>CM039676.1:20183228-24983228 GCA_022496015.1 Hordeum marinum | reverse complement strand
ACAAGGTACTACAATTTGGGTTTTATTGGCCTACTCTCTTCAAGGATGCTCGTAAGTTTGTCTTATCCTATGATGAATGTCAAAGAATTGGTAATATCAGTAGACGTTAGGAAATACCTATGAATTACTCTCTTGTTACCGAACTATTTGATGTTTGGGGCTTTGTTTATATGGGGCCTTTTCCATAATCTAACGTCTATACGCATATTCTAGTTGGTGTTGATTATGTCACTAAGTGTGTAGAAGTTATTCCAACTAGTAGCGCTGATCATAACACTTCTATTAAAATGCTTAAAGAAGTTATTTTCCCTAGATTTGGAGTCCCTAGATATTTGATGACTGTTGGTAGTTCACATTTTATTCATGGTGCTTTCCGTAAATTGCTTTCTAAATACAATGTTAATCATTGAGTTACATCTCCTTATCATCCTCAGTATAGTGGTCAAGTAGAATCGAGAAATAGAGATATTTAATTGATTTTGCAAAAGACTGTTAATAGATCTAGGAAGAATTGGTCTAAGAAACTTGACGATGCATTGTGGGCTTATAGAACTACTTACAAAAATCCTATGGGTATGTCTCTGTATAAGATGGTTTATGGTAAAGCATGTCACTTACCTCTAGAGCTAGAACATAAGGCTTATTAGGCAACCAAAGAGCTCAATTATGATTTCAAACTTTCCGGCGAAAAGAGGTTATTTGACATTAGCTCACTTGATGAATGTAGAACCCAAGCCTACGAGAATGCTAAGTTGTTTAAAGAAAAGGTTAAGAGATGGCATGATAGAAGGATACAAAAGCATGAATTCAATGTAGGTGACCATGTCTTGCTATACAAGTCTCGTTTAAGATTTTTTGCAGGAAAACTTCTCTCCAAATGGTAAGGTCCTTACGTCATCGAAGAGGTATACCGTTCCGGTGCCATCAAGATTAACAACACCGATGGCACAAACCCGAAGGTGGTGAATGGTCAAAGAATCAAACATTATATCTCAGGTACTTCCATAAATGTTGAAACCAATATCATCAATACCATAACTCGAAGGAGTACATTTGGGAGACTTACCAGAACGTTTCAGACCCCAACAAGGAATAGGTACGTGGTACGGTAAGTAAAAAGACTCCAAAAAATTTTCTATGGCAGTTTTCATCTGTTTTGGAATATTCAGAAAATTAGGAAAATTTAAAGTAGTCCAAATAGTGCACGAGGAGGCAACAAGCCTGCTCAGCGCGGCCATCCCCCTGGCCACGCCCCTAGGGCTTGTGGCCACCTCGTACACCACCCGGACTCTGTTGTCTTGTGGCATACTCCTTTGAGTTGGTAAAAATTTCATTATATAATCTCCCAAAGGTTTTGACTCTCGTATCATGACAATACCTCCCATTTCCTTTTTGGGCTGTTTCTACAACAGATTTAGAGCAAAATGTCGTCCCAAGATTCTTATGGGGAGAGCTTCATATCACATCATCTTGCCAATCCGAAGCTCTATGGGGACTTGGACCCTTATGGATTGTTCTCAAAGGAAGAGCAAGAATGCAAGTACGAGGAAGAAAGCTTGAATGAAGAAGAGACCCCCTTGCTTCAGCCAGGACATATGCACGTGGAGTACAAGAAATCAATCCTCCCAAACACAAGGCGAAAACCCAAGGTTCTATTTATTCCTTCTCGTTTCCTGTAGGAAAGCAAGGAAGAATTATGTCAAAGGATATTGAAGCTCGAGCAGGAGATGGACGATTTGAGGTAGCAGAATTTTATGCTTAGGAGGAAACTAGAAAGGTTTCCAACCCCATCAACAACTCCCACACCATCACCTCCGAATCCAGACAACTAAACACATGGGTATGGGCACTCCCCTTGGCTTGTGCCAAGCTTCGGGGAGGTGCCCCATTATCGTATCACCACCACATATTTCAGTTTTATTTTTATTTTTATTTTTATTTTCATCATCTTTTCTTAGTTCAATCCTTTTGGTTATATCTTGATCTAGTAGAATAAAGTTTTCGTCTGATCTAGCTTTGAGTCTTTGCTTTATGATTCCCCCTATGTAAGCAAGTCCGTGAGTTATATAATGAAAAGTGCTTTTGAGTTGAGGGCTTTGCTTGGTATGATTAATCTTGAGAAATATGAAGTAGAAAGAAGTGTAGAATAAAAGAAAAGAGTACATATGAAAATCTTATGGGGAGTGATGACTTCACGTATAAAAAGTATGTCGATTGAAACCTGTTGTGGGTTCACAAACATAGCTGTTGGTCACTGGGGCAATTAAAAGGATGTGATAAGGAAAGAGAGGTTCACATATAAATATATTATCTTGGACATGTTTTATGATTGTGAGCACTCATTAAAATATTATATGCTAAGATCTTGATGTTGGACAAGGAAAACAACATAATGGTTTTTGTTTGCTTATTTCCGAATAGAAGTTATATTGTTATAGATCCCTCAACATGTGTCGCTTGATTCCACCTCATATGAGCCAAAACTTCCACACCAAGTAGAGATACTACTTTTGCATCCAAACACCCTTAACCCAGTTTTGCCATGCGAGTCCACCATACCTACCTAAGGATAGAATAAGATCCTTCAACTAAGTTGTCATCGGTGCAAGCAATAAAAATTGCTCTCTAAATATGTGTGATCTATTAGTGTGAGGGTAGACATAAAGGCGACGGACTGAATAATAAAGTTCTCTATCACAAGGGGAAATATAAAGTGATGTTCTTTTGCATTAAGAGATTGTGCATCCAATTATAAAAGCGCATGACAACCTCTGCTTCCCTCTGCGAAGGGCATATATGTTACTTTTATTTTCTAGTACTTACCTTTATGCAAGAGTCATGGTGATCGCAATCACTTTCTTTATTTTTGCCTTTATCATCTGGCAACTGCCACATGTTGGGGAATGATCTAGGCACATATATCCACTCGGAAGTGGGTGATCATGAGTTATTACTGTTGACGTTACCCTTGAGGTAAATAGTTGCACAAGTGCAGAACAGGCCTATAGTCCCGGTTCGGATGGTCCTTCAGTACCGGTTCCCCAACCGGTACTAAAGGTCTGGACCTTTAGTCCAGACCTTTAGTACCGGTTGGACCACGGACCGGTACTAAAGGCCCTCCACGTGGCTGCCTGCGTGGACTGGTGGTGGAAGACCTTTAGTACCGGGTGGTGATACCAACCGGTACTAAGTCTTCTATTTTTTGTTTTAGCTTTTAATTAGGTTTTAATTTTCCTCTCTATTTTTTGTGTTTTCCATTCATTTCAAATTTATTTTACAGTGCTACATACTATAAACATTAATTACACAAGTTGATGCATATATATATATATGTGTGTGTGTGTACGTAATATAATATACAATATCTCATACACAGTATATATACAAATGGAATTACGCATCCATATATATTCTGGACTTATATAACTTACGGACCAAAACCCAGCATTATTGAGGCGGCGGTAAGTAATAGTGCTCTCCGTTTACATCAATGACATGTTGAAGAAGAAATGCCGCAAATTCCTCTTGAAGTGCTACGAAGCGTTTCTCGGGTGAGAGCCTCGACAACATCTGCCAAAGCTGGAGTTGTCTTTCACGTGCTCCTCTATGACGTATACGACCTTCGGTCTAGATGCGAATGTTCTCACAGAGGAAGTATCCACATAAATTTGTCCCCTGTGGCTGCTTCGCGCACTTTGCAAAAGAATAGAATTCAATAAGACAATTAATAATCAAGCATGATAATGGTATTGAAAATATAATTAACGAGATGCACGAACCTAGTAGTACTACTTAATTACCTTAATTCTTTTCCACTTCAGCTTCGGTTTCCATTGACGACTGTGATGGTTTTTTTCTATCATATTTTTCCAAACACTACGCGACAAAGGAAAAGAACAAAAGAGTTATTATAATTACTTTTGATATCAGGAAATAGTGAAAGAAAGGGAGGTCGATAAAGATTGAAATTACCGTTCTATCATAAAAAACAAGTCCACGTATGATTCTTCTGGTGTATCTAGTGAGTCGTACACTTGAACAAGTCCATCCGCGAGGATAATATATAGGAGGATATAGTGGTCTCTGCATAGAAGTTTATATAATTAAGCAGGCATGCATATAACTCATCAACTACACTTGACAGCGAGCTAGTAAGAGAGTAAACACTCACCCCATGTTGTAAGGAAATATTATAGTAGATTTGGTATTCATTAGTGCCTCTAGAAAATTTCCCAAGAGATCTTCTGTGTCCTTGGCATAATGTTTTACCACATGACCATTAACGGTACTTGGGTAGATGAACCCAATGTCATCGATTCCCTCTTGTTTCAATTCCCACATCTTCAATCTCCATAATAGCATAGAAAAGAACATATATAGTGAGGATAAGCCAATGAACGATATCTTAGATAGAGACTTAAATTATTAAAGATATAAATCACTTACAAACAATAGCAACCGATGAGAGATTTGTCGATAGAGTCCATGTGGTATAACTAGAAAAGTTCTGAGAATTCAAGACATATTTCACATTCATTGACGTAATGCTCTTTCCTTACTTTGACCATGACCACCGTCTCCCCTCGCTTTGATTCATGCATGTACCAATCATGCAACCGTCGCGTCGCTGTTCATAGTTCCTTGTACTGCCCGGGTGTGACAAGAGGTTTTCCAACGGCATATTGCATTGTGTACTCAGTTTCATCGAACCCGCGGATTTCCTCAGTGCCAAGGATTTGGTCAAGAGTGAGACCTGTAGCCTCTACTTCTTCGAGGTCGATTGGGTTGCCTTGCACGTCGACTGGTTGGATCGATTGCTTGCTTGGATTGGTACTCACATTGAGCGGAGAGATCGATTGCTTGGATTGTTCTCCGAGCTGGGGAACTGTTTTCCCGCTAGTTGATGCCGTACTTCTGGACTTCTTCCTTGGGCTGAGCTCACTTCTCTGCTCACTTGCCTTCTGAATCTGTCGCTCATAGTCTATCGGCATACGCTCGACATATGCCCGGTGTCGATCAATAAAGTGTTCCATAAAGTGCTCTTGTACTTCCTTCGGTATTACCTCCTTCTGCGGCACGGTTTTCTTCGCAAAAAAGGCTTTCACTTGGAGATCACATTCAATTTTGTTTTCCTCTGGTGTCATGTCATAAGGCAGCTTCCTTTTGGCCTGAGGCTTGGGTTTCTTCTTTGCTTTCTTCCGAAGAGGACTGTTGGTGGCCTTCCTCTTTTGGGAGCCCTGCTGGCGGGACCGCTGCCGGGGTGGAGTCGGCTCACGCGGCGGAGATCGATATCAATGATGATATGGACTCGCGCCGTGCTCTGTCCCGAGGTTGGGAGGACTGCTCATGGCGAGGTGGGGAGGACTGCTGGCGAGGTGGGATTCCTCTAGAGGTGGGGACGACTGTGGGGGAGCTTGAGGTGGGGAGGACTGCTGGCGAGGTGACTACTGCCGAGGTGACTGCTGGCGAGGTGGGGAGGATTGCTGGTGAGGTGGGGAGGACTGCTGGCGCTGCGATGCCTCTAGCTGGGATCCCTCGCGCTGGACATCGATACTCGGAGGAGCCGGTGGCCTTAGCACCGAGTGTGGAAAGACAATGCAGTCCTTACTCCATAGAATGAGACCACGGCCGTCTTCTGCCAATGTGGACTCCCCCTCACCTCCAGGGATGTCAAGCAATAGTTCATCATATCCTGGTTCTATTGCATCCACCGTGACACGAGCATACCCAGCTGGAATCGGATTGCAATGCCAGAGAACATCAGGTGTATTTGGTAAAGCATAGCCCGTCGCGGCCCGCACGGGTATGTTCTTCATTTTCTGGATTAGCTCACAAGATGTCTTCTCGATGGTATCATCCACGGGGGTGTGACCCAGTGGTGCCCCCGTGGAACCCACTTTGCTTTTCGGCATTGTAGATGGGACGGGTTCTTGCCCTGCCTCCTGCTGCGGAGTTTCCCTTTGCTGGGTCAGTACCTACATCTGTAGCTGCTGCTGCTCGTACTTCTGTTCCAATTTCGAAAGTCGGTCTGCTTCCACATAATTCACTCCTAGTTTTGGTTTCTTTGGCTTAATCCATTCATGCATTGTGATCGGGACTCCGTCCCTAACAACCACTCCGCATTGACGCACAAATGTCTTGGCATTGGCTTCAGGGTGAGTCGGTTCGCCATTATGTTTGAAAGCATCAAGATTGAGCTTTACGTTGCCGTCCAATATTTTGGCAGCACCTCATACATTTCTACTAGATTGGCTTGATCCGGAGGGCTGATAATTGAAATAAGAAAGATTTGTTAATATATATATATATATACAAATCAATTAATACACATGTAATGATAACCAGAGGCTAATATGTGTATATACCTCGCCGAACATTGTTGGTTGTTCCGGATTTTGGAACATAAGTTGTTCTTCCTCGGTCTCACATCCATCACCGTGATCGTTCAGATATTGTGATCCATCAAGATGATCATGTGATTCACCTCGAAGGTCCACTGGGTTTTCGGAGGAGCGTATCAGGTCGAAGATGTCCTCTTCATGAGCTCTACCGATATTGTCCATAGCTTAATAACTAGTCCATAATAATATAGATAAAACAAATTAGTATTTAAATTAGCATGCATTCAAGAAGAAAAATAACTGATAGTTAATTAATAATGCATCATCAAATACATATATAGTATAGTTCTTAGAAAAGATCTCATCTGCATAATCTTGGATATTTTTCAATACCTCGGCTAATCTCCATCGATCTAGATAATACATCATAATAGTAGCTAGCTAATATATCGATCTAGCTAGAACCCTAGCACCCGGCGGATATCGGGGCAGCCGGTGGACACCCAAAGAGAAGGAACCATCACAGGAACATAGCTCCAGTGAGATCCCTGAAGAATATGCCAGGTATTGTCGGACCTGGCCTCCAAAGCTGCCATGTAGCGTCGGACGTGCTCGTTCTCCTTGCTGACATGGTACTGTACCACCTCCGTGGGGGACTCAAGCTTCTCGATCGTCTGTGGCCCATGCGGCCGCCACCACAGAACCTCCGGGTCGACGACGGGCTGGCTCCTCACCAAGCTGCGCCACCCGGAAGGCAGCACCTCCCAGTACCAGCCCGGCGGAGCCCAGTCCCTGTCAGGGCCCCTTGGCTCAAGCAAGTGACCTCCTTCGGCAACTCGACGACGAGGATGCGGGATCGACATCGTCAACGCCGAGAAGAAACACTTAATTACGAAAACAAATTAAATAAACTTAGCAAAATTAACACTTAACAAAATTAACACTTAGAAAAATTAACACTTAGCATCTAGCAAAATCAAGAATTACGGCACGCTTTGGATCCTAATGCGTGTGTGACTATCGGTCTGTCGAGACTTTCCTTAAATAACTCTCACATATCTCATGGTGTGTTGGTGCGCACTCTCTCACATTTATACGATGGTGTATATATGTTGGTGGACACTCTCTCGAAGTAATAGGCTCGACCGGCGGTGATGGACGCTTCCCCTCTCCTCTTCTTGCACAATATATCGATGAGTATATCGCAAAGAAGAGGAGAAAGAGGAAGCGCTCCCCACGACAACAGTCGGGATTCCTCCATCAAGAACACACATGAAACCCTAAACTAAATTAGGATCGATGACAGACCGAAAGTCACACACGCATTAGGATCCAAACTAAATTAAACCTAAAACTAAAATAAACATAAATTAAATTAAACCTAAACTAAACATAAACTAACACATATCCTAATAACCTGATAACCTTGCTAACTAACTAACTAAATAGGGGTGTTGTGTCGTGGTCGGGGTCGGGTGTCGGGGTTGTCATGTTGGGGTGTCGGGGTTCGACATCGAGGGACCCTAGATACCCTAGCATCTACACACTAGTCCGTCGATCATCGAGGCAATCTTCAGGGAGAGGGATCGGCCGGGAGGTCTCACCTAGCCTCCTGACCCGGAGGTGGCGTCGGCGATGGGCTCGAGGCAACGACACGGGATCGCGGAGAGGCGGCCGGAGTGAGCGGGCCGGTGGCAACGAGACCGGCAACAAGGGGCGGCGTCCGGGTAGGTGAGGGTGACCGTGGCGAGGGCGATGGCGGCGAGGGCGCCGACAGCGGTGGTGAGGGCGACGGTGGCGCGACTGATGGCGGCGATGGCGACGGCGGTGGTGGTGCGACGGCAACGGTGGTGAGGGCGACAGAAATGGTGCGGTGGTGGTGCGATGGCGGCGAGGGCGACTGCGGCGACGGCGACGGCGATGGCGATTTCGGCAGCCTAGCGGTGCAAGTTGAGCTCTCCCGGTGCGTTGCTCGGCCCGGGATGACGAAGTCCTGCTTTTATACCAGACAGACCTTTACTACTAGTGTGTGGCTCGCACCGGTACTAAAGACCCTTTAGTACCGGTGCTAGCCACGCACCGGTACTAAAGGTCCTTTGTAACATCCCAAACTTTGGAATGTTATAAATATTAGAATGATTGTTTGTTGCTTGAATGATTTGAAAGTGAGTGAAATTTGAAACTTTTTTGAAACTTTTGAAATCTTAATGAGAGGGAACGAAATGACTTTCCCAAAACATTCACTCTGCATTTTGATCACCAGGAATTCAAATTCATTTCATCACAAAACCCCAGAGTGAAGATGACATGACTTCTTCCATTTAAAGAAATGAAAAGGGATTTGAAAATGGTTTGAATTCCCATTTGAAAATATTTCAAATTCAGAAACTTTATGCAACTCAATGACTTTCATGAGAGGAGATAATATGACTTCTTCAATTTATATGAAATATGAGTTGGGAGTTTAAAAGAAATTGAAAGTGCCCCTAAATTATTTTGGAATCCATTTCATATTTGGTTCCTATTCATGTTTACAAAATATTCAAACCCCTTGTCAAAAAATTGAGAGGAGTAAATATGACACTCCAAACAGGGGGTGATTTGTGCAGTTTTTGAACCATAAAACCCCTAGGGTTATTTGAAAAATATTTGCAAAAATAAATAAAGCCAATTAGGCAATTTCTGCAAATAATATTTTTTTCAAAATGTTCAAATAAAAGAATAAAAATGTTCATTAAATAGAATATTTTATTCCGGAATTTTGTTATAAAATACTCATATATTTGGAATTCTATTATATGCATTAAAGGTCTTTTACTACTCTGGTTTATTAAAAAGGAAAAAATTTATACCGGATCGGGCCGGCCCACCCCTAATCAATACCGAATCCCCTAGATTGCGGCCGACCGACGCGCTGTCACCGCTCCTGCTCTCGCTGACACCCAGGCCCCACCCCGACCGAGCGAATCTCGCACCAGTCGTCCTCCTCCTCCCGCACGCGCCATCGTCGCCGGTTCCCCTCGCCGCGGATCTCCTCCCTCCTCCTTCCTTTCCCGTGTCTCGTCAGCGGCCCTCCCCCGCATCCATTCCCCCTTCGAACCCCTCCCTCTCCTCGCCAGAGCGCCACGTCGCCTCGGCCTCGTTGGAGAAGCCCTCGCCAGCGACCCCATCCTCACTGTGAGCTCCTCCCCCCGCCCTGGACCGTCCGATCGTAGATCTACGCGTAGGATTAGATGCAACTTAAAACCGAACCGGTATGCGCTAACTTTCGGTTGACCGCCCGTAACAACCCCCGCGCACACTAGCCCAGCCAATCAGAACCAGCCCCGTCACCCCCTGACTGATGATTAGGATTTTTCTTATTTTCTGTTTTGTTTTAAAAACAGATTAGGTTCTAATTTTGTTTCTAGTATATCTTTTAGGTTTTTAAGTATTTTAAATTGATTCTTTTTGCATTAGGTCACAATTTTGATCTAGTTTCTGTAGATGCTAAGTTTGACCATGTTTGAATAATTAAATTTGAATTTAAACAGATTTGATTTAACTTTTGTTTTCTGAATAACTTGAGTTTAAAAATATATTTTTGACTGATTCTTTTTTCTACTTGTCACTAGTGATATTAGTTGTCAATTGGTAAAGTTTGGGAATTTTTAGAACAAATTTGATTAGGGTTTTAACTAGAAACAGATTCTGCCTATTAGTTAGTATAATTTAAATTAACTTAGTTTTAGTTACTTAAAATTAGAATTTCGTTTTATTTGTTTAATAGGTTGTGTTGCTTAACCATTTAGCGTTTTACTTACTGTTAATAAAAATATAAAATTGCTTAGTTTATTTCTTTATGGTTATTGGAATCTCAACTCCTTTTCAAATAGGTTTAATTTGTTATAAAACAAACTAGGTAGTAATAGTTTATTCCAACAAAGTTTTCTATAATTAAATTCTGTTTCTCAGAAAAAGTTTTAGTAATCTTTTCTGTTAAGAAATGTTTGTTAATAAAACTGGATTAGTTTTACTCTATTATAGGAAACTATATTCTCTATCATTAGGTAATGTTTTATAAAATAACTTAGTTTTAGTAGAGATTATTTTCACAAAGTTTTAGATGATTTAAATCTGTTTTATAATTAATATTTTATTATTTCTTTTCTGTTCACTATTAGTTGGTTACAAACCTAGTTTTGTTTTAGTACTAGTTTAGCCACTAAAACTTAGAGTCCATTGCTTTGCTTTGTTATGTTTTGATATGTTGCTCTAGTAATGACTAGTTGGTTCTTATTTACAAGTATTTAAAATAATTGTTTTATAAGTTTTATTTTCTGTTAACTTAGTTGTTTCATAATTTGTTTTCTTTTAGTTTATGGTTGTGCTTGTAGTTAAGTTCATTAGGCAAACACTCATGTTGTTTAGGATGCAGTTTTCATAGTTTTACTTGTTCTTCAAAAGTGATTGTTAGTTTGATTGCTAGAAGTGTTTGCTTATGAATGCAATGTTTGTTATATAGATTTTTCATCGGAGAGTGACGAATAGTCTATCAAGTTATTTCTGAGAGCAATCTTTTTCTTCATCAACAGTACATGCAAGTTCACCTTGACCATCTATTTCATACCTATGTTTTTATTGCATGTAGTGACATCATTCAACACATCCCTCCCGTAGTGTTATTGAAATTCTTGTAGTTGAGTAGAATGCATGAGGTAGTAACCCACCACTGGTTACTACTGTTGGAAATATGCCCTAGAGGCAATAATAAATTAGTTATTATCATATTTCCTTGTTCATGATAATCGTTTATTATCCATGCTATAATTGTATTGATCGGAGACTTAAATGCATGTATGGATACATAGACAAAACCACGTCCCTAGTATGCCTCTAATGGACTAGCTCGTTGATCAAAGGATGGTTAAGGTTTCCTAGCCATGGACATGAGATGTCATTTGATAACGGGATCACATCATTAGGAGAATGATGTGATGGATAAGACCCAAACTACAAACATAGCATATGATCGTGTCAGTTTATTGCTACTGTTTTCTGCATGTCAAGTATATGTTCCTATGACCATGAGATCATGCAACTCACGGATATCGGAGGAGTGCCTTGTGTGTATCAAACGTCGCAACGTAACTGGGTGACTATAAAGGTGCTCTACAGGTATCTCCGATGGTGTCTGTTGAGTTGGCATAGATCGAGACTGGGATTTGTTACTCCGTGTGACGGAGAGGTATCTCAGGGCCCACTCGGTAATACAACATCACAATGAGCTTTGCAAGCAATGTGACTAATTGTTAGTTGCGGGATCTTGTATTATGGAACGAGTAAAGAGACTTGCCGGTAACGAGGTTGAAATAGGTATGGAGATACCGACGATCGAATCTCGGGCAAGTAACATACCGAAGAACAAAGGGAACGTTATACGGGATTAACTGAATCCTTGACATAGAGGTTCGACCGATAAAGATCTTTGTAGAATATGTGGGAACCAATGTGGACGTCCAGGTCCCGCCATTGGTTATTAACTATAGAGGTGTCTCGGTCATGTCTACATAGTTCTCGAACCCGCAGGGTCTGCACACTTAAGGTTCGGTGACGTTTCGGTAGTGTAGAGTTATGTATGGTGGTGACCGAAGGTTGTTCAGAGTCCCGGATGAGATCCCGGACGTCTCGAGGAGCTCCGGAATGGTCCGGAGGTAAAGATTCATATATAGGAAGTCCCAGTTTGGTTTCCGGAAACGTTTCGGGCTCATCGGTAGTGTACCGGGAGTATCGATAATGTACCGGGAGTGCCGGTAGTGTACCGGGGGACCTCCGGGAGGGGTATTTCGACCCCAAGAGGTCCATGGGCTGTGGGAGAATAATAACCAGCCCTTAGTGGGATGGGAAAACAGCCACAAAGGCCCATGGCGCAGGAGAGAAAGTCCTAAAGCAAAATGTGGAAAATCAGCCAATAGGAGGCAATCCTACTCCAACTAGGATTGGAGGTGAAGTAGGATTGCTCCCACCTCCTATTTAGGCCGACCCAAAGGCCTTGGCCGCCTCTCCTCTCCTCTCATCCTATATATATTAGTGGATTGGGTGGTTTTTGGACAGAATTTCCGGCCACGTGCTACCCGTTCCACCGGTGCATAGTTTCTCCTCTAGATCGGTTTTCTGCAGCGCTTAGGCGAAGCCCTGCCGGAATTGCTCCACCACCATCACCGGAGCGCCGTCACGCTGCCGGTGAACTCTCTCTCCTCTCCACCTCCTCTTTCTGGATCAAGACGGTGGAGATCGTCATCAAGCTGCACGTGTGCTGAACGCGGAGGTGTCGTCCGTTCGGCGCTAGATCAGAAGGACCGTGATCGAGATCCCGAGACGGTTCGTGATGTGATCACGGAACGGATCGTGATGAGTTCGCGGGATAGATCATGATCAAGATCGTGAGATGGATCGTGATGAGATTGCGGGACGGATCGTGATGAGTTCATGGGACGGATCGTGATTGGATCGCGGGACGGATCGTGATGAGATCGCGGGACGCTCGGCGATTTGGATCGCGAAGATGTTCGACTACACCAACCGCGTTTCTTAACGCTTCCCGCTTAGCAATCTACAAGGGTATGTAGATACACTCTCCCTCTCGTAGATGCTCATCACCATGGATAGGTTTGCATGTGCGTAGGAAAAATTTTGTTTCCCATGCGACGTTCCCCAACAGTGGCATCATGAGCTAGGTTGATGGTTCGATTAGATCTCGAGTAGAACACAAAAGGTTTGTGGGCATTGATGCTTAGATTGCTTCCTCCCTTGGTCGTATTTTGGTTCAGCGGGATTGTGAGATGAAGCGGCCCGGACCAACATTACTCGTACGCTTACGAGAGACCGGTTCCCTCGACGCTACTTGTTGCCTAGATGGCTTGCGGGTGACAGTTTCTCTCACTTTAGTTGGATCGGATTCGACAACGGCGGTCCTTGAGAAGGTTGAAAAGCAAACTAGTGTACCACCGTTGTGGTTTATGCGTAGGTGAGAATCGTTCTTGTTAGATACACGTAGCAGGCACGTAAAACATGCAACAACAATTAGAGGACGTCTAACTTGTTTTTGCAGGGTATGTTGTGATGTGATATGGCCAATTACATGATGAGATATATGTGATGTATGAGATGATCATGTGATGTATAGAATTTCACGACTTGCATGTCGTTGAATACGGCAACCGGCAGGAGCCATAGGGTTGTCTTTAATTATTGTATGACCTGCGTGTCAATCATTAAGCGCTATGTAATGCTTTACTTTATCGCTACGGTAGCAATAGTAGTAGAAGCATGTAGGGCGTGACAACCCCGATGGCGACACGTTGATGGAGATCAAGATGATGGAGATCATGGTGTCGTGCCGGTGACGATGGAGATCATGCCGGTGCTTTCTAGATGGAGATCAAAAGCACAAGTTCATGGCCATATCATGTCACTTATTATTTGCATGTGATGTTAATCCTTTTTATGCACCTTGTTTTGCTTAGGACGACGGTAGCATTATAAGGTGATACCTCACTTAATTTCAAGATAAATTGTGTTCTCCCCGAGTGTGCACCGTTGCGAAAGTTCGTCGTGTTGAGACACCACGTGATGATCGGGTGTGATAGACTCTACGTTCACATACAACGGGTGCAAGCCAGATTTGCACGCGCAGAACACTCGGGTTAAACTTGACGAGCCTAGCATGTACAGACATGGCCTCGGAACACAAGAGACCGAAAGGTCGAGCATGAGTCATATAATGGATATGATCAACATAATGATGTTCACCATTGAAGCCACCTTAACTCACGTGATGATCGGACTTGAGTTGGTGAATTTGGATCATGTATCACTCGAATGACCCGAGGGATGTCAATTTGAGTGGGAGTTCTTAAGTAATATGATTAATTAAACTCATTATCATGAACATAGTCAAAGTGTCTTTGCAAATTATGTTGTAGATTACTAGCTCGTGCTGTAGCTCCCTTGTATTTTTATATGTTCCTAGAGAAATAGAGTTGAAAGATGTTGGTAGCAATATTGCGGACTGGGTCCGTGATCTGAGGATTCTCCTCATTGCTGCACAGAAGGCTTATGTCCTTAATGCACCGCTCGGTGCACCACCCCCTCTAGCGTCGTCTATAGATGTTGTGAACATCTGACAGGCACGTTTCGATGACTACTTGATAGTTTAGTTTGTCATGCATTACGGCTTAGAATTGAGGCTCGGAAACGTTTTGAACGTCACGGAACATATGAGCTGTTCTAGGAGAAGAGATTGTGATCTCAGGCTCGTGCCTGTGTTGCGAGATATGAGATCTCCAACAAGATTCTTTGCCTGTAAGATGAAGGAGAATAGCTCAATCGTTGAGCATGTACTCAGATTGTCTGGGTACTACAATCGCTTGAATCAAGTGGGAGTTGATCTTCCAGATAAGATAGTGATTGATATAGTTCTCCAAGTCACTGTCACTAAAGCTACTAGAACTTAGTGATGAACTATAATGCGCCAGGGATAGAAGTATTGATCCCTGAGCTGTTCACGATGTTTGACACCGCGAAGGTAGAAATCAAGAAGGAGCGTCAAGTGTTGATGATTAATCAACCACTAGTTTCGAAAAGGGCAAGAGCAAGGAGGGAAACTTCATGGATAGCAAGTCAGTTGCTGCTCCAGTGAAGCAACCCAAAGTTGAACTCCAACCCGAGACTAAGTGCTTCTATTAAGAGGTGAGAGGTCGCTGAAGCGGAACAACCGTAGATACTTGGTAGATAAGAAGGTTGGCAACATCGACAGAAGTATATTTGATATACGAGTTATTTATGTGTACCTTGCTGGTACTCTTAGTAGCACCTGGGTATTGGATACCGGTTCGGTTGCTAAATGTTAGTAACTCGAAATAAAAGCTACGAAATAAACGGAGAACTAGCTAAGGGTGAGGTGACGATATGTGTTGGAAGTGTTTCCAAGGTTGATGTGATCAACATCGCACGCTCTCTCTACCTTCAGGATTAGTGACGAACCTAAATAAATGTTATTTGGTGTTTTGCGTTGAGCATGAACATGATTAGATCATGTTTATTGCAATACGGTTATTCATTTAAGTTAGAGAATAATGGTTATTCTGTTTACATGAATAATACCTTCAATGGTCATGCACCCAGTGAGAATGGTTTGTTGAAATCTTGATCGTAGTATTACACATGTACATAACATTGATGTCAAAAGACACAAAGTTAATAATGATAGTACCACATACTTGTGGCACTGCCGCTCAATGTCATATTGGTATAAAGCGCATGTAGAAACTCCATGCTGATGGATATTTGGACTCATTCGATTTCAAATCGGTTGAGACATGCGAACCATGCCTCTTGGGCAAGATGACTAAAGGACCCCGTTAGATGGAGCGGGCAAGTGATTCATTGGAAATGATACATGTTGATGTATGCAATCTAGTGAGTCTTGTAGCATGCAGTGGATATCATTATTTTCTTACCTTCACTGATGATTTGAGTAGAGATAGTGTATATTTACTTAATGAAACACAAGTCTGAATCGTTTGAAAGGTTCAAGCAAATTCAGAGTGAAGTTTAAAGATCATCGTGACAAGAAGATAAAAATGACTGCGATATGATCGTGGAGGTGAATATCTGAGTCACGAGTTTGGCATACAACATAAGACAATGTGAAAGTTGTTTCACAACTAAACGCCACCTGGAACACCATAGTGTGATGGTGTGTCCGAACATCATAGTTATGCTCTATTGGACATGGTGCGTAATATGATGTCTCTTGTCGTTTTACTACTATAATTTCGGGATTATGCATTAGAGACAACTACATTCCCTTTAAATAGGGCACCATCTAAATCCGTTGAGATGACACCATGTGAATTATGGTTTCATAGAAACCTAAGCTGTCATTTCTTAATATTTTGGGATGTGACACTTGTGTGGAAAATGTTTTCACCTAATGACGTCGAACCCAAGGCGGACAAATTGCATCTTCATAGAATACCCTAAGATCAGTTGGGTGAACCTTCAATCTCAAATCCTAGTGCAAAATGTTTGTTGCTTAAACGGATCCTTTCTCGACGAAATGTTTCTCTCGAAAGAATTGAGTGGGAGGAAGATAGAACTTGATGAGGTTGTTGAACCTTTGTTCAACCAGAGAGTAGCGCAGCGCAGAAAGATGTTTCTGTGAAGCCTACGTTAGTTGAAGAGGAAGTTAATGATGATGATCATGAAGCTTCAGGATCAAGTTACTATCAAACTTCGTAGGTCGACAAGGATGTGTACTGCTCCTAAGTGGTACAACAACTCTGTCTTGGAGATCATGTTGTTGGACAACGATGAACCTACGACCTATCGAGAAGCGATGATGGGCCCGGATTCCGACAGATGGTTAGAGGCCATGAAATCCGAGATAGGATCCATGTATGAAAACCAAGTGTAGACTTTGGTAGACTTGCTCATTGGACGGCAGGTCGTTGAGTACAAATGGATCTTTAAAATGAAGACAGACACTGATGGTGAATGTCACTATTTGTAAAGCTCGACTTGTTACAAAGATGTTTGTGACAAGTTCAAGGAGTTGACTACGATGAGACTTTCTCACTCGTAGTGGTGCTAAAGTCTGTTGCAATTATGTTAGCAGTTGTTGTGTTTTCAATTACGAAATCTGGCAGATGGATGTCAAAACATCGTTTCCTTAACGGTTTACTTGAGGAAAGGTTGTATGTGATACAACCAGAAGGTTTTGTCAGGCCTAAGGATGCTAAAAGGTGTGCAAGCTTCGGTGATCCTTCCATGGACTGAAGCAAGCATCTCGGAGTTGGAATATACGCTTTGATGAGGTGATCAAAGTTTTGATGTTTATACAAAGTTTACGAGAAACTTGTATTTGCAATAAAGTGAGTGGGAGCACTATAGAATTTCTGATAAGTATATGTGGATGACATATTGTTGATCAGAAATAATGTAGAGTTTCTGGAAAGCATAAAACGGTCATTTGGAAAGTGATTTTCAAAGGAAGACCTGGATAAAGCTACCTAATTGTTGAGCATCAAAATCTATAGAGATAGATCAAGATGCTTGATGAGACTTTCAATGAGTGTATACCTTGACAAGATTTTGAAAGAGTTCAAAATGGATCAGCTAGAGAAATAGTTCTCGTCTGATATGTAAGGTGTGAAGTTGAGTGAGACTCAAAGCTCGACAACGGCAGAAGAAAGAGAAAGGACGAACGTCGTCCCCTATGCCTTAGCCATAGGCTCTATATTATGCCATGCTGTGTACCGCACCTATGTGTGCCTTGCCATGAGTCTGTCAAGGGGTACAAGAGTGGTCCAGGAGTGGATCACTGGACAGCGGTCGGAATTATCCTTAGTAACCAGAGGACTAAGGAAATGTTTCTTGATTGTGGAGGTGATAAAGAGTTCGTCGTAAAGAGTTACGTCGATGCAAGATTTAACATCTATCCGGATGACTAGTAGTAGCAATCTGGATACGTATAGTGGAGCAGCCATTTGGAAATAGTACCAAGTGGAGTGTGGTAGCAGTATTTACGGTTTGACATAGAGATTTGCAAAGTACACACGGATCTGAATATCGCAGACCCGTTGACTATAAGACCTCTCTCACATGCAAAGCATGATCGAGCCCCAAAACTCATTGGGTGTTAGATTCATAACAATGCGAATCACATGGTGATGTGAACTAGATTATTGACTCTAGTGCAAGTGGGAGACTGTTGGAAATATGCCCTAGAGGCAATAATAAATTAGTTATTATCATATTTCCTTGTTCATGATAATCGTTTATTATCCATGCTATAATTGTATTGATCGGAGACTTAAATGCATGTATGGATACATAGACAAAACCATGTCGCTAGTATGCCTCTAATGGACTAGCTCGTTGATCAAAGGATGGTTAAGGGTTCCTAGCCATGGACATGAGATGTCATTTGATAACGGGATCACATCATTAGGAGAATGATGTGATGGATAAGACCCAAACTACAAACATAGCATATGATCGTGTCAGTTTATTGCTACTGTTTTCTGCATGTCAAGTATATGTTCCTATGACCATGAGATCATGCAACTCACGGATATCGGAGGAGTGCCTTGTGTGTATCAAACGTCGCAACGTAACTGGGTGACTATAAAGGTGCTCTACAGGTATCTCCGATGGTGTCTGTTGAGTTGGCATGGATCGAGACTGGGATTTGTTACTCCGTGTGACGGAGAGGTATCTCAGGGCCCACTCGGTAATACAACATCACAATGAGCCTTGCAAGCAATGTGACTAATTGTTAGTTGCGGGATCTTGTATTATGGAACGAGTAAAGAGACTTGCCGGTAACAAGGTTGAACTAGGTATGGAGATACCGACGATCGAATCTCGGGCAAGTAACATACCGAAGAACAAAGGGAACGTTATACGGGATTAACTGAATCCTTGACATAGAGGTTCGACCGATAAAGATCTTCGTAGAATATGTGGGAACCAATGTGGACATCCAGGTCCCGCCATTGGTTATAGACTGTAGAGGTGTCTCGGTCATGTCTACATAGTTCTCGAACCCGCAGGGTCTGCACACTTAAGGTTCGGTGACGTTTCGGTAGTGTAGAGTTATGTATGGTGGTGAACGAAGGTTGTTCGGAGTCCCGGATGAGATCCCGGACGTCACGAGGAGCTCCGGAATGGTCCGGAGGTAAAGATTCATATATAGGAAGTCCCAGTTTGGTTTCCGGAAAAGTTTCGGGCTCATCCGTAATGTACCGGGAGTATCGGTAGTGTACCGGGAGTGCCGGTAGTGTACCGGGGGACCTCCGGGAGGGGTATTTCGACCCCAAGAGGTCCATGGTCTATGGGAGAATAATAACCAGCCCTTAGTGGGCTGGGAAAACAGCCACAAAGGCCCATGGCGCAGGAGAGAAAGTCCTAAAGCAAAAAGTGGAAAATCAGCCAATAGGAGGCAATCCTACTCCAACTAGGATTGGAGGTGAAGTAGGATTGCTCCCACCTCCTATTTCGGCCGACCCAAAGGCCTTCGCTGCCTCTCCTCTCCTCTCCTCCTATATATACTAGTGGATTGGGTGGTTTTTGGACAGAATTTCCGGCCACGTGCTACCCGTTCCACCGGTGCATAGTTTCTCCTCTAGATCGGTTTTCTGCAGCGCTTAGGCGAAGCCCTGCCGGAATTGCTCCACCACCATCACCGGAGCGCCGTCACGCTGCCGGTGAACTCTCTCTCCTCTCCACCTCCTCTTGCTGGATCAAGACGGTGGAGATCGTCATCAAGCTGCACGTGTGCTGAACGCGGAGGTGCCGTCCGTTCGGCGCTAGATCGGAAGGACCGTGATCGAGATCCCGAGACGGTTCGTGATGTGATCACGGAACGGATCGTGATGAGTTCGCGGGATAGATCATGATCAAGATCGTGAGATGGATCGTGATGAGATCGCGGGACGGATCGTGATGAGTTCACGGGACGGATCGTGCTTGGATCGCGGGACGGATCGTGATGAGATCGCGGGACGCTCGGCGATTTGGATCGCGAAGATGTCCGACTACACCAACCGCGTTTCTTAACGCTTCCCGCTTAGCGATCTACAAGGGTATGTAGATCCACTATCCCTCTCGTAGATGCTCATCACCATGGATAGGTTTGCGTGTGCATAGGAAATTTTTTGTTTCCCATGCGACGTTCCCCAACAACTACAACCCCGGGAACGTTAGTTACTTTTATGCTATACTAAAGTAGACGGGGTTTGGTATGAGTGCTCGTGAGTGGTGTGAAGAAGGACTCTACGTCAAGACGACAACTTCATGAAGACATCTTCAAGTCCTGCAATCTTCAAGACCTCAAGACTTCGAGACTCGAGAAGACAAGTTTTTCAATACACACTACTGGGTGAAGGATGGAATTGATGGGCATCCCTGGAGAAACAAGTGGATGGCCGGGATGCATGGAGAAGTGCCATGACATCTTGTGGAAAGCTTCACCCAGACTCAAAGAGAAGGATTAATACTTCATGCCCGGAAGCTTACCTGCGTAGCCACAAGTCATTATGGGCTCTGGCTTGCTTGATCTTTGTTGTGACTCTGCTGGGCAGTGCTACGAGATGTAGTTGACGTTAGGGTTGGATGGGCACTGTTGGACAGTCAGGGAAGCACTCTGAAAGACCATGTTTCTTTCATCCTGTTCTCAAACACCAGGCAGTGCGAGGACTTACCAGGAGGGAAAGAATCTTGTTGGTAAAGTACACAACACTCTGTAGATTTAAACCTAATCGATTAGCCGTGTCCACGGTTACGGACAATTTGAGCTTCTAGACTTGGATCTATCTCTGAACTCTCAACACTGGACTGATAACTTAATTGTGGGCAACTTAAGATACTTGAGGGTATTGAGACATTGGTTGGCGGAACCATGTCATGATAGGTAATTCCATAGTGATATTCCTGATATTCCTTTTGTTGGAGGAAAATAAAATCAGCTTTTACGCAAAAACTTAGACACAGAGCCACAAAGCCTTTGCATATAGAATAGTCATTATTCTTCTATTCTACTATGGTGATCTTACCAGTACATTCAATGTACTGACCTATTTGGCTGCAACGTATCATGTTGCAGATACCCTTCTTCGACGGGTAAGAGTACGATTCAGGGTTACGGTCTGCACTCAACTTGCCGATGGTGTTATTGGGACTCCACTCCCGTTGACTGTATCCGCTGCTAGTTTAAGGTATATATCAGTTTACGTTGTTACATGTGATTGCACTTTGATATATACATTGATGTACTGTGTGTGCCAGCATACTGATCTAGGGATGGCAAAGAACACACAGAGGCTTGACTCGTTTTGAGTCGGGTCGCTACAGCAAATGGTATCAGAGCACATGTTGACTGTAGGACGTGACCCTATAAACTAGAAAGCCCTTAGGAAATGAATTCTCAAAAACTTTGTTTTCAAAAGACTCTTTATCCTTTCTGATTTTTATCAATAGTAAGACAATACCCCTGACCCCACCATGGAATCAACTGAGACCTCTTCAAGAAGGACAAGATATCGAAACAACTGATGGTCACTTCAAAGTGAAGAAGATTTCACCATGCATTAGAAGAATTGAAGCTACACAGGATTGAAGATAATACAGATCTGAAGAAATCGAAGACCATGAAGAATTTCCAATATATTATGCCCCTAGAAGACCAAACCCCAGTTGTATTCTTACGTTAGATACGATGATTCTTGAGATGTCATTTGTGTGTAAGTTTTATTTTCGACAGCCACAACAAGAATCTATTTTTATAACCATTGTTTGTATTGTGTGTATTCCCTCCTTTCTCTCTCGTACCTCATCCCAAAACCTTGAACCCAATAGATGACGAATGAAGCTGGACTTGTATATTCTGGATCAATGACTCGGTTAGAGACAGAAGAATGGACTCAGAACATGAAGGATCACCTAACGAGTAACCTTGTTGCAAGGAACGAGATGGTCCAGTATGCTCTTCGGTACTTTGCAGAAGGTGCTGCACATTGGTGGAAGATGCATGAAGATATCCATGATAGGCAGGAATCAATCACTTGGGAAGAATGCAAGATGACCTTGCAAGGATCCCATGTTGTTACCAACACCCAGAAGCCCCGTCGCAAAGTTGTGAAGAAGATTTGTGCCTGCAAGATATGTGGAGAGATAGGACACACCCAGGAAGAACACAAGGATGGATGCCCTCATTGTGAAGGAAATCACCCTGCTAAGGAATGCCCAACAAGACAGGTGACCTGTTTCTTGTGTGAAGGAACCAATCACTACCCTGCTCAATGCCAAGTGTATCCCAAGGTACAAGAAGTCATCAAGCAACAGAGGGAAGCCATGAAGGAAGCCTTCAGAGAAAAAAATTGGAGAACTTGTGAAGAAGGAAGATGATGAAGACCCTAATGGAGAAGGATTAACCAGATTTTACTCAAATGCCAGCTATACATGTGGAGAAGTGTGACATTTCTCACAGGACTGTACGAAGGAAAGAAAAGAGTATCTGGGAAACTTCCCGGTAGAAGAAGTGGAGTTTGATCGACGGGAAATTGAAGTGTTGATCAGAACAAAGAACCTCAGGAAGAGACAAGCCCCTGAACAGAAGGACTTGAGTCATATTCAATGTTTCAAGTGTAAGGATATGGGCCACTATGCCTATAAATGCCCAGAGAAGAAGGTCAAACATGAGTAGTTGAGTTTTGGATTTTGGAAGTAATAAATGTAATAGGTAGTACTCTTATCATTTGAGGTTATGTAATGGATAACCCATTTGTTTTAAGGATGACAATACTCTCTAAAGAAGTTGGAAAGTGAAGTTGAAGCTTGGTTTTGGATAACATGGATGCCAATCCAAGACGAAAAACATAGGTTAACTCTGAGTACCTTATTTTGACACCTGCAGATGACCACCCTTTATGAGTCTTTCCTCGAAGGCCCGAAGACGATCATGACTCTGACTAGTGATCATGATTACCCAAGGATCCTGAAGGATATGATGAAGCACATCCATCTGGAAGGAGATGCAGTCTACAAAGGCTACCCATTCATGGAAAATGGAGTGGAACTCTGGTATGTGGAGGTACACCTCCACCGTGTGAAAGGAGTTTGCCCAAAGACTATGGGGCAATACTTTTACATATCTCGTGTACCACAAGCAATTTTCTTTGACGTTGTTCGCGAAGCTGCTATGGAAGCCATATGCCAGATTGGATCAATACTTGAAAGCAAGACTCCGTCATACTCAGGAATACCTGCAAGAGGTGCATACGAAGATGATGGAGATGAAGCTCATGACCACCCCGATCAATGAAAAAATGGATGATTTCAAGGAGCACATCGCAAAGTTTGGATAAGTGAATACAGGTGAAGAGAATGTGGAACCACCTCAAACTGTGTGGATGATAACCTTTGTGACAAAGTGCTTTCGAAGCTGGAACGTTGAGAAAAAGAATGAGTGTGATGAAACCATACCCAAGGTTAAACAGACCAATGGAAAGGAAAAAATGGATTCCGCTGAGTGGAATCTAAACAAGAATAAGTCTGTGATTTGTTACCTCAAGGGCATGATGTATTGAACTGAAGGAAATGCTGGTGTATGGAACGATAGTAAACCCCAGGAGTGAGTTAAAGCTATCCAAGTATTCAAGTGAACCCACAAGTCACTGACCTCCGGATTGATAATGATCAAGCCCCACCTTTCTAAAGGAAGAAACCTGGAAGAAGCTACGACTGATCAGCAAACATTTTCTTAGGATTTTACGATAACCTAAGAGAGGTGAAGAAACGATAGATGTTTTTGCTTAGCTTGCAGAATCAATGGATTTATCCGGACTTTGTTCGTTGGCAAGAGAGATTTCTCAATGCTTGTGAGGAAGCCCAAGTGTTAGAATACGAGATTCACTAAACCTTATACAAGGTAATGATTTCAGTGCGACATGGTTTGGCCACCATGACGACTTACTCTAATCATTTCTCTTGCTCTTCGGAATGGTAAATCTGAGTGACTTACCCATAGTAAAGAGACGACGCTCTTTGAAGCTTTTTGTTAAAGCCCTAGAATGGTAGGATGAAGAACCCCTTGTACATGATAGTTCCTGTCACACGTAGGAATTTCTACGGTGAGGAATGAAGCCATGACCCATTTCACAGCAGGGTAATCACTAATGGTAGACCCTCATGAGATCATCGATAAGTTGTTTAGAATGAACGCGAGACGTATCAGTTAAAATGACCCAGTATGGGAGGAAAAACATTTTGATGTGACAATTCAAGATTTTGATATAACGGAAGATCAACACCGAAGAAGCTATCATGAAGAAGGTGAACAGACAGATGTACCCACAGGATTACCATAATTTTGAGAGACCAGTAACTTCCATTTTAAGTGTGGTAGACCCACACTTCTAGGTCAATGGAGTCTTGTTGGAAGACCCCACACCCTCTTGGTCAGTGGATTTGTTAGAAGACCCCAAACCCTAACCTTTTTCTTTCTAGCCCTTCCGAATCTCGAGGACGAGATTCATTTTAAGTGTGGTAGGTTTGTAACATCCCAAACTTTGGAATGTTATAAATATTAGAATGATTGTTTGTTGCTTGAGTGATTTGAAAGTGAGTCAAATTTGAAACTTTTTTGAAACTTTTGAAAGTTTGATAAGAGGGAATGAAATGACTTTCCCGAAACTTTCACTCTGCATTTTGATCACCAGGAATTCAAATTCATTTCATCACAAAACCCCAGAGTGAAGATGACATGATGTAGCGACCCGACCTGAAAGGTCAAGTCTCCGGTGTTTCCGTACCATCCCAAGATCCTGCTGGTACACACACGGTACATCAATGTATATATCAAAGGGAAATCACACAGCATTATATTAATCGAAATCTCATATCGAGTCCTTTATTACAATAATATTACAATAAAGTGGCCAAAGGCCAACTCATGAGAATATCTAAATCTTGCGGAAGCGTCGACGGTAGATGAGTCCATCCGACTCCAAGGGCATCTCACTGAGCATAGAACGTGTCCTCACTCCTGGTCGGAAAAATACTCTGCAACATGATACGTTGCAGCCGTGTAGGTCAGCATATGGAATATGCCGGCAAAGTCACAAGAGAGGGGTGAAAATAATCAGCTAGTCTATATGCTTATATGGCAGGTGGTGGTGTAAGTTTTGCGTAAAGCCAATTTTTCCTACATCAAGAACAGGGGCTAAGCAAAATATTACTAAGTTGGTTGATTAATGAGATGGTTCCACCAACCACTTCTCATACCCAAAATTATTAATACCCACATCATCATATTAATTGTGTTGAGAGTTCCGGAAGTTCCAATTCCTTTGGCTCAAGTCGTCCATGACCGTGGACACGGCTAATCGATTAGGTTTGGAATACTCTGCAGAGTTTTGCACATGTTCCCCACAAGATTTGGTCGCCTCCGTTTGGTTTCTCGCACTTCAGGGTGTTTGAGAAACGGATGACCTAAACATGGTCTTCCAAAGGGCTTCCCTGCGACACTGTCGGTGCCCATCCTTTCCTACCGTTCTTCTACCTCTCGTAGCACCGCCTGTCCAGGGTCACCACGATATCCGACCAAGCCAGAGCCCATAATGACTTGTGGCTGTGCAGGTAAGCCTTGGGTCTTGAAGCACCCATCCATCTCTTTGTGCCTGGGTGGACCTTTCCGCGTGAATACTGGCCATCTCCAGCATCACCTAGGCTAACCACTGGTTTCTCCAGGGTGCCGTTCAACCATCATCCACCCAGAGGTATGTTGAAAACTTGGAGTCTTGAAATCTTGATCATTATGTAGGTCTTGAAATTATTAACTCTCTCAACTCCCATGAATCACACAACCAACCCCGTCTACTAATAGCATAGCAAAAGTAAAACAACGTTTCCCGGGGCCAAAGTTGTCAAAGAGGGTTGAGAGGGGTACCTACCACATGATACTACTACAATGTAACCAAGTTTCCAACTAACCTATCTTGCATGCAACTGGGGAGATGGTAGAACTAATGCATATAAAACATGGATAAAACATGATCAAAGTGACTTGCCTGATTGATGATCTTCGTACGAGAGTGACTCTAAGTAACAAGCTTCGCACTCCGGATAATCTAACGAAACAAACAAATGCTCTCAAATAAGCATACAACCAAAATAACTACTCATAACATTCAGCAAAGAAGTACTAAACAATCAAGGCAAACAATGCACAAAAGTCTCTAGCAAGTAAAACACACAAAGTTTTGTTTTTCAAAAGGAGATGATGAAAACACTACTACATAATAAAACTATTTTGAAATAGCAAGACAATTGTTGACAGCAAGGCAACAGTAGAATATTTTATTATTAAACAAAGAAAATCAATTTAAGTTTGTTGGGAAAACTTTAGTAAAGTTTATAAAAGTTTTGATAAACACTATATGAATCAACTATAGTTATACTAACAAAAAGAATGAAAAAAAACTAAACTTATTATTTATTAGTAAAACATGTTCTTAACAGAAAATAATTTACAATTAAATCTGTCTTAGAAAACAGAATTAAAATATACAAACCTTTGTTTGAAAACAAAACTATTACTAGTTAGTTGTTTTAATCAAATTATGCCTATTTGAAAATAAGTTGTGATTCCTATGTTAAATAAAATTAAACTAAGCAAATTTATATTTTTATTAACAGTGAGTGAAAACACTAAATGTTTACTAACAGAACCTAATAAACAAATAAAACCAAATTCTAAATCAAACTAATTAAAATTAAGTATATAAAACTATATTGTAATACTAGGCAGATTCTGTTTTTAACTGAAACACAAATCAAAATATCCTAAAAATACTCAAACTAAGCATGAAGGTAGTCCTAACTAATACCAAACAGTACCAAAAAGATTCAAATCAAAATCTATTTTCAAACTCTAGTTATTCAGATTTGAAGATTTTGAGCAAATTTGATTAAATTCAAATTTTATAGTTCAAATTTGAAATTTAAAAGTACAGGGTGAAACTACATGAATAATGTGAGCTATTGCAAAAAGAATCAACTCAAAAAACTAAATACATTAAAAGATATAAGCAAAAAAAAATTTAAAAACATTCTGTTAATTAAAACAGAGAATGAAAAAAAATCTGATTTGCGTCGGTCGGGGGGGCTACGTGGCACGATCCGATTGGCTAAGGGGGGTGTGCGTGCGAGAGCTACGGGCGGGCGACCGATCGGAAGAAGAAAACGATTCGGACTTAAGTCCGTTCTAATCTCGGACGTTGGATTCGGATCGGAGGGAGGGGGTGCTCACAGGGTAAAGAGGTCGCCGGCGTCGGGGTACTCCGGCGAGTCCGGTAGCGGTGGATGCGACGGCGAGGTGCTCCGGTGGTCGGGGAAGACGGGGAAGTGGTCCGGGCGATGGCGACAGTTCTCCGGAGTCGATTGGTGGCGACGGTGGGGTGAACGGAGGTCGGAGGTGGTGGCTACGGTTGATGGCGAGCTTCGGTGTGGGAGTAGCTCCGACGAGCAATTGACAGCGTTCCGGCGAGGGGGAAAAGGGGGGCTCGGGGTGAATGGATGCGGGGAAGTGGCCGGTACTTATAGGGCGCTCGAGGGGTGCGGGAGTTAAGAGGGGAGAGAGATCCGGCGAGGGGAAGAAACTGCCGGCGTCGGATCTGGCGAGCGCGGGGAGGGAGACGATGACCGTTCGGTGTAACGGTCGGTCGGGGGTGGGGCCCGGATGTCAGTGAGAGGGAGCGCGTCCGTTACGCGTCGGTCGGCCGGTTCGTAGTAAATGCGCGAAATAACTGTCATGGGCCGGCCCGTTTAAATGCAAACCGTTACTGTTTTTCTTTAATATTTTTCCAGAGATATTAAAAAGCTCTTAAAGCATTCAAATCGTCTCTAAATATAGCGGTATTATATATCAAAATTAACAGAATAATAAATTCTATTTAATGAACATTTTTATTCTGTCATTTGAAGACTTTGAAAAAATATTATTTTCAGAAATTGCCTAATTGTTTTTAAATCCTTTTTGCAAATATTTTCAAAATAACCCCTGGTTATTTTTGTTCAAATAATTCACCAATTTGACCCTGGTGTGGAGTGTCATGTTACTCCTCTCTTATTTTGAACATTTATCCAAAATTTCAAATAGGGGAAGGCAACATAGGGAAAAGTAGAAAGGGCTTTCAGAAAATCAGAAAAGGCATTTCAACTAACACATAAAATCAAGCAATGATGATGATAGATGCATAGCTATTTCATAACATTCCAAAATGAAATTTTGGGATGTTACAAACCTACCCACCTTAAGATGAATCTCGCCCTCGAGATTCGGGTTGGCTAGAAAATAGGTGCGGATGGTCTCTACGAAGATCTTCTTCGCGTTCCCAGGTGGCTTCTTCCTCAGTATGGTGACTCCACAAAACTTTGCAGAACTTGATGATCTTGCTGCGGGTAACTCTGTTGGATGTCTCGAGGATTCTGACAGGCTTCTCCTCATAAGTCAGATCACTTTCAAGCTGTATGGCCTCTAGGGGCACTGTGTCTCTCAGAGGGATATCAGCCATCTCTGTATGACATTTCTTCAGCTGGGACACATGGAACACATTTTGAACTTCGGATAATCCTTCTGGCAATTCCAGTTTGTATGCAACTTCGCCTCTACGTTCAAGAATTTTGTAGGGGCCTATGAATCTGGGTGCTAATTTTCCTTTAACACCAAATCTCTTGACTCCACGAAGCGGGGATACACGAAGATATGCTCTGTCTCCCACTTCATACGTCACTTCCTTGCGCTTGTTGTCAGCATAACTCTTCTGTCGATATTGAGCTATCTTGAGTCTGTCACGAATCAACCTGACTTTCTCTTCCGAATCTTGGATAAGATCGGGACCAAAAAGTTGTCGGTCTCCAACACCATCCCACGTGAGTGGTGTTCTGCATCTCCTTCCGTATAAAGCTTCGAAAGGGGCCATCTTTAGACTGGTCTGATAACTGTTGTTGTATGAGAATTCTGCGTAAGGCAAGTTATCATCCCAACTAGATCCATAATCTAGCGCACAAGCTCTCAACATATCTTCCAGAATCTGGTTGACTCTCTCAGTCTGTCCATCTGTCTGCGGATGAAAAGCTGTACTAAACTCTAGCCTTGTACCCAAAGTTTCATGTAACTGATGCCAAAACTTTGAGGTAAATTGTGTTCCTCTATCTGACACGATACTCCTCGGAACTCCATGCAGACATACGATCCTGGTCATATATATCTTGGCTAGCTTAGCACTGGTATAGGTGGTCTTTACCGGGATGAAATGAGCCACCTTGGTCAAGCGATCAACCACTACCCACATGGAATCATAACCTGAACGGGTCCTGGGTAATCCTGTGATGAAATCCATACCAAGCTTTTCCCATTTCCACTCGGGTATCGGCAAAGGTTGGAGTAACCCTGCTGGTTTCTGATGTTCTGCCTTTACTCGCTGACAAACATCACATATTGCAACATGTTCCGCAATATCTTTCTTCATACCTGTCCACCAATAACTTTCCTTTAAATCGAGATACATCTTGGTATTGCCTGGGTGTATCGAGTAAGGTGAATCATGGGCTTCCTGAAGTATCAACTTCCTGAGCTCTGGGTCATTGGGCACATAGATTCGGTTCTCAAACCACAAAGTTCCATGTTCATCCTCACGAAAACCTTTAGCTTTACCATTTTCCATTCTCTGCTTTATCTCAACTATCTCCTTGTCCGATTTCTGGGCTTCACGAATTCTTTGGGTCAAAGTGGACTGAATTTCCAGTGTAGCAACATATCCTCTTGGAACTATCTCTAGCTTGAGCTCTCTGAGATCATCGACTAACTCTTGAGGTAATCCTCCAGCTGTGAGTGTGTTCACATAAGTTTTCCGACTCAAGGCATCGGCTACAACATTAGCCTTACCTGGATGGTAGTGTAATCTCATGTCATAGTCCTTGATTAACTCTAACCATCTCCTCTGTCTGAGGTTCAACTCTTTCTGAGTGAAAATATATTTCAGGCTCTTATGGTCGGTGTAAACATCACAACTGTTTCCGATAAGAAAATGTCTCCAGGTCTTGAGTGCGTGCACTACGGCTGCTAGTTCCAAATCATGGGTGGCATAATTCAACTCATGAGGTCGTAGTTGTCTGGAAGCATAGGCTACAACTTTTCCATCTTGCATAAGTACTCCTCCAAGTCCTTGACGTGAAGCATCACAGTAAACCTGGAAATCCTTCCGAATATCGGGCAAGATCAATACTGGGGCTGTGACCAAACGTTCCTTTAACTCTTGGAAACTGGTTTCACATTCCTCGGTCCAAATATACTTGGATTCTTTCTTCAACAACTCTGTCATGGGCTTGGCAATCTTTGAGAAATTCTCAATGAACCTCCGGTAATATCCAGCAAGTCCAAGGAAACTGCGGATCTCCTTAACTGAGGTGGGTGACTTCCACTCGGTGACGGCTTCAACCTTAGCGGGGACTACGGCTATTCCTTCTCCGGAAATAACATGTCCAAGGAATCCGACTTCCGTCAACCAAAATTCACATTTACTGAACTTGGCATATAACTGATGCTCTCTTAGCTTCTCCAGAACTAAACGCAAATGTTCCTTATGCTCTTCCTCGTTCTTGGAGAATATCAGAATGTCATCGATGAACACCACAACAAACTTGTCTAGGTATTCCATGAATACTTTGTTCATCAAATTCATGAAGTAGGCAGGAGCATTAGTCAATCCAAAAGACATGACCGTATACTCATACAGGCCATACCTCGTGGTGAAAGCTGTTTTGGGTATATCCTGTTGACGAATTTTCAACTGGTGATACCCTGATCGAAGATCGATCTTGGAGAATACTTTGGCTCCTACTAGCTGATCAAACAAATCATTAATCATCGGCAGAGGGTACTTGTTCTTGATAGTCACCTCGTTCAAGGCACGATAGTCCACTACCATTCTCAAAGATTTATCCTTCTTCTCCACTAAAAGTACTGGGGCTCCCCAAGGTGAAGAACTGGGGCGAATATAACCTTTGTCCAATAACTCCTTAATTTGCTTCTTGATTTCCAACAGATCATTTGCGGGCATCCGATAGGGTCTCTTGGAAATTGGAGTTGTCCCTGGCTGTAGCTCTATTAGGAACTCAATTTCCCTATCTGGTGGCATTCCTGGTAATTCTTCCGGAAATACATCCAGATAATCTTTTACCACAGGTACTTCCTCTTGAACAACTCCTGTGAGGGCATTTAACCTAACACTCATACGTGTGCGTCGGGATACATACTTAATCCTCTTGTTCTCCGGGGTGGTGAGTGAAACAGACTTGCTAGGGCAATCAAGATTTCGTTCATACTTGGTCATCCAATCCATGCCTAGGATTACATCCAGTCCTTGTGACTCTAAGACGATGAGGTCGGTGGGAAAAACATGATTTCCTATATTGAGTTTCAAGGCATGGCATCCTATCCCTGCCATCATCATACCTCCTGGAGAACTAACCTTAATGGGCTGACTAAGGGTTTTGGTGGGCAAACCATACTTATCCACAACTACCCTTGATATGAATGAATGAGTTGCACCAGAATCAAAAAGTACTATAACAGGACGTGAATGCAATAAAAACTTACCAACCACAGTCTCGGGTTGATCATAGACTTCTTCCACGTCGATGTGATTCACTTGAGCACGGGGAAACGGATTGGGTTTCTTGGCTGCGGAGTTGCCGTTTCCATTGCTTTGCTTGCTCTGGGGACACTCAGTAGCATAGTGCCCTGTCTTCTGACACTTGAAACAGGTAATGTGACTCAGATCCTTCTGAGTAGGAACTTGACGGTGCTGGTTGTTATTCCCATTCCCATTGTCACTCTCGAAGTTACCATGGTTGGGACGGTTGTTCCCATTTCCTCCATGATTGTGGCTTCCATGGTTGTGCACAGCATGAGTGTGCTTTCCAAACTTACCGGTTCCTGATCCGGCATTCCCGGAGTACGGGGAGTAGCGGGGCTTCTGATGAGTTCCAGAGTTGAACTTCCCCTGAGTGTACTTCCTCTTGCGGTTCTCAATCTGCTGCTGTTTACCTTCCAGAATAAGTGCCTTATCCACGAGCTCTTGGTAGTTGTTGAAATTAGCCACTACCAGCTGTATGCTCAACTCATCATTGAGTCCTTCCAGAAACTTTTCTTGCTTGGCCGCATCATCGGCCACATCTCCTGGGGCATAACGGGCCAACATGCTGAACTCTTCCACATATTGGGCCACAGAGCGATTACCCTGGCGCAAATTGCGAAACTCGCGCTTCTTCAGACCCATGGCTCCAGCTGAGACATGTGCGGTGCGAAAAGCAAGCTTGAATTGCTCCCAAGTCACATCTGCAATAGGATATGTGGTGGTGTAATTCTCCCACCATGATGCTGTTGGTCCTTCCAGTTGATGTGTGGCAAATCGCACTTTCTCAGCGTCAGTGCATCCAGCGGTGACAAGTTCTCTCTCCATCTTGCGGAGCCAGTCATCTGCCACAATGGGCTCAGTGCTGCTAGAGAAAGTTGGAGGGTTCAACCTCAGAAAACGGGTGAGATTGTCAGTCTGGGGTGGATGGTGGTTGTGGTTGTTGTTGTTCTGATTGTTGGTCTGATTCTGAATCAATAACTGCATCAGTGCATTCTGCTGCTGAAGAAGTTGTGTGAGTTCCGGTGGAAAAGTGAAGTCGGTCTCACGTCGTGGAGGCATCTTGCTGTTTTCAGAGGGATGAGAATTAGAATAGAACAAAGGTCTAGAAGAAATTCACTACCCATATGCAATGCAACAAACATATCACACCAAACACTCATTCATTTATTCAATCAATGTCAAACATCGGGAATACAAATCTCAAACAACTAAGCATCGACCTACGCTTTAACGACGAAAATAAAAGATACATTGGAGGGCATAACTAATGTTTTTCCTCAGAAGTGCATAGTCGTAGGTTCTCCGGTGGTGCTTTCCTCATAGTCTTCATCGTCGCTGATGAAGGGTGCCATGTCTCCTTCGGGGTGAAGGTTTTCCCCCATGTCTAGCTGCTCCTCCAGAGTTGCGATGCGTGCATTCTGCTCATCAATCCTCTCTAGGAATTCCTTCACTTCATGCTCGTGTTCATAGTTGGCCTCTCGCAGATCAGCTTCAAGGTCCAGCTCGCGGTTCATCAGATTCTTGATTGTCTTCGTATCAGCACGAACTCGAAGCTCCAAAGTCCTGATATGAGTCTCCAGGGTCTGGATATAGGAAATAGTGGTGTCTGCAGTGGGAGGAGTTATGATGTTTCCATTGGCATCTCTGCGACAAACCATGCTGAGTCCTGGTGAAATGGTTCCACCTCTGTATTCCTCCTGAATTCGTCCAAGGGCACGATGAATGGCCATGTCTCTCCCAAGTATCCAACTGGGTGCCACGAACTTGAGGTTGATGGGTTCCTTTCGATTCCCAAAGGTCTTCCCTGGGATGTGCACCTCGATCTTGTGGCGTCCATCTTGGGGAAATGACATGATAGGAATACCGGTGATGCTCGGCAAAGCAATCCTTACGTCCTTGACGATCCTCATCAGCTCCTTACCAAAGGGCATCGTTGCGTCAGGCTGGCAAAACTCCGTGATCAACACTGGGATGAAGGTGGCCATCTATAAATTTTTGAAATAATCGGGGAGAAATCAGAAACGAATAGATGAGAGTATAAGATATTTAAAGACAAAGAGAAACAATCCTAAGGCTTTCCAATCCTAGAGGTTACGTCCTACGGTCAGCGTGTGCTCTGATACCATTTCTGTAGCGACCCGACCTGAAAGGTCAAGTCTCCGGTGTTTCCGTACCATCCCAAGATCATGCTGGTACACACACGGTACATCAATGTATATATCAAAGGGAAATCACACAGTATTATATTAATCGAAATCTCATATCGAGTCCTTTATTACAATAATATTACAATAAAGTGGCCAAAGGCCAACTCATGATAATATCTAAATCTTGCGGAAGCGTCGACGGTAGATGAGTCCATCCGACTCCAAGGGCATCTCACTGAGCATAGAACGCGTCCTCACTCCTGGTCGGAAAAATACTCTGCAACATGATACGTTGCAGCCGTGTAGGTCAGCATATGGAATATGCCGGCAAAGTCACAAGAGAGGGGTGAAAATAATCAGCTAGTCTATATGCTTATATGGCAGGTGGTGGTGTAAGTTTTGCGTAAAGCCAATTTTTCCTACATCAAGAAAAGGGGCTAAGCAAAATATTACTAAGTTGGTTGATTAATGAGATGGTTCCACCAACCACTTCTCATACCCAAAATTATTAATACCCACATCATCATATTAATTGTGTTGAGAGTTCCGGAAGTTCCAATTCCTTTGGCTCAAGTCATCCATGACCGTGGACACGGCTAATCGATTAGGTTTGGAATACTCTATAGAGTTTTGTACACGTTCCCCACAAGATTTGGTCGCCTCCGTTTGGTTTCTCGCACTTCAGGGTGTTTGAGAAACGGATGACCAAAACATGGTCTTCCAAAGGGCTTCCCTGCGACTCTGTCGGTGCCCATCCTTTCCTACCGTTCTTCTACCTCTCGTAGCACCGCCTGTCCAGGGTCACCACGATATCCGACCAAGCCAGAGCCCATAATGACTTGTGGCTGTGCAGGTAAGCCTTGGGTCTTGAAGCACCCATCCATCTCTTTGTGCCTGGGTGGACCTTTCCGCGTGAATACTGGCCATCTCCAGCATCACCTAGGCTAACCACTGGTTTCTCCAGGGTGCCGTTCAACCATCATCCACCCAGAGGTATGTTGAAAACTTGGAGTCTTGAAATCTTGATCATTATGTAGGTCTTGAAATTATTAACTCTCTCAACTCCCATGAATCACACAACCAACCCCGTCTACTAATAGCATAGCAAAAGTAAAACAACGTTTCCCGGGGACAAAGTTGTCAAAGAGGGTTGAGAGGGGTACCTACCACATGATACTACTACAATGTAACCAAGTTTCCAACTAACCTATCTTGCATGCAACTGGGGAGATGGTAGAACTAATGCATATAAAACATGGATAAAATATGATCAAAGTGACTTGCCTGATTGATGATCTTCGTACGAGAGTGACTCTAAGTAACAAGCTTCGCACTCCGGATAATCTAACGAAACAAACAAATGCTCTCAAATAAGCATACAACCAAAATAACTACTCATAACATTCAACAAAGAAGTACTAAACAATCAAGGCAAACAATGCACAAAAGTCTCTAGCAAGTAAAACACACAAAGTTTTGTTTTTCAAAAGGAGATGATGAAAACACTACTACATAATAAAACTATTTTGAAATAGCAAGACAATTGTTGACAGCAAGGCAACAATAGAATATTTTATTATTAAACAAAGAAAATCAATTTAAGTTTGTTGGGAAAACTTTAGTAAAGTTTATAAAAGTTTTGATAAACACTATATGAATCAACTATAGTTATACTAACAAAAAGAATGAAAAAAACTAAACTTATTATTTATTAGTAAAACATGTTCTTAACAGAAAATAATTTACAATTAAATCTGTCTTAGAAAACAGAATTAAAATATACAAACCTTTGTTTGAAAACAAAACTATTACTAGTTAGTTGTTTTAATCAAATTATGCCTATTTGAAAATAAGTTGTGATTCCTATGTTAAATAAAATTAAACTAAGCAAATTTATATTTTTATTAACAGTGAGTGAAAACACTAAATGTTTACTAACAGAACCTAATAAACAAATAAAACCAAATTCTAAATCAAACTAATTAAAATTAAGTATATAAAACTATATTGTAATACTAGGCAGATTCTGTTTTTAACTGAAACACAAATCAAATATATCCTAAAAATCCTCAAACTAAGCATGAAGGTAGTCCTAACTAATACCAAACAGTAGCAAAAAGATTCATATCAAAATCTATTTTCAAACTCTAGTTATTCAGATTTGAAGATTTTGAGCAAATTTGATTAAATTCAAATTTTTAGTTCAAATTTGAAATTTAAAAGTACAGGGTGAAACTACATGAATAATGTGAGCTATTGCAAAAAGAATCAACTCAAAACACTAAATAGATTAAAAGATATAAGCAAAACCATTTTTAAAAACATTATGTTAATTAAAACAGAGAATGAAAAAAAATCTGATTTGCGTCGGTCGGGGGGCTACGTGGCACGATCCGATTGGCTAAGGGGGGTGTGCGTGCGAGAGGTACGGCGGGCGACCAATCGGAAGAAGAAAACGATTCGGACTTAAGTCCGTTCTAATCTCGGACGTTGGATTCGGATCGGAGGGAGGGGGTGCTCACAGGGTAAAGAGGTCGCCGGCGTCGGGGTACTCCGGCGAGTCCGGTAGCGGTGGATGCGACGGCGAGGTGCTCCGATGGTTGGGGAAGACGGGGAAGTGGTCCGGGCGACGGCGACGGTTCTCCGGAGTCGATTGGTGGCGACGGTGGGGTCAACGGAGGTCGGAGGTGGTGGCTACGGTTGATGGCGAGCTTCGGTGTGGGAGTAGCTCCGGCGAGCAATTGACAGCGTTCCGGCGAGGGGGAAAAGGGGGGCTCGGGGTGAATGGATGCGGGGAAGTGGCCGGTACTTATAGGGCGCTCGAGGGGTGCGGGAGTTAAGAGGGAAGAGAGATCCGACGAGGGGAAGAAACTGCCGGCGTCGGATCCGGCGAGCGCGGGGAGGGAGACGATGACCGTTCGGTGTAACGGTCGGTCGGGGGTGGGGCCCGGATGTCAGTGAGAGGGAGCGCGTCCGTTACGCGTCGGTCGGCCGGTTCGTAGTAAATGCGCGAAATAACTGTCGTGGGCCGGCCCGTTTAAATGCAAACCGTTACTGTTTTTCTTTAATATTTTTCCAGAGACATTAAAAAGATTTTAAAGCATTCAAATCTTCCCTAAATATAGGGGTGTTATATATCAGAATTAACAGAATAATAAATTCTATTTAATGAACATTTTTATTCTGTCATTTGAAGACTTTGGAAAAATATTATTTTCAGAAATTGCCTAATTGTTTTTAAATCCTTTTTGCAAATATTTTCAAAATAACCCCTGGTTATTTTTGTTCAAATAATTCACCAATTTGACCCTGGTGTGGAGTGTCATGTTACTCCTCTCTTATTTTGAACATTTATCCAAAATTTCAAATAGGGGAAGGCAACACAGGGAAAAGTAGAAAGGGCTTTCAGAAAATCAGAAAAGGCATTTCAACTAACACATAAAATCAAGCAATGATGATGATAGATGCATGGCTATTTCATAACATTCCAAAATGAAATTTTGGGATGTTACACATGACTTCTTCCATTTAAAGAAATGAAAAGGGATTTGAAAATGGTTTGAATTCCCATTTGAAAATATTTCAAATTCAGAAACTTTATGCAACTCAATGACTTTCATGAGAGGAGATAATATGACTTCTTCCATTTATATGAAATATGAGTTGGGAGTTTAAAAGAAATTGAAAGTGCCCCTAAATTATTTTGGAATCCATTTCATATTTGGTTCCTATTCAAGTTTTCAAAATATTCAAACCCCTTGTCAAAAAATTGAGAGGAGTAAATATGACACTTCAAAAAGGGGGTGATTTGTGAAGTATTTGAACCATAAAACCCCTAGGGTTATTTGAAAAATATTTGCAAAAATAAATAACGCCAATTAGGCAATTTCTGAAAATAATATTTTTTCAAAATGTTCAAATAACAGAATAAAAATGTTCATTAAATAGAATCTTTTATTCCGAGAATTTTGATATAAAATACTCCTATAGTTGGAATTTTATTATATGCATTAACGGCCTTTTACTACTCTGGTTTATTAAAAAGGAAATTTTTATACCGGATCGGGCCGGCCCACCCCTAATCAATACCGAATCCCCTAGATTGCGGCCGACCGACGCGCTGTCACCGCTCCCGCTCTCACTGACACCCGGGCCCCACCCCGACCGAGCGAATCTCGCACCGGTCGTCCTCCTCCTCCCGCACGCGCCGCCGTCGCCGGTTCCCCTCGCCGCGGATCTCCTCCCTCCTCCTTCCTTTCCCACGTCCCCTCGGCCTATATAAGCAGAGGCCCTCCCCCGCACCCATTCCCCCTCCGAACCCCTCCCTCTCCTTGCCAGAGCGCCAAGCACCAGCCTTGCCGGATCAGCCGAAGCTCCAAGAGCTCGAGGAGCTCGCCTCGGTTGCCCCCTCGCCCCCCTGACACCACCGTCGTGCTCGCCGTCCTCGCCGCCGTCGACTGGTGCCCTCCCCGTCGGCGGAGAACCATCGGAGCGCCACCCATGTCAACCACGTCGCCTCGGCCTCGCCGGAGAAGCCCTCGCCGGCGACCCCTTCCTCACTGTGAGCTCCTCCCCCTCACAGGACCGTCCGATCGTAGATCTACACGTAGGATTAGATCCAACTTAAAACCGAACCGGTATGTGCTAACTTTTGGTTGACCGCCCGTAACAACCCCCGCACACACTAGCCCAGCCAATCAGACCCAGCCACGTCACCCCCTGACCGATGATTAGGATTTTTCTTATTTTCTGTTTTGTTTTAAAAACATATTTAGTTCTAATTTTGTTTTTAGTATATCTTTTATGTTTTTAAGTATTTTAAATTCATTCTTTTTGCATTAGGTTGAAATTTTTATGTCGTTTCTGTAGATGCCAAATTTGACCATGTTTTAACAATTAAATTTGAATTTACAAAGATTTGATTTGAAATTTTCTTTTCTGAATAACTTGAGTTTAAAAATATATTTTTGACTGATTCTTTTTGCTACTTGTCAGTAGTGATATTAGTTATCAATTGGTAAAGTTTGTGAATTTTTAGAATAAATTTGATTAGGGTTTTAACTAGAAACAGATCCTGCCTATTAGTTAGTATAATTTAAATTAACTTAGTTTTAGTTAGTTAAAATTAGAATTTAGTTTTATTTCTTTAATAGGTTCTGTTCCTTAAACATTTAGTGTTTTACTTACTTTTAATAAAAATATAGAATAGCTTAGTTTATTTCTTTATGGTTATAGGAATCTCAACTCCTTTTCAAATAGGTTTAATTTGTTATAAAACAAACTAGTTAGTAATGGTTTATTCCAACAAAGTTTTCTATAATTAAATTATGTTTCTAAGAAAAAAATTTAGTAATCTTTTCTGTTAAGAAATGTTTGTTAATAAAAATGGATTAGTTTTACTCTATTATAGGAAACTATATTCTCTATCATTAGGTAATGTTTTATAAAACAACTTAGTTTTAGTAGAGATTATTTTCACAAAGTTTTAGATGATTTAAATCTGTTTTATACTAAATATTTTATTATTTCTTTTCTGTTAACTATTAGTTGGTTACAAACCTAGTTTTGCTTTAGTAGTAGTTTAGCCACTAAAACTTAGAGTCCATTGCTTTGCTTTGTTATGTTTTGGTATGTTGCTCTAGTAATGACTAGTTGGTTCTTATTTACAAGTATTTAAAATAATTGTTTTATAAGTTTTATTTTCTATTAACTTAGTTGTTTCATAATTTGTTTTCTTTTAGTTTATGGTTGTGCTTGTAGTTAAGTTCATTAGGCAAACACTCATGTTGTTTAGGATGCTGTTTTCATAGTTTTACTTGTTCTTCAAAAGTAATTCTTTTTGCTAATAAAATATTTACTAAAATCCTTTTGTTGTAGTTTACTTTGTTATTGTTTTGGCACTATTGAAAATAATTGCTTTAGGGGAAAACTACCTTATTTGCTTTTATGAAAACTTTGTTGACTTTGAGTTTTGTCTTAAGTATTTCCTTCATCAAGCTTGTTGGTTTTGTTCTTGTGTTACATTGTGATTGTTAGTTTGATTGCTAGAATTGTTTGCTTATGAATGCAATGTTTGTTATATAGATTTTTCATTGGAGAGTGACGAATAGTCTATCAAGTTATTTCTGAGAGCAATCTTTTTCTTCATCAACAGTACAGGCAAGTTCACCTTGAGCATCTATTTCATACTTATGTTTTTATTGCATGTAGTGACATCATTCAACACATCCCTCCTGTAGTGTTATTGAAATTCTTTTAGTTGAGTAGAATGCATGAGGTAGGAACCCACCACTAGTTACTAAAGCCCCGGGAACATTAGTTAGTTTTATGCTATGCTAAAGTAGACGGGGTTTGGTATGAGTGCTCGTGAGTGGTGTGAAGAAGGACTCTACGTCAAGAGACAACTTCATGAAGACTTGTTCAAGTCCTGCAATCTTCAAGACCTCAAGACTTCGAGACTCGAGAAGACAAGTTTTTCAATACACACTACTGGGTGAAGGATGGAATTGATGGGCATCCCTGGAGAAACAAGTGGATGGCCACGATGCATGGAGAAGTGCCATGAAATCTTGCGGAAAGCTTCACCCAGACTCAAAGACAAGGATGAATACTTCATGCCCGGAAGCTTACCTGCGTAGCCACAAGTCATTATGGGCTCTGGCTTGCTTGATCTTTGTTGTGACTCTGCTGGGCAGTGCTACGAGATGTAGTTGACGTTAGGGTTGGATGGGCACTGTTGGACAGTCAGGGAAGCACTCTGAAAGACCATGTTTCTTTCATCCTGTTCTCAAACACCAGGCAGTGCGAGGACTTACTAGGAGGGAAAGAATCTTGTGGGTAAAGTACACAACACTCTGCAGATTTAAACCTAATCGATTAGCCGTGTCCACGGTTACGGACAATTTGAGCTTCTAGACTTGGATCTATCTCTGAACTCTCAACAGTGGACTGATAACTTAATTGTGGGCAACTTAAGATACTTGAGGGTATTGAGACATTGGTTGGCGGAACCATGTCATGATAGGTAATTCCATAGTGATATTCCTGATATTCCTTTTGTTGGAGGAAAATAAAATCAGCTTTTACGCAAAAACTTAGACACAGAGCCACAAAGCCTTTGCATATAGAATAGTCATTATTCTTCTATTCTACTATGGTGACCTTGCCAGTACATTCAATGTACTGACCTATTTGGCTGCAACGTATCATGTTGCAGATACTCTTCTTCGACGGGTAAGAGTACGATTCAGGGTTACGGTCTGCACTCAACTTGCCGATGGTGTTATTGGGACTCCACTCCCGTTGACTGTATCCGCTGCTAGTTTAAGGTATATATTAGTTTACGTTGTTACATGTGATTGCACTTTGATATATACATTGATGTACTGTGTGTGCCAGCATACTGATCTAGGGATGGCAAAGAACACACAGAGGCTTGACTCGTTTTGAGTCGGGTCGCTACATCCTCCCAACAGAGCGCGGGGGCGGTGGACCTTTAGTACCGGCGTGTGGCTCGCACCGGTACTAAAGACCCTTTAGTACCGGTGCTAGCCACGCACCGGCACTAAAGGTCCTGCCAAAAGAGCGCGGGGGCGGTGGACCTTTAGTACCGGTGTGTGGCTAGCACCGGTACTAAAAGTGTTTTTTAATTAAATATTAGTTATTATTTCTAGAAAAACCCTGTAAACTTTAGAAAATCATGGAAAAAAACATAAGACTCCAATGGAAATAAATAATATATGAAAAAATATTAGAAAAATATAAAGAATCTGTTTATGGCATTTCCATGCATGTTTCAACAACTTCAACTGCTGTATAAGATAATTTGATTAAATGGCATTTGAAATATTCATATCTCGAGTTTGAAAAGCAGTACAAATGAACTCTGAAAAGGTTGTAACTTGGCATGACATCATAATTTCACCCACATAGCAACTTCTAGGGAGTTGAGAGGGTTACGGCAAAAAGTGGATGCACTTCGTGTACAAATTGGACAATCTCATAAGAAGTATGAGGGTTTCGGACAAAAACTCATCTATTACAAAGAGATTTCATTTTTAATAACTTATTTTAACTCCATACTTTTTGTGTGTTCAATATGCACCATTCAAAGGCACATCATTAATTTTCAACCCTTTCTGACTTCATTTGATATTTTTCAGGCATTTAATGATTTATTTTGAGCTAAATGGCCCTGAATTTGAAAAGGAGTACAAATGAACTCTGAAAAGGGTGTAAATTGGAAAGACATCATCATTTCACCGACATAGCAACTTCTAGAGAGTTGAGAGGGTTACGGCAAAAACTGGATGCACTTCGTGTACAAATTGGACAATCTCATAAGAAGTATGAGGGTTTCGGACGAAAACTCATGTATTACAAAGGGATTTCATTTTTAATAACTTATTTTAACTCCATACTTTTTGTGTGTTCAATATGCACCATTCAAAGGCACATCATCAATTTTAAACCCTTTCTGACTTCATTTGATATTTTTCAGGCATTTAATGATTTATTTTGAGCTAAATGATGCTGAATTTGAAAAGCAGTACAAATGAACTCTGAAAAGGTTGTAACTTGGCACGACATCATAATTTCACCCACATAGCAACTTCTAGAGAGTTGAGAGGGTTACGGCAGAAACTGGATGCACTTCATGTACAAACTGTTACAATGATATACCATGCTAGCTAGGAAATGCATGCATGTCCTTCACATAAATATATAGAAAGTGATGACGGTGAAGCCGGTCACATCCCAGAGTGGGATCTCGCGGTGTAAGACTTTTTCTGCGTGTTTGTCCCTTTCTTATGATTGGGCCGTAACCATGGATAATCTTCATCATTTGACATGATGCTTCGGTCAGTCTTCACTCTAAAGGGAGGGATTTCATGAAACTTTTCATAATCTTCAGACATGTCTATCTTGTCCTCCACTCCCAAAATGTTTCTTTTCCCTGAAAGAACTATGTGGTGCTCTGGCTCATCGTATGATGTATTCACTTCCTTATCTTTTTTTCCTCGGTTTGCTAGACATGTCCTTCACATAGAAAACCTGAGCCACATCATTGGCTAGGACGAATGAGTCGTCTGTGTATCCAAGATTGTTGAGATCCACTGTTATCATTCCGTACTGCGGGTCTACCTGTACCCCGCCTCCAGTATATTTGACCCATTTGCACCGAAACAAAGGGACCTTAAGATCAGGTCTATAGTCAAGTTCCCATATCTCCTCTATGTAACCATAATATGTGTCTTCAAAGTTGGTTGCATCATAGAGGACACCACTGTTTTGGTTGGTGCTCTTCTTATCTTGGGCGATAGTGTGAAATGTATTCCCATTTATCTCTTACCCTTTGAAAGTCGTTACAGTCGAACTTGGTGTCTTGGCTAACCAGTACAGTTCATCTAGAACATCATTGTCATTGATGAGCTTTGTTTGCAACCAACTAGCAAAAGTCTCCATGTGTTTACATTCAATCCAGGGGTCAGACTGCTCCGAGTTCTTGGACCGTACAATATCCTTGTGTTCCTTCATATATGGAGTCACCAAGGTGGAATTTTGTAGAACCGTGTAGTGTGCTTGAGTGAAATAATGCCCGTCCATATGTATTGCTTCTTTATGTCCTAATGTGCCTTTTCCACCCAGTCTCCCCTCATACTGCGATTCAGGAAGACCAATCGGCTTAATGTCAGAAAAAAGTTAACATAAAACTCAATAACCTCCTCTGTTCCATATCCCTTGGCGATGCTTCCTTCTGGCCTAGCACGGTTATGAACATATTTATTTAAGAATCCCATGAACCTCTCGAAGGGGAACATATTGTGTAGAAATACAGGACCCAGAATATTAATCTCTTTGACTAGGTGCACTAGAATGTGCGTCATAATATTGAAGAAGGATGGAGGGAACACCAACTCGAAACTGACAAGACATTGGACCAGGTCATTTTGTAACCTTGGTAGGATTTCTGGATCGATTACCTTCTGAGAAATTGCATTAAGGAATGCGCATAGCTTCACAATGGCTAATCGAACATTTTCCGGTAGAAGCCCCCTAAGTGCAACCGGAAGTAATTGCGTCATAATCACGTGGCAGTCATGAGACTTTAGATTTTGAAATTTTTTTCTCTGCCATATTTATTATTCCCTTTATATTCGACGAGAAGCTAGACGGGAGCTTTATACTGAGCAGGCATTCAAAAAAGATTTCCTTCTCTTCTTTCGTAAGAGCGTAGCTGGCAGGACCTTGATACTGCTTTGGAGGCATGCCGTCCTCTTCATTAATTCTATGCTTTTCCTCCCGTGCCTCCGGTGTATCTTTTGTCTTTCCATACACTCCCAAGAAGCCTAGAAGGTTCACACAAAGATTCTTCGTCACATGCATCACATCGATTGCATTGTGGACCTCTAGGGCTTTCCAATATTCAAGTTCCCAAAATATAGATTTCTTATTCCACATGGGTGCGTGTCCGTTGGCGTCATTCGGAACAGATTGTCCGCCAGTACCCTTTCCAAAGATTACCTGTAAATCCTTGACCATATCAAATATATATTCACTAGTACGGAGGCCAGGCTTCTTCCGGTTATCTTGCTCACCTTTGAAATGGTGGCCTGCCTTTCTTAAGATATGCTTGATCGGTAGAAATCGACGATGTCCCAGGTACACAATCTTCTTACATTTATCCAAATATATACTTTCAGTATCATCTAAACCGTGCGTGCATGCATTGTATCCCTTGTTTGTATGTCCTGAAAGGTTACTAAGAGCAGGCCAATCATTGGTGGTTACAAACAGCAAGTCTCGTAGGTCAATTTCCTTCTGTGTGTGCGCATCCCACACACGCACACTTGGTTTTTTCCACAACTGTAGAAGTTCATAAACTAGTGGCCTTAGGTAGACATCAATGTTGTTGCCGGGTTGCTTAGGGCCTTGAATGAGCACTGGCATCATAATGAACTTCCGCTTCATGCACAACCAAGGAGGAAGGTTGTAGATACATAAAGTCACGAGCCAGGTGCTGGACTGGAGCTCTGCTCGCCAAAAGGATTCATGCCATATGTACTAAGACCAAACCATAAGTTCATTGCATCAGCTGCAAAGTCCTCGAACTCCCTCTCTATATTTCTCCATTGTGACCCATCAGCGGGTGCTCTCAACATCCCATCTTTCTTACGTTCTTCTTTCTGCCATCGCAACAACTTGGCATGCTCTTTGTTTTGGAACAAACGTTTCAACCGTGGTATTATAGGAGCATACCATATCACCTTGGTAGGAACCCTCTTCATGTGGCGTTCCCCCTCCACATCACCAGGGTCATCGTGGGGGATCTTATAGCGCAGTGCACCGCATACCGGGCATGCATCCAAATTCTTGTACTCCTCACCGTGGTAGAGGATGCAGTCATTAGGGCATGCATGTATCTTCTGCACCTCTAATCCTAGAGGGCATACAACCTTCTTTGCTTTGTACATACTTTCAGGCAATTCGTTATCCTTTGGAAGCATCTTCTTTATCATTATCAGCAATTCTTGAAATCCCTTGTCAGTTACACCATTCTTCGCCTTCCATTGCAACAATTCCAACGTGGTACCCAGCTTTTTCTAGTCATCTTCACAATTTGGATACAATAATTTCTCGTGATCCTCTAACAGGTGTTTGAACTTCAACCTCTCCTTATCATTTTTGCAGTTTCTCTTTGCATCAGCAATGACCTGACCCAAATCATCAGCGGGCTCATCTGATGCCTCTTCTTCAGCTTCCCCCATTGATGCCTCTTCTTCAGCTTCCCCCATTGTTGTATCAGCGAAAGGATAGTTGTCATCATCCTCTTCTTCTTCATTGTCTTCCATTATAACTCCCCTTTCTCCGTGCTTGGTCCAACAACTATAGCCGGACATGAAACCGGACTTCAGCAGGTGGTAGTGAAGGGTTTTTGAGGTAGAGTAATTCCTATCATTCCTACAGTCACGACATGGAAAACACATGAAACCATTCTGCTTATTTGTCTCTGCCACACGAATAAAATCATGCAGGCCATTAAGAAACCCTGGACTTAGTCGGTCATCGTACATCCATTGCCGGCTCATGTTCACTACACAATATCGAAGTGACCAAATTAATACAACTTCATCATCACATTACAATCAAAAGTAGAGCTAGGAGTGACCAAATGTTATTACTGCAAATAATGGATACTTATAGTTCATCAAAATACATCTCATAAAACAACACCAACTATCTAAAACATGTGAATACAACAACAAATGCAATCATAATCGCAACTAAAGTAACAATTGAGCCAACAGCATAATGATACCAAGCCTCTTTATCAATGGCATATTTTCTAATCTTTCTAAGCTTCAAGCGCATTCGAACCATCTTGTTCTTGTGATCATCAACGATATCGGCAACATGCAACTCCAATCCCATCTTCTCATCTACAGTTCTTTTCAATTTTTCTTTCAAATGATCAATTTGTTTTTCAGCTTGTGTTAATTTCTCGAGCAGAATTGCATAGTCGGTTGGAATTTCATGATCAACTACTTCGTATAGATAAAAATATCTACGTCAATTTGGTGGCATAATTAATATTCATAGACATTAGATGATGTGTGAAATAGTTATAGAAGATAATTAATGACATACCACATCTGAATCATAGACTGGACGACGGCCGACGTGGGAGGATACCATAACCATTACACTATAGAATAACTAACAATAATACAAGTAAGTAAATCGTACATGCAGCTATCTAAATCATACAAGTCATTTTTTAAGAAAAAGATTTTAAGAAGAACAAGAGGCTCACCAAGGTGGCCGGTGCCGCGACGAGACGGTGCGGATGATGGATGGTGGTTAGGACGGCCGGGGATGGGAAGGCACACCAAATAAACCACACGTACATATATGCAACCTAACAAGTTAATTTGAGATCAAATTGGACATAAATCAAATAAACTCCCACAAATCACATATCACGTATCTTTGAGCATACCACAAGCTAATCTAGCAAGAGATGAAGGAGCAAAGTTGCTAACTTTATGAACACTTGGATAGATGGGGTGCCTTTAAATCTTGACAAATCCTTGGCAAAATGGAGGATGAGCTTCGAGCAAGAAGAAGAACATGGGAAGGCACACCAAATAAACCACACCTACACATATGCAACCTAACAAGTTAGTTTGAGCTCAAATTGGATATAAATCAAATAAACTCCCACAAATCACATATCACATATCTCTGAGCATACCACAAGCAAATCTAGCAAGAGATGAAGGAGCAAAGTTGCTAACCTTTATGAACACTTGGATAGATGGGGTGCCTTTAAATCTTGACAAATCCTTGGCAAAATGGAGGATGAGCTTCGAGCAAGAAGAAGAACATGGGAGAAAAGAGAGCTCTTTCGATCGGCTGCGGACGGATGTATATGTAGGAAGTCTTTAGTACCGGCTAGTGTCACCAGCCATTACTAAAGGTTGCCCTTTAGTACCGGTTTGTGTAACCAGCCGGTACTAAAGGTGCAAGCGGGGCCCATGTCTGACCAAAACCCTACCACGCCCCCTTTAGTACCGGCTCGTGACACGAACCGGTACTAAAGGTCCCTCATGAGCCAGTACTAAAGGTCGCCCTGCTCCTAGCCGCTGTAGCCGGCACGAACCGGGACTAATGCCATCTTTAGTACCGGTTCATGACCAGACCGGGACTAAAGCTCGGGACGAAAGGTCTGTTTTCTACTAGTGTTGGGAGGCAACACTATAAGCCCCTATCTTTCTTTGTGTCCGATTGAAACTTTGAACTCATAGGTACCTCGTGAGTGTTAGCAATTGTGAAAGACTAAAAGAGGATTGAGTATGTGATTTTTCTTTACAAGCTCTTATATTGACTCTTTCCTACGTTATGATAAATTGGAATTGCTTCAATGACTGAGATCATAGTTTGTCAATTCTCAATAGAGTTCTTGATTCATACTTTTCCATTGTGAATGAATTGTCACTTTAGCATAAGAAATTATATGTCAAAATATATTGTTGTTCTAAAGATGATCATCATGCCTTCATGTCCATATTTTATTTTATCGACACCTCTATCTCTAAACATGTGGGCATATTTATTGATTTCAGTTTCTGCTTGAGGACAAGCGAGGTCTAAGCTTGGGGGAGTTGATACATCCATTTTGCATCATGATATTTATTGCATTATGGGCTGTTATTACACATTTTTGTACAATACTTATGCCTTTTCTCTCTTAGTTTACAAGGTTTACATGAAGAGGGAGAATGCTGGCAGCTGGAATTCTAGACTGGAAAGGAGCAAATCTGAGATACCTATTCTGCGCAACTCCAAAAGTCCTGAAAATCTATGGAGAATTATTTTGGAATAAATACAAAATATTGGGCGAAAGTAATACATCAGGAGGCACACCGGGGAGCCACAAGCCTACTGGTCGTGGATAGCGAGCTTGTGGCCCACCTGGAAGCCCACCAGTGCCCATCTTCTGCTATATGGAGGGTTTTGTCGAGAAGAAAATCATAAGAGACTTTTCGGGACGAAGCGCCGCCGTCTCGAGGCAGAACTTAGGCAGAACCAATCTAGAGCTCCGACAGGGCGATCTTGCCGGTGAAAACTCCCTCCGGGAGGGAGAAATCGAAGCCCTCGTCATCGCCAACGATGCTCTCCTTGAGAGGGGGGCAATATTCATCAACAACTTCACCAGCACCATCTCTTCTTCAAACCCTAGTTCATCTCTTGTATCCAATCTTTGTCTCAAAACCTCAGATTGGTACCTATGGGTTGCTAGTAGTGTTGATTAATCTTTGTAGTTGATGCTAGTTGGTTACTTGGTGGAAGATTATATGTTCAGATCCTTGATCATCATTAATACTCCTCTGATTATGAACATGAACATGTTTTGTGAGTAGTTACGTTTGTTCCTGAGGGCATGGGATAAGTCTTGTTATAAGTAATCATGTGAATTTGGTATTCGTTTGATATTTTGATGAGATGTATGTTGTCTCACCTCTAGTGGTGTTATGTGAACGTCGAATACATAACACTTCACCATTCTTTGGGCCTAGATGAAGGCATTGGAAAGTAGTAAGTAGATGATGGGTTGCTAGAGTGACAGAAGCTTAAACCCTAGTTTATACGTTGCTTCATAAGGTGCTAATTGGGATCCACATGTTTCATGCTATGGTTAGATTTATCTTAATTCTTCTTTCGTAGTTGCGGATGCTTGTGGGAGGGGTTAATCATAAGTGGAAGGTTTGTCCAAGTATGGACAGCACCCAAGAACCGGTCACCCACATATCAAATTATCAAAGTAGCGAACGCGAATCAAGTGAGCATGATGAAAACTAGCTTGACGTAAACTCCCATGTATCCTCAGGAGCGCTTTGCTTTATATCAGAGCATGTCCAGGCTTGTCCTTTGCTATAAAAAGGATTGGGCCACCTTGTTGTACCTTTGTTACTATTGTTACTTGCTACCCGTTACAAATTATCTTATCACAAAACTATCTATTACCGGTAATTTCGGTGCTTGCAGAAAATACCTTATTGAGAACCACTTGTCATTTTCTTCTGCTCCTCGTTGGGTTCGATACTCTTACTTATAGAAAGAACTACGATAGATCCCCTATAGTTGTGGCTAATCAAGCCGTGATCATCGTCTCTTTCCTCCACCATTCGCTCACCGGAGCCATGATCATGATCTCCTTCCTCTGCCATTCGGTCACCGGAGTCGTCATTATCTCTTGCCTCCTCCATTGTTGGATCACAGGATGAGCCATCCTCTCCTTCCTGACCATCGGTGTCTTTCAGATACCCCCAAGGGATTATACCTCGCATGGATTATATCCCCAAACAAGTCTTCTTGTTCTATGTCTCTGTGATCCATTGTTTTTCCAAATATTACGACATGGAAATGTACAAAACAGGAGATATGGAAATCAATCCAAGGCATTAATCAATAGTCTCTAGAAGGTGATTGCCACCGAGTCGACAACGAGCATGCATGCTGGTCAGGCATCATCGACCCAACGGCTACGCTATGCAAGTAAACATTTAACCATCTATAATTAAACATGCTATCACGTCACCGACGATCGTCGGGGACGCCTCGATATCGTCGGGGACTCTCCCTCACCGACGATCATCGGGGTTACTCTCCCTCACCGACGATCATCGGGGGGTACTCACCCTCACCGATGATCGTCGTGGGTACTCTCCCTGACCGATGATCATTGGGTACTCCTTGATATCGCTCACCGACAACCGGCAATAAAAAACTAAACATCTAAACAAATACACATATGCATCAACAAGAACATCCTCAAATATAAAACAAATACACATATGTATCAATATAACATATGCATCAATATAACATACCCATATGCATCAATATAACATACATCAATATAAAAAAATACACATATGCATTTTATCTAACATACACATATGCATTTTATCTAACATACAAAACAATGAACAAAATCTGAGGAGGAGATGCTCACCGGCGATGACGGGCTTAGGGAGAAGGCGCAGGCGGTGATGATGGGGCTCAGGGAGGAGGAACGGGCGGCGACGATGTCGACGATAACGAGGAGGGGTGTGGGGATGAGCTCGGGCGGCGGCAAAAAGAATGGGCGCGTGGCGTCAGGCTCGGCGATGGCAGTGACGACGAGAACGGGCTGCAGCGATAGCAGCGACGACGAGCACGGGCGGTGGGAGCGGCGTTGACAATGAGGGCGCTGGGACTCGCTCAGGGTGGCGGCAACGAGAACAGGCATGCGGCGTCAGGCTCGGCGATGACGGCGACGACGACAACGGGCTCAGGGGCGGCGGCGACAACGAGAACGGGTGACGGGGGCGGCAGCAGCGATGAGCAGCCTGGTTGCGTCAGGGTTGGGCGTCGACATCGCGGTGAAATTGGAGATGTTGGGGGAGAAATCGACAACTCCCGCCTTATATGCGAGCACCTTTGGTCCCAATTGGTGGCCCCAACTGGGACTATAGGACAGGGGCGATTTTACCGTCCGGTCACCCTGGGCACGTGCCCGGGCTTGACGGCAGCCCTTATCTGAACTCCGGCGACCTCCGTGTGTTTCAACATCGCTGGAGATGCCAAGAACCGTGATGGGTGCTGAAGAGAAAGTGGAATTTCCTTAATTGGGACAACAAGGCCTACTCTCTCCATCCCAACTAGCAACAAGGTCAGAGCACATTTAGTTGACTCTTTAGTCCAAAACAGGCTACCTTTCGAGCCGGGTTGATCGCTGGTTGTTCGTCCACTCTGAACATGGCCTCGCGTCCATTGTGCGTCCGACCACAATTGGAGACGACCTGCTAGGGTACCGTCGTACCGATGGCCGATGACTGTGGAGTGCCCATCTTGTGCAAGAGGAGAGATGGCGCGCAGCTGCTGCCCTAGTCAGGTTGTGATTCCTGTGAGTGGCAGCGAAGATCGGAAGCGAAACACAGGAGCTTGGGTGGGAATTTTGGTTGGAATTCTGCTCCAGCGAGAGATGACTAGGTGAGCTTTTCTATGTTTGAGTGATAATTTCTATTATTAAACATTGATTCGACCTGGTTCTAATTAGACCATTTTAAATTTCAAAATGTGAAGTTTTTCTGACACTTGAAAATTCACCACAGGTTGAACCATATCAGACAATGAAGATGAACAATACATGATCAATGATGATGATAACTTCTCGCAAAAAAAGAATAATGATGGTAACTTCAATGAGGTTGAGTATTGGTTGTGACTAGTAATTAGCCAAAAAATGTAACTGTTTCATATTTTTTGATACATTTGAACATGATAATGCATATACTGCGCACATCACATTATCTAAATATAGTTCTTTCTTTTTGGCGAAAATCTAAATATAGTTGTTGATATACCAAAATTTACAATGTGCCCAGGCTTCCATAATTTTCTAGCTCCACCACTACTATAGGGGGCATTAGTCCCCATATAGTCCAACCGGGACTAAAAGACCAATTTCGGCAACCCAACAGACGGGAAGCCCAGGCCTTTAGTCCCGGTTCGTGGCACCAACCGGGACTAAGGGGGGGCCATTAGTCCCGGTTCGTGCTACCAACCGGGATGAAAGGGAGGCGCAGCGGTGTGAAAAGTTTAGTCCCACCTCGCCAAGTGAAGGCAGCACAAACCTATTTATAAGCCTCGATGCGGCTGCTACGTTGAGCTCCTCTAAAACTGAAAATAGATGTCGTTACAGAGGTAATTTGACCGAAATTTAATATGCTAGCTAGGCGCATAACTAGCACTTTGAATTTAGGTTGAATTCTCTCTATAAGCGCATCTATTTCCACTTTTGCCGTTTTTATGTTATTTTTTTGCATATTAAAGGTTCTTTACAAAAAATACTTTATGAATATTCTTTTTGCTATTAAAGTTTTATTAAAAAACTTTGATAATTTTAGTTGCATAAATTGTATATAATATCAAGTTTAGTTATATAAATTTTATCAGATGAAAACACGTCTGTTACAAAAGGATTTCAATTTTTTTAAACATAATTGAACACAAGAATTTTTTTTCATTCAATATGCACCATTGGAAGCCACATCATCTATTTTTAACCCTTTTCCGACTTCATTTGTTGTGTTTCATGCATTTCATCATTTATTTTAAGGTAAAATGACCCTAAATTCAAAAGCACTACAAATAAACTCTAAATGGTTGAAACTTGGCATGGTACCATCATTTCACCCACATAGCACGTGCTAAAAAGTTGAGAGCGTAACGACAAATACTAGATGCACTTAGTGTACAAAATAGACAATCTCTTTCGATGTATCAGGGTTTTGGACGAAAACATGTCTGTTACAAAAGGATTTCAATATTCTAAACATAATTGAACTCAAGAACTTTTCTGCATTTAATATGCACCATACGAAGCCACGTCATCCCTTTTCAATCCTTTTCTGACTTCACTTGCTATTTTTCATGCATTTCATCATTTATTTTAAGCTAAAATGACCATAAACTAAAAGGCACTACAAATGAGCTCTGAAATGGTTGAAACTTGGCATGGTACCATCATTTCACCCACATATCATGTGCTAAAAAGTTGAGAGGGTTACAACAAAAACTAGAAGCACTTCGTGTACAAAATGGACAATCTCTTTCGAAGTATCAAGGTTTCGGAGGAAAACACGTTTGTTACAAAAGGATTTCAATTTTTTAAACATATTTGAACTCAAGAATTTTTCTGCATTCAATATGCACCATCCAAAGCCACATTATCCCTGTTCAACCTTTTTTTGACTTCATTTGCTTTTTTCATGCATTTCATCATTTATTTTAAGCTAAAATGACACTAAATTAAAAAGCACTACAAATGAACTCTGAAATTGTTGAAACTTGGCATGGTATCATCGTTTCACCCACATATCATGTGCTAAAAGCTGAGAGGGTTATGGCAAAAACTAGATGCACTTCATGTAGAAAATAGACAATCTACTTCGAAGTATCAGTGTTTTACGCGAAAACATGTCTGTGACAAAAGGATTTCAATTTTTTAAACATATTTGAACTCAATAATTTTTCTTCATTCAATATGCACCATTCGAATCCACATCATTCCTTTTCGACCCTTTTCTGACTTCATTTGCTATTTTTAACGCATTTCATCATTTATTTTAAGCTAAAATGACCCTCAATTAAAAAGCACTACAAATGAAATCTGAAATGGTTGAAACTTGGCATGGTACCATCATTTCACCCACATAGCATGTACTAAAATGTTGAGCGGGTTATGGCAAAAAACTGCATGCACTTCGTTTACCAAATGGACAATCACTTTCAGGGTATCAGGGTTTCGGACGAAAACACGTCTGTTACAAAAGGATTTAAATTCTTTAAACATATTTGAACCCAAGAATTTTTCTACATTCAATATGCACCATTCGTAGCCACACCATCCCTTTTCAACCCTTTTCTGACTTCATTTACTATTTTTCATGCATTTCATCATTTATTTTAAGCTAAAATGACCCTATTTTAAAAGCACTACAAATGAACTCGGAAATGGTTGAAACTTGGCATGGTACCATCATTTCACCTACATAGCATGTGCTAAAAAGTTGAGAGGTTTACGGCAAAAAATGGATGCACTTCTTGTACTAAATGGACAATCACGTTCGAAGTATCATGCTTTTGGACGAATACACGTCTGTTACAAAAGGCATTTCATTTCTTGACATGTAACTGTAGTGATATTCTAGATCAGATCCATCATCAGAATAGTTGTGGAGAGGAAGTATTCACTTTTTCTTCGCGTGTGACCCTTTATTATTGCGTCGTAACCATGGATAATCTTCATCGTTCAACAGGGTGCTTGGGTCAGCCTTCACTTTGAAGGGAGGAATTTCATGAAACTTTTCATAATCTGCACACATGTCTTTCTTGCCCTCTACTCCCACGATGTCTCTTTTCCCTGAAAGAAATGTGGCGCTTTGGCACATCGCATGATGTGTTCTCTTCCTTATCTTTTCTTTTTCTCAGTTTGGTAGACATGTCCTTCACATAGAAAACTTGCACCACATCATTGTCTAGGAAGAATGGTTCGTCTATGTACTGTAACATCCCAAATTTTGGAATGTTATAATAAATATAGAATGATTGTTTGTTTGCTTGAATGATTGAATGTGAGTGAAATTTGAAACTTTTTAAAAAGTTTAATGAGAAGGAATGAAATGACTTTCCCAAAACCTTCAATCTGCATTTTGATCACCAGGAATTCAAATTCATTTCATCACAAAACCCTAGAGTGAAGTTGACATGACTTCTTCCATTTAAAGAAATGAAAAGGGATTTGAAAATGATTTGAATTTCCATTTTGAAAATATTTCAAATTCAGAAAACTTTAAGCAACTCAATGATTTTCATGAGAGAAGATAATATGACTTCCTCAAATTTTAAGAAATATGAGTTGGAAGTTTAAAAGAAGGAATTGAAAGAGCTTTTGAAAACCTCTGGATTATTTTGAAAATCCAATTCATATTTGGTCCCTATTCAAAATTTTCAAAGTATTCAAACCCCTGACAAAAAAATTTGAGAGGAGTAACATGACACTCCACACCAGGGACTTCTTGGTGATTTATTTGAATAATAAAAACCAGGGGTTATTCTGAAAAATATTTGCAAAGGGATTTAAAAGCAAAAGGGCAATTTCTGAAAATAATGTTTCTTTCCAAAGTATTCAAATGCGAGAATAAAAATGTCCATTAAATGGCATTTATTATTCTGTTAATTTTGATATAAAATTTGACTATATTTGGAGTTTATTCGAATGCATTGATCAAGTTTTTATGGCTCTGGTAAAATCATAAATAGCAAAACGGTAACGGTTTATATTAAAACGGCCAGCCCAACGACTTAAATGCCGAGACCGTTACGAGTCGGTCGCCCGTCGATCACGCCCCCCTCTCTCCGTATGACATGTGGGGCCCGCTATCCGAATCAAAGCCGCCGCGGTCATCTCTTTCCTCCCCCTCACCCGAAGACCATGCCAGCAACCCCGCCGTGACCACCTCCTCCGTTACTCCCCGAGCGCCACCGAACCCTCCTTCGACCTCACCGCACCCGTGCGCACCACCCCACCCCTCTGCTTCGCCGGAGACCCCGTGGAATGCCCTAACCTACGACCTCGCCGGAGCCCCACCTCCACCGAGCCGCCCCGGAGCTCGTGCCGCTCGCTCCTGTCGCCTTCGAGCCTCGCCGACGCCACCATCATCATCGCCACGCTCGCCGCCGTCGACCGGACCCTTTCCCCGACACCAAAGACCACCGGAGGCGCATCCCCGGCGACCTCGACGCCTCTGCCCACCGGAACCCTCGCCGGAACCAGCAACCACCACGGTGAGCACCCTCCCCGTCCGATCCCTAATCAACGGCGTAGATTAGATCCCCGTACCCCTTCGGTTCTCTTAGAAAGAACCGGCCGGTTTTCTTTTAAAATAAATTGACCGAACCGTTTTCTGTTATGTCTCGGTCGTCCGCCCGAAACTCCCTAGCACACGCACACTTAGACCAATCAGGAGATGCCACGTAGTCCACCTATCCGTTCGAAACAAAACTTTTTTCTTTTGTTTTAATTTTTGTTACCAGAATAGTTTCAAATTTGTTTTGCTTATATCTTTTATGTTTTAAATATTTTAAATTGATTCTTTTTGCATTAGATCAAAAAATTTATATAGTTTCTGTAGATACCAAATTTGACCATGTTTGAACAGATAAATTTGAATTTGAACAGATTTTATTTAAATTTTGTTTTCTGAATATCATGAGTTCTAAAATGAATTTTTGAATGATTCTTTTTCCTACTTGTCACTAGTGACCATAGCTATCATTTCGTAGAGTTTGAGAATTTTATAATAATTTTAAATAGTGTTTTCAAACCAAATAGAATCTGTTTAGTTTCATATTAGTTTATTTACCTTGTTTTATTTTTGAAAATCTGAATATGATTTATATTAAGTTTCAGATTTCATTTTGTTTTGTTGTTTCAAACCTTAGTAATTTACTTGCTGTTAACTAAAGTTAATTTGTTTAGTTATAAATTTTGTTGTAGGGATCTATACCCTCTTTCAAATAGGTATAGTTTATTTAAAACAAATTAGTTAGTACTAGTACTTTTAACTAAAGTTTTATATAATTAGATTCTGTTTTCAAATAAAATTTGTAGTAATTTCTTTCTGTTAAGTAATGATTTGTTAATAAAATAATTTAGTTTTGCTCTATTATGATAGGAAAACTATATCCTTAATCATTAGGTAATGTCTTATAAAACAATTTAGTTTTTCATAGAAATTATTTTCACAAAGTTTCATATGATTTAATTCTGTTTTGTAATAAAGATTTTATTTAATTATTTTCTGTTAACTTAGTTGTTTCATAATTTGTTTTCTCTTAGTTTATGGTTGTGCTTGTAGTTAAGTTCATTAGGCAAACACTTATGTTGTTCAGAATATTATTTGCATAGTTTTACTTGTTCTTCAAAAGTAACTCATTTTGCTAACAAAATATTTACTAAAATCCTTTTATTATATTTTACTTTGTTTTGGGTTTTGTGTTACTTTTGAATTTGTTGGAGTTTTGTGTTTCAACCTTGTCTTAAGTATTTCTTCCATCAACCTTGTTGCTTTTGTTTTGTATTACTTTTTGTTAGAATTGATTGCTAGTATGATTTCTTATATGTATGTAATGTTTGTTATAGATTTTCATCGGAGAGTAACGAATAGTCTATCAAGTTATTTCCGAGAGCGATCTTTCTCTTCATCAACAGTACAGGCAAGTTCACCTTGACCATCTATTTCATACCTATGTTTTTATTGCATGTAGTGACATCATTCAACATATCCCTCCCGTAGTGTTATTGAAATTCTTGTAGTTGAGTAGAATGCATGAGGTAGGAACCCATCACTGGTTACTAAAGCCCCGGGAACGTTAGTTACTTTTATGCTGTGCTAAAGTAGACGGGGTTTGGTATGAGTGTTTTTGAGTGGTGTGAAGGACTCCGCGTCAAAACGATGACTTCATGAAGACATCTTCAAGTCCTGCATCTTCAAGACCTCAAGACTTCAAGACTCGATAAGACAAGTTTTCAATACACACTACTGGGTGAAGGATGGTTGATTGGGCATCAATGGAGAAACCAGTGGATGGTCGGGATGCATGGAGAAGCGCCATGACATCTTGCGGAAAGCTTCACCCAGACTCGAAGAGAAGGATGAATACTTCATGCCCGGAAACTTACCTGTGTAGCCACAAGTCATTATGGGCTCTGGCTTGGTTGATCTTTGTTGTGACTCTGCTGGGCAGTGCTACGAGATGTAGTCGACGTTAGGATTGGGATGGGCACTGTCGGACAGTCAGGGAAGCACTCTGAAAGACCATGTTTCTTTCATCCTGTTGTCAAGCACCAGGCAGTGCGAGGACTTACCAGGAGGGAAAGAATCTTGTGGGTAAAGTACACAACACTCTGCAGAGTTAAACCTAATCGATTAGCCGTGTCCCCGGTTACGGACAATTTGAGCTTCTAGACTTGGATTTATCTCTGAACTCTCAACACTGGACTGATAACTAATTGTGGGCAACTTATGATACTTATGGGCATTGAGACATTGGTTGGCGGAACCATGTCATGATAGGTAACTCTATAGTGAAATTCCTGATATTCCTTTGTTGTAGGAAAATAAAATCAGCTTTTACGCAAAAACTCAGACACAGAGCCACAAAGCCTTTGCATATAGAATAGTCTTTATTTTTCTATTCTACTATGGTGATCTTGCCAGTACATTCAATGTACTGACCTACATGGCTGCAACGTCTTATGTTGCAGATACTCTTCTACGACGGGTAAGAGTACGATTCAGGGTTACAGTCCGCACTCAACTTGCCGTTGGTGTTATTGGGACTCCACTCCCGTTGACTGTATCCGTTGCTATTTTAAGGTATATATCAGTTTTACGCTATTTACATGTGATTGCACTTTGATATATACATTGATGTACTGTGTGTGCCAGCATACTGATCCAGGGATGGCACAGAAAACACAGAGGCTTGACTCGTTTTGAGTCGGGTCGCTACATGTACCCAAGATTGTTCAGATCCACTGTTGTCATTCTGTACTATGGGTCTACCTATACCCCGCCTCCTGACAGATTGACCCATTTGCATCGAAACAAAGGGATCTTAAAATCATGTCCACAGTCAAGTTCCCATATGTCCACTATGTAACCATAATATGTGTAATTTCCCCTATTGGTTGTTGCATCTAAGCAGACACCACTGTTCTGGTTGGTGCTCTTTTGATCTTGGGCGATCATGTAAAATGTATTCCCATTTATCTCGTACCCTTTGTAAGTCAATACAGTCGAAGATGGTCCCTTGGCCAATGAGTACAACTCATCCGCAATAGTGGAGTTATCCATGAGATGTGTTTGCAACCAACTGCCGAAAGTCCAGATGTGTTCACATGTAATCCAATCGTCACACTGCTCCGGGTGTTTGGACGCAGAATATTCTTGTGACCATTGACATACGGGGTCACCAAGGTAGAATTCTGTAGAACTGTGTAGTGTGCTTGAGACCAATAATGCCCGTCCCTACATACTATTGAGTCCAGTCCTAGCGTGCCTTTTCCAGTCAGTATCCCCTCATACCGCGATTGAGGGAGACCAATCGTCTTAAGGTCAGGAAAGAAGTCAACACAAAACCCAATGACCTCTTCTGTTTGATGGCCCGTGGAGATGCTTCCTTCTGGCCTAGCACGATTACGAACATATTTCTTTAAGACTCCCATGTACCTCTCAAAGGGGAACATATTGTGTAGAAATACAGGGCCCGGAATGCCACTCTCGTCGACTAGATGAACTAGGATGTCCATCATGATATTGAAGAAGGATGGTGGGAACACCAACTCGAAACTAACAAGACATTGCACCAAATCACTCTTTAACCTTGGATCGATTACCTTCTGAGAGATTGCATTGAGGAATGCACATAACTTCACAATGGCTAATCAAACATTTTCCGGTAGAACCCCCCCAATGCAACCGAAAGCAGTTGTGTCATAATCACGTTTCAGTCATGAGACTTTAGGTTCTAGAACTTTTTCTCTACCATATTTATTATTCCCTTTATATTTTACGAGAAGCCAGACGGGACCTCCATACTGAGCAGGCATTCAAATAAGATTTACTTCTCTTCTTTGGTAAGAGCGTAGCTAGCAGGACCTTCATACTGCTTTGGATGCATGCCGTCTTTTTCATGCACACATTGTTGTTCCTCCTGTTCCTCCGGTGTATCTTTTGTCTTCCCATATACTTCCAAGAAGCCTAGTAGGTTCACGCAAAGATTCTTCATCACGTGCATCACATCGATTGCAGAACGGACCTCTAGGTCTTTCCAATAGGGTAGGTCCCAAAATATAGATATCTTCATCCACATGGGTGTGCATCCCGCGTCGTCAGTCGAAACAGATAATCCGCCAAGACCCTTTCCAAAGATTACTTGTAAATCATTGACCATATCAAGTATGCGATCACCAGTATGGAGGGTGGGCTTCTTCCGGTGATCTGCCTCACCTATGAAATGCTTTCCTTTCGTTCGACATTGATGGTTGGTTGGAAGAAATCGATGAGTACATATTCTTACTGCATTTGTCCAAATATATAATGTCAGTGTCATCTAAACAGTGTGTGCATGCGTGGTGTCCCTTGTTTGTCTGTCCTGAAAGGTTACTGAGAGCAGGCCAATCATTGATGGTTACAAACAACAATGCATGTAGGTGAAAATCCTCCTATGCATTCTCATCTCACACACGTATACCTCTTCCATTCCATAGATGTAAAAGTTCATCAACTAATGGCCTTAGGTACACATCCATGTCATTGCTGGGTTGCTTAGGGCCTTGGATGAGCACTGGCATCATAACGAACTTTCGCTTCATGCACAACCAAGGAGGAAGGTTATACATACATAGAGTCACATGCCATGTGCTATGCTTGCTGTTGTGCTCCCTAAAAGGATTAACGCCATCTGCACTTAAACCAAACCATACGTTCCTTGGGTCACCTGTAAAGTCGCTCCACTTTCTCTTGATCTTTCTCCACTGCGACCCGTCAGCGAGTGCCCTCAACTTCTCGTCTTTCTTACGGTCTTTTATGTGCCATTGCATCAACTCGGCATGCTTTTTGTTTCTGAGCAGATGTTTCAACCATGGTATTATAGGAGCATACCACATCACCTTGGCAGGAACCCTCTTCCCAGTGTGCTGGCCCTCAACATCACCAGGGTCATCTCTTCTAATCTTATACCGCAATGAACCACATACCGGGCATGCGTTCAAATTCTCGTACGTACCACGGTAGAGGATGCAGTCATTAGGACATGCATGTATCTTCTGCACCTCCAATCCTAGAGGGCATGGTACCTTATTTGCTTCGTAAGTACTGCCTGGCAATTCATTATCCTTTGGAAGCCTCTTCTTCATTATTTTCAGTAGCGAACCAAATCCCTTGTCAGATACACAATTGTCTGCCTTCCATTGCAGTAATTCCAGTGTGGTACCGAGCTTTCTATTGTTATCGTTGCAATTTGGGTACCACCCTTTTTTGTGATCCTCTAACATGCGATCGAACTTCAACTTCTCCCTTCCACTTTCGCATTCTCTCTGTGCATCAACAATGACCCGGCGAAGATCATCATCGGACACATCGTCTGGTTCCTCTTTATCTTCAGCTTCCCCCAATACAGCAGCATCATATTCAGGGTGCCAGGTAGTTGTCATAATACTCTTCTTCTTCATTGTATTCCATCATAACCCCTCTTTCTCCATGCTTAGTCCAAACATGATAGGGTGGCATAAAACCCTTCTCAAGCAGGTGGAAGTGAAGGGTTTTAGATTCGGAGAAAGCCTTCATATTCTCACACACGGTACATGGACAATGCATAAAACCATTCTGCTTGTTTGCCTCAGCCACTTTGAGAAAAATATGTAGGCCCTTAATATAATCGGAGGTGCGTCGGTCACCATACATCCATTGCCGGTTCATCTGTGTGCGTTATATAATAAAGTGTATTAAAAACCATTACAGAACATCATGAATAGAGAAGTGACCAAATTAATAGAAATTTATCATCACATTAAAGCCAAAGTACAGTAGTGACCAAAATAAATACATAAAGTTCTCATTATTGAACAACATATAGCGCTTTAGAGCATCTAATTAAAACATACATTGAATCTATGTAAAATAAATAAATGCAGCGACAAATGCGGTCATAACCGCAACTAAGGTACCAATTAATCCAATGGCATAATGATATCAAGCCTCAGTATCAATGGCATATTTTCTAATCTTTCTAATCTTCAAGCGCAATGCATCCATCTTGATCTTGTGATCGCCAACGACTTCGGCAACATGCAACTCCAATTTCATCTTCTCCTCTTCAACTATTTTTAATTTTTCTTTCAAGTAATTGTTTTGTTTTTCAATCAAATTTAACTTCTCGACAAGAATTTCTATGTCGGCTAGAATTTTTGGTTCACATAACTCCTAGATAAAAACATCTATGTCATGTTGGTCGGCATAATTTTCATACACACTAAATGAAACAAATAGTTATAAAATATAATATACCACATCCGAATCATAGACAAGACGAGGGCCGATGGGGGAGGATACCAAAACCATGGCACTATATAATAACAAACAATAATAAAAGTAAGAAAATTGTACAAGAATCTATCTAAATCATACAAGTAAGCATTTTTTTCTTTTACAAAGAAGATAAGAACAAGAGGCTCACCACGGTGGTGCGAGTAACGAGATCGGCACGGGAGGTCAACGGAGTTGAGGACGGGGGCGGGATAGGACGGACTGCAAAACCTAGACAAATCTTGAGGAAAATGGAGCTTGGAGGTCGAGCTTGGAGAGGAGAAAGCTTAAGTGTGGCTCGGGCATTTCATCGAACACCTCATATGCATTGGAGGTGAGACCTAGAGCAACACACACCCACACGTTGATGTCCAAAAAAACAGAGTGTGAGTGGGAAGGGCCGGGGCGGGGGTATATGTAGGCTTACATCTTTAGTCCCGGTTGGTGGCCAGAATCGGGACAGTAGACACACTTGTGGTCCCGGTTCCAGCTACCAACCGGGACTAAATGTGTTGGTCGAGGAGCGAGGCCCATTGGTCCCGGTTCTTGGCTAGAACTGGTACCAAAAGTGTAAGAAAAACCGGGACCAATGACCTCCGAGGGCATGGCGGCGCCCTGGCCTCATGAACCGGGACTGATGGCCACTTTTGTCCCGGTTCATAAGTCAACCAGGATTATTTCCCTGATCATAGCCTCAACCAAAGCTCTGTTTTGTACTGGTGGTGCTACAATCGGTTGAATCAAGTGGGAGTTGCTCTTCCACATAAGATAGTGATTGACATAGTTCTCCAAGTCACTGTAACCAAGATACTACAGATTCATGATGAACTATATCATGCCAGGAATGGACAAGATGATCCTTGAGCTATTCGCGATGTTTTACGCCGCAAAAGGTAGAAATCAAGAAGGAGCATCAAGTGTTGATGGTTAGTAAAATCACTAGTTTCGAGAAGGGTAAGGGCAAGAAGGGAAACTTCAAGATGGCAAAACAGTTGGCGCTCCAGTAAAGAAACTTAAGGTTGAAACCAAACCCGAGAGTAAGTGCTTCTATTGTAAGGGGAACGATCACTGATAGGGGACCACCCCAAATACTTGGTAGATAAGCAGGATGAAAATGCCAACAAAAGTATATTTGATATATGTGTTACTTGTGTGTAACTTACTAGTACTCCTAGTTGTTGGCAGACGTAGTAGTAAATCAAAAAAATTCCTATGACCACCTGGACCTATCTATGGAGAAACCAGTAACGAGTAAGAGGAGATTGCATCTTCATACCTTTGAAGATCGCTAAGCGGAAGCGTTACATGAACACGGTTAGTGGAGTAGTACTCGCAGCGATTCAGATCGCGGTGGATTCTGATCTTAGCGCCGAACAACGGTGCCTCCGCATTTGACACACGTGCAGCCCAGTGGCGGCTCCTACTCCTTGATCCAGCAAGGAGGAAGGAGAGGTTGAGGGAGAGCTCCGTCATCACGACGGCGTGGTGACGGTGGAGCTGCATGGTCTCCGGCAGGGCTTCACCAAGCACTACGGAGAACGAGGAAGAGGAAGGGTAGGGCTGCACCAAGACAAAGAGAACTCGTGTGTTTGGCTTCCCCAAACCCTCCACTATATTTAGGAGGAGGGGGAGGGAGGGCGCAGCCCTAGGGTTCCCACCCTAGGAGCTGCGGCCGGCCCTAGATGGCCTTCTGGCCGGCGGCTAGAGAGGGAGAGGGGTGCAGCTACCCTAGGCTTGGCCTTAGGGCCCATTTGCCATAGGGTTTGCCACCTTCCCACATTAAGCTATGCCTTGGGCCCTTGTGGGGGAGTAATAGACCACCTAGGGGACGGTTCCCTCCCACTTGCGGCCCATGCAGCCCTCTGGTGCTAGTGACCCCACTTGGTGGACCCCCGGAACCCTTCCGATGGTCCCGGTATACTACCAGTGATTCCCGAAATTCTTCCGGTGACCACAACCTCACTTCCTATAGATGATTCTTTACCTCCGGACCATTCCGGAGCTCTTTGTGACGTCCGGGATCTCATCCAAGACTCTGAACAACCTTCGGTAACCACGTACACTATTTCCCTATAACCCTAGCGTCATCAAACCTTAAGGGTGTAGACCCTACGGGTTCAGGAGGCACGTAGACATGACCGAGACACCTCTCCGGTCAATAAGAAACAATGGGATCTGGATACCCATGTTTGCTCCCACATGCTCCATGATGATCTCATTGCATGAACCACAATGTCGGGGATTCAATCAATCCCGTATAGAATTCCCTTTGTCTACCGGTAAGAAACTTGCCCGAGATTCGATCGTCGGTATCCCAATACCTTGTTCAATCTCGTTACCGGCAAGTCTCTTTACTCGTTCCGTAATACATCATCCTGTGACTAACTCCTTAGTCACATTGAGCTACCTCCCCGTCACACGGAGTGACAAATCCCAATCTCAATTCGTGCCAACCAAACAGACAATTTTGGAGATACCCGTAGTGCACCTTTATAGCCGATACGTCTCCAACGTATCTACTTTTCCAAACTCTTTTGCCCTTGTTTTGGACCCTAATTTGCATGATTTGAATGAAACTAACCCGGATTGACGCTGTTTTCAGCAGAATTGCCATGGTGTTGTTTTTGTGCAGAAATAAAAGTTCTCGGAATGACCTGGAAACTTACGAGGATTTTTTATGGAATATATAAAAAATACCAGAGAAAGAATCAACTGAAGATACGCTGCTAGTGGGCCACGAGCCCTGTAGGTGCCCGCCCCCTAGGGCGCGCCTAGCAGGCTCATGGGGCCAACGTCGCTCCTCCGACCTCATCTCCAACTCTATATAACCTCTCTCGCCCAAAAAAATCAGAGAGATGAGTTCATCACGTTTCACGATACGGAGCCACCGCAATCGCCTATTCTTCCTTGGGAGGGCATATCTGGAGTCCGTTCTGGGCTCCGAAGAGGGGAAATCGACGATGTCATCATCATCAACAATCCTCCATCGCCAATTCCATGATGCTCTCCATCATTCGTGAGCAATCTCATCGTAGGCTTGCTGGACGGTGATGGGTTGGATGAGATCTATCATGTAATCGAGTTAGTTTTGGTGGGGTTTAATCCCTAGTATCCACTATGTTCTAAGATTGATGTTGCTGCTACGTTGCTATGCTTAATGCTTGTCACTAGGGCCCGAGTGCCATGATTTCAGATCTGAACCTACTATGTTTTCATCAATATATGTGTGTTCTTGATCCTATCTTGCAAGTTGTAGTCACCTACTATGTGTTATGACCCGGCAACCCCGGAGTGACAATAGCCGGAACCACTCCCGGAGATGACCATAGTATGAGGATTCCATGTATTCACCATGTGCTAATGCTTTGTTCCGGTTCTCTATTAAAAGGAGACCTTAATATCCCTTAGTTTCCATTAGAACCCCGCTGCCACAGGAGGGATGGACAAAAGACATCATGCAAGTTCTCTTCCATAAGCACGTATGACTATATATGAAATACATGACTACATTACATTGACGAACTGGAGCTACTTACATATCACCCTATGTTATAACCGTTACATGATGAATGTCATCGGACATAATTATCCATCACCGATCCAATGCCTACGAGCTTTTCCTATACTGGTACTTGCTTAGTTACTTTACCGTTACTGCTGTCACACTTGCTATACCAATCACTACTGCTACTGTTACCATTGTTACCGTTACGATCATACTGCTTTGCTACTAAAACTTTGCTGCAGATACTAAATCTTTCAGGTGTGGTTGAATAGACAACTCAACCGCTAATACTCAAGAGTATTCTTTGGCTTCCCTTGTGTCGAATCAATAAATTTGGGTTGAATACTCTACCCTCGAAAACTGTTGCGATCCCCTATACTTGTGGGTTATGAAGACCTTTTTCTGGCGCTGTTGCTGGGGAGCATAGCTCTATTCTCTGAGTCACTTCGGATTTATATCTGTTGATCACTATGAAGAATTTGCGAGATCCAAAAACTAAAGTTCTTCCCTCAACTACGAGGACGGGTAAGGAACTGCCATCTAGCTCTGCACTTGATTCACCTTCTGTTATGAGTAAATTTGCGACACCGCCACCTGCTATTAATTCTGATATGTCGCCTATGTTTGATGATGCTACTTATGCTATACATGATAATTATGATGATGCTTTCCTTGATAATGATATGCCACTTGGTGAATTTCTTGATGCACAAATTGCTAGAGTTACTACTGAATCAAATGATACTTCTGAAACTGATGAAATTATTGAAATGGAACCTGCTGTTACCCCTGTTAGACCTAGCCCTCCTAGATATGAATTGCCTAATATACCTAAGGGTTATGTTATGGAAGGAGAGGTAGCTGAAGACTTTCTTGCTTGTAAGGATAGCTATGATCTTGAGAATTTATTACGCAAGTGGAAAGAAAAATCTCTGAATGCTAGAATGAAATATGATCCTAAGTTTGCTACTTCACCTATCTTTGTTACTGATAAGGATTATGAGTTCTCTGTCGATCTGTAGTTAATCACTTTGGTTGAATCAGATCCTTTTCATGGTTATGAATCTGAACCTGTTGTAGCACATCTTACTAAACTGAATGATATAGCCACCCTATTCACTAATGAGGAGAAAATTCGCTATTACTATATCCTTAATTTGTTTCCTTTCTCACTAAAGGGTGATGCTAAGACTTGGTTTACTTCTGTTGCTCCTGGTTGTGTGCGTAGTCCCCAGGATATGATATACTACTTCTCTGAGAAATATTTTCCTGCCCATAAGAAACAAGCTGCCTTGCAGGATATATAGCTTTGTGCAAATTGAAGAAGATAGTCTCCCACAAGCTCGGGGGAGGCTTGTTTAGTTACTTAATGGTTTGCCTGATCACTCTCTTAAGAAAAATGAAATACTTGATATCTTTTATAATGGACTAACCGATGCTTCTAGGGAGCACCTAGATAGTTGTGCTGGTTGTGTTTTGAAGGAACGAACTGTGGAACAAGCTGAAATTCTATTGAATAATATCTTGAACAATGATAATGCTTGGACTATTCCCGAACCACCTCCGAAGCCAACTCCGAAGAAAAGAGGTATTCTATTCCTCAGTCCTGAAGATATGCAAGAAGAAAAGAAATCTATGCAAGAGAGAGGTATTAAATCTGATGATGTTAAGAATCTACCACCTATTGAAGACATACATGGTCTTGATAACCCGACACAGGTAGTGGAGGTAAATTCTCTTCGTAGATTCAATGAGAGTGATATCCCTTATGATAAACCTGCTAGCTTATGCTTAGATGAATTTGATAACTTTGTTGCCAAACAACAAAGTTTTAATGATTATGTTAGTAGACAACTGAAACAAAATGCTCGTATGATTAATCATATAAGTGCTTGTGTGGATAGAAATGTTAATGATCTTCAGCTTATCGGTAAACATGCTTCTATGGTCACTACTCAAGTAGAGCAAGTACTTAAGGCTCAAAATGACTTGCTTAATGAATTGAATGATAATTCTGTTAAAGTTGTTACTAGAGGTGGTAGAATGACTCAGGAACCTTTGTATCCTAAGGGCCATCCTAAGAGAATTGAGCAAGATTCTCAAGGAAATAATACTGATGCACCTAGTCATCCTAGTAATAGAAAGAAAAAGAAAGATGATAGGAACTTGCATGCTAGTGAACCTGTTTCTATTACACCTGAGAATCAAAATGATATATCTATTTCTGATGCTGAGACACAATCTGGTGATGAACATGAGCCTAGTGATGTTAATAATGATGTTCATGTTGATGCTCAACCTAGTAATGATAATGATGTGGAGATTGAACCTGCTGTTGATCCTGATAACCCACAACCTAGGAACAGATGGTATGATAAGAGTGATTTTATTGCTAGGAAGCATGGTAAAGAAAGAGAACCATGGGTTGAGAAACCCATGCCCTTTCCTCCCAAACCATCCAAGAAAAAGGATGATGAGGATTTTGAGCGCTTTGTTGAAATGATTAAACCTATCTTTTTGCAAATGCGTTTGACTGATATGCTTAAAATGTCTCCTTATGCTAAATAGATGAAATATATTGTGACAAATAAAACAAAGATACCTAATGTTGAGATTTCCACCATGCTTCCTAATTACACTTTTAAGGGTGGGACTCCTAAGAAACTAGGTGATCCCGAAGTACCCACTATACCTTGCTCCATTAAAGGAAATTATGTTAGAACTGCTTTATGTGATCTTGGAGCCGGTGTTAGTGTTATGCCTCTCTCTTTATATCGTAGACTTGAATTGGATAAGTTGACATCTACTGAAATATCTTTGCAAATGGCCGACAAATCAACTGCTTTACCTATTGGCATTTGCGGGGATGTGCCTGTTGTGTTTGCGAACGTTACTATCTTAACGGACTTTGTTATTCTTGATATTCCTGAGGATAATGCCATGGCAGTCATCCTTGGAAGACCCTTTTTAAACACTGCAGGGGCTGTTATTGATTGCAACAAAGGCAATGTCACTTTCCATGTCAATGGTAATGAGCACACGGTGCACTTTCCGAAGAAACAGTATCGGGTTCATTGCATAAATTCTATTGAAAAATCTTCGTCCATTATTATTGGAAGCTTTGAATTTCCTATACCTACTGTCAAGATGAGAAATGATATACTTATTGTTGGGGATATGCATATCCCCGTTGAGGGAACCTAGTGATTTTTTGAAAATTCTCCGGTTTCATGTGATTCGAAAAAAGTTTGTCAAGGATACTTGATCAACCTCATTGATGGATTTCTTTTGATGACCATGAGATGGATGAATCTAGAAGTCACAACCTTCTGTTCCCAACTTTTACTTTCTGTTATTTTGTAGAAAACTAATAAATATAGCATTATTTTCCTGTTTTCTGCATTATCCATCCAATAAAAAATGAACTGAAAATAAAAGTTCTCCAAATGCGAAATACAAGTATGATTTTTTCTGGAATATTTAAGAATTTCGGAGATAGATAACTAGTCAGGGGGATGCACCAGTGGGCCACGAGCCCAGGAGGCATGCCCACCCCCCTGGGCGTGCCTGGCACGCTCATGGGTCCCACGTGGCCCCCCTCCACTTATTCTAGCACCCATCTCCTTCGTCTACCTCCAGAAAAAATCATCCCACAGCTCAAACCCGTGTTCTTGCTCATTTTGCTGCATTTTTCGATCTCCTTGTGCAAAGCCCCATTCACCAAAATATTTTGGGGAATTGTTCCTTGGTATGTGACTCCTCCATTGGTCCAATTAGTCTTTGTTCTAGTGCTTTATTCATTGCATATTATTGCTGCCTTGGTAACCCTGTTCTTAAGCTTTGCATGTTAATTTTATTTGGTCCCAAGTAGTTTTGAGGCAAGATATGGCCTCTAGGCACTTGTAGGAGTAGTTTCTATGAGTTTTTTAAGTTTTGTTCACTTTTATTTTGAGTTACTAAAAATTTCGGAATTATTTCAGAAAAAGGAAAATGTCTAGGAAGAACTATCATGGTGGTTCCTTAAGCAAGAGGGGTCCCCGTCTCGCGATTCGGAAGCCCCATCCTTATCAGCAGAGGGACGCACTGGTGCAACCATGTGAATGGCCTTCGGATGAATTCACGATTGATGCAGGTTTTAAGGAAGAGTTTGATACATTTATTCGCAAGGCCGGGCTCGAAGAATTGATCTCCAATAAATGTGAACGGTATACTACACTCACTGCCTCTTTTGTTCGTAGATTCAAATTTTCAGTTGGCCGGACACATCCATACTGTTTGATCTTTATCACAAATTGTGTACTATGGATTTAGAGGATTTTAATAGAATATGCAAGATACCTGATTGGGGTAGTCCCAATGACCCTCCTAAGTCCTCAGTTAGAGATTTTATTTCCAGTATAATTGTTGGAGAAACTAGAGATATTACACAGGGTACCATGGGGAGCATTCATTTTCCTCCCTTACATTATTTTGCCCTCTTCATAGGTAGATGCATCAATGGTAAGCATGACCATAGCCTCCTCTGCGCACCTGACCTCAGTATACTTAAGAGTGCAGTAACAGGTGATAGAAGTTTTAACATGGGAGTTATAATTGCTAGGAGACTAAATAACAACGCTAATGAAGGAGATTTCTTTGGTGGGATCTATGCCAGTCGCCTAGCTAATTATTTTAAAATACCCATCCAGACAGGAGATCCCCTGCTTCACAGTGCTTTCCTTGATCGTGCTGCTATGATACGCTTCCAGTTCCTTGAGAGGAGCAATGAGTCCCTCCTATACTATTTTCAGAGTAAACGACAACGTGTTTTTCATAGTACCCTTCCTGCTCCTGCCTTCTTTGATTTTAAGAGTAAATGGAGATATTACATAACGAGAGGAGAGGCAGAGGAGTATGAGAGGGAGGTGAAGGCGGCTCGCCTCCGTGAGGCAGCTATTCAGGCGGTAGCTGCCGCGTCCCAGTTCAACCCCCATTATGATTTTGGATATCACCCGGACCAGCCTTGGGAGTAGTCCAACTTAGGCCAAAAGCCTAAGCTTGGGAGAGTACGTGTTTCTCACCGACTTTATATTCATGTTCACACATTCACTTTGATAATCGGTGTTCATGCTTTTCCATTGTATCATCCATGCTAGTTTATTTTCTTTTTCTCGCATTCTTCTTGTGTGTTTGATTAACGTGAGAAAAATAAAAAAAATATGAGAAAAAAAATTATATTCTTGCATGCTTAATAGTAACTAAAAAAACCAAAAAGATTTCTTGTTCTTCTTTTGCTTGTTGGGAGCTTTCCCGTGTAAATAGTTTTATTTTTATTTGGGTCGAGGTAGAAGATCATGATTAAAATGATTAGTGGCTCTCATATGCATTATTGTTTATCCGTCGAAGAGCCATATTACTTTGTCTTCTCCTCTGAGTTTGCTTGTAGATTCCAGCTTAGTCCAATGCATGAACACTCTTATTATTATTCACATCATTCGGTCATGCAAGTGAAAGGCAATAATGACGATACATGATGAAGTGACTGAGCTTGGAAAAGCTGGTATGAACTCGACCTAGTTTGTTTTTGTAAATATGACTAGCTCATCATTCCTAATTCAGCATTGTTATGAGAGAAACATGTTTACAATGACAACTTGGAGATCATAGTTTATTATGCCATGCTTAATTAGCTAGGAGCTTATAATGGTTTGTCTTAGATGCCAACATAAATTTTAAAATGATTGAGATATAGTATGATAGGATGGTATCCTCGTTTGAATGATTCAAGTGGCTTGACTTGGCACATCTCCACGCATGTAGTTGAAACAAATCAACATAGCCTCCACGATATTCAAGTTCATGGTGATTTATATCCTACTCATGCTTGCACTCAATGTTGGTTAATCTCAATGCATGTTCATGACTGTTGTCGCTCTCTAGTTGGTCGCTTCCCAGTCTCTTTCTATCTTTCACTTGTACTAAGCGGGAATACTGCTTGTGCATCCACTTCCATAAACCCAAAGTTGTTCCATATGAGTCCACCATACCTACCTATATGCGGTATCTACCTACCGTTCCAAGTAAATTTGCATGTGCCATTCTCTAAGCCTTCAAATAATAATCGGTTTTGTATGCCTGAACTGCTCATCTGGTGACAAGGGGCGGTCACCATCTTCCATGCTAGGTGTGTTATACTCGATACATGTTTATTCACTATCACGCACGAGAAAGGGGTCGGTAATCGGAATGCCCAGTTCCATGCGCAAATCAAATAAAAATATAATTGCAAACAAAACTCCCCATGGATTGTTGTTGGTATGGACGGCACCCGAGGATTCGGCTAGTCGTGGAGTGTGTTTGATCGGTGGTGGGGGAGTCAAAACTTTACTATAATGTTTGGGAACCGCCTATAATATGTGTATCATGAAAGATGGTGAAAACTCTTGGTCATCAAATTGATAATGAAAGCATGCCACCCAAAATTATTTATCTCTGTTTTAAAAAGCTTGAGCTCTGGCACCTCTGCAAATCAATGCTTGCCTCTGCGAAGGGCCTATCTATTTACATATATGTTGAGTCATCCTCTTCTTATTAAAAGCACTAGCTAGAGAGCACTTCTGTCATTTGTATGATTTGCTATTAATTGATATTGAGTATGACTATGACTGGATTTTCTTTGCCATGAATTACAATTTGTAGTCGGCCCTTGGTCTTTGAAGGTGCTCTGCATTTATGTTTTGCGGTCTCAGAAAGGGCTAGCGAGATACCATCTATTCATATTGTATCATGATTGTTTTGATTGAAGTGTTGACGTTTGAAACTTATTATTATTACTCGCTAGTTAATTATGTCATTGATATGAGTATACCATGAGACCTAAATGTCATTGCTTATGTGGTTAGCTTATGATCTTGCTGAAATCTGAATATGAGTTAGACATAATTACAACAACAAGATCAAACAGAGTTCGTAAAAGTTTTTCTTTTGTCTCTTTTAGTTTATCAACTGAATTGCTTGAGGACAAGCAAGGCTTTAAGCTTGGGGGAGTTGATACGTCTCCAACGTATCTACTTTTCCAATCTCTTTTGCCCTTGTTTTGGACTCTAATTTGCCTGATTTGAATGAAACTAACCTGGACTAACGTTGTTTTCAGCAGAACTACCATGGTGTTGTTTTTGTGCAGAAATAAAAGTGCTCGGAATGACCTGGAAACTTACGAGTATTTTTTATGGAATATATAAAAAATACCAGAGAAAGAATCAACTGAAGATACGTTGTCAGTGGGCCACGAGCCCTGCAGGTGCCCACCCCCTAGGGCGCACCTAGCAGGCTCGTGGGGCCAACGTGGCTCCTCCGACCTCATCTCCAACTCTATATAACCTCACTCGCCCAGAAAAAATCATAGAGAAGAGTTCATCACGTTTCACGATACGGAGCCGCCGCCACCGCCTGTTCTTCCTTTGGAGGGCATATGTGGAGTCCGTTCTGGGCTCTGGAGAGGGGAAATCGACGACGTTGTCATCATCAACCATCCTCCATCACCAATTCCATGATTCTCTCCATTGTTTGTGAGCAATCTCATCGTAGGCTTGCAGGACGGTGATGGGTTGGATGAGATCTATCATGTAATCGAGTTAGTTTTGATGGGGTTTGATCCCTAGTATCCACTATGTTCTAAGATTGATGTTGCTGCTACTTTGCTATGCTTAATGCATGTCACTAGGGCCCGAGTGCCATGATTTCAGATCTGAACCTATTATGTTTTCATCAATATATGTGTGTTCTTGATCCTATCTTGCAAGTTGTAGTCACCTGGACTAACGTTGTTTTCAGCAGAACTGCCATGGTGTTGTTTTTGTGCAGAAATAAGAGTGCTCGGAATGACTTGGAAACTTACGAGTATTTTTTATGGAATATATAAAAAAAATACCAGAGAAAGAATCAACTGAAGATACGCTGCCAGTGGGCCACGAGCCCTGTAGGTGCCCCCCTAGGGCGGGCCTGGCAGGCTCGTAGGCCAACGTGGCTCCTCCAACCTCATCTCCAACTCTATATAACCTCTCTCGCCCAGAAAAAATCAGAAAGAAGAGTTCATCGTGTTTCATGATACGGAGCCACCGCCACCACCTATTCTTCCTCGGGAGGGCAGATCTGGAGTCCTTCTGGGCTCCGGAGAGGGGAAATTGACATCGTCGTCATCATCAAGCATCCTCCATCGCCAATTCCATGATGCTCTCCATCGTTTGTGAGTAGTCTCATCATAGGCTTGCTGGACGGTGATGGGTTGGATGAGATCTATCATGTAATCAAGTTAGTTTTGATGGGGTTTGATACCTAGTATCCACTATGTTCTAAGATTGATGCTGTTGCTACTTTGCAATGCTTCATGCTTGTCACTAGGGGCCGAGTGCCATGATTTCAGATCTGAACCTATTATGTTTTCATCAATATATGTGTGTTCTTGATCCTATCTTGCAAGTTGTAGTCACCTACTATGTGTTATGACCCGGCAACCCCGTAGTGACAATAGCCGGAACCACTCCTGGAGATCACCATAGTATGAGGATTCCATGTATTCACCATGTGCTAATGCTTTGTTCTAGTTCTCTATTAAAAGGAGACCTTAATATCCCTTAGTTTCCATTAGGACCCCGCTGCCATGGGAGGGATGGACAAAAGACGTCATGCAAGTTCTCTTCCACAAGCACGTATGACTATATACGGAATACATGCCTACATTACATTGACGAACTGGATCTAGTTACAATCACCCTGTGTAATAACCATTACATAATGAATGCCATCCGACATAATTATCCATCACCAATCCAATGCCTACGAGCTTTTCCTATACTGGTCCTTGCTTAGTTACTTTACCATTACTGCTGTCACACTTGCTATACCAATCACTACTGCTACTGTTACCATTGTTACTGTTACGATCATACTGCTTTGCTACTAAAACTTTGCTACAGATACTAAATCTTTCAGATGTGGTTGAATTGACAACTCAACTGCTAATACATGAGAGTATTCTTTGGCTCCCCTTGTGTCGAATCAATAAATTTGGGTTGAATACTCTACCCTCGAAAACTGTTGTGATCCCGTATACTTGTGGGTTATCAATAGCCACCTAGGTATGTTGTGACATTTGGCACACCCAAAGCATTCCTACGGTATCCGGGAGTTGCACAGTCTCATGGTCTAAGTAAATGATACTTGACATTGGAAAATCTTTAGCAGACGAACTACACAATCTTGTGCTATGCTTAGGATTGGGTCTTGTCCATCATATCATTATCATAATGATGTGATCCCGTTATCAATGACATCCAATGTCCATGACCATCTATTGATCAACGAGCTAGCCAACTAGAGGCTCACTAGGGACATGTTTTGGTCTATGTAGTCACACATGTATTACGGTTTCCGGTTAACATAATTATAGCATGAACATTAGACAGTTATCATGAACAAGGAAATACAATAATAACCATTTTATTATTGCCTCTAGGGCATATTTCCAGCAGTCTCCCACTTGCACTAGAGTTAATAATCTAGTTACATTGTGATGAATCGAAAACCCATAGAGTTCTGGTGTTGATCATGTTTTGCTCGTGAGAGAGGTTTAGTCAACGGATCTGCGACATTCAGATCTGTATGTACTTTACAAATATCTATATCTCCTTCCTGAATGCAATCACAAATGGAGTTGAAGCGACGTTTGATGTGTCTTGTCTTCTTGTGAAACCTGGGCTGCTTGGCAAGGGCAATAGCTCCAGTGTTGTCACAGAATAGAGTCATCGGGCCTGACGAATTGGGAATCCCTCCTAGCTCGGTGATGAACTCCTTCATCCAGACTCCTTAATTTTCTGCTTCCAAAGCAGCTATGTACTCCGCTTCACATGTAGATGCCGCCACGACGCTTTTCTTGCTCCTGCACCAGCTTGCTGCCCTTTCGTTCAAAATATACACGTATCCGGTTTGTGACTTGGAGTCATCCGGATCTGTGTCGAAGGTAGCATCGACGTAACCCTTTACGACGAGCTCTTCGGCACCTCCATATACGAGAAACATGTCCTTGGTTCTTTTTAGGTACTTCAGGATATTCTTGACCGACGTCCAGTGTTTCGCTCCAGGATCACTTTGGTACCTGCCTACCATACTTATGTAAAGGTTCACATCAGGTCTGGTAAACAGCATGGCATACATAATAGAGCATATGGCTGAAGCATAGGGGATGACACTCATCTCTTCCCTATCCTTTGTCGTGGTCTGGCATTGAGTCGTACTCAACCTCACACCCTATAACACAGGCAAGAACCCCTTCTTGGACTGATCCATATTGAACTTCTTCAATATCTTGTCAAGGTATGTGCACTGTGAAAGACCTATGAGGCGTCTCGATCTATCTCTATAGATCTTGATGCCTAAAATGTAAGCAACTTCTCCAAGGTCCTTCATTGAAAAAGACTTATTCAAGTAGGCCTTTACGCTTTCCAAAAGTTCTATATCATTTCCCATCAACAATATTCAAGTAGGCCCTCTTATCATTAGGCAAGTCCAACAAAGTCCATACTTTGTTCTCATACATGGATCCTATCTCGGATTTCATGGCTTCAAGCGATTTGTTAGAATCCGGGTCCGCCATCGCTTCTTCATAGTTCGAAGGTTCACCATTGTCCAACAACATGATCTCCAGGACAGGGTTGTTGTACCAATCTGGTGCGGAACGTGTCGTAGTGGATCTTCGAATAGCAACTTGATCTAAAGTCTCATGATCATCATCATTAACTTCCTCTCCAGCCGGTGCAGGCTCCACAGAAACAACTTCCTGTGCTATGCTACTCTCCGGTTCAAGTGGAGGTACAATTACCTCACCAAGTTCTATTTTCCTCCCACTTACTTATTTCAAGAGAAACTCTTTCTCTAGAAAGGATCCATTCTTGTCAACAAAGACTTTGCCTTCGGATCTGAGGTAGAAGGTATACCCAATAGTTTCTTTGGGTATCCTATGAAGACGCACTTTTCCGCTTTGGGTTCGAGCTTCTCAGGTTGAAGTTTCTTCACATCAGCATCGCATACCCAAACTTTTAGAAACGACAGCTTAGGTTTCTTTCCAAACCATAATTCATACGGCGACGTCTCAACGGACTATGACGGTGCCCTATTTAAAGTGAATGCGACTGCCTCTAATGCATATCCCCAAAATGATAGCGGCAAGTTGGTAAGAGACATCATAGATCGCACCATGTCCAATAGAGTGCGATTATGACGTTCAGACACACCATTTCGCTGAGGTGTGTCGGGCACCATGAGTTGTGAAACAATTCCACATTCCCATAGGTGCGTGCCAAACTCATGAATCAAATATTCTCTGCCATGATCAGATCATAGGCACTTTATTTTCCTGTCACGTTGATTCTCTACCTCACTCTGAAATTCCTTGAACTTTTCAAAGGTTTCAGACTTGTGTTTCATTAAGTAGACATACCCATATCTGCTCAAGTCATTAGTGAGGGTGAGAACATAACGGTAGCCACCGCGAGCCTCGACGCTCATTGGACCACATACATCGGTATGTATTATCTCCAACAAGCCAGTTGCTCGCTCCATTGTTCCGGAGAACGGAGTCTTGGTCATCTTGCCCATGAGGCAGGGTTCGCACATGTCAAATGATTGAAAATCAAGAGACTCCAAAAGTCCATCAGCATGGAGCTTCTTCATGCGTTTGATACTGATGTCTACTACAAAACCTTCTCCTTGTAGACGTTGTTGGGCCTTCGAGTGCAGAGGTTTGTAGGACAGTGGAAATTTTCCGTCAAGTGGGTGACCTAAGGTTTATCAATCCGCGGGATGCGTAGGATGAAGATGGTCTCTCTCAAGCAACCCTGAAACCAAATAACAAAGAGTCTCTTGTGTCCCCAACACACCCAATACAATGGTATGTTGTATAGGTGCACTAGTTCGGCGACGAGATGGTGATACAGGTGCAATATGGACGGTAGATGTAGGTTTTTGTAATCTGAAAATATGAAAACAGCAAGGTAACTAATAGTAAAAGTGAGCACGAACGGTATTGCAATGCTTGGAACAAGGCCTAGGGTTCATACTTTCACTAGTGGAAGTTCTCTCAATAATGATAACATAATTGGATCATATAACTAGCCCTCAACGTGCAACAAAGAGTCACTCCAAAGTAACTAATACCGGAGAACAAACGAAGAGATTATTGTCGGGTACGAAACCACCACAAAGTTATTCTTTCTGATCGATCTATTCAAGAGTCCGTAGTAAAATAACACGAATCTATTCTTTCTGTTCAATCTATCCTAGAGTATATACTAGAATAACACCTTAAGACACACATCAACCAAAACCCTAATGTCACCTAGATACTCCATTGTCACCTCAAATATCCATGGGCATGATTATACAATATGCATCACACAATCTTAGAATCATCTATTCAACCAACACATAGAACTTCAAAGAGTGACCCAAAGTTTCTACCGGAGAGTCAAAACGTGTGCCAACCCCTATGCATAGGTTCCCGAGGTCACGAAACCCGCAAGTTGATCACCAAAACATACATCAAGTACTCACATGAATATCCCATTGTCAGCACAGATAGACACGTGCAAGACATACATCAAGTGTTCTTAAAGACTCAATCCGATAAGATAACTTCAAAGGGGAAACTCAATTCATTACAAGAAGGGAGACGGGAACGAACATCATAAGATCCAACTATGGTAGCAAAGCCCGCAGTACATAGAGATCAAGACATCTCAAGAACACGAGAGAGAGAGAGATCAAACACATAGCTACTGGTACATACCCTCAGCCCCGAGGGTGAACTACTCCCTCCTCGTCATGGAGATCGCCGGGATGATGAAGATTGCCATCAGAGATGGATTCCCCCTCCAGCAGGGTGCCGGAGTGGGCTCCCGATTGGTTTTTGGTGGCTATAGAGGCTTGCGGCGGCGGAACTCCCGATCTAGGTTTATTTTTGGAGGTTTCTATATTTATAAGACCAGATGGCATCAAGAACAAGTCAGGGGACCCATGAGGGATTCACGATCCCCCCAGGCGTGCCCAAGGGGTGGGTGTCACGACCAAGATGCGGTCCTATCCTTATTTCGGCACGAGGGCCTCGACAAGGGTAGAAGCGCATCTCGATGCGTTCGCAAGAATGGATATCATTACAAGTACATGTACACAAGAGATGAGTATATGAAATTGGCTTACACTCACCACAAGCTACATCAGAGTCACGTCAATACAATAACATCTCAAACATCATACATAAGAGCAGGGTCCGACTACGGATGAAATCAAATGATAAAATGACATCCACCCTTGCTATCCCAGGCTGCCGCCTGGAACCCATCCAAGATTGATGAAGAAGAAGAAGAAGAACTCCAAATCAAATCAAGCAACGCGCTCACGTCAAATCATCGCATTACCTGTACCTGCAACTATTGTTGTAGTAATCTGTGAGCCACAGGGACTCAGCAATCTCATTTCCAAGAGTCGAAAGAGCTCACGAGAAGAGACAGTCACGGTTACGCACACAGTTGGTTTAGTTTATTAGAGTTTATTTCAAGTTTGCTATGACCGGGTGTTAAACAAAGTATCCAAGTTTGCCACATAACCGCGGGCATGGCTTCTCGAAAAGATTTAACCCTACAGGGGTGCTCCAACTCATCCATCACAAATTAACCACACGCAGTGGGAAGAACCTCGACCACGGATCTCGTGATCATCCTAGGCAATTCCAAAGGAAATCTGACACCTCGAGATAGCCCGAAGAAGATCAGAGTTCCTCACTCAAGACGTTCGAGAAAGGTAAAAGAAATCCAGCAAGGCCTCCCGGTGAGCCAGATCCGCAGCTAGAGCCGTGCGCTCTCTATCCACAGGCATCATTCGTCTATGCGAAGTGGACGGTAGCCTGAAAATGCCTCGAGTTGCCTCGAGGTGGCACCGCCGACTGCTAGGTAGGTGGACCATCACTCATGCGGAGCACTGGCCTAGGGGTTGATTAATTATCCACGGGGTCCGGAAAGTCCCTATGCAAGTTCATTAATTATTAGGAAAATGTAGTACCAATGTTGGGCCTTGCCAGATAAGTTTTATCCCAAAACGAAAAACAAGGTGGTCCCCATAACAACCCCGAGCATGTTAGGAGCTCTCATTTATGGAACATAACCCCGGTTCACAAGTAACTAGGGGCGGCAAGAGTGGAACAAAACACCGAGCAAAAGGCCAAGCCTTCCACCTTAACCAAGTATATATGTGCATTAAATTAAATCGCAGAAATATTGTGATATAACAAAGAATGTCCATGTTGACACATGGAAGCAATAGCACCTACAGCTAGAAACGCTATAAGAAGGGTTGAGCAAGCGGTAACATAGCCTAACAAAGGTTTGCTGGGATGTGAAGAGGTTAGAGGCTTATCATGGCAATGTTGGGAGGCTTATCAAACAAGTGGTAGGTAGCGAGACATAACGATAAAAGATGAGACAACTAGCATGGCAATGATAGTAATGGTATCCAGGGAAATGTGTCATCTTGCCTGAGATCCCGCTCGAAAGAAGGTCGAGTCCATGAAGAAGACGAGCCAATGTAGTCGAACGAATCCTCACACTCGGAATGCTTTTGAAGCTCTATCGAGAAGAAGCAATCCGAAACAACAGTGAACACAAGATACACCACAACATATTCAAAACGTGATGCACAACAAATACGATGCATGTCCGATTTAATATGAAATGCATGACAATTCACAACAAACAACTCCTACACATTAAAGTGAAGCTCAAGATGCAACGAGTTACATATTGAGGAAACTCCACATTCCAATTATTTAGTTCACTCCCATTAGGTACACGACAATATTAAATGTTGTTACACATGGCAAGACGTGAAGCATAAGTAAACTAACTATCTAGGCATTTTAAATGAGGTCGGAAACAACTTATAGTATTTCCGAAATGACTCCATTTGATAATTTCGAAACTGGTCCAGATCTGAACTAATCATATTTTTATTTGTTAAACAGCATAATAAAGCATAGCATGTTATTCTACACGTCATTCTAGTCGATTTACATATATAGAACATCTCAAACGGAGCTACCGTCTAAAAGATATGAGCAACACAAGATGCACATGTCATGAAAGAAAATGCATGGGAAATACGATCACGAACAGTTCAAAACATGAATGCAGCAAGTTATTATGAAACTACATGAGATTCTAAGCAAGTTACATATGCAACATGTTCAAAACGGAGCTACGGTTCAACCACAATCAACGAAACAAGTTTTAGTTGAAATCTGCCAACAACAGCAAGATAGCATTTTGCACGCATGAAAACAACAAGCTACAATAATCCAAAATGCACAAACTAATCATGGCACAATAGCATACAACATCCACTTCATTTCATCTTCACAGTTCATATTCAAAACATGCATGGATCACATGATAGAAAGCTCACAAGGTAGCTACTTGAAAATAGTTTAAATCACACGAAAATGACAAAATCATGTTGAAAATTAATTCATATCATGCACGGATTAAATCACACGAAAATGATCAAATGGCATGCACACAAAATGCTCAAATGACCAATCTAAATGCACCGATAAATCCTATGGATTATTCTACCCCGAAAACATATATAATAAGCTTAGGTTCAAGTTGGAAATTAATCACAATTAATTATGCGAGTAATAGGCCTAATCATCTTATAACAATCCATAAATGCAAAATTAAATTCAACCAACATTCCAACAATTTTATGATGCATGAAAATGCGGTGCGAATGGGATGAACATTTTTAATATGTGATTTTATTAATTTCGAAGCACAGTTAAATAATGATGATAATTCAATTAAATGAAATTATGCAAAATGACAAGTTAAATACTTTAGACATGGATTCCAATGACATATTATTAATCTATGTTTTATTCTAAGCATTTTACATGTTGAAATTATTTTGAAACGGTGCACGGTTATTAACTTATTAACATTTAAAATCTACAAAATGCCTACCTCACAATAATAGTAATAATAAGTCCAAAGGGGGGCTGGGATCACCCTAGTGGGCCTTGGCCCATGCGCTGGAGGCTGGCAGGCAGGGGAGCAGTGCTGGGCCGAGGGAGCTGGCCGGCCCACGAGCAGCGGTCAATGGGGCAGGGAGCGGCTCGAGCGAGCGGCTCGTCCACCCCGAGCGAGCAACTGGCGGCGGCGGACCTGATCCACGGCGAGGCGGGGTGGCGGTTTGGCGGGCGTGGCAGGAACGGGGGGTGCCTGATCTGGCCGGCGGCAACTGGTCCCTGGCGACGGCGGCGGACGGCGGTGGAGCTGCGGCATGGCGGCGGACGTGCGGAGAAGAGGGCGGTCGGGATGAGGTGAGGCAGGGAAGGAGAAGGGAGGAAGGAGAGGGAGAGGCAGCGGCGGTCCAGCCGGCGGCGAGGCAGCGACCGGCGGTGCTCCGGGTAGCTGGCGCCCATGGGCTACGGGAGGAGCTCGCCATGGGAGCTCAGCAGCCATGGGAGGCACGGGGGAGCTCGGGAACGGCCCAGATGGGCTTCCCGGGCTCAGATCTGGTATCAGGCGGGCTGGCGGCTGGAGGAGGGGGAAGGCTAGGGTTGCACAGGGAACGAGGGGACTAGGGGCTATATATAGGTTTCGGGTCTAGGGTTAGCGTCGTAGTCCGTTTTCGGACCGTCGGGTGTCGACTCGACGGACCGGAAGCGGAGAGGGGCTACGGTGGCTGTGTAGAGGGCTAGGAGGGATGAGTGGGAGAATGGTGACCCATGGCACAGAGGACTTTAAAACACCGACACTTCCGACGATATCCGATAACCTCACTGCTACGACTATCCGACGGTGTTGGGGATATAACCCCGCAATATGACCCGCCCATAAGGGTCTGGGTCATGTTCATGGCTCGTGAGCCGGCCAAAGGTTGAGCCGTCAAGGCTGCGGCCCAAGAAGATAGATGGCTCATGATGTGGGTAGTTAGGTGATCCGGACGGAGAAGACCCGGGCATGTAAGCCGCTTGGGGACGGCTTGGACCAGAAGATAGAGGGAGAGTCGGATGTTCAATGAGACTCAGGAGACAGAATCAGTGTACCGGCTCAGCAATGGTGGCCTTGGGAGCTACGGCGACATCTGCCCTGAGTCAGATCGTTCTGAGTCAGATGATCTTGGAGCACCGGTACATGCTGCAGTGTTCATGGCAGGGTCAGGGGCTGCCACCTCAGGCGGTAACCCACCGCCACCGCCGGCTCAAGTTCTGGTGGAGCTGATGGACGAGCTCGAGGCTTTGATGGCCACGGAGGTAACACCGGACAATCAAGCGGATCGGAACGTGGAGATCGCAAGGATCAAGGGCCAGATGACGGAGGAACGGCAAAGGATGGCTGAGCTGCAGACCCATATGAGAGAAGAGGCGGTGCATATCAAGACCGATGCATTCCGTTTAGGGTTGGAACAGGTATCAGCGGTGGCTGTGCATCGTAGGAGACACCACTCCCGTCTGCCGGAGCACTACAACGCGAGGAACCTTTTTAATACTTCTGGCTCAGGGAGAGCAGTGGTTGCGCCTGAGTTAGGGCGCACGGTGTCTCACACAACCCGGCATGACCAAGCTCCGCTCGGGGGTTTCTCAACACCGACGGGTCATTATTCTAGCCCGGCCAAGAATATGGTAGCGGCGGCCACCCAGCCCGGGACAATTCCGATCCCAGATGAGGCGCCCTTCGTGGAGGATGTACGGAACGCTATTGGGTACCTACAGACGGCCGTGGCGCAGCAGGAGAAGTATACTCACAGACGGAGCCGGATTCACTCTACCCCTCTCCTGAGTCGAAGTTTCAGCCGGCGCTACGAATCGCAAGTGGTCTCCACTAGGGGTCCGCGCCGAGGACCGCCGGAGGGTGAGCAAGAGGCTTTGGACGCACAAGCCCTCATGGACCGGGCAAGGAACAGGCGAGAGGCGGAGGTAGTAGCGACTCGACCAGAGCCGGCACCCTCCATCTCGGTGGGAGCCGGAATACTAGCCAATACTAGAGCCGTAGGGGTTCCATGCTTAACTCCGGCCCTGAGAAGTGAACGTCAACCGAAGGACTTTAAGGGAACTCGGAAGGTTCCAAATTACACAGCTGATCTTCCCCTGAGGCTTGCGTTGAGAGTTATGAGCTGGCCATGGAGATGTTGGACGTCAGTGAAGCAATGTGCGCAAAGTATTTTATCAGGATGCTTGAGGGTCCGGCTCGCAGATGGTTGAAGGGCTTACCACCTAACACGATAAGTTCATGGGCTGAGTTGAGAACGAAGTTCATTAAGAATTTTCGGGAGACCTACAAGCAACCTATGACCATCGTAGACTTCGATCATTGTGTTCAATAGGAGAATGAGTCAGCTCATCATTGGGGTCGGCGGGTGTCGACCATTATTCACTCTTCGGAGCAGATCACGGCAGCTCAAGCGGTGCTTATTCTGGAAAAGAACTACCATTTTGTTTCATTGAAACAGAAACTCAGCCGGCTCAAGCGCACGTGTCAGGATATGGGGGAGCTCATGACGGCCCTGACAAAGTATGCCGATTCAGATAACACCAAAGACCCGGGTTAAGATGAGGAGAAGGTCAATCAAGGGAAGAAGAACAGGCAAGGCAAGGGTTTGCGAACAATGGGAATCAAAATAAGCGGAAGAACTCTAATGGCGGGTCAGAGCTAGTGGCAAATAGCAACACAGGGCACAACCATCCCAAGGGGAACGGAAAGTTCAGACCGTTTCATAACAGGAACATGGCCCCTTTAACTTCAGAAGAGGCGCTTAAGAAACCTTGTCCGTAGCACAGTACGCCTGATAAACCCTCGATGCATGCGTGGGGCAATTTAATTATCATGCAAAGGTTGAAAAGACAGTATTCGGAGCAACACATCAACCAGGGCGGCGGCCCGCCAGGCGGCTCAGGGCACGGCGGGCCAAGAGCTGGATTCTGCTACGGCGGCTAAGGATCCTGTCATCCGGGTCAGAGTAGCCAAGGGTGACACCAACATCATCCTAGCAACAACAACAACAATAATCAATAGCAGTAGCAGTGCAATCAATCCGTGTATCAGAGTAACCCGAAACAGATAAGTTCCGAGCAATATCATGTTTTCACAACCGGTCTCAATAAACGAGACCAGAAGTTGCGGAAGTGAGCGGTCAACGCGGTTGCGCCGGCTCTCCCGCGGTATTTGCAGTGGTCTGAATATGACATAACGTGGAACCGAGAAGATCACTTGCCGCGAGTGGATTACCCGGGCCGGCTGGCTTTGGTTGTAGCCACCCAGGTGAATGGTTATATGGTGAACAAGGTGCTCATGGATGGAGGCAGCAGTATCAACATCCTCTATTATGACACCTTCCGGCGGATGGTGTTGCTTGACAAGGATCTTAAGCCTTCTCCCATCGTCTTTCATGGTGTGGTCCCTGGTAAGTCGGTATATCCGGTAGGAAGGATTTCTTTGGAAGTGGCCTTTGGCGATGAGTATAATTACAGGGTGGAATCCTTGTGGTTTGAGGTGGTTAATATCAAGAGTCCCTATCATGCACTGTTTGGGAGGCCGACTTACGCCAAATTTATGGCTAGGCCTTGCTATGTTTACTTACAGCTCAAAATGCCCGTCTTAAATGGTACAATCACCGTTCATGGTAATCGGAACACGGCGATTGAGTGTGAGGAAGGAGATGCGGCTTATGCAGAGTCTAGTTGCGCCCAGGAGGAGCTTAAGTTCTACAAGGAGAACGTTGACCCGGAGGATATGACCCCGTTGAAGAAGCCTACTACAGAGGTTGAGCTGCCCCTTAAGTTTTCGGCGGATGATACTAAGGCAGTGGATTTCACTCCGGGTGACTCATCCAAGCAGTTCATCATTGGAGCTCATATGGATCCCAAATAGGAAAGCGCGCTCATCGAATTCATCCGTGAGAATCGGAACATCTTCGCATGGAAACCTTCTGACATGCCGGGTGTACCGAGAGAGTTCACTGAGCACAACCTTAATGTGGATCTGAAGTTCAAGCCGATCAAACAGTTTCTACGGTGGTTCAATGAAGATAGACGCAAGGCTATTGGAGAGGAGGTTGCCCGGCTCTTGGCAGCGGGTTTCATCGTTGAAGTCTTTCACCCGGAGTGGTTGGCTAACCCGGTGCTGGTGCTTAAAAAGAACGGCACGTGGCGTATGTGTGTGGATTACATGGACCTTAACAAGGCTTGTCCGGCTAATCCGTTTGCACTCCCTTGTATTGACCAAATTATTGATGCGACGGCGGGGTGTGAAAGTTTGTGTTTTCTGGATCCTTATTCGGGTTATCATCAGATCAAGATGGCGGTTAAGGACCAGGAGAAGACGGCTTTCATTACGCCCTTTGGGGCCTTTTCTTATATCTCTATGCCTTTTGGGATCAAGAGTGCCCAGACGACTTACCAGCGGTGTGTGCAGAATTGCCTTCACAGTCACATTAGACGTAATGTTCATGCTTATGTAGATGACATCGTGATCAAATCCAAAAACAAAGAGACTCTCTTGGAGGATTTGAGAGAGACCTTTGACAATCTCCGGATATACAAGATGATGCTTAACCCGGCCAAATGTGTCTTTGGTGTCCCGACAGGCAAACTATTGGGTTTCTTAGTCTCTGAGCGTGGCATTGAGGCTAACCTGCATAAAATCAAGGCTATTACATCCCTGGGTGAGCCAGCTTGCATTAATGATGTTCAGCGTTTGGTAGGGCGAATTATGGCGTTGAGACGGTTCATTACCCGTCTCGGAGAGAAGGCCATCCCTTTGTATCAAATGATGAAGAACAAAGACAAATTCGTTTGGAGCAAGGCGGCGGGTGAAGCACTTGAGGCACTTAAAAAGCAGCTTACTGGGCCACCAGTATTAGCCGCTCCGGCTGAGAAGGAACCCTTACACCTTTATGTGGCGGCTAACAACCGGGCGGTGAGTGCTACAATTGTGGTTGAGCGTAAGGAGACCGGAAAGGAATATCCAGTGCAAATATCGGTTTATTATATCGGCGAAGTTTTAATAGAGTCTAAACAAAGATATCCGCATTGGCAGAAGCTGGTATATGGAGTTTCTATGGCCAACCGCAAACTGAAGCACTACTTCTTAGGTCACCAGATAACGGTGGTCAGCTCTGCTCCGTTGGGGGATATCATTCAAAATAGATAAGCCACGGGAAGGATTGCTAAGTGGGCATTGGAGCTAGGACCTCTCAATTTAACCTATGTTCATCGCACAGCTATTAAGTCCCAAGCCCTAGTGGATTTCATAAATGATTGGATAGAATGTCAAGCTCCTAAGGAAAAGCCGGATAATACCTATTGGACTATACACTTCGATGGGTCTAAGCAGTTAGAGAGGTCAGGAGCAGGAGTCGTTCTGATATCTCCCAAGGGTGACAAGTTTTGTTATGTGCTCCGGCTGATGTTTCCTTGCACTAATAATGCGGCTGAATATGAGGCTCTGCTTCATGGTCTCAGAGTTGCTAAAGAGATGAATTCAGCCGGTTCAGATGTCTCGACGACTCAGATCTTGTGGCTCAATAAGTTTCAGGCACCTGGGACTCCAAGGATCCGTGGATGGCGGCTTATCGACAGGCGGTTGATATTATTGCAAGTCACTTCAAGGGATATCAAGTAGATCATATTGATCGTCGCAGGAACGAGGCGGCTGACGCCTTATCATGGTTAGGTTCTCAACGAAAGCAGGTACCACCTAATGTTTTTCTAGATGTTTTGCATCATCCGACTGTCAAGATACCTTCTGAGGAGGATTTATCTATTCCTAACGCGGAGGCAGAGTTGGTAGCGATTTTACATGCTATCCCAGGCTAGACTATTCCTTATTTGGCGTACTTAACACGCGGCGAGTTACCTGAAGATGAGGATGTGGCCAGGCAAATCACCTGGCGTTCTAAGTCTATGACAATAATCAATGGTGATTTACATAAATGTAGTGTAACGGGTGTCTTTGAGCATTGCATCTCACCAGAAGAGGGCCAGCAGATCTTGAACGAAATTCATGCTGGTGATTGCAGACACCATGCCGGGTCAAAATCTTTGGTGGCCAAGGCCTTCCGGCGTGGGTTTTACTGGTTGACGGCCCACAAGGATGCAGAGCACTTAGTCCGTAAGTGTGACGGCTGTCAGAAGTTCGGCCGGCGTGCTCACGTTCCGACTCAAGAGTTCAGGATGATACCAATCACATGGTCATTTGTGGTCTGGGGGCTTGACATGGTAGGACCTTTCAAGAGGTCCAAAGACAAGAAAACACACCTCCTAGTGGCGGTTGACAAGTTTACTAAGTGGGTAGAGGCAGAGCCCGGTCAGCAAATGTGACGCAGCTACGGCGGTTCTATTCATTAAGAAGCTGATTTACCGTTTTGGTTACTGATAATGGAACAAATATATCCAAGGGGGCTATGAAAGCGTTATGTGATAAGGAGCATATCCGGCTTGACGTTTCAGCCGTGGCACACCCACAGTCCAACGGTCAGGCAGAGCGCGCAAATCAGGAAATTTTAAGAGGGGTTAAACCACAGCTTATGGTTCCGTTGAAACAGACACCCGGATGTTGGGTGGATGAGTTACCCTCCGTCTTATGGAGCATCAGAACTACCCCTAACTAGTCTACGGGTTTCATGCCTTTCTTCATGGTGTACGGTGTCGAGGCGGTTTTGCCCAGCGACATCCGGCATGACTCACCAAGGGTAGCGGCTTACGTTGAGACGGAAAATGAAGTGGCACGCCAAGATGCGTTGGATGCTTTGGAAGAAGCGCGAGAGCTAGCAGCGGCTAGGTCGGCGATTTATCAACAAGACATGTAACGCTATCATAGCCGCAGGGTGAAGACCCGGACGTTCCAGGAAGACGACTTGGTGCTCCGGTTGATTCAAGACCAGTCGGGCATGCATAAGTTATCTCCGCCATGGGAGGGGCCTTTTGTTGTCAGCAGAAACCTTAACAATTGGTCATATTACCTCATGGATATCCAGGAGGAATCAGACATGGCGGGTCAAGAGACCCGGCAGCCATGGAATATCGCACACCTGCGACCTTATTTTACCTAGAAGATGTTGAGAACCGCCGTCAATGTACATATCATATTTATGTGAATAAAAGATAGCATCCCTACAAAGACTGGGGACTCTGCCCTTACATACATCATTGCTCAGGCAAGATGTGTTTTGCGGCTCAAATTTTTAGCTAAGACGACTTTGACCGCCGACAGTTGAGCCATCATCCGATTGAAGGCAAGTTAATCATGGTTGCAGGGGGCTTCTTACCTTCGGGTATAGCTTTATCTCACCCAAAACAACCGGCGTTCACGCCACACTATTGCAAGGAGGCTTCTTACCTTCGGGTATAGCTTACATTACCCTTACACAACCGGCTTTGTGCCCAATTTGGTTTGTACATTAAACGCGGTTGTCGATGGAGGCTTCTTACCTTTGGGTATAGCTTACATTACCCTAAGGCAAACGAGCACGTACACCAAATTCCAGTTGCTTATCAACTGCGGTCATCAAAGGGGGCTTCTTACCGACGGGTATCGCTTATGTCACACTAACGGTCGGCTTTATGCCACTTCCGGTTACTTATTAACCGCGGTTGTCGAAGGGGGCTTCTTACCGACGGGTTCGCTTATCTCACCCTAACAACCAGCATTTTGCGCCAAAACTCAGTTGCTTATCAACTGTAGCTATTGAAGGAGGGTTCTTACCTTCGGGTATAGCTTACATTATCCTAAAACAACCGGCTTTATGCCGCTTCCGTCTTATCATGAGCCGCGGTTGTCCATGGAGGCTTCTTACCTTCTGGTATAGCTTACATTACCCTACGACAACCGGTTCTCGAATTAGTTCATTTTAAAAGAGCCGAAGTCATGCTGCTCCGGTTGGCAAATATCAAGTTTCAAAGTCATTGGCCGGCTCTAATTTTCAGAGAAGACATGGCATCTTCAAACACAAGAACCTTTCAAAGCTCAAGATACATTTTTACAAGGAAGTGATCAGTCAATGGAGAGCCGGCAGAGCATGAAAACAGAAAGACTGAAAGTATATACAGCCAGACTTTCAGAAGTGCGCGATAGCACTACATTCAAGAAAGGCAGAGTTATCCTTAAGCTATTACAAAAATGCTCTCAAGAGGAGCCAAAAGTTTTGCCAAGTTTTACCACCTACGCAGGATCATTACACGAGCCGATGCTCGGAAGATCAAAACAAATGTCAGTTAGCTGACGGATCACCCTGCTACGGTTCTTCTGCTGGCTTGATCTGGAGATTATCAAAATCCCAATTGCAGTCAGCCAAAGCTGCAAAGTTCCCATCTTTAAAAAAGGGATACCTGTCGAGATCGCAAGAAAAGAGATCCTTACTGCGGACAGGTGTCAGATCTTTCCACTCGTAAAGAGGCCCGCGGATTCTGTTCTCCTCGGCATCGTAAGCCGCCTGGTAGGTGCCTAAGTCGGCTTCTTCTGCTAGCACGGAGGCCAAGTAGTGAGAATCCTTGACACACCGGATGTAGTCTGCCTCTGTGAATTCTGATTCATCGTCTTTCTTTGAGGGGTAACCATCCATCATTTCAGCCGGCGTAAGCTCTGGGGCGAAGGCGAGAGCCCGGCTTATGCCTGCGAATGCTCCTTGGCGGAAAGCTGACTTCTTTAGCTCTTCAATTTGCTTGGGCATGGTTGAGAAAAGCTCCAAGACCCCTTTCAGAGCTGAAGGGATTTTCTCCTTATATTGCACCGTCTTGGTGGTGAATATGGCGTGAATATGGCGCCACAATAAAGTTGCTCAACAAAGGTATAAATGTCCTTGAGGGGCAAGAGACTGTTAGAGGCTAATTGCCGGCTCCTAGGACCTACAGAAGCCGGAGATGTTCATAATGAGTCGCCAAACTTAGAAGATTATGCAGAAAGTAAGAGCAGAAGATCAGGAGCTTACCAAAGAGGGCGGCTGTCATCTTCGAAATGTGTTGCTTGATGGCTTGCAGCTCATCACACACAGATTTTAGCCCTTGCTCGGCGTCATCCGCCCGCTTTTTAAGTTCTGCCTTTTCAGACAAGACAGATTTCTGGAACGCGGCGAACTCCAACTTAACCGTAGCCAGTTCTTCAACCAAGAGCCAGCACCGTTCATCAGTGGCACTTTGAGCAGTCTGCTGGTTAGCCAGAGCAGTCTTTAAATCGGCCAACTGTGACCCGGCAGCAGTCAAAGATTCCTGCGGAAAACATTTGAGATAAGAGAATGAAATTTGACAAGTCTCAAGCAGATTGCAAGCAATATACATGACACTTGGGGGCTAATGTCTATTTTTAAGGTGCAGAAGCCCCGACTCAACTTTGGATAAGCTTGAGCCGGCCCTTTGGGGCTACTATTTACTCTTCTAAGCTATCTTCTAGAAAGAAGTCCAGACTCAAATTTGGATAAGCTTGAGCCGGCCCTTGGGGGCTACTATTTACTCTTCTAAGCTATCTTCTAGAAAGAAGTCCCGACTCAACTTTGGATAAGCTTGAGCCGTCCCTTGGGGGCTACTATTTACTCTTCTAAGCTATCTTCTAGAAAGAAGTCCCGACTCAACTTTGAAAAAAATTGAGCCGGTCCGTGAGGGGTTACTATCAGCTCTTTAACCTTCTACACAACAGTAATTAAGCAAAGTCCCGACTTGACCCTTGACCGAGATTAAGCCGTCACTTGGAGGCTATGTAAGGGTATAAGAGTGAGAAGTTTACCTCATATTTTTTCTTCATGAGATTAACCAATCGAAGATCTAGATCTCGGTTGTTGGATAGCCGGGTCATATAGCCCGCATGAAGTTCTTCAGCCGACATCTTCTCTAGCGCAGAGGGTTCAAATTCCAGTTTCCTGGAAGCTTCAGCTTTTTTGCTCTGCTTGGTTAGTGCACGAGCCGGAGAAGAATGCAGGCCCATGCCAGTGACTTCGACATCTGGACCGGTTGTGTCCCTAGCTAACAGAGCAGGACTTGGCAGCTTAGAGGAGATCTTCAGTGGACTCTCCGGAATCGTGTCATCCACAGACAGCTCCGTAGAAGCTCCGGGGACATCGTCAGCCGGTCGCGAGTCATCTGGCTTTGAAAGCTCCGACTCTTGAGCAGCAGGGCCGGGGGAGGACTTATTGGTTTTACGACGCTTATCTTGAGCACTGTAGAATAAGAAAGATCAGCATTTAAAAGAGGTTATTAACATATCAAGATCCGGATGTCATAGTAAGAAATACTTACAGCGGGTTGATCTTGAGAGGCGGCAGAGTGGTCGCCGACGAGTCGCTAGAAGAAGGCGATTTCTGAGATGACATTCAAGAAAGATGAGACGGCACCAAGGTCTTAAAGAGAAAAGAGTCAAACGGGAACACATACCTCTGCGGGGCGTTTCTTTGCAGCCGGCGAGTTCGGTAACTTTTCTGACAACCCCCCGTGGCTTTCAGGGGACAAAACATTCAGAGCCGGAAGAAATATAGTTTACCTCAGGAGCATTGGCGCGGCTGGTCTCCACTTCATCCTGCGAGTAAAACAAGCATTAGTAAACAGGAAGACAAAGGATTAAGCAAACAATTAAAGTCTTACCTCTGAGTTGGATGACTGTAGCGGGTCAAACCAGTCCTCTTGCGGGACGCCTTTCTTGGCCTTCTTGGCTGGGGCTTTCTTCCTAAGCTTCTTCGGAGGAGGGACATACTCCTTTTTTCCAGAATTCACAGCTGGGCTATGAAAGTAACCCGGAGAAGAGTAATAGATCAACAAAGGCATAAACAAAATCCAAGAGACGAATAAGAAGAAAATGGCTTACATCTACGGCTGGGTTGTTGACGCAGAAAGGCGCCAGGCCGATGGCGCTACATGAGCCGGAGGCTTCATGAACAAGGCTCCGGATGACAGTAGTAATGTCATCCTCTGTCAGAGTTGACTTGCTAAAGCACAAAGAGCTGTTGTATTTGCCCTCATACTCACACATGAGTCGGCTTCTGCAGCTTAAGGGCATGATGCGCCAAGAAATCCAGCAGCGGATCAAGTCTATTCATGTTAATCCATTGGCCATGAGTGCCTTGACCTTGGCATGAGCCGGCTCAAACCTGGCATGCTCCGAGGCTGAGAGCCGGCCAGGAAGCTCTGAATCTGTCTTTTGCCGGGAGGGACGATAACCCGACAAGGGGCGCTCATTCTCAGGAGAGGTATCTTGGCAGTAGAACCAGGTCTTGTTCCAGTCCTTCGGATGACTCAGCATCTGAGCAGCCGGAAAGATAATGTCTCGGCGACGTTGAATAGAAATGCCGCCTAGCTCCAGACTCGGACCGCCCTTCATTTCAGTTTGGCGGTTGGCATAGAAGAACTCTAGGAAAAAAACCACAGACGGCCTGGACTGCAGATAAGCCTCGCAGAGCACATGGAAGTTGCATATTTTTGAAACAAAATTGGGGGCCAAGTCTTGAGGGTGAAGCTTATACAAATGAAGAATGTCCCAGAAGAATTTAGAGCCAGGTGGCACGAATCCTCGCTCGATGTGGTCGGTGAAGACTACTACCTCTCCTTCTTGGGTAGAGGGCCGGGTCTCATTACCCGGAACCCGCCAGTGAAGGACTTCTTTGGAAGGGAGAGTACCCACTTCGACAAAGTCCGCTAGATACTCTTCCGTTACACAAGATCCAACCCAGTTGCATGAGTTGGATGCACGAGACATATTGGCGGTTGTGCAAAGGAGATAAGCGACGAGTTAAGAGCAACCAGGCATCTATGGCGGCTCACAATTTTAAGGATGTTACAAATACTATGCCATAGTCCAGCTGATAAGAGCCGGAGAGGCTTGGCGGTTCAACAAGGAAAGAAGGAGTGAAAATCGGCTAAGTCCTGAAAACAGATTTCACAAGCTACCGCAACAATTACGGATCTACAAAAGCAGAAAAAATGGTTTTATTTCCAACCTAACGAAAGAAAAGCGGAAATGGAGAAGAGTTAAACGCAGTCGCGATGGTCCGCGCTTTGCGCACGACCGCCCCGTGCATGGCGGCGCAACGAGTACGCGTGCTAAGGACATCGGTGGTGTCAGAATACACTAACGGTGGTGGCTGAGGATCCCGGACTACGGCGGCGGAGCTTCCCGTGAAAACCCTACTACGGTGGCAGATGATCTAGGGAGAGCAAAATCTCACCGATGACGGAGTGCCGGATACGGACGACACCGGAGGTCGGTGCGCTGGAAGTAGAGGCGACCAGAGGAAGAAGAAGACGAGTGAGAGGGAGAAGGGAGATTTCCAACCCGCACGGGTCTTATTTAAAGAGAAGGCAAGGCGGGTGCGAAAATCCAGGCGATGAAACCGTTTGACCGAGGCGGACGCCTCGATTCTTGGGCTGACCATTTAATAAAAGATTCGGTGGTACGTCAGCGGATCTCATGACGTCACACCGGGTCATCATGTGGCGACTTGCCAAGGAGCAGAGAAGAAGGATGAACAAAGCAAGCTCAATTCAACCTGGGGCCTAATGTTGGGGATATAACCCCGCAATATGACCCGCCCTTAAGGCTCCGGGTCATGTTGATGGCTCGTGAGCCGGCCAAAGGTTGAGCCGTAAAGGCTGCGGCCCAAGAAGATAGACGGCTCATGATGTGGGCCGTAAGGTGATCCGGACGGAGAAGACCCGGAGGTGTAAGCCGCTTGGGGACGGCCTGGACCAGAAGATAGAGAGAGACTCGGATGTTTAATAAGACTCGGTAAAACAATTGTAAAGAGCCGCATCCTGACCTCCTGTATAAAGGTAGACCCAGGGCGACTTAGAGAGGAGGATCGTGAATTAGGTCAAGCTTTTAGCTCCCTTGTAACCGATACAATAGCAATAACAACACAAGCAGGACGTAGGCTATTACCATGACTTGAGGGGGCGAACCTGGGTAAAACCGTGTCCTTTGTCCCAATCAACCCCTTTGATTCCACCGCAATGGCGATGGCCTCGAACCAAAGTCCGTTAACCTGGACATCTGCCGTGATAAATCCACGACAGACGGGGTATCAAACGAAATCGGAACGCGACAAAATTCGACGGGTGGTCTACCTGTGCTATAACAAGACCGCACGACCAGTTTCGACCCAATCCAAGAATATTTTGCACGCATTTAAAAACAGTTTTATTTTTAACGGTGCCACGGGCGCGTGCGTGTGTGGTTGGTCTCCGAACGGGCAACGACAAGAATGGAGAGAACCAACAACTACGAACAGATGCAAGCTTTCGAAAATGGGTGATGATGCAATGCATATGATGCGAATGATGCAATGATGAATGCAACAACCAAAACAAAACACAGACGAGAATGGAAATAAAAGGGGAATCTTCTGGAGTGTCGGTCCCAGGATGTGACAACTATTCTCCACTACACGAGGATCTCGTCCCGAGATCTATAATGAAAAGGGGGAGAGAAAGAGCAAAAGGTAAAACTTAGTTGCTTCTTGAAAAACGAGTGAAACCAATGAAACATGAAGGTTTGAAAGAGATGAAGAATGAATAACAACAAGAATTCATAGGAAATTTTGGCAGCACTTCGGTAGGAAAGAGAGGGAAAAAGATATGATGGAAGGAAATTGAAAGATATACACCAAACTTCGGTTGGAATAGAATCAAAACTTCATAAGATGCAAGGATCATGAAAAGATTTGACAGCACTCTGGTTAAATGAATATGCAAAGAAAGAACATGACATTGACAAAGCAAGATAATAGATTGTAGAGAGCAACATCACAAGGCCTCCAGAACAAAGAATAGAAGCTAGATCTTTGAAGAGAAGAGAAATAAGAAGAAAAATGACAACTTCCAGCACTAATGGATTTGAGAAACATATTAAGGAAGAAGAGATTAAACGGAGTTGTTGGAACACCAACAACAAGAAGAACAAGCTTGTTGTGGACTTATGGAAAACATCTCAAAATTATGAGGTGACAACCTGCCACAACAGAAATAATTACTTGCTTGAGAGAACCAATATATGAAAAACTTCTTTCACTGAGAAGAGGAGGAGAAAACTTGAATCATTTATGAGGCCATGATAGCAACAATCCTTAGGAAATGCTTTAGGTGAAATCCAACCCAAGATAACTCCGACAAAACTAGATCGGTTTACTTATCTTATTCATGACAATATTCCTTCGGGACTCCTTATAATCAAGAATTTAATAACACCATCTCAAAGACAAGGAGAAGGAATTGAACTTAGAAATCCAAGAGAAAGAACACTTGAGCACCTCCAACAAGAATCTTGAAGAACACTTGACAATGAAAGAAATCTTGAAGAACCAACATGAAGAACCTCTGGAAGAACTCTGAAACGAAATGATGATAGATAGAATTGAAGGTTGAAAAAAAAGCAAGATTGGGGCCTTCCAATGATTAAGATGAGGCCTAGCGACGAGATACTTGTGAAAAACCTAGGAACTTCGGAAAAGAAAGAGGAACCACTTAGAATCAAGAATTTGATAGCTTGAACCACTCCGGAAGAAGGATTGAAATCACTTGAATGAACAAGAATAAGAATTATGATATGACTATCCTTCATCAAGTTAAATTAATGACGAGCAACGTATTTCACATGTCACTTATTCTTCTTGAAAAAGAATGAAGAGAGATAGAGGACAAACTTGAAGAATTCTTGAACGAGAACACCGATTAGAATTCGAAACAAAAGAGAATAATACAAATGAATGATATAACATGACAACGAAGAGAGCATGATCCACCTAATAGAAACTTCAACAAGGCACCGGAAAGAATTAGAAACTAAAGAGGACACATGACAATGAAGAGATCAAGATTTCCGAATAGAAACTAAACACGGGACCGGAATAATTGAGATACGAACGAAGGGACAACAATTCAGACGAATTTGAGAACGAAAACTGAAAGCTGAGAACGAAGAAATCTTCTGAAATGATGGCCTCGGAGGATCTAGAAATGAAAAGAATTCTGAAAAGCACTAGATAGATATGGGAGGAATTTCTCATGAATGGAAACAATTTGAGATGATAGGAACCAGCTGGACCCATGAATCTTGAAAAGAATGGACAAGATTTAAGAGGAACTCCCCTTCGATCTTCAAGCTAAGAATGATGACGAGAAACATCACCATGAATTACTGAGACACTCCGGAACAATGAATAAAGAAAAGTTTGAGCCAACAATGAAAATGATTTAGAAGCGATCTTGGAGAAGGCACATGACTGATGAAAATCATTATTACATCATATTTGAAGAGAACTTGAGGGCATCTCCGGAAAGATTAGAAGAGTCAGGTACGATCCTGGGGAAAACCTATGGGTTATGGGCCCACTCAAAAGAAACCACCGTTGAAACAATTGATTAAAAGAGAGATTGCATCGATACAAATTAAGAACGTGATGATATGAGACCCTTGAAATAATTTAAGAGGACAATAATGAAAATGAATGTCTTCTCAGATATCTTCAACACTCCATATAGAATAGAGAGGGATGAACAAACAGGAAGGGCTTGATAAAGAATTTCAACATGGGAGAGCAATAGAGAATGAAAATGATATGATGAACACCAAGAACTTGAATTGAATTCACCAAAAAAGAAAAAACAAAGATGAATACTAATAAATGATAACTTGAGCACTGAGCATCTTCATAAAGAATCACCGGAGAAGAATAACTACGAGAACAAGGAATATGAGGATAGATCTTGAAACGAAACTCGTGAGAATCTCCACAAGAGATCACCGGAAACAGATAAAAGAAAAGATAGCAGAAGCATTACATGACTAGAAAAGACACTTGGATGAGAATTTAATCATAGAAATAAAAGGGCAGGAGGGTGGGAAAAACAAAGGAAACTTGGAATAGATGAGACAAATCCGGAACGAAATATGAGGATGATCTTGCAAATATTGAAGAGGATATAATTCACTTGAAGAGAGCACACCGGTAAGACAAAATTGATATGATAACTTGATTGGCAAAAGAATTAGCAATCCCATATAAATATGAGAACACTACTTTGGAGATATTAATTCACCACTTGACATCGAAGCAACTCGAATTACCATATTCAAAACAAAACAAAGGATGATGCTTATGAAACAAGCCAGAACAAATACATACCCACTATGCACTTGTTGGAAAGATAATCCTGGTAACTACTTGAATTCCCACCTTAGAACTTCTGAAAACTTTCTTGTTTATGCGATTCGGGTTGCGGAATCAGGAACCTACCCTAGGTAATCAGCTGCAACTACATCCGCAACCTTCCACCCCATAATTCAAGAAATTCCGCAAACTCGTCTAATCTTGAATCCTCGAACTCACAATGATACTAAACCATGGTGGTACCCCGGACGCCTCCCCAGTACTAGGTGACTCCGATCATATCTCACCATGATAAGTATTGAAGCAATTTTGAACATTCTCCGTCCTCAGATATCAAGGAAGCTGAATGATAATGATGTGCCAACATTCCCTGGAGCTCGACTCCCAGGAAGAAATCAAGTCAGACAGGAGGCACCGAGACAGAACCCTGTCACATCGGCATCATATAGTTTCCAAAATACCCGCGTGATCCTAAAAAATATTTTGAGCGAGAAGAGAAGTAGAATCACAATTCCTAAGTTGAATACCTCACTAGAGCATAGAAGAGGAGTAAAAACAAACCTACTCTTCGATATAACTAGACTCAAAACAGATTTTTCACTAGACTCGACTCGTCCAAGTTCGATCAATCAAGGGGTCTCCTATGTCGGTACAGGCTCTGATACCAACTTGTCATGCCCAAGATGCGGTCCTATCCTTATTTCGGCACGAGGGCCTCGACAGGGGTAGAAGCGCATCTCGATGCGTTAGCAAGAATGGATATCATTACAAGTACATGTACAGAAGAGATGAGTATATGAAATTGGCTTACACTCGCCACAAGCTACATAAGAGTCACATCAATACAATAACATCTCAAACATCATACATAAGAGTAGGGTCCGACTACAAACGAAATCAAACGATAAAATGACATCCACCCTTGCTATCCCAGGCTGCTGCCTAGAACCCGTCCAAGAATGATGAAGAAGAAGAAGAACTCCAAATCAAATCAAGCAACGCGCTCACGTCAAATCATCGCATTACCTGTACCTGCAACAGTTGTTGTAGTAATCTGTCAGCCACAGGGACTCAGCAATCTCATCTCCAAGGGTATCAAGACTATTAAAGCTTAATAGGTGAGGTATGGTTAAGTGGTGAGGCTGCATAAAGCGGCCAAGCATTATTTGAGTGGCTAACTTACAAATACATAAAGTAATGTATGGTGGTCTACGCATAACGGACGTGAACTAGAAATGATCACTAACTAATCCTGAACACCTACTTACATCAAACATAACCCCACCATGTTCTCTTTCGAATAAGAACTCACGAGAAGAGACAGTCACGGTTATGCACACAGTTGGTGTATTTGATTAGAATTTAATTCAAGTTTGCTATGATCGGTTGTTAAATAAAGTATCCAAGTTTGCCAAATAACTGCGGGCACGGCTTCTTGAAAAGATTTAACCCTGCAGGGGTGCTCCAACTCATCCATCACAAATTAACCACATGCAGCGGGAATAACCTCGACCGTGGATCTCGTGATCATCCTAGGCAATTCCAAAGGAAATCTGACACCTCGAGATAGCCCGAAGAAGATTAGAGTTCCTCACTCAAAACGTTCGAGAAAGGTAAAACAAATCCAGCAAGGCCTCCCGGTGAGCCAGATCCGCAGCTAGAGCCGTGCGCTCTCTATCCACGGGCATCATCCGTCTATGCGAACTGGACGGTAGGCTGAAAATGCCTCGAGTTGCCCCTAGGTGGCACCGCCGACTACTATGTAGGTGGACCAACACTCATGCGGAGCACTGGCCCGGGGGTTGATTAATTATCCACGGGGTCCGGAAAGTCCCTATGCAAGTTTATTAATTATTAGACAAATGTAGTACCAATGTTGGGCCTTGCCAGATAAGTTTTATCCCAAAACGAAAATCAAGAGGGTCCCCATAACAACCCCGAGCATGTTAGGAGCGCTCATTTATGGAACGTAGCACCGGTTCACAAGTAACTAGGGGTGGCAAGTGTGGAACAAAACACCGAGCAAAAGGCCAAGCCTTCCACCTTTACCAAGTATATATGTGCATTAAATTAAATAGCAGCAATATTGTGATATAACAAAGAATGTCCATGTTGACACATGGAAGCAATAGCACCTGCAGCTAGAAACACTATAAGAAGGGTTGAGCAAGCAGTAACATAGCCAAACAAAGGTTTGTTGGGATGTGAAGAGGTTAGAGGATTATCATGGTAATGTTGGGAGGCTTATCAAACAAGTGGTAGGTAGCGAGACATAACGATAAAAGACGAGACAACTAGCATGGCAATGATAGTAATGGTATCCAGGGAAATGTGTCATCTTGCCTGAGATCCCGCTCGGAAGAAGATCGAGTCCATGAAGAAGACGAGCCAACGTAGTCGAACGAATCCTCACACACCAAATGCTTTTGGAACTCTATCGAGAAGAAGCAATCCGAAACAACAATCAACACAAGATACACCACAACATATGCAAAACACGATGCACAACAAATATGATGCATGTTCGTCTTAATATGCAATGCATGACAATTCACAACAAATAACTCCTACACATTAAAGTGAAGCTCAATATGCAACGAGTTACATATTGACGAAACTCCACATTCGAATTATTTAGTTCACTCCCGTTAGTTACACGACAATATTAAATGTTCTTACATATGGCAAGAGGTGAAGCATAAGTAAACTAACTATCTAGGCATTTTAAATGAGGTCCTAAACAACTTATAGTATTTCCGAAATGACCTCATATGATAATTTCGAAATTGGTCCAGATCTGAAATAATAATATTTTTATTTGTTAAACAGAAGAATAAATCATAGCATGTTATTATACACGTCATTCTAGTCGATTTACATATATAGAACATGTCAAACGGAGCTACGGTCTAAAAGATATGAGCAACACAAGATGCACATGTCATGAATGCAAATGCATGTGAAATACCATCACGAACATTTCAAAACATGAATGCAGCAAGTTATTATGAAACTACATGAGATTCTAAGCAAGTTACATATGCAACATGTTCAAAACGGAGCTACGGTTCAACCACAATCAACGAAACAAGTTTTAGTTGAAATCTGCCAACAATAGCTAGATTGCATTTTGCACGCATGAAAACAACAATCTACAATAATCCAAAATGCACAAACTAAGCATGGAGAAATAGCATACAACATCCACTTCATTTCATCTTCACAATTCATATTCAAAACATGCATGGATCACATTGTAGAAACGCCACAAGGTATCTACTTGAAAACAGTTTCAGACTTAGTGCAAATAGCAGTTTTGACAGTGCAGTTTTTATCACGAAGGCATATTGACAGCAATGAAACTATATGCTACAAGTCATATTATGGCATGAAACTTAACATCATCCTAAAGAACAATATCGACAACAAATAACTCCATTACGCCTACCACAAAAGAGTTCTAGATCACTAGCAAATCACATGGCAAGACAGCAACAAAATATAACAGATTCTAGAGTTAGAAATAATTTGGACCCCCAAAATAGCAGAATTATATAGCATGTTGACAACAACAAAACAACACCTAAACATGCATATCTATGAAAAGCAAAATGTCCATGTGCTAGGACACATATCAAAGGGTAACTTTCATGTTGAAAATTAATTCATATCATGCACGGATTAAATCACATGAAAATGACAAAAGGGCATCACGGCATAAATGGCATGCACACAAAATGCTCAAATGATCAATCAATGCACAGATAAATCCTATGGATAATTCTCCTCCGAGAACATATATAATAAGATTAGGTTCAAGTGGGAAATTAATCACAATTAATTATGCGAGTAATAGGCCTAATCATCTTATAACAATACATTAATGCAAAATCAAATGCAACCAACATTCCAACAATTTTATCATGCATGAAAATGCGGTGCGAATGGGATGAACATTTTTAATATGTGATTTTATTAATTTTGAAGCACGATTAAATAATGATGATAATGCAATTAAATGCAATTATGCAAAATGACAAGTTAAATACTTTAGACATGGATGCCAATGACATATTATTAATCTAAGTTTTATTCTAAGCATTTTACATGTTGAAATTATTTTGAAACGGTGCACGGTTATTAACTTATTAACATTTAAAATCTGCAAAATGCCTACCTCACAATAATAATAAAACATCCAAAGGGGGGGGCTGGGCTCACCCTAGTGGGCCTTGGCCCATGCGCTGGAGGCTGGCAGGCAGGGGAGCAGTGCTGGGCCGAGGGAGCTGGCTGGCCCACGAGCAGCGGCCAGCGAGGCAGGGAGCGGCTCGAGCGAGCGGCTCGTCCTCCCCGAGCGAGCAACCGACGGTGGCGGACCTGCTCCACGGCGAGGCGGGGCGGCGGCTTTGTGGGCACGGTAGGCATGGGGGTTGTCGGATCTGGCCGGCGGTAGCCGGTCCCTGGCGATGGCGGCGCGCGGCGGCGGCCGGCGGCGGAGCTGCGGCATGGCGGCGGACCTACGGAGAAGAGGGCGGCCGGGGTGAGGTGAGGCAAGGAAGGAGAAGGAAGGAAGGAGAGGGAGAGGCGGCGGCGGTCCGGCCGGCGGCGAGGCGGCGACCGGCAGCACTCCGGCGAGCTGGTGGCCATGGGCTGCGGGAGGAGCTCACCATGGGAGCTCGGCAGCCATGGAAGGCACGAGGTAGCTCGGGAATGGGCCCAGATGGGCTTCCCGGGCTCAAATCTAGGCTCGGGCAGGCTTGCGGCTGGAGGAGGGGGAAGGCTAGGGTTGCATGGGGAACTAGGGGACTAGGGGCTATATATAGGTTTCGAGTCTAGGGTTAGCGTCGTAGTCCGTTTTCGGACCGTTGGGTGTCGACTCGACGGACCAGAAGCGAAGAGGGGCTACGGTGTTTGTGTACAGGGCTAGGAGGGAAGAAACGGAGAATGGTGACCCGTGGCACAGAGGTCTTTAAAACACCGACACGTCCGACGATATCCGATAACCTCACTGCTATGACTATCCGACGGGGTATCAAACAAACTCGGAACGCGACGAAATTCGATGGGCAGTCTACCTATGCTATAACAAGACCGCACGACGAGTTTCGACCCAATTCAAGAATATTTTGCGCGCACTTAAAAACGGTTTTATTTTTAACGGTGTCGCAGGCGCGTGCGTGTGTGGTTGGTCTCGAAATGGGCAACGACAAGAACGGAGAGAACCGGCAACTACGAATGGATGCAAGCTTTCGAAAACAGGTGATGATGCAATGCATATGATGAGAATGATGCGATGATGAATGCAACCACCAAAACGAAACACAGATGAGAACAGAAATAAAAGCGGAATCTTCTGGAATCTTCTAGAGCGTCGGTCCTGGGCTGTCACGTGGGCGCGCCTCCCAGGCTCGTGGCTTCCTCGGGACTTATCTCAGGTATCTTTTTCTTCTGGTATTTTTGATATTTTCCATAAAAAATCACGGCGAAAGTTTTATTCCGTTTGGACTCCGTTTGATATTCCTATCTAAAAAGGTCAAAAACACGGAAAAAACAGGAACTGGCACTGGGCTCTAGGTCAATAGGTTAGTCCCAAAAATAATATAAAATAACATAAAAATGCATATAAAACATCCAAAGTTGATAACATAATAGCATGGAACAATCAAAAATTATAGATACGTTGGAGACATATCAAGCATCCCCAAGCTTAATTCCTGCTCGTCCTCGAGTAGGTAAACAATAAAAACAGAATTTTTTATGTGGAATGCTACCTTATATATATCGTGGCATGAATATTCATATCCATATGATTCAAAAAAAAAGTTTAATATTGATGTAAGAACAATAACACTTCAAGCATACTAACTAAGCAATCATGTCTTCTCAAAATAACATGGCCAAAGAAAGTTATCCCTACAATATCATATAGTCTGGCTATGCTCCATCTTCCCCACACAACGTATTTAAATCATGCACAACCCCGGTATTAGTCAAGCAATTATTTTCACACTTCTTTCTCAAACCTTTTCAACTCTCACACAATACATGAGCGTGAGCCATGGACATAGCACTATAGGTGGAATAGAATATGGTGGAGATTGTGAGGAAAAAAAGGAGGTAATGGTCACATCAACTAGGCGTATCAACAGGCTATGGATATGCCCATCAATATATATCAATTTGAGTGAGTAGGGATTGCCATGCAACGGATGCACTAGATCTATAAGTGTATGAAATCTCAAAAAGAAACTAAGTGGGTGTGCATCCAACTTGCTTGCTCACGAAGACCTAGGGAAATTGGAGGAATCCCATCATTGGAATATACAAGCCAAGTTCTATAATGAAAATTCCCACTAGTATATGAAAGTGACAATATATGAGACTCTCTATCATGAAGATCATGGTGCTACTTTGAAGCACAAGTGTGCTAAAGGATAGTAGCATTGTCCCTTCTCTCTTTTTCTCTCATTTTTTCTTGTTTGGGCTCTTTGGCCTCTTTTTTCATTTTTTTTAATCCGGAGTCTCATCCCAACTTGTGAGGGAATCATAGCTTTTGTCCTTTCCTCACATGGGACAATGCTCTAGTAATGATGACCATCACACTTTTATTTACTTACAACTCAAAACTTAGAACAAAAGATATGACTCGATATGAATGCCTCCGGTAGTGTACCGGGATGTGCAATGACTCATGAGTGACATGTATGAAAGATATGAACGGTGGCTTTGCCACAAATACAATGTCAACTACATGATTATGCAAAGCAATATGACAATAATGGTGCGTGTCATAATAAACGGAACGGTGGAAGTTGCATGGCAATATATCTCGGAATGGCTATGGAAATGCCATGATGGGTAGGTATGGTGGCTGTTTTGAGGAAGGATATATGGTGGGTGTGTGCACCGGCGAAATTTGCGCGGTACTAAAGAGGCTAGCAATGGTGGAAGGGTGAGAGTGCGTATAATCCATGGACTCAACATTAGTCATAAAGAACTCACATACTTATTGCAAAAGTTTTATTAGTTATCGAAACTAAGTGTTAGACGCATGCTCATAGGGGAAGGGTTGGTAGGAGTTAACCATCGCGCGATCCCGACCGCCACACAAAGGATGACACTCAATAACAACATCATGCTCAGACTTCCTAACATGGCGGTTCACCATACGTGCATGCTACGGGAATCACAAACTCTAACACAAGTATTTCTACCAATCCATAATTACTCACTAGCATGACTCTAATATCACCATCCTTATATCTCAAAACTATGTGCAAAGAATCAAACTTCTCACAGTATTCGATGCACTCTATATGAAAGTTTTTATTATATCCCTCTTGGATGCCCATCATATTAGGACTAGATTCATAACCTAAGAAAATTACCATTCTCTTTAAGACTCTCAAAATAATATAAGTGAAGCATTAGAGTTCAACTATTTTTATAAAGTAAAGTCATCGCAATGCTCTACAAAGACATAAGTGAAGCACTAGAGCAAAAGAAAAACTACTCCAAAAGATATAAGTGAAGATCAATGAGTAGTTGAATAATTATTTGGCTATGTGAAGACTCTCCCATCTAATAATTTCAGATCCTAAGTACCTTATTCACACAAAATAAAATGACACTCCAAGGATAGCACGAATCATGTGAAGAAGCAAAAACTTAGGTTCAGCCGATACTAACCGATAATTCTTGAAGAAGAAAGCTGGGATGCCAACCGGGGCATACCCAAGCTTAGATGCTTGAGACTTCTTGAAATATGGATTGGGGTGCCTTGGGCATCCCCAAGCTTGAGCTTTTTTGTCTCCTTAATTCCTTTCATGTGGTGGTTTCCAAAATCTTAAAAACTTCATCCACACAAAACTTAACAAGAACTCGTGAGATAGGTTAGTATAAATCAATGCAAAACTATATCATAATATACTGTAGAAAATCACTAAGATTATTATTTGACATTGAACACTAAATGCCCCTTCATATTTAAAACTCCCATCATCAAATATAATCATTAAACAAGCAAACATATGCGAACAATGCAAACATAACAGCAATCTGCCTAAACAGAACAGTCTATGAAGAATGAATAAAGATCCATACTTAATTAACTCCACAAAATCTGAAAAACATTCCACGCTGTAGACAATTTATAATAGCATACTGTGTCCAAATTTCAAGTTATTCTGACATACAGAAAATTCTAGGGAATTTTTGCACTACAAGCAAACTTTCTATTTTGGAACAGCAACTCCTATACTTGCAAATTAAGCATGGTAAAGGCTATCCTTGACATTTTTATTGAACTAAATGATGAAAAACATTAACTTTAACATAAATAACACCAAGTAAGTACTAATAAAAGAGAATGATGCTCTAAGCAAAACAAATATCATGTGGTGAATAAAAATATAGCCCCGAGTAAAGTTACCGATGGATTGAAGACGAAAGAAGGGATGCCTTCCCGGGGCATCCCCAAACTTAGGCTATTTTGTGTCCTTGAATATATCTTGGTATTCCTTGGGCATCACCAATCTTAAGCTCTTTCCACTCCTTGTTCTGTTGTCCATCCGAACTTTACCCAAAACTTGAAAACTTCACAACACAAAACTTAACGGAACTTCGTGAGATGGGTTAGTATAATAAAGACAAATCATTCATTTTGGTACTGTCAAGACAAGATTAATAAATGTTCCCACACAATTCCAACTGTATCTTATCATTTCCAAAATTTATATCACTTAATGTAATATATGGAAAACACTAAAACAAGCAAACTATGCATTGAAAACAGAATCTGTCAAGAACAGAACAATCTGTAATGATATGAATGATAACCATACTTCTGCACCTCCAAAAATTCTTAAACAATTATTAATATTAAGGCAATTTGTATATCAATCAGAATCGAAAATAATCAACCAAAAATCACTCTCTGGATAGGAATTAAAAATAATTTCATGAGCACAAAGTTTTTGTCTTTTTCAGCATGATCAAACAACTATCACCCAAACTAATCATAAAGGCTTTACTTGGCACTTTATTGAAATAAAAGCTATAAAACATTATTAATACATAAGCTTAATCATGTCAACATACAAAAATAGTAAGGATACATATTGGGTTGTCTCCCAACAAGCGCTTTTCTTTAATGCCTTTCAAGCTAGGCATGATGATTTCAATGATGCTCACATACAAGATAAGAATTGAAACATAATGGGAGCATCATGAGGCATATGACAAGCACATTTAAGTCTAACCCACTTCCTATGCATAGGGATTTTGTGAACAAACAACTTATTGGAGCAAGAATCATCTATCATAGGAAGGCAAAGCAAGCATAGCTTCAAAAATTCCAACACATAGAGAGGAAACTTGACATTATTGCAATATGTAGAAGCATATGTTCCTCTCTCATAATAATTTTCAGTAGCATCATGAATGAATTAAACAATATAACCATCACCTAAAGCATTATTTTCATGATCTACAAGCATAGAAATTTTACTACTCTCCACATAAGCAAATTTATTCTCATGATTAATAGTGGGAGTATCGTAAAAGACTTGAGCACTACAAATTGTTTCCACATTAAAAGAGTGATGTTTAGAAAAAGGGTACTCATAATTGTGACAAGTTTTATCATCATTCTTCTTTATAGCATAAGTATCATCACAATAATCATCATAGATAGGAGGTATGCAATAATCATAGTAAATTTGATCATTCAAAGTGGGGGGACTAAAAGGATCATCTTCTTTTAACGTAGCATCCCCAAGCTTGGGACAAACATCAAGTATAGCAAATATATTCTCAAACATGCCATTCTCATCAAACATAGCATGCCCAAGCTTGTGGTTTTGCATATCATAGACATAATCACTCTCATCATTAATAGTATGAATAGCACCAATAGTATAGCAATTATTATCATCCTCCACATTTATATTTGATTCATTCTCATGAGGCATATCAATAATAGGAGCAACATTATTTGGGAGAGATACCTCTTTATTAACAGGCTTATAGGAAATATTTTCATCATGAATAGTGCAATCACAATTAGCATCATGGATATTCAAAGTATTCATACTAACAACATTGCAATCATGCTCATCATTCACATATTTTATGCCAAGCATCCTATGTAATTCTTCTTCTAGCATTTAAGCACAATTTTCTTTCCATAATTTTCACGAAAGATACTAAAAAGATGAAGCATATGAGGTAACCTTAATTCCATTTTTTTAGTTTTCTTTTAATAAACTAAACTTGTGATAAAACAAGAAACTAAAAGATTCGATTGCAAGATCTAAAGATATACCTTCAAGCGCTAACCTCCCCGGCAACGGCGCCAGAAAACAACTTGATGTCTACTACGCAACCTTCTCCTTGTAGACGTTGTTGGGCCTCCAAGTGCAGAGGTTTGTAGGACAGTGGAAATTTTCACTCATGTGGGTGACCTAAGGTTTATCAATCCGCGGGAGGCGTAGGATGAAGATGGTCTCTCTCAAGCAACCCTGCAACCAAATAACAAAGAGTCTCTTGTGTCCCCAACACACCCAATACAATGGTAAGTTGTATAGGTGCACTAGTTCGGCGAAGAGATGGTGATACAAGTGCAATATGGATGGTAGATATAGGTTTTTGTAATCTGAAAATATAAAAACAGCAAGGTAATTAATAGTAAAAGTGAGCACGAACGGTATTGCAATGCTTGGAAACAAGGCCTAGGGTTCATACTTTCATTAGTGGAAGTTCTCTCAACAATGATAACATAATTGGATCATATAACTAGCCCTCAACATGCAAAAAAGAGTCACTCCAAAGTAACTAAAAGCGGAGAACAAACAAAGAGATTATTGTCGGGTATGAAACCACCACAAAGTTATTCTTTCTGATCGATCTATTCAAGAGTCAGTAGTAAAATAACACGAAGCTATTCTTTCCATTCAATCTATCCTAGAGTTTGTAGTAGAATAACACCTTAAGACACACATCAACCAAAACCCTAATGTCACCTAGATACTCCAGTGTCACCTCAAGAATCCATGGGCATGATTATATAATATGCATCACACAATCTCTGAATCATCTATTCAACCAACACATAGAACTTCAAAGAGTGCCCTAAAGTTTCTACCGGAGAGTCAAAATATGTGCCAACCCCTATTCATAGGTTCCCGAGGTCACGAAACCCACAAGTTGATCACCAAAATATACATCAAGTACTCACATGAGTATCCCATTGTCACCATAGATAGACACGTGCAACACATACATCAAGTGTTCTTAAAGACTCAATCTGATAAGATAAGTTCAAAGGGGAAACTCAATTCATTACAAGAAGGGAAAGGGGAATGAACATCATAAGATCCAACTATAGTAGCAAAGCCCGCGGTACATAGAGATCAAGACATCTCAAGAACACGAGAGAGAGATAAAACACATAGCTACTGGTACATACCCTCAGCCCCGAGGGTGAACTACTCCCTCCTCGTCATGGAGATCGCAGAGATGATGAAGATGGCCACCGAAGATGGATTCCCCCTCCGGCAGGGTGCCGAAATAGGGCTCCCAATTGGTTTTTGGTGGCTACAGAGGCTTGCGGCAGCAGAACCCCCGATCTAGGTTTATTTCTGGAGGTTTCTGTATTTATAAGACCAGATGGAATCAAGAACAAGTCATGGGGGCCCATGAGGGAGTCACGAGCCCCCCAGGCGCGCCCAGAGGAGTTGGGCGCGCCTCCCAGGCTCGTGGCTTCCTCAGGACTCCTCTCTGGTATCTTTTTCTTTTGGTATTTTTGATATTGTCCATAAAAAATCACGGCGAAAGTTGAATTCCGTTTGGACTCCGTTTGATATTCCTATCTGAAAAAGTTCAAAAACACGGAAAAAATAGGAACTGGCACTGGTCTCTAGGTCAATAGGTTAGTCCCAAAAATAATATAAACTAGCATATAAATGTTGGGGAACGTCGCATGGGAAATAAAAAATTTCCTATGCACACGTAGATCTATCCATGGTGATGAGCATCTACGAGAGGGAGAGTGGATCTACGTACCCTTGTAGATTGCTAAGCGGAAGCGTTAAGAAATGCGGTTGGCGTAGTCGAATGTCTTCGCGATCCAAATCGCCGAGCGTCCCGCGATCCAATCACGAACACGATCCGTTCCGATCAAGCACCGAACGGACGGCACCTCCGCGATCAGCACACGTACAGCTCGATGACGATCTCCGCCTTCTTGATCTAGAAAGAGGGAGCGGAGAGGTAGATGACTTCTCCAACAGCGTGACGGTGTTGCAAAGATGGTGGTGGAGGAATTCCAGCAGAGCTTCGCCTAAGCACCGCTGAAAACCGATCGAGAGGAGAAACTACGATCTAGAGGAAGTAGAGAGAGCACGTGGCAATTAGGGTTAGCTCTTCCCTCTAAATCCTCTAGTATATATAGGAGGGAGGGAGGGGAGGATGCAGCCTCAAACCCTCAAGATCTGGCCGAAATTGCAGGGAGGAGTCCTCCTCCTCCACTCCTAGTAGGATTAGGACTCCTTCCTTATTTGGCCTTTTTTCCTTTTTCCACCTTTTTCCTTTTGTTATTTTCTTCCCAGACACATGGGCCTTGTGTGGGACTTCGACGAGCTCACTAAGGGCTGGTATTCACCATCCCACAGCCCATGAAGCCTCTTGGGTCGAAATACCCCTCCCGGTGGTCTCCCGGTACACTACCGGCACTCCCGGTACACTACCGATGAGCCCGGAACTTTTCCGGCGACCAAAACAGGACTTCCTATATATAAATATTTACCTCCGGACCATTTCGGAGCCCCTCGTGACGTCCAGGATCTCATCCGAGAATCCGAACAAACTTCGGTCACCACCATAAATAACTTCATACTACCAAAACGTCACCAAACCTTAAGTGTGCAGACCCTGCGGGCTCGAGACCTATGTAGACATGACTGAGACACCTCTACGGTCAATAACCAATGGCGGGACCTGGATGTCCACATTGGTTCCTACATATTCTATGAAGATCTTTATCGGTCGAACCTCTATGTCAAGGATTCAGTTAATCCCGTATGATGTTCCCTTTGTTCTTCGGTATGTTACTTGCCCGAGATTCGATCGTTGGTATCTCCATACCTAGTTCAACCTCGTTACCGACAAGTCTCTTTACTCATTCCGTAATACAAGATCCCGTTACTAACACTTAGTCACATTGCTTGCAAGGCTTATTGTGATGTTGTATTACCGAGTGGGCCCTGAGATACCTCTCCGTCACACGGAGTAACAAATCCCAGTCTTGATCCATGCCAACTCAACAGACACCCTCGGAGATACCTGTAGAGCACCTTTATAGTCACCCAGTTACATTGCGACGTTTGATACACACAAGGCACTCCTCCGATGTCCATGAGTTGCATGATCTCATGGTCATAGGAACACAGACTTCACATGCAGAAAACAGTAGTAATAAACTGACATGTTCATATGCTACGTTTGTAGTTTGGGTCTTGTACATCACATCATTCTCCTAATGATGTGATCCCATTATCAAATGACATCTCATGTCCATGGCTAGGAAGCCTTAACCATCTTTTGATCAACGAGCTAGCCTATTAGAGCCATACTAGGGACATGGTTTTGTCTATGTATCCACACATGTATCTAAGTCTCCGATCAATACAACTATAGCATGGATAATAAATGATTATCATGAACAAGGAAATATGATAATAAGTAATTTACTATTGCCTCTAGGGCATATTTCCAACAGTCTCCCACTTGCACTACAGTCAATAATCTAGTTCACATCACCATGTGATTCGCATAGTTATGAATCTAACACCCAATAAGTTCTGGGGCTCGATCATGCTTTGCATGTGAGAGAGGTCTGATAGTCAACGGGTCTGCGACATTCAGATCCATGTATACTTTGCAAATCTCTATGTCAAACTGTAAACACCGCTACCACACTCCACTTGGTACTATTCCAAATGGCTGCTCCACTATACGTATCCGGATTGCTACTAAGAGTCATCCGAATTACTATTAAAGCTTGCATCGACGTAACTCGTTACGATGAATCCTTTATCACCTCCATAATCGAGAAACATTTCCTTAGTCCTCTGGTTACTAAGGATAATTTCGACCGTTGTCCAGTGATCAACTCCTGGACAACTCTTGTACCCCTTGACAGACTCATGACAAGGCACAAACAAGTGCGGTACACAGCATGGCATAATATAGAGCCTATGGCTAAGGCATAGGGGACGACGCTTGTCCTTTCTCTTTCTTCTGCCATGGTCGAGCTTTGAGTCTTACTCAACTTCACACCTTACAAAGCAGGCAAGAACACTTTTCTTTGACTGATCCATTTTGAACTCTTTCAAAATCTTGTCAAGGTATGTACTCATTGAAAGTCTCATCAAGCATTTTGATCTATCTCTATAGATCTTTGATGCTCAACAATTAGGTAGCTTTATCTAGGTCTTCCTTTGAAAAACTCTTTTCAAACAACCGTTTATGCTTTCCAGAAATTCTACATAATTTCCGATCAACAATACGTGAACCACATATGCTTACCAGAAACTCTATAGTGCTCCCACTCACTTTATTGCAAATACAGGTTTCTCATAAACTTTGTATAGACTCAAAACTTTGATCACCTCATCAAAGTGCATATTCCAACTCCGAGATGCTTGCTTCAGTCCATAGAAGGATCACTGAAGCTTGCACACCTTTTAGCATCCTTAGGATTGACAAAATTTTCTGGTTGTATCACATACAACCTTTCCTCATGTAAACCGTTAAGGAAACGATGTTTTGACATCCATCTGCCAGATTTCATAAATGAAAAATGCAGCAACTGCTAACATAATTCCAACAGCCTTTAGCATCGCTACGAGTGAGAAAGTCTCATCGCAGTCAACTCCTTGAACTTGTCACAAACATCTTTGCAACAAGTCGAGCTTTACAAATGGTGAAATTTACCATCAGCGCATGTCTTCATCTTAAAGGTCCATTCGTACTCAACAACCTGCCGTCCAACGAGCAAGTCTACCAAAGTCTATACTTGGTTTTCATAGATGGATCCTTTCTCGGATTTCATGGCCTTTAACCACTTGTCGGAATCCGGGCCCATCATCGCTTCTCCATAGTTCGTAGGTTCATCGTTGTCCAACAACATGACCTCCAAGACAGGGTTGTCGTACCGCTCAGGAGCAGTACACATCCTTCTCGACCAACAAAGTTCGATAGTAAATTGATCCTGAAGCTTCATGATCATCATCATTAAATTCCACTTCAACTAACGTAGGCTTCACAGAAACATCTTTCTGCGCTGCGCTACTCTCTGGTTGAACAAAGGTTTAACAACCTCATCAAGTTCTATCATTCTCCCACTCAATTCTTTCGAGAGAAACGTTTTCTCAGAAAGGACCCATTTTAACAACAAACACTTTGCACTCGGATCTGAGATAGAAGGTATACCCAACTGTTCTTAGGGTATTCTATGAAGATGCATTTGTCCGCTTTGAGTTCGAGCTCATTAGGTGAAAACCTTTTCACATAAGTGTCACGACTCCAAACATTAAGAAATGACAACTTAGGTTTCCATCAAACCCTAATTCACACGGTGTTATCTCAACGGATTTAGATGGTGCCCTATTTAAAGTGAATGTAGTTGTCTCTAATGCATAACCCCAAAATGATAGTGGCAAAACCATAAGAGACATCATAGTATGCACCATATCTAATATAGCACGACTATGACGTTCGGACACACCATCACACTATGGTGTTCTAGGTGGCGTGAGTTGTGAAACAAATTTCACATTGTCTAAAGTTGTATGCCAAACTCGTAACTCAGATATTCACCTCCATGATCATACCGGAGACATTTTTATCTTCTTGTTGCGATGATCTTAAACTTCACTCTGAATTTGCTTGAACCTTTCAAACGATTTAGACTTGTGTTTCATTAAGAAAATATACACTATATCTACTCAAATCATCAGTGAAGGTAAGAAAATAACTATGTCCACCGCACGCTACAAGACTCATTGGATTGCATACATCAACATGTATCATTTCCAATAAATCACTTGCCCGCTCCATCAATCCGCAAAACGGGGTCCTTAGTCATCTTGCCCAAGAGGCATGGTTCGCATGTCTCAACCGATTCGAAATCGAGTGAGTCCAAAGATCCATAAGCATGGAGTTTCTTCATGCGCTTTATACCAATATGACATTTAGCGACAGTGCCACAAGTAGGTGGTACTATCATTATTATCAATGTTCTGAACATGTGTATTACTACGATCAAGATTCAACAAACCATTCTCACTGGATGCATGACCATTGAAGGTATTATTCATGTAAACAGAATAACCATTATTCCCTAACTTAAATGAATAACCGTGTTGCAATAAACACGATCTAATCATGTTCATGCTCAACGCAAAACACCAAATAACATTTATTTAGGTTCGTCACTAATCCTGAAGGTAGAGAGAGTGTGCGATGTTGATCACATCAACCTTGGAAACATTTTCAACACACATCGTCACCTCACCCTTAGCTAGTTCTCTGTAAATTCCGTAGCTTTTTTTTGAGTTACTAACATTTAGCAACCGAACCGGTATCCAATACCCAGGTGCTACTAGGAGTACTAGCAAGGTACATATCAATAACACGTATATCAAATATACTTCTCTTGACGTTGCCAGCCTTCTTATCTACCAAGTATCTAGGGTTGTTCCGCTTCAGCGACCATTCTCCTCATAATCGAAGAACTTAGTCTCGGGTTTGGGTTCAACTTCGGGTTGCTTCACTGGAGCAGCAACTGACTTGCCATCCATGAAGTTTCCCTCCTTACCCTTGCCCTTCTCGAAACTTAGTGGTTTTACTAACCATCAACACTTGACGCTCCTTCTTGATTTCTACCTTCACTGTGTCAAACATCGCGAACAACTCAGGGATCAATATTTCTATCCCTGGCATTTTATAGTTCATCACCAAGTTCTAGTAGCTTAGTGAAAGTGACTTGGAGAACTATATAAATCACTATCTTATCTGGAAGATCAACTCCCACTTGATTCAAGCGATTGTAGCACCCAGACAATCTGAGCACATGCTCAACGATTAAGCTATTCTCCTACATCTTGTAGGCAAAGAATCTTGTTGGAGATCTCATATCTCGCAACACGGGCACGAGCCTGAGATCCTAATTTCAGCTCTTAGAACATCTCATATGTTCCATGACGTTCAAAACGTTTCAGAGCCTCAATTCTAAGCCGTAATGCATGACGCACTAAACTATCAAGTCGTCATGAGAACGTGTCTGTCCGATGTTCACAACATCTACATACGATAATAGAGGGGGTGGTACACCGAGTGGTGCATTAAGGACATAAGCCTTCTGTGTAGCAATGAGAACAATCCTCAGATCATGGACCTAGTCCGCAATATTGCTACCATCATCTTTCAACTCTATTTCTCCAGGAACATATAAAAATACTAGGGAGCTACAGCATGAGCTAGTAATCTACAACATAATTTGCGAAGACACTGCTGACTATGTTCATGATAATGAGTTCAATTAATCAAATTACTTAAGAACTCCCACTCAAATTGACATCCCTCTGGTCATTCGAGTGATACATGATGCAAATTCACCAACTCAAGTCCGATCATCACGTGAGTTGAGGTGGTTTCAATGGTGAACATCATCATGTTGATCATATCTACTATATGACTCATCTTCGACCTTTCGGTCTCTTGTGTTCCGAGGCCATGTCTGTACATGCTAGGCTCATCAAGTTTAACCTGAGTGTTCTGCATGTGCAACACTGGCTTGCGCCCGTTGTCTGTGAACATAGAGTCTATCACACCCGACCATCACATGGTGTCTCGACACGATGAACTTTCGCAACGGTGCACACTCGGGGAGAACACAATTTATCTTGAAATTAAAGTGAGGGATCACCTTATAATGCTACTGTCGTCCTAAGCAAACAAGGTGCATAAAAATGATTAACATCACATGCAAATCATAAGTGACATGATATGGCCATGAACTTGCGCTTTGATCTCCATCATGAAAGCACCGGCATGATCTCCATCGTCACCGGCATGACACCATGATCTCCATAATCTTGATCTCCATCAACGTGTCGCCATCGGGGTTGTCACACCCACCATGCTTGTACTACTATTGCAACCGTTTAGCAAAAAAGTAAAGAATTACATAGCGCTTAATGATTGACACGCAGGTCATACAATATTTAAAGACAACCCTATGGCTCCTGCCGGTTGCCGTACTCATCGACATGCAAGTCGTGATATTCTATACATCACATGATCATCTCATACATCACATATATCACATCATGTAATTGGCCATATCACATCACAATATACCCTGCAAAAAAAAGTTAGACGTCCTCTAATTGTTGTTGCATGTTTTACGTGGCTGCTAAGGGTATCTAGCAAGAACAATTCTCACCTACGCATAAACCACAATGGTGATACATTAGTTGTTTTTCAACATTCTCAAGCACTTCCTTTGTCGAATCCGATACAACTAAAGTAGGAGAAACTGACACCCGCTAGCCATCTTTTGCAACAAGTGCAGTTGAGGGAACCGGTCTCTCGTAAGTGTACGAGTAAGGTTGGTCCGGGACGCTTCATCCCACAATACCGCTGAACCAAAACACGACCAAGGGAGGAACATATCTAAGCATCAACGCCCACAAACCTTTTGTGCTCTACTCGGGATCTCATCTACACATAGACCTAGCTCATGATGCCACTGTTGCTGAACGTCGCATGGGAAACAAAAAAATTCCTACGCACACGCAGATCTATCCATGGTGATGAGCATCTACGAGAGGGAGAGTGGATCTACGTACCCTTGTAGATTGCTAAGCGGAAGCGTTAAGAAACGCGGTTGGTGTAGTCGAACGTATTCGCGATCCAAATCGCCGAGCGTCCCGCGATCCAATCACGAACACGATCCGTTCCGATCAAGTACCGAACGGACGGCACCTCCGCGTTCAGCACACGTACAGCTGGATGACGATCTCTGCCTTCTTGATCCAGCAAGAGGGAGCGGAGAGGTAGATTAGTTCTCCAACAGCGCGACGGCATTGCGAATATGGTAGTGGAGGAATTCCAGCAGGGCTTCGCCTAAGCACCGCTGAAAACAGATCTAGAGGAGAAACTACGATCTAGAGCAAGTAGAGAGTTCACGTGGCAATTAGGGTTAGCTCTTCCCTCTGAATCCTCTAGTATATATAGGAGGGAGGGAGGGGAGGAGGCAGCCTCAAACCCTCAAGATCTGGACGAAATTGGAGGGAGGAATCCTCGTCCTCCACTCCTAGTAGGATTAGGACTCCTTCCTTATTTGGCCTTTTTGCCTTTTTCCACCTTTTTCCTTTTGTTATTTTCTTCCCAGCCACATGGGCCTTGTGTGGGACTTCCACCAGCCCACTAAGGGCTGGTATTAACCCTCCCTCAGCCCATGAAGCCTCTTGGGTCGAAATACCCCTCCCGGTGGTCTCCCGGTACACTACCGGCACTCCCGGTACACTACCGATGAGCCCGGAACTTTTCTGGCGACCAAAACAGGACTTCCTATATACAAATCTTTACCTCCGGACCATTCCGGAGCTCCTCGTGACATCCAGGATCTCATCCGGGACTCCGAACAAACTTCGGTCACCACCATACATAACTCTATACTATCGAAACGTCACCAAACCTTAAGTGTGCAGACCCTACGGGTTCGAGACCTATGTAGACATGACCGAGACACCTCTACGGTCAATAACCAACGGCGGGACCTGGATGTACACATTGGTTCCTACATATTCTACGATGATCTTTATCGGTCGAACCTCTATGTCAAGGATTCAGTTAATCCCGTATGATGTTCCCTTTGTTCTTTGGTATGTTACTTGCCCGAGCTTCGATCGTCGGTATCTCCATACCTAGTTCAACCTCGTTACCGACAAGTCTCTTTACTCATTCCGTAATACAATATCCCGTGACTAACACTTAGTCACATTTCTTGCAAGGCTTATTGTGATGTTGTATTACCGAGTGGGCCCTGAGATACCTCTCCGTCACACGGAGTAACAAATCCCAGTCTTGATCCATGCCAACTCAACAGACACCCTCGGAGATACCTGTAGAGCACCTTAATAGTCACCCAGTTACGTTGCGACGTTTGATACACACAAGGAACTCCTCCGATATCCGTTAGTTGCATGATCTCATGGTCATAGGAACACATACTTGACATGAAGAAAACAACAACAATAAACTGACATGATCATATGCTACGTTTGTAGTTTGGGTCTTGTCCATCACATCATTCTCCTAATGATGTGATCTCGTAATCAAATGACATCTCAGGTCCATGGCTAGGAAACCTTAACCATCTTTTGATCAACAAGCTAGCCTATTAGAGGCATACTAGGGACATGGTTTTGTCTATGTATCCACACATGTATCTAAGTCTCCGATCAATACAATTACAACATGGATAATAAACGATTATCATGAATAAGGAAATATGATAATAACTAATTTACTATTGCCTCTAAGGCATATTTCCAAAAATAAATGCATATAAAACATTCAAAGTTGATAACATAATAGCATGGAACAATCAAAAATTATAGATACGTTGGAGACGTATAAAATACCAATATGACCAAGGTGGCAGTGCCACATGTCAGTGGGACTATCGTTATCAACCTTACATCTTTTGGTACTCACACTATGGACATGTGTAACATCACGTTCAGGATTCAGAAAAAATAAACCATTGACTAGTGGAGCATGACCATAAAACATTTCTATCATATAAATAGAACAACTATTATTCTCAGATTTAAATGAGTAGCCATCTCGCATCAAGCGAGATCCAGATACAATGTTCATGCTCAAAGTTGGTACTAAATAACAATTATTGAGGTTTAAAACTAATCCCGACGGTAGATGTAGAGGTAGCGTGCCGACGGCGATCACATCGACCTTGGAACCATTCTCGACGCGCATCGTTACCTCGTCCTTTGCCAGTTTGCGCTTATTCCACAGCTCCTGCTTGGAGTTACAAATGTGAGCAACTACACTGGTATCAAATACCCAGGAGCTACTACGAGCGCTGGTTAGGTACATATCAATAACAAGTATATCACATATACCTTTCACGTTGCCGGCCTTCTTATCCGCTAAGTACTTGGGGCAGTTCCGCTTCCAGTGACCAGTACCCTTGCAATAAAACCACTCAGTCTCAGGCTTGGGTCCATGCTTGTTCTTCTTCTCGGCAACTTGCTTACCGGGCGCAGCAACAGCTTTGCCGTCCTTCTTGAAGTTCTTCTTACCTTGCCTTTCTTGAAACTAGTGGTTTTATTCACCATCAATACTTGATGCTCCTTTTTGATCTCGACCTCCGCTGATTCCAGCATTGAGTACAACTTAGGAAAGGACTTCTCCATACCTTGCATGTTGTAGTTCGTCACAAAGCTCTTGTAGCTAGGTGGGAGAAACTGGAGGATTCTGTCAATGACCGAGTCATCCGGAAGATTAACTCCTAGCTGAGTCAATTGGTTGTGCAACCCAGACATTTTGAGTATGTGCTCACTGACAGAACTATTTTCCTCCATCTTACAACTGAAGAAATTGTCGGAGACGTCATATCTCTCGACCCGGGCATGAGCTTGGAAAACCAGTTTCAGCTCTTGGAACATCTTATATGCTCTGTGTTTCTCAAAACGCTTTTGGAGCCTCGGTTCTAAACTGTAAAGCATGCCGCACGGAACCAGGGAGTAATCATCACAGGTGACTACCAACCATTCGTAACGTCTTGATCCATAGGGAAAATGGGTGGGTCACCTAGCGGTGCATCAAGGACATACAATCTCTTTGAAGCTATGAGGATGATCCTCAAGCTAGGGACCCAGTCCACATAGTTGCTTCCATCGTCTTTCAGCTTGGTTTTCTCTAGGAATGCGTTGAAGTTGAGGGTGACATTAGTGTTGGCCATTGGATCTACAATATAGATTCTAAAGACAATTTTAGACTAAGTTCACGATAATTAAGTTCACATAATCAAATTATTTAAAGAACTCTCACTTAGATAGACATCTCTCTAGTCATCCAAGTGATACATGATCCATGTCAACTAGCCCGTGTCCGATCATCATGTGAGACGGACTAGTCATCCATGGTAAACATATCCATGTTGATCGTATCTTCTATATGACTCATGTTCGACCTTTCGGTCTCCCGTGTTCCAAGGTCATGTATGTACATGCTAGGCTCGTCAAGTCAACCTAAGTGTGTTGCGTGTGTAAATCTGGCTTACACCCGTTGTATGCGAACATTAGAACCTATCACACCCGATCATCACATGGTGCTTCGGAACAACGATCCTTAGCAACGGTGCATAGTTAGGGTGAACACATTTCTTGAAATTTTATTCAGAGATCATCTTATTTACTACCGTTCTTCTAAGCAAATAAGATGTAAACATAATAAACTTCACATCAATCAATATAGTGACATGATATAGCCAATATCATCTTGCTCCTTTGATCTCCATCTTTGGGGCACCATGATCATCACTGACACTGGCACGACACTATGATCTCCATCATCATGATCTCCATTATCGTGTCTTCATGAAGTTGTCTCGCCAACTATTACTTCTACTACTATGGCTAACGTTTAGCAATAAAGTAAAGTAATTACATAGCAATCTTGATTGACACACAGGTCATACAATAAATTAAGACAACTCCTATGGCTCTTGCGGATGTCATACTCATCAACATGCAAGTCGTGAATCCTATTACAAGAACATGATCAATCTCATACATCATAATGCATCACATCACATCACATGGCATATGCTGCAAAAAAAAGTTAGACGTCCTCTAATATGTTGTTGAAAGTTTTTTATGTGGCTGCCATAGGTTTCTAGCAAGAACGTTTCCTACCTACGCTAAAACCACAACGTGATATGCCAATTGCTATTTACCCTTCATAAGGACCCTTTTCATCGAATCCAATCCGAATAAGGCGAGAGAGACAGACACCCGCTAGCCACCTTATGCAACAAGTGCATGTTAGGCGGTGGAACTGGTCTCACGTAAGCGTACGTGTAAAGTTGGTCTGGGCCGCTTCATCCCACAATACCGCCGAATCAAGATAAGACTAGTAACGGTAAGCAAATTAACAAGATCGACGCCCACAAAAACTTGTGTTCTACTCGTGCATAGATTCTATGCATAGACCTAGCTCATGATGTCACTGTTGGGAGGCATAGTAGTAAATCAAAAAAATCCTACGACGACCAAGATCTATCTATGGAGAAACCAGAAATGAGTAAGGGGAGATTGCATCTTCATACCTTTGAAGATCGCTAAGCGGAAGCGTTACAATAACCCGGTTGGTGGAGTCGTACTCGCATCAATTCAGATAGCGGTGGATTCCGATCAGAGCGCCGAACAACGGCGCCTCCGTGTTCAACGCACGTGCAGCCCGGTGATGTCTCCTATGCTTAGATCCAGCAAGGAGGAAGGAGAGGTTGAGGGGAGAGCTCAGGCAGCAGGACGACATGGTGACGGTGGAGCTGTGTGGTCTCCGGCAGGGCTTCGCCAAGCACTACGGAGAACGAGGAAGAGGAATGGTAGGGTTGCGCCGAGAGAGAGAGAGAACTCGTGTGCTTGGCAGCCCCAAACCCTCCACTGTATATAGGAGGAGGGTAAGGGAGGGAGCATCCCTAGGGTTCCCACCCTAGGAGCTGCGACCGGCCCTAAATGGCCTTCTGGCCGGCAGCCAGAGACGGAGAGGGGTGCGGCTGCCCTAGGGTGGGCCTTAGGGCCCATCAGCCCTAGGGTTTGCCCCCTTCCCACCTTCAGCTGCACCTTGAGCCCTCGTGGGGGCGCACCAGCCCACCTAGGGGCTGGTTACCTCCCACTTGCGTCCCATGCAGCCCTCGGGTGCTAGTGGCCACACTTGGTGGACCCCCAGAACCCTTTCGATGGTCCCGGTACGTTACCGGTGATTCCTGAAACTCTTCCGGTGACCAAAACCTCACTTCCTATATATGAATCTTCACCTCTGGACCATTCCAGAGCTCCTCATGATGTCCAGGATCTCATACGGGACTCCGAACAACCTTCGGTAACCACGTATACTATTTCCCTATAACCCTAGTGTCATCAAACCTTAAGCGTGAAGACCCTACGGGTTCGGGAGGCACGTAGACATGACCAAGACACCTCTTCAGTAAATAACCAACAGTGGGATCTAGATACCCATGTTGGCTCCCACATGCTCCACGATGATCTCATCGAATGAACCACGATGTCGGGGATTCAATCAATCCCGTATACAATTCCCTTTGTCTACCGGTATGATACATGCCTGAGATTCGATCGTTGGTATCCCTATACCTTGTTCAATCTCGTTACCGGCAAGTCTCTTTACTCATTCCGTAATACATAATCCCGTGACTAACTCCTAAGTGACATTGAGCTCATTATGATGATGTCTTACCGAGTGGGCCCAGAGATACCTCTCCGTCACACGGAGAGACAAATCCCAGTCTCGATTCGTGCCAACCCAACAGACACTTTTGGAGATACCCGTAGTGCACCTTTATAGCCATCCAATTATGTTGTGACGTTTGGCACCCAAAGCATTCCTACGGTATCCGGGATTTGCACAATCTCTTGGTCTAAGGAAATGATACTTGACATTGGAAAAGCTTTAGCAGACGAACTACACGATCTTGTGCTATGCTTAGGATTGGGACTTGTCCATCACATCATTCTCCTAATGATGTGATCCTGTTATCAACAACATCCAATGTCCACGGTCATGAAACCGTGACCATCTATTGATCAACGCGCTAGCCAACTAGAGGCTCACTAGGGACATGTTGTGGTCTATGTATTCACACATGTATTACGGTTTCCGGTTAACACAATTATAGCATGAACAATAGACAATTATCATGAACAAGGAAATACAATAAAAACCATTTTATTATTGCCTCTAGGGCATATTTCCAACACTAGTAGCACCCGGGTATTAGATACCGGTTTAGTTGTTAATATTCGTAACTCGAAATAAAAGCTACGGAAAAAGCGGAGACTAGCTAAGGGCGAGGTGATGATGTGTGTTTGAAGTGTTTCCAAGGTTGATGTGATCACCATCGCATGCTCCCTCTGCCTTTGGGATTAGTGTTAAACCTAAATAAAAGTTGTTTCGTGTTTCCATAGAGCAAGCACATGATTAGATCGTCTTTATCGCAATATGATTATTCATTTAAGTGAGAGAATAATGGTTATTATGTTTACATGAATAATACCTTCAATGGTCATGCACCCAATGTGAATGGTTTATTTAATCTCGATCGTAGTGATACACATGTTCATAATATTGATGCTGAAATATGTAAAGTTAATAATGATAGTACCACATACTTGTGGCACTTCTCCCACTGGTAGAAAAAGGCCCATTTGTCCCGGTTCTAGAGGGCCATTTGTCCCGGTTCCGGAACCGGGACTAAAGGGTTGTTACTAATGCCCAAAACCTTTAGTCTCGGTTTGCCCACCAACCGGGACAGATGGGGCTCCACGTGGCCTCTGTGGCTTGCCCGGGCAGGAGGGCCTTTTGTCCCGGTTGGTAGTACCAACGGGGACCAAAATGCATCCACGCGTCAGCAGTTCCGGAGTTGGGGTTTTGTTTTTTTTAGAGGGGGGGGAAGGGGTTTTGTAAGATTAATTTTGGGGTTTAATATATTGTGTTAGCTAGCTAATAGAGAGAGGTGTCCTCTCTTATCTCCGTGCTTGGTTGACGCTACGTACTATACGTATAGAGAGGACTCGACATGCTAGCTAGTAAGCAAATGAAGGAATTAAACCATTAAGTACAGAAGATCGTCATGAACATATACAGAGAGAAGTGAGATTGTTCGAACAACAAGTTTTCGTATATCTATCCGACGCTACTGGCTACATATATACAATATAAGATCTCTTACAATACCCTAACATCTGAAATCAAGTTCCATATGGTATTCTCTCTCTTTCATGATGACGTGTTCAAGAAAGAATCCCGCCAATTCCTCTTAAATAGCTATTATGCGATCTTGTGGTAGGAGTTGTTCCTACAGCTCCCAAAGCTAATTCGAAGAAGGGGGTCAATACATATATATGAATGAAACTCAACACAAATTATGGTAATAAAATAAAATTGTGAATATTATTGCTTACGCACATCAAAATCTTTTTTAGAGTAGCCGCCCTGCTTAGAGATCGTCGTGTTGTAGATGAACTCGCATACGTAGAATCCACAAAGATTAGTCCCTGGTTGCTGCCACAACCACTTTACGAGAAATAGCGGTCAATCAAACGAATAATCAAGCATTATATAAATGGTATTGATGAAACTAGCTAGAATCAATATAATGGGAGATGAGTGGAACTAACTAGTAGTACTTACTTTCGGGCGTGTAAATTTCAGCTCCTTCGGCAGTCCCGGAGATTTTGTAGTGAACGGTATCCAAACCCTGCCAGACATAGAAAATAATTATTACCTGATATCAGGAAATGAACAAAGTTGCTGAAATGGTGCAATAATGATCGATCGAACTTACTTCTTAAGCATTTCGGTGATGATCGCATATGTTTTGGGATCTTTTCGTCTTCAGTCTAAGACGGTTACTAGTCCCTCCTCAAGCATAATCTCTAGGAGAATAAAGTGGAAGCTGCGCACGCATGCATAACTCATCAATTACATTACTATAACCTCGAGTAAATAAAGTAAAACCGAATATGCACAGTATAACACTCACTCGAAGTTGTAAGGAAAGATTATTGTTTGTTTGTTTTGATGTTGAAGCAACGATTGTAGCAAGTTGGCCTCGGCTTGTTTGGGATTCTTTTTCATCTCTCATTCATCAAAGAGATTTAGGTTAATGAACCCAATACTCTAGATTTCTCTTTGCTTGCATTCGACGATCTTCAATCTGCATGATATAGTGAATTATATGTACATGCAATGAAAGAGCTGAGCTATATATAGAGACTTAATTAAAGAAGTAGTACTTACAGACAGTAGCAAGTGACGATTACTTTATCGATGGCCTTTTGATTGAAAAGCTGGAATAACTCCTCAAATGGAACACACAACACGCCAATTCCAACGAGGTCGTGCTTGTCTTTAACCATAATCATCAAATTATCCAACCCAGAGTTCTTGCAGGTGTCCATGTACCACTGATGGAATTTTCGCATCATCGTTGGTAGCTGTTGATCACGTCTGACGAGAGGATACCCATGCCGGAATTTGTGTTCGTCCACCTCCAGTGTATCAAAATGTGTATCGTCGGGCAGGTAATCAGCAGGATTGGTAACGGGCGCCATCTCGGCCGGCAGATTTGCGACGATGATATCACTAGACACCTGCAGCGGGAGGCACGATTGTTTCGCCTATTCGCCGAGCTGGGGAATTTTTTCCCTATTGCAATTTGTTATTCTCTCCTTTTGTTAGTTGCAGTGGTTCCGTACCGGTGCGGTTCTTGCACTTTCTTTTTAAGAACGCGGGCATAGTTGTCATCCAACGGAGCCGGTGCTGGTCGCTTCAGGGCATCCAAAGTGCGCTTCAATTTCACCTCATCTATCTTCTCCTCCGGAGGTGGATTTTTCTTTTTCCAAAAGGCATCCACTTTGCCTTTAGAGATATTCACGTTTTCCTCATCGCTCCTCTCATATGGTAACGGCTCAAGAGGCTTTAGAGATGATGTTCCATATTGGTATCGCCTCCTACCACTGGTTGTAGTGCTAGACGCCGAAGCGACGGCTGCTATTTTCCTTTGTTGCTTAAGAGGCGCCGGAGCAGCCGAAGCGGCGGCGGTGGCTCTCTTCTGCTCTTGCTGACGAGGCGGAGGAGGAGACGGGCTGCTCGGACGCGCCGACGCAGGCGGAGAAGGAGGCGGAGGAGGAGGCGTGCACCGATCACTCGCCGGAGGAGGAGGCAGAGAAGGAGGCGTGCCCTGATCACTCGCCGGAGGAGGAGGCGGAGGAGGAGGCGGGCCCTTACTCGCCGGAGGAGGAGGCGGGCCCTTACTCGCCGGAGGAGGAGGCGGAGGAGGAGGCGGGCCCTTACGCACCGGAGGAGGAGGAGGAGGAGACGTCGTCCAGTTCAGAAGCTTGATGAATTCCCTCGGCCATAGACATGAAGTCCTCAGAGCATTCTCCAGGAGAGTTTCCCCTTCACCAGTAGGGTAGTCAAGTTCGAGCTCCTCATATCCCTCCACTATTTCTTCGACCATGACAACAGCATAGCCTTGTGGAATCGGACGACAGTGAAAAGTTCCGTTGGGTCGAGGAGGTGCAACATGGCCGATAGCCAGTGTGGCTTTGAGGTGCATCATCAATTGCTTCTTAAGGTGGCAATCCTGAGACTCCGTGATTTCATCCACAGCGTACCTGGGAGCCGTCAAATCAGGCTGCACAATGAGCTCGGTGGAAGCCACGCTGCTTCTCCGCTGAGATGGCGGGCTAGCTTCTAGGGTAGCTTCGTCAGCTCCATGCCTCTCCTCTAGCGCTTGTACTCTTGCATTCAGGTTCTGTATTTTGCTTTGCTCCTGTTTCCTCTTCCTCTCCCTACTTTTGTAACCGCCCGCGTCGCGAAACCCATGCTTCCACGGAATGGAGCCTGCCGTGCCTCGTGTTCGTCCTGGGTGCTCAGGATTCCCGAGGGCCATTGTAAGCTCGTCGTTCTCTCTGTCGGGAACGAACGTCCATTCCTCTGTTTTGGCGATTAACTCCTGAAGCTTGGTGATCGGTACTGCCAGTTGTTCGTTCATCCAATAGCACTTCCCTGTTTCAGGGTCCAAGGTTCCCCCAACCCCGAAGAACCAATTCCTTCCATGCTCTAGCCAGTTTAATGTCGCTGGTACGATCCCTTTGTCAAGAAGGTCCTTTTCAGCCTTGTCCCACAACGGTCGGGCTTTCTGGTAGCCACCTGACCCCGTGCGATGGTGATGCTTCTTCTTTGCAACATTTAGTTTGTTTATCGCTGACATCTTCTTACTCTTCTTCGATGTCTTGTGGGCCACAAATGCGGGCCACTGTTCTCTTATCTTCTCAAATCGGCCCCCGAATCATGGAGTCTTATTTTTGTCGAAAAAATTTGTTTCGAGCTCATTCTTCCACCTCCTGAATAGCTCTTCCATCTTCTTAAGAGCATGAGTCTTGACCTTTTGCTCTATAACTGGGTTTTCCGGATGCTCCTCTTCCGGTAGGGCGAAATTTGCCTTCAACGCGGTCCAAAGATCATCTTTCTGTCTATCGGTGACAAAAGACACTTCAGGGTCTCTGGCCTTCGGCTTATTCCATTGGTGGATGGTGATCGGGATCATGTCCCTAACAAGAACCCGGCACTGAGCAGAAAATGCATCCTTGGTCCGGATGGGTTCAATCGGTTGGCCATCTCTATTGATGTTGGTGATCGTGAACCTTTCATCCGGGCGCAACTTTTTCTTCGGGCCTCATCTCGTTACCGAAGTTTGGCTCGATCCGGATACGGAGGGCTAGAAAAGAAGAAAGAAGAGAGTTAATATGTGTACACATACCAAAACAATTAATGCATCAATTAGCTAGTCAGCACAGGCTTAATTATTATATATACCTTGCCAGACATTCCAACAACTCCTTCCTCCGTTCACTCACCAGAGCCGTCATCACGGTCTCCTTCCTCAGTTCGCTCACAGGAGCCATCATAAGCATGTCCTTCCACCTCTGTCCGATCACCAGAGCCTGCTTCACCCTCTTCTTCCAGACCATCAGTGTCGCTCAAAAAGTCAAAGAGATAACCTCCTTCCCGGACGATGTCACCCACCAACAACGGTCCTTCGCGGATGATTTCCCCCAACATCTCTTCTTCTTCTAAGTTTCTTTGACGATCGTCCATAGTTTCTGCAAAATATTAATTACAACCTAACACTTAATATACAAACATGATATAGCATGGATATATTAGTGTGCCAAACATACAAGTTTTGCCGAAAAACGTGGGGGCATGTTTTGACACCAGTTTTTGGCACGACAATAAACCTATATAAGATGGCGCCCAGAGCCAAACACCCGTGCAACCGATGTCTGATGGAAAACGTGACTAGGGGTGAAACCGGATCGGATTCGGACGGATAATCTCTCATGTCGAAGTTATCAGAGAGGGGATATATCGGAGAGGACGTGACTAGGGATGGAAAATGTGATGGGCCTCGAGAGTTGGTCGCCCAGATATCGAGACAGGGGTGAACATTTTACCTTAGTAACTTAGAAAAAAAGTTATCGAGGAGGGGGTATATCGACCCCCATCATGTCGAAGTTATCGAAGAGGGGGTATATCGACAATGACATACGTTCCGGATCCGTTGGAAATCTCTCGGGGAGCCGATGCCAACGTGATGATAGGGGGCCGGGGTGCTCCCGTGGCCTTGTTGATAGATAGAGCTGATGCCAACGTGATGATAGAGCCGATGCCAACATTTTCAATTAACAAAAAACAAATTCAAATAAAGACTTGCTTCGCCAACATGAACATATACACACATGAACATATCAAAAAAAGATTTTCTTCGCCAACTTGATGATAGAGCCGATGCCAACTTGAACATATACACACATATACATGAACATATATATATATATACATGAAAAAAACATATACACATATACATGCCCGCAAAAAATACACATATACATGAAAAACAAAGCATGCGCGGTGCTGCCGGCCGGCGACCATGTAGCAGTGCGACGGGGAACAGGGGACATTGTAAGGGGGCTCACTGTGGGGGGGCGCGGCAATGGCTTGATCGGTGACGAGGCTGGTGACCAGGATGACAGGCTCGGGGGGGCAAGGGAGCGACAAGGACGGCAGGCTCGAGGCCGGCGATGAGGACAGGGCGCGGCGAGGTCGAGGGCGCAGGCAAGGGCAAGGGCGAGGGCGCGGCGAGGTCGAGGGCGTCAACGAGTATGACGGCGGGCTCGAGGCCGACGACGAGGACGGTGCGCGGTGAGGGCGAGGGCGAGGGGAGGGGAGCGCGTCGGTGACGGCGAGGGTGCGGTCTGGCAGCCTAACGGCGAGCACGTCAGTGACGGCGTCGGGGATGCCGGTGAGTAGGACGGCAGGCTCGGGGAGGCGACGACGCGGCGACGGGGATGAGGATGACAGGCTCAGGCCAACTGCTGGATGAAAACTGAAATTTTCTAAGTGTTTTCTTCTATACAACAAGCATTTGTCCCGGTTGGTGCCACCAACCGGGACTAAAGGTGGGTATTGGTCTCGGTTGGTGCCACCAACCGGGACCAAAGGTCCCTTTTCGTCAGCCCAAAGGGCGGGAACCAAAGACCTGTGGTTCCGGTTGGTGGCACCAACAGGGACTAAAGGTGGGTATTGGTCCCGGTTGGTGCCACCAACCAGGACCAAAGGTCGGGAAGCAGAGACCTTTGGTCCCGGTTGGTGGCACCAACCGGGACCAAAGCCTTGTTCCTGGTGCGGTGGGAGTTTAGTCCCACCTCGCCGAGCGAGGAGCGCACATACTGGTTTATAAGCGCGGCTGAACAGACTGTCTCGAACTCCTCTCTACCGTAGGCAGTGCATGCCTAATTGTCTTTGCCTGTTGGGCCTACTTGCCCCGTGGGCCTGCGTCCTGGCCCATGTATATTGGGTTACTAGTCGTATGCAGGCCATGGTGCCTTAGTAGGTGGGCATTTTTTTATGTTATTTTTTTGCATATTAAAAGTTCTTAACAAAAAATACTTTATGGTGGCTTAGTGTGTTTTAGCATTATATTCTTTTTTCTATTAATTTTTTGAACAAACAATACTTTGATAATTTTAGTTGCATAATTTCCATTATTTTTGTTCTGTTTTTTGCTTTATTTATTTTTGCTTTATTTTTTGCTTTATTTATTTCCAGTGTGTTTTATCGTAATATTCCTTTTGCTATTAATGTTTTGAACAAAAAATACTTTGATAATTTTAGTTCAATATTTTTTATATAATTATAGTTTCAGAAATACTAGAGGTTTATAAAAGCTTTTGGGTTGATTCTTTTTTCAACTCCACTCCTACGATGTTTTGAAAGAAATTAAAAAGCACTTCAAATGAACTCACAAAAGGTTGAAACTTGGCATGGTATCATCATTTCACCCACATAGCATTTGCTAAAAAGTTTAGAGGGTTACGACAAAAATTGGATGCATTTCGTGCACAAAATGGACAATCTCTTTCAAAGTATCACGGTTTTGGACGAAAACTCATCGGTTACAAAGGGATTTCACTTTTTGAACTCATTTGAACTCCATACTTTTTGTGTGTTCAAAATGCACCATTCAAAGCCACATCATCAATTTTCAGCCCTTTCTGACTTGATCAATTGGTATTTTTCATGCACTTGCTGATTTTTTTGAGCTAAATGACCCTGAAATTGATAAGCACTTTAAATGAACTCTGAAAAGGTTCAAAGTTGGCATGGTATCATCATTTCACCCACATAGCATGTGCTAAAAAGTTGAGAGGGTTACGACAAAAACCGGATGCACTTCGTGTACAAAACGTGCCATCTCTTTCGAAGTACGAGGGTTTCGGACAAAAACTCATCTGTTACAAAGGCATTTCATTTTTCTAAACTTATTTGAACTCCAGAATTTTTGTGCATTCAATATGCACCATTCAAAGCCACATACTAAAATTTCAACCCTTTCTGACTTAATTTGCTATTTTTCATGCATTTAATGATTTATTTTGAGCTAAATGACCCTGAAATTGGAAAGCACTACAAATATACTCAGAATAGGTTAAAACTTGGCATGTTATCATCATTTGACCCACATAACATGTGTGCAAAAGTTGAGAGGATTACAGCAAAAACTGGATGCACTTCGTGTACAAACTGGACCATCTCTTTCGAAGTACGAGGGTTTCAGATGAAAACTCGTCTGTTACAAAGGCATTTTATTTTTCTAAACTTATTTGAACTCAAGAATTTTTGTGCATTCAATATGAACCATTCAAAGCCACATACTAAAATTTCAACCCTTTCTGACTTCATCAGTCTTCACTTTTTCTTCACTTGTGTCCTTTGCTTATTGCTCCGTAACCATGGATATTATTCATCGCTTAACATGGTGCTTGGATCAGCCTTGACTTTGAAGGGAGGAATTTCATGAAACTTTTCATAATCTCCAGACATGTCTGTCTTGCCCTCCAATCCCACGATGTCTCTTTTTCCTGAAAGAACTATGTGGCGCTTTGGCTCATTGCATGATGTATTCGCTTCCATATCTTTTCTTTTTCTCGGTTTGGTAGACATGTACTTCACATAGAAAACCTGCGCCACATCATTGGCTAGGACGAATGGTTCGTCTGTGTACCCAAGATTGTTCATATCCACTGTTGTCATTCCATAATGTGGGACTACCTGTACCCCGCCTCCTGACAGATTGACCCATTTGCACTTAAACAAAGGGACCTTAAAATCATGTCCGTAGTCAAGTTCCCATATGTCCACTATGTAACCATAATATGTGTACTTTCCCCTCTTGGTTGCTGCATCAAAGAGGACACCGCTGTTTTGGTTGGTGCTCTTTTGATCTTGGGCGATCGTGTAAAATGTATTCCCATTCATCTCGTATCCTTTGTAAGTCAATACAGTTGAAGATGGTCCCCTGGACAACGAGAATAGCTCATCAGAAACAGTGTTGTCACCTCTACACGTGTTTCCAACCAATCGCCGAAAGTCCTAATGTGTTCATGTGTAATCCAGTCGTCACAATCCTCCGGGTGTTTGAGCACAGACTGTTCTTGTGTTCATCGACATACGGTGCCACCAAGATAGAGTTGTGTAGAACTGTGTAGTGTGCTTGAGACCAAGAATGTCCGTCCCTGCATATTATTGAGTCCCTTCCAGTCGTGCCTTTTCCAGTCAGTCTCCCCTCATACCGCGATCAGATAGACCAATCTTCTTAAGGCCAGGAATGAAGTTGACACAAAACCCAATGACATCCTCTGTTTGATGGCCCATGGAGATGCTTCCTTCTGGCCTAGTGCGGTTACGGACATATTTCTTTCGAACTCCCATGAACCTCTCAAAGGGGAACATATTGTGTAGAAATACGGGGCCCAGAATGAAAATCTCGTCAACTAGATGAACTAGGACGTTCGTCATGATATTGAAGAAGGATGGTGGGAACACCAGCTCGAAACTGACAAGACATTGCGCCACATCACTCCTTAGCCTTGGTAGGATTTCTGGATCGATCACCTTCTGAGAGATTGCATTGAGGAATGCACATAGCTTAACAATGGCTAATCGAACGTTTTCCGATAGAAGCCCCCTCAATGTAACCGGAAGCAGTTGCGTCATAATCATGTGGCAGTCATGAGACTTTAGGTTCTGAAACTTTTTCTCTGCCATATTTATTATTCCCTTTATATTCGACGAGAAGCCAGACGGGACCTTCATACTGAGCAGGCATTCAAAGAAGATTTCCTTCTCTTCTTTGGTAAGAGTATAGCTGGTAGGACCTTCATACTGCTTTGGAGGCATGCCGTCTTTTTCGTGCAAACGTTGCAGGTCCTCCCGTGCCTCCGGTGTATCTTTTGTCTTCCCATACACGCCCAAGAAGCCTAGCAGGTTCACGCAAAGGTTCTTTGTCACATGCATCACGTCGATTGAAGAGCGGACATCTAGGCATTTCTAGTAGGGTAGGTCCCAAAATATAGATTTCTTCTTCCACATGGGTGCGCGTCCCTCGTCGTCATTCAGAACAGATAGTCCGCCGGGACCCTTTCCAAATATTACTTGTAAATCATTGACCATAGCAAGTACGTGATCACCGGTACGCATGGCGGGCTTCTTCTGGTGATCTTCCTCGCCTTTGAAATGCTTGCCTTTCTTATGACATTGATGGTTGGTCGGAAGAAATCGACGATACCCCAGGTACACATTCTTCCTGCATTTGTCCAGGTATATACTTTCGGTGTCAGCTAAACAGTGCATGCATGCGTGGTATCCCTTGTTTGTTTGTCCTGAAAGGTTACTGAGAGCAGGCCAATCATTGATGGTTACAAACAGCAACGCATGCAGGTCAAATTCCTCCTGTTTGTGCTCATCCCACAAACATACACCGTTTCCATTCCACAGCTGTAAAAGTTCTTCAACTAATGGCCTTAGGTACACATCAATGTCGTTGCTGGGTTGCTTAGGGCCTTGGATGAGAACTCGCATCATAATGAACTTCCACTTCATGCACACCCAAGGAGGAAGGTTATACATACATAGAGTCACGGGCCAGGTGTTGTGATTGCTCCTCTGCTCCCCGAAAGGATTAATGCCATCCGCGCTTAAACCAAACCATACGTTCCTTGGGTCATCTCCAAACTCAGCCCGGTACTTTCTCTCGATTTTTCTCCACTGCGACCCATCAGCGGGTGCTCTCAACTTCCCGTCTTTCTTACGGTCTTCATTGTGCCATCGCATCAACTTGGCATGCTCTTTGTTCCTGAACAGACTTTTCAACCGTGGTATTATAGGAGCATACCACATCACTTTGGCAGGAACCCTCTTCCTAGGGGGCTCGCCATCAACATCACCAGGGTCATCTCGTCTGATCTTATACCGCAATGCACCGCATATCGGGCATGCGTTCAAATCCTCGTACGCACTGCGGTAGAGGATGCAGTCATTAGGGCATGCATGTATCTTCTGCACCTCCAATCCTAGAGGGCATACGACCTTCTTTGCTGTGTACGTACTGTCGGGCAATTCATTATCCTTTGGAAGCCTCTTCTTAAATATTTTTAGTACATCCTCAAATCCCTTGTCAGGTATACCATACTTTGCCTTCCACTGCAGCAATTCCAGTACGGTATCGAGCTTTGTGTTTCCATCTTCGCAATTGGGGTACAACACTTTTTTGTGATCCTCTAACATCCGATCGAACTTCAGCTTCTCCTTTTCACTTTCACACTGTCTCCTTGCATCAACAATGACCCGGCGGAGATCATCATCGGGCACATCATCCGGTTCCTCTTGATCTTCAGCTTCCCCCGTTGCAGCATCACCATATTCAGGGGGCACATAGTTGTCATCGTACTCTTCTTCTTCGCCGTCTTCCATCGTAACCCCTATTTCTCCGTGCTTGGTCCAAACATTATAGTGTGGCATGAATCCCTTATAAAGCAGGTGGGCGTGAATGGTTTTCCGGTCAGAGTAAGACTTCGTATTCCCACATATAGAGCATGGACAACACATATAACCATTCTGCTTGTTTGCCTCAGCCACTTCGAGAGAAATCATGCACGCCCTCAATGTACTCGGAGGTCTGTCTATCACCGTACATCCATTGTCGGTTCATCTGCGTGCATTAAGTGTGTCAAAAACCATTACAGAACATCATGAATAGATAAGTGACCAAATTAATAGAAGTTCATCATCACATTAAAACCAAAGTGCATACATAGTTCTCATTGAACAACATATAGCTCTCCAAACCATCTAATTAAACCATACATTGAAACTATGTAAAACATTTCAATGCAACAACAAATACGATCATAATCGCAACCAAGGTAAGAATTGATCCAACGGCATAATGATACCAAGCCTCGCTATGAATGGCATATTTTCTAATCTTTCTAATCTTTAAGCGCATTGCATCCATCTTGATCTTGTGACCATCTACGACATCCGCAACATGGAACTCCAATATCATCTTCTCTTCTTCAACTCTTTTCTTCTCTTCTTCAACTCTTTTTAATTTTTCTTTTAAATACTCGTTTTCTTCTTCAACTAGATTTAACCTCTCGACAAGAGGGTCATATGTAATATTCAGTTCACATACCTCCTAGATAAAGACATCTATGTCAAGTTGGTGTCGGCATAATTACCATAAACACTAAATGAAACAAATAGTTATAAAAGATAATATATACCACATCCGAATCATAGACAGGACGAGGGCCGACGGTGGCGGATACCAAAACCATCGCACTATATAATAACAAGCAATAATACAAGTAAGAAAATTAGACAATTATCTATCTAATCATACAATTAAGAAAAAAATTCTTTTATAAAGAAGATAAGAACAAGAGGCTCACCACAGTGGTGCCGGTGACGAGATCGGCGCGGGTGATCGACGGCGGTGAAGACGGGAATGGGACGTGACGGGCCGCTAAATCTGGACAAATCTTGAGGAAAATGGAGCTTGGAGGTCGAGTTTGGAGAGGAGAAAGCTTAAGTAGTGTGGCTCGGGCATTTCATCGAACACCTCATGTGCATAAGAGGTGAGCTAGAGCACCACAAAGCCCTCTCCTCGTCGGCCAGGAAAAAACAGAGCAGTTTGGCTCGCGGGCGAGGGGTATATATAGCCAATTCATTAGTCCCGGTTCGTTTCTGGAACCGGGACTAAAGGCCATCCTTTAGTCCCGGTTCCAGCTACGAACCGGGACCAATGGTTGTGGGCCAGGAGCGAGGCGCATTGGTCCCGGTTCGTGTCTGGAACCGGGACCAATCGGTCCAGACGAACCGGGACCAATGCCCCACGAGGCCTGGCCGGCCCCCTGGGCGCACGAACCAGGACGTATGCCCCCATGAGTCCCGGTTCGTGACTGAACCGGGACTAATGGGCTGGCCAGGACTGAACCAAAGCCCTGTTTTCTACTAGTGTCCTAAAGTTCATATCGGTGTGAAGTGCATGAACAAACTCCATTCTTATGGATCTTTGGAATCACTCAATTTTGAATCGGTTGAGACATGCAAACCATGCCTCATGAGCAACGTGACTGAGACCTCGTTTTCCGGTATGATGGAGTGGGCAAGTGACTTATTGGAAATGATACATGTTGATGTATATGGTCCAATAAGTGTTGAAGCATGCACTGAATATCGTTATTTTCTTACCTTCACTAATGATTTGAGTATATATGGGTATGTGTACTTAATGAAACACAAGTCTGGAATGCTTGAAAAGTCCAAGCAAATTTAGAGTGAAGTTTAAGATCATCGTGACAAGAAGATAAAATGTCTACGATATGACCGTGAAGGTGAATATCTGAGTTATGAGTTTGGTATGCAACTTAAGAAAATTTGAAAATTGTTTCACAACTCCTGCCACCTGGAACACCATAGTGTAATGGTGTGTCCGAACGTCGTAGTCGTACTCTATTGCAATGTTGACGAAATTGGTAACTAGTAGATGCTCGGTCGGCTTGGGAGTATAGATTAATCGGTGAATTGGCCTACTAACTGGATTAATCGGTCGACCATTAATCGATAGATTAAATAGAAACTTTCCAACTAATATCTAGATTTTTTATGTATTATACCATACTTGAATGGAACTATGTATGTAATATACCAAAATATTCTATTGCATGCATATAAAAAATGGACAAGAGGTAACGTTAATAATCGTTATACATACAAATCTACAAAATATCAAAATTCAGAATTATTAATTAAACATTTACACTTGTCCATATACTTACCAACATACATCTCACAATATACTACAAATAATGGCACAAACCAATAGTTCCATCCACTAATCTACAAAATTATAATTTATAATCTACTTATATATGGATGTTGAATTCTGTAGAAGATAAGGGAAAATATAGTAGTACCTTGCCTGCTGGTGACGCCATGGAGGAAGATATTGGGGAGCATCCCATGGCAAAGGATGGGTAATAGCGTGGGGGCGAGTCGAGGCAGGTCACCAGAGTCCAGGCAAGGGGCGAGTCCAGTTGGATCTTCGAGGTGTAGTGTGGTGGCTAGCACCGGTGAGGACCTAGCTAGCCACCAGCAAGGTTAATTATGAGGGGATGAAAGGAGCATGAGGGTGCGGGAGGATGGCCAAACCCTAGGTATTTAGTATCAAGAGGGGCTGGGAAGGGTTATGTGCCAAAATTTTGTTATTCGTTTGCCCACAAGTTAATGGGCCGGTAGGGATTAATCAATGTGACAACTGAATACTCGGTATGACAAGTGATTAATTGGTCTAACTGGCCAATTAATTGTCATGGCAAGTTAACGCGGTGAATAGGTGCTAGTCGATTCGGTCACCCTACGAGTAGCGATTAACTAGCAAGTTAACTGGTTAATCGGATGAATTCTTGGACAGTGCTCTATTGGATATGGAGTGTACTATGATGTCTCTTACTGATTTCTCACTATTGTTTTGGGGTTATGCATTAGAGACAACTACATTCACTTTAAATAGTGCACCATCTAAATTAGTTGAGATGATAATGTATGAATTATGGTTTGGCAGAAACCTAAGGTGTCGTTTCTTAGAGTTTGGGAATGTGACACTTATCTTAGATAAGCTCGAACCCAAAGCGGGAAAGTGCATCTTCATGAGATACCCTAAAGCAACAATTGGGTATAGCTTCTATCACAGATCCGAAGGCAAGGTCTTTGTTGCCATGAATGGATCCTTTCTAGACAAGGAAGTTCTCTCGAAAGAAGTGAGTGGGAGGAATGTAGAACGTGATAAAGTTACCAAACCTTCACTTTAATTGGAAAAGTAGCACAACATAGAAAGGTGTTCTTGTAATGCGTACACCAATTGAAGACGAAGCTAATGATTATGATCACGAAGCTTCAGATCAAATTACTACCAAGCCTCGTAGGTCGACAAGGATTCATAACGCCACTAAGTGGCACGACAATCCTGTCTTGGAGGTCATGTAGTTAGACAATAGTGAACCTACGAGCTATGAAGAATCAATGGTTATCCCGGATTCCAACAAATGGCTAGGAGCCATGAAATCCGAGATAGGATCCATGTATGAAAACCAAGTATGGACTTTGGAAGACTTGTCGGATGAACGACAAGCCGTTAAGTACAAATGGACCGTTAAGAAGAAGACAGGCGCTGATGGTAAATGTCACCATTTATAAAGCTCGACTTGTTGCAAAGAAGTTTTCGACAAGTTAAGGAGTTGACTATGATGAGACTTTCTCACCTGTAGCGATGCTAAAGTCTATTGGAATTATGTTAGAAGTTGCTGCATTTTTTGATTATGAAATCTGGTAGATGGAAGTCAAAACAACGATTCTTTAATGGTTTCCTTGAGGATAGGTTCTATGTGATATAACTGGAAGGTTTTGTCAATCCTAATGATGCTACAAGGTATGCAAGCTCCAGTAATCCTTCTATGGACTGGAGCAAGCATCACGGAGTTGGAATATACGCTTTGAAGAGATGATCAATGCTTTTGGGTTTATGCAAAGTTTATAAGAAACTTGTATTTGCAAGAAAGTGAGTAGGGGCACTATAGAATTTCTGATAAGTATATGTGGTTGGCATATTGTTGATCGGAAATAATGTAAAATTTCTAGAAAGCATAAAGGTTTGTTTGGAAGGAGTTTTTGAAAGGAAGACCTCGAATGAAGCTACTTAAATATTGGGCATCAAGATATATAAAGATAGATTAAGACGCTTGATAAAACTTTCAATGAATACATACCTTGACAATATTTTAAAGGATTTCAAAATAGATCAGTGAGAGAAGGAGTTCTTGGCTTTATTGGAAGGTATGAATTTGAGTAAGACTCAAAGCTCGACCATGGCAGAAGAAACAGAAAGGACGAAGGTCGTCCCCAATGCCTTAGTTGTAGGCTCTATATAGTATGCCATGCTATGTACCGCACCTGGTGTGTGCCTTTCCATGAGTTCTCGAGGACTAAGGACATGTTCTATATTATGGAGGTGATAAAGAGTCTGTTGTAAAGGGTTACGTCGATGAAAGCTTTGACACCAATCCGGATGACTCTGAGTATTAATCCGGATACGTATAGTGGAGTAGTCGTTTGGAATAGCTCCAAGTGAAGCATGGTAGCGGCATATACAATATGACAAAGATTTGTAAAGTATAAATGGATATGAATGTTGCAGACATGTTGAATAAAACCTCTCTCATAAGCAAAACATGACCAAACACCAAAACTCATTGGGTGTGAATCACATGGTGATGTGAACTAAGTTATTGACTCTAGTGCAAGTGGTGGACTGTTGGAAATATGCTCTAGAGGCAATAATAAATTAGTTATTATCACATTTCCTTGTTCATGATAATCGTTTACTATCCATGCTATAATTGTATCGATTGGAAACTCAGATACTAGACTAGTTCGTTTATCAAAGATGGCTAAGGTTTCCTAACCATAGACATGAGTTTTCATTTGATAATGGGATCACATCATTAGGATAATGGTATGATGGACAAGACCCAACCGTAAGCATAGCATGTGACCGTATCATTTAGTTTATTGCTATTGCTTTCTACATGTCAAGTATCTGTTCCTAAAACCATGACATCATGAAACTCCCTGACACCAGAGGAATGCCTTGTGTGTATCAAATGTCAGAACATAACTAGGTGATCCTAAAGATGCTCTACAGGTATCTCCGAGGGTCTCTGTTGGGTTGGTGTGGATCGAGGCTGATATTTGTCACTTCGTATGACGGAGAGGTGTCTTTGGGCCCTCTCAGTAATACAACATGATAAGAAGCTTGCAAGAAATGTGACTAAGGAGTTAGTCATGGGATCTTGTGTTACAGAATGAGTAAAGAGAATTGTCGGTAAAGAGAATGAACGAGGTATGGAGATACTGACGGTCGAATCTTGGGCAAGTAACATACCGGTGGAAAAAGGAAACTGCATCCAAGATTGATTGAATCCTTGGCATCGTGGTTCAACCGATGAATATCTTCGTGGAATATGTAGGAACCAATATGGGGACCCAGATCCCGCTATTGGTTATTGACCAGAGATGTGTCTTGGTCATGTCCACATGATTCTCGACCCCGTAAGGCCCGTACACTTAATATTCGGTGACGCTAGAGTAGTATTGGGCTATGTACGTTGGTGATGAATGTTGTTAGGAGTCCCGGATGAGATCCCTCACATCACGAGGAGCTCAGGAATGGTTCGAAGGTAAAGATTTATATATGGGAAGTCATATTCAGGGTTCGAGAAAATGTTCGGGATTTTTTGGTATTGTACCAGGAAGGTTCTACAAGGTTCCGGAGTGGGGCTCACCTGCATGGGGACCCACATGCACATTGGTAGTGGTGAAAGTCCCCACACCCCTGGTCTAGGCGCATCAAGATCCCCCCCCCCCTTAAAAGGAATAGGATCATATCCCGAAAGGATAATATCAAGATCCCTAAAAATGGGGGATAGTGATCGGTGGGGAAGGAAAGGAGGGATTTCCTTCCTCCCACCTTGACCAATGACTCTAGGGGCTTAGAGGGCAAGCCACCAGCCCCTCCCACGCCTATATAAAGGTGGGGAGGCGCAACGGGGCTGGACACCCTCCCACGATCATGGCTTCTCCTCCCGTCCCTCTCGTTTCTTCCTCGTACGTCATTCCGAAGGCTCTTGGTGAAGCCCTACAGGCACTACGACGCCACCATATCCACCACGCTATTGTGGATCAAGAAGGAGGAGACTTCATCGAGCCGCACGTGTGCTGAACGCAAAGGTGTCGTCCGTTCGGCGCTGGATCGGTTTGGACCATGATTGAATCGTAAAGAGTACGACTACATCAACCGCGTTATATACGCTTCCGCTTAGTGATCTACAAGGGTATGTGGATACACTCCCCCTTTCATAGCTATGCATCTCCATAGATAGATCTTGGGTGTTCTTACGAATTTTGTTTGTTTCCCATGCAACGTTCCCCAAGACTACAGGGACATAGTTAGTACCTAGATGGTTATCTCTATCTATCTCACTATATATATATATATATATATATATATATATATATATATTGTTCTTCAATACAACATTCCTCGCATCTTCGCGGTGATCTATTCGATGTAATCTTTTTGTGCGGTGTGTTTGTTCGGATCCGATGAATTGTCGGTTTATGTTCAAATTATTCATGATAAAAGATTTGAGTCTTCTCTGAAATCTATTATGTTTCTTATTTGCATAATTTTTATAGCTTCGTAAATCTCTTCAATCTATTAAAATATTTTGACCAACTAGATTGATATTTCTTCGTTCGGAGGTGTGCGTTGTAGTGGATTCAATCAGGCTGTGCTCTATATCCTAGTGATAGAAAGGGACAACACACGTGTTTGTATTGTTGTCACTAAGGCTAAAACAATGGGGATAATTCATATTGATTGAGTTTTCTTTGTCTACATCATGTCATTGTTCCCCAAACGTTACGTTGTTTGTCATGAACTTAATACTTAGAGAGGCAAGCATAGAAGCGCTCTCGACGTGGAGTAATAGTAATAGGTGCAGGCGGGATTCGACCTGTTTGCTTATGGACGTGATGACTATATACACATGATCATTGCCGTAATTAAATATTACATAACTATGTGCTTTTCTATCAATTGGCCACAGTAATTTGTTTATCCACCGTATGCCTACTTCACGAGAGATGCCACTAGAAAAAACTATGCCCCGGGGTCTATCCAAATATATATTTACAAAAATATCATTTACCTTATTGTTCTTATTTGCTTTCTATTTTTATTTTGCAATTTATAAATATCTACTACCATCCACACTACTTATTAGCTTGCAAGTAATGAGTCCAAGGGGATTGACAACCATTTGCCCGCGCTAGATGCAAGTGTTTGCTTCTTTATGTGCATTTGATGAAGACGAGGTTGCGTGTTTCTCCTATTGGTCTACCGAGGGAAATACTTTTATCTACATTGTGATGCGTCGCCCGCTCCTCTTCGTGGAAAATCCAATGCAGATCACAAGCATCACATATCATCATTTGTATTTTGTTTTGTATGAAGATCATTTGATGTTTTTTGGTGACCACACTTTGCAAGCTCCTACAACATTTGCTCATAATCATATCCACAAAGTTTCATTTTTTTTTAGTTTTCCTATTTTTTCAAATTTACTGTTCATTGTATGGGTGCAACCACTACTTTCCCTATCCTTTGCGGATGCTTTCAAGAGGAATATATAGTAGCGGTTACCTAGATCAATACTCATCCACTCGTCAGAAGTTAGTTTATATTTGGATCATAACATAGTAAAACCATCCCATGGGCAGTGACCGGATTGTCCGTCCGGACGTTTGAGACGGGTTTAAGGCGTCCGGTTGTAGATGCTCTTAGTTGGTTTTGATGTTATGCCATATCTTAGATGATTATCCAGGTAGTTTGCCTATTGTCTTGGTTCTAGCTCGTCTTCTGGATATTGCAAGAATTTCTTTGGCGATACTCACTTTTTTTGTTGCAAAAATCATCAATAAATAACTCACCGAGAAATGTGTCCAGAATAGTACCAATGGATAATCAGGATTCCCAGAAGTCTGCGCAACACATGTCATTTATTTAACTCAAATTTCCAAGAGCAACTCTAACAGACTCATTATATTGTACCAATCACCATAATATCTAGCAATACAAGGATTTTGACCTAAAATGACACTAGACAAAGTCGGCATATGCCTCTGAATCGCCATAATGGACGGAGCTCGCTCCAAAAATGAGCTCCTAGCCTCCAAATTTGAAGGTTGTGGAGACTTTGTTTGGAGCAGGTTTCACATCCAACTGTCGTCGCAAGAGGGGACGTCATAGCTTCTTCCTCCTCGCTCCATGCAGGGGATTTAATGTAGTCCGACCTCCCATACGGCACCTGCGACGAGCATCCGGCCATTAGCGTCATAGCCGCTCCCTCTTATTCCCAGGGCGGCCCGTCGGATGGCTGTCATGTGGCATCGCCACCGTCCCATTTGGGACCACGCACCCGGCTCCACCGCCACCGTTGACGAATGGGCGGGTCGGGGTGCGGCCTCTAAGTCGCATTACTGGTCCCTCGAGGTCCTTTGAGGACTCCGCATTACTGGTCCACCGTTGAATTAAATGTGTTTTTTTTTTACTTTTGAGAAAGAACCGTTATAGTCAATGACAAGTGGGGCATACATGTATGGAAAATTTGAAAGTTGCCATTTTTTCCAAATGTGAGTGTACGCACAGCCGCCACGGCCTCCAAATTTATATGAAGCTCAATGCATATGCATTATCTACGCTGCCCATATCAGGGTTGTGGGTACCGAGCGGAAAAAGTGATTACCGAGATCTACCCGCAAAGCACGGTACCCCATGAGAAATCGCCTTACCAAGGAAAAAATCTCAGTCATTTGAATTTGAATAAATTTGATTGACTTTTCGATGAATTTTACTCGGATTCTAAATTCATTCAAATAATTCGTCTGGTAACCGCCCGATGTTTTTGGGTTAATGCGGTAACCGGAAATCTCGATGCCTCTCCAGATGTTATTTTTCATCTGAGATCTAAAGCCTTGTCCCATATAACAACTCTGCCAGAATTTCTCTGACAGTTATCTCAGGATGATGGAGTCCCCAAGCATCCTCCATTCTCAAACACTCCTAGTCTATTACGTGCACCAGATTCTCTCTCAGCTGGTTCTCCACGTGCGCGGATTAACGATGGAGCACGTCTCAAACACACACGCGCGCGCGCGATGAAATTAAACAACGCAATTGTTGTAACTGAGATGGCAAAATGCAGCTTTATTTATTTACTCACTTTTCTTAGAGCTGCTGGTTTATTTACTGCAACCGGTAATTAATTATAAGCAGGACCTGGTTGCAGAAAGGCCGAGTAACTACTAGGCCTTACGCAGCGCCGGCCGGATCGGGCCATCGGCGGCGGCCCTCCGTCGCCGGCGGTACTCCTGGCGGGGGTCCGTCACCAGCTCGTCCGCGAACCGCACCTTCTTCTTCTTCTTCGCCGTCCTCCTCTGCCGCCGTTGCTCTGCTCGCATCAATTGTGTTGCACCGACCAAGGAGGAAGGCAGAGTCAGCAATCTTACAGCTTGAAAAATTAATACTTACGCTGATTTCCGTCAATGCTGCTAGCTTGCGATGGAAGAACACGTATAGCTCACCGGTGATGCCGATGTTGAGGTCGGCGCCGAGGCGGCGGTGGAGGTGGTACGAGGCTAGGATGATCCCCGTCGACACCACGGCGACCGCCGCTACCAGCCCAAGGCCGCCCCCTACGTTGCTCCGGTCCACCATGGATGGCTAGCTCGTGCTCGTGCTCAGCGCTGGCTCTGTTTCACCCTGTGTGGATGTGGAACGAACTGGGGGAGAGGCAGCAGAGGTAGCTCTGTTTAACATGTCGAATGGAAAACGAGGGAGGAGGAGAAGACGACGCGCGACGGCGGCGGGTGAGGCACGAGACATGCACGCGCGTACGTACGTGCCGTCTCGTACCATCACAACATGAAAAGCACGGCTGCACCTGCTGGTTTGCGGACGGACACGACCCGTTTCGTTTGTGGCGACGCGGCTTCGAGAAAAAGCTCAACGCCATCGAAAAGGTGGTATGGTCTTTGGTGCTCAGCTCCTGCCTTTTACGTAGTTTTCTGATTCATTGATTGATTTGAGATATGTTCTGATCCTGCTTTAGTTACTTGCTTGCACGGCTGATATAATAGTCGTGCCGTGCGATTTCACTCCATCTTACATTCACTCAAATGAGTTTTACCAGAGCTTTGCAGTCCGGAATCTCACTCAAATGAATCTCCGTCATAGCTTCCCTTGCGTCATCACTCCCGAACTCGCCCCCAACCACCATCCCAAATCAAAGAAGACTTTATTGTCCTTTGAAGGTAATGTCGGATAAAAATGAAGGTTTTGTCTAACTAACGAAGTAATGGAGTTTCAAAGGTAATGATGAATTGACATGGTGCCTTAGTAGTCGTTCTCCTCTAGGGCGTCTACAAAGGTGTAGGACAACCAACTCTTAGTATTGCCAAGTGGGATAATTGCTAATGCTTTTAATTCTTACTAGCAAACATGTCCGTGTGTTGCAACGGAAGAAAAAAAATCACCATCATACACACACTCGACGATACCAGCAAATCACTTGAAATCTTTCACGGTGCCATATTAGAAACAACATGATATATAAGTGGTGCTATGCACAAATATAAAGGTGGGGTAATTTAGTAACTGAAGTTGTGTCCAGTTTATTAGACAACAAAAATATCTTCATAATTGCCGGTATCAATACACGTCTTTGTGGTGTTCCACCTTAGTGCACTAATAGAAAACAGGGCTTTCGTCATAGTTTGATCTACACATTAGTCCCGATTGCATTACGAACCCGGACTAATGTGAGCATTAGTCCCGGTTCGAGCGGTTAGGGCGTCGGTCGGGCATCAGTCCCGGTTCAGATGGGACCTTTAGTCCCGGTTGGAGACACCAACCGGGACTAAAGGGTTCGATACCCTTTAGTCTTGGTTCGTGTCTCCAACCGGGACTAAAAGTGAAGCCTTTAGTCCCGGTTGGAGACACGAACCGAGACTAAAGGGGTTGGGGCTTTAGTCCGGCTTGGTGTCTCCAACCGGCACTAAAGGCAAGACCTTTAGTCCCGGTTGGAGATACAAACCGGGACTAAAGGGTTTTGAAAGTTTTTTTTTGTTTTTTCTATTTGTTTTCTGTTTTTAGTTTTTGTTTTAAATTTCTTATAGCTTTTAGGATATTTGATGTTTTTGAGTGACTTTTTGCATTAGATTCAAAATTTTGTCTAGTTTGTGTTTGTGCAATTAGTTTTCAAATTTGAATGATTTAAATTTGAATTTGTTCAATTTTGCTTCAAACCATAAATTGTGAATAACTTGAGTTTAAAAATAGTTTTAAATTTAATTCTTTTTGCTCCTAGGCACATGTTAGATGGTGTATGTTGAACACACAAAAATTCTGGAGTTGAAATAAGTTTAAAAAAAGAAATGTCTTTGTAACAGATGATTTTTTGTCAAAAACCCTGATACTTCGAAAGGGATTGTCCAGTTTGTATACGAAGTGCATCTACTTTTTACCGTAACCCTCTCACTTTTTAGCACATGCTATGTGGGTCAAATAATGATAACATGCCAAGTTTCAACCTTTTTAGAGTTCATTTTGTAGTGCTTTTTAATTTTAGGCTCATTTAGCTCAAAAAAATTAATAAATGCATTTAAAATAGCGAATGAAGTGGGAAATGGTTGAAAATTGATGATGTGGCTTTGAATGGTGCATGTTGAAGGCACAAAAACTCTGGAGTTTAAATAAGTTTTAAAAAATGAACTATCTTTGTAACAGATGATTTTTCGTCCAAAACTGTCGTGGTTTTGTCACGGCAGATGTCCGGGTGACCGGACTTGGATTCGAGGCCATTGCTAACGTGGTGGACTCAAAGGGGTTGGTTGAGACGAAGGACATGAGTTTACCCAGGTTCGGCCCCTCGAGATGAGGTAACAGCCTATGTCCTGCTTGTGCTTGTATTGCTTGATTTATCGATTACAAGGGAACTATTGCTTGACCTAGTTCTCGATAGCCTATCCTTAAGTCGCCCCGGGTCTTGCCTTTATATAGGAGGTCAAGGCCACGGGTCATACAAGTTGTAACCGACTCTCATAACATATCCGAGTATACCTCTACCTTCTCTCGCCTTTCCTGGCCAAGTTATCCCTGTGCGGCTTACGCGCCCGGGTCTTCTCCATCCGGGCCGCCTTCCGGCCCATCCTGTAAAGCCGCTAGGCGTCTTGGGCCTTAAGTCTTCACGGCTTACTCTTGGGCTGGCGTACGAGCTGCTCGGTGTGACCCAGAACCCTCATGACGGGTCTCACCATGGGGTTATATCCCCAACATTAGGCCCCAGGTTGATTTGAGCTTGCTCACTTCACCCTTCTTTTTGAACCTCGGCGAGTCACCGGAAATGACCCGCCATGACATCATGTCAAATCTGCAAAAAAGATCCTCTAACGCACGCACTGAATCTTTTCTTATTAAATGAATAGCCCGTAAGCCGAGGCATCCGACTCGGTCAAACGACATCAACGCCTGGATTTTCGCGCCCGACTCCGCCTTTTCCCTGTTAAATAGGACCGCCAGGGTCAGCATTTTCATTCTCCCGCTCGCTCTGTCATCGCCTTCCTCATGACGCTTTCGTTTCCAGCGCTCCCTGATCCGGCACCGTCTCCTCCTCGTCATCGACCAGGCCGCTGCATCAACCTGACGCGAATCAGATTATCTTCTGCATTCATCGTGCCATCGCCGGTGAGTCCTCCTCTTCTCAAATCCGCAACGGTTCCGGTAGGGTTTTCACGGAGCTCCGCCGCCGCAGTTTTTAGAACGCGGGCTCTATCAATGCTGACCACGTTTACGTTGGGGAACGTCGCATGGGAAACAAAAAATTTCCTACGCACACGCAGATCTATCCATGGTGATGAGCATCTAAGAGAGGGAGAGTGGATCTACGTACCCTCCGCGTTCAGCACACGTGCAGCTTGATGACGATCTCCGCTGTCTTGATCTAGCAAGAGGAGGTGGAGAGGAGAGAGAGTTCACCGGCAGCGTGACGGCGCTCCAGTGATAGTGGTGTAGCAATTCCGGCAGGGCTTCGCCTAAGCAGTGCAGAAAACCGATCTAGAGGAGCACCGGTGAAACGGGTAGCACGTGGCCGTAAATTCTGTGCAAAACCCTTCTATTCCACCAGTATATATAGGAGGAGAGGAGGAGGAGGTCTGGCGCAGGGCTCAGCCCCTCTTGGAGTCGGCCGAAGCAAGGGGGAGGAGTCCTACTCCTCCTCCACTCCTAGTAGGAGTAGGACTCTTCCTTTTTGCCTTTTTTCCACTCTTTTCTCTTTGGGATTTTTCCTCCTGGCACCATGGGCCTTTTGTGGCTGTTCCACCAGCCCACTAAGGGCTGGTTATTATTCTCCCACAGCCCATGGACCCTCTAGGGTCGAAATATCCCTCCCGGAGGTCTCCCGGTACACTACCGGCACTCCCGGTACACTACCAATGAGCCCAAAACTTTTCCGGCGACCAAACTGGGACTTCCTATATATGAATCTTTACCTCCAGACCATTCCGAAGCTCCTCGTGACGTCCGGGATCTCATCTGGGACTCGGAAGAACCTTCGGTCACCACCATACATAACTCTACACTACCGAAACGTCACCGAACCTTAAGTGTGCAGACCCTACGGGTTCGAGAACTATGTAGACATGACCGAGACACCTCTCCGGTCAATAACCAATGGCGGGACCTGGACGTCCACATTGGTTCCTACATATTCTACGAAGATATTTATCGGTCGAACCTCTATGTCAAGGATCCAGTTAATCCCGTATAACGTTCCCTTTGTTCTTCGGTATGTTACTTGCCCGAGATTCGATCGTCGGTATCTCCATACCTAGTTCAACCTCGTTACTGGCAAATCTCTTTACTCGTTCCGTAATACAAGATCCCGCAACTAAAAATTAGTCACATTGCTTGCAAGGCTCATTGTGATGTTGTATTACCGAGTGGGCCCTGAGATACCTCTCCGTTACACAGAGTAACAAATCCCAGTCTCGATCCATGCCAACTCAATAGACACCATCGGAGATACCTGTAGAGCACCTTTATAGTCACCCAGTTACATTGCGATGTTTGATACACACAAGGCACTCCTCCGATATCCGTGAGTTGCATGATCTCATGGTCTTAGGAACATATACTTGACATGCAGAAAACAGTAGCAATAAACTGACACGATCATATGCTACGTTTGTAGTTTGGGTCTTGTCCATCACATCATTCTCCTAATGATGTGATCCCGTTATCAAATGACATCTCATGTCCATGGCTAGGAAACCTTAACCATCTTTTGATCAACGAGCTAGTCTATTAGAGGCATACCAGGGACATGGTTTTGTCTATGTATCCATACATGCATTTAAGTCTCCGATCAATAAAATTATAGCATGGATAATAAACGATTATCATGAACAAGGAAATATGATAATAACTAATTTATTATTGCCTCTAGGCATATTTCCAACAGTTTAGCTCATGAACCTTGTATGATAGTTCGTCTCCACTGCGCCATGTAAGGGGCGGTCGTCGGTGATGCATAGATTCATTGCGGCTCCGCCCATCATTTTTGGATTCTCTCTGTTTCACCAGTTCATCTTAGGTCTAAAATAGAGTCTTTTCCTGGTTTTGTAGATCCATAATTCTAGCAACACCTTGTGAAACTTGTTTTTAGGACTTAGCCGAATTTTACTCCATCCTTTCGTGATATTGATCCGCCACGTTGTTCCGTCTCTCATCAGCCGGATCTTGGCGTCTGATATTTAAGGTTTTAAGCATTTAATCCGCCTATATATGTCTTCCATTTCTTGACTTGCCGTATATTGTTGCCATGCGCAGTTTTTAAGCCGCCACAATGTATCGCGCATCCAACTCTTGCAATTGTGTCGGATCTTGTATTACAGAAGAGTTTCTGATGGATTTCGTACACGCGGGCACCCTTCCCGCCAAAGAGGTCATCCATTGGCGGGCTCTGGGCAATGAGCTGAAGCCCGTTCCTCAGGAGGGCGAGGTTGTTTTTTTTCCAGACCACATTGAACGTGGATTCATGCCCCCCGGCTCAAAGTTCTTCCGGGACATCCTTCACTGTTATAAATTGCATCCTCAAGACCTTGCCCCCAACTCTGTGTCAAACATATGCAACTTCCAAGTGCTGAGTGAGGTCTATCTGCAAACCAAACCGTCTGTAGGTCTCTTCCAAGAGTTCTTTTATGCCAACGGGCAAACTGAAGTAAAGGCCGGCCCGAGCCTAGAACTTGGCAGAATTTCTATCCAAAGGCGCCAGGATATTACCTTTCTGGCTGTACCAATGCCGAGTCATCCAAAGGATTGTAACAAGACTTGGTTCTACTACATGGATACCTCTCCGGAGGGTGAGCATCTGCTGCCGAGCTATCGCCCCTCCCGGCTTAAGATAACTTATGAGATTCCCGACCAGCTGTCAACTTCTGAACGTGCAAGGCACGAGCCGGCTCATGCCAAGATTAGAGCCGTCATGGCCAATGGATTGACGGGTTTGGACTTGATCCGCTGTTGGATCTCCTGGAGGATTATGCTTTTGAGCCTGAGAAGCTGCCTCATGTGCCAATACCCGGGCGAATATGATAGCTCCCTATGCTTCAGCCGGACAACATTAACCGAAGATGATATCACCAATGTCATCCGGAGCCTCATCCATGAGACATCGGGAGCTTGCAGTGCTATTGGGCTGGCACCTTTTAGTCCTGTTAATCCTGCCCCCAATGTAATGCGACTCTTCACCATCTCTTCTTCTTGTTTTTAGTTATGTGTTGGTAATTCATCTTTTATTACCCGGCTTACCCTTTCAGGCTAACTCCGACTTTTGGAAAAAGAAGTATGTTCCTCCTGTCAAGAAGAGCGAGACGAAGGCCCCGACCAAGAAGATGAAGAAAACTGCTCCACATGAGGAATTGTTTGAACCGCCAGAATCATTCGGTTCAGAGGTATAAGTTGACTGCTTTTTTCTACCTTGCTATTCACCTTACCGAAAACAACTTACTCACAGGACAAAGTGGAAACAAGCCGCGCCAACGCCCCTGAGGTAACTTACGTTTCTTCCGATTCACAATGTTTGTACCCAGGAAGATACGGCGGGTTGTTCGCAAAGTTCCCCTTTCTCATCATCTTGGTTATTTGGATCCCCAATTTCTTTTGAAAAAGCAACATCAAATGGATCGACGTCAGACCCAGGAGCGCCGGCTCTACTGATCTTGCGTCCGGGTTACCTAACTCCCTGGCTCCGAAGAAGCGCCCCGCAGAGGTACATATTTCCTCTCTGTTTTCAAAGTTGAGTCGGTAATTCTTAGAAAAGTAGTTGAACAGAGCCAAATGTAGCCCCCAAGGGTCGGTTTAATATTTTCAAAAGTTGAGCCGGGACTTTCATGTTGAACCTCTTTAGAAAACAATATATAGCTCCCAAGTTCTTGGTCAATCTTACTGTAGTTGAGTCAGAACTGTTTTGAAAATAGACATTAGCCCCCAAGTGTCATGCATATTGCTTGCAATCTATTTGAGACTTGCTATGTTTTTGAAATTTGCTCCTCCTGTCGGCTTATTCCACTATTTTGATATGTCGCAGGAAGCTTTAACCGAGGCAGGGTCAGAATTGGCCAGCTTAAAAGCCAACTTAGCCACTCAACAAGCCGCCCGAAGTGAAGCTGACGACAAATGTCGACTCCTTACTGAGGAGCTAGCTAAGGTCAAGGCCGATTTCACTGCCTTCAAGGAATCTATCGGCTCTGAAAAAGCTTAATTGACTAAGCGGGTGGATGATGCTGATCAGCGACTGATGATCGTATCTGATGAACTCCAATCCTTGAAACACCACATCACCAAGATGACAGCCACTCTCTTTGGTGAGTTTTCGACAACCTTTACTCAATTGGCATATAATACTTGTGTTGGCGACTTGCCCCGAGAACTCTAACTTACACAGGTCCTAGGAGGCGCCAACTGGCCTCTGATAGCCTGCTGCCTCTAAAGGCCATCTATACTCTGGCGGAGCAAGTCTATTGCGGTGCGGTATGCACAATCAAAGTTGTGCAGTACAAAGAAAAGATCCCTTCAACTCTCAAAGGGGTCTTGGAACTCTTGTCAATGATGCCCAAGCAAGTCACCGAATTGAAGAGATCAGCCGCCCGCCAGGGGGTGATTGCAGCCATAAGCCGGGCCTTGGCTTTCGCTCCAGAGCTTACTTCGGCTGATATGATGGGTGGGTTTCCCTCCAAGAAGGACGACGGCTCTGAATTCACCAAAGCTGATTATACCCAGTGCGTAAAGGATTCCAAGGTTCTAGCCTCCGTCTCGGCAGAAGAGGTTAACCTGGAAACTTACCAGGCGGCTTATAGAGCTAATCAGAAGAGGATTCGTGGCCCGCACTATGAGTGGAAGGATCTAACACCCGCCCGTAGTAAGACTCTTTTTGCCTCTGAACGTGATCCATCCCCCTTCTTTGGGGAAGGAACTTTTGCAGCTCTAACCGGCTGCAACTGGTATTTGGAAAACCTTTAGATCAAGGCGGATGAAGAGAGGGAGCAGGGTGACCAGCCAACCAACTGATTATGCTGTAGAGATCTTTGTAATAGCCGACTCTCCATGACCCGCCGTGAGGCGATGTAAAAACTTGATGATGTTTTGGGCTCCACAGAGAGCATTTGTAATAGACTAGCCGTAACTATTGCCTTTATTGAACTTGTGCCATCGCGCACATATGAACTTTAAATTTATATGTTTGCCATCTCCCTTGTCCTTCTCCTTATATGCCTTTTCGACTCTTCGTAGCTTAGTTTGATGTATGCATAGATGCATCTTTAGACCGTTGGGAGGCCGGCTTAAAAGCGCAACCCGAAGATGTTGTGTCTTCTCAACGTGTTGACAGAAATCCTTTGAAAGCTGGCCGAGAAGGTTTGATAAGCTTCACCCGTAGGGCAGGAAGCCCCCTGTATAGTTTCTACTGACCTGTCAACATTTTTGGTGCGAACGCCGGTTGTTAGGGTTAGAAAAGCTACACCCGGAGGTGGGAAACCCCCATCGACAACCGCGGCTAACATGTTAACCGGAAATGGCATAAAGCCGGACGATAGGGTGTTAGAAGTGATACCCGAAGGTAAGAAGCCCCCTTTGACACTCGCAGTTTACATGTCAACTGGAATATGGCGTAAACGCCGGCTGTTAGGGTGAGAGAAGCGATACCCGGAGGTAAGAAGCCCCCTACAACTGCCGCTAATCATGTTAACTGGAATGGCTTAAAGCCGGTTGTTAGGGTGAGATAAGCGATACCCGGAGGTAAGAAGCCCCATTCGACAGCCGTAGTTAACATGTCAACTGGAATACGGCGTAAACGCCAGCAGTAGGGCGTTAGAAGCGATACCCGAAGGTAAGAAGCCCCCTACCACCGCGGCTAACATGTTAACCGGAATTTGGCATAAAGTCGGGTGATAGGGTGTTAGAAGCGATACCCGAAGGTAAGAAGCCCCCTTCAACAGCCGCAGTTGACATGTCAACTGGAATATGGCGTAAACACCGATAGTAGGGCGTTAGAAGCAATACCCGAAGGTAAGAACCCCCTACAACCGCGGCTAACATGTTAATCGGAATTTGGCATAAAGCCGACCGATAGGGTGTTACAAGAGATACCCGAAGGTAAGAAGCCCCCTTCAGCAGTCGCAGTTGACATGTCAACTGGAATATGGTGTAAACGCCGATAGTAGGGCATTAGAAGCGATACCCGAAGGTAAGAAGCCCCCTACCACCGTGGCTAACATGTTAACCGGAATTTGGCATAAAGCCGGCCGATAGGGTGTTAGAAGCGATACCCGGAGGTAAGAAGCCCCCTTCAGCAGTCGCACTTGACATGTCAACTGGAATAGTTGTGAATTCTTCTTGTATGGGCGAAGATGTGTGAAACAGCAGATGCCCCGTTCTTCAGGGATGCTACTTTATTCACATATAAATATGATATGTACAATGATAGTGTACAATGGCGAGTCTCCACACCTTCAAGTGTAATAAGGTCGTAGATGCGCTACATTCCATGGTCGGCGGGTCTTCTAACCCGCCGTATCAGAGTCATCCCGGATGTCGATGAGGTAATACGACCCGTTGTTGAGATTTCTGCTGACCATGAAAGGTCCTTCCCATGGAGGAGATAACTTATGCATATTTGTCTGGTCTTGAATCAGCCGGAGCACTAAGTCACCTTCTTGAAACGTCCGGGTCATAACCCTATGGCTATGATAGCGACACAGGTCTTGTTGATAAATCGCCGACCGGGCAGCCACCAGCTCTCGTGCTTCTTACAAGGTGGACAACGCATCTTGAGGCGCTATCTCATTGTCCGTCTCAACATAAGCTGCCACTCGTGGTGAGTCATGCCGGATGTCGCTTGGCAACACTGCCTCGGTACCGTACACCATGCAGAAAGGTGTATAGACTGTAGATCTATTGGGGGTGGTTCTGATGCTCCATAAGACGGAAGGCAACTCTTCTACCCAACACCCAGGTGTTTGTTACAAAGGAACCATAAGTCGTGGCTTAATACCCCTTAAAATTTCTTGATTGGCACGCTCCACCTGTCCATTGGATTGTGGATGCGCATCTGCTGAAACATCAAGCCGGATGTGCTCCTCGTGACAGAATATTTTCATAGCCCACTTGGACAAATTTGGGCCATTATCAGTGATGATACTGTGGGGGTAACCAAAATGGTAAATCAAGTTTTTAACGAATTGAACCACCATGGCCATGTCACACTTGCTGATCGGCTCAGCCTCTACCCATTTGGTGAACTTATCAAATGCCACCAAAAGGTGCGTTTTCTTATCCTTGGATCTCTTGAAAGGTCCCACCATGTCAAGCCCCCAGACTGCAAATGGCTAAGTAATTGGTATCATCCTCAACTCTTGAGCCGGAACATGAGCACGCTCGCCAACTTTTGGCAGCCGTCGCACTTGCGGACCAGATCCTCTGCATCTTTGTGAGCCATCAACCAAAAGAAACCGTGCGGGAAGGCCTTGGCCACTAGAGATTTTGAGTCGACGTGGTGTCCACAATCTCCATCGCGAATTTCATTCAAAAATTTCTAACCTTCCTCTGGTGAAACACATAGTTGAAAAACCCTAGTCACGCTGCACTTGTGCAGCTCACAATTAACTATTGTCATGGATTTAGAACGCCGGGTGATCTGCCTGGCCAGGTTTTCATCATTAGGTAACACACCCCGATTCAAATAGTCCAGGTAAGGCACAGTCCAATCCGAAGGGGCATGTAGAGCCGCCACCAGTTGCCCCTCCGGGTCAGGAACAGCTAAATCTTCCTCAGAAGGTAATTTGATAGTCGGATGATATAAAACGTCCAGAAAGATATTTGGCGGCACCGGCTTTTGCTGAGAGCCTAACCGTGATAAGGCATCATCCGCCTCATTCCTACGGCGATCAATGTGGTCTACCTGATAACCTTTGAAGTGATCGGCGATAACATCCACCGCCTGATGATAAGCCGCCATCCGCGGGTCCTTGGAATCCCAAGTGCCTGAAACTTGCTGAGCCACAAGATCTGAGTCGCCAAAACACCTTACCCGGCTTGAATTCATCTCCTTGGATACCCTGAGACCATGAAGCAGGGCTTCATATTCAGCCGTATTAATTGTGCAAGGGAACATCAACCGGAGCACATAACAGAACTTATCACCCTTGGGAGATGTCAAGACAATTCCTGCCCCTGATCCTTCCAGCTGCTTGGATCCATCAAAGTTTATAGTCCAGTACGTGTTATCCGGCTTTTCCTCAGGAGCTTGACACTCTGTCCAATCATTTATAAAATCCACAAGGGCTTGGTACTTGATGGCCATACGATGCACATACTTCAGATTGAGAGGCCCCACCTCCAATGCCCACTTAGCAATCCTACCAGTGGCTTCTCTGTTCTAGATTATGTCCCCCAACGGAGCAGAACAGACCACGGTGATCTGGTGCCCAAAGAAGTAGTGTTTTAACTTGCGATTAGCCATGAAGACCCCATACACCAATTCCTGCCAATGTGGATACCTCTGCTTCGATTCCGTCAGGACCTCACTGATATAATAAACCGGCCTTTGAACCGGATACTCCTTCCCGGCTTCCTTGCGCTCGACCACAATTACAGCGCTGATGGCCCAATTATTAGCTGCCACGTATAAAAGCAAAGGCTCTTTCTCAATCGGAGCGGCTAACACCGGTGGCTTAGTGAGCTGCTTTTTGAGTGTCTCCAATGCTTCACTAGCCGCCGTACTCCAGACAAATTTGTCCGTCTTTTTCATCATCTGATATAAGGGGATAGCTTGCTCACCTAGGCGTCTTATGAACCAGCTCAATGCGGTGATCCGTCTCGCCAAGCATTGGACATCGTTAATACAGGCCGGATCTGCCAGGGAGATGATAGCTTTGATTTTATCCGGGTTAGCTTCAATGCCACGCTCAAAAACCAGAAATCCTAAGAGCTTGCCAGCCGCAACACCAAAGACACACTTAGCCGGGTTAAGCATTATCTTATACACCCGAAGATTATCAAAGTTCTCCCTTAAGTCATCCAAAAGGGTCTGCTTGTTCCTTGATTTGATCACAATATCGTCCACGTAAGCATGGACGTTGTGCCCGATCTGACTGTGAAGGCAATTCTGTACACACCGCTGATAAGTTGCTTGGGAACTCTTGAGCTCAAAGGGCATAACACATAACAGAAAGCTCCTAAAGGTGTAATGAAGGTCGTCTTCTCCTGGTCCTTAACTGACATTTTCATCTGATGATATCCTGAGTAGGCATCCAGGAAGCACAGGTTTTCGCAACCTGCCGTAGCATCAATGATCTGATCAATACGAGGGAGAGCGAAAGGATTAGCCGGACAAGCTTTGTTAAGGTCCGTGTAGTCCACACACATATGCCATGTGCCGTTCTTCTTGAGCACTAGCACCGGGTTAGCCAACCACTCCGGATGAAAAAACTCAACAATGAAACCCGCCGCCAAAAGTCGGGCTACTTCTTCCCCAATGGCCTTGCGCCTCCCCTCATTGAACCGCCGTAGGAATAGCTTGATAGGCTTAAACTTAGGATCCACATTAAGGTTGTGCTCAGCGAACTCTCTCGGTACACCCAACATGTCAGAAGGTTTCCATGCAAAGATGTCCCGATTCTCATGGATGAATTCGATGAGCGCGCTTTCCTATTTGGGATCCATGTGAGCCCCAATGATGAACTGCTTGGATGAGTCGCCCGGAGCAAAATCTATTGCCTCGGTGTCATCCGCCAAAAACTTGAGGGGCGGCTCAGCCTCTGTTGTTGGTTTTTTCAACGGGGTCATATCCTCCGGATCAACATTCTCCTTATAAAACTCAAGCTCCTCCTGAGCACAACTGGATTCTGCATAAGCCGCATATCCTTCCTCAAACTCTATAGCCGTCTTCCAATCACCATGAACGGTAATTGTGCCTTTTAACCCGGGCATCTTGAGCTGTAAGTAGACATAGCAGGGCCTAGCCATGAACTTAGCATAAGCCGGCCACCCAAACAACGCATGGTAAGAGCTCTTGATTTTTACCACCTCAAACCACAAGGTCTCTACCCTGTAGTTATATTCGTCACCAAAGGCGACTTCCAAGGAGATCCTGCCCACCGGGTAAGCTGACTTGCCCGGTACCATGCCATGAAAAACGGTGGATGAGGGCTTAAGATCACTGTCAAGAAGCTTCATCCGGCAGAAGGTATCATAGTAAAGGATGTTGATACTGCTACCTCCATCCATGAGCACCTTATAAACCATATATTCTGCCACTTGAGGGGCAACCACCAAGGCCAGCCGCCCCGGGTCATCAACATGCGGCGGGTGATCCTCCCGGCTCCACGTGATGTCGTATTCTAAACACTTCAAGTATCGTGGTATAGCCGGCACAGCCGCATTGAATGCCCGTCGGCGTAACTTCTGATCCCGTTTGTTAAGGCTGGTCATGAAAACATGATATTGGCCCGAACTGAGCTGCTTTGGGTTACTATGAAAACTGGATGGATTATGCTGCTGCTGATTGTTGTTACTAGAGTGCTGAGCATGTCCTCCTTCATTGCCCTAACCATGATGACCGGGCCCTGAACCGCCGGATCTAAATCCGGCCCCTAACCCACCGGGTCCTGAACCACCGTGCGGGCCACCGCCCTGATTATTGGTTTGCATGTAGTAATTCTTGAGCCTCTGCATGAAATGGTCCTCTCCCCAGGTGTGATTCGCCGGCTTATCGGGCTGACTGTGGTCTGGACAGGGCTTCTTAAGCGCCTCCTCTAAATTAAATGTAGCCCTATTCTTATTAAAAGAGGGCCTGAACCTCCCATTGCCCTTAGGATGATTCTGACCGGTATTTGTATTGGCTACCAGTTCTGATCCGCTGTCAGAGCTCTTCCGTTTATTCTGATTACCGTTGTTAGCCACACCCTTTCCTTGATTACCTCTCTTGCTCTGAACGACCTTCTCCTCGTCAGAGCCTGGATCCTTAGTGTTATCAGAATCGGCGTATTTCGTGAGGGCCATCATGAGCTCACCCATGTCCTGACATGTGCGCTTGAGCCGGCCTAGTTTCTGCTTCAGCGGGACGAATTGACAGTTCTTCTCTAAGATCAGCACCGCTTGAGACGTCGTGATTTGCTTAGAGGAGTAGATGATTGTCGACACTCGCTAGGCCCAATGGTGAGCCGACTCATTCTCCTTCTGAACACAGTAATCGAGATCCACAATGGTCATGGGCTGTTTGCAAGTTCCTTGAAAGTTTTTGATGAACCTTGCCCTCAACTTAGCCCAAAAATTGATGGTATTGGGTGGCAAGCCCTTTAACCATGTGCGAGCCGGACCTTCCAGCATCATGATGAAGTATTTTGCACACACCGCCTCACTGACGTCAAACATTTCCATGGCAAGCTCATAACTTTCGATCCAGGCCTCCGGAGATAGGTTGGCAGTGTAGTTCGGGACCTTGCGGGGCCTTTTGAAATCCTTTGGCAACCGCTCACTCTGTAGAGCCGGCGACAAACATGGCACTCCAACCGTCCTGTAGCGACCCGACCTGAAAGGTCGAATCTCCGGTGTTTCCGTACCATCCCAAGATCATGCTGGTACACACACGGTACATCAATGTATATATCAAAGGGAAATCACACAGCATTATATTAATCGAAATCTCATTTCGAGTCCTTTATTACAATAATCATTACAATAAAGTGGCTGAAGGCCAACTCATGAGAATATCTAAATCTTGCGGAAGCGTCGAAGGTAGATGAGTCCATCTGACTCCAAGGGCATCTCACTGAGCATAGAACGTGTCCTCACTCCTGGTCGGAAAAATACTCTACAACATGATACGTTGCAGCCATGTAGGTCAGCATATGGAATATGCCGGCAAAGTCACAAGAGAGGGGTGAAAAGATAATCATCTAAACTATATGCAAATATGGCAGATGGGGTGGTAAGTTTTGCGTAAAGCCAATTTTCCTACAACAAGAGAGGTTTAAGCAAAATATTACTAAGTTGGTTGATTAATGAGATGGTTCCACCAACCAATTCTCATACCCAAATTATTAATACCCACATCATCATATTAAATGTGTTGAGAGTTCCGGAAGTTTCAATTCCTTTGGCTCAAGTCGTCCATGACCGTGGACACGGCTAATCGATTAGGTTTGAGTACTCTGCAGAGTTTTGCACACGTTCCCCACAAGATTTGGTCGCCTCCGTTTGATTTCTCGCACTTCAGGGTGTTTGAGAAACGGATGACCAAAACATGGTCTTCCAAAGGGTTTCCCTACGACTCTGTCGGTGCCCATCCTTTCCTACCGTTCTTCTACCTCTCGTAGCACCGCCTGTCCAGGGTCACCACGATATCCAACCAAGCCAGAGCCCATAATGACTTGTGGCTGTGCAGGTAAGCCTTGGGTCTTAAAGCATCCATCCATCTCTTTGTGCCTGGGTGGACCTTGCCGCGTGAATACTGGCCATCTCCAACATCACCTAGGCAAGTCCACTGGTTTCTCCAGGGTGCCGTTCAACCATCATCCACCCAGAGGTATGTTGAAAACTTGAATTCTTGATCATCATAGTAGGTCTTGAAATTATTAAATCTCTCAACTCTCATGAATCACACAACCAACCCCGTCTATTAATAGCATAGCAAAAGTAAAACAACGTTTCCCAGGGCCAATGTTGTCAAGGGGTTGAGAGGGGTACCTACCACATGATACTACTACAATGTAACCAAGTTTCCAACTAACCTATCTTGCATGCAATTGGGGTGATGGTAGAACTAATGCATATAAAACATGGGTAAAACAATGATCAAGGTGACTTGCCTGATTGATGATCTTCGTACGTGAGTGACTCTAAGTAACAAGCTTCGCACTTCGGATAATCTAACGAAGCAAACAAGCACTCAATAAGCATACAACAAAATATTGTAACTCACAAACATCAACCAAGAACTAGTAAACAAATCAAGACAAAACAATGCACAAATCACAAGTAAGAAAAACACACAAAGTTTTGTTTACTAGGAGGTGATTGATAAAACACTACTATCTTAATAAAACTATTTTGTAATAAAAAAACAATTGTTGATAGCAAGAAACTATAAAATATTTTTGTTAATAAACAGAAGAAAAAATCAATTTAAGTTTGTTGACAAAACTTTTGTAAAGTTTGTAAAAGTTTTGGTAAACACTAAATGGAACAAATATAGTTTTACTAACAAAAGAGCAAAACAAAACTAATTAATTATTATCAAAACATGTTCTTAACAGAAAAGAATTTACAAGTAAACTTGTCTTAGAGAACAGAATTAAATTATATAAAACTTTGTTTGAAAACAAAACCATTACTAACTAGTGGTTTTAATCAAAATAACCTATTTGAAAAGAAATTGTGATTCCTATCTTAACAAGGAAATAAACTAAACAATTTTATATTTTTATAAACAATAAGTAAAACACTAAATGTATAAACAACAGAACCTACTAAACAAATTAAAACTAAATCTAAATTAAACTAACTAAAACTAAGTAAATAAAACTATATTATAATACTAGGCAGATTCTGCTTATAGCTAGAACACTATTCAAAATCATCCTGAAAATCCTCAAACTAAACATGGAGGTAGTCCTAATTAATACCAAATAGTAGCAAAAAGATTCATATCAAAATCTACAAACTCTAGTTATTCAGATTTGAAGATTTTAAGCAAATTTGATTAAATTCAAATTTTATAATTCAAATTTGAAATTTAAAAGTACAGGGTGAAACTAAATGAAAAATGTGAGCTATTGCAAAAAGAATCAACTCAAAACACTTAACAAGTTAAAAGATATAAGCAAAACAAAATTTGAATACACTCTGTTAACTAAAACAAAAACAGAAAAGGGAAAAAATCTACCGAACGGCCAGGGGGCTATGTGGCACGATCCTATTGGCTAGCTAGTGCGCGCGTTGGATGGTTTCGGGCGGGCGACCGGTCGGTAGAGAATACCGATTCGGAATTAATTTCGATCTAATCTAAGACGTTGGTTTGCGATCGAACGGTTACGGAGTGAGAGGGGGAAGCTCACAGAGAAAAAGGTCGCCGGCGAGGGTTCTCCGGCGAGTCTGAGACGACGACGTTGTCGGTGTTGGCGCTCCGGTGGTCGAGGGATGCAGCAAAGTGGTCCGGGCAATGGTGACGGGTCTCCGGAGTCGACTGGTGGCACGTGTGGGTGGAACGGTGGTCGGAATCGACGGCTACGGTCGACGGGAGCTTCGATGGGGGTGGCTACTCCGGCGAGCAATTGGGCAGCGCCTCGGCGAGGGACAGAGGGGGTTTGGGGGGGAAATGAAAGGTGGGGCTGGCCGGTACTTATAGGGTGCTCGGGGGGTGCGGGGGAGGAGAGAGGAGAGAGATCCGGGAGGGGGCGAGTAACTGCCGGCGGTCCGGCGCGCGCGCGAGGTAGAGGGTGACCGGTCGGGTGAAACGGTCGGTTGGGGTGGGGTCCAGCGTTAGTGAGAGAGAGAGAAGTGAAAGCGCGTCGGTCGGCCGACCGGTAACGGTCTCGGCTTTTAAAGCCGTTGGGCCGGCCCGTTTAATACAGTAACTGCTACCGTTTCCTTTTAATAATTTTCCAGAGACGTTCAAAAACATTTAAAGCATTCAAATCATCTCTAAGTATAGGGGTATTATATATCAAAATTAACAGAATAATAAATGCCATTTAATGAACATTTCTATTCTGTCATTTGAATACTTTGAAAAAAATAATATTTGAGAAATTACCTAATTGTTTTTAAATCCTTTTTGCAAATCTTTTCAAAATAACCCCTGGTTTTTATTGTTCAAATATATCACCAAGATGACCCTGGTGTGGAGTGTCATGTTCCTCCTCTCATATTTGAACTTTTTTCCAAAATTTCAAATAGGTGAAAGCAACTTAGGGAAAAATAGAAAGGGCTTTCAGAAATTCAGAGAAGGCATTTCAACAATTGCATACATTCAAACAAAGATGCAGATAGATGCATAGCTATATTTCATAACATTCCAAAATGGAATTTTGGGATGTTACACGTTTTGGCGGCTGCTCCCAGTCCTACTGAGACGGAGGGTGCGAGGCCTTGGTGAGCCGCCGGGCCCAAAGTTGCCGCCTTCTGCTGGCTTCTCGTCTGGGTCATGAGCGTTTGCATATTCAGAACTGGCTGATCACCCGCCGGAGCCTCTCTATGCCGATTGCTGCTAGAAACCGCTGGAGATTCATAGCGCCAGCTGAAGCTCCGGCTAGGGAGAGGGGTTGAATGAACGCGGCTCTGGCTGTGAGTATACTTCTCCTACTGGGCCATCGCCGTCTGAAGATATCCAATGGCGTTCCGTACCTCTTCCGCAAAAGGTGCTTCATCCAGAATTGGAATTGTTTCCAGCCGGGTAGCTGCTACCACCATGTTCTCGGCTGGGTTAGAATAATGACCCGCCGGCGTTGGAAAGACCACTGGTGGGGCTTGGTTTTGACGGGCTGGGTGAGATATTGGTCGAGCTACCGGGCGGCTTCCAGGCGCATCCGCTACTCGTCCCGTTCCTGGCGTGTTGAAAAGATTCCTAGCTTCATAACATTTTGGTAAGCGGGATTGATGTCTCATCTGATGTATTGCAGCTGCCGATTGTTGTTCCAGCCCAAGGCAGAAAGCATCCGTCTTAATGTGTTCTGCCTCTTCCTCCATCTGGATCTTCAGTTCAGCTATCCTTTGTTGCCCCTCTGCCATCCGGTCCTTGAGCCTCACAATCTCTAAGTTCTGGACGACTTGATTATCTTGGGTGACTTTAGTGGCCATCAGGGCCCTAAGCTTGTTCATAAGATCCAGAAGAATTTGAGCCGACGGTGGCGGATCAGCACCTGAGGTTGCCGCTCCTGCGGCTATGCTGCTCGTACCTGGGGCTGACCCCGCCATAAACACGGCAGCATGAACCGGTGGCCCAAGAATGTCCAAATCAGAGCGATCCGACTCAAGGTAGGGCTCGTCATAGCCCCCGAGCCCACCATGGTGAAGCTGGTAAATTTACTCCATCTCTCCACTCGAAGATTCATCTTCTAAATAGACAAGAGTTTCCTGGGAGCCAGAAGCTTCCAGATCCATACCTTGAGTGAAACCTACAAAGACGCGCTTCCGGCCCGGGTTAACACGAGGGGGCCATACATCACAGGCGGGTTGTGCACGCCGAGCTGGCTCAACAATGTTGGTGCAGATGCCCAGCCCGGGTGTAGATCTGTCGGTCCTGCCGATGAAGACGTGAATTCCGCCGAACGGAACCCGGAATCCATATTCCACAGAAACGGCATCAAGCCCCCAGCCGGCATCGTCGATGTAGAGCCGGCCGTGGCGACTCTTTCTCATCCTTCCGACCACGTATCCTTCGAGCCCTGGGAGAGAGCCCTTTGAGAACTCAACACCACCGAGCGTCAGCCCCACAGTGGGCGCCAACTGTCGTGGTTTTGTCACGGCAGATGTCCGGGTGACCGGACTTGGATTCGAGGCCATTGCTAACATGGTGGACTCAAAGGGGTTGGTTGGGACGAAGGACACGAGTTTACCCATGTTCGGCCCCTCAAGATGAGGTAACAGCCTATGTCCTGCTTGTGCCTGTATTGCTTGATGTATCGATTACAAGGGAGCTCTTGCTTGACCTAGTTCTCGATAGCCTATCCTTAAGTCGCCCCGGGTCTTGCCTTTATATAGGAGGTCAAGGCCACGGTTCATACAAGTTGTAACCGACTCTCATAACATATCCGAGTCTACCTCTACCTTCTCTTGCCTTTCCTGTCCAAGTTGTCCCTGGGCGGCTTACGCGCCTGGGTCTTCTCCATCCGGGCCGCCTTCCGGCCCATCCTGTAAAGCCGCTAGGCGTCTTGGGCCTTAATTCTTCATGGCTTACTCTTGGGCTGGCGTACGAGCCGCTTGGTGTGGCCTGAAACCCTCATGGCGGGTCTCACCATGGGGTTATATCCCCAACAAAAACCCTGATACTTCGAAAGGGATTGTCCAGTTTGTACACGAAGTGCAACTAGTTTTTACCGTAACCCTCTCTACTTTTTAGCACATGCTATGTGGGTGAAATAATGATACCGTGCCAAGTTTCAACCTTGTCAGAGTTCATTTGTAGTGCTTTTCAATTTTAGGGTCATTTAGCTGGAAAAATAATAATAAATGCATGAAAAATAGGGAATGAAGTAGAAAATGGTTGAAAATTGATGATGTGGCTTTGGATGGTGCATGTTGAATGCACAAAAAGTCTAGAGTTGAAACAAGATTAAAAAATGTTTTGATAAAGTAAAACGGCTATAACTTTTGCATACAATGTCCAAAAAAAGTGTAATGGAAAATTATTATTTGTTAAATAAATGATGTCATATTTGGATTCCTCACGTTTTTGTGATAATAATCGATATATTATTTTTCCAATTTCGATTTACAGATTTAAAGATATTAATTATGCCAACCGGGACTATAAGTGGAGGCCTTTAGTCCTGACACTTTAGTCCCGGTTCAAGAACCGGGACAAAAGGCTCATTTTCTACTAGTAGTGATACCCCAACGATAGTGTATTAGGCTGAAAATAGCAAAGTACGTACTCAATGATAGCATGTGCATAAGAGCATTAGTTTTGTCTTATTGATGTATGTGTTTGCAACTCTAATCCAAGTCAAAACTTAATTTTCTTGCAAACATGTTAGAAATCTCCACCGAAAACGATCAAGCTATAAGGACATGCATAACGAATAAGCATTTTCAAAATATATCATATAGAGAAGTATTAATTAAGGATGCAACATGCGCCTCCTGTCAAGACCATGAGACGGCAGACCACCTCTTCGCCCTTTGCTGTCGGTCTGCCCCGGTCTGGTCTTTGCTTGGCATGGGGCCCTTTCTCTCTGTCATGGACATCATCTCCTCGACTCCTCCCCTTGGACACTTGGCCTGATGGGCTCTACATTCTTCTTTGGCATGTGTGGAAGGCGCGGAATGATGTGGCGTTCAACTCCATCACCTGTGGGGCAACGGATGTTTTGTGTCACGCTGCTGATAACACCATGCTCTGGGCTCAGCGATACGATAGCGGTCTGCAAGAACAACTCCGTCAGTTTTGCTCCTTCCTTTTCATGTCCGTTTAGCTCCCCTATCTTGGTCTTTCTCCCCCTGTTTGTAGCACTTTCTTTTACCATGTTGTTTTTATCTCCTCGATGGAAAACATTGTATGACGGCCTCCTCGTTTTCCGGTAATATAACAACCGATGGGGCTTCACCCCCCCCCCCCCTCGCGTCATTCTCGAGAAAAACATAATTTTAGAAATGATTAACATGCAAGATAATATCATATCTGGAATTTACACAATTTTCTATGCGATTTCTGTTTATAACTTTAATTTTCTTGCAAACATGTTAGAAATCTCCATCGAAATCGATCAAGCTGTAAGGACATGCATAATGAATAAACAGTTTCAAAATATCCCATTTCGAGAAAAGTATTAATTAAAGATGCAACATAAACATAATTTTATAAATGATTAATATGCAAGATAATATCACATTTGGAATTTACACATTTTTCTGTGTGATTTCCGTATATAACTTTTTAAATTTGGAGTAAGGATTTGAAAGATATGAATATTTTAAAAATACTTGAATGTGCCAAAGAAAATGTTAAAAAGAAAATGACTGGTCCGAAATTGGAACATTGGATAAGATGGCGATTGGGAGAGGCTGCTCATTTGAAATCAGGGAGAAAAGGAAGGAAAAATGAGAGAAGGAGTACTCAAACTTAGGTCTATAGCATGGAAGAGATATGCTTCAGCAAGTAGGGTCCTTGTGCACTTGTGATTTGTTAGGGGATAACATTATACATGACCCAACCGCGGTGCAGTGACTTTGAACAAAAATGAATCATTTTTCCCACTTGCGGGTGGCATTGGTGGATAATTTTTTGTCAACTTTGAGGGTAATTTAATGATGGACGGACATAAGAAATCCATTCTTTATTAGTAGGTATAGATATAGGTTGGTGTTAACTATCATGGCATCTAAGTTGTACTTTACTGTCCATTTGAGGCAATGTAGGACGGAATGGTGGTGTTCCAAACTAATCATTGAAGAAGTGGTTGAAATGCAAAATTTTATGTTACATACTGATAGTTCACTAACCAATTGTTGCCTTTGTAGTAGTTATCCATTAGGGCATTTGCAAAGGAATACGCCACCGACTCTTAGTTGTGACACATAGGATAATTGCTACTCTCTTCGATCCATATTAGTTGTCGCTCAAGCATATGTATCTAGCAATGAAATATGTCTAGATACATTCATTTCAGTGATAATTAATATGGAACAGAGGGAGTGATATTTCTTCATTCCTATATGTATCGATTACACATACGGGGTCCAATTACACACAGGGTACTGGCGATCTATAATTTTAGACCAAATGATATTTCATTCTTTATGTGACTCAAATTTTTAGAATACCTAGGCTAGGCAATTGTGAATCAATGAAAACCAATAGTGATGCATGCCAAAGTTGTGTTGCATATGAACAAGATAACTGGTTGCAGTAGCGTGTATCTCACTAGATTGTACCATGTGGTGGTTTAGTGAAGTAATGTAGGATAAGCATGTTCAGAGCTTCTTTTTTGGTAATTGTAATTGAGTTCCAAAAGGTCCCATTAGGTTGCCACAATTCACTAGTTAACTGGTACATTGTGGATATATGTTCATTCTGTTTCCGTCCTACTTTAATTACCTGCACGGTTGGTCATTCCTATTTTGATATATCATGTTGTCCCTGTTAGGCTTCTAGAACCAATGCAGGACAAACCAATTGTGATCCTAACCAAGGGATAAAAAGTAGTTGAGTTTCAAACGCCACAAAAGGGTTGTGACGATACACAAACTAACCGATTCCGTCGTAGTTCTTCTCTTCTTTAAGTCGTCTTTAGCGTGTACGAACAATTTGACTTGTTGTTGATGGCGTGAGATCATTCAACACGTCATATGCCCCAAGGAATGAATAATTAATATGATCCTAATGGAGTAAATTTAAGAGATTATAATTTTCATTGACAATAAGGTTACATCATAAAGTTGTAATAACAAAATTGTATCCGCATTGTGAGCACATTATCGTGACAAATACTCATAGCTAATATAGATAGCCAATTGACACATGAGTAGGGTTTAGTTTGGAGATGGTAGCACATGTGTTATCTACTTCTATAGATATTGGCTTCGCTCAGTGTATTCCTAACAAATACATCAAGGACCTTGATAATGAATCGGTGCATTTTTTCCATCAAATAGTGAAATAGGTGATGGAGGCACATAGTTTGATGGGAAAATGCATTAGATATACATAACCCCTTTAGTGTTAGATTCTCGCAATCAGATTAGAAGACATGACTCTACCTTTAATCCCTCTTGGATGTGTTTATCATGGATTTTTAATATTGGTTCGTATTTACAATACCCTATGTTTTATGATGTTTTCTAGGAGGTTAGATAGCAATTAAGTCATATGAAAACACTAGTAGTTCAACTCAATATACTGAGTTGTTAGATCATACTATTGGATTGTTATGATGTTGCGCGCAAAGTCTTACTTGTCTTTTACAAGTCACATAGAAAACCAGAAGAACAATATCCTACAATCTGCTAGTATAAAATTGCACATTGCTAAATGTTAAAATAATGTTGTACTCCTCCAATTGCAACTTCCAAGTGATAGGTTTTAGAGCTAGAGGGTGTCCCAATGTAATCTTACGTATTCAAACTCCATCCCCTCGTCAATTCTCTTTGTCTTTAACAATTATATCACTTGCAATCGGCTCCACTGGTAAACAATAGCACCAAGGTATTGCTCGTCTCACATTAATAGTGCGATGTGTCTTCTTTATGGATGACTATAGATGTACACTATGTGATAAAAGGCCGATGAAACAACTCACCGTGTGTTTTGGGGCTGCAACTTTCCTTCTGACTGTTGGAATCTCATCATCCCGCTTTGCAAGAGAGCAATTTCATTTTATGATGAAGCTCTATTCACACTTGATAGATTAGCCAATAAAATGGCCACGGAAATTCTCATACTTGGGTACTGGAATAATTGGATGCAAAGGAATGGAAATACTTTCAGAAACATAGCTCCCTTTGTTTGCTCCTCGAAGCATTCCTCTGAACCAGACTTGGTGCTTCCGAGCCACATGATTACGGACACGCATGTTGCTGGCTTGCAAGAGGGGTTAAGAGTTTTTGACTGATTTCTATGGCTTACTGTTTCCTAGAGTTGGCATTGGTTAACTTTGTCAGCGGAGTTTTTTCTCTTCCATTTCATTCCTCTCACTTTGTAACATACTTATACGTAATTCATACAATATTACTGTCGAACAATTGTTCTATGGTCAGAGCCTGAAAAAATAAAATATAATTGGCTCATATGTTATTCATAGTATTTGAAACTAGGATTCTGGGAAAGTAGTTTATCAAACTGGTGAGTGTTTGTACATCTAGCGTTGATTGTGAGTATCCCTTCAATCAACCTCTAATACCCCTAGGTAGTGACTCAATGCTGCTCCTAAGGCCGTCCCCGCGTTTAGTGATTCTAGAGATTCAATTTTGGACGGAAGCTATCACGGTCGTTCCTATGTGTTGATAGAGATGTCGTTCCCTGCTCTCCAATGTGTCTATCGGTTTACTTGCAGGATACCCCACTTGTGTATTTATTTTCTAGCTGTAATAGTCATGCGCTTCGGTGATTTTATTAATACAATACAAATAAAAAGAGAGTCTACACAAAATATATTTACAAGAGAGGAAAAATTTAAGAGACAATGGGATTACATGTGGGCGAACACTGGCACCAGTGCAAATCAATGTCCCTCTTAACAAGAAAAACAACATCTATGAGATGAAGGGATGCATCCTGGAAAATGTGGTTCTTCCACTACCTCCACAATTCCCACGAAATATACGGGATAACCTTGCTAAAAAATTTGTGTCGCAACGATTCAAGCGACTATATATGTGAGCTTGTTCGACCAAAGCAGCCCAAGAGATCGATATCATCTAGCGTGGCAGGATCAAGATGCACGGTGTGGAGAAGAATGCAAAGGATGTCAAATTCATGAACCTGAGCTGCAATACTGAAGCCCCCTGAAGGATTGTATTCAAGTATAGAACCCACATGTATATTGGAAACAAGTTGACATTGTGCTTTTGTATGGATGTTGGGTCTGGCCGTTGGCACACATACATGTATGCCTTAACATAGTGTGTTTGTATGTGTCCAATTGTTCATTGACAATAATAGGTGTTGAAGATTAGTCATAAATTTGATAATTGATGATAATTGTATATTGGTTGATGCCTCAGTGGGCTGTTTATATAAGTATAAAGTTTTGGAGTCCAAGTATGGAAGAGATAGATTACAATTCAAACTACCAAAACTAAACCGGCCGAATATACTCTAATATCCCCTCCCTCCCCCCGCCCCCCCTGCAGTGTCAACGTCGGGAGTAGCGATGTTGAGACTGGCTCATATGTCGGTGAAGGATGCATTGGGAAGCCCTTTGGTGAAAATATCAGCAAATTGAGCACTTGTTGGAACATGGAGAACCCGAACCTCACCAAGAGCCACCTTCTCACGAACAAAGTGGATGTCGATCTCAATGCGCTTCGTGCGACGATGCTGAACTGGATTAGATGCCATATAGACTGTTGAAATGTTGTCGCAGTAAACAATTGTAGCACGCTCGAGTGGTCAATGAAGCTCCACGAGGAGTTGTCGAAGCCAGACAGCCTCGACTATAGCATGTGCAATAGCCCGATACTCGGATTCAGCGAAGGACCTGGAAACTATTGGGAAATGTTGCATTGGAAACAAAAATTTCCTATGCACACGCAAGATCTATCCATGGTGATGAGCATCTATGAGAGGGAGAGTGGATCTACGTACCCTTGTAGATCGCTAAGCGGGAAGCGTTAAGAAACTCGGTTGGTGTAGTCGAACGTCTTTGCGATCCAAATCGCCGAGCTTCCCGCGATCCCATCATGATCCATCCCGCGATCTCATCACTATCCGGCTCGCGATCCCATCACGATCCGTCCCACGAACCAATCATGAATCGTCTCGCGATCTTGATCACGGTCCTTCCGATCTAACGCCAAACGGACGGCACCTCCGCGTTCAGCACACGTACAACTCGATGACGATCTCCGCCTTATTGATCCAGCAAGAGGGAGCGGAGAGGTAGATGAGTTCTCCGGCAGTGTGACAGCGTCGTTGCGATGGTGGTGGAACTATTCCGGCGGGGCTTCACCTAAGCACTGTAGAAACCCGATCTAGAGGAGAAACTATGAACTAGAGGGTAGGGTTGCACGAGGCTGAAAATCAAGTGCCAAAACCCTAAAACCTTCTAGTATATATAGGAGTAGAGGAGGAGGAGGCTTGGCCCTCAAGGGGCCAGCCCTATGGTTCGGTCGAACCAAGGAGGGAGGAGTCCTCCTCCTCCACTCCTAGTAGGATTAGGATTCCTTCCTTATTTGGTCCCTTTTTGCCTTTTTCCACCTTTTTCCTTTTGGGCTTTTCTTTCCAGACACATGGGCCTTGTGTGGGACTTCCACCAGTGCACTAAGGGCTGGTATTAACTCTCCCACAGCCCAAGAAGCCTCTTGGGTTGAAATACCCCTCCCGGTGGTCTCCCGGTACACTACCGACACTCCCGATACACTATCGATGAGCCCGAAACTTTTCCGGTGACCAAAATAGGACTTCCTATATATCAATATTTACCTCCAGACCATTCCGGAGCTCCTCGCGATGTCCGGGATCTCATCCGAGACTCCGAACAACCTTCTGTCACCACCATACATAACTCTATACTACCAAAACGTCACCGAACCTTAAGTGTGCAGACCCTGCGGGTTCGAGAACTATGTAGATATGACCGAGACAGCTCTACGGTCAATAACCAATAGCGGGACCTGGATGCCCATATTTTTTCCTACATATTCGATGAAGATCTTTATTGATCGAACCTCTATGTCAAGGATTCAGTTAATCACGTATGATGTTCCTTTTGTTCTTCGGTATGTTATTTGCCCGAGATTCGATCATCGATATCTCCATACCTAGTTCAACCTCATTACCGGCAAGTCCCTTTACTTGTTCCGTCATACAAGATCCCATGACTAACACTTAGTCACTTTGCTTGCAAGGCTTGTTCTGATGTTGTATTACGGAGTGGGCCCTGAGATACCTCTCCGTCACACGGAGTAACAAATCCCAGTCTTGATCCATGCCAACCCAACAGACACCCTCGGACATACCTGTAGAGCACCTATATAGTCACCCAGTTACGTTGCGACGTTTGATCCACACAAGCCACTCCTCCGGTGTCAGTGAGTTGCATGATCTCATGGTCATAGCAACAGATACTTGACATGCCAAAAACAGTAGCATTAAACTGACACAATCGTATGCTGCGTTTGTAGTTTGGGCCTTGTCCATCACACCATTCTCCTAATGATGTGATCCCGTTATCAAATGACATCTCATGTCCATGTCTAGGAAACCTTAACCATCTTTGATCAACGAGCTAGTCTATCAGAGCCATACTAGGGACATGGTGTTGTCTATGTATCCACACATGTATTTGAGTTTCCGATCAACACAATTATAGCATGGATAATAAACGATTATTATGACCAAGGAAATATGATAATAACTAATTTATATTGCGTCTAGGGCATATTTCCAACAGTCTCCCACTTGCACTAGAGTCAATAATCTAGTTCACATCACCATGTGATTCGCATTGTTATGAATCTAACACTCAATGAGTTCTGGGGCTCGATCATGCTTTGCATGTGAGAGAGGTCTTATAGTCAATGGGTCTGCAACATTCAGATCCGTGTGTACTTTGCAAATCCCTATGTCAAACTATAAACACTGCTACCACACTCCACTTGGTACTATTCCAAATGGCTGCTCCACTATACGTATCCAGATTGCTACTACGAGTCATCCAGATTGGTGTTAAAGCTTGCATCGATGTAACTCTTTACGATGAACTCTTTATCACCTCCATAATAGAGAAACATCTCCTTAGTCATTTAGTTACTAAGGATAATCTTGACCGCTATCCAGTGATCCACTCCTGGATCACTCTTGTACCCCTTGACGGACTCATGGCAAGGCACACACAGGTGCGGTACACAGCATGGCATACTATACAGAGCCTATGGCTAAGCCATAGGGGACGATATTCGTCCTTTCTCTTTCTTCTGCCATGGTCGAGCTTTGAGTCTCACTCAACTTCACACCTTACAAAGCAGGCGAGAACACTTCTCTCTGACTAATCCATTTCGAACTCTTTCAAAATCTTGTCAAGGTATGTACTCATTCAAAGTCTCATCAAGCATCTTGATCTATCACTATAGATCTTGATGCTCAACAATTAGGTAGCTTTATCCAGGTCTTCCTTTGAAAAACTCCTTTCAAACAACCCTTTATGCTTTCCAAAAATTCTACATCATTTCCGATCAACAATATGTCAACCACATATGCTTATCAAAAACTCTATAGTGCTCCCACTCACTTTATTGTAAATACAAGTTTCTCATAAACTTTGTATAGACTCAAAACCTTTGATCACCTCATCAAAGTGTATATTCCAACTCCGGGATGCTTGCTTCAGTCCATAGAAGGATCACTAAATCTTGTTCACCTTTTAGCATCCTTAGGACTGACAAAACCTTTTGGTTGTATCACATACAACTTCTCCTCAAGTAAACTGTTAAGGAAAAGATGTTTTGTCATCCATCTGCCAGATTTCATAATTGAAAATGCAGCAACTGCTAACATAATTCCAACAGACTTTAGCATCGCTACGAGTGAGAAAGTCTCATCGCAGTTAACTCTTTGAACTTGTCGGAAACTTCTTTCTGACAAGTTGAGCTTTATAAATGGTGACATTTACCATCAGCGTCTGTCTTCATCTCAAAGGTCCATTTGTACTCGACGACCTGCCGTCCAACGAGCAAGTCTACCAAAGTCTATACTTGGTTTTCATACATGGATCCTTTCTCGGATTTCATGGCCTCTAACCATTTGTCGGAATTCAGGCCCATCATCGCTCGTCCATATCTCGTAGGTTCATCTTTGTCCAACTACATGACCTCCAAGACAGGGTTGTCGTACCACTCAGGAGCAGTACGCATCCTTGTCGACCTACGAGGTTCGATAGTAACTTGATGCGAAGCTTCATGATCATCATCATTTACATCCTCTCAACTGACGTAGGTTCCACAGAAACATCTTTCTGCGTTGCGCTACTCTCTGGTTGAAACAAGGTTCAACAACCTCATCAATTTCTATCTTCCTCCAACTCAATTCTTTCGAGAGAAACTTTTTCTCGGGAAAGGACCTGTTTTAGCAACAAAAACTTTATTCTTGGATCTGAGATAGAAGGTTCACCCAACTGTTCTTAGGGTAATCTATGAAGATGCATTTTTCCGCTTTCGGTTCGAGCTCATTAGGTGAAAACATTTTTTCACAGAAGCGTCGTAGCCCCAAACATTAAGAAATGACAGCTTAGGTTTCTATCAAACCGTAATTCACACGGTGTCATCTCAAGGGATTTAGATGGTGCCCAATTTAAAGTGAATGTAGTTGTCTCTGATGCATAACCCCAAAACTATAGTAGCAAAACGATAAGAGACATCATAGCATGCACCATATCCAATAGAGCACGACTATGACATTCGGACACACAATCACACTATGGTGTTCTAGGTGGCGTGAGTTGTGAAACAACTTTCACATTGTCTAAAGTTGTATGCCAAACTCGTAACTCAGATATTCACCTCCATGATCATATCGCAGACATTTTTATCTTCTTGTCACGATGATCTTAAACTTCACTCTGAATTTGCTTGAACTTTTCAAACGATTCAGACTTGTGTTTCATTAAGTAAACATACACTATATCTACTCAAATCATCAGTGAAGGTAAGAAAATAACGATATCCACCGCACACTACAAGACTCATTGGATTGCATACATCAACATGTGTCATTTCCAATAAATCACTTGCCCGCTCCATCAATCCGGAAAATGGGGTCCTTAATCATCTTGCAGGCAAAGAATCTTGTTGGACATCTCATATCTCGCAACACGAGCATGAGCCCGAGATCCTAATTTTAGCTCTTAGAACATCTCATATGTTCCGTGACGTTCAAAACGTTTCAGAGCCTCAATTCTCAACCGTAATGCATGACGCACTAAACTATCAAGTAGTCATCAGAACATGCTTGTCAGATGTTCACAACATCTACAGACGATGCTAGAGGGGTTGGCGCACCGAGTAGTGCATTAAGGACATAAGCCTTCTATGGAGCAATGAGGACAATCCTCAGATCACGGACCCAGTCCGCAATATTGCTACCATCATCTTTCAACTCTATTTCTCTAGGAACATATAAAAATTCAAGGGAGCTATAGCGTGAGCTAGTAATCTACAACATAATTTGCAAAGACACTATTGACTATGTTCATGATAATGAGTTCAATTAATCATATTACTTAAGAACTCCCACTTAAATTGACATCCCGTTGTATGTGAACGTAGAGTCTATCACACCTGATCATCACGTGGTGTCTCAACACCATGAACTTTCGCAACGGTGCACACTCGGGGAATTTACAATTTATCTTGAAATTAAAATGAGGGATCACCTTATAATGCTACCGTCGTCCTAAGCAAAACAAGGTGCATAAAAGGATTAACATCACATGCAAATCATAAGTGACATGATATGGCCATGAACTTGTGCTTTTGATCTCCATCATGAAAGCATCGGCATGATCTCCATCATCACCGGCATGACACCATGATCTCCATCATCTTGATCTCCATCAACGTGTTGCCATAGGGGTTGTCGCACCCACCATGCTTCTACTACTATTTCTATCGTTTAGGGATAAAGTAAAGCATTACATAGTGCTTAATGATTGACGCACAGGTCATACAATAATTAAAGACAACCCTGTGGCTCCTACCGGTTGTCGTACTCATCAACATGCAGGTCGTGATATTCTATACAATACATGATCATCTCATACATCACATATATCTCATCATGTAATTGGCCATATCACATCACAATATACCTTGCAAAAACAAGTTAGACGTCCTCTAATTGTTGTTGCATGTTTTACGTGGCTGCTACGGGTATCTAGCAAGAACAATTCTCACCTACGCAAAACCACAACGGTGATACATAAATTGCTTTTCAACCTTCTCAAGGACCGTCTTTGTCGAATCCGGTCCAACTAAAGTAGGAGAAACATACACCCGCCAGCCATCTTTGTGCAACGAAGTTACACGTCAGTCGATGGAACCGGTCTCTCGTAAGCGTACGAGTAAGGTTGGTCCGGACCGCTTCATCCCACAATACCGCTGAACCAAAACATGACCAAGGGAGGAAGCAATCTAAGCATCAACGCCCACAAACTCTTTGTGTTCTACTCGAGATCTCATCTACACATAGGCCTAGCTCTAATACCACTATTGGGGAACGTTGCATGGGAAACAAAAACTTCCTACGCACACGCAAGATCTATCCATGGTGATGAGCATCTACGAGAGGGAGAGTGGATCTATGTACCCTTGTAGACCGCTAAGCGGGAAGCGTTAAGAAGTGCGGTTGGTGTAGTCAAACGTCTTCGCGATCCAAATCGCCGAGCGTCCTGCGATCCCATCATGATCCGTCCCGCGATATAATCACGATCTGTCTCGCGATCCCATCACGATCCGTCATGCGAACCAATCACAAATCGTCTCGCGATCTTGATCACGGTCCTTCTGATCTAGCGCCGAACGAACGGCACCTCCGTGTTCAGCACACGTACATCTCGATGACGATCTCCGCCTTCTTGATCCAGCAAGAGGGAGCAGAGAGGTAGATGAGTTCTCCGGCAGCATGACGGCGCCGCGGCGATGGTGGTGGAACCCCGGCAGGGCTTCGCCTAAGCACTGCAGAAATCCGATCTAGAGGAGAAACTATGAACTAGAGGGTAGGGTTGCACGTGGCTGAAAATCAAGTGCCAAGACCTTAAAACCCTCTAGTATATATGGGAGGAGAGGAGGAGGAGGCTCGGCTCCCAAGGAGCCAGCCCTTGGGTCGGCCGAACCAGGAGGGAGGAGTCCTCCTCCACTCGGATTTAGAAGGGACTGATACGTCTCCAATGTATCTATAATTTTTGATCATTCCATGCTATTATATTATCAACTTTGGATATTTTATATGCATGAATATGCTATTTTATATTATTTTTGGGACTAACCTATTGACCTAGACCCCAGTGCCAGTTCCTGTTTTTCCATGTTTTTTACCTTTTTCAGATAGGAATATCAAACGGAGTCCAAATGGAATAAAACTTTCGCCATGATTTTTTATGGAAAATATCAAAAATACCAGAAGAAAAAGATATCGTAGAGGAGTCCCAAGGAATCCACGAGCATGGGAGGCACGCCCACCCCCCTGGGGGGCTCATGACTCCCTCGTGGCCCCTGACTTATTCTCGACACCATCTGCTCTTATAAATACAGAAACATCCAGAAATAAACCTAGATAGGGAGTTCCGCCGCCGCAAGCCTCTATAGCCACCAAAAACCAATTGGGAGCCCGTTCCGGGACCCTGTTGGAGGGGAAATCCTTCTTTGGTGGCCATCTTCATCATCCCGGTGATCTCCATGACGAGGAGGGAGTAGTTCACCCTCGGGGCTGAGGGTATGTACTAGTAGCTATGTGTTTGATCTCTCTCTCTCTCTCTCACGCGTGTTCTTGAGATGTCTTGATCTTGATGTACCGCGTGCTTTGCTACTATAGTTGGACCTTATGATGTTCTTCCCCCTCTCCCTTCTTGTAATGAATTGATTTTTCCCTTTGAAGTTATCTTATCGGATAGATTCTTTAAGAACACCTGATGTATGTCTTGCACGTGTCTATCTGTGGTGACAATGGGATATTCATGTGAGTACTTGATGTATGTTTTGGTGATCAACTTGCGGGTTCCGTGACCTCGGGAACCTACGCATAGGGGTTGGCACACGTTTTGACTCTCCGGTAGAAACTTCGGGGCACTCTTTGAAGTTCTATGTGTTGGTTGAATAGATGATTTTGAGATTGTGTGATGCATGTCGTATAATCATACCCATGGATACTTGAGGTGACAATGGAGTATCTAGGAGACATTAGGGTTTTGGTTGATTTTTGTCTTAAGGTGTTATTCTAGTATGAACTCTAGGATAGATTGAACGGAAAGAATAGCTTCATGTTATTTTACTACGGACTCTTGAATAGATCGATCAGAAAGAATAACTTTGTGGTGGTTTCGTACCCGACAATAATCTCTTCGTTTGTTCTCCACTATAAGTGACTTTGGAGTGACTCTTTGTTTCACATTGAGGGCTAGTTATATGATCCAATTATGTTATCATTGTTGAGAGAACTTCACTAGTGAAAGTATGAACCCTCGGCCTTGTTTCCAAGCATTGCAATATCGTTCGTGCTCACTTTTATTATTATTTACCTTGCTGTTTTTATATTTTCATATTACAAAAACCTATATATACTATCCATATTGCACTTGTATCACCATCTCTTTGCCGAACTAGTGCACCTATACAACTTACCATTGTATTTGGTGTGTTGGGGACACAAGAGACTCTTTGTTATTTGGTTGCAGGTTTGCGTGAGAGAAACCATCTTCATCCTACACCTCCTGCAGATTGATAAACCTTAGGTCACCCATTTAAGGGAAAATTGCTACTATCCTTCAAACCTCTGCACTTGGAGGCCCAACAATGTCTACAAGGAGAAGGTTGCGTAGTAGACATCAAGCTCTTTTCTGGCGCCGTTGCCGGGGAGGTTAGCACTTGAAGGTATATCTTTAGATCTTGAAATAGAATCTTTTAGCTTCTTTTTTTATCACTAGTTTAGTCTATTAAAAGAAAACTACAAAAAATGGAATTAAGGTTACCTCATATGCTTCATCTTTCCAATGTCTTTCGCGAAAATGATGGAAAATAAAATTGTGCTCAAGTGCTAGAAGAAGAATTACATAGGATGCTTGGCATAAAATATGTGAATGATGAGCATGATTGCAATTTTGTTAGTATGAATACTTTGAATATCCATGATACTAAGGATATACAAAGCTACAAGCTTAGGGATGCTATGTTTGATAAAGATGATCTTTTTAGTTCCCCCACTTTGAATGATCAAAATTATTATGATGAAAGCATGCCCCCTATATATGATGATTATTGTGATGATACTTATGCTATAAAGAAGAATGGTGATAAAACTTATCACAATTATGAGTACCCTTTTGCTAAACATTGCTCTTTTAATGTGGAAACAATTTGTAGTGCTCAAGTCTTTTATGAAACTCCCACTATTAATCATGAGAATAAATTTGCTTATGTGGAGAGTAGTAAAATTTGTATGCTTGTAGACCATGAAAAGAATGCTTTAGCTGCTGGTTATATTGTTGAATTCATTCATGATTTTACTGAAAATTATTATGAGAGAGGATCATATGCTTCTACATATTGCAATAATGTCAAGTTTCCTCTCTATGTGTTGAAAATCTTGAAGCTATGCTTGTTTTGCCTTCCTATGATAGATGATTATTGCACCAATAAGTTGTTTTTTCAAAAAATCCCTATGCATAGGAAGTGGGTTAGACTTAAATGTGCTAGTCATATGCTCCATGATGCTTCCATTCTGTTTCAATCCTTATGTTTTATGTGAGCATCATTGAAATCATCATGCCTAGCTTGAAAGGCAATAAAGAAAAGCACTTGTTGGGAGACAACCCAATATGTATCCTTACTGTTTTTGTATGTTCACATGATTAGTCTACTGTATTAATCATGTTCTATAGCTTTTATTTCAATAAAGTGTCAAGTAAAGCCTTTATGATTAGTTTGGGTGATAGTTGTTTGATCATGCTGAAAAGGACAGAAACTTTGCGCTCAAGAAATTACTTTTCATTCCTATCTAGAGAGATATTTTGAGATGATTCTTTTTGATGCTGATTTATATACAAATTGCCCTAATTTTAATAATTTTTTCAGAATTTGTTGAGGTGCAGAAGTATGGTTATCATTCAGATCATTACAGACTGTTCTGTTCTTGACAGATTAGTTTTTCAATGCATAGTTTGCTTGTTTTAGTGTTTCCCTAGATTATATTAAGTGATATAAATTGTGGAAATGATACGATACAGTAGGAATTTTGTGGGAACATTTATGAATCTTGTCTTGACAGTACCAAAATGAATGATTTGTCTTTATTATACTAACCCATCTCACGAAGTTCCGTTAAGTTTTGTGTTGTGAAGTTTTCAAGTTTTGGGTAAAGTTCGGATGGACAACGGATCAAAGAGTGGAGAGAGCCTAAGCTTGGGGATGCTCAAGGCATCCCAAGCCATATTCAAGGACACCAAAGAGCCTAATCTCGGGGAGGCTCCGGGAAGGCATCCACTCTTTCGTCTTCAATCCATCGGTAACTTTACTTGGGGCTATATTTTTATTCATCACATGATATGTGTTTTGCTTGGTGATACGTTTATTTTGCATCATAATTTTATATTGTTATTTATTACACTATGAGCTGCTATTACACATTATGGTACAATACTTATGCCTTTTCTCTCTTATTTTACAAGGTTTACATGAAGAGGGAGAATGCCGGCAGCTGGAATTATGGGCTGGAAAAGGAGCAATTCTGCACAACTCCAAAAGCCATGAAAATCAACGAGGAATTATTTTGGAATATATAAAAATACCGGGCGGAAGAAATACCAAAGGAGAGCCACCAGGAGGCCACGAGCCTGCTAGGCGCGGCCTAACCCCCCTGGGCGCGCCTGGGGGGCTCGTGGGCCCCCTGTGGCCCCTCTGGCCCCCATCTTCTCCTATATGAAGTGTTTCGTCCAAGAAAAAAATCAATATACATCTTTCGGGATGAGAAGCCGCCGCCACGAGGTGGAACTTGAGCAGAACCAATCTAGAGCTCCGGCAGGGCCGTCCTGCCGGGGAAACTTCTCTCTCGGAGGGGAAATCATCGCCATCGTCATCACCAACACTCCTCTCATCGGAGGGGACTCATCTCCATCAACATCTTCATCAGCACCATCTCATCTCCAAACCCTACTTCATCTCTTGCATCCAATCTCCGTCTCGCAATTCCGATTGGTACTTGTAAGGTTACTAGTAGTGTTAATTACTTGCTGTAGTTGATCCTAGGTGGTTTACTTGGTGGAAGCTCATATGTTCAGATCCTTAATGCTATTCAAATCCTCTCTGATCATGAACATAATTATGCTTTGTGAGTAGTTACGTTTGTTCCTGAGGACATGGGATAAGTCTTGCTACTAGTAGTCATGTGAATTTGGTATTCGTTCGATATTTTGATGTGTTGTATGTTGTCTCTCCTCTAGTGGTGTTATGTGAACGTCGACTACATGACACTTCACCATTATTTGGGCCTAGAGGAAGGCATTGGGAAGTAATAAGTAGATGATGGGTTGCTAGAGTGATAGAAGCTTAAACCCTAGTTTATGCGTTGCGTCGCAAGGGGCTGATTTGGATCCACTAGTTTAATGCTATGGTTAGACCTTGTCTTAATTCTTCTTTCGCAGTTGCGGATTCTTGCGAGAGGGGTTAATCATAAGTGGGATGTTTGTCCAAGTAAGGATAGCACCCAAGCACCGGTCCACCCACATATCAAACTATCAAAGTAGCGAACGTGAATCATATGAACATGATGAAAATTAGTTTGACAATACTTCCCTTGTGTCCTCGGGAGCACTTTACTTTATATAAGAGTTCGTTCAGGCTTGTCCCTTGATACAAAAGGGATTGGGCCATATTGTTTCACCTTTGTTACTATTGCTACTTGCTACCCGTTACAAATTATCTTATCACACAACTATCTGTTACCGAAAATTTCAGTGCTTGCAGAGAATACCGTGCTGAAAACCGCTTATCATTTCCTTCTGCTCCTAGTTAGGTTTGACACACTTACTTATCGAAAGGACTATGATAGATCCCCTATACTAGTGGGTCATCAAGACTCTTTTCTGGCTCTGTTGCCGGGGAGTGAAGCGCCATTGGTAAGTTGAATTTGGTAAGGAAATATTTATATAGTGTGCTGAAATTTATTGTCACTTGTCACTATGGAAACTAATCCTTTGAGGAGCTTGTTAGGGGTATCTTCACCTTGACCGGAAGCACAAAGAGTTGCTCCTCAACCTACGGCACCTACTGAAAATATTTATTATGAGATTCCTTCGGGTATGCTAGAGAAACTGTTGGCTAATCCTTTTACAGGAGATGGAACATGACATCCCAACTTGCATCTAATCTATGTAGATGAGGTTTGTGGTTTATTTAAGCTTGCAGGTTTGCCCGAGGATGAGGTCAAGAAGAAGGTATTTTTCTTATCTTTGAGGGATAAAGCATTGAATGGTATAGGCTATGTGATGATACTAGATCATGGAACTACAAACGATTGAAATTGGAATTTCATCAAAAAAATTATCCTATGCATTTGGTACATCATGATCGGAATTATATCTATAATTTTTGGCCTCGTGATAGAGAAAGTATCGCTCAAGCTTGGGGTAGGCTTAAGTCAATGTTATATTCATGCCCCAACCATGAGCTTCCCAAAGAAATTATTATTATGAACTTTTATGCTCGGCTTTATCATGACAATCGCACCATGTTGGACACTTCTTGTACCGGTTCTTTTATGAAGAGAGATATTGACTTCAAATGGGATTTATTGGAAAGAATTAAACGCAATTTTGAAGATTGGGAGTTTGATGAAGGTAAGGAGTCAGGTATGAATCTTAAGTTCGATTGTGTTAAATCCTTCGTAGAAACAAATACTTTTCGTGATTTTAGCGCTGAACATGGACTTGACTCTGAGATAGTAGCTTCTTTATGTGAATCATTTGCTACTCCTGTTAATCTCCCTAAGGAGAAGTGGTTTAAATATCATCCTCCCATAGAAGTTAATGTAGCTAAACCTATTCCAGTTGAAGAAAAATGTATTGCTTATAATGATTCTATTGTTCCTACTTCTTACATTGAGAAACCACCCTTTCCTGTTAGAATAAAGGATCATGCTAAAGCTTCAACTGTGATATGTAAGGGCTACATAGAACACCTACACCCCCTGAGCAAATTAAAGTTGAACCTAGTATTGCTATTATTAAAGATCTCTTGTCCGACAATGTTCATGGGCATGTTATTCAATTCTGTGAAGCTTCTGCTAGAATTGCTAAACCTCATGCTAGAGACAAACATAAACCTGTAGTTGGCATGCTTGTCGTTTCTGTTAAGATAGGAGATCATTGTTATCATGGTTTATGTGACGTGGGTGCTAGTGTTAGTGCAATACCTCGGTCTTTATATAATGAAATTGAAGATCAGATTGCACCTGCCGAGATGGAATATATTGATGTTACTATTAAACTTGCTAATAAAGATACTATCTGCCCTATGGGAATTGTTAGAGATGTTGAAGTCTTGTGTGGTAAAACTAAGTATCCTATTGATTTTCTCGTTCTTTCTACCACACAAGATAGCTTTTGTCCCATCATATTTGGTAGACCTTTCCTCAATACTGTTAATGCTCAAATTGATTGTGAGAAACAAACTGTTACTGTTGGCTTTGGAGGTGTGTCACATGAACTTAATTTTTGTAAGTTTGGTAGACAACCTCATGAAAAAGAATTGTCTAGTAAGGATGAAAATATTGCTCTTACTTCTATTGCTGTGCCTCCTACTGATCCTGTAGAGCAATACTTGCTTGAACATGAAAACGATATGCATATGGATGAAAGGAATGAGATAGATAGAATTATCTTTGAACAACGTCCTATCCTTGAGAATAATTTGCCTGTTGAATTACTTGGAGATCCACCTCCACCCAAGGGTGATCCTGTGTTTGAGCTTAAACAATTACCTGATACTCTTAAGTATGCTTATCTTGATGAAAAGGAGATATATCTTGTTATTGTTAGTGCTAACCTTTCAGAGCATGAAGAAAAGAAATTATTGAAAACTCTGAGGAAGCATTGTGCTGCTATTGGATATACTCTTGATGATCTTAAAGGCATTAGTCCCACTCTATGCCACCATAAAATTAAAATTGATCCTGATTCCAAACCAGTTGCCGATCCCAATGATGACTGAATCCTAAGATGAAAGAGGTGGTAAGGAAAGAAATACTAAAGCTCCTGGAAGCAGGTATTATTTACCCTGTTGCTCATAGTGATTGGGTAAGTCCGGTGCATTGTGTCCCTAAGAAGGGAGGTATTACCGTTGTTCCTAATGATAAAGATGAATTGATCCCACAGAGAATTGTTACTGGCTATAGGATGGTAATCGATTTTAGGAAATTAAATAAAGCTACTAAGAAAGATCATTACCCTCTACCTTTTATCGATCAAATGCTAGAAAGATTGTCTAAACATACACACTTTTTCTTTCTAGATGGTTATTCTGGTTTCTCCCAAATACTTGTCGCACAATTTGATCAGGAGAAAACCACTTTTACTTGCCCCTTCGGTAACTTTGCTTATAGACGTATGCCTTTTGGTTTATGTAATGCACCTGCTACCTTTCAACGATGTATGATGGCTATATTCTCTGACTTTTGTGAAAAGATTGTTGAGGTTTTCATGGATGATTTTTCCGTTTACGGATCTTCTTTTGATGATTGCTTGAGCAACCTTGATCGAATTTTTCAGAGGTGTAAAGATACTAACCTTGTCTTGAATTGGGAGAACTACCACTTTATTGTTAATGAAGGCATTGTCTTGGGACATAAAATTTCCGAAAGAGGTATTGAAGTTGATAAGGTTAAAGTTGATGCCATTGAGAAGATGCCATGCCACAAAGACATTAAAGGTATAAGAAGTTTCCTTGGTCATGCTGGTTTCTATAGAAGGTTTATTAAAGACTTCTCTAAGATTGCTAGGCCCCTCACTAATCTCTTGCAAAAAGATATTCCGTTTGTTTTTTATGATGATTGTGAAGAAGCATTTGAAATACTCAAGAAGGCCTTGATAACTGCACCTATTGTTCAACCACCTGATTGGAACCTACCTTTTGAAATTATGTGTGATGCTAGTGATTATGCTGTTGGTGCTATCCTAGGACAAAGAGTTGATAAGAAATTAAATGTTATTATGCTAGTAAAACTCTAGACAGTGCCCAAAGAAATTATGCTACTACTGAAAAAGAAATTTTAGCAGTTGTGTTTGCATGTGATAAGTTTAGATCTTATATTGTTGATTCTAAAGTTACTATTCACACTGATCATGCTGCTATTAAATATCTCATGGAAAAGAAAGATGCTAAACCTAGAATTATTAGATGGGTTCTCTTGCTACAAGAATTTGACTTGCATATTGTTGATAGGAAGGGTGTTGAGAACCCCGTAGCAGATAACTTGTCTAGGTTAGAGAATGTTCTTGATGACCCACAACCTATTGATGATAGCTTTCCTGATGAACAATTGAATGTCATCAATACTTCACGCATTACACCATGGTATACTGATTATGCTAATTACATTGTTGCTAAATATATACCACCTAGTTTCACGTACCAACAAAAGAAAAGTTCTTTTATGATTTGAGACATTACTTTTGGGATGATCCTCACCTGTATAAAGAAGGAGTAGACGGTGTTATTAGACGTTGTGTACCTGAGCATGAACAGGGACAGATCCTACAGAAGTGCCACTCCGAGGCTTACGGAGGACACCATGCTGGAGATAGAACTGCACACAAGGTATTGCAATCTGGTTTTTATTGGCCAACTTTCTTTAAGGATGCCCGTAAGTTTGTCTTGTCTTGTGATGAATGTCAAAGAATAGGTAACATTAGTAAACGTCACGAAATGCCTATGAATTATTCAGTTGTTATTGAACCATTTGATGTTTGGGGTTTTGATTATATGGGATCTTTTCCAAAGTCCAATGGGTATACTCATATTTTAGTTGTTGTCGATTATGTTACTAAGTGGGTAGAAGCTATTCCAACTAGTAGTGTTGATCATAACACATCTATTAAGATGCTTAAAGAAGTTATTTTCCCTAGATTTGGAGTCCCTAGACATTTAATGACTGATGGTGGTTCACATTTTATTCATGGTGCTTTCCGTAAAATGCTTGCTAAGTATGATGTCAACCATAGAATTGCGTCTCCTTATCATCCTCAGTCTAGTGGTCAAGTAGAGTTAAGTAATAGAGAAATTAAATTAATTTTGCAAAAGACTGTTAATAGGTCTAGGAAGAATTGGTCTAAGAAACTTGATGATGCACTGTGGGCTTATAGAACTGCTTATAAGAATCCCATGGGCATGTCTCCCTATAAAATGGTTTATTGTAAAGCATGTCATTTACCTCTCGAGCTAGAGCATAAGGCTTATTGGGCAATCAAAGAGCTCAACTTTGATTTCAAACTTACTGGTGAGAAGAGGTTATTTGATATTAGCTCACTTGATGAATGGAGAACTCAGGCATATGAAAATGCCAAGTTGTTTAAAGAGAAAGTTAAGAGGTGGCATGATAAAAGGATACAAAAACGTGAGTTCAATGTAGGTGATTATGTCTTGCTATACAATTCTCGTTTAAGATTTTTTGCAGGCAAGCTTTTATCTAAATGGGAAGGTCCTTATATTATCGAGGAAGTATATCGTTCCGGCGCCATCACAATCAACAACGCGGAAGGTACTGTTCCGAGAGTTGTGAACGGGCAAATAATCAAGCATTATATCTCAGGTACTCCCATAAATGTAGAAAGCAATATAATTAATACCATAACCCCGGAGGAGTACATAAGGGATGTTTACCAGCCTGTTTCAGACTCCAAAAACGAAGAGGTATGTGATACGGTAACCAAACCGACTCCAAAACTTTTCCAATAGCAATTTTTCTCCATTTTGGAATATTTAGAAAAATACAAAAATATAAGGTAGTCCGGAAAGAGCCCGAGGAGGTGACAAGCCTGCCAGGCGCGGCCCCACCCACTAGACGTGCCTAGGGGGCTCGTGAGCACCTCGTGTGCCTCCCGGACTCCGTTTTCTTGTGGAACACTCCTTATGGTAGGTAAAAATTCATTATATAATCTCCCAAAAGGCCTGACCCTCGTATCACGCAAATATCCTCTGTTTTCGATTTGAGCATGTTTCTGCAGCATATTTAGAGCAAAGATGTCCTCTCAAGAGTCAGAGGGGGAGAGCTATGTGGCTGATTTCCTTGCTAACCCCAAGGTCTACGGAGACTTAGATCCTTATGGTTGGACCACAGATGAGGAAGGAGATTATGATCCTAAGGGGAAGTAAGGAACCAGTTTTGACGAAGAGGAAGTTCCTCTACCCCAACCTGGGGACATGCATGTGAAGTTCAAGAAGTCGAGTCTCCCTAACTCAAGGAAGAAGCCTAAGATTTTGTTTACCCATTCTCGTATTTTGTAGGAGAGTAAGCAAGAATTGTGTCAAAGGGTGTTGAGGCTTGAAGAGGAAGTTAACAGTCTAAAAGAGCAGAACTTTGTGCTAAAAAGGAAACTAAACAAGCTTAACCATTCTGCCCCAGCTCCACCACCATCACCTCCGAAGGAAAACAACTAAACACACGAATATGGGCACTCCCCTTGGCTTGTGCCAAGCTTGGGGGAATTGCCCCGGTATCGTATCACCATCACATATTTTTCCTTTACCTTTATATTAGTTCAATCCTTTTGGTAATATATTTATCTAGTAGAATAAAGTTCTTAGCATGATCTAGGCTTAAGTTTTGCTTTGTGTTACCCCCAATGTAATCGAGTTCGTGAGTTATATAATAAAGAGTGTTTTCGTTAAGGGCTTTGCTTCTTGCCATGATCTAAAGAAAATAATAATAAAAGAACAAAAGAATGGAAGATCATGTGATAATCTTATGGGAAGTTATGACTTCACATATAAAAAGAATGTTGACTGAAACTTGTTGTGGGTAGACAAACGTAGTGTTGGGCGACGTAGTAGTAAATCCAAAAATTTCCTACATGTCACCAAGATCTATCTATAGAGAAACCATAAACGAGAGGGGAGAGAATTCATCTTCATACCTTTGAAGATTGCTAAGAAGAAGCACTACAAGAACGCGGTTGGTGGAGTCGTACTCATAGCGATTCAGATCGCGGTGGACTCCGATCTCAGCGCCGAACAATGGCGCCTCCACGTTCAACACACGTGTAGCCCGGTGACGTCTCCTATGCCTTGATCCAGCAAGGAGGAAGGAGAGGTTGGGGAAGAGCTCCAAAAACAACACGATGACATGGTGGTGGTGGAGTAGCAAGGTATTCCGGCAGGGCTTCGCCTAAGCGTTGCGGAGGAGGAGGAAGAGAGGTAGGGCTTCGCCGTGAGAGAGAGAGTTTAGATCTGTTCTCAAAAGGCCAAAACCTTGGTTATATATAGGAGGAGGGAGAGGGAGGGCTGCCTTGGCCTCTCCTCCAAGGAGGAGAGGTTCGGCCGAACTAGGGATAGAGTCCACCTCCCACAAGGGAGGTGGATCTCCTCTTTTAAAACCCTTTTGCCCTTTATCTCTTGATCCCAGACGCATGGGCCTTTCTAGAAGGTCTTGGACAGACCAATAAGGGCTGGAACACCTCCTCTAAGGGCCCACAAAGTCATATGGTCGTCACACCCCTCTCGGGGGTCCTCCGGCACCCTCTCGGCACTCCCGGTACAATATCGATGAGCCTGAAAACTTTTCGGTGACCAAAACTGGACTTCCTATATATCAATCTTTACCTCTGGACCATTCTGGAGCTCCTCTTGATGTCCGGTATATCATCCGGGACTCCGAACAACCTTCGGTAATCACGTCTACCATTTCCCTATAACCCTAGCATCATCGAACCTTAAGTGTGTAGACCCTACGGGTTCGGGAGACACGTGGACATGACCAAGATACTTCTCCGGCCAATAACCAACAGCGGGATCTGGATACCCATGTTGGTTCCCACATGCTCCACGATGATCACATCGGATGAACCACGATATCAGGGATTCAATCAATCCCATATACAATTCCCTTTGCCTATCGGTATGATACTTGCCCGAGATTCGATCGTCGGTATCCCATACCTTGTTCAATCTCGTTACCGGCAAGTCTCTTTACTCGTTCCGTAATACATGATCCCGTGGCTAACTCTTTAGTAACATTGAGCTCATTATGATGATGTCTTACCGAGTGGGCCCAGAGATACCTCTCCCTCACACGGAGTGACAAATCCCAGTCTCGATTCGTGCCAACCCAACAGACACTTTCAGAGATACCCGTAGTGCACCTTTATAGCCACCCAGTTATGTTGTGACGTTTGGCACACCTAAAGCATTCCTATGGTATCCAGGAGTTGCACAATCTCATGGTCTAAGGAAACGATACTTGACATTGAAAATCTTTAGCAGACGAACTACACGATCTTGTGCTATGCTTAGGATTGGGTCTTGTCCATCACATCATTCTCCTAATGAAGTGATCCCTTTATCAATGACATACAATGTCGATGGTCATGAAACCGTGACCATCTATTGATCAATGAGCTAGCCAACTAGAGGCTTACTAGGGACATGTTGTGGTCTATGTATTCACACATGTATTACGGTTTCTGGTTAATACAATTGTAGCACGAACAATAGGCAATTATCATGAACTAGGAAATACAATAATAACCATTTCATTATTGCCTCTAGGGCATATTTCCAACACATTAACCTTGGTCATTGTTGGAATTCGTAGGAAGTAATAAACAAAGATACGTTCACATATAAATATATCATCTTTGACACCTTCTATGATTGTGAACACTCATTAAACTATTACATACTAAGAAGTAGATGTTGGACAAGGAAGACAACATAATGAATTATGTTTGCTTGGTTCCAATTACGTTGGACAAGGAACACCACATAATGAATTATGTTGGACAAGGAACACTCATAAATATGTATTATCTATTAGTGTGTGGAAAATAAGCTTTGTACGAACTTGTGATGATGAAGACATAAAAGCGACAGACTGCATAATAAATTTCTTTATCACAGGAGGCAATATAAAGTGACGTTCCTTCACACTAAGAGATCACACATCCAAACCTCAAAAGCGCATGACAACCTCTGCTTCCCTCTGCGAAGGGCCTATCTTGTACCTTTACTTTTTATCTTTAAAAGAGTCATGGTGATCAACAACAATTCCTTATTTTGCCATGATCTTGGCAAGCGTCATTGGCTAGGGAAAGATATATATTCATATATCAACTTGGAAGTAAGTAATCATGAATTATTATTGTTAACATTACCCTTGAGGTTAATAGTTGGGAGGCAAAACTATAAGCCCCTATCTTTCTCTGTGTCCAACTGAAACTTTGATCTCATGAGTACCGCGTGAGTTTTAGAAATTGTAGAAGGCTAAACGATGATTGAGTATGTGGATTTGCTTTACAAGCTCTTATTTGACTCTTTCCGATGTTATGATAAATTGCAATTGTTTCAATGACTAAATACTATTGGTTGTTAATTCTCAATAAGGTTCTTGATGCATGCTTTACATTGTGAATGAATTGTCACTTTGGCATAAGGGATTATATGACGGTATTGCTGTTCTAAATATGACCATGATGCCTGCATGTCCGTATTTTATTTTATCGACACCTCTATCTCTAAACATGTGGGCATATTTATCGATCTCGGCTTCCGCTTGAGGACAAGCGAGGTCTAAGCTTGGGGGAGTTGATACGTCCATTTTGCATCATACTTTTATATTGATATTTATTGCACTATGAGTTGTTATTACACATTATGGTACAATACTTATGCCTTTTCTCTCTTATTTTACAAGGTTTACATGAAGAGGGAGAATGCCGGCAGCTGGAATTCTGGGTTGGAAAAGGAGCAAGTTTGAGATGTCTATTCTGCACAACTCCAAAAGCCGTGAAAATCAACGAGGAATTTTTTAGGAATATATAAAAAATACCGGGTGGACGAAATTCTAGAGGAGAGCCACCAGGAGGCCATGAGCCTGCCAGGCGCGGCCTACCCCCCCCCCCCCCCTGGCGCGCCTGGGGGGCTCGTGGGCCCCCTGTGGCCCCTTTGGCCCCCATCTTCTCCTATATGAAATGTCTCGTCCAAGAAAAAATAAATATACATCTTTCGGGAGGAGACGCCACCGCCACGAGGTAGAACTTGAGCAGAACCAATCTAGAGCTCCAGCAGGGCCGTCCTGCCGGGGAAACTTCTCTCCCGGAGGGGGAAATCGTCGCCATCGTCATCACCAACACACCTCTCATCGGAGGGGACTCATCTCCATCAACATATTCATCAGCACCATCTCATATCCAAACCCTAGTTCATCTCTTGTATGCAATCTCCGTCTCGCAACTCCGATTGGTACTTTTAAGGTTGCTAGTAGTGTTAATTACTTGCGGTCGTTGATGCTAGTTGGTTTACTTGGTGGAAGATACTATGTTCAGATCCCTAATGCTATTCAAATACTCTGTGATCATGAACATAATTATGCTTTGTGAGTAGTTACGTTTGTTCCTGAGGACATGGGATAAGTCTTGCTACTAGTAGTCATGTGCATTTGGTATTCGTTTGATATTTTGATGTGTTGTATGTTATCTCTCCTCTAGTGGTGTTATGTGAACGTCGACTACATGACACTTCACCATTATTTGGGCCTAGAGGAAGGCATTGGGAAGTAATAAGTAGATGATGGGTTGATAGAGTGACAGAAGCTTAAACCCTAGTTTATGCATTGCGTTGCAAGGGGCTGATTTGGATCCACTAGTTTAATGCTATGGTTATACCTTGTCTTAATTCTTGTTTCGTAGTTGTGGATGCTTGCGAGAGGGGTTAATCATAAGTGGGATGTTTGTGCAACTAAGGAAAGCACCCAAGAAACGGTCCACCCACATATCAAACTATCAAAGTAGCGAACGCGAATCATATGAACATGATGAAAACTAGTTTGACAATAATTCTCATGTGTCCTCGGGAGCACTTTACTTTATATAAGAGTTCGTTCAGGCTTGTCCCTTGCTACAAAAGGTATTGGGCCATATTGCTGCACCTTTGTTACTATTGTTACTTGCTACCCGTTACAAATTATCTTATCACACAACTATTTGTTACCGACAATTTCAGTGCTTGCAGAGAATACCTTGCTGAAAACCGCTTATCATTTCCTTCTACTCCTCGTTGGGTTCGACACTCTTACTTATCGAAAGGACTACGATAGATCCCCTATACTTGTGGGTCATCACTTGGAGTGTATTTTTTCTGTTATTAGTACTTACTTGCTGTTATTTATATTAATGTTAATGTTTTTCATCATTTAGTTCAATAAAAATGTCAAGGATAGCCTTTACCATGCTTAATTTGCAAGTATAGGAGTTGCTGTTCCAAAACAGAAAGTTTGCTTGTAGTGCAAAAATTCCCTAGAAATTTATGTATGTTAGAATAAGTTGAAATTTGGACACAGTATGCTCTTATAAATTACATACAGCGTGGAATTGTTTCAGATTTTTTGGAGTTAATCAAGTATGTATCTTGCTGCATTCTTCACAGACTGTTCTGTTTAGGCAGATTGCTGTTATGTTTGCATTGTTCGCATATGTTTGCTTGTTTAATGATTCCATTTGATTATGGGAGTTTTAGATATGCATAGGCATTTAGTGTGGAATGTCAAATAATAATCTTAGTGATTTTCTACAGTATAGGATGATATAGTTTTGCATTGATTTATACTAACCTATTTCACGAGTTCTTGTTAAGTTTTATGTGGATGAAGTTTTTAAGATTTTGGAAACGACCATATGAGAGGAATTAAGGAGACACAAAAGCTCAAGCTTGGGGATGACCAAGGAACCCCAATCCATATTTCAAGAAGTCTCAAGCATCTAAGCTTGGGGATGCACCGATTGGCATCCCACCTTTCTTCTTCAACAATTATCGGTTAGTATCGGTTCAACCTAAGTTTTTGCTTCTTCACATGATTCGTGCTATCCTTGTAGTGTAATTTCATTTTGTTTGAATAAGGTACTTAGGATCTGAAATTATTATATGGGAGAGTCTTCACATAGCCAAATAATTATTCAACTACTCACTGATCTTCACTTATATCTTTTGGAGTAGTTTTTCTTTTGCTCTAGTGCTTCACTTATGTCTTTGTAGAGCATTGCGATGACTTTACTTTATAGAAATAGTTTAACTCTCATGCTTTACTTATATTATTTTGAGAGTCTTAAACAGCATGGTAATTTTCTTAGGTTATGAATCTAGTCCTAATATGATGGGCATCCAAGAGGGATATAATAAAAACTTTCACATAGAGTGCATTGAATACTATGAGAAGTTTGATCCTTTGCACATAGTTTTGAGATATAAGGATGGTGATATTAGAGTCATGCTAGTGAGTAATTATGGATTGGTAGAAATACTTGTGTTAGATTTTTTGATTCCCGTAGCATGCACGTATGGTGAACCGCTATAATAGGAAGTCGGAGCATGATGTTTTTATTGAGTGTCATCCTTTGTGTGGCGGTCGGGATCGCGCGATGGTTAACTCCTACCAACCCTTCCCCTAGGAGCATGTGTCTAGCACTTTGTTTCAATTACTAATAAAACTTTCACAACAGGTATGTGAGTTCTCTATGACTAATGTGAGTCCATGGTATATACGCACTCTCACCCTTCCACCTTTGCTAGCCTCTCTAGTGTTGCACAACTTTCGCCGGTGCATAAACCCACCATATTGTTGGGGAACGTCGCATGGGAAACAAAAAAATTCCTACGCACACGGAAACCTATCCATGGTGATGAGCATCTACGAGAGGGAGAGTGGATCTACGTACCCTTGTAGATCGCTAAGCGGGAAGCGTTAAGAAACGCGGTTGGTGTAGTCGAACTTCTTCGCGATCCAAATCGCCGAGCGTCCCGCGATCCAATCACGAACCGTCCCGCGAACACATCATGATTCGTCCCGCGAACTCATCACGATCCGTCTCACGATCTTGATCACGATCTGTCCCGCGAACTCATCACAATCCGTTCCGTGATCACATCATGAACCGTCTCGCGATCTCGATCACGGTCCTTCCGATCTAGCGCCGAACGGATGACACCTCCGCGTTCAGCACACGTGCAGCTTGATGATGATCTCCACCGTCTCGATCCAGCGAGAGGAGGTGGAGAGTAGAGAGAGTTCTCTGGCAGCGTGACGGCGCTCCGGTGATGGTGGTGGAGCAATTCCGGCAGGGCTTCGCCTAAGCGCTGCAGAAAACCGATCTAGAGGAGAAACTATGCACCGGTGGAACGGGTAGCACGTGGCCGGAAATTCTGTCCAAAAACCACCCAATCCACTAGTATATATAGGAGGAGAGGAGAGGAGAGGCAGCCAAGGCCCTTGGTCCGGCCGAAATAGGAGGTGGGAGCAATCCTACTTCACCTCCAATCCTAGTTGGAGTAGGATTGCCTCCTATTGGCTGATTTTCCACTTTTTGCTTTAGGACTTTCTCTCATGCGCCATGGGCCTTTGTGGCTGTTTTCCCAGCCCACTAAGGGATGGTTATTATTCTCCCACAGCCCATGGACCTCTTGGGGTCGAAATACCCCTCCCGGAGGTCCCCCGGTACCCTACCGGCACTCCCGGTACACTACCGATACTCCCGGTACACTGCCGATGAGCCCGAAACTTTTCCGGCGACCAAACTGGGACATCCTATATATGAATATTTACCTCCGGACCATTCCGGAGCTCCTCGTGACGTCCGGGATCTCATCCGGGACTCCGAACAACCTTCGGTCACCACCATACATAACTCTACAATACCGAAACGTCACCAAACCTTAAGTGTGCAGACCCTACGGGTTCGAGAACTATGTAGACATGACCGAGACACCTCTACGGTCAATAACCAATGGCGGGACCTGGACGTCCACATTGGTTCCTACATATTCTAAGAAGATCTTTATCGGTCGAACCTCTATGTCAAGGATTCAGTTAATCCCGTATAACGTTCCCTTTGTTCTTCGGTATGTTACTTGCCCGAGATTCGATCGTCGGTATCTCCATACCTAGTTCAACCTCGTTACTGGCAAGTCTCTTTACTCGTTCCGTAATACAAGATCCCATGACTAACACTTAGCCACATTGCTTGCAAGGCTTGTTGTGATGTTGTATTGCCGAGTGGGCCCCGAGATACCTCTCCGTCACACGGAGTAACAAATCCCAGTCTCGATCCATGCCAACTCAACAGACACCATCGGAGATACCTGTAGAGCACCTTTATAGTCACCCAGTTACATTGTGACGTTTGATACACACAAGGCACTCCTCCGATATCCGTGAGTTGCATGATCTCATGGTCATAGGAACATATACTTGACATGCAGAAAACAGAAGCAATAAACTGACACGATCATATGCTACGTTTGTAGTTTGGGTCTTGTCCATCACATCATTCTCCTAATGATGTGATCCCGTTATCAAATGACATCTCATGTCCATGGTGTTGGAAATATGCCCTAGAGGCAATAATAAATTAGTTATTATCATATTTCCTTGTTCATGATAATCGTTTATTATCCATGCTATAATTGTATTGATCGGAGACTTAAATGCATGTGTGGATACATAGACAAAAACATGTCCCTAGTATGCCTCTAATGGACTAGCTCGTTGATCAAAGGATGGTTAAGGTTTCCTAGCCATGGACATGAGATGTCATTTGATAACGGGATCACATCATTAGGAGAATGATGTGATGGATAAGACCCAAACTACAAACATAGCATATGATCGTGTCAGTTTATTGCTACTATTTTCTACATGTCAAGTATATGTTCCTATGACCATGAGATCATGCAACTCACGGATATCGGAGGAGTGCATTGTGTGTATCAAACGTCGCAACGTAACTGGGTGACTATAAAGGTGCTCTACAGGTATCTCCGATGGTGTCTGTTGAGTTGGCATGGATCGAGACTGGGATTTGTTACTCCGTGTAACGGAGAGGTATCTCGGGGCCCACTCGGTAATGCAACATCACAATAAGCCTTGCAAGCAATGTGACTAATTTTTAGTTGCGGGATCTTGTATTACGGAACGAGTAAAGAGACTTTCCGGTAACGAGGTTGAACTAGGTATGGAGATACCGACGATCGAATCTCGGGCAAGTAACATACCGAAGAACAAAGGGAACGATATACGGGATTAACTGAATCCTTGACATAGAGGTTCGACCGATAAAGATCTTCGTAGAATATGTAGGAACCAATGTGGACGTCCAGGTCCCGCCATTGGTTATTGACCGTAGAGGTGTCTCGGTCATGTCTACATAGTTCTCGAACCCGCAGGGTCTGCACACTTAAGGTTCGGTGACGTTTCGGTAGTGTAGAGTTATGTATGGTGGTGACCGAAGGTTGTTCGGAGTCCCGGATGAGATCCCGGACGTCACGAGGAGCTCCGGAATGGTCCGGAGGTAAAGATTCATATATAGGAAGTCCCAGTTTGGTTTCCGGAAAAGTTTCGGGCTCATCGGTAGTGTACGGGGAGTATCGGTATTGTACCGGGAGTGCCGGTAGTGTACCGGAGGACCTCCGGGAGGGGTATTTCGACCCCAAGAGGTCCATGGGCTGTTGGAGAATAATAACCAGCCCTTAGTGGGCTGGGAAAACAGCCACAAAGGCCCATGGTGCAGGAGAGAAAGTCCTAAAGCAAAAAGTGGAAAATCAGCCAATAGGAGGCAATCCTACTCCAACTAGGATTGGAGGTGAAGTAGGATTGCTCCCACCTCCTATTTCGGCCGACCCAAAGGCCTTGGCTGCCTCTCCTCTCCTCTCCTCTTATATATACTAGTGGATTGGGTGGTTTTTGGACAGAATTTCCGGCCACGTGCTACCCGTTTCACCGGTGCACAGTTTCTCCTCTAGATCGGTTTTCCGCAGCGCTTAGGCGAAGCCCTGGCGGAATCACTCCACCACCATCACCGGAGCGCCGTCACGCTGCCAGTGAACTCTCTCTCCGATCCACCTCCTCTTGCTGGATCGAGATGGTGGAGATCGTCATCAAGCTGCACGTGTGCTGAACGCGGAGGTGCCGTCTGTTCGACGCTAGATCGGAAGGACCGTGATCGAGATCGCGAGACGGTTCGTGATGTGATCACGGAACGGATCGTGATGAGTTCGCGGGACAAATCGTGATCAAGATCGTGAGACGGATCGTGATGAGATCGCGGGACGGATCGTGATGAGTTCACGGGACGGATCGTGATTGGATCGCGGGACAGATCGTGATGAGATCGCGGGACGCTCGGCGATTTGGATCGCGAAGATGTTCGACTACACCAACCGCGTTTCTTAACGCTTCCCGCTTAGAGATCTACAAGGGTATGTAGATCCACTCTCCCTCTCGTAGATGCTCATCACCATGGATAGGTTTGCGTGTGCGTAGGAAAATTTTTGTTTCCCATGCGACGTTCCCCAACAGTGGCATCATGAGCTAGGTTGATGGTTCGATGAGATCTCGAGTAGAACACAAAAGGTTTGTGGGCGTTGATGCTTAGATTGCTTCCTCCCTTGGTCGTATTTTGGTTCAGCGGGATTGTGAGATGAAGCGGCCCGGACCAACATTACTCGTACGCTTACGAGAGACCGGTTCCCTCGACGCAACTTGTTGCCTAGATGGCTTGCGGGTGACAGTTTCTCTCACTTTAGTTGGATCAGATTCGACAAAGGCGGTCCTTGAGAAGGTTGAAAAGCAAACTAATGTATCACCGTTGTGGTTTATGCGTAGGTGAGAATCGTTCTTGCTAGATACCCATAGCAGCCACGTAAAATATGCAACAACAATTAGAGGACGTCTAACTTGTTTTTGCAGGGTATGTTGTGATGTGATATGGCCAATTACATGATGAGATATATGTGATGTATGAGATGATCATGTGATGTATAGATTATCACGACTTGCATGTCGATGAGTACGGCAACCGGCAGGAGCCATAGGGTTGGCTTTAATTATTGTATGACCTGCGTGTCAATCATTAAGCGCTATGTAATGCTTTACTTTATCGCTACGATAGCAATAGTAGTAGAAGCATGCAGGGCGTGACAACCCCAATGGCAACACATTGATGGAGATCAAGATGATGGAGATCATGGTGTTGTGTCGGTGACGATGGAGATCATGCCGGTGTTTCGAAGATGGAGATCTTAAACACAAGTTCATGGCCATATCATGTCACTTATGAATTGCATGAGATGTTAATCCTTTTATGCACCTTGTTTTGCTTAGTACGGTGGTAGCATTATAAGGTGATCCCTCACTTGAATTTCAAGATGAACTGTGTTCTCCCCGAGTGTGCACCGTTGCGAAAGTTCGTCGTGTTGAGACACCACGTGATGATCGGGTGTGATAGACTCTACGTTCACATACAACGGGTGCAAGCCAGATTTGCACGCGCAGAACACTCGGGTTAAACTTGACGAGCCTAGCATGTACAGACATGGCCTCGGAACACGAGAGACCGAAAGGTCGAACATGAGTCATATAGTAGATATGATCAACATAATGATGTTCACCATTGCAGCCACCTCAACTCACGTGATGATCGGACTTGAGTTGGTGAATTTGGATCATGTATCACTCGAATGATCGGAGGGATGTCAATTTGAGTGGGAGTTCTTAAGTAATATGATTAATTGAACTCATTATCATGAACATAGTCAAAGTGTCTTTGCAAATTATGTTGTAGATTACTAGCTCGCGCTGTAGCTCCCTTGTATTTTTATATGTTCCTAGAGAAATAGAATTGAAAGATGTTGGTAGCAAAATTGCGGACTGGGTCCGTGATGTGAGGATTGTCCTCATTGCTACACAGAAGGCTTATGTCCTTAATGCACCGCTCGGTGCGCCACCCCCTCTAGCGTCGTCTGTAGATGTTGTGAACATCTAACAGGCACGTTTCGATGACTACTTGATAGTTTAGTGCGTCATGCATTACGGCTTAGAATTGAGGCTCCAAAACGTTTTGAACGTCATGGAACATATGAGATGTTCTAGGAGCAGAGATTGTGATCTCAGGCTCGTGCCTTTGTTGCGAGATATGAGATCTCCAACAAGATTCTTTGCTTGTAAGATGAAGGAGAATAGCTCAATCGTTGAGCATGTACTCAGATTGTCTGGGTACTACAATCGCTTGAATCAATTGGGAGTTGATCTTCCAGATAAGATAGTGATTGATATAGTTCTCCAAGTCACTGTCACTAAAGCTACTAGAACTTAGTGATGAACTATAATACACCAGGGATAGAAGTATTGATCCCTGAGCTGTTCGCGATGTTTGACACCGCGAAGGTAGAAATCAAGAAGGAGCGTCAAGTGCTGATGGTTAATCAAACCACTAGTTTCGTAAAGGGCAAGAGCAAGGAGGGAAACTTCATGGATAGCAAGTCAGTTGCTGCTCCAGTGAAGCAACCCAAAGTTGAACTCAAACCAGAGACTAAGTGCTTCTATTATGAGGTGAGAGGTCGCTGAAGCGGAACAACCCTAGATACTTGGTAGATAAGAAGGCTGGCAACATCGACAGAAGTATATTTGATATACGAGTTATTGATGTGTACCTTGCTAGTACTCCTAGTAGCACCTGAGTATTGGATACCGGTTCGGTTGCTAAATGTTAGTAACTCGAAATAAAAGCTACGGAATAAACGGAGAACTAGCTAAGGGTGAGGTGACGATGTGTGTTGGAAATGTTTCCAAGGTTGATGTGATCAACATCGCACGCTCTCTCTACCTTCAGGATTAGTGACGAACCTAAATAAATGTTATTTGGTGTTTTGCGTTGAGCATGAACATGATTAGATCATGTTTGTTGCAATACGGTTATTCATTTAAGTCAGAGAATAATAGTTATTCTGTTTACATGAATAATACCTTCAATGGTCATGCACCCAGTGAGAATGGTTTGTTGAAATCTTGATCGTAGTAGTACACATGTTCATAACATTGATGTCAAAAGATACAAAGTTAATAATGATAGTACCACATACTTGTGGCACTGCCGCTAAATGTCATATTGGTATAAAGTGCATGTAGAAACTCCATGCTGATGGATATTTGGACTCATTCGATTTCGAATCGGTTGAGACATGCGAACCATGCCTCTTGGGCAAGATGACTAAAGGACCCCGTTGGATGGAGCGGGCAAGTGATTCATTGGAAATGATACATGTTGATGTATGAAATCTAGTGAGTCTTGTAGCGTGCAGTGGATATCGTTATTTTCTTACCTTCACTGATGATTTGAGTAGATATAGTGTATATTTACTTAATGAAACACAAGTCTGAATCGTTTGAAAGGTTCAAGCAAATTCAGAGTGAAGTTTAAAGATCATCGTGACAAGAAGATAAAAATGACCACGATATGATCGTGAAGGTGAATATCTGAGTTACGAGTTTGGCATACAACTTAAGACAACGTGAAATTTGTTTCACAACTAACGCCACCTGGAACACCATGGTGTGATGGTGTGTCCGAACATCATAGTCATGCTCTATTGATATAGTGCATACTGTGATGTCTCTTATCGTTTTACTACTATAATTTTTGGGGTTATGCATTAGAGACAACTACATTCACTTTAAATAGGGCATCGTCTAAATCCGTTGAGATGCCACCGTGTGAATTATGGTTTGATAGAAACCTAAGCTATCATTTCTTAATGTTGGGGCTGCGATGCTTGTGTGGAAAATGTTTTCACATAATAAGCTAGAACCCAAAGCGGACAAATGTATCTTCATAGAATACCCTAAGAACAGATGGGTATGCCTTCTATCTCAGATCCGAGTGCAAAGTGTTTGTTGCTAGAACTGGGTCCTTTCTCGAGAAAAAGTTTCTCTCAAAAGAATTGAGTGGGAGGAAGATAGAACTTGATGAGGTTGTTAAACCTTTGTTCAACCAGAGAGTAGCGCAGCACAGAAACATGTTTCTGTGAAGCCTACGTTAGTTGAAGAGGAAGTTAATGATGATGATCATGAAGCTTCAGGATCAAGTTACTATCGAACTTCGTGGGTCGACAAGGATGTGTACTGCTCCTAAGTGGTACGACAACTCTGTCTTGGAGATCATGTTGTTGGACAACGATGAACCTACGAGCTATGGAGAAGCGATGATGGGCCCGGATTCCGACGAATGGTTAGAGGCCATGAAATCCGAGATAGGATCCATGTATGAAAACCAAGTATAGACTTTGGTAGACTTGCTCGTTAGACGGCAGGTCGTTGAGTACAAATGGACCTTTAGAATGAAGACAGACACTGATGGTAAATGTCACCATTTGTAAAGCTCGACTTGTTGCAAAGTTGTTTGTGACAAGTTCAAGGAGTTGACTGCGATGAGGCTTTCTCACTCGTAGTGATGCTAAAAGTCTGTTGGAATTATTTTAGCAGTTGCTGCATTTTCAATTATGAAATCTGGCAGATGGATGTCAATACATCGTTTCCTTAACGGTTTACTTAAGGAAAGGTTGTATGTGATACAACCAGAAGGTTTTGTCAGTCCTAAGGATGCTAAAAGATGAGCAAGCTTCAGTGATCCTTCTATGGACTGAAGCAAGCATCTCGGAGTTGGAATATACACTTTGATGAGGTGATCAAAGTTTCTGTAGTTTATACAAAGTTTACGAGAAACTTGTATTTGCAATAAAGTGAGTGGGAGCACTGTAGAGTTTCTGATAAGTATATGTGGTTGACATATTGTTGATCGGAAATAATGTAGAATTTCTGGAAGGCATAAAAGGTTGTTTGAAAAGTGTTTTTCAAAGGAAGACCTGGATAAAGCTACCTAATTGTTGAGCATCAAAATCTATAGAGATAGATCAAGATGCTTGATGAGATTTTCAATGAGTGCATACCTTCACAAGATTTTGAAAGAGTTCAAAATGGATCAGCCAGAGAAATAGTTCTCGTCTGATTTGTAAGGTGTGAAGTTGAGTGAGACTCAAAGCTCGACAACGGCAGAAGAAAGAGAAAGGACGAATGTCGTCCCCTATGCCTTAGCCATAGGCTCTATATTATGCCATGCTGTGTACCGCACCTATGTGTGCCTTGCCATGAGTCTGTCAAGGGGTACAAGAGTGGTCCAGGAGTGGATCATTGGAGAGCGGTCGGAATTATCCTTAGTAACCAGAGGACTAAGGAAATGTTTCTTGATTATGGAGGTGATAAAGAGTTCGTCGTAAAGAGTTACGTCGATGCAAGCTTTAACACCTATCCGGATGACTAGTAGTAGCAATCTGGATACGTATAGTGGAGCAGCCATTTGGAAATAGTACCAAGTGGAGTGTGGTAGCAGTGTTTACGGTTTGACATAGAGATATGCAAAGTACACACGGATCTGAATATCGCAGACCCGTTGACTATAAGACCTCTCTCACATGCAAAGCATGATCGAGCCCCAGAACTCATTGGGTGTTAGATTCATAACAATGCGAATCACATGGTGATGTGAACTAGATTATTGACTCTAGTGCAAGTGGGAGACTGTTGGGAATATGCCCTAGAGGCAATAATAAATTAGTTATTATCATATTTCCTTGTTCATGATAATCGTTTATTATCCATGCTATAATTGTATTGATCGGAGACTTAAATGCATGTGTGGATACATAGACAAAACCATGTCCCTAGTATGCCTCTAATGGACTAGCTCATTGATCAAAGGATGGTTAAGGTTTCCTAGCCATGGACATGAGATGTCATTTGATAACGGGATCACATCATTAGGAGAATGATGTGATGGATAAGACCCAAACTACAAACATAGCATATGATTGTGTCAGTTTATTGCTACTGTTTTCTACATGTCAAGTATATGTTCCTATGACCATGAGATCATGCAACTCACGGATATCGGAGGAGTGCCTTGTGTGTATCAAACGTCACAACGTAACTGGGTGACTATAAAGGTGCTCTACAGGTATCTCCGATGGTGTCTGTTGAGTTGGCATGGATCGAGACTGGGATTTGTTACTCCGTGTAACGGAGAGGTATCTCGGGGCCCACTCGGTAATGCAGCATCACAATAAGCCTTGCAAGCAATGTGACTAATTGTTAGTTGCGGGATCTTGTATTACGGAACGAGTAAAGAGACTTGCCGGTAACGAGGTTGAACTAGGTATGGAGATACCGACGATCGAATCTCGGGCAAGTAACATACCGAAGAACAAAGGGAACGGTATACGGGATTAACTGAATCCTTGACATATTGGTTCGACCGATAAAGATCTTCGTAGAATATGTAGGAACCAATGTGGACGTCCAGGTCCCGCGATTGGTTATTGACCGTAGAGGTGTCTCGGTCATGTCTACATAGTTCTCGAACCCGCAGGGTCTGCACACTTAAGGTTCGGTGACGTTTCGGTAGTGTAGAGTTATGTGTGGTGGTGACCGAAGGTTGTTCGGAGTCCCGGATGAGATCCCGGACGTCACGAGGAGCTCCAGAATGGTCCGGAGGTAATGATTCATATATAGGAAGTCCCAGTTTGGTTTCCGGAAAAGTTTCGGGCTCATCGGTAGTGTACCGGGAGTATCGGTATTGTACCGGGAGTGCCGGTAGTGTACCGGAGGACCTCCGGGAGGGGTATTTCGACCCCAAGAGGTCCATAGGCTGTTGGATAATAATAACCAGCCCTTAGTGGGCTGGGAAAACAGCCACAAAGGCCCATGGCGCAGGAGAGAAAGTCCTAAAGCAAAAAGTGGAAAATCAGCCAATAGGAGGCAATCCTACTCCAACTAGGATTGGAGGTGAAGTAGGATTGCTCCCACCTCCTATTTCGGCCGACCCAAAGGCCTTGGCTGCCTCTCCTCTCCTCTCCTCTTATATATACTAGTGGATTGGGTGGTTTTTGGACAGAATTTCCGGCCACGTGCTACCCGTTTCACCGGTGCACAGTTTCTCCTCTAGATCGGTTTTCCACAGCGCTTAGGCGAAGCCCTGCCGGAATCACTCCACCACCATCACCGGAGCACCGTCACGCTGCCGGTGAACTCTCTCTCCTCTCCACCTCCTCTCGCTGGATCGAGATGGTGGAGATCGTCATCAAGCTGCACGTGTGCTGAACGCGGAGGTGCCGTCCGTTCGGCGCTAGATCGGAAGGACCGTGATCGAGATCGCGAGACGGTTCGTGATGTGATCACGGAACGGATCGTGATGAGTTCGCGGGACAAATCGTGATCAAGATCGTGAGACGGATCGTGATGAGATCGCGGGACGGGTCGTGATGAGTTCACGGGACGGATCGTGATTGGATCGCGGGACAGATCGTGATGAGATCGCGGGACGCTCGGCGATTTGGATCGCGAAGATGTTCGACTACACCAACCGCGTTTCTTAATGCTTCCCGCTTAGCGATCTACAAGGGTATGTAGATCCACTCTCCCTCTCGTAGATGCTCATCACCATGGATAGGTTTGCGTGTGCGTAGGAAAATTTTTGTTTCCCATGCGACGTTCCCCAACACATGGCTAGGAAACCTTAACCATCTTTTGATCAACGAGCTAGTCTACTAGAGGCATACTAGGGACATGGTGTTGTCTATGTATCCACACATGTATCTGAGTTTCCGATCAATACAATTATAGCATGGATAATAAACGATTATCACGAACAAGGAAATATGATAATAACTTAATTTATTATTGCCTCTAGGGCATATTTCCAACACATATACCTTCCTCAAAACAGCCACCATACCTACCTATTATGGTAGTTCCATAGCCATTCCGAGATATATTGCCATGCAACTTCCACCGTTCCGTTTATTATGACACACATCATCATTGTCATATTGCTTTGTATGATCATGTAGTTGACATCGTATTTGTGGCAAAGCCACCGTTCATATTTTTCATACATCTCACTCATGAGTCATTGCACATCCCGGTACACTGCTAGAGGCATTCATATAGAGTCATATATTTTGTTCAAAGTATTGAGTTGTAAGTAAATAAAAGTGTGATGATCATCATTATTAGGGCATTGTCCCATGTGAGGAAAGGAAGGAAGCTATGATTCCCTCACAAGTTGGGATGAGACTCCGGACTTTAAAAATAAAAAAAGAGGCCAAAGATCCCACAAAAAATGAATGAAAAAAATTTGTACAAAAAAGAGGCCAAAAATCCCAAACAAAAAAAGAGAGAACGAGAGAAGGGACAATGCTACTATCCTTTACAACACTTGTGCTTCAAAGTAGCACCATGATCTTCATGATAGAGAGTCTCATATATTGTCACTTTCATATACTAGTGGGAATTTTCATTATAGAACTTGGCTTGTATATTCCAATGATGGGCTTCCTCAAATTTCCCTAGGTCTTCGTGAGCAAGCAAGTTGGATGCACACCCACTTAGTTTCTTTTGAGCTTTCATACACTTATAGCTCTAGTGCATCCGTTGCATGGCAATCCCTACTCATTCACATTGATATATATTAATGGGCATCTCCATAGCCCGGTGATACGCCGAGTCGATGTGACCATCTCCTCCTTTTTGCCTCACAACCTCCACCATAATCTATTCCACTTATAGTGCTATATCCATGGCTCACGCTCATGTACTGCGTGAGAGTTGGAAAAGTTTGAAAAAGTAAAAGTGTGAAAACAATTGCTTGACCAATACCGGGGTTATTCATGATTTAGATTCATTGTGTGAGGAATATGGAGCATAGCCAGACTATATGATTTTGTAGGGATAACTTTCTCTGGCCATGTTATTTCGAAAGTTCATGATTACTTTGCTAGTATGCTTGAAGTATTATTGTTTTCATGTCAATATTAAACTTTTTTTTTGAATCTTATGGATCTGAAACTTCATGCCACAATAAAGAAGATTATAAGAATAAATATGTTAGGTAGCATTCCACATCAAAAAAATTGTTTTTATCATTTACCTACTCGAGGACGAGCAGGAATTAAGCTTGGGGATGCTTGATACGTCTCCAACGTATCTATAATTTTTTATCGTTCCATGCTATTATATTATCAACTTTGGATATTTTATATGCATGAATATTCTATTTTATATTATTTTTGGGACTAACCTATTAACCTAGAGCCCGGTGCTAGTTCCTGTTTTTTCCGTGTTTTTGACCTTTTTCAGATAGGAATATCAAACGGAGTCCAAACGGAATAAAACTTTTGCCATGATTTTTTATGGAAAATATCAAAAATACCAAAAGAAAAAGATACCAGAGAGGAGTCCCGAGGAAGCCACGAGCCTGGGAGGCGCGCCCACCCCCTGGGCGCGCCTGGGGGGCTCGTGACTCCCTCGTGGGTCCCCCTGACTTATTCTCGACGCCATCTGGTCTTATAAATACAGAAACCTCTAGAAATAGACCTAGATCGGGAGTTCCACCACCGCAAGCCTCTGTAGCCACCAAAAACCAATCGGGAGCCCGTTTCGGCACCCTGCCGGAGGGGGAATCCATCTCCGGTGGCCATCTTCATCATCCCGGCGATCTCCATGACGAGGAGGGAGTAGTTCACCCTCGGGGCTAAGGGTATGTAGCAGTAGCTATTGTTTTGAGATGTCTTGATCTCGATGTACTGCGGGCTTTGCTACTATAGTTGGCTCTTATGATGTTCTTTCCCCTCTCCCTTCTTGTAATGAATTGAGTTTTCCCTTTGAAGTTATCTTATCGGATTGAGTCTTTAAGAACACTTGATGTATGTCTTGCACGTGTCTATCTGTGGTGACAATGGGACATTCATGTGAGTACCTTACGTATATTTTGGTGATCAACTTGTAGGTTTCGTGACCTCGGGAACCTACGCATAGGGGTTGGCACACGTTTTGACTCTTCGGTAGAAACTTCGGGGCACTCTTTGAAGTTCTATGTGTTGGTTGAATAGATGATTTTGAGATTGTGTGATGCATTTCGTATAATCATACCTACGGATACTTGAGGTGACAATGGAGTATCTAGGTGACATTAGGGTTTTGGTTGATGTGTGTCTTAAGGTGTTATTCTAGTACAAACTCTAGGATAGATTGAATGGAAAGAATAGCTTCCTGTTATTTTACTATGGACTTTTCAATAGGTCGATCAGAAAGAATAACTTTGTGGTGGTTTCGTACCTGACAATAATCTCTTTGTTTGTTCTCCGCTATTAGTGACTTTGGAGTGACTCTTTGTTGCACACTGAGGGCTAGTTATATGATCCAATTATGTTATCATTATTGAGAGAACTTCACTAGTGAAAGTATGAAACCTAGGCCTTGTTTCCAAGCATTGCAATATCGTTCGTGCTCACTTTTATTATTATTTACCTTGCTGTTTTTATATTTTCAGATTACAAAAACCTATATCTACTATCCATATTGCACTTGTATCACCATCTCTTCGCCGAACTAGTGCACCTATACAACTTACCATTGTATTGGGTGTGTTGGGGACACAAGAGACTCTTTGTTATTTGGTTGCAGGGTTGCTTGAGAGATACCATCTTCATCCTACGCCTCCCGCGGATTGGTAAACCTTAGGTCACCCACTTAAGGGAAAATTGCTACTGTCCTACAAACCTCTGCACTTGGAGGCCCAACAACGTCTACAAGGAGAAGGTTGCCTAGTAGACATCAGGGACAAAGCCTATTGTTTGAACAAAGTTAGTGAAACGTTGGAACCAGGCTCGAGGAGCCTGTTTGAGACAATACAACGATTTGTTAAGAAGACAAACAAGATTTTGTGAGGAGGGATTTTCAAAACTAGAGGGTTGCTGGCAGTACACAGTTTCATTTAGTGTTCCACGGAGGACAGCATTTTTGACATCCAGTTAGTGAATAGGCCATGAAGAGGAGACCGCAAGACTAAGAAAAACACGAATGGTGCTAGGTTTTACCACAGGAGAGAAGGTCTCATCAAAATCAATGTCATGCTACTGGGAAAAACAACGACAGACCTAGCGAGCTTTGTAGCGGGCAAGAGAACCATCGGCATGAAACTTGTGGCGAAAAACCCATTTTCCAAAGAAAATTTAACACCAGGAGGTTTGGGAACCAAAGTCCAGGTGTTGTTTTGAAGTAGAGCATCAAATTCGTCCCGCATAGAAGAAAACCAAATGGGATCAAGAAGAGCCCGTTTGTATGAAGTGGGTAGAGGGGAGATAGTCGGTGTGGCCGTGAGATTAAGACGACGAGTAAGGAGATGAAAACCGTGTTTGCCATGAGTACACATGACATGATCATTAATGGGTGGTGGAATGGGTACGGCATTGGGTGGGAGTGGTGATTGGACCGGTGTCAGGCTTGCCGGTCTTGTAGGGATTGTCGGGCTTGCCGATGCCGGGGTTGCCGGTGTCGGGCTTGTCGGGATTGTCGGGCTTGCCGGTGCCGGGCTTCCAAGCCTGCCGGGCCTGTCGGGCTTGCCGAGATTTCCGGGCCTGCCGAGCTTGCGCAGGCTTGCCGGCCTCACCGCGGGAGAGGGAGAGGTCGTGGCAGAGGTGGTGGTGGTTTGCTGGTGGTTGGGTGATGTGGTGTTTGTGACAGAATAAGGAAAAGTGTTTTCATCGAATGTGACATGGTGAGAGACAAGCATGCGACCAGAAGATGGATTGAAACAACGTTGTCCTTTGTGGTCATCGGAGAGGCCAAGATAAATGTAGTGTAGAGATCGTGGGGCTAGTTTGTGAGCTGTGGTGGATGTGATGTTAGGAAAGCACCGGCAACCGAAAACCCGAAGAGAAAGATAGTCAGGATCGGATAGAAGAAGAGATTGAAAGGGTGTATATCAAGCACATGTTTTGGTGGGGCGGATGTTAAGGATAAGGGTGGAAGTGCACAGAGCTTTGACCAAAAACTGGGGAGGAAGAGATGCTTGGAAGAGTTGAGTGCGTAGGATATCGTTGATGGAACGAAGAGGGCATTCTGCCTTCCCGTTTTGAGAGGAGGTATAGGGCAAGAAAATCAGACAAGAATGCCATGGGAGAGGAAAAAGGTGCGATTGGTGACGTTGTCGAACTCGCGCCAGTTGTCACATTGAATAAAGCGAATACCATGACAAGCGAAGCCATGACGAGGGCGGAAACCTCGGCGTCTAATACCATGATAATTGATGATAATTATATATTGTTTGATGCCTCAATGGGCTGTTTATATAAGTACAAAGTCTTGGAGTCCAAGTATAGAAGAGGTAGATTACAATTCAAACTACCAAAACTAAACCGGCCGAATATAATCTAATAAAAGTTATTGCAAATTGATTAGCAGTATGATTCGTTGTATACAATACTCTTGTGGTTGAGCTTTGCGGCCCCTTGTGACTACTAATTGCCTAATTTTGCCACATCTTTGTGTTCTCCATCTTTTCTTAGTGTTGTTTTTCCCATATCTGAATTAATATGTGGGTTCTGTAACTAGTACAATTTCATTGTCAATAGTTACTAAATGATACTCCATGTGATGTTAATAGAATTGGTTGCAGTACATTTCATTCTGTTCAGATTAATAACATGAGATAAGTTTAAAGTAGATATAGTTTATTGTATTTAATTATCGTATAAATGTTCAATATTCATTGGATATGTGTACAAAAAGGGAGAAATCCTTATATTCGGGGGAAAAGTAGCATGATAGTTTTTTATTGACGGCTGGATGTTCAGGTGGACATGTTTCCATGCATAGGTGCATGTTAAGAGAAATGGTTTAGTTGAGATCATATAATTAGGGGAAATGCTACATCTACCATATTGTTACATAATATTTTTTCTTCTATGTGACTGTTTCTCATCCCATGAGAACCATGTCAAGCAGTGGCACATGTGCTACACAAATCGCGATGTGTTTTCCCCTGTTAGCCTAATTCCCTGTGCGTGGAGACTGTCTTTTAAATATTTGAACGTGTATGGAATAAATCCAAATCAATCAGAAGGGGAAAGAAGAGAAACATGGTTGAATCCATCCGATGAACAGATTGCCTATGGATGCACTTGCCATTTGCAATGCATGCCCCTTTCTTGTCCTGATATGGTCGGTGAAATGGGGTTGCAATTGCAACCAGATATGAAGAAGAGTAGGCTATTAGGGGTCAGTTCTTTTGGCCGATTCTCCCAGAATCACCCCCTCGCTAGCTTCTCCCAGTATCACCACTCCATATTCTTTCTACAATCCTATCTAGGTCTAACTAGCTAGGATTGTAAAAAATATATGGATTGGCGATTTTGGAAAAAAGCTGGGGAGGGGGCGATTATGGGATAATCGGACAAAAGAACTAGCCTAAGCTATGTAGTGTAATTCGTGGAGAGGACAGGGACAACTAGTGCTCGAAAAAACCAGTAGAGTTCTAATCGATACAAGGTTTTGAGAACGCATGGTGGCCGTCCAATCTTGTTAGCATATGAGGATCAAATAAGGTTATGTGTTGTATAGAGGTCTTGGAGGACGTCGAGGGAGTGCATCTATTCACTTATTCATGTAGATTTGTGTGTGACAACCACATCGGCTGAGTGCCACCCATTGTGTCTTGGTCGAAGGAACCGTTTAGGGGAGAAATATGATGTTGAAGAAAGCTTCGAGGAAGAAAAAAATTGAGATGTGTACAAGACATATGTCATCCAATCGAGTTGGGGGGGGGGGCTTAAGAGGTTTGACCAATAAAATCAAGACAAGTCCGCTCCTTTTCAATCCATCAAACAGAATTTTCGTTAATCACCCTCAGTGTGTTCATTATTTTATATTTAGTGATACAATATTCAAAATTATAGGTCTTCTGTAACAAACATGTTTTATTTGGGCCTGGCTATGTGGCACTTGCCCGATTTTAGGATATAGGTTAGTCGATTTCTAACATCTCGTTGATTATATTACTAAATTTTATGTGTTAAGATTATATACTAATTGAATGGACCAAAAAATGTTTTGATCAATTTCGGGGTGGTAGTACAACTTAAGCCTCTTTCCAGGGAAAACAACAGAAGGCCACAAAATTTCTTTGCGTAATGCAAAACAACAACTCATTGATGAACAAAAACAAAAAGAGTAAAATGCAAGTGCGGTACTAATTCTTTCTCAAAAGTGTCGATTGGGTCCTAATTCTTTCAAAATGCATATCTAAGTCATAATTCTTTTTAGGTAGTTCATCCCAGGTCGTAAACCCATCTGACCAGCTACGGATTACCGCCACGTCGACAACAGGGCCTAGGCGGGAGTTCTCCCGCGGCTGGCGATTGGACATATATGCAATTTGGCCCTTGAATCATCTATCCTTCCCATTCCCCCCATCTCTAGGTCTTCTCCTCCTTGCTCTGTTTGTTGCGCCGCAAGTCCAGCGCCATGTCCGCCGCCGCTATCTCCTCTGCGGTGAAGCACCATGGGAAGAGCTCGTTTACTCCATCCATGACCTTTATGGCGTGGTCTCCACCGCGAGCATTAGTTCATTCGGCGCAGCCGCCGTCGGGGTTGCTGCCGTTGGTGTTGTGCCCTTGCTACAAAATCCGGTCAACCATATGTCTTGTTTCCAAATCGGAAGCAAATCCTGGAAGGGTTTTCTACAAATGCCCCAATCATCGTGTAAGATTCTTGTTGAGTACTCATTCTTCTTTGTCCTCTATTTATTTTTTGCATATGGAATGCACTCCTATGTTTCTCATCTTATTTATTTTGTTTTATAGATTGATCTAGATCCTTGCCAGCACTACTACTAGGAAGATGGCCCAGATAACTACATTGATTTCCTAGTCACGAATGGGCATATTACCCCTGCAATTGGTAGTGTTTACTCAACTGTTGTCAATGGAAATGAAGAAACGGATGGAAAATAAGAGTGTGGAGCAATGAAGCAGAAGAACACTGGTTTTGTGGTGATAGAAAAGAAGATGGCAGAGCTGATATTTCTCTGGAGGATTATTTTCATTGCACTAATGTTCATGATTGCTATCATGGTGTTTGCAGTTCTTAAGAAATGAGAATGCAATTATGTAGTTGTTTAGAGATGAGAAGTCAATGTTGGTTTGATGTATGCCATGGATGTATGACAACTACTTTTGTAATGGCAAGTAATGAAATGTCAGGAGTGCACTAATTCTGGTAGAATTTTGCAGCATGTTATTCTTAAATGTGCTTGAAACAATGACATAATAAAGTCAGAAATAACAGCAAACAAGAACTTAAAACAAGACATAAACTAAGCCCCATCAGCCATAAGGTCTTAAGGTGCAGATTTTACATAGTTTTAGGGTTCGTGTGAAACCCAAAGCAACAAGACAACATCAGGTTTTAGTACAAACCATCTACTATCCTATCAAGAGAAGATAAACATGGTTGTCTCCAAAATATTTCTAACTATTGCTTCTGTCCAAAATATGTCCACCATTTGCTTTAGTCCAAAATATATCCAAAAAGAAATACTTCACTTCAGTGGATTATGTAAACTTTCAATTCACTGGTTAGCCTTTGTTGGGGCTTTGTTTTCCTTGTGTTTTCCAACTTTCTTCCTTCTCTTCAAGCCAAGTGTTGCAGTAGTTTGCACTCTTGGAGGGGGTAGGCCATCTCTAGAGGCTACAATGAACTGGCTATCTAGAAGGGGAGCTGGGAATGATGTCTTTGATTGTTGTGTAGCTATAGCCTGCAAATGAAGTATGTCCAGCAGTAAGTAATTAGCAGGAAAGTAATAACTGGCTATGTGGAAGGGGAGATGGCAAACTATATAGTGTAAGAAAGTAATTACCACTACAGCACTCAACTGGTCTTGCAAGATTTGAATGACAGTAGAGGAAGCTAGATCATAAGTCATTGAAGTTGAAACCAAATAGGATGCTCCTTTTCCAAGTTGTGGGCATGACTTTTTCTGCATAATATGCTTTACACTATAAAATGCATAAATTTTGAAAGAATGTACAATGCAGAAATGTAAAATATGAAAAAAAACCTTGCAACTAGGCCTTTTAACTATCTGTTTCTTTCTCTGTCTAGGTTCTGGTTGTGCTACTGTTGTTTCTTCAGGAAGAACAATCTGAATAGGTTCAGGATGTGCTTCAAGTGCATCTATAGTTGCTGCTTCAGGTGCTTCTGCAGTTGCTGCTTCTTCTGTTGCTTCAGGTGCTTCTGTAGTTGTTGCTTCTTGTGCTGCTCCAGGTGAATCATGTTGTGTTGCTGGGCCTCTACCAAGTTCAAGGCATTTTCTTTTGTTGTGCCCTGGCTGTTGGCATACACTACAATGCCCAACAATTCCATGCCTGCTCATCCTAGTACCATTTTCCTCCTCTAGTGGGTTCTTCTTCCTTTTTCCCCAGGCCTGCCAACTTGCTTCTCATATTTGGGTGGTTCCATTGGAGGTCCATTTTTTTTTTGGCCAGACTCTGAGAGCACTGCATGGCATTATGATTTGACTATAAGTAGCTTTGAATTCTTGAATGATGTAGCACTCGTTTACCACATCTTCTCGCTTAATCCTCTCATACCTTAGACATGCCACTCCATGTCTACAAGGAATTCCAGACAACTGTCAGGTCCTACATGAGCACTCTTCCTTATGTATGTTCACCACATATTCTCCAATCATTCCCTTGACATGAAAGATGTGTTGTCCAGCAGGCAAAGTTGTGCAGTTGTTGGGCATGCCAATGTTTTTGTTTAGTTTCTTTCTAATTTTGGGACAAATAGAACCAAACATCTCCTCAGATTCCACATATTTCTTATAAACCTAGTCATTAACTGGTCTTTGATCTTCTTAAGAGTAGTCACAATGGGCACTTCTCTAGCATCAAGTATGTATCTACTGTGGCAAATGAATAGCAGTTAGTACTTACAAGAGAAGAACAAGTTCTATAATTAAAAAAACATATGCTACATTCAGTACGTACTTGTTAAATACTTCACAACTATTGTTCAGAAGTAGATCACACTTTGGGAGTTCAATGAAAAATGCCTTGCAGCACTGCCTTGGGTCAATTGCATCCAAGTACTCAAAAGCCCCCTAGTCCAGCTCTTTCATCTCTTCCATGCACTTCTTCCACTCTGCCTCATGTGTAGCTGTGGCAATTTGCCACAACTTGTTCTTGAAAACATCACCTTTCTAGTTCTTTGCAAAGTTTTGATGCAGATGCCTCACACAAAATCTATGTTCACTACAGGAATCAGGTACTTTGTCGTCTGCCATGGCTGATGGCAAAAGGAAGGACCCCGGACAGCAAAAGCCTTTGCCATCCGTCAGCAGACGGCAAACATTACGGCAAAGAAAAATCCGATAAAGAGGTCCTTTACCGTCCGCCTTGTGCCCATGGATGGCAAAGAATCTTTGTCGTGGGGGAGCAGACGGCAAAAAGCATGGACGACAGACCCAGGCGGTTAGGGTCATCAAGTGTTAACGACAGTCTTTGTCGTCCGCGTGGGGTCCATCCTTTGCCGTCTGCTTAGGCCCCCCTTTGCTGTTCGTGGGCTGATGGCAAAGAAGCCTTAGGGAGCAGGGGTTTAAGGCATACTACTACCGGATGTAGTTATCCCCTAGCCATTTGCCCTCCACGTGTCCCACTGTTTAACCAATCCGACCGGCTGGATTAGCTAGAAACCAGCTAACCCACGTCACACATTAAGTAAATTAAAATTAACATATTTTTATTATAATGGAAGGCCCTGGCTTTTAGGAAGGAAGGTACTGCTGCTCACCTATGAAGCTGACTATAAATCGGCAGCGTCGATGTTTTGTGCGGCAGATCCAAACCAACATTGAAATTAAATACTACTCGTATATAAGAGTAGAAGGTAGGATGAAGTATGACGCAAGGAGCACAGAGTATGTAGTTTGGAGTAGGCCCTGTGTAGCAAGGAGAATATTATTTTTTTATCCCATTAAGGTTAATCAAGGGAGAAGTATGATGTACATCGGTTTGACTTTAAACATGCATATACGCTTGCTACATGTACATGGAGAAGTCTGATCGTTGGCATGTAGGTACTCACTTTTTTGCATGGTAGCACGTAGGTACTAGGTAGTGCTAATTCATTCGGGTGCATTCATGACCTTTTTTTATTTGGAGGTATTCCTTTATTTGGTGATAATCTTTTCAAGTATATATACTCTCTTTTTCTGAAGATACTCCTCTTTTCAACTGTATATACTTGCTTTTATTTGGAGATACTCCATACTCCATTGAAAACATACTCCATATTCAGTTGTGTATATACTCCCTTTTATTTGGAGATACTTCAGTCCTTTTCTTTTTTGAACATTGGAGATACTCCATACTCCGTTGAAAAGATACACCGTACTCAGTGGTCTATATACTCTCTTTTATTCGGTGATAACTAATACTCTATGTTTTAAAGGGCCAAGATACTCCATACTCAATTGAAAAGATACTCCATACTCAATTGCGTATATATACTTCATCATAAATAATACTGTAACAAAAAACATATGTTGTCATGAAAAAAAACTAGTATATGTTTTAGTAGAAAAAGTGCATGCACGCCCTCATTCCACGGGAACCATCTAAATGTCTAGATAAATATGCATACTTATCCATTTAATGAATCGGTACATGGACATAGACGGGCAAGAATCCAGGAAACCGTTCAACAAACGCTAGCATTATCTGATTAATTAGATGCACGTACCTTACCAAAAAAAATCTCGACCTCCATTTAATAATTACCCTGTCAACGTGAAGTGGATTAAAAGATTTCTCCCCGCGCACGACATCTACTCTGTTACTATGCTGCTACTGTGTGGGACACGTGCTGGAAAGACAACTAGGGGTAAAAATATGTCATATATATATATATATATATATATATATATATATATATATATATATATATATATATATATATATATATATATACCATATCAAAATAAGTTTCATCCATACATACATACATATTATGCAAGTTTGATCCGTACCAAACCATATTACAATAGTGTCATCCATACATACATAGTTTCATATCCATATGTAGCAAGTGTCACATTCTTCATCGATACAAAATAAAAAATAAAAGTAACGAAAGCACTCCATCAATACAAACTTCTGTGAAGTGAATGTAATCTGCAAAATGGGAAATAAGAAAATTAGAAGAAGAAGACTAGATGAAGAAAAGAACTAAGTAAGCTTATTATGTCATTTATGAGAGAACTTAGCTAAGTATAGGTCATTTTTTATAAAATAGACCATTTTGGAGCTAATTTAGCTTACTACGTCATTTAGAATGAAACTAAGCTAACTATTTGTCATTTTAGAGCAAACTTCGATAAAAATATGTCATATTGGAGTTAACTATGCTTATTGTGTCATTTTGGAGCTAACTAAGCTAATTACATGTCATTTAATAGCTAAGCCGGGTAAAATAGGTCATTTTGGAGCTAGGTAAGCTTATTATGTCATTTATGAGAGAGCTAAGCTAAGTATAAGATTTTTTTGATAAAATAGGTTATTTTGGAGCTAATTTAGCTTACTAAGTCATTTAGGAGGAAACTAAGCTAAATATATGTCATTTTAGAGCTAACTTAAGTGAAAATAGGTCATTTAGGAGTTAACTATGCTTATTATGCCATTTTGAAGCTAACTAAGCTAATTATAGGTCATTTAATAGCTAACTTTTGTAAAAATAGGTCATCTTGGATCTAGCTAAGCTTATTATGCCATTTTGGAGCTAACTAAGCGAAGTATATGTCATTTTTGATAAAATAGGCCATTTTGGAGCTAATTTAGCTTACTACGTCATTTAGGAGGAAACTAAGCTAACTATATGTCATTTTAGAGCTAACTTAGGTAAAAACAGGTCATTTAGGATCTAACTATGCTTATTATGCAATTTTGGAGCTAACTAAGCTAAGTATAGATCATTAAATAGCTAAGCTAGGTACAATAGGTCATTTTGGAGCTAAGTAAGATTACTATGTCATGTAGGAGAGAACTAAGCTAAGTATAGGCCATTTTTGATAAAATGGGCCATTTTTAGCTAATTTAGCTTACTATGTCATTTAGGAGAAAACTAAGCTAACTATATGACTTTTTGATAAAATAGGTCATTTTGGAGCTAATTTAGCTTATACTATGTCATTTAGGAGGAAACTAAGCTAAATATATGTCATTTTAGAGCTAACTTAGGTAAAAATAGGTCATTTAGGAGCTAACTATGCTTATTATGCCATTTTGAAGCTAACTAAGCTAATTATAGGTCATTTAAGGGTCATTTGCATTTCTATCCCTAACTCAAACCACCTACTTATATATGCCCATAATTTCAAAGCCTGCTCAAATTTGCCCCTCCACCGTTAGGTGCCCTTACAGAAATGCCCTTCTGCTCCGTTAGCATCCGGTCAAAGAGCTTTTACCGTCCTGAAAAAATAGCAAAAAAATCAAAAAAATCTAAAATTTTGTGAGATCGAAAATACTCATGTGTGCAAGGTGCGTGTAAATTTTCGTGCTACTTGGACATTCCAGGAGCTCGTGGCGAGGAAAAACAGTTAATTTGAACTCTTGTGAACAATAAATTTGAAATGAAATAGCAAGAAAAATCAAAAAATATGAAATTTTTTGGCATCAAAGATGCTTGGGTGCACAAGGTGCTTGCAAGTTTTTGTGATCAAATGACATGCGAGGAGCTCTAGCAAAAAAAATAGTCATTTTTTCGAAAGTGTTTCCCTAAGCCAAATTTTGTTTTTTTTCTCCACGAGCCCCTACAGTGTCCAAACACAACAAAAATTTGCACACAACTTGCAGACCCGAGCCTCTTTGATGCCAAAAATTTTCATATTTTTTCAATTTTCTTGCTTTTTAAAAAAATATTGTTCACAAGCGTACATATTTAGTGTTTTTTCTTTGTCCCACTCTCTTGGAATGTCCAAACAGCACGAAAATTTGCACGCATCTTTTGAACCTGAGTATCTTTGATCCCACCAAATTTCAGATTTTATAGATTTTTTTTGCTATTTTTTCTAGGACGGTCAAAGCCCTTTGACCGCCTTTGACCAGACGGTAACGGTGCAAAAGAGCATCTCTGTAAGGGCACATAACGACGGAGGGGCAAATTTGAGCAGGCTTTGAAATTAGGAGAAAATATGATTAGTGGGTTCCAGTTAGGGACACAAATGTAAAAGACTCGTCATTTAATAGCTAACTTTGGTAAAGTAGGTCATTTTGGAGGTAGTTAAGCTTATTATGTCATTTTGGAACTAACTAAGCTAATTATAGATCATTTTATATCTAACATGGGTAAAATATGTTATTTTGGAGCTAACTAAGCTTATTATGCAAGTGTGGAGCTACCTAAGCATATTATGTCATTTAGGAAGAAACTAAGCTAAGTATAGGTCGTTCTAGAGCTAACTTGGGTAAAATATGTCATTTTGGAGCTAAGATAAGGTAAGTAACCATCATTATGCGGTTGTTAAGACACTAGAAAAACATACCATTCTTGTCAACATGGAGGTGAAGCACGGTGGCTCTGGCTTGTTTGACCTAGAGAAGGCTACCATGTAGAAGGTTCGTGTTGTGTGTTTCGGAAGATATTCTACACCAAACATCATTTTCAATATGCCGTTAGCATGATGACACTCAAAAGATCACTGCATTGAAATGAAACTCACCGTTTCCACCAGGTTAATGACTAGCATCGCCTGAGGAACGTGGCCGGTCTTCTCGCACATAGACTGTACATTTGGTTTCGACAAGTCAAACTTTTTAGTTATTAATGAAACGAACATTAAATGCAAGATTTGACAAATATGAAGAAGAAACTTACCACGAAGAGCTCGTACATGGCCCTGTTATACGCATCGTTCTGTGCCCTCTCTGCCTTCAACAACGTAGTCGTCCTCTCCTCCATCTCCTTCATCTCCTTATCCTTCGCCGCCAAAAGCGCCTACATTGCCTCTCTCTCTTTCAGAATAGCATCCTGCAACACAACTTATTGTTCGCATTGTAATCATATTGGTTTGCACACACAACGTATTGCGGAAAGATAGTTGAGTCCATTAAACTAACCTCGATGGCGAGCTCGACTGTCCATGGATGAGGTGTTATCTCAGGACAGGAGCTCGTTTGACATGCCTTTATATGCCGGAGAGTGCTAGGACAAAGTATAAGGCCGTCTCCAATGGCGATCGAGCCATGGGGCCTCCTGTTGCAAGCTATCATCACCAGCTCTGGATCAATAGGCCCCTGGCTCGTGTTAAAGTCCTCCCCTTTCCTTGCATTTCCATGATCTTTGTACTTCGCGAGCTTATGGTGGGAGGAGATGTTGGCGAAGTTTTCACGATAATCGATGCCAGACTCAGAGAATGTCATGACCTTCTTGTACGAGGCAGTATGGACCATCGCATAAAGGTCGTAAATCTCTGGCACCTTCGTCTTATTGTGACGCGCCTAAAAGAGAGAGTGAGAGGAAAAAATTATTAGTAAAGGGCTCAAGCTAGCATTAAGAATGAATTGCATGAGTCATGAAGAAAACCACATACCGAGCTCTCACCAAACTCATTTATGTTGATTCTCCTTTGATGGTGTGGCACACCAACCATTTTTCCACGCCTCTCCTTGGCATTGTTGTGGATGGCCTCCCAATTTTTGGAGCACCACTGATCCACCAAGGCCTCCCAACAATCCATCTTATCCACACATAATCTCAGGGGCACCTAAGTTAATAAAGAGAAATTTGAGCGCTACGCGTAAGAATCAAATCAAGGAAACTAACTACAAGGCCTTAATAATATGTAATTACCTTCATGTAATGTTCCTTCTCCATCTTAGAATCACGGAACTTTGTCTTTTCCTTCCTAATACGCCGTGAGACAATCTCATCACAGTCAACTCCTTGAACTTGGCGGAAACTTCTTTGCGACAAGTCGAGCTTTATAAACGGTGACATTTCACCATTAGCGCCTATGATTATCTCAAAGGTCCATTTGTACTCAATGACCCGCCATTCAACAGGCAAGTCTACCAAAGTCCATACTTGGTTTTCATACATGGATCCTTTCTCGGATTTCATGGCTCCTAGCCATTTGTTGGAATCCGGGCCCACCATCGCTTCTCCATAGTTCGTAGGTTCATCGTTGTCGAACAACATGATTTCCAAGACAGGGTTGTCGTACTACTCAGGAGCAGTACGCGTCCTTGTCGACCTACGAGGTTCAATAGTGACTTGATCCGAAGCTTCATGATCATCATCATTAACTTCATTTTAAACTGAGTAGGCTCTATAGAAACATCTTTCTGTGTTGCGCTATTCTCTGGTTGAAACAAAGGTTCAACAATGTTATCAAGTTCTATCTTCCTCCCACTCAATTCTTTCGAGAGAAACTCTTTCTCAAGAAAGGACCCGTTCTTAGCAACAAACACCTTTTGCGCTTGGATCTGAGATAGAAGGTATACCCAATGTCTCATTAGGGTATTCTATGAAGATGCATTTGTCTGCTTTGAGTTCGAGCTCGCTAGGTGAAAAACCCGTTTTCACATAAGCGTCGCAGCCCCAAACATTAAGAAATGACAGCTTAGGCTTCTGTCAAACCATAATTCTCACGGTGTCATCTCAACAGACTTAGATGGTGCCCTATTAAAGTGAATGGATTTGTCTTTAATGCATAACCCCATAACGATAGTGGCAAAATGATAAGAGACATCATAGTACTCACTATATCCAATAGAGCACGACTACGACGTTCGAACACACCATCACACTATGGTGTTCCAGGAGGCGTGAGCTGTGAAACAATTTCCATATTGTCTAAAATTGCATACCAAACTCGTAACTTAGATATTCACCTCCATGATCATATCATAGACATTTATCTTCTTGTCACGATGATCTTTAACTTCACTCTGAAACTCCTTGAACCTTTCAAACATTTCAGATTCATGTTTCATTAAGTAAATATCCCCATATTTACTCAAATCATCAGTGAAGGTAAAGAAAAACAACGATATCCACTGCGTGTTTCAACACTCATTGGACCACATACATCAACATGTATTAATTCCAATAAGCCACTTGCCCGCTCCATCATATTGGATGACGGGGTCTCAGTCATCTTGCCCAAGAGGCATGGCTCGCATGTCTCAACCGATTCGAAATCGAGTGAGTCAAAAATCCATCATCATAGAGTTTCTTCATGCGATTTATACCAATATGACATTACGTGGCAGTCCCACAAGCATGTGGTACTATCATTATTAACTTTGTATCTTTTGGTACCAATGTTATGAATATGTGTACTACTACGATCATGATTCGATAAACCATTTCGAGTGGGTGCATGACCATTGAAGGCATTATCCATGTAAACAGAATAACCATTATTCTCTAACTTATATGAATAACCGTATCGCACTAATCATGATCTAATCACGTTCATGCTCAACGCAAACACCAAATAACATTTATTTAGGTTTATCACAAATCCTGAAGGTAGAGAGAGCGTGCGATGGTGATCACATCAATCTTGGAAATACTTCCAACACACATCGTCACCTTTCACCTAGCTAGTCTCCATTTACTCCGTAGCTTTTATTTCGAGTTGCTAACACTTAGCAACCGAACCGGTATCCAATACCCAGGTGCTACTAGGAGTACCAGCAAGGTACACATCACTAACACGTATATCAAATATACTTCCATTGACATTCCCAGCCTTCTTATCTACCAAGCATCTAGGGGTTTTCCGCTTCAGCGAACATTCTCCTCATAACAGAAGCACTTAGTCTCGGGTTCGGGCTCAACCTTGGGTTTCTTCACTAGAGCAACAACTGGCTTGCCATTCCTGAAGTTTTCCGTTCTTGCCCTTGCCCCTTTTGAAACTAGTGGTTTCACTTAACCATCAACACTTGATGCTCCTTCTTGATTTCTACCTTCGTGGTGTCAAACATCACGAACAACTCAGGGATCATCTTATCCATCCCTGGCATGTTATAGTTCATCACGAAGCTCTAGTAGCTTGGTGGCAGTGACTTGGAGAACTGCATTAATCACTATCTCATCTGGAAGATTAACTCCCACTTGATTCAAGTGATTGTAGAACCCAGACAATCTGAGCACACGCTCAGCGATTGAGCTATTCTCCTTTATCTTGTAGACAAAGAATCTTGTTGGAGGTCTCATACCTCTCAACATAGGCACGAGCCTGAGATCACAATCTCAGCTCCTAGAACATCTCATATGTTCCGTGACGTTCAAAACGTTTTGGAGCCTCAATTCTAAGCCGTAATGCATGACGCATTGAACTATCACGTAGTCACCAAAAAGTGCCTGTCATATGTTCACAACATCTACAGGCAACGCTTGAGGGAGTGATGCAGTTAGCGGTACATAAAAAAAACATAAGCTTTCTGTGCAGCAATGAGGACAATCCTCAGATCACGGACCTAGTCCGCATTATTGCTACCATCAACTTTCAACTTACTTTTCTCTAGGATTGTATCAATAAAACTATGGAGCTACAGCGCGAGCTATCTACGACATAATTTGCAAGGACATTTTAGACTAAGTTCATGATAATTAAGTTCATTTAATCAAATTATTAATGAACTCCCACTTAGATAGACATCTCTCTAGTCTTCCAAGTGATACATGATCCATGTCAACTAGCCCGTGTCCGATCATCACGTGAGACGGACTAGTCATCCATGGTGAACATCTCTATGTTGATCGTATCTTCTATACGACTCATGTTCGACCTTTCGGTCTTCCGTGTTCCGAGGCCATGTCTGTACATGCTAGGCTCGTCAAGTCAACCTAAGTGTTTCGCATGTGTAAATCTGGCTTACACCCGTTGTATGCGAACGTTAGAACCTATCACACCCGATCATCACGTGGTGCTTCGGAACGACGATCCTTAGCAACGGTGCACAGTTAGGGTGAACACCTTTCTTGAAATTTTATTGAGAGATCATCTTATTTACTACCGTCGTTCTATGCAAATAAGATGTAAACTGATAAACATCACATGCAATCAATATAGTGACATGATATGGCCAATATCATCTTGCTCCTTTGATCTCCATCTTCGGGGCACCATGATCATCACTGTCACCGGCACGACACCATGATCTCCATCATCATGATCTCCATCATTGTGTCTTCATGAAGTTGTCTCGCCAAATATTACTTCTACTACTACAGCTAACGTTTAGCAATAAAGTAAAGTAATTACATGGCGTTTATGATTGACACGCAGGTCATACAATAGTATAAGACAACTCCTATGGCTCCTGCCGGTTGTCATAGTCATCGACATGCAAGTCGTGAACCCTATTACAAGAACATGATCAATCTCATACATCACAATGCATCACATCACATCCTTTTGGCCATATCACATCACACGGCATATGCTGCAAAAACAAGTTAGACGTCCTCTAATTTGTAGTTGCAAGTTTTTACGTGGTTGTTATAGGTTTCTAGCAAGAACGTTTCTTACCTACGTCAAAACCACAACGTGATATGCCAATTGCTATTTACCCTTCATAAGGACCCTTTTCATCGAATCCAATCCGACTAAGGTGGGAGAGACAGACACCCGCTAGCCACCTTATGCAACTAGTGCATGTCAGGCGGTGGAACCGGTCTCACGTAAGCGTACGTGTAAGGTTGGTCCGGGCCGCTTCATCCCACAATACCGTCGAATCAAGATAAGACTAGTAACGGCAAGCATATTAACAAAATCGACGCCCACAACTACTTTGTGTTCTACTCGTGCATAGATTCTACGCATAGACCTAGCTCATGATGCCACTGTTGGGAGACGTAGTAGTAAATCAAAATTTTCCTACGTGTCACCAAGATCTATCTATGGAGAAACCAGCGAACGAGTGGGGAGAGATTGGATCTTCATACCTTTGAAGATTGCTAAGCGGAAGCGTTACAAGAACGCGGTTGATGGAGTCGTACTCGCAGCGATTCAGATCGCGGTAGATCCGATCAAGTGCCGAACGGACGGCACCTCCGCGTTCAACACACGTGCAGCCCGGTGACGTCTCCAACACCTTGATCCAGCAAGGAGGAAGGAGAGGTTGGGGAAGGTCTCCAACAGCAGCACGACGGCGTGGTGGTGGTGGAGTAGCAAGGTATTCCGATAGGGCTTCGCCTAATCGCTGCGGAGGAGGAAGAAGAGAGGTAGGGCTTTGCCGTGAGAGAGAGAGATCAAATCTTCTCTCAAAACATCCAAAACCTCAAGTATATATAGGAGGAGGGACGTGGAGGGCTGGCTTGGCCTCTACTCCAAAGAGGAGAGGGTCGGCCGAATTAAAGGGAGAGTCCACCTCCCACAAGGGAGGTGGATCTCCTCCTTTTAAATCCTTTTTGCCTTATCTCCTTATCTCCAGCCACATGGGCCCACATAGATGGTCTTGGCCGACCCAATATGGGCTGGCACACCTCCTCTAAGGGACCATGAGGTCCTTTGGTCGTCACACCCCTCTCGGGGGTCCTCCGGCACCCTCCCGGCACTCCCGGTACACTACCGATGAGCCCGAAAACTTTCCGGTGACCAAAATTGGACTTCCTATATATCAATCTTTACCTCCGGACCATTCCGGAGCTCCTCGTGACGTCCGGGATCTCATCCGGGACTCCGAACAACCTTCGGTAATCACGTATACCATTTCCCTATAACCCTAGCGTCATCGAACCTTAAGTGTGTAGACCCTACGGGTTCGGGAGACACGTAGACATGACCGAGACACTTCTCCGGCCAATAACCAACAGCGGGATCTGGATACCCATGTTGGCTCCCACGTACTCCACGATGATCTCATCGGATGAACCACGATGTCGGGGATTCAATTAATCCCGTATACAATTCCCTTTGTCTATCGGTATGGTACTTGCCCGAGATTCGATCGTCGGTATCCCTATACCTTGTTCAATCTCGTTACCGGCAAATCTCTTTACTCGTTCCGTAATACATCATCCCGTGGCTAACTCCTTAGTCACATTGAGCTCATTATGATGATGTCTTACCGAGTGGGCCCAGAGATACCTCTCCGTCACACGGAGTGACAAATCCCAGTCTCGATTCGTGCCAACCCAACAGATACTTTCGGAGATACCCGTAGTGCACCTCTATAGCCACCCAGTTACGTTGTGACGTTTGGCACACCCAAAGCATTCCTACGGTATCCGGGAGTTGCACAATCTCATGGTCTAAGGAAACGATACTTGACATTGAAAAGCTTTAGCAAATGAACTACACGATCTAGTGCTATGCTTAGGATTGGGTCTTGTCCATCACATCATTCTCCTAATGATGTGATCCCGTTATCAACGACATCCAATGTCCATGGTCATGAAACCGTGACCATCTATTGATCAATGAGCTAGCCAACTAGAGGCTTACTAGGGACATGTTGTGGTCTATGTATTCACACATGTATTACGGTTTCCGGTTAACACAATTATAGCATGAACAATAGACAATTATCATGAACAAGGAAATACAATAATAACCATTTTATTATTGCCTCTAGGGCATATTTCCAACAGTTTGCAGGTAGTACATGGCCTTTGGATAGAAAGCGTCCAAATATCGTCATTACCGCGTCATAGCATTCTCTACCTAGGTTGAATTGAGCCTTCAGAGCCATTATTTGCGCGATGGCATCCAGCTGACAAAGCTCAGTGTGCTCGTGGAGAGGACGTTTTGAAGACTCCAACATTTCATAGAAGGCCTTTCCAGATCCCTCCATCTCATCATCCGAATCTCGAGCATCATCAAAGTCTTGCACCATGTCTTCGATCTCGGTACCATGCTCGTCGGTGCGACCACGAACCACCTCCGCTCTGGCACGTTGATCAGACTCACTATGAAAACTCCATACCGTATAATTAGGCGTAAAACCCCACTTCTGCAGGTGTTTACCCATTTCAAACTCATTCCGCTTTTTAAAGTTGTCGCATTTGGGACAGGGGCACCATATTTTTTGCTGGCCATTTGCAAATGCGGCTCTCACAAACCCCCTAGTGTTTGTTAACCATTCATTGGTCATGTCTTTCTGACTAGGGTGATCAGTGTACATCCACGCACGATCACCCATCGTCTTCTCCTTCTCCTCCACGAAAGCACTGCACATTTAAATCTACGTGATCAACAAGAATGTTCAATCCCGACAGAAATATATATATATATACACACACTACTTTTTCACATCTATTTTGTTCTTTTTCTCCTCTATATCTTCTTCTCCTCTTCTTCTTTCTCCTATTTTTCTTCTTCTTCTTCTGTTCTTTTTCTCCTCTTTTTCTTCGTCGTTCTCCTCTTCTTCTGTTTTCCTCTTCTTCTCTTTTTCTTCTTCTTTCTCCTCTTCTCCTCCTCCTATTTTTCTTCTTCTTTCTCCTATTCTTCTGTTTTTCCTCTTCTTCTTTCTCCTATTTTTCTTCTTCTTTCTTCTTCTTCTTCTTCTTTTCCTTTTTTCCTTTTCTTTCCCCTCTTATCCTTTTCCCTCTTCTAATTATCTAATTATCTAAACCTAAACGTAAACCTAAACAAAATTAACACTAAACTAAATTTAACTAATAGTAGGACTAAAATTTAACTAATGCTAGACCTAACTAAATAAGGTAAGTAACCATAATTCCTAAAATCTTACTAGCTAAAACTAAACTACTTTTTTTACATCTTCTACAACTAACTACAACTAACTAATATTAAAACGGAATAGAAAATTTACTAAAACAAAGAAAAATAATGAAAAAATCAGAGAGGGGGAGGGGGCTCATCGGAGTGGGGGAGGTGGAGGCCGGCGTTGGTGGAGGTGGAGGAGGCCGACACTAGAGTGGGGGCGTGGCCGGGGATGGCCGGGGGCGGTCGGGGCAGGCCGGCTGGGGGAGGGGCGGCCGGGGGAGGGCCGGCCTGGGGTGGGGCTGGCCGAGAGAGGGGCGGTCGGGGGCGGGGCTGGAGGGGAGCTGCGGCACAGGGGAGGGGGGGTCGGGGGCGAGGCCTACCGAGGGCGGGGCCGACCGGGGGAGGGGCGGCCGGGGGTGGGGCCGGCAAGGGGAAGGGAGGTGCGGGGGAGATGTCTGGTGGCAGCGAGGGGGCTGGGGAGGGTGGAGTGAGGGAGGGAGAGAGTGAGAAAGAGAGGAGTGAGGGCAGGGACGGCCGTTAGTAGGGCATCTCCTTTGCCGTCTGCCCCCAGACGGCAAAGAGAGCCAGGGCAGACGGCAAAGGAGCCCAGACGGCAAAGATCTCGTCCGTTTGGACCTGGCCAGGCCCAAGGTCCAGTGGGACCCACCTTAGCTCATTGTTGTCTACCCTGGCTCTCTTTGTACTCTAGGGGCAGACGGCAAAGAACTGGCACATGGCAAACAATGCCTTTGCCATGTGCCAGTTCTTTGTCGTCTGCTTTGTGACAGCAGACGACAAAGAGCAAGCAGACGACAAAGAGCATCTTTGCCATGTGTCAGCAGACGGCAAAGGCCTGGCACATGGCAAATAACTGAATTCCAGTAGTGATTGTGCATCAGGAAACAGTGCATTGACAACATTTATCAACCCCCACATACAGAGAGTATAGAAAACAAATGAAATGCTACAGACTAACAAATTAAATGCTATAGTACAAAAACAAATGAAATGTTATTGTACCTTCTTCCTATCACTCATCAGTGTCCATGGTGAAGTGTTTTCTATGTTTAGATCCTCCTTCAGTTTGTTTACAAACCACTTCCGGGTATTGGTATCTTCCACTTCAACTATGGCAATTGCAATGGGAAAGATACAATCATTTGGATCAACTCCAACAGCTGTCAACATCACTCCACCATACTTGTTCTTAATGTGGCACCCATCAATGCATATGATTGGCCTGCAAGCAAGTAACAAACCTCTTTTGCAAGCATCCAATGACATGTAAGAGTTCTCAAAAACTCCATCTGTTGCATTCACAAACATTGTACTTCCAGGATTTGACCTTCTAACTCCAGCTGCAATGTCCCAAAGTAAATTGTATTGTTCTAGTTCATCTCCATTAATTTGATTCAGTGCAGTTCTTCTTGCTCTTGGTAGCTTGCTTCTACTAGGAAGCATGTTGTAGTCCAACTGAACAAGCCTGTCAAAGTTGTGTAAGGACATCTTCTCATCTACTCTGAATGTCTCCACATACCTGCCAGCCAGATATCTTGCTATGAACTTCTTCAATTCCCACTCTCTTTCACATGTATGTTCTCCCACATACTTCTTCATAACCCAAGCTTTTGTCCTGCTATCAGGTGCAGCAGACAAGAACCAAGGACAATCACCAACACAGCCTGCCCTTACCCTTTGCTTATCATTTTTTTGTATTGTATTTGCACTCTTCGTTTCACAATGTACTCCTGAATTGTTGCTCTAAGTTCAGTCATAGTCAAGAACACCATTCCTATGTGAAATTTCACTTCTTTCATGTTCTCTGGTCTCCACCTTCTGAGCTTCAATTTCTTCTTCTTCTTCTTTTTCATTCCTTGAGCATAAACTACTTCCACTTCCTTTGCTGAATCACTCTCTTCAAGATCTGAATCTTGCAACTCGTCCAACTCATCAGATTCAGAGTCACTGTCCTGATCCCATTTGGACTTCTTCCTTTTCTTCTGCTCAAATTTGTCATCCACCCATTCTTCATAAAGATCATCATCATCTTTTCCTACTTCATTGTCAGATTCAACCCATTCTGAATCCCACTGGCTGTCATAACTGTCACTATCTTTTTCATTGGGAATTTCTTCTTCTACCACAAGTTTTCTCATGCTTCTTCTAAGCTCATGCCCAACACTTTGTGCCATTGGTGGAACACTGGTACTGCCTACATTGTTGCTGCCTGCATGACACTGATTCAGATTGCCTTTGTGATCTTTAACCTTAAACCAAGGCTCCTAGGGCTTAATACATGAGGCACATCAGGTGTACCACTAACATGAATGTCATCAATTGCATTGTCAAATGTCATATCTTTGTGGTCGACAAACAACTGAAAATACTGGAATTTTGGGGCAACTGTTGTCATGTGCAATGTGTGAGTATCACAGTCCACAATCAGAAGACCATCAGCTAGATTCTTTCCAGGAAGCAACCAATACAAAGTGAAGTTTGATTGGTCACTATATCCTAATTGTTGCATAACATTAGTGAGCCGGAGAGGAGACCATGTATCTACTTGACATCCATCGAACACAGCATCTTTGCCATCAACATATGACTTGGACTGCCCAAATCCGCAAAAAAAAACAGCATAGTTTATTTCCACACTGAAAAGCTCCTCTTGTGGTCCTAGATTGCAAGGAATTCGGTAATTGATTCAGCCTAATTGAGAAGAAGGGGAACTAAACGGAGTAATAGGATTGGCGTTAGGGTTACGAGCACTTACCATATCGCGGAGGAGGATCTCTGGGTTGACGCGGATGTGGCGCCATCCTGCCGCCGCCGTCGCCGGACAACAGCCGACAACGACCCCCTCTTCGCAGCGGAGCAGCCGCGCCGCCATCGATCGCTCCTATTTTCGCCAGAGAAGGGTGGGGAAGAGGAAAGGACCACGAATGAAAGCGAGTTAGGGTTAGAGGGTTATTCTGCAAAACTTCACGGTCGATCGTTATCTCGCCTGGGCCCTACAATCTACGTGGCCCTGGTCCAAGTGCCACGCAAGCTAGTCCATGGCTGGTTAGACGGGTTTAGGACCTGGGATGAACAACTTAAAAAGAATTAGGACTTAGATATGCATTTTGAAAGAATTAGGACCCAATCGACACTTTTGAGAAAGAATTAGGACCGCGCTTGCATTATACTCAAACAAAAATAAAGTAAAGACAAAAAATGAAGTTTTCTAATGGAGAATGAATTAGTTAGTGCGTAGTGAAAAACAATTCACACAATTTACAAAAAATGTGCTTTTGCAGAATATGCAATAATAAGCATATATGTGTGTGGAATTAAAGCAAGAAAGGAATTTTTGTAAGAAAAAACGAATTGGTGGCATTGGTATTACCTTTAAAAATTAAAAACAATGATTTTTTCACATAAATTGTATTTTTATAATGGCGTTTGTTCTCGCAAAAAAGTGTTTTGTAAAAGGTAATGGATTAATGACACCGGCATTAGCCTTACAAAAAAGCAAAGAAAATGAAAAGTAAGTGAAATCAAAAGGAAAAAACAAATAAAAAATGAAGTTTTCTAAGGAAGAATGAATTAACCGCATTGTTATTACAATTTTAGAAGAAAGAAAATGAAACACTAAAACAAAAACAGAATAACAAAGTTTTCTAAGAAAGAATGAAATTTTTTAAGAAGAAAGAAAAAAAACGTTTAAATATAGAATATGCACTTCGACGTACATATAGCCGAAGTGGTTTAATTTTCGTGTTTAGGGACGGTGCACCGCATGCTGTGGATCCTCGATCTTTTTCTAACCATGGGTTTACGGACGGAGTGCCCAACCCAATTTGCGCTCCGACAAAACCTCCACGAAACCCCTACGCCGGCGGAATGATCAACCTTGTTAGTAGGGGTCAGTCAGTTGGGTGTTGAAGCGTTCCTGCGGCTAAGCGATCTGCTCCGATCCGCTCTGCTCTGCTGTGCTCGCTGCTGTCAGAACCACCCAAATATAGAACCCCGTCTCTCCGTGATCCGCGAATGAAGCTCTATTTACACCGGCGCGCAGTCGTGGTCCACTTGCAAGCACCCACACCATCTGGCCGGCCGCCGGCGAGACCACGTCTGAAGAGGAAGACGAAGGAGAAGAAAATGGCGGGCCGGGCGCTGCTCATCCTCGCCGCCGTCCTCCTCCTGTGCGCCGCCGAGTGCCGCCTCGCCCACGCATGGAAGAGGGTACGTAAGCAAACCTGACGACGAACGAACGCCGGTATTGCATGTTTCTTTCTCCTTCATGAATTTCACCGTCTTGGTCTGATGCACGCGCAGTCGTACGTGGTGTACCTGGGAGCGCACCCTTATGGCCGCGAGGCGACGGCGGAGGACCACGCGCGCGCCACCGAGTCGCACCACGAGCTCCTCGCTTCGGTCATCGGGAGCAAGCAGGCGGCCAGGGACGCCATCTTCTACTCCTACAACAAGAACATCAATGGCTTCGCCGCCTATCTCGAGGAGGAGGTGGCCAACCAGATGGCAAGTAAGGAAGCTCTTCATTCAATAATCTCATTGCAGTTTTCTCTTGAAATCTTGATTGATTGACTGGCTGATGGGTGATGGGTTGATTGGTGGAGCAGATCACCCGGATGTGCTGACGGTGATGCCGAGCAAGATGATGAAGCTGCACACGACCAGGTCGTGGGGCTTCATGGACATGGAGAGGGCGGACGGCCAGGTGCTCCCGGACTCCATCTGGAACCACGGCAGGTTCGGCCAGAACGTCATCATCGCCAACCTCGACAGCGGCGTCTGGCCGGAATCCAACAGCTTCAACGACGAGGGCATGGCCCCGGTGCCCAAGCGATGGAAGGGCTCCTGCACCGACACCGCCAAGTACGGCGTGCCATGCAACAAGAAGCTCATCGGCGCCAAGTACTTCAACAAGGACATGCTTCTGTCGCACCCGGCGGTGGTGGAACACAACTGGACGCGCGACACGGAGGGGCACGGCACGCACACGCTCTCCACGGCCGCCGGCCGCTTCGTGCCGCGCGCCAGCCTCTTCGGCTACGCCAACGGCACCGCCAAGGGCGGCGCCCCGCGCGCCCGCGTCGCCGTATACAAAGTATGCTGGCATGGGGAGTGCGCCACCGCCGACGTCATCGCTGGCTTCGAGGCCGCTGTCCACGACGGCGCCGATGTCATCTCCGTCTCCTTCGGCGTAGACGCGCCCCTCGCCGACGCCAGCTCCTTCTTCCACGAGGCCGTCACCCTCGGCTCCCTCCACGCCACCATTCACGGCGCCGCCGTCGTCTGCTCCGGGGGGAACGCTGGGCCCTTCGAGGACACTGTCGTCAACGCCGCGCCATGGGTCACCACCGTCGCCGCCAGCACTGTCGACAGGGACTTCCCCGATCAGGTCACCCTCGGCAACAACGCCAAGATGAGGGGTATGAGCCTTGAGGCCTCCGACCTTCACTCCAACAAGCTATTCCCGGTCATCAACGCTAGCAGCGCCGCGCTCCCCAACTGCACCGTCAACCAAGCCACCAACTGCGCCATGGGCTGCCTTGACCCGCCCAAGGTCAAGGGCAAGATCGTCGTGTGCGTCCGCGGCGGGGATATCCCGCGGGTCATGAAGGGGATGACCGTCCTCAATGCTGGCGGCGTCGGGATGATCCTTGCCAACGGCGAGATGGACGGCAACGACATCGAAGCCGACCCACACGTGCTCCCGGCCACAATGATCACCTACAGTGAGGCCGTCTCGCTCTACAACTACATGTCGTCCACCTCCGAACCGGCGGCCAACATCTCGCCTTCCAAGACGGAGCTCGGCGTCAAGAACTCGCCAACCATCGCCGCCTTCTCCTCTCACGGGCCCAGTGGCACGTTGCCTTACGTGCTCAAGCCGGACATCGCCGCACCGGGGGTGGACATCCTCGCCGCCTTCACCGAGTACGTCAGCCCGACGGAGGTGGCCACCGACAAGCGCCGCTCAGAGTACGCTATCATGTCGGGCACGTCCATGGCGTGCCCGCACGTTTCCGGTGTGATGGGCCTCCTCAAGGCGGCCCGCCCGGACTGGAGTCCCGCTATGATGCGCTCCGCGATCATGACAACCGCGCGCACCCAGGACAACACCGGAGCGCCCATGCGCGAGATGGACGGCAAGGAGGCCACCCCGTTCGCCTACGGCTCGGGCAACGTGCACCCGAACCGTGCCGTTGACCCAGGCCTCGTCTACGACATCACCCCCAACGGCTACTTCACCTTCCTCTGCTCCCTTGGCTTCTCCACTAAGGACCTGAGCCGGCTCAGCTCCGGCAAGTTTACATGCCCGGCCAAGCCGCCGCCGATGGAGGACCTCAACTATCCGTCCATTGCGGTGCCGGCGCTCCGCCACAGGATGACGCTCAGGCGCAGGCTCAAGAACGTGGGCCGGCCCGGGAAGTACCGCGCATCGTGGCGCGCGCCTTTCGGGATCAACATGACCGTTGACCCCACGGTGCTGATATTCGAGAAGGCCGGCGAGGAGAAGGAGTTCAAGGTGACGGTGGCGTCGCAGAAGGACAAACTCGGGAGGGGCTATGTCTTCGGGAAGCTCGTCTGGTCTGATGGGACCCACTATGTCAGGAGCCCCATTGTGGTAAACGCTCTGGATTGAGATTTTGTGGTGTGTAGCCCAAGGAAAGGAAGTGTTGAGGGTTAGGGATCTGTTTTTCAATTTACTGAGAAAGAGACGTGTTTAGGTTTTAGATCTCATGGTTGCTAATAAATGTTGAATCTACTTTGGCTCTTGAGTGTAAATAAAGTGCAAAGTTTTCTTTCTTGTAAATTCCTTCATTCTAGAAATTGTGGTAGATGAGAAAAAGAGCGCTTCATTAAAATCTCCCATGAGCATCCATAGAAGATCGCTCGTAGCACGTAAGTCAGATAGAAGAGACCACATGCGATGGCGATTTTCAGTTCTCGGTTCACCATATACACGCATGTGAGATGCCACAACCGATCAGAGGGAGAAGCACACACATAAGCATCAGCTATTCTTGCATTAATATCTTTGTTAATCTCCACTGACAAGCAAATATTCTCTCTGTATCAAAATATTAGACTTTTTTGACACTATACTTTGTTTGCTAAGCATGTCACTGTTGTCGCAATACTTATAAAACTGATGGTTTCATAAACTACAGTGTTTATTGCCCGGCTCAGGCGGAGATGCTCAGGCGTGCGTGCATGAGTAGCTCAGGCGGCGGATCGGTGCCGAACACCTTGCGGTATGCCCGCTTGTACCCCTCAAGCATCATTTCTTCGGCCTCTTCCTCGTACTTGTCAGGGACCTCGACGTAGCCTTTCTCCTCCACCTCCTTCCGGATCTGCTGCTGGAACGCAGCTAAGTCGTCGTTCTTCTTCGGGTCGCGGCGGGCGGGCTTCTCGTAGGACAGGATGCTTTCGATCGTTTCTACGAACATCATGTTCTTCACTGGAGGATGAGGACCCACCTTGCACTTGGGGTCACCGCAAGTGATCCTTTTTCCATCAAGACGCGTGGGCATGATCGCAGCCTCCTCCTCCTCCATGGAGGTTCCCTTCATGTTCTCCACCGGAGGTAGGGGACGCTCCGGCGTGTACGTGGTGACTTCGGCCACCTCCTCGGCCGGCCGAACACGTGAAACGATCTTCCTTGCCGACACCTGCCAAGTGCCAACGTTCTTCTGACAGTCTGACTTGATTCGATTCAGATTGGGAGAGCTGACGGCCGCACGCCTGTCTTCTTGGCATCCACAGTGTTGTATTTCACTGCCTCTAAAGGAGCCTCTAATTAAGCTCATAGCGACCGACGCCATACACTGCAACTTCTGCCTCCAAGCCAAAAAACGCTAGCGATGCCTCTAAGCTAAGAGGCAGCCTCTATGTTTTCTCTTTGATCATAATACTCCCATGTCCCTGCATGTCAGTGCAAACGCAGATGCATATGCCCATGAATAGAGGCTGGGCCCTGACCGTTTGATGAGGAAAATATATTAGTATTTTACTTTTTAGAGAGATGTAGTTAGAGGCTGTGCCAACGTTATACATTACGATTTTTTGGTTGGGCTTGAAGGCAGCACCGTGGGATCCATCTTAGAGGCAGCGCTGCCTCTAACCACTGTGGATGCTCTAATAGTCACACGGCGTAGGGCAGCCGTAGCAATCGACGAGTAGGTATCCGAGTACTCTTCGCAGCTGGTACTCCTGTGCCAAAAAGGACTTATGTAAAAGATTTTTAAATAGGAGTATATGAAAAAACTCTGAAAATTATTCACGACACTGACACATACTCCGTCCGTTCCTAAATATAAGTCTTTTTAGAGATTTCACTAGAAGACTACATACGAAGCAAAATGAATGAATCTACACTCTAAAGTGTGTCCATGTACATCCCTATGTAGTTTTTTAGTGAAACCTCTTAAAAGACTTATATTTAGGAACGGAGGGAGTATACTACTATACTAAAGCTTTTTTTGCTTTTTTTGATTTTTTTAAGTGCATTGTTCAGTATTAGCTGTAACTGTAAACAGTAATTTGCTTTTCCTGTTTTTTCTAATTTTTTTAAAGTGTATTGTCTAGTATTAGCTGTAATTGTGAACAGTAATTTTGGTGAGAAGTGTTCCCCGAAAAACAATAATTTCTCTTTACGGTCATACCGATGCACATCTGTCTTAAATCGTGTTCCGATCCTTTCTGGTGATCTTTCCCCGAAAAACAATAATTTTGGTTTTGACGTCCCCTTACGTGGCTACGGTGCAAGACAATTGGGGTTAGACACCAAAGGAAAGCAACAGTGAATGAAGAGGTCAGTAGGATATCATATCTACAACAACTACTTTGACATTATTTCATTTGAGCAAAAGAATCACACAATCCATCATGGAGTCGCTTGTATGTAAAATATCCGTCTGAATGTAAATAGATCAAAGTAACACTAGTCGTATGCAGACTTAAGGCAGCACTTTTGCAAAAAAGCTATTAATAATTAATAGCATCGATGGATTGATGGTTCCAACATGGTAAATTCTGAGTGCATACGTACGAAGCATTTGTAGATAGATGAGATACTAAATTATGGTGGTTTAGAATCGCTATACTGCGGAGAATAATAGATAGACTGCTAGACGGTAATTTATTTTTTTAAACAAAGCCCTCCATCCAGTTTAGATTGAGTAGAGCTCAGGCAACGGAGATTCTCAGGCGTCCTTGAGTACCTCAGGCGGCGGGTCGGTGCCAAACACCCTACGGTATGCCCCCTTATACCCCCTCAAGTCTGATATCTGCGGCATGTTCCTCGTAGTTCTCGGGGACCTCCACGGGGTTTTCTTTATTTGTTATTAGCAAAAAAAAGATCAAGTTCATCGATTGTTGAGCCGCAAGCATGTAAATCATCAGAGTATCAAACCGAGAGTAGCTCCAATTCTAGTCCAGCACCACAAGAAGGGATTCAATCGCGCGCCCCGGTATTCAGGCAAATGATCACTCGTACGTACTATTGTCTAAAGCTTTGGGTTTCTTGCAGACTCACGAGCCACATAATAATAATAATAACTTAAGTAAACCAACAAATAGTCGGGGCTGTCTGGCACATAATTCCATCGTTAGGAATAACAAGCATAGGAAAAACGCAACAGACGATAGGCATATATAGTTGCTTGTGAAAAGTGAAAACGGCCAAAGAGGTAGCGCTGGATCCAAAATAACAACAATGGAGTTGGCAAATAAAGAACACCAATGGAATCAGGTCCGACTGCTATGCCGTACAGAAGTCAAACATACTATTATACTGCACATGAAGCAAGCACGCACACTATTATACTATTATACTATTATACTGCAGACGAACGATTCTCATCCGTGGTCGTCATCGTCTTCTTGTCCTTTCCCCCGTTGCACCGTGGCGGCGTGGATCCATTCTCTCCCTGCTGCTGCTGGATCAGTTGACTGAACAAGCACGCACGCACACACAAAATTGAGCTGGACATGTCACTAGCTAGCTAGCCTAATCGCGCGATTAGCTCTACTAACTAATGGTGATTGTCATGGCGACTGCCGGCGTTAGCTGGGCATGTATGCAGTGCATGGGCTCGCGAGCTAGCAGATGAAATATTGTCGCCACAAACCTGTTCCATTATACCTACCTACAGGGAAAGCATCTCATTCTCCAGTCGCCCGTCGCCCGGCGTCCCAAGTCCAAGTCGCACGCGCACCCCACGCGGATGAATCACTACTACCTCTATATGTACAGAGAGATGGCGGCATGATATGCAAAGAGAACAAGCTATAGCTATGGAGGGGTGCATTCCCGTGGTCCATGGAAAAGAAAAGGGCATGCCGCGGATCAATGAGGTGGCTCAAGTCAGGCTATCCCTCAAATGGCTGACGGATGGGCATCTCTAGGCACGCTATATTTCATGTGATGTTTACAAGAAAGATAATTAAGACTAGTCACAATGGGGAGTATCATATACTAGTATCATACATATGATACTAATCTATGTTACTACTTTCTCAATGCAAAATAACATATGTGTGGTATCATATACTATTATATTTATTAGGCTATAGACACATCTTGTCTTGAAATGCGCTATGTTACGGTATCTACCTATAATACCACTAACACCTCTCTCCTCATTTCGTAATTCACAGACATCAACTTCAACACTTGAGCGACAAACAAAGCACAAGTAAGCCAACATTCAAGAAACCAATCCATTCTTATCATATGTATCTATGTACAAGAACTACTATCACCAGCCATACCATTTGGCACCCTTCCACAGCTACCAGCCAACAAAGGAAAACACAAAGTCCGGCTCATCTTGCCATTTACATAATGCTTCCATGTCTCGGCTGTTCGACGCCTTGCAAATTTTGGGGGTAACGACGCCGGCATCATCAAACTCAATGCCACCAAGTATATCACCTGACTACCGGAATAACAAGAAGCTACTTGGTCATGTGAGGGCATTTGACCGTCATTGCAACATGGTTCTTGAGAATTCTCGGAAGACTTGGTCCGTCATTACCCCAACTTGCCTCATCTTTGAGTTTATTACTAACATTACGTTACAGGTCCCAAAGACTGGCAAAGGCAAGAAGACCGTGCTTCCAGTGAACATGGACATAGAGGCTTCGTTACTCGTAATACTAGTGGGTGGGTCAAAGACTAGACTAGTGTCAAGTGAAACCATCACAGATCACAGATGGATATAAGCTGTGACGACGACTTCTTCTGTTCTCACTTGTCATTTTCATGCTGCCTTGTCATTTCATTTGTCTTATAAGATTCTAATAAGAAAAGAAAGGTGCTACAGCTTGTATTCATTCACTTCCAATGCGCTCTTCACAAGAATTATCAGTGACTACAATTCAGTCTCATCTTATGTGTGTACAACAACTACTATAACCGGCCATGTCATTTGGCACACTTCCACAACTACCAGCCAACAAAGGAAAACACAAGTCCGGCTCATCTTGCCATTTTAGATAATGCTTCCATGTCTCGGTTGTTCGACGCCTTGCAAATTTTGGGGGTAACGACGTCGGCATCATCAATCTTAATGCCACCAAACTGTCGCTGTCATGCATCTGCATCTCAAAGCAACACATGCATCAAGTCAAGAAAATTTTAAAACATCACAGATCCTAGAATGTACAACAAATTACTAGTAAATCTGGAAAAGCAAGCTCATCGATCTATCGATTCAAATAAAATGCCTAGTATTGACATGCAATCTCTAGCATGCAGGTCATAGCTATTGTATTCATGCTAAAACATGAAACTGATTTCTCATGCAGGACATAGATTACTCTGATGGTTACGCAATTTCAATTGGCTTTACCATCATAAGATGGATCCTCCTGATTGCCATCTCACACAGGTCTCCCTGTAACATAATATGATGTGCATGTATCATAGACATGATCAAACTTCCATTTATGTACCACTTGCCAGCTTCTTACCATGATCTTTATCTTTCAAGCCTTCTACCCACATACATATCGTAGCTCTATAGCCAATATAAAACTTACCATGGCGCTCTATGACCATGGCCACACGGAGCACGAGAGAGAGGAGAGGAACCAGTTGCTTACCTATGCCGGAGTCGGGAACAAGCAACAACCAGAGAGGAAGGACAGGAGGCATCCGAGTGAGCGCCAGCTCAGCCCAACAAGCTCACTGGTGATGTTGGGTGCCTTCTCCCCCATGCACACCAAATGGACCCTTGTGCACCTGCGCGAGGAAACTGCATCAGGAAAAAAGGACATAGACCACACAGCAAGGCAAAACTGACCCACTCAGGACAAAGGACATGTACCAGCTAGCCTCAAGCTCGTACCGCAGAATGCCAGAACACCAGCAGCTCTCAGTCTGCAGTCTCAGAACATGATCACAAAAGGGGAGTTAAGAGGCTAATGTAAAACTTATTGATAGAAGCAAAGAGTATTGTACAATACTTGAAATATGAAACCTGCGAAGAATTGATTCTCGACACCTATCTACTGCATCCATGGTAAGTGCAACTAGCAGGACTAGCAAGAAAATAAAACACCAAATTTCCCGTCTTTTAGAAAACATGTGTAGCCAATAAATATGCAATGCCATGATAAAAAAAAAGGTATGGAATTAGAAGAACAGAGTCTGATCAGGGAGGAAGACAAATGTGTCTGCTGTTTCAGTAACAATAGCAACTAACAGATTTCTCGGCAATTTGACACTCTAGTAATATGAGCGACACACCAAATTTATAGTTGACGAAAAACAAGTGCGGTCATTGCAAAACTGACCTGTGCATGAAAAATTATAGCAAAATGAATTTTCTTGGAACCACAAATTAATCCTTTTGTACTGTTGCATGGTAATACTATCAGAAAGATCTAAAATTGATGAAAACATGGTAACCATGCCTCCTGTACACTTAACCTGCTGCATGGTACTATTAAAAAGATCTAAGTTTTGGTGTTATCACAGGGTCACGAGAAGTGCAAGTGTTTCCATCACAGACCATGAATCACCACAGCTCGATGGCCAACATAAAACTTACCACAGGCCAATGCTCGTGGGCACACGGTGAAGAGGAGTCAGTGGCTTACCAATGATAGACCCGTTGGCGATGTCTTCTTCCCCAGGCACAGCAAACGCCTCTTGTGCACCTTCATGAGGAAACCACATCAGGGAAAAAGGAAAATAGTCCGCGTCTGCATGTTTTCTATGATGAAAATACTCAAGTATCAAACTGCATGAGTAGATGGTAATCAATTACACAGCATGCGTATATATAGAAATTTTTGTTTACATAATAATCCGTCTGAGTACAGAATATGCCTATATGCAGATAGCCTCATCGTCTTTCTTGCTATTAACCCCAACGCAGTGACGCCTCGTGATATTAACATTCAATCTGGTAATAAGGCCAGAACACAGTGACACTACTTGCTAGCTTCTGACCATGATCTCTGCCATTTTACTTAACTTTTAAGCCTCCTTCCTAGTATGTACTTGATTGCACCATGGCCAGCATCAATTACCACGGTTGAAAGGCCACGGCCACACAGAGCATGAGAGAGAGAGAGATCAAAGGAGAGGAGAGGAGCAACTGGCTTACCTGTGCCAGAATCGAGGAAAAAGCGGCCACCAAAGGGGCAAGGCAGGAGGCCTCCGAGTGAGTGCCAGCGTAGTCCAATGTACTAAATGGTGATTCTGGGAGCCTTCCCCCAACACCCCACACCCAAGACAGTCTCTTGTGCACCTGCATGATGAAACTGCATCAGGAAAAAAGACAAGGGACCACACATCAAACCAAAACCGAACCACATTGATGAAGGACATGTAGCAGCTAGCCTCAAGCACGTACCACAGATTGCTACAACACCAGCATCTCTTGCACTTGTAGTCTGCAGTCTCAGCATTCATCACCATCATACCTTGACTCAGAAGCTTGTCAATACCTTCATGGGGAGCATGCTTGGCTGTACCTGACTGTGTGTTGTCAAATACATCAACAATGCACAGACAGTGAACATGATCACAAACAGGAACACAACAATCTAATTTAAACCTTATTTGTAGAAGCTGGTCACTACACCAAACTGAATTTTTCCTCACGGTTTACAATATTCCTGATGGTTGCGAGGGTACCTTGAGGAACCCACGACGTTCCTGACGTGGATGGCGTACCGACACGAATAAATGGATACGATCCTGACGGGCCTTATAATAACCTTCAGGAATAGAAAAAACCTTCAGGAACGTGACCCCGTATTCGTGAAGGTAGCTGATCCACGTCGGGAATAACCCTGTGCACACATACCTGACGGCACCTCTCCCTTCAGGAGCGCACCTGCGAAAATACCCATCGCGATTTTGGCTCGTCGCTACCGGCGCGCCCGATTTTGCCGCTCGAGAGGAGTTTTCGCGCCGTTTGTGCCCCCCAATAGCTGACGTGGGTGGGCCCAACGTCAGGAACGACTGGTCAAAATCCCTAAATTAACTCGTACACGTACAGTCCTCCTCCCAATCCCCACTTTGCATCGCTCCGCCCTCCTTCCAATCCCACCATGGCCGTCGCGTGCCGTCTGCCGCCGCCGGCACCGCACCGCACAGCCACCGCTTGAGGCCACATCGCTGCTTCCCCGCCCCACCAGCGTCGTCTACCTCCCCGTCGAGTGCCATGCCGTCTCCGTCAAGCCCCTCGCCGCAAACATCCCCAACCAACCGGGGCTTCCCTCGCCGGCCATTGCTGCCCCGTCGACGTCCAGCCGCACCACGCGCCCCGTCCAACAAGTACAGCGGCGCTTTCACCTTCAACGACTGGCGCCCCCTCGCAATACAGCCCCGCCTCCATCCCCAACGACCGGCGCTCCCTCGCAGTCCAACGCCGCCGCATCAACATCCCGCAGTCTCCCTCGCCGTCAAGCCACTCGAAGGCCTCCCCCTCAACCAGCGTGCGCTAGTTTTCCAGATACGGCTCACTAGCTACCTCGTCCTGCTGATTCATCCGAGTTCAGCACCTTCCAACCACCAAAAAAGGTAGTAGCTTGTACACCTATTTCAATATATGCATGGGTGTCAAATCTCTAGTAGATCAGAATTAATTAGTATTCCACATCAACTAAGGGTCATTGTTTAGTACTTGTCACTTCTCTCCAGGTTAAAAGAAGGCAATTGTTTTTGTTCTTTTGTAAAGATTGGAGTGCAGCAGCTCTGTAGATTGCCATTATTATATGATTCAGTTGTAAATATTGTTGTTTTATGATCCCAGTGCAAAGGAATTGATATTTCAGTTGTCGTCTGTCTATGTAGTATATTGTGAAACTTTATTTGTAGGATGCACTGCATCTGGTTGCAGCCTGTTGTTAGGCTTTTAATTCATTTGCAAGTTTCTTGAAACATTATTGTCATTCATACAGATGTGATGCATATGCATGTCAATACCCGCAAGGTTTAACTACTGTACCCCTGGTTCCTGGTTAGGAACCTGTAGCTTATGCATGCATGTCTTATGGTTTTCTCTTTGTTGAAGGTCCTGCAAAATCAGGAAGGTGTAGCTCTAAGATGCCCAAGCTTAAGCAGTGATAGTGTTGCACGGCAACTCTCCATTGACAGGTCCAATGTCCACTCTTGCACATGTCGTACTTTGTTTATACAAGAATACAAGGTGGCATTCTTGTATATTTTGACTAACATGCCAGAGATGGATGGTTTCTTCACGTATGTGTTTTCTGTCCTTATAGAAATTCAGCAGCATACATAAGTTATTGGAAACAACTTGACCTATATTATGTATGTTTTATCTTTGTAGTGAATTTGACACAAAATACTGTAGGGGAGAAAGCACACAAACTGATGTACAACAACGTGAACTAAGATTAAATGGTTCGACACTTGGCAACAACAAGTGCCCCAACTTTTTCAGTTGGTTCAAATCTCATGTAATGTGCTCCACACTATTGTTGCGCCCACTATTTTTTCAACTATTGTAGAAGCAAAAAACTAATCTAAGTAAATATTTTGGTGCAGTGTCAAACAACTTCAGGTGTTCATAATGCATTGCGTCAAATGTCATATGGGTTTCCAACAAGAGTGAAAACCTATGGAATTAATGATGTGAATGGGTATAGGTTTCACTCAGAGATTTATGAGCAGAGTCGAATAGATTTGGCTTCATGTAATGTAGGAGTTTGTGTGACGAGCTTTGATGAGGATGATACTCCTGTTGAGTATTTTGGTATTATTGAGGAAATTCTACAGATCTCATGGGAAGGCAATATTGAACTTGAGCTAGTTATATTCAAGTGTCACTGGTTTGATCCAACTTCTGAGGGTACTAGGCGTACACCCAATCTAGGCCCTGCCCAAAGAATAGAAGCTGATAATGTTCTCGAGAATGTAGCAAGGAGACAATTTAGGCAGATGTGGTACCAAGCCCGTAAAGAATCCGTAAAGTTGTATTATCGAGCTATTCTTCAGCAGCCCATGAAAGATCATGATGCATGCACAAAACAGCTTGCTAAAAATGAATATATGCAAGCTCAACTTTATTGGTGCATTGATGATGAAGTGTGGGAAAGCATATGTGACTATTGGTGCTCCTCAAAATACAAGGGGCTAAGGGAGCTTGGCCAACAGTCACGCTTCAAGTCAGAAAGTATTGCACAAAACAGGGGTGGGTCAAGATCATTTGTTCAGACCAAAATTGTTTTGGTAAGTAGCATTCAGTTTTGTGTGACTAGTGTGTATGGGTAGTTTGTTGAAAGAGCTTCTTCTCTTATGCAGGTAGAGGAGTACGGGCCTGCAGCAGCAACAAACATGAACACTTACAAGTGCATGAAGGCAGGAGTTACCAAGTGTACCGAGACCGGAGAAAGTGGCCCCATGAACAATGTTAAGGCCCAAAAGCGTGTTGTAAGCTCATTCACATTTTCTATATCCTAAGAACTACAATACTTGTCAATCTGAAATTAATAGCAAAAATATTGTGACTTGTTTATGGTTTCAGGATGACTACATAAAAATTTGTTAAAGTTGCACATCCAGAAAATTGGGAGGAACATGATTTGGATCCAGAAATTGTGTACTCCTCTGGTGGTGGCATGCCCCATGGACGACTAGCAATGGGTAATGGCGCTATAAAGAAGGCAGTGGTTTTCGCTAAAGCTAGAGAGAAGGACATAAGGCCATCAAACTCCATGTCGTACCAAGATTTATCGAGGAAAAATGTTCAATTAGAAAGGCGCTGCAAGAATGATTTCATTCTCAGCAAACATGTGCAGGTATTGTTTTTCTTTTACACATTTGCTTTGATCGTGTTTTAGATCTTGTTGATGTTTCACACATAAACTTGATCATTTGTTCCAATATAGATTGTGTATGGCAAAATGGGATGGGAAATACCTGAAGATCTTCTCGCCTTTCATGATGAGTTGGTGGATGATAGTACTGGTGATCCGGTATGTAGACTTGGACACTAATATAGATCTTGTGTTCCTGTTACCTTTTCATAAGTGCATACCTACACTTGGCTTTAAGAAATAAATCTTCACTTGCTTGGTGGATAACATCGTCCATGTGTCATGATCTGGAATTTTCATTTGGTTTCTAAACTTGTTCATGTGAACTTGTTGTCATGGATCTGTGTGTGGAGCTATGCGTAAACCTGCTGCCATTAACTCTGCTTGTGTGAACTTTTGCTATGTCATGAATCTCATTAAAAATCTGTCATGTTATTCTATTGTAAATTTACCTGAAATCTGCCACATTGGTTTTATGTAGACAAATTCAATTTTCGAAGCCCAAGATGATGGTGCTGCTTCGTTGACAGATCTTGTTTGTGCTGACGACAATGCACATGCTACTCATCTGAATGAGCATGGTACTCCAACACATCTAGGAATGCCACTGGAATAATCAGTGGGTATATTAAACAAGGGTGCATGTGGCCTTTATTTTGTCACTTGCTTCTCCTCGCTCGCAATTTAGGAATCAACTAGTATGTGTCTTTTGGACCTAGTGACAAAGCCCTGTTAAATTAAACTTCAGGAACCAATTAGTAGTATGTGTCTTTTGGACATGGTGACGACGTACTCTCCTATTAAGATGAGCTTCAAGAATCCACTGCTAGTATGTGTATTGGACTTGGTGACAACTCCTGTCAAGTTGTTAAGTTGAGCAGCTATGAAACATGAGTTGAATATGAATGTGTGAACACTGATTCAATATAATGGATATGTTGTGAACTATGAATTGGATGTTATTTGAAAATTGTTTGCGTATGATATGAAATTATCTGCCACGTGTCTAAATTTTCGCACATATTTTTGTAGGTTCTGTAATCGATTCCTCACGGCCAGATATGTTTATTCTTGACAAACTCAGCCTTCATGGATATGTAGCACTTATTCATGAAGGTAGACTTGTAGCTGTCAGGAGCAGGGGATGCTTCCTGACGGACAAGTTCCTGACGGCAATTAGTGACGGCAGTCCTTCAGGAATATAGGGTTTGAGAGGCGCAGGGAGCCCGTCAAGGAACGCCGTCACAAATGTCTTTCCTGAAGGCTACCTTCAGGAATAATGGGCGTTCCTGACACGCTATTGCCGACGGGAGATGCCTGACGGTACTATCTTGTTCCTGACGAAAATGGTGCATTCCTGAAGGTTTTTGGCCGTCAGGAAAATGTCAGTTTGAGGTAGTGGGTACTATACAGTATTTAGAATTATGAGACCTATGAGAAATTAATTTCCAGTGCCTATTTATTGTGACCATGGCAAGAGCAATTAGCAGGACTTCCCAAGAAAATAAAGCACCAAATTTCTTACGTGACAAAAAAAAAAGGTTTGGAATTGGAAGAACTTATGATGAGAGTCTGATCGGGCAGAAGAAAAACACGAGGATTGTTCCATTAACAGCAAAATTGATTTTTATGAAACCACAAATTATTCTTGTTGTACTGCTGCACAGTAATACAATCAGGAAGATCTAAATTTGAGAACCTATTAACCATGCCTCATGTACACTTAGTATTGAACATGCAACAGTCCTAGTAAAACCACCACAAAGTTTGGAGGGGAAATGTGAAAGTTCAGATGCATGATCGGCTAGGCTAATTTACATACATATCTTTCAGGTAGGCCTGGGCGCTCGGTTCGGTTCGATCGATTCGGTTTTTCAAGTCACAAAGATTTTCGGTTTATTAAAAAATGCAGACCGATCGGCTCCTGTAGAATTAGGTAACCAAATGTTTTTAGAACCGGACAATCGGTTCTTAAATCGGTTTCAACCGAACAGATCCGAATTTCACACACACAAATACATTTTCTTTCTTAGCCCGCCTCCGCACGTTCTGGTATAAGCAGACATGCTAAGCGAATGGCTAGCTACTACTACCTTTTACTGTCTTTCACACGCTTCCTTTCTTACTAGCTATCCGAGGTGGTACTAAACCACAAGTTGACGCACTACGGTTAACGTATTTTGTTATGGGCCGATTGCTACACTATTTAGGCCATACCAGAGTGTATGTGGTTAAACTGAGATTTGGAGCTGCCGTGTTGGGCTAGCTGGGCGTCACAGAATACAGGAGGTGCAAGGCGTGAGTTCGGATTATTTGGTCTTTTCGGTTAACCAAGTGTTAAAACCGAAATTAGAGAATAAATTTCAGTTTTATAGATTTAATAACCGAAATAGGAATCGAACTTTTCGGTTCTAGTCCATTCGGTTTCGGTCCCGGTTCTTTCGGTTCGGTACAACGGTTATCGGTTAATATGCCCACCCCTACTTTCAGGTACTATAAAAAAAAGATCTAACTTCGGGTGTCATCACAGAATCAGAGCTATCTTAGCATTTGAGGGCTAAATGTACCAAATATGTGATACCGGCTATTATCAATGAATCACAGGCCATGAATCACCACAGCAATAAAACCAAGGAATTGTGGCCAATTTAAAACTCACCGCAGCTAGAGCATGAGAGCGCATACGAGAGGAGCCAGAGGCTTACCCATGCAGGAGTTGAAGAAGAAGCCACCGGAGGAGGAGAGGCGGGACGAGAGGCATTGGGGTGAGCGTTTGCACAGTCCGGTGGATTAACTGGTAATGTTGGGTGCCATCTACCTAACGCACAACAAATGGTCACTTGTGCACCTGCGGGAGCAAACCACCTCGGTTAAATGATTAGGAAGAAAGAAAAACTTCTGTCTTGTATCAGTAGCAGTAGCAACTAATAGATTTCTCGGCACTTTGGTAGTCTAGTAACATTAGACTCCACAAGAACAAATTTATTGGAGACACAAAACAAGTACACTCATTGTAGAACTGACCCATGCATGACAAATGTCAAGAAAATAAACTTTCTTGAAACCACAAATAAATCTCGGTGTACTACTGCATGGTAATACAATCAGAAAGATCTAAATCTGTTGAATACATGATAATCATGCCTCATGTGCACTTAAAAGTATTGAACACGCAACAGTTCTATAGTAAAATCACCGATAGTTTGAAGGGAGAAATGCAGAAGTACAGATGCATGGCTCAATAGGCTTATTTACATAGTATAAAAAAGACCAAACTTTTGGCATTATCGCAGAATCAGAGCAAACTAGGCACTTGAGGGCTAAACCCATTAAAGCGGTGACGCTGGCAATTACCACATGGTCACGAGAAGTGCAATTGTTTCCATCACAGACCATCAATCACCAGAGCAAGAAAAGCAGGAACTTACAATAGCTCGATGACCAGTGTAAAACTTGCGACGGCTCGATGGCCGTGGGCAGACAGTGGAGAGGAGTCGGTGGCTTACCTATGAAAGACTCACTCGTGATGTTGGGCTCCTTCCCCGCCCACAGCTAACAACCTCTTGTGCAACTATGTGAGGAAACCACAACAATGGAAGAGAGAAACAACACAAATCTGCATTTTGGATGATGAAAATACTTAAGCATCAAACTACATGAGTAGATTGTAATCAACTACAGAGCGTGCAAATAGATAGTAATGACATGAAGCAAGTAATCTGGCAGCAAGCACCACTAAGGCACTAATTCGTGAATAGGCCAAGGTATAGCAGATTTATAGCTGGACAAATGGAACAGACAATGAAACAACTCCGCCGAGATTGACACTAATGAGCCAGTCCATTTGGAATATTAATTCAAAGATTATATCTGTTAAACTGCAATGTCTGGACTGATAGCAACATCTGATGCACATCACTTCATTAAACAAAAAATGTAAACCCACAAATTTGATTATTCATTCTCTTCCCAAGAAAAAATATGACATCCATGTTCGCTTAGCTATTTGTAAACCAACAAATCAAAACAACTGAACCTCCAGTGAAAGAGAGAATTCCATTGCAGCAAAAGTAAAGAAATGGACACCAAAAAGTAGCAAAAAGAGAACTACTATCATCACAGTACAAGGAGACAATTCGAACTAACATCACAAGATCCAAACACTAAACCATCATCTCGATGGCAGAAGACCATCAATACATATCATAACAAATCATCGGATCAGTGGCCTGAGCAGAACACAGTATGGACATAGCTCGGAAGCTAGTTCCAAGAGCAGACAGAGGAAGGAGAAACCAGGGACTCACCTTAGTTGTAGCCCAGAACACAGTCATTGGAGCACAGATCATCACGTCGTGTACGGACTGCTGGATGGCATCAATGTCGAGCCCCTTCAAAATTAGAGCCAACTCCAACTGGCCCTGGAGCTCGTCGGGTTCCCTCAACCTGTAAGGACCATGAGTTCCGATGCTCTCCTGCAACATTCAAACAAGCAATGTCAGGCCTCCCTCGGATGGACAACATGATGGCATAACAGCATTTGAGATTAATCAGCACACAGTCATGCTACAGGAAATTCAACACTGATTCCATCATGAACGCAGATAAGCTAGACCAAGACCACACATAATAAATCTATTATCGAATATATGACTATAGATAGATAGTATCATGTGAAAACATGAAAACACTAAATCCTATCAGAATCACAGTAGCATGAATTTTGGCAGCAGACGGAGATAATTTGCAGCACACGTTGGTTGACTGTGACCTGCAAGCATATGGGCGCAAACCAAACTAAATGGGTAGTTTGGTACCGAAAATGAAATCTGATATTTTTTTCAATCAAATGAATCATATTGCTATCAGGAACAATATAAGCCAAACCTGGGATGCTTAACAGGTCTCGCTCTTGGAGAACTGCCAATAGAAAAGAAACAAGTATTGTACAAGATGGCAACCACTGGAGAGTAGAGACTCGGACTGGACACTGGAGTAGCATGTTTACTAGCAACTCTAACATGTTTCCTAGCCCGAGTGTTCATGATGGACACTAGAGTAGTAGTAGATCAAATATTTTAGAGCTAGTTTAGCACTACAACTCTAGGAATCGACAAGCACGTACAAATGTGGCATCACATAACATAAAATCCTACAAACAAACATAGCACGCATGATGGCCAGAAAAAAATTCATCACGTCTCAATGGCCATGAACATGGAGAGAGAGAGAGAGAGAGAGAGAGAGAGAGAACCAGTTGCTTACCACCTATGAGTGGGAGGTAGAGCAACCTTGTGCCGGCTGTCATTCTCGCTGTCGATGTTGGGGTCAAACTTGATGATGTCCTCATTGAGCTCAACAACTCGGGTGTGGAGTAATGCATGTTCCTCATGAATGCCATCCGTGGAGGGCGCTTGGTGTTCCGGATCAAACAGAAAATAAATTAGGTGATCGGAGAGAGACTGGAACTCCAAGCAACATTATTTTAAGTGGAATCTGTGGAGGTAGTACAATGACAATCAGTGCAAATGATCAACTTTGCTCATAGACAAATACAAGTAGGCAAAGAAAAAACGATGGCATCGGATGCACAAAATTCTTGCAGGCAATTCACAGAAATGGTACTTAAGCTCTATGATTATGGACAAACAGGAAGACATGCAAATCTCCCTGTGTTGTGCTATCAAGTAAATACTAAATAGTTGCAAGCTACTAGAAACTCTAACATGCTCCTAACAGCGTGGGCATCAGTTACACACAAATACCACAAGTGCCCAGCATAAGCGGCTAGATGATTTTATGATTAAACTCGGTTTATAGATCAAAGTTGGATGAACGTTCCCACGGATCGAACGCGGGTGGGCAATCTTACACCCATAAGCTTCAAGCCAACCAAGCTATCGCTCAGATCTCATTTTTTTACAAAACTCAAGCTGATCTACTTACAGACACAACCATTTTAAGACAGAGTGCACCTCAGATAAAGGCAATCAACAAAATAGTTTACTCTCAAGACTATCCCAATTAATGTGTCATCAAGTTCCACCAATATATGAAAAGGAGAAGTAAAGTATGACACTATAAAATTTCTCCCATGATGAAAACAGAGATGCGTCTGTCTGAAAAGCGGTGGATGAAAAAGAAGTACCATAATGATCCCTTGCACCCCTCTGTATAAGCTGGTCAAGGTCCTAAATCTTTCCTGTCCAGACACACAATAGGCACACGATGTTAGTTAAATCAGAACTCAAAAGGGGGAACTGGAGCGTGTTAAAAAAAACTAGCAATTACACTTTAAGAACAGGCACTGTCAAGTGAGAATAGGAACACCATTTGAGGGACCAATTCCCGGTCGAATATGTTACTATGAATATATCATGCCAGATATGGAACAAATCAAAAGCTCAAAGTAAGAACATATATACCTTCGGTGGGAGCACAGATCATCACACCATCTACTGACTGTTGGATGGTCTCAGTGTCAAGCATCTTCAACTTTAGAGTCAACTCCAACTGGCCCTTGTGCTTATCACGTTCCCTCGGCCTGTAAGAACCATGAGTTACAAGCTTTTTTTCCTTTACCAATGCTCTCCTGTAATATTCAAACACACAAAGTCAGGCCTCTCTCAAATGAGCATAACACAAAATGATAGCATAACAATACTTGAGATTAATCAGCACATAGGCATGCTACAGGAAAATTAAATAGTGATTCATGAACCCAGATAAGCTAGACCAAGACCACACGCAATAACTCTGTCATCAAAAATATGGCTAGAGATAAATAGATAGATAGTATCATATGAAAAATAACATGAATACACTAAATCCTATCAGAATCAGAGTAGCATGAATTTTGGCAGCATACGGAAATAATTGCAACACACGATGAATGACTGCGACCTGCTAGCATATGGGTGCAAATCAAACTAAATGGATTACTGGGTACCAGAAATGAAATATATAATGTTTTAAGACAAACACCTAGGGTGGTTAATAGGTCTCACTCTTGGAGAACCACCACTAGAAAAGATAAAGAAGTAATGTACAAGATGGCAGCCGCTGGAGAGTAGACTCAGATTGGACACTAGAGCAGCATATTTACTAGAAACTCTAACATGCTCCCTAGCCTAAGAGTGCTCGTGATGGACACTAGAGTAGCATATTCAGTCAGATAAAATCTTTTAGAGCTACTTTATAGCTACAACTCTAAGAATCAACAAGCACAAATGTGGATCACAGAACATGACGACCAACACAAAATTCATCATGTCCTCGTGAGGTCGACAGCTCGGGCGTGCGGTACCTCATGTTCCTCATCAATGTCGCCCACGGAGGCTGCCTGCTGCTCCAAATCAAACAAACAAATAAAATAGAGGATCCGAGAGAGACTGGAACTCCAAGCAACATTATTTTCAGTGGAATCTTGAGGTAGCACAATGACAATCATTGCAAATGATCAACTTTGCTCATACACAAATGTTGAAACTAAACACGACATATGTGCGTCCGATACATGTACGAGTTCGTGTATGTTTCTAAACGATTACCGAGTAGGACTAGGTTGCTTACGTTAGGTTAGCTGCTATATATATGTACCACACCCCTGTAAACTTGTAACCGTGATTAGAGATCAAAGCAAAGAAAATACACAGGTGCGACACGCACCTGTTGGCCATCAATCTCGAGTTCTCGTGTGTGTGCATGTGTCTCGGCGAGTTGCCGCGTCGTCAGCGAGTCACGGCATCGTTCGAGCAGTACACCGGCTGGATTGAGACGTACGTGCATGCGGTAGTGTACGTGGAAATCAATCAACCTGTGTGCTAGCTTGCTAGCTGTGCTACGCTGGTGCTGTACATCTCGACGTAAAAGAATTCCGTCCAGATCGCTCAGCGTCGCTTTGTCTTCTTCGCCGTTCGTCGTTGGTTGTCGCCGTCGCCGGAAAGTACTCGGCGTCGGGTCTGGGCCAACAACAAACACATGTAGGCAAAGGAAAAAACGATGGCATTAGATGCACAAAATTCATGTAGCTCACACCTCACAAGCAAGCACTTGCAGGCAATTCACATAAATGGTACTTAGGCTTTAAGATTATGGAAAAAACAGGAAGACATGAAATCTCCCTGTGTTGTGCTGTCAAGTAAATAGCTGCAAGTGCCCAACAGCACATGAATCGATAACACACGGACACCACAAGTGCCCAACATAAATGGGTAGATGATTTTATCCTTGCACTCAGTTTATAGATCAAGGTTAGATGAACATTCCCACGGATCAAACGCGGGTGAGCCCGTAAACTTCAAACCAACCAAGCTATCACTCAGTTCTCATTTTTTTTACAAAAGTCAAGCTGATCTACTTAATCATTTATACTTACAAACACACTCGTTTTAAGACAGAGTGCAGTTCAGATAGAAGGCAATCGACAAAATAGTTTACTCTCAAGACAGCCACAATTAATGTGGCATCAAGTTCCACCAATATATGAAAAGGAGAAACAAGGTAAGACACTATTAAATTCCTCCCGTGGTGAAAACAGAAATGTGCATGTGTGAAAAACAGTGGATGGGAGTAAGTACCCATTGCGCCTCTCTGTATGAGCTAGTCAAGGTCCTAAATCTTTCATGTCCAGCTGCACACCAGGAACACGATGTTAGTTAAATCAGAACTCAAAACGAAGAACTGGAACATATTTCAAAAAACTCGCAATTACACTTTGAGAACAGGCATTATCAAGTGAGATCAGGCACGCCTTGGTGCTTCAGTGACCATTTGAGAGGACCAATTCTCAATCCAATATGTTGCTACAAATATATCATGCCAGATATGGAACAAATCAAAAGCTCAAAGTAAGAACATGTATACCTTCAGTAGGAGCTCCTCAAAGAACTGCTCCATATCCACTCTGGTTTTGGCACTGCGTTCCTGAAATAAACATCCATATTCCCTGGCAAGGTCAAAGCATTCCTCTTCATGGCAACTCTCTCACTTTCCTGTGAGACCAAGCATCTACATTTTGCAATCTCTAAAGACAGCTGCAAGAAAGTAGTACTTACGAAGTGCAGATAATTGACAAAATCAGGAAGTTTGGATAGAAGTACCTTATCCGCTTTGTTTTCGACAAGCATCCTTAGAAAATCCTAGTTGGTCAAATACAGATCAATTTCCAAGACTCATATATCAGAAAGACTTGTGAATGTTTCTTCATGACTAGCATAATACACTGAAAAAGACACGAGACATCCACTAACATGGACCTCTCAATATTAGATCACGCATCAGAACCCAGGAAGAAACACACAAATGAAAAATTTAAGTGGCTTTGCTACCCCCTGTTTATACTCATTTATACTTGTAAGCACAACCATTTTCATTCAGAGTGCCTTTAGGTTCATATATAATCCCTCCGTTTCTAAATAAGTCTTTTTAGAGATTCCACTACGAACTACATACAGATGCATATAGACATACATTAGAGTGTAGATTCACTCATTTTGCTCCGTATGTAGTCCGTAGCGAAATCTCTTAAAAGACTTATATTTAGGAACGGAGGGAGCACAAGGCAATTGCCAGAATAGTTTACTCTCAAGACTACCGTAGTTAATGTGTCACCAGATTCCACATATATACTTTGCCACCCTGTGTATTGAATGATTCCCGAGTTATCCAAAAGCTAGAAAGGCTGCTCGTACTTCTCTATATGAAGATACAGTAGGCTCAAAAGCTCTAAAAAATCCTGAAAGGATGCTATATAAACGCAGTGTTTTTCTTTGAGGAAGTCAAGCTTGTCTAGTTCATCATCAATAACTGAAAACAAAACCATCTTAAACCGATGTGTAGTTCATGTACAAGGCAATTGACGGAATAGTTTTACACTCAGGACTACCCTGGTTAATGTGATGTGCCATCAAGTTCCACCAATATAAAACAAGGAAAAAAGGTGTATGACGCATTAAGCAATCCTTCAACAATGCAAACAGAAGTAGGCATCTGAAATGTGGTGGATGAAACTAATTACCCATAGCAACCCCTTGTGCCCCTCTATAGCATGAGCTGGTCAAACTCCAAAATCTTCCCTATCCAGCTGCAGAACAGGCACAAAATGTCAGTTAAATCAGAAGCCAAAAGGCCGAACAGAAGCATGTTAAAAAAAACACTCTCCATTACACTGCACATATAATTAATCAATTCGAAAATCATGGAGAAATTCAGTTGGCAGATAAGGAATAACACAGCATTTTCTATGAGGATATAGAAGACTAAAAAGTAGTAACAAGCCTGAAAGGATGCTCTATACATGCAGTGATTTCCTTTCACAAAAGTATAAGCTGTTCTACTAAATCATTTACACTTGAAAGTACAACCATATTAATCTGGAGTACACCTCACATAAAAGGCAATCACTGAATTGTTTACTCTAAACACTACCCTAGTTAATGGCTAGTAATTAACTACTTGCTATGCATGATTAGGAGAGGAGACAAAGTATGGCATGGTGATCATTCCTGTGGATCAAACTATAATCAAAGCTAGGTTGACATGGTCCTTCCTGCATATGGGCATGGTCCCTCGATGGAATGCACATAAAGCTAGATAATACTCCCTCCATTCCTAGATATAAGTATTTTTAGAGATTCCACTACGGACCACATACAGAGCAAAACGAGTGAATATGTACTCCAAAGTATGTCTATATACATCCGTATGTAGTCCGTAGTGCAATATCTAAAAAGACTTATATTTACAAACGGAGGAAGTAGATCCACTGAGACATCATCATTCGGCCATACAAAAGAACACTCACTCTAGTAAGCACAAGAATGTCGAACTTTGCCTATTAACAACAATCACTTATATATCAAACAGGGTCTGGCCTACTTTCTGTTGGGACTTGTCTACAATACACGAACACAACACAGTGCCTTCCAGTTAGAAATTTGAAGGGCTCATCCATTACTGTGATAGTATCACATAACAGAATGGATGAACGAATATGTAGCAACACGTAGAATTCTACATTAACACCCAGAATTGTAGAAGGATTATTAGCATGATCAGCATTCCTACTCAAGAACTATAGGTCCTAGAGATGTAAATGAACATGTGGAAAGTAATAAATAAGAACTCATTGGTGTGGATCTTCCAGGAAACTCTTGTTCAACTTACGGCTGCTATTACAAAAGCAAAATGACGGTGGAACTAGTATTCAGAGGCTGATGGCTTATTACTGGTGAAGAGCTTGAAGGCTGTTGGCACGGTCCAGCGGTGTGGTATCCAGAACATGTCCGCCTTCTTCATGTAGAGCCCCAGGTCAATGATAACCAGATTCACCCTCTGAAATGTACACGTAGAGATTCACAATGCCATCAGTCTCCATATAGCCACAATGAACAAAAATGTCGGAGTTCAGGGGGCTAGGAAACACCTACTCCTTCCATTGCTAGTGTGGCAGATGAACTTGAGATCAAGCGGCAGCTTGGAGAAGACATGCATCAGATCTGCAGCAAGCAAGCTCACTGTTGGAATTAACCACGCGTCCTGTCCGGTTAGGATAGGAATCAATCATCACATCGTACAGGTATAGTACTAGTAGCATTCGGATTAGAGTTTGTAACCGTGTAGGCTTGCATACGTTAGTCCTGGTTACTATATATACCAGTACACCTCTGTAAACTTTGTACGGAATTCTGACCAAAGCAATACAAAGATACATCAGGACCGATATGGTCCTGTAGCCAACTCCGCGTATTGTTCTCGCGTGTGTGTGCGTTGCCTACAGCCGGCTAGTGCTAAGCTAGCTAGACACAAAAAATCCATCCACCTCCTTGCTTGCCTGCTTGTGTTCAAGTACGTGTGCGTGAGCGAGTCAGCTTTCTGTGGTGCGGTGCAGCCGGCGTAAAGAGACTTCGTCGCGATTGCATCGACAGGAACGGGTTCGTCGTCGTTCGTCGCGTGTCGTCGGAAAGTACTCGACGAACGCGGTCCAGGCCAACACTCACAACGTCAATTAACCGGAACCAATGGACACGATACCTGGTATACCTGTGCACGGGCACCAAGTCGTCGTGTCTAACCAATACAGTAAGCATTTCATTTAAACAATCAACATATGTAATCAGTTGCGAGCCATAGCAAGCAAAACTAAGTGATAATGTGCATGATGCACTAATATGTAGTTTCTGAAGCCTGACCTTTCTAGCATGTCTAAATTAGAGGCCATCTCGATTATTAAGAAGGAAAATAACATCACTGTCCAGTAGAGAATATTAATCAACTTCATTAGTAAATGATATCGACAAGTTAATGTCATCCCAAGGATAGACACTAGTTCGGATTTCAGTGAAAGTGACTCAGAATTTCAAGTTCAAAGAAATAGACTGCAGTGCACCAACTAATCAACTATCACAGGTAGGTTGGAAAAACGTTTCCAGAAGAAAGGAAAAAATTACACCCATGACCGTCTATAAATTGGTATGTCATTTTCCAGTTGTGTATATCACATCACATCTAAGACGCCATGTGCTCAGCTGCAAACGAACAACGACAGTGATTTTTTTTCTCACTGCAATGGCAGCTCGCCAGAAAGCGGGAGGGAAAGGGACAGCAAGATCGAGAAATTTGGATTGGTGGTCAATTTATGGGGGTGATTAACTAGAGTGTGATAGAGGTAAGACGTCGGCAGAGACGACCCTTCATACAAGGTGCACAGCAATTTCCTCTGGTAAAACTCGCAAAAAAAAGAAATCTCATCTCGGTACCTCTGGTAAAATTCGCAAAAAAAATATTCCTCATCTCAGTAGGACCTAGCTAGCACAGTGGCATTGGTCAAACAACCAACCCTGTTGCGTTTCGAGTCGTTGCCAAGAAACTTCAAGGCAGTGTGTCGGCGAGACAAGGACAACATTTGCTTGGCAAATTACCTAGTAGCACATGATTGGAAAAGATCCCTACTTTAGTTAGTTAGCTAGTGTCCATGGCTACCACATAACCACAATAATCAACTCACCTAGCTGCAATTCCTTGACGGAAAGATGCTACAGTGTGTACACCAAAAAGTTGGAAATGGTGCCTTTGCATCCGAGCTGAACCTGAATTTGGCTTCAGGGAAAGGAACCTGATTTTCCTAAACAGATACAAATTCAGTCCGTGGTTTTGAAGCTTACTGTGCCAGGAGATGTCCGGTATTCACTTTTTTTTGTGTCACGGGAAATGTAAAATTGGGAACCACCAAAACTGGATAATAACCAATCCAGCAAGTATACTTACTCGAACGCGACTAGATCTTCTCCAAGAATTTCTAACAGCCCTAACTCGTTGTCCAATGTTTGAAAGGCTCTTAAGCGGAGTTTTTCACCAGTTCTCATTTTCACCGTTCAAGGTCTGATCGCTAATATCCCTCTGTCCCATAATATAAGAGTGATTTTGACAATGTTAAAAACGCTCTTATATTATGGTACGGAGGGAGTAGTTGTATGATAACTTTGTTATGACCAGCTGTATTCTACGACTGTGCTCGCATAACCCAGGACGGACGGAACCCACTCAGCCATGGTAGTTTGGCTTGACAACCAACCAGAATATATAGGGATCAGTAGGCTAGAGCAGAGCATGGAAAACTGACACGATGCTTTAATTCATTCAAGGGAAGTCTATATATCTCACAGTAGACGAGTGAAAGCAAAGGGAGTCCTCCTGTCCTCCAGTTAGAAAAAGTGTGATGCGTACAATGGATACACACACCATTTGCTTCAGTTTCAGCCATCCAAAACTGAACCAATACGTGATGCACATACAGTTTGCTATAGTTTAATTAATGTCATCCAAGAGAAGAATGTACAAACTGAACCACAGTTCAACCAAAACGTAGAAAACGCAGGTGATATTCACATCAGGGGATAGGTGGGCTCACCATGTTCGCTACAAGGGGCAGTCCATGCGCTGGGTGAGAGGTGACGATGGATGTTGGCCTGCTGCTCCAATTCCTCTGGCCGCTGTACCTACAGCGACGAGACAAGAAAAGGGGGTTCATTTATTCAGAGAGGAGGAATTATGAGCCACAACAAAACAGTGGTGTGTCCGTCATTCATAGCTCTTTAGAATAAAGTATTCTTTATCTGAAGAAATCAAGCGTAATAACAAGCGGAGAGCAAATATTTTCCCAGTTATCAGAAGAAGAATGATTTGTGGAAAACAAAAGGTGTGATACATAAACTAGGCGGCATCGACAAGTTGCTGCTTGGGTAAAACAAACACGAGACTTGCAAGCGTGTTGGGCAAACACATGACCATCCAGTACACGTTAGGAGAGGATCCAACCATTTTGTGAACGCAGGCAAACACAAGACCTTTTGCAGCAGAGATCGCCCGACCATCCAGTAAAGGAAATCAATTTAATTTCTGAATGCAAGCAAGCAGCAAATAGCTACACGAGTAAGTTTCCTACAGATCATTCCTTTATAATTAAGTTGGTTGTTTGACAATGTATGCATTTTCAGAAACCAAAATGAGAACTTCTTTTCACCTGAATGGCTGGATCCTCCGATGATTTTCTTACATCATGTACGACATCTTTGTTAAGCGACCAACTGCCTCCGATTTCCGATAGTTTTTTCTCCAATCTCCTGAAGATAAACAAGGCAACAATTCTTAACAAGTTGTTAACCAGTATCCTTCACATAAAGAAGGCACCAATTCTTAACACAGAATTAGTTTCGGTATCAACAAAAAAAAGGGCGAACAGTAAAGCCTTCAAAGTACTCGAATCTAAACGACCAACAATTTAATGCAAATTATTTGAGCTTGTAGAACTACCAAGTTCTCAAGTTAGTATTCTTTCTCTCGGGAAATGAAGTGTGATAACAAGCAGAGAGCAGATATTTTCATAGTTATCAGAAGAAGAATGACTTGTGGAAAACCAAAGGACTGACACATAAACTAGGCGGCATCGACAAGTTGCTGCTTGGGTAAAACAAACACGAGACTTGCAGAGGCATGTTGGACAAACACATGACCATCCATCACACATTAGCAGAGGATCCAACCATTTCAGTATGGAGGCAAACACAAGACTTTTTTGCAGAAGAGGAAATCATCACAAGACAAGTTCCAGTATAGCACAATAGAGGAAACCAATCTAATTTCTGAATGGAAGCAAGCAGCAAACATCTTCTACCAGTATCCGGTAGGTACTTTGAATTTTCATCATCAGGCATTGCAGCAGAAAACAAACTAGCAGGGGAAAATCAAAGGAGTGATACATAGACTAGGAGCCTAGAGCGGAGCACGGACAAGTAGCTGCTTGGGTAAAACAAACACGATACTTGCAGGCACGTTGGACAAACACATGACCATCCAGTACGCGTTAGCAGAGCAAGCAAACAGAGGCGTTTTTGCAGCAGAGGATCCAACCATTTGTGAATGCAAGCAAACATAGTACCTCTTGCAGGAGAGGAAATCAATCTAATTTCTGAATGCAAGCAAGGAGCAAATAGCTAATAGCAATATCAGGTAGGTACTTTGAACTCTCATCATCAGGCATTGCAGCAGCAAACAAGCTACGCAGAGGAGAAAATGTTTAAATCGGGGAGAGGAAAAGAGGGCTGAGCCGAACACGAACAGTTATATAGCAGCTTCTCCGCCATGCACACGAACAGCAGCCTCTCTGTGGAGGGACTGAATCGAGGAGAAGAGCTTCTCCGCCATGCACACGAACAGCAGCCTCTCTGTGCAGCTTATCCGCTTGATTTTCTCTCTTCGGCATGGCCTCCTTCCCCTCTCCTCCGCGGCCACCGGAGAGGAGGAAGAAGTCATGCGCGGGAGCTGCCGTCGCCGTCGCCGTCGCCGGATTGGGATCGGCGCGGCGGCGCGGGAGGGGAGGGGTTGGGTTTATTCCGGTTGGGTGGGGAGTGGGGAGTGGTGACTGTGGATTCTATTCCTGCCGCTTGACCTGCTCAAAAAAAAAAGTTGCTACGATCTGATTGGTCGGCCGGGTCTTCCCACGGATCGACTCCATGTCCACTCGATCCTAGCCGTCCACACATATCCAACGTCAGTCAACGTACGAAATAAAAGCTGCCTAGTTTTTCACGCAGCTGCAGCCCAAGCATGAGATTTTAAGGATCTGTCGTTCTCTCTTCCTTTTTTTTTTTTGCTTGCTTGACTTGACTAATTGGTTGATCGTGGCATCACTTGGATCTGTCCCCTTTCCCCCACTTGGTTTCATTCGTCGGTCCACATCCATCCATCACACCGGTTCTTTCCTTTCTTTTGAACTCATCAGTTGACCCGAATGTTTCACGCCATCGCATGGTCTTGGGCGAGAGAGCGAGCTAGGACGGAAATATATATTTTGGACGGTGAAATTCAACCGGGCCACCCAACAATACTTGCACGCGTAGGTTTGGTTAGGGTTTCATTTTCGTTCAAACTTTCAAACCGGGCTACCCTCTTGGGCGAGGAGAGGAGAGGTGAGGCTTGGCCCAGGAAGGGCATGGAAGGCAGGGCCGCATGCGATCTTGATCGTTAGCTCTGGTCGTCCTGATTTTTTTTCCTTGACTTGACTGCTTGGTCGATCGCACCGTCACTCGGATCGATCCCCTTCCCCACTTGATGCCACTCATTTGCCCACATCCATCAGATGGGTGTTGCCTCTCATTTGAACTCATCGGCTAACACAAAATGTTATCGCATGTGTTATTATCATGTTATCTATTTGAGCTCTAGGGTTCATCATGTTATCGCATGTGTTATTATCACATGTGCTAAAAATCTATTATTTCTTCTCTTTCCCCTTTTGTGGACCGGAGTCATCGAACAACAATTGTACCTATCCCTCCTCATTGTCTAGTTATAGACATTACGGCCCCCAAGCACGTGCCTCGCCATCCTCTATCATTTTCTATCCTCTAAATAAGCCATCGAATGTCGTTCCCCACACTACGATGTTGAGCTTGAACTAATCATGCAAAGGTGCACAAAGGTGTGGTTGGCTTTAGAACTAATTAATCAAGCTTGTTTTTTTTCATTATGCGCATATCTAAGCTGTTGGCTTTGATTGAGATAGTTGAACCTGAGTTGGTGTTAATGTTGCCTGTGGAGGTCAATAATATGATCGTATTGATTTGGTAAAATATGTGAATTTTGAGTCAAATACATACACACATGTGATAATGGTAGCTCCGTCATGCAACCCGAGACTTCCCCTATAACAATTATTTTAATGTACAAATAAGAGAAAGTTTTGGGCATCGAGCCATAATGTGTGGTACTACGATCTGATTGCACGTAAATACTTGAGTCTCTTCCTTCAAAAGAAAGTACGAGAATTGCTTGTGCTTAAAATGTATCTTATAGTTTGAAAAACATGATAGGGTTTTTTATTAAAATAATTCTCGAACTTACACGTGCAAGGAAGTTCTTTTTCTCAAGAATCAACCGAATATGAAAAGTCGTAGATAGTAAAACTTTAAGCGAGTTGTTATTTCTCGCTTGCTTGCTTGTGCCAAGTTTCATACATAGCAAAACTTTGAGCGAGTTCTTTATGCCGCCGTAGGCATAAAACATACGTGATTTTTTTATCGATAGCTCGTGCTAATTAAGTTTGAACGTTAAAACTCAACATGTTTTTGTCAAAGTCGTCAAAATATGCATGTATATTCAAAAAATGGGTCTAGCTTATTTGAAAGCGAAGGTCACGAGAAACAGGAATATTAATTGAAGACAACAGTTAGGTTGGCTTGGACTTTTTTTTCGTTCAAAAGATAGAGTACTGCTAAAAAAGAAGTTTGAAGATGGGATTTGGTCCAGCAGATAAACACGTACGTCCATTTTGCGGCGCTGGAGAAAGAAAAGAAAAAAGAGAAAGGATTCACAGCACACCACCATGTAATGTATGTATACACGTATGCGCGGTCGCAGTCGCAGTCGCAAGAAGAGATGGTGGCTAGGCACGCGCAACGTACGACGACGAGGGCGGCTCTCATGCATGCATGCCGACTGCCGACAGAAGAAGGAGCAAAAAGTAGAATGGTCCATGCAACGGGCTACGCTAGGTGTCCGTTGGTATTAGAGAGAAAGAGAAAAGAAGATGTGTTTGTTAGGAAACATCCCATCAGAACAAATGCATGTTGACATTAGAGAGAGAAAAGACATGACTATTCGGGGTTGGACACATCCTTTGCTAATGATTTTTCGTTAATTAGCATGTGCTAATTAACAATAAACATGTGCAAATTAATCCCTAAAACTCCCCCTTGGACAGCAAAACGCTGTCGGATCGTGAAGACCGTATGCTTGCAACTTGTAGAGAGGTCGTGCTTTCGGTCTTCTATTCTCGTGGACTGTTCGCGGGATCGTTTATCTACGGTTCGGGGGACTTCATCAACGATCTATACCGACTCGTCTCGTCCGCTGCAGCTTGGAGTTGGTAATGATCCGATCCTAACCTTTACACCAGCAACGATGTACATAAGAAAATAAGCTCATGCAATTGGTCTAATCAGTCATGTACTCTACCACGACATTCAGCAAGTGAAACTCCAAAGAATCAACCAGCTAAGGGTAATATTTGTTAAACATCCAAACAAAACTATTAAAATCCATGGTATTTAAATATAGAGTTTCATTCTGAGCTGAAAGCCTAAAGACATTGATGGCATGGCGATGATGGGGGACAAAGATGGTTCTTTTTTCCGATTGTTGGTTTTTAGACTCAAGGATAGCTTGAATAGGCTGTCGGCCAAGACATGACAGTGGCTCGGTAGTGAAGAAAAGAATATCTATCTATCTCTTTTAAAATCTGTATTATGATCTGACGATAGTTAACTACCTGGAAAAGAGAAGAATGTCATGCATGCATGATGCTACAGGGTTACAAGCTGAACTGAGAAATAGACATCTATTGATTTTTCATGCATTTGTGCAGAAAATAGTGGCCGTGGTATTGAAAAGGAACCAAGAAGGAAACGCAAATCCGCAGTTCTGAGATGATGAAAGAAAAAGAGTTTACCCTTTTACCCTTTCATTCCTCATGGTGATTTTTATGTTTCTGTGATTTGGTCTTGTCTTCGGGTACCTGAAAATGTCATACATATTTGTTTGGCTCAAAATAGTAGCAGTTCTAGTTTGTTATTCAGTAAGACAGCAGTAATGTAATTATGGATTAGCCACCAAGATTAGCAGTATAAGAAATAAAAATGGATTAGTGCTAATAAATTTCAACTGTGCGACAATATGTAGAGAAGACATGGTACAATGTGTATCTGTTATTTGGTGATCGGTTTGTTGATGTTTATAGGAATATTAAAGTAAACAAAATCAGTCTTGAAAAGAAGACAAATAAATGAGAGAATTTGAAAATTTAAAAGTACATGCAACGACTTTGATTTACAAACATGCAAGGTAATAACAATAATAATCTGAGTGTGGGAAGTTTATAAGCAGAAACCTATAAACTACCAAAAAAAATATGATAGAAGCTTTATAATCATAGAGAGTGGATTTTTAGCAACCGGGTGTCCTTTATCGCTACCGCACGTCCAAAAATCAGAATCTAGCAATCGTTTTGTTTAGCTGAGCATGCGTACAGTGATAGTAGCAGAGAAGAATTTTTTTTGTATGAACCGACTTCACTAATACTTTTGCATGTCTATTCAGTATCGGAGAAGCAGGTTCTCTCCCCCTCCACGTGTCTCACAAAAACTGTTCTCTCTCTACTTCATCTTTCTTTCTCTCTCTCGAGCCTCTCACCGACGTCACCCACTCTCTCTTCTCATTCTTCCTTTCTCTCTCAAGCCTCTCACAACCACTCTCTCTATTCTTACTATTTCTTTCTTTCTCTCAAAAACTAAGGACACACTATATTATGAAACAGAGAAAGTACTATCTCTCGTGTACATCACCTAAAAACTCTCAATCTCTCTCATGTCTCTCTCCTCTTTCCCTGCTGTCATTTCAGACATCGCGTGGACCGCCTTGGATTCCTGCCAGTCCTAGACCAGCCTGATCTCTTTCTGCATGCTACAGCCTCGTCCCATCGCTCTTTGTCCCCTTAAAAAAGCTGGCCTAATTATTCTGACGCTGCAAAATGTCTGCAGCTGTACAGTGGCTGGCACAAATCGTCATACCGCTGGATGGATGGGATTACAGGGTGCCGGGACTCCCGAGTGTCGTTGCACCTTTCCAATAATCATATCATCAGGAGTAGTAAGTGTACGGGATTGTTACACATGAGAACCCTGTCATGTATAGTACATACTACCTCTGTTCATGAATTTAAGACGTTTTATCAGTATAGATTGAACTGCTAGAACGTCTTGTATTTACGAACGGAGGGAGTACCATGCATGGTAATTTTTCAACTCTTGAAACATGGCCTCAATTTTTTGAAGCAATCTGACGAACTGATTGCACCATACACTTATATTAGATAAGAATGAGAAAGACAGAATCTGATCCACTCTGTGAAATTGGACATCTGCACAATATTGAAAAATTTCAATGATAAAATTCACTATAGAGCCGATCACTTCAGCCATGAAAATGAAGAAGAAAACAGACATTGTAAGTAGTACAAAAGTGGAGGAGAATAGAAAGGTTGCAGCCCATGCCATCTTTCGCATGAGGAGCATCTCACTTGTAGATGAACAACCAAAACAACTGAACTGGAGACGAACATTTCCAACCCGAGGAAAGCATGACAACTGAACATTGGTAACCGAACTGTACTTAAACGGGATGAGGATTAGGTGATATCAGACAACTACATCTATAACTATATTCAGCATGTGATGGCTTCATTGTTTGCCTGCGTGCATGCCTACATCAAGTATGTAGATGACGATATCAATTTTTTGCAGAAGAAAAAAAGAAGAGTTACTAATGTTGACCCTCCTAATTACATGTCGAGGCTGAGCATCCTGAGAAGTCGACGCGGGATAAAGTGAGGGGGAGCGATGGCAATTCCGGTGAGCCAGGCGGCGGCCGAAGTACAGATGGGAGGATGCCATAATGGCAAATCGACGGCCTCCACGCGCCTGCATTGCTATCTCCATCCTCTGCCCCATGCAGTAGCACGACAACATCGTTGCTCCCTCGCTCGCGGGCTGTCGCTCTCCTCATCACGTCCTCGGGATGCGACGTTTCTGTTGATTGGGCCCAGGGCTGCGCAGCTAACCGCTGCCACATGGGGAGCCGCCCCCAAGCAACATATGTCGGCGGGTCGGTCTCCGCTGCACGGCGGCATGCCGTCGTGTTTTCAAGGAACGGGGACGCTTTGGCAACAACTGACATGGCAAGGTGGGAGTGGAAGCGAAGTTGGAGCCGCGGGAGGAGCTTCGGCTATGGCCGGCAGGAGATGGTAGCGAGGAACCCATGAGAGCGAGGCCAGCGACTGGGAGAACCGGTGAAGGCGGCGAGGGCTCCTCCCCTTTCTGTCAGTCTTCTTTCGTTGACTCTAGAACAATGAAGAGAGCAATTGACGGTGGGTGATGGGCCCCAACCCAAGATATTTTCGTTGTCATCAAGCGGTAAATCCCCGAGATAGTAAGGGAAAAAACAAGAAAAATCAAAGGCTTCTTGGTTTAGTATTGTTACTGATATGAATCATTATTGAAATTCTTTAAATGCATGAAGAATTTTTTGAAATACAAGATAAATATTTTTAAATACACAATGGCAATATCTAGTTACATGATGATCATTCTGTAAAACATACTGTGAACATTTTTTCAAAATACATGATAGCCATTTTAAATGATGTCGATACATTTTGGAAATATATGACGAACATGTTTTTCAGCACACAGTCAACTTTCCTGAAATGCATGATGAACCTCTAATAATATTCAATAAATCTTTTTAATACACAATGGACATATTTTAGAAAAATACGAACATTTTGAATAAATACGTGATCAACATCTTTTAAAATATGTTGACTTCCTTAAAACAGTATGCAAATTTGTAAAATTCACAGATGAGAAAAGATACGAAAAAAGAAATAGGAAAGGAAAAATAAAAATAAAAATAAATGATAAATGATAAATGGAAAAAGGAAAAGAAACAGAATATAAACTTTAAAGTGTTCAACTCATATTAAAAATATGATATTTCTTTGTTCAACTTAATTTTGTAAACCTAATGATTTTAAAAAAATACAATGAACCTTATCAAAGTACAGGCGTAATATTTTCTTAATGCACGACAAACATTATCTTACTGCATGTAGAATATTTTTTTTCAAAATATGAATAATTTTTTAAACAAGTGACGAACATTTTGTAAAAAATCTAGGAAAGTTATCTTTTAGAAAGGATGAAAAATGGACGTCAGATAAAGGAAATTAATGAAAAAGATACAAACATTAAAATGGGATGAAAGGAACATTGAAAAAACCCCGGACTAGTCAATGAGAGAGAGCACAGAGAAAAACACAAAGAAAAATGCTTAAGGGAACACGTGTAATGGAGTGCGAGGCCAAGTCCTATTTTGTGCGTCAATTGTTTTTTTAGTGAAAACTTTGTTTTTATGACTTCAGTTTTTGCCCATTTTGCTTATGCCAATCTAGAATTTGACATCTCATTTTTTGTCACCCTTAGCTTTGGACAATACTCCTTTCGTTTCTAAATATAAGACCTTTTAAAAATTTCCACTATTGACGACATACGGAGCAAAATGAGTCAATCTACAATTTAAAATATGTCTATATGCATCCGTATGTAGTTTCTAGTGGAATCTCTGAAGGTCTTATATTTAGAAACGGAGGGAGTACATCTCACTTTTGTATTGTTAAAAGATAAGAGTGGCAAAAGTAAAAAATGTCAAATTCTTAGATAAGCTAAGTGGACAAAAACTGGAGTGGCAAAACAAAGTACTATTGAATCGTCCAATAAGAACTGCAGCACAAAAAGGAGCAACATCTTCAGGATATATATATATTCACATCACAGTTCACTACACACAGGCTCAAAAAATAAATACAAACTTAGCTACAAAGTATTCATTCTTTCAGTTAACATCACGAGTTTACAAAAAAATGGAATCATTACATTAAACATCAGTTGTTATCAGCAGGTGGTAGGAAAAAGAACTTCAGGACATAACATCATAATTGTCAATGTGCCAAAATCAACATCAGAGAACACTGCAAATTCCATGCCAAATGACTAGAAATCAACACACAAATAGATAAGAGACCACAAGCTAGAATTGTGATGCATGGTTCAATAGTGGACAAGCTCGTATATATGCCAGCTTACACTTGGAACTTAGAAATTTCATATACTCGTAACAGCACAAAAATATACATGTGTTTACAGTGAGATCACTCTGGAAGAGTTCTTTTACTGTACCCCAAAAGAAATAGCCACCGTTCATTTCTCTTAATCCAACGGTGTGTGCGATCTGGTACTCCGGCAGGAGGTAAACGGAGTACTAACCGGGAAACAGGTGGAGTGCCTCGTTAGAGGGGTAAAAAGGTAATCCATAGCTATGTTATTAGTTTGCCATGACGGGCATTTCAGACTTTTAGTATTACTTTTAAAAGTATTACTTTTCTCTTGGTTTTCTAATGAAGGACCGAACCTAATCCATTCGTAGCCATCCGTCCCCATCGTCTCCACCTTAGCCTGCCTACCCGTCCCCATCCTCTCCACCTCCGGCCCCTCTCCGGCCCATCGTCTCCACCTCCGGCGACGGCCTCTCCGGCCCATTGTCTCCACCTCCGGCGGCGGCCTCTCCGGCCCATCGTCTCCACCTCCGGTGGCGGCCTCTCCGGCCCATCGTCTCCACCTCCGGTGGCGGCCTCTCCGGCCCATCGTCTCCACCTCCGGCGGCGTCTTCTCCGCCTCCGGCAGAGGCCTCTCCGGCCGCGCCTTCTCCATATCCGGAGGATTGCGGCGGCCACTTCGGCCTTCTCCTGCGGCTGATGCTGTGCCCACGGCGGCCATATTGGCGAGGCAGACCCCTCCTGGTTCTCCACCTCCGGCGCCGTCCTCTCCCTCAACCAGGTCGCTAAAGGCGTGGCGCCGACCGGCTGCCGTGCACAGGCGTTGGCGAGGCACATAGTTTCCCGCTCGTGTCCGACCCGTCCACCTCTTCTTGTCGAACAGCTACTCCATCCATGGGCGCCGGAGCGTCAAGGAAGGGGATTTTTCTGGAGATGATTGGTTGAATTTGTGGTAAGATCACCGAACCCTTCTGATTATGTTTGGTGCTGTACTTGCTTTTGCTTTCTCTGTAATGGTTCAGGACACGTATATGAATTGTTTTCATCCATTATGGATCAAATCACTTAATACTTAATAGATTATTCAGAATATGTTTCCTCCATCATTTTGTAGCTCAATCTATCGCGAGAAAACAATCCTTCATTTGTTCACGTATTTGATATGTGGGTAGCATATTTGGTCAGTGACGGAAGATGAGTAGTAATACAAGATACCATTTAAATGTAAAGAAACCCGTGAATAAAAATAATCAAGTCGTACATCAAGTACTGTATAAATAACATTAGAAAGTTGCGTCCAAACTTAATTATTGACCAAATGGGAAAGTCGGACACCAAGTACTGTATAAAAAACATCAAATAGTTTCGTACAACCTGAACCATTGTTAAAATGGGAAAATTGTTGATATTAGACTATGCGAAAGGCATATCTACTATGTAGTGCTACTCCTGGACATCTTTCCTTTTTTGGTAGAAACGCAAGCCACAGGAATTGGCTTTGTCTTGTCTGGCTTCATGTTTTCGTGGAGTGAGTTTCTGTCACTGTTGAGTATGTAATGTGCGAGTTCTCTCCTATACATATCTATATCTTTCTGCATACAAATGGTGAACAGTTAAACATAATCCAGTGATGCGCGCCCTCTGTATCTAAAGTACTTCGTCGAGCAATGAAATAATTTACAGTGCACCCATGAAATAGTCTAAATATGCGCACCTTTGAAAATGTTTTGGATAGTTTGGATCCCGTCCAAAGCATTATGTATTTGAGAAGGTAGAGTCCACAAGAGCTCTGCAAGAATGAATTAGGATTGAATTGCCTTGGTCGAGTTTACAAATTAAGACAATAGTGATGACCATGTGTACCCGTCTTTTTGGGTTGGCAGCCTTTTGATTGTCTTCTTAGTCCACGAGGCCACGTTGAAGTCTAGCCACTTTGCTAGGTTTGGAAGTTGTTTAATTCTTTCTTCAGCGAGCTGGAACCACTTTGTTATCGCTTTCAACTGGAGATTGTTTGTTGGATGTTAGTAATGCATTTCACCTAAAAGTTGTAGTAGCATTAGTAGGAGCACAAGATGATATTCTCACCGCATAATCCAATTCATTTGATGGACCACAACCGGGAGCTGAATGGAGAATCTGGACTTCCCCTTTAGGTACATCTAGGGTTGCTACATACCAGTGTAGTCCAGCGTTTAAGGGTAACAAAATCTACATAAACATATATGTTAGAGCAAGGACCAAATAATTTGTAAATAAAATTCAGTAGGTAGTTATTGTGTTGTACCATGTCATAATCAAGATAGAAAATGATCCTTGAGATCGAACGAGCCTTGTCAATATCTGAACTCCTCGCTATACGATGATGTTCTATATTAGCAACTTGTTGGAAATATGTCCTAGAAGCAATAATAAATTAGTTATTATCATATTTCTTTGTTCATGATAATCGTTTATTATCCATGCTATAATTGTGTTGATCGGAAACTCAGATACATGTGTGGATACATAGACAACACCATGTCCCTAGTATGCCTCTAGTAGACTAGCTCATTGATCAAAAGATGGTTAAGGTTTCCTAGCCATAGACATGAGATGTCATTTGATAACTCCTAATGATGTGATGGACAAGACTCAAACTACAAACGTAGCATATGATCGTGTCAGTTTATTGCTACTGTTTTCTGCATGTCAAGTATATGTTCCTATGACCATGAGATCATGCAACTCACAGGCATCAGAGGAGTGCCTTGTGTGTATCAAACATCGCAACGTAACTGGGTGACTATAAAGGTGCTCTACATGTATCTCCGAGGTTGTCTGTTGAGTTGGCATGGATCAATACTGTGATTTGTTACTCCGTGTGACGGAGAGGTATCTCAGGGCCCACTCGGTAATACAACATCACAATAAGCCTTGCAACAAATGTGACTAAGTGTTAGTCACGGAATCTTGTATTACGAAACGAGTAAAGAGACTTGCCGGTAACGAGGTTGAACTAGGTATGGAGATACCGACGATCGAATCTCGGGAAAGTAACATACCGAAGAACAAAGGGAAAGTTTGGTCGCCGGAAAAGTTTCGGGCTCATCGGTAGTGTACCGGGAGTGCCGGTAGTGTACCGGGAGACCATCGGGTGGGGTATTTCGACCCAAGAGGCTACATGGGCTGTGGGAGAGTAAATACCAGCCCTTAGTGGGCTGGTGGAAATCCCATACAAGGACCATGAGGCTGGGAAGAAATGACCAAAGAGAAAAAGGTGTAAAAAGGCAAGAAAAAATAGGGTGAATCCTAGTCCTACTAGGATTGGAGGTGGATTCCACCTCTCCCACTTGATTTGGCCGACCCAATTTCTGGTCCTTTGAGGGCCAAGCCTCCTCCTCTCTTCCTTTTATATATACTAGAGGTTTTAGGGTTTTTGGCACCAGATTTTAGCCACGTGCTACCCGTTCTCCAGTGCATAATTTCTCCTCTAGATCGGATTTCTGCAGTGCTTAGGCGAAGCCCTGTCGGAATAGCTCCACCACCATCGCCGGAGTGACATCACGCTACCGGAGAACTCTTCTACCTCTCCGCTCCCTCTTGCTGGATCAAGAAGGCGAAGATCGTCATCAAGCTGTACGTGTGCTGAACGCGGAGGTGCCGTTCGTTCGGCGCTAGATCTGAAGAACCGTGATCAAGATCGTGAGACGGATCGTGATGAGATCGCGGGACGAATCGTGACGAGTTCACGGGACAAATCGTGATCAAGATCGTGAGACGGATCGTGATGAGATCGCGGGGCGGATCGTGATGAGATCGCGGGGCAGATCGTGATGAGATTGCGAGATGGATCGTGATGAGATCGCTGGACGCTCGGCGATTTGGATCGCGAAGACGTTCGACTACACCAACCGCGTTTGTTAACGCTTCCCGCTTAGCGATCTACAAGGGTATGTAGATCCACTCTCCCTCTCGTAGATGCTCATCATCATGGATAGATTTGCGTGTGCGTAGGAAATTTTTGTTTCCCATGCATCATTCCCCAACACAATTAGCTTTTGCACATTAACGCTGGTCTTGACAAATACTTTTTTGCCATCTCTTATGTCAAACTCTCCCTATGGGGGGCGATGGATATATATGGCAGCATCAATGGCCTAGTATTGCAATGAGTACGGATTAATGTATATTCTAGTATACATGTAATAAATGAAGAATGAAATACTTACCAAGCAATGCACATATCTGGCATTGTTGTCCGACAACTTATTGGCTGTTAGGGAAATCAGGGAGCTTTTCCTTAGTATTATCTCACCAATTTGGGCCAAATTCATTGTATCATCTTGTCTGTTCACCCATTTTATTGTTTCTTTCAGACCTGCAATTAGTAGGTGGATTTATCCATGTTACAAAAAAAACCGGAATGCTATATAACTAGATGAGAGGCAACAATGTGTGCGACATACCACGAAGCTGCCTCTTTTCATGGTCATAATAGGAATACCCGTCTTCCTTATTCGATAGGGTCTTCGATTTACTGTTTGACTGGCGCAGCGTCCCATTGGCATTATTGTTTGTGTCATCCGCATCGCCTAGATTAGTGCGTGAAGGTCCTCGCTGCCGCTTGGCAGGTGTCTCACTGTCATGTTTAGAAGACTCCCCTTCCTCTTCATCATGTTCAGATTCCCTTACCTCTTCGCGATGTCTCTTGTGTGGTGTCTTGTGCCATATGCACTTGTCACCCTTCTTACAAAAAGTCTTGTATGTAAACAAGAATGAGCGTTTATCATGTACTAAGAGTCTAAGACACACTAATAGATAAGTAAACTATGTTTAAAATTACCTCAACTTCTTAATCTGGTATGTCTGGGAAAACATGGCCATGGCCACCAGTTGGCAAAAAAATTCGTCATTTAATGCACGTCAACAAATGCACCATGTTCAACCTTGACCGTTCGGGTAGGCCGATACGGCGAGTCTTGAAGCAAACCTGTTTCAAATCCATCAAACCGATCTAACTTTTTTGCCACACACTGGCATCACCATAGCAAGCATGCATGCCCCGTTTCGTTGATATCTGACATGTAATGCATTTTCTAGGATTTGTTTGATGAAAAATACCTTAAATACCATCCTATCATGACGCAACGTGCGTTTGGTGTCAGAATTCAGCCAAATTTTGCAGGGGGGCCTAACATGGGCATGGCCACCAGCTGGCAAAATTTTGGGTCATTTAATGCACGTCAACAAATGCACCATGTTCAACCTTGACCGTTTGGGTAGGCCGATACGACAAGTCTTGAAGCAAACCTATTTCAAATCCATGAAACCGATCTAACTTTTTTGCCACACACTGGCATCACCATAGCAAGCATGCATGCCCTGTTTCGTGATATCTGACATGTAATGCATCTTCTAGGGTTTGTTTGATGAAAAATCCCTTAAATACCGTCCTATCATGATGCAACGCGCGTTTGGTGTCAGAATTCAGCCAAATTTTGCAGGGGGGCTAACATGGGCATCGCCACCAGTTGGTAAAATTTTGTGTCATTTAATGCACGTCAACAAATGCGCCATGTTCAACCTTGACCGTTCGGGTAAGCCGATACAGTAAGTCTTGAAGCAAACCTGTTTCAAATCCATCAAATCGATCTAACGTTTTTGCCATGCATTGGCATCACCATGGCAAGAATGCATGTCTTGTTTGGTTGATATCTGACATGTTATGCATTTTCTAGGATTTGTACAACCGGGTTCATAAATAAATAAAATGATGTGGGTGCCACAAGACTTTGCTTTTTCATATGTGCGTCCCCTGTGATTTGCGAAAAAAATTGATTTGATAGCTTTAGGTTGCATGTTCTAGGCTCATGCAGCATTCTTTCCTTAAAAAAAATTACTCGTGCACAATTTGTTTTATCTTCTCTCCCGAATAAATCTCAGGTATAAACGGACGAGGCCCACAAATCTTATCTACGAAACAGATCGTCGTATATCTCCTAATTTGCATGTATCCATCATAGCCCGCGTAAAAATCGGATCTACGAAACAGATCGTCGTATGTTGGGGATATAACCCCACAATATGACCCGCCCTGGAGGCTCCGGGTCATGTTGCTAGCTCGTGAGACGGCCCAAAGGTGAGCCATAAGCTGGAGGCCCAAGAAGATAGACGACTCAAAACATGGGCCGCACGGTGGCCCGGACGGAGAAGACCCGGGCGTGTAAGCCGCCTCAAGGACAACTTGGACAGGAAGATACAAAGAGACTCGGAGTCACAAGAAGACCCGGATAGATAATTGTAAACGACCCAGTGGTCCTGACCTCTTATATAAAGGCAGACCCGGGGCGACTTAGAGGACGGGTTATCAAGAACTAGGTCAAGCTTCTAGCTCCTTGTAATCGATACACAAGCAATACAAACACAAGCAGGACGTTGGCTATTACCTCGACTTGAGGGGCCGATCCTGGGTAAATCCGTGTCTTTCGTCCCGATCTACCCTTTTGAGTCCACCCCGTTAGTGATGGCCTCGAATCCAAGTCCATTCACCCGGACATCTGCCGTGATAAATCCACGACAGTTGGCGCCCACCGTGGGGCTAGAACTTGGTGGTGTTGAGTTCTCAAAGGGCTCTTTCCCAGGGCTCGAGGGATACGTGGTTGGAAGGATGAGCAAGAGTCGCCGCGGCCGGCTCTACATCGACGACGCCGGCTGGGGGCTTGATGCTGATTCTGTGGAGTATGGATTCCGGATTCCGTTTGGCGGGATCCAAATTTTCATTGGAAAGGTTGATGGATCTACACCCGGGCCGGACATCTGTACCAACATCGTCGAGCCGTCTCGGCGTCTCCAATCTGCGAGTAGCGTGCGGCCAGCCCGTGCCCATCCGGGTCAGAAACATGTTCTCGTGGGCTTCACTCAAGGTATGGACCTGGAAGCGTCCGGGTCGCAGGGAACTCTTGTTTGCTCTGAAGATGAGTCCTCTAGTGGGGAGACAGGGTTAGTGTATCGGCTCAGTAATGGTGGCCTTGGGGGCTACGACAACACCTATTCTAAGGTAGAGGGCTTTGAGTCGGATGCTCTGAGACCTACGGTTCATGCGGCGGTGTTCATGGCGGGATCGGCTCCAGCCGCCGGTCACACAGCTGCGGGAGCCGCCGTAGCGGGTGATAACCCGCCGCCACCGGCTCAGGTTCTAGTGGAATTGATGGACGAGCTTACGGCTCTCATGGCCACGGAAGTGACACTGGATAATCAAGCAGCCCGGAATCTAGAGGTGGCACGGATTAAGAGCCGGATGGCAGAGGAACGACAAAGGATGGCTGAGCTGAAGATCCGGATGGAGGAAGAAGCGGAGCGTATCAAGGTAGATGCTTTCCATCTGGATCTGGAATAAAGGTCAGCAGTCCCGGTACATCGGAGGAGGCATCAGTCCCGTCTGCCAGAACGTTACGAAGCAAGGAACCTGTTTAATACCCCTGGTGCGGGGCGGGCTGGGGGCGCGCCGGAGAGCCGCCCGATGGAACGCCCGGCGACTCATCCATCCTAGCATAATCAAACTTCACTTGGAGCTTTTCCAACACCGGCGGGTCATTATTCTAACCCGGCCGAGAACATGGTGGCGGCGGCCACCCGGCTCGAGACAATCCCCATCCCAGATGAAGCACCCTTTGCGGAGGACGTGCGAAACGCCATTGGATATTTATAGACAGCCATGGCCCAGCAAGAGAGATATGCTCACAGCCGGAGCCGGGTTCACTCTACCCCTCTCCCTAGTCGAAGTTTCAGCCGGCGCTACGAGTCGTCGGCGTGTTCCAACAGTCATCCACGTCGGGGACCATCGGAGGATGAGCAGGCAGCTTTAGATGCACAAGCCCTCATGGACCGGGCGAGGAACAGGCGAGAGGCAGAAATAACAGCAACCCGTCCAGAGCCGGCGCTTTCCGTCTCGATGGGAGCCGGAACAGCAGTTAGTACCAGAGCCGTAGGGGTGCCATGCTTAACTCCGACTCTGAGGAGCGAACGGCTAGTGAAGGATTTTAAGGGGCCTCGGAAAGTTCCAAATTACACGGCTGATCTACCCCCCTGAGGCTTGGGTTGAGAGTTATAAACTGGCCATGGAGATGCTGGACGTCAGTGAAGTGGTGTGTGCAAAATATTTATCATGATTCTTGAGGGTCCAGCTCGCACATGGTTGAAAGGTCTGCCGCCTAACACGATAAGCTCATGGGCGGAGTTGAGAGCGAAGTTTATTAAGAATTTTCAGGGGACCTGCAAGCAGCCCATGACCATCGTAGACTTGGATCATTGTGTTCAACAGGAGAACGAGTCGGCCCATCATTGGGTCCAGCGGGTGTCGACCATTATTCATTCTTCGGAGCAGATCACGGCGGCTCAAGCGGTGCTTATCCTGGAAAAGAACTGTCATTTTGTTGCATTAAAACAGAAGCTCGGCCGGCTCAAGCGCACGTGTCAGGATATGGGGGAGCTCATGACGGCCTTGACAAAGTATGCCAACTCAGATAACACCAAGGACCCAGGCTCAGATGAGGAGAAAACCAATCAAGGGAAGAAGAAGAATCAAGTGAAGGGTTTTGTGAACAATGGGAATCAGAATAAGCGAAAGAACGCTGATGGCGGGTCAGAGCTAGTGGCAAACACCAACACAGGACAGAACCATCCCAAGGGGAACGGAAAATTCAGGCCGTTTCACCAAAGGAACAGGGCTCCTTTCAATTTAGAAGAAGTGCTTAAGAAGCCTTGTCCGGAGCACGGCACGCCTGATAAGCCGGCGTTGCATGCGTGGGATGATTGCTTCATCATGCAGAAATTCAAAAACCAGCATTCACAACAACACAATAACCAAGGCGGCGGCCCGCCTGGCGGCTCAAGGCACGGCGGACCGGGGGCTGGATTCGGCGCTGGCAGTTCAGGAGCAGGACACCCGGGTCGGAATAGTCAAGGGGGACACCAACATCATCCTGGCAGCAACAACAACAACATTAATCAGCAATAGCAGCGCAATCAATCCGGGTTTCAAAGTAACCCGAAGCAGCTCAGTTCCGGACAGTATCACGTATTCACTATCGGTCACAGTAAACGAGAACAGAAGTTGCGAAGGCAAGCGGTTAATGCGGTTGCGCCGGCTCTCCCACGATACTTACCGTGGTCTGAGTATGACATAATGTGGAGCCGGGAGGATCACCCTCCGCGGGTAGATGACCTGGGCCGGTTGGCTTTGGTTGTGGTCCCTCAGGTGAATGGTTATATGGTGAACAAGGTGCTCATGGACGGAGGCAGCAGTATCAACATCCTATATTATGACACCTTCCAGCGGATGAAATTGCTTGATAAGGGTCTTAAGCTGTCCTTCACCATTTTTCATGGTGTGGTCCCGGGTAAATCGGTGTATCCCGTGGGCCGGATTTCTTTGGAAGTGGCCTTCGGTGATGAGTACAACTACAGGATGGAGTCCTTGTGGTTTGAGGTGGTTAAGATCAAGAACCCTTATCATGCCCTGTTCGGAAGACCGGCTTACGCTAAGTTTATGGCTAGGCCTTGCTATGTTTACTTACAACTCAAAATACCCAGTTTAAAAGGTACAATTACCATTCATGGTAATCGGAATACGACTATTGAGTGTGAAGAAGGAGACGTGGCTTATGCAGAGTCTAGTTGCGCCCAGGAGGAGCTGAAGTTCTACAGGGAGAAGGTTGACCCGGAGGATATGACCCCGCTGAAAAAGCCCACTACGAAGACTGAGCCGCCACTCAAGTTTTCAGCGGACGATACCAAGGCAGTAGATTTCAATCCGGGCGACTCATCCAAGCAGTTCATCATTGGGGCTCACATGGATCCCAAATAGGAAGGCGCGCTCATCGAATTCATCTGTTAGAATCGGGACATCTTTGCATGGAAGCCTTCTGACATGCCGGGTGTACCGAGAGAGTTCGTTGAGCAGAACCTTAATGTGGATCTGAAGTTTAAGCCGATTAAACAGTTTCTGCGACGGTTCAACGAAGAGAGACGTAAAGCTATTGGGGAAGAAGTTGCCCGGCTCTTGGCTGCAGGTTTTATAGCGGAGGTTTTTCATCCGGAGTGGTTGGCTAACCCGGTGCTAGTGCGCAAAAAGAACGGCACCTGGCGTATGTGTATAGATTACACGGACCTTAACAAGGCTTGTCCGGCTGACCCTTTTGCACTCCCTCGTATTGATCAGATTATCGATGCTACAGCCGGATGTGAATTTTTATGCTTCCTGGATGTGTATTCAGGTTATCATCAGATCAAGATGGCAACGAAAGATCAGGAGAAGACGACGTTTATTACACCTTTTGGGGCGTTCTGCTATGTCTCCATGCCTTTCGGGCTCAAGAGCGGCCAGGCGACTTACCAACGATGTGTGCAAAACTGCCTCCACAGTCAGATTGGCCATAATGTTCATGCTTGCATAGACGACATCGTGGTTAAATACAGAAAGAAGGAAACTCTCCTAGAGGATCTGAAGGAAACTTTTGACAATCTCCGGGTCTACAAGATGATGCTTAACCCGACGAAGTGTGTTTTTGGTGTTCCAGCAGGAAAGCTTTTGGGTTTTCTGGTCTCTGAGCGGGGCATCGAGGCTAACCCGGATAAAATCAAGGCTATCACTTCTCTAGGAGAGCCAACGTGCATTAATGATGTTCAACGCCTGGCAGGACGGATTGCTGCGTTGAGCCGGTTCATAAGCCGGCTTGGGGAGAAGGCCATGCCCTTATATCAGATGATGAAGAAGACAGACAAGTTTAAGTGGAGCAAAGCAGTGGCTGAAGCACTTGAAGCTATTAAGAAGCAGTTGACTGAGCCGCCAGTGTTAGCCGCTCTGGCTGAGAAAGAGCCGTTGCTCCTTTATGTGGCGGCTAACAACAGAGCGGTCAGTGTGGCAATTTTGGTTGAGCGCAAGGAGGCAGGGAATGAGTATCCTGTGGAAAGGCCGGTTTATTATATCAGTGAGGTTTTGGCAGAGTCTAAGCAGAGGTATCCGCATTGGCAGAAGCTGGTATACGGAGTTTTCATGGCCAACCGCAAGTTAAAACACTACTTTCTAGGGCATCAGATAACCGTGGTCAGTTCTGCCTCGTTGGGAGATATCATTCAAAATAGAGAAGCCACGGGGAGAATTGCCAAGTGGGCCTTAGAGCTGGGACCTCTTAACATCAAGTATGTTCCTCGTACAATGATAAAGTCTCAAGCTTTGGTGGATTTCATAAATGATTGGACAGAATGTCAAGCTCCCGAAGAGAAGCCGGACAACACATATTGGACTATACATTTTGATGGATCCAAGCAGTTAGAGGGGTCTGGTGCAGGGGTTATTCTCACCTCCCCGAAGGGTGACAAGTTTTGTTATGTGCTCCGGCTAATGTTTCCTTGTACTAATAATGCAGCTGAGTATGAGGCACTGCTCTATGGTCTCAGAGTCGCTAAAGAGATGAACCTAAGCCGAGTCAGATGTCTAGGCGACTCAGACCTTGTGGTTCAGCAAGTTTCAGGTACTTGGGACTCCAAAGATCCGCGGATGGCGGCTTATCGACAGGCGGTTGATATCATTTTCGGTCACTTCAAGGGGTACCAGGTGGATCATATTGATCGTCACAGGAACGAGGCGGCTGATGCCTTGTCACGATTAGGTTCTCAACGAAAACCGGTGTCGCCCAATGTTTTTCTGGACGTATTGCATCATCCGACTGTCAAGATACCCTTTGAGGAGGATCTGGCTATTCCTGACCCGGAGGCGGAATTGGTGGCGGCTCTGCATGCTATCCCAGACTGGACTATTCCTTACCTGGAGTATCTGACACGCGGCGAATTACCTCAGGAGGAGGATCTGGCCAGGAAGATCATCCGGCATTCTAAGTCCATGACAATTATCAATGGTGAGTTACATAAATGTAGTGTGACGGGTGTCTTTCAGCGCTGCGTCTCACCAGAGGAGGGTCGGCAGATCTTGAGTGAAATTCATGCTGGTGATTGTGGACACCACGCCGGGTCAAAATCTTTGGTGGCCAAAGCTTTTCGACATGGGTTTTTCTAGTTGACGGCTCACAAGGATGCAGAGGATTTAGTCCATAAGTGTGACGGTTGTCAGAAGTTTGGCCGGCGTGCTCACGTTCCGGCTCAAGAGTTGAGGATGATACCAATCACTTGGTCGTTTGCGGTCTGGGGGCTTGATATGGTAGGACCTTTCAAGAGGTCCAAGGATAAGAAAACACACCTCCTGGTGGCGGTTGATAAATTTACTAAGTGGATAGAGGCAGAGCCGGTTAGCAAATGTGACGCGGCTACGGCGGTTCTATTCATTAAGAAGCTGATTTGCCGCTTTGGTTACCCGCACAACATCATCATTGATAATGGAACAAATCTATCCAAGGGGGCTATGAAAACATTCTGCGATAAGGAGCATATCCGGCTTGATGTGTCAGCCGTAGCACATCCACAGTCCAACGGTTAGGCGGAGCGAGCCAATCAAGAAATTTTAAGAGGGGTTAAACCACGGCTCATGGTTCCTTTGAAACGGACACCCGGATGTTGGGTCGAGGAGTTGCCTTCCGTCTTATGGAGCATCAGAACTACCCCCAACAGATCTATAGGTTTTACGCCTTTCTTTATGGTGTATGGTGCCGAGGCGGTTCTACCCAGCGATATCCGGCACGAGTCACCAAGGGTGGCAGCTTATGTTGAGAAGGACAATGAGGTAGCACGCCAAGATGTGCTGGACGCCTTGGACGAAGCACGAGAGTTAGCAGCAGCCAGGTCGGCAATTTATCAGCAAGACCTGCGACGCTATCATAGCCGCAGGGTGAAGACCCGGACGTTCCAGGAAGGTGACCTCGTGCTCCGGTTGATTCAAGACCAATCTAGAATGCATAAGTTATCTCCGCCATGGGAGGGGCCTTTTCTAATCAGCAGAAACCTTAACAATGTGCCATATTACCTCATTGATATCCAAGATGAGTCGGATACCGCGGGTCAGGAGACTTTGCGGCCATGGAATATCGCGCATCTACGACCATATTTTACTTAGCAGGTGTTGAAAGCCGCTATCATTGTATATATCATATTTACATGAGTAAAAGTTAGCATCCCCGCAAAGACTGGGGCCTCTGCTCTTATGTGTATCCTTGTTCAATCAAGATGAAATTTTCTGGCTCCAAAATTTGAGTTGGAGTGGTTTATTCGCCGTCAAACGGCTGATCTATCATCTGGCTTTATGCCCTATCAAGTGCCGTTGCAGGGAGGCTTCTTGCCTTCGGGTATAGCTTACATCACCCTTGCACGGTTTGCTTTTACGTTGTTGCAAGGAGGCTTCTTGCCTTCAGGTATAGCTTACATCTCCCTTGCACAGCCGGCTTTATGCCCAATTAAGCACTGTTGCAAAGAGGCTTCTTGCCTTCGGGTATAGCTTACATCACCTTTGCACAGCCAGCTGTTATTAAACTGTTGCGAGGAGGCTTCTTGCCTTCGGGTATAGCTTACATCTCCCTTGCACAGTCGGCTTTATGCCCAGTTTGGTTACATTAAGTGCGGTTGTCGATGGAGGCTTTTTACCTTTGGTATAGCTTACATGACGCTAAGACAACCAGCGTGTACACCAAATTCCAGTTGCTTATCAACTGCGGCCATCAAAGGGGGCTTCTTACCGACGGGTATCACTTATCTCACCCTAATGGCCGGCTTTATGCCACTTCTGGTTACTTATTAACCGCGGTTGTCAAAGGGGGCTTCTTACCGACGGGTTCGCTTATCTCACCCTAACAACCGGCGTTTACGCCAAAACTCAGTTGCTTATCAACTGTAGCTGTTGAAAGAGGCTTCTTGCCTTCGGGTATAGCTTACATCACCTTTCAAACAGTCGGCTTTATGCCGTTTCGGGCTAATCATTAGCCGCGGTTGTCGATGGAGGCTTCTTGCCTTAGGGTATAGCTTACATCTCCCATCGACACCCGGCGTCCGCGCATACAATATTCAAAACAGGAGGCTTCTTACCTTTCGGTACAGCTTACATTGCCCTGCAAAATAGCCCGCTCTAGGCCGCTTCCGGCTCATTATTAGTCGCGGTTGTCGATGGAGGCTTCTTACCATTGAGTACAGCTTACATTACCCTACGACAACCGGTTCTCGACAGAGTTCATTTTACAAGAGTCGGAGTCATGTTGCTCCGGTTAAAAAAATTCAAGTTTCAAAGATGTTATCCGGCTCTAAATTTCTGGAGAAGGCATGGCGTCTTCAAGGACAAGCACCTCTTGTCATAAAAGCTCAAGACATATTTATGCAAAGGAACGATCAATCAATGGAGATCCGGCAACACATAAGATTAAAACACAGAGAGACGGAAATATACACAGAGAGATGGAGATATATACAACCGGCACTACATTCAGAACGGAAGAGTTATCCTTAAGCTATTACAAAAGTTACTCTCAGAAGGAGTCAAAAGGTGTTGCTAAGTTTCACCGCCCACGGCGGGTCATTACATTAGCCATTGCTCAGAAGAAAAAACTACAAGTTTAGTTAAACAGACGGATCATCCTGCGCCGGTTCTTCTGGGTCCTTGATCTGGAGGTTATCCAAATCCCAATTGTAGTGTGTTAGAGCTGCAAAGGAGCCTTCGAGAAAAGGCGACGGGTCAAGTTCTGGAGCAAAGAGATCCTTACTCCGAGCCGGCGCCAACTCTTTGCACTCGTACAAAGGGCCACAGACCCTCTTCCCCTCCACGTCGTAAGCCGCCTGATAGCTATATAGGTCGAATTCTTCCGCCAGGACAGAAGCCAAGACCCGGGACTCCTTCATGCACCGGTTGTAATCCGCCTCGGTAAACTCTGAGCCGTCTTCTTTTGTCGATGGAAAGCCCTCCATCATCTCGGCGGCTGTCAGACCAGGAGCAAAGGCAAGAGCCCGGCTGATGCCGGCAATGGCCCCTTGATGGGCGGCTGATTTCTTCAGTTCAGCAATTTGCTTCGGCATCGTCGAGAAGAGTTCCAGCACGCCCTTGAGAGCTGCCAGAATCTTCTCCTTGTATTGCACGGATTTCATGGTACATATAGCTTCGAAATAGAGTTGTTCTGTTAGAGTATACATGGCCTTCAGCGGCAGAAGGCTATCAGAAGCCAACTGTCGGCTCCTGGGACCTGTATAAACCGGACAAAACTAATGAGTCGCCAGTTTCAAAAAAGATGTTCAAGTACAAAAGGATCAGAAGCTTACCAAACAGGGCGGCTGACATCTTCATTGTATGCCGTTTCAGGCCTTGGAGTTCATACGCCACAGCTATAAGCCGCTGGTCGGCATCATCCGCTCGTTTGGTCAGAGTGGTCTTCTTAGATTCAGCCGTCTCTTTGAAAGCAGCAAACTCAGCAGTGATATTGCCTAGCTCTTCAGAGAGAAGCCGACACTTTTCGTCAGCAATACTTCGGGCTTCTTGCTGAGCCGCCAAGTTGGCCTTCAGATCCGTCAACTGAGACCCGGCTTCGCTTAAAGCCTCCTATAATACATCAAAATACTGGATAAGTCGCCAAAATACATGACGTGTGTTAAAAGCAAATTTATGCAAGTCTCAAACAGATTGCAAGCAATATATTTGACACTTGGGGGCTAATTTATATTTGATCTTTTGAGTATGCAGTGCAGTTCCGGTTCATCTCCTTCGAAGTTAATCCAGAACTTGGGGGCTACACTATGGCTCTTCAATGTACTAATAATGGAAGCACCGACTCAACTTGATCAAATTTCAGCCGGTACTTGGGGGCTACAAATTTGCTCTTCAAAGACTACTCCTGGTATAAGACCCGACTTAATTTTGTCAAAGTTGACTCGACCCTTGGGGGCTACGATTAGGTCTTCAAGCTGTCTACACTAAAGACCCGACTCAAATAAAATCCGAGTCGGCCCTTGGGGGTTATGATTGGCGGTTCATTTGATCTACATTGCTGAGCTAAAACAATTCTAAGTGAATTTGGCATGACAATGTAGCCCATTCTCTACAGAATTTAAAGAAAGACCCGGCTCAACTATCATCTAGATTAAACCGGCTCTTGGGGGCTAAGTAAGGACATGGTAAGAAGAAAGGGTACCTCATATTTTGTTTTCATCAAGGTCACCAGCCGATGCTCCAGGTCCCGGCTGGTGTTTAGCCGGTTCATATATCCGGCGTGAAGCTCATCAGTTGTCATCTTCTCGTACAAAGAGTCAAAATTCAATTTCCTCGAGGCCTCAGACGGCTCGGTATGTTTAGTCAGCACATGAGCTGGAGGCGTCTGCTGGGCTGACCCGGTAATCATAACCTCCGGAGTTGCAGGAGTTTTTGCAGGAGTCGGCGGTTTAGAAGGAGCTCTGAGAGGACTCTCCATAATAACATCTTCAATGGCCGGCTCCGTGGAGGCAACCGGTGGAGTTACTTCCGGATGAGCCTCCTCCGGGTGTTCGAGTTCCTGGTCTTGGATGACAGGGCCGGGGGAGGGCTTGTTGGTCTTACGACGCTTCGCTTGAGCACTGCAAAATGGAAGGAGCATCATTTGAAGAGGTTACTATCGTATTAAGACCCGGAGATCCGGATGCCATGATAAAGAATACTTACAGCGGATTGATCTTGGGCGGTGGTAGAACCGACGCCGAAGAGTCGCCAGAGGACGGGGTTTTCTGAAAGAATAAAACAGGAAAAAATGAGAAAGTATCAAGACTACAAAGGAAAGTCAAAGGAAAAGTAGAGACGTAAACCTCTGCCGGGTGCTTCTTGGGAGCCGGAGAGTTTGGTAACCCGGATACGAGCTCAGTAGAGCCGGTGCTCCGAGTTTGTCGACGCTCGGCCTGCTGTTGCTTTTTCAAAAGAAAGTCGGAAGCCAAATAAGAAAGAGGATGAGAAAGAGGAACTTTTCTGATAACCCGCCGTGGCTTTCGGGGGACAAAACGTTCTGAGTCGGAAGAAATATAAGTTACCTCGGGAGCATTGGCGTGGCTGGTTTCCACTTCGTCCTGCGAATACAGTAAACATTAATAAAAAGCAGAGAGGGCAAAGGGTCAAGCAGGCAAATCAAGACTTCACCTCTGAGTCGGATGACGCTGGCTGTTCAAGCCAATTTTCTTGCGGAGCGCTCTTCTTTGGCTTCTTGCGCGCAGCTTTCTTCTTGGCCTTCTTTGGAGGAGGGACATACTCTTTCTTCCAGAAGTCTGAGTCGGCCTACAAAAGTGACCCAGAAAAAGGGGAATGAATCGGCGAGTTACAAGCAACATACAAGAGACGGACGTGAAGAGATCAACTTACGTCTGGAGCGGGGTTAGTGACGCAGAAAGGCGCAAGCCCGATGGTGCTGCAGGAGCCGGAGGCTTCGTGGACAAGACTCCGGATGGTCATGGTGATATCATCCTCTGTCAAGGTTGATTGACTGAAGCACAAGGAGCTGTCATACTTGCCTTCGTACTCGCACATTAGCCAGCCCCTGCGGCTTAAGGGCATGATCCGCCAAGAAACCCAGCAGCGGATCAGATCTATTCCTATTAGTCCGTTTGCCATGAGCGCCTTGAGCCTGGCGTGAGCCGGTTCAAACTTGGTGCGTTCCGATACTGAGAGCCGGCCCGGAAGTTCTGAATCTTTCTTGAGCCGGGAAGCACGATAACCCGGCAAGGGGCGCTCACCCTCAGGAGAAGTATCCTTGCGGTAGAACCAGGTTTTATTCCAGTCCTTTGGGTGACTCGGCATCCTCATAGCCGGGAAGGTAATGTCTCTGCGCCGCTGAATAGAGATCCCTCCAAGCTCCAGACTCGGACCGCTCTTCATCTCAGTTTGGCGGTTGGCATAGAAGAACTCCCGAAAGAAACCAACAGATGCTCTAGACTGCAGATAAGCCTCGCAGAGCACTTGGAAGTTGCATATATTTGAGATATAGTTGGGGGCCAAGTCTTGAGGGTGCAGTTTATACAAATGAAGAACGTCCCGGAAAAATTTAGAGCCGGGCGGCACGAACCCTCGCTCAATGTGGTCGGTGAAAACGACCACTTCTCCTTCTTGGGTGCAGGCCGGGTCTCATTACCCAGAACCCGCCAGTGAAGAACCTCTTTGGGAGGGAGAGTGCCTGCTTTGACAAGATCTGCTAAATACTCTTCCGTGACGCAGGAGCCAACCCAGTTGCAAGAGTTGGAGGCGCGAGACATGGTGGCGGCTTAACTACTGTACAAAGGAGATAAAAACGGCGAGTCAATAACAAGCAGGAATCTACGGCGGCTTATAATGCTGAGGGCTCTACAATACCATGCCCCGTCTGGGTGACAAGAGCCGGAGGGGGCTTAGCGACTGAACAGAGGAAAGGAAGATTGAAAATCGGCTAAGTCCTAAAAAACAGATTCTGCAAACTGCTACTATTATTACGCGCGGCCGACCCACGCATGGCGGCGAGGCAAGAGCGCATTCTAAAAGCGTCAACGGCATTGAGATACACTCGCGGTGGCGGCGGCGGAGCCTGAGCGGCGACGGCGGAGGCCCCAATGAAAACCCTACTACGGCGGTGGCGATCTAAGAAGCAGGAGAACTCACCGGAGATGTCGCGGCGGAGGCGGAAGGATCTCTGGTACGAATCAGGGTGATGCAGCGGCCCGGCCGGTGTATCTGCGAAGATGGCGCCGGACAACGAGGATGCTGGAGCGGCGGCGACAGGAGGAAGAAGAAGAGGCGTGAGCGGGAAGAGCGAAAAGCTTCGACCCGCACGGGTCGTATTTAAAGAGGGAATGAGGAAAGCGCGAAAATCCAGGCGACAACACCGTTTGACCGAGGCGGACGCCTCGATTCTTGGGATGACAGTTTAATGAAAGATTCGGTAATACGTCAGCAGATCCCATGACGTCATCCCGGGTTATTTCCCGGCGACTCGCCAAAATCGGAAGAGAAGGATGAAGTGAGCAAGCTCAAATCAACCTGGGGCCTAATGTTGGGGATATAACCCCGCAATATGACCCGCCCTGGAGGCTCTGGGTGGCTCGTGAGCCGGCCCAAAGGTGAGCCGTAAGCTGGAGGCCCAAGAAGATAGACGGCTCAAAGCATTGGCCGCACGGTGGCCCGAACGGAGAAGATCCGAGCGTGTAAGCCGCCTCAAGGACAACTTGGACAGGAAGATACAAAGAGACTCGGAGTCACAAAAAGACCCGGATAGATAATTGTAAACGAGCCGGTGGTCCTGACCTCTTATATAAAGGCAGACTCGGGGCAACTTAGAGGAGGGTTATCAAGAACTAGGTCAAGCTTCTAGCTCCTTGTAATCGATACACAAGCAATACAAACACAAGCAGACGTAGGCTATTACCTCGACTTGATGGGCCGAACCTGGGTAAATCCGTGTCTTTCGTCCCGATCAACCCCTTTGAGTCCACCCCGTTAGCGATGGCTTCGAATCCAAGTCCGTTCACCCGGACATTTGCCGTGATAAATCCACGACATCGTTTATCTCCTAATTTGCATGTCTCCCCCATCGTCCAAATTTCGACGACGCCAATCTAGTCAAGGATGGAGATCGGAGGATCCAGCACACGATTTCGTTCTCATGGATCTCCCTCGTCAAATGATTGTGATCTGCCAGAGTTGTTATGTGCTTGTGATCAACGCCATATTTTTACAATTAGAGAACGATGTTTACTCTCTAGGATCACAGTTGATTCATGCTAGTCAAAACAGCTAGATCCAATAGAAAATCAATACTCGTCAAGTATCGCAACCAAAGTGATAAAGAGGCTGCCAGCAATCTAAACAAGGTTCAACGACAACCATGGACGAAAACAAAACACTCTGACACGCCAAAAGTTTTAACAGGTCCATACAAATGACTACTGGCAACCTAATTCTTGAGCTTCTTAGGGCTCAGTTGGTTGCTGTGACCACACTTGAGCCAGCTGAAATAACTTCGGTCCAGGCGTGTAAACCATCTGCATGTAAGTAAAAATATGATATTTTATGAGATAAAAAACAAACAGAGTTCAAACCCGAACCCATAGGCCATGAACATCAACTTACATTTGGTATTGTGCTTCTGTGAATTATTTCCCTAAATCTGGACATGTGTGTCTGTCATGCTCGGAACTTCTACACTGGCCACAACTTCTAGTTCTCTTCTTGCACCCGTTTGTTTCCCTCAAAGTCTCGTGAAATGGCTTCATTCTCTTCTTACATGGAGCACCTTTTGTGTCGACTATTTTTGGATCAAGGACTCTCTCCGCTGAAGTATGACTTGCTGCAGAGTAATGAGAGGGTATAGGACCAAATGTTGTCTCCTGGGAGATAATCCTTCACCTGCTGCGAACGCTCCCCACCTTTTGATACTTTGAATAGAGCAATACTAGCCATGTTTCTAAATTCACGGTAACGACTCATCTCCTCTGACCACACATGTGTATTTGCATTTCTCTCCGACACGAATGCAGTCTTGGCTTCCATTGTCCACCTTTTGCTAACACAACATGGAGGAATGGCCTCTGCACGTATGAAACCCAAAACAACAAAAATGTGTGCGCAAGGGATGCCTTCGCACTCCATCTTACGGCAAGGGCGTAAAGCACCATTCACCAACGAGCCATCGATTGAACACTCTACAAAGAACACACGTCTGCTCCCTCCTTCCGCTCCATCTTTTAACACAACTTCATACCTGACCAAGTCATTTCCCGTCGTTTGCTCTTGAATCTCCCATCCACATGATCTCCAAATACATTCTCTTACCATCTTGAACATTTTTGGTGTATAAATACGAGCAGCATTTATCTCCAACGAGCTAGCATCTATTCGAGTGAAAGAGACTGACTGCGAACATACTGCATCCAACTCGGCCTCGTTCCTCCGCATACGTGATATGCAATGCTCAGTGTGCTCCACCACATCAACCAACGACATTTTCCGGTCTAGATGATTATGGAGCCTAGAGTTGAGACTCTCACTACGCTGGTTGCTCTGCATACCCAAGAAATATTTTCCCTTGGTATACGTTGGGGCCCACTTTTTCCTAAGTTTTTATATTCTGGACATCCATTCGTTCTCCTCTTCTATCTCATAGTTCGCCTTGAACTCAGCCCATGATTTCTCAAACTGGTAAACTCCCATTCGACAGTATATGAGTTTTGTGAAGTCATCAAGCATTGGATTACGCAGGTGGCGTATCATGTTCTGCTCAATGTGCCAACTGCATAGCCGATGGTCCGTCCTCGGCAAAATCTTCCTAATTGCTTTTCTCATTGCGGTGTCTCCATCTGTGATAACAGATATAGGCTCCTTATGAATCATAGCCTCTAGAAAGGTCTGAAGTAGCCACTCGTATGAGTTGTGGGTCTCATCTGAAACAACACCAATTGCAAAAACAACAAAAGGGAGATTGTAGCGGGTCACCCAATAAGTGTTGTCAAACACAACTACGTCGCCAAATGCTTCATAATCAATCTGAGACTGTGATCTTCCCAGAATAAATTTCGAAGATGTCCTTCATCATCCGTGGTGTATTTGAAGAAAAACTCAGCATCTCGTTCTTCGTGTACTCTCATATGGTTCAGCACAAAGTCAGCATCCCTGCCTAAGATTCTTTTTTTCTTGTACCTGGCGAAGAAATTGTACAGGTCTCGAGAAATATACCCAACACGAGGATAGCCACCATTGTGTTTCTCCGCCATATTCATTATTTGGAAGGTACGGAGACCACCAAGTCCGTATTCAACTGCATCAGCCTTCTGAGCATCATTCATCCGACGGTGGGACCGTAGAAAAGCAGATTGGTCCGGGTTGGCAAGAGGATGGTTATGGACATCAACAAACTTCTTAACAAACCACTGACCCCTGCCTACATCATGTTGGATCTCAAGCATAGCTTTGCAACCACAACGGGTCAGCGCCCGTGGCTCCCTTTTCTGGTCAGTTGCTTGAAAGTACTTCTCCAAACGGTGCCTTTGTTTAGAGCAGCAGAAACGTCTTGCTCTAATCTCTATGGTGCCCTTCACGTACTCCTTGTCATCCAATCTGACACTAAATCCTTTTGCTCTCGCATATCTGTTGTAGTGCTCGTAACCTTGCTTCTCGCTTGCAAACATCTAACTAACCATCATGTGATATTCTTCTATCTCCTCCAAGCTACCACTATGACCATCCATGCTTCAAACCTGCCATTATTAAAGCATCATACTTAGCACATTTATTCTATCAATGTCATAATCTACCAAATTTAGGTGATTCTTCAGATAAACAGAAAATTAAAACACATCACTAACAGAAATTCTAGAGGAATTATAACATTTCTTCTATGTACATTGCAACATTAATCATATAGCAAACTCTGAAGGATATGTTGTGCTGTACCACTGTAACCCTTTGTGGAGGGGCAAAGAACCTTGTGACGAATTTCCAGCGGGCGATTGTCTTGGCAGGTGGCCGCTCAGCCCAAAAATCAGCAACAGATGGCGGCAGGTGGCGGCACGAGGAAGCGCTGGAGGGATGGCGAGGGCGAGGGCAGGACCCAGGTGGCAGGGTCAAAGAACATGGTCCGGACGGCGACACGGACGGCGGCGCGCGATGACCGCAATCTCTGCGCCGGACGGGGGTGTGGGACGGCGGGCGGGATCTCCGCGCTGGACGGGGGTGTGGAACGGCGGGCGGGATCTCCGCACTGGACGGGGGTGTGGGACGGCTCCACGTCGGCCACGAGTGGTGGCTTCCGACGGGAGACGGAGGCACGTCGGCACCACGCGGGGCTTATCGCGAGGGTGACGCCGCCACAACAGAAATGAAATGGGGATTTAGATCGAGTGTTTCTTTTTTCTTGACGTATAGAACGTGTTGCGCTATGGACTGTCAAAACTGCCCCTCGGTGCATTTTGGGAAATGACTTCGTTGCCCCTCAGTGTGGACGGCCAGATCTGCATGGTACTCCCGGGTGTCGTTTGGGAGTGCCAGCGTACTGTAAAAAAGCTTTTTCAACAAGGTGTACTAAAACTCACAAGGAACTGCTACTCTGAAGGACCAAGGCACTAAAAGTACAGACAGATATATCTTGAGTACTACATATGGTCACATATAAGTATCCATCATAGTACGCCACACTATAGAAACATCCCTCCTCTAGTAGTTAGTTCAAGAGTAAGGACCTATAATAAATAAATAACACAAGATGAGTGCCAAATAACCAAGCCTTCTTTTGCATGCAGAACACCTATCTCAAGGAAAATGTTTTGTAACCATATCCAAAATAACTGAGAGCGAACATTCTTTGCAAAATGTCACACAACTCAAAGTTAGCGCCCATCGACAAACCTACAAGCACATACCTGCATCTCTTGTTCCAAAAGTTCCTAAAACTTCGAAGTCTACAAATGAAAGATGGATGCTTTGGTAAAACAAAACATTGATGAAGTTCGTTCTCTACAACTTACTACCTGCACACCACCTATTTACCAAAACCATAAACTTCCATGGGTGTCAGCATACTTTATGGTGTGGTGTGATATTTTGAACATCACATGGGTATCATGTAAGAGTGTGGCATAACCCTACATAGATTTAGTGCTAGCATTATGTCTGGATAATAATTATCTACAAAGATTGGAATATACATACTTGACAATTTGAAATAATAATCTATAGAATGGTCTAGTTAAAAGAGGAGGTGTACCTAGCTTGTAAGAACTTCTCCAAGTTCTGATAATTCTACAGTCAACTCTATGGTGCTTCGTTGTTCTTTGAGTGTGTGAAACACCCCAACCTATGGAGTTAACGAAACAAATCTCTTAGTGCTAGCCTCTTGCTAATAATACTTCGGTACAGTGGAACAAAGTACTTACAAAAATATGAACTTCGGCACCTGAAGGGCCCTTGCATGTGATCACCAGCATATTTTCCAACTAACAGTTGCAGAGAAAAAACATTGCATTCAAGACCGTGAAACTACCAACTATCACACAGATGTAATTAACCTAACAAATCTCTAATACACCCACCTCAATTGTGGTAGAACCAGGTTTTCCATTGATAGATTCAATAACATCACCTTTCTGGATTCCGAGTATCTCAGCATTAGATCCTTTCGGCACCTAGGGTTCAATTGCCAAATAATTATACCATATACACATGGGAAAAAGAGCACCTACAATAAGCCATTACATACCTCTTGAACAATAAGACCATGATCAATGTTATACATACGCCATAACATGTCAACATGAGCAGGCTCTAGAAGCTTGATGGCTTGAAACATCATCCCAAGATAGGGCTGGGCAATGCACCTACACCAAATCAGACAAAAAATTAACATATTTCGAGCAAGGTATAATGAAATCTTTCAAAATAAGCAATCTCTGGTGTTTCTATTTAACATGAAAAAACATTCAGCATATTTCGAGCAAGGTATACAGGAGTGGTAAACTTTTCATAATAAGCAACCTTTGGTGGAACTCAACTTCTTTTCCATACCTACTATTAAAAGAAATAGGTATTCTTAGTCTGTCACATACTTTTACACAAAACACCCTAACAGTTTAAAAAAATAAACCTGCACTTCACGTATTACGTGTTACGTAAGGGCAGACCGTAAGTTGTGTTTCACCCTTTTTAAATAAGAAAAAGGGCAGAGCATGAGTTGCAACACCGAGAAAAGAAAAAAGAGAGCTGGTGGCGTGAGCGAGCAACTTCCGGTGAGCGCCTGACTTGTCGGTGACTTTAGCTAATCCCAAGTTCCACTAATAACTCGATGGCCGTAGACAAGATCACTAATGACGTCATCCTCGAGATCCTCGCGTGTGTACCGGACGCGCCAGCGCTCCTCCGTTGCATCGTCGCATGCAGGCGGTGGTGCGTCCTCGTCACCCACCCCGCCTTTCTTCGTCGTCACTAGCCAGAACCCGAGTACTCCCTCCTCATCTCATTCCACCCGAAGGAGTTGAACGAGGGACCAGCCCTAGTGGACGGTCGCCGTTTGCTCAGCTCCTTAGTCCCCGACACTGCCGGCTCCACAACGACTCCGTGTGGTCGCTGACGTCGCGCGACGAGGGCCTCGTCCTCTTCAGACTCCTCAACCATAGCCCTGGGCCGCTGATCGACGTCCCGCTGGCCATTAGCAGTCTGCTCGCCGCCACATGCGTCGTGCTACCCCCGTTCGAACGGTATATATACTGCGTAGGCCATGCATTCTAATCAGCACGGACTGCCGGCCATCGTCGACGTCCTCGCTCAAAGTGCTAATGATCATAGCAGGGGAGACAGACTATGACCTCCACACCTTCGTGGCTCGCCAGCTGAGCTGGAACGCACCTACTAAGTTCCTAAGAAGGGCGGCGTTGGCGTCCCTCATGAACAGCGATGTCGTTGTCTGCCAGGGCGCAGCGCACTGGCTCTTCTGTGCGGCATCCATCTTCCACGTCCTTCGCGTCAACGCCGAGATCGGCTGCGTCTCCTCAACCAAGCTCATGAACCTCATGAGCTCGTGTGTCAGCAACCACGATCTCACTGTCCAGGGCGACCGAAGCCGCCTCGCTACCACCACCGATGGAAAGCACTTGTCGCTCTGCTTGTATGACGCACCATCTGGGCTAAACGCATGTTGATCATAATACATCATAATACATGATGGTTTTTGTTATTTAATAATCCCACCTCACCTCCTTACACATAATCAACCCAATTTATATATGCCTTTAACTTTTGGGATTTTTATTTCTGTGCCCCCGGTTCGTTAGTTGTACTCATTCATCCCTACGATCCTAACTTTTGCTCACTTTTCCCCACTCCCTTGCGCGAAACCCTCAGAACAGGTTACAATGGACGTTGCCATCGGGTCAATGCCTTTGACCGTTAACTCTGACGAGTGGGGCCGGGTAGGGCCGAGTCCACATTTTGACCGTTACGTGCTAACGAGTGGGGTCGCAAAACTGACACCCCTCACTGTAACCTGAATCGGATCAAGCCGCTTCCTTGCCGCCCCCTCCACCGCCGTCATGCCGCCTCAGCCGCCGTCGTGCCGCCTCCGTCGCATCTACCCTCTCTCCCCATCTAGGATTAGGAAGCAATGTCGGGGGAGCACCCCGTCCGGCCCATCGACCGTGGAGAGGATTGGGTCGAATCAGAGGCGGATAATTCATGGATTCCACCTGGGTAAGCATCGTTTTCCTCTCAAATTGATTAGGAGATCCGTAAATTAGGCTGTATTTGACCACCGTTGGCGTGAATCAGTCCATTTTTTCTGAAAATTTACAGCCTAACTGCGCCCTTTATTTCATCGAATAGGGTTGATCCTGCACTTGCTTTTCGGCTGGCGGTTAGAATGGAAACTAGCGAGCTGCATGGAACTAAACCGTATCCGATTTCTGGATTTTTCTATCCCAAAGTGGTAGAAACCAGCGTTTCGTTCAAAGATTTCCGCGAGGCACTCTGTTGTGAGTATCCGTGGAGCCCTGCCGATGCTGTTGAACTGAGGTATTTTTATAGTACCAAGCAGAGATTTGTCCCATTAACTTTTGATGAGCATCTGGGATTGCTTTTTAGTTTGAATGCTGACAGCCATTTCGGTAAAATCCATATTGTGTTCTTCAGGAACGCAAGGGGAAGGGTGTTCAGACATCATCTGTGTCTGCTAATAGCGAGCGTCCTCGCACTCCTTGTAGGTCAAGACCAAGTAAACCTAGTGGTTCTAAAAGCCACAACATGTCAGTTGCCGCTAATTCTTCCACTTCTCCTCTCCCTTCTGCACCTGATGTAGAAGTAGATGCAGAGCCTGACGAGGAAGTGCCTCGACATGAAGATGGGGATGAGACTCTATTCCCTGAACTGGTAGATAGAGTCAGTCAACAGGCAATGGAAGATGAATATCCAGAGGAGCCTAGCAGCCGTGCTAGATTTGATGACACTGACAATGAAGAGAGGGAGGAGAACATCGACTCCTTAGTTCTACAAGAATATGATGGTAAGGACATGCCAACAATTGAGTGGAACAGGGAGAATCCTCAGCTTACTCCAGGAACCGTATTCGAATCGATGGTGGACTGTCGTAATGAAGTGACTACATATTGCATTCTCACTAAAAACTCCTATGTGGTTGATAGGAGTAAGCCAGAAAGATTCACTGTTCATTGCCCTTAGGATAGGTGTAGGTGGAGGTTGCATGCATCCACTATGCTAAAGAGCAAATTGGTTCAAGTATTACAACTGAATCTTGTTTTCAGATTATTTATCCATTCTCAATTGTATTTGACATCATTTTTCATTTTGTTTCAGATAAAAAAAACCACACGGGAACACTTCCCACCTGGAGGGGGGGGGACAAATCAAAGCTTGCAAAGACTAGGTGGGTGGCAGATGCAATCTTGGATTGGGTGAAGGAAACACCAACAATTGGTCCAACAACACTCCATGGGAAGCTATTTGAGAAGTACAAGATTAATATACCTTACATGATGATTTTCTATGCTAAGGAAAGGGCTCTTGGTAGGATTAATGGTCCATGGAATGAGAGTTTTCAGATGCTTTACACCTTCAAAGCTGAAGTGGAGACGGCTAGTCCAGGGAGTGTTGTAGAGATTGACGAGCATACAGTTCAGTACAAATTAAAAGGGAAGACAGTTGAGAAGGAGTGTTGCAGCAAGGCTTTTGTTTGTTTCAAGGCTTGCTGGCGGGGGTTTCTGAATGGTTGTAGGCCCTATTTGGCTGTCGATGCAACTGCTTTGAATGAAAGATGGAGAGGCCAGCTAGCAACAGCTTCTGCAGTTAATGGACACAACTGGCTATTCCCAATTGCATTTGGTGTGTTGGAGGCACAGTCCGAGGAGAGTTGGGTCTGGTTTCTACAGCAGTTGCGCAACATTATAGGTACACCCTCAGGTTTAGTTATACACACAAATGCTTGCAAGGGTTTAGAGAGTGCAGTAGAAATTGTATTCCTTGGAGTGGAACATAGGGAATGTATACGACACCTAGCACGGAATTTTAAAAAAGAAAGTCAAAGGAAAAGTTTATGATGAGAACCTATGGCCAGCATCGTACTATTGGGGAACGTTGCATGGGAAACAAAAAAATTCCTATGCACATGCAGATCTATCCATGGTGATGAGCATCTACGAGAGGGAGAATGGATCTACATACTCTTGTAGATCGCTAAGCGGGAAGCGTTAAGAAACGCGGTTGGTGTAGTCGAACGTCTTCGCGATCCAAATTGCCGAGCGTCCCGTGATCCAATCACGAACCGTCCTCACGATCCGTCCCGATCAAGCACCTCCGCGTTCAGCACACGTACAGCTTGATGACGATCTCCGCCTTCTTGATCTAGCAAGAGGGAGCGGAGAGGTAGGAGAGTTCTCCGGCAGCGTGACGGCGCTCCGGCGATGGTGGTGGAGCTATTCCGGCAGGGCTTCACCTAAGCACTGCAGAAATCCGATCTAGAGGAGAAACTATCCACTAGAGGATAGGGTTGCACGTGGCTGAAAATCATGTGCGAAAACCCTCAAAACCACTAGTATATATAGGAGGAGGGGAGGAGGAGGCTTGGACCTCAAGGGTCCATCCCTATGGTTCGGCCGAACCAAGGAGGGAGTCCTCCTCCTATTCCACTTCTAGTAGGATTAGGACTCCTTCCTTATTTGGTCCCTTTTTGCCTTTTTTCCATCTTTTTCCTTTTGGGCTTTTCTTCTCAACTGCATGGGCCTTGTGTGGGACTTCCACCAGCCCACTAAGGGATGGTATTCACCCTCCCACAGCCCATGAAGCCTCTTGGGTCGAAATACCCCTCCCGGTGGTCTCCCGGTACACTACCGGCACTCCCGGTACCCTACCGAGCCCGAAACTTTTCCGGCGACCAAAATAGGACTTCCTATATATCAATCTTTAACTACGAACCATTCCGGAGCTCCTCGTGACGTCCGGGATCTCATCCGGACTCCAAACAACCTTCGGTCACCACCATGCATAACTCTATACTACCGAAACATCACCAAATCTTAAGAGTGCAGACCCTGCGGGTTGGAGAACTATATAGACATGACCGAGACACCTCTACGGTCTAAAACCAATAGCGGGACCTGGATGCCCATATTGGTTCCTACATATTCTACGAAGATCTTTATCGGTCGAACCTCTATGTCAAGGATTCAGTTAATCCCATATGATGTTCCCTTTCTTCTTCGGTATGTTACTTGCGTGAGATTCGATCATCGATATCTCAATACCTAGTTCAACCTCGTTACTGGCAAGTCTCTTTAATTGTTTCGTAATACAAGATCCCGAGACTAAAAATTAGTCACATTGCTTGCAAGGCTTATTGTGATGTTGTATTACCGAGTGGGCCCTGAGATACCTCTCCGTCACACGGAGTCACAAATCCTAGTCTTGTTACATGCCAACTCAACAGACACCCTCGGAGATACCTATAGAGCACCTTTATAGTCACCCAGTTACGTTGTGACGTTTGATACACACAAGTCACTCTTCCGGTGTCCGTGAGTTGCATGATCTCATGGTCATAGGAACATATAGTTGACATGCAGGAAACAGTAGCAATAAACTGACACGATCATATGCTACGTTTGTAGTTTAGGTCTTGTCCATCACATCATTCTTCTAATGATGTGATCCCGTTATCAAATGACATCTCATGTCAATGACTAGGAAACCTTGACCATCTTTATTCAATGAGCTAGTCTACTAAAGGCATACTAGGGACAAAGTGTTGTCTACTTATCCACACATGTAATGTGTTTCCAATCAATACAATTATAGCATGGATAATAAACAATTATCATGAACAAGGAGATATAATAATAAACATTTTATTTATTGCCTCTAGGGCATATTTCCAACAGTCTCCCACTTGCACTAGAGTCAATAATCTAGTTCACATCACTATGTGATTTACATTGTAATGAATCGAACACCCATGCAGTTGTGGTGTTGATCATGTTTAGCCCTTGGAAGAGGTTTAGTCAACGGGTCTGCAACATTCAAATCCGTGTGCACTTTGCAAATATTTATGTCCTTCTCCTCGATGTAATCGTGGATGGAATTGAAATGTCGCTTTATGTGTCTGTTCCTCTTGTGAAACCTTTGTTCCTTGGCCAGAGCAATGGCATCGGTGTTGTCACAGAACAGAGTCATTGGATTCAGTGCACTAGGCACTACTCCAAGATCTGTCATGAACTGCTTCATCCAGACACCTTCCTTCGCCGCCTCCGAGGCTGCGATGTACTCCGCTTCGCATGTAGAATCGGCTACCACGCTTTGCTTGGAACTGTACCAGCTTACCGCTCCCCCGTTGAGAATAAATACGTATCCGGTTTGTGACTTAGAGTCATCTGAATCAGTGTCAAAGCTTACATCGACGTAACCCTTTACGACGAGCTCCTCATCACCTCCATAAACGAGAAACATTTCCTTAGTCCTATTCAGGTACTTAAGGATATTCTTGACCGCTGCCCAGTGCTCCATTGTAGGATCACTTTGAAACCTTCCGGCCATACTTATGGCAAGGCTGACATCGGGTCTTGCGCACATCATTGCATACATTATATAGCCTATGGCTGAAGCATAGGGGATGACACTCATCTTTTCTCTATCTTCTGCAGTCACTGGCATTGAGTTTTACTCAACTTCACACCTTGTAACACAGGCAAGAACCCCTTCTTGGCCTGATCCATTTTGAACTTCTTCAAAACTTTATCAAGGTATGTGCTCTGTGAAAGTGCTATTAAGCGTCTCGATCTATCTCTATAGATCTTGATGCCTAATATGAAAGCAGCTTCTCCTAGGTCCTTCATTGAAAAACTCTTGTTCAAATATTCCTTCATGCTTTCCAGCATTTCTATACTGTTTCCTATCAGCAATATGTCATCCACATATAATATTAGAAACGCTATAGAGCTCCCACTCACTTTATTGTAAATACAAGCTTCTCCATAAACTTTTATAAACCCAAACGCTTTGGTCACCTCATCAAAGCGCTTATTCCAACTCCAAGATGCTTGCACCAGCCCATAAATGGATCGCTGGAGTTTGCAAAGTTTGTCAGCATTCTCTGGATCAACAAAACCTTCTGGTTGCATCATATACAACTCTTCATCAAGGAAACCATTGAGGAACTCTGTTTTGACATCCATCTGCCAAATTTCATAGTCAAAATAAGCAGCTATTGCCAACATGATTCTAACAGACTTAAGCATCGCTACGGGTGAGAAGGTCTCATCGTAGTCAACTCCTTGAACTTGGGAAAAAACCATTGACACAAGTCGAGCTTTATAGACGGTGACATTACCGTCCGCGTCTGTCTTCTTCTTAAAGATCCATTTGTTCTGAATAGCCTTTCGCCCTTCAGGTAATACTTCCAAAGTCCATACTTTGTTTTCATACATGGATCCCATCTCGGATTTCATGGCCTCTAACCATTTCTCAGAATCCGGGCCCATCACCGCTCCTTCATAGCTCGTAGGTTCATTGTTGTCCAACAACATGACCTCCAAGACAGGGTTGCCGTACCACTCAGGAGCAGTACGCGCCCTTGTCGACCTACGAGGTTCAATAGTAGCTTGATCTGAAGCTTCATGATCATCATCATTAACTTTCTCTTCTACCGTCGTAGGTTTCACAGAAACATCTTTCTGCGCTGCACTACTTTCTGGTTAAAGTAAAGGTTCAATAACCTCATCAAGCTCTATTTTCCTCCCACTCAATTCTTTCGAGAGAAACTCTTTCTCAAGAAATGTTCCGTTCTTAGCGACAAACACTTTGCCCTCGGATCTGAGATAGAAGGTATACCCGACTTTCTCTTTCGGGTATCCTATGAAGACGCACTTTTCCGCTTTGGGTTCCAGCTTTTCAGGCTGAAGCTTTTTGACATAAGCATCACATCCCCAAACTTTAAGAAACGACAACTTTGGCCTCTTGCCAAACCATAGTTCATATGGCGTTGTCTTAATGGATTTTGATGGTGCCCTATTTAAAGTGAATATAGCTGTCTCTAATGCATAACCCCAAAACGATAGTGGCAAATCGGCAAGAGACATCATAGAACGCACCATATCTAATAAGGTTTGATTACGACATTTGGACACACCATTACGCTGCGCTGTTCCAGGCGGTGTCAACTGTGAAACAATTCCACATTGTCTTAAGTGACTGCCAAACTCATAACTCAAATATTCACCTCCTTGATCAGATCGCAGGAATTTAATCTTCTTCTTACGATGATTCTCAACTTCACTCTGAAATTGCTTGAACTTTTCAAACGTTTCAGACTTATGTTTCATTAAGTAAATATACCCATATCTACTTAAGTCATCAGTGAAGGTGAGAAAATAACGATATCCACCACGCGCTGTAACATTCATTGGACCGCACACATCAGTATGTATGATTTCCAACAAGTCACTCGCCCGTTCCATTGTTCCAGAGAACGGCGTTTTAGTCATCTTGCCCATGAGGCATGGTTCACATGTGTCAAGTGATTCAAAATCAAGTGACTCCAAAAGTCCATTAGCATGGAGCTTCCTCATGCGTTTTACACCAATATGACCTAAACGGCAGTGCCACAAGAAAGTGGTACTATCATTATCAACTCTACATCTTTTGGTATCAATGTTATGAACATGTGTGTCATCACTATCAAGATTCAATATGAATAAACCCCTCACATTGGGCGCATGACCATAAAAGATATTACTCATATAAATAGAACAACTTTTATTCTCTGATTTAAATGAGTAACTGTCTCACAATAAACAAGACCCATGTATAATGTTCATGCTTAACGCAGGCACTAAATAACAATTATTCAGGTTCATCACTAATCCTGATGGTAATCGAAGAGAGAACGTGCCGACGACGATCACATCAACCTTGGAACCATTTTCCATGCGCATCATCACTTCATCCTTTGCCAGCCTTCATCTATTCCGTAGTTCCTGTTTTGAGTTGCAAATGTGAGCAACCGAACCGGTATCAAATACCCAGGCACTACAACGAGAGCTAGTAAGGTACACATCAATAACATGTATATCATATATACCTTGTTTGTCGTTCGCCGCCCTCTTGTCGGCCAGGTACTTGGGGCAGTTCCGCTTCTAGTGACCAGTTCCCTTGCAATGAAAGCACTCAGTTTCTGGCTTGGGTCCACGCTTGGGCTTCTTTACAGGAGTGGCAACTGTTTTGCCATCCTTCTTGGTTTTACCCTTCTTGCCCTTGCCCTTGCCATTTTTCTTGAAACTAGTGGTTTTATTGACCATCAACACTTGATGTTCTTTCTGGATTTCAGACTCGGCGACTTTTAGCATCGCAAACAGCTCTGCGACTGACTTGTTCATCCCGTGCATGTTATAGTTCATCACAAAGCTCTTGTAACTAGGTGGCAGTGATTGAAGAACTCTGTCAGTGATCGCCTCTGGCGGAAGGGCAATTCCCAACTCCGCTAGATGAGTCGAATACCCAGACATTCTGAGTATATGTTCACTGATAGACCCGTTCTCCTCCATCTTGCAAGCATAGAACTTATCTAAGGTCTCATACCTCTCGATTCGGGCATTCTTCTGAAAGATAAACTTCAACTCCTGGAACATCTCATATGCTCCATGACATTCAAAACGTCTTTGAAGTCTCGGTTCTAAGCCATACAATATTGCACACTGAACCATTGAGTAATCTCCAGAACGTGCCTCCCAAGCGTTCTTAACGTCTTCGGATGAAATGTCTTCTGGTTGGTCACCAAGTGGTGCATCAAGGACATATGATTTCTGGGCAGCCGTGAGGATAATCCTCAGATTACGGGCCCAGTTAACAAAATTACTTCCATCATCTTTCAACTTAGATTTCTCTAGGAACGCATTAAAATTCAGGGGTGCTACGCGAGCCATTGATCTACAACATAAATATGCAAAGGTTACTTAGACTATTGTTCAAGATAATGAGTTTATTTAATCAAATCACTAAAGCTCCCACTCAAATTGACATCCCTCAGGTCATCTGAGTGTCACATGATCCAAATTCACCAACTCAAGTCCGATCATCATGTGAGTTGAGGTGGTTACAATGGTGAACATCATCATGTTGATCATATCTACTATATGACTCATGTTCGACCTTTTGGTCTCTTGTGTTCCGAGGGCCATGTCTGTACATGTTAGGTGTTGGGGAACGTCGCATGGGAAACAAAAATTTTCCTACGCACACGCAAACCTATCCATGGTGATGAGCATCTACGAGAGGGAGAGTGGATCTACATACCCTTGTAGATCGCTAAGCGGGAAGCGTTAAGAAACGCGGTTGGTGTAGTCGAACATCTTCGCGATCCAAATCGCCGAGCGTCCCGCGATCTCATCACGATCCGTCCCGCGATCCAATCACGATCCGTCCCGTGAACTCATCACGATCCGTCCCGCGATCTCATCACGATCCGTCCCACGATCTTGATCACGATCTGTCCCGCGAACTCATCACGATCCGTTCCGCGATCTCATCACGAACTGTCTCGTGATCTCGATCACTGTCCTTCCGATCTAGCGCCGAACGGACGGCACCTCCGCGTTCAGCACACGTGCAGCTTGATGACGATCTCCACCGTCTCGATCCAGCGAGAGGAGGTGGAGAGGAGAGAGAGTTCACCGGCAGCGTGACGGCGCTCCGGTGATGGTGGTGGAGTGATTCCGGCAGGGCTTCGCCTAAGCGCTGCGGAAAACCGATCTAGAGGAGAAACTGTGCACCGATGAAACGGGTAGCACGTGGCCGGAAATTCTGTCCAAAAACCACCCAATCCACTAGTATATATAGGAGGAGAGGAGAGGAGAGGCAGCCAAGGCCTTTGGGTCGGCCGAAATAGGAGGTGGGAGCAATCCTACTTCACCTCCAATCCTAGTTGGAGTAGGATTGCCTCCTATTGGCTGATTTTCCACTTTTTGCTTTAGGACTTTCTCTCCTGCGCCATGGGCCTTTGTGGCTGTTTTCACAGCCCACTAAGGGCTGGTTATTATTCTCCCACAGCCCATGGACCTCTTGGGGTCGAAATACCCCTCCCGGAGGTCCTCCGGTACACTACCGGCACTCCCGGTACAATACCGATACTCCCGGTACACTACCGATGAGCCCGAAACTTTTTCGGAAACCAAACTGGGACTTCCTATATATGAATCTTTACCTCCGGACCATTCCGGAGCTCCTCGTGACGTCCGGGATCTCATCCAGGACTCCGAACAACCTTCGGTCACCACCATACATAACTCTACACTACCGAAACGTCACCGAACCTTAAGTGTGCAGACCCTGCGGGTTCGAGAACTATGTAGACATGACCGAGACACCTCTACGGTCAATAACCAATGGCGGGACCTGGACGTCCACATTGGTTCCTACATATTCTACGAAGATCTTTATCGGTCGAACCTCTATGTCAAGGATTCAGTTAATCCCGTATATCGTTCCCTTTGTTCTTCGGTATGTTACTTGGCCGAGATTCGATCGTCGGTATCTCCATACCTAGTTCAACCTCGTTACCGGCAAGTCTCTTTACTCGTTCCGTAATACAAGATCCCGCAACTAACAATTAGTCACATTGCTTGCAAGGCTTATTGTGATGTTGCATTACCGAGTGGGCCCCGAGATACCTCTCCGTTACACGGAGTAACAAATCCCAGTCTCGATCCATGCCAACTCAACAGACACCATCGGAGATACCTGTAGAGCACCTTTATAGTCACCCAGTTACGTTGCGACGTTTGATACACACAAGGCACTCCTCCGATATCCGTGAGTTGCATGATCTCATGGTCATAGGAACATATACTTGACATGCAGAAAACAGTAGCAATAAACTGACACGATCATATGCTATGTTTGTAGTTTGGGTCTTATCCATCACATCATTCTCCTAATGATGTGATCCCGTTATCAAATGACATCTCATGTCCATGGCTAGGAAACCTTAACCATCCTTTGATCAACGAGCTAGTCCATTAGAGGCATACTAGGGACATGGTTTTGTCTATGTATCCACACATGCATTTAAGTCCCCAATCAATACAATTATAGCATGGATAATAAACGATTATCATGAACAAGGAAATATGATAATAAATAATTTATTATTGCCTCTAGGGCATATTTCCAACAGTCTCCCACTTGCACTAGAGTCAATAATCTAGTTCACATCACCATGTGATTCGCATTGTTATGAATCTAACACCCAATGAGTTTTGGGGCTCGATCATGCTTTGCATGTGAGAGAGGTCTTATAGTCAACGGGTCTGCGATATTCAGATCCGTGTGTACTTTGCAAATCTCTATGTCAAACCGTAAACACTGCTACCACACTCCACTTGGTACTATTTCCAACTGGCTGCTCCACTATACGTATCCAGATTGCTACTACTAGTCATCCGGATAGGTGTTAAAGCTTGCATCGACGTAACTCTTTACGACGAACTCTTTATCACCTCCACAATCAAGAAACATTTCCTTAGTCCTCTGGTTACTAAGGATAATTCTGACCGATGTCCAGTGATCCACTCCTGGACCACTCTTGTACCCCTTGACAGACTCATGGCAAGGCACACATAGGTGCGGTACACAGCATGGCATAATATAGAGCCTATGGCTAAGGCATAGGGGACGACGTTCGTCCTTTCTCTTTCTTCTGCCGTTGTCGAGCTTTGAGTCTTACTCAACTTCACACCTTACAAATCAGACGAGAACTATTTCTCTGGCTGATCCATTTTGAACTCTTTCAAAATCTTGTGAAGGTATGCACTCATTGAAAGTCTCATCAAGCATCTTGATCTATCTCTATAGATTTTGATGCTCAACAATTAGGTAGCTTTATCCAGGTCTTCCTTTGAAAATCACTTTCCAAATAACCATTTTATGCTTTCCAGAAACTCTACATTATTTCTGAACAACAATATGTCATCCACATATACTTATCAGAAATTCTATAGTGCTCCCACTCACTTTATTGCAAATACAAGTTTCTCATAAACTTTGTATAAACATCAAAACTTTGATCACCTCATCAAAGCGTATATTCCAACTCCGAGATGCTTGCTTCAGTCCATGGAAGGATCACCGAAGCTTGCACACCTTTTAGCATCCTTAGGCCTGACAAAACCTTCTGGTTGTATCACATACAACCTTTCCTCAAGTAAACCATTAAGGAAACGATGTTTTGACATCCATCTGCCAGATTTCATAATTGAAAACACAGCAACTGCTAACATAATTCCAACAGACTTTTAGCATCGCTACGAGTGAGAAAGTCTCATCGTAGTCAACTCCTTGAACTTGTCACAAACATCTTTGCAACAAGTCGAGCTTTACAAATAGTGACATTCACCATCAGTGTCTGTCTTCATTTTAAAGATCCATTTGTACTCAACGACCTGCCGTCCAACGAGCAAGTCTACCAAAGTCTACACTTGGTTTTAATACATGGATCCTATCTCGGATTTCATGGCCTCCAACCATTTGTCGGAATCCGGGCCCATCATCGCTTCTCCATAGCTCGTAGGTTCATCGTTGTCCAACAACATGACCTCCAAGACAGAGTTGTCGTACCGCTCAGGAGCAGTACACATCCTTGTCGACCTACGAAGTTCGATAGTAACTTGATCCTGAAGCTTCATGATCATCATCATTAACTTCCTCTTCAACTAACGTAGGCTTCACAGAAACATCTTTCTGCGCTGCGCTACTCTCTGGTTGAACAAAGGTTTAACAACCTCATCAAGTTCTATCTTCCTCCCACTCAATTCTTTCGAGAGAAACTTTTTCTCGAGAAAGGACCCAGTTCTAGCAACAAACACTTTGCACTCGGATCTGAGATAGAAGGCATACCCATCTGTTCTTAGGGTATTCTATGAAAATACATTTGTCCGCTTTGGGTTCTAGCTTATTATGTGAAAACATTTTCCACACAAGCATCGCAGCCCCAAACATTAAGAAATGAGAGCTTAGGTTTCTATCAAACCATAATTCACACGGTGTCATCTCAACGGATTTAGATGATGCCCTATTTAAAGTGAATGTAGTTGTCTCTAATGCATAACCCCAAAAATTATAGTAGTAAAACGATAAGAGACATCACAGTATGCACTATATCAATAGAGCATGACTATGATGTTCGGACACACCATCACACCATGGTGTTCCAGGTGGCGTTAGCTGTGAAACAAATTTCACGTTGTCTTAAGTTGTATGCCAAACTCGTAACTCAGATATTCACCTCCACGATCATATCGCGGTCATTTTTATCTTCTTGTCACGATGATCTTTAAACTTCACTCTGAATTTGCTTGAACCTTTCAAACGATTCAGACTTGTGTTTCATTAAGTAAATATACACTATATCTACTCAAATCATCAGTGAAGGTAAGAAAATAACGATATCCACTGCACGCTACAAGACTCACTAGATTGCATACATCAACATGTATCATTTCAAATGAATCACTTGCCCGCTCCATCCAACGGGGTTCTTTAGTCATCTTGCCCAAGAGGCATGGTTCGCATGTCTCAACCGATTCAAAATCGAATGAGTCCAAATATCCATCAGCATGGAGTTTCTACATGCGCTTTATACCAATATGACATTTAGCGGCAGTGCCACAAGTATGTGGTACTATCATTATTAACTTTGTATCTTTTGACATCAATGTTATGAACATGTGTATTACTACGATCAAGATTTCAACAAACCATTCTCACTGGGTGCATGACCATTGAAGGTATTATTCATGTAACCAGAATAACTATTATTCTCTGACTTAAATGAATAACTGTATTGCAACAAACATGATCTAATCATGTTCATGCTCAACGCAAAACACCAAATAACATTTATTTAGGTTCATCACTAACCCTGAAGGTAGAGAGAGCGTGCGATGTTGATCACATCAACCTTGGAAACATTTCCAACACACATCGTCACCTCACCCTTAGCTAGTTCTCCGTTTATTCCGTAGCTTTTATTTTGAGTTACTAACATTTAGCAACCGAACCGGTATCCAATACCCAGGTGCTACTAGGAGTACTAGCAAGGTACACATCAATAACTCGTATATCAAATATACTTCTGTCGATGTTGCCAGCCTTCTTATCTACCAAGTATCCAGGGTTGTTCCGCTTCAGCGACCTCTCACCTCATAATAGAAGCACTTAGTCTCGGGTTTGAGTTCAACTTTGGGTTGCTTCACTGGAGCAGCAACTGACTTGCTATCCATGAAGTTTCCCTCCTTGCTCTTGCCCTTTTCGAAACTAGTGGTTTGATTAACCATCAACACTTGACGCTCCTTCTTGATTTCTACCTTCGCGGTGTCATACATCGCGAACAGCTCAGGGATCAATACTTCTATCCCTGGTGTATTATAGTTCATCACTAAGTTCTAGTAGCTTTAGTGACAGTGACTTGGAGAACTATATCAATCACTATCTTATCTGGAAGATCAACTCCCACTTGATTCAAGCGATTGTAGTACCCAGACAATTTGAGTACATGCTCAACGATTGAGCTATTCTCCTTCATCTTACAAGCAAAGAATCTTGTTGGAGATCTCATATCTCGCAACAAAGGCACGAGCCTGAGATCACAATCTCTGCTCCTAGAACATCTCATATGTTCCGTGACGTTCAAAACGTTTTGGAGCCTCAATTCTAAGCCGTAATGCATGACGCACTAAACTATCAAGTAGTCATCGAAACGTGCATGTTAGATGTTCACAACATCTATAGACGACGCTAGAGGGGGTGGCGCACCGAGCGGTGCATTAAGGACATAAGCCTTCTGTGCAGCAATGAGGACAATCCTCAGATCACAGACCCAGTCCGCAATTTTCCTACCAACATCTTTCAATTCTATTTCTCTAGGAACATATAAAAATACAAGGGAGCTACAGCGCGAGCTAGTAATCTACAACATAATTTGCAAAGACACTTTGACTATGTTCATGATAATGAGTTCAATTAATCATATTACTTAAGAACTCCCACTCAAATTGACATCCCTCTGATCATTCGAGTGATACATGATCCAAATTCACCAACTCAAGTCCGATCATCACATGAGTTGAGGTGGCTGCAATGGTGAACATCATCATGTTGATCATATCTACTATATGACTCATGTTCGACCTTTTGGTCTCTTGTGTTCCGAGGCCATGTCTGTACATGCTAGGCTCGTCAAGTTTAACCCGAGTGTTCTGCATGTGCAACACTGGCTTGCACCCGTTGTATGTGAACGTAGAGTCTATCACACCCGATCATCACGTGGTGTCTCAACACGACGAACTTTCGCAACGGTGCACACTCGGGGAGAACACAATTTATCTTGAAATTAAGTGAGGGATCACCTTATAATGCTACCGCCGTCCTAAGCAAAACAAGGTGCATAAAAAGGATTAACATCACATGCAAATCATAAGTGACATGATATGGCCATGAACTTGTGCTTTTGATCTCCATCTAGAAAGCACCGGCATGATCTCCATCGTCACCGGCACGACACCATGATCTCCATCATCTTGATCTCCATCAACGTGTCGCCATCGGGGTTGTCACGCCCTACATGCTTCTACTACTATTGCTACCGTAGCGATAAAGTAAAGCATTACATAGCGCTTAATGATTGACACGCAGGTCATACAATAATTAAAGACAACCCTATGGCTCCTGCCGGTTGCCGTATTCAACGACATGCAAGTCGTGAAATTCTATACATCACATGATCATCTCATACATCACATATATCTCATCATGTAATTGGCCATATCACATCACAACATACCCTGCAAAAACAAGTTAGACGTCCTCTAATTGTTGTCGCATGTTTTACGTGGCTGCTACGGGTATCGTGATGGTAATCGAAGAGAGAACGTGCCGACGACGATCACATCAACCTTGGAACCATTTTCCATGCGCATCGTCACTTCATCCTTTGCCAGCCTTCATCTATTCCGTAGTTCCTGTTTTGAGTTGCAAATGTGAGCAACCGAACCGGTATCAAATACCCAGGCACTACAACGAGAGCTAGTAAGGTACACATCAATAACATGTATATCATATATACCTTGTTTGTCGTTCGCCGCCCTCTTGTCGGCCAGGTACTTGGGGCAGTTCCGCTTCTAGTGACCAGTTCCCTTGCAATGAAAGCACTCAGTTTCTGGCTTGGGTCCACGCTTGGGCTTCTTTACAGGAGTGGCAACTGTTTTGCCATCCTTCTTGGTTTTACCCTTCTTGCCCTTGCCCTTGCCATTTTTCTTGAAACTAGTGGTTTTATTGACCATCAACACTTGATGTTCTTTCTGGATTTCAGACTCGGCGACTTTTAGCATCGCAAACAGCTCTGCGACTGACTTGTTCATCCCGTGCATGTTATAGTTCATCACAAAGCTCTTGTAACTAGGTGGCAGTGATTGAAGAACTCTGTCAGTGATCGCCTCTGGCGGAAGGGCAATTCCCAACTCCGCTAGATGAGTCGAATACCCAGACATTCTGAGTATATGTTCACTGATAGACCCGTTCTCCTCCATCTTGCAAGCATAGAACTTATCTAAGGTCTCATACCTCTCGATTCGGGCATTCTTCTGAAAGATAAACTTCAACTCCTGGAACATCTCATATGCTCCATGACATTCAAAACGTCTTTGAAGTCTCGGTTCTAAGCCATACAATATTGCACACTGAACCATTGAGTAATCTCCAGAACGTGCCTCCCAAGCGTTCTTAACGTCTTCGGATGAAATGTCTTCTGGTTGGTCACCAAGTGGTGCATCAAGGACATATGATTTCTGGGCAGCCGTGAGGATAATCCTCAGATTACGGGCCCAGTTAACAAAATTACTTCCATCATCTTTCAACTTAGATTTCTCTAGGAACGCATTAAAATTCAGGGGTGCTACGCGAGCCATTGATCTACAACATAAATATGCAAAGGTTACTTAGACTATTGTTCAAGATAATGAGTTTATTTAATAAAATCACTAAAGCTCCCACTCAAATTGACATCCCTCAGGTCATCTGAGTGTCACATGATCCAAATTCACCAACTCAAGTCCGATCATCATGTGAGTTGAGGTGGTTACAATGGTGAACATCATCATGTTGATCATATCTACTATATGACTCATGTTCGACCTTTTGGTCTCTTGTGTTCCGAGGGCCATGTCTGTACATGTTAGGTGTTGGGGAACGTCGCATGGGAAACAAAAATTTTCCTACGCACACGCAAACCTATCCATGGTGATGAGCATCTACGAGAGGGAGAGTGGATCTACATACCCTTGTAGATCGCTAAGCGGGAAGCGTTAAGAAACGCGGTTGGTGTAGTCGAACATCTTCGCGATCCAAATCGCCGAGCGTCCCGCGATCTCATCACGATCCGTCCCGCGATCCAATCACGATCCGTCCCGTGAACTCATCACGATCCGTCCCGCGATCTCATCACGATCCGTCCCGCGATCTCATCACGATCCGTCTCACGATCTTGATCACGATCTGTCCCGCGAACTCATCACGATCCGTTCCGCGATCTCATCACGAACTGTCTCGTGATCTCGATCACGGTCCTTCCGATCTAGCGCCGAACGGACGGCACCTCCGCGTTCAGCACACGTGCAGCTTGATGACGATCTCCACCGTCTCGATCCAGCGAGAGGAGGTGGAGAGGAGAGAGAGTTCACCGGCAGCGTGACGGCGCTCCGGTGATGGTGGTGGAGTGATTCCGGCAGGGCTTCGCCTAAGCGCTGCGGAAAACCGATCTAGAGGAGAAACTGTGCACCGATGAAACGGGTAGCACGTGGCCGGAAATTCTGTCCAAAAACCACCCAATCCACTAGTATATATAGGAGGAGAGGAGAGGAGAGGCAGCCAAGGCCTTTGGGTCGGCCGAAATAGGAGGTGGGAGCAATCCTACTTCACCTCCAATCCTAGTTGGAGTAGGATTGCCTCCTATTGGCTGATTTTCCACTTTTTGCTTTAGGACTTTCTCTCCTGCGCCATGGGCCTTTGTGGCTGTTTTCACAGCCCACTAAGGGCTGGTTATTATTCTCCCACAGCCCATGGACCTCTTGGGGTCGAAATACCCCTCCCGGAGGTCCTCCGGTACACTACCGGCACTCCCGGTACAATACCGATACTCCCGGTACACTACCGATGAGCCCGAAACTTTTTCGGAAACCAAACTGGGACTTCCTATATATGAATCTTTACCTCCGGACCATTCCGGAGCTCCTCGTGACGTCCGGGATCTCATCCAGGACTCCGAACAACCTTCGGTCACCACCATACATAACTCTACACTACCGAAACGTCACCGAACCTTAAGTGTGCAGACCCTGCGGGTTCGAGAACTATGTAGACATGACCGAGACACCTCTACGGTCAATAACCAATGGCGGGACCTGGACGTCCACATTGGTTCCTACATATTCTACGAAGATCTTTATCGGTCGAACCTCTATGTCAAGGATTCAGTTAATCCCGTATATCGTTCCCTTTGTTCTTCGGTATGTTACTTGCCCGAGATTCGATCGTCGGTATCTCCATACCTAGTTCAACCTCGTTACCGGCAAGTCTCTTTACTCGTTCCGTAATACAAGATCCCGCAACTAACAATTAGTCACATTGCTTGCAAGGCTTATTGTGATGTTGCATTACCGAGTGGGCCCCGAGATACCTCTCCGTTACACAGAGTAACAAATCCCAGTCTCGATCCATGCCAACTCAACAGACACCATCGGAGATACCTGTAGAGCACCTTTATAGTCACCCAGTTACGTTGCGACGTTTGATACACACAAGGCACTCCTCCGATATCCGTGAGTTGCATGATCTCATGGTCATAGGAACATATACTTGACATGCAGAAAACAGTAGCAATAAACTGACACGATCATATGCTATGTTTGTAGTTTGGGTCTTATCCAACACATCATTCTCCTAATGATGTGATCCCGTTATCAAATGACATCTCATGTCCATGGCTAGGAAACCTTAACCATCCTTTGATCAACGAGCTAGTCCATTAGAGGCATACTAGGGACATGGTTTTGTCTATGTATCCACACATGCATTTAAGTCTCCGATCAATACAATTATAGCATGGATAATAAACGATTATCATGAACAAGGAAATATGATAATAACTAATTTATTATTGCCTCTAGGGCATATTTCCAACAGTCTCTCACTTGCACTAGAGTCAATAATCTAGTTCACATCACCATGTGATTCGTATTGTTATGAATCTAACACCCAATGAGTTTTGGGGCTCGATCATGCTTTGCATGTGAGAGAGGTCTTATAGTCAACGGGTCTACGATATTCAGATCCGTGTGTACTTTGCAAATCTCTATGTCAAACCGTAAACACTGCTACCACACTCCACTTGGTACTATTTCCAACTGGCTGCTCCACTATACGTATCCAGATTGCTACTACTAGTCATCCGGATAGGTGTTAAAGCTTGCATCGACGTAACTCTTTACGACGAACTCTTTATCACCTCCACAATCAAGAAACATTTCCTTAGTCCTCTGGTTACTAAGGATAATTCCGACCGCTGTCCAGTGATCCACTCCTGGACCACTCTTGTACCCCTTGACAGACTCATGGCAAGGCACACATAGGTGCGGTACACAGCATGGCATAATATAGAGCCTATGGCTAAGGCATAGGGGACGACGTTCGTCCTTTCTCTTTCTTCTGCCGTTGTCGAGCTTTGAGTCTTACTCAACTTCACACCTTACAAATCAGACGAGAACTATTTCTCTGGCTGATCCATTTTGAACTCTTTCAAAATCTTGTGAAGGTATGCACTCATTGAAAGTCTCATCAAGCATCTTGATCTATCTCTATAGATTTTGATGCTCAACAATTAGGTAGCTTTATCCAGGTCTTCCTTTGAAAATCACTTTCCAAATAACCATTTTATGCTTTCCAGAAACTCTACATTATTTCTGAACAACAATATGTCATCCACATATACTTATCAGAAATTCTATAGTGCTCCCACTCACTTTATTGCAAATACAAGTTTCTCATAAACTTTGTATAAACATCAAAACTTTGATCACCTCATCAAAGCGTATATTCCAACTCCGAGATGCTTGCTTCAGTCCATGGAAGGATCACCGAAGCTTGCACACCTTTTAGCATCCTTAGGCCTGACAAAACCTTCTGGTTGTATCACATACAACCTTTCCTCAAGTAAACCATTAAGGAAACGATGTTTTGACATCCATCTGCCAGATTTCATAATTGAAAACACAGCAACTGCTAACATAATTCCAACAGACTTTTAGCATCGCTACGAGTGAGAAAGTCTCATCGTAGTCAACTCCTTGAACTTGTCACAAACATCTTTGCAACAAGTCGAGCTTTACAAATAGTGACATTCACCATCAGTGTCTGTCTTCATTTTAAAGATCCATTTGTACTCAACGACCTGCCGTCCAACGAGCAAGTCTACCAAAGTCTACACTTGGTTTTAATACATGGATCCTATCTCGGATTTCATGGCCTCCAACCATTTGTCGGAATCCGGGCCCATCATCGCTTCTCCATAGCTCGTAGGTTCATCGTTGTCCAACAACATGACCTCCAAGACAGAGTTGTCGTACCGCTCAGGAGCAGTACACATCCTTGTCGACCTACGAAGTTCGATAGTAACTTGATCCTGAAGCTTCATGATCATCATCATTAACTTCCTCTTCAACTAACGTAGGCTTCACAGAAACATCTTTCTGCGCTGCGCTACTCTCTGGTTGAACAAAGGTTTAACAACCTCATCAAGTTCTATCTTCCTCCCACTCAATTCTTTCGAGAGAAACTTTTTCTCGAGAAAGGACCCAGTTCTAGCAACAAACACTTTGCACTCGGATCTGAGATAGAAGGCATACCCATCTGTTCTTAGGGTATTCTATGAAAATACATTTGTCCGCTTTGGGTTCTAGCTTATTATGTGAAAACATTTTCCACACAAGCATCGCAGCCCCAAACATTAAGAAATGAGAGCTTAGGTTTCTATCAAACCATAATTCACACGGTGTCATCTCAACGGATTTAGATGATGCCCTATTTAAAGTGAATGTAGTTGTCTCTAATGCATAACCCCAAAAATTATAGTAGTAAAACGATAAGAGACATCACAGTATGCACTATATCAATAGAGCATGACTATGATGTTCGGACACACCATCACACCATGGTGTTCCAGGTGGCGTTAGCTGTGAAACAAATTTCACGTTGTCTTAAGTTGTATGCCAAACTCGTAACTCGGATATTCACCTCCACGATCATATCGCGGTCATTTTTATCTTCTTGTCACGATGATCTTTAAACTTCACTCTGAATTTGCTTGAACCTTTCAAACGATTCAGACTTGTGTTTCATTAAGTAAATATACACTATATCTACTCAAATCATCAGTGAAGGTAAGAAAATAACGATATCCACTGCACGCTACAAGACTCACTAGATTGCATACATCAACATGTATCATTTCAAATGAATCACTTGCCCGCTCCATCCAACGGGGTTCTTTAGTCATCTTGCCCAAGAGGCATGGTTCGCATGTCTCAACCGATTCAAAATCGAATGAGTCCAAATATCCATCAGCATGGAGTTTCTACATGCGCTTTATACCAATATGACATTTAGCGGCAGTGCCACAAGTATGTGGTACTATCATTATTAACTTTGTATCTTTTGACATCAATGTTATGAACATGTGTATTACTACGATCAAGATTTCAACAAACCATTCTCACTGGGTGCATGACCATTGAAGGTATTATTCATGTAACCAGAATAACTATTATTCTCTGACTTAAATGAATAACTGTATTGCAACAAACATGATCTAATCATGTTCATGCTCAACGCAAAACACCAAATAACATTTATTTAGGTTCATCACTAACCCTGAAGGTAGAGAGAGCGTGCGATGTTGATCACATCAACCTTGGAAACATTTCCAACACACATCATCACCTCACCCTTAGCTAGTTCTCCGTTTATTCCGTAGCTTTTATTTTGAGTTACTAACATTTAGCAACCGAACCGGTATCCAATACCCAGGTGCTACTAGGAGTACTAGCAAGGTACACATCAATAACTCGTATATCAAATATACTTCTGTCGATGTTGCCAGCCTTCTTATCTACCAAGTATCCAGGGTTGTTCCGCTTCAGCGACCTCTCACCTCATAATAGAAGCACTTAGTCTCGGGTTTGAGTTCAACTTTGGGTTGCTTCACTGGAGCAGCAACTGACTTGCTATCCATGAAGTTTCCCTCCTTGCTCTTGCCCTTTTCGAAACTAGTGGTTTGATTAACCATCAACACTTGACGCTCCTTCTTGATTTCTACCTTCGCGGTGTCAAACATCGCGAATAGCTCAGGGATCAATACTTCTATCCCTGGTGTATTATAGTTCATCACTAAGTTCTAGTAGCTTTAGTGACAGTGACTTAGAGAACTATATCAATCACTATCTTATCTGGAAGATCAACTCCCACTTGATTCAAGCGATTGTAGTACCCAGACAATTTGAGTACATGCTCAACGATTGAGCTATTCTCCTTCATCTTACAAGCAAAGAATCTTGTTGGAGATCTCATATCTCGCAACAAAGGCATGAGCCTGAGATCACAATCTCTGCTCCTAGAACGTCTCATATGTTCCGTGACGTTCAAAACGTTTTGGAGCCTCAATTCTAAGCCGTAATGCATGACGCACTAAACTATCAAGTAGTCATCGAAACGTGCCTGTTAGATGTTCACAACATCTATAGACGACGCTAGAGGGGGTGGCGCACCGAGCGGTGCATTAAGGACATAAGCCTTCTGTGCAGCAATGAGGACAATCCTCAGATCACAGACCCAGTCCGCAATTTTCCTACCAACATCTTTCAATTCTATTTCTCTAGGAACATATAAAAATACAAGGGAGCTACAGCGCGAGCTAGTAATCTACAACATAATTTGCAAAGACACTTTGACTATGTTCATGATAATGAGTTCAATTAATCATATTACTTAAGAACTCCCACTCAAATTGACATCCCTCCGATCATTCGAGTGATACATGATCCAAATTCACCAACTCAAGTCCGATCATCACATGAGTTGAGGTGGCTGCAATGGTGAACATCATCATGTTGATCATATCTACTATATGACTCATGTTCGACCTTTCGATCTCTTGTGTTCCGAGGCCATGTCTGTACATGCTAGGCTCGTCAAGTTTAACCCAAGTGTTCTGCATGTGCAACACTGGCTTGCACCCGTTGTATGTGAACGTAGAGTCTATCACACCCGATCATCACGTGGTGTCTCAACATGACGAACTTTCGCAACGGTGCACACTCGGGGAGAACACAATTTATCTTGAAATTAAGTGAGGGATCACCTTATAATGCTACCGCCGTCCTAAGCAAAACAAGGTGCATAAAAAGGATTAACATCACATGCAAATCATAAGTGACATGATATGGCCATGAACTTGTGCTTTTGATCTCCATCTAGAAAGCACCGGCATGATCTCCATCGTCACCGGCACGACACCATGATCTCCATCATCTTGATCTCCATCAACGTGTCGCCATCGGGGTTGTCACGCCCTACATGCTTCTACTACTATTGCTACCGTAGCGATAAAGTAAAGCATTACATAGCGCTTAATGATTGACACGCAGGTCATACAATAATTAAAGACAACCCTATGGCTCCTGCCGGTTGCCGTATTCAACGACATGCAAGTCGTGAAATTCTATACATCACATGATCATCTCATACATCACATATATCTCATCATGTAATTGGCCATATCACATCACAACATACCCTGCAAAAACAAGTTAGACGTCCTCTAATTGTTGTCGCATGTTTTACGTGGCTGCTACGGGTATCGTGATGGTAATCGAAGAGAGAACGTGCCGACGACGATCACATCAACCTTGGAACCATTTTCCATGCGCATCGTCACTTCATCCTTTGCCAGCCTTCATCTATTCCGTAGTTCCTGTTTTGAGTTGCAAATGTGAGCAACCGAACCGGTATCAAATACCCAGGCACTACAACGAGAGCTAGTAAGGTACACATCAATAACATGTATATCATATATACCTTGTTTGTCGTTCGCCGCCCTCTTGTCGGCCAGGTACTTGGGGCAGTTCCGCTTCTAGTGACCAGTTCCCTTGCAATGAAAGCACTCAGTTTCTGGCTTGGGTCCACGCTTGGGCTTCTTTACAGGAGTGGCAACTGTTTTGCCATCCTTCTTGGTTTTACCCTTCTTGCCCTTGCCCTTGCCATTTTTCTTGAAACTAGTGGTTTTATTGACCATCAACACTTGATGTTCTTTCTGGATTTCAGACTCGGCGACTTTTAGCATCGCAAACAGCTCTGCGACTGACTTGTTCATCCCGTGCATGTTATAGTTCATCACAAAGCTCTTGTAACTAGGTGGCAGTGATTGAAGAACTCTGTCAGTGATCGCCTCTGGCGGAAGGGCAATTCCCAACTCCGCTAGATGAGTCGAATACCCAGACATTCTGAGTATATGTTCACTGATAGACCCGTTCTCCTCCATCTTGCAAGCATAGAACTTATCTAAGGTCTCATACCTCTCGATTCGGGCATTCTTCTGAAAGATAAACTTCAACTCCTGGAACATCTCATATGCTCCATGACATTCAAAACGTCTTTGAAGTCTCGGTTCTAAGCCATACAATATTGCACACTGAACCATTGAGTAATCTCCAGAACGTGCCTCCCAAGCGTTCTTAACGTCTTCGGATGAAATGTCTTCTGGTTGGTCACCAAGTGGTGCATCAAGGACATATGATTTCTGGGCAGCCGTGAGGATAATCCTCAGATTACGGGCCCAGTTAACAAAATTACTTCCATCATCTTTCAACTTAGATTTCTCTAGGAACGCATTAAAATTCAGGGGTGCTACGCGAGCCATTGATCTACAACATAAATATGCAAAGGTTACTTAGACTATTGTTCAAGATAATGAGTTTATTTAATCAAATCACTAAAGCTCCCACTCAAATTGACATCCCTCAGGTCATCTGAGTGTCACATGATCCAAATTCACCAACTCAAGTCCGATCATCATGTGAGTTGAGGTGGTTACAATGGTGAACATCATCATGTTGATCATATCTACTATATGACTCATGTTCGACCTTTTGGTCTCTTGTGTTCCGAGGGCCATGTCTGTACATGTTAGGTGTTGGGGAACGTCGCATGGGAAACAAAAATTTTCCTACGCACACGCAAACCTATCCATGGTGATGAGCATCTACGAGAGGGAGAGTGGATCTACATACCCTTGTAGATCGCTAAGCGGGAAGCGTTAAGAAACGCGGTTGGTGTAGTCGAACATCTTCGCGATCCAAATCGCCGAGCGTCCCGCGATCTCATCACGATCCGTCCCGCGATCCAATCACGATCCGTCCTGCGGGTTGGAGAACTATATAGACAATGACCAAGACACATCTACGGTCAATAACCAATAGCAGGACCTAGATGCCCATATTGGTTCCTGCATATTCTACGAAGATCTTTATCGGTCGAACCTCTGTGTCAAGGATTCAGTTAATCCCGTATGATGTTCCCTTTGTTCTTCGGTATGTTACTTGCCCGAGATTCGATCGTTGGTATCTCAATACCTAGTTCAACCTCGTTACTGGTAAGTCTCTTTACTCGTTCCGTAATACAAGATCCTGAGACTAACAATTAGTCACATTGCTTGCAAGGCTTATTGCGATGTTGTATTACCGAGTGGGCCCTGAGATACCTCTCCGTCACACGGAGTAACAAATCCCAGTCTTGTTCCATGCCAACTCAACAGACACTCTCGGAGATACCTGTAGAGCACCTTTATAGTCACCTAGTTATGTTGTGACGTTTGATACACACAAGGCACTCCTTCGGTGTCCGTGAGTTGCATGATCTCATGGTCATAGGAACATATACTTGACATGCAGAAAACAGTAGCAATAAACTGACACGATCATATGCTACGTTTGTAGTTTGGGTCTTGTCCATCACATCATTCTCCTAATGATGTGATCCCGTTATCAAATGACATCTCATGTCAATGGCTAGGAAACCTTGACCATCTTTGATCAACGAGCTAGTCTACTAGAGGCATACTAGGGACAAAGTGTTGTCTACTTATCCACACATGTAATGTCTTTCCAATCAATACAATTATAGCATGGATAATAAACAATTATCATGAACAAGGAAATATAATAATAAACACTTTATTTATTGCCTCTAGGGCATATTTCCAACACATACGCATGTAGCTTGAGGAAACATGAGCACCATTTGAGAGTGTTGTATGCTCACAATCCTTTGGTGAAGGACTACATGGATGAACATCATGGAAAGTTGTGGTCAAGATCCAAATTCAATGAAATGTGCAAAGTAGACTATGTGACCAATAACCTCGCTGAGTGTTTCAATGCAAAGTTCAAGTCAGTAAAAGGGCTTTTGTTGTGGAAAGCATTTGATAAGATCAAGCATATGATCATGATAAAGGTGGCTCTTCGTAAAAGAATTGCAGAAACACAATATGTTGGCCATCTTATGCTCACATCTGTGATTAAGGCATTGCATGCCAAAGGAAAGAGGACTAAGGATGAAATGCATTCGACCGTCGACATACGAGGCTGAGGTGACATACACTGATGGTAAAAACAAGGAATGGAGATATCCAGTGAACCTTGCAACTAAGGAATGCAGTTGTAGGCAATGGCAGATCCGTGGGAAGCCGTGCATACATGCCCTAGATCTCATGACTGTTATTAGAGGTGAAGATGGTGAAGTTGATCAGTATTTCTCTGAATATTTCTCTGTTGCCAAATTTAGGGCTGCTTATGCTGAAAATGTGCCAGCACTCTTGGGAAAAGACCAATGGAACATAGTAGACCCAGGGTTCAAACTCCATTCTCCTGTACTAACGAGACCACCAGGAAGACCAAGGAAAAACAGGATAAGAGCTGATGAAGAGGGTCGTGTAAAAAAAAGCATAAGTGCAAAAGATGTGGTATCCTAGGGCATATTGCTAGGCGTTGTACCAATCCAGTTGATGCATCATTTGGAGAAGAGGAACAATGGGCAGCAGGAAATGCAGAGGAGAATGCAACAGCAGAGGAGAATGCAACATCAGAGGAAAATGCAGCTGAAGTAGCAGCTTGGTATGTGTGCAACCTTTCCCCTTTTTTGCATTTGTTCTCTTTTTTATTGATGGCTAAGCTTATTTCTGTTTGACACAGCTCAAGGATAATTAGAGGCATAGGACAGAAAAGACCAAGAGAGGAAGAAACTTCGGTTGAACCATCATCTGATGCAGAATTTGAAACCATGGCTATTGAAGGTTTTGAAGCTATAAGAGAGGAGGAAGTTATTTTGTCTGAAGTTCCTCACTTGATCGGTCAGCCAAAGCTCAACAAACCGCCACAACCAGAAGTGAAGATCAAAAACAACAAGACAAAACTTTCAAAAGCACAAAATATCCCAGCTAGGGAAACCAGGAGCAAGACGGTTAACCCATCCCGAAACACAAGGAGCAAGGCAAAGATTTGAATTTCAACTTGAATGCAAGCCATAAACTTTGAACTTTAAGGATTTGTAATAAGGATTCTGTCTTAAATTTGAACTACTATGAAAACTTCCAAGGTGTAATAATTCTATTTGTAATTTGATGTGAAATTTGAGGTAGAATACAAAACTGAGGCAAAATTTGAATTTTAGGTAAACTTTAAATTTGAACCAACACTTGAAGTGTGTTGCCCTATGGTGTGAGTTTCAAAGTTTGATAAACTTAGAGCATCTCCAGCCGTTGGCCCCCTCAGAGGGCTGAAATAGCGTCGCCTGGGGGCGAGCCGGCGCTAAAATCGGCCTGGGGGGTTCGGCTTCCTAGTCGAACCCCCGGGGTCGCCCCACAACAAGCTTTAGGCCCATCATCGGTGTAGAATCGGCCCAAATTCGGCCCCGTTTCAGCGCTATTTCGGCTTTGAAATGAACAAAATTGGCGCCTTTTGGGCATAAATTAACAAAATCAGCGCTCTTTCGGCATAAAATTCAACAAAAAACTGAATGTTTCGTACCAAAGTTCATCATAGAAACTAATACAAAATCAAATAGTTCAATGAAGCAAATTCCAACATAAATTAAAACAAATCGAGCTAGGCGTTGCCCTTAAGCCTCCATAGGTGCTCCACCAGATCGTCTAGCAGTTCTTGATGCACATGTGGGTCTCGGATCTCCTGGCGCATATTGAGGTAGGCAGTCCATGTTGCTGGTACCTGGTGATCAGCAACTGCAAGAGGTCCCATCCTGTGATATGGTTCAGGATCAAACACTGGTTCTTCCTGCTCGCTCTCAATAATCATGTTGTGCAAGAAGACACAGCAATTCATGATCTCCCACATCTGTCTTTTGGACCATGTCATAGCGGGGTACCTGACAATAGCAAATCGTGATTGGAGCACACCAAATGCTCGCTCGACATCTTTCCTGCAAGCCTCCTGACACTTAGCAAAGTGTGCTTTCTTTGGCGCCACAGGTTTTGAGATAGTCTTCACAAATGTGGACCATCTCAGATAGATACCATCTGCTAGATAGTATCCCTTGTTGTATTGGTGTCCATTGACCTCAAAGTTCACCGGAGGAGCATGACCTTCAACAAGCTTGGCGAAGACATTCGAGCACTGCAAGACGTTGATATCATTGTGAGTTCCTGGCATACCAAAGAAGGAATGCCGAATCCATAGGTCATGTATGGCTACTGCCTCAAGTACCACACTGCAACCACCTTTGGCGCCTTTGTACATCCCCTACCAAGCAAATGGGCAGTTTTTCCATGACCAATGCATGCAGTCGATGCTTCCAAGCATCCCTGGAAATCCTCTTGTTGCATTCTGTGCCAGGATTCGAGTAGTGTCTTCGGCATTGGGTGATCGCAAATATTGTGGTCCAAACACTGCCTCCACTGCTCTGCAGAACTTGTACAGACACTCAATGGTGGTGGACTCGGTCATTCGCCCATAGTCTTCTTGTATGTCCGCAGGAGCTCCGTATGCAAGCATCCTCATAGCTTGGGTGCATTTCTGAAGTGAGGAGAATCCAACTGTGCCGGTGCAATCCTTCTTGCAAACGAAATAGATGTTGAACTCCTGGGCAGAATTAACAATCCTAAGGAAGAGCTTCCGGCTCATCCGGTAGCGACGCCGAAATACTTTCTCACCGTGTAATGGAGAGTCGGCGAAGTAGTCGGTGTAGAGCATGCAATACCCCTTCATCCGATACCTCTGCTTGCTCTTGCGCCGCCCCGGCCTCAAGCCACCTCGCCGGGGCTTGTCATTGTTGACGAACAGGCCGGCCAGCGAGGACAGTATCATGAGGTGCTCCTCGTTGGCGGCGTCGGCCTCGGCTTCTTCCTCCAACAGGACCGCGAACGCCTCCTCATCGTCCGAGTCCATGGTCGAGCAGGCAAAACATCGAACACCTTGTCGGCATGACGGGCGAGCAGGCGAGCAGACGCCGGCGTGGCTTGGGCGGGGGGATGGGCGAGGGCCGGGGAAGCGAAATCTGGCAAGGGAGGGCGAAGTGGGGTCTTCTAGCGGTGGTGCAAGGGTCGTGAACAGGCGAGGGTCGCCGTGGGTCGCCGGGGTCGACAGCGGGGAAGTGGCTCGACGCTAGGAAAAAGGGACGAGATTTGCCTCACAGTGGTGTCCCACATGCCAATTTGTTACCGCCGGAGCCCCCAAGAGACCCCCAGCGCCCTGGGTTCGTCCTGGGTTTGCCGGCCCAAAAAAAGGCCTCAACCGGCGAAAATTGGCGTCTTGGGGCCGCGACTGGGTGGTTTTTCGCCCGCCGGCGATAAAAAAAGGGGCATGGGGGTCCTTTGGGGCTGCGGCTGGAGATGCTCTAAACATTAGGTGATCAATCCGATATCTTTTTCCTCGCAAAACTTGTAGTCATGAGAAATGTGCTCCAAATGAGCTCCCAAGCTAGGGTAAACAACCCCATTTGTAATCAAGTTTTTTTAGACCTACTCTAAATGAGCCAAATATTTTTTTATTAACACCTATTCAATCTATATAGTGTAGATTCGAAGTCTCACTATTTTTTTAATTAATCTTCGTATTTTTACAAACAAAAAATGAAAAAATATGCTTTAATATAAAAACTCTTAAAAACACTTAAAAATATGAAAATGGAAAACTAAGTTCAGATCATGCTTATTCACTCTGAAATAAAGCTTTGATGATTTCTTTGATTTTTTTTATTTTTCAAAAAAGAAAGTAACCCTACCTTCTCTCCTTGAACTCTATGAAATATTGTACGTGATAGCTCATATGTGTGAAGGTTTTTTTCATGAAAATGACCATAGACCAGGTTTATGATTTTTGGTTGGTAACATGTCACATAAGACAACATTGTGTGCAGGTTTTATATTTTTTTGATTTTTTTTAAATTAATGGTGCTCATTTGACCTCGATCGTGTCACCTAGGTTTTTTTTTGAAAATGTTCGTATACCAAGTTTAGTATTTTTCCTCGTTATTGTGTCTTATAAAACGACGAACGGCAAAGGTTTCATATTTTTTTGATTTTTATCTAAATTAGTTATGCTCAGTCAAAGCCTTGGAAACCCCGTTGACCAGCTCAAAACCCCTCTAAACCGCACGGGGTTTCGCCTAACCCTAGCTCCGAATGTCAGCCGTCCGATCATACCCTAGCGCCAAGCGATAGCCCTCAGATGTGGTCTTCTAGAAGGAATTCGGTGGGCAGGCTGCGTGTAGGCTCCGCGTTGTTGGATCACATGGACGGCTCCGCATCGTTGGATCGTGGGGCGATCCGCGAGAGTTGTTGGTTGTGCTCGCCCACCCTTGCCTCCCCTTTCTTCTGCTGCTTATTCTGCGGCGATGAGAGGAGCCACTCCTCTGCTTTTTCTTCTCTGGCGACGAGAGGAGCCACTCCTCTGCTTCTTCTTCTCCAGCGACTTTGGGCGATATGTTCGAGCTCTACTTCAACCTCCCACCCCAGGTGGACCCAGTATGGTCCACTTCCCATGGAGCGATGTCCTGACTGCCCACGTAGCACGCCACTGATACGGCTGACTTCGAAGGAGGTCAAGAATGGCAACTATGGGCGCGAGTTCGTGAAATGCGAGAGCAAGCCAGAGGGACATGTTAGATCTCATGATTTTTCTCTGATTTCATTTTCTATTTGCTTTTAATTCTTTTTCCTTGGATCTGGCATTTAGGGTTCATGTTATCGTTTTAGATCGTGAAGAAATGCACACATTTTGAATGGCTGGATGACTACGTTAAGCGGATTGGGGCCCCAACCCGGGAGCTCAATCTGCCGTCAGCACCAACGAATTTCGTCTCTAAAAGTGCTACTCTAACAGTTGGGGATGCAGATCTGAAAGGGAAATTAAAGAAGATGAACAAGAACTTGAAGCAGATGATTCAATTAAACAAGCAAGCGAATCTGATAGCTTTAGGATTTTATTTTTGTATAGTTGCTCTAGGATTTGGTTACTTGTTGGTCATCACTCGTTAGAGATGTTATTAGGGTGGTGTAATGTGCTCTCGGATTTGGTTAAATTTGTGGATCATGTGCTCTAGGCTTGCTTACATTTGTGGATCATGTGCTCTAGGATGTGCTTACATTTATGGATCATGTGATCTATGCTCTGTGTTGCTTAATTTGTGGATCATGTCCGTTTCGTCAGTTTTGTACACTTTCAGTTTCTTCAGTTTCGTCAGACAACACCGATCGCAGAAGGAAAAAAACATAGTTCTACGACCCGAATTGAAACTAAGCTATGGTTGGGCCGTCGCATTGCGTTGAGTGTCGAAGGCCCACAAGATAAAAGAGGCCTACAAAATAATGCACTCGTTGGCTCTGTTTTTGACCCTTATTTTTTTGCTTGATTATTGCCATGGTAAATCCATTTATTGACATGCCAAGTAAAAATAGTGCATGATGGTAAATCGATTTATTGTGAGCAGTACAACTTTTGTCCCATGGCATTTTTGTACAGATAATTGCCATGGCGAACTTAAGAATAACTTTTTCCATGTCATTGTTAGTGTAGATAACATGACAAATTCTTTATTGAACTTGCCCATGTCAAATTTATTTGTACATATCGTGGTAATTTCCTTCTATATATAGCCTACGGCACAACACTTTGATTTTTTGACATGCGGGTATTATAAACATGTTTTTGTTGCAAGAAAAATATTGTACACATGATTTTTTGTTTTTGTTTTTGTTTTATACATGATTTTTTTGTAGAACATGGCAAATTTATTATTAAGAGCATGTCAGATTGTAGATCATGATATCCATCAGAAACCATGTCTAAAATAAAGTCCGGTGGCACCATAAGCCACCAAATCCATCTAGAGAGCATGTCTAGGGATCGATTACGGCACCATATCCATCTAGAGAGCATGTCTAGGGCTCGGATATGGCACCATATCCATCTAGAGAGCATGTCTAGGGCTCGGCTACAGCACCATATCCATCTACCGATATCTCAAGTAGCAAGCATACATCCATAACATAGAAAGTAGCAAGCATATATAGCATAGTTCTTACATAAAACATAAACCCTAAAACATGGGTGCATAAAAGAGTTCTCGGTACAACCAACGACACATAACATAAAAATATATAAAAAGCCCTAACGAGCAAGACAAGCTTCACGAAACCGGGCGAGCCTTCACCACCATCTTCACTGCGCCTTCTCTTCAGTGCTCCTCCTCCATGTCATCCTCGCTGAGGTAGTAGGGGAGGTTGTGCATAGCGTCGCGGGTGGGGAAGATGCAGTCAAAGTTTGTGAAGATGTTGTAGGTTGTGAATGCGATGAATTCGCATCCACACCAAAACACCTTGCCGAGGAAGTAGTACGCATCAAATCTGTTGGTGAAGTTGATGATGAGCCCTATCGGCCGAGTGTATGAGTTTGGACGCACTTCCTCCAGTCAGAACATCATCGGTGAACCCGCCGGGAGGTGGGCGAAGCCCGCACCGAGGAACCACTTGGCAAACTCCCTTGCACCCCTCCTGCGTGAGCATGCCCACACGCGGAGCGTCATCTCCACGATGACGTCGGTCGAATACCGTCTATCCGGCACGGTCGGTGGGAGCTTGAAGGTAGGGCCGTTGTACTGCATCCTCGCCTCGCTTTGAGAGTGCTCTGGGTTTGGGTGAAGAAGAGAAGGGGGCAGCGCAAATGGATGTGTGGAGAATAGGTGGAGGGGTGGGTGGTTTAAATAGGGAAAGGGGGAGGGAAGGGGAGTCTCACCGGCCTCGCTTTGGATTTGCTACGTTCAAACGAGCTGCGTCGATCGATATGCCACTTTAATTGCCAACAGGTTTTAATTGCCACATTGAATATATGCGAGTGGATCGAAAAGTGTGAAACAATGCTCTACATTGAGGAGACACGCGTGGGAGATGAGACGAACCAACGGCAGAAACCGTCCCTACGTCCGTGGCGGCTCGCGTGAAAAAGAGGCCGGTCAGCGTCCGTGGCGGCTCGCGTGCAGAAAGAGACCGGTCAGCGCATCATGGCGGCTGGCAGCGGCGCATGCAGGTAGGATAGCTACGTGCATGCATAGCAGGCTAGCTGGACATGTCATGCATGCATAACAGGCTTCTCTCGTTGCGGCACGTGTAGGGCCCAACAATCTAACCATGGCCCAACGGGCGAACAACAGCACCGTCCGACGCGACCCCACTCGTCAGGTCCAATGGACTTGTCTCAAAAAAAAATCAGGTCCAACGGACGACACAGTCCAGCACGGCCCTGGAGAGGATTTCAAACAATGTGTGTGTGAGATTGATAGGATAAGGAAGGAGAAGCTAGCGAGGTACCACATTGTCTTTCATTGAAGATGGACAAAGTCAATAATGCCGAGCTAGCAAGGTACCACGTTGTCTTCCATTGAAAATAAGAAGAAAAAAATATAGGGTAAAAATATTAGAAAGTGTTATTTACCATAAAAAAAATAGCCATGTAATCTAAAAGTGTCCATACATTTATAAAACAAATAATCATAAGTGTTATTTGTTCTTAAAAAGTGTTTACGCATTTGGAAAAATGTTTGTGTAATGTTAAAAAACTGTTTAATCATTTTTTTACAAGAGAATGTACAAGTAATTTCAAAAGTATTCACTGATTATATATATATTTATGTCATTTTAGAAAATGTTAAAAGAATTTTAAAGACGGCTTGCATATTTTAAGTAAATGTTCATGTATTTGTTGAAAATGTTATATTTGTACAGAAGAACACATAAACTATGTTGCCACATAAAGATGGCTTTTAACGTTCAAACTTCATGAAGCAATAATTAATGTAACATTTATTATAGATATTTATCAGAGTTGAATATAAACTATGTTGCGTAATAGCACATGAATCAGGTATTCCGAGTTTGTACGCCCGTTGCAATACACGGGCACTTGTACTAGTAACATGTTAAAAAATCAACATATTTTGACCATCGTATACAGGAGTAAGTAACCCTTTAAAAATAAGTCATCTTTAGTGGAATCCAACTTCTATCTAACGGGAGCCAAATATTTTGATACAAATATATTTATCTTTACCTACTACCTATATCTATTATTTTTAATAATAAAGCAGCTATTGCTTCTGGTGGTACGTCATTAAAATTGCCCCAAATCTGCCTAATATTACTAACCAATGCCACCTATAAGTTACAAAAAACGTTTTGTAGGGAATCCTCGCATGGGCCGGCCCAAGCATAGGAACCAGCTATACAACGCTCTATGCGCTGGAAAAGAAGAAGCGCGCCTATTTGGGCCAGCCCATGGGTGGGGCCTGTTTTTTAGTTTTATTTATTATTATTATTTTTCTTTTCAGTTTTTTTCTACTTCAAATAAATAAATCAATCAAAAATAAAAAATTCGGAATTCATAAAATTAATCTTAAATAAATGCTCAATAAAACATAAAATGTTTGTGAATTCAAAAATTGTTCGGGATTTTGGTAAAAATGTTTGCATATTCAAAACAAAACATAATTTTGAAGAAAATATTTTTGAATGAAAAAAAAGTCCAACATTTTGAGCAATTTCTTTAATGCAATTGAAAAAAATGTTTGATAATTCAAAAATGAATTATTCGCCAATTGATAAGAAAATACATAAAAACTGTTCGCAATATTAAATATTTTTTTCAATTTTTAAAAAATGTTTATAAATAGGAAAAATGTTCTCAATTTTTAAAATGTTCTCAAATTTATAAAAATATTCACGAATGATCAAATGTATGTAGTTCAACAGTAATGCTTCTGAGTCTTTCTGATTATATACCTGAGTGAATTTTGAAGATTTAATTGTCGGAGTGGATCGGAATATTATAGTATGTTTAAAAATATATTTCTTGAAATTCAAAATAATTCTTTGAACTACCAAGTTTTTGGCAACCATGATATTTTTAAAAAAATGTGAACATTGTTTCAACTTGTGAATAAATTTAAAGAAAGAAATATTGTCTTACATTTGTGATCAAATTTTCAAAATCATGCGATGAGATATGAACATAATGTGGTCATCGCTATTGATGATGGTGTGTTTTTTTCCTCCGTTGCAACGAACGGGCCCTTTTGCTAGTAGTTCAAAAAAGCACAAAGGGGGTGAACCATTCATTGTAGTTGAAAAATGCTCAAAGACAGGTTTTCATGACATTACATAAAAATAAAACATCATATTTCAACATAACCAGGAACAATTGAGTACCACAAAAGAGTATTGGAGTATCTCCTAGGTTTTGGGAAAATTGCCCATCAAAATTGAGAAAGAAAACCTAAAACATAGTTTTCCATTTAACTTTAACTCTACAATTTGGCTGAAGACATGCGAATAAGAATTACAATGCCTTATCAGTTCCTTATTATATATAGTTGTCATTATGAACCATTTTGTAGTCTCAGCATGGTTCTACTTGTTTATTTTCAGTTCTTGATTTGCTTATAAATAACAATTATAGCTAAATTGTTTATTTTAGCACTTGTACAAACATATGACTACGTGTACATACATAAAACATGACAATGATCACATTTTCTTTGAGAATCTTATAACATAACTTATGGTCATTAAATTGCACTGTTCAAAATATATATCTGCCAGTTAATCGGCATACCAGTCAGTTAAAAACAACCTATTCACGCAATTAACTGGGTGGACCAATTTATCTGTCTGACAAGCAGATTAATCGGCTTGTCATACCGAATTATCGGCTGGACTGATTAACTGCCTGGGCAATTTTGGCCCAAATTTAGCCCGTTCCCTCTCCACAGCCTTCCGCGCATTAGGTTGGTCCGTGCTCTCTCTTCCGCTCATCGAGGAGCAGCCCCAGCCCAAAGCAGCCGTCGGCGCCGACCCTCCTCGAGAGCTGCCTGCGTCACCGCAGGGGACACACCTCCACTCCTCCAGCTGCTTCGTCATCTGCTCCTCCTGTCCTCTATCCATGGCTTCACCAGGCTGCAAGGTAAATTCCTCTCCTCTGTGATGTAATATTGCTGCTGTTCTGCTGATGCAGTGCTGCTCTCCTATGTAGTATCTAGAATGCACTGGTGTGGTGCATTTGGCATTTGTGGCAATCTTTGGCTGCTTCTACTGCAGCATGTGCTCCAACATTGAAAAGCAATTCAGATGCAGCCTAGGATATATATATAGACATGGCCCTAGTTAACCTACCAATGAATTCAATTAATAGGCTGATAAGCCAATTAATCCCTACTCAACACCCAACCGATATGCTACCAGTTACCGATATCCTGGAGATTGTTAAATTGCAAAAAAGTGAGCAAATAGATACTACAAGAAATAGTTCGACTTCTAACAATAAGCAGGAAGAAAACAATAGGAGAGAACACGTTAGCTTAGCATCACCAATCAATAATATAGATACTATCTTAGAGGTGAGAGGAAAAACGCACCGATATTTCTTCCACGAATCCAAACAGTTGAGCAAAATGGAAGAAGGTATAAAGACCCAAATCTTTTAGGGAGGTTGACCATTCCGACAACTTTTTCGTTCAAGTCAATGACTAGGCCCCCATTGTCATACTACAACAGTTCATATTGACACAACATGAGAGCTTACAGTAACAAGAAAAATGATATAAAACAAATGACATAGAAAAACTTAAAGTTGTAACAAATGTATACAATACTATCTCATGATAAGATATATTACCTCATTATCATCACCATGGTCATCTGGAGAACGGAAGTGCACATTGTGGTACCGCCGATACATGTTTGGATTCCGATATTCTGCCCTAGCATATGTTATCCTTAGATTTAAGGAATTGTCTCTTCCGAGCCGAAAAACGTCTTGAGCAAATTTTACATCTTCTTCACAAAAAGATGGTAACTCGATTGGTTGATCCACCTCAACATTCAAGAAAGCAATATCGTAATGGGGTTGGTAGTAGACCAGATCGCCCTTTGCACTGGTGCCATTTAGCAAATGAACAGTGACCTGGAAAGAATGTCCGGAAAAGATTGTATTAGAGATTTGAACATACGATGTTTCCATTTTGTTATTAACTAGAGAAAGCCAAGAGCACAAAAAGCATGTCCTTTGCACTGGTGCCGACTAGCAAATGAGCAGTTCTAAAAAGAAAGTTCTGAAAAAGATTGTGCTAGAGATTTGAACAATGCTTAATTAGTAAGAAAATCACATACGATGTTTCTATTTTGTTATCAACTCGAAGGGCCAATATAGCACCCCCAAAAAACATGTCCTTTGCGCCTAAGATTTATATAGTTATTTATTAGGGGGTGGAAGCGGCTGGGCTGGAAAAGAATCATACAAGGGTGGAAATTTTCAGAAGAAACGCTACATTTGACTCACATCAGCATGAGGGGTATAGTCTTCGCCGCCTGACCAGCCGCTGTCAGGAGAATCCTTTGTGCGAATCAGCCACGCAGTTGTCAAAACAAGACCGGTTTTCTTCTCCTCATCCCAATCAACCCAGAAGCCGGAACACCGTCTCAGCGGTTCACCATCTGTGCGATTCAAGCAGAAGCATGATCAATACATACATTAAAAAATAAAAAAAATACATACATTATTATGTTGCGCGACGGACGATGGATCAATGAATTCAAAATAGAGAGGCTGGATACACACACATACTAAGTACATACCAAGAGAGGATGAAACCCCTAGCAGAAATTTGGCACCAGAGACCACCGCCTTGCTTCCAGATTCACTGACCGGGAAGACCTCGGCACTGTGAAACCGGGTCGGGGGTTTGAAGTAATCGATCGTAGGGATTTTCACAGGGCGGGGAGGTATATATAATAATCGATTAAAAATTTGCGTTACTAGTACAAAACTGACGACTGATGAAAAAAATCGAGACAAAACTGACTGATTTTTTGATGATAAAAATCGATGAGACGGACCTGATTGTTGGTCGCGTTTCATCTTGGCCAAGTCGGCATCGCTGATAACCCACGCGTCTGGATCAGGCGATGACACATCGTCTCTCCACACAATCACCTTTTTCTTCTTCTTCTCCGGCAAGGGATCGTCTCGGCTGGACCTTTTGTTGTTAGATCTCTCCACACCCACCGCACTCATCTTCTTTCTTAGAACCAGATCGAGGAACCAACCGATCCTCCTCTAGCAATCGCGCCGCCGCCGCTGCCGAACGACTGTGGTGTGGTGGCGGCCTCCAATCGCGCCGCCGCCAGGGATTTACCAGTGGTGATTTATTCGTCGAGTTTTTTTTAGGGGAAGGTATGGACAACGGATTTCCGTGACCTACCCCAGAGTATACCTGGCCATGGGCCGGGCCGGGCCCTTAAAAGCCCATAGCAGAAAACCGAGGCCCGGCCCTGGCCCTACCATCGGGCCTACTTTTCAAGCCCAAGCCCGGCCCATTCGTTGAAAAGCCCGTCGGGCCTAGGGCCTAGGGCCGGGTCTCTTTCTTAAAATGATAATATGTCAAGCCTAACCCCGGCCCGGCCTTGTTGGTGGGCTCAAAACTCAGGGCCAAGCCTGGCCCACAGGCAAGCCCGTCGGGCCTTGGCCCTAGATTTTCGGGCCAAACCTGGGCGGGCCGGCCGGGGCGGGCTTGAGATGGCCAGATATACCCCAAAGCTCGGCCAAACAGGCCGTTTTTCCCAGACCAGCCCACGAGCACGAGTGTCCACCATGTGACTGGCCCGGCATGCGACTAAATGGATCGTGTCTGGTCCGTGTCCGTCCATCAAGGTGAGGCCCGTGAGCCAGCATGGCACGGCCATGCTTCTATTTTTTCTGAATTTATTTTATCTTTTTTTTTACAAAACATTGACGTGAAAGGCCAAAAAATGAACCAAAAACAGTCAAAAAGTCAAAAAGCACTTCGTTGAACCGCACATGTACCGTGTCGGGACGGCCCATTTATCATGTGTGTCGTGCTCATTTATCGAGGTAAGCCCTGCACGGCCCGTTTATAGACGAGTCGATGTGGCTTCTGCCAGGCCAGGCACGTTTAGGCATGAGACGTGTCGTGCTAGGTCAGGACCAGCCCGTTGGCCCCCTATGACCTAACAGGCTATCCCTCTCCCGTGTCGGTGTTTTTTGAAGGTCGTGATGAATAGTTTTAAAACATCATTAAAGTGGTCAAAAAAATTGGATATCTAAAAATAGTTTTAGGTGTGGGGAGTGCTTTTGCAATGGGGCCTCCTACGCGTCAGCTGGCGGATCTTTTTAAAAGATTCATTGTCGTGTGACTCATCAAATCTGATCAATCTAGTGGTTGCACATCTTCTTCTCCTTTGCAACAAAGATCTCGTTCCAGAAACATTTGCAACATAGATTGCGTTGCGGGATTTTTTTGCAACATAAGTTGTGTTGCGGGATTTTTTTACAACATAGGTCATGTTCTGGATTTTCTTTCATTTCTTCGCTTTTTTCTGCAACAAGGTTGCTGTTGTGGAAGAACTTTTGCAATGTAGGTAATGTTGCAAAAAAAATGAGAGACGAAGAGAGGAACACGATGTTTTTGGACAAAAAGATAAGTCTTGTGCTTCCTTGAGTGGGGCTTGAGGGCACATGGCGCTTAAAGGAGGTGGCGGACATGTCGATTGTTTTCAGCCGACTGACGCTGAACATTTTTCTTTTACTATAAACCTAGATTTTCAAAAGAAAATGAAACATGAAGATCCCATGGTCGACGGACAGTTACTTTCTTTTACTATACATTGATTCCCCAAATTTGAAGTGTCCACCAACGCTCGTCTTGGTGGTTATTTATGTTGGTTTTGTGTTGCCGGTTAAATTATGTTGTTTCTTGCTTGTCAGTTAAACTACGTTTATTGTCTTGCAAATCTGTTATGCGGTAGGGATGCCTGTTTTGCTTGGCAATACTCTCTTTTTCAAGACTAGTTGTTGGAGATGCTATTACATCGTCCACGAGCTTGCTAACTAGGCAACCCGAGAACTAATCCCAGGGTCGGTGTTATTTTCACGAAGGAAGTTCATAGCGAGAAGTATATGTTGTTATAGCTTAGTATTTGAAAGGATTGATACGGTCGACTAGATGGAGATTGAATAATAGACTACAAATTTTAATCTTGATTACCATTTTTAGGGATGAACGGATAAATAAGTTTCGCTAGGAATGCAACTAGGTGGATAAAACCTATATTACAAGCAGTCTTAACACAATATATGCTAGGCAACAATCTAAGTAGCAAGCCAATAAGCATACAAAGCAATGCAAGGTGCATGAAGGGATTAATGTATAGCCGCCGGTCTGGCCTTCAATTTCTCCATTAATGGCTCCGGGCGCTGTTTAATAGGCGGTCTTACTGCCCGCTCACTCACAATCCTGTTTCTTCACCTCTCATTTCCCTCTATCATCCATACCTCCACCTACGTCATGGCGCACAAGGATTATATGCCACTAGTCTTCCGGTTTTGTAATGTCGACCCAAACTGGAGGAGATAGAACACAAGGATGAATGGGACGTCATGAACATGGCTCTGAATGAGCTGGCCGCAGCAGATGCTGCCCCGCGCACTCGCCAGCAACCATTCATGTGGCATTGATGGGCTGGTCTACAAGCACTATCGCAACGCTGGAAACCGTGGGCGTCAGCGAGGTCCACATGGACCCGTGCGAGCTCGTGTACGTGCAAGCGCCAGCACATGGGTATTTACTCGGGCACACGCGCCTGCACCCATCACGCCGATCCTCGTGCGCGTGCTCGCAAACACTATCATGGGAACAATTCCGACATTAGAGAGGGGTAGGATAACGGAGCATGATCTATCGAGATGCAAATGGGTGACACGAGTGTCTTAACGAGTTCGGGCCTTTCACGGTGGAGATAACAACCCTACATCTCGTGCTCCGGAGAGGCTTTGCTTATCTGTCCCGAACAGAGAGTTACATAGTGAGGGAGAGAGGAGAACGGATCTCCATGCCTGAGCTAAGTCCTAAGACTAATGGCAAAAAAGGGAGAAGAAGCTAGCCCTGAGCTATGTGGTGGGGGTGGCTTACAAAGAGTGCGCCACCCCCTCACCTCCTATGTTACAAGATGAGGCATTGGTGTCATAACGTCAGCCCACTACGGAACCTCCACTATAGGGATGATGCTTCGACTGCCTTGTGGGTTGTTGGTCATCACATATCCGAGTGAGTCAGGATGGCCGAGTGGTTGACTGTCATCCGAGTGGATGGAGTGTACCTGTCCGAGCGGATAGCATGTATGTATTTATCTGGACCCACCTGATGTGTGGACCCCATGCTATTATGATATTGTTGGGGAACGTCGCATGGGAAACAAAAATTTTCCTATGCACACGCAAACCTATCCATGGTGATGAGCATCTACGAGAGGGAGAGTGGATCTACGTACCCTTGTAGATCGCTAAGCGGGAAGCGTTAAGAAACGCGGTTGGTGTAGTCGTACTTCTTCGCGATCCAAATCACCGAGCGTCCCGCGATCTAATCACCAACCGTCCCGCGATCTCGTCACGATCCGTCCCGCGATCCGATCACGAACGTCCCGTTGCCTTGATCACGATCCTTCCGATCTAGTACCGAACGGACGGCACCTCCGCATTCAGCACACATGCAACTTGATGACGATCTCCATCGTCTTGATCCAGCAAGAGGAGGCGGAGAGGAGGAAGAGTTCACCGGCAGCGTGACGATGCTCCGGTGATGGTGGTGGAGTAATTCCAGCAGGGCTTCGCCTAAGCACTGAAGAAATCCGATCTAGAGGAGAAACTATGCACTAGAGGTTAGGGTTGCACGTGGAAGAAAGAACTAGTGCAAAACCCTTGAAACCCTCTAGTATATATAGGAGGAGAGGAGGAGGGGAGGCAGCCTTGGCCTCCAAGGCTAGCTGGTTCGGCCGGCTAGGAGGGAGGAGTTCTCTTCCTTCTCCTCCAAGTAGGATTAGGACTCCTTCCTTATAGAGCCCCTTTTTGCCTTTTTCCACCTTTTTCCTTTTGGTATTTTCTTCCCAGCCTCATGGGCTTTGTGTAAGACTTCCACCAGCCTAATAAGGGCTGGTATTCACCCTCCTACAGCCCATGTAGCCTCTTGGATCGAAATACCCCTCCCGGAGATCTCCCGGTACACTACCGGCACTCCCGGTACATTACCGATGAGCCCGAAACTTTTCCGGCGACCAAACTGGGACTTCCTATATATGAATCTTTACCTCCGAACCATTCCGGAGCTCCTCGTGACGTCCAGGATCTCATTAGGGAATCCGAACAACCTTCGGTCACCACCATACATAACTCTACACTATCGAAACGTCACCGAACCTTAAGTGTGCAAACCCTGCGGGTTCGAGAACTATGTAGACATGACCGTGACACCTCTAAGGCCAATAACCAATGGCGGGACCTGGACATCCACATTGGTTCCTACATATTCTACGAAGATCTTCATCGGTCGAACCTCTATGTCAAGGATTCAGTCAATCCCGTATAACGTTCCCTTTGTTCTTCGTTATGTTACTTGCCCGAGATTCGATCGTCGGTATCTCCATACCTAGTTCAACCTCGTTACTGGCAAGTCTCTTTACTCGTCCCGTAATACAAGATCCCGCAACTAACAATTAGTCACATTGCTTGAAAGGCTCATTGTGATCTTGTATTACCGAGTGGGCCCTGAGATAACTCTCCGTCACACGGAGTAACAAATCCCAGTCTTGATCCATGCCAACTCAACAGACACCTTCGAAGATACCTGTAGTGCACCTTTATAGTCACTCAGTTACGTTGCGACGTTTGATACATACAAAGCATCCCTCCGGTGTCAGTGAGTTGCATGATCTCATGGTCATAGGAACATATAGTTGACATGCGGAAAACAACAGCAATAAACTGACACGATCATATGCTACGTTTGTAATTTGGGTCTTGTCCATCACATCATTCTCCTAATGATGTGATCCCGTTATCAAATGACATCTCATGTACATGGCTAGGAAACCTTAACCATCTTTTGATCAACGATCTAGTCTATTAGAGGCATACTAGGGACATGGTTTTGTCTATGTATCCACACATGCATTTAAGTCTCCGATCAATACAATTATAGCATGGATAATAAACGATTATCATGAATAAGGAAATATGATAATAACTAATTTATTATTGTCTCTAGGTCATATTTCCAAGAGTCTCCCACTTGCACTAGAGTCAATAATCTAGTTCACATCACCATGTGATTCGCATTGTTATGAATCTAACACCCAATGAGTTCTGGGGCTCGATCATGCTTTGCATGTGAGAGAGGTCTTATAGTCAACAGGTCTTCAACATTCAGATCCGTGTGTACTTTGCAAATCTCTATGTCAAACTATAAACACTGCTACCACACTCCACTTGATACTATTCCAAATGGCTCCTCCACTATACGTATCCAGATTGCTACTATGAGTCATCTGGATCAGTGTTAAAGCTTGCATCGACGTAACTCCTTACGACGAACCCTCTATCACCTCCATAATCAAGAAACATTTCCTTAGTCCTTTGGTTACTAAGGATAATTTCGACCGCTGTCCAGTGATCCACTCCTGGACCACTCTTGTACCCCTTGACAGACTCATGGCAAGGCACACACAGGTGCGGTACACAGCATGGCACAATATAGACCCTATGGCTATGGCATAGGGGACGACGTTCGTCCTTTGTCTTTCTTCTGCCATTGTCGAGCTTTGAGTCTCACTCAACTTCACACCTTACAAATCAGGTGAGAACTCTTTCTCTAACTGATCCATTTTGAACTCTTTCAAAATCTTGTCAAGGTATGTACTCATTGAAAGTCTTATCAAGCATCTTGATCTATCTCTATAGATTTTGATGCTCAACAATTAGGAGCTCTATTCAGGTCTTCCTTTGAAAATCACTTTCCAAATAACCGTTTATGCTTTCCAGAAATTCTACATTATTTCCGATCAAGAATATGTCATCCACATATACTTATCAGAAATTCTATAGTGCTCCCACTCACTTTATTGTAAATACAAGTTTTGTCGTAAACTTTGTATAAACTTCAAAACTTTGATCGCCTCATCAAAGCGTATATTCCAACTCCGAGATGCTTGCTTCAGTCTATAAAAGGATCACTGAAGCTTGCACACCTTTTAGCATCCTTAGGACTGACAAAACCTCCTGGTTGTATCACATACAACCTTTCCTCAAGTAAACTGTTAAGGAAACGATGTTTTGACATCCATCTGCCAGATTTCAAAATTGAAAATGCAGCAACTACTAACATAACTCCAACAGACTTTAGCATCGGTACGAGTGAGAAAGTCTCATCGCAGTCAACTCCCCTAACTTGTCGCAAACATCTTTGCAACAAGTCGAGCTTTACAAATGGTGATAATTACCATCAGCGTCTGTCTTCATTTTAAAAATCCATTTGTACTCAATGACCTGCCGTCCAACGAGCAAGTCTACCAAAGTCTATACTTGGTTTTCATACATGGATCCTATCTCAGATTTCATGGCCTCCAACCATTTGTCGGAATCCGGGCCCATCATCACTTCTCCATAGCTCGTAGGTTCATCGTTGTTCAACAACATGACCTCCAAGAAAGGGTTGTCATACCACTTAGGAGCAATACACATCCTTGTCGACCTACGAAGTTTGATAGTAACTAGATCCTGAAGCTTCATGATCATCATCATTAACTTCCTCTTCAACTAACGTAGGCTTCACAGAAACATCTTTCTGCGCTGCGCTACTCTCTGGTTTGAACAAAGGTTTAACAACCTCATCAAGTTCTATCTTCCTCCCATTCAATTCTTTCGAGAGAAACATTTCCTCGAGAAAGGATCCGTTTAAGCAACAAACACTTTGCATTAGGATCTGATATAGAAGGTTCACCCAACTGATCTTAGGGTATTCTATGAAGATGCATTTGTCCGCCTTGGGTTCGACCTCATTAGGTGAAAACATTTTTCACACAAGTGTCGCAGCCCCAAATATTAAGAAATGACAGCTTAGGTTTCTATCAAACCATAATTCACACGGTGTCATCTCAACGGATTTAGATGGTGCCCTATTTAAAGTGAATGTAGTTGTCTCTAATGCATAACCCCAAAATTATAGTAGTAAATCGATAAGAGACATCATAGCATGCACCATATCCAATAGAGCATGACTGTGACGTTCGGACACACCATCACACTATGGTGTTCCAGGTGGCGTTTAGTTGTGAAACAACTTTCACATTGTCTTAAGTTGTATGCCAAACTCGTAACTCCGATATTCACCGCCACGATCATATCGCGGTCATTTTTATCTTCTTGTCACGATGATCTTAAACTTCACTCTGAATTTGCTTGAACCTTTCAAACGATTCAGACTTGTGTTTCATTAGTAAATATACACTATATCTACTCAAATCATTAGTGAAGATAAGACAATAACGATATCCACTGCACGCTTCAAGACTCATTAGATTGCATACATCAACATGTATTATTTCCAATGAATTACTTGCCCGCTGCATCCAACGGGGTCCTTTAGTCATCTTGCCTAAGAGGCATGGTTCGCATGTCTCAACCGATTCGAAGTCGAATGAGTCCAAAGATCCATTAGCATGGAGTTTCTTCATGCGCTTTATACCAATATGACATTTAGAGGCAGTGCCACAAGTATGTGGTACTATCATTATTAACTTTGTATCTTTTGACATCAATGTTATGAACATGTGTATTACTACAATCAAGATTTCAACAAACCCTTCTCACTGGGTGCATGACCATTGAAGGTATTATTCATGTAAACAGAATAACCATTATTCTCTGACTTAAATGAATAACCGTATTGCAACAAACACGATCTAATCATGTTCATGCTCAACGCAAAACACCAAATAAAATTTAATTAGGTTTGTCACTAATCCCAAAAGTAGAGAGAGCGTGCGATGTTGATCACATCAACCTTGGAAACATTTCCAACACACATCGTCACCTCACCCTTAGCTAGTTCTCCATTTATTCCGTAGCTTTTATTTCAGGTTACTAACATTTAGCAACCGAACCGGTATCCAATACCGAGGTGCTACTAGGAGTACTAGCAAGGTACACATCAATAACTCGTATATCAAATATACTTCTGTCGATGTTGCCAGCTTTCTTATCTACCAAGTATCTAGGGTTGTTCCGCTTTAGCGACCGCTCACCTCATAATAGAAGCACTTAGTCTCGAGTTTGAGTTCAACTTTGGGTTGCTTCACTGGAGCAGCAACTGGCTTGCTATCCATAAAGTTTCCCTCCTTGCTCTTGCCCTTCTTGAAACTAGTGGTTTGATTAACCATCAACACTTCATGCTCCTTCTTGATTTCTACCTTCGCGGTGTCAAACATCGCGAACAGCTCAGGGATCAATACTTCTATCCCTGGCGTTTTATAGTTCATCACCAAGTTCTAGTAGCTTTAGTGACAGTGACTTGGAGAACTATATCAATCACTATCTTATCTGGAAGATCAACTCCCACTTGATTCAAGCGATTGTAGCACCCAGACAATCTGAGCACATGCTCAACGATTGAGCTATTCTCTTTCATCTTGCAGGCAAAGAATCCTATTGGAGATCTCATATCTCGCAACACGGGCATGAGCCTGAGATCACAATCTCAGCTCTTAGAACATCTCATATGTCCCGTGACGTTCAAAATGTTTTGGAGCCTCAATTCTAAGTCGTAATACATGACGCACTAAACTATCAAGTAGTCATCAGAACGTGCCTGTCAGATGTTCACAACATCTACATACGACGCTAGAGGGGGTGGCGCACCGTGCGGTGCATAAGCCTTCTGTGCAGCAATGACGACAATCCTCAGATCACGGACCCAGTCCGCAATATTGCTACCATCATCTTTCAATTCTATTTCTCTAGGAACATATAAAAATACAAGGGAGCTACAGCGTGAGCTAGTAATCTACAACATAATTTGCAAAGACATTTTGACTATGTTCATGATAATGAGTTCAATTAATCATATTACTTAAGAACTCCCACTCAAATTGACATCCCTCCGATCATTCGAGTGATACATGATCCAAATTCACCAACTCAAGTCCGATCATCACGTGAGTTGAGGTGGCTGCAATGGTGAACATCATTATGTTGATCATATCTACTATATGACTCATGTTCGACCTTTCGGTCTCTTGTGTTCCGAGGCCATGTCTGTACATGCTAGGCTCGTCAAGTTTAACCCGAGTGTTCTGCATGTGCAACACTGGCTTGAACCCGTTGTATATGAATGTGGAGTCTATCACACCCGATCATCACGTGGTGTCTCAACACGACGAACTTTCGCAACGGTGCACACTCGGGGAGAACACAATTTATCTTGAAATTAAGTGAGGGATCACCTTATAATGCTACCATCGTCCTAAGCAAAACAAGGTGCATAAAAAGGATTAACATCACATGCAAATCATAAGTGACATGATATGGCCATGAACTTGTGCTTTTGATCTCCATCTAGAAAGCACCGGCATGATCTCCATTGTCACCGGCATGACACCATGATCTCCATCAATGTGTCGCCATCGGGGTTGTCACGCCCTGCATGCTTCTACTACTATTGCTACCGTTTAGCGATAAAGTAAAGCATTACATAGCGCTTAATGGTTGACACGCAGGTCATACAATAATTAAAGACAATCCTATGGCTCCTGCCGGTTGCCATATTCATCGACATGCAAGTCGTGATAATCTATACATCACATGATCATCTCATACATCATATATATCACATCATGTAATTGGCCATATCATATCACAACATACCCTCCAAAAACAAGTTAGATGTCCTCTAATTGTTGTTGCATGTTTTACGTGGCTGCTACGGGTATCTAGCAAGAACAATTCTCACCTACGCAAAAACCACAACGGTGATACACTAGTTGCTTTTCAACCTTCTCAAGGACCGCCTTTGTCGAATACGATCCAACTAAAGTAGGAGAAACTGACACCCGCTAGCCATCTTTTGCAACAAGTGCATTTGAGGGAACCGGTCTCTCGTAAGCGTACGAGTAAGGTTGGTCCGGGCCGCTTCATCCCACAATACCGCTGAATCAAAACACGACCAAGGGAGGAAGCAATCTAAGCATCAACGCCCACAAACCTTTTGTGTTCTACTTGAGATCTCATTGAACCATCAACCTAGCTCTGATACCACTGTTGGGGAACGTCGCATGGGAAACAAAAAATTTCCTACGCACACGCAAACCTATCCATGGTGATGAGCATCTACGAGAGGGAGAGTGGATCTACGTACCCTTGTAGATCGCTAAGCGGGAAGCGTTAAGAAACGCGGTTGGTGTAGTCGTACTTCTTCGCGATCCAAATCGCCGAGCATCCCGTGATCTAATCACGAACCGTCCCGCGATCTCGTCACGATCCCTCCCGCGATCCGATCACGAACGTCCCGTGGCCTTGATCACGATCCTTCCGATCTATTACCGACGGATGGCACCTCCGCGTTCAACACACGTGCAGCTTGATGACGATCTCCATCGTCTTGATCCAGCAAGAGGAGGCGGAGAGGAGGAAGAGTTCACCGGCAGCGTGAAGATGCTCCGGTGATGGTGGTGGAGTAATTCCAGCAGGGCTTCGCCTAAGCACTGAAGAAATCCGATCTAGAGGAGAAACTATGCACTAGAGGTTAGGGTTGCACGTGGAAGAAAGAACTAGTGCAAAACCCTTGAAACCATCTAGTATATATAGGAGGAGAGGAGGAGGGGAGGCAGCCTTGGCCTCCAAGGCTAGCTGGTTCGGCCGGCTAGGAGGGAGGAGTTCTCTTCCTTTTCCTCCAAGTAGGATTAGGACTCCTTCCTTATATAGCCCCTTTTTGCCTTTTTCCACCTTTTTCCTTTTGGTATTTTCTTCCCAGCCTCATGGGCTTTGTGTAAGACTTCCACCAGCCCACTAAGGCCTGGTATTCACCCTCCTACAGCCCATGTAGCCTCTTGGGTCGAAATACCCCTCCCAGAGGTCTCCCGGTACACTACCGGCACTCCCGGTACATTACCGATGAGCCCGAAACTTTTCCGGCGACCAAACTGGGACTTCCTATATATGAATCTTTACCTCCGAACCATTTTGGAGCTCCTCGTGACGTCCAAGATCTCATCCGGGAATCCGAACAACCTTCGGTCACCACCATACATAACTCTACACTACCGAAATGTCACTGAACCTTAAGTGTGCAGACCCTGCGGGGTCGAGAACTATGTAGACATGACCGTGACACCTCTACGGCCAATAACCAATGGCGGGACCTGGACGTCCACATTGGTTCCTACATATTCTACGAATATCTTCATCGGTCGAACCTCTATGTCAAGGATTCAGTCAATCCCGTATAACGTTCCCTTTGTTCTTCGGTATGTTACTTGCCCGAGATTCGATCGTCGGTATCTCCATACCTAGTTCAACCTCGTTACTGGCAAGTCTCTTTACTCGTCCCGTAATACAAGATCCCGCAACTAAAAATTAGTCACATTGCTTGCAAGGCTCATTGTGATGTTGTATTACCGAGTGGGCCCTGAGATACCTCTCCGTCACACGGAGTAACAAATCCCAGTCTTGATCCATGCCAACTCAACAGACACCTTCGAAGATACCTATAGTGCACCTTTATAGTCACCCAGTTACGTTGCGACGTTTGATACACACAAAGCATCCCTCCGGTGTGAGTGAGTTGCATGATCTCATGGTCATAGGAACATATACTTGACATGCGGAAAACAACAGCAGTAAACTGACACGATCATATGCTACGTTTGTAATTTGGGTCTTGTCCATCACATCATTCTCCTAATGATGTGATCCCGTTATCAAATGACATCTCATGTCCATGGCTAGGAAACCTTAACCATCTTTTGATCAACGAGCTAGTCTATTAGAGGCATACTAGGGACATGGTTTTGTCTATGTATCCACACATGCATTTAAGTCTCCGGTCAATACAATTATAGCATGGATAATAAACTATTATCATGAATAAGGAAATATGATAATAACTAATTTATTATTGCCTCTAGGGCATATTTCCAACAGATATTTCTACCATTCATGAGCATACCTGTTATGTGTATCGCCAACAGTAGCCCCTGAGAGTCGGACTGATTGCTGGTAGTCGGTTGGAGTCTGTAGAGTTTTGTTGGTCTTGAATGTTGTTGCCTAGCCGAGCAGAATGTTTCTTTTTGGTACTTGTCTTCCAGTGGGGGAACGCTGAGTGCACCAACTGGGTGTAGTCCTAGAGCCTCTGTCAGACTAGATGAGTCGGGCAAAGGGTTTAAGTCTTCCAGCGCGGACCTGAACTAAACAGGTGAACTCTGATGCGCTCGGCGTAGTAAATTGTTGCAATATGGAGATGAATCAGTCAAACTGATCTTTGTGCGCTGGGCATGGTAAATAAATATAGCCTAGAACTGGGCCAGTCAGGTAAACCTTCGTGTGCTTGGCATGTTGAATGCTTATTGAGTCTGTGTTATATGATTTCTGGATCAAGGCTAAGTCCCCGAGTGTGGATGATGTCCTCACTCGGAGTGGTTTTTAACTTAGGAGATACGGAGTCGTAGCTAAGCCCCTGAGTGTGGATGATGTCCACACTCGGAGTGGTTTTTAACTTAGGCGATACGAAGTCGCAGCTAAGCCCCCGAGTGTGGATGATATCCTCACTCGGAGCAGTTTTGAACTTAGGCGATACTGAGTCACAGCTAAGTTCTCGAGTGTGGATGGTGTCCTCACTCGGAGTGGTTTTTAACTTAGGCGATACGAGTCGCAGCTAAGCCCCCGAGTGTGGATGATGTCCTCACTTGGAGCAGTTTTTAACTTAGGCGATACGGAGTCGTAGCTATGTTGGGGAACGTCGCATGGGAAACAAACAAATTCCTACGCACAAGGAAGATCTATCCATGGCGATGAGCATCTATGAGAGGGAGAGTGGATCTACATACCCTTATAGATCGCTAAGCGGGAAGTGTTAAGAAACGCGGTTGATGTAGTCGAATGTCTTCGCGATCCAAATTGCAAGCCGTTCCGTGATCCCATCACGATCCGTCCCGCGATCCAATCATGGCCCTTTTGATCTAGTGCCGAACGGTCGTCACCTCCTCGTTCAGCACACGTATAGTTCGATGACGATCTTCGGTTTCTTGATCCAGTAAGAGGGAGCGGAGAGGTAGATGAGTTCTCCGCCAGCACAACGACATGGTGGCGGTGGTGGTGGAGCTGTCCCGGCAGGGCTTTGCCAAGCACAACCGAGATGATCTAGTGGAGAACAGATCTAGAGGAAGAAGAGGGCAGCACGTGTCAATTAGGGTTAGGGCTGCCCTCAAAATCCCTCAATATATATAGGAGGAAGGGTAGAGGAGGCAGACTTGGCCCCTACTCCAAGTAGGTTCGGCCGAACCAAACAAGGGAGGAATCCACCTCCCACATGGGAGGTGGAATCCTATTAGGACTCCTTCCTAATTTGGATTTTCCTTCCCCTTGGGGTTTTTCCTTTCCCACTCTTTTCTAGCCATATGGGCCTTGTAGGGGTGGTTTTCCCAGCCCACTAAGGGCTGGTGCAACACCCCTCAGGACCATGTGGTTTCTCGGCATGGGTGGCCCCACCCGATGGCCCTCCGGCACTCCTAATACACTACCAGAAATACCCAAAACATTTCCGGTGGCCAAAATGGGTCTTCTTATATATCGATCTTTAACCTCGGACCATTCCGGAGCTCCTCGTGACGTCCGGGATCTCATTCGGGACTCCAAACAACCTTCGGTCACCAACATACATAACTCAACTATACCAAAACCACTACACCACAACACTTGATTCGGGGCAATTAACTGCCGGGAGAAAAACCTATCTAAGGGCAATGTATCTGCCAGGACATTAGTTCCTGCCACTGCAATAACATTAGGGCAGGTGTACTTCCGGGAGAACCTGAGCAAGAACGGCGCTTGGATTGTCGGTACACTTTACGATGCCTTATTTGCCGGGAGAACTAAATTTCGGCCTAGAGACTGCCGGAGGCCGTTTTTGGCGCGAGACCCAAATTTTATCGGCCCTAAGCGTGCCAAGGAGGAAAAAAGTGCGCGACTTGACCAATTTTTTGGCCCAAAAAGAAATATGGCGCCGACGCCCTCTCGCTAGCTCCACCAGATCCCCAAATCCCCTCTCACGTCAATCCCCTCCACCAGACCGCCGCCTCATGTGCCCCGGGTGCCGCCGCCGCACGCTGCTATTGCGCCCCACGCGCCGCCCCCAAGCTCTTCCCGCCGCCGCCGCGCACTAGCTGTGCCCCGCCCCCAAGATCTTCCCACCGCCGTCGCGCGCTAGCTATGCCCCGGCCCCAAGCTCTTCCGGCTGTCGCGCCCCCACAGCTGCGCCCCGCCCCCACAGCTGCTTCCTGCCGCCGTGCCCCCGCAGCTGTGCCCCGTCCCCAAGCTCTTCCGTCCGCCGCGCTCCCACAGCTGCACCGCGCCCCCACAGCTGCGCCCCGCCCCGCCGCCGCGCGCTAGCTGCGCTCTGCCCCCACAGCTGCGCCCGCCCCGCCCCCACAGCTCTCTCCCTCCCCCGCCGCCCCCACTAGTTGCGCCCTACCCTCACACCTCTCCCCCCCGCCGCCGCGCACCACCGTCCTTGCCGATCAGGGCTCCGAGGAAGTGGTCCACCTCCACTTCTCCACGCTGGTCCACCTCCACCACACGCCCCCGAAGCAGCAGACCACTTCACTCCCTCAACATCCGAGGACTTCACCACCTCCACGCTGGTCCACCTCCACCACACGCCTCATGTACTTCACTTGACAGGGTGAGATGTTCTTGCAATTTCTGTCTTTCTTGTTCTGAACGTGCACCTTCGCAATGTGTAGAAGTGTAAAAATCTCCAAATGTAGCAGCACTGAACTATATATTCCAGCAGTTAGAAAAAAACATCAATTTGTAATTGCTTTGATATGATAACAGCAAAAAAACATGAGCCATGCATGTTTGAAGGTTGTTTGGTTATCTAAAATCAATCCCTACTACTATTAGTAGCCCTTCAGATCAAAGGACAAGGACATTGGTGATTAACAAGTGCATACCATAGTTAAATTCATTGACACCTGATTGTTTAGCTGAGCTTTGGAGGTCATTTTAATTTGAGATGAAACAAAGCAAATTATTTCGAGTCTTTGTTTGTTTAGTCGATGCCCCTACTACCATCTTTGTTTATGTTTTGTGAAATACAATATGTGGACATAATAGGTTCTATGCTTTTATGATACAAATGATGACATTCTTACTGGTTTGTTGATTATTGTATTTTCTGAAATGACATATTTCTGTTAATTATATTCTGTTGTGTGATGGCATTCCTTCTCCTTATTGTATTTTTGTTGCCTGTACTCGATACGGACGATATGTGTTTTGTTACTATTTTTTTCCTTAATAGAAGTACACTTCCTTTTTCGTGTTAGGCAACCTTAGTGAAGTTGGTCAATAATGGACAAGAGTTGGATGGATAAAGCAAGAAATACACAAGCATATATTGACGGGGTAGAGAAGTTCATAGATTTTGCTTTTAGTCATTCAACAAGAGGGAACACTATATTATGTCCTTGCAGAAACTGCTTGAATTGTTGTTGGTTAGAAGCTAGACTTGTCTATGGGCATTTGTTATGCGATGGGTTTATTAGCGGGTACAAAAGATGGATATATCATGGGGAGGCATCATCATCTCTTGCATCAGTGATGACATCGACCTAGATGATTATGATGAGATGCTCGAAATGATTCAAGATATGGCACATCAAATTGGAGATTTGAGTGATGGTAGTGGTGGGGAGGATCCAAGATAGGACGCAGAGATCGAGGGCATCACCCCTCTTCTAGAGAAGAAAAATAAGAAGGATGAAGACAAATAAGAAGGATGAGAAGTTATCCCCGGCAGCCGTTCTTGTGGCGGTTCTTTCGTCCGGGAGAAAACTTGTCCTGGCAGATCGCCTGCCCTGTAAAGTGCTTTCCTCTGGCATTTTTTGTCCTTACATCGGTGTTGTGGTGTAGTGAACGTCACCGAACCTTAAGTGTGCAGACTCTGCGGGTTCGAGAAATACGCAGACATGACCGAGACACCTCTACGGTCAATAACCAATACCGGGACCTGGATGCCCATATTGGTTCCTACATATTCTACAAAGATCTTTATCGGTCAAACCTCTATGTCAATGATTCAGATAATCCCGTATCTTGTTCCCTTTGTTCTTCGGTATGTTACTTGCTCGAGATTCGATCGTCGGTATCTCTATACCTAGTTCAATCTCATTGCTAGCAAGTCTCTTTAGTCGTTCCGCAATACAAGATCCCATGGCTAACTCTTTAGTCACATTGCTTGCAAGGGTTATTGTGATCTTGTATTACCGAGTGGGCCCTGAGATACCTCTCCATCACACAGAGTAACAAATCTCAGTCTTGATCCATGCTAACCCAAAAGACACCCTCGAAGATACCTGTAGAGCATCTTTATAGTCACCCAGTTACGTTGCAACATTTGATACACACAAGGTAGTCCTCCGGTGTTAGTGAGTTGCATGATCTCATGGTCATAGGAACAGGTACTTGATATGCAGAAAACTATAGCAATAAACTAACACGATCATATGCTACGTTTATAGTTTGGGTCTTGTCCATCACATCATTATCCTAATGATGTGATCCCGTTATCAACTGACATATATCCATGGCCAGGAAACCTTGACCATCTTTGATTAACGAGCTAGTCTATTAGAGGCATACTAGGGACATGGTGTTGTCTATGTATCCACACATGTACCTGAGTTTCCTATCAATACAATTTCTAGCATGAATAATAAACGATTATAATGAACAAGGAAATATGATAATAACTAATTTATTATTGCCTCTAGGGCATATTTCCAATAGTTTCCCACTTGCACTAGAGTTAATAATCTAGCTCACATTGCTATGTGATTTGTTATGAATCTCACACCCAATGAGTTCTGGGGTCCGATCATGTTTTGCATGTGAAAGAGGTTTTAGTCAACGGGTCTTGCGACATTCAGATCCGTGTGTACTTTTCAAATCTCTATGTCATATTGTAGACACTGCTACCACGCTCTACTTGGAGCTTGTAACAGCCCAAGTGCCCCCTTGCCATTTTTGGTCATGTATGTCATGTGGACCTTCCACATGTTGTGCTAAATATATTTGTTTCATGTCATTCTTGCATCATGGCATCATAAGCATTCATCATCATGTTGTTTTGTGTGCACAAGGGTGTGGTGATGTGATTGTGGTGTGGTTTAAGTGTTATGTGTGTTAGGCTCTTGGGAGTGAGGTGTGTGCATGTGGAGTTAAACCCCTTTCCCATTTCAACATCAAAGCAAAACCCTTTTGCTCTCAATTGTTTTATGACATTAGTTTAAACCTGCCTAATAAATCTTTTAAAAATGTTCTATTGCTTAAGGAAATTGTTTAGAGTGGAGCATGCGAGCTCTTTCATTTGTTGCTACTTTTGTCATTTTTGTCTTTTAATAAAACAACAGGATATATTAATAAAAGTAATTAATTTGCTTTGGCTAAAATGGTTAGTTCATTTTTTTATTAAATAGGTGCATTTAATTTAGTGTCAAAATATTTTAGTTTGCTAAAAAATCCTTTTATTTCTGTGGAGCTTTTGTTGGGTTCTATTTTGTTTTTAAAAGAAAGAGAAGGGAGAGCCCCATCGGAAATGGGCCTCTTGGACTCCCCGTTGGCCCATCCTGCAGCAGCTCTATCCTAGCGCTCCCGCAGGCCCAGCCAGCCCCCGCGCACGTCTGTCGTCCCCTAGCTATGTACGACAGAGCAGCCACCAGTGCCACGTCGACTCCATCGATGATTTGACGGCCGTCCAATGACCTTGCTGCCTATAAGTTGTGTCCCTCGTGCCCTAGATTATCCCCTCGAACCATTCCTCCCTTCTCCTTCCCCGCTGCCGCAGGTAAGCCGCATCCCAAGCCATCGCCGTCGCCATGTCCTCGGTGCTCCGGCAGAGCTCAGCTCGTGCCCGGAGATAGCCTCCTCGCCGTGCTCCTCTTCTTCCTTGGCGGCTCGCGGGATGCCAAGGAGTGGATTGCCGTCATCTTCTTCCCCTTCTTCACCTGCAGATCGGGTGCAGTAGCATGCCGATCTTCAGCCGATCGCCGTCATCTTACCAAGCCTCTTCCGACGCCATCTGCTTGTCCAATGTAGGGTGGTATGGCCCCTCTCCTTTCCCCGCGCCATCTTTGTGGCATGCTTCGTGTGCGCGTAGATCCAACCATGTCGTGGTCGTGCTCCCGCAGCTCTGGCCAAAGCCTGCATTTTTCTGTTGTTGCGATCTGTTGCGTGTTGCTGCTGGCGTGCCCGTGCTCCCTTCTGTGCAGATGTCATTGTTGCATGCCTCGCACCGCGCCTCATCTGGCCTAGCATGCTCCCGAGCCGAGCCAGTGCTCGAGCTCGAGTGTAGCTTCGCTCCTGCAGCCCTGCTCGTGCCCGTGCCTTGCCCCGTGCGCGTAGGAGCGTTAGGTCCATGGGAATGAAGCCCTCGTAGTTCTCGCAGCTCCCGTCGGTGCTCAGTTGGGCCGGTGGTCGCCGCTTTGGCCACCAGCGACGAGCCCCTCTCCTCTGCCTCGAGGAAGAAGGAAGGTCTCTGGTTCTTCTCTATTTATGTTGCACGCTGCCCCTCCTTTAGTCAGACGCCGCGTCGTAGCACAGTGGTGTGCGCCGAGGGAATCGACCGAGAGGTCGCGGGTTCGAATCCCCCAGCCCCCTTTTCTTTTTCGGTTATGAGCATGTGTGTGTGTGTGTGTTCGATCTGGATCCCGTGTGGCTACGGCCCGGATCGCATGTGCGTGCGTGTCTGTGTGTGAGTGTGCTCGCGTGTGTGCGTGTGTGGGTGGATCTGCGTGTGCCTGTGTTTGTGCGTGTTGTGTCCATGTGTGTCCTGTGTGTCTATGCGTGTATGACAAGTGGGCCATGTTGTCACGCCCAAGATACAGTCCTATCCTTATTTGGCACGAGGGCCTCAACAGGGATAGAAGCGCATCTCGATGCGTTCGCAAGAATGGATATCATTACAAGCACATGTACAGAAGAGATGAGTATATGGAATTGGCTTACACTCGCCACAAGCTACATCAGAGTCACAACAATATAATAACATCTCAAACATCATACATAAGAGCAGGGTCCGACTACGGACGAAATCAAACGATAAAATGACATCCACCCTTGCTATCCCACGCTGCCGCCTGGAACCCATCCAAGATTGAAGAAGAAGAAGAAGAAGAACTCCAAATCAAATCAAGCAACGTGCTCACGTCACATCATCACATTACCTACACCTGCAACTGTTGTTGTAGTAATCTGTGAGCCACAGGGACTCAGCAATCTCATTTCCAAGGGTATCAAGACTATTAAAGTTTAATAGGTAAGGTATGGTTAAGTGGTGAGGCTGCAGCAAGTGACTAAGCATTTATATGAGTGGCTAACTTACGAGTATAGAAAGTAAAGTATGGTGTTCTACGCATAACGGACGTGCACTAGTAATGATCACTAACTGATCCTGAACACCTACATACGTCAATCATAACCCCACCGTGTTCTCTTTCGGATAAGGACTCATGAGAAGAGACAGTCACGGTTACGCACACGGATGGTGTATTTTATTAGAGTTTACTTCAAGTTTGCTATGACTGGGTGTTAAACAAATTATCCAAGTTTGCCACATAACCGCGGGCACGGCTTATCGAAAAGATTTAACCCTCGAGGGGTGCTCCAACTCGTCCATCACAAAGTAACCACACTCAGCGGGAATAACCTCAACCACGGATCTCGTGATCTTCCTAGGCAATTTCAAAGGAAATCCAACACCTCGAGATAACCCGAAGAAAATCAGAGTTCCTCACTCAAGACATTCGAGAAAGGTAAAACAAATCTAGCAAGGCCGTCCGGCGTGTCGACGAACCCGATAGGAGCCGCGTATCTCGTTCTCAGGACACGACCACATGAACACAACATACAGTGGCCTGATAGAAATCCCCTGAGTTGCCTCGGGTTGGCCCCGCACACGACTCTGTTTTGGACCAGCAGCACTGGCCCCCCTGTATTATGTTGAATTAATCCACGAGGGAGCGACCCTCTATGCATTTAAAAGGTGATCAGTTTTATTATGATGGGCAAATGTAGTACCAAAGTTGGGCCTTGCCAGACAAGTTTTAATCTAACCCGAAAATCAAGGGGGTCCCCATAACAACCCTGAGCATGTTAGGAGTGCTCATTTATGGAACATAACACCGGTTCACAAGTAACTAGGGGCGGCAAGAGTGGAACAAAACACCAAGCAAAAGGCCAAGCCTTCCACCTTTACCAAGTATATATGTGCATTAAATTAAATAGCAGCAATATTGTGATATAACAAAAGAATGACCATGTTGGCACATGGAAGCAAATGCATCTGCAACTAGCAACACTATAAGAAGGGCTGAGCAAGCGGTAACATAGCCAAACAATGGTTTGCTGGGATGTGGAGAGGTTAGAGGCTTATCATGGAAATGTTGGGAGGCTTATCAAACAAGTGGTAGGTAGCGAGACATAACGATAAAAAACGAGACAACTAGCATGGCAATGATAGTAATGGTATCCAGGGAAATGTGTCATCTTGTCTGAGATCCCGCTCGGAAGAAGACCGAGTCCATGAAGAAGACAAACCAACGTAGTCGAACGAATCCTCACACTCCGAACGCTTTCGGAACTCTATCGAGAAGAAGCAACCGAAAACAAACAATCAACACAAGATAAACCACAACATATGCAAAACACGATGCACAACAAGCATGATGCATGTCCGGTTAAATATGCAATGCAAGACAATTCACAACAATCAAATACTACACATTAAAGTGGAGCTCAATATGCAACGAGTTGCATATTGACGAAACTCCACGTTCGAAATATTTAGTTCACTCTCATTAGGTACACGACAATATTAAATGTTGTTAAACATGGCAAGAGGTGAAGCATAAGTAAACTATACTATCTAGGCATTTTAAAATGAGGTCGGAAACAACTTATAGCATTTCCGAAATGACCCCATGTGTTAATTATGAATTTGGTCCAGATCTGAACTAATCATGTTTTACATTTGTTAAACAGCACAATAAGCATCACCATGTTATTCTACACGTCATTCTATTCGATCTACATATATAGAACATCTCAAACGGAGCTACGGTTCAAAAGATATGAGCAATACAAGATGCACATGTCATGAATGCAAATGCATGGGAAAACAATCACAACGTCTCAAATCATGAATACAACAAGTTATTATGAAACTACATGAGATTCTAAGCAAGTTTAATATATGGAATGTCCTCAACGGAGCTACGGTTCAACCAGAATCATCAAAACAAGTTTTAGTTGGAATCTGCCAAAAACAGCAACTTAGCATTTTGAACACATGAAAGCAACAAGTTACAATATTCTAAAATGCACAAACTAAGCATGGGGCAATAGCATACAACATCCGCTTCATTTCATCTTCACAAATCATATTCAAAACATGCATGGATCACTTGGTAGGAAGCTCACAAGAAGGCTACTCAATAACAGTTTCAGACTTTGTGAAAATAGCAGTTTTAGACAGTGCAGTTTTTATCACGAAGGCATATTGACAGAAGTGAAACTATATGCTACAAGTCATGAAATGGAATGAAACTTAACAGCATGCTAGAGGGAAATATCAACAACAAATAACTCCATTACACCTACCACAAAAGAGTTCTAGATCACTAGCAAATCACATGGTAAGACAGCAACAAAATATAACAGATTCCAGACTTAGAAATATTTTGGACCCTTAAAATAAAAGATTTTTATTGCAAGTTGACAACACCAAAACAACACCTAAACATGCATTTCTATGACAAGCAAAATGACCATGGGCTAGAACACATATCAAAGAGCAACTTTCATGTTGAAAATTAATTCATATTATGCCCGGATTAATTCCTACGAAAATGACAAAAGAGCATCATGGAATAATGACATGCATGCAAACATGCTCAAATGACAAAACTAAATGCACAGATAATTCCAATGGGTTTTTCTACCCCGAAAACATATATAATATGACTAGGTTCATGTAGAAAATTAATCACAATTAAATATGCGGGATTAGGCCTATTCACGGTAAAACAAACCATTAATGCAAAAATAATTGCAATCATCATGCCAACATTTTTCTCATGCATGAAAATGCGGTGTGAATGGGATGAGCATTTTTAATATGAGATATAATTAATTTCGATGCATGGTAATTAAATATGGCAATGCAATTAAATGCAATTATGCAAAATGACAGGTTAACTTGATTTTGGCATGGGTGCAAATGGCATGTTATTAATCTACGTAATTTTCTAAGTACTTTTCATGTTGAAAGCATTTCGAAACGGTGCATGGTTTATTTACTATCATCGTTTTAATACGAAAAATCTAAATAACTAAAACTAAAAAACAAAAAGGGGAGGGGCTGCTCACCAATGGGCCTGCATGGGCCGGTTGGTGGGAGGAGAGAGGGGAGGCAGCGCTGGGGCGTCTGGGCCTCGGCCCACGCACCGCTGGAGCGGGAGGCACGGGCGAGCGGCTCGGGCGAGCGAGCAGCTCCTCTGCTCGTGCGTGAGGAGGTCCATGCCGGCGGCCAACGGCGGCCACGGCGAGGAGGCTCCAGCGGAGGGGGCGAGGGCGCTAGGGCAGGCAGCGGTGGATCCGGCTGCAGGGGACGGGATCCGGCCGGCGACTGGCCGAAGGGAGGCGGCGGCGTTGAGCTGCGATCGGCCATGGCGGCTGGGGAACCTGCAACAGGGAGGCCAGCGGGGTGAGGCGCACGGGAAGGGAGGATAAGGAGGAAAGGGGAAGGGAAGAGGGGGTCCGGCGACCGGCGGCAGGGCTGCACTTCGGCGGGGTGCGGCTGCTGCGGCGGCTTCGGCCAGATCCGGCGAGGTCCACGGGGAGAGGAAGGAGAAGCTGCCATGGGAGGCCCGGGAGAGCTCCGGAGAGCTCCGAAACGGTCGATTCGGGCCCGGATCGGCTCGAACGGGCCCATATGGGCTCGGGCGGGCTTGGTGGCTAGAGGAGGGAGAAGGAGGGGGCTAGCTAGGGTTAGGTTTGCACGCGGAATGATGTGGGGCTATATATAGGGTAGGGCTAGGGTTAGGTGGCACTGCCCGTTTTCGGCCTGCCGGATGTCAGTCCGACGGTCCGAAAGCGGAGAGGGGGGTTACGGATAGGCTGTGCAGAGGGACTAGGAGGGGAATAGAGGGAAGCGGTGACCCGTGGCACTGAGTTTAAAACATCGAAATACATCTGACGATAACCGATGACCGCACTGGTACGGACGACCGACGGGGCATCTAAATGACTCAGAACGCGACGAAAATCGACGGGCGGTCTACCTAAGCTATAACAAGACCACACGACAAGTTTCAATTCGATTCAAGAATATTTTTGCACACGCTTAAAAACGGTTTTATTTCACGGTGCCGCGGGCGCGTGCGTGTGTGGCTGGTCTCGAAACGGGCAACAGCGAAACGGAGAGAACCGGTGACTACGAACGGATGCAAGTTTTGAAAATGGGTGACGATGCTATGCAGATGATGCGATGATGAATGCGAAAATCAGACGAGCACATGACGAGAACGTAAAAAAAGGGGAATCTTCTGGAACGTTGGTCTTGGGCTGTCACACCTGGCCCCACTTGTCATCCTCAGAGGGGGCCTGGTGTGACTGACCAGTGGGACCCCTCGTGTTGTATTTATTTTTTTTAATTGTTTTGTTGCTTTATTTGTGTTTTTAGAGATAAATTCCATTTTTGGAAATGCCCATATATGGACATAGGAATTTTTGGCAGTGGCCCAAATAGGAAAGTTTTGACTTATAAGTCATATAGGTTTTGTGCCTTTTCTTTTGAGCTAGGTTGTGTGTGTTTTTCCTATGCAAAGATATGGGTATGATATATGATTTTGGGGTAGAAAAATCCCAGGAATCCATTGGTGTGATTTGTTTTAGCTTTTGAGCAAGTTTTACAAAATGTCATTTGTTCCTATATGTCATTTTGTCATTTTTTGTAAGAATAAAACCATGCATGCTAAGATAATTGTGTCAACATGTAACTGGTAGGGTTTTGTGAGAATTATGTCATGGTTATTTCTTTTGACATGATAAACTTGCATATAAGTGGTATTCTTGCTCCAAAGTAGCTAATAAAATGTTGCTGATTTCAACATGCTAAATATTTCTAAGTCTGAGAATCTGTTATTATTTTTCTGCCATGTTGAGTGGATGCTACCAAGTGTTGTGTGGTGATTTAGCTCAAGCTCAGTGCTAGTGTTTTGAAGTAGACATTGTCCTCTACCATCCTGTTAAATTTCATGCCATGGGGTGGTCTCTAGCATCTTTGTTTTCTGCTGTCAATTTGCTATCAGCTTAACTCAGATTCCAGAAAACTGTGATTTTCAGTAAGTCCCTAGAATCTGTTGCATTATGCCATATTGTGAGCTTCATGCTTAGTGATCCTTGCTTCCTTTTAAGTTTGTGTAGTTGGATGATTTGTAAAGAATGTTATGTAGTTTCTGTACATGCTTTGGTTGAGGTTGGAAACATCATGTAGCTCTAGATAATTGTTGTGGAAGTTGCTATGGTGTTGTTTTGGGCAAAATGTGTGTAGTGTTGTTTTGTGACATGTGCGAGCTATGCTCCATCATTTTGCTTGATCTTTGGCTCTATTGTGATTGGTTTTTAATTTCCTAACTAGTGGTTACCTTGGAATACCAAGGGACAGGCCATGGCCTTCCTTGTCTTGTATTTTGTCTTCATACCTTGCTGGGAGCATAGCGTGAGAACCGTTACCCTGCTTCCTACACTTTACATATGCATTTGCATCAATTTTGCATGAAGCATCCATATTTGACATGGTCATGCTTGTTCAAAACAACTTAACATGAGGTTCTATCCAGAGTTGTAAACAACTTAACTATTGCACGAGAAACATCACTAGCTTAGGATTGCCATGTTAAATAATTCAAATGAATCATGCATCATCTTGTTGTGCATTGCACATTGGTTGTTTGTTTATTGTTGATGTTTCTCTTTGGGTGGATGTGAGTGTTGAACCTGAGTATGAGGATCCAGGAGAGTACAACTACGAGGACCCAGCTCTTTGTCCCTCTAAAGAACCAACAGGCAAGATGACGGTACCCGGATCCCGAAACTATTTTTGCTTTGCTAGATGTCTCGCTCTTATCGTTACCCTTGCGTTACCTACCACTTGAATGTCAAGCCTCCTACATTGCCATGATAGCCTCTAACCCTCACTACCTAGCAAACCTTGTTTGGCTAAGTTACCGCTGCTCAGCCCCTCTTATAGCGTTCTTAGATGCAGGTGCAGGTTGTTTCCATGTGATAACATGGATATCTGGAGATATCACAATATTTTCTGCTATTTAATTAAATTCACATATATATATTGGTAAGGTGGAAGGCTTGGCCTTTTACTCGGTGTTTTGTTCTAGTTTTACCGCCATAGTTACTTGTTACCGATGTTATGTTTCCATATTTTGCGCTCCTAACATGCTCGGAGTTGTTATGGGCACCCCCTTAATTTTGCATTTGAGATTAAAGCTTGTCTGGAAAGACCCGACATTGGTACTATTTGCTTAACAACTTAATAAAAATGCATAGGGCTTTGCAACCCCGTGGATAATTAATCAACAACTCGGGTCAGTGCTCCTCATGAGTGTTGGTCCAAACTAGAGCACCATGCGAATCCACCCCGAGGCAACTCAGGAGATTTCTATCAGGACATCATACGCTTCCCTTATCTGTCGTGTCCTGAGAACGAGATACGCGGCTCCTATCGGGTTCGTCGACACATCGGGCGGTCTTGCTGGACTTGTTTTACCTTTCTTGAATGTCTTGCGTGAGGAGCTCTGATGTTCTTCGGTCTATCTCGAGGTGTCATATTTCCTTTGGAATTGCCTAGGATGATCACGAGATCCGTGGTCGAGGTTATTCCCGCAGCATGTGGTTAATTTGTGATGGATTAGTTGGAGCACCCCTATAGGGCTAAATCTTTCGGAAAGCCGTGCCCGCGGTTATGTGGCAACTTGGATATTTTGTTTAACGCCCGGTTATAGTCAACTTGAAGTAAACTCTAATGAAGTACACCAACTGTGTGCGTAACCATGATCGTCTCTGCTCGTGAACCTGAACCGAGAGAGAACACGGTGGGGTTATGTTTGACGTAAGTAGGTGTTTAGGGTCACTTAGTGATCATGTTAGTTTTCGAACGTCTTACGCAGACCACCTTATTTATCTTCATGTTCTCGTAAGATAGCCACCAAATATGCTTAGTGCTTGATGCAAACTCAGCACTTACCCCTTCCAAACCCATAAGCTTACATAGTTTCGGTACCCGGGTTACCTGATTGCTGAGTCCCCTGTGGCTCACAGATTACAACAATACAAATGCAGGTGTTGATGAGTTCGTGCCATATGATGTGACGCAGCTCCAGTGAGAGTACGATGAAGAACGTGGCAGGATGTATGTCACGTACCCCGATGAGTAGAGAATCCCTGGTCATGATCTTTGGGCTAGCAAGGCAGCTTTACATTGCTTCTTTTCTTCGTTTGATTTTGTCCGTAGACGGGCCCTGTCTTCTGTATGATGCTTGAATAATTGTGTGAACTTGTAATTTAGCTTGTGGCAAGTGTAAGCCAACTCATATACTCATCGCTTCATACATGTATGCAATGTTTACTACACTTGCGAAACATAGAGATGCGCCTCTATCCCTGTTGAGGCCCCCATGCCTAAATAAGGATAAGCGCCCATCTTGGGCGTTACAAGTTGGTATTCAGAGCCATACGACCATAGGAGCCCTTTGCTTGATCGTACTTGGGCGATTCGAGTCTAATAAAAACTATTTTGAGTCTAGTTATATCGGAGAGTAGGTTTCTTTTACCCCTCTTCTATACTCTGGTGAGGTATTCAACTTAGGAATTTTGATTGTACTCCTCTTATCGCTCAAATTTTTTTAGGATCACGTGGGTATTTTGGGAACTATATGATGCCGATGTGATGGAGTTCTGTCTTTGTGCCTCCTGCCTGACTTGATTTCTTTCGAGGAGTGGAGCTCCACTGGATTCTTGGCTAATCGTTATCATTCAGTTTTCTTAGTATCTCGGGTCGGAGGGTGTTCGAAATTTCTTCAATACTTATCACGGCGAGATAAGGTCGGGGTCACTCAGTACTAGGAGGCGTCCGGGGTACTGCCATGTTTGGTATCGTTGTGCTTTCGAGGATCCGAGATAGATGGAGTTTCGAAGCCTATGGTTATGTGTTGACGGATGGATACAGTTGGAGTGTAGGGCTTTGATACGTTCATTTTGCATCATGCTTTTATATTGATATATATTGCATTATGAGTTGTTATTACACATTATGGTAAAATACTTATGCCTTTTCTCTCTTATTTTACAAGGTTTACATGAAGAGGGAGAATGCCGGCAGCTGAAATTCTGGGCTGGAAAAGGAGCAAGTTTAAGATGTCAATTCTGCACAACTCCAAAAGCCGTGAAAATCAACATGGAATTATTTTGGAATATATAAAAAATATTGGGCTAGAGAAATACCAGAGAGGGACAGCCAGGATGTCACGAGCCTGCCAGGCACGGCCACCCCCCTGGCCGCGCCTCCTGGGCTCGTGGGCTCCTCGTAGCTCCTCTGGCCCCCATCTTCTCCTATATGATGGCTTTCGTCCCAAAAAAATCAATCTACACCTCTCGGGAAGAAACTCCGCCGCCACGAGGCGGAACTTGAGCAGAACCAATCTAGAGCTCCGGCAGGGCTGTCCTGCCAAGGAAACTTCCCTCCCAGAGGGGGAAATCGTCGCCATCGTCATCACCAACACTCCTCTCATCGGAGAGGACTCATCTCCATCAACATCTTCACTAGCACCATCTCATATACAAACTCTAGTTCATCTCTCGTACTCAATCTCCGTCTCGCAACTCCGATTGGTACTTGTAAGGTTGCTAGTAGTGTTGATTGCTTATTATAGTTGATGCTAGTTGGTTTGTTTGGTGGAAGATCATATGTTCAGATCCTTAATGATATTCAATACCTCTCTGATCGTGAACATAACCATGCTTTTTGAGTACTTACTTTTGTTCCTGAGGACATGGGATAAGTCTTGTTAATAGTAGTCATGTGAATTTGGTATTCGTTCGATATTTTGATGTGTTGTATGTTGTCTCTCCTCTACTGGTGTTATGTGAACGTCGACTACATGACACTTCACCATTATTTGGGCCTATACGAAGGCATTGGGATGTAATAAGTAGATGATGGGTTGCTAGAGTGACAGAAGCTTAAACCCTAGTTTATGCGTTGCGTCGTAAGGGGCTGATTTGGATCCACTAGTTTAATGCTATGGTTAGACTTTGTCTTAATTCTTCTTTCGTAGTTGCGGATGCTTGTGAGAGGGGTTAATCATAAGTGGGATGTTTGTCCAAGTAAGGATGACACCCAAGCACCGGTCCACCCACATATCAAACTATCAAAGTAGCGAACGCGAATCACATGAACATGACTAAAACTAGCTTGACAGTAATTCCCATGTGTCCTCGGGAGCACTTTACTTTATATAAGAGTTCGTTCAGGCTTGTCCCTTGCTACAAAAGGGATTGGGCCATATTGCTGCACCTTTGTTACTATTGTTACTTGCTACTCGTTACAAATTATCTTTTCATATTACTATCTGTTACCGACTATTTCAGTGCTTGCAGAGAATACTTTACTGAAAACCGCTTATCATTTCCTTCTGCTCCTCGTTGGGTTCGACACTCTTACTTATCGAAAGGACTACGATAGATCCCCTATAGTTGTGGGTCATCAAGACCCTTTTCTGGCGCCATTGCCATGGAGTGCAGCGCCTTTGGTAAGTGGAATTTGGTAAGGAAACATTTATATCGTGTGCTGAAATTTATTGTCACTTGTCACTGTGGAAACTAATCCTTTGAAGAGCTTGTTCGGGGTATCTTCACCTCGAATGTAAGAACAAAGAGTTGCTCCTCAACCTACTGCACCCACTGAAAATATTTATTATGAAATTCCTTCAGGTATGCTAGAGAAACTGTTGGCTAATCCTTTTACAGAAGATGGAGCATCACACCCCGACTTGCATCTAATCTATGTAGATGAAGTTTGTGGTTTATTTAAGCTTGCAGGTCTGCCCGAGGATGAGGTCAAGAAGGTATTTCCCTTATCTTTGAGGGATAAAGCATTGACATGGTATAGGCTATGTGATGATACTGGATCGTGGAACTACAAACGATTGAAATTGGAATTTCATCAAAAGTTTTATCCTATGCATTTGGTACATCATGATCGGAATTATATCTATAATTTTTGGCCTCGTGATAGAGAAAGTATTGCTCAATCTTGGGGGAGGCTTAAGTCAATGTTATATTCATGCCCCAACCATGAGCTCCCCAGAGAGATTATTATTATGAACTTTTATGCTCGGCTTTCTCATGACAATCGCACCATGCTCGACACTTCTTGTACCGGTTCTTTCATGAAGAGAGATATTGACTTCAGATGGGATTTATTGGAAAGAATTAAATGCAACTCTGAAGATTGGGAGTTTGATGAAGGTAATGAGTCAGGTATGAATCTTAAGTTCGATCGCGTTAAATCTTTCGTAGAAACAAATACCTTTTCTGATTTTAGCGCTAAACATGGACTTGACTCTAAGATAGTAGCTTCTTTATGCGAATCATTTTCTACTCATGTCAATCTCCCTAAGGAGAAGTGGTTTAAATATCATCCTCCCATAGAAGTTAATGTAGCTAAACCTGTCCTAGTTGAAGAGAAAGTAATTGCTTATAATGATTCTATTGTTCCTACTGCTTACATTGAGAAACCACCTTTTCCTGTTAGAGTAAAGGATCATGCTAAAGCTTCAACTGTGATACGTAAGGGTTACATTAGAACACCTACACCCCCTAAGCAAATTAAAGTTGAACCTAGTATTGCTATTATTAAAGATCTCTTGACCGACAATGTTGAAGGGCATGTTATTCAATTCTGTGAAGCTTCTGCTAGAATTGCTAAACCTCATACTAGTGATAAACATAAACCTATGGTTGGCATGCCTATTGTTTCCGTTAAGATAGGAGATCATTGTTATCATGGTTTATGTGACGTGGGTGCTAGTGTTAGTGCAATACCTCAATCTTTATATAATGAAATTAAAGATGAAATTGTACCTGTCGAGATGGAATTTATTGATGTTACTATTAAACTTGCTAATAGAGATACTATCTGCCCTATGGAAATTGTTAGAGATGTTGAAGTCTTGTGTGTAAAACTAAGTATCCTACTGATTTTCTTGTTCTTGCTACCACACAAGATAGCTTTTGTCCCATCATATTTGGTAGACCTTTTCTCAATACTATTAATGCTCAAATTGATTGTGAGAAACAAACTGTCACTGTTGGCTTTGAAGGTGTGTCGCGCATGAATTTAATTTTTCTAATTTTAATAGACAACCTCATGAAAAAGAATTGTCCAGTAAGGATGAAATTATTACTCTTACTTCTGTTGATGTGCCTCCTACTTATCCTTTAGAGCAATACTTGCTTGAACATGAAAATGATATGCATATGGATCAGAGGAATGAGATAGATAGAGTTATCTTTGAACAACCTCCTATCCTTAAAAATAATTTGCATGTTGAATTACTTGGAGATCCACCTCCACCAAAGGGTGATCCTGTGTTTGAGTTTAAACAATTACCTGATACTCTTAAGTATGCTCATCTTGATGAGAAAAAGATATATCCTGTTATTATTAGTGCTAACCTTTCAGAGCATGAAGAAAAGAAATTATTGAAAACTCTAAGGAAGCACCGTGCTGCTATTGGATATACTCTTGATGATCTTAAGGGCATTAGTCCCACTCTATGCCAGCGTAAAATTAAAATTGATCCTGATTCCAAACCAATTGCCGATCCTCAACGAAGACTAAATCCTATGATGAAAGAGGTGGTAAGAAAAGAAATATTAAAGCTCCTGAAAGCAGGTATTATCTACCTTGTGGCTTATAGTGATTGGGTAAGTCGGGTGCATTGTGTCCCTAAGAAGGGAGGTATTACCGTTGTTCCTAATGATAAAGATGAATTGATCCCACAAAAAATTGTTACTGGCTATAGGATGGTAATTGATTTTAGGAAATTAAATAAAGCTACTAAGAAAGATCATTACCCTCTACCTTTCATTGATCAAATGCTAGAAAGATTGTCTAAACATACACACTTTTGCTTTCTAGACGATTATTTTGGTTTCTCCCAAGTACCTGTTTCACAATCTGATCAGGAAAAAACCACTTTTACTTGCCCTTTCGGTACCTTTGCTTATAGACGTATGCCTTTTGGTTTATGTAATGCACCTGCTACCTTTCAAAGATGTATGATGGCTATATTCTCTGACTTTTTTGAAAAGATTGTTGAGGTTTTCATGGATGATTTCTCCGTTTACGGATCTTCTTTTGATGATTGCTTGAGCAATCTTGATCGAGTTTTGCAGAGATGTGAAGATACTAACCTTGTCTTGAATTGGGAAAGTGCCACTTTATGGTTAATGAAGGCATTGTCTTGGGACATAAAATTTCTGAAAGAGGTATTGAAGTTGGTAATGCTAAAGTTGATGCCATTGAGAAAATGCCATGCCCTACAAACGTTAAAGGTATAAGAAGTTTCCTTGGTCATGCTGGTTTCTATAGAAGGTTCATTAAGGACTTTTCTATGATTTCTAGGCCTCTCACTAATCTCTTGCAAAAAAGATATTCCATTTGTTTTGATGATGATTGTGAGGAAGCATTTGAAATACTCAAGAAGGCCTTAATAACTGCACCTATTGTTCAACCACCTGATTGGAACCTACCTTTTGAAATAATATGTGATGCTACCGATTATGTTGTTGGTGCTGTTCTAGGACAAAGAGTTGATAAGAAATTAAATGTTATTCATTATGCTAGTAAAACTCTAGACAGTTCCCAAAGAAATTATGCTACTACTGAAAAAGAATTTTTAGCAGTTGTGTTTGCATGTGATAAGTTCAGACCTTATATTGTTGATTCTAAAGTTACTATTCACACTGATCATGCTGCTATTAAATATCTCATGGAAAAGAGAGATGCTAAACCTAGACTTATTAGATGGGTTCTCTTGCTACAAGAATTTGATTTGCATATCGTTGATAGGAAGGGTGCTGAGAACCCCGTAGCAGATAATTTGTCTAGGTTAGAGAATGTTCTTGATGACCCACAACCTATTGATGATAGCTTTCCTGATGAACAATTAAATGTTATCAATGCTTCACGCAGTACACCATGGTATGCTGATTATGCTAATTATATTGTTGCTAAATATATACCACCTAGTTTCACATACCAACAAAAGAAAAAGTTCTTTTATGATTTGAGACATTACTTTTGGGATGATCCTCACCTGTATAAAGAAGGAGTAGATGGTATAGACGTTGTGTACCTGAGCATGAACAGGGACAGATCCTACAGAAGTGCCACTCCGAGGCTTACGGGGGACACCATGCTGGAGACAGAACTGCACACAAGGTATTGCAATCCGGTTTTTATTGGCCTACTCTCTTTAAGGATGCCCACAAGTTTGTTTTGTCTTGTGATGAATGTCAAATAATAGGTAATATTAGTAAACGTCATGAAATTCCTATGAATTATTCACTTGTTATTGAACCATTTGATGTTTGGGGTTTTGATTATATGGGACATTTTCCAAAGTCCAATGGGTATACTCATATTTTAGTTGCTGTTGATTATGTTACTAAGTGGGTAGAAGCTATTCCAACTAGTAGTGTTGATCATAACACCTATATTAAGATGCTTAAAGAAGTTATTTTCCCTAGATTTGGAGTCCCTAGATATTTAATGACTGATGGTGGTTCACATTTTATTTATGGTGCTTTCTGTAAAATGCTTGCTAAGTATGATGTCAACCATAGAATTGCATCTCCTTATGATCCTCAGTCTAGTGGTCAAGTAGAGTTAAGTAATAGAGAAATTAAATTAATTCTGCAAAAGACTGTTAATAGGTCTAGGAAGAATTGGTCTAAGAAACTTGATGATGCATTGTGGGCTTATAGAAATGCTTATAAGAATCCCATGGGTATGTCTCCTTATAAAATGGTTTACGGTAAAGCATGTCATTTACCTCTTGAGCTAGATCATAAGGCTTATTGGGCAATCAAAGAGCTTAACTTTGATTTCAAACTTGCTGGTGAGAAGAGGTTATTTGATATTAGCTCACTTGATGAATGGAGAACTCAGGCATATGAAAATGCCAAGTTGTTTAAAGAGAAAGTTAAGAGGTGGCATGATAAAAGGATACAAAAATGTGAGTTCAATGTAGGTGAGTATGTCTTGCTATACAATTCTCGTTTAAGATTTTTTGCAGGCAAACTTCTCTCTAAATGGGAAGGTCCTTACATTGTCGAGGAAGTATATCGTTCCGGTGCCATCAAAATCAACAATGCAGAAGGCACTTTTCCGAGAGTTGTGAATGGGCAAAGAATCAAGCATTATATCTCAGGTACTCCCGTAAATGTAGAAAGCAATATAATTAATACCATAACCCCGGAGGAGTACATAAGGGATGTTTATCGGCCTATTTTAGACTCCGAAAACGAAGAGGTATGTGATATGGTAAGCAAACTGACTCCAAAACTTTTCCAATAGCAAATTTTCTCAGTTTTGGAATATTTAAAAAATTACAAAAATATAATGTAGTCCGGAAAGCGCACCAGGAGGCCACGAGCCTACCAGGCACGGGCCCACCCCCTAGCCGCGCCTGGCGGGCTCGTGAGCTCCTCGTGTGCCTCCCGGACTCCGTTTTCTTGTGGAGCACTCCTTATTGTCAGGAAAAATTCATTATATAACTTCCCGAAAGGTCTGGCCCTCGTATCATGCAAATATCCTCTATTTTCGTTTCGAGTTGTTTTCTGGCATGATTCCGAAGGTCAAGCATCATGTCATCTTCCGCCTCGAATCAAGTGCACGATGATGCTTGGTTGATGCAGGTGGAGTCTCAAGGATCAGAAGCTGGTGGGACAAACATGGAGGAAGATGTTGGGGATTCCTCTGAAGTGCACTCCCTGGCTTCAAGGCGGGGCACTTTGGCTGGCATCTCCACTATTCCAAATCCTCATCAGGCCAAGGGCACTATCAACAATTGTGGAGACCAGCAAGCACGAGCAGGGCTCCTTCCTAGGAGGCCTCTACACAGGTTACATCGGAACAACTTTCACAATCTGATTCATCACTATGGAGTTGAAAATACACTCCGTACACACATACCCTCCAATTGGGATATATCCCGTCCAAGTGTAAGTTATGCAGGAAAAAGCTCGTGGGGGCCAACCAACAAACACCTTCTCGAAGAAATCCAGAAGAACACCATTATGATTCAGCGCGTGCTCAGTGAGTTACTGGATCTGAAGGCTAGCTTGAACAAGCTGACTGGTATCCCAAATCCACCATCATAACCTCCGAATGAAGACAATTAAACACACGGGTATGGGCACTCCCCTTGGCTTGTGTAGAGCTTGGGGGAGTTGCCCCGGTATCGTATCACTATCACGTCTTTTTCCTTTACCTTTATCTTAGTTCGATCCTTTTGGTAATATCGTTATCTAGAAGAATAAAGTTCTTAGTATGATCTAGGCTTGAGTTTTGCTTTGTGTTATCCCCAATGTAATCGAGTTCATGAGTTATATAATAAAGAGTGTTTTAGTTAAGGGCTCTGCTTATTACCATGATCTAAAGAAAATAATAATAAAAGAAGAAAAGCATGAAAGATCATGTGATGATCTTATGGGGAGTGATGACTTCACATATAAAAAGAATGTTGACTGAAACTTGTTGTGGGTAGACAAACGTAGACCTTGGTCATTGTTCTAATTAATAGGAAGTAATAAAGAAAGAGAGGTTCACATATAAATATATCATCTTTGACACCATCTATGATTGTGAACACTCATTAAACTATTACATGCTAAGAAGTAGACGTTGGACAAGGAAGACAGCATAATGAATTATGTTTTCTTGGTTCCAAACAATATTATATGATTACGGATCCTTTAGCATGTGACGCTTGCTTCCACCTCATATTAGCCAAAACTTCTGCACTAAGTAGAGATACTACTTGTGCATCCATAAAACCCTTAACACAGTTTTGCCATGAGAGTCCTCCATACCTACCTATGGATTGAATAAGATCCTTCAAGTAAGTTGTCATCGGTGCAAGCAATTAAAAAATTGCTCCCTAAATATGCATGATCTATTAGTGTGTGGAAAATAAGCTTTGTACGAACATTTGATGAGGAAGACATAAAAGCGACAGACTGCATAATAAAGTTCTTTATCACATGAGGCAATATAAAGTGACGTTCCTTCACACTAAGAGATCACACATCCAAAACCTCAAAAGTGCATGACAACCTTTGCTTCCCTCTACGAAGGGCCTATCTTGTACCTTTACTTTTTATCTTTAAAAAGAGTCATGGTGATCAACACCAATTCCTTATTTTGCCATTATCTTGGCAAGCGTCATGTGCTAGGGAAAGATTTATATTCATATGTCAACTTGGAAGTAAGTGATCATGGATTATTATTGTTGACGTTACCCTTGAGGTAAATAGTTGGGAGGCGAAACTATAAGCCCCTATCTTTCCGTGTGTCCAACTTAAACTTTGATCTCATGAGTACCGCGTGAGTTTTAGCAATGGTAGAAGACTAAAAGATGATTGAGTATGTGGATTTGCTTTACAAGCTATTATTTGACTCTTTCCGATGTTATGATAAATTGCAATTGTTTCAATGACTAAAGACTATTGCTTGTTAATTCTCAATAAGATTCTTGATGCATGCTTTACATTGTGAATGAATTGTCACTTTGGTATAAGGGATTATATGACGATATTGTTGTTCTGAATATGATCATGATGCCTGCATGTCCGTATTTTATTTTCTCGACACCTCCATCTCTAAACATGTATGCATATTTATTGATCTCGGCTTTCGCTTGAGGACAAGCGAGGTCTAAGCTTGGGGGAGTTGATACGTCCATTTTGCATCATGCTTTTATATTGATATATATTGCATTATGAGCTGTTATTACACATTATGGTACAATACTTATGCCTTTTCTCTCTTATTTTACAAGGTTTACATGAAGAGGGAGAATGCCGGCAGCTGGAATTCTGGGCTGGAAAAGGAGCAAGTTTGAGATGTCAATTCTGCACAACTCCAAAAGCCGTGAAAATCAACGTGGAATTATTTTGTAATATATAAAAAATACTGGGCCGGAGAAATACCAGAGAGGGGCAGCCAGGATGTCACGAGCCTACCAGGCGCGGCCACCCCCCTGGCCACGCCTCCTGGGCTCGTGGGCTCCTCGTAGCTCCTATGGCCCCCATCTTCTCCTATATGATGGCTTTCGTCCCAAAAAAAATCAATCTACACCTCTCGGGAAGAAACTCGGCCGCCACGAGGCGGAACTTGAGCATAACCAATCTAGAGCTCCGGCAGGGCTGTCTTCCCGGGGAAATTTCCCTCCCGGAGGGGGAAATCATCGCCATCGTCATCACCAACACTCCTCTCATCGGAGGTGACTCATCTCCATCAACATCTTCACCAGCACCATCTCATATACAAACCCTAGTTCATCTCTCGTACTCAATCTCCGTCTCGCAACTCCGATTGGTACTTGTAAGGTTGCTAGTAGTGTTGATTGCTTATTGTAGTTGATGCTTGTTGGTTTGTTTGGTGGAAGATCATATGTTCAGATCCTTAATGATATTCAATACCTCTCTGATCATGAACATAACCATGCTTTGTGAGTAGTTACTTTTGTTTCTGAGGACATGGGATAAGTCTTGTTAATAGTAGTCATGTGAATTTGGTATTCGTTCGATATTTTGATGTGTTGTATGTTGTCTCTCCTCTACTGGTGTTATGTGAACGTCGACTACATGACACTTCACCATTATTTGGGCCTATACGAAGGCATTGGGATGTAATAAGTAGATGATGGGTTGCTAGAGTGACAGAAGCTTAAACCCTAGTTTATGCGTTGCGTCGTAAGGGGCTGATTTGGATCCACTAGTTTAATGCTATGGTTAGACTTTGTCTTAATTCTTCTTTCGTAGTTGCGGATGCTTGTGAGAGGGGTTAATCATAAGTGGGATGTTTGTCCAAGTAAGGATGACACCCAAGCACCGGTCCACCCACATATCAAACTATCAAAGTAGCGAACGCGAATCATATGAACATGATGAAAACTAGCTTGACAGTAATTCCCATGTGTCCTCGGGAGCACTTTACTTTATATAAGAGTTCGTTCAGGTTTGTCCGTTGCTACAAAAGGGATTGGGCCATATTGCTCACCTTTGTTACTATTGTTACTTTGTACTCGTTACAAATTATCTTATCATATAACTATCTGTTACCGACTATTTCAGTGCTTGCAGAGAATACTTTACTGAAAACCGCTTATCATTTCCTTTTGCTCCTCGTTGGGTTCGACACTCTTACTTATCGAAAGGACTACGATAGATCCCCTATACTTGTGGGTCATCAGGCTTGTTAGTTGTGTGAGATATTTTGCATACCTGTATCCCCAACACCCGATTGCATAACCAAAGATTTCGGAAGTTCTTAGGTGGGAATTCAAGTAGTTACCTAGGATCATATTTCTTCAGATGTATGAGGTCTATACATTTGTTCCGAGCATATGTTAGCTCAATTACTTTGTTGTGTATATTCAAGTGGCTTCTAATATCTTATGATGTTATCGCAAACCCGAAGAAGGCGTTCTTACTGATTTTTCAGTAGGAAGGTTATTAATGTTACTCCGTTCAATTTCTTTCAAGTCATTTGGTTCAGCTTATTGCAATCATCTTTGTCAATGATGTGTTGATGTTCTTGTCCATCTCCAGGATGGCTCCACCAACTCGCGGGAATCCGGGTCGGGATGAGGAGCTGTCTGATCCTCCACCACCCCCACCACCGCCCCTCCTTCAGAAGCTTGGCAAGCTGTGATGGCCGCAACCAATGTGAATACTCAGATGTTGCTTAGGCTGTTGCAAGAGAGAGATCCGAGTCAGGAAGGTTATCAAGGGAATTTTCAGAATTAGCCTCAGTTCGCGACACCCAACCAGTTCCTTGCCAACCAGCCCAAGTCTTTCACCTGTTATGAGCAGCCTTTTGATGCAGATGATTGGCTCCGTGACATGAGTACGCACTTCGAGTGCAGCTTTGTCAGACCAGAGGACTATGTCAAGTTCGCGTCGTTTCAGCTCAAGGGTCAAGCAGCAGATTGGTGGCAGCAATACAAGGACTCCAGGGGTGATCGTGTTGTCAGTTGGGATGATTTTTGTCGTGACTTCACGATCCATTATATTCTGACAAGCTTTGTTGAGGAGATGCGTGAGATGTTGAGGCACCTAAAGCAGGGAAGCAAGTCTGTCCATCAGTATAACGTCGAGTTCCACAATCTAGCCCGGTATGCTAAACAAGATGTTCCTGACGACAAGTCCATGATTTATCAGTTCAGAGGTGGTATCAAGGATGAGCTTCTACCAGGTATGGTCCTCCAAGAGCCTCGTGAGTTTAATCAGTTCTACAACATGGCTTTGAAGGTCGAGGCAACTCATCTCAAGTTGGAGAACTCAAGGAAGCATTCCAGGGAATCCTACTATTCTTCTTCCAGCTCTCAGATGGTCACTAAGCAGCAGAAGTATTGGGTTCCTCCTCCTCCTCCTCCTCCGTTTCGTCCCCCTCAGCAGCAGAGACAGTTCCGTGGTCGTGGTTCTTCCCACCCACCCAACCCAGGTTATCAGCAGAGGCCCCAGGCACCCAAGTCAGCTAATGTTCCTCCTCCAGGCAACTTCCGTCCGCTATCAGAGGTTACTTGTCACAAGTGTGGTCAGAAGGGTCACTACTCAAACAAGTGCAACCAGCGGTGTCTTCCGCCTCCTCCTCCAGTCAGACCTCCAGGCAATGCTATGGTGAAGCATAATCCCAAGTCAACAAGAGTGAACATGGTGAATGCAGCCGAGGCAGAGGATTCTTCTTAAGTGATCATGGGTAATCTCTTGGTTAATTATTTTCCTGCAAAAGTGTTGTTTGATATTGGTGCATCGCATTGTTTCATGTCAAAGCCATTTTTCATAGAGCATGATTTCCCTTCGGCATTACTAGATAGACCATTGGGTATAGTTTCTCCGGGCTCTTCGATGAGAACCAATTCGGTGGTTCCGGATGTTTCGATCAAGATGGGCAACAATTCCTTCTTGGCTTCTCCTTATGTTCTCGGCAATTTCGATATTGATCTCATTCTTGGCATGGGTTTTTTGGCTATGAACAAGGCATATGTTGATTGTCAAGCCAAAGAAGTCAAGTTTACTCAACCTTCAAAAGACGTGATCATTTTCTCAACTCTAGATGACACGATTCGTCTCTTTGCTCTTAATGAGAAGGGTGAAATCTCAGCCATTTCTCAAATTCCGGTGGTTTGCGAGTATGAAGATGTCTTTCCCGAAGAATTGCCAGGAATGCCTCTGCACTGGCTAGTTGAGTTTGTGATTGATCTCGAACCTGGAACTGAACCGGTTTGCAAGCATCCTTATAAGATTGGCCCCGAAGAACTAAAAGAGTTCAAGAAGTAGCTAGATGAACAAGAACGTCTGGGTCTGATCAGACAAGGTTCTCCTCCATGGGGTTGTGGTGTTTTGTTTGTCAAGAAGAAGGATGGCACGGACCGACTTTGTGTCGATTACTATACGTTGAGTAAAAAGAAAATCAGAAACAAGTACCCACTTCCCAGCAACAATGAGTTGTTTGAACAACTGAAAGGTGCCAATGTTTTCTCAAAGCTTGATCTTCGCATGGGCTATCATCAGATTCGCATCCGGGAAGAAGATATTCCAAAGACTGCTTTCAAGACGAGTTTTGGCTCTTATGAGTACACCGTCATGTCCTTTGGTCTCGCCAATGCTCTTCCAACCTTCTCCAGGATGATAAACTTCATATTCTCTCCTTCCAAGAATGAGTTCGTCTTGGTATATTTGGATGATATTCTCGTGTTTCGGAGACTGAAGAAGAACATGCAGAGCATCTCCAGCTTGTGCTTGACAAGCTAAGAGAGCATCGATTCTATGCTAAGTTTACCAAGTGTGAGTTTTGGCTCAATGAAGTGGTGTACCTTGGGCATGTGATCTTTGCCAAGGGCATTAAAGTGCACCCTAAGAAAGTTGAGGCAATCTTTAAGTGGGAGACTCCTCAGAATGTCAAGCAGCTTCGTAGCTTCCTCAGGCTTGCAAGTTACTGCAGAAGATTCGTGGAGAACTTCTCTCAAATTGCTAAGCCTTTGTCCAACCTCCTCCAGAAGAATGTCAAGTATGCTTGGTCTCTTGAGTGTGATGTGGCGTTCAATACGCTCAAGAAGAAACTCACTTCAGCTCTAGTTCTTATTCCTTCAGAGCAATCAAAGCCTTTCCAGGTGTTCTGTGATGCTTCCCTCCAAGGTCTAGGTGGTGTTCTCATGCAAGATAAGAAGATTGTTGCTTATACCTCGCGAGAGCTGAAGCCTAGCGAGAAGAACTACCCCACTCATGATCTTGAGCTGGCGGCAGTTGTGCATGCTCAGATGACTTGGAGGCATTTGTTGCTGGGTAGACCAGTTGAGGTGTACACGGATCACAAGAGCTTGAAGTACATTATCACTCAACCCAATCTCAATCTTCGATAGTCTCGTTGGGTGGAAATGATTGAAGACTTCAACCCAAGCATTAAGTATACTTCTGGAAAAGAAAATGTCATTGCAGACGCGCTTAGCCGAAAGGCGTACTGCAACAGTCTTATCCTGAAGCCTCTTCAACCCGAACTTTGTGAAGCCTTCCGGAACTCAACCTCCAAATGATTCTGCAGAGATTTCTTGAAAATCTTCAAGTCTCTCCGACTCTGGAAGATCAGGTTCACCAAGCTCAACTTCTTGATGCTATGGTGAAGAAAGTGAAGAAAGGTGTGGCCAAGGGCATTCTGAAGTATAAGTGCTTTCGCGTTGATGACAAAGATACCTTGTTCTTTGAGTACCGTCTGGTGGTTCCGAAACGTGATCTCAGGAAGGTTATCATGGACAAAGCACACAATTCTCTCCTATCCATCCATCCAGTTAGTTCCAAGATGTATCAGGACCTCAATCAAACCTTCTCGCGAACTCGCATGAAGTGTGAAATTGCTCAGTTCGTGAACGAGTGTGATGTTTGTCACAGAGTGAAGGCGGAACATCAACGTCCAGCAGGTCTCCTTCAACCTTTGCCTATTCCAAAGTGGAAATTTGATCATGTGGAGATGGAGTTTGTCACTGGTTTTCCTAAGTACAAGAAGGGCAATGATGCCATCTTTGTGGTTATCGACAAGGTGACCAAAGTTGCACATTTCCTTCCGGTCAAAGAGTCTATCTCGGCAGCTCAGATGGCAGAGATGTATACATCAAGGATAGTTTCTTTGCACGGTATTCCTCAGCTCATATCCTCAGATCGTGGAAGCCTCTTCACTTCCAAGTTTTGGGACTCCTTCCAGTCTGCTATGGGTACCAAGATCCGTTTCAGCACTACGTTCCATCCTCAAACAAGTGGCCAAGTTGAGAGAGTCAATCAAATCCTCTCACACATGCTTAGAGCCTGTGTGATTTCTTTCGGCATGAAATGGGAAGACTGCCTTCCGTACGCTGAATTTTCATACAACAACAACTTTCAGGCTAGTTCAGGCAAGGCCCCATTCGAGATTCTATATGGCAGGAAGTGTTGTACCCCGCTCAATTGGTCTGAAACAGGTGAGCATCAAATTCTGGGCAATGACATGATCACCAAAGTAGAAGAGATGTGTCGTGTCATTCATGAGAATCTAAAAGCAGCTCAATCCTGCTAGAAGAGTTATTATGATAACAAACATCGGGATGTCTCCTTTCAAATGATGACTTTGTCTATCTCAGAGTTTCTCCCATGAAGGGCACTCAGCAGTTTGGAATCAAAGGGAAGCTAGCTCCTCTCTTTGTGGGTCCTTTCAGAGTTGCGGTCAAGAGAGGTGACCTTGCCTATCAACTCGAGCTTCCTCCAATTTTCGCAAATGTGCATGATTTATTCCATGCCTCTCAGCTCCGGAGGTGCTTCAAGACTCCCGAGCATACCATTGACCTCCAAGACATTGATCTCCAAGAAGACCTATCTTATCGTGAGCATCCAGTGGCTATTCTCGAAGAAACTGAGTGTAAGACTCGCAACAAGTCAATCAAGTTTCTCAAGGTGAAGTGGTCTCATCATTCCGATAAAGAAGCTGCTTGGGAACGCGAGGATCTTGTTCGTTCCGAATTTCCAGAGTTCTTTCGTTCTTAGATCTTGGGTCGAGATCCACTTGTAGTATGGGAGAGTGGTAACAGCGCAAGTGCCCCCTTGCCATTTTTGGTCATGTATGTCATGTGGACCTTCCTTGTGTTGTGCTAAATATATTTTGCTTCATGTCATTCTTGCATCATGGCATCATAAGCATTCATCATCATGTTGCTTTGTGTGCACAAGGGTGTGGTGATGTGATTGTGGTGTGGTTGAAGTGTTATGTGTGTTAGGCTCTTGGGAGTGAGGTGTGTGCATGTGGAGTTAAACCCTTTCCCATTTCAACATCAAAGCAAAACCCTTTTCCTCTCAGTTGTTTTATGACATCACTTTCAACCTGCCAAATAAATCTATTAAAATGTTATGTTGCTTAAGTAAATTGTTTAGAGTGGAGCATGTGAGCTCTTTCATTTCTTGCTACTTTTGTCATTTTTATATTTTAATAAAATAGAAAGATATATTAATAAAAGTAATTAATTTCCTTTGGCTAAAATGGTTAGTTCATTTTTTTATTAAATAGGTGCATTTAATTTAGTGTCAAAATATTTTGGTTTTCTAAAAAAATCCTTTTATTTATGTGGGGCTTTTGTTGGGTTCTGTTTTGTTTTTAAAAGAAAGAGAAGGGAGAGCCCCAGCACAGATGGGCCTCCTAGACTCCCTGCCGGCCCATCCTGCAGCAGCTCTAGCCTAGCGCTCCCGCAGGCCCAGCCAGCTCCCGCGCATGTCTGTCGTCTCCTAGCTTTGTATGGCAGAGCATCCACCGGTGCCATGTCGACTCCTTCGATGATTTGACGGTCGTCTGGCGACTTTGATGCCTATAAGTTGTGTCCCCCGTTCCCTAGGTTATCCCCTCGAACCATTCCTCCCATCTCCTTCCTTACCACCACAGGTAAGCCGCATCCCAAGCCATCACTGTCGCCCTGTCCTCGGTGCTCCGGTAGAGCTCAGCTCATGCCCGGAGATAGTCTCCTCGCCGCGTCTCCATCTCTCTGGTGCGCGGGAAGGGATCCTCCCCGTGCTCCCCTTCTTCCTCAGCGGCTCGTGGGATGCCAAGGAGCGGATCACCATCGTCTTCTTACCCTTCTTCACCTGCGGATCGGGTGCAGTAGCGTGCCGATCTTTAGCCGATCGTCGTCGCCTTCCCAAGCCTCTTCCGACGCCATCTGCTTGTCCAAGGTAGGGTGGTATGGCCCCTCTCTCCTTTCCCCGTGCCCTCTTCGTGGCAAGCTTCGTGTGCACATAGATCTAACCATGTCGTCGTCGTCTTCCCGTTGCTCCAGCCATAGCCTGTATTTTTCTGTCGTTGCGATCTGTTGCATGTTGTTGCCAGCGTGCCCGTGCTCCCTTCTACGCAGATGTTGTTGCTGCATGCCTCGTGCCTCGCCTCGCCTCACCTAGCATGCTCCCAAGCCGAGCCAATGCTCGAGCTCGAGTGCAGCTTCGCTCTCACAGCCCTACTCGTGCTGGTGCCCTACCCCGTGCAAATAGGAGCATTAGGTCCATGGGAATGAAGCCCTCGTGTTCCCGCAGCTCCCGCCGATGCTCAGTTGGGCCGGTGGTCACCACAGTTGCCGTTGGAGACGATCCCCTCTCCTCTACCTTGAGGAAGAAGGAAGGTCTCTGGTTCTTCTCTGTTTATGTTGCGCGATGCCCCTCCTTCAGTCAGACGCCGCGTCGTAGCGCAATGGTGCGCGCCCGGGGAATCGACCGAGAGGTCACGTATTCAAATCCCCCGACCCCTTTCTCTTTTTCGGTTGTGTGTGTGTGTGTTCGATATGGATCACATGTGGTTGTGGCCCGGATCACGTATGCGTGCGTGTGTGTGTGAGAGTGTGCCCGTGTGTGTGCGTGTGTGGGTGGATCCCATGTGGCCAGGTGGATCTGCGTGTGCCTGTGTGTGTGCGTGTTGTGACCCTATGTGTGTTCTGTGTGTGTGTGTGTGTGCATGTATGACAAGTGGGCCCTGGCCCCACTTGTCATCCTCACAGGGGCCTAGTGTGACTGACCAGTGGAACCCCCTCCTATTGTATTTATTTGTTTTACTCCCTCTGTTCACTTTTCTAAGTCGTTTCAGACAAGTAAAAGTAAGTTGTTTTGCATGCTGTCCTAAATCTCTACATCGCCTTATAAAAGTGAACAGAGGGAGTATTTGTTTTGCTGTTTTATTTGTGTTTTTAGAGATAAATTCCATTTCTGGAAATGCCCAGATCTGGACATAGGCATTTTGGGCATTGGCCCAAATAGGAAAGTTTTGACTTATAAGTCATATAGGTTTTGTGCCTCTTCTTTCGAGCTAGGTTGTGTGTGTTCTTCCTATGCAAAGATATGGGTGTGATATATGATTTTGGGGTAGAAAAATCCTAGGAATCCATTAGTGTGATTTGTTTTAGATTTTGAGATAGTTTTGCAAAATGTCATTTTGTTCCTATATGTCATTTTGTCATTTTTGTAAGAATAAATCCATGCATGCTATGATAATTGTGTCAACATCTAAGTGGTACGGTTTTGTGAGAATTATGTCATGATATTTTCTTTTGACATGATAAACTTGCATATAAGTGGTATTCTTGCTCCAAAGTAGCTAATAAAATGTTGTTGATTTCAACATGCTAAATATTTCTAAGTCTGAGAATCTGTTATTATTTTTATGCTATGTTAGGTGGATGCTACCAAGTGTTCTGTGGTGATTTAGCTCAAGCTCAGTGCTATTGTTTTGTAGTAGACATTGTCCTCTACCATCCTGTTAAATTTCATGCCATGGGGTGGTCCCTAGAATCTTTGTTTTCTGCCATCAATTTGCTATCACCTTAACTCAGATTCCAGAAAACTGTGATTTTCACTAAGTCCCTAGAATCTGTTTCATTATGCCATCTTGTGAGCTTCATGCTTAGTGATGCTTGCTTGATTTCAAGTTTGTGTAGTTGGATGATATGTCAAGCATGTTATGTAGTTTATGTACATGCTTTGGTTGAGGTTGGAAACATCCTGTAGCTCTAGATAATTGTTGTGGAAGTTGATATGTTGCTGTTTTGGGCAGAATGTGTGTGGTGTTGTTTTGTGACTTGTGGGAGCTATGCTCCATGGTTTTTCTTGATATTTGGATCTATTGTGATTGGTTTTTCAATTCCAAACCAGTGGATACCTTGGAATACCAAGGAATAGCCCATGGCCTTCCTTGTCTTGTATTTTGTCTTTGTACCTTGCCGGGAGCGTAGCGTGAGAACTGTTACTCTGTTTCCTACGTTTTACATATGCCTTCGCATCGATTTTGCATGAATCATCCATATTTGACATGATAATGCATTTTTAAACAACTTAACATGAGGTTCTGTCCAGAATTGTAAACAACTTAACTATTGCACGGGAAACATGACCAGCTTAGGATTGCCATGTTAAATACTTCAAATGAATCATGCATCATCTTGTTATGCATTGCACCTTCGTTGTTTGTTTATTGTTGTTGTTTATCTTTGGGTAGATGCGAGTGTTAAACCTGAGTACAAGGATCCAGGAGAGTACCACTACGAGGACCCAGCTCTTTGTCCCTCTGAAGAACCAACATGCAAGATGACCGTACCCGGATCCCGACACTATTTTTGCTTTGCTAGATGTCTCGCTCTTATTGTTACCCTTGTGTTACCTACAACTTGAATGTCAAGCCTCCTACATTGCCATGATAGCCTCTAACCTCCACTACCTAGCAAACCTTGTTTGGTTAAGTTACCACTGCTCAGCCCCTCTTATAGCGTTCTTAGATGCAGGTGCAGGTTGTTTCCATGTGATAACAAGGATATCTAGAGATGTCACAATATTTTCTACTATTTAATTTAATGCACATATATATCTTGGTAAGGTGGAAGGCTTGGCCTTTTTCTCGGTGTTTTGTTCCACTTTTACCGCCATAGTTACTTGTTACCGGTGTTATGTTTCCATATTTTGCGCTCCTAACATGCTCGGGCTTGTTATGGGGACCCCCTTGATTATTCGTTTGAGATTAAAGCTTGTCTAGCAAGACCCAACATTGGTACTATTTCCTTAACAAATTAATAAAAATTCATAGGGCGTTGCAACCCCGTGGATAATTAATCAACAACCCGGGTCAGTGCTCGTCATAAGTGTTGGTCCAAACTAGAGCACCGTGCGGGGCCAACCCGGGGCATCTCGGGAGATTTCTATCAGGCCACCTGTCACACCCTGTGTTTGTAAAACATTGTTATGTTTGGGTTTATAAAGTTTGGATCCAACTAAAACTTTTTTTATGTGTTTGTACTTGCTTGCTATGTTGTTTGCTTGCTTGTTGATTGAATTTATTGGCACTACTAGGTTCCATTCCACTTCATAAAAATCTTACTTGATCCAACCCCTTGCCCAATGATCATTCCATGTGAATAGTGCCCAAAACTAATTTTCATCAAATTTTGCTTTAACCAAAAATGATTTGGTTAATTTAAGTTTCCAAAACCCCATGGAGTGAGGTTTGCACTGCAGGTCCTCAAATCAGGTGGACCCTTCTTTCCCAAAGGCTTTATTTCAAACCTACTATATATATGACTTCTAAAAAACCCCAAATATTATTTTTAAAGATTATTTTCATATTTTATTTAAGGGCTTTTTCTTAAGGCCAAAAACGGGTTTTCCTAAGGGAAAATTATTTAAATGATTTAGAAATATTTGAGAAAATTTAGAGAAACTCAGTGGACATATATTTTCCATATTTATGAGTTTCAACACAAGGGCATGATCAGATCATAGGCAAAACCCCTCAAAACCCTTTCTGTTTAGATGAAACTTTTGGAATGTTTCTATAAGAAATATTCTCAATAAATTCCAGGAAAATTCTAGCAAGTCAAAACTATCATGAGTGATGATCTTGCAAAGTTTCATCCCATTCCAAGTTTGTTTAGTTCATCAAACCCTCCCACAACCATTCCTGTCCAGAATCAAATTTGAGCAACTTTACATTGTGAAGTGTCTCCCCTTGGCCTCAAACTTTGTGGGCATGCTCTAATGGCCAAATAGTGATGATACACTAAGTGGTGCATCAAGGATTAAAGCCTAGCATCATTGGATCTACAGAAATCAGTTTTTGCCAATTTCTAGGGTTCACCAAATTTCCATTGGCAACTTTTTCTCTTTAAGCTCAAATTTGGTGGAGCATATCATTTTTACCTAGCCTTTGGCCCTGGTAAATACCTCTGTATGGTGGGGGCATCTTCTTGCCCAAAACACCACCAAACACCTTCTGGTGATTTGGTAAAACCCCCATTTTCACCCCTCTCTCTCTTACCCTTGGCCCCATATTTTTACCACAACCTCATGTGGGTGCATTTTACCTCTAGTAATATTTGCATGGCCAAAGCCCAAGTGTAGGTGTGGTAAAAAAACCTATTTCTACCCTGGCAGCATCTTCTTCTATCCTCTCCTGCCCATTTCTTTTCTCCCCTAGCTTCCCTTAGCCTCCAAGCATCCAAAGAGCATCTCCAGGCCCTCCAAGTGCTAGCAGAGAAGGTGGGGCACCCCAGAGCGTGCGGGCAGCAGCAATGCCAACCATACGCACTCTCTGGAGCATGCTATAGTGCGCTCCCGCACTGTAGCCAAGGCCCAATGGTTGCCTCCGACCACCATGGGCCGCCCCAGCATGTCCCCTCTGCCCCCCTCGGCGTTCGCAGCATGCCACCCGGTCGCCCCTCTCCTCTCTCTCTCTCTCTCTCTCTCTCTCTCTCTCTCGCACGCGCGCGCGCACGGCGCCGCCCGAACCGGCCAGTGGTCGTGCTCGCACGCGCGCACCCCCGGGCCCCTCCTCCTGGCTGCTTTCCCTCCTCCCACGCACGGACCGCGTCCAGGTAGCCCCCAGACACGGCCTCGCCCGCCCCAGTGTTCTGAGGTGAGCGCCCCGTGCTCACCGGCGCACCACGTCCACGATGAGCCGGTGGCCCGCCTATTTAAGGCCTCCCCGTGCCTCCTGCTCCCCCTTCTCGTTTCCCCTCTTCCTCCGCTCCTCCCCCATGCCAAAATCTCTCTCCCCCGTGGTCGGGAGCCTCCTCCCGACCCAAACCCTCGCCGACACCATCGGGTCTCCTCCTCGTCGGCGTTTCCTCTTGTCCCCGGCGACCTCGCGACCCCCCTCCGACACGCGACGCCCCCAGGAGCCTGCTTGTGCCCTCTGTTCCCTCCGCCGTGGCCTGAAGCCCCTCTGGTGAGCCCTCCTCCTCTGCTATCGCGAGGAGAGGGATGACAGGTGGGGCCCACCTATCATCCCCTCGCCCCTCTCTCTCTCTCGCTGGCAGGCCGGGCCCGCGGGCAGGTTTAAAGCAAACCTGCCACGCGCGGCTCCTCGCGTGGGTCGGCTTCCATCTTGGGCCGGCTTCGGCCAGGCATTCTAGCCCGAAGGGGCACAATAGCCTTTTTCCTTTTCTTTTTCCTCTATTATTTGCAAAAATCCCTCAGGCTAATATATTTATCTAATGACATTATTTCTTCCACCTAATTCCTTGAATAATCCCTAGAATTTAATAGTTCCATTAGTAAAAATGTTTGAAAATGTTTTTAGTACTGTTTTATTTTAAAACCTATTTATAGGCACCTTTGTGCCTCTGTTATTTTATTTCAAAAATCCTTTTCACAACAAAAACCTAGGAGAGTATTTTTAGTATGATATTTAGTATTTATCAGAGTAGGTTAACATTTTTGGTAGGAGTTTGAGTGTTCTGTTTTGTGTGTTTACTTATTTTTACCATTATATTTCGCGACGATAGATTGCGCTGTTGACGAAGAAGTTGGACCCAAAGACTTCGAAGACCCCGGAGACTTTGTTGAGCCAGGCAAGCAGCCCTTTGACCATGATAAGAAACCATTTTTATGCATGTCATATAGCACTTTACTTTCATAATAATTAATCATGTGTTGTGGTGTTCCCCTTTCAGTGGTATGCCTCTATTACTTTTCCTTTGACACTTGCATCATGCATGACCCTATCACCTTATGAGGGTTGTGCGGGTGGGAGTAGTTAGGTTGCTAATAGATTCTATGCAAATGGGATGGGACTTATGCATAGTGATGACAAGAGAGAGGTGATTTCAAATACTTTTCGAAAACCCCGTCAGGTGCCACTAATGCCTAAGGGATATGATGATGAAATGGGTGACCACTTGAGAAAGAAGTGGTGTACCGGAGCAAGTGAGTATGTGTGTTTTCGAAAACGGAGGGTTTAAGATTTGTCGACCGTCCCAACCTTACATGCGCGACCACGATACCCCTTATGGGACGGGGCTTTGTTGATTACTATGGTTGGTGCTAGCAAGGAGCCCGCATTACTGGTGGCAAGAGTGAAGTGGTCACTCTTGAGACGGGGTTGTTCCTGAGTGGAAGGTCATGCGTTGTCTTTACAGGCACCGAGCACACCGTTGCGTGCCCTCATGGATGATACGAGTGATGTATATCATGAGGGATGGCACCAACAAGTGGACTATTTGTTTAGTATCACCATGGGAAAGGCATTGTTCGGGTGCTTACCTCGGGTATGTTATATACCGCGGGTCGTGGATGACACGAAAGTTCCCCGAGTCTTGTGGGTAAACTGTGCAACCTCTGTAGAGTGTAAACTATTTGAATAGCCGTGTCCATGGTCAAGGAGAGTTGGGTGGTGCTGCTTATGCCACGTCCGGATGTTTTCGTGAAACATTGGCGTGAGTATGGGTGTGATGGTGACAAGAGGTCACATGAGCTAAGTCCGATGACTTAGCGTGAGGAATGAACTAAGTCCGATGACTTAGCGTGAACATGAGATGTTCAAACAATACTTATGATGGTATCTGCAATTTGCTCACATGAATACCTGCTAGTTGTTGATGCATGCTCACTAATTACTTGATCATGACATTTGCATACAAAATTAGCTTTCCGCAAATTTACCTACTTAGTGCTATATCATGCATCATTATCACCTCGTTCCACACTTGGGTTGCTTGCGAGTACATTCAAAGTACTCATTGGCTTGCCACTGGTTATTTAATTAGCCAGGCATGGAAGAATAGGAGTATGTTGAAGAGTTCATTGGAGACGAACATGCGAACTAGGACGCTTCCCAGTCAGAATGCCTGTAGGTTAAGGCAGATGGCATGGGTTCACGCTTTCGACCAAGATTTCCGCTACTTGTTCTAGTTTAAGTGTTTGGCCCGTGTGGCCCTATCTATGTAAGACTAAGACCTTTATGGTCACTATTTGTGTAAGACGTTAAGTGTGGATGTAAGACTCTTGTTATTCAGCTTCTGTGTATTCAGTGAGCATTGATCTCTGGGATCACTGTACACGTGCATTTGGTGATCTCAACTTATGAGTCGGGGTCCCCACACCACTATACGCTTCACTTATCTGTCGTGTCCTGGGAACGAGATACGCGGCTCCTATCGGGTTCGTCGACACGTCGAGCGGTCTTGCTGGACTTGTTTTACCTTTCTCGAATATCTTGCGTGAGGAACTCTGATCTTATTTGGGCTATCTCGAGGTGTCAGATTTCCTTTGGAATTGCCTAGAATGATCACGAGATCTGTGGTCGAGGTTATTCCCGTGGCGTGTGGTTAATTTGTGATGGATTAGTTGGAGCACCACTGCAGGGTTAAATATTTCGGAAAGTCGTGCCCGCAGTTATGTGGCAACTTGGATATCTTGTTTAACACCCGATTATAGTCAACTTGAAGTAAACTCTAATGAAATACACCAACTGTATGCGTAACTGTGATCGTCTCTGCTCGTGAACATGAACCAAGAGAGAACACGGTGGGGTTATGTTTGACGTAAGTAGGTGTTCAGGGTCACTTAGTGATCATGTTAGTTTTTGACCGTCTTACATAGACCACCATATTTATCTTCATGTTCTCGTAAGATAGCCACCAAATATGCTTAGTGCTTGCTACAAACTCAACACTTACCCCTTCCAAACCCATAAGCTTACATAGTTTCGGTACCCGGGTTACCTGATTGCTGAGTCCCCTATGGCTCACAGATTACAACAATACAGGTGCAAGTGTTGATGAGTTCGTGCCAGATGATGTGACCCAGCTCCAGTGGGAGTACGATGAAGAACGTGGAAGGATGTATGTCATGTACCCCAATGAGTAGAGAGTCCATGGTCGTGATCTTTAGGCTAGCAAGGCAGCTTTACATTGCTTCTTTTCTTCGTTTGATTTCGTCTGTAGACGGACCCTGTCTTCTGTATGATGCCTGAATAATTATGTGAACTTGTAATTTAGCTTGTGGAAAGTGTAAGCCAACTCATATACTCATCTGTTCATACATGTATGCAATGTTTACTGCACTTGTGAAACGGCGAGATGCGCCTCTATCCCTGTCGAGGCCCCCGTGCCTAAATAAGGATAGGCGCGCATCTTGGGTGTTACAGAGCTATTCCAAATGGCTACTCCACTATACGTATCAGAATTGCTACTAAGAGTCATCTGGATCGGTGTTAACGCTTGCATCGACGTAACTCTTTACGACGAACTCTTTATCACCTCCATAATAGAGAAACATCTCCTCGGTCCTCTAGTTACTAAGGATAATTTATACCGCTGTCCAGTAATCCACTCCTCGATCACTCTTGTACCCCTTGACAGACTGATGGCAAGGCACACACAGGTGCGGTACACAACATGGCATACTATATAGAGCCTATGGCTAAGGCATAGGGGACGACCTTTGTCCTTTCTCTTTGTTCTGCCATGGTCGAGCTTTGAGTCTTACTAAACTTCACATCTTACAAATAAGGCAAGAACTCCTTCTTTGACTGATCCATTTTGAACTCTTTCAAAATCTTGTCAAGGTATGTACTCATTGAAAGTGTCATCAAGCGTCTTGATCTATCTCTATAGATCTCGATGCCCAACAATTAAGTAGATATATCTAGGTCTTCCTTTGAAAAACACCTTTCAACCAACCCTTTATGCTTTCCATAAATTCTACATCATTTCCGATCAACAATATGTCATCCATATATACTTATCAGAAATTCGATAGTGCTCCCACTCACTTTCTTGTAAATACAAGTTTCTCGTAAACTTTTTATAAACCCAAAAACTTTGATCACCTCATCAAAGTGTATATTCCAACTCCGAGATGCTTGCTCCAGCCCATAGAAGGATTGCTGGAGCTTGCACACCTTTTCACATCCTTAGGACTGACAAAACCTTCTGGTTGTATCACATAAAACCTTTCCTCAAGTAAACCGTTAAGGAAACTATTTTTTGACATCCATCTGCTAGATTTCATAATTGAAAAAATGCAACAACTGCTAACATAACTCCAACAGACTTTAGCGTCGCTGTGGGTGAGAAAGTCTCATCGTATTCAACTCCTTGAACTTGGCAAAAACTTCTTTGCGACAAGTCGAGCTTTATAAATGTTGTCATTCACCATCAGCGTTCGTCTTCATCTTAATGGTCCATTTGTACTCAACGACCTGCCGTTCAACGGGTAAATCTACCAAATTCCATACTTGGTTTTCATACATGGATCCTTTCTCGGATTTCATGGCCTCTAACCATTTGTTGCAATCCGGTCCCATCATCGCTTCTCCATAGTTCGTAGGTTCATCGTTGTCCAAAAACATGACCTCCAAGACAGGGTTGCCATACCACTTAGGAGCAGCAGGCGTCCTTGTCGACCTACAAGGTTTGATAGTAAATTGATCCAAAGCTTCATGATCGTCATCACTAACTTCCTCTACAACTGACGTAGGTTCCACAGAAACATCTTTCTATGTTGCGCTACTCTCTGGTTGAAACAAAGGTTCAACAACCTCATCAAGTTCTATCTTCCTCCCACTCAATTCTTTCGAGAGAAACTCGTTCTCGAGAAAGGACTCGTTTTTAGCAACAAACACTTTTCCCTCGGATCTGAGATAGAAGGTATACCCAACTATTTAGGGTATTCTACGAAGATGCATTTGTCCGCATTGGGTTCGAGCTCATCAGGTTGAAAACCTTTTTCACACAAGCATCACAGCCCCAAACATTAAGAAATGACAGCTTAGGTTTCTGCCAAACCAAAATTCATACAGTGTCATATCAACGGACTTAGATGGTCCCCTATTTAAAGTGAATGTAGTTGTCTCTAATGCATAACCCCAAAACAATAGTGGCAAATCGATAAGAGACATCATAGTACGCACCATATCCAATAGAGCACGACTACGACGTTCAGACACACCATCACACTATGGTGTTCCAGGTGGCGTGTGTGGTGAAACAACTTCCACATTGTCTTAAGTTGTATACCAAACTCGTAACTTAGATATTTACCTCCATGGTCATATAGTCGACATTTTATCTTCTTGTCACGCTGATCTTCAACTTCACTCTGAAACTGCTTGAACATTTCAAACATTTCAGACTTGTGTATCATTAAGTAAATATCCCCATATCTACTCAAATCACCAGTGAAGGTAAGAAAATAACGATATCCGCTGCAGGTTACAACACTCATTGGACCGCATACATCACCATCTATTATTTCCAATAAGTTACTAGCCCGCTCCATCATATTGAAAATGGGGTCTTTAGTCATCTTGCCCATGAGGCATGGTCCGCATGTCTTAACCGATTCGAAATCAAATGAGTCCAAAGATCCACCAGCATGGAGTTTCTTCATGCGATTTATACCAATATGACATTTAGCGACAGTGCCACAAGTATGTGGTACTATCATTATTAACTCTGAATCTTTTGGTATCAATGTTATGAACATGTGTATTACTACGATCAAGATTCAAACATTCCCATTGGGTGCATGACCATTGAAGGTATCATTCATGTAACCAAAATAACCATTATTCTCTAACTTAAATGAATAACTGTATTGCAATAAACACGATCTAATCACGTTCATGTTCAATGCAAACACCAAATAACATTTATTTAGCTTTATCACTAATCCCGAAGGTAGAGAGAGCGTGCGATGGTGATCACATCAACCTTGGAAACACTTCCAACACACATCGTCACGTCACCCTTAGCTAGCCTCCGTTTATTCTGTAGCTTTTGTTTTGAGTTACTAACATTTATCAACCGATCCGGTATCCAATACCCAGGTGCTACTAGGAGTACTACCAAGGTACACATAAATAACACGTACATCAAATATACTTTTGTCGACGTTACCAGCCTTCTTATCTACCAAGTATCTAGGGTTGTTCCGCTTCAGCGACCGTTCTCCTCATAATAGCAGCACTTAGTCTTGGGTTTGGGTTCAACCTTGGGTTTCTTCACTGGAGCAGCAACTAGCTTGCCATCCATGAAGTTTCCCTTCTTGCCCTTGCCCTTTGTGAAACTAGTGGTTTTACTAACCATCAATACTTGATTCTCCTTCTTGATTTCTACCTTAGCGGTGTAAACCATCGCGAATAGCTCAGGGATCATCTTTTCCATCCCTGGCATGTTTATAGTTCATTACGAAGCTCTAGCACCCTTGTGGCAGTGACTTGGAAAACTGTATTAATCACTATCTTATCTAGAAGATTAACTCCCACTCGATTCAAGTGATTGTAGCACCCAGACAATCTGAGCACATGCTCATTGATTGAGCTATTCTCCTTCATCTTGTAGGCAAAGAATCTTGTTGGAGGTCTCATACTTCTCAACACGGGCACGAGCCTGAGATCCCAATTTCAGCTCTGAGAACATCTCATATGTTCTATGACGTTCAAAACATTTTGGAGCCTCAATTCTAAGTCGTAATGAATGATGCACTGAACTATCAAGTAGTCATTAGAACGTGCTTGTCAGATGTTCACAACATCTACAGACAATGCTCGACAGGGTGGTGCACTGGGCGGTGCATCAAGGACATAAGCCTTCTTTGTAGCAATGAGGACAATCCTCAGATCATGGACCCACTCCGCATTATTGCTACCATCATCTTTCAACTTAATTTTCTCTAGGAACGTATCAATAAAACAAGGGAGCTACATCGCGAGCTATCTACAACATAATTTGCAAAGACACTTTGACTATGTTCATGATAATGAGTTCAATTAATCATATTACCTAAGAACTCCCACTCAAATTGACATCCCTCCGGTCATTCGAGTGATACATGATCCAAATTCACAAACTCAAGTCCAATCATCACGTGAGTTGAGGTGGTTTCAATGGTGAACATCATCATGTTGATCATATCTACTATATGACTCATGTTCGACCTTTCGGTCTCTTGTGTTCCGAGGCCATGTGTGTACATGCTACGCTCGTCAAGTTTAACCCGAGTGTTCTGCATGTGCAACACTAACTTGCACCCGTTATATGCGAACGTAGAGTCTATCACACCTGATCATCACGTGGTGTCTTGAAACGACGAACTTTCGCAATGGTGCACACTCGGGAAGAACACAATTTTATCTTGAAATTGAAGTGAGGGATCACCTTATAATGCTACCGTTGTCCTAAGCAAAATATGATGCATAAAAGGATTAACATCACATGGAAATCATAAGTGACATGATATGGCCATGAACTTGTGCTTTTGATCTCCATCTCCAAAGCACCGGCATGATCTCCATCGTCACCGGCATGACACCATGATCTCCATCATCTTGATCTCCATCAACATGTCTCCATCGAGGTTGTCGCGCCCACTGTTGGGGATATAACCCCGTGATATGACCCGGCTGGAGGGTTCCGGTTGATAGCATTGGTTTGTGAGCCGGCCCACGAAGACAGGTGTCAACTGAAGGACCAAGAAGATTGGCGGCCCTTGGCGTGGGCCGGACGGCAGAGACTCAGATGTGTAAGACGTCTCAAAGATGACTTGGATAAGAAGATAGAGATAGACTCGGAGATATAAACATGATCCAATTGTGTAATTGTAAGACCCGACGGTTCTGACCTTCCATATAAAGGCAGAGTTGGGGCGACTTAGAGGTAGGTTATCGAAAACTAGGTCAAGCTTTTAGCCCCTTGTAATCGATACAACAAGCAATAACAACACAAGCAGGACGTAGGCTTTTACCTCGACTTGAGGGGTCAAACCTGGGTAAACTCGTGTCCTTTGTCTCGATCAACCCCTTTGAGTCCACTACCATGGCGACAGCTCCAAACTCAAGTTCGGTAACCCGGACATCTGCCGTGATAAAACCACGACAGTTGGCGCCCACCGTGGGGCTAGCGCTCAGTGGTGTTGAGTTCTCAAAGGGCTCCCTTCCAGGGCTTGAGGGATACATAGTTGGGAAGATGAGCAAGAGTCGCTGCGGCCGGCTCTACATCGACGACGCCGGTTGGGGGCTTGACGCTGCTTCCGTGGAGTATGGTTTCCGGGTTCCGTTCGGCGGGATCCAGGTGTTCATCGGAAACATCGACGGATCTACACCCGGGCCGGATGTCGGCACCGACATCGTCGAGCCGGCCCGGTGCCTCCAGCCCACACGTAAGGTAGGCCCTGTCCGTGTCAACCCGGTTCAAGAGCATGTCTTCATGGGCTTCACTCAAGGTATGGATCTGGAAGTTTCTGGATCTCAAGGTACTCTTGTGCACTCCGACGATGAGTCATCGAGTGGGGAAACAGAATCTGTGTACCGGCTCAGCAATGGTGGCCTTGGGGCTACGGTGACACTGGCCCCGAGTCAAAGCATGGCGAGTCAGATGGGCCGGAGCGGCCGTCTCACGCGGCGGTACTCATGGCAGGGCCAGCGGAGGCCGGGTCAGGAGCTAACCCTCCCCCCCCCAGCCGCCGGCTCGGGGCCTTGTAGAATTGATGGATGAGCTTGAGGCTTTGTTGGCTACGGAGGTTACACCAGATAATCAAGCGGCTCGTAATGCGGAGATTGCAAGGATCAAGGGTCGGATGGCTGAGGAGCGTCAGAGGATAGCTGAGTTAAAAACCCAGATGGAGGCGGAGGCTGCACGGCTCAAGGCCGACGCTTTCCGTTTAGGGCTGGAACAGGTCTCAGCGACGGCTGTGCACCACAGGAGGCATCAATCTCGTCTGCCGGAGCACTACGAGGCGAGGAATCTCTTCAACACCCCCGGCTCTGGGAGAGCGGCGGCTGCCCCTGAGGAAGGACGAGCAGCGGCTGACACGGCCCAACCCGGAGGGTTCACAACACCGGCGGGTCATTATTCTAACCCGGCCGAGAATATGGTAGCGGCAGCTACCCAGCTTGGAATGATCCCTATCCTAGATGAAGCGCCCTTTGCGGAGGAAGTGAGGAACGCTATCGGATATCTACAGATGGTCGTGGCTCAACAAGAGAAATATACTCACAGCCGGAGCCGGGTTCACTCCACCCCTCTCCATAGTCAAAGCTTCAGCCGGTGTTATGAGTCACCGGCGGTTTCCAGCAGTGGTCCGCATCATGGGCCGGAAGGGGGGCGTGCAGCGGTAGACGCGCAGGCCCTCGTGAACCGGGCAAGAAATAGGCTAGAAGAAGAGGCAGCGATGGTTCATCCGGGTCATGGACACTCGGTGTTAACGGAGGCCGGAGCCGCTGGTAGCGCTAGATCTGTGGGAGTCCCATGCTTGACTCCGGCTCTACGGAGCGAGAGGTTGCCCAAGGATTTTAAGGGACCCCATAAGGTTCCAAATTACACAGCGGATCTCCCCCCCCCCCCCCCCGAGGCTTGGGTCGAGAGCTATGAGCTAGCAATGGAGATGTTGGACGTCAGTGAAGTGGTTTTTGCGAAATATTTTATCATGATGCTCGAGGGTCCGGCTCGCACATGGCTAAAGGGCTTACCACCCAACACTATAAGTTCATGGGTTGAGTTAAGGGCGAAGTTCATCAAAAATTTCCAAGGGACTTGCAAGCAGCCTATGACCATTGTGGACTTAGATCATTCCGTTCAACAGGAGAATGAGTCGGCTCATCATTGGGTTCGGCGGGTGTCAACCATCATTCACTCGTCAAAACAGGTCACAACGGCTCAAGCGGTGCTCATTTTGGAGAATAATTGTCACTTCGTTCCGCAGAAGCAGAAGCTTGGCCGGCTTAAACGTACGTGTCAAGATATGGGGGAGCTCATGACGGCTCTAACAAAATATGCTGACTCAGACAACACAAAAGATCTAGGCTCGGATGAGGAGAAGTCAAATCAGGGGAAGAAGAACAACCAAGGCAAGAGTTTTGGGAACTACGGGAATCAGAACAGGCAGAAGAACGCCGGCGGCGGGTCAGAGCTGGTGGCGAATGCTAACACAGGGCCGAATGTTCCTAAGGCGAACGGACGATATAAGCCGTACCAGCGTGGCAACAGGCCCCCTTTCAACTTGGAAGCGGCGCTTAGGAAGCCTTGCCCGGAGCACAGCACGCTCGACAGGCCGTCAACGCATGCGTGGGGCGATTGCTTTATCATGCATAGGTTTAAGAACCAGCACTCTCAGCCACCTAATAATCAGGGCGGTGGGCCGCCCGGCGGCTCAGGCCACGGCGGGTCAGGTGCCGGGTTTGGTGCTAGCAGCTCAGGAGCGGGGAATCCGGGTCATAATAATTAGCAACATCAACAGCACCCTGGCAACAACAACCATAACAACCAGCAGCAACAGCAGCAGCAGCGCAATCAGTCTGGATTGCAGAGTAACCCGAAGCAGCTCAGTTCAGGGCAGTATCATGTGTTTACGACTGGTCACAGCAAGCGAGATGAGAAGCTACGAAGGCGAGCGGTTAATACGGTTGCGTCGGCTCTCCCATGATATTTACCGTGGTCGGAGTATGACATAATGTGGAGTCGGGAGGATCACCCTCCGCAGGTGGATGACCCGGGCCGGCTAGCTCTGGTAGTGGCCCCTCAGATACATGGTTATGGAGTGAATAAGGTGCTCATGGACGGAGGTAGCAGTATCAACATCTTATATTATGACACCTTCCGGTGGATGAAGTTGCTAGACAAGGATCTCAAAACTTCTTCTACTGTGTTTCACGGTGTGGTGCCTGGTAAGTCGGCGTACCCTGTAGGTAAAATTTCTTTGGAGGTGGCTTTCGGCGATGAGTACAACTACAGGGTGGAGACCATATGGTTTGAGGTGGTCAAAATCAAGACCCCTTATAATGCATTGTTCGGGCGTCCGGCTTACGCCAAGTTCATGGCTAGGCCTTGTTATGTTTATTTGCAGCTTAAAATGCCCGGCTTAAATGGCACAATTACGGTTCATGGCAATCGAAAGACGGCTCTTGAGTGTGAGGAAGGAGATGTGGCTTATGCCGAGGCTAGCTGTGCACAGGAGGAGCTTAAGTTCTATAAGGAGAACGTTGACCCGGAGGACATGACCCCGTTGAAGAAACCAACTATAGAGGCATAGCCGCCACTCAAGTTTTTAGCGGATGATACCAAAGCAGTAGATTTCACCTCGAGCGACTCATCCAAGCAGTTCATCATTAGGGGCTCACATGGATCCCAAATAGGAAAGCGCGCTCATCGAATTCATCCATGAGAATCGGGACATCTTTGCATGGAAACCTTTTGACATGCCGGGTGTACCGAGAGAGTTCGCTGAGCACAATCTTAATGTGAATCCGAAGTTCAAACCGATCAAACAATTTCTATGACGGTTCAATGAGGAGAGGCGCAAGGCTATTGGGGAAGAGGTTTCCCGGCTCTTAGCCGCTGGGTTCATAGTTGAAGTTTTTCACCCGGAGTGGTTGGCTAATCCGGTGTTGGTGCTCAAGAAGAACGACACTTGGCGTATGTGCATAGATTACACGGACCTCAACAAGGCTTGCCCGGCTGATCCCTTCACGCTCCCCCGTATTGATCACATCATCGATGCTACAGCCGGTTGTGAGAGTTTGTGCTTTTTGGATGCCTACTCAGGGTATCATCAGATCAAAATGGCAGTCAATGATCAGGAGAAGACATCATTTATCACACCTTTTGGGGCATTCTACTACGTCTCCATGCCTTTCGGGCTCAAGAGTGCCCAGGCGACTTACCAGTGGTGTGTGCAGAATTGTCTCCACAGTCAGATTGGCCGTAATGTTCATGCTTATGTGGATGACATAGTGGTGAAGTCTAGAAAGAAGGAAACCCTCTTGGAGGACCTAAAGGAAACTTTTGACAATCTCCGGGTTTACAAAATGATGCTTAACCCGGCAAAGTGTGTTTTTGGTGTTCCTGCAGGAAAGCTTTTGGGGTTCTTGGTCTCTGAGCGTGGCATCGAGGCTAACCTGGATAAAATCAAGGCTATCACTTCTCTGCGAGAGCCGACGTGCATCAATGATGTTCAGCGTATTGCAGGGCGGATTTCTGCGTTGAACCAGTTCATAAGCCGACTTGGGGAGAAGGTCATCCCCTTGTATCAGATGATGAAGAAGACATACAAGTTTAAGTGGAGTAAGGCAGCCGTAGAGGCGCTTGAAGCTCTTACAAAGCAATTGACTGAGCCGCCAGTATTAGCCGCTTCGGCTGAGAAAGAGTCGTTACTCCTCTATGTAGCAGCTAACAGCCGGGCGGTCAGTGTGGCGATTGTGGTTGAGCATAAGGAGGCAGGGAAAGAATATCCCGTTCAGAGGCCTGTTTATTATATCAGCGAGGTCTTGGCAGAGTCCAAGCAGAGGTATCCGCATTGGTAGAAGCTCGTGTATGGGGTCTTTATGGCTAATCGTAAGCTGAAGCACTACTTTTTGGGCCATCAGATAACTGTAGTAAGCTCTGCCCCATTGGGAGATATCATTCAGAATAGAGAAGCTACGGGAAGGATTGCTATGTGGTCTTTAGAGTTGGGGCCTCTTAATATCGGTTACACCCCTCGTACAGCAATCAAGTCTCAAGCCTTGGTGGATTTTATAAATGATTGGACAAAATGCCAGGCGCCTGAAGAGAAGCCGGACAACACATATTGGACTATACATTTCGACGGGTCTAAACAGCTTGAGGGGTCTGGTGCTGGGGTGGTTCTCACCTCCCCTAAAGGTGAAAAGTTTTGCTATGTGCTCCGGTTGATGTTCCCCTGTACTAGCAATGCTGCTGAGTATGAGGCCTTGCTCCATGGTTTGAGAGTCGCTAAAGAGATGAATTTAAGCCGGGTTAGATGCCTGGGCGACTCAGACCTTGTGGCTCAGCAAGTTTCAGGTACTTGGGATTCTAAAGACCCACGGATGGCGGCTTATCGACAGGCGGTTGATATTGTTGCAGGTCATTTCAAGGGATATCAAGTGGATCATATTGATCGTCGACGGAACAAGGCGGCTGATGCATTGTCAAGGCTCGGATCTCAGCGTAAGCCGGTGCCGCCTAATGTTTTTCTGGATGTGTTGTATCATCCGACTGTCAAGATGCCTTCTAAGGAGGATCTAGCAATTCCTGACCCGGAGGCGGCTTTGGTGGCGGCTCTACATGTTATTCCGGATTGGACTACTCCTTATTTAGCGTACTTGACGTGTGGCGAGTTGTAGGACGATGAGAGCCAGGCTAGAGAAATCACCCGCCGTTCCAAGTCCATGACAATTATCAATGGTGAGCTGCACAAATGCAGTGTGACAGGTGTTTTCCAGTGCTGCGTGTCACCAGAGGAAGGCCAGCAGATCTTGAATGAAATTCATGCTGGAGACTATGGACATCATGTCGGGTCAAGATCTTTAGTGGCCAAGGCTTTTCGGCATGGTTTTTTCTGGTTGACGGCTCACAAGGATGCAGAGGACCTGGTCCGCAAGTGTGATGCCTGTCAGAAGTTTGGCCGACGTGCTCATGTTCCGGCTCAAGAGTTGAGGATGATACCAATCACTTGGCCATTTGCGGTCTGGGGGCTCGATATGGTAGGACCCTTCAAGGGGTCCAAGGATAAAAAAACGCACCTCTTGGTGGCAGTGGACAAGTTTACCAAGTGGGTTGAGGTCGAGCCAGTTAGCAAGTGTGATGCGGCCACAGCGGTTGAATTTGTTAAAAAGTTGATCTACCATTTTGGTTATCCACACAGCATTATTACAGATAATGGCACAAATTTGTCCAAGGTGGCTATGAAGGTATTCTATGAGAAGGAGCATATCCGGCTTGATGTTTCAGCCGTGGCACATCCGCAGTCCAATGGTCAAGCTGAGCGGGCTAACCAGGAAATCTTGCGAGGGGTTAAACCTCGGCTCATGGTCCCTTTGAAGCGAACGCACGGATGTTGGGTTGATGAGTTACCTTCCGTCTTATGGAGTATCCGGACTACACCTAATAGGTCTACAGGTTTTACACCTTTCTTCATGGTGTACGGGGCTGAGGCGGTTCTACCCAGTGACATCCGGCACGATTCACCAAGGGTGGTGGCTTACGTTGAGACAGATAATGAGATGGCATGCCAGGATGCGTTCGACGCCTTGGATGAACCACGAGAGTTAGCAGCGGCCAGATCGACAATTTACCAGCAAGACATGCGACGCTATCATAGCCGCAGGGTGAAGACCCGGATGTTCCAGGAAGGTGACCTGGTGCTCCAACTCATTCAAGACCAATCTGGGATGCATAAGCTTTCTCCTCCGTGGGAAGGGCCCTTTGTGGTTAGCAGAAACCTCAACAACGGGTCATACTATCTCATTGATATTCGTGATGAGTCGGACATGGCGGGTCAGGAGACTTTGCGGTCATGGAACGTCGCGCACCTGCGGCCATATTATACTTAATAGGTGATGGAGATCTGTTATCATTGTACATATCATATTTATATAGAGTAGTACTTCTACCAAAGACTGGAGCCCTGGCTCTTATGTGTATCCTTATGCTCTAAGGATGAAATTTTCCGATGCAACAAGTTTGCAGTTGATGTGGTTCTTTGACCCCGCCGAAGCCTTGCCAGTTAATCTCGTTTTAGAGGCCCTGAACCGGTTAAGTTTACAGTGGCCTGCTGAGTTTATTTCAGTCAATCTCGCTTTAGAGACCCTGAGCCGGTTCACACAGTTGACGGCCAATCTCGCTTTAGAGACCCTGAACTGATGTCAATATAATAAGCTCTTATCAGTCAATCTCGCTTTAGAGACCCTAAGCCGGTTCACACAGTGGACGGCCAACCTCGCTTTAGAGACCCTGAACTGATATGATGCAAAGATTGGCTTTATGCCTAGTTTGAGTACATTAAGCGATGTTGTTGATGGAGGCTTCTTACCTTTGGTATAGCTTAACATGACCCTAAGGCAACAGCGTGTACATCAAATTCCAGTTGCTTATCAACTGCGGCCATCGAAGGGGGCTTCTTACCGACGGGTTCGCTTATCTCACCCTAATGGCTGGCTTTATGCCACTTTCCGGTTAACATGTTAGCCGCGGTTGTCGAAGGAGGCTTCTTACCAACGGGTTCGCTTATCTCACCCTAACAACCGGCGTTCACGCCAAAACTAGCTGTGGAAGGAGGCTTCTTGCCCTTGGGTATAGCTTACATCACCCTTCACACAGCCGGCTAGTACAATTACCAGTCGCGACTGTCGAATGGAGGCTTCTTACCATAAGGTATAGCTTACATAAACCCATCGACAGCCGGCTTTATATGATATTTTGATGATTGAAGGAGGCTTCTTGCCTTCGAGTGCAGATTATATCACCCCTTATGCATCTGGCTATAAGCCTCTTTAAAGTTTTCAACAGTCAACATTGTTACATAGAGGCTTCCTACTGTCAGGTATAGCTTATTTTATCCTATGAATACTGGCTCTTCCATGGCATCATATTATAAAAGAAGAAGTCATGACACTCCGGCTGATGGAATAAACTTCCCGGGTCTAATGGGTCCGGGCGAAGGAAAGACATCTCAGAAAGGTTACGTATTGGCTTATCAACAGCTGCAGATTTGTCTGTGGAGGCTTCCTGCCAAACAGAGGTATTATCCGGTTCTAAAAGGCTATGAAGATATACGAGCACCTCTCATGAATAATTGCCAAGTTTATAAAGCAGGAAGTACAAAGCCGAAAAAGATTGTTGAAAGCAATATAAAACAGCCGGCAAGTGCACTTAGATGTTATAAGGCTATTACAAAAGATGTTCTCAGAAGGAAACATCAGCGTTCCTCACAAGTTCCAAGCCGCCACTGGCGGATAATTACAAGAGCCGCTCTTGCTCTGAATATTACAAAGTTACGTCACTCGGTCGGTTCACCCTGCTCCGGCTCTCCCGCGGTTTGGATCTGAAGGTTGTCGAGTTCCCAATTGTAGTTAGAGACGGCAGCCAAGGTCCCTTCAAAGAAAGGTGATACGTTGAGCTCACCAGGGAAAAGATCCCTGCTACGGGCGGGTGTTAGGTCTTTGCATTCATAGAGAGGCCCACGGATCCTTTTGTCTTCATTATCATATGTTGCTTGATAACTCTTCAGATCCGCCTCATCCGCCATGACAGACGCCAGGAAGCGAGAGTCCTTGACGACTTTGAAATAGTCCGCCTCAGAAAATTCTCAGCCGTCGACCTTCTTCGAAGGATACCCGCCCATCATTTCAGGCGGCGTGAGATCCGGCGCGAAGGCCATAGCCCGGCTCAAACCTGCGACGGCTCCAGCACGGAAAGCTAACTTCTTCAGTTCATGTATCTTCTTGGGCACCGTCGAGAATAGTTCTAACACCCCTTTCAAAGCATTGGGAATCTTTTCCTTGTATTGTATGCTCTTAATGGTGAACATTGCCCCACAATACAGCTGCTCTGTGAATGTATAGATTGCCTTCAGTGAGAGGATGTTGTCCGTCACAAGCTGCCGGCTCAAGGGGCCTGCATGACCCGGACGAGATATGTAAGTCGCCAGTTGTTCATGAAAGATGATAGTATAAGGAGTACGATAAGGATGACTTACCAAACAAGGCGGCAGACGTCTTGGCGATATGCCGTTTTAAGCCTTGGAGCTCTTCAGCAACGGCAATGAGCCGTTTTAAGCCTTGGCATCATCCGCCCGTTTCGTCAGAGCGGCTTTCTCTGACTCTGCTGCCTCTTTTAGAGACGTTAACTCAGCAGTGGCCTTCGCTAATTCTTTGGCTAGAAGCTGGCATTTCTCATCGGCCATGCTTCGTGCTTCCTGTTGAGCTGCCAGGTTAACTTTAAGATCCGCCAGCTGAGAGCCGGCGGCGTTCAGAGCATCCTGCACATGTCAAAGCAAAATGTGAGTTGTTGCAGCAGCAAGGCTGTTAATATAAACAAGGGTTCTCAGTTCAAGTTATACAAGTTTCAAACAGATTGCAAGCAATATATTTGACACTTGGGGGCTAATGTACATTTTATCTGTTCAAGTATATAGTTCCGATTCATCTTCCTTGAAATTGACCCGGAACTTGGGGGCTACATTATGGATCTTTTCAGATCAGAAAGTCCCGGTTCAAATAAAATTTGAGCCGGCCCTTGGGGGCTACACTATGCTTTTGTTCAGTTACAAAAGTCCCGACTCAAATACGTTTTGAGTCGGCCCTTGGGGGCTACACTTGGTAGTATGCAAGTATTTACAGTGTGCAGTGTGTGTATACAGCATCTAAGCAAAAGTGTTTTCTACATAACCTTCAAAGAAGACCCGGTTCAACTATACATTAGATTAAATCCGGTTCTTGGGGGCTGGGGAAGGTTATGGCTGGAGAAAAGTAACATACCTCAAATTTGGTTTTCATCATGGCGACCAGCCGGAGTTCTAAGTCTCGGCTGGTGTTGAAGATAGCCGTAGTGGAGTTCTTCGGCTGTCATCTTGTCATATGCTGAGTCGAATTGAAGCTTTCGTGAGGATTCAGACGGCTCAAGATGTCGGGTTAGCACATGTGCTGGAGAAGGGGATTTCTGAGCAGACCCGGTGATGATGACATCTGGAGTCGCAGGAGTCTTGGCGGGTGTAACCGGCCTTGAAGGAGCAGCTGGGGAGTTCTCCATTATAACATCGTCTGTTGCTGGCTCTGTGGAAGCTGCTGGTGGAGCTTCTTCTGCTGGAGTTTCCTCCGGCTGTCCAAGATCCGGTTGAGCCGGGGCCAGCTGTTTAGGCTCTTGATTCTCAAGGATAGGGCCGGAAGAAGTATGGTTAGTCTTGTGGCGTTTCGCCTGGGCACTGCAAGGTGAAGGTCAGCGTTTGAAGGAGACTGGTATTTCGTCAAAACATCCTGATATTTCAATACTTACATAGGATTGATTTTTGGAGGAGGTATGACTGATGCTGAAGAATCGCCCGAAGAGGGTGTCTTATGAAAGCGTAAGACACGGAAATGAGAAGACATTTACAGACGAAGAGAAACCAAAGGAAAATAAGGGTACTAACCTCTGTAGGCCGCTTCTTGGGAGCCGGCGAGTTTGGAAGTCCAGATACAAGCTCCGTAGAGACGGTGCTCCGGGTCTGGCGTTGTTCAGTCTGTTGTTGCTTTTTTAAGAAGAAATCGGGAGCCAGATGAGCGAGAGGGTGAGAAAGAGGTAATTTCCTAACGACCCGCCGTGGCTTTCGGATGAAATATTCTGAGTCGGAGTATATGTAAGTTACCTCAGGAGCATTGGCGTGACTGGTTTCTACTTTGTCCTGCGAACACAGTAAACATTAATAAAGAGCCGGCAAGACAAAGAGTCAATTAAGTAAGTTAAAGATTTTACCTCCGAGTCTAAAGAGGCCGGGTGTTCAAACCAGTTCTCTTGGGGAGCTGCCTTTCTTTGCTTCTTGGTGGCGGCTTTCTTCTTAGTTGCCTTCAGAGGAGGTACATATTCCTTCTTCCAGAAGTCCGAGTCAGCCTGTGCAAATTGACCCGGAGGGAAAGATATCAAACCGAGTAAGAAGAATAGGTAAACATGCAACAGACGGAAGAAAGACAAATATACTTACAAGGGGCGCCGGGTTGGTCGCGCAGAAGGGTGCCAGCCCGATGGTGCTGCAAGAGCCGGAGGTCTCATGCACAAGGCTTCGGACGGTCATGCAGATGTCGTCCTCAGTCAAAGTAGCATTGCTGAAGCACAATTCGCTGTCATACTGCCCTGGATATTCATACATGAGCCGGTTCCTACGGCTCAGAGGCATGATCCGCCATTCTACCCAACAGCGGATCAGATCAGTTCCAATAAGACCATTGGCCAGGAGGGCTTTCACTCTGGCATGAGGCTTCTCGTATCTAGCGCGATCAGTAGCTGAGAGCCGGTCGGGCAGCGCTGTATCAGTCGAGAGCCGGGAAGGGCGATAACCCGGCAGGCGATGTTCTGTTTCAGGAGACGTGTCTCTGCAGTAAAACCACGTCTTGTTCCAATCTTTGGGGTGGCTGGGCATCTGAATAGCCGGAAAGGTGATGCCCCTTCGGCATTCGATGGTGATCCCTCCGAGTTCCAGACTTGGCCCGCTCTTATACTCTGTCTGGCGGTTGGCGTAGAAAAACTCACGGAAGAAGCCGACTGACGGCCTGGACTGAAGGTACGCCTCACAAAGGACTTGGAAGTGACAAATATTGGATACTGAATTCGGTGCCAGGTCTTGGGGATGCAGTTTGTATAAATGGAGAATGTCGCGGAAAAACTTAGAGCCGGGTGGCACGAACCCCCGCTCGATATGATCCGTGAAAACTATAACTTCCCCTTTCTTTGGTGTGGGGCGGGTCTCATCACCCGAAACCCGCCAGTTGATGACTTCCTTTGGGGGAAGGGTGCCAGCAGCTACAAGGTCTGACAAGTACTCTTCGGTTACGCAAGAGCCAACCCAATTGCATGAGTTGGTAGCGCGTGTCATGTTGGCGGCTTAAAAGTACTGTGCAAAAGAAAATGGTGACTAGTCAAACGAAAGCAGATGACTATAGCGGCTTACAGTTTACAGGGTTCTAAAAGATTAAGCTTTGAAAGACTCGGTTGATAAGTGCCGGAGGGAGTATAGCGGCTCACTATGGAAGGAAGAACCGGAAGTCAGTTAAGACCCGGACAAACACCTTTCACAAATTGTTACTAAAATTTTGGATCTACCGAGGCGGTGAAATAAGGTTCTACTCCGACCTAACCGACGAACAACAAGAAATGAAAGGGCAAGTTTATAGCCCGAACGGCCCGCGCATTACGCACGGCTGGCCCGCAAACGGCGGCGGTGGTGACGGCACGGTCTAAAGACGCGCAGCGGGCCCCGAGACATGCCCGTGCGGCCGCGCCGGAGGCCGAAGCGCGCGACGGAGGAACCGCCGGAGAAAACCCTATTCCTAAGGACCTAAACCTACGGGAAGAGGGGCGTACCGGAGTTGGAGACGACGGCGGATGAAGCTCTGATCCGAACAGGGTGATGCAGCGGCCAATGTTGATGACGGAGAGCGACGGCGTCGGAGCGGAGCGGAGCGGAGCGGAGCGGAGCTCGGGTCGAAGGGCGGCGGCAGGAGGAAGAAGACAGGCGCATGGGTGGGAGAGAATGAAACGTTTGACCCATGCGGGTCCTATTTAACAAGAGATATGAGGACGGTGCGGAATCCCAAGCGGCGACACCGGTCTTGCCGAGGCGGACGCCTTGATTCTCGGTAAGTGGTTAAATGCGAAAGATTTGGTGATACGTCAGCGGATCCTGTGATGTCACGCCGGGTCATTCGGTGGCGACTCTCAGACGATTGTAAGAGAAGGATGAAATGAGCTGGCTCACTTCAACTTGGGCCTAATGTTGGGGATATAACCTCGTGATATGACCCGGCTGGAGGGTTCCGGTTGATAGTTGGTTTGTGAGCCGGCCCACGAAGACAGGTGTCAACTGAAGGCCCAAGAAGATTGGCGGCTCTTGGCGTGGGCCGGACGGCGGAGACCCGGATGTGCAAGACGTCTCAAAGATGACTTGGATAAGAAGATAAAAATAGACTCGAAGATGTAAACATGATCCGGCTGTGTAATTGTAAGACCCGACGGTTCTGACCTCTTATATAAAGGCAGAGTCGGGGCGACTTAGAGGTAGGTTATCGAAAACTAGGTCAAGCTTTTAGCCCCTTGTAATTGATACAACAAGCAATAACAACACAAGCAGGACGTAGTCTTTTACCTCGACTTGAGGGGCCGAACCTGGGTAAACTCGTGTCCTTTGTCTCGATCAACCCCTTTGAGTCCACTACCATGGCGACAGCTCCGAACTCAAGTTCGGTAACCTGGACATCTGTCGTGATAAAACCACGACACCCACCATGCTTCTACTAATATTGCTACTGCTTAGAGATAAAGTAAAGCATTACAAGGCGCTTAAGGATTGACACACATGTCATACAATAATTAAAGACAACCCTATGGATCCTGCCGGTTGCCGTACTCATTGACATGCAAGTCATGATATTCTATACAAAACATGATCATTGTTCGGGAACGTTGCATGGGAAACAAAATTTTCCCTACGCACACGCAAGATCTATCCATGGTGATGAGTATATACGAGGGGGAGAGTGGATCTACATACCCTTGTAGATTGCTAAGCTGGAAGTGTTAAGAAACACGGTTGATGTAGTCAAACGTCTTTGCGATCCAAATCGTCGAGCGTCTCGCGATCCAATTGCGATCCGTCCCGATCTATCGCCGAACGGATGGCACCTCTGCGTTTAGCACACGTACATCTTGATGACGATCTCTGCCTTCTTGATCTAGCAAGAGGGAGCGGAGAGGTAGATTAGTTCTTCGGCAGCGCGACGGCATGGCGGCAATAGTGGTGGAACTATTCCAGCAGGGCTTCGCCTAAGCACCGCTGTAACGATCTAGAGGAGAAATTACGATCTAGAGGAGAGGGTAGCAAGTGGCAGATTTCTATATGCAAAAAACCTCAATACCTCTAGTATATATAGGAGGAGGAGGGAGGAGACTTGGCCCCCAAGGGGCCAACCCTTCGTTCGGCCGAAGTGGGAGGAGGAGGAGTCCTCCTCCAATACAAGTAGGATTAGGACTCCTTCTCTCCCACTTGAAACCCTCTTTCCACCTTGGGTTTCTCCTCCTAGCCGCATGGGCGTCTTGTGGGGATTTGGCCAGCCCACTGAGGGCTGGTATACCTCCTCACACATACCATGTAGCCTCTTAGGTCCAAACACCCCTCCCGATGGTCCCCCTGGTACCCTTCCGGCACTCCCGGTACACTACCAATGAGCCCGAAACTTTTCCGGCGACCAAAACAAGACTTCCTATATATCAATCTTTACCTCCGGACCATTTTGGAGATCCTCGTGACGTCCGAAATCTCACCCGGGACTCCTATAAACCTTCGGTCACCACCATACATAACTCGATACTACCGAAACGTCATTGAACCTTAAGTGTGCAGACCCTGCGGGTTCGCGAACTATGTAGACATGACCAAGACACCTCTACGGTCAATAACCAATAGCGGGACCTAGATGCCGACATTGGTACTACATATTCTATGAAGACCATTATCGGTTGAACCTCTATTTCAAGGATTCAATTAATCACGTGCGATGTTCCCTTTGTTCTTCGGTATGTTACTTGCCCGAGATTCGATCGTCGGTATCTCAATACCTAGTTCAATCTCATTACCGGCAAGTCTCTTTACTCATTTTGTAATACAAGATCCCATGGCTAAAACTTTATTCACATTGCTTGCAAGGCTTTTTGTGATGTTGTATTACCGAGTGGGCCCTGAGATACCTCTCCGTCACACAGAATAAGAAATCCCAGTCTTGATCCATACCCACTCAACAAACACTCTCGGAGATACCTGTAGAGCACCTTTATAGTCACCCAGTTACGTTGCGACGTTTGATACACACAGGGCACTCCTATAGCGTCATCGAGTTGCATGATCTCATGGTCATAGGAACAGATACTTGACATGCAGAAAAACTATACCAATAAACCGACACAATCATATGCTATGTTTGTAGTTTGGATCTTGTCCATCACATCATTCTCCCAATGATGTAATCCTGTTATCAAATGACATCTCATGTCAATGGCTAGGAAATCTTGACCATGTTTGATCAACGAGTTAGTCTACTAGAGGCATACAAGGGACAAAATGTTGTCTATATATCCACACATGCAATGTGTTTCCTATCATTACAATTATAGCATGGATAATAAACAATTATCATGAACAAGGAAATATAATAATAACCATTTTATTATTGCATTTAGGGCATATTTCCAACAGTCTCCCACTTGCACTAGAGTCAATAATCTAGCTCACATCACTATGAGATTTACATTGTAATGAATCGAACACCCGTACAGTTCTTGTGTTGATCATGTTTAGCCCATGGAAGAGGTTTAGTCAACGGGTCTACAACATTCAGATCCGTGTGCACTATGCAAATATTTATGTCCTCCTCCTTGATGTACTCGCGGATGGAATTGAAGTGTCTCTTTATGTGTCTGGTCCTCTTGTGAAACCTTGGTTCCTTGGCCAGGGCAATGACACCAGTGTTGTCACGGAACAGATCCACTGGATTCAGTGCACTAGGTAGTACTCCAAGATCTGTCATAAACTCCTTCATTCAGACACCTTCCTCCGCTGCCTCCGAGGCTGCGATGTACTCCGCTTCGCATGTAGAATCGGCTACCACGCTCTGCTTGGAACTGCACTAGCTTATCGCTCCCCCATTAAGAATTAATATGTATCCGGTTTGCAACTTAGAGCCATCCGAATCAGTGTCAAAGCTTGCATCGACGTAACACTTTACGATGAGCTCTCGATCACCTCCATAAACGAGAAACATTTCTTTAGTCCTTTTCAGGTACTTAAGGATATTCTTGACCGTTGTCCAGTGCTCCATTCCTAGATCACTTTGAAACCTTCCGGCCATACTTATGGCAAGGCTAACATCGGGTCTTGTGCACAACATTGCATACATGATAGAGCCTATGGCTGAAGCATAGGGGATGACACTCATCTTCTCTCTATCTTCAGCAGTCACTGGGCATTGAGTCTTACTCACCTTCACACCTTGTAACACAGGCAAGAAACCCTTCTTGGATTGATCCATTTTGAACTTCTTCAAAACTTTATCAAGGTATGCATTCTGTGAAAGTCCTATTAAGCGTCTCGATCTATCTCTATAGATCTTGATGCCTAATATGAAAGTAGCTTCTCCTAGGTCCTTCATTGAAAAACTCTTGTTCAAATATTCCTTCACACTTTCTAGCATTTCTATATCGTTTCCAATCAACAATATGTCATCCACAGATAATATTAGAGGCGCTATAGAGCTCCCACTCACTTTCTTGTAAATACAAGCTTCTCTGTAAACTTGTATAAACCCGAACGCTTTGATCACCGCATCAAAGTACAGATTCCAAGTCCAAGATGCTTGCACAAGTCCATAAATGGATCGCTGGAGTTTGCAAACTTGTCCAGCATTCTCTGGATCGACAAAACCTTCTGGTTGTATCATATACAACTCTTCCTTAAGGAAACTGTTAAGGAATGTTGTTTTGACATCCATCTGCCAAATTTCATAGTCGAAATATGCAGCTATTACTTACATGGTTCTGACGGACTTATGCATCACTACGGGTGAGAAGGTCTCCTACTAGTCAACTCCTTGAACTTGTAAAAAGCCCTTTGCCACAAGACAAGCTTTATAGACGGTAACATTACCGTCCGCGTCCGTCTTCCTCTTAAAGATCCATTTGTTCTGAATGGCCTTTCACCCTTTAGGTAATACTTCCAAAGTCCATACTTTGTTTTCATACATGGATCCCATCTCGGATTTCATGGCCTCTAACCATTTCTAGGAATCCGGGCCCATCATCGCTTCTTCATAGCTCATAGGTTTATCGTTGTCTAACAACATGACCTCTAATACAGGGTTGCTATACCACTCAGGAGCAGCACACACCCTTGTCGACCTACGAGGTTCAATAGTAACTTGATCCGAAGCTTCATGATCATCATCATTAACTTTGCCTTCAACTGTCGTAGGCTCCACAGAATCATCTTTCTATGTCGTGCTACTCTCTAGTTGAATCAAAGGTTCAACAACCTCAGCAAGCTCTATCTTCCTCCCACTCAATTCTTTTGAGAGAAACTCTTTCTCAAGAAATGTTCCGTTGTTGGAGACAAATACTTTGCCTTCGGATCTGAGATATAAGGTATACCAAACTGCCTCTTTTGGGCATCCTATGAAGACGCATTTCTCCGCTTTGGGTTCCAGCTTTTTAGGCTAAAGCTTTTTGACATAAGCATCACATCCCCAAACTTTGAGAAACGACAACTTTGGCTTCTTGCCAAACCACAGTTCATATGGCGTCGTCTCAACGGATTTCGATGGTGCCCTATTTAAAGTGAATGCAGCTGTCTCTAATGCATAACCCCAAAACAATAGTGGCAAATCGGCAAGAGAATCATAGAACGCACCATATCTAATAAGGTTCGATTACGACATTCGGACACACCATTACGTTGTGGTGTTCCAGGCGGTGTCAATTATGAAACAATTCCACATTTTCTTAAGTGACTGCCAAACTCATAACTCAGATATTCACCTCCTCGATTAGATTGTAGGACTTTAATCTTCTTCTTACGATGATTCTCAACTTCACTCTGAAATTGCTTGAACTTTTCAAACGTTTCAGACTTGTGTTTCATTAAGTAAATATACCCATATCTAACTTAAGTCATCAGTGAAAGTGAGAAAATAACGATATCCACCGCATGTCTCAATGCTCATTGGACCACACAGATCAGTATGTATGATTTCCAACAAGTCACTTACCCGTTCCATTGTTCCAGAGAATGGCGTTTTAGTTCTTGCCCATGAGGCATGGTTCACATGTGTCAAGTGATTCAAAATCAAGTGACTCCAAAAGTCCATCAGCGTGGAGCTTCTTCATGCGTTTTACACCAATATGACCTAAACGGCGGTGCCACAAGAAAGTGGTACTATCATTATCAACTCTACATCTTTTGGCATCAATGTTATGAACATGTGTATCATCACTATCTAGATTCAATATGAATAAACCGCTCACATTGGGTGCATGACCATAAAAGATATTACTCATATAAATAGAACAACCATTATTCACTGATTTAAATGAGTAACCGTCTCGCAATAAACAAGATCTAGATATAATGTTCATGCTTAATGCAGGCACTAAATAACAATTATTCAGGTTCATCACTAATCCCGATGGTAATCGAAGAGCGAGCGTGCCGACGACTGTCACATCAACCTTGGAACCATTTCCCACGCACATCGTCACTCCATCCTTTGCCATCATTCGTCTATTCCGCAGTTCCTGTTTTGAGTTGCAAATGTGAGCAACCGAACTTGTATCAATTACCCAGGCACTACAACGAGAGTTGGTAAGGTACACATCAATAACATGTATATCATATATACCTTGTTTGTTGTTGGCCGCTTTCTTGTCAGCCAGATACTTGGGGCAGTTCCGCTTCCAGTGACCAGTTCCCTTGCAATGAAAGCACTCGGTTTCTAGCTTGGGTCGAGCCTTGGGTTTCTATAACAGCCTTCGACCGACGCTCTAGAAGATTCCCCTTGTATTTACATTCTCGTCTGTGTTTCGTTTGGTTGCCGCATTCATCATTGCATCATTCCCATCATCTGCATAGCATCGTCACTCGTTTTCAAAAATTTGCATCCGTTCGCAGTTGTCGGTTCCCTCCGTTCGTGTCGTCGACCGTTTCGAGTCCAACCACACACGCACGCGCTCGCGACATCGTTTAAAAAACCGTTTTTAATGGCGCGCTAAAAATATTCCCGATTTGGGTCGAAACCTGGCGTGCGGTCTTATTATAGTGCAGGTAGGACGCCTACCAAATTTTGTCGCATTCCGAGTATGTTTGATACCCGAACGGTCAACCATAGTGGTATTTATCAGTCGTTTCGGTGTTTTAAAACCTCATGTCACGGGCTGCAAATCTCCCTCCCTCATCAGCCAACAACCCCTCTCCATAGCCCACTATCCCACCTAACACCTACCCCTTTGAACGGACCGTCCGATCACGATCGGAGGGTCAAAAAACCACCCCTAGACCCAAACCCTAGACAAAGTTGATATATATGGACACCCCATGTCCAAAAATAGCCTTCCTCCCTCCTCCTGCATCATTTTCCATGCCCACCAACACCCAGCGCCACCACCTAGTCGCCTCGGCCCGTGCGCCGCCGCCAGCCGGGGCCTGTGGCCACTCGCACGCCGCCCCGTGTCCCCCGCAGCCGCCTCCCACCGCTTCGACCTGCTGGGCCCGAACGCAGCCCGCACCGGGCCCGTCTGGGCCGAGGCCAGCCCGAGCCTCCTCCCCGTCGCCCTAGCCCTGCGCCGCTAGGGAGCCGCCTCCTCCCCGTCACCAGCAGCTCCATCGCTGGAGCCCGAGCACCGCCGTGCCTCCTCGCCGGACCCCTCACCGCCTCGTCGGAGCTTGCCGCCCTCCCGCCGCTCGCTGTCGCCTCAGGTCCACGCCGGAGCCGCCCGGATCCGGTCTTCCCCAACCCCGCGCCGCCGTCCTCATCCCCTCCGGCGACCGCCGACGTCGTCCCCACCTCGCCGGAGAGCCGCTATCAGATCTGCATCGTGCGGTTCCGGCACACCCTCGACCCCTGAGCCAAACACGTGTGCCTCCCCGTCCCGGTACCGCGGATCCAGATTCCTCACAAGGTAAAACAGCTAAGTCCCCGAACTGCTCATTTTAACATCATGTTAGCATTTTGTGTCACTTGTATCTCGTGATCCGTGCATCGTATGGCAATGTGTTATATATCAAAATTTGTTCTAGAAAATTGTGCTCTCCATGATGGTGTCACTTGCATGCATATTAGAGATCATCTTCATGCCAAAAACTTGGTTGCAAAAGTGCATCATGTCATTATGTGCAAATCTGTTATTTTATTCGATCTTTCGCCGATGGTTGCATCTCACTCGTAGGTCTTTTGCATGTGGTGCCTTCATGAGTATTGCTCTATGTGATGCCTATTTTCATGCCATGCCTCTGGTTGCTAGGTAGGACTTCATTATCATGTTTATTTCCTACTCTCAAGTAGCCATCACGTTACCTGAAATTTGTTAACGAAGAGTTCCATTTTGTGAGCATCATATTAAGGACACCATGCATCCTATGTAATTTTGGCAATGTTGGTGGTTGTCATTTTCATGCATTTTCCATTCATGTCATGTTCACCTTGTGTGTGTCATAACTTCTAGACCGTAGCTCCGCTTGAGATGTTCTATACATGTAAATCGACTAGAATGACGTGTAGAATTGCATGGTATGATTTATTCTGTTGATTAAAAAATATAAAATATGCTTAGTTCAGATCTGGACCAATTTCGAAATTAACATATGGGGTCGTTTCGGAAATGCTATAAGTTGTTTCCGGCCTCATTAATTTAAGATGCCTAGATAGATAGTTTACTTATGCTTCACCTCTTGCCATGTCGAACAACATTTAATATTGATGTGTACCTAAACGGGAGTGAACTAAATAATTCGAACGTGGAGTTTCGTCAATATGCAACTCGTTGCATATTGAACTTCACTTAATATGTAGTAGTTGTTTGTTGTGCTTGCCATGCCATGCCATGCGTTGCATATTAAACCGGACATGCATCATATTTTTTTGCACATCATGTCATGCATATGTTGTGGTGTACCTTGTATTGATTGTTTGTTTCGGATTGCTTCTTCTCAGTAGAGTTCCGAAAGCATTCGGAGTGTGAGGATTCGTTCGACTACGTTGGCTCGTCTTCTTCATGGACTCGTTCTTCTTCCGAGCAGGATCTCAGGCAAGATGACACATTTCCCTGGATACCACTACTATCATTGCTATGCTAGTTGTCTCGCTTCCATCGTTATGTCTCGCTACCTACCACTTGTTTGTCAAGCCTCCCAACATTGCCATGATAAACCTCTAACCCCTTCACATCCTAGCAAACCTTTGTTTGGCTATGTTACCGCTTGCTCAACCCTTCTTATAGCGTTTCTAGCTGCAGGTGCAATTGATTCCATGTGACAACATGGACATTCTTTTGTTATCACAATATTATTGCTATTTAATTTAATGCACTTATACACTTGGTAAAGGGTGGAAGGCTTGGCATTTTGCTTGGTGTTTTGTTCCACTCTTGTCGCCCTAGTTACTTGTGAACCAGTGTTATGTTCCATAACTGGGTGCTCCTAACATGCTCGGGGTTGTTATGGGGACCCCTTGATTTTCGTTTTAGGATAAAGCTTGTCTAGCAAGGCCCAACATTGGTACTACATTTTCCTAATAACTAATAAACCTGCATACGGAGTAATTAACCCGAGGATCTTTAATCAACCACCCAGGTCAGTGCTCCTCATGAGTGTTGGTCCAACCCAAAGCAGCTTATTAACGCTACCCGAGGCAACTCGGTGATTGGCGTGTTTACCATCGCTCATCCATCGTGTCCTGAGAATGAGATATGTGGCTCCTATCGGGATCGTCAACACGCCGGGCGACCTTGCTGGATTTGTTTTACCTTTATCGAACGTCTTGAGTGAGGAATTCCAAAAATACTTTGGGCTATCTCGAGGTTGCGGTTTTCCAATGGAATTGCCTAGGAAGATCATGAGATTCGTGGTCGAGGTTATTCCCACTGCGTCTGGTTAATTTGTGATGGACGAGTTGGAGCACCCCTGCAGGGTTAAATCTTTCGGAAAGCCGTGCCCGCGGTTATGTGGCAAACTTGGAAACTTTATTTAACACCCGGTCATAGCAGACTTGAAGTAAACTCTAATAAAATGCACCAACTATGTGCGTAACCATGACTGTCTCTTCCCGTGAGTCCTTATCCGAGAGAGAACACGGTGGGGTTATGTTTGACGTAAGTAGGTGTTTAGGATCAGTTAGTGATCATTACTAGTTCACGTCTGTTATGCGTAGACCACCATACTTTACTTTCTGTATTCGTAAGTTAGCCACTCAAATAAATGCTTAGTCGCTTGCTGCAATCTCACCACTTAACCATACCTCACCCATTAAGCTTTAATAGTCTTGATACCCTTGGAAATGAGATTGCTGAGTCCCTATGGCTCACAGATTACTACAACAACAGTTGCAGGTACAAGTAATGCGATGCTTTGATGTGAGAGTGATGCTTGTTTGTTTGGAGTTCTTCTTCTTCTCCATCGATCTAGGTTGGGTTCTAGGCGGCAGCCTGGGATAGCAAGGATGGATGTCATTTTGTCGTCTGTTTTCGTCCGTAGTCGGACCCTGATCTTCTGTATGATGTTTGAATATGGTGATGTACTGATGTGATATTGATGTATCTTGTGGTGAGTGTAAGCCAATTCCATATACTCATCTCTTCTGTACATGTACTTGTAATGATATCCATTCTTGCAACACGACGAGATGCGCTTCTATCCCTGTCGATGCCCTCATGCCAAAAATAAGGATAAGATCGCATCTTGGGCGTGAAAAGTTGGTATCAGAGCCTGTACCGACTTAGGAGCCCCCTTGATCGATCGAACTTGGCCGAATTGAGTCTAGAGAAAAACTATTTTGAGTCTAGTTATATTGGAGGGTAGGATTCTCTTTACTCCTTTTCTATGCTCTGGTGAGGAATTATGACTAAGGAATTTTTATTCTACCCTCTTCTCACTCAAATTTTTTTAGGATCACGTGGATATTTTGGAAATTGTATGATGCCGATGTGATGGAGTTCTATACTTGGTGCCTCCTGTTAGCAAGAAGTAGAGCTCCAAGGTATTCTTGGCGCATCGTTATCATTCAGTTTCCTTAATATCTCGGGACGGAGGATGTTCGAAATTGCGTCAATACTGGTAGTGGCGAGAGGAGTCCGGCAACCCCAGTACTGGTGGAGAGAGTTCGGATGTACTGCCATTCTTAGTATCATTGTGTTTTCGAGGGTCCGAGATAGATGGAGTTCCGAAGCCTCTGGTTATGTTTTGAAGGATGGATACAGTTGGGGTGTAGGGCTTGTTAGTTGTGTGAGATATTTTCCTCCTTCTATCCCAACACCCGATTGCATAACCAAGAAAGTTTCGGGAGTTCTTAGGTGGGAATTCAAGTAGTTACCTAGGCTATCTTTCAACAAATGTGTGATGTGAGGTTGGGTTTCGACATCTAGTGGATTCATTTGTTCACGGTCTTTCTTACAGAGGACAATCTCGATTTATGCTTCGTCAAGCCCTGTAGTTCACTACGCCTAGGGAGCATATTCGAGCGTCATTTCAATATGACAATCCAATGTACGATCGAGCCCATGCAAACCTTACCATGAAAATATCGAGCGGAATCTCTGTCATGTATTTGTTCTGGCTTGTTTCGTAAGCCCCATCCTTTGCTTTGTTTTGTATATGGTAATTCGAGTTGCTTGAATGTCAAGTGGTGATTTCATATCTTTCCTAAATGGTGTTTGCATATTTCCATGAGACTAATCCTTTGGATCAAAGGGAGTTGTCATATCAATTCTTTTCATCCGGTGTGCTCTCTTCAAGTGAATTCTATCCTTTTCAATATGTGCAAGATCAATCCTCGTATTTTTTTCCGGAGTTCGTCTCATCTATCCCAAGTTATCTTTTTTTCCCACCCTCCCGCCCTTTTTCTTCAATGATTAAATTCCCATCCAAGTGCCTTCTCTATTCATGTGATGCTTCCGCAATATCTTTTATTTTGTATCATATCCGGTGATTCATTGTGAAGATTCTCAAGTGCTTCAAGTTCATCATTTCTTCATCTCTGTTTTCTTCTCCGGTGGATTCAATTCAAGCTCTCGGTGTTCTTCGTATCCTTTCCAATCGCCAAATGATTCCCCATATCAGAGATTCTGTCCAAGTATCTCTTGTTTTTTGCCTCTCTCTATTCTATCCGCAGTGTAGAAGATACCTCAGAATACTTTCATTTACATTCATATCCTCTTAAATTATTTTGAGGTTCTCACCTCATCAAGTTCTTAATTTTTTCTTGTCCAATATCTCTTTCTAAGCAATTGTCTCAACGGTGGTTTATTTTGAGTGGGCCCATAACCCACATGGTTTTTTCCCCAGGATCTTACCTGGCTCTTCTATTCTTTCCGGAGATGTTCTCAAGTTATCTTCTAATATGACGTAAGAATGAATTTCATTAGTCATATGCCTTCTCGAAGATTGCTTCTAAATCATTTTCATTGTTGGCTCAACCTTCTTTATTCGTAATTCCGGAGTGTCTCAATAATTCATGGTGTTGCTTCTCGTCATCATTCTCTACGCTGAAGACCGAAGGAGAGTTTCTCTTAATCTTAGTCCATTCTCTTGAAGATTTGTCATCTCATATTGATGCTTTCCTCTTAAATTGTTTCCGGTCATGATAAATTCCTCCCATATCTATCCAAAGCATTTCATATTGTTTTCATCTCTCAATCCTGCGAAAGCCATCATTTCAGAAGATTTCATTATTCTCAGCTTTCAGCTTTCGTTCTCAAATTCTTCTCAGGTGTTGTTCCTTCGTTCGTATCTCAATTATTCCGGTGCTTCGTTCAAGATTTCCCTAGGTGGATCATGATCCCTTCGTTCTCTTGTCATGTATCTTCATTCATTCGTGGTATCTTCATTTATTTGAAATTCTTACCGGTGTTCTCGTTCAAGACTTCTTGAAGTTTGTGCTCTATATCTCTTCAATCTTTTCAAGAAGAACAAGTGGTATGCTAAATCTGTTGTTTGTCATCAATTTACGTGGTGAAGGATAAGCATAACATAATTCTTATTCTTGTTTCATCAAGGTGATTTCAATCCTTCTTTTGGAGTTGTTCATGATATCGAATTCTCAACTCTAAGTTGCCTATCTTTTCTACCGGAGTTCAGTTTTCTCAAATATCTCTTCGTGAAGCTTCGTCTAAAGCATAGCAAGGCCTCAATCTTGTCTTTTCGCAACCTTCAATTCTTTTCTATCATCCTTTCATTTCGGAGTTCGTCCCAATGTTTTTATGGTGGTTTGTTAAGGATGTAGTTCTTCTCGAAGTGTTCTTCAAGATTCTTGTTGGAGGTGCTCAAGTGTTCTTTATCTGGGATTTCTAAGTTCAACTCCTTCTCCATTGTCTTTTGAGATGGTGTTATTAAATTCTTGATTATGAGGAGTCTCGAAGGAAATTGTCAAGAATGAGATAAGTAAACCCATCATGTCTTCTCGGAGTTATCTTGGGTTGGATTTCACCTAAAGCATTTCCTAAGGATTGCTGATATCATGGTGTTATAAATGATTCAAGTGTCTCCTCCACCTCTTGGTGAAAGAATTTTTCATATCTTGTTGTTCTCAAGCAATCAATTGTTTCTATTGTGGCAGGTTGTCACCTCATAATTTTGAGATGTTTTCCATAAGCCCATAAGAAGCTATTCTTTTCGTTATTCTCCATTAACTCTGTTCAACCATGCTTTTCAAATTCATTGGTGGTAGAAGTTGTCATTTTCTTCTCCGTTCTCTTCTCTCCAAAGATCTAGCTTATATTCTTTTGTTCCGGAGGCGTTGTTATGTTGCTCTCTTTCAACCATCATCTTGTTTTATCAAGATCATGTTCTTTCTTGCTTGTTCATTTAACCGGAGTGCTGTGAAATCTTTTCATGACCCTATCATCTTATGAAGTTTTGATTCTAATCCAACCGAAGTTTGGTGTCTCTCTTTCAAATTCTTTCCATCATATCAATTTTTCCTCCCTATCCTACCAAAGTGCTGCCGAAATTTCTTTTGAATTCTTGCTTGTTCCTCATGTAATTCTCCATCTCGTTGAAACCTTCAATGGTCATTGGTTTCACTCATTTGTCAGAGAAGCAACTAAGTTAACCTCTTGCCCTTTCTCTTCACCTTTTCATTCTAGATCTCGGGACGAGATCCTCGTCTAGTGGAGGAGAGTTGTAACAGCTTGGGATCGACGCTCAAGAAGATTCCCCTTGTATTTACATTCTCGTCTGTGCTTCTTTTGGTTTCCGCATTCATCATTACATCATTCGCATCATCTGCATAGCATCGTCACTCGTTTTCAAAAACTTGCATCCGTTCGCAGTTGCCGGTTCCCTCCGTTCGTGTCGCCGACCGTTTCGAGTCCAACCACACACGCACGCGCACGCGACATTGTTTAAAAAACGTTTTTAAAGGTGTGCTAAAATATTCCCAGATTGGATCGAAACATGGCATCCAGTCTTATTATAGTGCAGGTAGGACGCCTGCCAAATTTCGTCGTATTCCGAGTTCGTTTGATACCCGAACGGTCAACCATAGCGGTGCGGTCATCAGTTTATTTATCACTCGTTTCGGTGTTTTAAAACCTCGTGTCTCGGGCCGCAAATATCCCTCTCTCCTCAGCCCATGACCCCTCTCCACAGCCCACTAGCCCACCGAACACCTACCCCTCTGACCGGACCGTCCGATCACGATCGGAGGGTCGAAAAACCACCCCTAGACCCAAACCCTAGACAAAACTGCTATATATGGACACCCCCACGTCCAAAAATAGCCTTCCACCCTCCTCCCACATCGTTTTCCCTACCCACCAACCCCTAGTGCCGCCACCTGGTCGCCTCGGCCCGTGCACCGCCGCCAGCCACCACCCGTGGCCACTCGCGTGCCGCCACGTGTCCCCCGCAGCCGCCTCCCATCGCTCTGGCCCGCGAGGCCCGAATGCGACCCGCCCCGGGCCCGATCTGGGCCAAGGCCAGCCCGAGCCACCTCCCCGTCGCCCTAGCCCCGCGTCGCCAGGGAGCCGCCTCCTCCCCGTCACCAGCAGCTCCCTCGCCGGAGCCCGAGCCCCGTTGTGCCTCCTCACCGGACCCCCCGCCGCCTCGCCGGAGCTCGCCGCCGTCCCTCCGCTCGCCGTCGCCTCAGGTCCGGGCCGGAGCCGCCCGGATCCGGTATTCCCCGACCCCACGCCGCCGTCCTTGTCCCCTTCAGCAACCGCCGACGTCGTCCCCACCTCGCTGGAGAGCCGTTGTCAAATCTGCACCGTACGATTCTGACGCACCCTCGACCCCTGAGCCAAACGCGTGTGCCTCCCCATCTCGGTACCGCGGGATCCAGATTCCCCGCGAGGTAAAATGGCTAAGTCCCTTAGCTGCTCGTTTTAACATCATGTTAGCATTTTGTGTCGCTTGTATCTCGTGATCCGTGCATTGTATGGCAATGTGTTATATATCAAAAAAATTCTACAAATTGTGCTCTCCATGATGGTGTCACTTGCATGCATATTAGAGATCATATTCATGCCAAAAACTTGGTTGCAAAGGTGCATCATGTCAATATGTGAAAATCTGTTATTTTATTCGATCTTTCGCGGATGGTTGCATCTCACTCGTAGGTCTTTTGCATGTGGTGCCTTCATGAGTATTGCTCTATATGATGCCTATTTTCATGCCATGCCTCTGGTTGCTAGGTAGGACTTCATTATCATGTTTATTTCCTACTCTCAAGTAGCCATCATGTTAATACCTGAAATCTGTTAACGAAGAGTTCCGTTTTGTGAGCATCATATTAAGCAAACCATGCATCCTATGTAATTTTGGCAATGTTGTGATTTGAAGTGTGTCATGTCTAGTTGTTGTTAGAGTCCTTGCCATGCCTATAATTGATTGCTATGATAAAGTTATTTCCATGTCAACATGCCTAGTCAATACCGTAGTTCTGGGAGATAGCTAAATATTTCCAAGTCTAAAATTGTTTTCAATTAGCCATGTTGTGAGATTCCTACCATGTGATCCATGCATATTTTGAGTATGATATGTGAAGATAAAATGAAGTGTGTGTTACATGCTACTGCCCCATGCTTAGTTTGTGCATTTTAGGATCTTGTAGCTTATTGTTTTCATGTGTGCAAAATTCCATCTTGCTGTTTGGGGCGGATTTGAATAAAGTTGTGTTGGTTGTTGTGGTTGAACCGTAGCTCTGTTTTGGACATGCCATAAATGAAACTTGATTAGAATTTCATGTAGTATCACAATATCTTGCTGCATTCATGATTCGAAATGTTGGTGGTTGTCATTTTCATGCATTTTGCATTCATGTCATGTTCATCTTGTGTGTGTCATAACTTTTAGACCGTAGCTTCGTTTGAGATGTTCTATACATGTAAATCGACTAGAATGACGTGTAGAATTGCATGGTATGATTTATTCTGTTGATTAAAAAATATAAAATATGCTTAGTTCAGATATGGACCAATTTCGAAATTAACATATGGGGTTGTTTCAGAAATGCTATAAGTTGTTTCCGGCCTCATTTAAGATGCCTAGATAGATAGTTTACTTATTCTTCACCTCTTGCCATGTCTAACAACATTTAATATTAATGTGTACCTAAATGGGAGTGAACTAAATAATTCGAACGTGGAATTTCGTCAATATGCAACTCGTTGCATATTGAACTTCACTTAATATGTAGTAGTTGTTTGTTGTGCTTGCCATGCCATGCCATGTGTTGCATATTAAACTGGACATGCATCATATTTGTTTGCGCATCATGTCATGCATATGTTGTGGTGTACCTTGTGTTGATTGTTTGTTTCAGATTGCTTCTTCTCGTTCGGTAGAGTTCCGAAAGCGTTCGGAGTGTGAGGATTCGTTCGACTACGTTGGCTCGTCTTCTTCATGGACTCGTTCTTCTTCCGAGCAGGATCTCAGGCAAGATGACACATTTCTCTGGATACCATTACTATCATTGCTATGCTAGTTGTCTTCCTTCCATCATTATGTCTTGCTACCTACCACTTGTTTGTCAAGCCTCCCAACATTGCCATGATAAACCTCTAACCCCTTCACATCCCAGCAAACCTTTGTTTGGCTATGTTACCGCTTGCTCAGCCCTTCTTATAGCGTTTCTAGCTGCAGGTGCAATTGCTTCCATATGACCACATGGGCATTCTTTTGTTATCACAATATTATTGCTATTTAATTTAAATCACTTATACACTTGGTAAAGGGTGGAAGGCTTGGCCTTTTACTCGGTGTTTTGTTCCACTCTTGCCGCCCTAGTTACTTGTGAACTGGTGTTATGTTCCATAATTGAGCTCTCCTAACATGCTCGGGGTTGTTATGGGGACCCCCTTGATTTTCGTTTTAGGATAAAGCTTGCCTGGCAAGGCCCGACGTTGGTACTACAGTTGCCTAATAACTAATAAACCTGCATACGGAGTAATTAACCCGAGGATCTTTAATCAACCACCCGGGCTAGTGCTCCTCATGAATGTTGGTCCAACCTAGAGCAGCTTATTAACGCTACCCTGAGCAACTCGGTGCCTGGCGTGGTAACCATCGCTCATCCGTCGTGTCCTGAGAACGAGATATGCGGCTCCTATCGGGGTCGTCGACACCGGGTGACCTTGCTGGATTTGTTTTATCTTTCTCGACCGTCTTGAGTGAGGAATTCCGAAAATACTTTGGGCTATCTCGAGGTTGTGGTTTTCCAATGGAATTGCCTAGGAAAATCATGAGATTCGTGGTCGAGGTTATTGCTGATGCGTGTGGTTAATTTGTGATGGACGAGTTGGAGCACCCCTGCAGGGTTAAATCTTTCGGAAAGCCATGCTTAGCAAAATTTAAGTAAACTCTAATAAAATGCACCAAATGTGTGCGTAACTGTGACTGTCTCTTCTCGTGAGTCCTTATCCGAGAGAGAACACGGCGGGGTTATGTTTGACGTAACTAGGTGTTCAGGATCAGTTAGCGATCATTACTAGTTCACGTCTGTTATATGTAGACCATCATACTTTACTTTCTGTATTCGTAAGTTAGCCACTCAAATAAATGCTTAGTCGTGTGCTGCAGCCTCACCACTTAACCATACCTCACCCATTAAGCTTTAATAGTCTTGATACCCTTGGAAATGAGATCGCTGAGTCCCTGTGGCTCATAGATTACTACAACAACAGTTGTAGGTACAGGTAATGTGATGCTTTGATGTGAGAGCGATGCTTGTTTGTTTGGAGTTCTTCTTCTTCATCATAGATCTAGGTTGGGTTCCAGGCGGCAGCCTGAGATAGCAAGGATGGATTTCAATTTGTTGTTTATTTTCGTCTGTAGTCGGACCCTGCTCTTTTGTATGATGTTTGAATATGGTGATGTATTGATGTGATATTGATGTAGCTTGTGGTGAGTGTAAGCCAATTCCATATACTCATCTCTTTTGTACATGTACTTGTAATGATATCCATTCTTGCAACACGACGAGATGCGCTTATATCTCTGTTGAGGCCTTCGTGCCAAAAATAAGGATAGGATCGCATCTTGGGCGTGATAGTTTCTTCACGGGAGGGGCAACTGCTTTGCCACTCTTCTTAGAGTTACCCTTCTTGACCTTGCCATTATTGTTGAAATTAGTGGTTTTATTGACCATCAACACTTGATGCTCGTTCTAAATCTCAGACTCAGCAACTTTTAACATCGCAAACAGCTCGGCGACTGACTTGTTCATCTTGTGCATGTTATAGTTCAACACGAAGCTCTTGTAGCTAGGTGGCAATAACTCTGTCAATGATCGCCTCTGCCGGAAGGGGCATCCCCAATTCAGCCAGACGGGTAGAATACCCACACATTGTGAGTATGTGTTCACTCACAGAGCCGTTCTCCTACATTTTGTAAGCATAGAACTTACACTACAAGAAATACGCTCGTTTATGACAAAAATAGTGACAGGGGTTTAATTGGTCATAGATCCATGACCAAAATTCACAAATTAGTCATGGAGAGTTTGGAAGGGTTGAAACCCTATAATCTTATGACAATTCATGGCCAAAAGGTCATTATTCCAATGCATATGATGGTCATAAAGATGTGAATTGTGCATATTACCTTATTTTAGTTCCATCTTGACCAATATATATTGTCACAGAAACTAGATGAGGGTGACTGGATGGCAACTCATCAATTCCGTCTACATGGCGTGCCTAGTTGTACATCATCATAGAAATAGATGAGGGTGACCAGATCTATTACCTATTGTCGTGGTTTTATCACGGCAGATGTCCGGGTGAACGGACTTGGATTTGAGGCCATTGCTAATGTGATGGACTCAAAAGGGGTTGGTTGGGGCGAAGGACACGAGTTTACCCATGTTCGGCCCCTCAAGATGAGGTAACAGCCTACGTCCTACTTGTGCTTGTATTGCTTGATGTATCGATTACAAGGGAGCTATTGCTTGACCTAGTTCTCGATAGCCTGATCTCTAAGTCGCCACGGGTCTTGCCTTTATATCCATCCGAGTCTACCTCTACCTTATCTTGCCTTTCCTGACCAAGTTGTCTCCGGGCGGCTTACATGCCCGGGTCTTCTCCGTCTGGGCCACGTTCCGTCCCATCATGTCAAGCCGCCAAGCGTCTTGCACCTTAAGTCTTCACGGCTCACTCTTGGGCTGGTGTACGAGCCGCCTGGTGTGACCCGGAGCCCTCAGGGCGGGTCTCACCGTGGGGTTATATCCCCAACATTAGGCCCCAGGTTGATTTGAGCTTGCTCACTTCAGTCTTCTTCTTACTCCTTGGCGAGTCGCCCAGAAAATAATGACCCGCCATGACGTCACGTCAAATCTGTCAAAAAAGATCCTCTAACGCACGCAACGAATCTTCCCTTATGAAATGGAAAGTCCAAGAATCGAGGCGTCCGCCTCGGTCAAATGACATCCGACGCCTGGATTTTCACGCCTGTTTCTATTAAATAGGACAGCAAGGGGCAGCATTTGCCTTCTCCCGCTCGCTCTTCATCTCTTTCCTTCCGACGCCTCTGCTCCAACGCATCCCGCTCCGGCGTCGTCTCCTCATCATCATTGACAAGGCCGCTGCATCAACCTGACTCGTTCCAGAGCTCCCTCCGCGTTCATCGCGCCGTCTTTGGTGAGTCCTTCTTCCCCTAGATCCATAACCGTTGCGGTAGGGTTTCATGGAGCTCCGCCGCCGCCGCTCAGAACTCGGGCTTCCATCAATGCCGGCCATATTTAGCCCATGAACCTTTGCCGATATCTTGTCCCCACTGCGCCACTATGTAGGAGACTGATAGTAATGCTACTCAGATTCACCACAGCTCCGTCCGTCATTTTAAACTTTCTCTGTTTTCGCTAGTACGTCTCTAGGTGTGAAAATAGAAACATTTCCTTTGTTTTTGTAGATCCGCAATCTTAGCGATACTTTGCGAAACCTGTTTTCAGCACTTAGCCAAATTTCACTCTGTCTTCTCATAACCTTGATCCGCCGTGCAGTTCCGGCTCTCACCAGTCGGATCTTGGCATCTCATCCTTAAGGTCTTAAGCTTTTAAGCCGCCTGTAGATATCTGCCATTTCTTGACTCGCCGTATATGGTTACTTTGCACGGTTTTAAACCGCTGCCATGTCTCGCGCATCCAACTCCTGCAATTGGGTCAGCTCTTGCATCACCGAAGAGTTCCTGATGGACTTTGTACACGCAGGCACCCTTCCTGCCAAAGAGGTCATCCATTGGCGGGTTCCGGGTAATGAACTGAAGCCCGTTCCTCAGGAGGGCGAGGTAGTTGTTTTTTCGGATCACGTTGAATGTGGGTTCGTACCCCCTGGCTCAAAATTCTTTCGGGATGTCCTTCATTTTTACAAGATGCATCCTCAAGACCTTTCCCCCAATTTCGTCTCAAACATATGCAACTTCCAAGTGCTCAGCGAGGTCTATCTGCAAACTAAGACGTGTGTGGGTCTCTTCCGGGAATTCTTTTACGCGAATCGGCAAACTGAAGTGAAGGTCGGCCCAAGCTTAGAACTCGGTGGGATTTCCATTCAAAGACGTCGGGACATAATCTTTCCGGTTGTGCAGATGCTGAGTCATCCAAAAGATTATCGCCCCTCTCGGCTCAAAACAACCTCTGAGCTTCCCGGCCGGCTATCAACTTCTGAACGTGCAAGGCACGAGCCGGCTCACACCAAGATTAGAGCCCTCATGGCCAACGGATTGACGGGATTGGACTTGATCCGCTGTTGGATCTCTTGGAGGATTATGCCTTTGAGCCAAAGAAGCCGCCTCATGTGCGAATACTCGGGCCAGTATGATGATTCCCTATGCTTCAGCCGGACAACATTAACCGAATATGATATTACAACTGTCATCCAAAGTCTTGTCCATGAGATGTCAAGAGCTTGCAGCGCCATTGGGTTGGCGCCTTTCTATGTCATTAATCCGGCCCCAGACGTAAGGCGACTCTTCATAGTCTCTTCTCTTTGTTTAGTTATGTCTTGGCAATTCATCGATATTAACCGCCTTACCTTTTCAGGCTGACTCCGACTTCTGGAAGAAGAAATATGTTCCTCCTCTGAAGAAAAACAAGAATAAGGCCCCGGCCAAGAGGACGGAGAAGACCACCCCTCAAGAGGAATGGTTTGAACTGCCAGAATCGTCCGGCTTAGAGGTATAATTTGACTACTTTTTGTAACCTCGTTATTCACCTTATTGATAACAACTTATTCACAGGACGAGGTAGAGACGAGCCGTGCCAACGCCCCTGAGGTGACTTATGTTTCATCCGACTCAGAATGTTTTGTACCCCAGAAGATACTGCGGGTCATTCGAAAAGTTCCCCTTTCTCATCCTCTTCCTTATTTGGATCCCCAATTTCTTTTGAAAAAGCAACAGCAAGCTGACCGATGCCAGACCCGGAGCGCCGGCTCTACTGATCTCATGTCCAGGTTACCTAACTCCCCGACTCAGAAGAAGCGCCCCGCAGAGGTATGTATTTCTTCTCTATTTGATTTTACTAGCTTTTCCTTTGTAATTTCAACACTGCCTTATATTATCTGAACTGTATCTCAGGGATCACCTTTGTCCAGTGACTCTACGGCCACTGCTCTACCGCCTCCAAAGATTAATCTGTTGTACATGTTTTTCTAGCCTTACGTCCAGCTCTTGGCGGTTGTAACCCTTGGACTCTGACTTTCATGCTTTTCTAGGGCTCAAGCTAAGCGGAGGAAAACCAACAAGCCCTCCCCTGGCCCTACTACTCAAGAATCGGAGCTTGCTAAGCCGGACGCGCCTATGTCGGATGCGGATCCCCTAGTGACTTCTGCAGAGCCGACTGCTGATGACGTTATTCCGAGAGCCTGCAAAGGGACCTTTCCAAGCCGCCGAGCCCTGCCAAGGCTGCTGATGATACCGCTGCCCCGGATGTCGTGATTACCAGCGCCGGCTTGCACTCTCCTTCATCTCACGTGCTGACCAAGCATAGTGACACGGCTGAAGCTTCCAGGAAGTTGGAGTTTGACCTCCCCGCCTTAGAGAAAATGACAGCTGATGAACTTCATGCTGGCTACTTGAACCGGTTGTCTACAAGCCGGGATCTGGAGCTCAAACTCGTTAACTTAATGAGGAAAAAATATGAGTTATTCCTTTCTCCTCCTTATACCCTTATGTAGACCCCAAGGGACGGGTTAATATTGGCTGATATTAATCCGGCTCTTCCGTCTTAATAGAAGTAGAAACCTCCAACATGTAGGCCACAACTTACTTAGATGTGATCTCAAACCATTGTCGTTAACCCCCAAGGGCCGGCTCAATAATTGATAATCTTGAACCGGAACTTCCTAGAAGATAGGTAATAGATCCAATTGTAACCCCCAAGGACTGGCTCAATCTTTTCCAAAGTTGAGTCGGGACTTTATTGAGAATGTGTAACAGAGCCAATTGTATCCCCCAAGGGCCGGCTCAATCTTGTCGAGGTTGAGTCGGGACTTTAATGCTGAACCTCCTGAAAAACCCAGTATGTAGCCCCCAAATTCCGGGTTAACTAAATAAAGATGATCCGGAATTGTCTTTGATCTAGGAGATCAAATAAACATTAGCCCCCAAGTGTCATACATATTGCTTGCAATCTATTTGAGACTTGCTGAGTTTTTGAAATTTCTCCCCCTGTCGGTTTATTCCATATTTTGATATGTCGCAGGAAGCTTTAACCGAAATCGGGTTAGAAGTGGCTGGCTTAAAAACCAACCTAGCTACTTAGCAAGCCTCCCGGAGTGAAGCTGACGAGAAATGTCGGCTCCTTGCCTAAGAATTAACTAAAATCAAGGCCAACTTCACCACCTTCAAGGAATCTGCCAAAGCCGAAAAAGCCACGTTGACTAAACGGGCGAATGACGTTGATCAGCGACTCATGATTGTGTCTGATGAGCTGCAGTCCTTGAAGCGCCACATCACGAAGATGACAGTCGCCCTCTTTGGTAAGTTTTTAATAGCTTGACTCAATCCGTATATTGTACTTGTGTTGGTAACTCATAACGAGGCCTCCGTCTCATGCAGGTCCTAGGAGCCGCGAACTTGCCTCTGATAGCTTGTTGCCCCTGAAGGCCATATACACGTTGACAGAACAACTATACTGCGGCACAGTATGCACAATCAAGGTTGTGCAGTATAAGGAGAATATCCCTTCAACTCTCAAAGGGGTCTTAAAGCTTCTCTCGATGCTGCCAAAGAAGATTGTCGAGTTGAAGAGATCAGCCGCCCGCTAGGGGGCGATCACGGCCATAAGTTGGGCATTGGCTTTCGCTCCAGAGCTAACTCTGGCTGATATGATGGACGGGTTTCCCTCCAAGAAGGACGACGGCTCTAAATTTACAGATGTTGTCTATGCCCGATGTGTGAAGGATTCCAAAGTCCTAGCCTCCGTCTTAGCAGAAGTGGTCAATCTGGCGACTTACCAAGCGGCTTACAGCGCAGATCAGAAAAGGATTCGTGGACCGCTCTTTGAATTCAAGGATCTGACACCCGCCCGTAGTAAGAATCTTTTCGCTTCTGAACTTGACCCGCCCCCCTTCTTTGAAGAAGGAACCTTTGCGGTTTTAACCAACTACAAATGGGACTTGGAAAATCTCCAAATCAAGGCAGACGAAGAGCCGGAGCAGGGTGACCCACCAGCCAGCTGATCGCGCTGTAGACCTTTGTTGATAGCCGGATCTTTTATGACCCGCCATGAGCGGTGTAAAAAACTTGACGATATTTTTGGGTTCCACAGAGAGCGTCTGTAATAGACTAGTATCAACTTTCGCCTTTCTTGAATTGTGCCATCGCGCACATATGAAAGTCCGGTTTAACATATATATATATATATATATATATATATATTCCATCTTCCTTGTTCTTCTCATTGTATGCCTTACTGGCTCTTTGCAGCTTAATTTCCTGCATGCATAGATGTATCCTTATACCGTTAGGAGGGCGGCTTAAATGCACAACCCGAAGATGATGTGTCCTCCCAACGTGCTGACGGAGTCCATTGCTTGGCTTAAGAGTCGGTCGATAGGGTTTGATAAGCTACACCCGTAGGGCAGGAAGCCCCCTGTACGGCTATGTTGACTTGTCAACATTTTTTTGGCATAAGAGCCGGTTGTTAGGGATAGATAAGCTACACCCGAAGGTGGGAAGCCCCCTTCGACAACCAAAGTTGACTTGTCAACTTTTTTGGCATAAGAGCCGGCTGTTAGGGTTAGATAAGCTATACCCGAAGGTAGGAAGCCCCCTTCGACAGCCAATGTTGATTTGTCAACATTTTTGGCGTGAACGCCGGTTGTTAGGATGGATAAGCTACACCCGGAGGTGGGAAGCCCCCTTCAACAACCAAAGTTGACTTGTCAACTTTTTTGGCATAAGAGCCGGCTGTTAGGGTTAGATAAGCTATACCCGAAGGTAGGAAGCTCCCATCAACAACCAATGTTGACTTGTCAACATTTTTGGCATGAACGCCGGTTGTTAAGGATAGATAAGCTACACCCGGAGTTGGGAAGCCCCCTTCGACAACCAAAGTTGACTTGTCAACTTTTTTGCCATAAGAGCCGGCTGTTAGGGTTAGATAAGCTATACCCGAAGGTAGGAAGCCCCCTTCGACAGCCAATGTTTTGAATTTTCCTTGCATGGATGAAGATATGTGAAACGGCAGAGGCCCCGACTTGCAGGGATGCTACTTTATTCATATATAAATATGATATGTACAATGATAGTGTACAATGGCGAGTCTCAACAACTCAAGTGTAATAAGGCCGCAGATGCGCTATGTTCCACGGCTGGCGGGTCTCCTTACCCGAAGTATCTGAGTCGTCCCGGATGTCAATGAGATAATATGACCCATTGTTGAGATTTCTGCTGACCACGAAAGGTCCTTCCCATGGAGGAGATAATTTATGCATATTTGTATGGTCTTGAATCAGCCGCAGCACTAAGTCGCCCTCTTGAAACGTCCGGGTCTTGACCCTGCGGCTATGATAGCGACGCAGGTCTTGCTGATAAATCGCCAAACGAGCAGCCGCCAGCTCTCTTTCTTCCTCCAAAGCATCCAATGCGTCTTGATGTGCCGTCTCATTGTCCGTCTCAACGTAAGCCGCCACTCGTGGCGAGTCATGCCGAATGTCACTTGGTAACACGGCCTCTGCACCGTAAACCATGAAGAAAGGTGTATACCCTGTGGATCGGTTGGGGGTGGTTCTGATGCTCCATAAGACGGAGGGAAACTCTTCCACCCAACAACCCGGCATCCGTTGTAAAGGAACCATAAGCCGTGGCTTGATACCCCTCAAGATTTCTTGATTGGCACACTCCGCCTGACCGTTGGACTATGGATGGGCAACCGCCGAAACATCAAGCCGGATGTGCTCCAAGTCGCAGAATTTTTTCATAGCCCCCTTCGATAAGTTTGTGCCATTGTCCATGATGATGTTGTGAGGGTACCCAAAACGGTAGATCAGCTTTTTGATAAACTGAACCGCCGTAGCCGCGTCACACTTGCTGACCGGCTCAGCCTCTACCCACTTGGTGAACTTATCAACTTCCACCAAGAGGTGCATTTTCTTATCCTTGGATCTCTTGAAAGGCTCGACCATATCAAGCCCCCAGACTACAAATAGCCAAGTAATTGGTATCATGCGCAATTCTTGAGCCGGAACATGAGCATGCCGGCCGAATTTTTGACAGTTGTCACCCTTGCGGACCAGAACCTCTGCGTCCTTGTGAGCCATCAACCAGAAGAAACCATGCCGGAAAGCCTTGGCCACCAGAGATTTTGAGCCGGCGTGATGTCCACAATCTCCAGCGTGAATTTCATTCAAGATTTCCTGACCCTTCTCTGGTGAGACACAACGTTGAAAAACCCCAGTAACGCTGCACTTGTGCAACTCACCATTAACTATTGTCATGGACTTAGACCACCGGGTGATCTGTCTGGCCAGATTTTCATCATCAGGTAACTCGCCCCGAGTCAAATAGGCCAGGTAAGGCACAGTCCAATCCGGAATAGCATGTAGAGCCGCCACCAATTGCCCCTCCGGGTCAGGAACAGCCAACTCTTCCTTTGAAAGTAACTTGACCGTCGAGTGATGCAAGACGTCTAGGAAGATATTGGGTGGCACCGGCTTTCGTTGAGAGCCTAACCTTGACAAGGCATCAGCCGCCTCATTCCTGCGACGATCAATGTGATCCACCTGATAGCCTTTAAAGTGACCAGCAATGACATCCACCGCCTGACGATAAGCCGCCATCCGCGGGTCCTTGGAGTCCCAAGTGCCTGAAACCTGCTGAGCCACAAGATCTGAGTCGCCCAAACACCTTACCCTTCTTAAATTCATCTCCTTAGCTACCCTAAGGCCATGAACCAGGGCTTCATATTCATCCGCGTTATTGGTGCAAGGGAACATCAGCCGGAGCACATAACAAAACTTATCACCTTTGGGAGATGTTAAAACAACTCCTGCTCCTGACCCCTCCAGTTGCTTGGATCCATCAAAGTGTATAGTCCAGTAGGTGTTATCCGGCTTTTCTTCGGGCGCTTGACACTCTGTCCAATCGTTTATGAAATCCACAAGGGCTTGAGACTTGACAGCCGTACGGGGTACATATTTTAGATTGAGAGGTCCCAGCTCCAGTGCCCACTTAGCAATCCTACCAGTGGCTTCTCTGTTTTGAATTATGTCCCCTAACGGAGCAGAGCTGACCACGGTGATCTGATGCCCTAAGAAGTAGTGTTTTAACTTGCGATTGGCCATGAATACCCCATACACTAGCTTCTGCCAATGTGGATATCTCTGCTTAGACTATGTCAGGACCTCACTGATATAATAAACCGGCCTCTGAACCGGATATTCCTTCCCGGCTTCCTTGCGCTCGACCACAATTGCAGCGCTGACAGCCCGTTTGTTAGCCGCCATGTACAGGAGCAAAGGTTCTTTCTCAGCCGGAGCAGCTAATACCGGCGGCTCAGTGAGCTACTTCTTGAGCGCCTCAAATGCTTCACCCGCCGCCGTACTCTAGACAAAATTGTCTGTCTTTTTCATCATCTGATATAGTGGGATAGATTTCTCACCAAGGCGGCTTATAAACCGGCTCAACGCAGCGATCCGCCCTGCCAGGCGTTGGACATTGTTAATACAAGTCGGCTCTGGCAGGGAGGTAATAGCTTTGATCTTATCCGGGTTAGCCTCAATGCCATGCTCAGAAACCGGAAATCCCAAGAGCTTGCCAGCCGGAACACCAAAAACACACTTTGCCGGGTTAAGCATCATCTTATAGATCCGGAGATTGTCAAAGGTTTCCCTTAAGTCGTCCAAAAGGGTCTCCTTCTTCCTTGATTTGATCACAATATCATCCACGTATGCGTGAACGTTGTGCCCGATCTGACTATGAAGGCAATTCTGCACACAACGCTGATAAGTCGCCTAGGCACTCTTGAGTCCAAAAGGAATAGACACATAACAGAAGGCTCCAAAAGACATAATGAAAGTCATCTTCTCTTGGTCTTTAACTGCCATCTTGATCTGATGATATCCTGAATAACCATCCAGGAAGCATAGGCTTTCACAACCCGTCGTAGCATCAATGATCTGATCAATACGAGGGAGAGCAAAAGGATCAGCCAGACAAGCTTTGTTAAGATCCGTATAGTCCATGCACATACGCCACGTGCCGTTCTTCTTGAGCACCAGCACTGGGTCAGCAAGCCACTCTGGGTGAAAGACCTCGACAATGAAACCCACTGCTAAGAGCCGGGCAACTTCTTCTCCAATGGCCTTGCGTCTCTCCTCATTGAACCGTCGTAGAAACTGCTTGACAGGTTTAAACTTAGGATCCACATTAAGGTTGTGCTCAGTGAACTCTCTTGATACACGCGGCATGTCAGAAGGTTTCCATGCAAAGATGTCCCGATTCTCAAGGATGAATTCGATGAGCGCGCTTTACTATTTGGGATCCATGTTTGCCCCGATGATGAACTGTTTGGATGAGTCGCCCAGAGTGAAATATATTGCCTTGGTATCATCCGCCGAGAATTTGAGGGGCGGCTCAACCTCCGTCGTGGGCTTTTTCAGCGGGGTCATATCCTCCGGGACAACATTCTCCTTATAGGACTTGAGCTCCGCCTCAGCGCAACTGGATTCTGCATAAGTGCTACTTCTCCACAACGTCACCAGAAATTGGCTAGTTGATGTGAGATTTCTTGTCTTGCGTTGGTTTTTCCTTTGAAGAGGAAAGGGTGATGCAGCAAGGTAGCGGTAAGTATTTCCCTCAGTTTGAGAACCAAGGTATCAATCCAGTAGGAGTAACAAGATGGAGCAACAAGGAACCTCCACAAACACAAGCAAACTTGCACCCAACGCGATAAAGAGGTTGTCAATCTCTTCACGATTGTTTGCAAAGTGAGATCTGATAGTGATAATGAGTAAATATAAATAAGTAAATAAAATTACAGCAAGTTATTTTGGTGTTTTTATGTTTAGATCTGAATATATAATATGTAAAATAGACCCGGGGGGCCATAGTGTTCACTAGAGGCTTCTCTCATGATAGCAAGTATTACGGTGGGTGAACAAATTACTGTTGAGCAATTGATAGAATAGCGCAAAGTCATGACGATATCTAAGGCAATGATCATACATATAGGCATCACGTCCGATACAAGTAGAGCGATACTTTCTGCATCTACTACTATTACTCCACACATTGACCGCTATCCAACATGCATCTAGTGTATTAAGTTCATAAGAAACGGAGTAATGCTTTAAGCAAGATGACATGATGTAGAGGGATAGATTCATGCAATATGATATAAACCCCATCTTTTTACCCTTGATGGCAACAACACGATACGTGCCTCGCTACCCCTTCTATCACTAGGTGAGGACACCGCACGGTATGAACCCAAAACCAAGCACTTCTCCCATTGCAAGAATAATAGATCAAGTTGGTCAAACGAAACCTATAACTCGAAGAGACTTACAGGGATATGAAATCATGCATATAAGAATTCAGAATTGACTCAAATAATATTCATAGATAATCTGATCATAAATCCACAATTCATCGGATCTCAACAAACACACCGCACAAGAAGATTACATCAGGTAGATCACCATGAAGATCATGGAGAACTTTGTATTGAAGATGAAAGAGAGAGAAGAAGCCATCTAGCTACTAGCTATGGACCCGTAGGTCTGATGTGAACTACTCACGCATCATCGGAGAGGCAAGGGAGGCAATGGTGTTGATGAACACAGCCTCCGGCGATGAATTCCCCTCCGGCAGGATGCCAGAACGGTCTCTCGATTGGTTTTTGGTGGCTCTGGAGGTCCGTGGTGGTGGAACTTGCGATCTTGATCTGTTTTCGAGGGTTTCCGTATTTATAAGGCCATCTGGAGTCGAGAACAAGTCAAGAGGTGGCACGAGGAGGTCACGAGCCCCCTAGCCGCGGCCAGGGGGCCCGCGCCTCCCAGGCTCGTGGCTTCCTCAGGCCGCCTCTCCGGCATCTTTTTCTTCAGGTATTTTTTATATTTTCCAAAAAAATCACGGCGAAAGTTTTATTCCATTTGGACTCCGTTTGATATTCGTATCTGAAAAACGTCAAAAACACGGAAAAAACAAGAACTGGCACTGGGCACTAGATTAATAAGTTAGTCCCAAAAATCATATAAAATAGCATATTCATGCATATAAAACATCCAAAGTTGATAATATAATAGCATGGAACAATCAAAAATTATAGATATGTTGGAGACGTATCAAGCATCCCCAAGCTTAACTCCTGCTCGTCCTCGAGTAGGGAAGTGATAAAGAACGAATTTTTGATGTGGAATGCTACCCAACATATTTGTTTCATGTAATCTCTTTATTGTGGCATGAATGTTCAGATCCATAAGATTCAAAACAATAGTTTAATATTGACATTAAAACAATAATACTTCAAGCATATTAGCAAAGTAATCATGAACTTTTGAAATAACAAAGCCAAAGAAAGTTATCCCTACAAAATCATATAGTCTGGCTATGCTCCATCCCACACAACGAATTTAAATCATGAACAACCCCGGTATTGATCAAGTAATTTTGTTCGCACTCTTATTTTTTCAAACTTTTTTAACTCTCGCGCAATACATGAGCGTGAGCCATGGATATAGCACTCTATGTGGAATAGAGTGTGGTGGAGGTTGTGAGGCAAAAAGGAGGGAGATGGTCACATCGACTCGGCATATCAATAGGCTATGAAGATGCCCATCAATAGATATCAATGTGAATGAGTAGGGATTGCCATGAAACGGATGCACTAGAGCTATAAGTGTATGAAAGATCACAAATGAAAACTAGTGGGTGTGCACCCAACTTGCTTGATCATGAAGACCTAGGGCAATTTTGAGGAAGCCCATCATTGGAATATACAAGTCAAGTTACATAATGAAAATTTCCACTAGCATATAAAAGTGACAAAACAAGAGACTCTCCATCTTGAAGAACATGGTGCTATTTTGAAACACAAGTGTGGAAAAAGATAGTAGCATTGTCCCTTCTCTCTTTTTCTCTCATTTTTTTTGTTTGGGCTCTTTGACCTATTTTTTTGGTGGGCATCTTTGGCCTCTTTTATTTCCTCACATGGGACAATGCTCTAATAATGATGATCATCACACTTTTATTTACTTACAACTCGATACTTAGAACAGTATATGGCTCTATATGAATGCCTCCGGCGGTGTACCGGGATGTGCAATGATCAAGCGTAGCAATGTCGTCAAAAAAACGGACAAGCCATGAAAACATCATGCTAGCTATCTTACGATCATGCAAAGCAATATGACAATGATGGTGCGTGTCATAATAAACGGAACGATGAAAGTTGCATGGCAATATATCTCGGAATGGCTATGAAAATGCCATAATAGGTAGGTATGGTGGCTGTTTTGAGGAAGATATATGGTGGGTTTGTGCACCAACGAAAGTTGCGCGGCACTAGAGAGGCTAGCAATGGTGGAAGGTGAAAGAGCATCTATACCATGGACTCACATTAGTCATGAAGAACTCATATACATATTGCGAAAGTTTTATTAGTAATCGAAACAAAGTGCTAAACGCATACTCATAGGGGAAGGGTTGGTAGGAGTTAACCATCGCGCGATCCCGGCCTCTACACAAAGGATTACAATTAATAAATGCATTATGCTCCGACTTCCTAACATAGCGGTTCACCATACGTGCATGCTACGGGAATCACTAACCTCAACACAAGTATTTCTAGATTCACAACACCCTACTAACATAACTCTCATATTACCATATCCATATCTCAAAACTAATCATGAGGAATCAAACTTCACTTACTAATCAATGCACTTGAATATGAATTTTTTTATTATATCCTCTTTGGATGCCTATCATATTTAGGACTAATTTCATAACACACGCCAATTACCAAGTTTCACAAAGAGAGAGAGCACTCTCAAAATGATATAAGTGAAGTTAGAGAGTTTTGTTTTCTACAAAATATGACACCGCCGTGCTCTACAAAGATTTAAGTGAAGCACTAGAGCAGAATTTATCAAGCTCAAAAGATATAAGTGAAGCACATGGGAGCAAAATTACTACGCTCAAAGGATATAAGTGAAGCACATGGGAGCAAAATCATCAAGCTCAAAAGGTATAAGTGAAGCACATGTGAGCTAATATTACCAATCTCAAAAGATATAAGTGAAGTATATGTGACCAAAATCATCAAGCTCAAAAGATATAAGTGAAGCACGTGTGAGCTAATATTGCCTTACTCAAAAGATATAAGTGAAGCTCATTGAGTATTCTAACAAATTCACGATGAGTGCATGTCCCTCTCAAAAGGTGTGCAGCAAGGATGATTGTGATAAAACAAAAGGCAAAGACTACTATAACACACGATGCTCCAAGCAAAACACATATCATGTGGTGAATAAAAATATAGCTCCAAGTAACGTTACCGATGGATTGAAGACGAAACAAGGGATGCCTTCCCGGGGCATCCCCAAGCTTAGGCTTTTTGGTGTCCTTGAATTTGGCTTGGGATGCCTTGGGCATCCCCAAGCTTAGGCTCTTGCCACTCTTTATTCCATTGTCCATAAGAACATCACCCAAAACTTGAAAACTTCACAACACAAAACTTAAATAGAAACTCGTGATAGCATTAGCATAAGAAAACAAACCACCAACTATTTGTGTGTTGGAAATATGCCCTAGAGGCAATAATAAAATGGTTATTATTGTATTTCCTAGTTCATGATAATTGTCTATAGTTCATGCTACAATTGTGTTAACCGGAAACCGTAATACATGTGTGAATACATAGACCACAACATGTCCCTAGTAAGCCTCTAGTTGGCTAGCTCGTTGATCAATAGATGGTCACGGTTTCATGACCATGGACATTGGATGTCATTGATAACGGGATCACATCATTAGGAGAATGATGTGATGGACAAGACCCAATCCTAAGCATAGCACAAGATCGTGTAGTTCGTTTGCTAAAGATTTTCAATGTCAAGTATCATTTCCTTAGACCATGAGATTGTGTAACTCCCGGATGCCGTAGGAATGCTTTGGGTGTGCCAAACGTCACAACGTAACTGGGTGGCTATAAAGGTACGCTACGGGTATCTCCGAAAGTGTCTGTTGGGTTGACACGAATCGAGACTGGGATTTGTCACTCCGTGTGACGGAGAGGTATCTCTGGGCCCACTCGGTAAGACATCATCATAATGAGCTCAATGTGACTAAGGAGTTAGCCACGGGATGATGTGTTACGGAACGAGTAAAGAGACTTGTCGGTAACGAGATTGAACAAGGTATAGGGATACCGACGATCGAATCTCGGGCAAGTACCATATCGATAGACAAAGGGAATTGTATACGGGATTGATTGAATCCCTGACATTGTGGTTCATCCGATGAGATCATCGTGGAGTACGTGGGAGCCAACATGGGTATCCAGATCCCGCTGTTGGTTATTGGCCGGAGAGGTGTCTCGGTCATGTCTACGTGTCTCCCGAACCCGTAGGGTCTACACACTTAAGGTTCGATGACGCTAGGGTTATAGGGAAAAGGTATATGTGATTACCGAAGGTTGTTCAGAGTCCCGGATGAGATCCTGGACGTCACGAGGAGCTCCAGAATGGTCCGGAGGTAAAGATTGATATATAGGAAGTCCAGTTTTGGTCACCGGAAAGTTTTCGGGCTCATCGGTATTGTACCGGGAGTGCCGGGAGGGTGCCGGAGGACCCCGGGAGGGGTGTGACGACCAAAGGACCTCATGGGCCCTTAGAGGAGGTGTGCCAGCCCATATTAGGCCAGCCAAGGCCTCCTAGAAAGGGCCCATGCGCCAGGGATCTGGAGATAAGGGCTAAGGGGATTTAAAAGGAGGAGATCCACCTCCCGTGTGGGAGGTGGACTCTCCCCCTAGTTCGGCCGAAGCTCCCTCCTTGGAGGAGGGGCTAGGTCAGCCCTCCCTCTCCCTTCCTCCTATATATACTCAAGGTTTGGGGCTGATTTGAGACGACGAACTCTTTCTCTCTCGCTGCAGCCCTATTTTGCTTCTTCCTCCTCCGCAGTGCTTAGGCGAAGCCCTGCCGGGATACCTTGCTACTCCACCACCACCACGCCGTCGTGCTGCTGCTGGAGCTCTTCCCCAACCTCTCCTTCCTCCTTGCTGGATCAAGGCATAGGAGACATCACCGGGCTGCACGTGTGTTGAACGCGGAGGTGCCGTCCGTTCGGCACTTGATCGGATCTACCGCGATCTGAATCGCTGCGAGTACGACTCCATCAACCGCGTTCTTGTAACGCTTCCGCTTAGCGATCTTCAAAGGTATGAAGATCCAATCTCTCCCCACTCGTTTGCTGGTTTCTCCATAGATAGATCTTGGTGACACGTAGGAAAATTTTGATTTACTACTACGTCTACCAACATTGTGTACTGTAGTAAACTTGATTTCCATTTATATTGATGTTAAATTACTGTATTCTCACTACTCCATGGCTCGTACCCCCCGATACTACCCATAGTTTCATCAAAATAAGCAATCAACACAACAAAAACAGAATATGTCAAAAACAGAATCTGTCAAAAACAAAATAGTCTGTAGCAATTTGTATATTTCGAAAACCTCTGCTAACTCAAAAATTCTGAAACAATTATGAAAATTAGGGCCATTTGCATATAAATCACCATCAAAAAGAATTAACTCAAAATCTCTTTCTGGCTGGGAATGAAAAATAATTTCGTGAGCAGAAAGTTTCTGTCTTTTTCCAGCATGATTAAACAACTATCACCAAAACTAATCATAAAGGTTCTACTTGGCACAAACACTAATTAAAATATAAAAACAGAATCATAACAGAATCATGATGGTGTTAACTCAACAAAACAGAAAGTAAAAAGTAAGAATAAATCTATTCATTGGGTTGCCTCCCAACAAGCGCTATCTTTTAACGCCCTTAGCTAGGCATAAGGCAATGAAATCAAGTATTATCATCTTTAGTGCTCAAACCATAAGTAGCTCTCATAATGGATTCGTAAGGCAATCTTATTTTATTTCTAGGGAAGTGTTTCATGCCCTTCTTTAATGGAAATTGAAATTTAATATTCCCTTCCTTCATATAATTAATAGCATCAATAGTCCTAAGAAAAGGTCTACCAAGAATAATGGGACATGTTGAATTGCAATAAATATCAAGCACAATGAAATCTACGGGCGCATAATTCCTATTTGAAATAATAATAACATCATTAATCCTTCCTATAGGTTTCTTAATAGTAGAATCCGCAAGATGCAAATTAAGAGAGCACTCATCAATCTCATTGAAACCTAGAACATCACATAAAGATTTTGGAATCATGGAAATACTAGCACCCAAATCACACAAAGCATGGCATTCATAATTTTTAATATTGATTTTTATAGTAGGTTCCCACTCATCATGAAGTTTTCTAGGAATAGATATTTCCAACTCAAGTTTCTCTTCAAGAGATTTCATCATAGCATCAACGATATATTTAGTAAAAGCCTTATTTTGGCTATAAGCATGTGGAGAGTTTAACATGGATTGCATCAAGGAAATACATTCAATTAAAGAGAAGTTATCATATTAAATTCCTTGAAATCAAAAGTAGTAGCTTCATCACTATTCAAAGTTTTGATATCCTCTACTCCAGTTTTAGTATTTTTAGCATCAAGATAAATAGACTTCGAATCATTGGGGTGTTTCTCAACCAAAGTGGATTCACATCCAGACCCATCATTATTAGGATTGACATTAGAAAACAAGGATTCAATAGGAGTCACATCAAGCACTTTAAGATCTTCGTGGTTTTCACCACGAGGACACGCCTTTTTGGGCCATTCATGTCTAGCACGAATTTGGGCGGTTCTTTCTTTACTCTCATTCATAGAAATACACATAGCTTTCAAAGTTTCATCCATATTAATCTTGGGAGGAACACATATTAATTTCAAAGCATAAATATCAAGAGACATTCTATCAACAGTCCTAGCCAAGTCATCAATTTTAAGCGGTTTTTCTTCTATTGAAGCATTGGAAATCTTTTGCGAATTAATAAACTCCTTAATAGTGCTCTCAAGATTAGAGGATATTTTATTATAACTTCCATGATCATTGTTGTAGGAATTGCAAAAATTATTAGAGGGATTACTAGGAAAAGGCCTAATATTAAAGTTACCTCTATAAGCATTGTTGTTACCAAAATTATTCCTACCAACGAAATTGACATAAAAAATTTCATGGCTATTCTCAATCAAGGAAGACAAAGGCATATCATTTCGATCTAGAGGAACACTTTTACTAGCAAACATCTTCATTAACTCATCCATCTTAGCACTCAAAGAATTGATTTCTTCTATAGCATGCACTTTTTTACTAGTAGGTGACCTTTCGGTGTACCATTGAGAATAATTTGTCATGATATTATCTAAGAGTTTTGTAGCTTCTCCTAGTGTGATTTCCATAAAATTTCCACCAGAAGCGGAATCCAAGATATTTCTAGAAGCAAAATTCAAAACAGCATAGAAAATTTGTATAATCATCCAAAGACTTAGGCCATGAGCGGGACAATTTCCAATCATCAATTTCATTCTCTCCCAATATTGTGCAACATGTTAATGATCAAGTTGCTTAAAATTCATAATATCATTACGGAGAGAGATAATCTTAGCAGGTGGAAAATACTTGGAAATAAAATCATCTTTACATTTGTTCCATGAATCAATACTATTTTTGGGTAAAGATGAAAACCAAGTTTTTGCTCTATCTCATAGTGAGAACGGAAATAGCTTCAAGTTAATTATATCATTATCCACATCTTTCTTCTTTTGCATATCACATAACTCAATAAAGGTATTAAGATGGGATGCGGCATCTTCACTTGGAAGGCCGGAAAATAGCTCTTTCATAACAAGATTCAATAAGGCAACATTAATTTCATATGATTCCGCACTAGTGACGGGAGCAATTGGAGTACTAATAAAATCATTGTTATTAGTATTAGAGAAATCACACAATTTAGTGTTTCGGACATGGTGATTTAGCAAGCAGACAAGCACACAAGCAAATAAAGAAAGGCAAATATTTTTTTAGAAGTGGAAGAGAGGAAAACGAGATGCAAATGATGTAAATGCAAGAGATGGGTTTGTGATAGGTACTTGTAGATATGCTTCACTTGAATACTCCCCGGCAACGGCGCCAGAAATTCTTCCTGCTACTTCTCCACAACGTCACCAGAAATTGGCTAGTTGATGTGAGATTTCTTGACTTGCGTTGGTTTTTCCCTTGAAGAGGAAAGGGTGATGCAGCAAGGTAGCGGTAAGTATTTCCCTTAGTTTGAGAACCAAGGTATCAATCCAGTAGGAGTAACAAGATGGAGCAACAAGGAACCTCCACAAACACAAGCAAACTTGCACCCAACGCGATAAAGAGGTTGTCAATCTCTTCACGATTGTTTGCAAAGTGAGATCTAATAGTGATGATGAGTAAATATAAATAAGTAAATAAAATTGCAGCAAGGTATTTTTAGTGTTTTTATGTTTAGATCTGAATATATAATATGTAAAATAGACCCGAGGTCCATAGTGTTCACTAGAGGCTTCTCTCATGATAGCAAGTATTACGGTGGGTGAACAAATTACTATTGAGCAATTGATAGAATAGCGCAAAGTCATGACGATATCTAAGGCAATGATCATACATATAGGCATCACGTCCGAGACAAGTAGACCGATACTTTTTGCATCTACTACTATTACTCCACACATCGACCGCTATCTAGCATGCATCTAGTGTATTAAGTTCATAAGAAACGGAGTAACGCTTTAAGTAAGATGACATGATGTAGAGGGATAGATTCATGCAATATGATATAAACCCCGTCTTTTTACCCTTGATGGCAACAACACGATACGTGCCTCGCTACCCCTTTTGTCACTAGGTGAGGACACCGCACGGTATGAACCCAAAACCAAGCACTTCTCCCATTGCAAGAATCATAGATCAAGTTGGACAAACGAAACCTATAGCTCGAAGAGACTTACAAGGATATGAAATCATGCATATAAGAATTCAAAATTGACTCAAATAATATTCATAGATAATTTGATCATAAATCCACAATTCATTGGATCTCAACAAACACACCGCACAAGAAGATTACATTGGGTAGATCACCATGAAGATCATGGAAAACTTTGTATTGAAGATCAAAGAGAGAGAAGAAGCCATCTAGATACTAGCTATGGACCCGTAGGTCTGATGTGAACTACTCACGCATCATCGGAGAGGCAAGGGAGGCAATCGTGTTGACGAAGACGGCCTCCGGCGATGAATTCCCCTCCGGCAGGATGCCGAAATGGTCTCCCGATTGGTTTTTGGTGGCTCTGGAGGTCTGCGGCGGTGGAACTTGCGATCTTGATCTGTTTTCAAGGGTTTCCGTATTTATAAGGCCATGTGGAGTCGGGAACAAGTCAAGAGGTGGCACGAGGAGGTCACGAGCCCCCTAGCCGTGGCCAGGGGGGCCGCGCCTCCGAGGCTCGTGGCTTCCTCGGGCTGCCTCTGTGGTATCTTTTTCTTCAGGTATTTTTTATATTTTCCAAAAAAATCATGGCAAAAGTTTTATTCCATTTGGACTCCGTTTGATATTCCTATCTGAAAAAGGTCAAAAATATGGAAAAAACAAGAACTGGCACTGGGCAGTGGATTAATAAGTTAGTCCCAAAAATCATATAAAATAGCATAGTCATGCATATAAAACATCCAAAGTTGATAATATAATAGCATGGAACAATCAAAAATTATAGATATGTTGGAGACGTATCAATAAGCCGCATCTCCTTCCTCACACTCAATAGCCGTTTTCCGATCGCCATGAACAGTGATCATGCTGTTCAATCCGGGCATCTTGAGCTGCAAATAAACATAACAGGGCCTAGCCATAAACTTAGCATAAGCCGGCCGCCCAAGCAACGCATGGTAAGGGCTCTTGATCTTGACCACTTCAAACCACAAGGACTCCACCCTGTAGTTATATTCGTCACCAAAAGCGTCTTCCAAAGAAATTCTGCCCACCCGATAAGCCGACTTGCCTGGCACCACACCATGAAAAACGGTGTGAGGGCTTAAGATCCTTGTCAAGCAGCTTCATCCGTCGGAAGGTATCATAATAGAGGATGTTGATACTGCTGCCTCCATCCACAAGTACCTTATTCACCATATATCCTCCCACTTGGGGGGCAACTGCCAAGGCTAGCCGCCCCGGGTCATCAACGCGCGGCGGGTGATCCTCCCAGCTCCACGTTATGTCATATTCGGGCCACTTCACGTACTGCGGAAGAGCCGGCGCAACTGCATTAACCGCCCATTTTGCGCAACTTCTGATCCTGTTTGTTAAGACTGGTTGTGAAAACATGATACTGGCCCGAATTGAGCTGCTTCGGATTACTCTGATATCCAAACTGGTTATGTTGCTGTTGATTGTTATTACCCGGGTGTTGAGGATGTCCTCCCTGATTGCCCTGACCATGGTGACCAAACCCTGAGTCGCCGGATCCAAATCCAGTTCCTGACCCGCCTGGTCTTGAGCCACCCGGCGGGCCACTACCATGGTTGTTGTGCTGTTGCATGTTGTAAATTCTGAATTTCTGCATGATGTGGCAATCACCCCATGTGTGTGCTGAAGGTTTATCGGGTCGGCTGTGCTCCAGACAGGGTTTCTTAAGCGCATCCTCCAAATTGAAGGGATCCCTATTTTTGCTAAAAGGCTGCCTGAACTTCCCATTGCCCTTAGGATGATTCTGGCCGGTGCTTGCATTGGCTACCAGCTCTGATCCGCCATCGGGGTTCTTCCGCTTACTCTGGTTATCATTGTTTGCCACACCCTTGCCCTGATTGTTCCTCTTGCCTTGGCCTGCCTTCTCCTCATCAGAGCTTGGATCCTTCGTGTTATCAGAATCGGCGTATTTTGTGAGAGCCGTCATGAGTTCTCCCATGTCTTGACACGTACGCTTGAGCCGGCCAAGCTTCTGCTTCAGCAGGATGAAGTGACAGTTCTTTTCTAAAATCAGCACTGCTTGAGCCGTCGTGATCTGTTCAGAGGAGTGGATGATAGTCGACACCCGCCGGACCCAATGATGGGCCAACTCGTTCTCCTGCTGAACGCAATGATCGAGATCCACAATGGTCATAGGCTGTTTGCAAGTCCCTTGAATTTTTTTGATGAACTTTGCCCTCAGCTCAGCCCATGAATTGATGGTATTGGGTGGCAAACCCTTTAACCAGGTGCGAGCCGGACCTTCAAGCATCATGATGAAGTACTTTGCACACACGGCCTCACTAACATCCAACATCTCTATGGCCAGCTCATAACTTTCGATCCAGGCTTCCGGAGGTAGGTCAGCAGTGTAGTTCGGGACCTTGCGAGGTCCTTTGAAATCCTTTGGCAACCGCTCACCCCGCAGAGCCGGTGTTAAGCATGGTACCCCCACGGACCTGGTGGTCACTCCCACTCCTACTAAAACAGAGGGTGCAGGCTCTTGGTGAGCCGCCGTGGCCAAAGGTGCCGCCTCTTGCTGGCTTCTCACCCGGTTCACGAGCGCTTCTGCATCTAGAGCCGTCTGATCACCCGCTCGAGCCCCTCTGTGCCGATCGCTGCTAGAGACTGCCGGTGATTCATACCGCCGGCTAAAGCTACGGCTGGGGAGGGGGTTTGAATGAACACGACTCCGGCTGTAAGCGTACTTCTCCTGTTGGGCCATCGCCGTCTGAAGGTATCCATTGGCGTTCCGTACCTCTTCCGCAAAAGGCGCTTCATCCGGAATAGGGATGGTTTCAAGCCGGGTGGCCGCGGCCACCATGTTTTCAGCCGGGTTAGAATAATGACTCGCCGGTGTTGGAAAGACCACTGGTGAGGCCTGGTTTCGTCGGGCCGGGTATGACATCGGTCGAGACGCCGGCCGACCTCCAGGTGCATCCGCCGCCCGTCCCATTTCTGGCGTGTTGAAGAGATTCCTAGCCTCATAACGTTCTGATAAACGGGACTGATGCCTCATCCGATGTACCGCAGCCGCCGACTGCTGCTCCAGCCCAAGGCGGAAAGCATCCGTCTTAATACGTTCTGCCTCTTCCTCCATCTGGACTTTTAGCTCAGCTATCCTCTGTTGCTCCTGCGCCATCCGGTCCTTGAGCCTCACAATCTCTAAGTTCCGAGCGGCCTGGTTATCTGGTGTAACTTCAGTGGCCATCAGGGCCACGAGCTCGTTCATCAGATCCAGAAGAACTTGAGCCGCCGGCGACGGATCAGCCCCCGAGGTTGCTGCTCCTGCGGCTATACTGCTCGTACCCGGAGCCGACCCCGCCATGAACACGGCTGCATGAACCGGCAGCCCAAGAGCGTCCGACTCAGAACGATCCGACTCAGGGTAAAGCTCGTCGTAGCCCCCGAGCCCGCCGTTGTGAAGCTGGTAAATTGACTCCGTCTCTCTGCTTGAAGACTTGTCTTCTGAATAGACAAGAGTTTTCTGTGACACAGAAACTTCCAGATCCATACCTTGAGTGAAGCCTACGAAGACGTGCTTCCGGCCCGTGTTAACACGGGCGAGCTGCACATCACGGGCGGGTCGCGCGCGACGAGTCGGCTCGACGATGTCGGTGCAGACGTCCGGCCCGGGTGTAGATCCGTCGATCCTTCCGATGAAGACGTGAATAGAAACACAGATTGGATGCCATGTGTTAATATAAATGACATGAACCTATGGACTCATGGTTATTAGATTAGTGGGTGTTTTTCACCCATTACAATGCACGGGCTCATTTGATAGTGATGACTCAGCAATTTTGTATACATGATGTTTCTAAGTAAAGACTTTTTTTATTTAAAGTATAATTGGGAATAGTAATTTTTTGAGGGAAAAAGAAAGAAAATAATAATAATAAATGCATAAAGAAGTGAGGTAAAGTCTTTTTTTAGGGTATATATAAAGTGAGGTAAAAGTGAGGCTCACACTTTGGCGCCGAGAGGTTTGGGTCAGCCCGCGAACGATTTCGTTTGGTTTTCAGTCTAACAGCCCGCGAATAATAAATAAAGAAGACCCAGCCCGCGAACGCGAAATCCCACCGACCCACCCATCGCTCCTATTTCTCGTCTCTCCCTCTCCCCCGCACCACTTCTCGCCGCCGCCACCGCCACCGCCACCACCACCACCACCTACGGTGCCCGATCCCGCCCGATTCCAGTGCCCTCCGACGGCGCCCCGCACACCACCGTGCCCCCCTCTCAACGCTCCTTCTTCCCATCGGGCCAGATCCGGCGCGCGCGTCCTCCAGCGGCCAAGCGTGACCCTGCCCAGCAGCTAGGGTTTGTGCCAGCACGTCGCCGGCGTTGCTCCGATGTTGCTCCGGTGACTCAGGTGAGTCCCTCCACTCCCCCTCGTCACATACCTCCGTCTCTTCCTCACATCATCTCGTCTCCCTCGCAGATCGAGCGCGCCGTCGCCGCTGGAGCACCCGGACGCCATGGATGGGAAGGCCTCTTCCTCCCTTGTCCCGATGCCATGAACGACGCAGCTCCACCAGTACCCATGGAGACGGATCTCCTTCTCCCACATCACGTATGGAGTCTCCCTCCCAGCGCCTGAAGCTCTAGAGGGTATGAATCCCCCCTGGTCTGTCTCCTTCTACAACTTCTCTTCTTCTCCTCTTGATGCGTGCGCGTACTGTGCCAAGTAAAGGAATTCAAGGCCATGGCCGGAGAGAGAGGAGATGCTCCTAGTACAGGACGCCATGGAAGGTGATCCTTTCTTGTTCTGTCTTTTTAAGTTTTCTGTTTCTCTTTCCGATCTATAAATGTTGAAGGCTCTGTTTTGTGCAGGTGCTGCCCTGACGAGGAGAAACTGCTGCTGCAGGACGTCCTCCTCCCCTCATCCTACCCCCACACGTGGTGAGCTCCAACCTCTCTTTCCACCCATGGAACATCTGATTTGAAGTGGACATCAATTGCAATTGTGAGGGACACAACATAACAGCAAGTATTGGTTTAGTTTGTATGTGCAATTTGGTGATGCTTGCTTCAGAAAAAGGAAACCATTGATGATTGCTCCAATTGGTCGATTCAGTTCACCAAATATGGACGTACTTCTGCACAGCGTACTTCTGCATACCAATACTTTATCTTCTTTTTGCAGATCCTTAGTTACGTCATCCAGTTTCCAATCCATGCATCTCTCAAAAAGGCATTTCCTGGCCCGTGTAGATTATTGTTTTATGAGTTTTACTACAATGTAAGTTTTATGCTATTTGGCTATGTTCAGTTACTAGGAAACTTCTAGGATCTGCACATGAAGGGGCTGTTCGGCTGTCCACCACTCCGTGGATCAGCAGAGCGACTAGTTTCCAACTCCACTAATTTACTTCACAGCTCTGCCAACTCCATGGAGCTGAGTTTGGAGCGGAGGGAATCCGAACACCCTCGAATAAACAGCAACCTGTATAGACAATGAACATAAACTTTTAGATTAGTGCTACTTATTCTAAGTGTAAAGGATGTCCAGTTAACTAGGTATTTTTAACAAAAACGGTTCATCAGCAAGCTATATTATATAACAATCCACATTAAAACAATTTAACAGATAGACAATTTAATAAAATCTGCTCGCCTGCTATTTATATATGTAACTATGGACAGTGGCAAGACTTCCATTGTGTGTATGAACGCGCACATATTTTTTCCTTCTATTTATATACATAACTATTGGACAGTGAGAAGATTTCCGTTATGTGCATGAATGTCCTTTTTCCAGTCAATCCATCTCTTATCATGCATACATCCTATTATATATTATATTGTAAATCTTTTAGATGCTCACTGTATATATAGTTGCTCAAATTTAGATTCCATAGAACTTCTGTTTATAGTGAAAAAAAGGGTACTTGCAGCTTTTAGTCAATGTCTATTTAAATCAATAGCATACCTATTGAGTATACTAGATGACACCCTGCGCGTTGCTGTGGGAGTATATTGTAAAAACAAAAAGAACTAACTACTCATGTAAATAAACATTCAGGATAACAAAACATTCTTGAGAAACCTATGTTCGAAGAAAACATGAAGCATGCATGAAGTACATGCATGTGTTGTTATGCCTTATAATCATAGTTAGTAGTAGGACACTGGTATCTGGTGACTGGACAAAAAGGAAGCTTGCATAGACATCATAATGTGTTACACTTGTTATATAAAAAAACCATTTGTCAGGAAAAAAAGTTGTTTAAGAAACATACTATGAATAATACCGAAAAAATGGGTCCATGGAGAACATAAACTAAGATGGATTTCAAACTTCCCAAACAACAGTTCAAATGGTTAGAGCAATAGTTCAAATACTTAGAGCAATATTGCCAAAATATGATTGGTATTGCTAAAATCACGCAACTATTTGAAGAAACAAAGTTCAGCACTTGTGTGTCTAGATAAAAGCACACACACTAAGATCTGAAGGCATATTATTCTCATCATTCCTCTTAATCACTATGTCGCTTAAGTGCATATAGAAGGATGCTTTATCTCACTAAGAAAGGTGCTAGATTGAAACATACACCAGAAGTTAGTGCGTTTTTTGAACTGTTAAAAAGAATCGTGTTAGCATATGTAACAACATTTTATTCTTGATTCCTAATTATTCTTGCATTATCATACGATTACGTATCTAAACCAATCTAATAAATGTCAACCGCATTCCATCTCCCACCCTCCTGGAAAGAGATATATCATGGAGAGTAAGATAGGAAGAAGATGTGGGAGAGAAGTGAAAAAAGTACAGTTCACTGATGTTCAGCCTCATCCAGTTCTTGGCCTGCTGGCTGAGCCCTAAACCCTGGCTCCATGTAGAACTTTAGAAGCACCTGAGGGACCATGTGGCATGCGGTACCATGAAGACGCTTGGATGTGCAAACAAAAACGGAAAAAAAGAATGAACTAACAGAGCGTGCTCCAAAACAAGTTACCTCTGTATATTGTGATCCTTCCTATAGTAGTTTGCACCCAAGAACCAACCAAGGGCTGATACAATATATTTTACAAAGTTTATCAATAAAACTACTATTTTGCAAATTAGATTACTGCTTCCAATTTGCATAATAGGGGGGGTGTTTGGTTGGGCTTTTTCCAGCTGCGGCTTCCGTCTTCGAAGCCAAAAACTCCTATTTAGGGGCTTCCGGCTGCAGCTGTGGCTTTTGGCTTTGTCACAGCCGTAGCCGGAAGCCACAACTGCAGCTGGAAGCCCCTAAATAGGAGCTTTTGGCTTCGAAGCCAGAAGCCGAAAGCCGCAGCTGCAGCTGGAAAAAGCCCAACCAAACACCCCCTAGCTAGCCCGTGCAGTAGCACGGGTTGATGACTAGTATACTTAGCTTATACGTGAAGCAATGGGTTAATGATGGTGATTTTGTTCTATTTTAAGGCATTGGTACCCCATCATCGAGTGCATGGATGCAACAACAACAAGAAGAAGATCATGGTCGTGCGCATCATCAAGCCCACCATAGAGACCATCCACCTCCTCACCGATGCTAACTCAATCCAGATCACTGTTGACGCTATCATCAACAGGTAGCACTCTTGGTTTCCTTTTATTTTCTCTTGCCTTTGTGATGTTAGCATGTGTGTGCTGACTAGTATTGTTGGATAATGCCAGTTGAATGGACGGTTGTGGTAGTAGAATGGTATTTTTGCTTAGGTGCAGTCATACTTATATGTAGTACTCCCTTCGTCCCAAAATAACTGTCTCAACTTTGTACTAGTTCTAGTATGAAGTTGCACTAAGTTCAAGACACTTATTTTTGGATGGAGGGAGTAGTAAATAACTTGTCATGTCATTCTTCAAGTCTGCACATAGCATTGTTATTTTAGGAGCAGATTTCTCATCCTTAAGAAATTTGAACTTGCTTAATAGCCAATTTAGCGGTGTACTGCAAGTTCCTTGATGTCAACTCTAATGCCTCTGTTTACATTCCTTGATGTCAACTCGAATGCTTTTGTTTACATTCCTTGATGTCATTTATGGTGTGCAATCATATGACATGTTTCATGTAAATGAATATGGGCTGCTATCAAATTTTTAATCTGCAATTGATCTAGTGTTTTATACATGGTAGCTTAATATCCGCCTTCCTTTTCTAATATGCAAACTTCTAATATGTGAGGTGCATAAGTGCATGAGGTGCGGTTCGCCTTAGGCTGCTCCCGCTTGTCGGCGGTCTGGTCCAGTGTTACTTAACCGATGTGACATGGCCGGTTTGGTTCAGCTTTGAGCTGCCCACCGTGGAGTGGGAGGCCAACACGCTTATGAACTTTGAGGCTGGATCAAGTATGATAGTGCACTGCGGCGTGCGCGGCCTATTTTGCTGTAGTGGTACTGTATATGGTCTCATCCAGCTCTGAGTATCCATATGTTGTTTTAATCCTGATGATGATGTTGTAGCATAAAGTAGACACCATATCCAGTTTGTCTTCATGCTTGATCTCTGGTGGTTCTTGTTTGATGCACATTGTTCATTGCAGGGTTATGATGATATTTCCAAGGAAATATACTGACCCTGATGTGAAAAAGGTGCCCATTTTCCCTTAATTAAACTTGTTTACTCTGTTTTTTGTTCTTCCCGTAGTTCCAGTTTCACATTGTTGTTGTTTCATGCCATATTCATCAGATCCTGCTCACATGCCTTATGATTGAGTAACTTGATTAGTATTTCTGCCACTTTCCATCTCAGTAAACTGTTTGTTTTTTCAGTAGCTTAAAAATAAAGTAAATCTAGTATATACTGGTATTCTTGAATTTAAGTGCCTCATCAGATCCTGCTCACATGCCTTATGATTGAGTAGCTTGATTAGTATTTTTGCCACTGTCCATCTCAGTAAACTATTTGTTTTTTCAGTGGCTTAAAAATAAAGTAAATCTAGTATATACTGGTATTCTAGAATTTAAGTGCCTCACAGAAGTTACTCTGTATCCTACTTTAGCTTGCAAACCTGATGCTCTGTTGTCTGTTCTCTTTTCTTAAGTTTGAAATGTTTCAAACTCCCGTGTGCCCCCATCCTCGACTACATCTGTATGCACCTTAGTAAGAAAATACGTTAGTTTTGTAAATATCATTGGGAAGTATATCTGCCTCCATATGTTCTTTCCAGGTTGTTACTAACATTCTCACTAAAGAATGTCCCTCCAGCACATTCCTTGGAAATGTTGACATTGAGTCAACCCCAAGAAGAAACTCAACAGATCTGCATCTGCTTTGGATGCTCATGTACAAGAAACTAAGTTATTTGTTGTGTTATTTTGGTTGGTACCATCTTATAAACATGTGGTGTAATGATACTGGTGGGACAAAGTTGATGAAATCTTGTGCTGTTTGTTCATTCTAATGTGTTACTTTGAGATCTTGTGGTGTAAGAATACTGTTGTGTTTTTTGAGAATTATATTATTAATATCATTGTATTCTCCTGTGTTTTTGGTTGAATACCAAATTGTCCAATAAAATGTTGTTGATCTTCTTTAAATAAGGGCTGGACCGAAACTACTAAATTGTGTATGTGGGCTGGAAATGGGCTGGCACAATTAATGATGGAATGAATAAATGGGTTGTACATTGCCTTTGCCCAAGAGCAAACATTAGGCTTGGCCCATGGTTGTGGCCCAAAAGTAAGTCTAAAATGGATCGAATTAATGGGCTTGGCCCATAGTTGTGGCCTAAAAGTAAATCTGAAAATGGGTTAATTATTGGGCTTGGCTTGTTAAAACAACCGATTTTGATTGATCCTACATGGTGTCCACGTCATCATTTTTGCCATGTCATTGCATGTGCCACATGGACTTTTTGCGTTGGCTTGGCCACATAAGATCCTACGTGTTTCAGGCCAATTAGTAATGACCATAATTTTGGTCGTAGATTTTACGACCAAAATTTTGGTCATGGGTAGCCATGACCAAAATTTCAGAAAAGGTCACGTTTGTTCGTTCTTGACGGCTAACCGTTGACTTCTTGAATTTGGTCAAAAAAGGTCAATAAACGATAATAATGACGAATCAATGACCAAAATTGGGAGTCATAATTGATCATATTTTTTGTAGTGTTATCGGAGGTCTCATACCTCGCGATCCGGACATTCTTCTGAAAGATAAACTTCAACTCCTGGAACATATCATGTGTTTCATGACGTTCAAAACGTCTTTGAAGTTTCGGTTCTAAGACATACAACATTGCACATTGAACTACTGAGTAATCATCAAAACGTGTCTGCTAGGCGTTCACAACATCTGCAGACTCACCTGGAACGGGCGGATCACCAAGCGGTGCATCAAGGACATAAGCCTTCTAGGAAGCCGTGAGGATAATCCTCAAATTACGGGCCCAGTCCATAAAGTCACTTCCATCATCTTTCAACTTAGCTTTCTCTAGGAACACATTAAAATTGGGGTGCTACTGCGCGAGCCATTGATCTACAACATAAATATGCAAAGGTTACTAAGACTATTGTTCAAGATAATGAGTTTAATTAATCAAATTACTAAAGCTCCCACTCAAATTGACATCCCTCAGGTTATCTGAGTGATACATGATCCAAATTCACTAACTCAAGTCCGATCATCACGTGAGTTGAGATGGTTTCAATGGTAAACATCATCATGTTGATCATATCTACTATATGACTCATGTTCGACCATTCGGTCTCTTGTGTTCCGAGGCCATGTCTGTACATCCTAGGATCGTCAAGTTTAACCCGAGTGTTCCGCACGTGCAACACTGGCTTGCACCTGTTGTATGTGAACGTCTATCACACCCGATCATGACGTGGTGTCTCAACACGACGAACTTTCGCAACGGTGCACACTCGGAAAGAACATAATTTATCTTGAAATTTAAGTGAGGGATCACCTTATAATGCTACCGTCGTCTTAAGCAAAACAAGGTGCATAAAAGGATTAACATCACATGCAAACCATTAGTGACATGATATGGCCACGAACTTGTGCTTTTGATCTCCATCTTGAAAGCACCGGCATGATCTCCATCGTCATCGCCATGACACCATGATCTCCATCATCTTGATCTCCATCAACGTGTCGCCATCGGGGTTGTCGCGCCGACTGTTTCTTCCATGACTATTGCTAACTCATAGCGATAAAGTAAAGCAAAACAACGAAAATAATTAAAGGCAACCCTATGTCTCCTGCCGGTTGCCGTACTCATCGACATGCAAGTCGTGATATTCTATAAAATACATGATCATCTCATACATCACATATGTCTCATCATGTAATTGGCCATATCACATCACAACATACCCTGTAAAAACAAGTTAGACGTCCTCTAATTGTTGTTGCAAGTTTTACGTGGCTGCTACGGGTATCTAGCAAGAACAATTCTCACCTATGCAAAAATCACAACGGTGATACATAAATTGCTTTTCAACCTTCTCAAGGACCGCCTTTGTCGAATTCGATCCAACTAAAGTAGGAGAACAGACACCCGCCAACCATCTTTGTGCAACGAAGTTACACGTCAGTCGATGGAACCGATCTCTCGTAAGCGTACGAGTAAGGTTGGTCCGAGGCACTTCATCCCACAATATCGCTAAACCAAAATATGACCAAGGGAGGAAGCAATCTAAGCATCAACGCCCACAAACTCCTTTGTGTTCTATTCGTGATCTCATCTACACATAGACCTAGCTCTGATACCACTCTTGGGGAACGTTGCATGGAAAACAAAAAAATTCGTACGCACACGCAAGATCTATCCAAGGTGATGAGCATATACGAGGGGGAGAGTGGATCTACATACCCTTGTAGATCGCTAAGCGGGAAGCATTAAGAAACGCGATTGATGTAGTCGAACGTCTTCGCGATCCAAATCGCTGAGCGTCCTACGATCCAATCACGATCCGTCCCGATCTAGCTCCGAACGGGCGGCACCTCCTCGTTCAGCACACATACAACTTGATGACGATCTCCGTGTTCTTGATCCAGCAAGAGGGAGCGGAGAGGTAGATGAGTTCTCTGACAGCGCGACGGCATGACAACGATTGTGGTGGAACTATTCTAGTAGGGCTTGGCCTAAGCACCGCTGAAACGATCTAGAGGAGAAACTACGATCTAGAGGAGAGGGTAGCACGCGGCTGATTTCTACATGCAAAAACCCTTAATACATCTAGTATATATAGGAGGAGGGAGGGAGGAGACTTGGCTCCCAAGGGGCCAACCCTTGGTTCGGCCGAAGTGGGAGGAGGAGGAGTCCTCCTCCAATCCTAGTAGGATTAGGATTCCTTCTCTCCCACTTGAAACCCTCATTCCACCTTGCCTTTATCCTCCCAGCCGCATGGGCCTCTTGTGGGGCTTCGGCCAGCCCACTAAGGGCTGGTATACCTCCTTCCACAGTCCATGTAGACTCTTGGGTCGAATCACCCCTCCCGATGGTCCCCCGGTACCCTCCCGGCACTCCCGGTGCACTACCGATGATCCCGAAACTTTTCCGCGGCCAAAAAAGGACTTGCTATATATCAATCTTTACCTACAGACCATTCCAGAGCTCCTCGTGACGTATGGTATCTTATCCGGGACTCTGAACAACCTTCGGTCACCATCACACATAACTTTATACTACCGAAACGTCACCGAGAACTATGTAGACATGACCAAGACACCTGTACGGTCAATAACCAATAGCGGGACCTAGATGCCCATATTGGTTCATACATATTCTACAAAGGTCATTATTGGTTGAACCTCTATGTCAAGGATTCAGTTAATTGCGTACGCTGTTCCCTTTGTTCTTCGGTATGTTACTTGCCCGAGATTCGATCGTTGGTATCTCTATACCTAGTTCAATCTCTTTACCGGCAAGTCTATATAGTTGTTTTCTAATACAAGATCCCGTGGCTAATAATTTAGTCACATTGCTTGCAAGTCTTGTTGTGATGTTGTATTACCGAGTAGGCCCTGAGATACCTCTCCGTCACACGGAGTAACAAATCCCAGGCTTGATCCATACCCACTCAACACACACTTTCAGAGATACCTGTAGAGCACCTTTATAGTCACCCAGTTACGTTGTGACGTTTGATACACACAAGGAACTCCTACAGTGTCAGCGAGTTGCACGATCTCATGGTCATAGGAATGGATACTTACATGCAGAAAAACTATAGCAATAAACCGACACGATCATATGGTATGTTTATAGTTTGGGTCTTGTCCATCACATCATTCTCCCAATGATGTAATCCCGTTATCAAATGACATCTCATGTCAATGGCTAGGAAACCTTGACCATCTTTGATCAACGAGCTAGTCTACTAGAGGCATACTAGGGACAAAATGTTGTCTATGTATTCACACATGAAATGTGTTTCCTGTAATTACAATTATAGCATGGATAATAAACAATTATCATGAACAAGGAAATATAATAATAACCATTTTATTATTGCCTCTAGGGCATATGTCCAACAATCATCTCATACATCACATATATCTCATCATGTAATTGGACATATCATACCACAACATACCCTGCAAGAACAAGTTAGAGGTCCTCTAATTGTTGTTGCATGTTTTACGTGGCTGCTACCGGTATCTAGAAAGAACGATTCTTACCTACGCAAAACCACAACGGTGATATACAAATTGCTTTTCAACCTTCTCAAGGATTGCCTTTGTCGAATCCGATCCAACTAGAGTAGGAGAGACAGACACCCGCCAGCCATCTTTATGCAACAAAGTCACATGTGAGGCGATGGAACCGTTCTCTCGTAAGCATACGGGTAAGGTTGGTCCGGGCCGCTTCATCCCACAATACCGCTGAACCAAGAAAAGACCAAGGGAGGAAGAAATCTGAATATTAATGCCCACAAACTCCTTTGTGTTCTACTCGTGATCTCATCTACAGATAGACCTAGCTCATGATGCCACTGTTGGGGAACGTTGCATGGGAAACAAAAAATTTCCTACGCACATGCAAGATCTATCCATGGTGATGAGCATCTACGAGAGGGAGAGTGGATTGCTAAGAGGGAAGCATTAAGAAACATGGTTGATGTAGTCAAAAATCTTTGTGATCCAAATCGCAAGTCGTCCCACGATCCCATCATGATTCGTCCTACGATCCAATCATGATCCTTCCGATCTAGCGCCAAACGGACGACACCTCCGCGATCAGCACACGCACAGCTTGATGACGATCTCCGCCTTCTTGATCCCGCAAGAGGGAGCAGAGAGGTAGATGAGTTCTCCGCCAGCACAACGACATGGGGCGGTGGTGGTGGAGCTATCCCGATAGGGCTTTGCCAAGCACAACCGAGACGATCTAGTGGAGAACAGATCTAGAGGAAGAAGAGGGCAACACGTGGCAATTAGGTTTAGGGGCTGCCCTCAAAATCCCTCAATATATATAGGAGGAAGGGGAGAGGAGGAAGCCTTGGCCCCTACTCCAAGTAGGTTTGGACGAACCAAACAAGGGAGGAATCCACCTCCCACAAGGGAGGTGGAATCCTATTAGGACTCCTTCCTAATTTGGATTTTCCTTCCCCTTGGGTTTTTTCCTTTCCCACTCTTTCTTAGCCACATGGGCCTTGTAGGGATGGTTTTCCCATCCCACTAAGGGCTGGTGCAATACCCCTCAGGCCCATGTGGCCTCCCGACGTAGGTGGCCCCTCCCGATGGCTCTCCGACACTCCTGGTACACTACCGGAAATACCCAAAACTTTTCCGGTGGCCAAAACGGGACTTCCTATACATCAATATTTACCTCTGGACCATTCCGGATCTCCTCATGACATACGGAATCTCATCCGGGACTCCAAACAACCTTAGGTCACCAACATACATAACTCAACTATACTAAAACATCACCGAACCTTAAGTGTGCAGACCCTATGGGATCGAGAACTATGCAGACATGACGAAGACACCTCTATGGTTAATAACCAATAGCGGGACCTAGACTCCCATATTGGTTCCTATATGTTCTACGAAGATATTTATCGGTCGAACCTCTATGTCAAGGATTCAGATAATCTCGTATGTTATTCCCTTTGTTCTTCGGTATGTTACTTGCACGAGATTCGATCGTCGGTATCTCTATACCTAGTTCAATCTCGTTACTGGCAAGTCTCTTTACTCGTTCCACAATACAAGATCCCGTGGCTAACTCTTTAGTCACATTGCTTGCAAGGCTTATAGTGATGTTGTGTTATCGAGTGGGCCCTGAGATACCTCTCCGTCACACGGAGTAACAAATCCTAGTCTTGATCCATGCCAACCCAACATACACCCTTGGAGATACCTGTAGAGCACCTTTATAGTCACCCAGTTACGTTGCAACATTTGATACACACAAGGTACTCCTCCGATGTCAGTGAGTTGCATGATCTCATGGTCAGAGGAACATATACTTGACATGCAGAAAACTGTAGCAATAAACTGACACGATCATATGCTACGTTCGTAGTTTGGGTCTTGTCCATCACATCATTCTCCTAATGATGTTATCCCCTTATCAAATGACATCTTATGTCCATGGCCAAGAAACCTTGACCATATTTTATTAACGAGCTAGTCTATTAGAGGCATACTAGGGACATGGTGTTGTCTATGTATCCACACATGTATTTGAGTTTCCGCTCAATACAATTCTAGCATGGATAATAAACGATTATCATGAAAAAAGAAATTTCATAATAACTAATTTATTATTGCCTCTAGGGAATATTTCCAACAAGCTAAGCCTTTGAGTGTGGATGATGTCCTCACTCGGAGTGGTGTTTAACTTAGGCGATACAGAGTCGCAGCTAAGCCCTCGAGTGTGGATGATGTCCTCACTCGGAGCAGTTTTTAAGTTAGGTGATACGGAGTCGCAACTAAGCCCCCGAGTGTGGATGATGTTCTCCCTCGGAGTGGTTTTTAACTCAGGCAATAAGGAGTCGTAGCTAAGCCCTCGAGTGTTGATGATGTCCACACTCGGAGAAGTTTTTAACTTAGGCGAAATCAGGTTCGCAGCTGAGTTGTTCACCCATTGGGGGTTATGTTGTAGATGTGCCATATGAGCGATGGCGCTCGGGGCGACCAAGTGATGAAGACGTGTACAACAAAGTGACGGCATGCGAGGCTATCGGGTGATGATGACGCGTACAGCGAAGTGACGATGCGCGGGGCGACCATGTGATGATGATGTGTACAACAAAGTGATGGCACGTGGGGCGACCAGGTGATGATGACGCGTACATCAAAGTGACAGCGCGCAGGGTGACCAAGTGACGATGCGTGGGGCGGCCGAGTCGAGCTTGTCGTCGAAGAGGAGTCGACCAAATGATGGTGCGCGGGGCGGCCGAATCGAGCTTGTCGTCAAAGAGGAGTCGACCAAGTGACGGCACGCGGGGCGTCCGAGTCGAGCTTGTCATCGAAGAGGAGTCTGACCAAGTGACGATGCGTGGGGTGGCCGAGTCGAGCTTGTCCTTGAAGAGGTGTCTAACCAAGTGATGGCGCACAGGGCGGTCGAGTCGAGCTTGTCGTCGAAGAGGAGGCGAACCAAGTGATGATGCGCGGGGCGGCCGATTCCATCATGGGGTCGAGGAGGCGTCCGAACAAGTGGAAACACACGAATGATCGTCGCGGCGACTGAGCCTGAGTAGCGATGAAGATGGCGCAAAGAAGCGTCAAGTGATCGCAAAACCTGTTTGATGGCGTACGACCGGCCGAATGATGAAGACGTGCCTCACAGAGCGGCGACGCACGGAGCGTCCGGGCGACGAAGAAGTCTCTCACAGAGCGACAACGCGCAAAACGGCCGAATATTGAAGGAGCGTCCAATTGGTGACGGTGCATGGAACGACCGAGTGAGGAAGGAGCGTCCAGCTAAGTGACGGTGCGCGGAGCGGCCAACTGACGAAGGAGCGTCCAGCTGAGTGACGGCGCGCGGAGAGGCCGAGTGACGAAGACGTATCTCGCCGAGTGGTGATGCACAGAGCTACCAAGTGCTGACGACGTGTCTTGCTGAGTGATGATGCGCGGAGCTGCCGAGTGATGACGACGCGTCCAGTAGAGTGATAGAGCACGGGGCTGCCGAGTGACGAAGGAGCGTCTAGCAGAGTGACAACGCGCGGGGTTGCCGAGTGGCGATGCGTGGAGCTGTCGAGTGATGACAATGTGTCTCACCGAGTGTCGATGTGTGGAGCTGCCGAGTGATGACGACGCGTCCAGTAGAGTGACAACGCGCGGGGCTGCCGAGTGATGAAGGAGCGTCCAACAGAGTGACAGCGCGCAGGGCTGCCGAGTGATGACGACGTGTCTCGCCGAGTGGCGATGCGTGGGGCTGCCGAGTGATGACTACGCGTCCAGTAGAGTGACAGCACGCAGGGATGCCGAGTAACGAAGGAGCGTCCAACAGAGTGACAGCCCGTGGGGCTGCCGAGTGGCGATGCGCGGAGCTGCCGAGTGACGACGATGTGTCTCGTCGAGTGGCTTCATCCAGTCATTGATTAAGTCCATCTTGCAGGATTTGAAGCTCCGTCCAGTCGTTGATTAAGTCCACCAAGGCTTGGGACTTGATTGATGTGCGGGGTGTGTACTTCACATGGTGAGGGCCAAGTTCGATTGCCCACTTGGCGATTCGGCTAGTAGCCTCATGATACGTTCATTTTGCATCATTCTTTTATATTGATATTTATTGCATTATGCGTTGTTATTACACGTTATGGTACAATACTTATGCCTTTTCTCTCTTATTTTACAAGGTTTACATGAAGAGGGAAAATGCCGGCAGTTGGAATTCTGGACTGGAAATGAAGCAAATTTGAGACCTATTCTACACAACTCCAAATGTCCTGAAAAGTTATGGAGAATTATTTTGGAATATATAAAAAATATTGGGCGAAACAAATATTTGAGGGGACCCACCTGGGTGACTATAAAGGTGCTCTACAGGTATCTCTGAGGGTGTCTGTTGGGTTGGCATGGATCAAGACTAGGATTTGTTACTCCGTGTGACGGGGAGGTATCTCAGGGCCCACTCGGTAATACAACATCACTATAAGCCTTGCAAGCAATGTGACTAAAGAGTTAGCCACAGGATCTTGTATTACGGAGAGAGTAAAGAGACTTTTCGTTAACGAGATTGAACTAGGTATAGAGATACCGACGATCGAATCTCGGGCAAGTAACATACCGAAGAACAAAGGGAACAACATACGGGATTAACTGAATCCTTGACATAGAGGTTCAGCCGATAAAGATCTTCGTAGAATATGTAGGAACCAATATGGGCATCCAGGTCCCGCTATTGGTTATTGACCGTAGAGGTGTCTCGGTCATGTCTACATAGTTCTCGAACCTGCAGGGTCTGCACACTTAAGGTTCGGTGATGTTTTGGTAGTATAGAGTTATGTATGGTGGTGATCGAAGGTTGTTCGAAGTCCCGGATGAGATCCCGGACGTCATGAGGAGCTCCAGAATGGTCCGAAGGTAAAGATTGATATATAGGAAGTCATGTTTTGGTTGCCGGAAAAGTTTTGGGCTCATTGGTAGTGTATCGGGAGTGCCGGGAGGGTACCGGGGGACCATCGGGAGGGGTGTCTCGACCCAAGAGGTTACATAGGCTGTGGGAGGAGGTAAACCATCCCCTGGTGGCCTGGCCGAAGCCTCCTCTAAGGGACCATGCGGCTGGAGTGGTTTGAGAAGGAAAAAAAATTCAAAGGTGGAGAGGTGGAAAGAGTTTCCAAGTGGAAAGGAGGAATCCTACTCCTAATAGGATTGGAGTAGGACTCCTCCACCTTCAATTTCGACCAAACCTTGATGGTTTGAGGCTGCCTCCTACCCTCTCTCCCTCCTATATATACTAGAGGATTTAGAGGGAAAAGCTAACCCTAATAGCCACGTGCTACCTCTCCTCTAGATCGGTTTTCAGCGGTGCTTAGGCGAAGCCCTGCTGGAATAGCTCCACCACCATCGCCGCAACACCGTCGCGCTGCCGGAGAACTCATCTACCTCTCCGCTCCCTCTTTCTGGATCAAGAAGGCAGAGATCGCCATCGAGTTGTACGTGTGCTGAACGCGGAGGTGCCGTCCGTTCGGCGCTAGATCAGAAGGATCGTGATCAAGATCGCGAGACGATTTGTGATTGGATCGCGTGACAGATCATGATGAGATCACGAGGCGGATCTTGATTGGATCGTAGGATGGATCATGATGGGATCGCGGGACGCTCGGTGATTTGGATCGCGAAGGTGTTCGACTACATCAACCGCGTTTCTTAACGCTTCTCGCTTAGCGATCTACAAGGATATGTAGATCCACTCTCCCCCTCGTAGATGCTCATCACAATGGATAGATCTTGTGTGTGCATAGGATTTTTTTCCCATGCAACGTTCTCCAACATAAGAAACTATTATTTATAATGTTGATCCTAGTATTCCTACTGCTTATATTGAGAAACCACCTTTTCCTGTTAGAATAAAGGAACATGCTAAGGCTTCACATGTGGTTCGTAAGAGCTATGCTAGAACACCTACACCTCCTAACAAATTAAAGTTGAACCTAGTACTGCTATAGTTAAGGATCTCTTGGTCGATAATATTGATGGGCATGTTATTCATTTCTATGATGAAGCTGCTAGAGTTGCTAGACCTGATGCTAAAGATAAACATAGGCCTATTTTTTGCAAGCATGTTGTTTTTGTTAAAATAGGAGATCATTGTTATCATGGCTTATGTGATGTGGGTGATAGTGTGAGTGCCATTCCCTTTACCTTATATCAAGAAATTGTGACTGATATTGCACCAGCTGAGTTAGAGGAAATTGATGTTACCATTAAGCTTGCTAATAGAGATACTATAGCACCAATTGGGATTGTTAGAGATATTGAAGTATCGTGTGGGAAATAAAATATCCTACTGATTTTCTCGTCATTGGTTCCCCACAAGATGATTTTTTCCCCATTATATTTGGTAGGCCTTTCTTGAATACTGTTAATGCCAGGATATATTGTGAGAAGGAAACTGTTACTGTAAGTTTTGGGGATGAGTCTCATGAGTTTAATTTCTCTAAATTTTGTATACAACCCCATGATAAAGAATTGCTAGTAAGGAAGAAATTACTGGTCTTGCTTCTATTGTTGTGCCCCCTACTGATCCCTTGGAACATTATTTGCTAGACCATGAAAACAATATGCATATGAATGAAGTAAATGAAATAGATAAAATTTTATTTGATCAACATCCTATTTTGAAACACAACTTGCCTGTTGAAATACTTGGGGATCCTCTTCCACCTAAGGGTGATCCCGTGTTTGAGCTTAAACAATTACCGGATACTCTGAAATATGCTTATCTTGATGAAAAGAAGATATAACCTGTTATTATTAGTGCTAACCTTTGAGAGCATGAAGAAAAGAGATTATTGAAAACTCTGAGGAAGCACCGTGGTGCTATTGGATATACTCTTGATGATCTTAAGGGATTAGTCCCACTCTATGTCAGCATAAAATCAATATGGAGCCTGATGCTAAACCAGTTGTTGTTCACCAACGACAGTTAATACTAAAATGAAAGAAGTGGTAAGAAATGAAATATTAAAGCTTCTGGAGTAGGTATTATTTATCCTATTGCTGAAAGTAGATGGGTTAGCCCCGTCCATTGTGTCCCTAAGAAAGGAGGTGTTACCGTAGTTCCTAATGATAAAAATGAATTGATCCCGCAAAGAATTGTTACAGGGTATAGAATTGTAGTTGATTTTAGGAAATTAAATAAAGCTACCAGGAAAGATCATTACCCTCTACCTTTTATTGATCAAATTCTAGAAAGACTATCCAAACACACACATTTTTTGCTTTCTAAATGGTTATTCCGGTTTCTCTCAAATACCTGTGTCAAAAGAGGACCAAGAGAAGACCACTTTTACTTGCCCTTTCGGTACCTTCGCTCATAAACATATGCCTTTTGGTTTATGCAGTGTACCTACTACCTTTCAAAGATGTATGACTGCTATATTCTCTGATTTTTGTGAAAGGATTGTTGAGGTTTTCATGGATGATTTTTCCGTTTACGGAACTTCTTTTGATGATTATTTGAGAAACCTTGATAGAGTTTTGTAGAGATGCGAAGAAACTAATCTTGTCTTGAATTGGGAGAAGTGCCACTTTATGGTGAATGAAGGCATTGTCTTGGGACACAAAATCTCCGAAAGAGGTATTGAAGTTGATAAAGCTAAAGTTGATGCTATTGAAAAAATGATGTGTCCTACGGATATCAGAGGTATAATAAGTTTCCTTGGTCATGCTGGTTTCTATTGGAGGTTTATTAAAGACTTCTCTAAGATTTCGAGGCCTCTCACTAATCTTTTGCAAAAAGATGTTTCCTTTGTTTTTTATGATGATTGTGTAGAAGCATTTGAAATTCTTAAGAATGCCTTGATTTCTACACCTGTTGTTCAACCACCTGATTGGAACCTACCCTTTGAAATTATGTGTGATGCTAGTGATTATACCGTTAGTGCTGTTCTAGGAGAAAGAGTTGACAATAAATTAAACGTTATCCATTATGCTAGTAAAACTCTAGACAACGCTCAAAGAAACTATGCTACCACTGAAAAGGAATTTTTAGGAGTTGTGTTTGCTTGTGATAAGTTTAGACCTTATATTGTTGATTCCAAAGTAAGAGTACACACTGATCATGCTGCTATTAAATATTTTATGGAAAAGAAGGATGCTAAACCTAGACTTATTAGATGGGTTCTTCTGCTACAAGAATTTGATCTGCATATTATTGATAGAAAGGGTGCTGATAACCCCGTAGCGGATAACTTGTCTAGGTTAGAAAGGGTTTCTGATAATTTGATCTGCATATTATTTGTGGGACTAACCTATTAATCTAGAGCCTAGTGTCAGTTTCTGTTTTTCCCTTGTTTTTGAGTTTCGCAGATATGGAATATTAAACGGATTCCAAACGTAATAAAACCTCCGTAATGATTTTTTATGGAATAAAAGGAAGCCACAAGACTTGAGAACCAAGGCAGAGGAGCTGCCACGGGGCCACAAGCCCGCTAGCCGCGGCCAGGGGGTACCCCACGCCGGGCATGCTTGTGGGCCCCTGGGAACTCCCCTAACCCTAATCTCCGGCCTATAAATTCCCAAATATTCCATCATTATCAGAACGAGCCACAAAAACACTTTTCTGCCGCCAGAAGCCTCCGTTCCTGAGAGATCCAATCTTGGAGCCTTTTCTGGTAATCTGCCGGAGGGGGATTCGATCATGGGGGGGCATCTACATCAACTCCATTGCCCCTCCGATGATGCATGAGTAGTTCACCACAGACCTACGGGTCCATATCTAGTAGCTAGATGGCTTGTTCTCTCTCTCTTTGCTTCTCAATACCATGTTCTTCATGATCTTCATGGAGATCTATCCGATGTAATACTCTTTTGCGGTGTATTTGTTGAGATCCGATGAATTGTGGGTTTATGTTCAGATTATCCATGAATATTATTGGAGTCTTTCCTGAATTCTTATATGCATGATTTCATATCTTTGCAAGTCTGTTCGAGTTATTGGTTTGGTTTGGCCAACTAGATTGGTAATTCTTGCAATTGGAGAAGTGCTTGGTTTTGGGTTCAATCTTGCGGTGTCCTCACCCAGTGACAAAGTAGGGGTAGCAAGGCACGTATTGTATTGTTGCCATCAAGGATAAAAGATGGTGTTTTCATCATATTGCTTGAGTTTATCCCTCTACATCATGTCATCTTTCTTAATGCGTTACTCTGTTCTTCATGAACTTAATAGTCTATATGCAGGTAGGAGTCGGTCGATGTGTGGAGTAATAGTAGTAGATGAAGAATTGTTTCGCTTTACTTGTCACGGATGTGATTCCTATATACATAATCATTGCCTTGGATATCTTCATAATTATTCGCTTTTCTATCAATTGCTCGACAGTAATTTGTTCACCCACCGTAATACTTGCCATCATGAGAGAAGCCATCTGGTGAAACCTATGGCCCCCTAGTCTATTTTCCATATTATATTTTCATATATAAAACCAAAAACACCAAAAATACTTGCTGCATTATTTTTAGTTTTACTTTCTATTCAAGCACCCTATTATATCTATCTCTATTAGATCTCATCCTTGCAAGTAACCGTGAACGATTGACAACCCCTTTATAGCGTTGGGTGCAAGAGTTTGATTCTTTGTGCAGGTGTATCTATTGGTGTCTTGCTTGTATCTCCTACTGGATTGATACCTTGGTTCTCAAAAACTGAGGAAAATACTTACCTACTTTGCTGCATCAAACCGTACCTCTTCACGGGAAACCAATGCATGCTCGAGAAGTAGCAAGAAGGATTTCTGGCGCCGTTGCCGGGGAAATACATAGCAAGCCAAGGATACCAATTACCCATCACAAACTCATCTCTTGCATTTACATTATTTGCCATTTTCCTCTCGTTTTCCTCTCCCCCACTTTTAAAATGATTTTCAGAAAATACCAAAAAGATTTGCCTTTTTATTCGCCCTTCTTCGTTCGTCTTCTCATTTGCTTTTTGCTTGCTCGTGTGCTTGATTGCTTGCTTTGTCACGATGACTCAAGAGAATACCAAGTCGTGTGACTTTTCCAATACTAATAATAATGATTTTATTAGTACTCTGATTGCTCCCGCCACTAGTGCGGAATCTTATGAAATTAATGCTGCTTTGCTCAATCTTGTTATGAAAGAACAATTTTCCGGCCTTGCTAATGAAGATGCCACATCTCATCTAAATACTTTCGTTGAGTTGTGTGACATGCAAAAGAATAAAGATGTGGATAATGATATTGTTAAACTGAAGTTATTTCCGTTCTCACTACGAGATCGTGCTAAAACTTGGTTATCATCTTTGCCTAAAAATAGTATTGATTCATGGAATAAGTGTAAAGATGCTTTTATTACCAAGTACTTTCCGCCCACTAAGATCATCTCCCTTAGGAACGATATAATGAATTTTAAGCAACTTGATAATGAACATGTTGCACAATCTTGGGAGAGGATGAAACTTATGATTAGGAATTGCCCCGAGCATGGTTTGAGTTTATGGATGATTATACAAATTTTCTATGCTGGATTGAATTTTGCTTCTAGGAATCTCTTAGATTCCGCCGCGGGTGGAACTTTATGGAAATCACATTAGGAGAAGCTACTAAAATCTTAGATAATATTATGGCAAATTACTCTCAATGGCACACCGAAAGATCTCCTACTAGTAAAAAAGTGCATGCTATTGAAGGGATTAATACTTTGAGTGAAAAGATGGATGAATTGATGAAATTGTTTGCTAGTAAGAGTGTTCCTATTGATCCTAATGATATGCCTTTGTCTTCTTTGATTGGAAATAATAATGAATCTATGGATGTGAATTTTATTGGTAGGAACAATTTTGGTAATAATGCTTATAGAGGTAATTTCAATGCTAGGCCGTTTCCTAGTAATTCCTCTAATATTATGGTAATTCCTACAACAATTCTTACGGAAATTATAATAAAATACCCTCTGATTTTGAGAGTAATATTAAAGAACTCATTAGTACACAAAAAGGTTTCAATGCTATGATTGAAGAAAATTGCTCAAGATTGATGATTTGGCTAGGAACGATGATAGAATTTCTCTTGAGATAGATTCTTTAAAAACTAGATCTATTCATTGTACAAAACTGCAATCGTTCAAGGAGAAGGCTAAATAATTTTTATCTTTAGGTTTCTGCGTAAACCTGTATGCTGAGGAGCCTTCCCGGGGCTAGTCGTGCCTCTAATTGCTTCGAGTCCGCTCGGCGATGGGAGCAGCTGCACTAAAGCTGGGAAGGTAAGATTTCACCTTCCCGGGGCTTGTTGTGCCTCTAATCGCTTTGAGTCCGCTCGGCGATGTGAGCAGCTGCACTAAAGCTGGGAAGGTAGGATTTTCCGGCAAGCAACATTCCCAGCAAGCTGCAAGGACCCGTTCCTCAAGTGCTGTCGATTGGAGCGTGCGCACCGGAATGTTTTCCGGCAAGCGTGGGTCATCTTGATTGATTTTTCGTCCTTGTACATCAGTCTGCACGCGAAAGGACCTTGCCATGGTTAGCCCGCGCTCTAGTTTCGCCTCGAGTCCGCTCGCCAAACTTAGCAGTTGCGTTCTGGCCCAACAAGTCACCTTGTCGGTGGCGAAATTTCTAGCAGGCTGCTAAGGACCTGTTCCTCAAAGCGCTCGCGGCAAGTGTGCACGCCGGTAAGGTTTCTAAACAGCGTAGGATATAAGATATATGCAAGGACGGAATTAATCAAGAAAGAAGCAAACATTCATTTAGCATAGAGAAACATGTGTCGCAGACATTGAGATTGGTGTGACTAACATAAAGTGTTTCTTTATATGTGCCATTGCAGCAACAGGGATGCGAAAAGTACTTCAGTCTCGACGGTTTCTTTATTCTCAGCGACACACGGCAACCGAGAAAGCCAAGGACGTCGTGATTGTGATAGCCTGGCATATTAGGGATGATAGACTACTCATATCAATAAGGAATTCCTTATTTTCCGGGAGCCCATTCGAACAGAACTCCCAAGTTAAGTGTGCTTGGCTTGGAGTAGTACTAGGATGGGTGACTGACTGGGAAGTTGTTCCCGGGTGCGCATGAGTGAGGACAAAGTGCGCAGAAAAGACTAGTATTGATCTATGAGGCCAGTCTAGATCCCGCCAGGAGTAACGACTACCAACGGGTGTGTCCGGGGCGTTACAAGTTGGTATCATAGCCGACCCTCGTGGTTACACGGATGTTTGCCGACAGGTGCGCGATCATGTTGTTCACGAAGTTGGTGACCCATCCTTATTTTTCGGGAGCTCATTCGAATAGAACTCCCAAGCTAAGTGTTCTTGGCTTGGAGTAGTACTAGGATGGGTGACCGACCGGGAAGTTGGTCACAGGTGTGCATGAGTGAGGACAAAGTGCACAGAAAAGACTAGTATTGATCTGTGAGGCCAGTCTAGATCCCGCCAGGAGTAACGACTACCGGCGGGTGTGTCCAGGGCGTTACAGTGCTGTAGCCTGGCAAGATCTTGCCGGGATGGCTTACGGAGCCTCGGCAAGACCTAAGACGGCAGTGAGGCATTCGCGGTAGATGGCAGCGACAATAGATATGAGCGTATGAATCGAGTACCACATCCGCAACACCTTTTTTGAGGAAGGCTTGAGGGCTGGCTCTTTGTCACGCGGTATGGCCCTTTCTTCCGGGCACATGACTCCTATTGCCATCTTGCTATGTCTGCCCATGCTACTGGCAAGCCCAAGGCCCGGCAAATCATGTGTGGTTCAAAAGTCATGAGTGGAGGTTACTTCTCGCCATGTGTGTAACGATGCGTGTTTTTGGGCCTAGCCCAGACAAACACAACACACGCTTGTCCGGCCCAGGCCCGCGGGCTCTTGTCGGTGTAGAGAACAGGGGGTGTTCACTACCCCTGGACATGCTCCGACAAGTCACAACCTCAAGGCGGGAAGGGCATGGCAGAGAAGAAATCCACTTATAGGACATATCCAGAACCTAGGTTTCCGGCAAGAACTACTTGTCGGGAATAGGTCTACACATCACTGGCAAGCTCAAGGCCAGCAAGATCAAGATAGAGTTTCCGGAAGCAAACCTTCCTGGGAGAAGACATCTAGGCAGGCACCAAGAAGACCCGATGTTGGCCTCCCGGCAAGGCCTGCCGGGGGACTACTGGATGCAAGCACAAGGAAGTCAAGAAGGCATTCAAGTCAATAGACCGAAGACCGAAGGCTGGGACCCCGACAAGATCTTGCTGGGATAGCCTACGGAGCCCTGGCAAGAAGTGCACCCAGCAAGGCCTCGCCATCCTGCCAGCGTAGAGACCAAGAGTCATCCCACCTGGGTACGTGTCGAGGCGCCGAGGATGGAGGAGGCTACGCGGCACCGATGAGACAGGCTCATGTCCCATCCCGTAGAAGGTCAGGGATGCTTGATGGAGCATTAAATGCATTTGTCTTACACCGTCAGTGTTAGGTATGATAACACTATAGCACTTTACACCTCATGTATGTGTTGGACGCCACTGTTGGTGACCCCTTCGAGAGTATAAAAGGAGGCCCAAGGCACAACTACAAGGGGATCTTATCTTCTCTGGCCGATTAAGCATGAGTAGCAGCTGTGTACTGTAGCGCTCCCAAAAACTAAGCTAGAAGTCATCCAATAAAACCAAATAGGAGTAGGGTTTTACGCATCTTTGCAGCCCAAACCTGGGTCAAATCCCGTGTGTTAGTCATTAGATCTGCTCTCTGTGCGAGCCTTGCCCCCTGCCGAACCGTAAGGGGATCCTTTTGATCCCATAGGTGTCGTTTCCCCAACATAAACAAAAAGTACAGGAAGGTATTTTTGGACTTTTTGGATTAATACATCTGAAAGCAAAAGATGCAAATAGTAGATCAGAAAGCAATATATTGGAAAAGTAGACTCGGGGGACGTAGGTTTCACTAGTGGCTTCTCACATGAGGATAGCGCATGGTGGGTGAACAAATTACTGTTGGGCAATTGGTAGAAGATCAAATAATCATGACGATATCTAGGCAATGATCATTATATAGGCATCATGTCCAAGATAAGTAAACACAGATGATTCTGCATCTACTTCTATTACTCCACACAACGACCGCTATCCAGCATGCATCTAGTGTATTAAGTTCATGGGAAAACGGAGCAATGCAATAAGAACGGTGACATTATGTAGACAAGATATATTCATGTAGGAATAGACCCCATATTATTATCCTTAATGGAAATAATACATGAATTTCTTGCTGCCCCTTCTGTCACTTGGAAAGAACGCCGCAAGATCAAACCCATCACATAGCACCTCTTCCCATGGCAAGAAAAATCGATCTAGTTGGCCTAACTAAACCAAAGATTCGAAGAATAAATACGAGGCTATAATTAATCATACAAGTAAGATATCAAAGAACACTCAAATCATATTCATGGATAGAAACTGATCATGAACTCAAAATTCATCGGATCCCAACAAACACACCACAGAAGTCATTACATCAAATAGATCTCCAAGAGACCATTGTATTGAGAAACATAGAGAGAGAGGAAGCCATCTAGCTACTGTGTACGGACCCGTAGGTCTATGGTGGACTACTCACGCATCAGGAGAGGCACCTATGAGGAAGATGAACCCCTCCGTGATGGTGTTAGATTGGATCTCGAGGTTCTAGAACTTGCGGCGGCTCGACTTGTGTTTCTTCGACTCCTCTAGGGTTTTTGGATTTTCTGGGAATTTATAGGCTTGATAGTCGGTTGAGGGGGTGCCCGAGGTTCCCACCCTCTATCAGGCCACGCCAAGGGCCTCTCGCGCGCCATGGTGGAGGGTGCCCACCATGGCCCCCCCTCTTCTGGTGATCTTTGTCCCATCTTCCTTCTTCTGGTCCATACAAAATCCACAAAATCTCCGCAGCGTTTGGGTTCCGTTTGGTACTGATTTTCTGTGAACTAAAAAACAAGCAAAAAGCAAAAATAGCAACTGACACTTTGGCACTATGTCAATAGGTTAGTCCCAAAAAATGATATAAAGTTGCTATAAAATGATTGTAAAACATCCAAGATTGATAATATAACAACATGAAACAAGCAAAAATTATAGATTGGAGACCTATCACCTCTCCCAGTGACAGAAGGGGCAGCGAGGCACGTATGTATCGTTGCTATTAAGGATAACAGGATGGGGTATATTCCTACATGAATATATCTTCTACATCATGCCATTGTTCTTATTGCATTACTCTATTTCTCCATGAACTTAATACACTAGATGCATGTTGTGTAGCGGTCGATGTGTGGAGTAGTAGTAGTAGATGCAGAATCGTTTCAGTCTACTTGTCTTGGATGTGATGCCTATACAATGATCATTGCCTTGGATATCATCATGATTATTTGATCTTCTATCAATTGCCCAAAAGTATTTTTTTACCCACCGTGTGTTATACTCATGAGGGAAGTCACTAGTGAAACCTACGCCCCCTGGGTCTATGTTTTAACATATTTCTTCCTCATCTATCTTTTTCCGCTTTTGCTATCAGATCTACTATTCAGAAAACCCAAAAATACCTTGTTGCACTTTTTATTTACTTATATTATTTTGTGTTCTTATGTGATCTATTAATACAAACTCATACAAACCAATGTATCTTTTACCATGGAGAGATTGACAACCTCTCTTATGCGTCGGGTTGCAAGTATTTGTTCTTTGTGTGCAGGTACCGTTTACATAGTGTTGCTTGGTTCTCCTACTGGTTCGATAACCTTGGTTTCATAACTGAGGGAAATACTTACCATAGCTGTGCTGCATCATCCCTTCCTCCTTGGGGAAACACCGACACTGTCTCAAGTCACGTCAAAGGAAATTCTAGCGAGGTTGCCAGGGAGGAGGTATGAAATTAGTCTCCCATCAACTTGCCAATTTCTGGCACCGTTGCCAAGGAGACATCATCAACATCTATCAGGTTCCTGATAACAAATCCCATCTCCTTGAAATTTACATTATTTGCCATTTACCTCCCATTTTCCTCTCCCCCACTTCACCAAATTTGTTGTTTTATTCGCCCTCTTTTTCATTTGCCTTTTTGCTAGTTTGCTATCTTTGTTTGTGTTGCCATGTGCCTTCTATTTGCTTGCATCTTCGCTTGCTAAAAATCTATTGATATGGATCCTCATCCACTTGCTAATCTTTTCAAAACACCAAATTATGATGAACCAATTGCTAGTGAGTTGAGTGCACTTGATTATCTCTATGAAGTTTTGTTTGAAAATCATGAATCTGGAAATTTTGATGAAGTGTTGAAAGAAGAAATTTATAAGGTGATTCATGATAGCTCCTTGATTGAAAAGCATTATTGCAATGATGTTACTATAAATTCTATTAATGTAAATTATGTTAATGATATGCAAAACTACAAGCTTGGGGATGATACTTTTGTCATGTCCACTTCTTATTGCAATGATCATGATTAGGGTGATAATGCTTCTTGTGATCTTAAAAATTTATTTAACCTTCATGTTGAATATGTTATTGATAATAATTTTTGCAATAGTATCGAAAGTGGGTTTGGGAGAGCGATAACTTTAGGTAAAAAGAATCCCACATATTTGGAGTGTGTTCAGTCTTATGAATTTTTCGATAAAAGTGGGTTTGGAGAGGTCATAACTTTAGTTGATGATAATCCCACTATTTTGGAAGATGATAAAAACTTTATGCATATTGATAATAAATAGACTATTTTTTATGATAGCTATATTGTTGAATTTGATTATGGTCCTACATGTAATTATTATGAGAGAGGAAATTATGGTTGTGTAAATTTTCATGATACTAAATTACCTCTTTTCATGTTGAGATTGATTTTGTCTCTTCCTCATTCCTTCCATATGCTAGTTTTTACTTGCCTTGATAATTTGTTTGCTTATAAAATGCCTATGCATAGGAAGTATGTTAGACTTAAGTGTGTTTTCCATATGCTTCATGATGCTCTCTTTTTGTTGCTATTGTTATCTTTCATGAGGGCATCATTGAAATATCAAGCCTATATTAATGGCTATAAAGAAAGAGATTGTTGGGAGGCAACCCAATGAATAAAATTTATTTTTACTTTTCCTTTTTGTTCTTGAGTGTTTACACAATTATGCTACTGTTATGATTGTGTTCTTTATGTTTTAATTGTTGTTTGTGGCAAGTAAAGCCTTTAGGATCATGTTGGGTGATAGTTGATTTGATCTTGTTGAAAAATAGAAACTTTTGCGTCCAGTAAAAGAATTCTTAAAACTCACATAAGCATCGAAAAAAACCAAATTTTTACATAGGATTGATATAAAATTTTCTGACGTTGTCCTATTGTTTCAGAATTGTTTGAGGTACAAAAGTATGGTTAAAGTACAGATTAATACAGAATGTTCTGTTTTTGACAGATTCTGTTCCCGTTGCATTGTGTGCTTGTTTTGATGAATCTATGGCTTGTATTGAAGGGTATAAGCCATGGTAAAGTTATAATAAAGTAGATATAATGAAATAATAAAATATTAATGGGTTTTAAACAGTACTTAAAGTGGTGATTTGCTTTACTATTATACTAATGGATCTCACAAAGATTTTGTTGAGTTTTGTGTGATTGAAGTTTTCAAGTTTTTGATGAGATCATGATGGATGAAGGAATAAGGAGTGAAAAGATCCTAATCTTGGAGATGCTATGGCACCCCAAGATAATATCCAAAGATGAACAAGCAACGAAGCTTGGGGATGCCCCGGGTGGCATCCCCTCTTTCTTCTAACAACCATCGGTATTTTACTTGGAGCTATATTTTTATTCGTCACATATCATGAGTTTTGCTTGTAGCGTATTTTATTATATGAGTCTTTGCTTAATTTGTTTTTTATTTTGTCACAAGTATCCTTGCTGTACACACCTATTTGAGAGAGCCAAAATTATGCTATGATTTGTTTGAATTGCTCTATATGCTTCACTTAAACCTTTTGCGCTATGGAATTACTCTAGTGCTTCACTTATATTTTTTTTAGCATGGCGTGCTTTAACTTTTTAATAAATACTCTCATGCTTCACTTAGATTAATTTGATAGTTAGTTAATTTCAATGAATTCTCTCATTCTTCACTTATATTATTTTGAGAGATGAAACTTGTATGCTCATCTTCTTCACTTAAATCTATGTGAGCTTGGCGAAAGCAATGGAAATATATGAAACTAGTACCAAAGTGATAGATATTCAAGAGGGATATAATAAAAACTTTCATGAAGATCATTGGACAAATTAAACTTGATTCCTTGTAATAGTTTTGAGACATGATGATAGTAATATGTGAGTTATGTTAGTGAGTAATTATGCTTTAGTAATAATATTGGTGTTAAGGTTTGCGATTCCCTATGCAAGCACGAAAGTCAATAGTTGTGCAATGATACTATATCTTACTTATGGTGCATTACTCGGCATTATTTATGCTCAATGCTCGTTTATGTGATTTTTTGTTCCTTGGTTGGTTGCTTCTCAATCTATTTGCTAGCTCCACTTGTACTAAGTAGAAATACTACCTGTGCATCCAAAATCCTTAAACCGAGTTTTGCCATATGAGTCCACCATACCTACCTATATGCGGTATTTCCGTGCCGTTCCAAGCAAATTTGTATGTCATATATAATTTTCAACATAGATTTCCTTTTTGTGTGCTCGTACCGCTAATGAAGCGGAAGAGGTGACCGATATTTTTCCATGCTAAATGTGTTATTCTCAGGATGAGTGTTTATTCACTTGTCATTGCACAAGAGTATGATTTTTTTTTCAAAACTAGTACGAAAATTATACCAAATTTGAAAAAAGTATGTCTAGTTGAATTTTTTTCAAAACTAGCACCCCATCGGCCTTAGTTGGGCCGACCGGGCAATTGTCGGCTTAGTTCAGGCCGAAGAGGGCCCATCGGCCTACGCCAGGCCAAAGAGCAGGCCGTCGGCCCATGCCAGGCTGAAGAAAACCTGTCGGCCGCCAGGAGGCCGAAGAGCCCCTGGATAAGGCCAACGCGGCCAGCTCCCTCTTCTTCCTCCTCCTGCTTCGTTGCTTCCTATGTGTTCGTTGTTCTTGGCCAAAAATACCCCCCTTGATATCCCTTTACATCCACCCATTTTCTGTTTCAATCCACTGAAACAATAGATCGTCTTCGTCTCCCCCGCCCTACGGTTTCATTTTTTGCAATGTGGTAGTGTGTTGTTCGTTTGGAGGAGACATGGTGTGGTGGTGGTGGTGGTGTGAATGGTGAGAAGATGGAGTGGTGGAGAGGAAGAAGAAGGTGGAGAGGAAGAAGAAGGGCACTCACACGTCGAAGGTATACATTTTTTCTGTTAGTTTAAGTTAGTTTTCTGTTAGTTTTTTTAATGTACGTAAAATTAGTTTAGGTTACTTTTATTAGTGTAGTGATTTTAGTGTATGTTTTCCGAGTGTAGGTTTAGTTAGTGTAGTCATATTAGTGTCGGTTTATTTAGTGTACGTGAGCATATTTTAGTGTAGGTTTATTTAGTGTACGTGAGCATATTTTAGTTAAGGTTTATTTTAGTGAAGTTCATTTTAGTATGGGTATATTTAGAATACGTAGGTATATTTTAGTGTACGTTTATTTTAGTGTATGTTTATTTTAGTGTAGATTTATTCGTTGCGAATAATGAGAAGCTGGCAATGTCTGACAGGTGAAAATGTCTGAATCCGTAAATTTCACTGTGTATTACGGCCCTGGTAATGTTCGATATAATGAGTTGGGGGATGATCTTAGCGAGTTTAAAAAAGGCGATATGAGACTTTCAGACCCGGACATACTGGACATTAGGTAGTTGAAGCACTGGAGTTTTGGCTTGGATCCTGAAGTTTGTTCCGTTAGTTTTCATGCATTGTGGACCAAATCCTGTAAAAATGTCAAGTGGGATTTGATTCCGATAGATAGGAGCCATCATTGGTTGTCTCTGTTAAGTCATTGCAGAGACCGAAGAATCCATCCGTATGCCCTAGAACAACCAGTGGCGAAGGAGGATAATATCGTACCACCCACCATGGGGTATGAACCAGGCCAGAGTAGTCAAGTGGCTAACGATATTTATGTATCCGGGTCACAGCCACCAGATGTGAATGCTAGCCAAGCCGAGAAAGAGTCAGATTATGTGCCACACAATGTTAGTGGTCATGCTACTGGTCAGAGTATTCAGTCGATAGTATTAGCTGCCTCTGGTGTTGCTGATGGGGATGAGGAAGGCGATGAAATGTAGAGGGTGATGGAGGAAGAGGACGAGGATGGGATTGCAGAGGAACTTGATTTTGAAAATTCCGAGGATGAGGAGGAGGTACCAATTCCTGCTGCATGGGAGCAGGACATATCCGCCGGCTTTACTGTCAACGATGGCCATGAGACTCCATGGCAATATAATCTGAACCAAGTCCACATCGGGGCTATGTTTGACACAAAGAACAAAATGAAGTATGCGGTGATAAAGTGGGCTATGTCTACGTAGAGGGTTTTCCAAACACACATATCTAGTCCAACGAAATATACCATGAAGTGTGTTGAATCAGGTTGTCCTGCGAAGGTGCACGGCCACGTGCTAAAGTATAACATCCACTGGGTTGTGAAAAATGTTGTCCCGCATAATTGTGTTAGGAAAACATGTTGGTTCCTCATCCAAACCTTACTTCAACTCTCATAGCGCAACTCATGTATACTGAGATAGTGGCGAAGAAAGATATGGAAGCAAAACACATCTAGACAGCAGTGAAGGTCATATGGAATTATGACATTCCATATGGGAAGGCTTGGAGGGCTAAGAAGAAAGCTACAGAGGAGAGGTTTGGGACGTTCTTCGACTCCTATGATAATGTTGTCTGTCTCCTTGACATACTGAAGGAGAGGAATCCTGACACTCATGTTAACATTCAGCACACGAGGTTGGATAGTATACCAGATTACAAGGTGTTGAAACGAGTATTCTTCTCTTTCAGTATGTGCATCAAAGCTTTCAGGCATTGTCCTCCTGTGATGTTTGTGGATGGTACATTCCTGACTGGTCAGTACAAAGGGCAAATCCTGACTGCAATTGGTGTGGACGGGAACAACCAAATCATCCCACTAGCCATGGCATTTGTGGAGGGTGAGAACTTTCCAAGATGGGTATGGTTCTTCCGGCAAGTTGAAATTGCGATCGTGAAGGACCGATCAAATGTGTGTCTCATTCATGACAGACATCCCGGTATATTGAAGGCCGTGAAGACACCGAGTAATCCAACTGCTGACGAGCCAACACCTTGGAAGGACTTGCAAAGCCGGTGGTGCATGCGCCATCTGGGTGCTAATTTTTTCTCATAGTTCAAGAAAAAACGGTTGATGAACTTGTTCAAAAAGTTATGCAAGCAGAACCAGCTGCGCAAATACGATTTTGTTTGGTCAAAACTAGATGAGTTCACTAAGAAGCAGGTCCTTGCTAAGAAGAAAATGGAAAAAACCCAGGTTAAATTAACAGCACTCATTGCGGAGCTTGAGGAGCCAGTTGGTCTTTCTGACTTGTCAGCAATTGATCCTCCTAATACGAAGAGAAAGAAGGGAAGGGCAATAAAGAATTTTTCTGAGTGGATAGAGAAAGAGCCTCCAGTGAATTGATCTTTGCTGCATGACACCCATGGAGCTAGGTATGGCCACATGACAACCAATCTTGCAGAGATCTATAACTTTGTACTCAGAGGGAATAGAGCATTGCCATTGACAGCTATTGTGGAGGGTGTATTCCATGGCACTGTGAGATATTTCAGAGAAAGGCACGAGTTAGCAAAGAAGCATATTGCAGATAATGAGAACACTCCTTATTGTAGCCGTGTCATGGAGTACATGGCTGAGAAGATAAAGAAAGCAAAAAAGCACACTGTCACACTCATAGGTAATCAGGAAAGGAGGTATGAGATTCAGCTTCCTACTGATGGTTTTGGTTCTGCAAATGAGGTGAAGACGCATGAGGTTAAAATTGGAGCATAATTTTATCCAACTTGTGAGTGTACATGCAACAAACCACAGTTATTGCACCTCCCTTGCTCACATGTGTTGGCTGCGTATGGCCAGATTCAGTTGGACGCTATATCCTTCATGTCTCCGTACTATTCAAAGGAGGTAGTACTCAATGTCTGGACATGTGAGATGACAGGGTTTAGAGTCGTCGACAATTTCAACAAGGTAAACGATGGTGATAGAGTATACATCCCGGATGCTGGACTACGTCGAACTAGCAGGGGCAAGCGTAAGGTAAAGCACATCCGAAACGATATGGACCAATCTGAATCTGGTGGAGCAACCAGACAATGTTTGCTCTGCGCGGCTTATGGGCATAGGATGAAATATTGCCCTGACCTGAAGAAAGTGTTGGGAGACGTAGTAGTAAATCAAAATTTTTCCTACGTATCACCAAGATCTATCCATGGAGAAACCAATAACGAGTGGGGAGAGATTGCATCTTCATACCTTTGAAGATCGCTAAGCGGAAGCGTTACAAGAACGCGGTTGGTGGAGTCGTACTCATAGCGATTCAGATCGCGATGGATTCCGATCTAAGCGCCGAACAACGGCGCCTCCACGTTCAACACACGTGCAGCCCGGTGACGTCTCCTACGCCTTGATCCAGCAAGGAGGAAAGGATACGTTGGGGAAGGGCTCAAACAGCAGCACGACGGCGTAGTGGTGGTGGAGTAGCAAGGTATTCCGGTAGGGCTTTGCCTAAGCGCTGCGGAGGAGGAAGAAGAGAGGTAGGGCTTCATCGTGAGAGAGAGAGATCAGATCTTGTCTCAAAAGGCCAAAACCTCCAGTATATATAGGAGGAGGGAGAGGGAGGGGTCCCCTCCTCCAAGGAGGAGAGCCTTCGGCCGAACTAGGGGAGGAGTCCACCTCCCACAAGGGAGGTGGATCTCTCCTTTCAAACTTCTTTTTGCCTTATCTCTCGATCTCCAGCCGCTTGGGCCTTTTTAGAAGGTCTTGGCCAGCCCAACAAGGGCTGGTAAACCTCCTATAAGGGCCCACGAAGTCCTATGGTCGTCACACCCCTCCCGGGGGTCCTTCGGCACCCTCCCGGCACTCCCGGTACACTACCGATGAGCCCGAAAACTTTTCGGTGACCAAAACTGGACTTCCCATATATCAATCTTTACCTTCGGACCATTCTGGAGCTCCTCGTGATGTCCGGGATCTCATCCGGGACTCCAAACAACCTTCGGTAATCACGTATACCATTTCCCTATAACCCTAGCGTCATCGAACCTTAAGTGTGTAGACCCTATGGGTTCGGGAGACATGTAGACATGACCGAGACACCTCTCCGGTCAACAACCAACAACGGGATCTGGATAGCCATGTTGGCTCCCACATGCTCCACGATGATCTCATCGGATGAACCATGATGTCGGGGATTCAAACAATCCCGTATACAATTCCCTTTGTATATCGGTATGATACTTTCCCGAGATTCGATCGTCAGTATCTTTATACCTTGTTCAATCTCGTTACCTGCAAGTCTCTTTACTCATTCCGTAACACATCATCCCGTGGCTAACTCCTTAGTCACTTTGAGCTCATTATGATGATGTCTTACCGAGTGGGCCCAGAGATACCTCTCCGTCACACGGAGTGACAAATCCCAGTCTTGATTCATGCCAACCCAACAGACACTTTCGGAGATACCCGTAGTGCACCTTTATAGACACCCAGTTAGATTGTGACGTTTGGCACACCCAAAGCATTCCTACGGTATCCGGGAGTTTCACAATCTCATGGTCTAAGGAAACGATACTTGACATTGAAAAGCTCTAGCAGACGAACTACACGATCTTGTGCTATGCTTAGGATTGGGTCTTGTCCATCACATCATTCTCCTAATGATGTGATCCCGTTATCAATGACATCCAATGTCCATGGTCATGAAACCGTGACCATCTATTGATCAACGAGATAGTCAACTAGAGGCTCACTAGGGACATGTTGTGGTCTATGTATTCACACATGCATTACGGTTTCTGGTTAATACAATTGTAGCACGAACAATAAACAATTATCATGAACTAGGAAATACAATAATAACCATTTTATTATTGCCTCTAGGGCATATTTCCAATAGTCTCCCACTTGCACTAGAGTCAATAATTTAGTTACATTGTGATGAATCGAACGCCCATAGCATTCTGGTGTTGATCATGTTTTGCTCGTGAGAGAGGTTTAGTCAACGGATCTGCGACATTCAGATCCGTATGCACTTTACAAATATCTATATCTCCTTCCTGAATGTAATCACAGATGGAGTTGCAGCGGCGCTTGATGTGTCTTGTCTTCTTGTGAAACCTAGGCTCCTTCGCAAGGGTAATAGCACCAGTGTTGTTACAGAATAGAGTCATCGGGCCCTTCGCGCTTGGAATTACTCCTAGGTTGGTGATGAACTCCTTCATACAGACTCCTTCCTTTGCTGCTTCCGAAGCAGCTATGTACTCCGCTTCACATGTAGATGCTGCCACGATGCTTTGTTTGCTGCTGCACCAGCTGACTACCCCTCCGTTCAAAATATACACGTATCCGGTTTGCGACTTGGAGTCGTCCGGATCTGTGTCGAAGCTAGCATCAACGTAACCCTCTACGACGAGCTCTTCGGCACCTCCATATACAAGAATTAGGTCCTTTGTCCTTTTCAGGTACTTCAGGATATTCTTGACCGCTGTCCAGTCTTCCGCTCCGGGATCACTTTGGTACCTCCCTACAAAACTTATGGCAAGGTTCACATCAGGTCTGGTACACAGCATGGCATACATAATAGAGCCTATGGCTGAAGCATAGGGGATGACACTCATCTCTTCTCTATCCTTTGCCGTGGTCGAGCATTGAGTCGTACTCAATCTCACACCCTGTAACACAGGCAAGAACCCCTTCTTGGACTGATCCATATTGAACTTCTTCAATATCTTTTCAAGGTATGTGCGTTGTGAAAGACCAATGAGGCGTCTCGATCTATCTCTATAGATCTTAATACCTAATATGTAAGCAACTTCTCCAAGGTCCTTCATTGAAAAACACTTATTCAAGTAGGCCTTTATACTTTCCAAAAGATCTATATCATTTCCCATTATCAGTATGTCATCCACATATGATATGAGAAATGCTATAGAGCTCCCACTCACTTTCTTGTAAATACAGGGTTCTCCATAAACATGTACAAACCCAAACGCTTTAATCACCTCATTAAAGCGAATGTTCCAACTCTGAGATGCTTGCACCAGCCCATAGATGGAGCGCTGGAGCTTGCATACCTTGTTAGCATCTTTAGGATCGACAAAACCTTCCGGATGCATCATATACAGTTCTTCCTTGAGGAAGCCATTAAGGAATGCCGTTTTGACGTCCATTTGCCAGATCTCATAATCATAAAATGCGGCAATTGCTAACATGATTCGGACAGACTTCAGCATCGCTACGGGTGAGAAAGTCTCATCGTAGTCAACTCCTTGAACTTGTCAATAACCCTTAGCGACAAGCCGAGCCTTCTAGACGGTCACATTACCATCCGCGTCAGTCTTCTTCTTAAAGATCCATTATTTTCAATGGCTTGCTTATTATCAGGCAAGTCCACCAAAGTCCACACTTTGTTCTCATACATGGATCCTATCTCGGATTTCATGGCCTCAAGCCATTTGTTGGAATCCGGGCCCGCCATCGCTTCTTCATAGTTCGAAGGTTCACTATTGTCCAACAACATGATCTCTAGGACAGGGTTGCCGTACCACTCTGGTGCGGAACATGTCCTAGTGGACCTTTGACGTTCAATAGTAACTTGATCTGAAGTTTCATGATCATCATCATTAACTTCCTCTCCAGCCGGTGTAGGCTCCACAGAAACAACTTCCTGTGCTGCGGTACTCTCCGGTTCGAGTGGAGGTACAATTTCCTCATCAAGTTCTATTTTCCTCCCACTTACTTCTTTTGAGAGAAACTATTTCTCGAGAAAGGATCCATTCTTGGCAACAAAGACTTTGCCTTCGGATCTGATGTAGAAGGTGTACCCAATAGTCTCTTTGGGATATCCTATGAAGATGCACTTTTCCGCTTTGGGTTCGAGCTTCTCAGGTTGAAGTTTCTTCACATAAGCATCGCATCCCCAAACTTTTAGAAACGACAGCTTAGGTTTCTTTCCAAACCATAATTCATACGGTGTCGTCTCAACGGACTTTGACGTTGCCCTATTTAAAGTGAATGCGGCAGTCTCTAATGCGTATCCCCAAAATGATAGCGGTATGTCGGTAAGAGACATCATAGATCGCACCATATCCAATAGAGTGTGATTATGACGTTCAGACACACCATTTCGCTAAGGTGTTCCAGGCGGCGTGAGTTGTGAAACAATTCCACATTTCCTTAGGTGCGTGCCAAACTCGTGACTTAAATATTCTCCGCCATGATCAGATCGTAGGCACTTTATTTTCCTGTCACGTTGATTCTCTATCTCACTTTGAAATTCCTTGAACCTTTCAAAGGTTTCAGACTTGTGTTTCATTAAGTAGATATACCCATCTCTGCTCAAGTCATCAGTGAGGGTGAGAACATAACGGTAGACACCGCGAGCCTCGACGCTCATTGGACCACATACATCGGTATGTATTATCTCCAACAAGTCAGTTGCTCGCTCCATTGTGCCGAAGAACGGAGTCTTGGTCATCTTGCCCATGAGGCATAGTTCGCACGTGTCAAATGATTCAAAATCAAGAGACTCCAAAAGTCCATCAGCATGGAGCTTCTTCATGCGTTTGACACCAATATGACCAAGGCGGCAGTGCCACATGTAAGTGGGACTATCGTTATCAACATTACACTTTGTGGTACTCACACTATGGACATGTGTAACATCATGTTCGAGATTCATCAAAAATAAACCATTGACCCGCGGGGCATGACCATAAAACATTTCTCTCATATAAATAGAACAACGATTATTCTCAAATTTAAATGAGTAGCCATCTCGCATCAAGCGAGATCCAGATACAATGTTCATGCTCAAAGCTGGTACTAAATAACAATTATTAAGGTTTAAAACTAATCCCGAAGGTAGATGTAGAGGCAGCGTGCCGACATCGATCACATCGACCTTGGAACCATTCCCGACGCACATCGTCACCTCGTCCTTTGCGAGCCTCCGCTTATTCCGCAGCTCCTGCTTGGAGTTACAAATGTAAGCAACTTCACCGGTATCAAATACCCAGGAGCTACTACGAGTGCTGGTTAGGTACACATCAATAACAAGTATATCACATATACCTTTAATGTTGCCGGCCTTGTTTTCCGCTAAGTACTTGGGGGCAGTTCCGCTTCCAGTGACCGCTACCCTTGCAATAAAAACACCCAGTCTCAGGCTAGGGTCCATTCTTGTTCTTCTTCTTCCCGGCAACTTGCTTACCGAGCGCGGCAACAGCTTTTCCGTCCTTCTTGAAGTTCTTCTTACCCTTGCCTTTCTTGAAACTAGTGGTCTTATTCACCATCAACACTTGATGCTCCTTTTTGATCTCGACCTCCGCTGATTTCAGCGTCGAGTACAACTCAGGAATGGACTTCTCCATACCCTGCATGTTGTAGTTCATCACAAAGCTTTTGTAGCTAGGTGGAAGCGACTGGAGGATTCTGTCAATGACCGAGTCATCCGGGAGATTAACTCCCAGTTGAGTCAAGCGGTTGTGTAGCCCAGACATCTTGAGGATGTGCTCACTGACAAAACTGTTCTCCTCCATCTTACAACTAAAGAACTTGTCGGAGATGTCATATCTCTCCCGGGCATGAGCTTAGAAAACCAGTTTCAGCTCTTGGAACATCTCATATGCTCCGTGTTGCTCAAAACGCTTTTCGAGCCCCGGTTCTAAACTATAAAGCATGCCACACTAAACAAGAGAGTAATCATCGCAGCGTGAATGCCAAGCGTTCGTAACGTCTTGCTCTGCTGGGAGAATGGGTGCGTCACCTAGCGGTGCATCAAGGACATACAATTTCTTGGAAGCTATGAGGATGATCCTCAAGCTACGGACCCAGTCCGCATAGTTGCTTCCATCATCTTTCACCTTGGTTTTCTCTAGGAACGCGTTGAAGTTGAGGTTGGCATTAGCGTTGGCCATTGGATCTACAATATTGATTTTAAAGATAATTTTAGACTAAGTTCATGATAATTAAGTTCACAAAATCAAATTATTTAATGAACTCCTACTTAGATAGACATCTCTCTAGTCATCCAAGTGACACATGATCCATGTCAACTAGCCCGTGTCCGATCATCACGTGAGACGGACTAGTCATCCATGGTGAACATCTCCATGTTGATCGTATCTTCTATACGACTCATGTTCGACCTTTCAGACTTCCGTGTTTCGAGGCCATGTCTATACATGCTAGGCTCGTCAAGTCAACCTAAGTGTTCCGCGTGTGTAAATCTGGCTTACACCCGTTGTATCCGAACGTTAGAACCTATCACACCCGATCATCACGTGGTGCTTCGGAACAACGATCCTTAGCAACGGTGCACAGTTAGGGTGAACACATCTCTTGAAGTTTTACTGAGAGATCATCTTATTTACTACTGTCGTTCTAAGCAAATAAGATGTAAACATGATAAACATCACATGCAATCAATATAGTGACATGATATGGCCAATATCATCTTGCTCCTTTGATCTCCATCTTCGGGGCACCATGATCATCACTGTCACCGGAACGACACCATGATCTCCATCATCATGATATCCATCATTGTGTCTTCATGAAGTTGTCTTGCCAACTATTACTTCTACTACTATGGCTAACGTTTAACAATAAAGTAAAGTAATTACATGGCGTTTATGATTGACACGCAGGTCATACAATAAAATAAGACAACTCCTATGGCTCATGCCGGTTGTCATACTCATCGACATGCAAGTCGTGAATCCTATTACAAGAACATGATCAATCTCATACATCACAATGCATCACATCACATCCTTTTGGCCATATCACATCACAAGGCATATGCTGCAAAAACAAGTTAGACGTCCTAATTTGTAGTTGCAAGTTTTACGTGACTGCTATAGGTTTCTTGCAAGAATGTTTCTTATGTATGCCAAAACCACAATGTGATATGCCAATTGCTATTTACCCTTCATAAGGACCCTTTTCATCGAATCCAATCCGACTAAGGTGGGAGAGACAGACACCCGCTAGCCACCTTATGCAACAAGTGCATGTCACGCGGTGGAACCAGTCTCACGTAAGCGTACGTGTAAAGTCGGTCCGGGCCGCTTCATCCCACAATACCGTCGAATCAAGATAAGACTAGTAGTGGTAAGCTAATTAACAAAATCGACGCCCACAACAACTTGTGTTCTACTCATGCATAGATTCTACGCATAGACCTAGCTCATGATGCCACTGTTGGGAGACGTAGTAGTAAATCAAAAATTTTCCTACATATCACCAAGATCTATCTATGGAGAAACCAACAACGAGTGGGGAGAGATTGCATCTTCATACCTTTGAAGATCGCTAAGCGGAAGTGTTACAAGAACGCGGTTGGTGGAGTCGTACTCGCAGCGATTTAGATCGTGGTGGATTCCGATCTAAGCGCCGAACAACGGTGCCTCTGCGTTCAACACACGTGAAGCCCGGTGATGTCTCCTACGCCTTGATCCAGCAAGGAGGAAAGGAGAGGTTGGAGAAGGGCTGCAACAGCAGCACGACGGCATGGTGGTGGTGGAGTAGCAAGGTATTCCAGCAGGGCTTCGCCTAAGCGCTGCGGAGGAGGAAGAAGAGAGGTAGGGCTTCGTCGTGAGAGAGAGAGAGAGAGATCAGATCTTGTCTCAAAAGTCCAAAACCTCAAGTATATATAGGAGGAGGAGAGGGAGGGCTGCCTTGGCCCCTCCTCCAAGGAGGAGAGCCTTCAGCCGAACTAGGGGAAGAGTCCACCTCTCACAAGGGAGGTGGATCTCTCCTTTCAAACTTCTTTTTGCCTTATCTCTTGATCTCCAGCCGCATGGGCATTTCTAGAAGGTCTTGGCCAGCCCAACAAGGGCTGGTAAACCTCCTATAAGGGCCCACAAAGTCCTATGGTCGTCACACCCCTCCCGGGGGTCCTCCGGCACCCTCCCGGCACTCCCGATACACTACTGATGAGCCCGAAAACTTTCTGGTGACCAAAACTGGACTTCCTATATATCAATCTTTACGTCCGGACCATTCCGGAGCTCCTCGTGACGTCCGGGATCTCATCCGGGACTCCGAACAACCTTCAGTAATCACGTATACCATTTCCCTATAACCCTAGTGTCATCGAACCTTAAGTGTGTAGACCCTACGGGTTTGGGAGACATGTAGACATGACCGAGACACCTCTCCAGTCAATAACTAACAGCGGGATCTGGATACCCATGTTGTCTCCCACATGCTCCACGATGATCTCATCAGATGAACCACGATGTCGGGGATTCAATCAATCCCATATACAATTCTCTTTGTCTATCGGTATGATACTTGCCAGAGATTCGATCGTCGGTATCTCTATACCTTGTTCAATCTCGTTACCGGCAAGTCTATTTACTTGTTCCGTAAAACATCATCCCGTGGCTAACTCCTTAGTCACTTTGATCTCATTATGATGATGTCTTACCGAGTGGGCCCAGAGATACCTCTCCGTCACACGGAGTGACAAATCCCAGTCTTGATTTGTGCCAACCCAACATACACTTTTAGAGATACCCGTAGTGCACCTTTATAGCCACCCAGTTACGTTGTGACGTTTCGCACACCCAAAGAATTCCTACAGTATCCGGGAGTTGCACAATCTCATGGTCTAAGGAAATGATACTTGACATTGAAAAGCTCTAGCAGACGAACTACACGATCTTGTGCTATGTTTAGGATTGGGTCTTGTCCATCACATCATTCTCCTAATGATGTGATCCCGTTATCAACGACATCCAATGTCCATGGTCATGAAACCGTGACCATCTATTGATCAACAAGCTAGTCAACTAGAGGATCACTAGCGACATGTTGTGGTCTATGTATTTAGACATGCATTACGGTTTTTGGTTAATACAATTGTAGCACGAACAATAGACAATTATCATGAACTAGGAAATACAATAATAACCATTTTATTATTGCCTCTAGGGCATATTTCCAACAGAAAGATGGTGCTTCCACATCGACGAGTGCTTCCACATCGACGACTGCAACAACAGTTGCAAGAGGAGGTCCTGGCAGTCGTGGTCGACGTGGCTCTCGAGGCCGAAGGGGCGGACGAGGAATGAATAACTCAAAAGCTACATAATCTGTGGGACTATGTTTTTATTTGTTATATGTGAGACTAAGTTTTAATGTGTAATATGTGAGACTAAGTTTTTATTTGTTATATGTGAGACTATGATTTTATTTGTAATATGCAAAAATCTATGTTTTTATTTGTAATATGTGTGCACTATGTTTTAATGTGTAATATGTGTGAGTATAAACCTGAATTATTCACAGCCATCCTGAGGTAAGCTTCACCCTTGTGCAATTGCTTTTTCCATCTGGCGTGCAACCTCAGAAGTTCTTTCCGTATCTCCTCAAAAGTCCTGGGAGGCCACCCACTCCTAGCTAATTGGTGAGCCAACTAATTCATTATGAAGTCACTACTAATGAGTTCCTCCCATGGAACTACTATATCATTCATCTTAAAATTGGCAGCTAGACAAAGAAGACGATCGGACATACCCTTGTGAAAACTATGGTCAAAAGGATAGTGAGGATGAGGAGGATGAGACATCTCCACGAAAGGATGGCGAGAGCGGAAGGATGGCGGAGCGAAAGGGAAAGGAAGGGCCTGCTCACCCTACTTACTACGAATGTGGTTATATAGGCGGGAAAGAAATTGGCGGGAGAGAAAGGCGGGAAAGACAATGGCAGGAATGAATGGCAGGAGAGAAAGTGGCGGGAGAGAATGACGGGAGAGAATGGCGGGAGAGAAAGGCGAGAAAGATAATGGCGCGAAGGAAAGTGGCGGGAGAGAATGGTGGGAAAAAGGTGGCGGCAGAGTATGGCGGAAAATAAAAATGGGAATAGTAGGGAGAGACAATACGCTCACTATGGCAGATAGCTGAAAACAACAGCTAGCTCCTGTTCATGCTGTTTGAATGTTATGAGCACCAAATTTTTGACTTTAATAGACGATGCCAGCAGAAAATTACCGAAACCTTCCTTCTTCAACACCATTCGATCACCCAAGCCAATGAAGTAGGAACAAGGAATGCTCACAAATATATCATCATCTTCTGAATCCAAAGTAATTTCAAGAGTTAAAGAACCAGTCCCAGGAATAGGCACAAATTCCATCAAACTCCTCACAACCATGGTAGGAATAACCTGCCAAAAACAAGCAAGTTATATGATCCATCCTATGAACCAGCAAAGAACAAACAAATAAAAAAAACAGAAACCAAAGCTTACCATATGTTGAGATATAACATTCATGCGATCCATCCTATGAACAAAAGGAGTACACAATATGTAGTTGTCATCAAAGAGCTACCACAACATGACATACATTTGATGATAATTCAGAGTGACACCACGACTATAAAAACAGCTGTCAACAAGTTCCCTCTGAGTTTCACTCATATCCTCAAGAGCTACACAAAAATGATTTCACTAACTGAGATGAACAGCAAAACGTATAAGCTGAAACAAAACTGAAAATCAGTCAAACAAATAACTTACCAACATGGGGTAAAGGAAACAACATAACACCATCCCGATGAAATTCGACACTAATATAAGTTCCATAGTGCTCAAGCATAACAATCATCATGTCACTATGGCGGAGACCATAATCATTCACAAGTTCCTCCCATGAAGGACCATGGAATTTACTGCTCATCCTACCATGTCTAAATATAACATGGTATAAGTTACCCTAACTGTTATGCAGAGCAAGATCAATATCTGTGTCACCTCTCCGAATAGCTAAATCTCTGCACTCCTCAATGTACCGAGCAAGATGTGATCTAACACTACACGGAACATACTACAACAAGAATGGAAGCAAACATCATAATCATATAAACAAAGGCATTCGAATATGCCACAGTCAGATAAACAAGACATAGAATCTTACAACATGTCTTGAACATCGACGATCCAGCACCACAGTAAATACAGACGCACCGGAATCAACGGCAGCACAAGGGTCACCTAGAGCTCGGCAAAATGGGCAAGCCATTTACCTGCAGACGAACGGTGACCAATAAGAACTAAATCCACTACGGACTTGAGAGTTCTCATTCGGTTGAGTTGGAAGCCAAAAAAATACTATAGGCCGGTGGAGAGCGCCCTGATCTATTGTTTACGCGGGTAGGATAACAAATGGGTGGTCGAGCAAAGAGATCGGCGAGGCGGTGGAGGCACCGGAGAGCAACGGGAGTGAGAGGTGGAGAGGGGCAGGCTACTGGACGGGGGAGGGTGAAACGAGTGGTCAGAGGAGGAAGAAAGAAGGCATGGGCCTTATCCAGGGGCCCATCAGCCTACCACAGGCCGACAGGTGGCACTTCGGCCGCCCTGTGTCCAACAAGCCTGTCCTCGGCTTCTGATTGGCCGACAGGGGGCTCTTTCGGCCTAGGATTGGCCGACAGGGGGCTCTTCGGCCTGGTGCTGGCTGACGGGCCCCTCTTTGGCCTGGTTCTGGCCGACGGGGTGCTATTTTTGAATTTTTTCAACTGGACATACTTTTTCAAATTTGGTATAATTTCCGTACTAGTTTTGAAAAAAATCCAAGAGTATGGTAGTAATAGGGATGCCCAGTCCCGAAATGAAAAAGAAATTTACTTTATGTTGTGAAATAATAAATTACTTGGAAAGTGTTGGTATGGAAGGCAACCGTGGATTCAGCTAGCCATGGATTGTGAAAGAATGGTGGAAAAAGGAATAAACTTTATTTTCTGTTTGGGAACCGCTTATGATATATCTAGCATGGAAAGGTATTGAAAGCTCTCGGTCGTTTTCGTTGACATGAAAGGCATGCCACCCAAAAAATATTTCTCTATCAATTTAAAATTTGTGCTCTGGCACCTCTACAAATCCCTACTTCCCTCTGCGAAGGGCCTATCTATTTACTTTATGCAATTTTTACTTTTATTTGAGTCTCCATCTTCTCTTATAAAACACCACTAGGGGGCACTATGAGCGTACTTGAGCATTAGGTGTAGCTAATATTTGAGTGTGTTTCATGAATGGATCAATGATTGAGCATAGTGGGCTAGGGATAACTTTCTTTAGTGTTGATATTTTGAAATACATGGTTACTTGTTGCTATGCTTGAGTATTGAAGTCTTCATGTCAAAACTAGACTATTGCTTTGAGCCATCTAAAAGTCAAAATGTCCATGCTACAAAACAAAAGAATAAGTGATGAACATGCTAGGCAACATTCCACATCAAAAATTCTGTTTTTATCATTTACCTACTCGAGGACGAGCGGGAATTAAGCTTGGGGATGCTGATATGTCTCCAACGTATCTATAATTTTTGATTGTTCCATGCTCTTATATTATCAATCTTGGATGTTTTACAATCATTTTATAGCAAATTTATATCATTTTTTGGGACTAACTTATTGATATAGTGCCAAGTGTCATTTGTTGTTTTTGCCGGTTATTTTACTTCGTAGAACATCAGTACCAAACGAAGCCCAAACACCGTGAAACTTTTTGGAGATTGTTTGGGCTAGAAGACACCTGGAGGACCAATGAAGCACCAGAGAGGAGGGGCGAGAAGGCCATAAGACACCAGGGCACGCCAGAGGCCCATGGCACGGCCTGGTGGAATCTGCCCTCCTCGGGACTTCTCTCCACTGCCTATCAGCTCTATAAATACTCAAATATTCCAAAAACCCTAGGGGAGTCGACGAAACACAATTCCAGTCACCGCAAGGTCCAGAACCGCGAGATCCAATCTAACACCATCACGGAGGGGTGCACCGTCTTCATGGGTGCCTCTCCGATGATGCGTGAGTAGTCCACCATAGACCTATGGGTCCTTAGGCAGTACCTAGATGGCTTTCCCTCTCTCTCTTTTGATTCTCAGTACAATGATCTCTTCGAGATCTATTTGATGTAATGACTTTTTGTGGTGTGTTTGTTGGGATCCGATGAAGTTTGATTTCATGATGATTTTCTATCCATGAATGTTATTTGAGTCTTCTTTGATCTCGTATATGCATGATTACTTATATCCTCGTATTTCTTCTTCGAATCTTTGGTTTAGTTAGGCCAACTAGATCGATTTTTCTTGCCATGCAGGAGTTGCTTTGTGATGGGTTCGATCTTGCGGTGTCCTCTGCCAGCGACAAAAAGGGCAGCGAGGCATGCATATATCGTTGCTAATAAGGATAACAAGATGGGATATATTCCTGCATGAATAGATCTTGTCTACATCATGTCACCGTTTTTATTGCATTACTCTGTTTCTCCATGAACTTAATCCACTAGATGCATGCTGGATAGCGGTCGATGTGTGGAGTAATAGAAGTAGTTGCAGAATCATTTCGGTCTACTCGTCTTAATTTGTTTACACACCGTGTTCTATACTCATGAGAGAAGCCACTAGTGAAACCTACGCCCCCCGGGTCTATCTTTTAACATATTGCTTTGCGATCTATCTTTTTTGGCATTTTCTTCCAGATCTACTATTCGAAAAACCCAAAAATACCTTGTTGCACTTTTTATTTACTTATATTATTTTGTGTTCTTACGCGACCTATTAATCAAATCTCATAGAAACCGATCTATCTTTTACCATGGAGAGACTGACAATCTCTCTTATGCGTCGGGGTGCAAGTATTTGTTGTTTATGTGTAGGTACCATTTACATAGTGTTGCTTGGTTCTCCTACAGATTCGATAACCTTGGTTTCATAACTGAGGGAAATACTTACCATAGCTGTGCTGCATCATCCCTTCCTCTCTAGGGAAATACCGACATAGTCTCAAGCCACGTCACCTCTACAAAAGAAAAAGATATTAGGAATTACATTAATAATGCAAAAATAAAATAAGATACATTGGGGAAGCCTAAAAAAATAACATCAGACAAGCAACCAAAGAGAATAAGAGATAAGGGAAAATGAAAAACAAGAAGAGAAAGAGACATACAATATTCGTTCTACTATCAGATGATAACTCCATCTTCAAGTACTTGACTTTCTCTACAAAAACATCAAACCAACATAAAAAGGATAAATCAACAGAAAAATATAAACATGAAACGAAACTAGATCAGAAAAGACTTTCATTATTCACAGAGAAATTGTATAAAGATTTATCAAACTCTCCATCATCAACAAAACAAACCTGAAAAAAATCAGACAACAAGGAAAAAAGTTAATAAAACAAAAATATATAACTAAAAACGAAAATGAAAGAAGATAAAAAGACAAAAATAACTACCAAATACATAGCCTTCGAACCATCATCAGCAAAATCATTAGGCACGGAAGGATCTTTCAGAGAACCAGTGCTCTCCACTGAAGAAACTAGGAGAACATCCTCGTGATAGACCTTACGTAGTTTGCCCATTGAGATAGTAGCTGAAAATAGAGGAGAAATGGGGCTCAATTACATAGATATGGAAGATAAACTTACACAATGGGTGTATAGTGATGAGTAGAAATCCTAGGACAAATTACAAAGAGAAGAAGCATGAAAAAAGCAGGCGAAAGCTACGATGAATACAATAAAACCATAAACTGGATACGGGAAGTGCAGAAATTTACACTATAAGAATGTGTGGGGCTATAGTGTAATGCAAGTCAAACTACACAGTAACCGGGCACTACAACTACACATTAATTATGGGTAAATTTACACCGTAAAAAGGGCATCAGTTCATAGTGTAAATACAGGTCAAACTGCACAGTAATTATATAGAAATTTACACCACTAAGTACACTATAATTATGCATCGAATTACAGTGTAAAATACAGGACAACTACATAGTAAATATAGAAAAAATGTTCAGTTAATTGCAGTGCAAATATGGAGGGTTACAAAGGAACCACATGAATGCAGGAACAAGCTACACCGAGAGTAGCAAATAGAACAACCTAGATACACTGCAAAATATGGTAAAATGCATGTAATTGGAGATATAAAAAGAAGCAAGATAATTACATAGTAATTCTAGGACAAATTACACAATAAAAACAAAATAACTCAAGCATGAGAATTACACTACAGAAAATGCTATACTTATAATGTAATTAGGGACATATTATAGTGTAAATCTAGCACATATTACACAACGATTCTAGCACAAATAAACTATAACATGGATGTATTACGACGTAAATCTAGCACATATTATAAAGTGATTCTTGGTACACTACAACTATGGGGTAAAATACAATGTAAATTATGGTTAGTTTACACTATAATTGTTGGTTAAATTACACAGTGATTCTAGGGCACATTACATTGAGAAAACTAGAACTATGGGGAATTACATAGTAAATGCTAGTTAAATTACAATGCAACTATGGGGTAAAAACACTGAAAAATGCTGGTTAAATTACACTGAAACCATTGGTTCAATTGCACTGCAAATGTGCATGAGACACTTAAACTATGAAGGGGCACTATAAGATAAGCATCAAACAATGTAAGAGAAGCATGAAATTCAGACATACTACTGCAAATCAAATTCAGACTGACATCAACCACCAGGGGAATCATGATGAATTTTGGGACACAGAAAACCATGACAAGCCACCTACAACTACAGCGCAAAAGCATACAGAAACCCAGGCCAGACCATCTACAACTAAAATTGATAGAGAAATTAACCTTGCAACTACCACTGTGAGTACCTCCACCACCTGATGTGGACATCAATACAACTTCGCCTCTATCACCACTTGCAGCACAAAATAAACAATCTAAGCCTATGTCCATATCTACATGTAGAGGAGAAAAAACGACCACAAAAAAACCTAGAACCCGCAACTACAAGCTCCAACACAACTCAGCGAGCATGAGGAGAGGGGTAACTGGCGGACTACACGCAAGGCACACAAGAACAACACAACAACACCTACCACGGATCCACAAGAAACAACACATCATTGCTACTTCTTGAGATTGCGTTGGTTTTTCCCTTGAAGAGGAAAGGGTGATGCAGCAAAGTAGAGATAAGTATTTCCCTCAGTTTGAGAACCAAGGTATCAATCAAGTAGGAGTATCAAGATGAGGCACCAAGGCACCTGCGCAAAAACAAACAAACTTGCACCCAACGCGATGAAGGGGTTGTCAATCCCTTTACGATTACTTGCAAGGTGAGATCTGATAGTGATAATAGGTAAATATAAATAAATAAATAAAAGTGCAGCAAGCTATTTTTGGTATTTTTGTATGTAGATCTGAATATATAATGTGTAAAATAGACCCGGGGGCCATAGTGTTCACTAGAGGCTTCTCTCATGATAGCAAGTATTACGGTGGGTGAACAAATTACTGTCGAGCAATTGATAGAATCGCGCAAAGTCATGACGATATCTAAGGCAATGATCATACATATAGGCATCACGTCCGAGACAAGTAGACCGATACTTTCGGCATCTACTACTATTACTCCACACATCGACCGCTATCTAGCATGCATCTAGTATATTAAGTTCATAACAAACAGAGTAATGCCTTAAGCAAGATGACATGATGTAGAGGGATAAATTCATGCAATATGATATAAACCCCATCTTTTTACCCTTGATGGCGACAACACGATGCATGCCTCGCTACCCCTACTTTGTCACTGGGTGAGGACACCGCACGGTATGAACCCAAAACCAAGCACTTCTCCCATTGCAAGAATTATAGATCAAGTTGGCCAAACGAAACCCATAACTCGAAGAGACTTACAAGGATACGAAATCATGCATATAAGAAATCAAAGGAGACTCAAAAAATATTCATAGATAATCTGATCATAAATCCACAATTCATCGGATCTCGACAAACACATCGCAAAAGAAAGTTACATCGGATAGATCTCCATGAAGATCATGGAGAACTTTGTATTGAAGATCCAAGAGAGAGAATAAGCCATCTAGCTACTAGATATGGACATGAACGTCTGTGGTGAACTACTCACGCATCATCGGAGAGGCAATGGTGTTGATGAAGAAGCCCTCCGTGTCCGAATCCCCCTCCGGCAGGGCACCAGAACGGTCCCCGGATGGGATCTTGTGGAAACAGAAGCTTGGGGCGGTGGAAAAGTATTTTCATGGCTCTCTCTATTGGTTTGGGGATTTTAGGGAACTTATAGGCGAAAGAGGTAGGGCAAAGGAGGCACTGGGGGCCCACGAGTCTGCTAGGCGCGCCCCCCCGGGGCGTGCCTAGGGGGCTCGTGGCCTCCTCCGTGGATCTTTGCCTTGGTTCTCAAGTCTTTTGGATCCCTTCTGTTATGGAAAAAATCATCCCGAAGGTTTTATTCCGTTTGGACTCCGTTTAATATTCTTATCTGAAAAAGGTCAAAAACACGAAAAACCAGAAAATGGCACTGGGCACTGAGTTAATAAGTTAGTCCCAAAAATGATATAAAATATCATAGAAATGCATATAAAACATCCCAAGTTGATAATATAATAGCATGGAACAATCAAAATTATAGATATGTTGGAGACGTATCAAGTATCCCCAAACTTAACTCCTGGTCGTCCTCGAGTAGGGAAGTGATAAAGACCGAATTTTTGATGTGGAATGCTACCTAACATATTTGTTCTTTGTAACTTCTTTATTGTGGCATGAATCTTCAGATCCATAAGATTCAAAACAATAGTTTAATATTGACATGAAAACAATAATTCTTCACGCATACTAGCAAAGTAATCATGAACTTTTGAAATAACAAGACCAAAGAAAGTTATCCCTACAAAATCATATAGTCTGGCTATGCTCCATCATCCCCACATAACGAATTTAAATCATGCACAACCCTGGTATTGGCCAAGTAATTATTTTCGCACTCTTACTTTCTCAAACTTTTTCAACTCTCACGCAATACATGAGCGTGAGCCATGGGTATAGCACTATAGGTGTAATAGAGTGTGGTGGAGGTTTTGAGGCAAAAAGGAGGAGATGGTCACATTGACTCGGCGTATCAATGGGCTATGGAGATGCCCATAAATAGATATCAATGTGAATGAGTAGGGATTGCCATGCAACGGATGCACTAGACCTATAAGTGTATGAAAGCTCAAAAATAAAAACTAGTGGGTGTGCACCCAACTTGCTTGCTCACGAAGACCTAGGGCAATTTGAGGAAGCCCATCATTGGAATATACAAGCCAAGTTATATAATGAAAATTCCCACTGGCATAGGAAAGTGATAAAACAAGAGACTGTTTATCATGAAGAACATGGTGCTATTTTGAAGCACAAGTGTGGAAAAATATAGTAGCATTGTCCCTTCTCTCTTTTTCTCTCATTTTTTTGTTTGGGCTCTTTGGCCTCTTTTTTTTCTTTTTTTCTCCTTTTTTTGGTGGGCATCTTTGGCCTCTTTTTTTGTTTGGCCTTCCCTGGCCTCTTTTATTATTTCCTCACATGGGACAATGCTCTAATAATGATGATCATCACACTTTTATTTACTTACAACTCGATACTTAGAACAATTATGACTCTATATGAAATGCCTCTGGCAGTGCACCAGGATGTGCAACGATTTAGTTTAGCGTATGACGTTGAAACATCTCGCTAGCTATCTTACGATCATGCAATGGCAATATGAAAGTGATGGCACATGTCATGAGACGGAACGGTGGAAGTTGCATGGCAATATATCTCGGAATGGCTATGGAAATGCCAAAATAGGTAGGTATGTTGGCTGTTTTGAGGAAGGTATATGGTGGGTTTGTGCACCGATGAAAGTTGCGTGGCACTAGAGAGGCTAGCAATGGTGGAAGGGTGAGAGTGAATCTACACCATGGACTCACATTAGTCATGAAGAACTCATATACTTATTGCGAAAGTTTTATTTGTAATCGAAACAAAGTGCTAAACGCATACTCCTAGGGGAAGGGTTGGTAGGAGTTAACCATCGTGCGATCCCGACCGCCACACAAAGGATGACAATCAATAAATCAATTATGCTCCGACTTCCTAACATAGCGGTTCACCATACGTGCATGCTACGGGAATCACTAACCTCAACACAAGTATTTCTAGATTCACAACACCCTACTATCATAACTCTAATATTATCACCTCCATATCTCAAAACTAATCGTGAGGAATCAAACTTCTCTTACTAATAAATGCACTTGAATATGATTTTTTTATTATATCCTCTTTGGATGCCTATAATATTTAGGACTAATTTCATAACACATGCCAATTACCAAGTTACTTAGAGAGAGCATTCTCAAAATGATATAAGTGAAGATCGAGAGTTTTTATTTCTACAAAATATGACACCGCCGTGCTCTACAAAGATTTAAGTGAAGCACTAGAGCAAAATTAATTATCTCAAAAGATATAAGTGAAGCTCATGGGAGCAAAATTACCAAGATCAAAAGATATAAGTGAACCTCATGGGAGCAAAATTACCAAGCTCAAAAGATATAAGTGAAGCACATGTGAGCTAAATTGCCTAACTCAAAAGATATAAGTGAAGCTCATTGAGTATTCTAACAAATTCACGATGAGTGCATGTCCCTCTCAGAAGGTGTGCAGCAAGGATGATTGTGATAAAACAAAAAGCAAAGACTCCTATAATACACGACGCTCGAAGCAAAACACATATCATGTGGTAAATAAAAATATAGCTTCAAGTAACGTTACCGATGGATTGAAGACGAAAGAGGGGATGCCTTCCCGGGGCATCCCCAAGCTTAGGCTTTTTGGTGTCCTTGAATTTGGCTTTGGATGACTTGGGCATCCCCAAGATTAGGCTCTTTCCACTCTTTATTCCATTGTCCATAAGAACATCACTGAAAACTTGAAAACTTCACAACACAAAACTCAAACAGAAACTCGTGATAGCATTAGCATAAGAAAACAAACCACCAAATTTTTAGGTACTGTAGTAAACTTAATTTACATTTATATTGATGTTATATTACTGTATTATCACTTTTCATGGCTCTTACCCCCCGATACTAACCATAGTTTCATCAAAATAAGCAATCAACACAACAAAAACAGAATATGTCAAAAATAGAACAGTCTGAAGAAATCTTTATATTTTGTATACCTATTCTAACACAAAAATTCTGAAACAATAATGAAAATTATGGAAATTGTCATATAAATCATTATCAAAAAGAATCAACTCAAAATCTCTTCCTGGATAGGAACTAAAAATAATTTCGTGAGCACAAAGTTTCTGTCTTTTTTGAGCATGATTAAACAACTATCACCAAAACTAATGATAAAGGTTATACTTGGCACAAACACTAATTAAAACATAAAAAACACAATAATAGCAGAATCATGATGGTGTCGACTCAATAAAATAGAATGAAAAAAGAAAAAAATAAATCTATTCATTGGGTTGCCTCCCAACAAGCGCTATCGTTTAACGCCCTTAGCTAGGCGTAAGGCAATAGAATCAAGTATTGTCATCTTTAGTGCTCAAACCATAAGTAGCTCTCATAATGGATTCATAAGTAAATTTTATTTTATTTCTAGGAAAGTGTTACATGCCCTTCTTTAATGGAAACTGAAATTTAATATTACCTTCCTTCATATCAATAACAACACCAATAGTCCTAAGGAAAGGTCTACCAAGAATAATGGGGCATGTCGGATTGCAATCAATATCAAGCACAATGAAATCCATGGGCACATAGTTCCTATTTGCAATAATAATAACATCATTGACCCTTCCCATAGGTTTCTTAATAGTAGAATCCGCAAGATGCAAATTAAGAGAGCACTCATCAATCTCATTGAAACCTAGAACATCACATAAAGATTTTGGAATTATGGAAACACTAGCACCCAAATCACGCAAAGCATGGAATTCATAATTTTTAATATTTATTTTTATAGTAGGTTCCCACTCATCATGAATTTTTCTAGGAATATATATTTCCAACTCAAGTTTCTCTTCAAGAGATTTCATCATAGCATCAACGACATGTTTGGTAAAAGCCTTATTTTGGCTATAAGCATATGGAAAGTTTAGCATGGATTGCATAAAGGAAATAAATTAAATCAAAGAGCAACTATCATAATTAAATTTCTTGAAATCCAAAGTAGTAATTTCATCACTATTCAAAGTTTTGATATCCTCTACTTCACTTTTAGTATTTTTAGTATCAAGATAAATAGACTCCGAATCATTGGGGCGTTTCTCAACCAAAGTGGATTCACATCCAGCCCCATCATCATTAAGATTGATATTAGAAAACAAGGATTCACTAGGAGTCACACCAAGCACTTTAAGATCTTCGTGATTCTCATCACGAGAACATGCCTTTTTGAGCCATTCATGTCTAGCACGAATTTGGGCGGTTCTTTCTTTAATCTCATTCATAGAAACACACATAGCTTTCAAAGTTTCATCCATATTAATCTTGGGAGGAACACATCTCAATTTCAAAGCATCAGTATCAAGATACATTCTATCAATAGTCCTAGCCAAGTCATCAATTTTAAGCAGTTTTTCTTCTATGGAAGCATTGAAAATCTTTTGCGAATTAATAAACTCCTTAATATTACTCTCAAGCTCAGAGGGTATTTATTATAATTTCCATGAGCATTGTTGCAGGAATTGCCAAAATTATTAGAGGGATTCCTAGGAAAAGGCCTAGGATTAAAGTTACCTCTATAAGCATTGTTGTTACCAAAATTATTCCGACCAAAAAAATTAACATCCAAATTTTCATTGCTATTATCAATCAAGGAAGATAAAGTCATATCATTTGGATCTAGAGGAGCACTTTTACTAGCAAACAACTTTATTAACTCATCCATCTTAGCACTCAAAGAGTTAATTTCTTCTATAGCATGCACTTTTTTACTAGTAGGTGACCTTTTAGTGTGCCATTGAGAATAATTTGTCATGATATTATCTAAGAGTTTTGTAGCTTCTCCTAGTGTGATTTCCATAAAATTTCCACCAGAAGCGGAATCCAAGAAAATTTGTATAATCATCCAAAGACTTAGGCCATGAGCGGGACAATTTCTAATCATCAATTTCATTCTCTCCCAAGATTGTGCAACATGTCCATGATATAGTTTCTTAAAATTCATGATATCATTACGGAGAGAGATAATCTTAGCAGGTTTAAATACTTGGAAATAAAGGCATCTTTACACTTGTTCCATGAATCAATACTATTTTTGGGTAAAGATGAAAACCAAGTTTTTGCTCGATCTCGTAGTGAGAACGGAAATAGCTTAAATTTAATCATATCATTATCCACATTTTTCTTCTTTTGCATATCGCATAACTCAATAAAGGTATTATGATGGGATGCGGCATCTTCACTCGGAAGGCCGGAAAATTGCTCTTTCATAACAAGATTCAACAAGGCAGCATTAATTTCATATGAATCCGCACTAGTGGCGGGAGCAATTGGAGTACTAATAAAATCATTGTTATTAGTATTAGAGAAGTCACACAATTTAGTGTTTTCAGACATGGTGACTTAGCAAGCAGACAAGCACACGAGCAAACAGAAAGCAAGCGAAAGAAAAGGGGCGAACGAAAAAGGTAAATAAAGAAAGGCAAATATTTTTGTAAATTTTGTTTTAGAAGTGGGGGAGAGGAAAACGAGAGGCAAATGGCAAATAATGTAAATGCAAGAGATGAGTTTGCGATAGGTACTAGGTAGATATGCTTCACTTGAATACTCCCCGGCAACAACGCCAGAAATTCTTCCTCCTACTTCTTGAGCTTGCGTTGGTTTTTCCCTTGAAGAGGAAAGGGTGATGCAGCAAAGTAGAGATAAGTATTTCCCTCAGTTTGAGAACCAGGGTATCAATCTAGTAGGAGTATCAAGATGAGGCACCAAGGCACCTGCGCAAAAACAAACAAACTTGCGCCCAACGCGATAAAGGGGTTGCCAATCCCTTTACGATTACTTGCAAGGTGAGATCTGATGGTGATAATAGGTAAATATAAATAAATAAATACAAGTGAAGCAAGGTACTTTTGGTATTTTTGTATGTAGATCTGAATATATAATGTGTAAAATAGACCCGGGGGCCATAGTGTTCACTAGAGGCTTCTCTCATGATAGCAAGTATTACGATGGGTGAACAAATTACTGTCGAGCAATTGATAGAATCGCGCAAAGTCATGACGATATCTAAGGAAATGATCATACATATAGGCATCACGTCCGAGACAAGTATACCGATACTTTCTGCATCTACTACTATTACTCCACACATCGACCTCTATCCAGCATGCATCTAGTGTATTAAGTTCATAACAAACAGAGTAATGCCTTAAGCAAGATGACATGACGTAGAGGGATAAATTCATGCAATATGATATAAACCCCATCTTTTTACCCTTGATGGCAACAACACGATGCGTGCCTCGCTACCCCTACTTTGTCACTGGGTGAGGACACCGCACGGTATGAACCCAAAACCAAGCACTTCTCCCATTGCAAGAATTATAGATCAAGTTGGCCAAACAAAACCCATAACTCGAAGAGACTTACAAGGATATGAAATCATGCATATAAGAAATCAGAGGAGACTCAAATAATATTCATAGATAATCTGATCATAAATCCACAATTCAACGAATCTCGACAAACACACTGCAAAAGAAAGTTACATCGGATAGATCTCCATGAAGATCATGGCGAACTCTGTATTGAAGATCCAAGAGAGAGAAGAAGCCATCTAGCTACTAGCTATGGACCCGAAGGTCTGTGGTGAACTACTCACACATCATCGGAGAGGCAATGGTGTTGATGAAGAAGCCCTTCATGTCCGAATCCCCCTCCGGCAGGGCACCAGAATGGTCCCCAGATGGGATCTCGCGGAAACAGAAGCTTGCGGCGGCGGAAAAGTATTTTCGTGGCTCTCTATGTTGGTTTGGGGATTTTAGGGAATTTATAGGAGAAAGAGGTAGGGCAAAGGAGGCACGGGGGCCACGAGCCTGCTAGGCGTGCCCCCCTTGGGGCATGCCTAGGGGGCTCGTGGTCTCCTCCGTGGCTCTCTGCCTTGGTTCTCAAGTCTTCTGGATCCCTTGTGTGATGGAAAAAATCACCCCGAAGGTTTTATTCCGTTTGGACTCCGTTTAATATTCTTATCTGAAAAAGGTCAAAAACATGGAAAAACAGAAACTGGCACTAGGCACTAAGTTAATAAGTTAGTCCAAAAAATGATATAGATTAGCATATAAATGCATATAAAACATCCCAAGTTGATAATATAATAGCATGGAACAATAAAAATTATAGATACGTTGGAGATGTATCAATCATCACCTACCATGAATCCGCAGATATGAAACTCACCTAGATCTGGAACTACAGGAGCACAACACGAGCAAAAACACATGGGGAAGCATGATAGACAAGAACAACCTACCATGATAATCGGGGATCGAAGGAAAAGAGAGGAGAAATCAAAATCGAGAGGTGGGATAGCTTGGAATCACCATGAATAGAAGGAACAACCTCGTCTCCTCCGCCACTCGGGGTCTCTCCCTTGGCCTTATCAAAACATGATGGCCCAAATGAAAAGGGGAACAACACCTGAGGGAGTCCTAGATTAGGGGGTCCTCGGGAAGCCGACCTATTGTTATGGGCCGGACTATATGGGCTACTTGCCCAACACTGGAGGATTTGAAGGCCCAGTCTCCAGGATGGAAGCTTCGGGAAGCATAGCTTGTGCTCCACGTTTGATGTAGCAAATAGGCATGTTTATCTCTTCGGCATGTAACCAACCATGTGTAAACCCTAGGCATCCTCAGTATCTATATAAGCCGGAGGGTTTTAGGGTATAGGAACAGAACAACTCATCTAGGGTTAGCTATTCGATCTCGAGGTAGATCAACTCTGTAACCCCCCACATCATCAATACAACCAAGTAGGTCGTAGGGTATTACCTCCATAGGAGGGCCCGAACATGGGTAAATATATGTCCCCTTTGTCTCCTATTACCATCCATTCTAGTCTCACAGTTCGGGACCCCCTACCCGTGATCCGCTGGTTTTGACACTGGCATTGGTGCTTTCATTGAGAGTTCCTCTATGAGCAAGATGGAATCAATGTCTTGCCTTGTCATCAATGAAGAGGTCCGCAATGTGGACCCTTTTGTCCCCGGACAGATCTTCGCCTTCGGCAGCGTTGTGCTGCGCGCTGATTCTGCTGGCCATCTAGGCCGTGTTCAGAACTTTGCCCCTGATCGAGAGGTCAGATTTGGAAACTTAGAATTCTCCGTCGACTCTCGGGGTGACTTGTCGTTAATCGGGCTCGCAGCTCCGCTTGTAGCCCCCGAGGACTCTGAGGCTTTAACCTCGAGCCCCTTCTCCGGACATATCAATGGGGTCACCCATAGTGGTGAGACGATCTGTTATCCTGATTCGGCCATTAAGCCAGATGACCGGACACGTGTTCTTGCCAAACACTTCTCATGTCCGGACGTCTTGGAGGATAACTCCACAAGTTCCGAACAAATGGATCCGATCGGGACCTCAGCAGTTGACGAGGCCCTAGATCGGATCTCATTGATGAAAATCACCGATGATCCAGCCCCAATCTATGCTCAGTTCGGTTACGGTGCGGGTCAGAACGGATTTTTTGACCCACCCACCACCCACTTGATAGCCACTATCTAGGATTTAACCGACATGTTGGACTATGCCTCCGAGGAGGCAGAATACATGGATGAAGAAGACCGTGCTCCCACCCCCGTTAACACCGGGAGCTGGGCTGCCACTTCCACATACGACGTCTACATGGTAGATACTCCTGCCACTAATGACGACAACACGCCTCACAACAATGGCGATAAATCGGGCGATGCGCCATCAAGGCGCCGACAACCACATAATCGGTCCGAAGGCAAAAAGGGATGGAAAGCTATTATTAACAATAGGGACGGTAATACCAATGCTGACCATGGCAATCCTGATATCCCCGAACACCCGTTAGAGGGTCCGGAAGGGCCTGATGAGCAAAAAAACCCCGATGATGTCAATAACTACAAATATGATAATTACCTTCCCTGTTGGGGAATGTTGCATGGGAAACAAAAATTTCCTACGCACACGCAACATCTATCCATGGTGATGAGCATTTACAAGCGGAAGCGTTAAGAAACACGGTTGATGTAGTAGAACATCTTCACGATCCAATCACGATCCGTCCAGTGATCTCATCACGAGCCGTCCCGTGATCCCATCGTGGTCCTTCCGATCTAGTGCCGAACAGACGGCACCTCCGGTTCAGCACACGTACAACTCAATGACGATCTCCGCCTTCTTGATCCACCAAGAGGGAGCGGAGAGGTAGATGAGTTCTCCGGTAGCACGACGGCGCGGTGGCGGTGGTGGTAGAGCTGATCCGGCAGGGCTTTGCCAAGCATTACAGAATCAATCTAGAGGAGAAACAGATCTAGAGGAAGAAGAGGGCAGCACGTGGCAATTAGGGTTAGGGGCTGCCCTCAAAATCCCTCAATATATATAGGAGGAAGGGGAGAGGAGGCAGCCTTGGCCCCTACTCGAAGTAGGTTCGGCCGAACCAAACAAGGGAGGGAATCCACCTCCCACGAGGTGGGATCCTATTAGGACTCCTTCCTAATTTGGATTTTCCTTCCCTTCTTTGGGTTTTTTTCCTTTCCCACTCTTTCCTAGCCGCATGGGCCCTTAGAGGAGGTTTCGGACAATCCACCAGGGCTAATTTACCTCTTCCCACAGCCCATGTAGCCTCTTGGGTCGAGACACCTCTCCCGATGCCCCCCAGGTACCGTCCCGGCACTCCCGGTACACTACCGATGAGTCCGAAACTTTTCCGGCGACCAACACATGACTTCCTATATATCAATCTTTACCTCCGGACCATTCTGGAGCTCCTTGTGACGTCTGGGATCTCATACGGTACTCCGAACAACCTTCAGCCACCACCATACATAACTCTATACTACCGAAACGTCACCGAACCTTAAGTGTGCAGACCCTGCGGGTTCGAGAACTATGTAGACATGACCGAGACACCTCTACGGTCAATAACCAATAGCGGGATCTGGATGCCCATATTGGTTCCTACATATTCTATGAAGATCTTTATCATTTGAACCTCTATGTCAAGGATTCAGTTAATCCCGTATGTTGTTCCCTTTGTTCTTTGGTATGTTACTTGCCCGAGATTCGATCATCGGTTTCTCTATGGCTAGTTCAATCTCATTACTGGAAAGTCTCTTTACTTGTTCCGTAATACAATATCCCATGTCTAACACTTAGTCACATTGCTTGCAAGGCTTATTGTGGTGTTGTATTACCGAGTGGGCCCGAAGATACCTCTCCGTCACACGAAGTAACAAATCCCAGTCTTGATCCATGCCAACCCAACAGACACCCTCAGAGATACCTGTAGAGCACCTTTATAGTCACCCAGTTACATTGCGATGTTTGATACACACAAGGTACTCCTCCGGTGTCAGTGAGTTGCATAATCTCATGGTCATAGGAACAGATACTTGATATGCAAAAAACTGTAGCAATAAACTGACACGATCATATGCTACGTTTATAGTTTGTGTCTTATCCATCACATCATTCTCCTAATGATGTGATCCCATTATCAAATGACATCTCATGTCCATGGCTAGGAAACCTTAACCATCCACTGCTAGGGAAAACCCTAGTAGTAGTAGCGCTGGGTCCAGCGCTATTGCTATCGCGCTACAGCTAAGGTTTAGCAGTAGCGCTGGCCTGGCAAGCACTACTACTATGTGTTGTTATCAGTAGCGCTTGCCAGGCCAGTGCTACTGCTCACTATCTGTAGCGCTTGGACAGACGAAGCGCTGCTGCTAACCCAGCGCTGCTATTAGATGATTTCTAGCACTACTGCTAGTATTCCTGCTTTCACAGATTTACACCCTCTACGTGTTTGTGATGTATTTATACATGATCTATTCAGTAGTTTCATCAGATCATACTAAACATACACTATTATCATCATATCATAGGCATACAATACTCTCGTCATACCATCATCATCATTCAACACAAATATCATCACATCTTGAAAATAGCGATACACAAGAGTGATCTTGTCATGTCTCGAATAAGTGCAAATGCATGGTCATGGCACAAACACAAGTTTTCATCATCTCTATCTAAACCATGATGTAGAGGAGAAGAGTGATCAACATGAGCAAGAGCGCGACTATGTAGTACTTGAGGCACCGGTGGTCCCACCCCCGCTCATGCCGGAGTGTCCACCTCAAGTAACTACTTTCTTCTTCGGCTCTGCTGTCAAACCCTCTGTGGCTAGCACCCGGGTACCTGTACACCTGGGCCTGAGCGTGTGGCCAGTTGTCGTAGACTCCTGGAACCCTCCCAACAAACACGACGTGCCAGTCCTTTGCCCTCTCTGATCTATGTACCTACATCGACATTTGATCAATTGAACGATAATATGCAACATAATGTACTTAAGAAAACAAAGAGGCATAATTAGCAAAATACAGGCAACTTATAGTAAACATAAGTGACGAAGTTCCTCATATATACCCAAACTAATTAACTAGCAAGAGCGATCAGTCCTCCATGTCGGCGGTCCAATCTTCATAGTTAGGGATGAAACACCCGAGCTTCGTGAAAGGCTTAAGCTCCAGACACTGAGCGAGTAGCAGTGCTTGGACATCATGCCACGTCATTGTTGGACCATGGTAGAACATCCCTGTTGGTATGAGGACCTGCTTCATCATCACTTGGGCAAGTTCACACTGTACGTGATAAAACTCAGCTCGGAGTCGATGATCCGGTGTCTGTCCTATGCTTGTGGCCCAGCTGACAATCTCGGCATCTTTGGTACTAGGTGACATGCAAAGGCGTTGATTATCCCTTCTGTACTCGAGCAGGTGATGCATGAGGTAGAATCCATCAGCCTGACTAGTGTGCGATTGTTGGATGCAGCAGAAGTCGGTCTTATGGCGGAAAACCAGCCCGTCCTTCCTGTTCCTTTTCACCTTTATATATCCACCAGACATGCTGAAGGTAAACAGGGCACTATTGAGAACTCCCTTTACGTGCGTGTAATCCTTTTTCTTGATGTTCCTCGATGGGTCCAAGTATATAGCATGGGAGTATTCCGGGTACAGAACGATGAGCACGGCGCCGCCCCCACTGCACAAATGAAGTACATACCTCTAATTAGCCTCCATGCTTGCAGAGGAATGATTAACGACACTTACGAAAGGATATGCATGGATGACTTACGTGGGATGATAAGGCAGGAGAATTGATTCCTTGTCCTTATAAGCGATCATGAATCTGCCGAGGTACTTGCTCGCATAGTCGTGGTGCTCTTTGCAAACTGCCAAGTAGCTCTCGTGCATATAGAATGGGTCCGCAATGCAGATATATCGTATGTTCTCGATCCTGATGAAGTAGTTGAGATACATCGCATACATGCGGATGAACTGGAAATCCAGCTTGGTCATGTGGAACATGTTGTAGATGTAGTCGAATTGCAGGATGAACTGATTCGCGGGCCGGGTGTCGACGTACAACTTCCCACCCGGCACCTGAGCAGCGTAAAGCGGGTATCCTGGTTTTTCCGTGATCAGAAGGTTTTTTCTCTGGCCAGCACATCTTCATGGAGTCTCCTTAGATCATTGTTCAGTATGTTATCTAGCACTTTGGGGGGTAGGATCGGCTCGCCGGCGACATGGAAACGATTCTTACCTTCAACAGGTATTCTGTCTACCACCCGGGGCTTCAGAGGTGGATGGCTATTTGAAGCAGCTCTGGCGCCTTTAGGGCCTTTCTTTTCCGGTCTCCTCCTTGGCTTCTTGGTGGGTGGCAGCGGTAGTGAGTCCAACATACCTTCCCTAACCACCCCTGCCCCCAAGTGTCGTCGGGCTAAACACTGGACGGGCCTCGAGGGGTTGTTGGGTAGAGGCGGCATCTTGAGGCATCTCCTGCGAGGATTGCTTGAAGAGAGAATTTTTGCATTCCGCTTTAGGATGTTCCAGCTCCGGCAAATCAAGCAGCATCAAGTCATCATCTCCATGCTCGTAGCCTGAGTCTTCGTCGTCCTGAGCCATCAACCTTCCATCATCGTAGGTGGTATTGAAATACTTGTCTGGGTCATCATCCTCCTCCTCCATGTCATCAACATTTGCTTCTTCGACAGCGGGGGCGACATGATCTGGCACTAATGGAGGCTCTCCCTCGCGTCGTCCGCTACCACCCGCCACGACAGGTGCTTGTAATGTGGTAGGTGGGGTGGTGTTCCTACCTTCTTGACAAGGTGGCGTTGGTGTGATACTGGGCGCCTCGAGAAGAAGAAGAGACTTCGGCCGAGGTAAGAACCAGCTCTTGCATGCACCAATCCTCGAGGGGGTCTCATCGTCATCGGCTGGTACTGGAGGAGGCAAATCCTCGAAGCCCGCTAAGACACTGTCCACATTAACCTTGAAGACGCCATCGGGCATCTCTCGGTTGTGGAACATGCGGTCCTTCGGCTTCATGATCGTTACCTTTCCCACGGCCACCTTCTGGCCCTTGATGTCATACAGTAGGGTGCACGGGGTATCGTCGGCCTATGAAGAAGACATGTCTACGATGTCAAACATCCGAAAGGCAACTGAAACGGAAGACTATAGACATGCTAGTGAAAAGGGTATGACGTGTAATTACCGTGAGGGCGTCGAGCTCAGCCAGCGATGAAGGCTCGCCGAGCATGCAAGAGATGGAGGTCGGGCTGCTATGAATAGGAGCGGGACCTTTTGCGGTTTCTTGAGAAGATGCCGGCGTTGTGGTGTTCGTCGAATTGCTCCCGACAAAGCTGGGAAGGGGAAAGTCCTCCAGCCGTGCATTTGGATAGTTCTTCATGAAATCAAAAATTACCGGAATCAAGCTGGCCACTGTGTTAGTGACCGCTACATTGACGGACCCGCGCAACTCTTCTTTGGTCTCAGCTTTGGTCTTATTGACCGCAATCGCGATCTTCTTGTCGATGGTCTGCTGAGTGACGACTGACCGTCTCTTCCTTCTTTCCTCTGGCTCCTCGCTGTAGCACGTCTTCCACGAGGCGCCATCTCCGACGCCATGCACACGTCCATAGGACGGCGGCTTGTCCATTGGGACCTTTTTCAGTATGTTCAGGGCCCGGTCGAATGGGGTGTCCCACTTGGGCCTCGCCAATGACTATGATGACTCGTCGCTTTCGGCTGCCTTTTGGTGCTGCTCTTTCTGCAAAAGGGACATAGATGGTTTACTAATGTGACAAAACTTGTAGTTGAACTTATTAGAAGCTAATATGATAATGTGTTAATATAACAATTACCAGAAGTCTCATGAACTCCCTCGTGTTCGGGTCCGTGTAAAAGATCTTGTTGACTTTGTCCCACTTGTACCGGGCCCTGATCCAGTCATGCTCCAGCGGGTCGGTGTACTCCGCTAAGGGGTCTGGGATTCCGTGACTTTCACGTTCGGCGTCCTCCTTGGCCCATACGTGCCTCTTCCCCTCGTAACCACGGCTTCTGAGGCGGTGGGGAGGCGTGTTCCTGGCCTGGAGCGCCTTCATTTTCTCCGACCTTGCCTTGACTTCTTATTTACCGCAATTCCCCTTGAATTTTTCAAAGTCCTCTTCCCTTATTGACGGATTATCAACATGAATCTTGGACCACGGTTCATTCTTCGCAATCGCTTTTTTCACCCGAACTTTCCAGGAGGACAAGTCATTGGTGAACGTCACCATTGCCTTGGCTTTTATCTTTGTCATGGTGACGTCGTCCCTCGGGTCTTTAAATGTGCTTTCATCCCGACCGGGGAACAAGAACCTATTGTGCAACTTCTTTAGGAGCATGTGCTCCATATGTGGTATCTTCTTCAACAAAACGTCACTGATGTTCGCGGTTTCCCTAAGGATGCATCCTAGTTGATTGCCCCAGCACAAGCGCGCTTCCTCCAGCGCCGTTGGCTCTAACTTCTTGGGGTGCATCTCCGTGACCACAATTTGTCCGATGTCGAGCTTGTTTGGTTTTCGTGACCTCTTCTTCTTCGGTGCTTTACCAGCTACGACAGCATCGTTGCCGGTCTCGGGGTAGGTGTCTGTGCCGGTGCCAGTGCCGGTGTCGGTGTCAGGGTTGGTGCCACTGCTGCCACCATGCAACCCCATCTGGTGTTCATCCAGGTAATCGAAATAGTGATCTACTGCCTCGTGGGGGTCTACTACGAGGCGAGCAGAACCCCCGGCTTCGGTGTCGTTAGACATGTTTCCTATTCAAAAATTGTAAATAAAAGATATAATGAAGAGAAAAAAGGGGCCTATATATATTTGGTCGGAATGTTGATTCATTCCCCTTCCGACAAATCCCGGGTACTCCATATGTCCTAGTTTCTAGCACAAGTTGCGCCTGAAATTTTCGGCATGACCTTTGCTAAAAAGTGAACATATGGAGCGCCTGAAATTTGCCGGAATGGAAATGAATCAACATTCTGGCAAAACATAGGCCATTCAGATATTTTTTGACATTCAACCAACATTGCAAAACCATCACTTCAAAACCAACATATAACTGCTTTTTAGTTGCTCCAAAACATCTTATATTTGTGAATGGAGAGGGAGTACTAAAGCTTGTTCATCCAATTCATCCATCCATGGAGCGCACTAACTAGTCTAGGTCATGGAGTATAACTCTTTATCATGCAAAAAACAAAAAATAGACATTTGAAGATTCACGGTGTTGCTTTTGTCATTGCGCTATATATATATTCTCGGGAAACTGCTATCTTTACCCAGTAACTCATTTTTCAGATCCTAGGTGCAACTGCAATCATATATGCACGAATTTGTTATGAAATCTGTGTTAGTTGGAGAGATGCAGTTAACAGGGTTGGAATTGGGAGTTGAAATATCAACATGTTGAAGGAGCAAGCCAACAAACACCATGTCTTTCTCTATGATGAAGTTCTGTCATTTGTTTTCGTGCTTGGTTATGAATTTGGATTGGACAGAAACAATCATAGTGGTCTAGGTGATGGAACTGGTAAATCTGAACAACAGTATTACCTTGCAAAATAGCTTCACCGGAAGGAGGGGGCGCCGGAGCTCGGGAGGAGGAGCGAAAGGACGGCCACCGCACCGTCGTGCCGGTGAGCTAGGGTTTGCCTGGGGGAGCACGCGGGGGCGGGAGGCTAGGGCGGAGGCGGCGAATCGGTAGAGGGGACCGAGGGGGAGTCGGGCCGGTGAGCTGCAGCATGGGGAGGCGTCGGAGTTGGCCGGAATCGGCCGACGACGGCAGCGGCAGAGGGGGATCGGGAGGAGCGCGTGTCGTGTGCGGGGCGGGGGGGGGGGAGCGAGAGCGAGAGGTGGGAAGGAGAGACAGGGGAGCCCGCGTGGGGGTTAACCCCAGATAGTAGTAGCACTGGCTTAGGAACCAGCGCTATAGCTAAGGTAGCTATAACACTGGTTCCTAAACCAGCGCTACTGCTACGAGGGAGCCGCGTGGAGGTTAACCCCAAATAGCAGTAGCGCTGGTTTAGGAACCAGCGCTATAGCTAAGGTAGCTATAGCGCTTGTTCCTAAACCAGCGCTACTGCTAAATATTCCAATTTTATTTATTTTTAATTATTTTTTCCTTTTCTATTTTTTAGTTTTATTTTCTTTTATTATTTTCCTTTTCTTTTCTGTTTAGTTTTCTTTTTTTTGTATTGCTTTCTCCCTTTTGTTTTTGTTTTTTTGTTTTTTTGTTTTTCTCCCGACGACGGCGTCACCCTCTCGCACACTGCGCGAATATTATCACCAGAACCATGCATGTGGTGGTAACATATCAGTTGACCGATAACGGTTACTTAAGTGCGTACACAAAGTAGATACATATATATAAATGATGGTTTCTGATCAGCTGCGTCGATGACGTTTCACATTGAGCTTCTTCCCTTTCTTGTTCGTTGCCGAGTAATTGAGCCCCTCCTTGTGACTTTTCCGGAGCCATGGAGTACGATCTTTCTTAGGTAATGTAGTATTTATTCTTATTTTCATGTATGCTTCATCGTCATCGTCATCGTCCTCATTTGGTTGCCGTATTGGTTGTAGTCTTCCTCGTTGGCGACTCCATCCAGTTTGATGATGCTCCTTTTGGATCTCCTCATGACAACACGACTGGGATTGTCTGGGTCGGCTATGAAGAAGCATTGTGTCACGTGCTTAGCGTGTACCAATGGCTCATTTGGCAATGACGTTAACGTTCACGGGAGTGGTCTTCACGTTGGGTATAGACAATGTGGTGAAATACTTGTTTTCTCTTACGACGTCCTTGGCCCATCTGACACGAAAAATTGTTGCATCGTTCATTCCATCCTAGTCAAGCTCCTAGATCTCTTCGACCCTTCCGTAGAATCTTCCAGTTTTGCTGTTGGCATCGGTCACGCATTGAATTGTGACCCCGTAGTTCTGGTAATCACTGTCCATGTCTTTGGCCTCCGTGTAGAACGTGTACCCATTGATACTGTAGGACTGATAGGTTGCGAGCTTGGGCACGGGGCCATGTGCTAACGCGTGTATTAGCAATCTGTTTGAACTGCCCTCTTAAACCGTCATATAAAATAAACAATGCATGCATGCTTCAAAGTCATATAAAAGTTTGGCATGACCTTTCCTAAAAATAGGACATATTGAGTTTTCTCGAAATTCATCGAAATAGAAATAAATCGACATCTCGGCAAAACATAAGCAACTCGAGGGCATGTCACTCACACAAATCTCTCCATATATCTCAAACACACATATTCGCATTCACACACATATTCCCATTCTTGAAATGAACAACTTTTTACTCACCCATATATCTCCCGAGAGCGATACCGATCGAGAGAGAACATCGTTAATTAGATGATGAGAGAGATTGATCGAGACGTGTGGATGCCTAAATAGCTAGCTAGATCTAGTTCTTGGGGAGGAGAGGTGAATCTAGCTAGCTAACTAATGGAGAGGCAGTTATGTTGGAGGGGGGACATTAATGGGGGGAGGGGAAGAGAGGTAGGAGAAAGAGAGATAATGTGAGAGAGGCCATTTATGGAGGAGAGTTATGGTGGAGGGGGACATTAATGAGGAGAGAATTAGAGAGGTAGGAGGAAGAGGGAAGAAGAGCAACAATGGTGGAGAGTGGAAAGGGGAAAGGAGGGGAGAGAGGGCAAAGTGGGGGAGAGAGGGAGGGGCAAAAAGGTGGCAGCAGCCGCAACTATCAGTAGTGCTACTTACAAAAATGCGCTGCTACGATGTGTGGCACATTAGCAGTAGCGCTTGCATGTCATAAAGCGCTACTGGCAGTGGCCTTAGCAGTAGGGCTTCCTTCCACCCAACGTTGTTACTATAAATAGTGTCGGCGGGGTCATCTCGGCCACCTTATCAGTAGCGCTTTCTTAGGGCCCAGCGCTATTGCTAAGCCCTTAGTTATAGCGCTATAGGAATACAACACTACTGGTAATTAGCAGCAGTGGTTTTATTTTTCCAGCGCTACTAGTAGGCTCCTGTCTATAAGGTTTTCCCTAGTAGTGATCTTTGATCAACGAGCTAGTCCATCAGAGGCATAATAGGGACATGGTGTTGTCTATGTATCAACACATGTATCTGAGTTTCCGATCAATACAATTCTAGCATGGATAATAAACGATTATCATGAGCAAGGAAATATGATAATAAATAATTTATTATTGGCTCTAGGGCATATTTCCAACAGTCTCCCACTTGCACTAGAGGTAATAATCTAGCTCGCATCGCCATGTGACTTGTTATGAATCTCACACCCAATGAGTTCTGGGGTTCGATCATGCTTTGCAAGTGAAAGAGGTTTTAGTCGATGGGTCTGCGACATTTAGATCCGTGTGTACTTTGCAAATCTCTATGTCATATTGTAGACATTGCTACCACGCATTACTTGGAGCTATTCCAAATGGCTACTCCACTATATGTATCTGGATTGCTACTAAGAGTCATCTGGATTGGTGTTAAAGCTTGCATCGACGTAACTCTTTACAACAAACTCTTTATCACCTCCATAATCGAGAAACATTTCCTTAGTCCTTTAGTTACTAAGGATAATTTTGATCGTTGTCCAGTGATCCACTCCTGGATCACTTTTGTACCCCTTGACGGACTCATGTCAAGGCACACCCAGGTGCGGTACACAGCATGTCATACTATATAGATCCTATGGATTAAGCATAGGGGACGACCTTCGTCCTTTCTATTTGTTCTGCCGTGGTCGAGCTTTGAATCTCACTCAACTCCATACCTTACAAATCAGGCAAAAACTCCTTATTTGACTGATCCATTTTGACCACTTTCAAAATCTTGTCAAGGTATGTACTCATTGAAAAATCTCATCAGGCGTCTTGATCTATCTCTATAGATCTCGATGCTCAATGTTCAAGTAGCTTTATCCAGGTCTTCCTTTGAAAAACTCTTTTCAAACAACCCTTTATGCTTTCCAGAAATCCTACATTATTTCTGATCAACAATATGTCATCCACATATACTTATCAGAAATTATATAGTGCTCCCACTCACCAAGTTTCTCATAAACTTTGTATAAACTCAAAAAAATTGATCACGTCATCAAAGTGTATATTCTAACTCCGAGATGCTTGCTCCAGCCCTTAGATGGATTGCTGGAGCTTGCATATGTTTTAGCATACTTAGGAGTGACAAAACCTTCCGGTTGTATCACATACAACCTTTCCTCATGGAAACCGTTAAGGAAACCATGTTTTGACATCCATCTGCCAGATTTCATAATTGAAAAATCGCAGCAACTGCTAACATAATTCCAACAGACTTTAGCATCGCTACGAGTGAGAAAGTCTCATCGCAGTCAATTCCTTGAACTTGTCGGAAACTTCTTTGCGACAAGTCGAGCTTTATAAATGGCGACATTTACCATCAGCGTCTGTCTTCATCTTAAAGGTCCATTTGTACTCAACGACCTGTCGTCCAACGAGAAAGTCTACCAAAGTCTATACTTGGTTTTCATAGATGGATCCTTTCTTGGATTTCATGGCCTCTAACCATTTTTCGGAATCCGGGCCCATCATCGCTTCTCCATAGCTCGTAGGCTCATCGTTGTCCAACAACATGACCTTGTCGTCCTACGAGGTTTGTTAGTAACTTGATTTGAAGCTTCATCATCATCATCATTAACTTCCTCTTCAACTAACGTTGATTCCATAGAAACATCTTTTTGCACTGTGCTACTCTCTAGTTGAAACAAAGGTTCAACAACCTCATCAAGTTCTATCTTCCTCCCACTCAATTCATTCGAGAGAAATCTTTTTCTCGAGAAAGGACCCATTTTTAGCAACAAACACTTTGCCCTGGATCTGAGATAGAAGGCATACCCAAATGTTTCCTTAGGTTATTCTATGAAGATGCACCTTTCCGCTTTGGGTTCAAGCTTATCAGACATAAGTGTCGCATTCCCAAACTCTGAGAAATGACAGCTTAGTTTTCTATCAAACCATAATTTGTATGGTGTCATATCAACGGATTTAGATGGTGCCCTATTTAAAGTTAATGAAGTTGTCTCTAATGCATAACCTCAAAATGATAGTGGCAAAAATGACAAGAGAGATCACAGTATGCGACATATCCAATAAAGCATGACTACGACATTCGGACACACCATCACACTATGGTATTCCATATGGCGTGAGTTGTGAAACAACTTTCACATTGTCTAAAGTTGTATGCCAAACTCGTAACTCAGATATTTACCCCCACGATCATATCGTAGACATTCTTATCTTCTTGTCACGATGATCTTAAACTTCACTCTGAATTTGTTTGAACTTTTCAAACGTTTTAGACTTGTATCTCATTAAGTAAATATACTCATATGTATACTCAAATCATTAGTGAAGGTAAGAAAATAACGATATCCACTGCACGCTACAACACTCATTGGACCGCATACATCAACAATTATTATTTCCAATAAGTTACTAGCCCGTACCATCAAGCCAGAAAATGGGGTTTTAGTCATCTTGCCCATGAGGCATGGTCCACATGTCTGAACCGACTCAAAATCGAAAGAGTCCAAAGATCCATCAACATGGAGTTTCTTCATGCGCTTTACACCAATATGACATTCAGCAGCAGTGCCACAAGTATGTGGTACTATTATTATTAACTTTGTATCTTTTGGCATCTATGTTATGAACATGTGTACTACTACGATCAAGATTCAGCAAACCATTCATTGGGTGCATGACCATTGAAGGTATTATTCATGTAAACAAAATAACCATTATTCCCTCACTTAAATGAATAACTGTATTACAATAAACACGATCTAATCACGTTCACGCTCAACACAAACACCAAATAACATTTATTTAGGTTTGTCACTAATCCCGAAGGTAGAGAGAGCGTGCGATGTTGATCACATCAACCTTGGAAACATTTCCAACACACATCGTCACCTCACACTTAGCTAGTCTCCATTTATTCCGTAGCTTTTATTTCGAGTTACTAACATTTAGCAACCGAACTGGTATCCTATACCCAACTGCTACTAGGAGTACTAGCAAGGTACACATCAATAACACGTATATCAAATATACTTCTGTCGACGTTGTTAGCCTTCTTATCTACCAAGTATCTAGGGTTGTTTCGCTTTAGCGACCACTCTCCTCATAATAGAAGCACTTAGTCTCGAGTTTGGGTTCAACGTTGGGTTGCTTCACTGGAGTAGCAACTGACTTGCCATCCATGAAGTTTCTCTCCTTACCCTTGCCCTTCTCAAAACTAGTGGTTTTACTAACCATCAACACTTGATGCTCCTTCTTGATTTCTACCTTCGCGGTGTCAAACATTGCGAATAACTCAGGGATCATTATTTCCATCCCTGGCATTTTATAGTTCATCATGAAGCTCTAGTAGCTTAGTGACAGTGACTTGGAGAACTATATCAATCATTATCTTACCTGGAAGATCAACTCCCACTCGATTGAAATGATTGTAGCATCGAGACAATCTGAGCACATGCTCAATGATTGAGCTATTATCCTTCATCTTGCAGGCAAAGAATCTTGTTGGAGATCTCATATCTCACAACATGGGCACGAGCCTGAGATCCCAATTTCAGCTCTTAGAACATCTCATATGTTCCGTGACGTTCAAAACGTTTTGTAGCCTCAATTCTAAGCCGTAATGCATGACGCACTAAACTATCAAGTAGTCATCGGAACGTGCCTGTCAGATGTTCAGAACATGTACAGACGACGCTAGAGGGGGTGGTGCACCGAGCGGTGCATTAAGGACATAAGCCTTCTCTGTAGCAATGAGGACAATCCTCAGATCACGGACCCAGTCCGCAATATTGCTACCATCATCTTTCAACTGTATTTCTCTAGGAACATATAAAAATTCAAGGGAGCTACAGCGTAATCTACAACATAATTTGCGAACACACTATTGACTATGTTCATGATAATGAGTTAAATCAATCATATTACCTAAGAACACCCACTCAAATTGACATCCCTCCGGTCATTCGAGTGATACATGATCCAAATTCACCAACTCAAGTCCGATCATCATGTGAGTTGAGGTGGTTTCAATGGTGAACATCATCATGTTGATCATATCTACTATATGACTCATGTTCGACCTTTCGGTTTCTTGTGTTCCGACGCCATGTCTGTACATGCTAGGCTCGTCAAGTTTAACCCGAATGTCCCGCATGTGCAACACTGGCTAGCACCCTTTGTATGTGAACGTAGAGTCTATCACACCCGATCATCACGTGGTGTCTCAACACGATGAACTTTCGCAATGGTGCACACTCGGGGGGAACACAATTTATCTTAAAATTTAAGTGAGAGATCAGCTTATAATGCTACCGTCGTCCTAAGCAAAACAAGGTGCATAAAAGGATTAACATCACATGCAAATCATAAGTGACATGATATGGCCATGAACTTGTGCTTTTGATCTCCATCTATAAAGCACCAGCATGATCTCCATCGTCACCGGCATGACACCATGATCTCCATCAACGTGTCACCATCGGGGTTGTCGCGCCCACCATGCATCTACTACTATTGCTACCGCTTAGCGATAAAGTAAAGGATTACATAGCACTTAATGATTGACACACATGTCATACAATAATTAAAGACAACACTATGGCTCCTGCCAGTTGCCGTACTCATCGACATGCAAGTCGTGGTATTCCATACAATACATGATCATCTCATACATCACATATATCTCATCATGTAATTGGCCATATCACATCACAACATACCCTGCAAAAACAAGTTAGACGTCCTCTAATTGTTGTTGCAAGTTTTACGTGGCTGCTACGGGTATCTAGCAAGAACAATTCTCACCTACGCAAAACCACAACGGTGATACATAAGTTGCTTTTCAAGCTTCTCAAGGACCGCCTTTGTCAAATCCGATCCAACTAAAGTAGGAGAAATAGACACCCGCCAGCCATCTTTGTGCAACAAAGTTACACGTTAGTCGATGGAACCGGTCTCTCGTAAGCATATGAGTAAGGTTGGTCCGGGCCACTTCATCCCACAATACCGTTGAACCAAAACACGAACAAGGGAGGAAGCAATCTAAGCATCAACGCCCACAAACTCCTTTGTGTTCTACTCGAGATCTCATCTACACATAGACCTAGCTCATGATGCACTGTTGGGGAATGTTTCATGGGTAACAAAAATTTCCTACGCACACGTAAGATCTATCCATGGTGATGAGCATCTATGAGAGGGAGAGTGAATCTACATACCCTTGTAGATTGCTAAACGGAAGTGTTAAGGAACACGGTTGATGTAGTAGAACGTCTTCACGATCCAATCATGATCCGTCCCGCGATCTCATCACGAGCCATCCTGCGATCCCATCGTGGTCCTTCCGATCTAGTGTCGAACGGATGGCACCTCCGCGTTCAGCACACGTACAACTCGATGACGATCTCCGCCTTCTCGATCCATCAAGAGGGAGTGGAGAGGTAGATGAGTTATCTGTCAATGCGATGATGCGGCGGCGGTGGTGGTGGAGATGATCCAGCAGGGCTTCGCCAAGCACTACAGAATCAATCTAGAGGAGAAACAAATCTAGAGAAAGAAAAGGGCAGCACGTGGCAATTAGGGTTAGGGGCTGCCCTCAAAATCCCTCAATATATATAGGAAGAAGGGGAGAGGAGGCATCCTTGGCCCCTACTCCAAGTAGGTTCGGCCGAACCAAACAAGGGAGGGAATCCACCTCCCACAAGGGAGGTGGGATCCTATTAGGACTCCTTCCTAATTTGGATTTTCCTTCCATTATTTGGAGTTTTTTCCTTTCCTACTCTTTCCTAGCCGCATGGGCCCTTAGAGGAGGCTTCGTCCAGTCCACCAGGGTCTAGTTTACTTCCTCCCACAGCCCATGTAGCCTCTTGGGTCGACACACCCCTCCCGATGGTCCCTCGGTACCCTCCCGGCAATCCCGGTACACTACCGATGAGCCCAAAAAAATTTCGGCGACCAAAACAGGACTTCCTATATATCAGTCTTTACCTCCAAACCATTCCAGAGCTCCTCGTGACATTTGGGATCTCATCTAGGACTCCGAACAACCTTAGGTCACCACCATACATAACTCTATACTACCGAAACATCACTGAACCTTAAGTGTGCAGACCCTACGGGTTCGAGAACTATGTAGACATGACCGAGACACCTCTATGGTCAATAACCAATAGCGGGACCTAGATGCCCATATTGATTCCTACATATTCTATGAAGATCTTTATCGGTTGAACCTCTATGTCAAGGATTCAGTCAATCCCGTATGATGTTCCCTTTGTTCTTCGGTATGTTACTTGCCCGAGATTCGATCGTCGGTATCTCTATACTTAGTTCAATCTCGTTACTGGCAAGTCTCTTTACTTGTTTCGTAATACAATATCCTGTGGCTAACACTTAGTTACATTGCTTGCAAGGCTTATTGTGATGTTGTATTGCCGAGTGGGCCCTAAGATACCTCTCCGTCACATGGAGTAACAAATCCCAGTCTTGATCCATGCCAACCCAACAGACACCCTCAGAGATACCTGTAGAGCACCTTTATAGTAACCCAATTACGTTGCGATGTTTGATACACACAAGGTACTCCTCCGGTGTCAGTGAGTTGCATGATCTCATGGTCATAGGAACAGATACTTGACATGCAAAAAATTGTAGCAATAAAATGACACGATCATATGCTACGTTTATAGTTTGGATCTTATCCATCACATCATTCTCCTAATGATGTGATCCCGTTATCAACTGACATCTCATGTCCATGGCTAGGAAACCTTAACCATCTTTGATCAACGAGCTAGTCCATCAGAGGCATACTAGGGACATGGTGTTGTCTATGTATCCACACATGTATCTGAGTTTCCGATCAATACAATTCTAGCATGGATAATAAGCGATTATCATGAACAAGGAAATATGATAATAACTAATTTATTATTGCCTCTAGGGCATATTTCCAACATTCCCCCCGCTGAGGAGGAAGATATACCCGAAGCCGATGACTTGTACATCCCTGATAACCTCAAAGACCAGGAAGAAATCAGACAATGACTCATAGCAACGGCTTGCAGCCTAAAGGCTAAAGAACGACAACTCAAAGCCTAACAGAATCAATGATCGATCGACAAAAGTCCTCTCAGACGAGGAAGTATATGGCACAGTCTGTCGAACCAGCCCAAAATCTACCCTCGGAGGAGGTTGCTTCCACAATTCGATGATGAACTCACTGATACTCCGTCTCCAAACCGTACTCCATGCGACAAGCCGAACCGCCCCCCTCGTGGTCGGGACAGGACGACTGACGACACCGATTATATATCGAGAGTGCCCCGAAGATGGGGTAAGGAGCCATTAGAGCCTAATGACAGGTTCGACCTGCGAGATGACCTGGATCACAGAGTAGGCCGTACAAGATCCATATATGGACCCAGAGAGTACTCGCCCAACAGACGGTGTGGATACAAACCATGGTTCGACCAAAACAATAGAGTTCGGGAACGCAACCGGCCCCACACAGATGCCGAATACAGGCATGACATAGCACGGGTCAGAGGCGCCGCTCACCTACTATGCTTCACAGATGAGGTAATGTGGCATCATTTCCCCGAGGGGTTTACACCCGTGAATATAGAACAATATGATGGGACCACTAACCCAACCGTATGGATTGAGGACTTCCTCCTCCATATCCACATGGCACGAGGAGACGATCTCCATGCCATCAAATATTTACCTCTTAAGCTTAAGGGGCTAGCTCGGCACTGGTTAAAAAGCCTCCCCGAGAACTCCATTGGATGCTAGGAAGACCTGGAAGATGCGTTCCACTCTAACTTCCACGGAACCTATGCCCGCCCGCTGGACTCTTCCGATCTCAGCAACATCGTCCAGAAGCCCGGCGAGTCTGCTCGGCAATTTTGGAATCGGTTCTTGACTAAGAAGAACCAAATCGTTGACTGTCCGAATGCCGAGGCCATAGCCTCCTTCCGGCACAATATTCGAGACGTATGGCTGGCCTGCCAGCTAGGCCAGGACAAACCTCGGACCATGTCCACCCTTACCTCCCTCATGACCATCTTTTGCATGGGCGAAGACAATTGGCTGGCAAGACACGGCCATAATTTCGAAGATCTAGTAGCACCTGATGCCAGGGATGGCAACTTAAAACCAAAGCGCAATAAGAATAAGTGTCGGCACAATAATAGCGATGCCGATGACATGGTTGTAAATGCTGGATTCCGCAACTCCCAGCCTGGGCAGCGAAAGAAGCCTCCTAAAGGGAATCACGATGGACCCACTCAGCTGGAGAAGATCATGGAAAGGCCTTGCCAAATCCATGGGACCTCGGAGAAGCCCGCCAACCACACACACCGCAATTGCTGGGTGTTTAAACAGACGGGCAAGATACCACCCGAGGACTAGGGCAAAAGCTCTTGCAACAAGGACGAGGATGAGCCTCGGGGTCCAATTGGTGGCGGACAAAAGAAATTCCCTCCCGAAGTCAAAATGGTGAACATGATATACGCCACCCATATACCCAAGAAGGAGAGGAAGCGGGCCCTTCGAGAGGTCTACGTTGTGGAACCCGTAGCCCCAAAGTACAACCGATGGTCGGCATACCCAATCACCTTTGATCGACGTGATCACCCGACCAGTATTCGTCATGGGGGTTTGGCGGCCCTTATCCTAGACCCCATTATAGATGGGTATCACCTCAAAAAAGTCCTAATGGATGGAGGAACTAGCCTCAACCGGATTTACTCAGATACGGCGAAAAAGATGGGCATAGATCCATCAAGGATCAAACGCAGTAGCACTACCTTCAAAGGAGTGATCTCAGGCATTGAGTCCCGATGTACGGGTTCCATAACTCTGGAAGTTGTGTTCGACTCGCCTGATAACTTTTGCAGCGAAGACTTGATCTTTGACATTGTGCCCTTCCGCAACGGCTATCACGCGCTGCTTGGTCGGACAACATTTGCTCGTTTCAACGCGGTCCCACACTATTCATACCTCAAGCTCAAGCTACCGGGGCCCAAGGGGGTCATTACTGTTAACAGCAATACAGAGTGCTCCCTTAGAACTGAGGAACATGCACTGGCCCTGGCGGCCGAATTCAGCTACAAAGAAGATCGGCAAGTTCCGACATCCGCCATAAAGGCACACAAGGCTAGGAAGCGAGTTCGGTTTCAGACCAAAAACTCAGGTACTTCCCCCTCCCTTCAATATGGACTCGCCCCCCCATCGCACAACCTCAAGACCAGCAAAGTACGTGTTGCAGTTGCACAACTTCGCACTTAAGATTCCATGGGTAGCGGTGGGGAAATAAAGATGGCTTTTCGGCTGACCCAAACCGCTACCATCAACATGTCTTCGGACAGAATGCAGGCGCTCCTAAAAGAGCCTGCCTACGGCGTAAAGCTCACCTACAATTCGGCGGCCTCTCAAGACTTTGTTTGCAAAGTCCGTCCGTCGAACACTAACACCCATCAAGGTGCATCTAAGAGCAGGAGTCAACTAGCAACGGGGAATATCGAGGACGTCAGGTTATCAATCAAAGACCCCTGGTACAACAACTCCCATATATTTTTCTTTTTTCTTTCACATACCTGTAAACAGTTGCTTCGGCAATCCGAGCTATAAGACTTGTTGAGAAAATGCAAATTGCGTGGCTTAAGTTTGCCCCATCTATCCCTTTTTCGGCGCATATTTTTTCTCTCCTTCTTCTCGTGGACCTGTTCGGTATGATGCGAGTTAACCGGCTAATAGACCAGGGGCTTGAGTTCAAACACAAATCGCCTTATCTATCATGTGTTCGGCGACTTGGCGTTCTCTTTATATGCATCGATTCCAAACTATGTCTTTGGTTAATAAGTTGGGTTGCCCTGCTCCTGTGCTTGCCCCTTTATGTTCCGCTCGTTCGGATAAAAGGGCAAAGGGAGCACCCCTGTGATTGTGCTTCCAGATAGTCTAGTCAAGCACCTCATAGGAGAAAGCCGAAAACAGACTGTAATAGTATGCGCGATCCGGTCTGTGAACCCCAAGTTGGAAGTATTATACTTCAATCCTCGTAAGCGGTTATTCCATGTTATACGAGGAAGTTGCCCTTTGCGCAAACATTGTGATACTGGCTGTGGCCTCGGTTCGTCTGAACATCACAACACTTCGGTGGCTAATCGTACGCTTCCTGTTGTCCTTTTCGCGCCCCTATGGCTAAGTGAAAGAAATAAAGCACTATTGTGTGATTGCCTAGTCTGCCCCACTGTACCACCTTTGGGTTCCATAATTCGGCTAAGGGACATTGTGCATTGGCATCGACACCCCATGTAGTATCTACACGGGGGCTGAAGCCGGTGACTCGCATCTTTCAGTATTAAACAGCCACATAGGAGTTATAAAGGAATGCAAAACCATATAAGAACAAATACTAATATCATCAAAAGTTTGGACAAGTCTTCGGACGCGTTACAACTCATTCAAACATGTTATCACCCGAACACTGTGACACTATCACCCGAGCACTCTCCATCACTCCATCGAAGTACAGCTCGGGGCGTCAATGCTCCTTCCCGGGTGGTGGCGGGTCGTTGGCTACCTTCATCGGATTTAGCCCCGGCCAGTGCACCTTGGGCTTAGCAAGGGCCATCCGAAATCCTTCGATGCGGAAGGAGCTCTTGACGGTGTCGAGGCGGGGCGAAGCAGCAATCAACCTCTGCACCAGGCCAAAGTAGCTGCCTGGCAGCAGCTCGCCGGGCCAAAGGCGGATGGAGAGGTCTTTCATGGCCGGCTCCACCATCTGGTCAGTTCCATCAGTTGTTTCAACTGCTCCACCAGAAGAGGAGGACGCTCGGGGGCTCCGAACTGTGCCCAGAATAGCCGAGCTTCATCTCCTTCTCCTCGCGAGGCGAACATCTGATTGGCATCCGCCCCGCTCTTCTGGATATCGGAAGCTGCGCCTGGGGATCGCCACACCCGGGTAAGCAATGCAAATTTGCTATCCCCTAATACTCACTTTAGTGAGTACGGCTTACCATCTGGTATGTCCTTGGCCTGGCGCACTTGCTCCTCGTAGAACCGTTTGTCCATCCACTCGTTCTGAAGTTCGGTTTTTAAAGTGGACAGTTTAGCCGAGCTCGTCTTATTCTTCTGCTCCAAGGCCTCGCATCTTTCGCTGGCGTCCTTGAGCTCCTGCTGGACCTCTGCCATGCGAGCTTCATGCTTGCCCCTGGTGGCCCACATGGCGGAAAGGGTGATAGCCATTTCTTTAGCAACCGCCCTCTCGGCGGTCGTTTCGTCCTTCGCGCGCTGGATCTCGGCCTTGAGCATCTCCATCTCCTTCGCCGAGGGTGCGCGTGCATTATCCAATGTGAAAAAGCTACATTGATAGTATTCAGACGATAGAGTTCAGGCAAAGGCATTCAGATTCTGTTTGACATACCTTGAGCCTTGTCGAACCTTTGGTTAAGGGCCTCAACTTCGTTTTCGGAGCGCTTAAGCTTCTCATTTAACTCTTCCAACTTGGCGCCATTTATGGCCGCCGCCCATGACGAAGCCTGCATTACACATACAGTTCGTACCGTAATAGAAGAGCTCAGAAGAAAGACCTAATTATATAAAAACATGACCATTCAAGCTAAAGATCAGAGGATCCATAATAGGACTCTCATAGACTTGCCAGGAAATAGAAAAAATGGAATTGTCTTTTCTTTTGCGCTAAAAAAACTTGAGGCCTTTTCCCTTATTATATGGCATATCCATACTTTAATAACCAAGTGCATGATCGATTGAAAGCAATATTTACTGTCCGATCATATGTTGAGTTATTCTAACATGCCAGACACTTAAAGTGCATCTAGTTCGATATCGGATACAGAGGTGACCCCTAGGTGAGATTTTTCACCTCACCTAGGGCTCGAGGGCTGCCATGTACATAATATGAATAAATAAAAACTTTACAAATAAAGCACATCAGGTGACTTACTTGAAAACCCATAAGGAGACCTTTGAAGGCCTCCTTCAGTACGTTGTCGATGGACTGGATTCTCTATAGTGTCACACCCATAAGAGTGTGGTGATCCTCGGGGATGGAGGCGATCGACAGAGCCTCCTCCATGACCGACCACCTATTGGTCGGTGGTTCCGGTGATGATTGGATTCCCCGATCACCTACCGGGGATTGAATCGGTGCCTCCGGAGGCATAGTGTGCTCTGGAGATGTTCTTGGAGGGGACTGAGCACCTGCTCATCCGGCCTCCTCAGTGTCTGGGCGGGGTGTGGCCCCCCGGTCTTTAGTGGCCGAGGCGTTAGCTCCGGCCACGGTACGGTCTCCCTCGCCACTGGTGTCCGCCTCCATAGGAGTGTGCTAGGCCGACACCTCCACGGCGTCCCTCGTGGCTCCTGGAGTGGTGGGATGTGAGGCACCCCCGCTCTCCGCCACTTCGGCAAGCGGGGTTTCCCCGTCCGATATTACCTCGGTGGGGATAACGCGCGGGGGGCTGCAAAGCCAATAACCTGCATGTTAGCAAACTCTAAATATATCCGTAATGAATGGGAGGGTCTTTGGATCCTAACCTTTTCGGAGGGGGCTTGACCCATAGGCTCATTCATGGAACCTCCTCGAGGTCTTCGGATGTGGTGTTCGAGTCCGAACTATCGTCGGACAGAATCACCTATGTAGGACGCGCCCTCTTCTAGGCAGGAGGACGGACCTACTCTGGAGCATCCGAAGACGCTGCTCTCTTCCTAGCACGAGGGGAATTGCCTCCCCCCTTGCCCTCGACCTCGGCCTCCTCCTCCTCCTCCTCTCCTTCCTCTTCCTCCTCCTCAGCCTCCTCCTGATTCGAGGAGGCGGGGTATCCTCGGATGCGGCGTCAGGCTGGTCCTTGATGTGGATGCCAGCCTAGCCTGGTTTCTTCTTCTTCTCTTTCTTCGTGGGAGCCTCGTAAGGCTTTACCACGAGCATTTTTGCTAACATCCCGGTCCTCTCGTCTTCGGGCTAAGGCACCGAACTATTAATGTTGACGGCTTTCCTCAGCCATCTCAGCAAAGACAGATTAGATAAGGGGTTATGAGATCTTCCTATGTAATGAAGCCAACCAAGCTAGGGTGTATCGTACCTTGGAATCGGGCTTGGTGGCGTGCAGACTCTTGTCCTCCTCCTCGGATGGCCAGATCTTCTGTGATTTGAAGAGTGATTTCCACAACTTCTCCCGCGTAGTGCGGAAGAGATTCCGGACTATGGGCTCGGCGTCGAGCTCACGAGCCCATAGGGGGGGTCCCGATGCTGGCAAGGGAGGATGCGTCTTCGGAGCATCACCTGGACCACATCGGTTAACTTGGTGCCCTCCTTGACCATGGAGCAGATGTGCTTTTGCAGGTCACTCACCTCCTTGACCGGTCCCCAGACAAGTCCCTTTTCGAGCCATTATGCCAGTCTGGTAGGGGGGATCTGAATGCGGCAGTGGGATACTGACCTTCTTCTTGTGGTTCGGTGACGTAGAACCACTCCTTATGCCACCCCTTGATGGTGTCAATGAGGGTGCCCGACGGCCACCCGACGTGGGTGAGCTTGTCGATGACGGTCCCGCCGCAATCTGCGTGCTTGCCGCTGACGCACTTGGGCTTGATGTTGTACACCTGAAGTCAGAGCCCGAAGTGTGGCTCGATGCGCAAGAAGACTTCGCAGACGAGGATGAATGCCGAGATGAGCATGATGGAGTTCGGCAAGAGGTCATGGAAGTCGAGGCCGTATAAGAACATCAGCCCCGTGACAGAGGGGTGGAGGGGAAAGCTCAGCCCTGTCGCGGTTTTATCACAGCAGATGTCCGGGTGAACAGACTTGGATTCGAGGCCATTGCTAAGGTGATGGACTCAAAGGGGTTGGTTGGGACGAAGGACACGATTTTACCCAGGTTCGGCCCCTCAAGTCGAGGTAATAGCCTACGTCCTGCTTGTGATTGTATTGCTTTGTGTATCGATTACAAGGGAGCTATTGCTTGACTCGATAGCCTACCCTCTAAGTCGCCCCGGGTCCTTGCCTTTATATAAGAGGTCAAGACCACGGGTCATACAAGTTGTAACCGACTCTCATCATACGTCCGAGTCTACCTCTATCTTCTCTTGCCTTTCCTGACCAAATTGTCCCCGGGCGGCTTACATGCCCAGGTATTCTCCGTCTGGGCCACCTTTCGGCCCATCCTGTCAAGCGTCTTGGGTCTTAAGTCTTCACGGCTCATTCTCAGGCTGGCGTACGAGCCTCCTGGTGTGACCCGGAGTTCTTAGGGCGGGTCTCCTCATGGGGTTATATCCCAAAATTAGGCCAGGTTGATTTGAGCTTGCTGATTTCAGCCTTCCTTCTTACTCCTCGACGAGTCGCCTGAAAATGACCCGCCGTGACATCATGTCCAATCTGTAAAAAAGATCCTCTGACGTATGCAACAAATCTTCTCTTATTAAATGAATAGTCCGTAAATTGAAGCGTCCACCTCGGTCAAACGACACCCGATGCCTGGATTTTCGTGCCTGTTCCGCCTTTTCCCTATTAAATAGGACCGCCAGGGGCAGCATTTGCCTTCTCCCGCTCACTCTTCATCTCTCTCCTTCCGACGCTTCCGTTCCAGCGCATCTCGCTCCGGCGTCGTCTCCTCCTCGCCATCGACAAGGCCGCTGCATCAACCTGACGCGATCCAGAGCTCCTTCCGCGTTCATCGCACCGTCGTCGGTGAGTCCTTCTTCCCCTAGATCCGTAACTGTTCTAGTAGGGTTTTCATGGAGCTCCGCCGCCGCCGCTCAGGGCTTGTGTTTCCATCAATGCCGGCCATATTTAACGCATGAATCTTTGACCATATCTTTTCTCCTCTGCGCCGCTAGGTAGGAGACCGATAGTAATGCTACTTTGATTCACCGCAGCCCCGTCCGTCGTTTCAGACTTTCTTTATTTTCATGAGTTCATCTCTAGGTCTGGAAATAGAAACATTTCCTTTGTTTTTGTAGATCTGCAATCTTAGCTATACTTTGCGAAACCTGTTTTCAGCACTTAGCCAAATTTCATTCTGTCCTTTCATGATGTTGACCTGCCGTGTTGTTCAGGCTCTCCCTAGCCGGATCTTGGCGTCTCACCCTTAAGGTCTTAAGTTTTTAAGCCGCCCATACATATTTTCCATTTCTTGACTCGCCGTATATGGTTACTTTGCACAGTTTAAAACTGCCGCCATGTCTCGCGCATCCAACTCCTGCAATTGGGTCGGCTCTTGCATCACCGAAGAGTTTTTGATGGACTTTGTACTCGTGGGCACCCTTCTTGCCAAAGAAGTCATCCATTGGCGGGTTCCGGGTAATGAACTGAAGCATGTTCCTCAGGAGGGTGAGGTAGTTGTTTTTTCGGATCATATTGAACGTGGATTCGTACCCCCCGGCTCAAAATTCTTCCGGGACATCCTTCACTGTTACAACCTGCATCCTCAAGACCTTGCCCCCAACTTCATCTCAAACATATGCAACTTCCAAGTGCTCAGCGAGGTCTATTTGCAAACTAAGCCGTCTGTGGGTCTCTTTCGGGAATTCTTTTATGCGAATCGGCAAACTGAAGTGAAGGCCGGCCCAAGCTTAGAACTTGGTGGAATTTCCATTCAGAGGCGCCGAGACATTACCTTTCTGGCTGTACCGATGCCGAGTCATCCAAAGGATTGGAATAAGACTTGGTTTTATTGTAAGGATACTTCCCCAGAGGGTGAGCATCCGCTGCTAGGTTATCGCCCCTCCCGGCTCAAGAAAACTTCCGAGCTTCCCGGTCGGCTATCAACTTCTGAACGTGCAAGGCACGAGCCTGGTCATGCCAAGATTAGAGCCCTTATGGCCAATGGTTTGATGGGATTGGACTTGATCCGCTGCTGGATCTCCTGGAGGATTATGCCTTTGAGCCAGAGAAGCCGCCTCATGTGCGAATACCCGGGCCAGTATGATGGTTCCCTATGCTTCAGCCGGACAACATTAACCGAAGATGATATTACCACTGTCATCCGGAGTCTTGTCCATGAGGTGTCAGGAGCTTGCAGCGCTATTGGGTTGGCACCTTTCTGTGCCATTAATACGGCCCCAGACGTAAGGCGACTCTTCATCATCTCTTCTCTTTGTTTAGTTATGACTTGTCAATTCATTGCTATTAGCCAGCCTACCTTTTCAGGATGACTCCAACTTCTGGAAGAAGAAGTATGTTCCTCCTCTGAAGAAAAACAAGAAGAAGGCCCCGACCAAGAGGACGAAGAAGACCACCCCTCAAGAGGAATGGTTTGAACCGCCAGAATCGTCCGGCTTAGAGGTATAGTTTACTACTTTTTTGTAACCTCATTATTCATCTTACTGATAACAACTTATTCACAGGACGAGGTAGAGACGAGCCGCGCCAACGCCCCTGAGGTAACCTATGTTTCATCTGACTCGGAATGTTTTGCACCCCAGAAGATACGGTGGGTCGTTCGAAAAGTTCCCCTTTCTCATCCTTTTGCTTATTTGGATCCCCAATTTCTTTTGAAAAAGCAACAACAAACCGACCGACGTCAGACCCGGAGCGCCAGCTCCACTGTTCTCATGTCCGGGTTACCTAACACCCTGACTCAGAAAAGCGCCCCGTAGAGGTATGTTTTCCTCTCTGTTTGATTTTACTAGCTTTTCCTTTGTAATCTCAACACTACCTTATATTATCTGAACTGTCTCTCAGGGATCACCTTCGTCCGGTGACTCTACAACCACTGCTCTACCACCTCCGAAGATTAATCCGTTGTACGTGCTTTTCCAGCCTTTACGCCCAGCTCTTCGGCGGTTGTAACTCTTTGATTCTGACTTTCATGTCTTTTCCAGGGCTCAAGCTAAATAGAGGAAAACCAACAAGTCCTCCCCTGGCCCTACTGCTCAAGAGCCGGAGCTTGCTAAGCCGGACGCGCCTATGCTGGTTGCGGACCCCCCCCCCCCAGCGACTTCTGTAGAGCCGGCTGCTGATGACGTTATTCCTAAGAGCCCGCAAAGGGACCCTTCCAAGCCACCGAGCCCTGCCAAGGCTGCTGATGATACCGCTGCCCCGGATGTTATGATTACCGTCGTTGGCTTGCACTCTCCTTCACCTCACGTGCTGACCAAGCATAGTGAGACGGCTGAAGCCTCCAGGAAGCTGGAGTTTGAGCTCCTCGCCTTAGAGAAAATGACAGTTGACGAACTTCATGCTAGCTACATGAACCGGTTGTCTACAAGCTGGGATCTGGAGCTCAAACTTGTCAACTTAATGAAGAAGAAATATGAGGTATCCTTTTTCCTCTTTATACCCTTACTCAGCCCCCAAGAGTCGGGTTAACATTGGCTGATGATAATCCGGTTCTTCCATCTTGGTAGAAGTAGAAATACTTAGCACGTAAGTCTCATCTTACTTAGGAGTAACCTCAAATCATCATTATCAGCCCCCAAGGGTCGGCTCAAAGTTGGTAACATTGAACCAGAGCTTTATAAAATATAGATAATAGATTCCATTGTAGCCCCCAAGGGCCGACTCAATCTTTTCCAAAGTTGAGTTGGGACTTCATTGAGCATGGGTAATAGAGCCAACTGTAGCCCCCAAGGGCCGACTCAATCTTGTCAAAGTTGAGTCGGGACTTTTTCATGCCGAACCTTCTGAGAAAACCAGTATGTTGCCCCCAAGTTCTGGGTTAACCTTGTTGAAGTTTTGTTGGAACTATCCTGAAAATAAACATTAGCCCCCAAGTGTCATGCATATTGCTTGCAATCTGCTTGAGACCTGCTATATTTTTGAAATTTGCTCCCCCTGTCGGTTTATTCCATGCTTTGACAGGTCGCAGGAAGCTTTAATCGAAGCTGGGTCAGAAGCGGCCGACTTAAAAAAACACTCTAGCCGCCTAGCAAGTCGCCCGGAGTGAAGCTGATGAGAAATGCCAGCTCCTTTCTGAAGAGCTAGCCAAAATCAAGGCCGATTTCGCCACTTTCAACAAATCCGCGAAAGATGAACAAGCCGCCTTGACAAAACGGGGGGATGATGCTGATCAACGGCTTATGATTGTATCCGATGAACTGCAATCTTTGAAGCACCATATCACGAAGATGACAGCCGCTATCTTTGTTAAGTTTGTAATAACTTGACTCAATTTGGTTGTAATAACTTGACCCATAATGAGGCATCCATATTATGCAGGTCCTAGGAGCCGCCAACTTGCCACGGACAGCTTGCTCCCCCTGAAGGTCATATACACTTTGACAGAACAACTCTACTGCGGCGCTGTATGCACAATCAAAGTTGTGCAGTACAAACAGAACATCCCTTCAAATCTTAAAGGGGTCTTAGAGCTTCTGTCGACGCTACCGAAGCAGATTGGGGAGTTGAAGAGATCAGCCGCCGCCAGGGGGCGATCGCGGCCATAAGCCGGGCATTGGCTTTCGCTCCAGAGCTTACTCCGACGGATATGATGGACGGGTTTCCCTCCAAGAAGGACGATGGCTCTGTATTTACAGATGCTGACTATGCCCAGTGCATAAAGGATTCCAAAGTCCTAGCCTCCATCTTAGCAGAAGAGGTCAATTTGGCGACTTACCAGGCGGCTTACAGCGCCGATCAAACAAGGATCTGTGGCCCGCTCTTTGAGTGCAAGGATCTGACACCCGCTCGTAGTAAGAATCTTTTCGCCTCTGATCTTGACCCGTCCCCATTCTTTGAAGAAGTAACGTTTGCGGCTTTAACTAACTGCAACTGGGATTTGGAAAAATCTCCAGATCAAGGCAACCGAAGAGCCGGAGCAGGATGACCCGCCAGCCAGCTGATCATGTTTGTAGAAATCTTTCAATAGACGGCTCTTCATGACCAGCCATGAGTGGTGTAAAAACTTGATGATATTTTTGGGCTCCACAGAGAGCATTTGTAATAGACTAGCAACAACTTTCACCTTTGTTGAACTTGTGCCATTGCGCACATATGAAAGTCCGGCTTATAATTTATATATGCCATCTTCCTTGTCCTTCTCATTGCATGCCTTAGTGGCTCTTTGCAACATAATTTCCTGCATGCATAGATGTATCCTTATACCGTTAGGAGGGCGGCTAAAAAGCACAACCTGAAGATGCAGTGTCTTCCTAACGTGCTGACGGAGTCCATTGCTTGGCTTAAGATCCGGTCGATAGGGTTTGACAAGCTATACCCATAGGGCAGGAAGCCCCCTGTTCGGCTATGTTGACTTGTCAACATTTTTGGTGTAAGATCCAGTTGTCAAGGATAGATAATCTACACCCGGAGGTGGGAAGCCCCTTTCGACAACCAAAGTTGACTTGTCAACTTTTTTGGCATAAGAGCCGGCTGTTAGGGTCAGATAAGCTATACCCAAAGGTAAGAAGCCCCCTTCGATAGCCAATGTTGACTTGTCAACATTTGTGGCATGAAAGCCGGTTGTTAGGGATAGATAAGCTACACCCGAAGGTGGGAAGCCCCCTTCAACAACCAAAGTTGACTTGTCAATTTTTTTGGCATAAGAGCCGGCTGTTAGGGTTAGATAAGCTATACTCGAAGGTAAGAAGCCCCCTTCGACAACCAATGTTGACTTGTCAACATTTTTGGTGCAAATGCCGGTTGTTAGGGATAGATAAGCTACACCCGGAGGTGGGAAGCCCCCTTCGACAACCACAGTTGACATGTCAACTGGATTGGCATAAGCCGGCTGTTAGGGTTAGATAAGCTGTACCCGAAGGTAGGAAGCCCCCTTCCATAGCTAATGTTGACTTGTCAACATTTTTGGCACGAACGCCAGTTGTTAGGGATAGATAAGCTACACCCAGAGGTGGGAAGCCCCCTTCGACAACCACAGTTGACATGTCAACTGGATTGGCATAAAGCCGACTGTTAGGGTTAGATAAGCTGTACCCAAAGGTAGGAAGCCCCCTTCGACAGCCAATGTTTTGGGTTTCCCTTGAATGGATGAAGATATGTCATACAGCAGAGGACCCGGCTTGCAGGGATGCTACTTTATTCATATGTAAATATGATATGTACAATGATAGTGTACAATGGCGAGTCTCAACAACTCAAGTGTAATAAGGTCGTAGATGCGCTATGTTCCACGGTCGGCGGGTCTCCTGACCCGAAGTATCTGAGTCGTCCTGGATGTCAATGAGATAATATGACCCGTTGTTGAGATTTCTACTGACCACAAAAGGTCCTTCCCATGGAGGAGATAATTTATGCATATTTGTCTGGTCTTGAATCAGCCGCAGTACTAAGTCGCCCTCTTGAAACGTCCGGGTCTTGACCCTGCGGCTATGATAGCGTCGCAGGTCTTGCTGATAGATTGTCGAACGGCCAGCCGCCAGCTCTCATTCCTCCTCCAAAATATCCAATGTGTCTTGACACGCCGTCTCATTGTCTGTCTCAACGTAAGCCGCCACTCGTGGCGAGTCATGCCGGATGTCACTTGGTAACACGGCCTCTGCACCGTAAACCATGAAGAAAGGTGTATACCCTGTGGATCTGCTTGTTGGAAATATGCCTTAGAGGCAATAAATAAAGTTTTTATTATTATATTTCCTTGTTCATGATAATCGTTTATTATCCATGCTATAATTGTTTTGATTGGAAACACATTACATGTGTGGGTAAATAGACAACACACTGTCCCTAGTATGCCTCTAGTGAACTAGCTCGTTGATCAAAGATGGTCAAGGTTTCCTAGCCATTGACATGAGATGTCATTTGATAATGGGATCACATCATTAGGAGAATGATGTGATGGACAAGACCCAAACTACAAACGTAGCATATGATCGTGTCAGTTTATTGCTACTGTTTTTTGCATGTCAAGTATGTGTTCCTATGACCATGAGATCATGCAACTCACGAACATTGGAGGAGTGCCTTGTGTGTATCAAACGTCGCAACGTAACTGGGTGACTATAAAGGTGCTCTATAGGTATCTCCGATGGTGTCTGTAGAGTTGGCATGGATCAAGACTGGGATTTGTTACTCCGTGTGACGGAGAGGTATCTCAGGGCCCACTCGGTAATACGACATCACAATGATCCTTGGAAGCAATGTGACTAAGTGGTGGTCACGAGATCTTGTATTACGGAACGAGTAAAGAGACTTGCCAGTAACGAGGTTGAACTAGGTATGGAGATACCGATGATGGAATCTCGGGCACGTAACATACCGAAGAACAAAGGGAACATCATACGGGATTAACTGAATCCTTGACATAGAGGTTCAACTGATAAAGATCTTCGTAGAATATGTAGGAACCAATGTGGACATCCAGGTCCCACCATTGGTTATTGACCATAGAGGTGTCTAGGTCATTTCTACATAGTTCTCAAACCCGCAGGGTCTGCACACTTAAGGTTTGGTGATGTTTCGGTAGTATAGAGTTATGTATGGTGGTGACCAAAGTTTGTTCGGAGTCCCAGATGAGATCCCGGACGTCACGAGGAGCTCCGGAATGGTCCGGAGGTAAAGATTCATATATAGGAAGTCCTGTTTTGGTCGCCGGAAAAGTTCCGGGCTTATCGGTAGTGTACCGGGAGTGCCGGTAGTGTACCGGGAGACCTCCGGAAGGGGTATTTCGACCCAAGAGGCTACATGGGCTGTGGGAGAATGGAAACCAGCCCTTATTGGTCTGGTGGAACATCCACAATAGGCCCATGCAGCTGGAATAAAAAAGCCCAAGAGAAAAGGTGGAAAAAAGGCCAAAATAGGTGAATCCTAGTCCTACTAGGATTGGAGGTGGACTCCACCTCATCCACCTCCTTCGGCCGAAGGTCTTGGCTTGGAAAGCCAAGGCTGCCTCCTCTCCTCTCTTCCCCTTATATATACGAGAGGTTTTAGGGGTTTTCCACTAGTTTTTCAGCCACGTGCAACCCTACCCTCTAGTGCATAGTTTCTCCTCTAGATCGGATTTCTGCAGTGCTTAGGCGAAGCCCTGCCGGAATTGCTCCACCACCATTGCCGGAGTGTCGTCATGCTACCGGTGAACTCTTCTACCTCTCCTCTCTCTCTTGCTGGATCAAGACGTAGAGATCGTCATCAAGCTGTACGTGTGCTGAACACGGAGGTGTTGTCCGTTCGGCGCTAGATCGAAAGGATCGTGATCAAGTTCGTGGGACGAATCGTGATCAAGTTCGCGAGACGGATCGTGATTAGATCGCAGGATGGATCATTATTGGATCGTGGGACGCACGGTGATTTGGATCGCGAAGACGTTCGACTACACCAACCGTGTTACTTAACGCTTCCCGCTTAGCGATCTACAAGGGTATGTAGATCCACTCTCCCTCTCGTAGATGCTCATCACCATGGATAGATCTGCGTGTGCGTAGGAAATTTTTTGTTTCCCATGCAATGTTCCCCAACAGTGGTATCAGAGCTAGGACTATGTGTATATGAGATCTCGAGTAGAACACAAAAGGTTTGTGGGCGTTGATGCTCATATTGCTTCCTCCCTTGGTCAGATTTTGTTTCAGCGATATTGTTAGATTAAGCGGCCCGGACCAACATTACTCGTACGCTTACGAGAGACCGGTTCCCTCAACCTCAACTTGTTGCATAGATGGCTTTCGGGTGACAGTTTCTCTCACTTTAGTTGGATCGGATTTGACAAAGGCGGTCCTTGAGAAGGTTGAAAAGCAACTAGTGTATCACCGTTGTGGTTTTTGCGTAGATGAGAATTGTTCTTGCTAGATACCCATAGCAGCCACGTAAAACATGCAACAACAATTAGAGGATGTCTAACTTGTTTTTGCAGGGTATGTTGTGATATGATATGGCCAATTACATGATGTGATATATGTGATGTATGAGATGATCATGTGATGTATAGATTATAATGACTTGCATGTCGATGAGTATGGCAACCGGCAGGAGCCATAGGGTTGTCTTTAATTATTGTATGACCTGCGTGTCAATCATTAAGCGCTATGTAATGCTTTACTTTATCGCTATGGTAGCAATAGTAGTAGAAGCATGTTGGGCGCAACAACCCCAATGGCGACCCGTTGATGGAGATCATGTTGTCGTGCCGCTGACGATGGAAATCATGCCGGTGCTTTCATGATGGAGATCAAAAGCACAAGATCATGGCCATATCATGTCACTTATGATTTGCATGTGATATTAATCCTTTTATGCACCTTGTTTTTCTTAGGACGACGGTAGCATTATAAGGTGATCCCTCACTTATTTTCAAGATGAATTGTGTTCTCCCCGAGTGTGCACGGTTGCGAAAGTTCGTCGTGTCGAGACACCACGTGATGATCGGGTGTGATAGACTCTACATTCACATACAACGGGTGCAAGCCAGTTTTGCACGTGCAGAACACTCGGGTTAAACTTGATGAGCCTAGCATGTACAGACATGGCCTCGGAACACAAGAGACCGAAAGGTCGAACTTGAGTCATATAGTAGATATGATCAACATAATGATGTTCACCATTGAAGCCACCTTAACTCACGTGATGATCGGACTTGAGTTGGTGAATTTAGATCATGTGACACTCAGATGACCTGAGGGATGTCAATTTGAGTGGGAGCTTTAGAATTTGATTAACTAAACTCATTATCTTGAACAATAGTCTAAGTAACCTTTGCATATTTATGTTGTAGATCAATGGCTCGTGTAGTAGCACCCCTGAATTTTAATGCGTTCCTAGAGAAAGCTAAGTTGAAAGATGATGGAAGTAACTTTGTTGACTGGGCCCATAATCTGAGGATTATCCTCACGGCTTCCCAGAAACAATATGTCCTTGATGCACCGCTTGGTAACCAACCAGAAGACATGACCTCCGAAGACGTTAAGAACGCTTGGGAGGCTCATGTTGGAGACTACTCAATAGTTCAGTGTGCAATATTGTATGGTTTAGAAATGGGACTTCAAAGACGTTTTGAACGTCATGGAGCATATGAGATGTTCCAGGAGTTGAAGTTTATCTTTCAGAAGAATGCCCAGGTCGAGAGGTATGAGACCTCCGATAAATTCTATGCTTGCAAGATGGAGGAGAATGGGTCTATTAGTGAGCACATACTCAGAATGTCTGGGTATTCAAATCGTCTAGCGGAGTTGGGAATTACCCTTCCGCCAGAGGCAATCACTGACAGAGTTCTTCAATCACTGCCACCTAGTTACAAGAGCTTTGTAATGAACTATAACACGCACTGGATGAACAAGTCTGTCGCCAAGCTGTTTGCGATGCTGAAAGTCGCTGAGTCTGAAATCCAGAAAGAACATCAAGTGATGATGGTCAATAAAACCACTAGTTTCAAGAAAAATGGCAAGGGCAAAGGCAAGAAGGGTAAAACCAAGAAGGATGGCAAAGCAGTTGCTACTCCTACAAAGAAGCCTAAGCATGGTCCTAAGCCAGAAACAGAGTGCTTTCATTGCAAAGGAACTGGTCACTGGAAGCGGAACTGCCCCAAGTACCTGGCTGACAAGAAGGCGGCCAATGACAAACAAGGTATATATGATATACATGTTATTGATGTGTACCTTACTAGCTCTCGTAGTAGTGCCTGGGTATTTGATACCGGTTCGGTTGCTCACATTTGCAACTCAAAGCTGGAACTACGAAACAAACGAAGGCTGGCGAAGGACGAAGTGACGATGCGCGTGGGAAATGGTTCCAAGGTTGATGTGATCGCCGTCGGCATGCTCTCTCTCTAATTACCATCGGTTTTGTGATGAACCTAAATAATTGTTATTTAGTGCCTGCGTTCAGCATGAACATTATATCTGGATCTTGTTTATTGCGAGACGGTTACTCATTTAAATCAGAAAATAAAGGTTGTTCTATTTATATGAGTAATATCTTTTATGGTCATGCACCCAATGTTAGGGGTTTATTCATATTGAATCGTGATAGTGATGACACACATGTTCATAACATTGATGCCCAAAGATGTAGAGTTGATAATGATAGTACCACTTTCTTGTGGCACTGCCGTTTAGGTCATATTGGTGTAAAGCGCATGAGGAAGCTCCATGCTGATGGACTTTTGGAGTCACTTGATTTTGAATCACTTGACACATGTGAACCATGCCTCATGGGCAAGATGACTAAAACGTCATTCTCTGGAACAATGGAACGGGCAAGTGACTTATTGGAAATCATACATACTAATGTGTGCGGTCCAATGAATGTTGTAGCGCGCGGTGGATATCATTATTTTCTCACCTTCACTAATGACTTAAGTAGATATGGGTATATTTACTTAATGAAACACAAGTCTGAAACATTTGAAAAGTTCAAGCAATTTCAGAGTGAAGTTGAGAATCATCGTAACAAGAAGATTAAGTTCCTGCGATCTGATCGAGGAGGTGAATATCTGAGTTATGAGTTTGGCAGTCACTTAAGACAATGTGGAATTGTTTCACAGTTGACACCGCTCGGAACACCACAGTGTAATGGTGTGTCCGAACACCGTAATCGAACCTTATTAGATATGGTGCGTTCCATGATGTCTCTTGCTGATTTGCCACTATCGTTTTAGGGTTATGCGTTAGAGACAGCTGCATTCACTTTAAATATGGCACCATCGAAATCCGTTGAGACGATGCCATATGAACTATGGTTTGGCAAAAGGCCAAAGTTGTCGTTTCTTAAGTTTGCGGATGTGATGCTTATGTCAAAAAGCTTCAACCTGAAAAGCTGGAACCCAAAGCGGAGAAATGCGTCTTGATAGGATACCCGAAAGAGACAGTCCGGTATACCTTCTATCTCAGATCCGAAGGCAAAGTGTTTGTTGCTAAGAACGGAACATTTCTTGAGAAAGAGTTTCTCTCAAAAGAATTGAGTGGGGGGAAGATAGAGCTTGATGAGGTTATTGAACCTTTACTTCAACCAGAAAGTAGCGCAGCGCAGAAAGTTGTTTCTGTAGAACCTAAGACGGTGGAAGAGGAAGTTAATGATCATGATCATGAAGATTCAGATCAAGCTACTATTGAACCTCGTAGGTCGACAAGGGCGCGTACTACTCCTGAGTGGTACGAGAACCCTGTCTTAGAGGTCATGTTGTTGGATAACAATGAACCTACGAGCTATGGAGGAGCAGTGATGGGCCCGGATTCCGAGAAATGGTTAGAGGCCATGAAATCCAAGATGGGATCCATGCATGAAAACAAAGTATGGACTTTGGAAGTATTACCTGAATGGCGAAAGGCCATTCAGAACAAATGGATCTTTAAGAAGAAGACACACGCGGACGGTAATATCACTGTCTATAAAGCTCGACTTGTGGCAAAGGGTTTTTCACAACTTCAAGGAGTTGACTACAATGAGACATTCTCACCCATAGCGATGCTTAAATCTGTCAGAATCATGTTGGCAATAGCTGCTTATTTCGACTATGAAATTTGGCACATGGATGTCAAAACGGCGTTCCTCAATGGTTTCCTTGAGGAAGAGTTGTATATGATGCAACCCAAAGGTTTTGTCGATCTAGAGAATGCTGACAAAGTTTGCAAACTCCAGCGATCCATTTATGGACTGGTGCAAGCATCTCGGAGTTGGAATAAGCACTTTGATGAGGTGATCAAAGCGTTTGAGTTTATACAAGTTGATGGAGAAGCTTGTATTTACAAGAAAGTGAGTGGGAGCTCTATAGTGTTTCTAATATTATATGTGGATGACATATTGCTAATTCGAAACCATATAGAAATGCTGGAAAGCGTGGAGGAATATTTGAACAAGAGTTTTTTAATGAAGGACCTAGGAGAAGCTGCTTACATATTAGGCATTAAGATCTATAGAGATAGATCAAAATGCTTAATAGCACTTTCACAAAGCACATACCTTGATAAAGTTTTGAAGAAGTTCAAAATGGATTAGTCCAAGAAGGGGTTCTTGCCTATGTTACAAGGTGTGAAGTTGAGTAAGACTCAATGCCCAGTGACTGCAAAAGATAGAGAAAAAATAAGTGTCATCCCCTATGCTTCAGCCATAGGCTCTATCATGTATGCAATGTTGTGCACAAGACCCGATGTCAGCCTTGCCATAAGTATGGCCGGAAGGTTTCAAAGTGATCCTCGAATGGAGCACTCGCAAGCGGTCAATAATATCCTTAAATACCTGAAAAGGACTAAGGAAATGTTTCTCGTTTATGGAGGTGATGAAGAGCTCGTCGTAAAGGGTTACGTCGATGCGAGCTTTGACACCGATCGGGACGACTCTAAGTCGCAAACCGGATACGTATTTATTCTTAACGGGGGAGCGGTAAGCTGGTGCAGTTCCAAGCAAAGCGTGGTAGCAGATTCTACGTGCGAAGCAGAGTACATCGCAGCCTCGGAGGCGGCGAAGGAAGGTGTCTGGATGAAGCAACTCATGACAGATCTTGGAGTAGTGCCTAGTGCACTGAACCCAATGAACCTGTTCTGTGACAACACTAGTGCCATTGCTCTAGCCAAGGAACCAAGGTTTCACAAGAGGACAAGACACATAAAGTGACGCTTCAACTACATCCGGTACTACATCGAGGAGAAGGACATAAATATTTGCAAAGTGCACACGGATCTGAATGTTGCAGACCCGTTGACTAAACCTCTTCCAAGGGCTAAACATGATCAACACCAGAACTGCATGGGGTGTTCGATTCATTACCATGTAAATCACATAGTGATGTGAACTAGATTATTGACTCTAGTGCAAGTGGGAGACTGTTGGAAATATGCCCTAGAGGCAACAAATAAAATGTTTATTATTATATTTCCTTGTTCATGATAATCATTTATTATCCATGCTATAATTGTATTGATTGGAAACACATTACATGTGTGGGTAAATAGACAACACACTGTCCCTAGTATGCCTCAAGTGGACTAGCTCGTTGATCAAAGATGGTCAAGGTTTCCTAGCCATTGACATGAGATGTCATTTGATAACGGGATCACATCATTAGGAGAATGATGTGATGGACAAGACCCAAACTACAAACGTAGCATATGATCGTGTCAGTTTATTGCTACTGTTTTCTGCATGTCAAGTATGTGTTCCTATGACCATGAGATCATGCAACTCACGAACATCAGAGGAGTGCCTTGTGTGTATCAAATGTCGCAACGTAACTGGGTGACTATAAAGGTGCTCTACAGGTATCTCTGATGGTGTCTGTTGAGTTGGCATGGATCAAGACTGGGATTTGTTACTCTGTGTGACGGAGAGGTATCTCAGGGCCCACTCAGTAATACAACATCACAATGAGCCTTGCAAGAAATGTGACAAAGTGATGGTCACGGGATCTTGTATTACGGAACGAGTAAAGAGACTTGCCAGTAACAAGGTTGAACTAGGTATGGAGATACCGACGATCGAATCTCGGGCAAGTAACATACCGAAGAACAAAGGGAACATCATACGGGATTAACTGAACCCTTGACATAGAGGTTCAATCAATAAAGATCTTCGTAGAATATGTAGGAACCAATGTGGACATCCAGGTCCCGCCATTGGTTATTGACCATAGAGGTGTCTAGGTCATGTCTACATAGTTCTCGAACCCGCAGGGTCTGCACACTTAAGGTTTGGTGACGTTTCGGTAGTATAGAGTTATGTATGGTGGTGAACGAAGTTTGTTTGGAGTCCCAGATGAGATCTCGGACACCATGAGGAGCTCCATAATGGTCCGGAGGTAAAGATTCATATATAGGAAGTCCTATTTTGGTCGCCGGAAAAGTTCCGGGCTTATCCATAGTGTACCGGGAGTGCCGGTAGGGTACCGGGAGACCTCCGGGAGGGGTATTTCGACCCAAGAGGCTACATGGGCTGTGGGAGAGTGGAAACCAGCCCTTAGTGGGCTGGTGGAACATCCACAATAGGCCCATGCGTCTGGAAGAAAAAAGCCCAAGAGAAAAGGTGGAAAAAGGCCAAAATAGGTTAATCCTAGTCCTACTAGGATTGGAGGTGGACTCCACCTCCTCCACCTCCTTCGGCCGAAGGCCTTGGCTTGGAAAGCCAAGGCTGCCTCCTCTCCTCTCTTCCCCTTATATATACTAGAGGTTTTAGGGTTTTTGCACTAGTTTTTCAGCCACGTGCAACCCTACCCTCTAGTGCATAGTTTCTCCTCTAGATCGGATTTCTGCAGTGCTTAGGCGAAGCCCTGTCGGAATTGCTCCACCACCATCGCCGGAGCGCCGTCACGCTGCCGGAGAACTCTTCTACCTCTCCACTCTCTCTTGCTGGATCTAGACGGCGGAGATCGTAATCAAGCTGTACGTGTGCTGAACGCGGAGGTGTCGTCCGTTCGGCGCTAGATCGGAAGGATCGTGATCAAGTTCGTGGGACGGATCATGATCAAGTTCGCGGGACGGATTGTGATTAGATCGCGGGACAGATCGTGATTGGATCGCAGGACGCACGGTGATTTGGACCGCGAAGACGTTCGACTACACCAACCGCGTTACTTAACGCTTCCCGCTTAGCGATCTACAAGGGTATGTAGATCCACTCTCCCTCTCTTAGATGCTCATCACCATGGATAGATCTGCGTGTGCGTAGGAATTTTTTTGTTTCCCATGCAACGTTCCCCAACACTGTTAGGGGTGGTTCTGATGCTCCATAAGACAAAGGGCAGCTCTTCCACCAAACAGCCCGTCGTTCGTTGTAAAGGAACCATAAGACGTGGATTGATACCCCTCAAGATTTCTTGATTAGCATGCTCCACCTGACCATTGGACCGTGGATGGGCAACTGCCGAAACATCAAGCCGGATGTGCTCCTCGTCGCAGAATTTTTTCATAGCCCCCTTGGACAAGTTTGTGCCATTGTCAGTGATGATGCTATGAGGGTAACCAAAATGGTAGATCAAATTTTTAATAAACTGAACCGCCGTAGCCGCGTCACACTTGCTGACCGGCTCAGCCTCTACCCATTTGGTGAACTTATCAACCGCCACCAAGAGGTGTGTTTTCTTATCCTTGGACGTCTTGAAAGGCCCGACCGTATCAAGCCCCCAGACTGCAAACGGCCAAGTAATTGGTATCATGCACAATTCTTGAGATGGAACATGAGCACGCCGGCCGAATTTTTGACAGTCGTCACACTCAAGGAACAGATCATCTGCATCTTTGTGAGCTGTCAACCAGAAGAAACCATGCCGTAAAGCCTTGGCCACTAGAGATTTTGAGCCGGCGTGATGTCCACAATCTCCAGCGTGAATTTCATTCAAGATTTCCTGACCTTCCTCTAGTGAGACACAATGTTGAAAACCCCCAGTAACACTGCACTTGTGCAACTCACCATTAACTATTGTCATGGACTTAGACCGCTGGGTGATCTGTCTGGCTAGATTTTCATCATCAGGTAACTCACCCCGAGTCAAATAGGCCAGGTAAGGCACAGTCCATTCGGAATAGCATGTAGAGCCTCCACCAACTGCCCCTCCGGGTCAGGAACAGCCAAATCTTCCTCTGAAGGCAACTTGACAGTCGGGTGATGTAAAACATCCAGAAAAATATTGGGCGGCCCCGGCTTTTGCTCAAAGCCTAACCGTGACAAGGCATCAGCCGCCTCATTCCTGTGACGATCAATGTGATTTACCTGATAACCTTTGAAGTGACCAGCAATGACATCCACCGCCCGACGATAAGCCGCCATCCGCGGGTCCTTGGAATTCCAAGTGCCCGAAACTTGTTGAGCCACAAGATCTGAGTTGCCCAAACACCTTACCCGGCTTAAATTCATCGCCTTGGCTATCCCGAGACTATGAAGCAGAGCTTCATATTCAGCCGCATTGTTGGTGCAAGGGAACATCAGCCAGAGCACATAACAAAACTCATCACCTTTGAGAGATGTCAAAACAACTCCTGCCCCTGATCCTTCTAGATGCTTGGATCCATCGAAGTGTATAGTCCAATATGCGTTATCCGGCTTTTCCTCGGGAGCTTGACACTCTATCCAGTCGTTTATAAAATCCACAAGGGCTTGGGGCTTGATGGCCCTATGAGGCACGTATTTCAGATTGAGAGGTCCCAGCTCCAATGCCCCACTTAGTAATCCTACCAGTGGCTTCTCTATTCTGAATTATGTCCCCTAACGGAGCAGAGCTGACTACGGTGATCTGGTTCCCTAAGAAATAGTGTTTTAACTTGTGATTGGCCATGAACACCCCGTACACTAGCTTTTGCCAATGTGTCTCTGCTTGGATTCGGTCAGGACCTCACTGATATAATAAACCGGCCTCTGAACCGGATACTCCTTCCCGGCCTCCTTGTGCTCGACCACAATTGCAGCGCTGACCACTCGGCTATTAGCCGCCATGTACAGGAGCAAGGGTTCTTTCTCAGCCGGAGCAGCCAATATCGATGGCTCAGTGAGTTGCTTCTTGAGCACCTCAAATGCTTCACCCGCCGCCGTACTCCACACAAAATTGTTTGTCCTTTTCATCATCTGATATAGGGGGATAGCTTTCTCACCAAGGCAGCTTATGAACCAGCTCAACGCAGCAATCCGCCCTGCTAGGCATTGGACATCGTTAACACAAGTCGGCTCTGCCAGGGAGGTGATAGCTTTGATTTTATCCGGGTTAGCCTCAATGCCACGCTCAGAAACCAAATAACCCAAGAGCTTGCCAGCCGGAACACCAAAGTCACACTTGGCCGGGTTAAGCATCATCTTATAGACCCGGAGATTGTCAAAGGTTTCCCTTAAGTCATCCAAAAGGGTCTCCTTCTTCCTTGAGTTGATCACAATATCATCCACGTAAGCGTGAACATTGCGCCCGATCTGACTATGAAGGCAATTCTGCACACAGCGTTGATAAGTCGCATGGGCACTCTTGAGCCCAAAAGGCATAGATACATAGTAGAAGGCTCCAAAATCCATAATGAAAGCCGTATTCTCTTGATCCTTAACTGCCATCTTGATCTGATGATATCCTGAATAAGCATCCAGGAAGCATAGGCTTTCACAACCCACTGTAGCATCAATGATCTGATCAATACGAGGGAGAGCAAAGGGATCAGCCGGACAAGCCTTGTTAAGGTCTGTATAATCCACGCACATCCGTCATGTGCCGTTCTTCTTGAGCACAAGCACCGGGTTAGCAAGCCACTCCGGGTGAAAGACCTCAACGATGAAACCCGTCGCTAAGAGCCGAGCAACCTCTTCCCCAATGGCCTTGCGTCTCTCCTCATTGAACCGCCGTAGAAACTGCTTGACAGGTTTAAACTTAGGATCCACATTAAGGTTGTGCTCAGCGAACTCTCTCGGAACACCCGACATGTCAGAAGGTTTCCATGCAAAGATGTCCGATTCTCACGGATGAATTTGATGAGCGCGCTTTCCTATTTGGGATCCATGTGAGCCCCAAAGATGAACTATTTGGATGAGTCACCCGGAGTGAAATCTATTGCCTTGGTATCATTTGCCGAAAATTTGAGGGGCGGCTCAACCTCCGTCATGGTTTTTTTTAGTGGTGTCGTATCCTCCGGGTCAACATTCTTCTTATAAAACTTAAGCTCCGCCTCACCACAACTGGACTCCGCATAAGCCGCGTCTCCTTCCTCACACTCAATAGCCATATTCCGATCACCATGAACGGTAATCGTGCCTTTTAACCCGGGCATTTTGAGCTGTAAGTAAACGTAACAGGGCCTAGCCATGAATTTAGCGTAAGCCGGCCGCCCGAACAATGCATGATAAGGGCTCTTGATCTTGACCACTTCAAACCACAAGGACTCCACCCTGTAGTTGTATTCGTCCCCAAAGGCGACTTCCAAAGAAATCCTGCCCACCGGATAAGCCGACTTGCCCGGCACCACATCATGAAAAACGGTTGATGAGGGCTTAAGGTATTTATCAAGCAGCTTCATCTGCCGGAAGGTATCATAATATAGTATGTTGATGCTACTGCCACCATCCATAAGTACCTTATTCACCATATATCCTCCCACTTGGGGGGCAACTACCAAGGCCAACCACCACGGGTCATCAACCCGCGGCGGGTAATCCTCCCGGCTCGAAGTTATGTCATACTCAGATCACTTCAAGTATTGCGACAGAGCCGGCGCAACTGCATTAACCGCTCACTTACGCAACTTCTGGTCCCGCTTGTTAAGGCTGGTTGTGAAAACATGATACTGGCCCGAACTGAGCTGCTTTGGATTACTTTGGTACCCAGACTGGTTATGTTGCTGCTGATTGTTGTTACCAGAGTTCTGAGGATGTCCTCCCTGATTGCCCTGACCATGATGACTAGACCCTAAGCCGCCAGGTCCAAATCCGGCTCCTGACCCGCCTGACCCTGAACCGCTGGGAGGGCTACCGCCATGGTTGTTGTGTTGCTGCATGTTGTAATTCTTGAACTTCTGCATGATATGGCAGTCACCCCATGTGTGCGCTGAAGGCTTATCAGGCCGGCTATGCTCCGGACAAGACTTTTTGAGCGCTTCCTCCAAATTGAAAGGAGTCCTGTTTTTATTAAAAGGCGGACTAAACTTCCCATTGCCCTTAGGATGATTCTGGCTGGTATTGCATTGGCTACTAGTTCTAACCTGCCATCGGGGTTCTACCGCTTACTCTGGTTAACATTGTTCGTCACACCCTTACCCTGATTGTTCCTCTTGCCTTGGCCGACTTTCTCCTCATCAGAGCCTGGATCCTTTGTGTTATCAGAGTCGGCGTATTTTGTGAGAGCCGTCATGAGCTCTCCCATGTCCTGACACGTACGCTTGAGCCGGCCAAGCTTCTGCTTCAGTGGTATGAAGTGACAGTTCTTCTCTAAGATCAGCACTGCTTGACCGGCCGTGATCTACTCAGATGAGCGGATGATGGTCAACACCTGTCGGACCCAATGATGAGCCGACTCACCCTCCTGTTGGATGCAATGATCTAGATCCATGATGGTCATAGGCTGTTTGCAAGTCCCTTGAATTTTTTTGATGAACCTTGCCCTTAACTCAGCCCACAAATTGACGGTATTGGGTGGCAACCCTTTTAATCACGTGCGAGCCGGACCTTCAATCATCATGATGAAGTACTTAGCACACACCGCCTCACTCACATCTTGTTGGGGAACGTTGCATGGGAAACAAAAATTTCCCTACGCACACGCAGATCTATCCATGGTGATGAGCATCTACGAGAGGGAGAGTGGATCTAAGTACCCTTGTAGATCGCTAAGTGGGAAGCGTTAAGAAACGCGGTTGGTGTACTCGAACATCTTCGCGATTCAAATCGCCGAGCGTCTCGTGATCCAATCACGATCCGTCCCGATCAAGTACTGAACGGACGGCACCTCCGCATTCAACACACGTAAAGCTTGATGACGATCTCCGCCTTCTTGATCCAACAAGAGGGAGTGGAGAGGAAGAAGAGTTCTCCGGCAGCGTGACGGTGCTCCGACGATGGTGGTGGAGCTATTCCGGCAGGGCTTCGCCTAAGCACTACAGAAATCCGATCTATAGGAAAAACTATGCACTGGAGGAACGGGTAGCACGTGGCTGAAAATCTAGTGCAAAACCCTAAAATCCACCAGTATATATAGGAGGAGAGGAGGAGAGGCTTGGCACAAGGTCCAAGCCTCCTTTGGTTCGGCCGAAGTGGGGAGGAGAGGACTCCTCCTCCAATCCTAGTAGGACTAGGATTCCTCCTTTTTTGCCATTTTTCCACCTTTTCCTTTTGTGCTTTTCTTCTCTAGACACATGGGCCTTGTGTGGAAGTTACACCAGCCCACTAAGGTCTGGTATTCACTCTCCCACAGCCCATGAAGCCTCTTGGGTCGAAATACCCTTCCCGGTGGTCTCCCGGTACACTACCGATGAGCCCGAAACTTTTCCGGCGACCAAAACAGGACTTCCTATATATGAATCTTTACCTCCGGACCACTCCGGAGCTCCTCATGACGTATGGGATCTCATCCGGGACTCCGAACAACCTTTGGTCGCCACCATACATAACTCTATACTACTAAAATGTCACCAAACCTTAAGTGTGCAGACCCTGCGGGTTCGAGAACTATGTAGACATGACCGAGATACCTCTACGGTCAATAACCAATAGCGGGACCTGGATGCCCATATTGGTTCCTACATATTCTACGAAGATCTTTATCGGTCGAACCTCTATGTCAAGGGTTCAGTTAATCCCGTATGATGTTCCCTTTGTTCTTCGGTATGTTACTTGCCGAGATTCGATCGTCGGTATCTCCATACCTAGTTCAACCTCGTTACCGGCAAGTCTCTTTACTTGTTCCGTAATACAAGATCCCGTAACTAACACTTAGTCACATTGCTTGCAAGGCTTATTGTGATGTTGTATTATCGAGTGGGCCCTGAGATACCTCTCCGTCACACGGAGTAACAAATCCCAGTCTTGATCCATGCCATCTCAACAGACACCCTCGGAGATACCTGTAGAGCACCTTTATAGTCACCCAATTATGTTGCGACGTTTGATACACACAAGGCACAACTCCGATGTTTGTGAGTTGGATGATTTGATGGTCATAGGAACACATACTTGACATGCAGAAAATAGTAGCAATAAACTGACACGATCATATGCTACGTTTGTAGTTTGGGTCTTGTCCATCACATCATTCTCCTAATGATGTGATCCCGTTATCAAATGACATCACATGTCAATGGCTAGGAAACCTTGACCATCTTTGATCAATGAGCTAGTTCACTAGAGGCATACTAGGGACAGAGTGTTGTCTATTTACCCACACATGTAATGTGTTTCCAATCAATACAATTGTAGCATGGATAATAAACGGTTGTCATGAACAAGGAAATATAATAATAAACACTTTATTTGTTGCCTCTAGGGCATATTTCCAACACATCTAGCATCTCCATAGCCATCTCATAACTTCCGATCCAGGCCTCCGGAGGCAAATCAGCAGTGTAATTCGGGACCTTGCGAGGTCCTTTGAAATCCTTTGGCAACCGTTCACTTCGCAGAGCCGGCGATAAGCATGGCACTCCCACGGCCCTGGTAGTTACTCCCGCTCCTACTGATACAGAGGGTGCGGGCTCTTGGTGAGTCGTCGTGGCCAAAGCTGTCGCCTCTTGCTGGTTTCTTGCCCGGTTTATGAGTGCTTGCGCATCTAGAGCCGCCTGATCGTCTCCTAGAGGTCCTCTCTACCGATCTCTTCTGGAAACTTTCGGCGACTCATAGCGCTGGCTAAAGCTTCGGCTGGGGAGAGGGGTTGAATGAACGCGGCTCCGGCTGTGAGTATACTTCTCTTGCGGGGCCATCGCCGTCTAAAGGTATCCAATGCCATTCAGTACCTCTTCCGCAAAAGGTGCTTCATCTGGAATAGGAATTGTTTCAAGCCGGGTGTCCGCGGCCACCATGTTCTCAGCCGGGTTAGAATAATGACCCATCGGTGTTTGAAAGATCACTGGCAAGGCCTGGTTTCGTCGGGCCGGGTGTGATGTCGGTCGAACCGTCGGGCAGCTTCGAGGTGCATCCGCTGCTCGTCCCGTTCCTGGCGTGTTGAAGAGGTTCCTAGACTCATAACGTTCTGGTAAGCGGGATTGATGCCTCATCCGATGCACCGCAGCCGCTGACTATTGTTCCAGCCCAAGGCGGAAAGCATCCGTCTTAATACATTCTGCCTCTTCCTCCATCTGGACCTTTAGCTTAGTTATCCTTTGTTGTTCCTCTACCATCCGGTCCTTGAGCCTCACAATCTCTAAGTTCCGAGCGGCTTGATTATCTGGTGTAACCTCAGTGGCCATCAGGGCCGTGAGCTCATTCATCAGATCTAGAAGAACTTGAGCCCGTGGCGGCGGGTTAGCCCCCGAGGTTATTGCTCCAGCAGCTGTGCTGCTCGCACCCGGAGCCGACCCTGCCATGAAGACTACTCCATGAACCGGCGGCCCAGGATCCTCCGGCTCAGAACGATCCAACTCAGGGTAAAGCTCGTCGTAGCCCCCGAGCCCACCGTTGTGAAGCTGGTAGACTGACTCTGTTTCTCCGCTCGAAGAGTCGTCCTCTAAATAGACAAGAGTCTCCTGTGATGCAGAGGCTTCAAGATCCATACCTTGAGTGAAGCCCCAAAGATGTGCTTCCGGCCCGGGTTAACACGGGCAGGCTGCATATCACGCGCGGGTTGCGCGTGCCATGCCAGCTTGACGATGTGGTGCAGACGTCCGGCCCAGGTGTAGATCCATCGGTCCTTCCGATGAAGACGTGAATCCCGCTGAAAGGAACCCAGAATCCATATTCCACAGAGTCGGCATCAAGCCCCCAGCCGGCATCGTCAATGTAGATCCGGCCGCGGTGGCTCTTGCTCATCCTTCCGACCACGTATCCCTCAAGCCCTGGCAGAGAGCCCTTTGAGAAATCAACACCACCGACTGCAGGCCCCACGGTGGGCACCAACTATCGCGGTTTTATCACAGCAGATGTCTGGGTGAATGGACTTGGATTCGAGGCGCTAAGGTGATGGACTCAAAGGGGTTGGTTGGGACGAAGGACACGAGTTTACCCAGGTTTGGCCCCTCAAGTCGAGGTAATAGCCTACGTCCTACTTGTGATTGTATTGCTTTGTGTATCGATTACAAGGGAGCTATTGCTTGACCTAGTCCTTGATAGCCTACCCTTTAAGTCGCCCCGGGTCCTTGCCTTTATATAAGAGGTCAAGACCACGGGTCATACAAGTTGTAACCGACTCTCATCATACGTCCGAGTCTACCTCTATCTTCTCTTGCCTTTCCTGACCAAGTTGTCCCGGGCGGCTTACACGCCCGGGTCTTCTCTGTCCGGGCCACATTCCGGCCCATCCTGTCAAGCCGCCAAGCGTCTTGGGCCTTAAGTCTTCATGGCTCACTCTCGTGCTGGTGTACGAGCCGCCTGGTGTGACCCGGAGCCCTCAGGGCGGGTCTCCTCGTGGGGTGGAGGGGAAAGCTCAGCCCCGTGATAAAGTGGGGATGAACACCACCCTTTCGCCTGGCATGGGGGTGGGGATCACTTGGACCTCCTCCACCGCGTGGTGAGGGATGTCAACGGGGAGGTAGTCGGCCTTCTTGAGGTCGAGAATGTCATGTTCAGTGAATGTGGAAGCTTCCCATTGGCCTTTGGAGCCCGCCATTGATGAGCTCGGAGGTGGGGGCAAAAAGACCTAGATCTGTGCTTCGGAGACGCAAAGAAATGGCAGGCGGAGAAGTCGAATGGAGAGCGTGAATAGCCTTTGGGGTTTTCCTCCTCTTTTTATGAGGCCTATTGATTTGGACTCCCCTTGCTGCGCCGTGAATCCCTCCACTTCTCGAGACGTGCGAGCCATTACACGCGCGTGATTAAGTATATCCCGTATAAAATGGGACACGATCTGTATATTGATAGATCGTGATGATTAAAATGGCCTCCAACCGCGAATCTAGTCTATGTAACTGGCCTGGCGGTCATGGTGGGCCGTGACCTTTCATCAGAAAGGTCGTCAGAGGAACATTGTTTACCCCCTGACGTTTGGCCCTCAAGGCCAACCAATTTGCAGTGTTCAGACGTGCCACTATGCGGAAAACTACCTATCATTGGAGGCCGAACTATGGTTCGACGGGAAGGAACTCACCTCGCAAGCCGAAGACTCTGTTCGCGAAGTAATCGGAGCTAAAGACCCTTGGTGTTGGAGGCAAGTTCAGGGGCTACTGAAGGAGTCTTGGATTAGGGGGTCCTCGGGAAGCCATCCTATTGTTATGGGCCGGACTATATGGTCTACTTGCCGAACACTGGAGGATTTGAAGCCTAGTCTCCAGGATGGAAGCTTCAGGAAGCACGGCTTGCACTCCATGTTTGATGTAGCAAATAGGCATGTTTATCTCTTCGGCATGTAACCGACCATGTGTAAACCCTAGGCATCCTCGGCATCTATATAAGCCGGAGGGTTTTAGGGTATAGGAATAGAACAACTCATCTAGGGTTAGCTATTCGATCTCGAGGTAGATCAACTCTGTAACCCCCTACATTATCAATACAACCAAGCAGGACGTAGGGTATTACCTCCATAGGAGGGCCCAAACCTGGGTAAATCTGTGTCCCCTTCGTCTCCTGTTACCGTTGATTCTAGTCTCACAGTTCGGGACCCCTACCCGAGATCCGCCGGTTTTGACACCGACAACACCCACTCCAAAATTTGAACAGGACAAAAACCAACAGAGCAGGGTAGGGGGGCGCTAATGGGTTGATACAAAGAAAAACCAGACCAGGCAAAGAAAACCATCCTGAATAATCAGAATGTCGGCATGAAGGAAAAAAAGGAAAACCATCACGAATCTTCACACGAGAACGGACGAACACAAATTTGAATGACAGCGAAAAAAACTACTCAACTGAAAAATAGAAAATCCGTTATTTTATTCAGCCAGACTGTAAGCGCATCTCGTGCCCCTTAGTGATTTTGGTGTATTGAAGAGTTATAGGTTAAGGAACTAGTGTGTTTGCGAGTGTACACATGCTCTATAAGTTGATCAGGAGTTTGATATATTCGGAGATTACTGACCCCTAAAAATGTATGTCTTCAACTGAAGACTTTGGTGAAGACTTTGTTGAATACTTTAGTATTCCCTGAAGACTTTGAAATTGAATAAGTTGGTGTGACCTTGAAGATATGAACGAGGACTATGAAGCATGAAGACTTTTGTTTTTGTAGTTTCATTTCCTTTCTTTGAGTCATAGGAAACACCATACTGTTAAAGGGAGCCGAAATAATACTAAGGCAAATTTCCAACTGATGCTCAACTCCAAAAGCCTCAACCTATCCAATCCTTCGAGTGAAGCCTTTGGAAATATCTTGCAGTTCAGTCAAGTTCTTCAGTAACAGAGACGAAGTTCTTCTGGTCTCTGATGAAATTGATATGATTGAGAAGTTAGGATTTCGCCAGTGCAAATTGCCTACAAGTGAGGAACATGATAAGCCTGAGGACTTTCATATTTCGAAATTCTGACTGTTGCTGTGCTTGGCGCCAGTTGTCCCCAATCATCTTATCCACATAACGGTCATAACGAATACAAGACTCCTCGTCGCTTCTGGCCTAAGGCAATTGATAATGCATGCCACATCATCAACAGGGTATATCTTCACAAATTCTTCAAGAAGACTTCGTATGAACTTATGACTGGCAAGAAGCCCAATGTAAGTTATCTCAAAGTCTTTGGTGCAAAATGCTGGATTATATATCCTCACCATAGTTCTAAATTTGCACTGAAAGCACATAAAGGTTTTATGCTTGGTTACGGAAAGGACTCGCACACCTACAGAGTCTTCAACTCCTACCACTACAAGGTTGTTGAAACTGTAGATGTGCGGTTCGATGAAACTGATGGCTCGCAAAGAGAGCACCTGCCTTCTGTGCTAGATGACCAATCTCCTAAGGAATCTGTTAAGCTAAAGGCTACTGAAGACGTCATACCCATTGAGGAAGTCATTCCAACGCATGACGACATTCATGCTGATACACCTGAAGAAAATGATGCTGAAGAAAATCCCCAGCCACATCAACCTGCTCATCTAAGAGTTGCAAATGAAGTGCAGATTGACAAAATCACTGACGACATCAATGCACCAGGTCCCCTCACTCGCTCAAGAGCTTCACATTTGACTAACTTTTGTGGGCACTTTGCTTTTGTCTCTATCATAGATCCCACCAAAGTTGATGAAGCATTCGAGGATCCTGAGTGGATTCAAGCTATGTAAGAGGAATCGCATCAATTCAAGCTCAACAATGTGTAGGAACTTATCAAGCGGCCAGATCCTCGCAAGCATAGCATCATAGGTACCAAGTGGATCTACCGCAACAAGCAAGATGAAAATGGCCTTGTGGTAAGGAATAAGGCTCGTCTTGTAGCTCAAGACTACACACAAGTTTTGAAGACCCTAAGCATCCTGACAAAGTCTTCAGACTCAACAAGGCGCTCTATGCCCTCAAGCAGGCCCCTCGGGCGTGGTACGACACTCTGAAGGAGTTCCTCATGAATAAAGGCTTCAAACCCGGTTCACTCAACCCAACACTTTTCACAAAATCCTATGACAATGAACTATTCATAAGCCAAATATACGTAGACGATATTATCTTTGGCTGTACTAACAAACGTTACAGTGATGAATTTGCCTATATGATGAGTGAAGAATATCAAATGTCTATGATGGGAGAGTTGAAATTCTTCTTAGGTCTTCAAATTCGTCAGCAAGACAATGTCATCTTCATATTTCAAGAGAAATACCTAAAGGATGTTCTGAGGAAATTCGACATGCAAGATTGCAAAGGCATCAAAACTCCAATGCCTTCAAAAGGCCACCTCTGCACTGACGAAAATGGTAAAGATTTCGATCAGAAGGTATATCGCTCCATGATTGGCTCATTATTGTATCTATGTGCATCTAGGCCTGATATTATGCTGAGTGTTTGCATGTGTGCCCGATTCCAAGCAACACCGAAGGAATCACACCATAAGGCTGTGAAACATATTCTTCGATACTTAGCTCACACACCAACGCTTGGATTATGGTATCCCAAGGGCTCAAATCTTCACCTCGTCGGACACTCTGATGCTGACTATGTTAGAGATCGTGTGGATCGCAAGTCAACCTCATGCACATGTCATTTCCTCGGGCGATCCTTAGTCTGTTGGTCCTCGAAGAAGCAGAACCGTGTGTCACTATCTACTGCTGAAGCTGAGTACATGCTGCTGGTTCATGTTGCGCTCAGTTGCTGTGGATGAAGCAAACCCTCAAGGACTATGGCATCAAGTTGAAGAATGTGCCTCTCTACTGCGACAATGAGAGTGCCATCAAGATTGCTTACAACCCAGTTCAGCATTCCAAGACCAAGCACATCCAGATTCGTCATCACTTTTTTCGAGATCATGTACTCAAGGGTGATATCTCCATCAACCACATCCCTACTGAAGAACAACTGGCCGATATCTTCACAAAGCCCTTGGATGAAAAGAGATTTTGCAAGTTGCGGTGTGAGCTAAATATCTTAGAATCTTCGAATGTTCTTTGAAAAAGGACACACATCCTAATACTTATGCAATGATGACTTAGATGTGCAACACACGAAGTAACGTTTTTCTTCAATCAATGAAGAATAACACTCTAAGTGTGAAGAAATTAATGAAGAATTTGATTCTCAGAACCCTACGACAATTTTACGCGGTGTCTGAAGTCATCATTCTTATACGGTGGGTCACGCCACCAACCATAGTTGAAATTCTTCAAAGTTGAGTTTTTCGTCATTTTGCAAATTCTTCAAATTTTCATATTCCGCAAACTTTTCAAATTCCTCAACTTTTCAAATTCTTCAAACTATGAAACTCATGTTCTTCATTGAATATATATATATATATACATATGTTTGTATATATATATATATATATATGAGTTTTCAAAAATGTCCTCAATAGCATTCACTTATTGCTAATTCTTCAAGTTGATTTTCATCTAAGTGAATGTGATCGGACCTTTTTCTCCTGTATGCTAAACTCAACCCAGCCTGTTAATAAATTGTTCATATGTGTTCTACTTTGAAACTCGTTCAAAGTCTTCACTATGTCCTTGACAACTAAAGAATTTGCAAACGGAAACTTTAAAAATTTCACTATCAATTTTTGTGTGTTTCCCGCTCAAACTGTTCCGATTCCCGCGAGTGGATAACCCATGATCCCCCACTATCGCCACTACTCAGTACGTGGGTCACACATGTCGCGTGGAGAGCAAGAGTTAGGGGCAATCTGGTCCAAAATCTTCGGACAGATTGGTTTTCACCTCCGCTATAAATACCCCTTCCCTTTCACTATGCTCGGTTACTCCTCACTCCTACTCTCTCCCGAGCTCAAACCTAGCGCCGCCGCTAAAATCATCACCGCCGGTGTGGAAGAGCTTCACTGCCTCAACCTTGTCATCGTCGTACTCACATCAGCTGAGGAAGTCTTCATCCCGCCGCCCCTATAACTGTCTGCCTCTGCCAAGCTAGGGCGTGGGAGATCTGGACGGACGAACTTCCTCGATTTCTTCTCACAGTTCATCGTATTCTTTATCAGGGTAAATAAAATCTTTTTTTACTGCCCTTATTTGATCTTCAAGATTTCCTCAAATTTCTCAAAGGTGTTTATTCTTCTAGAATCTTATTCTAAAGCACCTTACATGTTCATACTCTTGATGTTTTTCCCTAAGTTATGATTTCTTCAAGATTCCTCAATTGTGTGAATCCTCAAAGTTTGCACAACTCTGGAACCTAAGACAAAGAACACTTAGTGAAATACCTCAAGACACCCATGGTCAAATTCCTCACACTTGATGTTATTGAAAAACTTCTAAGAACGCATATGACCTCTTCAAATTCCTCGCACCTATACTCGGTTCACAGGTACAAACATGTCTGCTGATGAATCACTAGGTTCTCATCAACTTAATTCATTTGCAGCGTTTCTTGAAGAAAAACTGTGTACTTCTTCAGAATCTTCAGGATTTCACAATCCTCGACCGAAGAAAATGGCTGATGGGAAGAAGCCACAGAAAGGTGGAAAGAAACCTGATGTGCAAACAACTTTTGAGATACCTAATGACTTGTATGAGGAATACTGCACGCCTGATGAAGAAATTCACAACAAAGAAACAACAAAGCAGAGAAAGATTCGCATATAGAGAATTGAGAGGAGATGGGCACGAGAGTGGAAAGAGTATCGCTATGTCACTCCCAAGTACATGAAGAAGTTCACTGTCAAACCCCCGTGCACCAGGCCACCCTTGGCTCCCAATCAAATTGCTAATCCCAATAGCCTCAAAACTGGTGATGACTTTCCTCATGAATGGGAAAAACAGCAAGCCAAGCTATCCAAGAAATCAAAGGAAGCTGTGAGGAAATTCAATGAAGACTCTGCTGCTGCTGCCTCTGCCGGAGCCTCTGCTAGTGCTCCGAAGAAAATCACTGTGAAGAAGTCTGCTGAGAAGTCAAAATCCTCAACTTCAAAATCCTCACAGCAGATTCCTCAAGCATAGTCTTCAAAGGCCTCATCTATGGGCTCTGTTGCCGCACAATCATCAGCTACTGCCTCAAAATCCTCAACGCCGGTGCACCTTGCAACATGTCAAAGGACAAAGGGCTTCTCAATTGCTTTAGGGGTTTCTGCAAGTTTCTCTGCCCAAGCACAGTCCTCAACCAGTCCTTCACTGATGAAAATGAAAGCAACTACTGGGCGAGGCATTCGACTAAGTCCTCAACCCAAGAAGGTGGCGTTCACAATTCCATCAGATTCCTTAGATGAAGCTGATGATGAGGAATTGGCTGCAATCATCAGAAACAAGCAGGAACAAGTGGCTCAAGCGAAGGGCACTTAAATTCCTCTTTGGCTAGATCCAAAAATGGTGCTGAACTTCATTGATATCTGGTACAAGGATCCCAAAACGCCAATTGATGACTTGAAGCTGCCTCCTGGTCCTCATCATGTCCTCACTGCTTTCATAGCTGAAGTAAAATGGAAGTACGAGAAGGCCAGACAAACCAAGAAGGCTCAGTACAAGAAAGAGCACTACTTGAAGAACAATGTTATGAGGCTTTCTCCTGAGGAACTTGTGAAGATGCAGTCTAAAATCAAAAACCTCAGTGCTGAATTCAATAGATACTATGCTGACTGGCAAGGCGCCAAGGTTTGCTTCGTCGATATAGCTGATAAAGTCATCAATGATCACAACTTCAGGGGTGCAGCTCGATCGCCACCACAAATTCCTCAGGCGGTAGAATCTGCTCAGCCTGCCGAAGAAACTGCAAGTACAGCTGAAGAAGTTCAGACTGCCGAAGAACCTCGCAGGGCAACCTCCATTGTTGCGCCTGAAGAAAATGCCAGGACAGCCAAACCCACTTTTGATGTCGATGCTGAAGAAATAGCTGCGCCTGATGAAATTGAACCCACAAGGACGACTGAGTCAATCGTGCCTGAAGAAAATGAACCTTCTTCACCCTCTGCTGAAACAACAAAATCATCAAGGGTGAAGACAATCAACCTTCCTTCTGCAACAGAAGCTAAGAAGACGAAGGCTACTGAGAATAAGGCGCTGAAACGGAAAGCATCAACTTTAGATTCCTCAGCTGTGAAGAAATTGAAGGCACGGCCAAGTTCTTCAACAGAACCGTTTGATGCAACCCCTATCAGCTTCGTGCCAGCCTATGAAATTGTGCCATTTGCTATTGACTACGTCATCCCAAATGAAGCTCAAGAAGAAAAGATCAATCTGCAACTACCTCAGAGCAGATTCATGAAGAAATTGAAGTGGAAGCAAATGCTTCAACTCCACAGGTATCATCGCCCCAGCCTCAGTTGACTGCTGAAGAGGCCGGCGTTGAAGAAATTGATGAGGACGTGGACATTGGCAACACAACTCCTGTCATAAATGATGAATATTGGGAAGCTGCACACCCAAATTCCCTAATGACCACTCCTCTGTCATAGATTCCTCAGTCCCCAGCCCAGACTAAAGAAATTCACGAAGGATCTGATGACTTGGCTGCTACAGCCACAGAAGAAATTCCAGCTGCATCAGCTGATGACATTGCTGCTCCAACTGCCACTGAGGAAACTGCTGCTTAAATTCCTCAGTTTGAAGAAATTCCTCCTATGCCTAAGGAGATTGTGGGTCGTTTCAAGCCAAACCTTCAGCCGGAGCCAAGAATGCCATTCAAAGGCTCAAAGCGCCCCAAATTTCTCAAGTCAAATTTCTTCAATGAGCACATTTTCTTCACTGGACCCAATGCATATGACTCAGCAAGGGCCGGTCGCACCAGATTCTGGACTCCAACACAGATGAATTATTATGCATCAGTACTGTTTGACAAGAAGAAAGTCTTCGAGCACCATCAAATTTTTCACGCGGATATGGAAACAATTCCATCCTTCATGCCAGTGCTCTCAGTTCTTCACGGTGCAGGAATTCTTCCATTCTGTGTGGATATCTGTAACTGGAATGAAGAACTAATTCTTCAATTCTATGCCACTCTGTACATCACATGTGATGCTTCTGACATCAACTCATGGGTCCTGGACTGGATGACTGGATCTACTCACCTAACTGCTCCAGCCTCTGAATTGCTTCGGTCAGTCCCAGTTCCAATTCCTTCAGAAGAAGCTCGTTGCCTGTTTGATGAACCTGCTCTACCCAACCAACTGATGGAAGTGCTGATGAAGCCGTTGGCTCCTGGAAAACCTTAATGGACAACCTTCCTTGTGAATGATTTGCTCTATGTGTCCATGACGGTCTATTGCATTCTCACCAACTCCCGATGTCCTTAGAAGGGCCACAACTCCGAAGAAGAAGAAGTGGAGGGAGTCATGAAGAACATGCTATTCAACATCATTCATGGGATTCACATCAACTTCCATGATTTCTTCATGAGTACATTGGCAAATGCAGCACTAGCCCTATTTGAACTGAAGCCTTAAGCTCCCTGGATCATGAAATTCATCAGATCAAGGTCTTCAGTTCCCTTCAAGGCGGACTTCCAGAATCACTTCAGCTTTTTGCCCCCGATTGAAGTCCTCAAGAGCACAATTGCCTTAGTTGAAGGAAAAGGCAAGGCTATCATTGATGAAGGCACTCGTCCATTAGATGGTTAGTTTCGCAAAGCTACATCTTACTTCACTAATGATGACACTGCTACCCAGGACTCTGCTACAAAAGCCTCGGCACAAAAACCTAAAGAGTCTGCCCCTCGTGTGATGACTGATCGTGAGTTTCTCATAAGTCTTCATCAGAAGGTTGATCGCAATCACAAGTGCGTAAAACGACAGTTGGCTTCCATTGTTCAAAACATGACTGTGACACATAACTCTATGAGGAAAAATCACTACTATGTGCATGAAATCTTCGATCGCGCATGGGCCATTATCGCACACCTCAAGACTCCTGAGGAACTCAAGGACATGGACTTTCAGCAAAACTTTGATTGGTCTCATCCTCCTCATAAGAAATTCAAAAAGGTTCAAGTTCCTCAGATGGTTACAAGTTCATATTCTTCATCGCTTAAGACGGATGAAGCTGAGAACATTGACGACACTGCGACAGGCCCTGCATTGACAAACGACCCCGACAACGCTGGCGCTCCTTCCTCACCAACAAGATGAAATTCTTCAAGGGGCGTTAGTCCTCACTAGATTGTAAGTGCATCTAGTGCCCCTTAGTGATTTTGGTGTATTGAAGACTTATAGATTAAGGAACTAATGTGTTTGTGAGTGTACACAGGCTCTATAAGTCGATGAGGAGTTTGATATATTCGGAGATTACCGACCCCTAAAAATGTATGTCTTCAACTGAAGACTTTGGTGAAGACTTTGTTGAAGACTTTGGTATTCCGTGAAGACTTTGAAATTGAAGAAGTTGGTGTGACCTTAAAGGTATGAACGAGGACTATGAAGCATGAAGACTTTTGTTTTGTAGTTTCATTTTCTTTCTTTGAGTCATAGGAAACACGGTGATGGGAGACGTAGTAGTAAATCAAAATTTTCCTACGTGTCACCAAGATCTATCTATGGAGAAACCAGAAAACGAGTGGGGAGAGGTTGGATCTTCATACCTTTGAAGATCGCTAAGCGGAAGCGTTACAAGAACGCGGTTGATGGAGTCGTACTCGCAGCGATTCAGATCGCGGTAGATCCGATCAAGTGCCGAACGGACGGCACCTCCGCGTTCAACACACGTGCAGCCCGGTGACGTCTCCTACACCTTGATCCAGCAAGGAGGAAGGAGAGGTTTGGGAAGAGCTCCAGCAGCAGCACGACGGCGTGGTGGTGGTGGAGTAGCAAGGTATCCCGGCAGGGCTTCGCCAAGCGCTGCGGAGGAGGAAGAAGAGAGGTAGAGCTTCGCCGTGAGAGAGAGAGTTCAGATCTGTTCTCAAAGGGTCAAAACCTCAAGTATATATAGGAGGAGGGAGAGGGAGGGCTGGCTTGACCCCTCCTCCAAGGAGGAGAGGTTCGGCCGAGCTAGGGGGAGAGTCCACCTCCCACAAGGGAGGTGGATCTCCTCCTTTTAAACCTTTTTCAGCCCTATCTCTTATCTCCAGCCACATGGGCCTTTAGAAAAAGTATTTCCCAGCCCAATAAGGGCTGAGACACTTTATCTAACAGCACATGAAGTCCTCTGGTCGTCACACCCCTCCCGGGGGTCCTCCGGCACCCTCCCGGCACTCCCGGTACAATACCGATGAGCCCGAAAACTTTCCGGTGACCAAAACTGGACTTCCTATATATCAATCTTTACCTCCGGACCATTCCGGAGCTCCTCGTGACGTCCGGGATCTCATCCGGGACTCCGAACAACCTTCGGTAATCACGTATACCTTTTCCCTATAACCCTAGCGTCATCGAACCTTAAGTGTGTAGACCCTACGGGTTCGGGAGACACGTAGACATGACCGAGACACCTCTCCGGCCAATAACCAACAGCGGGATCTGGATACCCATGTTGGCTCCCACGTACTCCACGATGATCTCATCGGATGAACCACGATGTCAGGGATTCAATCAATCCTGTATACAATTCCCTTTGTCCATCGGTACGGTACTTGCCCGAGATTCGATCGTCGGTATCCCTATACCTTGTTCAATCTCGTTATCGGCAAGTCTCTTTACTCGTTCCGTAACACATCATCCCATGGATAACTCCTTAGTCACATTGAGCTCATTATGATGATGTCTTACCGAGTGGGCCCAGAGATACCTCTCCGTCACATGGAGTGACAAATCCCAGTCTCGATTCGTGTCAACCCAATAGACACTTTCGGAGATACCCGTAGCGTACCTTTATAGCCACCCAGTTACGTTGTGACGTTTGGCACACCCAAAGCATTCCTACGGTATCCGGGAGTTACACAATCTCATGGTCTAAGGAAATGATACTTGACATTGAAAAGCTTTAGCAAACGAACTACACGATCTTGTGCTATGCTTAGGATTGGGTCTTGTCCATCACATCATTCTCCTAATGATGTGATCCCGTTATCAACGACATCCAATGTCCATGGTCATGAAACCGTGACCATCTATTGATCAACGAGCTAGCCAACTAGAGGCTCACTAGGGACATGTTGTGGTCTATGTATTCACACATGTATTACGGTTTCTGGTTAACACAATTGTAGCATGAATAATAGACAATTATCATGAACTAGGAAATACAATAATAACCATTTTATTATTGCCTCTAGGGCATATTTCCAACAGTCTCCCACTTGCACTAGAGTCAATAATCTAGTTACATTGTGATGAATCGAACACCCATAGCATTCTGGTGTTGATCATGTTTTGCTCGTGAGAGAGGTTTAGTCAACGCATCTGCGACATTCAGATCCGTATGCACTTTACAAATATCTATGTCTCCTTCCTGAATGTAATCACGGATGGAGTTGAAGCGGCGCTTGATGTGTCTTGTCTTCTTGTGAAACCTGGGCTCCTTCGCAAGGGCAATAGCTCCAGTGTTGTCACAGAGTAGAGTCATCGGGCCCGACGCATTTGGAATCACTCCTAGGTCGGTGATGAACTCCTTCATCCAGACTCCCTCCTTTGCTGCTTCCGAAGCAGCTATGTACTCCGCTTCACATGTAGATGCCGCCACGACGCTCTGCTTGCTGCTGCTCCAGCTCACTGCCCCTCCATTCAAAATATACACGTATCCGGTTTGCGACTTGGAGTCGTCCGGATCTGTGTCGAAGCTAGCGTCGACGTAACCCTTTACGACGAGCTCTTCGGCACCTCCATATACGAGAAACATGTCCTTTGTCCTTTTCAGGTACTTCAGGACATTCTTGACCGCTGTCCAGTGTTCCGCTCCGGGATCACTTTGGTACCTCCCTACCAAACTTATGGCAAGGTTCACATCTGGTCTGGTACACAGCATGGCATACATGATAGAGCCTATGGCTGAAGCATAGGGGATGACACTCATCTCTTCTCTATCCTTTGTCGTGGTCGGGCATTGAGTCGTACTCAATCTCACACCTTGCAAAACAGGCAAGAACCCCTTCTTGGACTGATCCATATTGAACTTCTTCAATATCTTTTCAAGGTATGTGCTTTGTGAAAGACCAATGAGGCGTTTCGATCTATCTCTATAGATCTTAATACCTAATATGTAAGCAGCTTCTCCAAGGTCCTTCATTGAAAAACACTTATTCAAGTAGGCCTTTATACTTTCCAAGAGTTCTATATTATTTCCCATTATTAGCATGTCATCCCCATACAGTATAAGAAATGCTATAGAGCTCCCACTCACTTTCTTGTAAATACAGGGTTCTCCATAAACCTGTACAAACCCAAACGCTTTAATCACCTCATTAAAGCGAATGTTCCAACTCCGAGATGCTTGCACCAGCCCATAGATGGAGCGCTGGAGCTTGCATACCTTGTTAGCATCTTTAGGATCGACAAAACCTTCTGGCTGTATCATATACAGTTCTTCCTTGAGGAAGCCATTAAGGAATGCCGTTTTGACGTCCATTTGCCAGATCTCATAATCATAAAATGCGGCAACCGCTAACATGATTCAGACAGACTTTAGCATCGCTACGGGTGAGAAAGTCTCATCGTAGTCAACTCCTTGAACTTGTCGATAACCCTTAGCGACAAGCCGAGCTTTATAGGTGGTGACATTACCGTCTGCGTCAGTCTTCTTCTTAAAGATCCATTTGTTTTCAATGGCTCGCTTATCATCAGGCAAGTCCACCAAAGTCCATACTTTGTTCTCATACATGGATCCTATCTCGGATTTCATGGCCTCAAGCCATTTGTTGGAATCCGGGCCCGCCATCGCTTCTTCATAGTTCGAAGGTTCACCGTTGTCCAACAACATGATCTCTAGGACAGGATTGCCGTACCACTCTGGTGCGGAACGTGCCCTAGTGGACCTTCGAATAGCAACTTGATCTGAAGTTTCATGATCATCATCATTAACTTCCTCTCTAGCCGGTGTAGGCTCCACAGAAACAACTTCCTGTGCTGCGCTACTCTCCGGTTCGAGTGGAGGTACAATTACCTCATCAAGTTCTATTTTCCTCCCACTTACTTCTTTCGAGAGAAACTCTTTCTCGAGAAAGGATCCATTCTTGGCAACAAAGACTTTGCCTTCGGATCGTAGGTAGAAGGTATACCCAATAGTCTCCTTGGGATATCCTATGAAGACGCACTTTTCCGCTTTGGGTTCGAGCTTCTCAGGTTGAAGTTTCTTCACATAAGCATCGCATCCCCAAACTTTTAGAAACGACAGCTTAGGTTTCTTTCCAAACCATAATTCATACGGTGTCGTCTCAACGGATTTAGACGGTGCCCTATTTAAAGTGAATGCGGCAGTCTCTAATGCATATCCCCAAAATGATAGCGGTAAGTCGGTAAGAGACATCATCGATCGCACCATATCCAATAGAGTGCGATTATGACGTTCAGACACACCATTTCGCTGAGGTGTGCCGGGCGGCGTGAGTTGTGAAACAATTCCACATTTCCTAAGATGCGTGCCAAACTCGTGACTTAAATATTCTCCGCCACGATCAGGCATTTTATTTTCTTGTCACGTTGATTCTCGACCTCACTCTGAAATTCCTTGAACCTTTCAAAGGTTTTAGACTTGTGTTTCATTAAGTAGACATACCCATATCTGCTCAAGTCATCAGTGAGGGTGAGAACATAACGGTAGCCACCGCGAGCCTCGACGCTCATTGGACCGCATACATCGATATGTATTATCTCCAACAAGTCAGTTGCTCGCTCCATTGTTTCGGAGAACGGAGTCTTGGTCATCTTGCCCATGAGGCATGGTTCGCATGTGTAAAATGATTCGAAATCAAGTGACTCCAAAAGTCCATCAGCATGGAGCTTCTTCATGCGTTTGACACCAATATGGCCAAGACGGCAGTGCCACATGTAAGTGGGACTATCGTTATCAACTTTACACTTTTTGGTACTCACACTATGGACATGTGTAACATCACGTTCGAGATTCATCAAAAATAAACCATTGACCAGCGGGGCATGAGCATAAAACATTTCTCTCATATAAATAGAACAACCATTATTCTCGGATTTAAATGAGTAGCCATCTCGCATCAAGCGAGATCCAGATACAATGTTCATGCTCAAAGCTGGTACTAAATAACAATTATTAAGGTTTAAAACTAATCCCGAAGGTAGATGTAGAGGGAGCGTGCCGACGGCGATCACATCGACCTTGGAACCATTCCCGACGCGCATCGTCACCTCGTCCTTGGCCAGTCTCCGCTTATTCCTCAGCTCCTGCTTGGAGTTACAAATGTGAGCAACTGCACCGGTATCAAATACCCAGGAGCTACTACGAGCGCTGGTCAAGTACACATCAATAACAAGTATATCACATATACCTTTAACGTTGCCGTCCTTCTTATCCGCTAAATACTTGGGGCAGTTCCGCTTCCAGTGACCGGTACCCTTGCAATAAAAGCACTCAGTCTCAGGCTTGGGTCCATTTTTCTTCTTCTTCCCGGCAACTTGCTTACCGGGCGCGGCAACAGCTTTGCCGTCCTTCTTGAAGTTCTTCTTACCCTTGCCTTTCTTGAAACTAGTGGTCTTATTTACCATCAACACTTGATGCTCCTTTCTGATCTCGACCTCTGCTGATTTCAGCATCGAGTACAACTCAGGAATGGACTTCTCCATACCCTGCATGTTGTAGTTCATCACAAAGCTTTTGTAGCTAGGTGGAAGTGACTGGAGGATTCTGTCAATGACCGAGTCATCCGGGATGTTAACTCCCAGCTGAGTCAAGCGGTTGTGAAGCCCAGACATCTTGAGGATGTGCTCACTGACAGAACTATTCTCCTCCATCTTACAGCTAAAGAACTTATCGAAGATGTCATATCTCTCGACCCGGGCATGAGCTTGGAAAACCAGTTTCAGCTCTTGGAACATCTCATATGCTCCGTGTTGCTCAAAACGCTTTTGGAGCCCCGGTTCTAAACTGTAAAGCATGCCGCACTGAACAAGGGAGTAATCATCGCAGCGAGAATGCCAAGCGTTCGCAACGTCTTGTTCTGCTGGGAGAAGGGGTGGGTCACCTAGCGGTGCATCAAGGCCATATAGTTTCTTGGAAGCTATGAGGATGATCCTCAAGCCATGGACCCAGTCCGCATAGTTGCTTCCATCATCTTTCAGCTTGGTTTTCTCTAGGAACGCGTTGAAATTGAGGTTGACATTTGCGTTGGCCATTGGATCTACAATATAGATATTAAAGGCAATTTTAGACTATGTTCATGATAATTGAGTTCACATAATCATATTATTCAATGAACTCCCACTTAGATAGACATCTCTCTAGTCGTCCAAGTGATACATGATCCATGTCAACTAGCCCGTGTCCGATCATCACGTGAGACGGACTAGTCATCCATGGTGAACATCTTCATGTTGATCGTATCTTCTATACGACTCATGTTCGACCTTTCGGTCTTCCGTGTTCCGAGGCCATGTCTGTACATGCTAGGCTCGTCAAGTCAACCTAAGTGTTTCGCGTGTGTAAATCTTGCTTACACCCGTTGTATGCGAACGTTAGAACCTATCACACCCGATCATCACGTGGTGCTTCGGAACAACGATCCTTAGCAACGGTGCACAGTTAGGGTGAACACTTCTCTTGAAATTTTATTGAGAGATCATCTTATTTACTACCGTCGTTCTAAGCAAATAAGATGTAAACATGATAAACATCACATGCAATCAATATAGTGACATGATATGGCCAATATCATCTTGCTCCAATGATCTCCATCTTCGGGGCACCATGATCATCACTGTCACCGGCACGACACCATGATCTCCATCATCATGATCTCCATCATTGTGTCTTCATGAAGTTGTCTCGCCAACTATTACTTCTACTACTATGGCTAACGCTTAGCAATAAAGTAAAGTGATTACATGGCGTTTATGATTGACACACGGGTCATACAATAAAGTAAGACAACTCCTATGGCTCCTGCCGGTTGTCATAGTCATCGACATGCAAGTCGTGAACCCTATTACAAGAACATGATCAATCTCATACATCACAATGCATCACATCACATCCTTCTGGCCATATCACATCACAAGGCATATGCTGCAAAAACAAGTTAGACGTCCTCTAATTTGTAGTTGCAAGTTTTTACGTGGTTGCTATAGGTTTCTTGCAAGAACGTTTCTTACCTACGCCAAAACCACAACGTGATATGCCAATTGCTATTTACCCTTCATAAGGACCCTTTTCATCGAATCCAATCCGACTAAGGTGGGAGAGACAGACACCCGCTAGCCACCTTATGCAACTAGTGCATGTCAGGCGGTGGAACCGGTCTCACGTAAGCGTACGTGTAAGGTTGGTCCGGGCCGCTTCATCCCACAATACCGTCGAATCAAGATAAGACTAGTAACGGCAACCATATTAACAAAATCGACGCCCACAACTGCTTTGTGTTCTACTCGTGCATAGATTCTACGCATAGACCTAGCTCATGATGCCACTGATGGGAGACGTAGTAGTAAATCAAAATTTTCCTACGTGTCACCAAGATCTATCTATGGAGAAACCAGCAAACGAGTGGGGAGAGATTGGATCTTCATACCTTTGAAGATCGCTAAGCGGAAGCGTTACAAGAACGCGGTTGATGGAGTCGTACTCGCAGCGATTCAGATCGCGGTAGATCCGATCAAGTGCCGAACGGACGGCACCTCCGCGTTCAACACACGTGCAGCCCGGTGACGTCTCCTACACCTTGATCCAGCAAGGAGGAAGGAGAGGTTGGGGAAGAGCTCCAGCAGCAGCACGACGGCGTGGTGGTGGTGGAGTAGCAAGGTATCCCGGCAGGGCTTCGCCAAGCGCTGCGGAGGAGGAAGAAGAGAGGTAGAGCTTCGCCGTGAGAGAGAGAGAGTTCAGATCTGTTCTCAAAGGGTCAAAACCTCAAGTATATATAGGAGGAGGGAGAGGGAGGGCTGGCTTGACCCCTCCTCCAAGGAGGAGAGGTTCGGCCGAGCTAGGGGGAGAGTCCACCTCCCACAAGGGAGGTGGATCTCCTCCTTTTAAACCTTTTTCAGCCCTATCTCTTATCTCCAGCCACATGGGCCTTTAGAAAAAGTATTTCCCAGCCCAATAAGGGCTGAGACACTTTATCTAACAGCCCATGAAGTCCTCTGGTCGTCACACCCCTCCCGGGGGTCCTCCGGCACCCTCCCGGCACTCCCGGTACAATACCGATGAGCCCGAAAACTTTCCGGTGACCAAAACTGGACTTCCTATATATCAATATTTACCTCCGGACCATTCCGGAGCTCCTCGTGACGTCCGGGATCTCATTCGGGACTCCGAACAACCTTCGGTAATCACGTATACCTTTTCCCTATAACCCTAGCGTCATCGAACCTTAAGTGTGTAGACCCTACGGGTTCGGGAGACACGTAGACATGACCGAGACACCTCTCCGGCCAATAACCAACAACGGGATCTGGATACCCATGTTGGCTCCCACGTACTCCACGATGATCTCATCGGATGAACCACGATGTCAGGGATTCAATCAATCCTGTATACAATTCCCTTTGTCCATCGGTACGGTACTTGCCCGAGATTCGATCGTCGGTATCCCTATACCTTGTTCAATCTCGTTACCGGCAAGTCTCTTTACTCGTTCCGTAACACATCATCCCATGGCTAACTCCTTAGTCACATTGAGCTCATTATGATGATGTCTTACCGAGTGGGCCCAGAGATACCTCTCCGTCACACGGAGTGACAAATCCCAGTCTCGATTCGTGTCAACCCAACAGACACTTTCGGAGATACCCGTAGCGTACCTTTATAGCCACCCAGTTACGTTGTGACGTTTGGCACACCCAAAGCATTCCTACGGTATCCAGGAGTTACACAATCTCATGGTCTAAGGAAATGATACTTGACATTGAAAAGCTTTACCAAACGAACTACATGATCTTGTGCTATGCTTAGGATTGGGTCTTGTCCATCACATCATTCTCCTAATGATGTGATCCCGTTATCAACGACATCCAATGTCCATGGTCATGAAACCGTGACCATCTATTGATCAACAAGCTAGCCAACTAGAGGCTCACTAGGGACATGTTGTGGTCTATGTATTCACACATGTATTACGGTTTCTGGTTAACACAATTGTAGCATGAATAATAGACAATTATCATGAACTAGGAAATACAATAATAACCATTTTATTATTGCCTCTAGGGCATATTTCCAACACACGGTACTGTTAAAGGGGGCCGAGGTAATACTAAGGAAAATTTCCAACTGATGCTCAACTCCAAAAGTCTCAACCTATCCAATCCTTCGAGTGAAGCCTTTGGAAACCTCTTGCAGTTCAGTCAAGTTCTTTAGTGACAGAGACGAAGTTCTTCTGGTCTCTGATGAAATTGATCTGACTGAGGAGTTAGGATTTCACCAGTGTGAATTGCCTATAAGTGAGGAACATGATAAGCCTGAGGACTTTCATATATAGTTCGAAATTTCGACCGTTGCTGTGCTTAGTGCCAGCTGTCCCTAATCATCTTATCCACATAACAGTCATATCATTGAGGGCATTTATGTCTTATCATGTCAGGTTGCACCCTGGCTATAAATAGCCACCCCCTACAATCACTAGTTGGTTGGCTGCTCCGAGAGAGAACTGACACTTGTCATTTGAGAGCAACCCATCCTTTGAGGACTTTGAGAGAAAATCATCAGTGAGAAAAACCCAAATCCAAACCATCAAACCCAAAGTGATTGAGCATCACCGACGCTTGTTACCTTTGAGGACTGTGTATCCTCTAGACGGTTAGGTGTCATGGTCTAGTGCATCCTGCAGTCAATTAGGGATCACGAAGTGACCTTGGTCTAGAGCATCCGACAGTCAATTATGGATCGTCGGGTGACCAGTTTGTGAGGTGTTTGGAAGTCTACCCTGAAGACTTACCACGAGTGTTGGGCGAGGACTTTGTGACCTTAGCTCAAGTAGAATACGATAAGGACCGTGTATCCTGGGACTGCGTGTCATCTGGTTTAAATACCAGACCACTCCAAACCAGACGTACGACTGTCACAACAATTAGAACTGGGTCATCAAACCATTGTCTTCATCGCGCTACCTGGTTCTATTTCCTCAACCCCTCTATTCCTCGTATACTTGTTGATGAAATTGGTCGTTACTATTTGTAAATTTGACTGAAAACTTTCACAATTTGCTCATCTCAAATTCTTTATGCTACCTTGTTCCTCACCTACTTATCCTGTATCACGCTACTTGTAATCTGTGCATGTTTCATTTCATCATGATGATTATGTTGTCGCTAGGTTTCTCATGCACTTAAGTACTTAATCCGCTGCTAGTTATTCATCACATTTCAAATTCCTCAAGTAATGAATTCGTAAAAAATGCTTATTCACCTCTCCTCTAGTCGATATAACGCATTTTCACAGACGTCTGGACAACCGAAGCTCTGCGCTTAGCCTCGGGCCTTTCGCCGCAACATGAGGTTTTACTGAAGTTTTGATTTCAGGGCCTTTCGCCGCAACATGAGGTTTTACTGAAGTTTTGATTTCATGTAAAAAGTGGAACACACCTCCGAGATTCCTTGAAACCGAACGTACTATACATGCACAAATTCGTACGGAAACTGAGCCTCCAAAGGTTTCTCCGATATTCCTAGCAGGCCCTTAGCCAGGTCCACTCAAAAAGAAAAGAAAAACCACTAAAAAAAGCACTTGTAGACAGGGACCGTGCCTGGGCCTGGGAGGCCGGCCCTCTACTTAACGTGCCTGGCCCGTTTAACCCAGGCCGGGCCCGCCCATTCGGCCGAGCGGCGCTGAACAGCCCCTTCCCTAAAAGAAAAAGTCCAGAAAAAGAAAAGAATAAATCCCTTCCCCAGAAAAGAAAAAAAAACACTGGCGGGCGGCGGCGGCGGCGCGATTGCGAGAGGATCGGTTGATTCCTCGATCGGGTTTCAGGTGGAGGCGATCCGGGAAAGAAGACGAGCGAGTGCGGGTGTGGAGATGGCGGCGGCTCATCTGACCAACCGAGACGGTCCCTTGGAGAAGAAGAGGAAGAAGGTGGTTGCGTGGAGCGAAGAGGGAGAGGTTTCGTCGCCCGATCCTTTCGCCTGGGTTCATCCTCCTGATTCCTTCCGCCAAGAGGAACAGCCCAGACCCGACCAAGAATCATCAGGTCCGTCCGTCGCATCCATTCTTTCCATCAATTTCTCTCGATATATACATCTATTTATCTATTTATTTATGCTCCTGCCTGCCTGCCTGCCTGCAGCTCCGGGCCCTGTAAAAATCCCCACGCTCGACCGCTTCAAACCCCCGACCCGGTTCCACACCGCCGAGCTCTTCTCCGTCCGTGAATCTGGAAGCCAGGCCGTGCTATCCGCTGCCAAATTTCTCCTAGGGGTTTCATCCTCTCTTGGTATGTACTCCCTCCGTTCCATTCCTAAATATAACACCTTCTAGAAATTACACTATAGACTGCATACGTATCAAAATGAGTGAATCTACACTAATTTATGTCCGTATATAGTCCATAGTGAAATCTCTAAAAGGTCTTATATTTAGGAACGGAGGGAATACTCCAGTATATGTATGTGTCAAGCCTCTCTGTTTTTGATTGATTGATCCATCAACTTAATGTATGCATGTACCGATCGTGCTTGAATCACACTACAGATGGTGAACCCCTAAGACGCTGCTCTGGCTTCTGGGTCGACTGGGATGAGGACAGGAAAACCGGCCTTGTTTTGACAACTGCGCGCCTCATTCGCACAAAGGATGCTCCTCACAGCGTCTGGTCAGGCAGCCAAGAGTATGCCCCTCGTGCTCATGTGAGTCACATCTAGTGTTTCTTATATTAATTTCTACCCATGTACCTTCTTTTTCCAGCCCAGCCGCTTCCACCCCCAAATAAATACTTTAATCTCCAGTGTAAATCTAACTGGTTGCAATTCACATGTTTTTTTTGTCTGCTATAGGCCCTTTATTATAACAAAATGGAAACGGCATTATGCCATTTGCTCGCTAAGCATTGTTCAAAAGTCTCCTATAATCTGTTCCACAACTTTTTTTTTAGGTCAATATTCATTTGCTAGATCGCACCAGTGCAAAGGACATGCTTTTGTGCTAGCTATTGGCCTTTTCTAGTTAATAACAAAATGGAAACATCATATGCAATTTGCTTACAAAGCATTATCCAAAAATCTTATACGTACATTCTGTTACAGAACATCTTTTTAGGTCACTGTTCGTTCCAGTGCAATGGACATGCTTTTTGTGCTATTGGCCTCCTATGTGATAACAAAATGGAAACATCATATGCGATTTGTTCAAAAATCTTATAAAATCTGTTCCGGAACTTCTTTTAGGTCACTGTTCATTTGTTAAATGGCACTAGTGCAAAGGGCGAGCTGGTCTACTATCAGCCACATTACGATATCGCTTTCTTGAATGTTGAGGTGCATCAACCAATCGAGTTACCATCTCTTCGTGAAAAAGATGTAGAATTTGCTGAAGAGGTTTTTCAGCTCGGAAGAGACAATTCCTTAAATCTAAGGATAACATATGCTAGGGCAGAGTATCTGAATCCAACCATGTTTGAGCGGCACCACAACGTGTACTTCCATTCTCTAGATGGCCATGACGATGACAATGAGGTAATATATATTATCATGAGATGGTATTATATACATTTGTTACAACTTTGAGTTCTATATTACAATCTATTGTATGTCATTTTCTTGTTATTGTAAACTCTCATGTTTTGTCAATACGAATTGCTGTAGTATGACAATGGGGGGCCAGTTATTGACTTGAATGGAAAAGTTGTCGGACTGGTCAACGACCCTGAGAGATTTGGGTCTTTTATACCTTCATCCATTTTGCTCAATTGTTTGGATTCGTGGAAGAAATATCGGTGCGTTTTTCCTCTCAGCTCTGTGACAGTATCTATTATTGTTTGGCAATGTGTTCTTTCGTATTGTTTCTTTGTATTGTTGTTAGGTCACTTTTATGCAATTTAATGGTCATAAGTTATGTTATGATTTTGAAGGGCGGGCCTGGCACAGTGATAAGTCTCTCCACTTGTGGCCTGGAGGTCCTGGGTTTGAACCAGCCTCCTTGCAAAATTATTATGCAAGGGCAATGCTGTCGGGAAATTCCCACTAGACCTCCGATGGGGCCTAGACGGAAAGAAACAATCAGAACCACTCTTTGATTACAAAATGTTCCGTCATGACAACTATTTATAAGATAGAACTGATAAGACTTTATAATTTTGCTTCGCATGTCTTTAGTACTATCTATAGCCAAAGTGTACAGTAAGGTTAAATGGAAAACTTTGTTTTAGTTTTTTCTCTTAATTTTCATGGACAATTTTCCCGAACCCATCTTTTTCAAGGAGAGCTTGAAGTTAAACCTAGGGGATATTCATGAACAAATAGTTTGTGATACTCAATTGATCTTGTTGAAATATGATGTTTGAATTTTACGTAAAATCATGAAAAAAAATCCTCCTTGAGCATTTTCTAACTACTATTAATGATTCATGCCCTTTGAGCCTTTTGAAATCTATTTGAATCAAAGTATTTGGTTAGTGATGGAAATTTTTGAACATGTCAGATAGAAGTCCTTGTTAAAATAAAGAAAAGATAGAAGTTGGATTCTAGTAAAGATGGCTTATTTTCGAAAGGTCACTTACTTTGTGTATCTTGCTCGAAATATGTTAAATGGTATCTGATTTGGTGTAGGTACATCGCTCGGCCCCATCTTGGGATGACATTTAAGGCCATGAAGCTTCTACAGCCTGCTCATGTTGACATGTTATGGCGTATGTGTAACATTGATGATGGTCTTGTTGTTCAGGAGGTATATAACGCCTTCTTGAAAGTGCTATTTTTCCCATGTGTATATGGTTTAATTATTTGGCAATTGAACCTTAGGTGTCAAAAGGATCTAATGCTGAGATACTCGGAATCCAAAAAGGTGATCTCATTGAATGTATGAATGGAAAATGCATTTCTACCACAATTGAGGTGGGTATATTAGGTATTTGTTAGGTTAATAAAGTGAAAATAAATTATACCTGTGTGATATTCGTTTGCTTCATGCTCTTGACTTCTATGTTTTTTTTCTGGAATTGTCAGTTGGAAAATACATTGATGAGCCTATGCAAAGGCCCTTCAGAAAGTCAAAATGGCCATAATGCTAAAGTTCATATTTCTGTAAGTTCAGTTCTATCTTATAGCAATGGTTCACTTGATCTCTGCCATCCATTCCTTTGTAACAAAGTGTTATTAGCAAAATGTTAGCACTTAGAAATGTGTTATGCTAACTCCATAGGTTGGGGTGTTTCACACACTAAAAAAATACCGAAGTACCAGAGTGTTGACTGCAAATGTATCAGACCTTGGAGAAATTATTGCAAGAGGTACACGTCTCCTCTTTTAACTAGTCCCATCTACAAATTATCTAGATTATCAGTTCATTCTCAAGTATGTATATTCCAGTTTTTTGTAGATTGATTATATTTTAATTCAAATATGTAAGCTTATGTGCATTGTGCAATACACTCCTATGTGACATCCATTTGATGCTTAAAATATCATACCACACTATAAACTATGTTGATATTTTGTGATTTTATATGGTTTTGGTAAATGGGTGGTGTGTAACAAGTAATAAATTGTTGAGAACAGAGTTCATCCATTTTTTTAACCAAAGCATCCATGCTCCATGTTTCTTCGCTTTAGGTGCAGCTTTCTTCACTGGAGTTGTCTTGTCATTTCCTTTGGCAGTGGCCTTTTTCCTAGGTGTTTGCTTAGTAGGAGTCATGTTCACAGAAGATTTCTTCCTAGAGTTAGAAAAACAATATACTAATATAGTTAGTACATGTTCTTCAATCTATTTCCACATGTAAATATGTACAAATCAGGTCCTATATCATCTACAGATTACTCAATAACCCCTTGAGCACTTCTTCCCTGAAATGATTATTGAGCCAAAAACATTACAGTGAGCAGTAAAAATGTGACTAAAAACATGTTCAATACTCTACCTTCTCCTTGGAGTTGTTCTCGAGCTTCTACATGTTCTTCAACCACTTGTGCACATTTGTTTCTGCAATGATTTATAAGATAAAACATAGTGCTCAGTACTAACCATGATATGTAAAGCAAATCAACATGAGAGAACATATTAGTTTGAAGTTGGGTCCTCATCAACATCAGATAAGATCATAAGAATTTTTGTTCGGGTTCCGGCTCCTTGTATGTTTTCTTCGTATGGCCGACTCTTTTACATCTTCTGCACCTGACCACCTTTCTACCAGGTTCAAGAACAATCTCCTAATTCTCTGCTTCCTGTGTCTGCCTGGAGGCCTTTCTGGAGTTTTGGGTGTACTTTAAAAACCGAGTCGATTTTCACCCAGCTGTCTCTCATCTAGTGAATCTCTCATGGATGTTACTGACCCAGCATATGTTGCCCTAAACTTCGCAATGCTGTAATAATCATCCATGTGCTTGGATCTCAGCTCCCCTGATTGAGCAGATGAAGGCCAATGCATGTAGGCATGGCTTCCCAGAAACTTGCCACACTCTGCCTGAACATGTCATATCTTTTATGTTTACGACTTGTCACGTATCATGCCCTTTTTTTTGAAGAATCACGTATCATGCCCTTGTGATTCAGGCATACTTATCTCTGCTTCAAACTCATTTGTCCAAGCAACCGTATGGATCCCAATTGTTTTGCTCAATGCATTAGTTGCTTCATAGTTCATACACTTGGCAAGATCGGCTTTCGAACCTCTTACTTATTTGTCTCCTCACAATAAACATGCCCACAATGAGCTCTCTGATGCAGCTCCTTGAAGTCCTTGATTTGATTGCTATTTTTTTTCTAACCATGCAAAGGGGCTGCATGTATTTTAATAGAAGAAAGAAAAGAGGTTTAGTACATGAAGACCAAGGAAGAAACAACCTTGATGCGACCTGCAGCATTTTAATGGCCCAAACTAAACTGAAACAGGCAACCTGCCAACTTACAACAGCTACCAGTTTGCTCCAGCCCTTAACATTCGCCGGACTCCACAATTTGCAAACCATTTCTTTCCCTCCAGATTGACATTGGGAGCTGCAGTCTTACCGTTAAATTCCGACCATTTCTTTCGCTCCAGATTGACCATAGTTCCCAGGAAACATAGGCTATAAAAAACCTTTTCTCTTGTTTCCTGGAATCGAAAGGCGATCAGAGAGCCACCAGTCTTCGAAGCTGTGATGTTGGGTCCATCATTTTATTGTTAAAACTTTCAGATATGTTACATTATGAGCTATTAGCTTCAGAGAACCCACATCTATACCATAATTTTTTGTGGCAATTAGAAAATCTATATAGCATTTGGATTTTGCCGCATATATCTTCTCCATGTGGCAAGTTTCGTTGTGCAGAGTGCTGTGTGTAAGCTTCACGTCGAAACTTCTTCAGGAAGTTGCCATATCAGTACCTCGTACACTTCCTATGTTCACAATCACGGAATGCATCTGCAAACAGCAGTTTCTAATCCCTTGTAAGCATCGGTTGAAATTGTTGGTTCATATTTTGGGAGTGTATGGCTTTCATGAATGGCTGGTCCAGCAAAAGTAAATTGTTGAGAACAGAGTTCATCCATGTTTATTTTTTTACCAAAAGCATCCATGTTAGTTTATCTGTTAACTTGTAACTTCTAGAATGTTTGTGTCTACCCTTGTGATTTATGAGGCATTAAGTCTGAGTTGTGTAACATTTTGCAAAGAATACGAATTAAATCAATTTAAAAAGGAAGAAAAGAATATGAATTAAACACTGCTTGCATGATCTTGAAAAACATACCCCTTGGGAGAGGTATTTTGCATGCAGAAGAAGGCTTGGTTATTTGACACTCATGTTGTGTTATTCTTTGTAACAGGTACTACAGTCTCTTGAACTGGCTGCCAGAAAAGGCTACTGGATGTTTCCATATTGGACGTACTGTGATGGGTACTCATCTATCACCATATGTAGTTCTATCTACTCTAGATATGTTAGAAATAACTTCTTTACATATAATTTAGCGAGATTTTCTGTTCTGCTAAAAAACGACAGCACATTGGTACCTTGTTAATATCATGTGAAGATCAGTTCAAAAATAAAATTGTTATATCTGATCTTCACATGACATTGGTACCTTGTTAATGTCATGTGAAGAGCAGTTACAAAAAATCATATCTGGCCTTCACATGACATTTCTTTTTGAACTCATCTTCACATGACATTAACATTGGTATCTCAGAGTTCACCCTGATCTTGCCTGAAGAAAGAAACAAACGGTGGCCTTGAATGATGCGAACCTCAAGATCTGAATGAATATATTTGACTTGAAAACTTGAAACCACCGCTAGTGATGACCATTTAAGGGTGTCAGTGTTGATTTGTGCCATAAAACCCACACTCTTTTAGGCTCTTTCATTAATGATGGTTGCTCCTCTTTTGTACTTCTGGTCATTATGGCAGGATGTCTCAGTATTGCAGAACTCAAACCTCTGCCAAATATTCTAATCATTTGTATTTCTGAAGTTGTAGATAATTATATTTTCAGCTAAATTTCTGCTGTAGCATACACATCGTGGCGAGCTGACACTGACAAGCAGAAATTGGACGCCTCAAGTTCCTGAAGTTCGTGGAAAAAAAGAGAACATATTAGACTTAATGAGTGCAGATAATGGAATTCTCAATTTTTATGTGTGCCATTCAAAATATGTGTCTTTAGGACATATTTGTAAGCCTTGGAGCTTGTACATTGGCATGAGATCTCATAAGTTACAGGGAATCAGTGACGCAACATTCAAGATTAGAGTTAGTTTTTTTTTTTTTTTTTTTGGTGAGTGAATGATCAGAGATTTAGTGAGGAAGAGGGAACATGTTTTTTTTTGAGTTGTTCAGGATGATGGGGGATACGGTTTTGGGCTTCCCGTTCCTTCTCTGTTAGGCAAAGCCTAGCTGTATGGATCCTGTTGTAAAACTATCTGCTCCTACTAATAGATACGGCATTTCTCCTTTCAAGTTTTCAAAAAATAATATGCATGTTTGCGATGGAATATGAGTGTACTTTCTTTAAGATGTAATAAAAAAAATACTTGTTTTTGTGATGTGATATGGATACACTTGATTCCATTGTGTGTGCATATGATGAAACAAAAACATTGTGCTTGTATAAGCAATTTGCTTCACACGAGTATATTTTTATCTGATGCTTGAGATGATCACGGATCATTCCTGCTATTAGATTTTTGGATGACCAAGCATTTTTTATTACAATGATTAGATGTTTGATGATGCATTGCAGATTACAACTAGAGAGGTTAAAAAATCTTACCAAAATATTTTCTCTGGAACTATTTGGTCAAATCTTGCATTTGAAAATTTGTATATGACTAGCAGAATGCCCGTGCGTTGCTACGAGCTATGGGGGTATGTTATCTCTAACATCCGGGTTTAACACAAAACCATCATCTCATAACACACCTTTCTTTTTTCTCTCAGAACCTTCCCCTCCCCCCTCGTTCAGTTTTTTGCCGTAGTGATACATTTCTTGCTAGAGGCACTTTCTTTAAAATCAAAGGACGTCCACCTCATTTTCGCCATGCATTGTAACAACAATAAATATTCTTCATGTTAACAATATAATAGAGTGAGTTAAACTAACACATAATATTGATAACAACAAATAACTATAGAGATCATTCTTAAAGGTCCATTAAACTTTGCAAACACACACCAACGTTGGAAGTAAGTGGCAACATGAACACATTCGTATGGTCACCAATAAGCTTCACCTTCATCCCACATACCATTCATTGCTAGAAGTAATTATCGTTCTTCTCTTAGCCGTCATACCCTACATCTTCTACTCTTAGCCTATTCGTTAACCCGTTTCATTGGCGCCAACCAGCACCACATCAACATTAATGTGGTCGCCATCGACGCCTCATCTTCTTTCTCATTCTTTTAGTTCTCGTTCCTACTTATTTTCTATAATACTTATTTTCCTTTTTGTTTCAATTTTTATAACACTCTTTCTTTCTACTATAGCATGAACCATCTGACGAATGTTGTGTCTTGTCCTCATGGGCGAACATTTTGTCAATCGTCAACATGTGGACATCCTACAAAGCCTAGTCATCATCAATTCTGGTGAACGCTATGTTGCCCAAGTCACGAGCGCATGGTGGCCATTGTCCATGTTGGCAAGCGGCGTGTGGCCATGAAGCTGAGAGCTTGTTGATCGTCCTTGCCCACAAACGATTTCAAAATGATTCAACACAATGAACCGCTTGCTTAACTAATTAAGTACAAAAATGATTAATGGCCTATCTAATTCTCTGCATGCCTAATTAACTGCCAACCAAATCAATTAATTATGTGACTAATTGCAAAAATTACCTACTCCCTTCGTCACAGTTAAAAAAGGAAACCGAGCCAATTGCAAATCACCTTGGTCCGAGCGATTTTGGATGTATGCCTTCTAAATTATGACGGAAGAAGTACATCTAATTATATGTAGGCATATATAACTGTTTACCTGATTAATTAATTGCATTAATGACTCGATTGCCAAATTGATTCGGTGCAAAAATATTTCCTATTGAAATGGACCTAATTAATTGCACATGTAATTAAATTTCTAGCTAATAAATTGCATTGAAGGTTTGATTTTCCAATTGATATAGTGCTTGATTTTTAAAATATTTTTCGCACGAATGGATGCTACGAACGACGTCGACGACGATCAAGTATTGTAGGACACATTATGTTAACGAATTTCTTGACATTTGAATGTACACATTTTATTTGAAAAGGTAGCATGTCTGGCTCTCTGTATGACCGTCAAGAAATATAATATGATCGCATCCACAAACGTCAATACGTAATAAGACACAGTATAACACAATATGTAGACACTTCCAATACAATATAAGAAACTTACTTCCCGTAGTCTATAGACACTTGAGAAACCTAGTTCATGTAATTTGTAGAAAATTGAAGAAGGCAAGAAGGTAACAAAAAATGAATATGAAGGTCCACAATTCCCTCATTGGTCCTCGCATATTTGATCCTGGGTTCAGGTGCTTGATCTTTCCAAAAAAAATACAAAGATCTTCTATGAGAGTTATCTGTTACCTTGCATACAATGTATTACCTCAGCATGCACATGACACCCATGGTTGCACGAGCATGTAGCTGCAAGTGAGCTCAACACTAAACCGTGTGTAACATGTACGTGATAGTACCTTCATCATATTCACAAGATCAGCATGTCTCTAGCGTGTCCTCGTTCTTGGTGGATGCCGGGTCAGCGAGGGTGTAGATGGAGATCCAGCTGCGTTGCACCAAGCATCCGTGCAGCTACAGAGCCTGGATTGTGCCGCACCATGCGACGAACGTCGTGGGAACGAGCCTGACAGTAGAAGGTAGGGGTACGGAAGGAGAGGGCAGAGTCCTAGCTACGAAGAGGATGTACACACGGATGTATGAGTTCAGGCCCTTCTCGTGGAGGTAACTGTTGGGGAACGTCGCATGGGAAACAAAAATTTTCCTACGCACACGCAAACCTATCCATGGTGATGAGCATCTACGAGAGGGAGAGTGGATCTACATACCCTTGTAGATCGCTAAGCGGGAAGCGTTAAGAAACGCGGTTGGTGTAGTCGAACATCTTCGCGATCCAAATCGCCGAGCGTCCCGCGATCTCATCACGATCCGTCCCGCGATCCAATCACGATACGTCCCGTGAACTCATCACGATCCGTCCCGCGATCTCATCACGATCCGTCTCACGATCTTGATCACGATCTGTCCCGCGAACTCATCACGATCCGTTCCACGATCTCATCACGAACCGTCTCGCGATCTCGATCACGGTCCTTCCGATCTAGCGCCGAACGGACGGCACCTCCGCGTTCAGCACACGTGCAGCTTGATGACGATCTCCACCGTCTTGATCCAGCAAGATGAGGTGGATAGGAGAGAGAGTTCACCGGCAGCGTGACGGCGCTCCGGTGATGGTGGTGGAGCAATTCCGGCAGGGCTTCGCCTAAGCGCTGCGGAAAAACCGATCTAGAGGAGAAACTGTGCACCGGTGAAACGGGTAGCACGTGGCCGGAAATTCTGTCCAAAAACCACCCAATCCACTAGTATATATAGGAGGAGAGGAGAGGAGAGGCAGCCAAGGCCTTTGGGTCGGCCGAAATAGGAGGTGGGAAGAAATCCTACTTCACCTCCAATCCTAGTTGGAGTAGGATTGCCTCCTATTGGCTGATTTTCCACTTTTTGCTTTAGGACTTTCTCTCCTGCGCCATGGGCCTTTGTGGCTATTTTCCCAGCCCACTAAGGGCTGGTTATTATTCTCCCACAGCCCATGGACCTCTTGGGGTCGAAATACCCCTCCCGGAGGCCTCCCGGTACACTACCGGCACTCCCGGTACACTACCGGCACTCCCGGTACACTACCGATGAGCCCGAAACTTTTCCGGAAACCAAACTGGGACTTCCTATATATGAATCTTTACCTCCGGACCATTCCGGAGCTCCTCGTGATGTCCGGGATCTCATCCGGGACTCCGAACAAACTTCGGTCACCACCATACATAACTCTACACTACCGAAACGTCACCGAACCTTAAGTGTGCAGACCCTGCGGGTTCGAGAACTATGTAGACATGACCGAGACACCTCTACGGTCAATAACCAATGGCGGGACCTGGACATCCACATTGGTTCCTACATATTCTACGAAGATCTTTATCGGTCGAACCTCTATGTCAAGGATTTAGTTAATCCCGTATAACGTCCCCTTTGTTCTTCGGTATGTTACTTGCCCGAGATTCGATCGTCGGTATCTCCATACCTAGTTCAACCTCGTTACTGGCAAGTCTCTTTACTCGTTCCGTAATACAAGATACCGTGACTAACACTTAGCCACATTGCTTGCAAGGCTTGTTGTGATGTTGTATTACCGAGTGGGCCCTGAGATACCTCTCCGTCACACGGAGTAACAAATCCCAGTCTCGATCCATGCCAACTCAACAAACACCATCGGAGATACCTGTAGAGCACCTTTATAGTCACCCAGTTACGTTGCGACGTTTGATACACACAAGGCACTCCTCCGATATCCGTGAGTTGCATGATCTCATGGTCATAGGAACATATACTTGACATGCAGAAAACAGTAGCAATAAACTGACACGATCATATGCTATGTTTGTAGTTTGGGTCTTATCCATCACATCATTCTCCTAATGATGTGATCCCGTTATCAAATGACATCTCATGTCCATGGCTAGGAAACCTTAACCATCCTTTGATCAACGAGCTAGTCCATTAGAGGCATACTAGGGACATGGTTTTGTCTATGTATCCACACATGCATTTAAGTCTCCGATCAATACAATTATAGCATGGATAATAAACGATTATCATGAACAAGGAAATATGATAATAACTAATTTATTATTGCCTCTAGGGCATATTTCCAACAGTCTCCCACTTGCACTAGAGTCAATAATCTAGTTCACATCACCATGTGATTCGCATTGTTATGAATCTAACACCCAATGAGTTTTGGGGCTCGATCATGCTTTGCATGTGAGAGAGGTCTTATAGTCAACGGGTCTGCGATATTCAGATCCGTGTGTACTTTGCAAATCTCTATGTCAAACCGTAAACACTGCTACCACACTCCACTTGGTACTATTTCCAAATGGCTGCTCCACTATACGTATCCAGATTGCTACTACTAGTCATCTGGATAGGTGTTAAAGCTTGCATCGACGTAACTCTTTACGACGAACTCTTTATCACCTCCATAATCAAGAAACATTTCCTTAGTCCTCTGGTTACTAAGGATAATTCCGACCGCTGTCCAGTGATCCACTCCTGGACCACTCTTGTACCCCCTGACAGACTCGTGGCAAGGCACACATAGGTGCGGTACACAGCATGGCATAATATAGAGCCTATGGCTAAGGCATAGGGGACGACATTCATCCTTTCTCTTTCTTCTGCCGTTGTCGAGCTTTGAGTCTCACTCAACTTCACACCTTACAAATCAGACGAGAACTATTTCTCTGGCTGATCCATTTTGAACTCTTTCAAAATCTTGTCAAGGTATGCACTCATTGAAAGTCTCATCAAGCATCTTGATCTATCTCTATAGATTTTGATGCTCAACAATTAGGTAGCTTTATCCAGGTCTTCATTTGAAAAACACTTTTCAAACAACCTTTTATGCCTTCCAGAAATTCTACATTATTTCCGATCAACAATATGTCAACCACATATACTTATCAGAAACTCTATAGTGCTCCCATTCACTTTATTGCAAATACAAGTTTCTCGTAAACTTTGTATAAACTACAAAAACTTTGATCACCTCATCAAAGTGTATATTCCAACTCCGAGATGCTTGCTTCAGTCCATAGAAGGATCACTGAAGCTCTCTCATCTTTTAGCATCCTTAGGACTGACAAAACCTTCTGGTTGTATCACATACAACCTTTCCTTAAGTAAACCGTTAAGGAAACGACGTTTTGACATCCATCTGCCAGATTTCGTAATTGAAAATGCAGCAACTGCTAACATAATTCCAACAGACTTTTAGCATCGCTACGAGTGAGAAAGCCTCCTCGCATTCAACTCCTTGAACTTGTCACAAACAACTTTGCAACAAGTCGAGCTTTACAAATGGTGACATTCACCATCAGTGTCTGTCTTCATTCTAAAGGTCCATTTGTACTCAACGACCTGCCGTCTAACGAGCAAGTCTACCAAAGTCTATACTTGGTTTTCATAAATGGATCCTATCTCGGATTTCATGGTCTCTAACCATTTGTCGGAATCCGGGCCCATCATCGCTTCTCCATAGCTCGTAGGTTCATCGCTGTCCAACAACATGACCTCGAAGACAGGGTTGTCGTACCGCTTAGGAGCAGTACACATCCTTGTCGACCCACGAAGTTCGATAGTAACTTGATCCTGAAGCTTCATGATCATCATCATTAACTTCCTCTTCAACTAACGTAGGCTTCACAGAAACATCTTTCTGCGCTGCGCTACTCTCTGGTTGAACAAAGGTTTAACAACCTCATCAAGTTCTATCTTCCTCCCACTCAATTCTTTCGAGAGAAACCTTTCCTCGAGAAAGGATCCGTTTTAGTAACAACCACTTTGCACTCGGATCTGAGATAGAAGGTTCACCCAACTGATCTTAGGGTATTCTATGAAGATGCATTTGTCCGCCTTGGGTTCGACCTCATTAGGTGAAAACATTTTTCACACAAGTGCCGCAGCCCCAAGTATTAAGAAACGACAGCTTAGGTTTCTATCAAACCATAATTCATATGGTGTCATCTCAACGGATTTAGATGGTGCCCTATTTAAAGTGAATGTAGTTGTCTCTAATGCATAACCCCAAAATTATAGTAGTAAAACGACAAGAGACATCATAGTACGCACCATGTCCAATAGAGCATAACTATGATGTTCGGACACACCATCACACTATGGTGTTCCAGGTGGCGTTTAGTTGTGAAACAACTTTCACATTGTCTTAAGTTGTATGCCAAACTCGTGACTCAGATATTCACCTCCACGATCATATCGCAGTCATTTTTATCTTCTTGTCACGATGATCTTTAAACTTCACTCTGAATTTGCTTGAACCTTTCAAACGATTCAGACTTGTGTTTCATTAAGTAAATATACACTATATCTACTCAAATCATCAGTGAAGGTAAGAAAATAACGATATCCACTGCACACTACAAGACTCACTAGATTGCATACATCAACATGTATCATTTCCAATGAATCACTTGCCCGCTCCATCCAACGGGGTCCTTTAGTCATCTTGCCCAAGAGGCATGGTTCGCATGTCTCAACCGATTCAAAATCGAATGAGTCCAAATATCCATCAGCATGGAGTTTCTACATGCGCTTTATACCAATATGACATTTAGCGGCAGTGCCACAAATATGTGGTACTATCATTATTAACTTTGTATCTTTTGACATCAATGTTATGAACATGTGTAATACTACGATCAAGATTTCAACAAACCATTCTCACTGGGTGCATGACCATTGAAGGTATTATTCATGTAAACAGAATAACCATTATTCTCTAACTTAAATGAATAACCGTATTGCAATAAACATGATCTAATCATGTTCATGCTCAACGCAAAACACCAAATAACATTTATTTAGGTTCGTCACTAATCCTGAAGGTAGAGAGAGCGTGCGATGTTGATCACATCAACCTTGGAAACACTTCCAACACATATCGTCACCTCACCCTTAGCTAGTTCTCCGTTTATTCCGTAGCTTTTATTTCGAGTTACTAACATTTAGCAACCGAACCGGTATCCAATACCCAGGTGCTACTAAGAGTACTAGCAAGGTACACATTAGTAACTCGTATATCAAATATACTTCTATCAATGTTGCCAGCCTTCTTATCTACCAAGTATCTAGGGTTGTTCCGCTTCAGCGACCTCTCACCTCATAATAGAAGCACTTAGTCTCGGGTTTGAGTTCAACTTTGGGTTGCTTCACTGGAGCAGCAACTGACTTGCTATCCATGAAGTTTCCCTCCTTGATCTTGCCCTTTTCGAAACTAGTGGTTTGATTAACCATCAACACTTGACGCTCCTTCTTGATTTCTACCTTCGCGGTGTCAAACATCGCGAACAGCTCAGGGATCAATACTTCTATCCCTGGTGTATTATAGTTCATCACTTAAGTTCTAGTAGCTTTAGTGACAGTGACTTGGAGAACTATATCAATCACTATCTTATCTGGAAGATCAACTCCCACTTGATTCAAGCGATTGTAGTACCCAGACAATCTGAGTACATGCTCAACGATTGAGCTATTCTCCTTCATCTTACAGGCAAAGAATCTTGTTGGAGATCTCATATCTCGCAACACAGGCACGAGCCTGAGATCACAATCTCTGCCCCTAGAACATCTCATATGTTCTGTGACGTTCAAAACGTTTCGGAGCCTCAATTCTAAGCCGTAATGCATGACGCACAAAACTATCAAGTAGTCATCGAAACGTGCCTGTCAGATGTTCACAACATCTATAGACAACGCTAGAGGGGGTGGCGCACCGAGCGGTGCATTAAGGACATAAGCCTTCTGTGCAGCAATGAGGACAATCCTCAGATCACGGACCCAGTCCGCAATATTGCTACCAACATCTTTCAATTCTATTTCTCTAGGAACATATAAAAATACAAGGGAGCCACAACGCGAGCTAGTAATCTACAACATAATTTGCAAAGACACTTTGACTATGTTCATGATAATGAGTTCAATTAATCATATTATTTAAGAACTCCCACTCAAATTGACATCCCTCCGATCATTCGAGTGATACATGATCCAAATTCACCAACTCAAGTCCGATCATCACGTGAGTTGAGGTGGCTGCAATGGTGAACATCATTATGTTGATCATATCTACTATATGACTCATGTTCGACCTTTCGGTCTCTCGTGTTCCGAGGCCATGTCTGTACATGCTAGGCTCGTCAAGTTTAACCCGAGTGTTCTGCGCGTGCAAATCTGGCTTGCACCCGTTGTATGTGAACGTAGAGTCTATCACACCCGATCATCACGTGGTGTCTCAACACGACGAACTTTCGCAACGGTGCACACTCGGGGAGAACACAGTTCATCTTGAAATTCAAGTGAGGGATCACCTTATAATGCTACCGCCGTACTAAGCAAAACAAGGTGCATAAAAGGATTAACATCTCATGCAATTCATAAGTGACATGATATGGCCATGAACTTGTGTTTAAGATCTCCATCTTCGAAACACCGGCATGATCTCCATCGTCACCGGCACAACACCATGATCTCCATCATCTTGATCTCCATCAATGTGTTGCCATTGGGGTTGTGGCGCCAGCCCTGCTTCTACTTCTATTGCTACTGCTTAGCGATAAAGTAAAGCATTACATAGCGCTTAATGATTGACACGCAGGTCATACAATAATTAAAGACAACCCTATGGCTCCTGCCGGTTGCCGTACTCAACGACATGCAAGTCGTGAAATTCTATACATCACATGATCATCTCATACATCACATATATCTCATCATGTAATTGGCCATATCACATCACAACATACCCTGCAAAAACAAGTTAGACGTCCTCTAATTGTTGTTGCATGTTTTACGTGGCTGCTATGGGTATCTAGCAAGAACGATTCTCACCTACGCATAAACCACAACGGTGATACACTAGTTTGCTTTTCAACCTTCTCAAGGACCGCCTTTGTCGAATCCGATCCAACTAAAGTGAGAGAAACTGTCACCCGCAAGCCATCTAGGCAACAAGTTGCGTCGAGGGAACCGGTCTCTCGTAAGCGTACGAGTAATGTTGGTCCGGGCCGCTTCATCTCACAATCCCGCTGAACCAAAATACGACCAAGGGAGGAAGCAATCTAAGAATCAACGCCCACAAACCTTTTGTGTTCTACTCGAGATCTCATCGAACCATCAACCTAGCTCATGATGCCACTGTTGGGGAACGTCGCATGGGAAACAAAAATTTTCCTACGCACACGCAAACCTATCCATGGTGATGAGCATCTACGAGAGGGAGAGTGGATCTACATACCCTTGTAGATCGCTAAGCGGGAAGCGTTAAGAAACGCGGTTGGTGTAGTCGAACATCTTCGCGATCCAAATCGCCGAGCGTCCCGCGATCTCATCACGATCCGTCCCGCGATCCAATCACGATACGTCCCGTGAACTCATCACGATCCGTCCCGCGATCTCATCACGATCCGTCTCACGATCTTGATCACGATCTGTCCCGCGAACTCATCACGATCCGTTCCACGATCTCATCACGAACCGTCTCGCGATCTCGATCACGGTCCTTCCGATCTAGCGCCGAACGGACGGCACCTCCGCGTTCAGCACACGTGCAGCTTGATGACGATCTCCACCGTCTTGATCCAGCAAGATGAGGTGGATAGGAGAGAGAGTTCACCGGCAGCGTGACGGCGCTCCGGTGATGGTGGTGGAGCAATTCCGGCAGGGCTTCGCCTAAGCGCTGCGGAAAAACCGATCTAGAGGAGAAACTGTGCACCGGTGAAACGGGTAGCACGTGGCCGGAAATTCTGTCCAAAAACCACCCAATCCACTAGTATATATAGGAGGAGAGGAGAGGAGAGGCAGCCAAGGCCTTTGGGTCGGCCGAAATAGGAGGTGGGAAGAAATCCTACTTCACCTCCAATCCTAGTTGGAGTAGGATTGCCTCCTATTGGCTGATTTTCCACTTTTTGCTTTAGGACTTTCTCTCCTGCGCCATGGGCCTTTGTGGCTATTTTCCCAGCCCACTAAGGGCTGGTTATTATTCTCCCACAGCCCATGGACCTCTTGGGGTCGAAATACCCCTCCCGGAGGCCTCCCGGTACACTACCGGCACTCCCGGTACACTACCGGCACTCCCGGTACACTACCGATGAGCCCGAAACTTTTCCGGAAACCAAACTGGGACTTCCTATATATGAATCTTTACCTCCGGACCATTCCGGAGCTCCTCGTGATGTCCGGGATCTCATCCGGGACTCCGAACAAACTTCGGTCACCACCATACATAACTCTACACTACCGAAACGTCACCGAACCTTAAGTGTGCAGACCCTGCGGGTTCGAGAACTATGTAGACATGACCGAGACACCTCTACGGTCAATAACCAATGGCGGGACCTGGACATCCACATTGGTTCCTACATATTCTACGAAGATCTTTATCGGTCGAACCTCTATGTCAAGGATTTAGTTAATCCCGTATAACGTCCCCTTTGTTCTTCGGTATGTTACTTGCCCGAGATTCGATCGTCGGTATCTCCATACCTAGTTCAACCTCGTTACTGGCAAGTCTCTTTACTCGTTCCGTAATACAAGATACCGTGACTAACACTTAGCCACATTGCTTGCAAGGCTTGTTGTGATGTTGTATTACCGAGTGGGCCCTGAGATACCTCTCCGTCACACGGAGTAACAAATCCCAGTCTCGATCCATGCCAACTCAACAAACACCATCGGAGATACCTGTAGAGCACCTTTATAGTCACCCAGTTACGTTGCGACGTTTGATACACACAAGGCACTCCTCCGATATCCGTGAGTTGCATGATCTCATGGTCATAGGAACATATACTTGACATGCAGAAAACAGTAGCAATAAACTGACACGATCATATGCTATGTTTGTAGTTTGGGTCTTATCCATCACATCATTCTCCTAATGATGTGATCCCGTTATCAAATGACATCTCATGTCCATGGCTAGGAAACCTTAACCATCCTTTGATCAACGAGCTAGTCCATTAGAGGCATACTAGGGACATGGTTTTGTCTATGTATCCACACATGCATTTAAGTCTCCGATCAATACAATTATAGCATGGATAATAAACGATTATCATGAACAAGGAAATATGATAATAACTAATTTATTATTGCCTCTAGGGCATATTTCCAACAGTAACAGCCCTACATCTCAGTGCTCTGGAGCTTTGTCATGTGGAATGTAAAGATTACAGTGGTTGCGAACTCTTGTGCCAGAGGGGAGGAGCGGCTTATAAAGAGTTCGCTGCCCCTCATAATTACCAGGCATCCAAGGGTCCGATCGTGGGTTTAAAGACTAGCGTTACTAGTAACGTTCATCATAATTGCTACTAATGACGACCGGTCTAACGCCTGCCTGATGGTCTCCTGGTGGTGGCTCCTGGCCTTCTGGTGTCGACTGGAAGTGAAGTCCTCCGAGTGACAGGCGACCATTGAGTGGAGGAAGAAGTCTTCGAGTGGATTGCTTGTCGAGTGACTTGAGCTCCATGAGGAATCCAGTCAGGATCTTTCCTGTGGTCTTTAAGTCCTCCAATGCGGTGTCCTTAGGTAGGGTATCTAGGTCAGGCCTAAGACCCTACCCTAGGTACATATCCTCGTCATTAGCCCCCGAGTGGATCAGGGTTCAAGTGGTGAATGAGGGCATCGATGCCAGCTTAGAATAAGGCATCAAATCTTCCGAATGAAATTCGGGGCTTCAACGAAACTTGCATCGACTGAACTCTTCATCATTCGCCTGAATCAATTCAGCTTTTGAAAGTGTCCGAGTGAATGTTCAATGTCAATTTTATTTCGAGTGATCTGAAGGAATCTTTGGAAGTGACGGGTCGGTCTGTCAGACCCGGATTTCGCGGGATACGAAAATTTGGGAAGCGCGCGTGCTCGCGACGATGACGCCACAACCAGAGCAAGTGGGGCATGAAGCCTCGATTCTTGTGCCGGTAATTTCGCCACGTACAAGGCGTTGTCTGCGGTTGAGATGTGCGATGATCTCACGGGTCCACCCGTTAGTGAAGCACTCGGCGAGATATAAATCCTTAAGCGTCGCGGATTGCACAGTACTCTTCCCCCAATTTCCTCTCTTCCTCCGCCCCCTCCGTCTCAAGTGCCACACTCTGTTCCCCTTCGGCGAGTCCAACCACCGTGATGACGAAAGGGGTCATGGATAAGTTAGAGTATGCCAAGAAGGGAGCGGCGAAGAGAAAGGGCAAGAAGCCTTCGACCGCTCGGTTCACCGCGCCGCCGAGATGGATCCAGGGGGATTTTCTCCCCTCGGTGGTCACCCACGCGGACATTAACAACTTGGTCGTCGATGGGCTAGTAGCGGACGACGCTTGGAGGTTGCCGGAGGGGGAGCTCGAGCCGGAACCACGCGAAGGGGAACGGGTTCTCCTCCTCTCCCATGTGTGAAAGTGTTTTTTCTATGCCTCCCCATCCATTCATTAGAGGGTTTCTAAACTTCTTTGGAGCTCAGCTCCACCATTTTCCGCTGAATGCCATCTCCTATTTGTTTGCTTTCATTACCTTCTGTGAATGCTTCCTGGACTGTCCCCCTCACTAGGGACTGTTCAAGCACAATTTCATGGTTAGATCTCAGACGGTGAAGAAGGCTCTCCCTGAGGATGGAAAAACTCATGTAGTGCAGCTGTGTGGAGGCCTAGGAATTCAAAAGAGAGCTCGTAGTTCTTTCCCTTCCATGACCTTTCCTGAATCTGTTAGAGGTTGGCAATCGACATGGTTTTACTGCAAAGACATAGCTTCTCCCAACATGTCGACTGGTCTTTCCCCATTCACATCCGATCAGCCGTCCCCAAGTCCCTAAAGGTGTCAGAAGGAGAAGAAGTCCAAGTGGAAATCTTGGTGGACGTTGTAGTGAAACTTGTTCGAGGCGGAGTGACAGGTATGGATCTCCTGGAGACCTTTCTCAGTCGATGGGTCCAGCCACTCCAGGCCAGGGACCACACCATGTGGCACTATTCAGGCCCCGAGGACTCGACTCGGACGCGTCCAGAAGAGGTTTCGCAGGCAACTGTCGAGCAGTTGCTTCGCAGCATCAATGGAGCCTGCGACATTCCATTAGGAGCCAAGGGAATCCATCCTTACTCAGCCGAGAATCCGCCTAAGAATCTGGTAAATAATGCTACTTCTCCACAATGTCACCAGAAATTGGCTAGTTGATGTGAGATTTCTTGACTTGCGTTGGGTTTTCCCTTGAAGAGGAAAGGGTGATGCAGCAAGCTAGCGGTAAGTATTTCCCTCAGTTTGAGAACCAAGGTATCAATCCAGTAGGAGTAACAAGATGAGGCAACAAGGAACCTGCACAAACACAAAAGTGCGCACCCAACGCGATAAAGAGGTTGTCAATCTCTTCACGATTGTTTGCAAAGTGAGATCTGATAGTGATAGTAGATGAATATAAATTAGTAAATAAAATTGCAGCAATGTATTTTTTGGTGTTTTTATGTCTAGATCTGAATATATAATATGTAAAATAGACCCGGGGGCCATAGTGTTTACTAGAGGCTTCTCTCATGATAGCAAGTATTACGGTGGGTGAATAAATTACTGTTGAGCAATTGATAGAATAGCGCAAAGTCATGATGATATCTAAGGCAATGATCATACATATGGGCATCACGTCCGAGACAAGTAGACCGATACTTTCTGCATCTACTACTATTACTCCACACATCGACCGCTATCCAGCATGCATCTAGTGTATTAAGTTCATAACAAACGGAGTAACGCTTTAAGCAAGATGACATGATGTAGAGGGATAGATTCATGCAATATGATATAAACCCCATCTTTTTACCCTTGATGGCAACAACACGATACGTGCCTCGCTACCCCTTCTGTCACTAGGTGAGGACACCGCACGGTATGAACCCAAAACTAAGCACTTCTCCCATTGCAAGAATCATAGACCAAGTTGGCCAAACGAAACCTATAACTCGAAGAGACTTACAAGGATATGAAATCATGCATATAAGAATTCAGAATTGACTCAAATAATATTCATAGATAATCTGATCATAAATCCACAATTCATCGGATCTCAACAAACACATCGCAAAAGAAGATTACATCGGATAGATCACCATGAAGATCATGGAGAACTTTGTATTGAAGATCAAAGAGAGAGAATAAGCCATCTAGCTACTAGATATGGACCCGAAGGTCTGATGTGAACTACTCACGCATCATCGGAGAGGCAAGGGAGGCAATGGTGTTGATGAAGATGGCCTCCGGCGATGAATTCCCCTCCGGCAGGATGCCGGAACGGTCTCTCGATTGGTTTTTGGTGGCTCTGGAGGTCTGAGGCGGCGGAACTTGCGATCTTGATCTGTTTCCGAGGGTTTTGGTATTTATAAGACCGTATGACGGTGGAAACGTGCGGAGGTGGGCCACGAGGAGGCCACGAGCCCCCTAGCCGCGACCTAGGGGGGCCGCGCCTCCCAGGCTCGTGGCTCCCTCGGCCCACTTCTCTGGTATTTCTTCCTTCAGGTATTTTTGATATTTTTCATAAAAAATCACGGCCAAAGGTTTATTCCATTTGGACTCCGTTTGATATTCCTACCTGAAAAAGATCAAAAACACGGAAAAAACAGGAACTGGCACTGGGCACTGAGTTAATAAGTTAGTCCCAAAAATCATATAAAATAGCATATTCATGCATATAAAACATCCAAAGTTGATAATATAATAGCATGGAACAATCAAAAATTATAGATATGTTGGAGACGTATCAAGCATCCCCAAGCTTAACTCCTACTCGTCCTCGAGTAGGGAAGTGATAAAGACCGAATTTTTGATGTGGAATGCTACCCAACATATTTGTTTTATGTAATCTCTTTATTATGGCATGAATGTTCAGATCCATAATATTCAAACCAATAGTTCGATATTGACATGAAAACAATAATACGTCAAGCATAATAGCAAAGTGATCATAAACTTTTGAAATAACAAGGCCAAAGAAAGTTATCCCTACAAAAATCATATAATCTGGCTATGCTCCATCATCCCCACACAAAGAATTTAAATCATGCACAACCTTGGTATTGGCCAAGTAATTGTTTTCACACTCTTACTTTCTCAAACCTTTTTCAACTCTCATGCAATATATGAGCGTGAGCCATGGATATAGCACTATAGGTGGAATAGAGTGTGGTGAAGGTTGTGAGGCAAAAAGAGGGAGATGGTCACATCGACTCGGCGTATCAATAGGCTATGAAGATGCCCATCAATAGATATCAATGTGAATGAGTAGGGACTGCCATGAAACGGATGCACTAGAGCTATAAGTGTATGAAAGCTCAAAATGACAACTAGTGGGTGTGCACCCAACTTGCTTGCTCATGAAGACCTAGGGCAATTTTGAGGAAGCCCATCATTGGAATATACAAGTCAAGTTACATAATTAAAATTTCCACTAACATATGAAAGTGACAAAACAAGAGACTCTCCATCTTGAAGATCATGGTGCTATTTTGAAGCACAAGTGTGGAAAAAGATAGTAGCATTGTCCCTTCTCTCTTTTTCTCTCATTTTTTTGTTTGGGCTCTTTGACCTCTTTTTTTGGCGGTCTTCTTTGGCCTCTTTTATTTCCTCACATGGGACAATGCTCTAATAATGATGATCATCACACTTTTATTTACTTACAACTCGATACTTAGAACAATAATGACTCTATATGAATGAAAGTGATGGCACATGTCATGAGACAGAACGGTGAAAGTTGCATGGCAATATATCTCGGAATGGCTATGAAAATGCCATAATAGGTAGGTATGGTGGCTGTTTTGAGGAAGACATATGGTGGGTTTGTGCACCAGCGAAAGTTGCGCAACACTAGAGAGGCTAGCAATGGTGGAAGGTGAAAGTGCATCTATACCATGGACTCACATTAGTCATGAAGAACTCACATACTTATTGAGAAAGTTTTATTAGTAATCGAAACAAAGTGCTAAACGCATACTCCTAGGGGAAGGGTTGGTAGGAGTTAACCATCGCGCGATCCCGACCTCCACACAAAGGATGACAATCAATAAATGCATTATGCTCTGACTTCCTAACATAGCGGTTCACCATAGGTGCATGCTACGGGAATCACTAACCTCAACACAAGTATTTCTAGATTCACAACACCCTACTAACATAACTCTCATATTACCATATCCATATCTCAAAACTAATCATGAGGAATCAAACTTCTCTTACTAATCAATGCACTTGAATATGAAAGTTTTTATTATATCCTCTTTGGATGCCTATCATATTTAGGACTAATTTCATAACACACGTCAATTACCAAGTTTCTCAGAGAGAGGGCACTCTCAAAATGATATAAGTGAAGATTATAGAGTTTTGATTTCTACAAAATATGACATCACCGTGCTCTACAAAGATTTAGGTGAAGCACTAGAGCAAAATTTATCTAGCTCAAAAGATATAAGTGAAGCACATGGGAGCAAAATTATCAAGCTCAAAAGATATAAGTGAAGCACATGTGAGATAATATTACCAATCTCAAAATATGTAAGTGAAGCACATGGGACCAAAATCATCTAGCTCAAAAGATATAAGTGAAGCACATGTGAGCTAATATTGCCTAACTCAAAAGATATAAGTGAAGCTCATTGAGTATTCTAACAAATTCACGATGAGTGCATGTCCCTCTTCAAAAGGTGTGCAGCAAGGATTATTGTGATAAAACAGAAAACAAAGACTACTATAACACACGACGCTCCAAGCAAAACACATATTATGTGATAAATAAAAATATAGCTCCAAGTAACGTTATCGATGGATTGAAGACGAAAGAGGGGATGCCTTCCCGGGGCATCCCCAAGCTTAGGCTTTTTTGTGTCCTTGAATTTGGCTTGGTATTCCTTGGGAATACCCAAGCTTAGGCTCTTTCCACTCTTTATTCCATTGTCCATAAGAACATCACCCAAAACTTGAAAACTTCACAACACAAAACTTAAACAGAAACTCGTGATAGCATTAGCATAAGAAATTAAACCACCAACTTTTCATGTGCTGTAGTAAACTTGATTTCCATTTATATTGATGTTATATTACTGTATTCTCACTTTCCCATGACTTTTACCCCCCAATACTAACCATAGTCTCATCAAAATAAGCAATCAACACAACAAAAACAGAATCTGTCAAAAACAGAACAGTCTGTAGCAATCTGTATATTTTGAAAACCTCTGCTAACTCAAAAATTCTGAAAAAATATGACAATTAGGGAAATTTTCATATGAATCATCAGCAAAAATAATAAACTCAAAATATCTTTCTTTATGGGAATGAAAAATAATTTCGTGAGCAGAAAGTTTCTGTCTTTTTCCAGCATGATTAAACAACTATCACCAAAACTAATCATAAAAGTTCTACTTGGCACAAACACTAATTAAAACATAAAAAACACATTCATAAAAGAATCATGATGGTTTTGACTCAACAAAACAGAAATTAAGAATCAATAATAAATCTATTCATTGGGTTGCCTCCCAACAAGCGCTATCGTTTAATGCCCCCTAGGTAGGCATAAGACAATGAAATCAAGTATTATCATCTTTAGTGCTCAAACCATAAATAGCTCTCATAATGGATTCATAAGGCAATATTATTTTATTTCTAGGGAAGTGTTCCATGCCCTCATCATTAGTAGGGAGTTCTTTAATTTTATCAATAATTATACTCCTAGGTAAGCAACAAAGATAATCTTTAGTGATGGTAGGTGCTCTTAAGATATCAAGATAAGTAGGGTGAACACTCAACATTTTAAGATCTTCATCTCTCTTACTAGGTGGTTCAACATTATTTTTAGGGACATAAACAAGCTTAGTGGCCTTATTGTGGGCAAACTTTGGAGTGTTTTGAACGACAGCAAAAGCGGAACCCAAGTTGATTATAACATCCTCTAGTTTGCCAATTCTAGCGAAATCATGATCTAGTTTTTCGTTAACTATGGGTTCCTTCTCCTTTAAATTTTTCAAAGTCATTTCCACCTTGGATCCATATTGAGTGATTTGATTGTGGATCTTTTTATCCAAATTTTCAATGAGTTCTATCATAGCAACTTTATTTTCAATAATATCAAGCTTACGCATCACATGTTCCAAAGTTAAAGTAGTTCCATTAACCATGAGTGGGGGTGATCTTACCAAATTTAATAAAGCACCATAAGAATCAACGGTATGGCTACCCAAGAAATTTCCGCCTACGATGGTGTCAAGAACATACCTATTCCAAGGGGAAATACCCACATAAAAATTGCGAAGTAAAACAGTAGTAGATTGCTTACGAGTAGATCTATTCTGAGCATCGCAAATTCTATACCAAGCATATTTTAAGTTTTCTCCCTCATTTTTTTTAAAGTTAAGAACCTCGCTCTCGGGAGTAACAATCATAGCGATAGGACTAGCTATAAGGATAAGTAAACTAACCCACACAAGCAAACGGAAAGCAAGCAAAAGAAAGAGGCGAACGAAAAAGGCAAATAATGTAAATGCAAGAGATGAGTTTGTGATAGGTACTTGTAGATATGCTTCACTTGAATACTCCCTGACAACGGCGCCAGAAATTCTTCCTGCTACTTCTCCACAATGTCACCAGAAATTGGCTAGTTGATGTGAGATTTCTTGACTTGCGTTGGTTTTTCCCTTGAAGAGGAAAGGGTGATGCAGCAAGGTAGCAGTAAGTATTTCCCTCAGTTTGAGAACCAAGGTATCAATCCAGTAGGAGTAACAAGATGAGGCAACAAGGAACCTACACAAACAAAAGCAAACTTGCACCCAACGCGATAAAGAGGTTGTCAATCTCTTCACAATTGTTTGCAAAGTGAGATCTGATAGTGATAGTAGATGAATATAAATTAGTAAATAAAATTGCAGCAAGGTATTTTTGGTGTTTTTATGTTTAGATATGAATATATAATATGTAAAATAGACCCGGGGGCCATAGTGTTCACTAGAGGCTTCTCTCATGATAGCAAGTATTATGGTGGATGAACAAATTACTGTTGAGCAATTGATAGAATAGCGCAAAGTCATGACGATATCTAAGGCAATGATCGTACATATAGGCATCACGTCCAAGACAAGTAGACCGATACTTTCTGCATCTACTACTATTACTCCACACATCGACCGCTATCCAGCATGCATCTAGTGTATTAAGTTCATAACAAACGGAGTAACGCTTTAAGCAAGATGACATGATGTAGAGGGATAGATTCATGCAATGTGATATAAACCCCATATTTTTACCCTTGATGGCAACAACACGATACGTGCCTTGCTACCCTTCTATCACTAGGTGAGGAAACCGCACGGTATGAACCCAAAACCAAGCACTTCTCCCATTGCAAGAATCATAGATCAAGTTGGCCAAACGAAACCTATAACTCGAAGAGACTTACAAGGATACGAAATCATGCAGATAAGAATTCAGAATTGACTCAAATAATATTCATAGATAATCTGATCATAAATCCACAATTCATCGGATCTCAACAAACACATCACAAAAGAAGATTACATCGGATAGATCACCATGAAGATCTTGGAGCACTTTGTATTGAAGATCAAAGAGAGAGAAGAAGCCATATAGCTACTAGCTATGGACCCGAAGGTCTGATGTGAACTAGTCACGCATCATCGGAGAGGCAAGGGAGGCAATGGTGTTGATGAAGATGGCCTCCGGTGATGAATTCCCCTCCGGCAGGATGCCAGAACGGTCTCCCGATTGGTTTTGGTGGCTCTGGAGGTCTATAGCGGCGGAAGTTGCAATCTTGATCTGTTTCCGAGGGTTTTGGTATTTATAAGACCGTATGGCGGTGGAAACGTGCGGAGGTGGGCCACGAGGAGGCCACGAGCCCCCTAGCCGTGGCCTAGGGGGGGCCGCGCCTCCCTGGCTCGTGGCTCCCTCGGCCCACTTCTCTAGTATTTCTTCCTTCAGGTATTTTTGATATTTTCATAAAAAATCACGGCAAAAGTTTTATTCCATTTGGACCCCGTTTGATATTTCTACCTGAAAAAGATCAAAAACACGGAAAAAACAGGAACTGGCACTAGGCACTAAGTTAATAAGTTAGTCCCAAAAATCATATAAAATAGCATATTCATGCATATAAAACATCCAAAGTTGATAATATAATAGCATGGAACAATAAAAAAATATAGATATGTTGGAGACGTATGAAATAACACCTTGTCGATTGAAGTACTTTACTGTCGAGTGATTGATTGATTTGCTGACTAACTTCATTGTTTGAACCATGCAGGAGTGGACGCACATGTACTCGCCTGTGCCCAATGGGAATCAGCCTAAAGATGGAGGGGAGAGCAAGGGCGGAAGTGTTGACATCGTCGGCTCCTCTGACTCTGAAGACGTATATGAAGACTCGGGTGAGAACCAGGAGGAAGTCAAGTCTCCTCCTTGCATCGAACGCCGTTCTAAGTCCCGCCAAGACCCTGCGACCGCCATGGAGAAGGCCCCATTCCCGAGTGAGAAGAACCCAAAATGGAGTCGACCCTCGACCGTCGAGTGGAGTGAGCGATCGGCAAAGCAACCCAATCCGAATGTAACCAAACCCCGCAAAGCTCTGCCACGCATGAGGATGGCTGTGCCTGTCGTCTCCACATGAGTATTTACTTTCGAATTTTCGCTAACGATTGTGACTTTGAACTCTTGTTGACCGAGTGTCGTTTGATCTGTCAGAGCTGCTACTTCAGTGACGTCACCTCAACGTGAGGGAGGGGAAGCAATGGACGTAGACACTGCGGATGCAGCCACTTCCCACAGAGGTAAATGAATCTTCAGTTCTGCTTCTCGAATACGATTTGTCGATTGCAAAAGTTAATATTGCCAATTGATAACTGCAGAAATCATCCAGCTGGAAGATGATGAAGAACACCCTGGGGACACGGGAGGCGGAGGTGAGACCCTAGGCACCCCGCGCATACGTACTTGAAGAACTTCGTCCGCGCAGACGCCTCAACAGTCGACCGCCGGATCTTCCCAGGGGATAAGCGACTCAACACAAATCACAGCTAACCCTGCAGTGCCTCTGTCGAGTGCCCCACCACCTTCTTAGACCACCTTGACTGCCCCAGCCATTACGCCGATCCCGCTAGTGACAACTTTTCCTCTGCACCGCATTCCAGAAGACCAGACCGGAGCAGCAAAGGAGGCCATGATCTAGGTGGAGCAGATGATGTTGCACACAAAGGAAGCATACGAGGCCAGCAAGCTGGCCTACGACGCTAGCACAACGCTTCACACCAATGTTCGAGTAAGTTCGATTGTAAGTACATTTCCGATTGAATTGCTATCTTCTTTGGTTGTACACCCACTGGGTGTTTGTTTTCCGCTTGTAGAATGTTTGAAGGTTCTCAACTCGAATAGATCAGGTCTTTAATCGAGTAGGTTTTGGTCCAGTGGGGGCACTCCGAGTGCACCCACTAGGTGTAGTCCCCGAGACCGTTGTCGAGTGCTTGCACCGGAGGAGGTCTTAGAGTTTGTTGTATGCGGGATACATTTGCCGTTGATCGCACCACTCCGAGGCTACCTTGTAGGTTTCATGGATATCATTGATCAACCATGATATGGTGTTATTCCAAGGGTGCGGAGTGGGGTGGTATGTCACTTGACAGATCGAGTGATGGATATGCTTATGCTTGCGCATGTTTTTTCTTCTTCTGCCACTCGACAGGTCGAGAGTTAGCAGATCCAGTGGGGACACGCTAAGTGCAACCACTGGGTGTAGTCCCTGAGACCGCCACCATTCTAAGTCAATTTTCAACGGTCTCAATCTTTGTCGACTGTATATCATTAATCTCCCTCCCATTCCTTCTTCTCAACATTATTATGTCAAGACTTTGAAAAAGAAACTGAAGAGATAGATCCCAACTTGGATCCCACCAAGTCACCCGTTGGAGATGCGATGGCTATGAATATGTTCAGACTCAATGTCAGGATCCAAGGGGTCCAGGCATACGTCGTCCGACTAAAAACTGTGATGGAGAGGATCGACAAGGAACTGTGGCCTGAAGACACTCTTCAGCTTGATCTCACATCCATGATCGCACGCCTTAACGACCTTCCCAATCGAGTGCAAGCCTGGAAGAAATCTGCTGCTTGCTGCGGAGCTGACGTGGCGCTCTCCCTTGTCAGGGTCCATTGGCAAGAGAAAAATTGAAGGAGCTCCGAGTGGTGAACACGAAGAAACTTTAGTTTGAAGATTTCATGGAGACCTTCATCGAGGCAGCGACCAGGATTGCAGACGACATCTACTTGGACACGTTCGTCGAGCCAGCCAGCCCGTCGGGTGCTTGACCTTTGGGAAAAACTTTATTTGCCACGGTATGCCGAGTGGAATTGTATCAGCTTTAAAACTTCATTCAGGCCTTAAGCCTGAGCATGTTTGCTTTCTCGCGAAACATTTATCCGCGATTAAACCTTTGGATTTGTCAGCATTTGACTTTCAATCATTTGTTTGACTGAATTTGCTTTTTGACTTAGGCAAAACCTGGTTCACAGCTAAGTCCCCGGGTGTGAGGATCGCTCAACACTCGGAGTATCTTTGAACCTAAGCGAAGACTGATTCACAAATAGGTAGTCAAGAGGATGGACTATTATCCACTCGGTAAGGATTTTAACTTAGGCGAAAGCATGTTCACAGCTAAGCCCCCGAGTGTGAGGATTGCTCAACACTTGGAGTATCTTTAAACCTAGGCAAAGACTGATTCGCAAATCGGTCGTCGAGTGGATGGACTGTTATCCACTCGGCAAGGTTCTAAACTTAGGTGAAAGCATGTTCGCATCTAAGCCCCTGAGTGTCAGGATTGCTGAACACTCGGAGAGGAGTTTTGAACTTAGACGAAGGCTGGTTCATAGCTAAGTCGTCGAGTGTATGGACTACTATCCAGCCGACAGGGTTTTTAACTTAGGTGAAAGCATGTTCGTAGCTAAGCCCCCGAGTGTGAGGATTGCTCTACACTCGGAGAGGAGTTTTGAACTTAGACGAAAGCTGGTTCGTAGCTAAGTCGTCGAGTGAATGGACTGCTATCCACCTGACAAGGTTTTTAACTTAGGCGAAAGCATGTTTGCAGCTAAGCCCCCGAGTGTGAGGATTGCTCGACACTCGGAGAATTCCCAAGTGTGAAACTGTACGATCGGAATCGACATAAAACTGCGGAAGTCTGATTTGCATAGATGAAGTATTTTTATTACATCAAAAACCCTTCTGTCTTTAAGTATAAAAGCGTCAGAGCAGATCTGCATTCCAGGCCCGTGGCTCGTCTATCTGCTTCTTGAGGTTATACAAGTGAGAGGATCCATTGTTCAACACTTTGGTGACGATGAAGGGACCTTCCCACGCTAGAGCAAGCTTGTTGGGTCACTGTTGATCCACTCGAAGCACCAAGTCTCCCTCATGAAATGACCGACTCTTGACATTCTTCGCATGGAAGCGCCGTATATCTTGCTGATAAGCCGTAGTCCGGATCAGAGCCATCTCTCGCGCTTCTTCCAGGAGATCGATGCCATCTTGCCTAGCTTGTTCAGCTTTAGCTTCAGAATAAAGTTCCACTCGGGGAGAATTGTGAAACAAATCACTCGGCAGGATAGCTTCGGCTTCATAGACCAGGAAAAAAGGATTCCGTCCAGTCGACCGATTAGGCGTCGTTCTCAGGCTCCATAAAATAGACGGCAGCTCAGTTACCCAGGCTCCGACAGCATGATCCAAGTCGCGTATGAGGCGAGGCTTCAGACCTTGCAAGATGAGGCCATTGGCATGCTCAACTTGTCCATTGGTTTGAGGATGTGCAACAGACGCATAATCCACTCAAGTGCCTTGGGAGGTGCAGAAGTTTCTGAATTCTTCCGAGTCAAAGTTGGTGCCGTTATCCATGATAATGCTGTGAGGAACGCCGTATCGAAAAATTATTTCCCTCATGAATGTGACCACCGTGCGGGAGTTCAACTTCTTGATTGTCTTGGCTTCTATCCATTTTGTAAATTTGTCGACTACAACCAGCAAATGAGTGAATCCACCTTTTCCAGTCCAAAAGGGACCAACCATGTCGATTCCCCAAACAGCAAACGGCCAGGCGAGGGGAATCATCTTCAGAGCAGATGCCGGCTTGTGTGAAAAGTTTGCATAGAACTGGCATCCATCGCAATGATCAACAATATCTTTAGCCATCTCGTTAGCCCGTGGCCAGAAGAAACCAGCTTGGTATGCTTTAGCGACGATTATCCGTGAGGACGCATGATGACCGCAAGTTCCCGAGTGGATTTCATCCAGAATCAGTCGACCTTCTTCAGTGGAGATGCAACGCTGCGTCACGCCAGTCACACTTTCTCTGAACAGCTGATCCACAATCATAGTAAAGGCTTTCGACCTACGCACAATATGTCGAGCTTCTGTCTCGTCTTCAGGGAGTTCTTGTCTGAGGATATAGGCAATGTAGGGCACCGTCCAATCAGGAATGACAACCAAAATATCCATGACCAAATCAATTACTGCAGGGACATCGACTTCAGTCGGATCAGTGGAGCTCATAGCTTGCGGGGGATCTTCGGTGAAAGGATCTTCTTGTACCGAAGGAGTATGGAGGTGTTCTAAAAACACATTACTGGCGATAGGTCTTCGAGTGGACCCAATCTTCGCTAACTCATCAGCTGCTTGATTCTTCACTCGAGGAACATGATGAAGTTCCAGACCTTCAAATTTCTTCTCTAGATTTCCGACAGCACTGCAGTATCCAGTCATAGCAGGGTTTCGAACATCCCACTCTTTCATCACTTGATTGACCACCAAACCTGAATCGCCATAGACCATCAGGTGCTTGACGCTGAGTGAGATAGCCATGCGCAACCCATACAAAAGTGCTTCATATTCTGCCTCATTGTTGGAGGAAGTGAAGTGAATTTGCAAGACATAACTGAGCTTATCGCTCTTTGGAGGTATCAAGACAACACCAGCACCGGACCCATTCAACATTTTAGAGCCATCAAAGAACATGGTCCAGTGTGCCGAGTGAATCGGGGTTGGCTGTTGCTGTTCAATCCACTTGGCAATAAAAACCACAAGTGCCTGATACTTGATCACTTTCTTGGCTTCAAACTTAATGTCAAAGTATAAGAGTTCGATTGCCCACTTAGCCACTCGACCAGAATCTCGGATAACGAAGCATCACTGACGACTGAAATCGAGTGGTCTTGAAAATAATGTGCCACCTTCTTCGCTGATAGGTAAATACCATAAACCAGCTTCTAGTAGTGTGGATATCTTTGCTTCAAGGGAGAAAAAACCTTAGAAACATAATAGACTGGTTGTTGGACTTTGTAAGCTTTACCCTCCTCTTCCCGCTCGACAGTTAGCACTGTATTGACGACTTGATTAGTGGCCGTGATGTACAAGAGCAAGGGCTCTTTGCTGCAAGGAGCGGCAAGCACCGGCTGGGTGGAGAGCAGGGCTTTGAGCTCAACAAACGCTGCTTCGGCTTCTGGAGTCCACTCGAACGTGTCGTACTTCTTCATCAGTCGGTAAAAAGGCAGTGCCTTCTCACCGAGACGAGAAATGAATCGACTCAATGCTGCCAAGCAACCTGTGAGTTTTTAAACATCGTGCACTCGCACCGGAGTCTTTATTCGGGTAATGGCATCGATTTTCTCAGGTTTAACATTGATCCCTCATTCGGAAATGAGAAAACCTAGTAACTTGCCGCCAGGGACGCTGTCGTGGATTTGTCACGGCAGATGTCCGAGTGAACGAACTTAGGTTCGGGGCGGTCGCAACTATGTGGCGGCTTGAGAGGGGTTGGTTGGAATCGAGAGATCCAAGTTTACCCTGTTCGGCTCCTCTAGATGAGGTAAAAGCCTACGTCCTGCTTGTCTTGTATTGATGATGAGGAAGATCTCTCCGTTACAAGGGTGTTGTCTTGCTACCTCTAATCTCGAGATCCTCTAATCTGTCTATCTCTAATGACTTGTGTCTGTCTAAACTTGAGAACTTGTGTCCCTGTCTCTCTAGGGGCGCTCTACCCCTCCTTATGTAAGTGGAGAGGGTAGGTTTACAAATAGAGTCCTACTCCCAATAGGACTAGGACTAGTCTTTCACGAATCCTACTCCGGGTCTGGTTTCTCTTGTAAGGGAATCCTCTATCCTTTGGGACTTTTCTTGTGAGCCGCCTGGCGCCGGCTTACACGCCGGGTCTTGGGCCTGGTCGTCCTGCGACCCGCCTGACGGGTCATCAATAAAATGCCATGTCTTGACCATGTCTCCTGTGAGTCGCCAGGCCGGGTCATACCGCGGGGTATATCCCTGACATTAGCCCCCAGGTTAGCTTGAATTTATTCATGGTAACCTCCTGAAATTTGAATAGTAAATATATTAAGTGGCCGGCTTGCTCCTTTGGCCGGCTTATGAAGTGTCTCCTTAGAAATCCGATCCTTTTCTGCATATGAATGAGTCGTCTTGAAAATCGTCTTGCTTATCAGTGTCCTTTGAAAAATATTGGGAATAGAATACCCATATGCCATTGAGTCGGCTTCCAATACTTTGGCTTAATGAAAATCTTGAAAATAAGAAATCCTCATGACATAGATCCGGGCTTCCATTGTTGTGAAGCAGGGCGGCTTATATAAACTCTGGCGGGTTATGATCTTTTGATAACGCCGGGTCATGAATGTTGGTGACGCTGGGTCTAACAACTGAAATCCATAATTAACATCTTAAAAATTCTCCTCAAAGTTTTTGATATGCCATATTACCTGTAGCTCCCAAGCTCTGAGATTATCCATGATGACTTGGTGCTTTGCAATAATATATTGGACCGTGTAGCCCCCAAGTGTCGGGTTGTCCTGCCTCCAACAACCTGGGACTTATAACTGTCTTATATCTTATGAAACTTTAGCAGGTGTAGCCCCCAAGGGCCAGCTCATCAGTATGTGATGGGCCGGGTCTTCAATTTGAACCTCATTATCTATTAAATAGCTGAATACCGTAGCCCCCAAGTGCCGGGTCGCATGCCTGCAGTGACTTGGGACTTTAAAAAAATTGATTTGAGCAGTGTAGCCCCCAAGTGCGGGGTCAGTAAGAATTTCTGGGCTGGGACTTAGAAAAATATAGAAAGGCCGGCTCATCTCCTTGAGACAACAGGATCTGTTAACCATGTAGTGATTTGAAAAGCAACTTGCATTAGCCCCCAAGTGCCGTGGTGCATGGTTGCAACGACATGGGACTTGTATACTTGATATAAACTAGACTTCAATAATGTAGCCCCTAAGTGTCGGGTCGCGTGCCTACGGCGACTTGGGACTGTGTGAGAATAACCCATCATAATGCACTTCAGAAGTTCTCTTGAACTGATATTGATCTGATTTGAAAGAGTCCTTGATCATGGCTGTAATATAACCTGAAATGAATATCCTGGAATAATTCCTTGGTCTTTGACATGAAATCCCTGCTCACAGTTGCGGTGCAACCCAACAAATATATATTTGATAATTCCATGAGTGTTGTAGATTACTACAAAGCACAATTGAAGAAATTCGAGAAACGGTTAATTAGATGACACGACATTATATCTGATAGGGTGGCTCTTCAAGAATAATCAACTTTTCAATCTGGCTTGATAAAACCCCAATCACTTAATACTGGTTATGATAAACCATAATGAAGATCCAACCATTTTGGCTATCAAAGATCTATTTGTTCCTGCAGAAATTGTTTCATCATACTTAACGGCGGCTCATCTTAAGAGACAAGACCTACAAATATAAACAAAACATAATATATTCTGCATTGTTGTAAGGGCGGCTTGAAAAAGCATAACCCGGAGATGTTAAAATCTGTTGTAGCCTTGCTTTTTCAAAAACTCATATGCCAGTTCTTCTGGGTGGACTCGCTACTAGAACTCTTTAACAGTAAAGGGTCTCTATCGAGAGTGACCGTCAATTACTTTGAATGGCTCAAGGTCTCTAGGTGAGATTAACTGATAAGAGCGCAACAAACCAGAAAGAGACACAGCAGGGCATGAGTACCCTTAGGACTCATAAGCTACCTCTCACATGACACAAATCCGTCATTTGAACCGTAAACAGTGCATGGTCTTTAAAAGAGTAACTGTTTAAGAGTATGAACATGCCACGTAGCGGAGAGTCGGCAACGGATGGGTGAGTTTGTCCTCGCTTTCCGTAAGCCGACCCTCACGTGACAAGAGCCACGGTTTAACCTTGACCAGTACAGGGTCTCTTGCGAGAATGGCTGCCAAATATGTTTGAACAACTCAGGGCCTCTAATCAAGATTAACCGGCAAGAGTTTGGCGGATCACATTGTTGGGGAACGTTGCATGGGAAACAAAAAATTTCCTACGCACATGCAAGATCTATCCATGGTGATGAGCATCAACGAGAGAGAGAGAGTGGATCTACGTACCCTTGTAGATCGCTAAGAGGGAAGTGTTAAGAAATGTGGTTGATGTAGTCGAATGTCTTCGCGATCCAAATCGCCGAGCGTCCCGTGATCCCATCACGATCCGTCCCGATCAAGTACCGAACGGACGTCACCTCCGCATTCAGCACACGTATAGCTTGATGACGATCTCCGCCTTCTTGATCCAGCAAGAGGGAGCGGAGAGGTAGACGAGTTCTCCGGCAGCGTGACGGTGCTGTGGCGATGGTGGTGGAGTAATATCAGCAGGGCTTCGCCTAAGCACAGCTGAAACCGATCTAGAGGAGAAACTACGAACTAGAGGGTAGGGTTGCACGTGGCTGAAAATCTTGTCCGAAAACCCTAAAACCCTCTAGTATATATAGGAGGAGAGGAGGAGGAGACTTGGCGCAAGGGCCAAGCCCTCTAGGCTTTGGCCGAAGGGAGGAGAGGAGGAATCCTCCTCCAATCCTAGTTGGACTAGGACTCCTTCCTTATTTGGTCTTTTTGCCTTTTTTCCACCTTTTTCTCTTTGGGCTTTTCTTCCCAGCTGCATGGGCCTTGTGTGGGACTTCCACCAGCCCACTAAGGGCTGGTATTCACCCTCCCATAGCCCATGTAGACTCTTGGGTCGACATACCCCTCCCGATGGTCCCCCGGTACACTACTGGCACTCCCGGTACACTACGGATGAGCCCGAAACTTTTCCGGTGACCAAAACAGGACTTCCTATATATAAATCTTTACCTTCGGACCATTCCGGATCTCCTCGTGACATCCGGGATCTCATCCGGGACTCCGAACAACCTTTGGTCACCACCATGCATAACTCTATACTACCGAAACGTCACCAAACCTGAAGTGTGCAGACCTTGCGGGTTCGAGAACCATGTAGACATGACCGAGACACCTCTACGGTCAATAACCAATAGCGGTACCTGGATGCCCATATTGGTTCCTACATATTCTACGAAGATCTTTATCGGTCAAACCTCTATGTCAAGGATTCAGTAAATCTCGTATGATGTTCCCTTTGTTCTTCGGTATGTTACTTGCCTGAGATTTGATCATCGGTATCTCCATACCTAGTTCAACCTCATTACCAGCAAGTCTCTTTACTCGTTCCGTAATACAAGATCCTGTGACTAACACTTAGTCACATTGCTTGCCAGGCTTGTTGTGATGTTGTATTACCGAGCGGGCCCTGAGATACCTCTCCGTCACACGAAGTAACAAATCCCAGTCTTGATCCATGCCAACTCAACAGACACCCTCGGAGATACCTGTAGAGTACCTTTATAGTCACCCAGTTACGTTGTGACGTTTGATACACACAAGGCATTCCTCCAGTGTCCGTGAGTTGCATGATCTCATGGTCGTAGGAACATATATTGGACATGCAGAAAACTGTAGCAATAAACTGACACGATCAAATGCTACGTTTATAGTTTGGGTCTTGTCCATCCCATCATTCTCCTAATGATGTGATCCCATTATCAAACGACATCACATGTCAATGGCTAGGAAACCTTGGCCATATTTGATCAACGAGCTAGTTCACTAGAGGCATACTAGGGACAAAGTGTTGTCTATTTATCCACACATGTAATGTGTTTCCAATCAATACAATTATAGCATGGATAATAAACAATTATCATGAACAAGGAAATATAATAATAAACACTTTATTTATTGCCTCTAGGGCATATTTCCAACAGTCTCCCACTTGCACTAGAGTCAATAATCTAGTTCACATCACTATGTGATTTACATTGTAATGAATCGAACACCCATGCAGTCCGGGTGTTGATCATGTTTAGCCCTTGGAAGAGGTTTAGTCAACGGGTCTGCAACATTCAGATCTGTGTGCACTTTGCAAATATTTATGTCCTTCTCCTTGATGTAATCGCGGTTGGAATTGAAGCATCACTTTATGTGTCTGGTCCTCTTGTGAAACCTTGGTTCCTTGGCCAGAGCAATGTCACCAGTGTTGTCACAGAATAGAGTCATTGGATTCAGTGCACTGGGCACTACTCCAAGAGCTGTCATGAACTGCTTCATCCAGACACCTTCCTTTGCCGCCTCGGAGGCTGCGATGTACGCCCCTTCGCATAGAGAATCGGCTACCACGCTTTGCTTGGAACTGTACCAGCTTACCGCTCCCCCGTTGAGAATAAATACGTATCTGGTTTGTGACTTAGAGTCATCCGGATCAGTGTCAAAGCTTGCATCGACATAACCCTTTACGACGAGCTCTTCATCACCTCCATAAACGAGAAACATTTCCTTAGTCCTTTTCAGGTACTTAAGGATATTCTTGATCGCCGCCCAGTGCTCCATTCCAGGATCACTTTGAAACCTTCCGGCCATACTTATGGCAAGGCTGACATCGAGTCTTGTGCACAACATTGCATACATGATAGAGCCTATGGCTAAAGCATAGGGGATGAGACTCATCTTTTCTCTATCTTCTGCAGTCACTGGGCATTGAGTCTTACTCAACTTCACACCTTGTAACACAGGCAAGAACCCCTTCTTGGACTGATCCATTTTGAACTTTTTCAAAACTTTATCAAGGTATGTGCTCTGTGAAAGTGCTATTAAGCGTCTTGATCTATATCTATAGATCTTAATGCCTAATATGAAAGCAGCTTCTCCTAGGTCCTTCATTGTAAAACTCTTGTTCAAATATTCCTTCACGCTTTCCAGCATTTCTATATTGTTTCCAATCAGCAATATGTCATCCACATATAATATTAGAAATGCTATCGAGCTGCCACTCACTTTCTTGTAAATACAAGCTTCTCCATAAACTTGTATAAGCCCAAATGCTTTGATCACCTCATCAAAGCGCTTATTCCAACTCCGAGATGCTTGCACCAACCCATGAATGGATCACTGGAGTTTGCAAACTTTGTCAGCATTCTCTGGATCAACAAAACCTTATGGTTGCATCATATACAAATACAACTCTTCCTCAAGGAAACCGTTGAGAAACGCTGTTTTGACATCCACCTACCAAATTTCATGGTCGAAATAAGCAGCTATTGCCAACATGATTCTGACAGACTTAAGCATCGCTACGGGTGAGAAGGTCTCATTGTAGTCAATTCCTTGAACTTGTGAAAAACCTTTTGCCACAAGTCGAGCTTTATAGATGGTGACATTACCGTCCACATCCATCTTCTTCTTAAAGATCCATTTGTTCTGAATGGCCTTTCGCCCTTCAGGTAATACTTCCAAAGTCCATACTTTGTTTTCATACATGGATCCCATCTCGGATTTCATGGCCTCTAACCATTTCTCGAAATCCGGGCCCATCATCGCTCCTCCATAGCTCGTAGGTTCATTGTTGTCCAACAACATGACCTCCAAGATAGGGTTGCCATACCACTCAGGAGCAGTACGCGCCCTTGTCGACCTACGAGGTTCAATAGTAACTTGATCCGAAGCTTCATGATCAGCATCATTAACTTCCTCTTCAACTGTCATAGGCTCCACAGAAACATCTTTCAGCGCTGCGCTATTCTCTGGTTGAAGTAAAGGTTCAATAACCTCATCAAGCTCTATTTTCCTCCCACTCAATTCTTTCGAGAGAAAGTCTTTCTCAAGAAATGTTCCATTCTTAGCGACAAACACTTTGCCTTCGGATCTGAGATATAAGGTATACCCGACTATCTCTTTTAGGTATCCTATCAAGACGCATTTCTCCGCTTTGGGTTCCAGCTTTTCAAGCTGAAGCTTTTTGACATAAGCATCACATCCCCAACTTTAAGAAACGACAACTTTGTCCTCTTGCCAAACCATAGTTCATATGGTGTCGTCTCAACGGATTTCGATGGTGCCCTATTTAAAATCAATGCATCTATCTCTAATGCATAACCCCAAAATGATAGTGGCAAATTAGCAAGAGATATCATAGAACGCACTATATCTAATAAGGTTCGATTACGACGTTCGGACACACCATTACGCTGTGGTCTTCCAGGCGGTGTCAACTGTGAAACAATTCCACACTGTCTTAAGTGACTACCAAACTCATAACTCATATATTCACCTCCTCGATGAGATCACAAGAATTTAATCTTCTTGTTACGATGATTCTCAACTTCACTCTAAAATTGCTTGAACTTTTCAAACGTTTCAGACTTGTGTTTCATTAAGTAAATATACCCATATCTACTTAAGTCATCAATGAAGGTGAGAAAATAATGATATCCACCGCGCGCTGTAACATTCATTGGACCGCACACATCAGTATGTATGATTTCCAATAAGTCACTTGCCCATTCCATTGTTCCAGAGAACAGCGTTTTAGTCATCTTGCCCATGAGGCATGGTTCACATGTGTCAAGTGATTCAAAATCAAGTGACTCCAAAAGTCCATCAACATGGAGCTTCCTCATGCGTTTTACACCAATATGACCTAAACGGCAGTGCCACAAGAAAGTGGTACTATCATTATCAACTCAACATCTTTTGGCATCAATGTTATGAACATGTGTATCATCACTATTAAGATTCAATATGAATAAACCCCTCACATTGGGTGCATGACCATAAAAGATATTACTCATATAAATAGAACAACCATTATTCTCTGATTTAAATGAGTAACCATATCGTTATAAACAAGATCCAGATATAATGTTCATGCTTAACGCAGGCACTAAATAACAATTATTCAGGTTCAACACTAATACCGATGGTAATCGAAGAGAGAGCGTGCCGACGGCGATCACATCAACCTTGAAACTATTTCCCATGCGCATCATCACTTCGTCCTTTGCCAGCCTTCGTCTATTCCGTAGTTCCTGTTTTGAGTTGCAAATGTGAGCAACCAAACCGGTATCAAATACCCAGGCACTACAACAAGAGCTATTAAGGTACACATCAATAACGTGTATATCATATATACCTTGTTTGTGGTTGGCCGCCTTCTTGTCAGCCAAGTACTTGGGGCAGTTCCGCTTCCAGTGACCAGTTCCCTTGCAATGAAAGGACTCAGTTTCTGGCTTGGGTCCAGGCTTGGGCTTCTTTACAGGAGTAGCAACTGCTTTGCCATCCCTCTTGGTTTTACTCTTCTTGCCCTTTCCCTTGCCATTCTTCTTGAAACTAGTGGTTCTATTGACCATCAACACTTGATGTTCTTTATGGATTTCAGACTCAGCGACTTTTAGCATCGCAAACAGGTTGGCGACAGACTTGTTCATCCCGTGCATGTTATAGTTCCTCACAAAGCTCTTGTAACTAGGTGGCAGTGATTGAAGAACTCTGTCAGTGATCGCCTCTGGCAGAAGAACAATTCCCAACTCTGCTAGACGATTCGAATACCCAGACATTATGAGTATATGTTCACTGATAGACCTGTTCTCCTCCATTTTGCAAGCATAGAACTTATCGGAAGTCTCATACCTCTCGATCTAGGCATTCTTTTGAAAGATAAACTTTAACTCCTAGAACATCTCATATGCTCCATGACGTTCAAAACATCTTTGAAGTCCCGGTTCTAAGCCATACAATATTGCACACTGAACTATTGAGTAATCTCCAGAACGTGCCTCCCAAGCGTTCTTAACGTCTTCGGATGACATGTCTTCTGGTTGGTCACCAAGCAGTGCATCAAGGACATATGATTTCTGGGAAGCCGTGAGGATAATCCTCAGATTATGGGCCCAGTCAATAAAGTTACTTCCATCATCTTCCAACTTAGCTTTCTCTAGGAACACATTAAAATTCAGGGGTGCTACTACGCGAGCCATTGATCTACAACATAAATATGCAAAGGTTACTTAGACTATTGTTCAAGACAATGTGTTTAGTTAATAAAATTACTAAAGCTCCCACTCAAATTGACATCCCTCAGGTCATCTGAGTGTCACATGATCCAAATTCACCAACTCAAGTCCGATCATCATGTGAGTTGAGGTGGTTTCAATGGTGAACATCATCATGTTGATCATATCTACTATATGACTCAGGTTCGACCTTTCGGTCTCTTGTGTTCCGAGGCCATGTCTGTACATGCTAGGCTCGTCAAGTTTAACCCGAGTGTTCTGCTTGTGCAACACTGGCTTGCACCCATTGTATGTGAACATAGAGTCTATCACACCCGATCATCACGTGGTGTCTCAACACGACAAACTTTCGCAACGGTGCACACTCGGGGAGAACACAATTTATCTTGAAATTAAGTGAGGGATCACCTTATAATGCTACCGTCATCCTAAGAAAAACAAGGTGCATAAAAGGATTAACATCACATGCAAATCATAAGTGACATGATATGGCCATGACCTTGTGCTTTTGATCTCCATCTTGAAAGCACCGACATGATCTCCATCGTCACCGGCACGACACCATGATCTCCATCAACGTGTCACCATCGGGGTTGTCGCGCCCACCATGCTTCTACTACTATTGCTACCGTTTAGCGATAAAGTAAGGCATTACATAGCGCTTAATGATTGACACACAGGTCATACAATAATTAAAGACAACCCTATGGCTCTTGCCGGTTGCCGTACTCATCGACATGCAAGTCATGATATTCTATACAACACATGATCATCTCATACATCATATATATCACATCATGTAATTGGCCATATCACATCACAACATACGCTACAAAAACAAGTTAGACATCCTCTAATTTTTGTTGCATGTTTTACGTGGCTGCTACGGGTACCTAGCAAGAACGATTCTCACCTATGCATAAACCACAACGGTGATACATAAGTTGCTTTTCAACCTTCTCAAGGACCGCCTTAGTCGAATCCGATCCAACTAAAGTAGGAGTAAGAGACACCCGCCAACCATGTTTGTGCAACGAGGTTACACGTCAGTCGATGGAACCGGTCTCTCTTAAGCGTACGAGTAAGGTTGGTCCGGGCCGCTTCATCCCACAATAGCGCTGAACCAAAACTCGACCAAGGGAGGAAGCAATCTAAGCATCAACGCCCACAAACTCTTTGTGTTCTACTCGAGATCTCATCTACACATAGACTTAGCTCATGATGCCACTATTGTGGAATGTTGCATGGGAAACAAAAAAATTCCTACGCACACGCAAGATCTATCGATGGTGATGAGCATCTACGAGAGGGAGAGTGGATCTACGTACCCTTGTAGATCGCTAAGTGGGAAGCGTTAAGAAACGTGGTTGATGTAGTCGAACGTCTTCGCGATCCAAATCGCCGAGCGTCCCGCGATCCAAACACGATCCGTCCCGATCAAGTACCGAACGGACGGCATATCTGCGTTCAACACACGTATAGCTTGATGACGATCTCCGCCTTCTTGATCCAGCAAGAGGGAGCGGAGAGGTAGACGAGTTCTCCGGCAGCGTGACGACACTGTGGCGATCTAGAGGAGAAACTACGAACTATAGTGTAGGGTTGCACATGGTTGAAAATCTTGTCCCAAAACCCTAAAACCCTCTAGTATATATAGGAGGAGAGGAGGAGGAGACTTGGCGCAAGGGCCATGCCCTCTAGGCTTCGGCCGAAGGGAGGAGAGGAGGAATCCTCCTCCAAACCTAGTAGGACTAGGACTCCTTCTTTGGTCTTTTTGCCTTTTTCCACCTTTTTCTCTTTGGGTTTTTCTTCCCAGCCACATGGGCCTCGTGTGGGACTTCCACCAACCCACTAAGGGCTGGTATTCACCCTCCCATAGACCATGGCCTCTTGGGTCGAAATACCCCTCCCGATGGTTCCCCGGTACACTCCCGGCACTCCCGGTACCCTACGGATGAGCCCGAAACTTTTCCAGCGACCAAAACAGGACTTCCTATATATTAATCTTTACCTCCGGACTATTCCGGAACTCCTTGTGACGTCCGGGATCTCATCCGGGACTCTGAACAACCTTCGGTCACCACCATGCATAACTCTATACTACTGAAATGTCATCAAACCTTAAGTGTGCAGACCCTGCGGGTTCAAGAACCATGTAGACATGACCGAGACACCTCTACGGTCAATAACCAATAGCGGAACCCGGATGCCCATATAGGTTCCTACATATTCTATGAAGATCTTTATCGGTCGAACCTCTATGTCAAGGATTCAATAAATCTCGTATGATGTTCCCTTTGTTCTTCGGTATGTTACTTGCCCGAGATTCGATTGTCGATATCTCCATACCTAGTTCAACCTCATTACCGGCAAGTCTCTTTACTCATTCCATAATACAATATCCCGTGACTAACAATTAGTCACATTGCTTGCAAGGCTTGTTGTGATGTTGTATTACCGAGTGGGCCCTAACATACCTCTTCGTCACACGAAGTAACAAATCCCAGTCTTGATCCATGCCAACTCAACAGACACCCTCAGAGATACCTGTAGAGTGCCTTTATAGTCACCCAGTTACGTTGTGACATTTGATACACACAAGGCATTCCCCCGGTGTCCGCGAGTTGCATGATCTCATGGTCGTAGGAACATATACTTGACATGCAGAAAACTGTAGCAATAAACTGACACGATCAAATGCTACGTTTATAGTTTGGGTCTTGTCCATCCCATCATTCTCCTAATGATGTTATCCTGTTATCAAATGACATCTCATGTCAATGGATAGGAAACCTTGACCATCTTTGATCAACGAGCTAGTTCACTAGAGGCATATTAGGGACAAAGTGTTGTCTATTTATCCACACATGTAATGTGTTTCCAATCAATACAAATATAGCATGGATAGTAAACAATTATCATGAACAAGGAAATATAATAATAAACACTTTATTTATTGCCTCTAGGGCATATTTCCAACACACATAGCGGAGTAGCATCAGCCTACAGGCAGGTTTAACTTAAACTTGAAGTGGCTTAAGAGCCGATCAGGAGGGTGTGTAAGCTAAACCCGGTGGGTTGGAAACCCCCAAATGACCTTGTTGACGGAGTCAACTTTTGTGTATATATCCCGCCTTACTGTGGCTTAAGAGCCGGTCAAGAGGGTGTGTAAGCTAAACCCGGTGGGTTGGAAGCCCCCAAATGACCTTGTTGACAGAACCAACTTTTGGTATATAACCCGCCTTACTGTGGCTTAAGAGCCTGATTGAGAGGGTTGAAGCTTAACCCGGTGGGTTGAAAGAACCCAAACGACCTTGTCGATGATACCAACTTGTGCACCATCTTGTAAGCTGCCATTCTGTATGAAGAAACGACAGAAGCCTCCAAGTGACTTTATGATGATCCAATAAATCTAGGCACCCATGTTTGAACAGTGTATCTCGGCAGTTCGTCCTCTTGGGCAACTTCTTAATTCTTCTGCCAATAATGTAATAGCCCCAAGGATTGGGTTTTCTCTTACAAAGACCCAGGGTTCTCTTTGAAAAATGACCAAATGTGTCGCGCCATGTCTGTAGCTCCCGAGTCTTAAGTTGACTTGAAGAGGCGGCTTGAGATTCTCCATACTTGATTGTGGAGGGTTATAGATGATCCCGTATGAATTGTTTCAATAATCTGGTCGATGGTTCATCCCGGCTGGCTGTTGAAGTTAACCAAACTGCAGTGGCGGCGACTTGTGCGCCTATCCGTTGGGTGGCTCGTGCAGATGAACACTACGCCGATATGCCAATGTAAATTGTACTGCAGGGGCGGCGACTTGTGCTCGTCCGTTGGGCGACTCGTACAGCCGAGCACCGCACTGATATGTTGATGTGCATCAGACCGCGGGTGGTGTCTTGCGCTCGTCCTTTGGGCGGCTCGTACTGGCGTATGCGGCCCCTGGCATGTTGAGACGTAGAAGTCAGTTGTAGCGGTTGAAGACGACACAGTCGTGAGAGACGGTCGCGGCATTGAAAGTTGACGCTATCGCGAGAGACAGCCGAAAGTACACTTGGCCGGAATCAACTTTATATCGTATCTCCTCAGATTGGCGAATGTTTCGGCCAAGTCAGCCAGCAGTTCGGAACCTTTGCGAGACTTGACAACTATATCATCCATGTACGCCTCAACATTCCGAGGGATCTGGTCGAGTAAACACTTCTGAATCATGCACATGAAAGTAGCGCCAACATTTTTCAAACCGAATGGCATGGTGATGTAGCAAAAACACCCGAATGGGGTGATGAAGGCTGTTTTTATTTCATTTGGGCCATACAGACGGATCTGATGGTACCCAGAGTAAGCATCTAGAAACGATAAACGCTCGTATCCCGCAGTCGAGTCAACAATCTGATCTATGCGGGGGAGCGGAAAATGATCCTTCGGGCAGACCCGATTGATATGTTTGAAGTCAATGCACATACGCAACGACTTATCCTTCTTGGGCACCATGACAACGTTCGAGAGCCACTCGGAGTGGTACATCTCCCGAATGAACTTGGCCTGCAAGAGACGGGCCACTTCTTCACCGATTGCTTTACACTTCTCCGCCGCCAATTGACGCAAATGCTCCTTGACGGGTTTAGCTTTTGGATCAACTCTCAGATGGTGCTCAGCCAGCCCCCTGGGAACCCCCGGCATGTCAGCAGGCTTCCATGCGAAGATATCCCAGTTCTCATGGAGGAACTGGATGAGCTCGGCTTCCTATTTACTCTTGAGTGTTGATGATATATTTGTCGGGACCACAGTTGGATCCGTCGGGTGGATGTGCACTTTCTTCACTTCCCCTGCCGACTGAAAGGCCGACTCAGAAGCGGGCTTCTTTGCACAGAGCAAATCAGCAGGGTCAACGCTCTTTTTGTATTCTTCTAGCTCGACCATAGCCATCTAATGATCAGCGATCTTGGAGCCTTGCTGGAGGCATTCTTCAGCCTGCTGTCGATTGCAAGTGACCATGATCACACCCTTAGGGCCCGTCATCCTTCAACTTGAGATACACATAACATGGACGGGCCATGAAACGAGCATACGTGGGTCGACCCAAAATGGCATGATAAGCACTCTGGAAATCCACGACTTCAAAAGTCAACTTTTCCTTTCAATTTTTTTTATCATTCCCGAATGTCACGTCCAATTTAATCTGGCCGAGTGACTTGGCCTTCTTTCCTGGGATGACTCCATGAAATTTCATGTTGCTTTCACTCAGTCGGGACATCGAAATACCCATCCATTTAAGGGTATCTGCATAGAGAATGTTCAGGCCGCTGCCACCGTCCATGAGGACCTTTCGGAGTCGAGTGCCCCCCCCCCGACCGGATCAACCACCAGAGCCTGTCGACTGGGAGTGGCCACATGAGCAGGATGGTCAGTTTGGTCGAATGTGATGGCATACTGAGACCACTTGAGGTAGGTGGGGGTGGTAGGCACGACCATGTTGACCTTCCTGTTGATGACCTTCAATCGACTCTTTCTTTCTACATCAGCAAAAATCATAAGCGTAGCGGTGACATCTGGGAATGTTTATTTATCTTCATCATCCTTCTCAGGAGTCTTATCACTCGGCGGAGTCTCTTTGAACTGTTGGATAAGTGTTTGACACTGCCGAGTGGTGTGCTTGGGCAAAATCACATTGCCTTCCTCATCTTTCCTCGTGTGGATTACACACGGCTGATCCATCACATCAGTCCCTGACTGACTCTTTCCTTTCTTAGGGGCAAACTGTCCTTTAACTTTCCCCTTATTCTTTGCCTGGATCGCCAGTGCGGCTGCCTCTGCTTGGACCGGACCATCATCTTTCCGCTTCTGTTTCCGATTGGAATTACCGCCAGTATCACTGACGACTGCCTTTCCTTTGCCTCTATGGAGGTAGTCTTCTTCCTCTCCATTGGCATACCGAGTGGCGATTTCCATCATCTTGCTGAGTGATATGTCACCCGTTTGACCGAACTTCAAGTAAAGCTCTCTGTATTTCACACCAGCCTTGAAGGCACAAACAACCTGATGCTCGGAAACATTTTCCACTGTATGATGCAGAGTGGACCAACGCTAAACGTAATCCCTCAAGGTCTCATTTGGCTTCTGAACACAATGTTGTAAATCGACCAGCCCGGCAGGACGCTTACAAGTGCCTTCGAAGGTTCGGACGAACACTCGGGCAAGATCTTCCCAACAATATATACTGGATGGAGCCAAGTGATTCAACCATGCACGAGCTGACCATCCAACATCATGGACAGGTGTTTCATTGCGACGTTATCATTGCCTCCACTAATCTGAACAACCACTCGGTAATCATCCAACCAAGTCTCTGGCTTTGATTCGCCAGAAAACTTCCCGATCCTAGCTGCCAACCTGAAGTTGGGGGGAATCTCTGCAGAACGAATGGCTCTGCTAAAACACCGAGGACCAGAAATCATAGCTGAGCTGCCACTCGGAAAATCTCTGTCTTGTCCTTCCCTCTGGGCTCTGCCCCTGTCAATCTGCCTCTGAGTGAGGAGATCACGAGCATCAAACCCTGCATTCTGCTCATCACCGAACGAGTGCCTTTCGTCCGAGTGCCGGGGCATGTGCGGACCACCTTGCTGAGGGGTGGGCACTCGATGGTGGTCTTCATGGTAAAACTGATCTCTGACCTGATCTTCACGAAAGTCTTCGCCCCTTCGGTGCAAGGGCGATCTAGGGCTGTGTGCCGACTGAACGGTTTCTTCCCTAGGTGAGTTGCTGTGTATCTTGTTACGCGACTGTGAAACGATAGAATTCTTACGCTGCGCTGCATGTAGCAAAGCTCTGATCTGCATCAACCCTCTTCCAGCCTTCGACCGCGATGGCTGAATGGAGGCTGCTATCCTAGCAGCAGCTGCAACATTTAACACAGGAGTACTGTATACCTCAACGTTGTTGTGAGATCCAGTCGGAAACAGCTGTCGCTGACATCTACTGGAAAGTGGTGGGCGCTGGCGGGCGCGCTCGTCGAGTTCTCTCTGGAGCTCTTCCAGCCGAATATGCGTGGCCTCCAAGGCTTGGGCCTCGACAGTCCTGTCGACGATGGGAGTATGAAGAACTTCACCATCGCGACATGGCTGTTCACTCGAAGGGCCGCCAGCATCTCGCTTGTCGTGGCCAAAGCCCGGTGGTGGGTTTTGATGGGAGTCCGCCATAAGGACCTCCACGGCAGGATCACATCTCTCGCACTCGGAAGGAACATCGGACTGATCAGAGTCCGACTCGAACACGTCGTGAAGGGACTCGGTGGGCTCGAGCGCCGCAATCTGTGGAGAAGCAATTTGGCGATCCACTGTATGCTTGACCCATCGCTGGAGTCGTGAGCGGCCAGACCGCTTGCGACAACGGACAGTGAGAGGCGCCGACACATAGGGAGTCGACGGCTGATGCAACAACACGCCACAGGGACTCGCGCGAAAGTGCGCAACCCCGTGGACTGGGAGCACCTCGACGTCAAGAGGCGCTTCCTGTAGCAATGCCGAATCGTCGGCGATGAAGGTGAGCGCTTCGAAACGGATATCATGGCCCAAAGCAAAAACACCGCCGAAAGACATGTCGAAGGAGAAAAAACGCAAGCTCACCCGAAGTCGCTTAGACTCCTGCCCCACGGTGGGTGCCAACTGTCGTGGGAACGAACCTGACAGTTGAAGGTAGGGGTACGAAAGGAGAGGGCAGAGTCCTAGCTAAGGTGAGGATGTACAGACGGATGTATGAGTTCATGCCCCTCTCATGGAGGTAAAAGCCCTACGTCTCAGTGCTCTGGAGATTTGTCGTGTGGAATGTAAAGATTACACTGGTTGCGAACCCTTCTGCCAGAGGGGAGGGACGACTTATAAAGAGTTCGCTGCCCCTCATAATTACGAGGCATCCAAGGGTCCGATCATGGGTTTAAAGACTAGCGTTACTAGTAATGGCACGCCCAAGATGCGGTCCTATCCTTATTTTGGCACGAGGGCCTCGACAGGGATATAAGCGCATCTCGAAGCGTTTGCAAAAATGGATATCATTACAAGTACATGTACAGAAGAGATGAGTATATGGAATTGGCTTATACTCGCCACAAGCTACATCAGAGTCACCTCAATACAATAACATCTCAAACATCATACATAAGAGTAGGGTCTGACTACGGACGAAATCAAACGATAAAATGACATCCACCCTTGCTATCCCAACCTGCCGCCTGGAACCCATCAAGGATTGAAGAAGAAGAAGAAGAAGAACTCCAAGTCAAATCAAGCAACGCGCTCACATCAAATCATCGCATTACCTGTACCTGCAACTGTTGTTGTAGTAATCTGTGAGCCACAGGGACTCAGCAATCTCATTTCCAAGGGTATCAAGACTATTAAAGCTTAATAGGTGAGGTATGGTTAAGTGGTGAGGCTGCAGCAAGCGACTAAGCATATATTTGAGTGGCTAACTTACGAGTACAGAAAGTAAAGTATGGTGGTCTACGCATAACAGACGAGAACCAGTAATGATCACTAACTGATCCTGAACACCTACTTACGGCAAGCATAACCCCTCCGTGTTCTCTTTCGGATAAGAACTCACGTGAAGAGACAGTCACGGTTACGCACACAGTTGGTGCATTTTATTAGAGTTTACTTCAAGTTTGCTATGACTGGGTGTTAAACAAAGTATCCAAGTTTGCCACATAACCGCGGGCACGACTTCTCGAAAAGATTTAACCCTCTAGGGGTGCTCCAACTCATCCGTCATAAATTAACCACACACAACGAGAATAACCTCAACCACGGATCTCGTGATCTTCCTAGGCAATTCCAAAGGAAATCCAACACCTCGAGATAGCCCGAAGAATAATCGGAATTCCTCACTCAAGACGTTCGAGAAAGGTAAAACAAATCCAGCAAGACTACCCAACGTGTCGACGAACCCGATAGGAGCCGCGTTTCTCGTTCTCAGGACACGACAAATGGGACTAGCTACAGGGAAAACCAATCCCCAAGTTGCCTCGAGGCGGCCCCGCAGGCAGCCCAGTTTGGACCAACACTCATGAGGAGCACTGACCCGGGTTGGTAATTAATTATCCACGGGGTCCGGAAAATCCGCTATGCAAGTTCATTAGTTATTAGGCAAATGTAGTACCAATGTTGGGCATTGCCAGACAAGCTTTATTCTCCCCCGAAAATAAAGGGTGTCCCCATAACAACCCCGAGCATGTTAGGAGCGCTCAATTATGGAACATAACACCGGTTCACAAGAAACTAGGGGCGGCAAGAGTGGAACAAAACACCGATTAAAAGGCCAAGCCTTCCACCTTTACCAAGTATATATGTGCATTAAATTAAATTGCAGCAATATTGTGATATAACAAAAGAATGTCCATGTTGGCACATGGAAGCAATTGCATCTGCGACTAGAAACGCTATAAGAAGGGCTGAGCAAGTGGTAACATAGCCAAACAAAGGTTTGCTGGGATGTGGAGGGGTTAGAGGCTTTTCATGGCAATGTTGGGAGGCTTGTCAAACAAGTGGTTGGTAGCGAGACATAATGATAAAAGCAAGACAACTAGCATGGCAATGGTAGTAATGGTATCCAGGGAAATGAGTCATCTTGCCTGAGATCCCGCTCGGAAGAAGAACGAGTCCATGAAGAAGACGAACCAACGTAGTCGAACGAATCCTCACACTCCGAATGCTTTTGGAACTCTATCGAGAAGAAGCAATCCGAAACAAACAATCAACACAAGATACACCATAACATATGCATGACACGATGCACAAACAAATATGATGCATGTCTGGTTTAAATATGCAAGGCATGACAATTCACAATAATCAAATACTACACATTAAGTGAAGCTCAATATGCAACGAGTTGCATATTGATGAAACTCCACACTTGAATATTTAGTTCAATCTTGTTTAGGTACACAACAATATTAAATGTTGTTAAACATGGCAAGAGGTGAAGCATAAGTAAACTATCTATCTAGGCATTTCAAATGAGGCCGAAACAACTTATAGTATTTTCAAAATGACCTCATATGTTAATTTCGAAATTGGTCCAGATCTGAACTAATCGTATTTTATATTTGTTAAACAGCAGAATGAAGGTCACCATGTTATTCTACACGTCATTCTAGTCGATTTACATATGTAGAACATCTCAAACGGAGCTACGGTCTAAAAGATATGAGCAACACAAGATGCACATGTCATGAATGCAAATGCACGGAAAACACAATCACAAATATTTCAAATCATGAATGCAACAAGGTATTATGAAACTACATAAGATTCTAAGCAAGTTTCATATGCAACATGTTCAAAACGGAGCTACGGTTCAACCACAATCAACGAAACAAGTTTTAGTTGAAATCTGCCAAAAACAGCAACATGGCCTATTGCACACATGAAAACAACAAGTTATAATATTCTAAAATGCACAAACTAAGCATGGGGCAGTAGTATACAACATCCACTTTATTTCATCTTCACAAATCATAATCAAAACATGCATGCATCACTTGGTAAGAAGCTCACAAGATGGCTACTTGATAACAGTTTTAGACTTGGTGAAAATAGCAGTTTTGATAGTGCAGTTTTTATCACGAAGGCATATTGACAACAGTGAAACTATATGCTACACGTCATAATATGGCATGAAACTTAACAGCATACTAAAGGACAATATCAACAACAAATAACTCCATTACACCTACCACAAAAGAGTTCTAGATCACTAGCAAATCACATGGCAAGACAACAACAAAATATTACAGATTCCAAACAGAAATATTTTAGACCCTCAAAACAACAGAATTTTATAGCAAGTTGACCACAACAAAACAACACCTAAATATGCATTTCTATGACAAGCAAAATGTCCATGAGCTAGGACACATATCAAAGGGCATTTCTCATGTTGAAAATTAATTCATAACATGCATGGATTAAATTACACGAAAATAACAAAAGGGCATCAGGGAAAAATGACATGCACACAAACATGCTCAAATGACAAAACTAAATGCACAGATAGTTTCTATGGATCTTTCTACCCGAGAACATATATAATATGCACAGGTTCATGTGGAAAATTAATCACAATTAAATATGCGAGTATTAGGCCTAATCACCTTATATCAATTCATTAACACAAATAATATGCAAACATCATGCCAACAATTTTTATCCTGCATGAAAATGCGGTGCAAATGAGATAACATTTTTAATACTTCATTCTATTTAATTCCCGATGCACGTTAAATAATTATGCAAAAATGCAAACATGACATATATCCAAAATGGCAGGAAATGACATGTTAATTGTTTTAGGCATGGGTGAAAATGACATATTATTGATCTACATTTAATTCTAAGCATTTTACATGTTAAAATTATTTTAATACGATGCACAGATAATTTTATATAGATGTTTAAAAAAGGCAATGGCCTAAGAAAATAAAAGAAACAAAAAAAACACAAAAGGGGGGTGGGCTGCTCACCCATGGGCTAGGCCCAATCGGCAGGGGAGCTGGGCCAGCTGGGAAGGGGGACGCGGTCGGCCCACGCGGGGCGCTGGCCGCTCAGTCAACGGGCGCTGCGGGCGGCGTCGTCCTGCTCCTCCCGAGCGGAGGCAGGGCGGCAACGGTCGACGGGGCCGGAGTTCCGGCGAGCTGATGCCACGGGACTGCCGGAAACGGACCAGGGGCGGCCGGATCCAGTGAACCCCGGCCGGATCTGGGCGGCGGCGCAGCGAATGGAGGTCAGCGGCGAGCTTGAACGGCGGCGACCAAGGCGGGCTGGGACCTGCACACAGAAGGGGAAGAACGAGAGGCCGGTTAGGAAGAGGAGAAGGAGAAAGAAAGGGAGGAGAGGAGAAGGCTGGTCCGGCAAGGCTCCGGCGGCACGGGGCTCCTCCGGCGAGGGCGGCGGGCTGGCTGCTGGGAGCAGCGGGAGAAGCTGCTGCCATGGCACGAGAGCGGGAGCTCGGGCGCTCAGGCGGCGACGGCTTCGCTCGGGTCCAGATGGGCTCGGGCGGGCTCAGATGAGCCTGAGCGGGCCCAACGGCTAGAGATGGGAGACAGGAGGCTGGCTGGCACGGGATTCGAGGCTAGGGTCTAGGGTTTCATTAGGGCCAGGCTAGCGGTCTATTTATAGTTTTTCGGGCTAGGGTTAGCGGTTCCGCACCGTTTTCGGACCGCCGGATGTCGGTTCGATGAACCGGAAGCGGGGAGGGGCTACGGCAGCTGTGCAGAGGGGCTAGATGGGGAAGAGAGGGAGGTTTGCGATCCGTGATAAGAATTTTGAAACACCGAGAAACGTCCGACGATAACCGACAACCTCGCAGCTACGATTGTCCGACGGGGTATCAAACGAACTCGGATCGCGACGAAATTCAACAGGGAATCCACCTATGCTATAACAAGACAGCACGCCAAGTTCCAACTCAATCCGAGAATATTTTTGCGCATACTTAAAAACGGTTTTATTTAAATGATGCCGCAGGTACGTGCGTGTGTGGTTGGTCTCAAAATGGGCAACAGCAAGAACGGAGAGAACCGGCGACTACGAACGGATGCAAGTTTTCGAAAATGAGAGATGATGCTATGCAGATGATGCGAATGATGCAATGATGAATGCAACAACCAGACAAAACACATACGAGAACGGAAACAAAAGGGGAATCTTCTGGAATCTTCTGGAGCGTCGGTCTCAGGCTGTCACAAGTAACGTACATCATAATTGCTACTAATGACGACCGGCCTAACGCTTGCCTGATGGTCTCCTGGTGGTGGCTTCTAGCCTTCTGGTGTCAACTGGAAGTGAAGTCCTCCGAGTGACAGGCGACCGTCGAGTGGAGGAAGAAGTTTCCGAGTGGATTGCTTGTCAAGTGACTTGAGCTCCATGAGGAATCCAGTCAGAATCTTTCCTGTGGTCTTTAAGTCCTCCAATGCGGTGTCCTTAGGTAGGGTATCTAGGTCAGGCCTAAGACCCTACCCCAGGTACATATCCTCGTCAACGACCATGTCCCGGCGCCCGAGCGCCGGCTTTCCCTTGTCGGTGGCCACCACGACATAGCCAATCCAGTTGCACTTCCTGCACCAATGCCTTAGATGGACACCTCTCACGTACTCGGCGGATGGCCAGGGCGGAGGGAGTGGCGTATAGGAACTAAATGAACCAGCACGGGGCGGCGTGGCCGAGCAACACGTGTGGAGGGTCAGGGTCGGAGTGGAGTAGCGACGGTAGGGGAGGAGCTGAGGAGGTAGGAAGGAGGGAAGGAAAGGGGCTTGCGGCAGCTATGGGAGGAGATTGGGAGAGAGGACGTACATTAGGTTCCAACTAAGGGTTTTTCGAGGTTTTCTGTTCACCAATCATTTTTGTGGGATAGAAAAAAAATCGATGATTGGTGGGAGGGGAAGCTCGATGGGAGGGGTGGTGGGAAGTGGAAACGAACGATGACCTAGGTACTAAGACTTTAGGAGTAGAGATTATTTTGGGCATGGTGACCAAGGCAGAACATTTTAGAAAATTTTGGACGAAATTATCTTTGGGTAATTTGTTGGTTAGTGGCAAGTAAATCTATTAGGAAAATAAAGGAAGTGATACACACAATCGACAGAGAGATTCTCTCCTTTTTCTACAAAAAGTGATACATGCAATTGTGAGAGAGATACTTTTCTTTCTTTTGCATTAATTAGATAGACCGGTTAGGAAATTAAGATATGTGATCTTTTGCATGTTAGGAAAGTGTTGATTTGAAAGAAAGGAGTGGAGAGATTCTCTCTTTTTTCTAGAAAAAGAGGTACATGGAATCTTGAGAGAGATACTTTTATTTATTTTGCATTAATTAGATAGACCAGTTAGGAAATTTAGATATGTAATCTTTTGTGTGTTAGAAAAGTGTTGATTTGAAAGAAAAGAATGGAGAGAAAATAAATCAATGTATAAGAAAACCAATGGGAAGGGGTGATGGAAGTTGGGACGAAAATATAACCGGAGTACAAAAATAAACCGGTACCAGGCTACCAACTGCTTCATTAAGAGTAGAGGTTGAAGCATTTATAAGCCTATCTGTAAATATGTCTGAGAGTTTTCTATAGTTGGGTGCCCCTAGTCAATTTTTATCCTGAGCCCGCCCCTGGACATATGCACTTCCCTTTCAGGTTAGAGATTAATTTAATTTGATGATGTATGAAAATATTAATAAATGTGACTGAGCCTAATTAATTCAGATTTGGTATTTAAAAAATTATTAGAAATTAATGTAATTTGATGATGTATGAAAATATTAATAAATGTGATTATGCCACTTATGTTAAGGTTAATTAGTTCAGATTTGGTCTTTAAATATTTCTTGAAAATTAAATGTGATTCATTTTTTCACATAAATACATTACTAAATATATGATGATGCGAGGAGGGACAAAAAACCGAACGGAAAAAACAAACGAAGGTGAAAGGTGAGACGAAAAAACCTGAAAAAGAACCTATACTAGCGGAGAAATGGCTAGCCACAACTCTTGTTGGTGGCACACCATTTTCACACAACGCGAGCACTATTTGAGAAAATAGTACTAGAGTCAGACTAAATTGGTACGTAGTTGTGAATGTTTAGTGCTGGCGTGGCCTTTTTTGGTCACGCTGCAAATATGTTGGCCCACCTATACTTACCTTTTGGGATATAGTGATGGTGTTGAATTTATGTGCACATCGTAGCTAAATAATTAGTGCTAGCGTGCCAAATTTAGTTTACGCCACACATAATATTTCCACTTAAACTAGTATTTTAACCATTTACATCATTATTTCTACGAGCTCTAATTTTGAGTATTTGATTATGTTTAGTCTTTCATTAAATTTAATTATTTTTTATTTGGGTTGTTATTAGCTATGGCGTTGCAGTTTAGGCCCACGCCAGCAACGGCCCACCCAGGTCAACTACCACACCTTGGTAAAAGACCCAGTTGTCGTCCTTTATTTCAACTCCCCCTTGACCAGCCACCACCCGTCACCACCCCGTCGTTGCCCGTCGCGCCCCTTAGCCGCCCAGCAAGGTTCACTCCTCTCCGTCCTCTGCATCTCCTTCCTCGGCATTCGCACCTCCTCTGTCCATGCATAATCCATATGTGGGATTCATATATAAGTTGATTTAGGATTGCTACGTGTAGAAATTTTAGTACATACACATAATGGATTGCTTATGTGATGTAAAATCGTAATTTGATTCCATGGATTGCTTTGTGTAGAAATGTTAATCATAATCCGATGTAAAATCCGATTTAATAATGCATTTTGAGTAGAAATTTTTGGTACTGGAATGCTAGAGGAATAAATATAATGAACTCCTAGTGTAGCATTTTGAGTAGAATTTGTTTATTTGTGTCTCCCTCTGTGGATTTTGTTTACTTGTGTATACATGTTACTAGTGTTGAATTATACATGTTACTTGTGTCGGTTCACTAGTCTAAAATCCGATTATATACTTAGTTCTTAATATATTTTGTGTAGAATGACACAATCAGCATCATGTTGAGTGTGCAAGTCAAGGTGCGCAACCAACCTTGCAACTGCCACGTTGTTCCGCATTTACTTCCAGCCCTGTTTTGTTCCTACATCGGTAAAAAATTATATGACTCTTCTAATAGTTTGTTCTTTTGATTTTGTTGCTATTTCCACTAATGCATTGTGTTTGTGTTTTTGTTTTTTCTTACACAGATCGTCCCTTGCAATGTGAGATTGGATTTCAATGAGCTCATTACTGGAGACATTGTCATCTTAGACTCTCCTCGGGCCCCCTGCACTATGAAGGTCAATAAAGGAAGGAACATAACCCATATTGGAGGAGATGAATGGGGTTGTTTCATCGCCCGCATGCATCTCACTTTGGGTGAATCGACACTAGTAGAAAACAGAGCATTGGTCCCGGTTCTGAAGGGCTTTTAGTCCCGGTTCTACAACCAGGAATAATCAATTGGGACTAAAGGCCCTCACTTTTAGTCCCGATTGTGTTATGAACCGGGACTAAAGGAGCTCCACGTGGCTGCTATCGGGCGCCCAGGCAAGAGGACTTTTAGTCCCGGTTGGTAACACCAACCGGACTAAAAGACAGTCACGGGTCAGCACCAGCCAAGCGTTATTTATTTTTGAAAGGAGGGGTTTAGGGTTTTCGAGGGTTTAGGGGTTTCATATTGTGTTTCCCCTTTTGTTTTTGTGTTTACCATTTAATTCTTTTACATTTAGGGTAATTTTTTATGTTTTCCACTCAACTCGATGATAGCCACTAATAGCAATGAAGAAACCGTTACACAACATCGTGATGAATATAGAGAAGTGGCCTCTTTGTCCGTGCTTGTTGGTCGAGCAACAAGTTTTCGTATATATATATTCGATGCTACTACGATAGTACACATTCATGCATATATACAATATAATATCCCTTACTATCACTAGTATCCAATTACCAAAACCAGCGTCTAATTCCTGATGGTATTCCCCGTTTTTAGGTATGACCTCTTCAAGTAAGAATCCCGTCAATTCCTCTTGAATTTGCTCGTATGCGACTCTTTGGTAGGAGTTCGTCTTGCTTTCGTTGGATCTAATTTAAAAAAGGGGTCAATACACACACACACACACACACATATATATATATATATACCTCTGATCCTGGGATCAGAATCACAGCGGCCCTATAAGGAGCTAACACAGACCTCCCGAACTCCCGAACACGCGGAGGAAAAAGAGGCCCTTCCCGACCTTATCTGCACGCCCCTCAGTGCCACCCCCGCCTCCCTCTCAGGCAGCAGCAGCCGCTGCTAACACCTCCCTCCCTGGCAGCAAGCGCCGCCGCCCACCTCCCTCTGGCGGCAGAAGCACCACCGCCCCCACCTTCCTCCGGCGGCAGATGTGCCGCCGCCCCCACCTCCCTCCATGGCAGAGGCGCCGCCGCCCCCACCTTCCTCCCCGGCAGAGGCGCCACTGCCCCCACCTCCCTCCACGGCGGACGCGGCGCCACCCCACCTCCCCCCTCGACAGGACACGCCGTCACCCCCAAAGCACACACCGCCGCCCCAACCTTCTTCCTACGCGGCACCGGGATCCCGTCGCTGCACTTCCACGCTGGCCACGCTCGGTTCTGAGCCCCAACCGATTGTATTGTTGACACCTGATTTTGGCACGATGCAAAATGTAGTAAACATGGACTCAAAATAAAAGGTTTTTTCTATGAGAAAGTTCATATTGCCGAGTGAAACAACCTTGCTGTTTAGGTCATCACCATTCGGCATCATTTCGAGGGCCAAATTACACTTGGATTGTTACGTAGATGTTCTAAGTGCTTTTTGGTCTATTACGCCTCCAAGACAACCTTGAACGAAGGAATGTTCTACATGGATTATCTTCGTGTCGTTGAGACCATTTATTTTGATATATAATTCTTATCAATCCGAGGTCGTATGCGACCTAGAGAGGTAAAAAAAATCAGCCTGAAGTTTCACTCGGGACTTCCGAGTGAAAGTTTGCCGGCCGAGTGAACCGTTTGCCGTCCGGTCGAGTGAAAAGTTTTCCGTCCGGCCGAGTGAAATTATCGTCCGAGTGAAAATCGCCACCGAGTGAAAAGTACCGATCGATTGAAAGTACCGGCCGAGTGCAATTGTCGTCCGAGTGAAAATTGAAGTCCGAGTGAAAAGTACCGGTCGAGTGAAAGTGCCGGTCGAGTGAAAGTTTAAAATGGCCTCGGATGGAAAAGTGTTCAACATGAAAGTTTTTCGTAACATCGAAATGTTCAACTTTGCTTTTAAGGTCATTATCATGTAAGATAGTATGCGGCCTGCAGAGACGCTACAACATTCGGACAGTCCAGTTTGCTAAGATAGTATGCGGCCTGCAGAGACGCTACAACACTCGGACAGACAACCGATTCAAAGTTAAAGATGATCTCGTGGAATATTCAAGATGACTTTATTTGGGAAAATGATCAACATACAGATTATTGGCCTCGTCGACGCACACAAAATTGATGTCTGGACCGTGTCCATCGGAGGTCATATGCAGATTCCACGGCCCACGCAAGGAGCAAGACAGAAGATTGGGCCAGATTTGGGCTGAATCCGAGTGGGAATAGAACTAGGACTCTAGGACGTGAATTGATGTAATTTTCTTGTAAGGAAAGCCTAGATGAATCCTTTGCTTGTACGGGATGTCCAGCCGCCTGTTATATATGTTGGGGGTGACGGCCGATTGAACAACACACAATCGAACAAATCAATCTATACTACTTTTTCATCTATGTTCTTCGTTTTCTCTCTCGTTCTTTGCTGTTCTTCGTTTGAGAGCTGTGAATCCCAAGGCTCTAGGGGCGAGCGAATCGACCTAGGGAAGCCCATAGCCGCCGCACTTCCTGACGGGGTCCCTCCCGGGCGTGTGGGGTTTCGGGTCTGCAAAAGCGTCCGCTGACTGTCTTGCGTATTGCACTGCCGGACGAACCTCCTTCGACGTGAGCTGTGGTGCATCACCCCCCGCGTCGAGGGTACATGGTGATGTGTTCGTGTGTCAACACACTTTTTGGTGAGTCCACTAGGGATCAAAGATCATCCTCATCAACCATCATGTCTGATCTTCCCAAGCCATCCGAGATAGATGCCGATAACATCATTAAGCCCAAGCTTGATGAACTATCAGCTGATCATCGCCAAGCTTATGAGGAGTACAAGAAGGCGCGTGAAGAGAAGGAGTTGCAGGAGTTCCTTGGAAACTTCAAGAAAGATCGCCAAGGCAATATCACTTTGATTGGAGAAATCAAGTTCCCTCCTCTTCAAGCCGAGCAAGTTAAACCTCCTGTAAGTAATACCTTTTCTCCCGAGCAGTGGGATGAGATTGAGATTCGTATTGCCGATGGTAATAATTTGGTCTATCAAACTTTCATAGAAAATACTAATGCGCAGAAAATATGCCTCAATCGTCTAGTGGTAATATTGGTGTGGCTGCTAGTGTAGAAAACCCTAATCTGTCTTTACCTCTCTCATTGGCACCTCCCATGCCGATGAGTTACTATCCTACCCACACCAATCAGATTGTGGCTGCACCCGCTAATTCCATCATGAGCATGCCATGTTCAGTACCTATACCGAACCAAGCTGTACCAATAGGTGCAAGCACTCGACCACATCTGAACTATGGTTCGGCATATGTGCCATAGTTCCTGCCTACTGCTAGTAATTCTACTCATCCCATCCCACAACAGCAAGCTTCACCATCTACTACGGACGATACTTTAGCTAATTGGAGATGGCAAAGATGCTTCGAGAGAATTTTGGAGTTGAGTTACCTCGGAATCGGATTTACCAAAAACCGTACCCCGAGTACTTTGACGCTATCCAGTGCCCTCCGGCATATAAAATTCCAGATTTTTTTAAGTTCAATGGAGAAGGCACAAAAACCACATGGGAACATGTTAGTCAATACTTAGCACAACTAGATGAAGCAGGCTCGCTAAATGAATTGAAAGTGCGCTTGTTTCCTTTATCATTAACTGGTACTACATTTTCATGGTTTTCTTCTCTACCACATGGTTCTATCCGTGTGTGGTCGCAGCTAGAACAGAAATTTCATGATCACTTTTATAGCGGCGACAACGAACTTAAATTATCACATCTTACATCGGTTAAGCAGAAAAAATGATGAATCGGTCTCCGATTACGTCAGGAGATTTAGAGATATAAAGAGCCGGTGCTATAGTTTGGTGATAACCGAGAGGGACTTGGCTGACCTTGTGCTTAGTGGTTTGAAAACTCACATTAGGGAAAAGCTAGAAGGCTATGAGTTCTTAAGTGTCAACCAAGTCTTGCAAAAAGCTTTGGCTCAGGAGAGCCAGAGCAAAGATCTCAAGGAGGTGCATAGATATAAAACTGATCGTCCTAAGAAGAATATGGTTGAGTATGGTAGTGATCACTCGGGCGATGAAGGTGATATCTATGCTGCTGAATTTGTTTGGCCATCTAAGGCCAAACCTTTACTTGCAATGATCTGAAACCGATTCATAAGAATCATGATGAAGAGATAAAGTTTACTTTTAACATTGCCAAGTGTGACAAAATATTCGATGCTTTGCTGCAAGCTATGATCATTAGGATATCTCACACTTTACCGTCGATTGAAGAGTTGAAACGGCATGATTATTGCAAATATCATAATTCTTTTTCTCATGCTACTAATGATTGTAATGTTTTCCGATGAGAGATACAATCGGCCATTAATGATGGAGAACTGAACTTTTCTGAGATGCAAGTTGATAAGAAGCCCTTCCCAATGAAAACTCTGGATTTGGAGGGAAAAAAGTTTCTCATTCGGCCAGAGGTAGCTGAATATTCTAATAAAACTAATGTCATTATTGGTGAGCCTAGGAAGAGCAAGGAGGACAACAAGGTCTTGGGGAGGCAGGTTGTGCTTGACAAGCAACCCAATGGCAAGGAAGTAATCAAGATCACCATCAAGAATCCTGCACTTGGGGGGCAACCACAAGTGCAACAAGACACTCGTGTTAAATTTGTTAAACCCAAGAGTCCAGAAGTTGGCGAGTGGAAGAGGAATGAAGCCAAGGTACATCGTAAGCGAATCAAGCCAACTTTTGATATGCTGTTGTCCAAATATGTAAATCAGTCGGCCGGTTCTAGGTCTAATCGGTCATCGTACCTCAAGTGACCAAGGTCACCATCAACTGATGTGTTCAGTCGACATGCAAACTGACTGGATCAAGGGTGCCGTTTCCACAAGAATAACGACAACCTGTTTGGGATCGACTTGGATGCTCATATGAAAACCGACTAAGCATGGGTGTCCATTACTCGGTTGGGAAAAATATGCCTCCGAGTGAAAACTATCCGAGTGTCAGAATGCACCCGGGTGGAAGTTATCTGAATGAAAGAATACGTTCGAGTGGATTCTACTCAGTCGAACGTCCGAATGGATTTCATCCGAGTAAAAAGGTGCGCCTGAGTGAAAACTTCGTAGGCCAGGAAAGTCGACAAGAGTGGCGCGTCAAGATGCCAAGTGTTGTAGCAGTGTAGTCAGGGAAAGGCAAGGAAAATATCAATGCTGACTCACTCGTCTTGGGCAGTGAAACATTCACCACGCAACAGCCAACTGTGCGTAGCAACCCAACTGAGACGATACTTGTTATCACGCCAAAGCACTCGACCAATGATCATGAAGCAAGTACCAGCCAAGTGAAACTAATTGATCCTAAATACACTCGGCCAAGGTGGTGTCCTCCAGGGCTAATGAAGACCCAAAATAGGAAATTACAGTGGTTGAGGAATCAAGAGATGGCAGAACAAGAGGCTGAGAAGCAAAGGGACGAGTTGTTCAATGTCACTCGGCCCATGATACCAGCGAAGCAAGTGTGGAAGACTAAACCAATGAAAGACATAGTGGCTTCTACATCTATCACAGTAGAAATTACACCACCCAAAGAGGATGATGTAGCTATGACATTGTCTTAGTCGCCTATTATTGCTCCTTCACTCGAACAGAATTCAGATTTTGTGAACGCACGCAAAGAGGAAGACAATCTGTTGGACTATGAGTCTACACCGGTTTGTGAAGGTATGAATATCAATATGGTGTATTACTTACCCGCTGAATTCCGTGCTGTAGATGAAGAAGGGGAAGTGGCTCAGCTAGATTTTGGCCCTAGAAATGCAATATTCGAGAAGCCAAAAGAACTAGTGATGCACTTGAAACCATTGTACCTCAGAGGTTATATAAATGGATCACCACTCACTCAGATGCTTGTTGATGGTGGTGCTGTGGTGAATCTCCTGCTCTATTCGGTCTTCAAGAAATGGGGTTTGCCCGATGATGAATTAATTAAGACCAATATGGTGCTTAATGGGTTTGAAGGCAATGAGAAAACTGAAGCCAAATGTGTGATGTATGTGGAGCTTACAATCGGGAGCAAAACTTTGGCTATTGCATTCTTTCTCGCTGAGGAGCAAGGTAACTACAACGTCATACTAGGCCATGATTGGGTTCATGCAAACAAATGCATACCATCTACCATGGACCAGTTTTTGATCTAGTGGGTTGATGATGAGGTGGAAGTCATTCATGCGGATAATTTGGCTTGTGTTGCTTTGGCTGATGCATCGGTGGATTGGCAACATCCCAATGCTACTTGCTTGACGGGACGCGACCTGTCAGAGTTTGATTTCCTTAGTGCAACGAAGAACGGCTTTGTGCCCGTCTCTTTAAAGCCGATTAGTGGAAATCGGCTCCAAGGTATGATATGTTTAAATGGATTCTAATTCCGAGTGTTTGCGGAAACGTCTTGCAAAATATCGGTCTAGTGAGAATGATATGTACGAATCTGTAGAGGAGTTGGATGACATGGATAAATTAGGACAGGGTTTTGAATCGGCAGATCCATTAGAAGAAATAGATATAGGGGATGTTTCAGTTCCTCGGCCGATGTTTGTAAATGAAAACTTAAGATCCGATCATAAAGCTAGGTTGATCGAGTTGTTGAAAAAATATGTTTCTTGCTTTGCCTTGGTGTATCAGGATATGCCCGGTTTAAGCCGAGAGTTAGTAGAGCATCGGTTACCTATAAAGGCTGGTTTTAGACCTCACAAACAATTGGCCAGGAAGTTTAATCCAAAAACATATGACTGGATCAAAGAAGAGATCGGTTGTTCACCTAAAGCTAATTTTATTAGACCTTGCAGGTATGCCAAGTGGATTTCTAATATTGTACCAGTAGAGAAGAAGGGATCTAGCAATATAAGGGTGTGCATTGATTTCAGAGATTTCAATAGAGCTACGCCCAAATATGAGTATCCCATGCCCATAGCTAATATTCTTATTAATGATGCTTCTGGACATAAGGTCATTAGCTTTCTTGATGGCAATGCGGGGTATAACCAGATTTTCATGGTCAAAGAGGACATGTCCAAAACAGTTTTTCGGTGCCTCGAATTCCTTGGTTTATTTGAGTGGACAATGATGACCTTTGTGTTGGGGATGTAACCCCATGGTAAGACCCGCCAAGGTGGTTCCGGGTCATGACTGGCGGCTCTTGGGCTAGACCAAGGATAGGCCTAGAGACATAAGCCCAGACGTATGGAGGCTCACTAAGATGGGCCAAGGTGAGGCCTAGCCAAAGACGGCAAAGAAGACCCGGGCGGATAAGCCGCCCGGAGACGGCTTGCTCAGGAAGGAAAGACAACGTAGAGTTAGAGTCGGACGAATTGTAAGAGTCGATGTGAGACTTGTGTAACCCGTTGTCTTGACATCCTATATAGGGGCAAGACCCGGGGCAACTTAGACAGAAACCAACTAATCGAGAACTAGCTCAAGCGAATCCGCTCCCTTGTAATCGATACTCCAATTAATATAGCTGAAGCAGGACATAGGCCTTTACCTCTTCATGAGGGGCCGAACCTGGGTAAACTCGTGTCCTTTGTCCCAATCAACCCCTTTGAGTCCATCACCTTAGCGATGGCCTCGAATCTAAGTCCTCGGACATCTGCCATGACAAAACCATGACAGTTGGCGCCCACCATGGGGCTAGCGCTCGGTGGTGTTGAGTTCTCAAAGGGCTCTCACACGGGGATCGAGGGATATGTGATCGGAAGGATGAACAAAAGTCGTCGCGGCCGGCTTTACATCAACGACGCCGGCTGGGGTCCCAACGCTGACTCAGTGGAGTATGGGTTCCCAGTTCCCTTCGGTGGAATCCACGTCTTTATTGGCAAAATCGGCGGATCTACACCAGGGCCGGACGTCTGCACCGACATCGTTGAGCCGGCTCAGTGCGTGCAACGCCTCCAACACGTGCAACCCGCCCATGCTAACTCGGGCAGGAAGCATGTCTTTGTTGGCTTCACTCAAGGTATGGATCTTGAGGCTTCTGAATCGCAGGAGACCCTCATCTGTTTGGAGGATGGATCTTCGAGCGGAGAGGCAGAATCAATCTACCAACTTCACGACGGCGGGCTCGAGGGCTTCAACGACGAGCTTTACCCCGAGTCAGAGCGGTCTGAGCTAGACGATCATGCATTGCCGACTCATGCAGCCGTGTTCATGGCGGGGATAGAGCCGGGCACAAGCGGTGTGGCCGCCGGGGCAGCAGACACGGGGGCTGACCTACCGCCATCTCAGGTTCTCCTGGATCTGATGAACGAGCTCACAGCCTTGATGGCAACCGAAGTCATGCCTGAGAATCAAGCCGCCCGGAACTTGGAGATCACGAGACTGAAGGATCAGATGGCGGAGGTCCAACAGAGGATTGGCGTGCTAAAATCTTAGATGGACGCGGAGGCAAAGCGCCTTAAGACGGATGCCTTCCGCCTTGAACTGGAGCAGCAGTCAGTGGCCGCGGTACGACGGATGAGGCACCAGAGCAATATGAGGCTCGAAACCTATTTAACACGCCAAGAACGGGTCGGGTAATGGAAGCACCTAGAAGTCGCACGGCGGCTCGGCAACAGCTTAACCTGCCTCGACGAAATCAGACCTCACCAATGGCTTTCCCAACGCCGGCGGGTCATTACTCAAACCCGGCGGAGAACATGGTGGTTGCGGCCACCCGGCTTGAAACAATTCCTATTCCTGATGAGGCGCCTTACACTGCGGAGGTGCAGAACGCCATTGGATATCTACATATGGCGATGGCCCAGCAAGAGAAATATACCCACGGCCGGAGTCACGTGCATTCAACCCCCCTCCCTAGCCGCAGTTTCAGTCGGCGCTATGAGTCGCCAGCGGTTTCTAGCAGTGATCGGCATCGGGGCCGCCGCGAGATGACGAGGCGACTTTCGATGTGCAGGCGCTCGTGGATCAGGCGAGGGCACAGTGTGGAGCGGTGGCTCATCAAGAGCCTGCGCCTTCCATCTCAGCTGGAGCGGGAGTAACCACTAGGGCCATGGGTGTACCGTGCTTGGTGCCGGCTCTGCGGAATGAGCATCTGTCGAAGGACTTCAAGGGCCCACGCAAGGTCCCGAATTACACGGCCGACCTGCCTCCGGAGGCTTGGATCGAGAGTTATGAACTGGCCATGGAGATGTTGGACGTCAACGACGCGGTATGCGCGAAGTATTTCATCATGATGTTGGAAGGGCCGGCTCGCACGTAGTTGAAGGGTTTGCCACCCAATACCATCAGTTCTTGGGCTGAGTTAAAGGCGAGATTCATCAAAAACTTCCAAGGGACATGCAAGCAGCCCATGACAATTGTGGATTTGGACCACTGTGTACAGCAGTAAAATGAGTCGGTTCATCATTGGGTCCGCCGGGTTTCGACTATCATCCACTCGTCTGAGCAGATTATGGCAGCTCAAGCGGTCTTGATTCTGGAAAATAATTGCCACTTTACGCCTTTGAAGCAGAAGCTCGGCCGGCTCAAGCGCACGTGTCAAGACATGGGGGAGCTCATGGCGGCTCTCACAAAATACGCCGACTCTGATAATACGAAGGATCCGGGCTCTGATGAGGAGAAACCTGGACAGGGTAAGAAAAGCGACAATGGCAAGGGTGCGACAGGCAGTGGTAGCCAAGGCAAGAGGAAGAACCCGGATGGCGGGTCAGAGCTGGTGGCCAACGCCAGCACCGGCAACAACCGTGCTAAGGGCAACGGGAAATTTAAGCAGCCTTTCAATAAAAGTAAGACTCCTTTTAATTTGGAGGAAATGCTCAATAAACCTTGTCCGCAGCACAGTTGACCCTACAGACCGGCATGTCACACGTGGGGTAATTGTCACATTATGCAAAAATTCAAGGACTACAGCCTGCGACAGCATAACAATGATGGTGGCCCGCCCGGCGGCTCAAGGGCAGGCGGGTCAGGAGCCGGGTTTGGGTCCAGCGGTTCAGGATCCGGTTATCACGGCCTGGGCAACCAAGGAGGACATCATCCGCACTCTGGTGGCAATAATCAGCAACAGAATAACCAGTCTAGATATCAGAGTAATCTAAAGCAGCTCAGCTCAGGTCAGTATCATGTTTGTACGACTAGCCTTGACAGGCGAGATCAGAAGTTGCGCAAGCGGGCGGTTAATATGGTCAGGCCGGCTCTACCGCAATATTTGAAGTGGTCTGAGTATGACATAACTTGGAGCCGGGAGGATCACCCGCCATGTGTTGATGACCTGGGACGGCTAGCATTGGTAGTTGCTCCCAGGTTGGAGGCTACGTGTTCACTAAGGTGCTTATGGACGGTGGCAGCAATATCAATATCTTATACTACGACACTTTCCGCCAGATGAAGTTGCTTGATAAGGATCTTAAGCCGTCTTCCACAATTTTCCATGACGTGGTGCCTGGCAAGTCGGCTTATCCAGTGGGAAGGATCTCTCTGGAAGTCGCCTTCGGTGACGAACATAATTACAGGGTGGAGACCTTGTGTTTTGAGGTGGTCAAGATCAAAAGTCTGTATCATGCTCTGTTTGGACATCCGGCTTATGCCAAATTCATGGCTAGGCCTTGTTATGTATACTTGCAGCTCAAGATGCCGGGTCTCAAAGGTACGATTACGGTGCACGGTGATCGGGAGACAGCTATTGAGTGCAAGGAAGGAGATGCAGCTTATGCAGAATCCAGCTGTGCTGAGGCAGAGCTCAAGTTTTACAAAGAGAACGTTGACCCGAAGGATATGACTCTGCTGAAAAAGCCTACGACAGAGGTTGAGCCGCCCCTCAAGTTTTCGGCGGATGATACCAAGTTGGTGGATTTCAATCCGGGCTACTCATCTCAGCAGTTCACTATCGGAGCTAACATGGACCCAAAATAGGAAAGCGCGCTCATCGAATTCATCTATGAGAATCGGGACATCTTCGCATGGAAACCTTCTGACATGCCGGGTGTATCGAGAGAGTTTGCTGAGCACCACCTTAATGTGGATCCTAAATTCAAACCAGTCAAGCAATTTCTATGCCGGTTCAACGAAGAGAGACGCAAGGCCATTGGGGAAGAAGTAGCCCGGCTTTTGGCGACGGGTTTCATCGTTGAGGTCTTTCATCCTGAGTGGCTCGCTAACCCGGTGTTAGTGCTCAAGAAAAACGGCATGTGGAGTATGTGTGTGGACTACACGGATCTTAACAAGGCCTGTCTGGCTGACCCGTTTGCTCTCCCTCATATTCACCAGATCGTTGATGCAACGGCGGGTTGTGAGAGTTTATGCTTCCTGGATGCTTATTCTGGTTATCATTAGATCAAGATGGCAGTCAAGGACCAAGAGAAGACGGCTTTCATCATGCCTTTTGGTGCTTTCTGCTATGTGTCTACGCCTTTCGGGCTCAAGAGTGCCTAGGTGACTTACCAGCGTTGCGTACAGAACTGTCTTCATAGCCAAATTGGGCGCAATGTTCATGCGTATGTGGATGATATTGTGATCAAGTCAAGAAAGAAGGAGACTCTCCTTGACGATCTGAAGAAGACTTTCGACAACTTACGGGTCTAAACGATGATGCTTAACCTGGCTAAGTGTGTCTTTGGTGTTCCGGCAGGCAAGCTCTTGGGATTTATGGTATCTGAGCGTGGCATTGAGGCTAACCTGGATAAAATCAAGGCTATCACCTCCCTATCTAAGCCGGCATGCATCAATGATGTTCAGCGCCTGGCGGGACGGATTGCTATGTTAAGCCAGTTTATAAGCCGCCTTGGTGAGAAGGCTATCCCTTTGTATCAGATGATGAAAAAGACGGATAATTTTGTCTGGAGTAGGGCGGCGGGTGAAGCATTTGAGGTGCTCAAGAGGCAGCCCACTGAGCCGCCGGTCTTAGCCGCTCTAGTTGAGAAAGAACCTTTGCTCTTGTACGTGGCGGCTAATAATCGGGCTGTCAGCACTGCAATTGTTGTTGAGCGTAAGGAGTCAGGGAAGGAATATCCGATTCAGCGGTTGGTTTACTATATCAGTGAGGTTCTAATGGAATCCAAGCAGAGATATCCACATTAGCAGAAGCTGGTGTATGGGGTGTTCATGGCCAATCGCAAGTTGAAGCACTACTTCCTGGGGCACCAGATCACAGTGGTTAGCTCTGCCCCGTTGGGAGATATAATTCAAAACAGAGAAGCCACGGGCCGGATCGCTAAGTGGGCACTAGAGATTGGACCTCTCAATTTGAGATATGTGCCTCACACGGTGGTTAAGTCACAAACCTTGGTGGATTTCATCAACGACTTGACTGAGTGTCAGACACCCGAGGAGAAGCCGGATAACACATATTGCACAATCCTGTTTAATGGATCCAGGCAACTGGAAGGATCAGGGGCAGGGGTTGTCTTAACTTCCCCCAAAGGTGATAAGTTCTGTTATGTACTAAGGTTCATGTTTCCTTGTACTAACAATGCAACTGAGTATGAAGCTCTGCTTCATGACCTCCAGGTGGCTAAGAGATGAACCTGAGCCGGGTTAGATGCTTCGGCGACTCAGATCTTGTGGCCCAGCAAGTTTCAGGCACTTGGGATTCCAGGGACCCACAGATGGCGGCTTACCGCCAGGCGGTTCATATCATTGCTGGTCACTTCAAGGGGTATCAGGTGGATCATATCGATCGTCGCAAGAATCAGGCGGCTGATGCTCTATCAAGGCTGGGTTCCCAACAAAAGCCGGTGCCGCCTAACATTTTCTTGGATGTGCTACATCACCTGTCAGTTAAGTTGCCTTTGGAGGAGGATTTGGCTATTCCCGACCCGGAGGGGCGGCTGGTGGCGGCTCTAAATGCTATTCCTGACTGGACCATGCCTTATTTGGCGTACTTAACTCGCGGTGAGTTACCTGATGATGAAAATCTTGCCAGAAAAATCACCAGGCGGTCTAAGTCCATGACGATAGTCAATGGCGAGTTACATAGATGTAGCGTCATGATACGTCTCCAACGTATCTATAATTTTTGATCATTCCATGCTATTATATTATCAACTTTGGATGTTTTATATGCATGAATATGCTATTTTATATGATTTTTGGGACTAACTTATTAATCCAGTGCCTAGTGTCAGTTCCTGTTTTTATGTGTTTTTGACCTTTTCAAATAGGAATATCAAATGGAGTCCAAATGGAATAAAACTTTTGCCATGATTTTTTTTGGAAAATATAAAAAATACCTGAAGAAAAATATACCGGAGAGGCGGCCCGAGGAAGCCACGAGCCTGGGAGGCACGGCCCCCTGGATGCGGCTAGAGGGCTCGTGACCTCTTCGTGCCACCTCTTTACCCCAGACGGCCTTATAAATACGGAAACCCTCGAAAATAGAACAAGATAGCAAGTTCCGCTGCCGCAGACCTCCAGAGCCACCAAAAACCAATCGGGAGACCGTTCCGGCATCATGCCGGAGGGAAATTCATCGCCGGAGGCCGTCTTCATCAACACCATTGCCTCCCTTGCCTCTCCGATGATGCGTGATTAGTTCACATCAGACCTTTGGGTCCATAGCTAGTAGCTAGATGGATTATTCTCTCTCTTTGATCTTCAATACAAAGTTCTCCATGATCTTCATGATGATCTAACCGATGTAATCTTCTTGTGCGGTGAGTTTGTTGAGATCCAATGAATTGTGGATTTATGATCAGATTATCTATGAATATTATTTGAGTCAATTCTGCATTCTTATATGCATGATTTCATATCCTTGTAAGTCTCTTCGAGTTATAGGTTTCGTTTGGCCAACTTGATCTATGATTCTTGCAATGGGAGAAGTGCTTGGTTTTGGGTTCATACTGTGCGGTGTCCTCACCTAGTGATAGAAGGGGTAGCGAGGCACATATCGTGTTGTTGCCATCAAGGGTAAAAATATGGGGTTTATATAATAATGCATGAATCTATCCCTCTACAACATGGCATCTTGCTTAAAGCATTACTCCGTTTCTTATGAACTTAATACACTAGATGCATGCTGGATAGCGGTCGATGTGTGGAGTAATAGTAGTAGATGCAGAAAGTACCGGTCTACTTGTCTCGGACGTGATGCCTATATGTATGATCATTGCCTTAGATATCGTCATGACTTTGTGCTATTCTATCAATTGCTCAACAGTAATTTGTTCACCCACCGTAATACTTGCTATCATGAGAGAAGCCTCTAGTGAACACTATGGCCCCCAGGTCTATTTTACGTATTATATATTCAGATCTAAACATAAAAACACCAAAAATACCTTGCTGCAATTTTATTTACTTATTTATATTTACTCATTATCACTATCAGATCTCACCTTGCAAGCAATCGTGAAGAGATTGACAACCTCTTTATCGCGTTGGGTGCAAGTTTGTTTGTGTTTGTGCAGGTTCCTTGTTGCTCCATCTTGTTACTCCTACTGGATTGATACCTTGGTTCTCAAACTGAGGGAAATACTTACCGCTACCTTGCTGCATCAACCTTTCCTCTTCAAGGGAAAAAGCAATGCAAGACAAGAATTCTACTATCAACTTGCCAATTTTTGGTCACGTTGTAGAGAAGTAGCACGTCATCGACGTGTTTCAACGTTGTGTCTCACCTGAAGAAGGCAAGGAGATCTAAAATGAAATTCATGCTGGCGATTGTGGTCACCACGCGGGCTCAAAGTCTCTGGTGGCCAAGGCCTTTCGACATGGTTTCTTCTAGTTGACGGCTCATAAAGATGCGGAAGACTTAGTCCGCAAGTGTGATGGGTGTCAAAAGTTTGGCCGGCGTGCTCATGTCCCGGATCAAGAGCTGCGCATGATTCCAATTACTTGGTCATTTGCGGTCTGGGGGCTTGATATGGTCGGGCCTTTCAAGAGATACAAGTTCAAGAAGACCCACCTACTGGTGGCGGTTGACAAGTTTACCAAGTGGGTGGAGGCTGAGCTAGTCGATAAGTGTGACGCGGCTACGACGGTTCAGTTTATTAAGAAACTAATCTACCGCTTTGGGTTATCCTCACAATATCATCACAGATAATGGTACAAACCTCTCCAAGGGGGCTATGAAAGCGTTTTGTGAAATTGAGCACATCAAACTTGATGTTTCTGCAGTTGCTCATCCACAGTCCAATGGTCAGGCCGAGCGTGCTAACCAGGAAATCTTGAGATGTATCAAGCCCCAGCTCATGGTTCCTTTGCAGAGAACACCGGGTTGATGGGTGGAGGAGTTGTCATCCGCCTTATGGAGCATCAGGACCACTCCCAACAGATCTATTGGTTATACACCTTTCTTCATGGTTTATGATGTAGAAGCCGTGTTACACAGTGATATCCGTCATGACTCGCCACGAGTGACGGCTTACGTTGAGGCAGACAATGAAATGGCACATCAAGACGTGTTGGACGCCTTGGAGGAGGAGCGTGATCTGGCGGTGGCTCGATCGGCAATTTATCAGCAAGACCTACGTCGCTATCATAGCCGCAGGGTTAAGAGCCGAACGTTTCAAGAAGGCGACTTAGTGCTCTAGTTGATTCAAGTTCATACAGATGCACACAAGTTATCTCCTCCATGGGAAGGGCCTTTCATGGTCAGCAAAAATCTCAACAACGGGTCATACTACCTCATTGTTGTCCGAGACGACTCATATACTTCTAGGCGTGAGACCCGCCGACCGTGGAACATAGCGCATCTACGGCCTTATTATACTTAAGTTGTCAAGACTTGACATTATACACCTCCATTGTACATATCATATATATATATATATATGAATAAAGTTGGCATCCCTGCAAGTCGGGGCCTCTGCCGTTTCGCATATCTCAATCTGTGCAAAAATGGTCAATCAAGGGGCTTCCAACCCACCAGGTTTAGCTTATCACACCCTATCGGTCGGCTCTTAAAATAGTTGATTCCATCAACAAAGGTCACTTGGGGACTTCCAACCCACTGGGTTTAGCTTACACACCCTCTTGATCGACTCTTAAGCCAAACAGGTTTAAACCTGCTTGTAAGCTAATGCTACTCCGCTAGGTGACCCGTCGAACTTTTACCAGTTAATATCGCCTGGAGACCCTGAGCCGGCTCACATGAGTTGACGACAAATCTCGATAGAGACACAGTACTGATTAAAGGTTAAAATAGCGGCTCTTGTCACGTGAGGGCCGTCTTATGGAAAGCAAGGATAAACTCTCCCATCTGCTGCCAACTCTCCGCTATGTGGCCTATTCGTACTCTTAAGACAGTTAATCCTTAAGGACCCTGCATTGTTTAAAGGTTAAAACGACAGATTTATGTCACGTGAGAGGTAGTTCATGGGCTATCAGGGTACTCATGCCCTTCTGTGTCTCAGCTGGGACGTCACACTTCCTTTCAATTAATCTTGCTTAGAGACCCTGAGCCGCTCAAAGAAGCTGACGGCCAATATCGATAGAGACCCTGTACTGTTAAGGAGTTTTAAGTGGCGACTCAACCCAGTAGAACCGACACATGAGTCATTGCAAAAAAGCAAGTCAGGAAAGATATATCATCTTTTTGGCTTGCGCTATTATAAGCCGCCTTCTTAACAATGCGAAAATCATTCTATTTCCGCAGTTTGGTTAATTGCCAAGAGCCGCCACAACGTCTTGAAGGAGTTGAAGGCACAAGACAGATGTCATATTATAAGCCGGACGAATTCATATGTGCACGATAGCACAGTTCAGGCAAGGCAAAGTTTACTAAAAGCCTATTACAATGCTCTCAGCAGAGCTCAAAAGTGACGAATTAAAGTTTTTTACACCGCCCTATGGCGGGTCATAAGGCCGAATTATCCATGAAGGTACCAAGGTCGTCAGTTGGAAGATGGGTCAACCCGCGGCCGGTCTTCGACCTCCACGATCTGAAGATTGTCCAGTCCCAATTGCAGTTGGTTAAAGCCGCAAAATTTGCCTCTTCAAAGAGGGGGAACGGGTCAAGATCAGGGGCGAAGAGGTGCTTACATCGTGCAAGAGCCAAGTCCTTGGCTTCAAAAGTTGGGCCACGTACTCTCTTCGGCTCGGCATCGTAAGCCGCCTGGTAGGTTGACAGGTTCACTTCCTCTGCTAAGAGCATCCCTAGTAGTGCCCTCAAACCCTCAAACCCTCAAACTAGTTTAAGGGTTGAGATTTGGCATTTTTTGGCACTTTTAAGGGCTAAAAAATAGGGGCAAATACTACAACCGTCAAACCCAACCCTTATAACAGAATATTCCGTTATAAGGGTTGGGTTTGAGGGTTCTAGTGTTTGCCGCAACCCCAACGCTTAAAACTATCATTGACATATCACAAATTTCAATATCTCAATAACGGTTTGAAGAAAAAACAATAATCATTCTAGTTATTCGAATCAAATAGGACATAGAGAAGTAAAAGAAAGGTAGATCATGGGCCTTGGCGCCGCCCATCCAACTGCCACTGGTGCTCTACTAGATCATCCCGGAGCTGACCATGGGTTTTTGCATCCTCAGTCTCACGGTGTGCTTCAAGAAAAGCTTGTATGCGACAATGGTTTCTTTATGGTTGCACACGGGTACCAACATTGTCATAGAAACAAGGCAGGTTTAACCCTCTCTTGTCCTCGAGGATCATGTTGTGTAGAATCACACAACATTTCATGATGTTCTCCAAGGTTATTTTGTCCCAAAAATGAGCTGGACCCCGAACTATGGCAAACCTTGTTTGCAAAACACCGAAAGCTATCTCAATATCCTTGCGGGCTGCCTCTTGTGCCTTGGTGAAATGAGCCTCTTTTATGGTTAAGGGCACCCCATTTTTCTCCTTGATGGACTTCACAAGAGTTGCCCACTCAGGATAAATTCCATCGGTGAGATAGTATCCCATTGAGTACTCATTGTCCATGATTTTGTAGTTGCAAGTTGGAGCATCCCCAGAAACTAATCTTGCAAACTAAGGAGATCTATTGAGCACATTGATAGCATTGAGTGTTCCAGGCAAACCAAAAAATGCATGCCAGATCCATGTGTCCTCCGATGCCACGGCCTCAAGCACAATGGTAGCATCACGGATTTTACCGCAATACATTCCTTCCCATGCTTTTGGGCAATTTTTCCATGTCCAATGCATGCAATCAAGACTACCAAGCATCCCCAGCCATCCCCTTTTTTCATTCATCTCCATCAATCTCTTTGTATCTTCCTCGTTGGGTGCCCGAAGATACTCGTCACCACACAACCGTATGACCAATTTTGCAAACCTACGGATGGATGTCGTGGTTGTATCTTGTCCAATGCGAAGATACTCGTTGGTATAGTCCGCGGGTATGCCATAGGCGATCACCCGCATTGCAGCCGATATCTTTTGGTACCCACTAAACCCCATGATACCGGAGGCATTTATACGACGTTTGAAGTAATCTGAGGCGGCCTCACAATCAGTGAAAATCTTCACAAACAAACTACAACGCATTCGGTACCTTCTCCGGAAGAGGTGAGCTGGGTATGTCGGTACCTCCGCGAAGTAGTCCTGCATCAATTGCTCGTGTCCGAGACCGCGGTTCCCGTAGATGGTGAATCGCCCCATCTTCGACCCTTTCCTCTGATCCATCAGCTTTGCGCGGTCTTCAAACTCTTGCACGTCGAGGAGGAGGCTCATCATCTCGACTTTGTCGTCTTGAAGCAACTCCTCAATGTCCGAATTGTCCGATGACGACCAACCGGAATCATCGGACAACGACTCCATGTCGTCGTTCTTCAACTCCATCTACACAATACAACAAACAATAAATTATGTGTTCCAACAATGAATAAAAAGGAAAAAAACAAAAAAAAGAGGAGCATACCTGCGGGGAGTGGGCGGCTGGGAGCGGGGCTACGACGGGGAGAGGAGGCCTGGAGCTGGCCCGCCTCTAGCTGCTGCGGGTCGTGGGGTGGGCACCCGGCGGGGCGAGGCGGCTAGGGGAGGAGTCCGGGTGGCCGTGGGGCGAGGCGGCTGGGGGCGGGGCGCGTGTGGCCATGGGGAAAGGCGGCTGGCAGGAAGCCGTGGGGCGGGGGCGGGGCACGACGGCAGCTGGGGGCGGAGCGGCGACTGGGGGCAGGGGACGGGCGGCTGTGGGGCGAGGCGGCTGGCGGGCGGCCGTGGGGCGGCTCGTGGGCGGCCGTGTGGCAGGGCGCGGGGGGCGCAACGCGGCGGGCGGTGGCCAGAATGGCGGAGGGCGACGGGCGGCGGCTCGGGCGGGCGACGGGCGGGAGGTTAGGGACGAGAAAACTCCCTCCCACGCTCATCCGGAACATGAGTGTGGGTTGGGGTAGTTTTCCCTCCCCAACCCTCACTTCTACTGGTAGGGATGCGGTTTGAGGGTTGGACCCTCAAATTTTTTTGAGGGTTTGAGGGTTAAGGGGTTCTAGTCTACGCGTTTTTTCGCTCGCAAACTATAAAAAAGTGGTTATTTTTAAGGGTTTGAGGGTACTACTAGTGATGCTCTAACACGGAGGCAAGGACTCTAGAAGCCTTCCTACACCACGCGTAGTCAACTTCCGTGAACTCGGAGACGTCATCTTTCTTGGATGGAAACCCGTCCATCATGTCTTCAGGAGTTAACTTTGGGGCAAACGCCAACGCCCGGCTTATGGCTGCGATAGCTCCCTTTTGGGCGGCTGATTTCTTAAGCTCTTGGATCTGTTTTGGCAGGGTGGACAGCAGCTCTATGACCCCCTTCATAGTGGGAGGAATGGTATCTTTATAGAGCACCCCTTGATTGTGCAAAGAGCTCCGCAGTACAGTTGCTTTGTCAAAGTATAGACGGCTTTCAATGGCAGCAAGCTGTCAGTAGCAAGTTGCCGGCTCCTTTGACCTACATAAGACAAATTTTCAATTATCAGTCGCCGGTTTAAGTATTCAGGCAAGAGTAATGACTAGGTGTTTAGTTCTTACCAAAGATGGCATCAGACATCTTGGCAATATGGCGCTTCAAGGCAGAAAGCTCATCATACACAGCCATGATTCGCTGGTCAGCATCGTCTGCTCGTTTGGTAAGGGCGTCCTGATCCGTCTCAGCAGACTTCTTGAAGGCAGCAAATTCAGCTTGAACTTTTGTAAGCTCCTCAACAGTGAGCCGACACTTCTCATCTGCTTCGTTTTGGGCGGCTTGCTAGGTGGCCAGATTTCTCCTTAAGCCAGCCAATTCAGACCCGACCTCGTTTAAAGCCTCCTGTGACATATCAAAACAAAATGAAGACTAAGTCACCAGGATGGTATATTACCAGACGGTTAAGAGTAATACAAGTTTCAAGCAGATTGCAAGAAATATGTTCGACACTTGGAGGCTAATGTCTATTTGTTCCCTAAGGGTCCAAGGAAGTCCCGGCTCATCTTCATCGAAGTTAAGCCGGCCCTTGGGGGCTACATATGGTTCTTTGGTCTATCAGTACCGAAGTCCCGGCTCATCTTCATCAAAGTTAAGCCGATCCTTGGGGGCTACATACGGCTCTCTAGTCTACAGATACCAAAGTCCTGGTTCATCTTCATCGAAGTTAAGCCGACCCTTGGGGGCTACATCGGGATCTCTGGTCTATCTATACCAAAGTCCCGGCTCATCTTTTATCAAGACAAGCCGGCCCTTGGAGGCTACAAATAGCGCTTCAAACAACTACTTACGCGTCAAAACATCGGCTCATGTGCTAAATCTAAAGCTGATAATGGAAGACTACAGACTAAGTGTTTCTACTTATATCAAGATGCAAAGACCCGACTTACCATTGGCATATATTAAACCGGATCTTGGGGGCGACGTAATGGTATAAGGGAAAGGAAGCGAGAGTACCTCATATTTCCTCTTCATCAAGATCACAAGTTTGAGCTCCATATTTCGGCTTGTAGATAGGTAGTTCTGATAGCCAGCGTGAAATTCATCAGCTGTCAGCTTTTCTAGCGCGGGGAGCTCAAACTCCAGCTTCTTCGAGGTTTCAGTCACCTCAGTGTGCTTTGTTAACACATGAGGTTGAGGAGAGTTAAAGCCGGTGCCAGTAATGGTAACATCTGGAGTACCCAAATCGTCAGCAGCTGGTGAAGGGCTCGACAGCTTAGAATTGGCCCTCGAAGCACTCTCATGAATTATACCCTTGGCTTCCGGCTCAGTAAAGCGACGAGTTTCTTCAGGCGCGTCCCTGGAGGCCATAGAGGGATCAGCGTGCGGGGCAGGAGAATCCGGTTTGGCAGGCTCTAGCTCTCGAGCCTTGGGAGCAGGGGTACACCCGCCGGTCTTCCTTCATTTTGCTTGGGCCCTGGAAAACACAAAAGGTCATGGTTTGAGCTTTACATATAATACAAGTTTGAACATAAGCATGAAAGGCACGTACTTTGGATTGATCTTCAGAGGCGGCAGAGTAGTTCTGGTAGAGTCGTGTAACATCCCAAAATTCCATTTTGGAATGTTATGAAATATAGCTAGGCATCATCATTATATTGTTTGAATGTAATGAATGATTGAAGTGCTTCCTTTGAATTTCTGAAAGTCCCTTTCAATTCTCACTATATTGGTTTCACCTATTTGAAAACCCTTGGAAAAAGTTCAAAGTAAGAGGGGAGGAACATGACACTCCACACTAGGGACATCTTGGTGATTTATTTGAACAATAAAAACCAGGGGGTCTTTTGAAAAATATTTGCAAAAGGTTTTAAACCAAATAGGGAATTTCTGAAAATAATTATTTTTTCAAAGCATTCAACTGATAGAAGAAAAATGTTCAATAAATGGAATTTATTCTCCTGATAAAATTAATATATATATTTCCTATATTTGGAATTAAATTGAATACATTAAAAGGTTTTTACTATGCTGAAAATAGAAAAAGGAAAGCTTTTATTAAAAAACCGGCCGGCCCATAGCATTAACCACACCGACTTTCCTTTCTATCGGCCACCGACGCCACTGCCGCGCCCCTCACCCTCGCTGACAGTGGACCCCACCCGACCGCTCGCTGCATCTGCGCGGTCATCGCCTTCTTCCCCGTGCCGGACCCTCGCCGGAGATCCCTCCTCGCCTGGATCTCTCTCCCTTTCCTTTCCCTCGCTCACCCGCGGCTCTATATAAAGCTGGCCACCCTCCGCACTCCATCCCCCCCGAAACCCTCTCTCTACCTTGCCAGAGCGCTGCCGCTCGAGCTTGCCGGAGCTCTGCACACTCCCGAGCCTTCCACCGCACCTGGTCGTCGCCTCCCTCGTCCTCAGCCCCGTCCGACGCCGCCAATCATCGTCGGAGGTCCGCCGCCGTCACCTGGACCTCTCCGACGTCGCCCTCGACCACCAGAGCGCCCTCCCCGACCACCTCCTACTTCCGACCGCCATCGACGTCACCGGAGCACCATCCCGACCACCGCTGTGAGCCCCCACCCCTCCTCAGCATTTGGATCTGGATCCTACGATCCAAATTAGATCAGTTTAAACGGCGAACCGTTTTCCTTTAAGTCTCGGTCGACCGCCGCAAACACCCACTCGCACACGCTAGCAACCAATAGGAAGCCGCCACGTAGCCTTGACCGTCCATTAGTTTTAGTTTTCTTTTCTGTTTTGTTTTTAGAAAACAGAATGTCTTCTGTTTTTATTTTAGTTGTAACTTTTAAAGTAGTTAGTGTTTTTATTTTATTCGTTTTGCATTAGGTCACCAATTACTTGTAGTTTATGTCTGTTGTTTTAGAATTTAAATTTTAACTTTAAAATTTGAATCAAATCAAATTTGCTTAAATTTCTAAAATCTGCTTAACTTGAGTTTAAAATTATAATTTTGAGTAATTCTTTTTTCCACTGCTTTGTATTAGTTAGGTTTATCACCAAACACTGTTTGGGATTTTTTTTGAAATTTTCAATGATAGTTTTTAATAGAAGCAGAATCTGTTTAGTTTCTTTATATAGTTTAGTTAGTTTAAATTTTAGTTAGTATAAATCTGAGTAGTTATATTTTGTTTTAGTAGGTTCTGTTGTTTCAACTTTAGGAATTTACTTGCTGTTAATAAAAAAATAATTTTCTTAGTTTATTTCTATATTGTTATAGGAACCCTACTTTTTTTCAACTAGGTATAGTTTGATAAAAACAAACTAGTTAGTAATAGTTCTTTTATCAAAGATTTAGATAGTTAGATTCTGTTTTCTAAGAAAAGTTTTAGCAAATTATTTTCTGTTAGGAGAATGTTTTATTAATAAAAAATATAGTTTAGTTCACTAGATTGTTAGGAAAATTCTAGCCCACTTCATGTAGTAGTGCTTAACAAAACAATTAAAACCCAACTAAATTTTTTCTCAACAAAACATTATTGAATTAATTCTGTTTATTAATAAAATATTTTATTGTTTCTTTTCTGTCAACTATTGTTTTAGTTAATACAAATACAAATAGTTCTATTTTGTTAGTAGTAGTTTACCCACTAACTTTTAGAAAAACCAAACTATGTGTTGATTTTCTTTCTTGTGATGTGTCTTGTATTGTCTTGATTGATTACTAGTTACATTTCTGATTTTGTGATTACTAGTTACTAGTTACATTTTTTTGTGAGTTACATTTCTGATTTATGCTTATTGAGTGCTCTTGTTTGATTCGTTAGATCATCCGAAGTGCGAAGCTTGTTACCTAGAGTCACTTGAGTACGAAGATCGTCAACCAGGCAAGTCACTTTGACCATGTATACCTATGTTTTATTGCATTAGTTCTTCCATCTCCCCAATTGCATGCAAAGTAGGTTAATTGGAAATTTGGTTACTTGATGTAGTATCATGTGGTTGGCACCCTCAACCCCGTGACACTTTGGCCCGGGAAACGTTAAATTAGTTTTGCTATGCTATTAGTAGACGAGGTTGGTTGTGTGATTCATGAGAGTTGTGAGGTAATAATTTCAAGACCTACTATGATGATCAAGACTTCAAGACTTGCAAGTTTTCAATATACCTCTGGGTGGATGATGGTTGAACGGCGCCCTGGAGAAACCAATGGTTAGCCTAGGTGTTGCTGGAGATGTGCCAGTATTCACGCGGAAAGGTCCATCCAGGCACAAAGAGATGGATGGATGCTTCAAGACCCAAGGCTTACCTGCACAGCCATAAGCCATTATGGGCTCTGGCTTGGTTGGATATTGTGGCGACACTGGACAGGCGGTGCTACGAGATGTAGAAGAACGGTAGGAAAGGATGGGCACCGGCAGAGTCTTAGTGGGACCCCTTAGAAGACCATGTTTTGGTCATCCGTTCCTCAAACACCCTGAAGTGCGAGGAATCCAACGAAGGTGATCAAATCTTGTGGGGAACGTGTGCAAAACTTTGCAGAGTACTCAAACCTAATCGAATAGTCGTGTCCACGGTCATGGACGACTTGAGGCAAAGGAACTGAAACTTCTAGAATTCTCAACACAATTAATATGATGATGTGGGTATTAATAACTTGGGTATGAGAATTGGTTGGTCGAACCATCTCATTAATCAACCAACTTAGTAATAATTTTGCTTAGCCCCCCTCTTGATGTAGGAAAAATTTGCTTTGCGCAAAAACTTACTACCCCACCTGCCATATATGCATGTAGATTAGATGATTATTTTTCACCCCTCTCTTGTGTGACTTTGCCGGTATATTCCATATGCTGACCTACACGGCTGCAACGTATCTTGTTGCAGAGTACTTTTCCGACCAAGAGTGAGGATACACTCTACGCTTGGTGAGATGCCCTTGGAGTCAGATGGACTCAACTACCTTTGAAGATTCCGCAAGATTTAGTTATTCTCATGAGTTGGCCTTCAGCCACTTTATTGTAATCTTTATTGTAATAAAGGACTCGATATGAGATTTCGATTAATTAATGTTGTGTGATTTCCCTTTGATATATACATTGATGTACCATGTGTGTACGAGCATGATCTTGGGATGGTACGAAAACACCGGAGATTCGACCTTTCAGGTCGGGTCGCTACAGAAATGGTATCAGAGCACACACTGACCGTAGGACGTAACCTCTAGGATTGGAAAAGCCTTAGGATCATTATTTTTCCTTTGTTTTAAAAATTATTATATTCTCATATTCTCATTTCTGATTTCTCTCCGATGTATTTCAACATTTTTAGATGGCCACCTTCACCCCCGTTCGCTTCACGGAGTTCTGCCAGCCTGATGCAACCATGCCTTTTGGCAAGGAGCTGACACAGATTGTCAAGGACGTGAAGATTGCCTTGCCAACCATCACCGGGATTGCGATCACGTCTTTCCCACAAGACGCTCGCTACAGGATCGAAGTGCATATTCCCAGAAGGACTTTTGGATATATCGCAGAGCCCGTCAACTTCAAGTTTGTGGCACCCAGCTGGACTCTTGGGAGAGACATGGCGATTCAACGTGCCCTCGGACGTATTCAGGAGGAATACAGGGGTGGTCCCATTTCGTGAGACTTCAGCATGGTTTCTCGCAGGGATGTCAATGGAAATATCATCACCAACACCACTGGAGACTCCACCATTTCTTACATCTAGACTTTGGCAACTCATGTCAGGGCTCTGGAGCTTCGAGTACGTGCATACACGAAGACGATCAAGAATCTGATGAACCGCAAGCTGGACCTTGAAGCTGACATACGGGAAGCCAATTACGAACATGAGCATGGAGTGAAGGACTTCCTGGTGAGGATCGAGAAGCTGAATACTCGCATCGCAACTCTGGAGGAACAGCTGGACATGGGGGAAAATCTTCACCCCGAAGGAGACATGGCTCCCTTCATCAGCGAGGATGATGACTATGAGGAGAGCACCACCGAAGGACCCACGACCATGCACTTTTGAGGAGAACTTTAGTCATGCCCCCATGTATCTTTCATTTTCAACGTTAAAGCGTAGGTCGATGCTTAGTTCGGTTGAGACTTGTATCCCGATGTTTGAACCTTGAGTTGAATAAATGAATGAGTGTTTGATGTGATATGTTTGTGCATTGCATATGGGTAGTGATTTTCTTTCTAGACCCTTGTTCTATTTTAATTCTCATCCCTCTGAAAACAGCAAGATGCCTCCACGACGTGAGCCCGACTTCACCTTCCCGCCGGAACTCACGCAACTCCTCCAGCAGCAGAATGCCCTGATGCAACTACTGCTCTCGAACCAGACCAACAACAACAACAACCATCCTCCACCTCAGGCTGACAACCTCACCCGTTTTCTGAGGTTGAACCCTCCAACTTTCTCCAGCAGCACTGAGCCCATTGTGGCAGATGACTGGCTCCGTAAGATGGAGAGGGAACTCATCACCGCAGGATGCACTGAAGATGAGAAGGTGCGTTTTGCCGCACATCAACTTTAAGGACCAGCAGCTTCATGGTGGGAGAACTACACCACCACATATCCTATTGCTGGTGTGACTTGGGATCAGTTCAAGCTTGCTTTCCGCACCACTCATGTCTTAGCTGGAGCCATGAGTCTGAAGAAGCGCGAGTTTCGCAACTTGCGCCAGGGAAATCGCTCTGTGGCCCAATATGTGGACGAATTCAGCATGTTGGCCCATTATGGACCAGGAGATGTGGCCGATGATGCGGCCAAGCAGGAGAAGTTTCTGGAAGGACTCAACGATGAGTTGAGCGCAGCTGGTGGTGGCTACTTTCAACAACTACCAAGAGCTGGTGGACAAGGCCCTCATCTTGGAGGGAAAGCAACAGTAAATTGAGAACCGCAAGAGGAAGTATACTCAAGGGAAGTTTAACTCTGGAGCTCATCAGAAGCCCTGCTACTCCCCGTACTCAGATAATACCGGATCAGGGACCGGTAAGTTTGGAAGGCACACTCATGCCATGCACAACCATGGAGCCCACAACCATGGAGGAAATGGGAATAATCGCCCCAACAATGGCAACTTCAAGACTAGCAATGGGAATGGAAACAACAACCAGTACCGTCACGCTCCTACTCAGAAGGATCTGAGCCATATCACCTGCTTCAAGTGCCAGAAGAAAGGGCACCACGCTACTGAATGTCCCCAGAACAAGCAGGGAAATGGAAACGGCAACAACAACGACAACTTAGCAGCTAAGAAGCCCAACCCTTTTCCCCGTGCTCAGGTGAACCACATTGATGTGGAGGAAGTCTATGATCAGCCCGAGACTGTGGTTGGTAAGTTTTTATTGCATTCACATCCAGTTACAGTACTTTTTGATTCTGGTGCAACTCATTCTTTCATATCAAGGGTAGTTGTGGAAAAGTATGGTTTGCCCACTAGAACCCTTAGTCAGCCCATTAAGGTCAGTTCCCAGGAGGCATGATGATGGCAGGGATAAGATGTCATGCTTTGAAACTCAATTCACTGCCCCCTTCTGTAACTTCCCTTCTTCCGTCCGTCCACGAGGCAGTCAAAAGAAAGAGAGAAAGGGGCGGCTATAACGTAGGAGTCGTGACGGTTGTATGCCACAAGGTCCCTATAGACAAGGGCATCTGTTGATGAGTGGTTATACAATGGTGGTCCTTATGAGCTAATTGTTCTACACTTCTTACTTGGTGTAGCTTGTTATATGGGTCGTGAGTGGGAACTTAGTTTCCGTCTGGGTATGCGCCCTTGGATTGCTGTTGCATATTCAGCTCCTGTTGCAGCTGCTACTGCTGTTTTCTTGATTTACCCTATTGGTCAAGGAAGCTTTTCTGATGGTATGCCTTTAGGAATCTCTGGTACTTTCAACTTTATGATTGTATTCCAGGCAGAGCACAACATCCTTATGCATCCATTCCACATGTTAGGTGTAGCTGGTGAGGAAACCATGTTTTTTCCACCGACCTCATCGTTTTAGAGTTGCAGGGATTGGATGTAATCCTAGGCATGGATTGGATGACCAAGTATGAAGGAAACCTTGACTGTCCCAGCAAGTCTATTTTGCTCACCACCCCAGAGAACAAGAGGATTAAGTATGTATCCCGACGCACACGGATGAGTGCTCGGTTAAATTCTCTCACAAGAGTCGTTCAGGAGGAAGTACCTGTGGTAAAAGACTTTCCGGATGTATACCCGCAAGAATTACCAGGCATGCCACTAGATAGAGAAATCGAGTTCCAGATAGAGCTACTGCCAGGAATAGCCCCAATTTCCAAGAGACCCTATCGGATGCCCGCAAATGATCTATTAGAAATCAAGAAGCAAATTAAGGAGTTATTGGACAAAGGGTATATTCGCCCAAGTTCTTCACCTTGGGGAGCCCCAGTACTTTTGGTGGAGAAGAAGGACAAAACCTTGAGGATGGTAGTCGATTATCGTGCATTAAATGAGGTGACTATCAAGAACAAGTACCCTCTGCCGATGATTAATGACTTGTTCTATCAGCTAGTGTGGGCCAAAGTATTTTCCAAGATCGATCTTCGATTAGGGTATCACCAGTTGAAAATTAGTGAACAAGACATACCCAAAACAGCTTTCACCACAAGGTATGGCTTGTATGAGTATATCGTCATGTCTTTTGGTTTGACAAATGCTCCTGCTTACTTCATGAGTTTGATGAACAAAGTATTCATGGAATACCTGGACAAGTTTGTCGTGGTGTTCATCGATGACATATTGATATTCTCCAAGAACGAGGAAGAACACAAGGAACATTTGCGTTTAGTTCTGGAGAAGCTTAGAGAGCATCAGTTATATGCCAAATTCAGCAAATGTGAATTCTGGCTGACGGAAGTCGGATTCCTTGGACACGTTATTTCCAGAGATGGAATAGCAGTGGACCCCGCTAAGGTTGAAGCCGTCACCGAGTGGAAGTCACCCACCTCAGTTAAGGAGATCCATAGTTTCCTTGGACTTGCCGGATATTACTGGAGGTTCATTGAGAATTTCTCAAAGATTGCCAAGCCCATGGCAGAGTTGTTGAAGAAAGAGTCTAAGTATATTTGGACTGAGGAATGTGAAGCCAGTTTCCAGGAGTTGAAGAAACGTTTGGTCACAGCCCCAGTGTTGATTTTGCCAAATATTCAGAAGGACTTCCAGGTTTAGTGTGATGGTTCACGTCAAGGACTTGGAGGAGTACTCATGCAAGATGGAAAGGTTGTAGCTTATGCATCCAGACAACTACGACCTCATGAGTTGAATTATGCCACCCATGATTTGGAATTAGCAGCCATAGTGCACGCACTCAAGACCTGGAGACATTTCCTTGTCGGAAATAGTTGTGATGTTTACACCGATCATAAGAGCCTGAAGTATATCTTCACGCAGAAAGAGTTGAACCTCAGACAGAGGAGATGGCTAGAGTTAATCAAAGACTATGACATGAGATTGCATTACCATCCAGGGAAGGCAAATGTTGTAGCAGATGCCTTGAGTCGGAAAACTTATGTGAACACACTCACAGCGGGAGGATTACCCCAGGAGTTAGCCGATGATCTCAGAGAGCTCCGGCTAGAGATAGTTCCAAGAGAATATGTTGCCACACTGGAGATCCAGTCCACCTTGACCGAAAGAATTCGTGAAGCCCAGAAGTCGGACAAGGAGATAGTTGAGATTAAGCAGAGAATGAAGGATGGTAAAGCTAAAGCTTTTCGTGAGGATGAACAAGGAACTCTGTGGTTTGAGAACCGAATCTATGTGCCCAATGACCCAGAGCTCAGGAAGTTGATACTTCAGGAAGCCCACAATTCACCTTACTCGATACACCCAGGCAACACCAAGATGTATCTGGATTTGAAGGAAAGTTACTGGTGGACAGGTATGAAGAAGGATATTGTGGAACACGTGGCAATATGTGATGTTTGTCAGCGAGTAAAGGCAGAACATCAGAAACCAGCAGGGTTACTCCAACCTTTGCTGATACCTGAGTGGAAATGGGATAAGCTTGGTATGGACTTCATCATAGGATTACCTAGGACCCGTTCAGGTTATGATTCCATCTGGGTAGTGGTCGATCGTTTGACCAAGGTGGCTCATTTCATCCCCGTAAAGACCACCTATACCAGTGCTAAGTTAGCCAAAATATATATGACCAGGATAGTGTGTCTGCATGGAGTTCCGAGGAGTATCGTGTCAGATAGAGGAACACAATTTACCTCACAGTTTTGGCATCAATTACATGAAACTTTGGGTACGAGGCTGGAGTTCAATACAGCTTTTCATCCGCAGACCGATGGACAGATTGAGAGAGTCAACCAGACTCTGGAGGACATGTTGAGAGCTTGTGCACTAGAATATGGGTCTAGTTGGGATGACAACTTGCCTGACGCAGAATTCTCATACAACAACAGTTATCAGACCAGTCAGAAGATGGCCCCTTTCGAAGCTTTATACGAAAGGAGGTGCAGAACACCATTGATGTGGGATGGTGTTCGAGACCGAAAACTTTTTGGTCCCGATCTTATCCGAGATTCTGAAGAGAAAGTCAAGTTGATTCGGGACAGACTCAAGATAGCTCAATCCCGGCAGAAGAGCTATGCTGACAGCAAACGCAAGGAAGTGACGTATAAAGTAGGAGACCGAGCATATCTCCGGGTGTCCCCACTTCGAGGAATCAAGAGGTTTGGTGTTAAAGGAAAGTTAGCACCTCGATTCATAGGCCCCTACAAAATTCTTGAACGTAGAGGTGAAGTTGCATACAAGCTGGAATAGCCGGAAGGATTGTCCGGAGTTCATGATGTTTTCCATGTTTCCCAGCTAAAGAAATGCCATGCTGAGATGGCTGATATTCCTTTGAGAGACACAGTGCCCCTAGAGGCCATACAACTTGACAGTGATCTGACCTACGAGGAGAAGCCCGTTAGGATCGTCAAGACTGCCAACAGAGTTACCCGCAGCAAGATCATCAAGTTCTGTAAGGTTTTATGGAGTCACCACACCGAGGAAGAAGCCACCTGCTAACGCGAAGAAGATCTTCGTAGAGACCACCCACACCTATTTTCTAGCCAACCCGAATCTCGAGGGTGAGATTCATCTTCAGGTGGGTAGATTTGTAACATCCCAAAATTCCATTTTGGAATGTTATGAAATATAGCTATGCATCATCATCATATTGTTTGAATGTAATGAATGATTGAACTGCTTCCTTTGAATTTCTGAAAGTCCCTTTCAATTTTCACTATATTGGTTTCACCTATTTGAAAACCCTTGGAAAAAGTTCAAAGTAAGAGGGGAGGAACATGACACTCCACACCAGGGACATCTTGGTGATTTATTTGAAAAATAAAAACCAGGGGGTCTTTTGAAAAATAGTTGCAAAAGGTTTTATACCAACTAGGGAATTTCTGAAAATAATTATTTTTTCAACACATTCAAAGGACAGAAGAACAATGTTCAATAAATTGCATTTATTCTCCTGATAAAATTGATATATATTTTTCCTATATTTGGAATTAAATTGAATGCATTAAAAGGTTTTTACTGCGCTGAAAAATAGAAAAAGGAAATCTTTTATTACAAAACCGGCCGGCCCACAGCATTAACCACCCCGACTTTCGTTTCTATCGGCCACCGACGCCACTGCCGCGCCCCTCACCCTCGCTGACAGTGGACCCCACCCAAACGCTCACTGCATCTGCGTGGTCATCGCCTTCTTCCCCGCGCCGGACCCTCGCCGGAGATCCCTCCTCGCCCGGATCTCTCTCCCTTTCCTTTCCCTCGCTCACCTGTGGCTCTATATAAAGCCCGCCACCCTCCGCACTCCATCCACCCCAAAACCCTCTGTCTACCTTGCCAGAGCGCTACCGCTCGAGCTCGCCGGAGCTCTGCACACTCCCGAGCCTTCCACCACACCTGGCCGTCGCCTCCCTCGTCCTCAGCCCCGTCCGATGCTGTCAATCATCGCCGGAGGTCCACCGCCGTCGCCTGGACCTCTCCGACGTTGCCCTCGACCACCGGAGCACCCTCCCCGACCACATCCTGCTTCCGGCCGCCATCGACGTCACCGGAGCACCACCCCGACCACCGCTGTGAGCCCCCACCCCTCCTCAACCTTCGGATCTGGATCCTACGATCCAGATTAGATCAGTTTAAACGGCAAACCATTTTCCTTTAAGTCTCGGTCGACCTCCGCAAGCACCCACTCGCACACGCTAGCAACCAATAGGAAGCCACCACGGAGCCTTGACCGTCCGTTAGTTTTAGTTTTCTTTTCTGTTTTGTTTTTAGAAAACAGAATGTCTTCTGTTTTTATTTTAGTTGCAACTTTTTAAGTATTTAGTGTTTTTAGTTGATTCTTGTTGCATTAGGTCACCAATTACTTGTACTTTATGTCTGTAGTTTTAGAATTTAAATTTTACCTTCAAAATTTGAATCAAATCAAATTTTCTTAAATTTCTAAAATCTGCTTAACTTGAGTTTAAAATTATAATTTTGAGTAATTCTTTTTGCCACTGCTTTGTATTAGTTAGGTTTATCATCCAAAACTGTTTGGGATTTTTTTTGAAATATTAAATGATAGTTTTTAACAGAAGCAGAATCTGTTTAGTTTCTTTATATAGTTTAGTTAGTATTGAAATTTTAGTTAGTATAAATCTGAGTAGTTATATTTTGTTTTAGTAGGTTCTGTTTTTTCAACTTTAGGAATTTACTTGCTGTTAATAAAAAAATAATTTGCTTAGTTTATTTCTATATTGTTATAGGAACCCTACTTTTTTTCAACTAGGTATAGTTTGATAAAAACAAACTAGTTAGTAATAGTTCTTTTATCAAAGTTTTAGATAGGTAGATTCTGTTTTCTAAGAAAAGTTTTAGTAAATTCTTTTATGTTAGGATAATGTTTTATTAATAAAAATATAGTTTAGTTCACTCTATTGTTAGGAAAACTCTAGCCCACGTCATGTAGTAGTGCTTAACAAAACAATTAAAACCCAACTAAAATTTTTCTCAACAAAAATTGAATGAATTTAATTCTGTTTATTAATAAAATATTTAATTGATTCTTTTCTATCAACTATTGTTTTAGTTAATACAAATACAAATAGTTCTATTTTGTTAGTAGTAGTTTACCCACCAACTTTTAGAAAAACCAAACTATGTGTTGATTTTCTTTCTTGTGATGTGTCTTGTATTGTCTTGATTGATTACTAGTTACATTTATGATTTTGTGAGTTACAATATTTTTTGTATGCTTATTGAGTGCTCTTGGTTGATTCATTAGATCATTCGGAGTGCGAGGCTTGTTACCTAGAGTCACTTGAGTACGAAGATCGTCAACCAGGCAAGTCACTTTGACCATGTATACCTATGTTTTGTTGCATTAGTTCTTCCATCTCCCCAATTGCATGCAAAGTAGGTTAATTGGAAATTTGGTTACTTGATATAGTATCATGTGGTAGGCACCCTCAACCCTTTGACACTTTGGCCCGGGAAACGTTAAATTAGGTTTGCTATGCTATTAGTAGACGGGGTTGGTTGTGTGATTCATGAGAGTTGTGAGGTAATAATTTCAAGACCTACTATGATGATCAAGACTTCAAGACTTGCAAGTTTTCAATATACCTCTGGGTGGATGATGGTTGAACGGCGCCCTGGAGAAACCAGTGGTTAGCCTAGGTGTTGCTGGAGATGTGCCAGTATTCACTCGGAAAGGTCCACCCAGGCACAAAGAGATGGATGGATGCTTCAAGACCCAAGGCTTACCTGCACAGCCACAAGCCATTATGGGCTCTGGCTTGGTTGGATATTGTGGCGACACTGGACAGGCGGTGCTACGAGATGTCGAAGAACGGTAGGAAAGGATGGGCACTGACAGAGTCTTAGTGGGACCCCTTAGAAGACCATGTTTTGGCCATCCGTTCCTCAAACACCCTGAAGTGCGAGGAATCCAACGGAGGCGATCAAATCTTGTGAGGAACGTGTGCAAAACTCTGCAGAGTACTCAAACCTAATCGATTAGCCGTGTCCACTTTATTGTCATGAGTTGGCCTTCAACCACTTTATTGTAATCTTTATTGTAATAAAGGACTCGATATGAGATTTCGATTAATTAATGCTGTTTGATTTCCCTTTGATATATACATTGATGTACCGTGTGTGTACCAGCATGATCTTGGGATGGTACGGAAACACCACAGATTCGACCTTTCAGGTTGGGTCGCTACAAGTCGCCGGAGGACAGAGGTGAGTCCTGAAAGCAGTTAAATATAAGATAATGCCGAGTTATAAAACCAAGGTTGATAAAACAAAGCCAGGTTGAATAAATGCCTGAGCCGGCCGTTTCCGTTGAGCCAGAGAATGAGATAACCCGGCCATAAGGTCGTTAGAGCCGGTGCTCCGGGTCTGGTGTCGGGACAGTTTCTGTTGCTTTTTCAAAAGAAAGTGGGGGTCTAAGTAAGCAAGAGGATGAGAGAGTGGGACCTTTTGGACGACCCGCGGTATCTTTTGAGATGCAACATGTTCTAAGACGGATGAAACGTAAGTTACCTCGGGAATGTTAGCCTGGCTCGTGTCTGTTTCGTCCTGTGAATTGTTATTATCAATAAGGTGCATGAAGAGATGACCAAGAGAGTCAAGTTCTACCTCTGAGTCGTCAGTTTTCGGTTTTTCTTGAGGTGCGGTTTTCTTCTTCCGCCCGTCAGCTTTGTCCTTTGACCTTTTCGGAGGACGAACGTACTTCTTTTTCCAGAAGCCGGAGTTGGCCTGAAAGTGTAAGCCGTCAGAGGTCAAAAGATTGTTAAGTATATATGGATAGCTAACGTACAAATGAGGAGACCGAGAGTCACCTTTACGTTTGGGGCTAGTTTGTGGCACAAAAAGGCGCTAACCCGGTGGCGCTGCAAGCTCCTGAAGACTCATGGACAAGGCTCTTGATGGCGGCCATAATGTTATCTTCTGATAACGTGTTAGAGTTAAAGCAAAGGGGGTCATCAGATTCACCCGTATACTTGCACATGAGACGGCTTTGCCGGCTCAGGGGCATGACCCTCCAAGAAATCCAGCAGCGGGTTAAATCCATGCCCGTTAGTCCATTGGCCATAAGGGCTTTAATCTTTGCGTGAGCCGGAGCGTACTTCGCCCGTTCAGCGGCTGGCAACCATCTAGGAAGCTCAGTTGTTGTCTTGAGCCAAGATGAACGGTAACCCGGCAATGAATGCTCTCCTTCTGGAGAGGTGTGTTTGCAATAAAACCAGGTTTTATTCCAGTCTTTGGGATGACTAGGCATCCGAACAACCGGAAAGGTCACATCCCGTCGCCTCTAAATGGAGATCCCGCCAAACTCTAGGCTTGGACCAACTTTCACCTCCGTCTGGCGATTCGCGTAAAAGAAATCACGAAAGAGACCACGGACGGCTCATCTTGTAAGTAAACTTCACTAAGTATTTGGAAGTTGCACATATTGAAGACAAAATTGGGAGCGATGTCCTGAGGGTGAAGTGTAAAGACATGAAGGACGTCTCGGATTTTTTTTAGCCGGGTGGGCTAAACCCACGCACGAGGTGATTCGCGAACACAACTACTTCACCCTCTTGGGGAACAGGTCTCAGATCGTTGTCTGGAACCCGCCAATGGATGACATTTTTGGCTGGTAAAGTTCCCGCATTTACAAAATCCATCAGGAATTCTTCGGTGACAGCAGAGTTGACACAATTGCAAGAATTGGATGCACGAGACATGGTGGCGGTTTAAAACTGTGCAAAGTAACAATGTGTGATGAGTCAGAAGATGACAGACAACTAAGGGCTGTTAAAAAGCCCAAGTTTTGCAAAGTTAAGTCGCCGGCACAGTTTTGACGAAAGTCGGAAAGACACTGGCGAGTCAAATTTGCAAGGAAATGAGGAAAAATTTACAAAGTGTGGAAATACAGGTTTTCACAGACTATCTATGTAATTACGGATCTACAAAACAGAGAAAAATTGGGTTTATTCCAAACCTAGCAATGAACAGTCGAACTAGTGATGTTTGAAGATAGTAAACAGAACAACTGCAGATCTGCGTGATGCCATTATCTACTTCCTACAATCTACCACACTAGAAGGGGGCATTTTCAAGCTCACCGGTCTACTTACTACTAGACAGTGCGAAGAGCTCGTGTTTTAGCGGCGGAGGAACTCCATGAAAACCCTACCGAAAGCTACAGATATCGGAGCGTAGAAGAACTCACCGGAGATGGCGCGATGGATGCGAGCGGTGTTCTGTTGCAATCAGGTTGATGCATCGGCCTGACATGACGACGGTGTAGAGGCTTCACCGGAGCGGAAGACGCTGGAGCGGCGGCGTCGGGAGGAAGAAGAAGAGGTGCGACAGGAGAAGCAAATGAAACTGCCCTCCGCGGTCCTATTTAATAGGCAAAAGGTGGAAACAGGCGTGAGAATCAAGGCGATGGAGGTTAATTGACCGAGACGAACGCCTTGATTTTCGGGCTGTCAGTTTAATAATGGAAAGATCCGTTGCGGTCATCAAGGAATCTTTTTGATATCTCTGTCATGACGTCACGGCGGGTTACTTTGTCTTACTTTCAGGTGATAATGAGCAAGACTCGCCGCCAAGTGAAACGGAAGATTGAGCAAGACTCGCCGCCAAGAGAGACGGAAGATTGAAATGAGCGAGCTCAAATCAACGTGGGGCCTAATGTTGGGGATATAACCCCGTGGTAAGACCTGCCCAGGTGGGGCTAGGTCATGACTGGCGGTTCTTGGGCTAGACCAAGGATAGTCCTGGAGACATAAGCCCAGACGTATGGCGGCTCACTAAGATGGGCCAAGGTGAGGCCCAGCCAAAGAAGGCAAAGAAGACCCGGGCGGATAAGCCACCTGGAGACGGCTTGCTCAGGAAGGCAAGCCGTCGTAGAGTTAGAGTCCGACACGTTCTAAGAGTCGATGTGAGACTTGTGTAACCCGTGGTCTTGACATCCTATATAAGTGCAAGACCCGGGGCGACTTAGACAGAAACCAACTAATCGAGAACTAGGTCAAGCGAATCCGTTCCCTTGTAATCGATACTCCAATCAATATAGCTCAATCAGGACGTAGGCCTTTACCTCTTCACGAGGGGCCGAACCTGGGTAAACTCGTCTCCTTCGTCCCAATCAACCCGTTTGAGTCCACCACCTTAGCGATGGCCTCGAATATAAGCCCTCGGACATCTGCCGTGACAAAACCACGACACTTTGGGTTAAAGAATGCTGGCGCCACGTATCAGAGGGCTATGATTTAATCTTTCATGATTTACTCGGTGTTATACTTGAGGTTTATATTGATGATATTGTTGTCAAATCAGATGCTTTTGAATCTCATCTAGCTGATTTGCGTTTGGCCTTTGAAAGGATGAAAAATATGGACTGAAGATGAATCCTTTGAAGTGTGCATTCGGTGTATCGGCTGGGAAGTTTTTGGATTTCATTATTCATGAGAATGGCGTCGAAATTGATCCCAAAAAGATAGAAGCTATACAAAAAGTGGAGGCTCCAACATGCAAGAGAGATATGCAAAAATTCCTTGGCAAGGTCAATTATTTGACAAGGTTCATAGCTAATTTGTCAAGGAAGGTTGATGCATTTACTCCTATCCTTCGGTTAAAGAATGATGCTGATTTTACTTGGGGGGCAAAACAGAAAGAGGCATTCGACATGATCAAGACTTATTTGAGCACTCCTCCAGTGATGAAAGCACCCAAACATAGAGAGCCCTTTAAGCTTTACATTGCGGCGGGGGAAGGTGTTATTGGTGCTGTATTGACTCAAGAAGCTGAAGGAAGAGAACATACCATTACATATCTGAGTCGACGCTTATTTGACGCCGAGACAAGGTATATATTTATTGAAAAGTTATGCCTCTGTTTATATTATGCTTGCACAAAACTGAGACATTACCTAGTGCCAAGTGCCTGCATAGTAGCTTGTCAAACCAATGTCATTAAGTACATGTTGCATAGACCAATTCTTAGTGGTAGAATTGGCAAGTGGGCTTATGCTTTAATTGAGTATGATTTGGCTTATGAATCTCTAAAATCCATGAAAGCCAAATTGTTGCTAATTTTATTGTTGAGCATCGGATTAATGACAAGCATGATGTTGATATAAACCTTGTATCATTAGTGCCATGGAGGTTATATTTTGATGGTTCGGTTTGTAGCAACAGCCAAGGTGTTGGTATTGTTTATATATCTCCTCACGGTGCTGTTTTTGAAGCCTCATGTCGACTGGAATATTTTTGCACAAATAATCAATCCAAATATGAAGCATTGTTATTCGGTTTAAATATGTTGCTTGCTATAGGTGGTACACATGTTGAGGCTTTTGGTGATTCGTTATTAGTAGTGCAGGAAGTGTCCAAAGTCTTTCAATGTTTAGACGAATCAATAAATGTTTATCTTGATAAGTGTCTAGATGTGATTTCTACTTTGGATCATTTTTGCATTGCTCATATATCTAGACATGACAATTGGAGAGCAAATGAGTTAGCACAATAAGCATCCGGCTATCATATTGATCATGCATGTTTCATATTTCTCAGAAGCAGATATCTTGTCTTGCTAATATGGGAGAGGCCGAACAAGAGCCCACTGGTTCGGACACTAACAATAAATCTAGTGTAGGTGAATATCATTACTGGAGGAAGCCCATTATTGATTACTTGTGCAATCCGAGTGAAAGGGTGGACAGGGCTGTTCGGCGTATGGCTTTCAAATATACGATGAGAGATGATGGTCTTTATCGCCGAACGGTTGAAGATGTTCTTTTGAAGTGTTTGGATGAAGACCAAGCAAGAGTTGCTATGGGAGAGGTACATGAAGGCATTTGTGGTACTCATCACTCGGCACGCAAAATTAAATGGCTCTTACAGTGTGCTAGATTTTATTGGCCGACTATGATCAATGATTGCTTCAGGTATTATAAAGGGTGTGAAGCCTGTCAAAAAGTTGGTGATATTCAGTTGGCTCCTGATACGTCTCCGACATATCTATAATTTTTGATTGTTCCATGCTATTATATTATCAACTTTGGATGTTTTATATGCATGAATATGCTATTTTATATGATTTTTGGGACTAACTTATTAATCCAGTGCCTAGTGTCAGTTCCTGTTTTTTCCGTGTTGTTGACCTTTTTTAGATAGGATTATCAAACGGAGTCCAAATGGAATAAAACTTTCGCCGTGATTTTTTTTGGAAAATATAAAAAATAACTGAAGAAAAAGATATCGGAGAGGCGGCCCGAGGACGCCACGAGCCTGGGAGGCGCGGGCCCCCCTGGCCGCGGCTAGGGGGCTCGTGACCTCCTCGTGCCACCTCTTGACTTGTTCCCGACTCTAGACGGCCTTATAAATATGGAAACCCTCGAAAATAAATCAAGATCGCAAGTTCCACCGCCGCAGACCTCCAGAGCCACCAAAAACCAATCGGGAGACCGTTCCGGCATCCTGCCGGAGGGGAATTCATTGCCAGAGGCTGTCTTCATCAACACCATTGCCTCCCTTGCCTCTCCGATGATGCGTGAGTAGTTCACATCAGACCTATGGGTCCATAGCTAGTAGCTAGATGGCTTCCTCTCTCTCTCTTTGATCTTCAATACAAAGTTCTCCATGATCTTCATCGTGATCTACACGATGTAATCTTCTTTTGCGGTGTGTTTGTTGAGATCCGATCAATTGTGGATTTATGATCAAATTATCTATGAATATTATTTGAGTAAATTTTGCATTCTTATATGCATGATTTCATATCCTTGTAAGTCTCTTCGAGTTATAGTTTTCGTTTGGCCAACTTGATCTATGATTCTTGCAATGGGAGAAGTGCTTGGTTTTGGGTTCATACCGTGCGGTGTCCTCACCTAGTGACATAAGGGGTAGCGAGGCACGTATCGTGTTGTTGCCATCAAGGGTAAAAATATGGGGTTTATATCATATTGCATTAATCTATCCCTCTACATCATGTCATCTTGCTTAAAGCATTACTCCGTTTCTTATGAACTTAATACACTAGATGCATGATGGATAGCGGTCGATGTGTGGAGTAATAGTAGTAGATGCAGAAAGTATTGGTCTACTTGTCTCAGACGTGATGCCTATATGTATGATCATTGCCTTAGATATCGTCATGACTTTGCGCTATTCTATCAACTGCTCAACAGTAATTTGTTCACCCACCGTAATACTTGCTATCATGAGAGAAGCCTCTAGTGAACACTATGGCCCCCGGGTCTATTTTACATATTATATATTCAGATCTAAACATAAAAAACCAAAAATACCTTGCTGCAATTTTATTTACTTATTTATATTTACTCATTATCACTATCAGATCTCACCTTGCAAGCATTCGTGAAGAGATTGACAACCTCTTTATCGCGTTGGGTGCAAGTTTGTTTGTGTTTGTGCAGGTTCCTTGTTGCTCCATCTTGTTACTCCTACTGGATTGATACCTTGGTTCTCAAACTAAGGGAAATACTTACCGCTACCTTGCTGCATCACCCTTTCCTCTTCAAGGGAAAAACCAACGCAATACAAGAATTCTACTATCAACTTGCCAATTTCTGGTGACTTTGTAGAGAAGTAGCAGGAAGAATTTCTAGCGCCGTTGCCAGGGAGTATTCAAGTGAAGCATATATACCAAGTACCTATCGCAAACTCATCTCTTTCATTTATATTATTTTCCATTTGCCTCTCGTTTTTCTCTTCCCCACTTCTAAAACAATTTTTCGAAAAAACCAAAAAGATTTTCCTTTTTATTCGCTCTTCTTCCGTTCGCCTTTTTGTTGCTATGTTTGCTTGTGTTGCCATGTGCCTTCTATTTGCTTGCATCTTCTCTTGCTAAAAATCTATTGATATGGATCCTCATCCACTTGCTAATCTTTTCAGAAGACCAAATTATGATGAACAATTTGCTAGTGAGTTGAGTGCACTTGACTATCTCTATGGAGATTTGTTTGAAAATCATGAATATGAAAATTTTGATGAAGTGTTGAAAGAAGAAAATTATAAAGTGGTTCATGATATCTGATTTAATGAAAAAAATGATTGCCATGTTGTTAGTATGCATTCTCTGAATATCTATGATGCTAATGATATGCAAAACCGCAAGCTTGGGGATGCTATGCTTGATGAAGATGATATTTTTTGTTCCCCAAGTTTTGGTAATGACCCTTATGCTATAATTGATCATGAAAAGAATGCTTTGTGTGATATTTATAATGTAAGATTCCTTCATGATGTTACTGAAAATTATTATGAGAGAGGAACATATGCTTTTACATATTGCAATAATATCAAGCTTCCTCTCTGTGTGTTCAACGTTTTGAAGTTATGTTAGTTTTGCCTTCCTATGCTATCAAATTCGTGTTCCCATAAATTTTTTGCTCAGAAAATCCCTATGCATAGGAAGTGGGTTAGACTTAAACGTGTTTTTTTCCATTCATGACGCTCTTTTGCATATCTCAACTACTACTTTTTATGTGAGCATCATTGAAATCGTTAAGCCTAGCTAGGGGCGTTAAACGATAGCGCTTGTTGGGAGGCAACCCAATGAATGGATTTATTTTTGCTTTTTAATTTCTGTTTTGTTGAGTCCACACCATCATGATTCTGTTATGATTGTGTTTTTTATGTTTTAATTAGTGTTTGTGCCAAGTAGAACCTTTATGATTAGTTTTGGTGATAGTTGTTTAATCACGCTGGAAAAAGACAGAAACTTTCTGCTCACGAAATTATTTTTCATTCCCAGCCAGAAAGAGATTTTGAGTTGATTCTTTTTGATGCTGATTTATATGAAAATTTACCTAATTTTAATAATTTTTTCAGAATTTTTAAGTTAGCAGAGGTTTTCGAAATATATAGATTGCTACAGATTGTTCTGTTTTTGACTGATTCTGTTTTTGTTGTCTTGATTGCTTATTTTGATGAAACTATGGGTAGTATCGGGGGGTACGAGCCATGGAGAAGTGAGAATACAGTAATATAAGATCAATCTAAATGGAAATCAAGTTTACTACAGCACATGAAAAGTTGGTGGTTTGTTTTCATATGCTAATGCTATCACGAGTTTCTGTTTAAGTTTTGTGTTGTGAAGTTTTCAAGTTTTGGGTAATGTTCTTATGGACAATGGAATAAAGAGTGGCAAGAGCCTAAGCTTGGGGATGCCCAAGGCATCCAAAACCAAATTCAAGGACACCAAAAAGCCTAAGCTTGGGGATGCCCCTTGAAGGCATCCCCTCTTTCGTCTTCAATCCATCGGTAATGTTACTTGGAGCTATATTTTTATTCACCACATAATATATGTTTTTCTTGGAGCGTCGTGTGTTATAGTAGTCTTTGCCTTTTGTTTTATCACAATCATCCTTGCTGCACACGTTTTGAGAGGGACATGCACTCATCGTGAATTTGTTAGAATACTCAATGAGCTTCACTTATATCTTTTGATATTAGGCAATATTAGCTCACATGTGCTTCACTTATATATTTTGAGCTATATCTTTTGAGATTGGTAATATTAGCTCACATGTGCTTCACTTATATCCTTTGAGAGTAGTAATTTTTCTCCCATGAGCTTCACTTATATCTTTTGAGCTAGATAAATTTTGCTCTAGTGCTAAATCTTTGTAGAGCACGACGGTGTCATATTTTGTAGAAATCAAAACTATCTAATCTTCACTTATATCATTTTGAGAGTGCTCTCTCTGAGAAACTTGGTAATTGGCGTGTGATGAAATTAGACCTAAATATGATAGGCATACAAAGAGGATATAATAAAAACTTTCATATTCAAGTGCATTGATTAGTAAGTGAAGTTTGATTCCTCATGATTAGTTTTGAGATATGGATATGGTAATATGAGATTTATGTTAGTAGGGTGTTTTGAATCTATAAATACTTGTGTTGAGGTTAGTGATTCCCGTAGCATGCACATATGGTGAACCGCTATGTTAGGAAGTCGGAGCATAATGCATTTGTTGATTGTCATCCTTTGTGTAGAGGTCGGGATCACGCGATGGTTAACTCCTACCAACCCTTCCCCTAGGAGTATGCGTTTAGCACTTTTTTCGATTACTAATAAAACTTTTGCAATAAGTATATGAGTTCTTCATGACTAATGTGAGTCCATGGTATAGATGCACTTTCACCTTTCACCATTGCTAGCCTCTCTAGTGCCGCGCAACTTTCCCGGTGCACAAACCCACCATATATCTTCCTCAAAACAGCCACCATACCAACCTATTATGGCATTTAGTAGCCATTCCGAGATATATTGCCATGCAACTTTCACCGTTCCGTTTATTATGACACGCACCATCATTGTCATATTGCTTTGCATGATCATAAGATAGCTAGCATGATGTTTTCATGGCTTGTCCTTTTTTGATGTCATTGCTACGCTAGATCATTGCACATCCCGGTACACCGCCGGAGGCATTCATATAGAGTCATATATTGTTTTAAGTATTGAGTTGTAAGTAAATAAAAGTGTGATGATCATCACTATTACAGCATTGTCCCATGTGAGGAAATAAAAGAGGCCAAAGATGCCCACCAAAAAAAAGAGGTCAAAGAGCCCAAACAAAAAAAGAGAGAAAAATAGAGAAGGGAAAATGCTACTATCTTTTTCCACACTTGTGCTTCAAAATAGCACCAGGTTCTTCAAGATGGAGAGTCTCTTGTTTTGTCACTTTCATATGCTAGTGGAAATTTTCATTATGTAACTTCGCTTGTATATTCCAATGATGGGCTTCCTCAAAATTGCCCTAGGTCTTCATGAGCAAGCAAGTTGGGTGCACACCCACTAGTTTTCATTTGTGAGCTTTCATACACTTATAGCTCTAGTGCATCCGTTTCATGGCAATCCCTACTCATTCACATTAATATCTATTAATGGGCATCTTCATAGCCTATTGATACGCCGAGTCGATGTGACCATGTCCTTCTTTTTGCCTCACAACCTCCACCACACTCTATTCCACCTATAGTGCTATATCCATGGCTCACGCTCATGTATTGCGTGAGAGTTGAAAAGGTTTGAGAAAGTAAGAGTGTGAAAACAATTACTTGGCCAATACCAAGGTTGTGCATGATTTAAATTCTTTGTGTGGGGATGATGGAGCATAGCCAGACTATATAATTTTGTAGGGATAACTTTCTTTGGCTTTGTTATTTTGAAAGTTCATGATTACTTTGCTATTATGCTTGAAGTATTATTGTTTTCATGTCAATATTAAACTATTGTTTTGAATCTTACGGATCTGAATATTCATGCCACAATAAATAGATTACATGAAACAAATATGTTGGGTAGCATTCCACATCAAAAATTCGTTCTTTATCACTTCCCTACTCGAGGACGAGTAGGAGTTAAGCTTGGGGATGCTTGATATGTCTCCGACATATCTATAATTTTTTATTGTTCCATGCTATTATATTATCAACTTTGGATGTTTTATATGCATGAATATGCTATTTTATATGATCTTCGGGACTAACTTATTAATCCAGTGCCCAGTGTCGGTTCCTGTTTTTTCTGTGTTTTTGACCTTTTCAGATAGGAATATCAAATGGAGTCCAAATGGAATAAAACTTTCGTCGTAATTTTTTTGGAAAATATAAAAAATACCTGAAGAAAAAGATACCGGAGAGGCGGCCCGAGGAAGGCACGGGCCCCCCTGGCCACGGCTAGGGGGCTCGTAACCTCCTCGTGCCACCTCTTGACTTGTTCCCGACTCCAGACGGCCTTATAAATACGGAAACCCTCGAAAATAAATCAAGATCGCAAGTTCTGCCGCCACAGACCTCCAGATCCACCAAAAACCAATCGGGAGACCGTTCCGGCATCCTGCCGGAGGGAAATTCATCGCGGGAGGCCGTCTTCATCAACACCATTGCCTCCCTTGCCTCTCCGATGATGCATGAGTAGTTCACATCAGACCTACGGGTCCATAGCTAGTATCTAGATGGCTTCCTCTCTCTCTTTGATCTTCAATACAAAGTTCTCCATGATCTTCATGGTGATCTACCCGATGTAATCTTCTTTTGCGGTGTGTTTGTTGAGATCCGATGAATTGTGGATTTATGATCATATTATCTATGAATATTATTTGAGTCAATGCTGAATTCTTATATGCATGATTCCATATCCTTATAAGTCTCTTCGAGTTATAGATTTTGTTTGTCCAACTTGATCTATGATTCTTGCAATGGGAGAAGTGCTTGGTTTTGGGTTCATACCGTGCGGTGTCCTCACCTAGTGACAGAAGGGGTAGCGAGGCACGTATCATGTTGTTGCCATCAAGGGTAAAAATATGGGGTTTATATCATATTGCATTAATCTATCCCTCTACATCATGTCATCTTGCTTAAAGCATTACTCCGTGTCTTATGAACTTAATACACTAGATGCATGATGGATAGCGGTCGATGTGTGGAGTAATAGTAGTAGATGCAGAAAGTATCGGTCTACTTGTCTCGAACGTGATGCCTATATGTATGATCATTGCCTTAGATATCGTCATGACTTTGCGCTATTCTATCAATTGCTCAATAGTAATTTGTTCACCCACCGTAATACTTGCTATCATGAGAGAAGCCTCTAGTGAACACTATGGCCCCCGGGTCTATTTTACATATTATATATTCAGATCTAAACATAAAAACACCAAAAATATCTTGCTGCAATTTTATTTACTTATTTATATTTACTCATTATCACTATCAGATCTCACCTTGCAAGCAATCGTGAAGAGATTGACAACCTTTTTATCGCGTTGGGTGCAAGTTTGTTTGTGTTTGTGAAGGTTCCTTGTTGCTCCATCTTGTTACTCCTACTGGATTGATACCTTGGTTCTCAAACTGAGGGAAATACTTACCTCTACCTTGCTGCATCACCCTTTCCTCTTCAAGGGAAAAACCAACGCAAGACAAGAATTCTACTATCAACTTGCCAATTTCTGGTGACGTTGTAGAGAAGTAGCAGCTCCTGCTGCTATGTTACATCCTATTATTAGCTTTGGCCTTTTAGAGGATGGGGTTTAGACTTCATTGGACAATTTCATCCATCTTCTTCAACGGGGCATCGGTTCGTGTTGGTGGCAACCGATTATTTCACTAAATTGTCTGAAGCAATACCTCTCAAGAACATGACACATACGGAGGTAATTCAATTCATAACCGAACACATTATTCACAGATTCGGCATTCCTCAGACATTAACTACAGATCAAGGTTCATCTTTCATGTCACATCAAGTTAGAGAATTTGCCGAATCATACAACATAAAGTTGCTCAATTCCTCTCCATATTATGCCAAAGCTAATTGACAAGCTGAGTCTAGTAACAAAATATTGATTAAGCTCATCAAGAAGAAGATTGAGGATAATCCAAGAAAATGGCATGAGTTGTTATTTGAGGCTTTATGGGCACATAGGATCTCAAGGCATGGTGCTACAAAGGTAACTCCGTATGAGCTAGTATACGGTCAAGAGCCTGTTTTACCAATGGAGATAAATTTGAGTGCTTTCAGAATAGCCAAACAAAATGATTTATCGGCAGTGGACTTTTATGATTTGATGATGGACAATATTGATGAGGTTTGCTGATAAATGTTTGGCTGCATTAAAGGCCATAGAGAAGGACAAATTGAGGGTAGCAAGAGCTTACAATGAAAAGGTCAAGTTGAAGGATTTTCAAGTTGGCGATCTTGTGTGGAAAGTGATTCTGCCGATTGGTTCTAGAGATAGAAAATTCGGGAAGTGGTCTCCAAACTGGGAAGGTCCTTTAAGGATTGCAAGAATAGTTCATGGAAATTCATATTTAGTGGAATCCATACAAGGAGTATTATTACCTCGAGCTCTCAATGGCAGATATCTGAAGAAGTACCACCCGAGTGTGTGGTAAGAAGCCTAATTAGGCAATGGCCGATATATGATTATCACCCTTAGCATAAACATGTCCGATACATAATTATCGCCCTGAGAAATATAGATGGCCGATGAAGTGTTGACATCGTCCTTAGAACAAACATAGTGCAAATTATTTTTCGGCATGCTAGCTTTGCCGAAAAATAAGGGGGCATGTGTTGACACCTGATTTTGGCACGATGCGAAATATAGTAAAAATGGACTCAAACAAAAAGGTTTTTTCTATGAGAAAGTTCATATTGCCGAGTGAAACAACCTTGATGTTTAGGTCATCACTATTCGGCATCATTTCGACGGCCAAATTACACTTGGATTGTCATGTAGATGTTCTGAGTGCTTTTTGATCTATTATGCCTCCAAGACAACCTTGAATGAAGGAATGTTCTACATGTATTGTCTTCGTGTCGTCGAGACGATTGATTTTGATATATAATTCTTATCAATCCGAGGTCGTATGCGACCTAGAGAGGCAAAACAAAATTAGCCTGGAGTTTCACTCGAGACTTCCGAATGAAAGTTTGTCGGCCGAGTGAAACGTTTGCCGTCCGGTCGAGTGAAAAGTTTTCCGTCCGGCCGAGTGAAATTATCGTCCGAGTGAAAATCGCCGTCCGAGTGAAAAGTACCGGTCGAGTGAAAGTATCGGCAGAGTGCAATTGTCGTCCGAGTGAAAATTGATGTCCGAGTGAAAAGTATCGGTCGAGTGAAAGTGCCGGTCGAGTGAAAGTTCAAAATGGCCTCGGATGGAAAAGTGTTCAACATGAAAGTTGTTCGTAACGTCGAATTGGTCAACTTTGCTTGTAAGGTCATTATCATCGAAGATAGTATGCGGCCTGCAGAGATGCTACAACACTCGGACAGTCTAGTCTGGTACGTGACCGAGTTCGATTCAAAGTTAAAGATGACCTCGTGGAGTATTCAAGATGACTTTATTTATGAAAGTGGCCAACATACGGATTGTTGGCCTCGTCGAGGCACACAAAGTTGATGTTTAGACCGTCTCTATCGGAGGTCATATGCAGATTCCATGACCCACGCAAGGAGCAAAACAGAAGATTATGCCAGATTTGGGTTGAATCCGGGTGGGACTAGAACTAGGACTCTAGAACGTGAATTGATGTAATTTTCTTGTAAGGAAAGCCTAGATGAATCCTTTACTTGTACGAAAAGTCTAACCACCTTTTATATACGGTGAGGATGACGGCCGATTAAACAACACACAATCGAACAAATCAATCTAGGCAAAATCTATGTAGTGGCGTGCGCACGGACGTCGTCCAGTGCGGCGCCATGAGACGCGCACGCTCAATCGTATCAGAGGCGCAGGGGAACATAGTTGTACGGGTCCGAATTATTTTGATATGCCCCTAACCAATCCTGACACAAGCCTGCGTAGCATATGCATGAATGATCTACTACTTGTGTTTTACTCATTGACACAAGCCTTGCAGCATGCATGCATGGTCTATTTTTTACATGACACACATGCATACTTTGGTCTACTTTTTAACCACACGAAACTACTGCTAGTAATTATTTAATGGTAGCAACCTTTCACACAGAAGTTATCGTTTTTTGACGTTAGTATAGTGAGTGAATACATATGAAATATATGGCTACTAGTTTGAATTTTAAATGGCAAGCACTGCAAAACAACATGACAACTAGTTTTACAACGACTGACAAGCTTCTTTGAGAGAACTGAGTAAAATTAAATTGATCAACACAACAAAACACCACACCAACTAGAGTTTGGAACAATCCAATGTTTTTTATTACATAATACAACAACTGGGTGGAATTAAACTACATCAAAATATTGCGGCAACTAATTTTTACGATAAGTGACAACCGGTATGAGACAATATGGCAACTAAGTAGAGTTAAAATGACAAGCACAACCAATTTTTTGTGGTAACTGGGATTTGATAAGAACTAACAAGCTTTATGAGACAATGTGACATCTAAGTCGAAGTAAAAACGGCAAGCACATCAAAACATTGTCGCAACTGGATTTATAAGCATTGACAAGGTTTGTACAAAACAACGTCAGAAAAAAATGGCAGTTAAGTTATTTTTAATCAGGCAAGCAAGTGGTTCATAATATTGCAAGTTGGTCGAACAATGTGACAAGTACGGACCCAGAGAAAAATTGTCGAAACATATCGACATGGGAGCTAGTTTTAAAGATCTTATCGTTACAAAGTCAACTGTGAAAACAGATCATTGATCGAATTAACCGGTTTAGAGATAAAACATTATGAATTTCAAACATAGAGGGAATCTAGATGACATCACATGCATGGCAGAGAGAAAGAGCAAATTGACATCAGGTACTAGGAAATAAGATAGTTATATTTTTTGGACGCATATTCTGCATGTCTTTTTTGCTTTTGTCAGCGACTTTTGCTTGTGTACAGTAGCCGCCGCACAAGAGCATTACGTAGTTGGGTCCATCAATCTATACTATTTTTTTATCTACGTTTTTTGTTTTCTCTTTCGTTCTTCGCTGTTTTTCGTTTGAGAGTTGCGAATCCCAAGGCTTTAGGGATGAGTAAATCGACGTAGGGCAGTCCATAACCGCCGTACTCCCTGACGGGTCCCTTCCGGGCGTGCGGGGTTTCGGGACTGCAAAAGCGTCCGTTGACCGTCTTTCGTATCGCGTTGCCGGACGGACCTCTTTCGATGTGAGATGCGATGCATCACCCTGATGTCGAGAGTACACGGTGACGTGTTCGTGTGTCAACACTGCCACAGCCGCGTGCCCGCCTTCCACCGTAGTCCCCAGCTTGCTGCCGACGCATATGCGGTCAACTCACCTCCTCGGCGTTGAGGTCTTCCACCAAGCCAAGCATGTCGTGCTCGAACCTGCGTGAGGATGTAGCAGGCCGGACTGTGAAGAAGTAGCAGGTCAGACTCTGAAGAAATAGCAGGTAGATATATTTGTCCTCCTCCGGCGGGGATGTAGGCCACCGCCTCGTCAAGCAAGGGCCTCCCTGGCCTGCAGAGCCACCACTACACCGTAGCATCGTTCCACTCGATGCCCTGCCTCACCTGCTAAGTGGAAGTTCAGTTTTGTTGCAAGATCCGGTCACCTGAAAGACAGGGACAGCTTCAACCGCGCCTCGGGTGCCTCAGCAAGTGCCTGAGATTCCTTGTGTGAGCTGCCCGCCGCTGAAGAGCTGCAGGGCGATGCAGCAAGGGAGCAGCAGGATGGAAGCAGGCACTCGAGAAGCTTCGGGGCTGGGGATGGATCTGGGCTCCAGACGCCGTGAGGTCAGCGGAGGAAGAGAGAGGTTGAGCCATTTCCCGAAGCGGCCGTTCACGTAGCGCTCCTGAACCTGAACTTTTGTAGCTATGGTTGCTGTATCCATTTTGCTAGCTATCGTATTATTGAGATGAGAGAAGTGACAAGGAGTTGAGAGAACAAGGAATAAACGTGTGGTGGTGGCTACTTCTAGTAGATAAGATGGAGAGATAAGGACCAAAAGGTGTGGTGAAAACGCAAACACGGCTTTGTGTAAAAATTTTTACTATTTGTTTGGAGAAGAGCATACATTAGTACTGCTAGTGCTACTTGCATTGTATGAACGGTGCACTAGTTAAAGCTTTCTTTGATTGACGGGTGTTGATCTCACGGGAGCTAAAACCAAAACCCAACTCGCCAAACAAAAAAGAGTCGCTTCTCAAAAAATATATTAGAGGTGAAAATTTTCATTTTGCCAAAATCTCTTTTTACCTCGAAGTGTATATATTAAATACAATGCCGTTCAGAGAAAAGAAAACAAAAGTAAAAAATGAACCGAGATCTACAACATACTAAAATGTACATGTTGCTAAAGAAACACTAAAGCATCCTCTCTAGTTGGAATAGTTTGAGTTGGATAGAAAATTCGGGGTAAAAAGAGCACAAGATTCAATGAAAAAATCAGAGAGGTTCATGTACAAGAATCGGGAGAGGTCATAGACTCATAGTTGAGAAAGCGTGAAGTTTGAATTGTAATAACATACTAGTCCCATCTTTTAAAAAAAATGGATTTTTGGAAACCTGGCAAAATTTGAATTTATCCATTTCTGAAAAAACAAGAAGTATGAATTAAAATAACAGAGTACATCGACCTAAATAAAAAATTCAGATTTTTTCCATTTCTAAAAATAAAAAACCAAGAAGTCCAACTTAAAAGAACGAAGTAGTTCAATATTTCAATAACGTCATAGTTTGATGTATAGCAATCAGAAAATCCAAATCTGCTGACAGGAAGATCATACGAAGCTCAAACAAAAATAACAGAGCACACAGAAGCGGATATTTCACAGTTTCTAAAATAAAAAGAAGAAAATTCAAATTTTAAAAATAGAGCAGTACAAAATTCATAATAAAGAATTTTCACCGTTTCTACATAAAAAACTCTAGAAGTTCAAATTGAAATAATGGACCGATTCAATATTTATTACAAAAGTAGGATTTTTCAGTTACTAAAAGAAAAAACCAGGAATTCCAAATTGCAAAAATAGAGCAGTTCGATATTTATAAAAAACTTAGATTTTCCTTGTTACCAAAGAAATAAAATCAAGGAGTTCAAACAAAAAAATGAAAGTAGTTCGATGTATACGTAAAACCCAAAATTATTTTTGTTTCTAGGAAAAATAAAAGTATTAAGTGCATTTTTTTAAATGTTTGGCGCTTATTCGAAAACATTTTTTCCTAAGAATAATACTAAGAAGTTCAAACAAAAATAAGAGAGAACTTTGAAGTTTAATAAAAGTATGATTTCAATTTCAAAAAAACTTGTTCGATGTTTGCTTAAAAATAATTTTTCTTATTTAAAAAATTTAAAACTAAGAAGTTCAAATTTAAAAGCAGAGAGGTTTCAGAGTTTATGAAAAACCTAGGATTTACATGCTCAATTTTTAAGAAGTGCTTTAGGAGTTAACGCAAAAAAGTAATAATAGAGAGCGGTTCAAAGTGATAACAACTAGAAGTTCACGTACTGCATGGCGTGTGTTTCATGTGAGGAAAAAAAGAATAAAAGGCAAAGTCCAATTTTTTTTGCTAAAAGTTGAAGTGCTCGGACCGGGAAGTTCAATAATTCTTGCGAGAGAGGTTCACCGTGTATTTACATGTTTAAAAACACACACAAAAATGTTGTTTTGGTGTTTTAAAATAATTCTATCAATCCATTACGAATTTGAGACAAAATGCTCTACATGAAGAAAGTTCGTCCTATTCAACAACTTTTCAAGGGTACATCGTTTGCAATATTCAGAAATTCATAAGTTCACGTGTACCACATACTGAAGAAAAAGATGGAGATATTCGATGATTATAGAAAACTCAAATTTTCCTCATTATTAAAGAATGCAAATAAGAAATTCAAAAATAAAATAACAAGAAGTCCAACTTTTAAAAAATAGAGCACTTCAAAATTTCATAAAAAAGATTAAGAAATAAAACCATGAAGTCCATATTACAAAAGATGGAGATGCTTGATGATTATAGAAAACTCAGATTTTCCTCGTTATTAAAGAATGAAAACAAGAAGTTCAAAACTAAAATAACAAGAAGTTCAACTTTTTAAAAATAGAGTGCTTCAAAATTTCATAAAAAAGATTCAGAAATAAAACCAGGAAGTCCATATTAAAAAGATGGAGAAGTTCGGTGATTATAAAAACTCAGATTTTCATCGTTATTAAAGAATGGAAAAAGAAGTTCAAAAATAAAGTAACAAGAAGTTCAACTTTGCAAACTAGAGCGCTTCAAAATTCATAAAAAAGATTAAGAAAATAAGATTAATATTCATAAAAAACTCGGATATTTTCACGTACCCAAGAGTAGTTCGGATTGATAACTGCCAGAACTTCACGTACTACACGGTGTGCATTTTGTATTAAAAAGAATAAAAAAGTAAAGACTAAAAGTTTTGTTGTTATAAGTTCAAGTCCTCGGTCGGAGAAAGTTAAAAAAATTATTGTGGAACGGTTTGTACAAAAGGAATATCATTTGTGTAACACCGACGAATGGATGAGAAAATTACAAACGAAAATACGTCACAGAAGTTCAGCGTGAAAACAACAGGAAGTTCAACTACTACACTGAATGAATTTTAGATGGAAATATTTTAAACCGTCGCGAGTATGAAAAAAATGATTAAGACGGAAAACTTGTGTGTTTAAAGCAGCTTTTCATCGGTATATCACTTGCTCAATTCCGGTGAGTGGATGGAGAGCTACGAGCAAAAAACAATGCGTGAAGAAATAGAGTGAAGTTCAAGTAGACATGCCGAGAAATTCAAGTTCTTCACGTGATGCATTTTTTCGAAGAACCTATTTCGCGATAAAAGGTAGAACACATCATCTCATCGTTTTCGAAATTGCATGAAAACAACTAGGAATAGAGAAAACCATGTACATGAAAAAGTTTCGCATTTTCCGTAGCTTTTCAATGGTATATTATTTGACCATTACGATAAAGTTTGTAGAAATTACGGCCAAAATACATTTTTAGCCATTTCTGAAATTAACTTCAAACCGTAAAGAATTGGAAAAAAGCAATCTACATATAGAAGTTTTGCATTTCTTGAAGCTTTCCAACACCATATCATTTGCCTAATTTCGACAAACCTTTGAGAAATAACGTGAAAATACACACTTTGTACAGATTTGACCATTTTCTAAATTACTTTTGAACCATTCATAGCTAGAACAAAAAAATTATATGGAAAGATGTGCATTTTCATAAGCTTTCCAACGCCATATCATATGCATCGATAGGACTAGATGTTTTGAAACTAACCCCGAAATACGAACTCGGCTGTTCGGTTTCAGAAATTCCGCTATTTTTGAAATTTCTCTTTCATTGTAGAAAATTTGGAAAAACGTTCAATATGTGAAATGAGCAGATTTTCATAAGCTATCCAACGCCATCTTATTTGACTCATTCCCATGATTGATGTAGAAATGGCGTCGAAAATACGATTCACGTTTTTTGTATGAAGAAAAACGGTTTTCAAAACAGCTCTTAAACCGTGTACATTTTGCCAAAAATTCAACCAAGGTTGTTATACCGGTGTCCATAGCTTTCAAACGGTATATTGCAAGACCCATTTGGGCACTAGCCTGGAAGTTCAACCTAGCACTCGGGGAAGTTCAGGTCGAACAACTCAGGCAGTAAAATTGCAGCAAAAGCAAGTTCATCACATCCCCTAAAGCAAATCCGCCAACGAGCAAGATTCCTATTTAAAATGGGAATTTAGTTGCTAAAAACCATTCTCAGATTACACTTACATCACATAGAACACGACTGACCAAAAAATTTCGCACGGGAAGACACGGTTGCGAAGATAGCCTGAAGGTCGGGTTCCTACCAAGGGAAGTTCAGATTCGTGTAACTCAAGAAGTTCAACCAGTGATCAGAATAATATTCTGATTCCATGATCAGAATAGTGTTAACCTACGAGATTCTTAATATTGTTTACGTACTTCAAGTTGTTCTAAGATTCCGCCCTTCTCACAGGTCGTTTGGTGAATGAACTCGCAAACGTGGTATCCACATAAATTATTCCCGGAAATCTGCCTCGAGCACTTTACGAGAATAGAGTTCAAACAAAATAATAATCAAGCATGATAATGATATTAAAACTAGAATCAATGAGATGGGTGTACCTAGCTAGTACTACTTACATTGACTGGTTGAAACTGCAGCTCGTCTCTCCATTCACCCTTAGCCTTCTAGGTGAACATTTTCCAAATCCTGCTCGGCAAAGAAAATGAATAAAGGAGTTATTAATTAGTTAATATCAGAAAATGGACGAAAGTTGTCGATATAATGCGATAATGATTGAAATTACCCCTGGAGCATTTTTTCCATGTCCGCCCACAGCTCAGGGTCTTGCTCAGGGTCTTTACGCACTAGTAGAAACAGGCCCATTTGTCCCGGTTCTAGAGGGCCATTTGTCCCGGTTCCGGAACCGGGACTAAAGGGTCGTTACTAATGCCCAACACCTTTAGTCCCGGTTTGCCCACCAACCGGGACAGATGGGGCTCCACGTGGCCTCTGCGGCTTGCCTGAGCAGGAGGGCCTTTTGTCCCGGTTGGTAGCACCAACCGGGACCAAAATGCATCCACGCGTCAGCAGTTCCGGGGCTGGGTTTTTTTTTGAGAGGGGGGGATGGGGGTTTTGTAGGATTAATTTTGGGGTTTAATATATTGTGTTAGCTAGCTAGTAGAGAGAGGTGTCCTCTCTTATCTCCGTGCTTGGTCGACGCTACGTACTATACGTATAGAGAGGACTCGACATGCTAGCTAGTAAGCAAATGAAGGAATTAAACCATTAAGTACAGAAGATCATCATGAACATATACACAGAGAAGTGAGATTGTTCGAACAACCATTTTTCGTATATCTATCCAACGCTACTGGCTACATATATACAATATAAGATCTCTTACAATACCCTAACATCTGAAATCAAGTTCCATATGGTATTCTCCCTCTTTCCTGATAACGTGTTTAACAAAGAATCCCGCCAATTCCTCTTGAATAGCTATTATGCGATCTTGTGGTAGGAGTTGTTCCTGCAGCTCCCAAAGCTAATTCGAAGAAGGGGGTCAGTACATATATATGAATGAAACTCAACACAAATGATGGTAATAAAATAAAATTGTGAATATTATTGCTTACGCACATCAAAATCTTTTTTAGAGTAGCCGCCCTGCTTAGAGATCGTCGCGTTGTAGATGAACTCGCATATGTAGTATCCACAAAGATTAGTCCCTGGTTGCTGCCACAACCACTTTACGAGAAATAGAGGTCAATCAAACTGATAATCAAGCATTATATAAATGGTATTGGTATTGATGAAACTAGCTAGAATCAATATAATGGGAGATGCGCGGAACTAGCTAGTAGTACTTACTTTCGGGCGTGTAAATTTCAGCTCCTTCGGCAGTCCCGGAGATTTTGTGTTGAACGGTATCCAAACCCTGTCAGACATAGAAAATAATTATTACCTGATATCAGGAAATGAACAAAGTTGCCGAAATGGTGCGATAATGATCGATTGAACTTACTTCTTAAGCATTTCAGTGATGATCGCATACGTCTTGGGATCTTTTCGTCTTGAGTCTAAGACGGTTACTAGTCCCTCCTCAAGCATAATCTCTAGGAAAATAAAGTGGAAGCTGCGCACGCATGCATAACTCATCAATTACATTACTATAACCTCGAGTAAATAAAGGAAAACCGAATATGCACAGTATAACACTCACTCGAAGTTGTACGGAAAGATTATTTTTTGTTTGTTTTGATGTTGAAGCAACGATTGTAGCAAGTTGGCTTCGGCTTGTTTGGGATTCTTGTTCATCTCCCATTCATCAAAGAGATTTAGGTTAATGAACCCAATATTATAGATTTCTCTTTGCTTGCATTCGACGATCTTCAATCTGCATGATATAGTGAATTATATGTACATGCAATGAAAGAGCTGAGCTATATATAGAGACTTAATTAACGAAGTAATACTTACAGACAGTAGCAAGTGACGATTATTTTATCGATGGCCTTTTGATTGAAAAGCTGGAATAACTCCTCAAATGGAACACACAACACATCAATTCCAACGAGGTCATGCTTGTCTTTAACCATAATCATCACATTATCCGTCCCAGAGTTCTTGCAGGTGTCCATGTACCACTGATGGAATTTTCGCATCATCGTTGGTAGCTGTTGATCACGTCTGACGAGAGGATACCCCTGCCGGAATTTGTGTTTGTCCACCTCCAATGTATCAAAATGTGTATCGTCGGGCAGGTAATCAGCAGGATTGGTACCGGGCACCATCCCGGCCGGTAGATTTGCGACGACGATATCGCTAGACACCTGCAGCGGGGGGCATGATTGTTTCGCCTGTTCGCCGAGCTAGGGAATTTTTTCCCTATTGCAATTTGTTGTTCTCTCCTTTTGTCAGTTGCAGTGGTTCCGGACTAGCGCGCTTCTTGCACTTTCTTTTTAAGAACGCGGACATGGTTGTCATCCAATGGAGCCGGTGCTAGTCGCTTGAGGGCATCCAAAGTGCGCTTCAATTTCACCTCATCTATCTTCTCCTCCGGAGGTGGATTTTTCTTTTTTAAAAAGGCATCCACTTCGCGTTTTCCTCATCGCTCCTCTCGTATGGTAACGACTCAAGAGGCTTGAGAGATGATGGACCGTATTGGTATCGCCTCCCGCCACTGGTTGTAGTGCTAGACGCCGAAGCGACGGCTGCTATTTTCCTTTGTTGCTTAAGAGGTGCCGGAGCAGCCGGAGTGGCGGCGGCGGCTCTCTTCTGCTCTTGCTGACGAGGCGGAGGAGGAGACGGTCTGTTTGGACGCGCCGACACAGGCGGAGAAGGAGGCGGAGGAGGAGGCGGAGGAGGAGACGGGCTGCTCGGACGCGCCGACGCAGGCGGAGAAGGAGGCGGAGGAGGAGGGCGAGGAGGAGGCGTGTACCGATCACTCGCCGAAGGAGGAGGCGGAGAAGGAGGCGTGCACTGATCACTCGCCGGAGGAGGAGGCGGAGGAGGAGGCGGGCCCTTACTCGCCGGAGGAGGAGGCGGAGGAGGAGGCGGGCCCTTACTCGTCGTCGTCGGAGGAGGTGGAGGCGCCATCCAGTTCGGAAGCTTGATGAATTCCTTCGGCCATAGACATGAAGTCCTCAGAGCATTCTCCAGGAGAGTTTCCCCTTCACCGGTGGGGTAGTCAAGTTCGAGCTCCTCATATCCCTCCACTATTTCTTCGACCATGACAACATCATAGCCTTGTGGAATCGGACGACAGTGAAAAGTGTCGTTGGGTCGAGGAGGTGCAACATGGCCGATAGCCACCGTGGGTTTGAGGTGCATCATCAATTGCTTCTTAAGGTGGCAATCTTGAGACTCTGTGATTTCATCCATGGGGTACCTGGGAGCCGTCAAATTAGGCTGCACAATGAGCTCGGTGGAAGCCACGCTGCTTCTCCGCTGAGATGGCGTGGTAGCTTCGTCAGCTCGATGCCTCTCCTCTAGCGCTTGTACTCTTGCATGCAGGTTCTGTATTTCGCTTTGCTCCTGTTTCGTCTTCCTCTCCCTGCTTTTGTAACCGCCTGCGTCGGGAAACCCATGCACGGAACGGAGCCTGACGTGCCTCGTGTTCGTCCTGGGTGCTCAGGATTCCCGAGGGCCATTGTGAGCTCGTCGTTCTATCTATCGGGAACGAACGTCCCTTCCTCCGTTTTGGTGATTAACTCCTCAAGCTTGGTGATCGGTACTACCAGTTGTTCATTCGTCCAACAGCACTTCCCTGTTTCAGGGTCCAAGGTTCCCCCAACCCCGAAGAACCAATTCCTTCCACGCTCTGGCCAGTTCAATGTTGCTGGTACGATCCCTTTGTCAAGAAGGTCCTTTTCAGCCTTGTCCCACAATGGTCGGGCTTTGTGGTAGCCACCTGACCCCATGCGATGGTGATGCTTCTTCTTTGCAGCATTTAGTTTGTTTATCGCTGACATCTTCTTACTCTTCTCCGATGTCTTGTGGGCCACAAATGCGGGCCACTGTTCTCTTATCTTCTCAAATCGGCCCTCGAATATTGGAGTCTTATTTTTGTCGACAAACTTTGTTTTTAACTCATTCTTCCACCTCCTGAATAGCTCTGCCATCTTCTTAAGAGCATGAGTCTTGACCTTTTGCTCTATAACTGGCTTTTCCGGATGCTCCTCTTCCGGTAGGGTGAAATTTGCCTTCAGGGCGGTCCAAAGATCATCTTTCTATCTATCGGTGACAAAAGACACTTTAGGGTCTCCGGCCTTCGGCTTATTCCATTGGTGGATGGTGATCAGGATCATGTCCCTAACAAGAACCCCGCACTGAGCAGAAAATGCATCCTTGGTCCAGCTGGGTTCAATCGCTTGGCCATCTCTATTGATGCTGGTGATCGTGAACCTTTCATCTGGGCACAACTTTTTCTTCGGGCCTCGTCTCGTTACCGAAGTTTGGCTCGATCCAGATACGGAGGGCTAGAAAAGAAGAAAGAAGAGAGTTAATATGTGTACACATACCAAAACAATTAATGCATCAATTAGCTAGTCAACACAGGCTTAATTATTATATATACCTTGCCGGACTTTCCAACAACTCCTTCCTCCGTTCGCTCACCGGAGCCGTCATCACGGTCTCCTTCCTCCGTTCGCTCACAGGAGCCATCATAAGCATGTCCTTCCACCTCTGTCCGATCATCGGATCCTGCTTCACCCTCTTCTTCCAAACCATCAGTGTCGTTCAGAAACTCAAAGGGGTTAACTCCTTCCCGGACGATGTCTCCCACCAACAATGGTCCTTCGTGGATGATTTCCCCCAACATCTCTTCTTCTTCTAAGTTTCTTTGACGATCGTCCATAGTTTCTGCAAAATATTAATTACAACATGACACTTAATATACAAACATGATATAGCATGGATATATTAGTGTGCCAAACATACAAGTTTTGCCGAAAAACATGGGGGCATGTGTTGACACCAGTTTTTGGCACGACAATAAACCTATATAAGATGGCACTCGGAGCCAAACACCCGTGCAATCGATGTGTGATGGAAAACGTGACTAGGGGTGAAACCGGATCAGATTCGGACGGATAATCTCTCATGTCGAAGTTATCGAAGAGGGGGTATATCGGAGAGGACGAGACTAGGGATGGAAAACGTGATGGGCCTCAAGAGTTGGTCGCCCAGATATCGAGACGGGGGTGAACATTTTACCTTAGTAACTTAGAAAAAAAAATTCGAGGAGGGGGTATATCGACCCCCCCTCATGTCAAAGTTATCGGAGAGGGGGTATATTGACAATGACATACGTTCCGGATCCGTTGGAAAGCTCTTGGGGAGCCGATGCCAACGTGATGATAGGGGGCCGGGGTGCTCCCGTGGCCTTGTTGATAGATAGAGCCGATACCAATGTGATGATAGAGCCGATGTCAACATTTTCATTTAACAAAAAACAACTTCAAAAAAAGACTTGCTTCGCCAACATGAACATATACACACATGAACATATCAAAAAAAGATTTCCTTCGCCAACTTGATGATAGAGCCGATGCCAACTTGAACATATACACACATATACATGAACATATATATATATATATACATGAAAAAAAACATATACACATATACATGCCCACAAAAAAGTACACATATACATGAAAAAATAGAGCACGCGCGGTGCTGCCGGCTGGCGACCATGTAGCAGTGGCGACGGGGAGCAGGGGACATTGGAAGGGGGGCTCACTATGGGGGGGGGGCGGCGATGGCTTGATCGGTGACGAGGCCAGCAACGAGGATGACGGGCTCGGGGGGGGGGGGCAAGGGAGCGACGAGGACGGTGCACGGCGAGGTCGAGGGCGCGGGCAAGGGCAAGGGCGAGGGCGCAGCGAGGTCGAGGGCGTCAGTGAGTAGGACGGCGGGCTCGAGGCCGGCGACGAGGACGGCGCGCGGTGAGGGCGAGGGCTCGGGGAGGGGAGCGCGTCGGTGACGGCGAGGGTGCGGTCTGGGATGCCGGCGACGAGGACGGCGGGCTTGGGGAGGGGCGCGTCATGGGGGATGCCGACGACGAGGACGGTGGGCTCGGGGAGGCGACGACGCGGCGACGGGGATGAGGACGACGGGCTCAGGGCAACTGGTGGATGAAAACTGAAATTTTCTAAGTGTTTTCTTATATACAACAAGCATTGGTCCTGGTTGGTGACACAAACCGGGACCAAAGGTGGGGATTGGTCCCGGTTGGTGCCACCAACCGGGACCAAAGGTCCCTTTTCGTCAGCCCAAAGGGCGGGAAGCAGAGACCTTTGGTCCTGGCTGGTGGAACCAACCGGGACTAAAGGTGGGTATTGGTCCCGGTTGGTGCCACCAACCGGGACCAAAGGTCCCTTTTCGTCAGCCCAAAGGGCGGGAAGCAGAGACCTTTGGTCCCGGTTGGTTCCACCAACCGGGACTAAAGGTGTGTATTGGTCCCGGTTGGTGCCACAAACCGGGACCAAAGCCCTGTTCCTGGTGCGGTGGGAGTTTAGTCCCACCTCGCCGAGCGAGGAGCGCACATACTGGTTTATAAGCGCGGCTGCACTCACTGTCTCGAACTCCTCTCTACCATAGGCAGTGCATGCCTAATTGTCTCTGCCTGTTAGGCCTACTTGCCCCATGGGCCTGCGTCCTGGCCCATGTATATTGGGTTACTAGTCATATGCAGGCCATGGTGGCTTAGTAGTGGGCATTTTTTTATGTTATTTTTTTGCATATTAAAAGTTCTTAACAAAAAATACTTTATGGTGGCTTAGTGTGTTTTATCATTATATTCTTTTTGCTATTAATTTTTTGAACAAACAATACTTTGATAATTTTAGTTGCATAATTTCCATTATTTTTGTTTTGTTTTTTGCTTTATTTATTTTTGATTTATTTATTTCCAGTGTATTTTATCGTTATATTCCTTTTGCTATTAATGTTTTGAACAAAAAATAATTTGATAATTTTAGTTCCACAATTTTTATATAATTATAGTTTCTGAAATACTAGAGGTTTATAAAAGCTTTTTAGTTGATTCTTTTTTGAACTCCACTCCCACGATGTTTTGAAACAAATTAAAAAGCACTTCAAATGAAATCGGAAATTGTTGAAAGTTGGCATGGTATCATCATTTGACCCACATAACATGTGTGCAAAAGTTGAGAGGAATACAACAAAAAACTGGATGCACTTCGTGTACAAACTGGACCATCTCTTTCGAAGTACGAGGGTTTCAGACGAAAACTTTCTGACTTCATCAGTCTTCACTTTTTCTTCGCTTGTGTCCTTCGCTTATTGCTCCGTAACCATGGATATTCTTCATCGCTTAACATGGTGCTTGGATCAGCCTTTACTTTGAAGGGAGGAATTTCATGAAACTTTTCATAATCTCCAGACATGTCTGTCTTGCCCTCCAATCCCACGATGTCTCTTTTTCCTGAAAGAACTATGTGGCGCTTTGGCTCATTGCATGATGTATTCGCTTCCATTTCTTTTTTTCTCTCGGTTTGGTAGACATGTACTTCACATAGAAAACCTGCGCCACATCATTGGCTAGGACGATTGGTTCGTCTGTGTACCCAAGATTGTTCAGATCCACTGTTGTCATTCCGTACTGTGGGTCTACCTGTACCCTGCCTCCTGACAGATTGACCCATTGCACTTAAACAAAGGGACCTTAAAATCATGTCTGTAGTCAAGTTCCCATATGTCCACTATGTAACCATAATATGTGTCCTTTCCCCTCTTGGTTGCTGCATCAAAGCGGACACCGCTGTTTTGGTTGGTGCTCTTTTGATCTTGGGCAATCGTGTAAAATGTATTCCCATTTATCTTGTATCCTTTGTAAGTCAATACAGTTGAAGATGGTCCCCTGGACAACGAGAACAGCTCATCAGAAACAGTGTTGTGACCTCTGACACGTGTTTCCAACCAATCGCCGAAAGTCCTGATGTGTTCATGTGTAATCCAGTCGTCACACTCCTCCGGGTGTTTGGAGCGCAGACTGTTCTTGTGTTCATCGACATACGGGGCCACCAAGATAGAGTTCTGTAGAACTGTGTAGTGTGTTCGAGACCAAGAATGTCCGTCCCTGCATATTATTGAGTCCCTTCCAATCGTGCCTTTTCCAGTCAATCTGCCCTCATACCGCGATTCAGGTAGACCAATCTTCTTAAGGCCAGGAATGAAGTCGACACAAAACCCAATGACATCCTCTGTTTGATGGCCCATGGAGATGCTTCCTTCTGGCCTAGCACGGTTACGGACATATTTCTTTAGAACTCCCATGAACCTCTCAAAGGGGAACATATTGTGTAGAAATACGGGGCCCAGAATGAAAATCTCGTCGACTAGATGAACTAGGACGTGCGTCATGATATTGAAGAAAGATGGTGGGAACACGAGCTCGAAACTGACAAGACATTGCGCCACATCACTCCTTAGCCTTGGTAGGATTTCTGGATCGATCACCTTCTAAGAGATTGCATTGAGGAATGCACGTAGCTTAACAATGGCTAATCGAACGTTTTCCGGTAGAAGCCCCCTCAATGCAACCGGAAGCAGTTGCGTCATAATCACGTGGCAGTCATGAGACTTTAGGTTTTGAAACTTTTTCTCGGCCATATTTATTATTCCCTTTATATTCGACGAGAAGCCAGATGGGACCTTCATACTGAGCAGGCTTCAAAGAAGATTTCCTTCTCTTCTTTGGTAAGAGCGTAGCTGGCAGGACCTTCATACTGCTTTGGAGGCATGCCGTCTTTTTCGTGCAAACGTTGCAGGTCCTCCCGTGCCTCCGGTGTATCTTTTGTCTTCCCATACACGCCCAAGAAGCCTAGCAGGTTCACACAAAGGTTCTTCGTCACATGCATCACGTCGATTGAAGAGCGGACATCTAGGTGTTTCTAGTAGGGTAGGTCCCAAAATATAGATTTCTTCTTCCACATGGGTGCGCGTCCCTCATCGTCATTCGGAACAGATAGTCCTCCGGGACCCTTTCCAAATATTACTTGTAAATCATTGACCATAGCATGTACGTGATCACCGGTACGCATGGAGGGCTTCTTCCGGTGATCTGCCTCGCCTTTGAAATGCTTGCCTTTCTTACGACATTGATGGTTGGTCGGAAGAAATTGACGATGCCCTAGGTTCACATTCTTCCTGCATTTGTCTAGGTATATACTTTCGGTGTCAGCTAAACAGTGCGTGCATGCGTGGTATCCCTTGTTTGTCTATCTTGAAAGGTTACTAAGAGCAGGCCAATCATTGATGGTTACAAACAGCAACGCATGCAGGTCAAATTCCTCTTGTTTGTGCTCATCCCACACACGTAGACCATTTCCATTCCACACCTGTAAAAGTTCTTCAACTAACGGCCTTAGGTACACATCAATTTCTTTGCCGGGTTGCTTAGGGCCTTGGATGAGAACTGGCATCATAATGAACTTCCGCTTCATGCACAGCCAAGGAGGAAGGTTATACATACATAGAGTCACGGGTCAGGTGCTATGATTGCTCCTCTGCTCCCCGAAAGGATTAATGCCATCCGCGCTTAAACCAAACCATACGTTCCTTGGGTCATCTCCAAACTCAGCCCGGTACTTTCTCTCGATTTTTCTCCACTGCGACCCATCAGCGGGTGCTCTCAACTTCCTGTCTTTCTTACGGTCTTCATTGTGCCATCGCATCAACTTGGCATGCTCTTTGTTCCTGAACAGACGTTCAACCATGGTATTATAGGAGCATACCACATCTCTTTGGCAGGAACCCTCTTCCTGGGGGGCTCGCCGTCAACATCACCAGGGTCATCTCATCTGATCTTATACCGCAATGCACCGCATACCGGACATGCGTTCAAATCCTCGTACGCACCACGGTAGAGGATGCAGTCATTAGGGCATGCATGTATCTTCTGCACCTCCAATCCTAGAGGGCATACGACCTTCTTTGCTGCATACGTACTGTCGGGCAATTCGTTATCCTTTGGAAGCCTCTTCTTAAATATTTTCAGTACATCCTCAAATCCCTTGTCAGGTATACCATACTTTGCCTTCCACTGCAGCAATTCCAGTATGGTATCGAGCTCTTTGTTGCCATCTTCGCAATTGGGGTACAACCCTTTTTTGTGATCCTCTAACATCCGATCGAACTTCAGCTTCTCCTTTTCACTTTCACACTGTCTCCTTGCATCAACAATGACCCGGCGGAGATCATCATCGGGCACATCGTCCGGTTCCTCTTAATCTTCAGCTTCCCCCGTTGCAGCATCACCGTATTCAGGGGGCACATAGTTGTCATCGTACTCTTCTTCTTCGCCGTCTTCCATCATAACCCCTATTTCTCCGTGCTTGGTCCAAACATTATAGTGTGGCATGAATCCCTTATAAAGCAGGTGGGCATGAATGGTTTTCCGGTCAGAGTAAGACTTCGTATTCCCACATATAGAGCATGGACAACACATAAAACCATTCTGCTTGTTTGCCTTAGCCACTTCGAGAAAATCATGCACGCCCTCAATGTACTCGGAGGTCTGTCTGTCACCGTACATCCATTGCTGGTTCATCTGCGTGCATTAAGTGTGTCAAAAACCATTATATAACATCATGAATAGATAAGTGACCAAATTAATAGAAGTTCATCATCACATTAAAACCAAAGTACATACATAGTTCTCATTGAACAACATATAGCTCTCCAGAGCATCTAATTAAACCATACATTGAAACTATGTAAAACATTTCAATGCAACAACAAGTAAGATCATAATCGCAACCAAGGTAACAATTGATCCAACAGCAAAATGATACCAAGCCTCACTATGAATGGCATATTTTCTAATCTTCCTAATCTTCAAGCGCATTGCATCCATCTTGATCTTGTGACCATCTACGACATCCGCAACATGCAACTCCAATATCATCTTCTCTTCTTCAACTCTTTTCTTCTCTTCTTCAACTCTTTTTAATTTTTCTTTTAAATACTCGTTTTCTTCTTCAACTAAATTTAACCTCTCGACAAGAGGGTCATCTTTAATATCCGGTTCACATACCTCCTAGATAAAGACATCTATGTCAAGTTGGTGTCGGCATAATTACCATAAACACTAAATGAAGCAAATAGTTATAAAAGATAATATATACCACATCCAAATCATAGACAAGACGAGGGCCGACGGGGGCGGATACCGAAACCATCGCACTATATAATAACAAGCAATAATACAAGTAAGAAAATTAGACAATTATCTATCTAATCATACAAGTAAGGAACAAGAGTCTCACCACGGTGCCGGCGACGAGATCGACGCGGGCGATCGACGGCGGTGAAGACGGGGATGGGACGTGACAGACCGCTAAATCTGAACAAATCTTGAGGAAAATGGAGCTTGGAGGTCGAGTTTGGAGAGGAGAAAGATTAAGTAGTGTGGCTCGGGAATTTCATCGAACACCTCATGTGCATAAGAGGTGAGCTAGAGCACCACAAAGCCCTCTCCTCGCCGGCCAGGAAAAAACAGAGCAGTGTGGCTCGCGGGCGAGGGGTATATATAGCCAATTCATTGGTCCCGGTTCGTAGCTGGAACCGGGACTAAAGGCCATCCTTTAGTCCCGGTTCCAGCTACGAACCGGGACCAATGGTCCTTTAGTCCCGGTTCCAGCTACGATCCGGGACCAATGGTTGTGGGCCAGGAGCGGCGCATTGGTTTCGGTTGGTGGCACCAACCGGGACTAAAGGTGGGTATTGGTCCCAGTTGGTGCCACCAACCGGAACCAAAGCCCTGTTCCTGGTGTGGTGGGAGTTTAGTCCCACCTCGCCAAGCGAGGAGCGCACATACTGGTTTATAAGCGTGGCTGAACTCACTGTCTCGAACTCCTCTCTACCGTAGGCAGTGCATGCCTAATTGTCTCTGCCTGTTGGGCCTACTTGCCCCGTGGGCCTGCGTCCTTGCCCATGTATATTGGGTTACTAGTCGTATGCAGGCCATGGTGGCTTAGTAGGTGGGCATTTTTTTATGTTATTTTTTGCATATTAAAAGTTCTTAACAAAAAATATTTATGGTGGCTTAGTGTGTTTTATCATTATATTCTTTTTGCTATCAATTTTTTGAACAAACAATACTTTGATAATTTTAGTTGCATAATTTCCATTATTTTTGTTTTGTTTTTTGCTTTATTTATTTTTGTTTTTTGCTTTATTTATTGTTTGCTTTACTTTTTTGTTGCATTTTGTTCTCGGCCACAATCAAAATTTAAGAAAACCTGAATGGAAAAGCACTACAAATATATAATAGCTAGAGAGATATGTAATATATAATAGTTCAGATATCCATTAAAGAAAGTACTCGTCCAAGCGAACACTACTAGCTAGTCTGAATCACAAGAATATTCCGATGGTGGTGGTGGTGCGAGGTGACGCTGCCCATAGTTCACGGTTCGAATCTTGCTGTACAACTCATATGCAACGTATGCATCTTTTGCTACATACTCAATGTTGATAGGCTGAAGTGGGGTCTTCTTCCACTCTTTGTGCTGTGCCTGGGGAAATTTTGTCTTCATATCTTTGTAATCATCGTCGATCAAGGTGACTGCCATAGAAGCCATCGAAGTCCTCGCATACTGAAGCATGAATATGTCTTGGAGATCAATAAGGCAGCCGACTGGTATCTCAATATCGAAGCTGCGCCTCATCTTCAGCTTGTCATTCGTTACATCAATGCTAGCAAAATGTATGCCGCTGTGTAGGAAGTCCATGAGTGTTGGGCAGTGCTTGTCACTACTGCAACATCAACAAATTAAAATGGAACAAATGTTAAATATTACTACAACTTAAGAGAAATTGATCTTTGCCATAGGATTCAAAACAAAACATTTATATTGCTATATCCTATATATATGCAATTTTCATATCCTATGAATTGATGAAGAAACCCTAAATTAACTATATGACATATATGTTCTCCCACGTTTTGCAACAAGGAAAATTGTTTTACTACAAACTTAAAAGAAATATTGATCTTTCCCATAGGATTCAAAACGGAACATATTTATATCCGATGCAATTTTGATAATAATCTATAAATTATTAATTGATCAAAGAAAACCCTCAAAACTCACCTTGCCCATTGGAAGATCATGACATATTTCTTGAAACATAGCTGGATGACAGCAACATCTTCTTGCTTGGCCGTGTACTCGAGATCAAGCCCTATGAACTTGTCTTCCTCATCCGCCACTTCAAGTCATTTCTAAAAAAGGGAAAGAAAATGCGGCACCATGGCACTGTCGTTCGTGTAGACGACATCGAGATTGGTCGTGACATGTGCGAGCACCTCCCCATAGCGAGTGATTGGATTCATGGTAGAAGATATGGGGAAGAAGAGATGAGAATGGAGGAGAAGAAGAGAGGAGAATGGAGGAGAAGAAGAGAGGAGAAGAAGAGACATGGGCGAAGTTACTGTAGCGCTCGCCGAGGAACAGTTGCCTCTTTCTCGGAGCGCGAACCGTCAAGGAATGCAAACCATTCGAACCTTTAGTCCCGGTTTGATCCACCAACCGGGACTAAAGGGGCTCGCACCAGGAGAACGGTTACCCCTTTGGTCCCGATTCCAGCCTCGAACCGGGACCAATGGTTGTGGGCCAGGAACGAGGCACATTGGTCCCGGTTCGTGTCTTGAACCGGAACCAAAGGTGTCCTACGAACCGGGACCAATGCCCCACGTGGCCCGCCCGGCCCCCCTGGCCTCACGAACCGGGACCGTTGCCCCCATTGGTCCCGGTTCGTGGATGAACCGGGACTAATGGGTTGGCCAGGCCTGAACCAAAGCCCTGTTTTCTACTAGTGACGTAAAGAGTCCATAACAAGTATTTTTCATGCGTCAAACTAAATGACTAGCAGAATAAAGTGGAACTTGCGCACACATAAGTCATCAGTTACACTTAACATCGAGTAAGCGAAACAAAATGTGTACAAGACAGTATAATTAACACTCACTTGAAGTTGTAAGGAAATAGTATTTTCCTTTTTGTTTGTTGTTCAAGTAATGCCCCGAGCAAGATCATATTTGTTTCCTTGGCATACATTTGTCCATAACTTTATTAACAATATATGGGTTAATGAACCCAATGTCATAGATTCGTTTTGTTTTGCATTCGAGGATCTTCTTCCTGCATAATTAACATAGTGAGGATAAGTATACATGCAATGAACAAGCTGAGCTATAGAGACTTAATTATAGAAATGATATTTACAAACAATAGCAACTAATGATAGATTTGTCGATGGTGTCTTGATTGTATAACTGAAATAATTCATCAAATTCAATGTGAATCTCCATAGTTCCATAGAAGTAATGCTCATCTTTAATTCCCACAATGAGCCAGTTGGTCCCTGCCTTTGAGGCTTCCATGTACCAGTCATGCAATTTTCGCATTTGTGTTGGTAGATCCTTTAGCTTATCATGTCTGATGAGAGGCTTCCCATGCTCGTATTGATAGGCTAACTCAACAATTTGGAACCGTACCTCATCGCCTAAGTAATCACCAAGAGTGAAACCAGGAGCAGCGGACGCTACCTCCGGATCATTAGTGATATCGGCAAACACCTTCAGCTGGGGGCACGATTGGTTTTTCTGGTCGCCCAGATGGGGAATTCTTTCCCCCTTTGCACTACTGCTAGTACTTGCAGCGCTGTTCTGGATCTTTATATGACTTTACAATAGAGCAGTCATATTTTGATAACGGGGGAGGGCGGTGGTTTCATAAGGTTTTTCAGAAAGCGCCTCGCTTTTCCCGGATATATTTTCTCCATTGGAACTAGACATTTGGGTGCAAGCTGCCGTTTCATGTCGGCAGCCACGGTCTCATTCAATTCCTCGTCAGTCATGTCGTATGGTAACTTTGCAGGGGCCTTCTTAAAGTTACCTGCTTTGGATTTCTTCATTGTTGTACTACTAGCCGCCGGAGCGGCAGCGGATCTCTTTCACTTCTGTTGAGGTGGCGGAGTCAGCTAACGCAGCGGAGGAGGCAGAGTAAGCTGACACAGCGAAGGAGGCGGATTCTGTTGAGGGGCCTCCTTCGGCGGAGTCCGCTAACGTGGCGAAGACAGCTAAGGTGGTGGAGGGTTCTGCTGGGCCTCCTTCGGCGGAGTCCGCTGATGCAGCGGAGACAGCTGAGGCTGCGAAGTGTGCTAATGCGGCAGAGATGACTGAGGCAGCGAAGATAGAGCTGGACTGTGAGGTGTCTGCCGAGGGTCCTCCTCCAGCTGAGTGTGTTGACGCATTGTCCATTGTGGGAGCACGATTTATTCCTTTCTCCACAGAATGGTAGTCGTTAAGGCATCTCCGAGATGAGTCTCCTCTTCACCTATAGGTTAGTCCAGTTAAAGCCCCTCAAATCCGTTGGTAACTTCATCCACCTCGACAATAGCTTAGCCATCTGGAATCGGATTGCAACGGAAAGTTCCATCAGGTCCAGCAGGTAAGACATAGCCGAACGCCACCTTCAATGGTATGTCCACGCATTTCAGAATTAGCTCACAATGTCCCCTCTCTGTGATATCATCCACGGGGTAGCGAGGAGCCATGATAACTGGCTGAACGAGCTCCGTGGAAGCGACGCTGCTTTTCCGTAGAGATTGTGGGGTAGCTTCATTGGCAATATCGGATGAAGGATCTTCGTGATGCTGAGATGGTGGGCCGGTAGCTCGTTGTCTAGTAAGTGCCTCTAATTTCTTCTCCTGCAACACTAATCTTTATTCTACCTTCTGTATCCGGTCTTTTTCCTCTTTCTTCTTTCTCCCTCAGCTTCTATAACCAGTGATGTCGGGAAATCTATGCACCCACGGAACAGAGCCTGATGTGCCTCATGTTCGTCCAGTGTGTTTAGGATTCCGGAGGGCACGTGTCAGCTCGTCCTTCTCTCTGTCGGCATGGAACCTCCCTTCCTCCTTGTCCTCGGTTGCTTCCTGGATATTTTTGACATGTGTTGCAAGCTGAGCTTTTGTGTAACCACACTTCCCTATTTCTGGGTGCAAAGTTCCCCCATGCCCGAAGAACCAAGTCCTTGCCCATTCGGGCCATTTCAATGTCTCTGGTCCGATCTCTTTAGCAAGAAGGTCTTGCTTAGCTTTGTCCCATGTAGGAACATATTTTTTGTTTGGGAATCACGTATGATGTATCTAGTGTGGAAAGATATTGGAATCTCTCGATCGTTTTCGTTAACAAGAAAGGCATGCCACTCACAATATTTTTCTCTATCAATTTAAACACTTGAGTTCTGGCACCTCTACAAATCTCTACTTCCCTCTGCGAAGAGCCTATCTATTTACTTTATGCAATTTTTATTTTTAAATGTGAGTCTCCATATTCTCTCATAAAGCACCAACTAGGGGGCACTATGATTGTACTTGAGTATTAGGCGTAGCTAATATTTGAGTATATTTTGTGAATGGATCAATGATTGAGCATGATGGGCTAGGGATAACTTGCTTTAGCATTGATATTTTGAAAGACATGGTTGCTTGTTGATATGCTTGAGTATTAAAGTTTCCATGTCAATACTAGACTATTGCTTTGAACCATATGAAAAGTCCAAATGTCCATGCTATAAAGAAAAGAATATGTGATGAACATGATAGGCATCATTCCACATCAAAAATTCTGTTTTTATCATTTACCTACTCGAGGACGAGTACACTACAGGAATCGGGTTCTTTGCCATCTGCCATGGAAGACGGAAAAAGACCAGTCCACGGATGGAAAAGGTCTTTGCCATCAGCCGGCAGATGGGAAAATTTTCGGCGCTGCTAGCACCGGCAATGCGAATGTTTGTCGTCTGCCTAGACACAACGAATGGCAAAGAATCTTTGCCATCAGCTGGCTGACGGCAAAGGACCCTGACGACCCCGTTTGGTGGCTAGCGACATACTTTGCCATCCCAAGCCCTTTGCCATCTGCCTGGCCCCCAGCCCTTTGCCATCTGCATGCGGATGGTAAAGTGACCAAATGGGTCAGACTTGGTGCTCCCAGGTTGCACAGGCTGCTGCCACATGGCGTCTTTGCCGTTTGCTGGCAGATGGGGCTGATGGCAAAGAGCCAGTATTGCCCCTTTTTGTTTGTTTTCTTTTATTTCCCTGCATTTTCACACACACACACACACACACACACACACACACACACACACACACACATATATATATATGGTTTTAGAAATCTTTAGCACATATATTTCACAACACGTATATTTCCAACATCATCATGAAAATATTTAAGAAGCTAGAGAACACATAGGCTAGCACAATACATTGTTTCGCATAGGGTAACAGCCTAGGACCGACGCTCAAGAACATTACCCTTTTATTCCATTCTCGTCTTGTGTTTCATTTGGTTGTTGCATTCATCATCGCATCATTTGCATCATCTGCATAGCATAGGCATTTTGTCAACATGAGTTTTAAAACTTGCCTCCGTTCGTAGTCGCCGGTTCTCTCCGTTCTTGCCGTTGCCCGTTTCGAGACCAACCACACACGCACGTGTCCGCGACATCGTTAAAGAAGGTTTTAAAAGCGCGCACAAATATTCTCGGATTGGGTCGAAAGTTGGCGTGCGGTCTAGTTTATTGTCAGTAGACCACCTGCCAAATTTCGTCGCAATCATAGGCCGTTTGATACCCCAACGGTCAGTTGTAGCAGTGTGGTCATCAGTTTATTCGTCGAACGTTTTCGGTGTTTCTAAACCTCATGTCATGGGCCACGTCACCTTTCCTCTCACCCCCACCTATCCTCCTGCACAGCCCACTAGCCCAGCCTACCCTATTCCCGCGACTGGAGCCGTCCGATCTCAATCGTAAGGCTCGAATCGGTGCAAAAACTGCTAACCCTACCCCCTAATTGCTATAAATAGAGCCCCATCCCTGCCTAATTGGGAAAACCCTAGTCTCCCCTCGAAATACGCGTCGCTAGCCGCTACCCACCTCTCTCCCGCAGCCACTTGGCGGCTCTGCCTCCTCACCGTCGCCGCGGCCTGCCCAAGCCCATCTGAGGCCCGTCGGGCCCGGATCCGCCGCTGCCGCAAAGAGCCTCCCCGAGCTCCTCCCTTGTGCCTCGTCCTGGAGCCCGAGCTCCACCTCGCCAGTGCCCCGCAGTAGACTGTCGCAGGTTCCCCGTGACCTTGCCGGACTCACACCAGGTCACCATGTGCCGCATCCCTCTCCTTCCTCCCGTTCTCTCCCTCTCTCCTGTAACTTCTCCCTCTCTCTCCCCATGTCCAGGACCCATGGCAGACGACCACTAGAGCTCTAGACGTCGCCCCTGCCATCGATAATCGATGGATCCGTCCGGTCCCTACCGGATCTGTGTGCCCTGGCACGCCTGCTCGCCGCCCATCGTTGTTGGTGGCCCGCGTGATTCCAGCGCGCCACCTCCTGCTCGTGGGATCGAGCGAGGAGACGACGACTTCGCCTTGCCTGGGCCTCCTCCATGCACCTTGCCAGACCACGCGAGCTCCCCTAGGCCGCGCCTCCCCTCCAGCCCGCTTCGCCAGCCACTGCACCAACCGACCCACACTACTAGGGAAAAGCCTAGCGGTAGCGCGGGTGTTATGTGTAGCAGTAGCACGGGAACACACGCTACTAATACGACGCTATAGCTAACCTATAGCAACAGCGCATGTTGGCCCGCACTAATGCTATACATGCATAGCAGTAGCGAGCGCCAAAACAGAGCGCTACTGCTACTATCTGTAGCGCCTTATATTATACACGCTACTGGTAATGGCACGCTGCTGCTAACTTTACACCACGTGCTACTGCTAACTTTATTAGTTTCTGATTTTTTTTCTGCATACTTGTTTTGTATTTGAACAGGCTTTATACAAGAATCTTTAGCACATACAAATGTCATCATCATACACATACAAATGGCTGCGAGACCACGAATGTAATCATAGAATATACATACAAATAGTCTCATCATAATCATCATCCAGCACAAAGTGGTCTCTCGTCATCATCCTAAAAATAGCGATACAAGTCTCGAATACTTGCAACTACATCGTCATCCATCAAAACAATGATATACGCGAGAAGAGCTATCACTATGAGTGAGAGCGAAACTATGTAGTACATGAGGCGGCGGTTATTAGCCCTCTCTTGCGCTAGCATGAGCCTCCTCATATAACTAGCTTCTGCTTCTTGTCTGCTTTTGAAGCCTTTATGGCTAGCGCCCGAGACCCCCTCCACTTGCGCCTCACACTCGGACCACTCGTCATATACTTTCGGAACCTTTCCTTTGTACACGACATAGCACCGGTACTTCACCATCAAGAATCTAGGTACCTGTTAGAGATGCATCTTCATCAAGAGAATGTACAATCATATGCAACAAAATATACTTGAGCAACACAAAAAAGAAAGGGTTAGCAACTAGATGCAACATATAGTAAACATAAATAATCAATGCAGTTTCATCGTACGCAAACTAATTAACTAGAGGTATGCAAGTCATCGTACCCAAACAAACAAAGTAGCGTTATGCAAGTTCGGTAGAGACCGTGGACATCACAAAGTTTCATCGCTACATAAAGTATATACAAGTTCAACCGACACATATCATCATCATCGGCATCGTAAATCGCTAGAACTTCCATCCTTCTAGATCATCAAGGATGGACCCTAGCTTCTCGAATGGCGTGAGGTTGCATGCCTATGTAAGTTCGGACCTCAGCTCGCGATATAGGGTCGTGGTGGAACATCCGCTTCACTTTGATGACTTCTTTCATGATGATCGTGGCAATCTCCCTCTGGATGCGAAAGAAGTCATCTTTAAGTTTATAATCCGCTTCTCCTTGAGATTCTACCCACTTGTGGATATGATCATTGTTTCTGGTTGTCATGCGAAGCTTTTGGTGATCCCTTCTGAACTCCATTATGAGATGGAGGAGGTAGAATCCATCGTTCGTACTTGATTTCGGGACATGGATGCAGAAGAAGTTGGTTTTATGCGAGAAACCCGTCTTGCAGTTCCTTTGTTTCCTGATCTACATGTGGCCACCCCTGAAGCTGAAGCCTTGGAGAACATCATCTAGAATATTCATTATGTGGGTGTAGTCCTTCTTCTCGTTGTTTCTGGTAGGGTCGAAATACATGAAGAACGATAAGGACGGCGTGACCATTGCTGCAGGGAAAAAAACAACTCTAATTATTCTCCATATGAGCGAGAAGGAATGATTAAAATGTACGAAAGGGTTGTCCTGCACTGACTTACTTTGGAAGATAAGGCAGGAGGACAATTTCCTGGTCCTTGTTCTGTACCATGAAGTTTTCGAGGTACTCCCTAGCAGTTTTACGCTCAAAGTCGCCGAGACTCAAGAAGGACTCGTGCATGTAGTATGGATCCGCCACACAGATTTGCGAGCCTTCTTATCTCTTCATGACGGAGCTCATATGTAGTGCAAAAAGGTAGACGATTGTACAATCGAGACGCCTTGTCAGAAACATCTCGAAGATATGATCAAACCATAGGAAGACCACCTCCACGGGCCGTGTGTCGACGTAGCACTTCCCCTTAGGCACACGAGCCACGTATGTCGGATATCCTGGATCCTTCGAGGCTAGTAGGCTTTTCTCAGTCGACAGCACATGGTCATGCAGTCTCCTGAGATCCCCGGATATTGCCTTCAGCGGTTTCGACGGTAGCATCGGCTCGCCCGTGACATGGAACATGGCCGCCGTCTGGCTGCTATGTGCTCTGGCTTGTTTGTAGCCAGCCGAGCCTATCTTCCCCAATCTCTTCCTCTCCTTTTTCTTGGGCTGACCTTCCAGACCCTTCCTTAACCCTTGCCCCAGTGTTGTCGGGCTAAGCACTACTGTACGTCCCCCTACATCTTTAGGCGTGTCCTGTGAGGATTGCATGAAGAGAGACTTCTTGCAATCCCTGCTAGGACGTTCCTGCCCGGGCAGATCATGCATATCCTCATTAGCATGCTGATAGCCCGAGTCGTCATATGGCTGACTCATCATAACTAAGTCACTGTCACAGCCGCCTGTATTGAGGAACCCAGGAGGGTCCTCCTTCATCTCATCATCGTCCATTGTTTGTTCTATGGGAACCACTATTGGACCCCCTTCATCACGTCGTCCGCCGCTCTCACCCGACACTACAGGCACTGGTCATTGCGTAGGCGCGGTGGTGGTGTCCATACCTTCTTGTTGATGTGTGGTTATTGGTGTGCTCTCGGCCGGCCCCAGATGAAGAAGATTCTCCGGCCATAGCAGCACCCAACCCTTGTAGCTTTCAATCTGCGACGGTGTCTCGTCGTCCTCTCCCCCTAGCCGTACTAGAGGAGGCAAATCCTCGTGCCCCGATTTCACACTCGACAAGGTGACCCTGAAGTGACCACCGGGCATCGGCTAGCCGTGGAACATGAGTTCCAAGGGCTTCGTTATCACCCCCTTTCCCACGTCCACCTTCTGTCCTTTGATCAAGTAGAGTACGGTGCATGGGGTTTTGTTGGCCTGCAAACACATGTTTGCGGCGTAAAACATCCGAAAGGCAATGAAAAAGGAATATTCTAGATATATGTTGGTGCGACATGTAATTCCCATGAGGTCGTCGAGCTCAGCCAAAGACGAAGGCCCGCCTAGCGCGCCAGAGACTGAGGACGGGCTGCTATGAGCGGTTGCGGGAGCAGGCCCGGTTGCCAAGGTAGCCACGGCTTCCGAGGCGATGCTTCCCTGTGTTCCTTTGCTGAAGTCTCTTGAATTTCGCAGCCTTAGCCTTGGCTGCCTCGGTAGCGCAAGTGTCCTTGAACTTTTCGAATCTTGGACAGGGGTTCCTCAGCCTTAATAACTCATTTCACCCTCCCTTTCCAAGAGGCCAAATAATTGCTGAACATGCCCAGGGCGTGATTTTTAATCTTTTTCATCTTCTTATCATCCCACGGGTGTTCTATGGCGTCATCCCAGTCGGGGAACTTGAATCTCTTGTGCAGCTTCATCAGGAGCAACTGCATCAAATGTTCTTTACCCCTTATGTCATCGTCGTTGATGCTCGCGCATTCCCGTAGGATGCATCCTACTTGGTTCCCATAGCACTTGCGAGGTTCTTCCGGCTCTAATGGCTCAACCTTTCCAGGGGCCATCTTTGTGATCAGCAGTCATCCGATGCCGAGTTTGTTAGGTTTTCGTATCCTCTGCTTCTTCTACTTCTTCTTTTTGGTACCTTCCTCGCCGGTACCTTCCCCGCCGGTCTTGGTGCTGTCGTCGGTGCCGGCATCGTCGGTGTCAATTTTGGCGTCAGCATCATCATCTAGGCCGGCCTGCAAACCTTGAGTGTGCTTAGCAGACAAAAAGTCAAGGTACTGTTGTTCACCCTCATAATCCATCTCGTCTGCATCTTGGTCAGAAGGCCCGGTTTCTTCATTGTTCGACATGTTTCCTATGATTAAGTCTCCTCATTTAATTCTAAAACTATAAAAAAAATGAGAAATGACATAAAAAAAGATCTATGTTTGCCGGAATGCCGTTTCCCAGCAAATCCCGACACTCGATATGCCTACTTTCTACCACAAGTCATGCCAAAATTCACGAGAAATTTTGGCATGACCTTTGCTAAAAAGTGGACATATCAAGCGCCTGAAATTCACCGGAACAGAAATGAATCAACATTCCAGCAAAACATAGGCCACTCGGATCATTTACCCTGCACATAATCATCATTTTTCAAATATGACATGTCCAAAACATCACATGTCCAAATATGACATGCCCAAATTCCAAATATGACATGTCCAAATCACATGTCCACTTCAAATTCTGTTTTTTAATAGCAACACTTGCTTTAACTAATTTGTCCTAGGTTTCATATTAATTCCAATTAACTAACTAGCACTACAAAATTTAAATAGCAACAATTTCTTAAACGAAAAAAATGCAAGAAACCTATATAATCAATTCTGTTTTTTCTTTTAACTACACCTAAAACACCTAACCCTAGATTTCTGTCCTAATTTGACAAAGAACCTAATTAACCTACTGCCCTAACTAACTAGGGTTCATACTAACTAGGGTTCATAATATAGCAAAATTAACCTACTAGTTTGATAACTAGGGTTCATAACTAAATAGATAACCTAATTAACCTACTGCCCTAACTGAAACCTAAGTAAATTAACTGAATAACCCTTGCTAGTAGAGAGAGGAGGAGCGGTGGGAGGCTTAGAGAGGGTGCAGGGGCGAGGAGGCGGGCCCGCCGACAGCCGAGGTTGGGAGGGGAGGAAGCAGAGGAGGGAGGCGTGGTGCGCCGGGGCCGGGGTTGGCGGCGAGGGCGAGGTCGCCGGAGTCGGGGGTTCAGGGGCGAGCGCCAGGTGCCAGGGTCGGGGTCGAGGCGAGGGTAAGGTCACTGGGGTCGGGGGGATCGGGGGCGAGCATCGGGGTCGGGGGCGAGCGCCGAGCGCCGGGGTCGAGGGCGAGCGCCAGGGTCGAAGAGAGGGTGATACAATGGTCGACGAGGGGGGAGAAGAGAGAGTGGGGATTTGGGCGAAGAAGCAGAGGCGGGAACTAGATTTGGGGGTTAACTCAACGTAGCAGTAGAACGTTTACTAAAAACGCGCTATAGCTAAGTTAAAGTCGTTGCGTCGATCTGAGTAGGCCACATGCAGTTCTCTGCGACCGTTGGAGTGACCTTCTCCTTCGAGCCTCCCATCGTGCTTGTTAACGGGAAAACCAACACCAGGCAGCCGGTCTGCGCCATATAGAAAATTCTCGCAGAAAGAGATGCACTCTTGTGTTAGATAGCCCTGGATGATGCTTCCATCCGGACGGGACATATTATGAACGAATCCTTTGATGATCCCATTCATCCTCTCAAACGACATCATGTTGTGCAGGAATGACGGCCCCAGGTCTATTATGTCGTCCACAATATGGACACACAGATGCACCATGACATCAAAGAACGCGGGCGAGAAGTACATCTCAAGCTCATTTAGTATAAAAATGATCTCTTCCTGTAGCCTTTGGAGCTGCTTCACACTGATCGACTTTTGAGAGATGATGTCGAAAAAGTTGCAGAGACCAATAAGCGTGTCACTGACGTGCTTGTCCATTATCCCTCTAAGGGCAATAGGTAGTATCTGCGTCATCATCACATGACAGTCATGGGACTTCATCCCGCTGAACCTTTTCTTCTTCGTGTCCAGATATCTGCTTATCTTGCCACAGTAACCGGAACTAACTTTGATTCCATTAAGGCACTTGAAGAATTTATTGATCTCAGCCGGACTTAAGGTGAACCGAGAAGGGGGTAATAATCCTCTTCCTTTACTTTTTTGCCCTTCTTATTCCGCGCCTCTGTCTCCGTCTCTGTCTCCTCTGACTTTTTACGGGGCGGCATGTGCAGATCTGCCCCGATCTCCAAATCTTGCAAGTCTTTTCTTGCCTTCGGCCCATCCTTGGTCTTATCTGACATGTTCATCAGTGTCGCAAGCAAGCTCTCAAGGACATTCTTACAGATATGCATTTGATCAAGGCAATGAGGCGTGTCGAGTTTGTACCAGAACTCTAAGTCCGAGAAAACAGACCTCGTCTTCCATACCTTCAACAGCGGCTCCGGCGCCTTTTTCATCGTCTTTCTCGGCATGGGCACCATTCCTAGTTTTTCAATAGCTCATCGATTTTTGCGCCGCTCCGCTTACGTGGAGGTCCTCGATGCTCAGCCTCACCATTGAATAGATCTCTGCGGTTTCTCCAAGGGTCGTCCTTCTCGAGCCATCTTCGATGCCCCATGTACATGATTTTCCTAGACCCGCCATCTTTCCTTGACGTTAGCTGCTGAGACGTCGTATCATCCATGCACCGCGTGCATCCGCAATATCCATGGCACACCTGTCCTGCAACATATCCATAACCGAGATAGTCGTGCACCATCGTGATCAACGTGGCTCTCATATAGAAATACTCGCCTTTGCTCGCATCCCATGTCTTGACCGATGTTTTCCATAATGTGTCTAACTCCTCTTGAAGTATCCCCAGATACAAATTAATATTATTTCCCGGTTGTTTCATCCCTTGAATCAGCATGCTCATGTGTATGTACTTTGACTTCATGCACAACCAGGGGGGAGGTTGTACATCCATACAAACACAGGCCATGTGCTATGGTTGGTATTCTGGTTGCCAAACGGATTCATGCCGTCGGTACATGCGCCGAGCACGATGTGCCTTGCATCACATGCGAAATACCGATATTCGCCGTTGAACGCTCTCCACTGGCTTCCATCCACGACGTGTCTCAGCTTCAGACCATCTCCATCATTGGGCTTCTTCCTCTTGGCGTGCGAGCGCATGAGCTTTGCTTCCTTGGGATCTACGAAATACCGCTAGAGACGGGGAGTGATCGTAAGTACCATACAACTTTCTAGGGAGATTTCTTCCCCGCCTTCTTGTATCGAGAAGCATTGCACACCGGAATACATGTTTTTTCCGCATGCTCCTTCCGATAAATTATGCAATCGTTGATGCATGCATGGTATCTAACGTGCGGCAGATCAAGAGGGCACACGATCTTCTTGGCCTCATCCACACTAGTAGGACATAGATTCCCCGCGGGAAGAACATCCTTTAGGTACTTGAGAAGCTCATCGAGACTAGTGTCGGTCCATTTGTTTTTAGCCTTCGTCTTCAGGAGTTCTAGCGTGAAACTCAAGCAGGTCACCTCGGGATTGCAACCATGATACAATGGAGTGTGCGAGTATACCACCAATTGCTACAGCTTGGCCTCCTCTCTAGAAGCAGCTCTCTCAGTACTTGTCTCCTTACGAAGCAGTGCTTGAACATGAGGGTCCTGCACGATTGAACTTAGTACCGACGAATTATGTGGTGTGGAGTCCACATTTTCTCTGTCGCCATGTTCGGCCCCTTCTCTGCCGCCATGTTCGGCCTCTTCCCCACCGCCATGTCCAACCCCTTCTACGCCGCCATGTCCGGCCCCTTCTCCACCGCCATGTCCGGCCTCTTCCCCGCCGCCATGTCCGGCCCCTTCTCCATCGAGTATAGCCATCCATGAAACAAGTCATGAGGAGGTGCGCCATCACACGACCATCGTCATAGGGGTTGATCCAAGCTCGTCCTTTGCATCTTCGACACAGACATAAAATCTCTGTCAGGTTATTGTCTTTCATGTCCTGCACCGCCGACCGCAACCACCTGTCCACCACTGTTCCACTAACCATCATGAACGCGTGAACGGTAATAATAAACAAATTGATTATAAAAATGCATGCATGCATCAAATTCATACAAAAATTCGGCATGACCTTCCCTAAAAATAGGACATATAGAGATTGCGTGGAATTCGCCAAAACGGAAATAAATCGACATTTCGGCAAAACATAGGCAACTCACAAGCACAATTCCGCGGCAACTCATGCCACACACACAATTTCCATCATTGCTAAGTTTGTAGCAGTAGCGCGTGTCCTCGGACCGTGCTACTGCTAATTAGCAGCAGCGCCTCTTCCCGTCTTGCGCTGCTGCTAAGATTCTGTGTATAAGGTTTTCCCTAGTAGTGCCACTAGGCCTAGGGTGAGCATCTCCGCAAGCCCGGTTACTCTCTGCAATTAGACGTCGTGGGAGCCATTTAGTTATACTGCGCACACCTGTTGAGCCCATCAGTGCGTATATTCAGCCCGTTGTAGTTTTTTTCACTTTCTGCAATTTATCAATTACCGAGTGAATTAGAATTGCAGAAAACCCCTCGTTCTTCATGCATTTAATAACTTTTCAACCGTGCATCATATGTAAAAACTTTATGTATGAAAAATGTCTAGAATTTTGTGTAGATTAATAATATTCAACTTTCAACCATGGTTAAAATGATTAACTTGCTGTTTGCATTTATTTGTATAAATTCCATGTGAAAATGATTTATTTCATAACTAATTAATCGTAGCTCCGATGAAAATGATCTACATATGTAACTTGACTAGAAAAACGAATATAATCATATGCCGCACTTTATTTTCATGTTTAATAAATATAAACGTTGTGTTAGGACAGATCTGCACCAAATTCATATTATGCTTATGAGGATGTTTTGGAAATGCTATATGTTGCTTTCGGCCTCATTTAAAAAGCCTAGATGTTGTAGTTGTTTGTGCTTCACCTCTTGCATGTTAAACAACATTTAATATTGATGAGTACCTAACGAGAGTGAACTAAATAATCCGAACATGGAGTTTCATCAATATGCAACTCGTTGCATATTCAACTTCACCTAACGTGTAGCAGTTGTTTGTTGTTCTTGCCATACCAGACCGTGTCTTGCATATTAAAACCGGACATGCATCATATTTTTTTGCGCATCATGTCATGCATATGTTGTGGTGAATCATGTGTTGATCCTTTGTTCCAGATTGCTTCCGAAAGTGTTCGGAGTGTGAGGATTTGTTCGACTACGTTGGCTCGTCTTCGTCATTGACTCATTGTTCTTCCAATCGGGTTCTTAGGCAAGATGACACATTTCCCTGGATACCACTACTATCATTGCTATGCTAGTTGTCACGCTTCCATTGTTATGTCTTGCTACCTAACACTTGTTTGTCAAGCCTCCCAAATATGCCATGATAAGCCTCTAACCCCTCCACATCCCAACAAACCTTTGATTGGCTATGTTACGCTTGCTCAGCCCTTCTTATAGCGTTTCTAGCAACAGGTGCAATTGCTTCCATGTGTTAACATGGACATTCTTTTGTTATCACAATATTATTGCTATTTAATTTAATGCACATATATACTTGGTAAATGGTGGAAGGCTTGGCCTTTTGCTTGGTGTTTTGTTCCACTATTGTTGCCCTAGTTACTTGTGAACCGGTGTTATGTTCCATAACCGAGCGCTCCTAACATACTCGGGGTTGTTGTGGGGACCCCCATGATTTTTGTTTTAGGATAATAATTGTATGGCAAGGCCCAACATTGGTACTACATTTGCCCAACATAATAATTTTGAACACGTTTCTAAAGCATAGGGCGTCATGAACCCAAGGAGTAACTTAACATAATATAGGGGGCCAGTGCTGCTGGTGCTGGTCCAAAACTAGAGCACCGTGTGGGGCCAACCCGGGGCAACTCGGCTGATCTCTATCAGGCCACCGTATGCTTCGCTTATCCATCATGTCCTGGGAACGAGATATACGGATCCTATCGGGTTTGTCGACACGTCGGGCGGCCTTGCTGGATTTGTTTTACCTTTCTCGAACGCCTTGCACGTGGGATTTCGAAGACACTTCGGGCTATCTCAAAGTTGAGATTTTCCGTCGGGATTCCGCAAATACTACGGGTGATTCCGCGGTTGAGGAATTACAATGCGGCGTATGGTTAATTTGTGATGGATTAGTTGGAGTACCCCTACAGGGTTGAATCTTTCAGAAAACCGTGCCCGTAGTTATGTGGCAAGTTGGAAACTTTGTTTAACACCCGGTCATAGTAAACTTGAAGTAAACTCAAATAAAATACACCAACTGTGTGCGTAACTATGGCTGTCTCTTCTCGTGAGTCCTTATCCAAGAGAGAACATGGTGGGGTTATGTTTGATGTAAGTAGGTGTTTAGGATCACTTAGTGATCATTACTAGTTCACGCCTGTTATGCGTAGACCACCATACTTTACTTTATGTATTCATAAGTTATCCACTCAAATAAATGCTTAGTTGCTTGTTGCAGCCTCACCACTTAACCATACCTCACCCATTAAGCTTTGCTAGTCTTGATACCCTTGGAAATGAGATTGCTGAGTCCCTATGGCTCACAAATTACTACAACAACAATTGTAGGTACAGGTAATGCGATGCTTTGACGTGAGCGCGATGCTTGTTTTGATTTGGAGTTCTTCTTCTTCTTCATCATCAATCTAGGATGGGTTCCAGGCGACAGCCTGGGATAGCAAGGATGGATGTCATTTTTGTCATTTGATTTCGTCCGAGTCGAACCCTGCTCTTCTGTATGATGTTTTAATATGGTGTTGTATTGAGGTGGTCTTGATGTAGCTTGTAGCGAGTGTAAGCCAATTCCATATACTCATCTCTTTTGTACATGTACTTGTAATGATATCCATTCTTGCGAAACGATGAGATGCGCTTCTATCCTTGTCGAGGACCTCGTGCCAAAATAAGAATAGGATTGCATCTTGGACGTGGCACATAGTTCATCCATATATACATGCATAAGTTTCACATTGTTTGTCAATACAAATGAAAAAAATGAACACAAGCAGTCCACCAATCCCAGCTTCCATGAAGTGAATCAAATCTACAACAATGGGAGTAATAAAAATAAAATAAATGAAGGATCACACTATGTAAAAAACCAATATGAAAATCTTACGCAACAGAAAATGAAAAAAGAATAATAGGGGTTAGCGCCATTGGACATGTCACCAGCCACGCCCTTCGACGACTGACTCCGGAGGTTCCAAGCTACAGGTTTTCTCACATCTTGGTATATAGGCGTTGATGTTAATAGTTTTCCTCTGATCTTCGTATAATGACGCCAATGCTACATGATTTCCTCTAATCTTGGTATATGGGCACCAATGGAGGGACTAACGTATAGAGTCTAGCCTGCAAGGGTGTCATGTAAGTACAGATGCAGAACCTTGATAATGCAATGGAAAAGTACATGCAATATAGGTTCAACTACACCGAATCAGTATGATTTAATAGGATAATATCGCCCTCCTCGTGTACACTGCTATGGATGCAACACTAAATCATGTACACAATTTTATTTTTAAATTTGAGTCTCCATCTTATCTTATAAAGCACCAACTAAGGGGCACTATGATCGTACTTGAACATTAGGCGTAGCTAATATTTGAGTGTGTATTGTGAATGGATCAATGATTGAGCATGATGGGCTAGGGATAACTTGCTTTAGCGTTGATAGTTTGAAAGACATGGTTGCTTGTTGATATGCTTGACTATTAAAGTTTTCATGTCAATACTAGACTATTGCTTTGATCCATATGAAAAGTCCAAATGTCCATGCTATAAAGAAAATAATATGTGATGAACATGATAGGCAACATTCCGCATCAAAAAATCTGTTTTTATCATTTACCTACTCGAGGACAAGTAGGAATTAAGCTTGCGGATGCTGATACGTGTCCAACGTATCTATAATTTTTGCTTGTTCCATGTTGTTATACTATCAATCTTGGATGTTTTAAAATCATTTTATAGCAACTTTATATCATTTTTTGGGACTAACCTATTTACATAGTGCCAAAGTGTCAGTTGTTGTTTTTGCTTGTTTTCTACTTTGCAGAAAATCAGTACCGAATGGAGCCCAAACACTGCGGGGATTTTTGTGGAATTTTTATGGACCAGAGGAACGAAGATGGGCCAAAGATCACCAGAAGAGGGGGCCAGGGTGGCGAACCTCCACTAGGGCGCGCCAGAGGCCCATGACGTGGCCTGGTAGAGGGTGGGCACCTCGGGCACCCCATCAATGGACTATCGAGCCTATAAATTCCCAAAAAATTAGAAAACCCTAGGGGAGTCGACGAAACACAATTCCAGCCGTCGCAAGTCCACAACCGCGAGATCCAATCTAAAACCATCACGGAGGGGTTCATCTTCTTCATAGGTGCCTCTCCGATGATGTGTGAGTAGTCCACCATAAACCTATGGGTCCGTAGGCAGTAGCTAGATGGCTTCCTCTCTCTCTCTCTATGTTTTGCAATACAATGGTCTCTTGGAGATCTATTTGATGTAATAAATTTTGTGGTGTGTTTGTTGGGATCCGATGAATTTTGAGTTCATGATTAGTTTCTATCCATCAATACGATATGAGTCTTATTTGATATCTTATTTGCATGATTACTTATAGCCTCATATTTCTTCTTCAAATCTTTGTTTAGTTATGCCAACTAGATTGATTTTTTTTGCCATGGGAAGAGGTGCTTTGTGATGGGTTTGATCTTGCGGTGTTCTTTCCTAGTGACAGAATGGGTAGGAAGACACACATGTATCATTGCCATTAAGGATAACAAGATGGGGTCTATTCCTACATGAATAGATCTTGTCTACATCATGTCACCGTTCTTGTTGCCTTACTCCGTTTTCCCATGAACTTAATACACTAGATGCAAGCTGGATAGCGGTCGATGTGTGGAGTAATAGAAGTAGATGCATAAACGTTTCGGTCTACTTATCTTGGACGTGATGCCTATATAATGATCATTTCCTGGATATCTTCATGGTTATTTTATCTTCTATCAATTTCCCAACAATAATTTGTTCACCCACCATGTGCTATACTCATCAGAGAAGCCACTAGTGAAACCTACGGCCCCGGGTCTACTTTTCCAACATATTGCTTTCCGATCTACTATTTGCATCTTTTATTTTCAGATCTATTAATCCAAAAAAACAAAATACCTTGCTGCACTTTTTTTTGTGTTCTTGCGAGATCTATTTATCAAAACTATCATTACCTAATCTATCTTATTACCGTAGAGAGCGTGACAACCTCTCTTTCACGTTGGGTTGCAAGTATTTGTTGTTTGTGTGCAGGTGTTGTTTACATGGGTGCGTGATCTTCCTCTACAGATTGATACCTTGGTTTCATAACTAAGGGAAAAACTTCTCGTCATTGTGCTGCATCATCCCTTCCTCTTTGGGGAACTACCGATGCAGTCTTAAGCTACATCAAAGGAGTTTCTGGCGCCGTTGCCGGGGAGGAAGCAATCTAATATACCAGGTTCCTAATCACAAATCGCATCTCCTTCCAATTTACATTATTTGCCATTTTCCTCTCATTTTACTCTCCCCCACTTCACAAAAATTTGCCGTTTTATTCGCCCTATTTTTCGTTTGCCTATTTGCTTGTTTGTTGTCTTTGCCTGTGTTACCATGTGCCTTCTATTTTCTTACATATTTGCTTGCTAAAAATCTATTGATATGGATACTCATCCACTTGATAATCTTTTCAAAAGGCTAAATTATGATGAAGCAATTGCTAGTGAGTTGAGTGCACTTGATTATCTCTATGAAGATTTCTTTGAAAATCATGAATCTGGAAATTTTGATGAAGTGTTGAAAGAAGAAATTTATAAGGTGATTCATGATAGCTCCTTTATTAAAAAGCATGATTGCAATGGTGTTACTATAAATTCTATTAATGTCAATTATGTTAATGATATGCAAAACTACAAGCTTTGAGATGATAATTTTTCATGACCACTTCTTATTGCAATGATCATGATTGGGGTGATAATGCTTCTTATGATCTTGAAAATTTATTTAAGCCTCATGTTGAATATGTTAGTGAAAATAATGTTTGCAATAGTATCTAAAGTGGGTTTGGAAGAGCATCAACTTTAGGTAAAAAGAATCCCACATATTCGGAGACTATTCAATCTATTTTTTGATAAAAGTGGGTTTGAAGAGGTCATAACTTTAGTTGATGATAATCCCACTATTTTCGAAGATGATAAAAACTTTATGCCTGTTGATCATAAAGAGAGTATTGTTTATGATAGATGTATTGTGAAATTCCTTCATTATGCTACTGAAAATTATTATGAGGGAGGAACATATGCTTGTAGGAATTGCAATAATATCAAGTTTCCTCTCTATGTGTTCAAAGTTTTGAAGTTATGCTTGTTTTGCCTTCCTATGCTAGTTGATTCTTGCTCCCATAAATTGTTTGCTTAGAATATCCCTATGCATAGGAAGTGGGTTAGACCTAAATGTGCTTTTCATGAGATTCATGATGCTCTCTTCATGTTTCAATTACTACTTTTTATGTGAGCATCATTGAAAGCATCATGCATAGCTAAAAGGCTTTAAAGAAAAGTGCTTGTTAGGAGGCAACCCAATGAATAAATATTATTTTGATTTTATCTTTTATTTAGTGTTTTTGCCAAGTAATACCTTTAGGATGATCCATAAGATGAGTAGAAACAATGCTGAATCTGAAACAGAAACTTTGTTCCCAGTGAACGAATTTTCATTTTTTATTTGAAAGTGATATTAAGCTGAAATTTTAACACAGTATTTCTATAAAATTTTGTTACATTTTCATACATTTTAAGAATTTTTATAGTTCCATAAGTATGTCTAGAGTAGAGGTTACTACAGACTGTTCTGTTTGAAACAAATTCTGATTTCATTTCATTGTGTGCTCGTTTTGAATCTATGGCTTGTATCGGGGGGTATAAGTCATGGTAAAGTTATAATAAAGTAGTTATAATGCAATAATAAAATATTAATGGGTTTACAACAGTACCTAAAGTGGTGATTTGCTTTATTATACTAACGGATCTCACGAGAATTTTGTCAAGTTTTGTGTGATTGAAGTTTTCAAGTTTGGGGTGAGATCGCGATGGATGAAGGAATAAGGAGTAAGAATAGCCTAAGCTTGGGGATTATAAAATACCCCAAGGTAATATCCAAAGAGTAACAGGCAACTAAGCTCGGGGATGCCCTGAGTGGCATCGCCTCTTTCTTCTAACAACCATCGGTATAGTACTTGGAACTATATTTTTATTCGTCACATATCATGAGTTTTGCTTGGAGTGTCTTGTATATTTGCTTTATTTGATTTTATACTTTCTAGACACACCTATTTCAGAGACCCAAAAATATGCTATGATTTTTTAGAATTGCTCTTTATGCTTCACTTAAATCTATTTGAGCAAAGGAATTGCTCTAGTGCTTCACTTATATCTTTTTGAGCACGACATGCTTTTACATGTTTGAAGAAATGCTCTCGTGCTTCACTTATATTAATTTGAGAGTTATTAATTTTGAGTAAATCCTCTCATGCCTCAGTTATATTATTTTGAGAGATGAAACTTGTATGCTCATGTTCTTCACTTATATCCATGTGAGCTTGTCAAAAGCAATTGCAACATATGAAACTTGTCCCAAAGTGATAGATATTCAAGAGGGATATAATAAAAACTTTCATGAAGATCATTGGACAAATTAAACTTCATTATTTGTAATAGATTTGATACATGACAATAGTAATATGTGAGTTATGTTAGTGAGTAATTATGCTTAGTAAGAATATTGGTGTTAAGGTTTGTGATTCCCTATGCAAGCATGAAAGTCAATAGTTGTGCTACGAAATTACATCTTACTTATGGTGCATTATTTAGTGTTTAGTTATGCTCAATGCTCTCTTATGTGATTTTTCGTTTCTTGGTTGGATGCTTCTCAATCTCTTGCTAGCCTTCACTTGTACTAAGTAGAAATACTACTTATGCATCCAAAATCCTTAAACCAAGTTTTGTCATATGAGTCCACTATACCTACCTATATGCGGTATTTCCATGTCGTTCCAAGCAAATTTGTATGTGACATCTCTAAACTTTCAAAATAAATTTTCCTTTTTGTGTGCTCGTACCGCTCATGAAACGGTAGGGGGCGACTGATATTTTTCCATGCTAGATGTGTTATTCTCAAGATGAGTGTTTGTTCACTTCTCACTGCATGAGAGTATGGTGGTAATAGGGATGCCCAGTCCCAAAATGCAAAAGAAAATAAATGTACTTTATGTTGTCAAATAATAAATTCCTTGGAAAGTGTTGGTATGGAAGGCAGCCGTGGATTCGGCTAGCCATGGAAAGTGAAAGTATGGTGGAAACAGGAATAAACTTTATTTTCTGTTTGGGAATCGCGTATGATGCATCTAGTGTGGAAAGATATTGGAATCTCTCGGTCATTTTCGTTGACAAGAAAGGCATGCCACTCACAATATTTTTCTCTATCAATTTAAACACTTGAGTTCTGGCACCTCTACAAATCTCTACTTCCCTCTGCGAAGATCCTATCTATTTACTTTATGCAAATTTTATTTTTAAATGTGAGTCTCCATATTCTCTCATAAAGCACCAACTAGGGGGCACTATGATTGTACTTGAGTATTAGGCGTAGCTAATATTTGAGTGTGTTTTGTGAATGGATCAATGATTGAGCATGATGGGCTAGGGATAACTTGCTTTAGCATTGATATTTTGAAAGACATGGTTGCTTGTTGATATGCTTGAGTATTAAAGTTTTCATGTCAATACTAGACTATTGCTTTGAACCATATGAAAAGTCCAAATGTCCATGCTATAAAGAAAACAATATATGATGAACATGATAGGCAGCATTCCACATCAAAAATTCTGTTTTTATCATTTACCTACTCGAGGACAAGTAGGAATTAAGCTTGGGGATGCTGATACGTCTCCAAAGTATCTATAATTTTTACTTGTTCCATATTGTTATATTGTCAATCTTGGATATTTTACAATCATTTTATAGCAACTTTATATTATTTTTTGGGATTAACCTATTGAAATAGTGCCAAAGTGCCACTTGCTGTTTTTGCTTATTTTTTACTTCATAGAAAATCAGTACCAAACGGAGCCCAAACGCCGCAGGGATTTTTGTGGATGTTTTATGGACCAGAAGAAGGAAGATGGGCCAAAGATCACTAGAAGAGAGGGCCTAGGGTGGCCACCCTCCACCAGGGCGCGCCATAGGCCCATGACATGGCCTGGTAGAGGGTGGGCACCTCGGACACCCCCTCAACCGACTATCGAGCCTATAAATTCCTAGAAAATCAGAAAACCCTAGGGGAGTCGACGAAACACAATTCCAACCGTCGCAAGTCTAAAACCGTGATATCCAATCTAAAACCATCACGGAGGGGTTCATCTTATTCATAGGTGCCTCTCCGATGATGTGTGAGTAGTCCACCATAAACTTATGGGTCCGTAGGCAGTAGCTAGATGGCTTCCTCTCTCTCTATGTTTCGCAATACAATGGTCTCTTGGAGATCTATTTGATGTAATGAATTTTGTGGTGTGTTTGTTGGGATCCGATGAATTTTGAGTTCATGATCAGTTTCTATCGATGAATATGATTTGTGTCTTCTTTGATCTCTTATTTTCATAATTACTTATAGCCTCGTATTTCTTCTTCAAATTTATGGTTTAGTTAGGCCAACTAGATCGATTTTTCTTGCCATGGGAAGATGTGCTTTGTGATGGGTTTGATCTTGCGGTGTTCTTTCCCAGTGACAGAAGCGGCATCAAGACACGCATGTATCGTAGCCAGTAAGGATAACAATATGTGGTCTATTCCTACATGAATATATATTGTCTACATCATGTCACTATTCTTATCATGTTACTCCGTTTTCCCATGAACTTAATACACTAGATGCATGCTGGATAGAGGTCAATGTGTGGAGTAATAGAAGTATATGAATAATTATTTCGGTCTACTTATCTTGGATGTGATGCCTATAGAATGATCATTGCCTATATATCATCATGATTATTTGATCTTCTATCAATTGCCCAACAGTAATTTTTCCACCCCGTGTGCACTATACTCATGAGAGAAGCCACTAGTGAAACCTACGGCCCCCGGGTCTACTTTCGCTTCATGCACAACCAGGGAGGAAGGTTATAGATACATAGAGTCACAGGCCAGGTGCTATGATTGTAGCTCTGTTCCCCAAAAGGATTAATGCCATATGCACTTAAACCAAACCATAAGTTCCTTGCATCACCTGCAAAGTCCAGCCACTTTCTCCCAATTTTTCTCCACTGTGACCCATCAGTGGGTACTCTCAACTTCCCGTCTTTCTTACGGTCTTCTTTGTACCATCACAACAACTTGGCATGCTCTTTGTTTCTGAACAGATGATTCAACCATGGTATTATAGGAGCATACCACATCACCTTGGTAGGAACCCTCTTCCTGGGGCGCTCGCCCTCAACATCGCCAGGCTCATCTCGTCTGATCTTATACTGCAATGCATCGCATACTGGGCATGCATTCAAATTCTCGTACTCCTCACCACGGTAGAGGATGCAGTCATTAGGGCATGCACGTATCTTCTACACCTCTAATCCTAGAGGGCAGAGAACCTTCTTTGCTTCATACATACTTTCAGGAAATTCGTTATCCTTTGGCAGCTTCTTCTTCATTATTTTTAGTAGCTTTCCAAATCACATGTCAGGTACACCATTCTCTGCCTAACATCACAACAATCCTAGTGCGGTACCGAGCTTTGTGTTGCCATATTCGCAATTTGGCTACAACCCTTTTTTGTGATCCTCTAACATGCAATCGAACTTCAACTTCTCCCTTTCACTTTCACATCCTCTCTATGCATCAACAATGACCCGACGAATATCATCATCGGGAACATCTGGTGCCTCTTGATCTTCAGCTTCCCCCTTTGCAGTATCACCGTATTCACGGAACATATGATAGTTGTCATCATCCTCTTCTTATTCGTTGTCTTCCATCATAACCCCTCTTTCTCCGTGCTTGGTCCAAACATTATAGTGTGACATGAAACCCTTCTCAAGTAGGTGGAAGTGAATGGTTTTTGAGGAAGAGTAATCCTTCTTATTCTCACATACAATACATAGACAATACATAAAACCATTTTGCTTGTTTTCCTCATCCACTTTAAGAAAATTATGCTGGCCCGTAATGTAGTCAGAGGTGCGTCGGTCACCGTACATTCATTGTCAGTTCATCTGTGTGCATTATATAATTAAGTATATGAAAAACCATTACAAAACATCATGAATAGAGAAATGACCAAATTAATACAAGTTCATCATCACATTAAAACTAAAGTACTGTAGTGATCAAATATTATTACTGAAAAATAAATACATAAAGTTCATACATAATTCTCATAAAACAACATACAACTCTCTAGAGAATCTAAGTAAATCATACATTGCAACTAACATACAACTATGTAAAACATTTAAATGCAACAACAAATGCAATCAAAATAGAAATTAAGGTAACAATTGATCCAACAGCATAATGATACCAAGCCTCATTATCAATGGCATATTTTCTAATCTTTCTAATCTTCAAGCGCATTGTATCCATCTTGATCTTGTGTATATCGATGACATCGGCAACATGCAACTCCAATTTCATCTTATCTTCTGAAACTCTTCTCAATTTTTCTTTCAAATAATTGTTTTCTTTTTCAACTAAATTTAACCTCTCGAGAAGAGGGTCGATTAGAATTTCTGGTTCACATTCCTCCTGGATAAAGACATCTATGTCAAGTTGGTCGGCATAATTGTCATAAACACTAAATGAAACAAATAATTATAAAAGATAATATGCCACACCCGAATCATAGACTGGACGAGAGCCGGAGGGGGCGTCTACCAAAACCATGGTATTATATAATAACAAAAAATAATACAAGTAAGAAAACTATACAAGGAGCTATATAAATCATACAAACCACACTACTTCTAGAGCATTTGAAATGAGCTAAACTAGTAGTGAGAGATGAAAGGATGAAGTTGCTAACCTTTTTAGAACACTTGGATAGTTGGCGCACTGCCAAACCTAGACAAATCTTGGGAAAATGGACCTTGGAGGTCGAGCTTGGAGGAATAACAGAGGAGAAATTTTAAGTGTGGCTCGGGCATCTCATCGAACATCTCATGTGCATAGGAAGTGAGAACATAGCACATCACACACCTCCCACCACCTTCAACCAAAAAACAAAGTAGAGGGCGCGGGAAGGGCGTATATATAGGAATCATTTTAGTCCTGGTTGGTGTCTAGAACTAGGACTGAAGAATGACATTTAGTCCCGGTTCCAGACACAAATCGGAACTAAAGGGACTGCGCTAGGAGCGAGGCCCTTTAGTCTCGGTTGGTGTCTGGAACCAGAACTAAAGGTTCCAGTCGAACCGGGACTGGTGTCTGCCGAGGCTCGGGCGGCGCCCTGGTGCTACCTCTTCAGCTTGCATTGGTTTTCCCTTGAAGAGGAAAGGGTGAGGCAACGAAGTAGATAAGTATTTCCCTCTGTTGCTAAGAACCAAGGTATCAATCCAGTAGGAGGAAGAAGCAAGTCACCAATGGTTGCACATACACAAACAATCAAACTCTTGCATCCAAAGCTATAAACAGGTTGTCAATCCCTTCATAGTTATTTGCAAGGATTAGATCTAACAGAGATGGATGTAAACGAGTGCGGAAAGTAAAACATAAATAAATTGCAGCAAAGTATAGATATGAAAGTATATGATGGAAAATAGACCCCGGGGCCATAGATTTCACTAGAGGCTTATCTCTTGAAGGCAAATATCATGGTGAGTAAACAAATTACTATCAAGCAATTGATAGAAAAGCGAATAATCATGTAGTTATCCAAGGAAATGATCATGCATATAGGCATCATGACCGTGACAAGTAGACCGAAATGATTCTGCGTCTACTACTATTACTCCACACATCGACTGACTCCTGCCTGCATCTAGATTATTAAGTTCATGAAGAACAGAGTAACGCATTAATAAAGATGACATGATGTAGAGGGATAAACTCAAGCAATATGATGAAAACCCCATCTTGTTACCCTTGATGGCAACAATACAATACGTGCCTCGCTACCCCTACTATGTCACTGGGTGAGGACACCACAAGATTGAACCCAAAACCAAGCACTTTTCCCACTGCAAGAATTACCAATCTAGTTGGCCAAACCAAACCAATAACTCGAAGAGACTTGCAAGGATATGAAATCATGCAAATAAGAATTCAGAGGAGATTCAAATAAGATTCATGGATAATCTGAACATAAACTCACAATTCATCGGATCTTGACAAACACACCATGAAAGAGGATTACATCGGATAGATCTCCATGAAGATCACGAAGAACATGGTATAGATCAAAGAGAGAGTAGAAGCCATCTATCTACTAGCTATGGACCCATAGGTCTATGGTGGACTACTCATGCATCATCGGAGGGGCAATGGAGTTGATGTACATGCCCTCCATGATTGAAACCCCCTCCGGCAGATTACTGGAAAAGGCTCCAAGGTGGATCACTCGGGAACAGAGGCTTCCGACGGCGGAAAAGTATCTGCGTGGCTCTTTCTGATGTTGGGGGAATATTTGGGTATTTATAGGCCAAGAAATAGGGTTAGGAGACCTGCTAGGGAACGACAAGCCTGCTAGGTGCGGCTAGGGGCATGCGCCTAGCAGGCTTGTGGCGCTCTGGCACCTCCCTTGACGTGCACTCCAAGCTTGATCGACTTGTTTCCTTCTAGAAAAATTCCTTCCAAAGGTTTTATTCCATTTGGACTCCATTTAATATCCCATATCTGCAAAACTCAAAAACAAGGAAAAAACAGAAATTGGCAGTTGGCTCTAGATTAATAGGTTAGTCCCAAAAATAATATAAATAGCATATTAATGCATATAAAACATCCAAAATAGATAATATAATAACATGCCATCATCAAAAATTATAGATACATTGGATATGTATCAGCACCCCCAAGCTTAATTCCTGCTCGTACTCGAGTAGATAAATGATAAAAACAGAATTTTTGATGTGGAGTGCTACCTAACATATTTATCCATATAATATTATTTATTGTGGCATGATTATTCAGATCCATAAGACTCAAAACAAAAGCTTAATATTGATATAGAAACAATAACATTTCAAGCATACTAGCAAAGCAATTGTATCTCTTCAAAATTTAATGGCAAAAGAAAGTTATCCCTACAATATCATATGGTCTGGCTATGCTCCATATTCCCCCACACAAAGTATTTATATCATGCACTACCCCAGTAAAAAGTCAAGCAATTGTTTTCACACCTTTATTTTCTCAAAAAAATGCAACTCTCACGCAATACATGAGCGCGAGCCATGGATATAGCACTATAGGTGGAATGGATTGTTGTGGAGGTTGTCAAGGAAACGGAGAAGATAGTCTCACATCAACTAGGCGTATCAACGGGCTATGGAAATGCCCATCAATAGATATCAATGTGAGTGAGTAGGGATTGCCATGCAATGGATGCACTACAGCTATAAGTGTATGAAAGCTCAAAAGGAAACTAAGTGGAAGTGCATCGTGAAGAAAAATTCCACTAGCTATATGGAAGTGAAAAAAATAGGAGACCCTATATCATGAAGATCATGCTGCTACTTTGAAGCACAAGTGTGGAAAAAAGGTAGTAGCAATGTCCCTTCTCTCTTTTCTCTCATTTTTTTATGTGGGCATCTAAGGCCTCTTTTATTCATTTTTTTATTTGGGCTTCGATGGCCTCTTTTTTCCATAAAGTCTGGAATCTCATCCCCACTTGTGAGTGAATCATAGCTTCCATCATACTTTCCTCACATGGGACATGCTCTCATGATTATCATCACACTTTTATTTACTTACAACTCAAAAGAAAATTACAACTCGATACCTATGACAAAATATGACTCTATATGCAATATGGAAGTGATGGTGCATATCATAAAAGGAAATGGTGGAAGTTGCATGGCAACATATCTCGTAATGGCTATGGAAATGCCATAATAGGTAGGTATGGTGGCTGTTTTGAGGAAAGTATATGGTGGCTGTTTTGAGGAAGGTATATGGTGGTTGTTTTGAGGAACGTGTTGGAAATATGCCCTAGAGGCAATAATAAAATGGTTACTATTGTATTTCCTAGTTCATGATAATTGTCTATTATTCATGATACAATTGTGTTAACCGGAAACCGTAATACATGTGTGAATACATAGACCACAACATGTCCCTAGTGAGCCTTTCGTTGGCTAGCTCGTTGATCAATAGATGGTCACGGTTTCATGACCATGGACATTGGATGTCGTTGATAACGGGATCACATCATTAGGAGAATGACGTGATGGACAAGACCCAATCCTAAGCATAGCACAAGATCGTGTAGTTCGTTTGCTAAAGCTTTTCAATGTCAAGTATCGTTTCCTTAGACCATGAGATTGTGCAACTCCCGGATACCGTAGGAATGCTTTGGGTGTGCCAAACGTCACAACATAACTGGGTGGCTATAAAGTTACACTATGGGTATCTCCGAAAGTGTTTGTTGGGTTGGCATGAATCGAGACTGGGATTTGTCACTCCGTGTGACGGAGAGGTATCTCCGGGCCCACTTGGTAAGACATCATCATAATGAGCTCAATGTGACTAAGGAGTTAGCCACGGGATGATGTATTACTGAACGAGTAAAGAGACTTGCCGGTAACGAGATTGAACAAGGTATAGGGATAGCGATGATCGAATGTCGGGCAAGTACCATACCGGTAGACAAAGGGAATTGTATACGGGATTGATTGAATCCCCGACATCGTGGTTTATCCGATGAGATCATCGTGGAGTACGTGGGAGCCAACATGGGTATCCAGATCCCGCTGTTGGTTATTGACCAGAGAGGTGTCTCGGTCATGTCTACGTGTCTCCCGAACCCGTAGGGTCTACACACTTAAGGTTCGATGACGCTAGGGTTATAGGGAAATTGTATACGTGATTACCGAAGGTTGTTCAGAGTCCTGGATGAGATCTTGGACGTCACGAGGAGCTGCGGAATGGTCCAGAGGTAAAGATTGATATATAGGAAGTCCAGTTTTGGTCACCGGAAAGTTTTCGGGCTCATTGGTATTGTACCGGGAGTGCCGGGAGGGTGCCGGAGGACCCCCGGGAGGGGTGTGACGACCATAGGACTTCATGGGCCCTTAGAGGAGGTGTGCCAGCCCTTATTGCGCTGGCCAAGACCTTCTAGAAAGGCCCATGCGGCTGGAGATCTAGAGATAAAGGGCAAAAGGATTTAAAAGGAGGAGATCCACCTCCCTTGTGGGAGGTGGACTCTCCCCCTAGTTCGGCCGAACCTCTCCTCCTTGGAGGAGGGGCCAAGGCAGCCCTCCCTCCTCCTTCCCCCTATATATATGTGAGGTTTTGGGGCTGCCAAAGACACGGTTCTCTCTTCCTCTCTGGCGCAGCCCTACCTCTCTTCTTCCTCCTCCGCAGCGCTTAGGCGAAGCCCTGCCGGGATACCTTGTTACTCCACCACCACCACGCCATCGTGCTGCTGCTGGAGCCCTTCCCCAACCCTCCTTCGTCCTTTCTGGATCAAGGTGTAGGAGACGTCACCGGGATGCACTTGTGTTGAATGCGGAGGCACCGTTGTTCGGCTCTTAGATCGGAATCCACCCCGATCTGAATCGCTGCGAGTACGACTCCACCAACTGCATTCTTGTAACGCTTCCGCTTAGCGATCTTCAAAGGTATGAAGATGCAATCTCTCCCCACTCGTTGCTGGTTTCTCCATGGATAGATGTTGGTGATCGTAGGAATATTTTTGATTTAGTACTACATCTCCCAACAGAAGGTATATGGTGGCTGTTTTGAGGAAGGTATATGGTATACGGAGAAAGTTGCATGGTAATAGAGAGGCTGGCAAAAGTGGAAGGGTTAGAGTGCGTATAATCCATGAACTCAACAATAGTCATAAAGAACTCACATACTTATTGCAAAAGTCTATTAGTCATTGAAGCAAAGCATTAAACACATGCTCCTAGGGCGGAGGTTGGTAGGAGTTAACCATCGCGCGCCCCCGACCCTCACACAAAGGTCGGCAATCTATAAACAAGTCATGCTCTGACTTCCTTACATAACAGTTCACCATACGTGCATGCTAAGGGAATCAAAAACCTTTACACAAGTATTTTTACCAAATCACAATTTATTTCCTAACATGTCGCTTAACATTACCATCTCTATATCTCAAAACTTTATGCAAGAATCAAACTTCTCATAAATACTCAATGCACTTTATATGGAAGTTTTTATTATATCCCTTTTGGATGCCTATCATATTAGGACCAAATTCATAACCTAGACCAATTACCATGCTGTTTTAGAAACTCTCAAAATAATACAAGTGAGGTACAAGAGTTCGAGTATTTCTATAAAATGGAATACCACCGTGCTCTAAAAGATATAACTGAAGCACATAGAGCAAAATTGCCCAACTCAAACGATATAAGTGAAGCACATAGAGTATTCTAATAAATTCATGATTCAGCGTGTGTCTCTCAAAATATGTGTGCAGAAAGGATGATTGTGGCAAACTAACAAGCAAAGACTCATATCATACAAGACGTTCCAAGCAAAAAACATATCATGTGGTGAATAAAAATATAGCCTCATGTAAATTTACCGATGGATTGAAGACGAAAGAGGGGATACCTTCCAGGGCATCCCCAAGCTTAGGCTCTTTGGAATACTTGAATATGACTTGGGTTTCCTTGGGAATCCCCAAGCTTAGGCTCTTTCCACTCCTTATTCCATAGTCCATCAAATCTTTACCCAAACCTTGAAAACTTCACGACAGAAAACTTAATAGAAAACTCGTGAGATCTGTTAGTATAAGAAAATAAATCACCACTTTAGGTAATGTTGTGAAATCATTCTTTATTTATATTGGTGTTATACCTACTATAATATAACTTCTCCATGGTTCATACCCCATGATATAACCCATAGATTCATCAAAATAGGCAAACAACTCGAACAAAACAGAATCTATCGAAAACAAAACAGTCTGTAGAAAACTGAAAACTTTGTATACTTATGTAACTCAAACAATTATGAAAAATTAGGAAAACCTGGTAAATTTATATATTAATATTTTGTAAAAATTTCAGATCAATTCGACGCTCTGAAAGAATTAGAAAATTCCTAGACTGAGCGCAAAAGTTTCTGTTTTTCAGCAAGATCAAATCAACAACTACCATAGATTACCCCAAAGGTTTTACTTGGCTCAAACACTAATTAAAACACCAAAACACAATTAATACATAAGTAATAATGTGGTAAACACTCAAAAACAGAAGTAAAAACAGAACACAAAAATAAAATTGGGTTGCCTCCCAATAGGTGCTATTGTTTAACGCCCCTAGCTAGGCAAAACACAATAGATCTAGGTATTGTCATCTTTGGTATGCAATCCAAAAGTAGCTCTCATAATAGATTCATAAGGAAATCTTATTTTCTTTCTAGAAAAGTGTTTCGTGCCTTTCCTTAATGGAAATTGGAATCTAATGTTTCCTTCTTTCATGTCAATAATTGCACCAATTGTTCTAAGGAAAGGTCTACCAAGAATAATAGGACATGTAGGATTGCAATCTATATCAAGAACAATGAAATCTAAGGGCACATAATTCCTATTTTCAACAATAAGAACATCATTAATCCTTCCCATAGGTTTCTTAATAGGGGAATCCGCAAGATGCAAATTTAGAGAGCAATCATCAAGATCATGGTAACCTAGCACATCACATAAAGTTTTTGGAATCGTGGAAACACTAGCACCCAAATCACACAAAGCATGTCACTCATTGTCTTTGATTTTAATCTTAATAGTAGGTTCCCACTCATCATGAAGCTTTCTAGGAATAAAAACTTCTAGCTCAAGTTTTTCTTCAAAAGATTTCATCATAGCATCAACTATATGTTTAGCAAAAGCCTTATTTTGACTATAAGAATGAGGAGAATTCATCATGGATTGAAACAAGGAAATACAATCAATAAAAGAACAACTATCATAATTAAAGTCCTTGAAATCCAAAAGATTGGGTTCATTGCTATTTAAAGTTTTGACCTCTTCAATCCCACTTTTATCAATCTTAGCATTAAGATCTATAGACTCCGAATCATTGGGATGCCTTTTAACTAAAGTTGACTTATCTCCAGTTCCATCATTATCAAGATTTATATTGGAAAACAAAGATTCAATAGGAGTCACATCAATCACTTTAAGATCTTCATAATTATTAAAAGATTCTAGCTTAGCGGCCATGTTATTGACTAAGGTAGCTTGTTTATCGGAAATTTGGCCTACTAAATCTTCAGGATGGGCAACTGAGATTTCAATCCAAAAAAATCTTTAGACATATAATCAAGTTCCTTGTTAATGTATTCAAACATACTCTTTTGTTCTTTAAGCTCGTTTATAAAGAAGTTATTATGGTCAAATTGAACCGACATGATTTTTTTTTGCATTATCCTCAATATCTTCCAACTTCCTGAAATAAGGATTAAAATCATTGGGTGGCACCATAAAGACGAACGAACGAACTATCACACAGGCAAACAAAAGGGAAAACGAAAGAGGGCGAACAGAAAGGAAAATCTTTTTGGTATTTTCTAAAAATTGTTTTAGAAGTGGGGAGAGGAAAATGAGAGGCAAATGGAAAATAAAGTAAATGCAACAGATGAGTTTGTGATGGGTACTTGGTAGGTTTGATGTGTATCCTCCCCGGCAACGGCGTCAGAAATCCTTCTTGCTACCTCTTGAGATTGCGTTGGTTTTCCCTTGAAGAGGAAAGGGTGATACAGCGAAGTGGATAAGTATTTCCCTCAGTTGTTGACAACCAAGTTATCGATCTTTAGGAGTAACAAGCAAGTCACCAATGGTTGCACCTACACAAACAATCAAACTCTTGCACCCAATGCTATAAAGGGGTTGTCAATCCCTTCATGGTTATTTGCAAGGATTATATCTGAAAGAGTTAGATGTAAACGAGTGCGGAAAGTAAAAGATAAATAAATTGCAGCAAAGTATAGATCCGAAAGTATATGATGGAAAATAGACCAGTGGGGCATAGGTTTCACTAGAGGCTTCTCTCTTGAAGGCAAATATCATGGTGGGTAAACAAATTACTGTTAAGCAATTGATAGAAAAGCGAATAATAACGTAGTTATCCAAGGCAATGATCATGCATATAGCATCACGTCCATGACAAGTATACCGAAATAATTCTGCATGTACTACTATTACTCCACACATCGACCTACTCCTGCCTCTAGAGTATTAAGTTCATGAAGAACGGAGTAACGCAATAAGAAAGATGACATGATGTAGAGGGATAAACTCAAGCAATATGATGAAAACCCCATCTTGTTACCCTTGATGGCAACAATACAATACGTGCCTCGCTACCCCTACTATGTCACTGGGTGAGTACACCGCAAGATTGAACCCAAAACCAAGCACTTCTCTCATTTCAAGAATTACCAATCTAGTTGGCCAAACCAAACCAATAACTCGAAGAGACATGCAAGGATATGAAATCATGCAAAAAAGAATTCAGAGGAGATTCAAATAAGATTCATGGATAATCTGAACATAAACTCAGAATTCATCGGATCTTGACAAACACACCACAAAACAGGATTACATCGGATAGATCTCCATGAAGATCATGAAGAACATGGTATTGAAGATCAAAGAGAGAGAAGAAGCCACCTAGCTACTAGCTATGGACCCGTAGGTCTGTGGTGGACTACTCACGCATTATCAGAGGGGCAATGGAGTTGATGTAGATGCCCTCCATGATTGAAACCCCCTCTGGCAGATTACCAGAAAAGGCTCCAAGGTGGATCTCTCGGGAATGGAGGCCTTCGGTGGCGGAAAAGTATTTGCGTGGCTCTTTCTGATGTTGGGGGAATATTTGGGTATTTATAGGCCAAGAATTAGGGTTAGGAGACCTGCCAGGGAGCAACAAGCCTACTAGGCACGGTCAGGGTGGCCCGTGCCTAGCAGGCTTGTGGCGCCCTGGCACCTCCCCTGACGTGCACTCCAAGCTTGATCGACTTGTTTCCTTCTAGAAAAATTCCATCCGAAGGTTTTATTCCGTTTGGACTCCGTTTAATATCCCATATCTGCAAAACTCAAAAACAAGGAAAAATCACAAACTGGCACTTGGCTCTAGATTAATAGGTTAGTCCCAAAAATAATATAAAAAAGCATATTAATGCATATAAAACATCCAAAACAGCTAATATAATAGCATGCCATCATAAAAAATTATAGATACGTTGGAGACGTATCACCTGGCCGCTCAAAACCGGGTCTGATGCTCCCATTAGTCCAGGCTCGTAGCTCGACTGGGATTGTTGCTCTGATCTGGGCAAAACCAAAGCCCTGTTTTCTACTAGTGTGATCAGCTTCTCGTTGAGGAGAGAAACTCCAAAGCTGGTTGTTATCTATCTCAACTATGAGGAAGAAGATGGTTACCCACTTGATGAAGCACTTTTTGCCCAAAGAATGACCAAGCTGAGCGAGGATGTAATAGACACACTCTGGGAAAAGCTTCTGCCATGTGATGCCTACGTCGGGGTGCCATTCGTGAACCACCCGACACTGACGATGGTTACCCGCCATGTCATGGTATATTTCTTATTAATGTAGTAATGTGATATGCTTATAATATATATAGTAATGTGATATGCTTATAATATATATAGTAATGTGATCTATGCTTATAGTATAGTAATGTGATGATATGCTTGGTATATTAATGTGATGATATGCTTAGTGTATAGTAATTCGATATGCTTAGTAATGTGATATATTGATTATAGTGTAGTACTGTGATGATATGCTTAGTGTAGAATTTGATGAATATGTTTAGTATATTAATGCAATGATATGCTTATAGTATATAGTAATGTGATATTGAATATAGTGTAGTAATGTGATGATATGATCATTATGTTTTTTCCAGAAATTACCTAGGAGGCTATGTGTGAGCTATGGCATCAAGTCGGATGAAGAAGACATTGCTGGACTACGCCTTACCACAAGGGCTCTGTCACCACTTGTGCTTATGCAGTGGACATGGACGTGTGCACCATCTTCAGTGCGGCTAGGTGGAGCAACTTCCTCGCTGGCAAGGATCTCCGGGTTGGACAGGCTGTCTTAGTCACTATCAGGAACACCCGACGCCATGACTTGAAGATGATGATCATTTTGGACATCCTTTAACTATGCTATAGCTAGTTTGCTTATGTTTGTGAGGATTGTATAATAGGTACTTATTAGCTCTAGTCAGTACTGCTTGTGAGATTGACACTTATTATTAACTGGAATGCATTGTTTTATTGGGCTAATTCCTCGTGTGCAATGCTAAATGCTAATTGTTACGTGATGTGAGTTTTTTTGGTTGTACGAAACGTTCCTAGCGTGCAATGTACATTGCACGCCGCCAGGTGAGCGATTATAGTGGTGGTGTTGCCTACATGACATTCCATCAGCACGTAGAATACCGCTAACATGGGACCCAACACCATCATTATTTTTAAACAATGGCACCATATTAGTGGCGTAGGGCTACCACACAAGCACAACCTTTTTCGCCATGCCATAGCTAGGCTTTTCAGCACTAGTGGATCTACCATCACGATCGCAGGCTGCTCCTTTAGGAGTAGAGACAAGAAACTAGTGAAGAGAAAAATAAACCAGTGGCAGATGGTAATGAGAGGAGATGGTGGTAAGTGAGACAAAAAATCGATAAAAATAAACCCGAAACGGAAGCTACCAACTCCTCCTTTAGGAATAGAGATGAGTAAAGGGACAAAAAAATAGATGAAAAAAAAACAGAGGAAGGTGGGAGGAGAAAGAGAAAAAAAATATGAAATTGAATGCTAATTAATGTAATTTGGTGACGTAGGGTAATATTAATTATTTATGTTAAGGTTAATTAATTCAAATTTGGTCTTTAAAGGTTCATTCGAAATTAATCTTGATTGATTGTTTGACATAAATACATTAGTAAATATAAGATGATGGGGGAGGGACAAAAAACCGAATGAAAAAAACCAAACGAAGGTGAGGGGTACGAAGAAAATAAACCCGGAACGGAAACCAACCAACACGACCGGAGAGTGTTCCTTTAGGAGTAGAGATTTTTTTTGTTGGTTCATAAGTCCAACTAGATGAACTAGCTTTTTCTTTCCTTGTTAGCAAATTTTTTTTGGCATGGAACACCTCGCATTCCATTAACCCGTGGTCACGACAGAATCTCCAGCCACTGCACGGGTTACATCAGCGGGAAAGTTCATGATCCATAATGTATGGTCACAACGAATTTCCTTAGCACCAAGACTCGCCAGCACATGCGTTGGAAGGTTACAATTTCTAGGGGAAAACTCAACGGTACTTCCCTTCTCTAAAGAGAGTGCCTATAGGGCCGATCTGTCGTTCGCATCGGAGCTCACCGCTTGCCTTGGGTTCATATAGTTTGTCTCGAATATGACATTATCCATCCCAAAGCTCTCTAACAATTCGATCGCCTTCAGAAGTGCACTACTTTCTGCATGTAGCGGTTCAAACAAGTTACGTAGAGGTCCAGAAGCTGCAAACAAAATGACTCTGTCCAGTGCTATTGCAATGCAACTCCATCCTCCTGACACAGTGGTCGGATTGTAAGGCATCGTCAACGCTAACTTTCGTGAACTCCTCCGATGGCATCCTTCACCTGCTTGTATTAGTAGCTCAGGATGTATCTAAAATAAAATATGTTTGGATATATTCATGTTTTCAACAAGTATTTTCGGACGAAGGAAAACTGAATCTTATGTGCAGATTTAACAGAGAAACGACCCTTAGAATGGAAATAGCAGGCAACAATGAAGTCTTCCTGCTGTTCACAAAGGGGAATCATTAAGATCGGTGGCATCAACAGGAGAGAACGTTTGGTTAACAAGCTCCATGTCCCACGAATTTGTCAACAAGTCAATTAGGGTCCCTTTGATTCAAAGGAATTCTATAGGATCTTTGGCGGATTGAAATCCTTAAGATTTTTTTCTTCTGTTGGTCCTTTGATTCATAAGATTGGATTCCATAGGAAATTTTTCTATGGAATTTTTTGTACTACATTTCACAGGAAATCTAACATCCACTCCAACCTCTTTTTAATTTATTTTTTCTTATGACATTAAAGACTCTTTGTTAATTCTATAGGCTTCAAATGGACATGTCATTTCAACCATATGCCTTTTCTATTCCCGCGTTTTTAAAATCTTGCGAATCAAAAAGGCCGGCCCGTAGTTCTGCCACTTTTGTCGGGTAAATTAGTTCTGCCACTTTTGTCTGGTAGACTTAAACACGAATTAGTACACGGCAGGTGTACCTGTGGTCTTGTGGGTTTCCTAGTCTGAATAGGATTAGTAGTCCGACCTGGTCATGTAGCTAGCTAGCGTAGACTAGTATATATACATATACCTGGCCCCTGTAATCTAACCGTGAGTTGATCAATAAAGCATAGCAAGGCTCGATACGAGCCTTTGGCAATACGCCCGGTGTCTCGTGCATACGTGTGCAGTAGTGCGTTCCTGCCGCAACTATCGATCAAAGTAAAGATTGATCTGGTGTTGTTGTACGTGCGTGCTAGTTTTGCTAGAATCAATCAAGCCGAGGCTAGCTTTGTATTGCGAATTGCTCTGGCCACTTGGGCGTAAACCAAGACAGACCAGCAAGCTATGTTCGTCGTCCTTCGTTGTTGATCGTCGTCGTCGCCGGAAAGTACTCGGTGACGTGGTCTGGGCCAACAATTGGTATCAGAGCCAGACTGATCTTCTAGTAACGGAAGATCATGTCGAAGGACGAGGAGAACAAGCAGCTGGCGTAGTACACCGGTGCGGCTAAAGTATTTGCTGCTCCGGCGAGTTCATTGTACCCACGATTTGATCGTGAGAACTTCAAGGTCTGGAAGGCCTTGATAGAGTATGGTCTTCACGCCAACGTGTTGTGCGACGTTGTCGATCCAGGAGGCAACGCTTTCAAGAAGAAGAGAGCCGAGCACCGGAAGGATCGACAGGCGGTATCGGCGATTTATTCGGTGATGCCGATGGATGTGCTCAACCACCTGATCGCCAAAGAAACGGCAAAAGAGGCGTGGGATACCTTGAAGCTCATGTTCGAGGGACACATCCGCGTCAAGCAAGCCAATCTTCAAACTCTCCTAAGAAACTATGAGACCTTGGTAATGGGTGATGATGAGTCCGTGGACGCGTTCGCTTCACGGGTAGCTACTCTCGTCAATCGGATCCGTGCACTTGGAGAAAACCTAACGGAGGACTCGGTTGTCCATCAGTTCTTGCGCGCGGCTCCTCCCCGGTACGTGCAAATTGTCACGGCGGTCGAGTAGTGCGTCGATCTCGTGACTGATACGTCTCCAACATATCTATAATTTGTTATCGTTCTATTCTATTATATTATCAACTTTGATGTTTTATATGCATGTACCATTTTATATTATTTTTGGGACTAACTTATTAATCCAGTGCCCAGTGCCAGTTCCAGTTTTTTCCGTGTTTTTGACCTTTTTCAGATAGGAATATCAAACGGAGTCCAAATGGAATAAAACTTTCGCCGTGATTTTTTTTGGAAAATATAAAAAATACCTGAAGAAAAAGATTCCGGAGAGGCGGCCCGAGGAAGCCACGAGCCTGGGAGGCGCGGGCCCCCCTGGCCGCGGCTAGGGGGCTCGTGACCTCCTCGTGCCACCTCTTGACGTGTTCCCGACTCCGGATGGCCTTATAAATACGGAAACCCTCGAAAATAAACAGAGATCGCAAGTTCCGCCGCCGCGGACCTCCAAAACCACCAAAAACCAATCGGGAGACCGTTCCGGCATCCTGCCGAAGGGGAATTCATCGCCGAAGGCCATCTTCATCAACACCATTGCCTCCCTTGCCTCCCCGATGATGCGTGAGTAGTTCACATCAGACCTTCGGGTCCATAGCTAGTAGCTAGATGGCTCTCTCTCCCTCTCTCTGATCTTCAATACAAAGTTCTCCATGATCTTCATGGTGATCTATCCCATGTAATCTTCTTTTGCGGTGTGTTTGTTGAGATCCAATGAATTGTGGATTTATGATCAGATTATCTATGAATATTATTTGAGTCAATTCTGAATTCTTATATGCATGATTTCATATCCTTGTAAATCTCGTCGAGTTATAGGTTTCGTTTGGCCAACTTGATCTATGATTCTTGCAATGGGAGAAGTGCTTGATTTTGGGTTCATACCGTGCGGTGTCCTCACCTAGTGACAGAAGGGGTAGCGAGGCACGTATCATGTTGTTTCCATCAAGGGTAAAAATATGGGGTTTATATCATATTGCATGAATTTATCCTTCTACATCATGTCATCTTGCTTAAAGCGTTACTCTGTTTGTTATGAACTTAATACACTAGATGCGTGCTGGATAGCGGTCGATGTGTGGAGTAATAGTAGTAGATGCAGAAAGTATCGGTCTACTTGTCTTGGACGTGATGCCTATATGTATGATCATTGCCTTAGATATCGTCAGGACTTTTCGCTATTCTATCAATTGCTCAACAGTAATTTGTTCACCCACCGTAACACTTGCTATCATGAGAGAAGCCTCTAGTGAACACAATGGCCCCCGGGTCTATTTTACATATTATATATTCAGATCTAAAACATAAAAACACCAAAAATACCTTGCTGCAATTTTATGTACTTATTTATATTTACTCATTATCACTATCAGATCTCACCTTGCAAGTAATCATGAATGGATTGACAACCCCTTTATCGTGTTGGGTGCAAGTTTGTTTGTGTTTGTGCAGGTTTCTTGGTGCCTCATCTTGATACTCCTACTAGATTGATACTTTGGTTCTCAAACTGAGGGAAATACTTACCTCTACTTTGTTGCATCACCCTTTCCTCTTCAAGGGAAAAACCAACGCACGCTTGAGAAGTAGCAGGAAGAATTTCTGGCGCCGTTGCCGGGGAGGACACATACTCTCCTGTCAACTTGCCAATTTCTGGCGTCGTTGCCGGGGAGTATTCAAGTGAAGCATATCTACCAAGTACCTATCGCAAACTCATCTCTTGCATTTACATTATTTTCCATTTGCCTCTCGTTTTCCTCTCCCCCACTTCTAAAACAAAATTTACAAAAAGATTTGCCTTTTTTTTCGTTCGCCTTTTCGTTGCTATGTTTGCTTGTGTTGCCATGTGCCTTCTATTTGCTTGCATCTTCGCTTGCTAAAAATCTATTGATATGGATCCTCATCCACTTTCTAATCTTTTCAAAAGACCAAATTATGATGAACCAATTGCTAGTGAGTTGAGTGTAGTTTATTATCTCTATGAAGTTTTGTTTGAAAATCATGAAACTAATTTTTTTGATGAAGTGTTGAAAGAAGAAATTTATAAGGTGATTCATGATAGTTCCTTGAATGAAAAGGATGATTTCCATGTTGTTAGTATGAATTCTATGAATATCCATGATGCTAATGATATGCAAAACCACAAGCTTGGCGATGCTATGCTTGATGAAGATGACATTTTTTGTTCCCCAAGTTTTGGTGATGACACGTATGCTATAATTAATCATGTAAAGAATGATTTATGTGATAGTTACATTGTTGAATTCCTTCATTATGTTACTGAAATTTATTATGAGGGAGGAACATATGCTTGTAGGAATTGCAATAATATCAAGTTCCCTCTCTATGTGTTTAAAGTTATGAAGTTATGCTTGTTTTGCCTTCCTATGCTAGTTGATTCTTGTTCCCATAAATTGTTTGCTCAAAAAATCCCTATGCATAGGAAGTGGGTTAGACTTAAATGTGGTTTTCATTCTATTAATGATTCTCTTTTGCATGTCTCAATTACTATTTTTTTATGTGAGCATCATTGAAATCATTATGCCTAGCTAGGGGCGTTAAACGATAGCGCTTGTTGGGAGGCAACCCAATGAATAGATTTATTCTTGCTTGTTGCTTTATATTTTGTTGAGTTAACACCATCATGATTATGTTATGATTGTGTTATTTATGTTTTAATTAGTGTTTGTGCCAAGTAGAACCTTTATGATTAGTTTTGGTGATAGTTGTTTAATCATGCTGGAAAATGACAGAAACTTTCTGCTCACGAAATTATTTTTCATTCCCATTCAGAAAGAGATTTCAAGTTGATTATTTTTTATGATGATTGACATGAAAATTTACCTAATTTTCATTATTGTTTCAGAATTTTTGAGTTACCAGAGAATTTTGAAATATACAGAGTGCTACAGACTGTTCTGTTTTTTACAGATTCTGTTTTTGTTGTGTTGATTGCTTATTTTGATAAAACTATGGTTAGTATCGGGGGGTACGAGTCATGGAAAAGTGAGAATACATTAATATAACATCAATCTAAATGGAAATCAAGTTTACTACAGTACATAGAAAGTTGGTGGTTTGTTTTCTTATGCTAATGCTATCACGAGTTTCTGTTTAAGTTTTGTGTTGTGAAGTTTTCAAGTTTTGGGTGATGTTCTTATGGACAATGGAATAAAGAGTGGAAAGAATCTAAGCTTGGAGATTCCCAAGGCATACCAAGCCAAATTCATGGACACCAAAAAGCCTAAGCTTGGGGATGCCCCGGGAAGGCATCCCCTCTTTCGTCTTCAATCCATCGATAACGTTACTTGGAGCTATATTCTTATTCACCACATAATATGTGTTTTGCTTGGAGCGGCGTGTGTTATAGTAGTCTTTGCTTTTTGTTTTATCACAATCATCCTTGGTGCACACCTTTTGAGAGGGACATGCACTCATCGTGAATTTGTTAGAATACTCAATGAGCTTCACTTATATCTTTTGAGTTAGGCAATATTAGCTCACATGTGCTTCACTTATATCTTGTGAGCTAGATAAATTTTGCTCTAGTGCTTCACTTAAATCTTTGTAGAGCACGGCAATGTCATATTTTCTAGAAATCAAAACTCTCTAATCTTCACTTATATCATTTTGAGAGTTCCCTCTCTCTGAGAAACTTGGTAATTGGCGTGTGTTCTGAAATTAGTCCTAAATATGATAGGCATCCAAAGAGGATATAATAAAAACTTTCATATTCAAGTGCATTGATTAGTAAGAGAAGTTTGATTCCTCATGATTAGTTTTGAGGTATGGATATGGTAATATGAGAGTTATGTTAGTAGGGTGTTGTGAATCTAGAAATACTTGTGTTGAGCTTAGTGATTCCCGTAGCATGCACGTATGGTGAAGCACTATGTTAGGAAGTCGGAGCATAATGCATTTATTGATTGTCATCCTTTGTGTAGAGGTCGGGATCGTGCGATGGTTAACTCCTCCCAACCCTTCCCCTAGGAGTATGAGTTTAGCACTTTGTTTCGATTACTAATAAGACTTTCGCAATAAGTATGTGAGTTCTTCATGACTAATGTGAGTCCATGGTATAGATGCACTTTCACCTTCCACCATTGCTAGCCTCTCTAGTGCCGCGCAACTTTCGCCGGTGCACAAACCCACCATATATCTTCCTCAAAACAGCAACCATACCTACCTATTATGGCATTTTCATAGCCATTCCGAGATATATTGCCCTGCAACTTTCACCGTTCCGTCTCATGACATGTGCCATCACTTTCATTCATATAGAGTCATTATTGTTCTAAGTATCGAGTTGTAAGTAAATAAAAGTGTGATGATCATAATTATTAGAGCATTGTCCCATGTGAGGAAATAAAAGAGGCCAAAGATGCCCACCAAAAAAAAGAGGTCAAAGGGCCCAAACAAAAAAAATGATGAGAGATAAAGAGAGAAGGTACAATGCTACTATCTTTTTCCACACTTATTCTTCAAAATAGCACCATGATCTTCAAGATGGAGAGTCTCTTGTTTTGTCACTTTCATATGCTAGTAGAAATTTTCATTATGTAACTTGACTTGTATATTCCAATGATGGGCTTCCTCAAAATTGCCCTAGGTCTTCATGAGCAAGCAAGTTGGATGCACACACACTAGTTTTCATTTTTGAGCTTTCATACACTTATAGCTCTAGTGCATCCATTTCACGGCAATCCCTACTCATTCACATTGATATCTATTGATGGGCATCTTCATAGCCTATTGATACGCCGAGTCGATGTGACCATCTCCCTCTTTTCGCCTCACAACCTTCACCACACTCTATTCCACCTATAGTGCTACATCCATGGCTCACGCTCATGTATTACGTGAGAGTTGGAAAAGTTTGAAAAAATAAGAGTGCAAAAACAATTACTTGGCCAATACCAAGGTTGTACATGATTTAAATTCGTTGTGTGGGGATGATGGAGCATAACCAGACTATATGATTTTGTAGGGATAACTTTCTTTGGCTTTGTTATTTCGAAAGTTCATGATTACTTTGCTATTATGCTTGAAGTATTATTGTTTTTATGTCAATATTAAACTATTGTTTTGAATCTTATGGATCTGAACATTCATGCCACAATAAAGAGATTACATGAAACAAATATGTTGGGTAGCATTCCACATCAAAAGCGTTATTTATCACTTCCCTACTCGAGGACGAGCAGGAGTTAAGCTTGGGCATGCTTGATTCATCTCCGACATATCTATAATTTTTTATCATTCCATGCTATTATATTATCAACTTTGGATGTTTTCTATGCATGAATATGCCATTTTATATTATTTTTGGGACTAACTTATTAATCCAGTGTCGAGTGCCAGTTCTTGTTTTTTCCGCGTTTTTGACCTTTTTCGGATAGAAATATCAAACGGAGTCCAAATGGAAAAAAACTTTTGCCGTGATTTTTTTGGAAAATAAAAAAAATACCTGAAGAAAAAGATACCAGAGAGGCGGCCCGAGGAAGCCACGAGCCTGGGAGGCGCCCCCCCCTAGCCGCGGCTAGGGGGCTCGTGACCTCCTCGTGCCACCTCTTGACTTGTTCCCGACTCCAGATGTCCTTATAAATATGGAAACCCTCGAAAATAAACAGAGATCGCAAGTTCCGCCGCCGCAGACCTCCAGAACCACCAAAAACCAATCGGAAGACCGTTCCGGCATCCTGCCGGAGGGGAATTCATCGCCAGAGGCCATCTTCATCAACACCATTGCCTCGCTTGCCTCCCCAATGATGCGTTAGTAGTTCACATCAGACCTTTGGGTCCATAGCTAGTAGCTAGATGGCTCTCTCTCTCTTTGATCTTCAATACAAAGTTCTCCATGATCTTCATGGTGATCTATCCGATGTAATCTTCTTTTGCGGTGTGTTTGTTGAGATCCAATGAATTGTGGATTTATGATCAGATTATCTATGAATATTATTTGAGTCAATTCTGAATTCATATATGCATGATTTCATATCCTTGTAAGTCTCTTCGAGTTATAGGTTTCGTTTGGACAACTTGATCTATAATTCTTGCAAGGGGAGAAGTGCTTGGTTTTGGGTTCATACCGTGCAGTGTCCTCACCTAGTGACAGAAGGGGTAGTGAGGCACGTATCGTGTTGTTGCTATCAAGGGTAAAAAGATGGGGGTTATATCATATTGCATGAATTTATCCTTCTACATCATGTCATCTTGCTTAAAGCGTTACTCCGTTTGTTATGAACTTAATACACTAGATGCATGCTGGATAGCGGTCGATGTGTGGAGTAATAGTAGTATATGCAGAAAGTATCGGTCTACTTGTCTCGGACGTGATGCCTATATGTATGATCATTGCCTTAGATATCGTCATGACTTTGCGTTATTCTATCAATTGCTCAACAGTAATTTGTTCACCCACCGTAATACTTGCTATCATGAGAGAAGCCTCTAGTGAACACTGTTGGAAATATGCCCTAGAGGCAATAATAAAATGGTTATTATTGTATTTCCTAGTTCATGATAATTGTCTATTGTTCGTGCTACAATTGTATTAACCAGAAACCGTAATACATGTGTGAATACATAGACCACAACATGTCCCTAGTAAGCCTCTAGTTGGCTAGCTCGTTGATCAATAGATGGTCATGGTTTCATGACCATGGACATTGGATGTCGTTGATAACTAGGTCACATAATTAGCAGAATGATGTGATGGACAAGACCCAATCCTAAGCATAGCACAAGATCGTGTAGTTCGTCTGCTAAAGCTTTTCAATGTCAAGTATCGTTTCCTTAGACCATGAGATTGTGCAACTCCCGGATACCGTAGGAATGCTTTGGGTGTGCCAAACGTCACAACGTAACTAAGTGGCTATAAATATGCACTACGGGTATCTCTGAAAGTGTCTGTTGGGTTGGCACGAATCGAGACTGGGATTTGTCATTCCGTGTGAAGGAGAGGTATCTCTGGGCCCACTCGGTAAGACATCATCATAATGAGCTCAATGTGACTAAGGAGTTAGCCACAGGATGATGTATTACGGAATGAGTAAAGAGACTTTCCGGTAGCGAGATTGAACAAGGTATAGGGATGCCAACGATCGAATCTCGGGCAAGTATCATACCGATAGACAAAGGGAATTGTATACGGGATTGATTGCATCCCCAACATCATGGTTCATCCGATGAGATCATCGTGGAGCATGTGGGAACCAACATGGGTATCCAAATCCCGCTGTTGGTTATTGGTCGGAGAATTGTCTCGGTCATGTCCACGTGTCTCCCGAACCCATAGGGTCTACACACTTAAGGTTTGATGATGCTAGGGTTATAGGGAAATGGTATACGTGATTACCGAAGGTTGTTCGGAGTCCCAGATGAGATCTCGGACATCACGAGGAGCTCTGGAATGGTACGGAGGTAAAGATTGATACATAGGAAGTTCAGTTTTGGTCACCGGAAAGTTTTCGGGCTCATCGGTAGTGTACCGGGAGAGCCGGGAGGGTGCCGGAGGACCCCCGGGAGGGGTGTGACGACCATTGGACTTTGTGGGCCCTTAGAGGAGGTCTGCCAGCCCTTATTGGGCTGGCCAAGACCTTCTAGAAAGGCCCATGCGGCTAGGATCAAGAGATAAAGGGCAAAAGGGTTTGAAAAGAGGAGATCCACCTCCCTTGTGGGAGGTGGACTCTATCCCACCTTCGGCTGAACCTCTCCTCCTTGGAGGAGGGGACAAGGCAGCCCTCCCTCTCCCTCCTCCTATATATCCAAGGTTTTGGCCTTTTGAGAACAGATCTGAACTCTCCCTCTCACGGCGAAGCCCTACCTCTCTTCTTCCTCTTCCGCAGCGCTTAGGCGAAGCCCTGCCGGAATACCTTGCTACTCCACCACCACCACGCCGTCGTGCTGCTGTTGGAGATCTTCCCTAACCTCTCCTTCATCCTTGCTAGATCAAGGCGTAGGATACGTCACCGGGCTGCACGTGTGTTGAACGCGGAGGCGCCGTTGTTCGGCGCTTAGATCGGAATCCACTGCGATCTGGATCGCTGCGAGTACGACTCCACCAACCGCGTTCTTTGAACGCTTGTGCTTAGCGATCTTCAAAGGTATGAAGGTGCAATCTCTCCACTCTTGTTGCTGGTTTCTCCATAGATAGATCTTGGTGGCACGTAGGAAAATTTTGATTTACTACTACGTGTCCCAACACTGGCATCATGAGCTAGGTCTATGCATAGAATCTATGCACGAGTAGAACACAAAGCAGTTGTGGGCGTCGATCTTGTTAATTTGCTTACCACCAGTAGTCTTATCTTGATTCGGCGATATTGTGGGATGAAGCGGCCCAGACCAACTTTACACGTACGCTTACGTGAGACCGGTTCCACCGCCTAACATGCACTTGTTGCATAAGGTGGCTAGCGGGTGTCTGTCTCTCCCACCTTAGTCGAATTGGATTCGATGAAAAGGGTCCTTATGAAGGGTAAATAGCAATTTGCATATCACGTTGTGGTTTTGGCGTAGGTAAGAAACGTTCTTGCTAGAAACCTATAGCAGCCACGTAAAAACTTGCAACTACAAATTAGAGGATGTCTAACTTGTTTTTGTAGCATATGCCTTGTGATGTGATATGGCAAAAGGATGTGATGTGATGCATTGTGATGTATGAGATTGATCATGTTCTTGTAATAGGATTCATGACTTGCATGTCGATGAGTATGACAACCGGCAGGAGCCATAGGAGTTGTCTTATTTTATTGTATGACCTGCGTGTCAATCATAAACGCCATGTAATTACTTTACTTTATTGCTAAACGTTAGCCATAGTAGTAGAAGTAATAGTTGGCGAGACAACTTCATGAAGACACGATGATGGAGATCATGATGATGGAGATCATGGTGTCGTGCCGGTGACAGTGATGATCATGGTGCCCCGAAAATGGACATCAAAGGAGCAAGATGATATTGGCCATATCATGTCACTATGTTCACCCTAACTGTGCACCGTTGCTAAGGATCGTTGTTCCGAAGCACCACGTGATGATCAGGTGTGATAGGATCTAACGTTCGCATACAACGGGTGTAAGCCAGATTTACACACGCGGAACACTTAGGTTGACTTGACGAGCCTAGCATGTACAAACATGGCCTCGGAACACGGCAGACCGAAAGGTCGAACATGAGTCGTATAGAAGATGTGATCAACATGGAGATGTTCACCATGGATGACTAGTCAGTCTCACGTGATGATCGGACACGGGCTAGTTGACATGGATCATGTAACACTTGGATGACTAGAGAGATGTCTATCTGAGTGTGAGTTCATTAAATAATTTGATTATGTGAACTTAATTATCATAAACTTAGTCTAAAATTGTGTTTACTATCTATATTGTAGATCCAATGGCCAACGCGAATGTCACCCTTAACTTCAACGCGTTCCTAGAGAAAACCAAGCTGAAAGATGATGGAAGCAACTATGCGGACTGGGTCCGTGGCTTGAGGATCATCCTCATAGCTTCCAAGAGATTGTATGTCCTTGATTCACCGCTAGGTGACGCACCCATTTTCCCAGCGGCCCAAGACGTTATGAACGCTTGGCAGTCACGCTGCGATGATTACTCCCTTGTTCAGTGCGACATGCTTTATAGTTTAGAATCGGGGCTCCAAAAGCGTTTTGAGCAACACAGAGCATATGAGATGTTCCAAGAGCTGAAACTGGTTTTCCAAGCTCATGCCCGGGTCGAGAGATATTAAGTCTCCGACAAGTTCTTTAGCTATAAGTTGGAGGAGAATAGTTCTGTCAGTGAGCACATCCTCAAGATGTCTGGGCTACACAACCGCTTGAATCAGAGGGGAGTTAATCTCCCGGATGACTCGGTCATTGACAGAATCCTCCAGTCGCTTCCACCTAGCTACAAGAGCTTTGTGATGAACTACAACATGCAAGGGATGGAGAAGTCCATTCCTGAATTGTACTCGATGCTGAAATCAGCGGAGGTCGAGATCAAAAAGGAGCATCAAGTGTTGATGGTGAATAAGACTACTAGTTTCAAGAAAGGCAAGGGTAAGAAGAACTTCAAGAAGGACGGAAAAGCTGTTGCCGTGCCCGGTAAGCAAGTTGTCGGGTAGAAGAAGAACAAGAATGGATCCCAGCCTGAGACAGTGCTTTTATTGCAAGGGTACCGGTCACTGGAAGAGGAACTGCCCCAAGTACTTAGCGGATAAGAAGGACGGCAATGTTAAAGGTATATGTGATATACTTGTTATTGATGTGTACTTAACCAGCGCTCGTAGTAACTCCTGGCTATTTGATACCGGTGCAGTTGCTCACATTTGTAACTCCAAGCAGGAGCTGCGGAATAAGCGGAGGCTGGCAAAGGACGAGGTGACGATGCGCGTCGGGAATGGTTCCAAGGTCGATGTGATCACCGTCGGCACGCTACCTCTACATCTACCTTCGGGATTAGTTTTAAACCTTAATAATTGTTATTTAGTCCAGCTTTGAGCATGAACATTGTATCTGGATCTCGCTTGATGCGAGATGGCTACTCATTTAAATCTGAGAATAATGGTTGTCCTATTTATATGAGAGAAATGTTTTATGGTCATGCCCCGCTCGTCAATGGTTTATTTTTGATGAATCTCGAACGTGATGTTACACATGTCCATAGTGTGAGTACCAAAAAGTGTAAGGTTGATAACGATAGTCCCAATTACATGTGGCACTGCCACCTTGGTCATATTGGTGTCAAACGCATGAAGAAGCTCCATGCTGATGGACTTTTGCAGTCACTTGATTTCGAATCATTTGACACGTGAGAACCATGCCTCATGGGCAAGATGACCAAGACTCCGTTCTTTGGAACAATGGAGCGAGCAACTGACTTGTTAGAGATAATACATACCGATGTATGCGGTCCAATGAGCGTCGAGGCTCGCGGTGGCTACCATTATGTTCTTACCCTCACTGATAACTTGAGCAGATATGGGTATGTCTACTTAATGAAACACAAGTCTAAAACCTTTGAAAGGTTCAAGGAATTTCAGAGTGAGGTAGAGAATCAACGTGATAGGAAAATAAAATGCCTACGATCTGATCGTGGTGGAGAATATTTAAGTCACGAGTTTGGCATGCACCTTAGGAAATGTGAAATTGTTTCACAACTCACGCCGCCCGGCACACCTCAGCGAAATGGTGTGTCTGAATGTCGTAATCGCACTCTATTGGATATGGTGCGATCTATGATGTCTCTTACCGACTTACCGCTATCATTTTGGGGATATGCATTAGAGACTGTCGCATTCACTTTAAATAGGGCACCGTCTAAATCCGTTGAGACGACACCGTATGAAGTATGGTTTGGAAAGAAACCTAAGCTGTCGTTTCTAAAAGTTTGGGGATGCGATGCTTATGTGAAGAAACTTCAACCTTAGAAGCTCGAACCCAAAGCGGAAAAGTGCGTCTTCATAGGATATCCCAAAGAGACTATTGGGTATACCTTCTACCTATGATCTGAAGGCAATGTCTTTGTTGCCAAGAATGGATACTTTCTCGAGAAAGAGTTTCTCTCGAAAGAAGTAAGTGGGAGGAAAATAGAACTTGATGAGGTAATCGTACCTCCACTCGAACTGGAGAGTAGCGTAGCACAGGAAGTTGTTTCTGTGGAGCCTACACCAGCTAGAGAGGAAGTTAACGATGATGATCATGAAACTTCAGATCAAGTTACTATTGAAGGTCGAAGGTCCACTAGGACACGTTCCGCACCAGAGTGGTACGGCAACCCTATCCTAGAGATCATGTTGTTGGACAACGGTGAACCTTCGAACTATGAAGAAGCGATGGCGGGCCCGGATTCCAACAAATGGCTTGAGGCCATGAAATCCGACGTAGGATCCATCTATGAAAACAAAGATTGGACTTTGGTAGACTTGCCTGATGATCAGCCAGCCATTGAAAATAAATGGATCTTTAAGAACAAGACTGACGCGGACGGTAATGTGACCGCCTATAAGGCTCGTCTTGTCGCTAAGGGTTATCGACAAGTTCAAGGAGTTGACTACGATGAGACTTTCTCACCCGTAGCGATGCTGAAGTCTGTCCGAATCATGTTACCAGTTGCCACATTTTATGATTATGAGATCTGGCAAATGGACGTCAAAACGACATTCCTTAATGGCTTCCTCAAGGAAGAATTGTATATGATGCAGCCAGAAGGTTTTGTCGATCCTAAAGATGCTAACAAAGTATGCAAGCTCCAGCGCTCCATCTATGGGCTGGTGCAAGCATCTCGGAGTTGGAACATTCACTTTAATGAGGTGATTAAAGCGTTTGGGTTTGTACAGGTTTATGGAGAACCCTGTATTTACAAGAAAGTGAGTGGGAGCTTTGTAGCATTTCTTATATTATATGTGGATGGCATGCCGATAATGGGAAATGATATAGAACTCTTGGAAAGTATAAAGGCCTACTTGAATAAGTGTTTTTCAATGAAGGACCTTGGGGAAGCTGCTTACATATTAGGTATTAAGATCTATAGAGATAGATCGAGACGCCTCATTTGTCTTTCACAAAGCACATACCTTGAAAAGATATTGAAGAAGTTCAATATGGATCAGTCCAAGAAGGGGTTCTTGCCTGTGTTACAGCGTGTGAGATTGAGTGCGACTCAATGCCCGACCACGGTAAAGGATAGAGAAGAGATGAGTGTCATCCCCTATGCTTCAGCCATAGGCTCTATTATGTATGCCATGTTGTGTACCAGACCTGATGTGAACCTTGCCATAAGTTTGGTAGGGAGGTACCAAAGTGATCCCGGAGTGGAACACTGGACAGCAGTCAAGAATATCCTGAAGTACCTGAAAAGGACAAAGGACATGTTTCTCGTATATGGAGGTGCCGAAGAGCTCGTCGTAAAGGGTTACGTCGACGCTAGCTTCGACACAGATCTGGACGACTCCAAGTCACAAACCGGATACGTGTGTATTTTGAAAAGAGGGGCAGTCAGGTGGTGTAGCAACAAGCAAAGCGTCGTCGCAGCATCTACATGTGAAGCGGAGTACATAGCTGCTTCAGAAGCAGCGAAGGAGGGAGTATAGATGAAGGAGTTCATCACCGACCTAGGAGTAATTCCCAATGCGTTGGGCCTGATGACTCTACTCTGTGACAACACTGGAGCTATTGCCCTTGCGAAGGAGCCCAGGTTTCACAAGAAGACAAGACACATCAAGCGCCGCTTCAACTCCATCCGTGATTACATCAGGAGGGAGACATAAATATTTGTAAAGTGCATACGGATCTGAATGTCGCAGATCCGTTGACTAAACCTCTCTCACGAGCAAAACATGATCAACACCTGAATGCTATGGGTGTTCGATTCATCACAATGTAACTAGATTATTGACTCTAGTGCAAGTGGGAGACTGTTGGAAATATGCCCTAGAGGCAATAATAAAATGGTTATTATTATATTTCCTAGTTCGTGATAATTGTCTATTGTTCGTGCTACAATTGTATTAACCAGAAACCGTAATACATGTGTGAATACATAGACCACAACATGTCCCTAGTAAGCCTCTAGTTGGCTAGCTCGTTGATCAATAGATGGTCATGGTTTCATGACCATGGACATTGGATGTCGTTGATAACTAGGTCACATCATTAGGAGAATGATGTGATGGACAAGACCCAATCCTAAGCATAGCACAAGATCGTGTAGTTCGTCTGCTAAAGCTTTTCAATGTCAAGTATCGTTTCCTTAGACCATGAGATTGTGCAACTCCCGGATACCTTAGGAATGCTTTGGGTGTGCCAAACGTCACAACGTAACTGGGTGGCTATAAAGGTGCACTACGGGTATCTCTGAAAGTGTGTGTTGGGTTGGCACGAATCGAGACTGGGATTTGTCACTCCGTGTGAAGGAGAGGTATCTCTGGGCCCACTCGGTAAGACATCATCATAATGAGCTCAAGGTGACTAAGGAGTTAGCCACAGGATGATGTATTACGGAATGAGTAAAGAGACTTTCCGGTAACGAGATTGAACAAGGTATAGGGATGCCAACGATCGAATCTCGGGTAAGTATCATACCGATAGACAAAGGGAATTGTATACGGGATTGATTGCATCCCCAACATCATGGTTCATCCGATGAGATCATCGTGGAGCATATGGGAACCAACATGGGTATCCAAATCCTTCTGTTGGTTATTGGCCGAAGAAGTGTCTCGGTGATGTCCACATGTCTCCCGAACCGGTAGGGTCTACACACTTAAGGTTCGATGACGCTAGTGTTATAGGGAAATGGTATACGTGATTACCGAAGGTTGTTCGAAGTCCTGGATGAGATCCCAGACGTCACGAGGAGCTCCGGAATGGTTCGGAGGTAAATATTTATATATAGGAATTCTAGTTTTGGTCACCGGAAATTTTTCGGGCTCATCGGTAGTTTACCGAGAGTGCCGGGAGGGTGCCGGTGGACCCCCGGGAGGGGTTTGACGATTATAGGACTTCTTGGGCCCTTAGAGGAGGTGTGCCAGCCCTTATTCGGCTGGCCAAGACCTTCTAGAAAGGCCCATGCGGCTGGGATCAAGAGATAAAGGGCAAAAGGGTTTTAAAAGAGGAGATCCACCTCCCTTGTGGGAGGTGGACTCTATCCCACCTTCGGCCGAACCTCTCCTCCTTGGAGGAGGGGCCAAGGCAGCCCTCCCTCTCCCTCCTCCTATATATATCCAAGGTTTTGGCCTTTTGAGAACAGATTTGAAGTCTCTCTCTCACGGCGAAGCCCTACCTCTCTTCTTCCTCCTTCGTAGCGCTTAGGCGAAGCCCTGCCGGAATACCTTGCTACTCCACCACCACCACGCCGTCATGCTGCTGTTGGAGCTCTTCCCCAACCTCTCCTTCCTCCTTGTTGGATCAAGGCATAGGAGATGTCATCAGGCTACACGTGTGTTGAAAGCGGAGGCGCCGTTGTTCGGCGCTTAGATCGGAATCCACCGCGACCTGAATCGCTACGAGTACGACTCCACCAACCGCGTTCTTTTAACGCTTCCGCTTAGCGATCTTCAAAGGTATGAAGATGCAATCTTTCCCCTCTTGTTGTTGGTTTCTCCATAGATAGATCTTGGTGACACGTAGGAAAATTTTGATTTACTACTACGTCTCCCAACAAACACTATGCCCCCCTGGTCTATTTTACATATTATATATTCAGATCTAAAACATAAAAACACCAAAAGTACCTTGCTGCAATTTTATTTACTTATTTATATTTACTCATTATCACTATCAGATCTCACCTTGCAAGTAATCGTGAAGGGATTGACAACCCCTTTATCGTGTTGGGTGCAACTTTGTGTGTGTTTGTGCAGGTTTCTTGGTGCCTCATCTTGATACTCCTACTGTATTGATACCTTGGTTCTCAAACTAAGGGAAATACTTACCTCTACTTTCCTGCAGCACCCTTTCCTCTTCAAGGGAAAAACTAACGCACGCTTGAGAAGTACAAGTGACTCTCTCCATTGATGATCTCGTCGGACGCTACAAGGCTCACGACGAGCGTATGTGGTATAGTCTCGCGGACGGGAGGAACTATGAGCCTGTCATGCTCACGCGGGCTCAGTGGCAAGCGCTGGACTCAAGGAGAGAAGGTGAGGGCTCAAGCAGTTGCACTCGCCAAGATCATGTGCCAAACGAACAACGTGAGAAGAATGCCGGTGAGGGCGCTCCGAGGAAGAAGAAGAAGTTCGACAAGCGCAAGATCAAGTGTCACAATTGTGGCATCATGTGGCACTTCAAATCGGAGTGCAAGAATCCCCCAAAGGAGAAGGTGCTCATGGCCCAGCAAGGAGATGAAGGTGACATGATGTTGATGTGTGAACTCGTGGACGAGGAGAATCCAGTTCTTCAAGTGTCGGCTAAAGAAATTGTCGCGCACCGTGAAGAAACATTTTGCTCTCAAGATCATGGTTCAGAAACTTGTGTCGATGCTATGGATGCGGGGGGTGATTCCAAAGTTTACGTCACTGATACAGGTGTAAGTGCTATCTTTGCTGGAGCGAAGGAAGCAATCATCATGTGTGCTCGGCCGTGGAGAAGCGGCCTTGTTACAGACATGAGGGGTGACTCCAAAAATCGTGTCGAAGCTACTGACGCGAGACGCAATTCTGAAATTTGTGTCAATGTTATGGACATGAATGTCGTTCAGGCATACGTGGTGCCTGAATACCACGAATCAAAGTTTGCTGATGCAAAAGCAGACATGAGCACAACTGCTTGTAGTGGCAACTGTGACCCTTGTGCTACGTTTGGGATGCACAAAGGAGATGGACCAGAACGGCCGAAGAACAGCAACAGCTACCCAGTTCGCGCCGGAGCTACTGGAGGCCTGCGTGGAGGATCTTTAAGTGGTGGAACGGATGGGCTTGGCTCATCAAGAGAAGTTTCACTAGGCTGCAACTCACGCGTGAAGGTTATCCATCGTGGCCCAGAGGGAGAAGGAGGCCAATCTGCATTGGTGCCTAGTTCAAGTGAAAAGTCAGGAAGCTCAACTCGGGTTGGAATTTTTGCATCGCCAAAAGAAACGCGTGAAGCAGAAATTTTTCTATCGCCTCCGACAGTAATTGAGGAAAGGACACCATCACTTATATCCATAAAGATACATCCGGTGCCATATCCGGAGGATACTCTTCGGACAATTGACCCGGTAAAGATCAATTTGAGTGGGCGAAGGTGTCTAGCAAGTGCCGAGGAACCGGCGGAATTTGAAGGCGCAAATACGAAGGAGTGTTGGCATCACACTATGGAAGAAGAGTTGAGATTGATCCGCGACAATAATGCATGTGAGCTTGTGGATCTTCCCAACAATGAAAAAGTTAAAGAGCTCAAGTGGGAATTTAAGATCAAGCAAGATGCCGAAGGAATGTGTATGAAGCACAAGGCAAAGCTAGTGGCCAAAGAGTACATGCAAGAGAATGGTGTGGACTTCGAAGAAAAGTTCGTTCCCGTTGCACAGATGGAATCAGAGAGATTACTCATCGCTCTCGAGGCTCAAGAATCATGGAAGATACATCACATGGATGTAAAATCCACGTTTTTGAATGGTGAGATAGAAGGAGATGTTTATGTGAATCAAGCACCAAGCTTCATCAAAGAGGGAGAAGAACACAAGGTATTGAAGCTACACAAAGCCTTGTATGGGCGACGGCATGACCTTCGGGCGTGGAACGTGAAACTTGATCGGACTTTGATTTCTCTTGGATTTGAGAAAGCCCCACTGGAGCATGCTATGTACAAGAGAGGTGAAGGAAGGGGTCGTCTACTAGTTGGCATCTACGAGAACGATATGTTGATAACTGGAGCAGATGAAGAGGTGATTGCAAAGTTCAAGCTACAAATGAAGGAGCTTTTCAAGATGGGAGACCTAGGGCTATTGCGTTACTACCTAAGGTTTGAGGTGAAGCAAAAGCCAAAAGGGATCACATTATGTCAGGGGGCATATATAAGAAAGGTACTTGAAAGCTATGGCTTGAAATATTGCAATCCAACTAATGCTTCAATGGAACCTCGTCTTGAGCTAAGCAAGAAGGAGATGGTGCAACTACTCGACAATAGTGGTAGTGACAAGGAAGGAATTTTTGACGACCGTAAGAGTACCTCGGGCGTGGCATATTTCCTTGGTGTAAGCGTAATAGGATGGCTATCACGAAAGCAGAAAGTGGTGACATCGACTTCAGGTGAAGCAGAGTGTCAAGGTGTGTGGCTAGGGAGGCTACACGGTGATCTCATGAATCGAGATCCAAAACAAGTGGTTCTCAATGTTGACAGCGAGTCTATATTTTTTCTACGCGAGGATCCAATGCGGCATGCAAGAAGCAAGCACATTGATACGATGTATCACTACATAAAGGACTGCGTCAAAGAAGAGAAGACGGAGGTCAACTACAATCGCACCGATGATCAGCTGGCGGACATCCTAACCAAAGCTTTGGATAGAGAAGTTTTTGGTGATGAAAATAAGGATCGGTGTCGGAGCTGTGACGTGACGATGTTATGTTTAGAACCACATCGTGTTTAGGGGGTGATTGTTAGACTTAAACACGAATTAGTACACAGCAGGTGTACCTATGGTCTTGTGGGTTTCCTAGTCCGAGTAGGATTAGTAGTCCGACCTGGTCATGTAGCTAGCTAGCATAGACTAGTATATATACATGTATCTGGCCCCTGTAATCTAACCGTGAGTTGATCAATAAAGCATAGCAGGGCTCGATATGAGCCTTTGGCAATACGCCGGTGTCTCATGTGTACGTGTGCAGTAGTGCGTTCCTGCCACAACTATCGATCAAGGTAAAGATTGATCTGGTGTTGTTGTACGTGCGTGCTGGTTTTGCTAGAATCAATCAAGCCGAGGCTAGATTTGTATTGCGGATTGCTCCAACCACTTGGGCGTAAACCAAGACAGACTAGCAAGCTGTGTTTGTCGCCGTTCGTTGTCGATCGTCGTCGTCACCGGAAAGTACTCGGTGACGTGGTCTGGGCCAACAATAATAGATGAGGCCCCTGCGTTGTACTCGCTTTCTTAGTCGGGTTGCCCCACACCCAGGATCTTCCCATATCTTGATGTTTTCCCCCTTGCCAACTCTCTTTATCATACACTCCTTGACAACATTCAAACCTTTAGAATATTGTGCCAAATGTAGTTGATTCCTTGTATAGGTTGTACATCAAGGATATTGCCAATAGGGAAATACTTGTCTTGCGAAACCCGAGCAGGGAGTCTGGATTTTGTAGCAAATCTCTAGATTTGCCGGGCGAGCATCACAATGTTGAAAGAGTAGAGGTCTTTGAATCCTAGGCCGCCACTTTGTTTTTGCAAATGGAGTTTTCTTGCTGACCCGATATGTTTTCCTTTGATCCTCTTACCGCGACCACCATAATCTGCATGTCATGTCACTGATCTTCTCACACAGACCCTTGGTGAGATCAAAACACGCCATCACATATGTTGATGTTGCTTGGGCCACGACTTTGATTAAAATCTCCCTATGGGCCTTTGACAAGAACCTCTCCTTCCATCCTATTATCCGTGCTCGGATCTGCCTACATACATGGGTAAGCCCAAGTATTTACTTAGAACATTGTGCTTGCAACCCCAACACTTGCATCACCACATCATTTTTCCTTTGCCGAGGGGTATTGGTGCTAAAAGTATGGATGATTTCTCCCGGTTAATGACCTAATTGGCCTAGTCTCGCACACTCGCAGAATCCTATTTATTTCCGTTGCTCCGCTGTTGCCTGAAACATCAAAAAGGAGGTGATTCAGCATGGGTGATGTAGGCGCTATTTTAGTTCCTCTTGTAGCTTCATTACCCACTCCGTTTGGTGCAACATCGGCGAGAATTCTTCTGCACATAACATAAATAGGTAAGGCGAAATGCGATCGCCTTGATGAAGGCCCCTTCCTAGAATCACTAGATCCGTGTATCCTCCATTGATCTTAAACATGTAGGTCACTGTTCTGATGCATTCCCTGATAAGGTTCACAAATTGGGCATACAAACCTAGTTCAATCATGGCAGGCTCTAAATAACTCCATTCGATCCGATCATATTCTTTACTCATGTCTAACTTTAGTGTTGCATAACACTTGATGCTTCCTTTTCAGAAAGTGGGTCATTTCTTATGCCAAAATGGTGTTGTTAGAGACGAATCTACACCTGTAAACTTACTAGTTTTATGTAGAATATAGTATATATAAATACACATATTTTTTAGACAGTTTGGGGAAAGAAAGATAGATAGTTGCGGCACGTAAGTGGGCGAAGCCCAATCCCCATAGCTCATTTAATTTCACAAAGAGGGCCATAGATGAATGGTAGTATTAAAAGCAGCCTTAAAAAAAGAAAACCACCACCGACACATTCGAGGAAATCCCAAACTAGATCGATCATGTGACCCGTTGGAGATGAAATCCTTGTCCCGCGACCCACCAGTGAGGGAGGGGGTTGGGTAGGGTGAAGACAAGGTGGAGGAGGACGTACCGCAGGTCACCGGCTGGAGTCGCCGACCGGTGGCTCGCATGATAGGGTTTGAGATATTGTTGTCGACAGATTGTGGGTCAATTACGAGATATCTTTGGCGGCCGTTCCAGGATCGTCACCACGTTCCAAAGGGTATTTTCAGGTGTAGTTAGCACCATCATGTTTCAAAGGGTATTTTCCGTCTTGTGAGTTGTTTATTTCTTATTTATTTTTATAGCCAAAAATTACACTTCCGTTAGTTGTTAAATCTTCTCTGTTAGTCAAACCGTTGGCAACCTGTTAATCTCTACCTAATAATAAAGGAGGGATAACTTCTGGTCGTCCTTCATAGAATTTGCCCCTAGATTCCATATGAATTACCCCCTTATACCACCGGTAAGTGAAGAAAACGATTCGTTTTTATAAGTACTCGGTAGTTTCGTCAGTGTCACAGGATAGCAATCCCTCATTCAGTCACAAGTCCATAGTCATCCTGATTGGTTCGCTCCTTGCGGTTCCACCATGGAGACCTAGGTTCGAACCCTTGCACTCATTTTATTTTCTCCCCTTTCTCTTTATTTGTACCGGCGGCTGGCTCGCCGGCTATCCAACTGGGCCGACCTAGCGCGGCCTTCAACACTTATTTGCTTTGTTTTTTTCTTATTTTGGCTTTATTTAGATATATTCTGAATATTTTAATTGTAAAAATATTCTATATGCAAACTTTAATTTTTTTATTAATCATGCATTAAAGAAACACCAAACTTGAATAGGAAAAGTTTCCATTATATATAGAAAATGTACATTACATATGGATAATCAATATAATTTTTCTTTCTTTTTGAAAAAATGTTAATCCTGCATTTATTTTATTTTGATGTGTATAAAAAATGTTTCCGATGTATATAAAAATGTACACAAAAGTATACAATGTGTATGGAACAAAATAGACATAAAAAAATATAAGTTTAAAAAAATATTAATTATGCATTTGGAGAATGTCAAATGTGTATATAAAAAATGTTCCTGATCCATAGAAAAAATGTAGAATGTGCATTAAAAATTAGACATCAAAAATAAATAAATTTTGAAAATTGTGGACGATAAAATTGGAAAATATTAAACGTGTCTATGGAAATGTATCAAAAATGCACAATGTTGCTGAAACAAGCTTTACGTAAACCAATGGCTTAACTTTGATTTACATATTGTTTAATAAAAATCATAATGATTTTTTAAATACTAACAAACATGCCCGTGCTTCCCAATATAGAACATTTGGTATGCATGCCCTTACAAATTGATTGTTTTTGATGGAGCTATCTAATATGTTTAAAATCAAACGACGTTGTCAGCAATCAGGAGAAGAGTTAAGCTGGCATGCATCTTTCTGTATTTGTGGCACTTCAAAAAGAATTAAGATGAATTATTTTTTAGCGCGCCGGCCAAAATTTTTGGCCCGGCAGCGCCCTAGCGTAGTATAAAACACATGTAACTGTCACATTTTGAGAAGAAGAAAAAATTCCCTCCCATGGGATCGATAGAACAACGTCTAGAGAGGGGGGGGGGGGTGAATAGTCTATTAGCAGGAATTTAAAACCTAACCTTTTCACAAGTTAATTGGTTGGCATATTTTAACTATTTTAGCAAGTCTAGCAAATCTAACATCCCTACACATGCATGTCTACAAGTATGGCAGCGGCAAGTAAAGACATTGCACATGTAAGTAAAGAGATGGGATAGGAAGATCAAACGCAATAGGAGACACAAGGATTTTTCCCGTGGTTACGATAGGTGGTGCTATCGTACGTCCATGTTCATGAAGTCTTCAACCCACGGAGGGTAATGGTCACGAGAGTCCACGGAGGGCTCTACCCACGGAGGGTTCCACGAAGAAGCAATCTTGAATATACCATGACGGCCTACGTCCACGAAGGACTAGCCTTACTCGGGGTAGATCTTCACGAAGTAGGCAATCTCCTTGCCCTTACAAACTTCTTAGTTCACTCCACAACACGAAGTAGGAGGATCCCAAGCGACACCTAACCAATCTAGGAAGCACCACCCTCCAAAAGGTAATAGGCTCGATAATGACGATGAACTCCTTGCTCTTGTGCTTCAAGATGATAGACTCCTCAACACACAATCACTCTCTCACAGATTTGGCTTGGTACAAGAGATGGGATTGGTGGAAAGCAACTTGGGGAGGCTATAAATCAAGATCCATATTGTTGGAGTGGAAGATCTTGACCTCAACACAAGGGTAGGTGGATCTCTCTCAGAAAACTAAGTAGGATAGGTATGGAATAGTTCTGAGTGCTTATCTTTCGAGTGAGTGGTGGTGAAGGGGTCTATATAGGCACCCCCAAAAATCGAACCGTTACATACCAAATGACCAACTCGGTGAAACCGATGTGTTAATCTCGGTTGTACCGAAGTGACCAAAAGGTGGCAACTTTTGAATCTCGGTGAGACCGATATAGAAACTCGGTTGCACCGACAAGGTGACCAACGGTCAGAATTGCCAAACTCGATGACGCGATTCAACATTATCGGTCAGACCGAAAGTGTGAACTTCCGTAACAGAAAGTTGGCAACCCAACTCGGTGGCACCGAAAGCAGTGTCGGCTGCACCGAAGTGGCTAGGATTTGGTTGAGTCTGTCTAGGGTTTGGAATCGGTGGCACCGGGATAGGAAAGTTGGTTGCACCGATTTCGAGTGTTAGGCTAGAGACAGACTTTGGTGGGAGAGTTTGTGGATGTTTTTGCTGTCTATTACTTGTGCACGTATGAGCATATTGTTCACCAACAAAACCTTACCCCCTTTTAATAGTATTGGCTTTCCTATGGACTCAAAGTGATTTCTCACAAATGTAAAATGTAGAGTCCTCTTGCCTGAAGCTTGGCCAACCTATTTCCTTGAATCTTGGGGTAATTCCACAATCTCCTCAATCCTTGTGCCATCTTAACTCTCCATGGACTTTTATCTAAAATACACTAGATAGAGGTGTTAGTGCAAGAGACAGTGTATGTTGTCATGAATTATCAAAACCACCAAGGGAGCATGTTGTGATTTGAATGCCCCCCTTTTTGGTAATTGATTACAACATACAATCAAAGCTTCAAATAGAGATATGCATGGATGCAATGAAGACTTTAAGAAACACATGACCTAGATTTGCTCCCCCTAAATGTGTGTAGTCCTTTAAATGATAGTTGCGTTGGAATGCATGGACACACATATGGATGAAAGGGATATAGGAAGTCATGTGTATCTTGGCTATATGCATCAAAATATATGGATGAGATGTATCCTCTTTCAAGACTTCACTCTTGAAAACAATATGTGCAAGAAGCAAGAGATCATATTGATTAAGGATATGATGCATATACTTACCTTGAGTTCTTGAGCATTCTAGTAGTAGAGACACATTTGAGAAAACAATGTTAGAAAACGCAAGAGTATTCTACTAAACAAAAGCAATAGAACTCAACGGATACCAAGATATGAAGAACATATAAGATAATTATTAAGATTGATATATCTCCACCTTTAGCAAAAAACTTTTATAGCTTTTCTCCCCTTAGATATGAAAGTGGTAGCATCCTCTCTCCCTGAATCTCAGCATGTAGATATTGGGATTGGATAGGGTGAGAAAAGGTAATCCTTTGTTCACTTTAGAGTTTTCTCCAAAAGAAATAGTTTTCTCTCCCTACATTGTTATTCTCCCCTTGTTTATATCAGTGTGAACTTTTGATATTTTCCTCTCCCCCTAAATCATATCTCCCCCTTTGCATAAGCATGGAACTCTCCCTTTAGCATGAAGCTTTGATACTCTCCCCCTTTGGCATAAAATACCAAAAAGGTTAAGCTTAGGAGTAGTGACAGGGATCATTGACAAGGAAGGGATCCTTGAGAACAAGGGCCCTTGAAAGTAGGGTTCATAGAAAAACTAAGGGAATCATTGAATGTAGCATCTCTCCCTTTTACAATTTTTTGTTTTCTTCTCCTTGGAGCTAGGGATCCTTGAATAAATAATTTCTCCCCCGAAGTATTGTTTGTTCTTCTCCCCCTAATTTTTTTAAATGAAGGGGTCATCGAAGGAACAATAATATCACAAGAACATAATCAAACACAGAACAAAGAAAAATCAGTGACTCCGGGGTAAATAAATCGATGGTACCGAGATTGTGTAGGGCAGCTCATCTGCAAATTCCGTAGGACTGAGTAATTTATATCGATGGCTCCGAATGAGAGACCAAGTTTCTGTTTTCATAGAGATAAAAGAAATAGTTTCAAAAATAAGATACGAAATTTTTACAAAGGTCATCAAATAGATAAGATTTGAGTGGTTATGAGAGATCAGCCAAATAGAAAGCAAACCACGCAAGATTCTTAACTAAATGATGAGCGGTGACTAGGTCACCTATATTAGAGTATATTGACTTAGGAGCCAAGCAAGAATACTTGATCATAGGTCGTACTCATCGTTTAAGCTCAAAATGGGGTTACCATTTTTCGATTAAGCATTTTAATGTCTTCATATCACTTGAGTTGCTCTAGCCCATGACTTGGAGTAAAGACTTTTCAAGGATATGAGTACATACCTTTGAGTGATGTTGATGACGTTGCTCGTAGGTGAACTTGTTGAGGCTGCTCAAGGTTGATGACGATCATCTTGAATTCGGAGCTATCCTTCTCGTTCTAGTACACTAGTCACCTACAAAGGTTAGTCATGCAAGGAAGAACAATGGGTATATCCAATTGACATGATACTACTTATGTTTTTTCAACTAAGATCAAGTATATGTCAAGGATATGTTTTTGTTGTCTTCTTCCTTCCATCAGCAAGAGGGGTTGTGGATACTTGGTAATGACAAGATTGATTATGATTGGAGTTAATGGCAATCTTGTGGAATGAAGTTATTCCAAGTACCTACAAAAGGTTAGATGCAATACAAGGGAGCATAGAATTTTATGGCATATGATAACGAGTTCTTGGCACATGGATATAACAAGAAAGCTCATGCCCTTGCTTGCAACCGAGTGAGTCTAACTCAAGTTTGAAGCATCAATGATGTTCAACTCACTCGTCAAATGACAAAATGTTTTCTCATCAAGTGGCTTGATGAAGATATCGGTCAATTGCTTGTTAGTGCGAACATGCTTACGATTGATATCTCCTTTGGCAACATGATCATGAATGAAATGGCGTCGAACTTGAATATGCTTGGTTCGAGAATGTTGCACAGGAATATGGCCAATTTTAATAGAACTTTCATTGTCACAATGTAATGGAACATTTTTAACATCAATTCCATAATCCTTAAGCGTTTGTGTCATCCATAGTAATTGTGCACAACAAGATCCAGCACCAATATACTCAGCTTTGGCAGTAAATAGGGATACTGAGTTTTGTTTCTTGGAGGACCAAGACACAAGAGATCTACCTAAAAATTGACAAGTACCCAAGGTGGAATTTCTATCAACCTTGTCACCGGCATAGTCCGAGTCGGAATAGCCAACAAGATTAAAAGAAGATCCCTTGGGATACCAAATGCCAAAGTTTGGTGTTTGTATCAAATATCTCACAATACGTTTCACAGCCAAAAGATGACATTCTTTAGGTGTTGCTTGATATCTATCACACATGCAAACATTAAGAATAATATCGGGACGAGATGCACATAGGTATAGCAATGAACCAATCATAGATCGATAAACCTTTTGATCAACCGATTCGTCCTCCCTGGTAAGGTCAACATGTCCACTAGTGGGCATAGGAGTTTTCATACCTTTGCAATCCTGAATGTTGAACTTCTTGATCAAGTCATTGGTATACTTAGTTTGAGAGATGAAAGTTCCTTCTCTTGATTGCTTGATTTGCAATCCAAGAAAGTATTTCAGCTCACACAACATAGACATCTCATACTTCTCGGACATCAACCTTCCAAACTTTTAACTAAATTTAGGGTTAGTGGAACCAAAGATAATATCAACCACATAGATTTGGCACACAAATAATTATCCATTAACTCTCTTAGTGAACAAGGTTGCATCAATCTTTCCAATTTCAAAACCTTTTTCGATGAGAAACTTTGTTAAACATTTATACCAAGCACGAGGGGCTTGCTTAAGACCATAAAGAGGTTTACAAAGCTTGTAAACATGATTAGGTTTCTTAGGATTCACAAAACCAGGTGGTTGCTTAACATAAACCTCTTCTTAAATTTCACCATTTAAAATGCACTTTTGATATCCATTCGATAAAGCGTAATATCATGATTATTAGCATAAGCAAGAAGAATACGAATAGCTTCAAGTCCAGCGACGGGGGCATATGTCTCACCGTAGTCCATACCTTTGACTTGCGTATATCCTTTGGCTATGAGACAAGCCTTGTTGTGCATGACTTGACCATCTTCGTCTTGTTTGTTCCGAAACACCCATTTGGTTCCGATGATGTTGTGCTCTTCTTCGGGCTTCTCCAGGAGTGTCCATACTTCGTTCCTTTCGAAGTTGGGAAGATCTTCATGCATAGCGTTCACCCAATCCGCGTCTTCAAGAGCTTGTTCTATCTTTAAAGGCTCAATACTAGAGATGAAAGAATAATGCTCACAAAAGTTAGCTAGACGGGTTTTCGAGTGAGTGCTTCTCCCTGTTTGTATATCACCAAAGATTTGGTTTAGGGGATGGTTCTTGGTCACTTAAGCTAGAACTCGGGTCAGCTTCCGATTGTTGGATGGTGGAGCTTCTTCTTCTTCATCATCATCTCGTTCATCTTCGTTGTTGTTGAAGGTGTCGTTCCCTTGAGGTGGTGGTGAAGGTGGTTGTGGTGGATCCTCATGATGCACTTACTCCTCTTCATCATCTTGTCATGTATCGCTTGTGGATACCTCCATGTCGTGTTTAGGTTCACCTTGATGTGAAGTAGGGCCTTCAACTTGAGTTAATGAAATACTTTCCTTCACCTCCATGGGACGAATCTTGTCGATGGGTAGATCTAGGATGGCTTCCGAAGGGTCCTTATCACCTACATCATTTGGCAATTGTTTGACTTGTGAACCATTAGATTCATCAAACTTCACATCTACCGTCTCTTCAACTTTTCGAGTGAAGTTGTTGTAGACACGGTAAGTGTGAGAGTTCGATCCATAACCAAGTAGGAATCCTTCATGAGATTTAGGAGAAAATTTAGTATGACGATGCTTATCAAGAATGCAGCTCTTTGAGCCAAATACCCGAAAGTATCTGACTTGGGGTTTGTTACCGGTGAGTAGCTCGTATGTCATTTTACCGAGAATCTTGTGCAGGTAAAGTCGGTTTGTGGCATGACATGTTGTCTTAGCGGCTTCTGCCATAAGTGTCTTGCCGTCTTGTATTCGTCAAGCATCGTTCTTGCCATTCCATTGAGCGTCCGGTTCTTCCTCTCAACAACTCCATTTTGTTGAGGTGTGTATGTAGCCGAGAACTCATGTGAGACACCTTCTTCGTCAAGAAAGGTATCCACAAGGGTGTTCTTCAACTCCGATCCGTTATCGCTCCGAACCTTCTTGATCTTCACTTCAAACTGATTTTGCACCTTGCGAGCGAAGTTCTTGAAGATCTTTTGAACCTGCGACCTATCATCAAGAAAGAATACCCACGTACATCTGGAAAAATCATCAACTGTAACTAGACCATAGGAATTTCCACCGAGACTCTTGTAAGCATTGGGACCAAAAAGATCCATGTGAAGTAACTCGAGTGGTCTCCTAGTAGTCATGACATTCTTAACTGGATGACTTCCACCTACTTGCTTTCTAGCTTGACAAGCACTACAAAGTCTATCTTTGCCAAAGATAACATCTTTAACACCAAGTATATGATCACCTTTGATTAGCTTATCTAGATTGTGCATGCCTACATGTCCAAGTCTTCTATGCCAAAGCCAACATTTAGAGGATTTTGCAATTAAGCAAGTGCGAGGTTTGGATCTTTTAGAGAAATCAACAATGTATATATCACCTCTACGGAAACTAGTAAAGACCATTTTATGATTATCTTGACGAAACACTTGGCAATCTACTTTCATGGATAACACATTGAAACCGAAGTCGGCAAGTCTAGATACGGAAAGAAGATTGTAGCCAAGGGATTCAATAAGCATAACATTTTGTATAGAGCTATCATGGGATATGGCCACCTTACCAAGGCCAAGTAGCTTGCCCTTAGAGTTCTCTCCAAAGGTCACGTACCGTCGAGGACCTTGATTAGGCATGATCTCTTGAAACATGTCTTTATCACCAGTCATATGATCCGTACATCCACTATCGAGAATCCACTCTTTTCCTCTGGACATGTAATCCTTAAAGTTTGCCATAAGACTTAGATTTTTCATCATCTTCTCATGCTCGATGTCGAACAACTCATCTTCTTCACAGTAGCCATGTTCCACATTGTCATCATCAAGTGGGAAATCCTCGTCATAAAGAACAAGGGATTCATTAGAATAGCGATCATGATAATGTTCAATTTTATGAATGCGAATGGCTTCGAAGATAATGTTATTGATAGTGGTGACATCTCCTTTAGCACACATAAGATCACGGATCTCAAATAGGCATTTATCAAAGTTTGGATCACTAGGCTTCATTTTGTGAAAGGCAACAGTTTTATGAAGAATTTCATCAAGATTTCCTAAGGAAAGATTTGGATATCGTTTCTCCAAATCAATCCATAAGGTATAGGCGCATGCAAAGTTCTTTAATTGAGAAAGCACGAATCTTGGTAAACCTCTAACAACAAGATTGACAGTTCTTAGGTTACCAAGCATGTTAATTTCCTCTTCGTGTGTGGGATGCAATTCATCAATAGGGAGCACATAGGGGTTTTCAATATATTTTGTCAAATATAATTTATCAAATAGATCAATCATGGCATTCTTCCATTGACTATAGTACTCTCCATCAAGAATGGGCACTCTACAACTCAAACTCTCTACTCTAGACACATCCATCTTCCTTCATGGTGATTAAACCGAAGCAATGGAGACCAAAGATCTGACCACTTATGGGATCGATAGAAGAGCGTCTAAAGGGGGGCGGGGTGAATAGACTACTAGCAAGAATTTAAAACCTAACCTTTTCCCAAGTTAATTAGTTGGCAGATTTAACTATTGTAGCAAGTCTAGCAAATATAACAGCCCTACACATGCATGTCTACAAGTATGGCAGCGGAAAGTAAAGACATTGCACATGTAAGTAAATATATGGGATAGGAAGATCAAACGCAATAGGAGACACAAGGATTTTTCCCGTGGTTTCGATAGGTGGTGCTATCGTACGTCCACGTTCATGGAGTCTACAACCCACGGAGGGTAACGGTCGCGAGAGTCCACAGAGGGCTCTACCCACGGAGGGTTCCATGAAGAAGCAACCTTGACAATACCATGATGGACTACGTCCATAGAGGACTAGCCTTACTCGGGGTAGATCTTCACAAAGTAGGCGATCTCCTTGCCCTTACAAACTTCTTGGTTCACTCCACAACACGAAGTAGGAGGCTCCCAAGCGACACCTAACCAATCTAGGAGGCACCACCCTCCAAAAGGTAATAGGATCGATAATGACGATTAACTCCTTGCTCTTGTGCTTCAAGATGATAGACTCCTCAACACACAATCACTCTCTCACAGATTTGGCTTGTTAGAAGAGATGAGATTGGTGGAAAGCAACTTCGGGAGGCTAGAAATAAAGATCCATATGGTTGGAGTGGAAGATCTTGACCTCAACACAAGGGTAGGTGGTTCTCTCTTAGAAAACTAAGTAGGATAGGTATGGAATAGTTCTGAGTGCTTCTCTTTCCAGTGGGTGGTGGTGAAGGGGTATATATAGGCATCCCCAAAAATCCAACCGTTACACACCAAATGACCAACTCGGTGAAACCGATGTGTTAATCTCGGTTGTACCGAAGTGACCAAAAGGTGGCAACTTTTGAATCTCAGTGAGACCGATATAGAAACTCGGTTGCACCGACAAGGTGACCAACGGTCAGAATTGCCAAACTCGATGACGCGATTCAACATTATCGGTCAGACCGAAAGTGTGAACTTCCGTAACAGAAAGTTGGCAACCCAACTCGGTGGCACCGAAAGCAGTGTCGGCTGCACCGAAGTGGCTAGGGTTTGGCTGAGTCTGTCTAGGGTTTGGAATTGGTGGCACCGGGATAGGAAAGTTGGTTGCACCGATTTTGAGTGTTAGGCTAGAGAGAGACTTTGATGGGAGAGTTTGTGGATGTTTTTGCTGTCTATTACTTGTGCACGTATGAGCATATTGTTCACCAATAAAACCTTATCCCCTTTTAATAGTATTGGCTTTCCTATGGACTCAAAGTGATTTCTCACAAATGTAAAATGTAGAGTCCTCTTGCTTGAAGCTTGGCCAACCCATTTCCTTGAATCTTAGGGTAATTCCATAATCTCCTTAATCCTTTTGCCAGCTCAACTCTCCATGGACTGTTATCTAAAATACACTAGATAGAGGTGTTAGTTCAAGAGACAGTGTATGTTGTCATGAATTATCAAAACCATCAAGGAAGCATGTTGTGCTTTCACCTCCTCGCTCGCATACACCTTCATGACCTCTCACTGCCTCCCGCTAGTAGCTCGTCGGAGCCGCTCATCGGCGCGCTTGCTGATCGCAAATCTTGCTCGCCTTCTCTGGTAGCAAATTTAATTGTCGGTCGTAGCTAACAGAGACAATGATTGCAGCGAAAAACGTTGTCATCGTCACCGGCAGTTGTAGCTCACCGTTGCAAGTCGCCGCATTTTGCATCTAAATGAATAGATGTAGCAAAAAATGTTGCCGCGGGTATCAAAATTCTACTACGGTTGCAGCAAAAATGTCGGCGTCATTGTCGCGGGGTCGCACCTCAGCCTTGAACGTATGTAGCAAAAATTAAAACGGCTATAGCAAAAAGTATCATCGGTTGTAGCAAAAACGTGAAGCCGATTGTGCATTGCACTAAAACATGACGCCGGTGAAAGCTGTATGCGATGTCGTTTGTAGCAAATTCCGACACTGGTTGAAGCATGTAGCAAAAACTATGACGTCAACTTTTTTCTTAGAGGAGCGTTGCCCCATCCTCGCCGTCCCGTGTTCACCATGCTCGTCGTCTCATGGTCGGTCGCAGCCTTCCCCTACACCGGTTGCAATCATTTACAAACCATACGTCGCTATGAACTGTGACTTATTTTAGAAAGAAACATAAATGTATTTTGATGAAGTAGATGTGTGAAAGAGGATGATTCAAAGCTTATCTGCTTTATGAGGTTACAGATGAACTGCGGTATGAGGCGATCGTCAGGGGACATGTTTCAACTGGTTTTACCTTCTACTCGAGACAAACTGAGCCTCTAATTATGACTACCGCACACGGTTTGAGCCACCTTTTCAACTCGTCTCGACCTTTGACACAAGTGACATTGGAAATGATGGACATAAGTGTCCTGTGCGATCATCAGGAAGAAACAATTCAGGAAGCCAAGTTGGTTAATGCTCACAGGAAGTATGGCACTGCAAGGGTAGTTGGGGTTGATTCAAGAGAAGACATAATTGTTCTGAGTGTTGAGAACAGCAGCCTCAAGAATTACTCGGGCGGCATATGCACCCAAGCACACCCTCCTCTTGAGATCTCCCCCAACACGCCAATGAATGGCAGAGAGTGCATGCTCATCTCTTGGCCATCCTATCTGCCAAGAATGGTGTCAATGGGTGAAACTGTTTCTTCTAGTCGGATGAAGGTCCGTAATCCTTTTGGGTATAACATGGCTATGTTGGAAGTTGATATGAGAACTGAGGAGTGCTCGTCTGGCGGGCCGCTCTTCAACTCAAATGGTGAGGTGATTGGCATGCTACAAGGGAGGATGAGTCGGACCCGCTCGATCTTCGTGGCGGGGTCACATCTGCGCACATGGGTCCCAGTCCCAGGCAGCTCATGACGCATGATCCAAGCTGTAAATCGTCAATAGAAATAGAGTTCAGCCTCTATGTATCTTGGCATGTAGTAATTCTCTGTTAGTAGCATTTGTTCTGTATGTTAAGACATTTATTTATGTCTCCTCTTGCCTTGGCTTTGGCAGTTGGGACTTCTATATCGCCCTTGCTAGTGGCAAAAACTGTTATGTAGCATCCATACTTGCAAATGGGAATTCGAGCTCTCAACTCGACTCAACCTGATCACATTATTATTATCATGTCATATTGATTCTATCATCGTGTTATATGTATCTGCACCTAATCCAGGACCAGGGCAGCATGGTCCCCTCACCATCAGCAAGGGGGGCGCGGCGGTGGCGGCTGCAGCAAATCCAATCCAGATCCGTAGGTTTCAGAAGTCAGCACTGAGGCGGGTGGACGAGGCAGCACTCACCGACCGCTGTCTGCTCCTCCATCACCTCTTCCTTAGCCAGAACCATCAGGTCGGACACTCCCTTCTCAACCTTTACGCCATCTCAAGCATTGCCACTGCCACCTCTTCGTCCAATACGTCCTACTTAGTGATCCTTAAAGTTTTACCACATCTTTCTTCGTTATTGTTGCAATATTATTCTACATAATGGTTTAAAGTATTGTCTATGCTTCACTCTTTGACTATAATTTGGCTCCCGTTGGGGTCTATGGTATTGCGTTGCATTAGGTGCTTTTGTGCTAAACTTACAAGGGGAAATTACTATGTTTAATCTACATCTTCTTTGCTTAATTATCTTCTTTTCGCAAGAGACAGTTGCTCATATCTTATGTCCCAATTAGCCGTCTATTGAACTAAACTGTATGATTGTTTGAAAATGAGTGACCAGTACTGATCACTCCAAGGATTTTATTTTCAGGATGTGATGACAGGCTGGATGGTTTCAACTATCTACATCAGTTTAGGATCGCAAGAGCGTGATATATTTGCTAAGCTTGATGTTGATTGAGAAAAAGGAATGATCTTGGGGGAGGGGACGGCGCCAGCGACTGCTCCTCCATGAGCGGGAGAAGGGAGGGAACGGCCTAACCTAATGTGCGGCCGGGTGTCGGACAAGGGAGGGAACGTGCTAAATTTGGGCCAAAAAGAGAAGGAAACTATCGGTTTGTATAAGATGATGGTTGTTTATTTTAAATTTTGGTTTGTTGTTAGCTTACTGACATGAATAATAATAATTCCATGCTTTGATCTTCAAATTGAGAGGAGGAAATGATGGGGGACAATTGTTTGATTTTTTTTCTTGGTGTACATTGCTAATGTTCTCTTTGGCAGTTATGGTATATTAGAGATCTGCGCATTTAGTTTGTTAACACTCATATTTATGTGCTTGACAACGGAAATAAAAATCATTCAGGCCGAGTTTGATTCAGAATTTTTGTAAGAGAAAACAGTTCAGCTTTGAGGAGGTGCAGTGTGTTGCTGGTTAGGCTTCGAACTTGGCTTTGAACTCCATTTCAATATTACTTTTGCCAATAGGCTTTCCTATGTTTTATGTACTCTTTTCTTACTTCTGTTTGTACTTTTTATCAATGAAATTGGAAATATTTCTCTCCATGACTGGAATCACCATGGCCAGATTGAAGATCAGAAGCTCTAGGTGAGCTCTTCCTTTTGGTTTCGCAGTCTGCAGGTTATGTACCATCTCGCCTTGCTAGGATTCATTTTTGTGTTTCCATTTTCTTCATTCCACAAACTAAGGTCAAGAGTAAGAAAAATATCGAAGGTGGTGATATTTTCTTTTGTTGTTTAGAGTTCTGCCACACAGATCTGAATATGACTTAAATGTTAGTATCTTTTATATGTCCAGCTCCACGGCTTTTCGGATCTTAATGTTTAGATGCCATGCCACCTTAAGTATCATATATATCATGTTGTGAGCTCCATTCAGTGGCTAATTAAAGCTTTTTATACTGCATAACCGGAAAACAAAAACAAAAGGCTAAGTATCATATATATCATGTTTTTTCTGCAGCTCAAATTGCATATCATTTTCATGTTATTTTCCTACCACTTCATTTTACTCAACTTTTATGTTGCCTTTCGTGTGAGCGGTCAATGCGATACAAAACTGATCCAAAAGGCACTGTATTACTAGATTACAGACTTACAGGATAGGTTCAGCGAGACAGCCACCCCTCCTGTTTATGTGTGTGTGCACGCGCGCGTGGGTGCGTGTGTTTTTATTTCCTTTGCCCATTGATACAACAACAACAAAAGAACTCATCTCACTTACACTGAAATATGGAGCGTTAGGAGCAACGATGGCCTGAATGCAGAAAATGAGATAATACACACCCTTGCTTTCATAGCAGGAGTCATAGTTCGGTAACAACTATATCATTAATCTACCCGTCTCCTCCAAAACACCATGTTTCAATTGATTTTAGTTTCCTTTCACACTCAGTTTCTAAATTAGTTTCAATTGTCTTTTGGCGCTTAAATAGGATTAGGTGCAGTAACATGCAATATTTAATTCATTTGGTTGACAGTTCATAGCCTTAGCTCTTAACCACCAAATAATGTCTGCCTTATGAATTTGGCATCTTCATTTCCTAATGTATCTGTTCCAATTTCTCAGCAAACTATATTGCTCTTAACCCGGACATGATCTGCGGAATTTTTCTATCCATCTTAATTGCACCACAAATTGACATCAATTAGTTATCTGTTGCAGGTAAATACACTTTATTTATTTATTTTATTTCCTAATTTATGGCTTTCTATTAGATTGTGTTTACTTAACATATGATAAAGGGACCCAAAGATTTATGAAACTACCTGGCATATCATAATTTCCTTTCATTAATATGATTCCTTGATTCAGTGATTTGACTAAAAAAAATTGTGTGCCCTTGGGTAATAAATACCTAAAAGGCTATCATAAATTATTGAAAATTCTCTACAGTTGCTTATGCAGTTGTTAACTTGTTATTATCTGTTCAGTAGTTATGATGGATTTGACAGAAATGGTATTGTAACCCCCATGATAATGTTTTACATGCTTCCACCAAGTATCTTTAATTACTGCAAAAGGCATCAAGTGGTTCATATCATGCGAATATTTTATTTTAGCGTATATAACTCTTCAAGGTGTTTATTTATACCATAGATTAAAATCGCAGGCTAACAGAAATCGCGGCAGAGATTTTGGCCGTGATGAGTAAGCAAGGGATGTTGCGATCTCCGGCGATAGCGCCGCAATCTCCCGTGATTTCCCATGCCATGCAGATCGCGCAGCCGTTTTGGATCTGCGATAGCGCCACAATAGCGATAGTTTCGTCCGCGATTTTAAACTATGATTTTACTTGATATTCCTTCATTAGATCAGATATTTCAGCTGTGACATTGTTGTACTTTGATATGTGCGATTGCAGTAACAAACTCACAATGATTAGCTGGCTTATCATGCCAGCAAGGCCGCAAACTGATGTTGTTTGTTTTCTTCAGTTTTTTTTGTCAATAGAATCTGGGTGTTTCGTTCTTAGAAATCAGTGTATGGAGAAAGATTGAAGACATCTCGTAATCTACTATGCTCGGTAGAATTGGAGCGCCGTGAGCCCTTTGGCCTACGATTGCGCTGTGCACCCCATGGTTCAGAGAAGGGAAGCGACTATGGACCCCGCTAGCCAGCCCTGAAAGGGCTGTCTGTTCGATCTGGGTCAATGCGCCCTCTATGAATATACCTTCCAACCAAATCAGTGCCGCCTCCTCCTCAACTCCGTCCATCCATGCCATTCACCTGTGCCACTGAACAGGATTGGTGGTGGCCTACTGTTGTCTCTCCCTTGGATGCTCTGGCTGTGACAGGGAGCAGTGGCGGCCGCCCTGGAAGGCCCTCTGCTCTCTCTCCAGGCGTCTGATATATCCTTTGACGCTGATGGAACAATCACCCGCTGGTGGCGGTAGAGTGATGTTACAGTGAAGCAGCTACCGTCGATGATGGCCACCACCGTCAAGGGCTAGTGAGTCTGAGTGCTGCTCTGGAATTAAAAAAATTCTGTTGGGTTCTTGGATGGGTGCTTATAATCTATTGGATTCTTGGATGGGATGTATACAATTCCTAACATGATGGTCTAAGAAAACATCAACTCTGATTGTGCTTTGAAATTTTAATGCTTTGTACATCAAGAACTGCAAAAACACTTCAACTAATCGTAGCTTTATTTCTGCCTTTGTATTTTCCTGAATTATCTTTTTCACAAATTTGTTTTTCCATTTTTTAACTCATATGTATCCTCCCTTTTCACATTATATCAGCATTAGCAAAAGCAAGATCTCGACGATTACACAAAAAAAGGGGCGGATTTAGGAAGTAGAAGGGACAATCACAACCACCACCAAGAAAAATATATCTTTCATTGCCAGCCTTTCTATCAAAGGTATTTTTTGTTAATTCAGCTTCTATAATCCTCATGATTGTCAGGTCATGTTTAGAACAAAAGGAGTGTTCTGACTATTATGTCTATGTACCTTATGTTTTCATTTAACTGACATGACATTTCTCTTGCCTGCAAAAATAGTCTGCGTGGAGCTGGTGATGGGCTGAGCGACTAGAGTGCCTTTCTAATACTATTTTAGAAAGCACCATAGCTTTTCCCTCGAACTGGGAAACATGAATTTTACCTGAAATTGTGAACACCCCAAACATTTTTAGTTGTTTCTGTTTTCAGCTTCCAATTATCCTTGATTTCCTTGCCTGTCTCAATCACCAAAACAGAGCTCCTTTTTTCCTTTTGACGGTAGCTTTCATTTTCAGACATGAACTGCTCAAATGCAAGCTAAAATGAACTCAAAGAAGGTCATTTTGGCAAAAGGATTTTAATGCAAGCTAAAATGAACTCAAAGAAGGTCATTTTGGCAAAAGGATTTTAATGCAAGCTAAAATGAACTCAAAGAAGGTCATTTTGGCAAAAGGATTTTACATACTTCTATCATTGTCCATTTTTTTTATCTGTTTGTCCATTCAGTACAAAATATTTTGACAAACACGTCTGATCTAGATGTGTGGTGAAACAACTTTGGAGACGATTGAGAATTTACCATGTTGATCATATGCTCGTTAGTGATTTTACCTGAAGATTGTAGGTTTCTTCTCCACACAAGCGTCAATATATAATATAAGAACATTGGTTTGTACCGATGTTTGTCTTGCAGATTATTTGGTGTTGTTTCGTATGATAATGCTTCAGCACTTTCAGTTCATTCCCAATTGTTTGTTTTGTTTGTAGGTTGCTTACCACATGGACCATGTGGTAGTTCATTCCCAATTGTAAAGAGACAAGGAACCATAATTTTTTTCATGGAAATTAACATCATTTCAATATAAACTTAGTTGCATAGCTAGACTATGCCATGTTTAATTCTGCCTTGTATAGCATATGGAAAACCCGAGATACATTGGTAGTTTTGATACAAAGTAAAACTTTTGCAATGATTGAAACTACAGATAGCATGATCCTTGTATTGAAGCTAAAGTTAGTCTGTGTAATCCTGGAGCACAACCATCCAAAGTTAACGGAGTTGTTCTCTGTTTCTAGCTGTTTCATCATAATCCTGGAGCACTGGAGCATGGGTTCGCACAAGTACATGATGCATCATCGGCGCCTAATATATATGGAAATCGGTAACGTGCGAGCGGTGGCAACCGCAGAAGGCTGGCTATTGACATTGTGTTTTCCCTTCAACAGCGGTAGCTCATGCAGACGACTGCACGGATCTGCGTCTCATCTCCTTGACTGATGCAGATTCACATCCATCCAATTCTATGTTTTCATTGCCCTCCTTACCCGGGCAGCACATCGATCAGGCGCGCTCTTTGCTTCGTGTGTTCATCACGTGGCACTTGATAATTTAACTAGAGTACCAAAAGTAATAAAGGCTATATAGTTGAGGTGCATGGATATGAATTCTGCTTGTTCTGAAAAACATGCTTTGATGTTCTGATGGCGCTACATGTGATCTCTCCATGGTCCAGTGCTGAGCAGGTTTGCATGACATGGCGCACTCGATCACACCATTTTGGTCGGCTTGTTGTGCAAGGTACTAAACGTCATGGAGGCAAAAATCATGCCTCATACACGCACCCGATGACATCAACAAATCCATTGAAATCTTCACAATGTCACACAACAAACAACATAATAAGTGGTGTTGCACAAAATTCTAAAAGGTGGCATGGTTTTTGAGTGTATTCTGCTACTCAAGGATGCTTCCAAAATCTTTATGGACACAACTTCAAATGATATGGAAATCAACGTTAAGACACTTGTTTACATAAAGCTCGTATCATCAGTTTAGTGCACATCATCGTATATGGATTGGTTATTGTGCTGAGAGAGAGAGAGAGAGAGGATATGAATTCTGCTTGTTCTGAAAAACATGTTTTGATGTTCTGATGGCGCTACATGTGATCTCTCCATGGTCCAGTGCTGAGCAGGTTTGCATGACATGGCGCACTCGACCACACCATTAAACGTAGTGGAGGCAAAAATCACGCCTCATACACGCACCCGATGACATCAACAAATCTATTGAAATCTTCACCATGTCACACAACAAACAACATAATAAGTGGTGTTGCACAAAATTATAAAAGGTGGGATGATTTTTGAGTGTATTCTGCTACTCAAGGGTGCTTCCAAAAATCTTTATGGATACAGTTTCAAATGATATGGAAATCAATGTTAAGACCAACGTTGAGGATACCGCTTATCGTTATCGTCTCGGTCAGCTGGGGATTAAAGATTTATCGGAAATCAGCCGATTAATCAATTTTATCGGTCGACTATTAATCGACCATTTTTTGCAAATCCCAGGCTCCCAACACGAAATATGCTATATTTAACACCAAAAATTATATTGGACATAAGTGTTACCTTGATTCCTAGCCTCCGAATCCTCATATAATAACAAACAAAATAGAGAAATAGTACATATCGCATAACAAAGTCCACAAAAACATAAATAAACATATTTTTTTTGTAAACATAGTGTTAGGAATATGCCTGATTTACCGGAAGATTTCCCATCAATCGCTTGTGAGAGCGATAAATCGTCCCAAAAGATAAACGGTGAAGATAAGGCATAATTTTATCCGTCACGTCACGAGTAACGATAAATCGGACGATAAATCGTTGAATTGGAAGATATTTTGAACAGTGGTTAAGACACTTGTTTACATAAAGCTCGTATCATGAGTTTAGTGCACATCATGGTATATGGATTGGTTATGAGAGAGAGGGAGGGAGGGAGGGAGGGAGGGAGGGAGGGAGAGGGAGAGGGAGAGGGAGACTGCCAGTGGGGCGCCTGCAAGTTTGATATTTTTTAGGAGATTTTTGTATACAAACCCAATGTGACAATGGCATTGGATGTTATTTTTGGCAACCTTAGGGGCAATTCTACGATGAATAGACAGAAACGTTTGTCCCTTTATTAGTAGGTACTATCAAACATGCCCGTGCGTTGCGAGGGAGGAAAAAATCACCCTCAAACAAACTCGACGACAGTAGCAAATTTCTTGAATTTTTTCATGATGCTATACAACATGATAAGTGGTGTTGTGTAAAAACATAAAGGTAGGAATACTTTTGAAGTGTACTCAAGGTGTTTTCAATTCATTATACAACATAAATTTCTACCTAGTTGCCGGTATATCTTGATGCCTTTGTTGTCGTTTCTCCTCACTGATGCCCAAGAAATATTACATCATAATGAAAATAACAAGTATGTTTCGTATTCAATATGCATACGAGCATTATTTTTGTCTTATTATATATGTGTTTGCAACTGTAATTCAAGTCAAGACTTGATTTGTAGCAAACATATTAGACAACTCCATGGAAAACAATCAATTTGTATGGACATGCATACCAAATGTTCAAGGTTGCATATCAACATTGATATTCTTGAAAAATAAATTATGAGCACAATTTCAAATAATATGGAAATTAATATTAATCCATTGTTTATATAAAGCTTGTATCTGCAGTTTCGTTTACATCATCATATAAACGATTATTATTGTGCGATGTGCGAAACAGAGATGTGAGAGCATCAAATAATCACATTTACTTCATTTGAATGAGTAGGAAACATATATAATTGACATTTCCAAAATACCCAATATGAAGAAGATATTCAACTGTTAATTAAGGTTGCACCCGAAACATAATCTTAAAAATCATTAACATGCAAGATAATGACATATTTGGAATCAGCATATCTTTTATCAGCAGCTTCGCATACATCATCGTATAGAGAATGATTATTGTGCACTGTGTGAAATAGAGATGATTATGCACGTATTGTAACTTCTGGCATATAGTATGAGATAAGAATCAACGTCTCATATAGTGTCAATAATAGCTTTTGTGAAAGCATAAAATAATCATATTTACTACATTTAAATGAGTAGGAAACATATACAATAGACATTTTCAAATACCCCACATAAAGAAGGTATTAAAGTACTCCCTCCATTCCTTTATATAAGGTATATTTGTTTTTTTCACTACTAGGAAAAGGGTTATAAATGATATGGCCACTAATGACGCACCAGACTTAGTAATGACGCACTTAGTGTGGTAGACACTAATGATGCACCAGGCCCACGGTGCGCCATTAGTAACAATTTTTTTTTCCAAAAATTCTAATGGCGCACTCGGAAGGGGTGCGCCATTAGTAGTTTAACTAGTAATGGCGCACCGTCAGCCCAGTGCGCCACCGCTATTTTTTTTTGCAAAACTACTAATGGCGCACCGCAAGCTGGTGCGCCATTAGTAACAAGGGTTACTAATGGCGCATCTGTCTGTGGTGCGCCATTAGTAACCTGGGGCTAGCTAGATATTTTGGACAGCCACACCTACACACTCACTTTCTCCACTTCATTCTCTCCACCTCCTCCTCCAAGCTTGTGTCGGCTGCCTCCTCCTCCTCACCTCATTTGCACCATAGATTCATCAAAATTAAGTGGTTAAATTACCTTTTTTTGATAGGTAAGTAAGGGGAAAGCTATCTTTATGTTGTAGATCTACTTTTTTTCTCCCTAGCTCGCTCCAACAACGTGCACATGCACTTTTTATGGCCTTGCTAGATCTATGTATGTTTGTGGTGTTGCATATATGTTTGTGTTTGCAAGTACCGGTATTTGAAATGCGATAGTTGCCAATATTTTGCCGGAATGTTGATTCATTTCCGTTTCGGCGAGAATTTTGGCACTATGCATTATTTTTGGTCCTATTTTTAGGGAAAGTCATGCCAAATTTTTTCTTGGTTCTAAAATATCGTTTTGCTCTACCCCGCAGGCGACCATGGTCCGCATGATGACCGAAGGCATCGTGAATAGGTTTTTGAGCTCCGCGAAGGCCGAGATGCTTCAAAAGAACGAGACGGAGATAAGATGTCCGTGTCGAAGATGCAAGCTGAAGAGCCTTATTGCGGACCCGGATTCCGGGCAGGTGCGGGACCACCTGCTCTTGCGTGGTTTCATGGATGGCTATCGGTGGCAAGGTGATGAAGATGACTATGAAGTTGTCCATGGGGGCCGGGCAAGAAATGAGGAAGGGCAGCAAGACAACCACCGCGGCGAGGGCGGGCGAGAAGACGAAGAATCTCCAGGACATGATCACGACGGTGATGCTATACGCAGTCATCATGTAGAAGATGCCGGACATGATGATGAGGAAGATCAAGACGAAGGGCATGATCATGAAGATGAAGATGCCGGAGCAGACGACGATGAAGGCCAGGTGCAGGACCTTTATATTCAAGAGCTGCTTCTCAAGCAGACGGATAACGCAAGAGCTGCCGCCCGAGAGAAAGCCAAGCTGGATCAACTGGAGATAGACGCGGTTACTCCATTGTATGAATGATGCAGTCCCGAGGATACCCGCCTGAAAGTAACGCTCATGGCTCTGGAGATGAAGGTAAAACACAAAATGAGCGACGCATGCTTCGGCGAGATCATGCCATTCTGGCACGAACGTCTTCCCAAGGGGAACAAGTTTCGAGGAGGCGAAGAAAATCATGTGTCCTCTGGATTTACCGCACATGAAATACCATGTGTGCATGAACAATTGCATCATTTATTGGGACGAGCACGCAGAGTCTACCATATGTCCGGAGTGCGGCGTCACTCGATACAAGAAGAGGAAGAAAGCTCCTCGAAAAGTGGTGTGGTACTTTCCGATCACTCTTCGTCTGCAGCGGTATTTCGCGGACCCTAAGGTAGCAAATCTTCTGCGTTGGCACACGGATAGGGAGGAGAAGAAGCGAGAAGATGACGCAAATGATCCGGAGATAAATAAAAAAGACAAGATGCTGAGTCACCCTAAGGATGCGAGCCAGTGGCAAGCGTTGAACTTCGAACACCCAGAATTTGGGAACGATCCAAGGAACATCGTGCTGGGCGCGAGCACTGATGGAGTCAATCCGTTTGGCAGCCAGAGAAGCACACATAGCACCTGGCCTGTGTTTGTGTGGATGTACAACCTTCCCCCCTGGTTGTGCATGAAGAGGAAGTACATTCACATGAGTATGCTAATTGAAGGGCCGAAACAACCAGGGAACGACATCAATCTGTATCTAGGGCTGCTGAAAGAGGAGCTAGACATGCTGTGGAAAACGCCAGCCAATACGTGGGACGTCGCAAAGAAAGAATATTTCCCTATGAGAGCCGCATTGCTCACGCCGGTGCACGACTATCTCGGTTACGGATATGTCGCGGGGCAGGTGGTCCACGGATTTTCTGGATGCGTCAGGTGCATGGATGACACAACGTATCGCCAGCTAGATAGAGATCCCAGGTCTTCGAAAACCGTGTTCATGGGACATCGAAGGTGGCTTCGTGACGATGACTCATGGAGAAAACGCAAGGATCTATTCGATGGTGAAACCGAACCCCGAAGACGCCCGCGTACGAGGAGTTGAAAAATTGGAAAGATTGCCCACTGCCGGGAAAGAAGCAAAAGGCACCAGAGCCGGGAAAGAAGCGAAAGGCGCCAGAGCCGCTGCTGAAGGTATGGAAAACAAGGTCTGTTTTCAAGGACTTGCCGTACTGGAAGATCCACCATGTGCCTCACAACCTTGATGTCATGCATATCACAAAGAACGTGTGCGAGAGTCTGCTTGGTACCCTGCTCAACATGCCAGAGAGGACCAAAGATGGGCCGAAAGCAAGGGCAGACTTGAAATCAATGGGCATCAGGGAGGAGTTTCACGCTAATGATGATGATGATGAGGCGAAGTAGGACACAGAAAGTCATCGCAAAGGCAAAAAGGCCAAGAAGACCGGAAATGACTACCCTCCCGCGTGCTTCACTCTAAGTCAGGAGGAGATCGAGCAGTTTTTCACCTGCCTCGTAGGAGTAAAACTTCCTTATGGTTACGCGGGGAACATCAGAAGTTACCTAGACCCAGCGAAGCAGAAGTTCAGCGGGATGAAGTCTCACGACTGTCACGTGCTGATGACGCAGATACTTCCAGTTGCAATCCGTGGGATCATGGACGCGCACGTCCATGAAACGCTATTTGGCCTATGCAACTTTTTCGACGTCATCTCTCGGAAGTCGGTTGGCGTGAGGCAACTCAGAAGGCAACAGGAAGAGATCGTGGTGATACTATGCGAGCTTGAGATGTACTTCCCGCCCGCATTCTTTGACGTTATGGTGCATCTGCTGGTCCATATCGTGGAGGATATCATCCAAGTCGGGCCGACGTTCCTGCACAGCGTGATGCCGTTCGAAAGGATGAATGGTGTCATCAAAGGATACGTTCGCAACATGTCACATCCAGAGGGAAGCATAGCCAGGGGCTTTCTGACCGATGAGTGCATCTCCTACTGCACGAATTATCTAGGCATCGAGAACCCCGTTGGTCTGCCCGTCAACAGGCACCTTGGCAGGCTCGCTGGATGGGGTCACCGTGAGGGGCGCTGCGAAATGCATGTCGACTTCGAGGGTCGACTTGCCGACTTTGAAAGAGCAAACCTAGTCGCGCTACAACACATAGATGTGGTCGATCCTTGGGTGGTAGAGCACAAAACCTTTTTTGAGAAGACGTACAATGACCGAGGCCAACAGAGGACGGAACGAGATATAATCAAAGAGCACAACTCATGTTTCACGCGTTGGTTCAAGCAGAAGCTTCTGTCGTACCCTTTACATGAGGATTCTTCCGCGGAAGAATAACTCATATTCGCCTTGTCACAGGGCGCCGAGCACAACCTGATGACCTATGAGGCGTACGATATCAACGGCTACACATTCTACACCGAGGACAAGGACATGAAGAGCGATGGTTATCAGAGCTCTGGGGTAATGATGGAATCCTACACCGGTAACGACAAGGACAGATACTATGGAAGGATCAAGGAGATCTGGGAGCTGAGCTACGCTGGAGAGAAGGTCCCGATGTTCCGTGTCAGATGGGCCAAGAGCGTCCTAAAAGAAGACCGGTATTTCACCACCATGGTTATACCCGAAGCCAAATCCAAGACCGCGGGCGCAAACGTCACCGCGAAAAATGAGCCGTGGGTACCGGCTTCCCAAGTGGACCAATGCTTCTTCATTACCGACCCGTCAAAGCCCAGTCGTGTTGTCGTGAGGAGAGGCAAAAGGAAGATCATCAGAATGGATGGAGTCGCCAATGAGCAAGACTTCGACAAGTACGGCGACCCGAAGATGGAACATGACGACGACGATGAAGTAGTAGCATACACCACAAGAAGAAGCAAGACCACCGTACCTAAAGGACGTCCGTTCCACAGAAGAACTCCGTTTGCGAAAAAGAAGGGCAAGAAGTTTGTGAACAAATAGCTAGCTAAGATCGATTGTATTTAAATCGTAGTCTTCATTTCTCGATTGTATTACATGGGCACTTTTTGAACTCGATCATGAATATTTTTAAATTTCATGGGCACTTTTTGAATTCATGAATATTTTTTCAAATTTGATCTCTATCCCCCTCCATCTCGATCACTATATAGCTATCCCCCTCCATCTCGATCTCAATCCCCCCCCGCACACTCCCCCGCTAGCTCCACCGCCGCCGCCGACCCACCGCACCCTCCCCGGCCCGCTCCACTGCCGCCGAGCACCCCCATTTTCAAATAACAAATTTGATGATATTTTTTCATATTCATAAAAAAATTATTTCTGTTTTAATAAAAAAATCATTACTGTTCTTATAAAAATATATTAAAAAATAGCAACAAAAAACATTCTAATGGCGCATCGTTCGGGGGTGCGCCATTGCTATCTAAAAAAAACATTCTAATGGCGCACCGTTCGGGGGTGCGCCATTGCTATGTAAAAAAAACATTCTAATGGCGCACCGCTCGGGGGTGCGCCATTAGTAATCTTCCCCCTAGCTCTAACTCCCCCGAGCCCTTCGTCCTTCCCTCTCGCCAGACCCACGTACGACGCTGCCGCCCCCGCGCCCCCGTGCCCCCCATCACTGCAGCTCCGCCATCGCCGACGCCTCCGCGACCTCGTCGTCGCCGACAGCCTCCCCACGTCGGCCCCTGCCCTGCGCCGCTGCCGGCCTCCCCCCGACCCCAACCCCGACCCCGACCCCTCCGGCGACCGGCCACGCCCGCCCAGGTACCTCTCCTCCTTCCTCCTTCCTCCCTCTCCACCCTTCCTTCCCACTCCCATATCTTTGTTCCTGCTGGCAGGATCTGCTGCATCTCTCTGTCCCGTAGTGATTCGTCCCCATTTCCACCGATGGCGATTTGTTCGTCGGATTGGGTATTTCCTCCCCCTGCTCCCCCTTTTTTTGTTCATGTGATCTGTTAGGTAGATAGTAGGATTTATGTGTCGGATCTGTTAGCTGTATCCATGCCCATAGGTATTTCCCTTCTAGATTTGTGAGGTTGCATCGTTTTCCTGGATGCTTTTGATTGATCTGGTAAGCACAGTAGCTGGGGTAGGTGGGATGCACGTAGATTTGATCTTCTGTTTCTGTATTTTGTAGGCCGTTCGAGTTGGAGTTGTTCATGTCTGGGGACGGCTCAGCACACAAATCCTTGTAATTCATAGTTAATTTTCTAGTTTGTAAACTGAGCCATTGTGACTCCTCTGCTGTTGTGATGTATTGTGGGTCAGCAAATCAAACCTAGAGTTGAGTGTCTTCAGTTTGTTTGTTGCTTGTTGGTTGTAATATAGTTCAGTGTTCATCCTGCCTACATCAAGTGCTAGTAGGTGTTAATCCTGCAGGTAGCATGTATTAAGGATCAAGTGTGCTGAATCTAACAACCTTAGGTTGGATTGGTATGTTTTGTCTTTTCAGGGAGAGTAGTAATTGTGCATGCAGTTTTTTAGTGTGGTATAATTGATGTTTAGGCGTGCTTCATGCGGTTTATGCTATTAGATGCGTTGCTCACCTTTAGTATTTACAATGTGCCAGATTGCTGTAGAGGGTTTCCCTCGGTGGATTTATACTACAATCCTTAGTGTATTTACATTGTATTTAGTAGATTTTACACTGTAATTATATTTTGGATTTACACTGTAATCCTTAGTGGAGTTACATTGTATTTTTCTTAGTAGATTCCACACTGTAATTATCTTTTGGATTTACACTGGATCATGAGGTATTGGCATGCTCATCTTGAGCAACAAGAACTGTAACTCATCTTGAGGTTTTGTCTCCGACCATCGTGTCGTGATGATTTTGCACGTACCCCGAGAGGCCCTTGAGTTTGCCAGAATATCGATTAACTTCTGTTCCGGCAAATTCGGGTACTCCATATGTCCTATTTTCAGCAAAGGTCATGCTGAAATTTTCCGTGAATTTTAGCATGACTTTGCTAAAAATCGGACATATGGGGTACTTGCTACTAATGCATGGGCCGGGGTATCTTAGTACTTAATTAAGTAGGATCAACTGCCTCTTGTGTTATGCATGGGCCTCGGCGTCGACAAACCCTAAATGATAAAACCTTGGCTTTTAGGGTGCCTCGGTGTCGATAAGAACCTAAATGATGAAAGCTTAGGCTTTTAGGGTGCCTCGGCGTCGACAAACCCTAAATGATAAAAGCTTAGCTTTTAGGATGCCTCGGTGTCGACAAACCCTAAATGATGAGACCATAATCTTGTTCCTTGACAAGAACCAACTTTTTGACCAATTTTTTTCCCTATTTAGAGCGAAACATGGCCCACAACGATGAGGCCGGCGATTCGGGCGGCAAGCACTTCTGGGAGCTGTCCCAGGAGATGGAGGAACAACCTCACCTCTTTGAGGACGCCGCGGAAGACACCGATCTTGACTACACAACCCATAGTGGCATCGGGGATGACACCACTGATGGTGCCACCGAGGATGCCACCACTGATGGTGGCGCCGAGGATGCCACCACTGATGGTGGCGCCGAGGATGCCACCACTAATGGTGCCGCCGAGGATGCCACCACTGATGATGGCAGCGCACGCACAGATGGCAGCCAACCGAAGAGGCAACGGAAGGACCGGCGCCCGAACGCGCTCCGCACCGTCAAGGAGGAATTTACTCAAGTGGACTCCGACGGGCATCCAACGGAGCCCAAACATAGAGTCAAGGGGTACTCGGTTCAGCTCGGGTGCATTCTCCGGAGCACCCTCTCGATCAACACCGAGAACCTAAGGCATAAGGACCGAGGGAATTTGTGCAACCTCCTCTTCATGAAGCTACACGAACGATACAAGTTCCCCGCTGAATTTGAAAACACACCGTTCTCAGGGAATAAAGTGAACAGTGCCGCCCTCACGAGGATGAGCAAGGCCCTGTCTACTTGGAGAAGCGCGGTGAAGAGAATGATTGACAAAGGTGATAGTTATGAGAAGATCAAGGCGAAAAATCCTTCGATCAGCGAAGATGACTACAAGGAGTTCAAGATGAAGTGTGAGAGCAGCGCAACTTCCGAATCAAGTCAGTGGGGGAAAGAAATGCGGGAGTTGAACTTAGGGGAACATAAACTCGGTCCCGGCGGTTACAGAGTGGCGGAGCCTATATGGGACAAGGAGGACGCGGAGCGTGCCGAGCAAGGCCTACCGCCCCGCTTCGAGAAATACAGTGACAAGCAGACCAGGAACTATGTTAGGGCCCGGTACAAGGAGGACCCGGTAACAAAGGAGCTTACCACGGATCCGAAGACCAGGGCACTTGAGCTTGTTCTGGCGAAGGAGACTGAAAGCAGTAACGCGGGGTCGTCTCAGAGCACCCCTTGGGACAGCACTCTAAATAGGGTGTTGAACGTAATGAAAAACAAGGATAAGCTCACTAAGCCGTCGTCAGCTGGTCGTGTGGCCGGCAAAGGCTTGTCCACAGAATGGTCGTCATACTATAACCCTGGTGGGCGAAAGGAGAGAAAGACCAGCTCGGAAAGCCAGTCGCGCGAGGTTCAAGAACTCAAGGCACAAGTGGCACGGATTATGGAGATAGTCTCAGAGCAAGTGCGAGACCAACTAGGAGTGACGATCACCGCCATTATGCCTACCTTGGTTGAGGGGCTGCGGGGGTGGATTGTGGGCGGCCAATAGGGGCCGCCCCGATTCCCAGCTTCACGGCCAGCAACTCGCACAACGCGCAGGCGGTGCCATTGGTGTCTCCGGCGGCGGCGCCATTGGTGTCTCCGACGGCGGCGGTATTAGTGTCTCCCACACCGGCACGGGCATTGGAGCTTAATGCACCCGGGTGTACGCCGGCCGGCACCTCGGCAGCAAGCGGCCCTTCCGTCAATTGCACACCCGCCGTTGGTGGTGCCTCGACATTAGCTGAGCTCGATGCCATCATCACGGTAACTAATTAAGCCTCTCGGCCGAGGACTTCATCTCCTTGCCTTTGACTGGGCATCCCTGACGCCCTACATGTTTTCGCAGGGCGCCACCGACGTTCCGTGCACTCTCCTGCACTTCATGAACGACGAGTTGGTTGATGTCGCCAAGGGCAAAATCGTTCAACCGGGCAACCCCGTGTTCCACGGTAATCCGATGCCACCCACCATGTATAGGGTTCAACTGGTTTGGGTGCTGCCAGGCTGCGACGAGTTGTTACCTCCGATTCGACCCGCCAGGGCCGACGAAGATGATCTGATGACCCTCAGCGCCTGCCTAAGCTGGCCCCTGCTTTGGCCGAAGAGCCAGATTTGTTTTGGGGCGGGGGACACCACCCCAAAGACAACACCGCCAGTCGTGCCGGCGGCAAGCCATGGCAAGACCACCGCAACGCTACCGGACATGCCGGACATCCCTATTGCACAGGATCCGAACATGCATATGGCATAGGATCCGGACGACGACGACGACAACGACGGTACATTTAGCAACGTCGATAAGTACTTTGCCGAACATGGGTATGATGAAGAATTCTTGGGGCCTCCTTCTCAAGAACCCAACCCTACAAAAGACGATCACGATCTAGCTGCTACCGCGGAGAAACCCAATTGCAACAGGCATCGTCTGGCGTTCAGTTCTCAGGAGACGCCTCTAGCTGCGGACTTCACCGAGCCTCAGATAGCCGAGGTGCGAAATATTATCAGCCCCAACACACTCAAGAAGGCGGTATGTGAGCAGAACTCGGTCCCATTATAGCAGAAGAAGAAGGGACGGAAAAGAAAGAGCAACAAGGGTGCGAGCCAGCCAGCACCGAGTACGATCCGTGCTCAGGACGGGCCACCTTCACCTAAGGATATCTCGAGGAGGGTGCATGTGGCAGGTAGGCCGATGCTACCACCTAATATGCTCAATGCTGCAACTGGTGCTATGCGGAGTCTCCATGACAGTGTTCTTTCTTTGCAGAAGCGGCGTCTCAGAGAGAATGACGTGGCATACCCGGTTTTCGTGGCCAAGGTGCCAGAGGGCAAGGGCTTTGTGGATAACTCCGTCGAGGGTACGATCGTCCTGCGGTTTGATGACATCTTCGCTATGTTTAACCTTCATCCACTGCACTACACCTTCGTTCGGCTATTTTCGCTGAGTATGGAGATGTGGATCATTAGAGACAAGACCCCGGACATCGTGATAGTCGACCCCTTCTACATGCGTGCCAAGATCTTGGGCAGCGCTAGGGACCGGCAAGTCGCGAGTTCTTACCTCGAAGGCGTCATTCTGGCAAACCCAGATAAGGATAACTTCCTCGTGCCTTACTTTCCTGAGTAAGTCGTTCCCTCAACCGCCCCGTAACATATGATTTCTTAGATTTCGATCGTTTTTTTAACATTCCGTGTTTTGTGCAGTGACACACATTGCACACTCATCCTCTTAAGCCCGAAATATTCCATGGCCACGTATTTCGACTCGGACCGTCAGTCGAAGAAAGACTACACAAATGTCAAGAAAGTTCTTGATGATGTTCTCCCCGGCTACGCCAAATCTGGAGGCACCTTCACCAGGGCAGTTCGTAAGTACGGCAAGCATGTGTTCGCCCACAATACGACGTTCTGCTGCGTCAAGCAGCCGCCTGGCGGTCAGAAGGATGCCTACTACGCCCTCCATCACATGCGGGCGATCGTACGGGACCATAATCACCTTCTGCTACCAAATAATCTCAAAGATTGGGCCGAGAACTTGTCGGCAATCCAGGACGCGGACATCAGACAAGAGTTCTTTTGCATCTAGTCGGAGTTTGCGGAAATCATCCATCAAGATGTCCTTCGTACGTCGGGGCAGTTCAACCTCGGAAATCAACTGTCCAACAGTGAGATAGACACAACGCTACAAATGCAGGCTGACAACGCCCGCGATTTCATGACCATCACGAGAGACAGAGGCTTCATCCACGCTCCGGTCCCTTGAGTCGAGTCCAAAGTAGTGATGCTATGTGTAGTTCTGAAACATCGATTGGCTCATGTTGTAATTAAAATTTAATGAACTTGTATGTCTTTTTGGTTTGGACAGTCGTTCAACTTAGATGTAATCGATGCTATTGATGTCTTTCTTTTCTCTTCTGATCCTTTTGTTGCATACTTATATATTGCTTATGTATTGTCCATGAATTGCTACTAATGTTTTGTTTGGCTAGTGCATAGAGATGCCGTCTTATGTCGTGTACAAGGTTAAGGTTTCCGGAGTCTACAACGACCGGGAGGAGTGTCGGAGACAGGTTCACCGTTTCAACGGTAACAGTTACAAAGGGTACACCACTAGGGCGGAGGCGGAATCTAGATACGCGCGCTATCTAGCGGGAGAGAGGAGGGAGCGTTGGAGGAACCGGATGAAGACTAGTTTCATCGGGATTATGCTCATCGTGATGACCGCAGCTCTCTTCTATGTGATGGTAGTTTAGATGATCGATATCGACTTGTAATGTGAAGACAAACTCGCTACTCGCGGTCTCGAGACTTGTAATGTTCTATCTTTGTTCGGTCTTTTGAATTCATAGACTAATATGATGATTTGTATTCAGAGACTAATCTTCTATTGTATTCGATGAATCTGTTGTTGCTGTGTGGTGTTGTCTAAATTCTGTCCGATAATATATTTTGTAACCTTTGAAAATATCAGAAAAGAAAAAAAAATCCTAATATTCATACTAGTGACACACCACTCAAGACACTAATGGCGCACTATAAAAATGACACTAATGGCGCATCAACCACTAGTGCGCCATTAGTATGCCAAAGCACATGGGTACATATGGCCCCCTGGGGGGCATACTAATGGCGCACTCTGGGCTATACTAATGGCGCACGGCGTGGTGCGCCATTAGTACACCAGATTTTAAAGGCGCACCAGGGGTGCGCCATTAGTATTTAATTCTAATGGCGTGGTGCTAGTGGCGCACCACCAGTGCGCCATTAGTAGGCAAAACTGGTGCGCCACTAGCATGCCTTTTCCTAGTAGTGTTTGATAAAATTTCACAATGTAAAGTGCATTTTTTTTGTAAATTTTTGTAATTCCTTATTAGCACTCAAGAAAAAGAAAGTATCTCTCTCACGATTGCATGTATCTCCAATTGTATCAAAAAAGGAAACTATCTCTCTCTCTAGATTGCGTGTATCTCTTTCTTTCCTAGACTCATTGATTTATTTGCAACTAACAAAGAAATTTGTCAAGGGTAATTTTGTACTAACACCTCTATAATTATGTGCTTTGATCACCGTGCTGAACATTATACAACTTACATAAAGGAATGGAGGGAGTATTAATTAAGATTACACCCAAAATATAATTTTAAATATGATTAACATGCAAGATAATGGTATATTTGGAATTTACATATTTTTGTCGGGAATTTCGGGTACATCATCGTATATTGTGCACTGTGTGAAATCGAGATGATGATTATGTTCGTATTGTAACCTTCAGATTGTATCTGATAGGAATCAACATCTCATATAGTGTCAATAATAGCTTTTGTGAGAACATGAAATAATCGTATTTATTCCATTTAAATGAGAGGAACCATATGTAATAGACATTTCCAAAATACCTTAATAAATAAGGTATTAAACTATTAATTAAGGTTGCACCCAAAATATAATTTTAAAAATGATTAACATGCAAGATAATGTTATATTTGGGATCTATTTTTTTGTGGCATTTCCATATATGATATGTTATATTTGGAGTTCGGATTTAAAATATATGAATATTTTGAAAATCATTTGAAGCTGCCCGAAGAAACAAAAAAAGAGTAAAATAGAGTAGCTAGCACAAAAAGTGCATCCCATCAGGTGAGCGACATTTCGGCACTGGCATCTATATCCTATGCCCATGAAAAATCCAGAGAGAAAAAAGGAGGGCCATGGGCATCAAACCCAGGTCCCCTGGCTAGAAGCGCAAGGCTCCAACCAGTGGGATGCCAATGTAGTTGTGTAATTTTAGAGGATAACTCTTTAAATAATGATGACAACCGATGTGAAAAAACAAATCGTTTCCCAGATTGGTGACATGGGGGGTAATTATTGGCAACTTCAGAGGCAATCTTATGATGAACGAATAGAAGCAGTAATCCCTTTATTATTAGATAAAGATAAATTTGGTGATTAATTCAACTTCAAACTGGAATATTCATAACTAGGCCCGTTAAGTGTGGTATATGGCAAATAAAAAAAACATGCGTGTGATGGGAGGAAGCTACAAACGACTCGAATCGTAATTAGGACCATGGCGTGAGGATCAGAAAGGTTAGAGGCTTTTCTAACAACCAAGAATATCAATTCCCTTTATTAATAGGTAGGTATAAATAGTCATTTTGCTCTTCTTTTTTGGGGAAATGTAGTTCTATTGCTCAAACGGCCCACTAAAACCAATGCTATATAAATGTAAAAGACCCTTAGGCCCGGAACCAGTCGAGACAACAGTTCTAGGTTCAGTTGTTCTATGGTGGCGCATTGGTGAGCTTTGATTGTAGCACCCATGAGTTGACTTGCAGCCCCCTGAGCTTGAGTTTTTCAATGCCTCGATAGTGTTGGAACATCGAATCCACAAATGAGCTTATCAAGGACTTAGGAGGTTAGCTCAGATAGCTAGGCTCTGACGGTTATGGCATGGATGAAGAAGCCGTTCAACATTTCGAAGGTGGTCGGTGTTGAGATGCTAGTGCAGGAATGGACTATGTGAGATGCGAAGATCATAGTCTGAGATAGATTCCACACAATGCCTTTGACAAAGATTGAGTACAAGCTACGAAAATATATATTTGAGGCTCTTGTTGTCGATGAAGATTTCATACGCGAGTCAAGCAAAAGATGTCACCAAGATAAGAGAGCATGGAAAATAACTGCTAATTCTAGATTGCGATTTGGACAATCCTTATGAGGAGATGTAACTGATGAGAGGTGAAAGCAAAGGCTTAGCATTCTTGCTTTAGGACATCACCATGTCCTCTAGGAGATACATCACATAAGATTTGAAAAGACTTGATTAATACGGGAGAACGAGAATATGAGGATGTCATCAAGGTAAATAACCACAAACTTATCGAGATAATGGACGAAGGCGTTAGTTCACCAAGCGAGGGAATATTGGAGGAGGGTTGGTGAGACAAGAAGACATCACTGAGAAACTCTTCTAAAAAGACATCGACGAAAACAAAAACCACCGGGACATCTTCAAACAATAGAGAAGCATTGGCACTGATACGTCACTGTCGTATCTATAATTTTTGATTGTTTCATGCCAATATCCTACTATTTCGACATAATTTTGGAAACAATTTATATGTTTTCTTGGACTCACATATTAATCTAGTTCCCATTGTCAATTCCTCTTTTTTGCATATTTTTGTATTTTGCAGAAAATCCATATCAAACGAAGTCCAAACACGATAAATTTTATGAAGATTTTTATAGAATATATGTGGTTTTCTGGCAAAAGAATCAACATAAGAGGAGGCCCACATGTTTCACAAGGTAGGGGGCATGCCCTACCCCTAAGGTGTGGGCTACCCCCTTGTGGCCACCTTGTACGTCAGTTGGAGCTCTCCTTCGGGCGCAAGGAAGCTTATATTGAGAAAAGATGTGTTAAAATTTCAGCTCGATCGAAGTTACGGATCTCGGGCTATGACGAGCCACAAGTATAGGGGACAAATCAAAGTCCTTTCAATAAGTAAGAGTGTCGAACCCAACGAGGAGGAGAAAGAAATGATAAGCAGTTTTCAGCAAGGTATTCTCTGCAAGTGCTGTGAGTAACAATGATAGATAGTCTTGTAGCAAGATAATTCATAACAAGTGACAAGTAACAATAGTAGCAAGCATGCAACAAGATATCCCAATCCTGTTTATATCAAAGGACATGCTTGAAAGTACTCTTATATGAATCAAACGCTGGCAAGGACACGTGGGAATTTCTGTCTAGTCATATTCATCATGTTGAGTTGATTCACATTTGTTACTTTGATAATTTGATATGTGGGTGGACTGGTGCTAATTAAGGTGCTATTCTTACTTGAACAAGAAACCCACTTATGATTAACCCCTCTCGCAAGCATCGGCAACTAAGACAGAAGAATTAAGATAAATCTAACCATAGCATGAAACATGTGGATTCAAATCAACCCCTTATGAAGTAACACATAAATTGGGGTTTAAGCTTCTATCACTCTCGCAACCCAACATCTACTTGTTACTCCACAATTCCTTCCTTTACGCCCATAACATGGTGAAGTGTCATGTAGTCGACGTTCACACGACACCACTAAGAGAAGCAACAACATACACATCATCAAAATATCGAACGAATACCAACTTCACATGATTACTTATAACAAGACTTCTCCCATGTCCACAGGAACAAAAGTAACTAATCACACATCATCAACATGTTCAAGATCAGTGGTATAATAATGGTGATCAAGGATCTGAACATAATATATTCCACCAAGTAAACCAACAAGCATCAACTATGAAATGTAATCAACACTACTAGTAACCCACATGTACCAATCTGAGGTTTTGAGAAGGAGATTGAATACCAGAGATGAACTAGGGTTTCATATGAGATGGTGCTAGTGGATATGTTGATAAAGATTGGTCCTCCCTCGAAGGAGGAAGCGTTGGTGATGACGATGGCTTCAATCTCCCACTCCCGGAGGGAATTTCCCATGGCATAATCTCTTTATCAGAGAGCAAAAGGGCTTCTGCCCAGGTTTCCGCCTTGATATGGCGGAGCTTCGTCCCAAAAGTATCTAATTATTTTTATAGGGTAAAACACACCATATAGGAGAAGAGGGCGGGGGGGGGGGTGTCGGGATGTGGCTTGTGGTCAATAGGTGGCCCCCCTTTTGGTATATTTTGGCCCAATAATTCTTGTATATTCCTTAAATTAAACTCTTAAGTTATAGGTCATTTGGACTCCAGTGATTTTTTTAGCCTTTTTCTTGGTTTTCAGGTCCAGAATTCCAGTTTCTAGTGATTTCCCTCTTTGTGATGTACCTTGCATATTCAGAGATAAAAAGGAATAAGAGTTGTATTGTAATGAGTAATAATGGACAAGAATAACATAAATATCAATAAGAATTCATGATGGAAAATGGACGTATCAGGCTATAAAAGAAACAGTTTTCGGCCAAAAACAAGATCGCAAAACAGAGAAGAAACACAGAGAGAGATCCAATCTCGGAGGGACTCCTCCCCTCCGCGAGCCATGGCGGCCAATGACCAGAGGGGAAACCCTTCTCACATCTAGGGAGAAAGCCAGGGAATAAGAAGAAGTTGGGGGGGGTACCTCTCTCCCACTCTCTCCCGGTGGCAGCGGAGCGCCACCGGGGGAACCATCGTGACATCGACCGACATCAACAACTTTGCCGCTGTCACAACCAACTCTCTCCCTCTCTACACAACGGTGTAACCCTTATTTTCCTGGTTTAATCTCTACTTAAACATGGTGCTTGATGTCTACTACACAACCTTCTTATTGTAGACTCGTGTTGGGCCTCGAAGCGTAGAGTTTTGTAGGACAGTAGCATATTTCCCTCAAGTGTATGAACTAAGGTTTATCAATCCATGGGAGGTGTAGGATGATGATGGTCTCTCTCGAACAACTATGCAACCAAATAACAAAGAGTCTCCTGTGTCCCCAACACATCCAATACAATGGTAAATTGTATAGGTGCACTAGTTTGGCGAGGAGATGGTGATACAAGTGCAATATGGATGGTAGATATTGGTTTTTGTAATCTGAAAATATAAAAACAGCAAGGTAACAAATAGTAAACAACAAGCAAAACATTGAATAAATTCTTGGAAACAAGGCCTAGGGTCCATACTTTCACTAGTGCAATTTCTCTCAACAATACCGACATAGTTGAATCATATGTAAGTCCCTCTCGTGCAACCAAGAGTTCACTCCAAAGTCATAAATATTGGAGAACAAACGAAGAAATTATTGTAGGGTATGAAACCACCTCAAAGTTACCTTTTCCGACCAATCTTATGAGCTATCCCTATAAGTGTCACAAACAACCCTAGAGTTCGTACTAAAATAACACCTTAAGATACACATCAACCAAATCCCTAATGTCACCTAGATACTCCAATGTCACCACAAGTACCCATGGGCTTGACCATACATATGCATCACACAATTTCAGATTCATCATATTCAATCCAACACAAAGAACTTCAAAGAGCGCCCCAAAGTTTCTACCAGAGAGTCAAGACGAAAACGTGTGCCAACCCCTATGCATAGATTCCCAAGGTCACGGAACCCGCAAGTTGATCACCGAAACATACATCCAGTGGATCAATAGAAGATCCCATTGTCACCACAGATATCCCATCGCAAGACATACATCAAGTGTTCTCAAATCCTTAAAGATTCAATCCGATAAGAAAACTTCAAAGGGAAAACTCAATTCATCAGAAGAACATAGAGAGGGGAAAATTCCATATGGTTCATCTATATCAATAAAGCTCGCGATACATCAAGATTGTGCCATCTCAAGAACACGAGAGAGAGAGATCAAACACATAATGACTGGTACATACCCTCAGCTCCGAGGGTGAACTACTCGCTCCATTTCATGGGGACCATCGGGATGATGAAGCCGGCCTTCGATGATGGTTTCCCCCTCCGGTAGGGTGCCGGAATGGGCAACCAATTGGTTTTTTGTGTTTACAGAGGCTTTCGGCTGTGGAACTCCCGATCTAGGTTTATTTTCGGAGGTTTGGGTATTTATAGGAGTATTTAGCATTGTTCCCACGTCCAGAAGGTTCACGAGGAGGTCACAAGCCAGCTAGGCACGACCAGGGGGGTGGTCGCGCCCTGTTGGCTTGTGACTCCCTCGGGACTCTTCTCCGATATCTTTTTGCTCCAGTATTTTTTTTCCAAAAATATCTGCCGTAAATTTTCAGCCCATTCCGAGAACTTTTATTTCTGCACAAAAACACCACCACTGTAGTTCTTCTGAAAACAGCATCAGTCCGGGTTAGTTCTAATAAAATCATACCAAAATCATATAGAATTATTGTAAACATGGCATGAATACTTCATAAATTATAGATACATTGGACACGTATCAGTGCTATATGCTTCATATTATTATCCAATGATGTGTTGCCGTCCTACGATGTTGAGTAGATTCGTTTTGTCTTATGGGTTGATTGATGATCGTGATTGGTTTGAGTTGTATGTTTTATTATGGTGGTATCCTACAGTGCATTCTGTATCGCATACACGTGGGAGGTTACCGTTGTAGGGTATTGTAGTATGTTGATGATTCACTTATAATGGGTTACGAGCGTGACAAAAGCTTAACCCAAGTAAAGGAATTTTTGCATATGGGATAAATGGGACTTTATATTTAAGGATATGGTTGTGTTTACCTTAACGATCTTTAATAGTTGCGGATTCTTGCTAAATTTACAATCACAAGTTCATGTGATCCAAATATGGAAAGTGTGTTAGCTCATGCCTCCACTACAAGAAATAAGCTATCTTGTGACCTTCTGTCAGTGACCTTGGAAAAAATGGTCGTAAATCGATGACCTTTTGAGGAAAATTGGTCGTAAGCTGTCCGAAGGGGTCCTAACCCTAAACACCAACGACCATTTTGGTTAGAAATGTCGTAATGTCATTGCACCAGAAGGTCATAAAGCAGATGCCACTGGTCTGGTGCCTTATTTCTAACTGATCATGACTAATATAAAAGGTCATTGCATTTCAGTTCGAATGCAATAGGATGATTAGGCAGCCACCTCTGCAATCTCGCTTATGTGTCAATGTCTATGTGTCATTTTTGTTGACAGGAGCACACTCTAACAGGCGGGACACATTTGACAGACGCCTTAATTCGTTTATTCGCTCGATAAAAAAGAAGCGCAATGGGGACTCGAACCCGCGACCTGAGTTAGTGGGACTCGAACCCGCGCTCCCAACCACTGGGCTAGAGAAACTCCGTTGCTCAACTAGAAGTAGTATTGTATCTATTATATATCAAATTGATGTCTTAAGTCATTGACAACTGGGACCAATTCACTCTGACGACAGCTTCAAGCGGTGACTAGAGCGGCAGTTGTCTCCAACACTTAGCAAAAATTCCCCCCCTCTCGTTTCTTAGGTCTAGCGTAGGCGGCGGTGGAAGCCACCGGAAGGGGTGGCAGGGCCGGGGCTGGTGGCGGAAGCAACCGGTGGGGAGGCAGGGCCATGGGCCACTGATGCTGGTGTTGCCTCGGCATGCGCCTCGCCCATGACGGTGGAAGCAACTGACAGTGGCCGCTTGGCTCGATAGGAGCGGCACACCAAGCATGAGGGACTCTTCGCCACCGCCACCGCCGCAAGCAGGCCTCCAGGTATGCTCTCCCCCTCTCCTCTCCCCCTCTCCTCTCCCCCTCTCTTCTAATCTAAATCTGTTAAAGAACCCTAGATGCGCACTGTTAGGAGTTAGGAGCTAGATGCGCAACTCGGCATGTGCATAGATGAATTTTGTTGATGCAGATTGTTAGGAGCTAGGTAGCTTGGTCTATAGATTGTTAGGAGTTAGGTGTTCATCGGCTTGTTTGTCTGCAGATTGTTTGTGTGCAGATTGTTTTTCTGCGTAGTAATTGTTAGGAGCTATCTAGCTTGGTCTTTCCCTGAGAAAAATCCTTCTAAAATGTTGGTTTTGTTTGATTTCATTTATCCTTGTCAACAAGTTAAATTCATGCCAATTTCAATATTGGTTTGATTTACAAATTGGTTTGTTTATATGTTGTGGTTAGGCAATTAGCATATAAAATTTTCTAGATTTTTAGCTTCCATTACTGCCATCCATTTTCATTAATTAATGTTGATGCACTTAGATTGGTTGCTAAGTTGCAACAATTTGTTGTCTTTGGCAGATGGACAGAAGCTGGATTACAAAAGGAGTTAGAGGGTTTTCCAAAGAACATATGAAGGGAGTTAATGAATTTATGCAATTTGTTCGGGAAAATTTTGCCAAGGATGCTGCCATTCTTTGCCCATGCTGCGAATGCCTCAACCGTAAAAGAAAAGAACAAGGAATGGTGGAAGATCATTTGCTTCTTCATGGGATGGCCAGCACATATGATAGATGCATATATCATGGAGAACCTTTAGATGGACAACCTCAACACTTTGAAGATGATACACAGGTCCCTCATATGATGGGTGGTGGTGATGCTGGCATTGATTTTATGGAAAAAGTTTTGCGAGAGAATGCTGGTTTGGAGGAAGAGGATGGGCATGAAGATTATATGATTCCTGACCTGTTGAAGGATCTCTACAACTCTGAAGGCCGTGCTGATGGACAGAAGTCGATGTTTGCTGAGGTGTTAGAGGAGGTCAAGCGCGCAGCTCACGAAGGGGGTAAACTTTCAAGATTCACCTTAACCGTGAAGTTACTCCACATCAAGTCTTTCTACCGGATTAGCAAAGCTGCATTCAACGCAATACTCGGCCTTTTGACCTTGCAATTCCCTGATAGCTGCATTCCTAGGTCTTATGATGAAGCATTGAGCATAATCTGTAGGCTGGGGCTAGGTTATGTTTCAATACATGTGTGCCCAAATAACCGTGTCTTGTTTCGGAAGGATTTAGCGAAGCATGACAACTGTCCAAAATGCAATGCCTCTAGGTGGAAACATGTTGATGGGAACAAGTCAATACCGGAGAAGGTACTGAGGCACTTTCCGTTGATACCAAGGCTGCAACGGATGTTTATCTCAAAGAAATCATCCCTGGAGGTACAATGGCACAAGCTGAAGTGGCAACCTGTGGACAATGAGCTGAGCCATCCAGCGGACGGAGATGCATGGAAAGAATTTGAAAGTAAACATTTGGATTTTGTTGCAAATCCAAGGAACATAAAACTCGACATTGCCACAGATGGCTTTAATCCATTTGGGAACATGATCACGTCTTATAGCATGTGGCCTGTTTTTGTTGTGCCGTATAACCTACCACCATGGGCATGCATGGATCTGTCCAACTTCATGATGTCGTTGCTTATCCCGGGTCTAGAGTCTCCAGGAAAGGATTTTGATGTGTTTATGGAGCCCCTCATAGAAGAGCTGCTCCAACTCTGGACTGGTGTACCTACATATGATGCCTATAGTCCGAAAGAAAAGTTCAATCTATGTGCTGCAATCATATGGTCCATCCATGATTTCCTGGCGCTGCACACTCTGTCTGGGAGGATCACATCGGGTTATTAGGCCTGTGTCCATTGTGACAAAGACCCTTGCTCAAAGAGACTAAGGAACAAGATCTTCTATATAGGGAACCACCGCTTTCTTCCCCGAGACCATCGGTGGCGAAGAAGCAAAGATTTTAATGGTGAGAATGAAACCCGTGACAAGCCAGCTGAATTCACTATAGAAGAGCTGGAGTAGCAACTTGAAAAGGTGAAATATGTGAGACCAGGAAAGCTTTCCAAGAAAAGAAAGCACGAGGAAGGTCAACGTTGGGACCGGAGGTCTTGTTTGTGGGACCTGCCATACTAGGCTGATCTGATATTAAGGCATAATCTCGATGTAATGCACATTGAGAAAAACATATGCGAGAATCTGCCAGGGACGTTTCTGAAAATTGAAGGGAAGACAAAGGACACGGTTAGTTCTAGGATTGATTTGGAGGACATGGGCATAAGAAAAGATTTGCATCTACAGCCTAATGAAGATGAAGATTCATTTGAAATGCCACGAGCAAGGTATACAATGACTAAAGAACAAAAGCTTGCATTCTATGAATTCATAAGAGCGGTGAGATTTCCTAATGGTTATGCTGCTAACCTAGCAAAGTGTGTTACTTGTGATGGATTCAAGCTTTCAACACTGAAAACCCATGATTGCCACATCCTTCTCCAAAGGATTTTACCGACGGGCCTCCGAGGAATCATGGACAAGGATACATATGAAGCGGTTGCTGAGATGGGAAATTTCTTTAGAGAACTGTGCTGCAAAACACTCAAGGTAGCTGTTCTGCAAAGACTTGAAAAGGAAATCCCAATTATTCTTTGCAAGCTTGAGAAGATTTTCCCTCCAGCTTTCTTCACTATGATGGTCCATTTTGCGGTGCACTTACCAAAAGAGGCCATGCTTAGAGGCCCTGTGCAATACGGTTGGATGTACCCAATCGAAAGAAGGCTACTTACTTGTAAGCGTTATGTGCAAAACACGGCAAGATCGGAAGGTTCGATTGCTGAAGCATATGTTGTTGACGAGTGCTTGACATTTTGCTCTAGATACTTTGAAGATGTGGAAACGAGATGGAACCGGCCGGCCAAAAATATAGAGCGGTCTGATTCGCAAAGTGGTGATGTCTCGGTTTTCAACCATGGTATGAAACTTCTTGGAGCCTCAAAATACTTGGAGGCTTGTGATGAGTATGACAAGATGGTTTGGTATGTGCTTAGCAATTTTGCCGAGGTTCTACCATATATCGAGTACGTTATATCTTATGCACTCGTTATATTCTTTTGCTTGGGTTGGCACCAACCTAATGTTTTAATTCACAAGTTTTGTTGGCATTGCAGGAAATGCAAGGAAGAGTTAAATCAGGAAGGAAGACAGATTTATGTTGATAAAAGGGTTGCCAAGGGATTTGCTAAATGGTTTAAGAAACATGTGAGATCTTTAGCCACATGTTTTATGTTTTCTGTGTTATTCACCAACTGTTAAATACCATTGTTGCTAAATGGTTTATTTGTGCAGATTGGAAAGTTGCATGAGGAGAAGAAGGTCAGTGATGATTTATTTGCTTTGGCATGCTTACCGGAGAAGCGAGTGAGAGTGTATTCAGCTTGCATTGCTGACGGTGTTTTGGTACCACACCATTGACCACAAGGAAAGAAGGAAGACATAGAATAGTGGAATCGTCATCGAGGGGTCACATGATGGTGAGAACATTGACTTCTATGGTCAACTGAGAAGCATCGTAGAGTTGTAGTACAACTTTAGTGGAGGCATCTGTCGCTCAGTTGTCTTATTTCGCTGTGACTAGTTTGAGCTTGGTGGCAAGAAGAAGAGAAACTCTTTTGTCAAATATGATGGCCACTTCAAAAGCATCAACACTGGAAGGTGCTGGTATAAGAATGATCCCCATATTCTATCAGCACAAGCAACAATGGTGTTTTATTTGTTTTGATCTTGTTGATGGTTATAGAGAAATGGTTCCTGATGGTTATAGAGAAATGGTTCCTGATGGAACACAGAGAAATGGCAAAAGAATATGCGTGCACGGGGACTCGAACCCATGACCGTGCGCTCACTTCTTGGTGTTTCCACCACTTGGGTAGGAAGAGACTACTGGTATGTAATCTATGCAATCTCTTTTGAAAGCATCAAACCAGTCAAGTATCAAACACGCAACTCGCTGACAAGTTGGCCCCACTCCCACCCCCACCGCTGTCATTTCCCCCACTCCCACAGCAGTCATTTCCCCCACTCCCACCGCAGTCATTTTCCTCTACTCCTCTCCTCCTCCCTGCCGCCGCCGCCGTCTCATCCCCACCACCATCGGGGGATCAGCCCACTGCCGCTGATGACTCCTTCCTCTCCCGTGGAGGTATGAATCCGTCGCTGACTCCTTCCTCTCCCGCGGTGGTTTTCTGCTGCTGTTTAGATTAGCATTTGATTCCATTAAATTAGGGTTCTTGTCGCCGCTTTTGTTTTCTATTGGATTGGATTAGGTTTTGATTAGGGTGGTTGGATTAGGTTTTGATTAGGGTGGTTGGATTAGGGTTCTTGCGGCCTGCTGTTGATTGTATTGTATTGGATTAGGGTTCTTTTAGAAATTTATAGTTCTAGCTGTGTTTGCCTTTTATAGTAGACATTTATAGTAGATATGGTTCTAGCTGTGTTTGCCTTTTATAGTAGACATGGGCACATGGGTATATATTCTCCAAAATTAGAGTAGTGATGTAGATAGAGTAGTAGCCATGTTAACAGAATTGTTCTCTGTTCAGCATGAATTGTTTTGCCATTTATAGTAGTGTTCCAAATTGTAGTACTACAGAGGTGTTCTTGCCATTTATAGTAAATGTTTGCTACATTGCTTCTTTTCAGATGGCCGACTTGGAAGGTTTCGAGTTCTTCACGATCATACTTGAGATATCCTCCAGCAGCAGGCTGGTGAATAAAAGAAGAGATCTCCCCTTCACCCGTCTCTTTATCGTAACTCTGCTATTTGCTAAATCACAGCTTGACACTCGCTGCAGAGGCTACCTGTCACTTTTATGAAGATGCTGGACAGCCATCGGCCACACAAAGTGAAGCTACGGCAGGCCGACAGCGGGCTTCGTAGGCTATGGAATGTGGAGGTGGTGGTCGACACCGACGACCACATGTACCTAGATCGTGGCTGGAAGCAGTTCGTCTGTGCCTACGACCTACGGCATGGGTACTTCCTTGTCCTCAGGTACGACGAGAACGCCATGCTCACCATGAAGGTGCTCATCACGACTATGTGCCGCATTCGCTACCAGGACGACGATCCTGCCAGTACGCTCTGCCTCTTCTTCCTCTACATTTGGCTTTGTCTCACATCGATTGTTAAATAAACCTGCTTGTTGCATTTGGTCAGGAAATAGGAGCAGCAGCAGCGACTCTGGCTATAGAAAATGCAGCTGCGAGGATGACGAGGAGCAGAGCGGGGATGAGGAGAAGAGTTGGGATGAGGAGGAGCAGAGCGGGGATGAGGAGGAGCAGAGCTGGGATGAGGAGGAGCAGAGCGAGGATGAGGAGGAGCAGAGCGGGGATGAGGAGGTGGCTGGCGATGGTGGTGCCTGAGGATGGCCTCGAGATGGTGGTGGTGCCCGAGGATGACCTAGCAGTGGTGGTACCTGACAATGGCCTCGAGATGGTGGCGGTGCCTAATGATGGCCTCGCGATGGCGCTGGCAATCCCATCGCTGGGCGACAGGACCATGCCAGTTGTGGTAGAGGAGTACATCCCACAGTTTGGCCTCCGCAGACCACTTCATCCAATTCGCCGCTCGAGGCACATCAAGATGATGAAGGAGAAAAAGGAGGAGTGAAGATCTTAAGAAAATAAGCCAATGTTAAGTATGTCAGGTCATGTAAATCTGAACATGTCAATGTTAAGTATGTGGTCATGTTAATCTGCCCGTTACCTTCCAAGCTCAGTTTAGTAATTGATGGGAATCGAAATTTAGTGCATGCTCATGGATGCATATGGATGAAAGATAAAATTGTTTGTTTTTGTGCTTGCTCATGGATGCTCATTCGTTGAATAGTTTGCTAAAAATCATTTTTAGCTTCATAGGTAGGCATTTCATCATAGAATCACCAACAGATATGCATGATCAAAACCCTAGCCACAGACGGCCGATGAGACAAGTTAGACCGGTTTTTGAAAACATCGTAAAAAAATTCAAAAAAATGGGAGACCTCCGCGTCACATCATCAAATGTGGCCTACCAACTAGTAAAAATATTAAACTTGGAATACCGATGTTTTCTTGAAAAGATGTTCTCAAAAACGACCTACCATGAAAGAAGATTCATGGCTTTCAAGCCAAATGAGCAATGATATGGCCACATTCGTTGAATAGTTTGTGATAATATGCCCAAATTTGGCACATGCCTCCATCTTGTGATGGAAACCAGTGATGCCAAAGAGAGGTTCCAGTTTTTTTCACAAAAAAAACCATTTTTCATTTATTGAATGGCGAAAACACATGTTTTTCATGAAGCGGCTACAAAGAGGGTCATTCCAAACGGTGCTATTCCATGTCTATCTCAAAGTAGACCCTATTCTATGGACGGTTGCCAAAAATCATGCATTTCCGACCCTCGTAGCTACTCCCGGCCATTCAGACAACCATCGGTCGATTCTGCTGGAACCGAATGGAATTTGAACTGCGGGTCCTCCATAGCTTGCCCGGTATTTTTGCTAAAAATCATTTTTAGCTTCACAGGTAGGCATTTCATCATAGAATCACCAACACATATGCATGATCAAACCCCTAGCCATAGACGACCGACGTGACAAGTTAGACCGATTTTTTGAAAACACCATAAAAAATTCAAAAAAATTCAAAAAAATGGGAGACCTCTGTGTCACATCATCAAATGTGGCCTACCAACTAGTAAAAATATTAAACTTGGAATACCGATGTTTTCTTGATCTATTCGGTATGATTTTAACCATTATTTGCACAAAGTTTACAAAAAAAACACTAAAATTTTCTGCCGCAAAACCCAAAAGAATTTCCCTCCCACCCCAAAATTTCCCCTCCACTCTCCCAAAATTTCCCTCCCTCTCCCAAAATTTCCCTCCAAAACCTCTCCCACTAACAGGCGGGACCCACCAGCCCCTCTCCCACTAACCCGCGGGATCCCTTCTCCTCCCTCCCAAAATTTCCCTATTCCACTACCTTCTCCTCCTTCCCACGACCGCGCCGCCCCACCGCCACTCCGCCGTCCCTCCCCTACTCCGTGCCGCCCCTCCCCTGCTCAGCGCCGCCCCATCCCTCCCCTGCTCTTCGCCGCACCGCCACTACTCCCCTCTCCCCAACGACGGCACCATCGACGACATCGCCCGACTGATAACCCTAGTCCTCCACGACGGCGGCCACATCGACGACGAGCACCGCTTCACCATCGACGACGGCAGCCACATCTACCGCTACATCATCTACCAGGTACTTCTGCCCTCGCTCCATCTCCCCTCGATCTTCTAGGGTCAGGGTAGATTTTCTAGGGTTTGGTAGATCCTCGTCATGGGTTCTTCTACGGTTCATGGGGATGGATTGATGGGGATAGGGATGGTTCGGTAGGTCCATGGGGTTAGGGTTAGGGTTCATCTGGTACACGTTGCTCTCTGGTTCATGGGGTTCTGGATGGGGATGGATCTCCTTCTTTTCTTGTTCATGGGGAAGGATTGATGGTGATTCTTGTTCAGGCTGGATCTCCTGGTTTCGTGTATTTATGCAACATGGCTAACCTATTGATGGGGTTAGGGTTCTTGTTGCACGCCATGGGTTAGGGTTCATGTTGTTGCTGCTCATGTTGTAGATAGAGTAGAAGTTGCTGCTCATGTTGTAGATGGAGTAGAAGTTGTTGTGGCTGCTCATGTTGTTATTGCCTACTAAAATCTGTTAATGCCTTGTTATTTTACTACAAGAAGTTGTTGTGTATGCTCATGTTATCTAGTACAGGCCTGCCATGCTCATATTTGCCTTGAACAACTCCTATTGCATGTAGTTTGCTAGCTCTAAACATTGCATCATGAATCTGTTTTTGCCATGAACTGTGTATTTCACTAAGTCTAGAAATCTGTATCACTTGTCAGTTAGCCATGTTGTTTTTCTAATGATATAAGAAGTTTTAGAAATAGTTCAGTAAGCCTTTTTTGTACTCAATGTTATCAACTATCATTCCATTTCATTTGTTTCCTTGTTTGAGTTCTTCATCATAATTAAATGTTGCATATAAATTGCCATGTTGATGTAGTGAAGATATTAAGAGATGCTTCATATCTTTCCAGTGTACATGCATGCTTGTTTAGTGCACTTACTGTTGGGGAACGTCGCATGGGAAACAAAAAATTTCCTACGCACACGCAAACCTATCCATGGTGATGAGAATCTACGAGAGGGAGAGTGGATCTATGTACCCTTGTAGATCGCTAAGTAGGAAGCGTTAATAAACGCGGTTGGTGTAGTCGAACTTCTTCGTGATCCAAATCGCCGAGTGTCCCGCGATCTCATCATGATCCGTCCCGCGATCCAATCATGATCCGTCTCGCAAACTCATCATGATCCATCCCGCAAACTCATCACGGTCCGTCTCATGATCTTGATCACGATCTGTCCCGCGAACTCATCACGATCTGATCCGCAATCTCATCACGAACCGTCTCGTGATCTCGATCACGGTCCTTCCGATCTAGCGCCGAACGGACGACACCTCCGCGTTCAGCACACGTGCAGCTTGATGACGATCTCCACCGTCTCGATCCAGCAAGAGGAGGTGGGGAGGAGAGAGAGTTAACTGGAAGCATGACGGTGCTCCGGTGATGGTGGTGGTGGAGCAATTCCGGCAGGGCTTCGCCTAAGCACTGCAGAAATCCGATCTAGAGGAGTACCGGTGAAACGGGTAGCACGTGGCCGTAAACTGTTTCCAAACAGCACCCAATCCACCAGTATATATAGGAGGGAGATAGAGGAGGGCTGGCACAAGGAGAAACCCCAATAGGGGTCGGCCGAACTAGAGGGGGAGGAGTCCTACTCCTCCTCCACTCCTAGTAGGACTAGGACTCTTCCTTTTTAGCCTTTTTTCCACCTTTTCCTTTAGGACTTTTGCCTCCTGCGCCATGGTCCTTGGCGTGGCTGTTTCTCCAGCCCACTAAGGGCTGGTAATTAGTCTGCCACAGCCCATGGACCTCTTGGGGTCGAAATACCCCTCCCGGAGGTCCCCCGGTATACTACCGGCACTCCCGGTACACTACCGATGAGCCGAAAACTTTTCTGGCGACCAAACTGGGACTTCCTATATATGAATCTTTACCTCTTGACCATTCTGGAGCTCCTCGTGACGTCTGGGATCTCATCCAGGACTCTGAACAACCTTCGGTCACCACCATACATAACTCTATACGACCGAAACGTCACCGAACATTAAGTGTGCAGACCCTGCGGGTTCGAGAACTATGCAGACATGACCGAGACACCTCTACGGCCAACAACCAATGGAGGGACCTGGACGTCCACATTGGTTCCTACATATTCTATGAAGATCTTTATCGGTCGAACCTCTATGTCAAGGATTCAGTTAATCCCGTATAACGTTCCCTTTGTTCTTCGGTATGTTACTTGCCCGAGATTCGATCATCGTTATCTCCATACCTAGTTCAACCTTGTTACCGGCAAGTCTCTTTACTCGTTCCGTAATACAAGATCCCTCAACTAACAATTAGTCACATTGCTTGCAAGGCTCATTGTGATGTTGTATTACCGAGTGGGCCCTGAGATACCTCTCCGTCACACGGAGTAACAAATCCCAGTCTCGATCCATGCCAACTCAACAGACACCATCGGAGATACCTGTAGAGCACCTTTATAGTCACCCAGTTATGTTGCGACATGTGATACACACAAGGCACTCCTCCGATATTCGTGAGTTGCATGATCTCATGGTATAGCAACACATACTTGACATGCGAAAAACAGTAGGAATAAACTGACACGATCATATGCTACGTTTGTAGTTTGGGTCTTGTCCATCACATCATTCTCCTAATGATGTGACCCCGTTATAAAATGACATCTCATGTCCATGGCTAGGAAACCTTAACCATCTTTTGATCAACGAGCTAGTCTATTAGAGGCATACTAGGGACATGGTGTTGTCTATGTATCCGCACATGTATCTGAGTTTCCGATCAATACAATTATAGCATGGATAATAAACGATTATCATGAACAAGGAAATATGATAATAACTAATTTATTATTGCCTCTAAGGCATATTTCCAACAGTCTCCCACTTTCACTAGAGTAAATAATCTAGTTCACATGACCATGTGATTCGCATTGTTATGAATCTAACACCCAATGAGTTGTGGGGCTCGATCATGCTTTGCATGTGAGAGAGGTCTTATAGTCAACGGGTCTGCGATATTCAGATCCGTGTGTACTTTGCAAATCTCTATGTCAAACCGTAAACACCGCTACCACACTCCACTTGGTACTACTTCCAAATGGCTGCTCCACTATACGTATCCAGATTGCTACTACTAGTCATCCGGACTAGTGCTAAAGCTTGCATCAACGTAACTCTTTACGACGAACTCTTTATCACCTCCACAATCGAGAATCATCTCCTCAGTCTTTTAGTTACTAAGGATAATCTTAACCGCTGTCCAGTGATCCACTCCTTGTTCACTCTTATACCCCCTGACGAACTCATGCCAAGGTACACACATGTTCGGTACACAGCATGGCATACTGTACAGAGCCTATGGCTAAGGCATAGGGGACGACGTTCGTCCTTTCTCTTTCTTCTGGCGTTGTCGAGCTTTGAGTCTCACTCAACTTCACACCTTACAAATCATACGAGAACTCTTTCTCTTACTGATCCATTCTAAACTCCTTCAAAATCTTGTCAAGGTCTGTACTCATTGAAAGTCTCATCAAGCATCTTGATCTATCTCTATAGATCTTGATGCTCAACAATTAGGTATTTTCATCCAGGTCTTCCTTTGAAAATCACTTTTCAAACAACCATTTATGCTTTCCAGAAATTCTACATTATTTCCGATCAACAATATGTCAACCACATATACTTATCAGAAATTCTATAGTGCTCCCACTCACTTTATTGTAAATACAAGTTTCTCATAAACTTTGTATAAACCTAAAAACTTTGATCACCTCATCAAAGTGTATATTCCAACTCCGAGATGCTTGCTTCAGTCCATGGAAGGATCACCGAAGCTTGCACACCTTTTAGCATCCTTAGGACTGACAAAACCTTCTGGTTGTATCACATACAACCTTTCCTCAAGTAAACCGTTAAGGAAACGATGTCTTGACATCCATCTGCCAGATTTCATAATTTGAAAAATGCAGCAACTGCTAAAAGAATTCCAACAGACTTTAGCATCGCTACGAGTGAGAAAGTCTCATCGCAGTCAACTCTTTGAACTTGTCACAAACAACTTTGCAACAAGTCGAGCTTTACAAATAGTGATATTTACCATTAGTGTATGTCTTCATTTTAAAGATCTATTTGTACTCAACGACTTTCCGTCCAACGAGCAAGTCTACCAAAGTCTATACTTTTCATACATGGATCCTATCTCAGATTACATGGCCTCCAACCATTTGTCGGAATCCGGGCCCATCATCGCTTCTCCACAGCTCGTAGGTTCATCGTTTTTCCAACAACATGACCTCGAAGACAGGGTTGTCGTACCGCTTAGGAGTAGTACACATCCTTGTCGACCTATGAAGTTTGATAGTAACTTGATCCTGAAGCTTCATGATCATCATCATTAACTTCCTCTTCAACTAACGTAGGCTTCACAGAAACATCTTTCTGCGTTGCGCTACTCTCTGGTTGAACAAAGGTTTAACAACCTCATCAAGTTCTATCTTCCTCCCACTCAATTCTTTCGAGAGAAACATTTCCTCGAGAACGGATCCGTTTTATCAACAAACACTTTCGAGAAAAACAGTAGCAATAAACTGACCCGATCATATGCTACGTTTGTAGTTTGGGTCTTGTCCATCACATCATTCTCCTAATGATGTGACCCCGTTATCAAATGACATCTCATGTCCATGGCTAGGAAACGTTAACCATCTTTTGATCAACGAGCTAGTCTATTAGAGGCATACTAGGGACATGGTGTTGTCTATGTATCCACACATGTATCTGAGTTTCCGATCAATACAATTATAGCATGGATAATAAACGATTATCATGAACAAGGAAATATGATAATAACTAATTTATTATTACCTCTAGGGCATATTTCCAACACTTACATGTTTGCTTTATTAATAACACTACCTCACTACATTGTTGATCCATCAAGTTTGCTTCACATGTATTCCATGTATATGCATGCTGGTCCAATTTTTTTCCTTTATTGATACAAGTGCGTCATTTTACTTTATCCCTTTTGTATCTGATTGTTGTTTACTCTTTTTTGCAAGCACCACCTCAAGATCATCCATGGCAAGGATGACAATGTCAAGTAATCGGCCAACCGTTGGTATGCAGCTTGCTCCTTGTGGTTATACTGTCAGTTTTATAAAATATGTGTCTTAATATGATCAGTGAAATGTATTGTTGCAATCTGAATAAGCTTTCTTAATTGTGCAACTAGATTAAATGTTTGATTTCTTAATTGTGAATAATCTGAATAATCTATCTTAATTGTTCAACTAGGATTAAATGTTTGCCATCTCAATTGTGAATAATCTGAATAAGCTGTCTTAATTGTGCAACTAGGATTAAATGTTCGTTGTCTTAATTGTGAATAATCTGAATAAGCTGTCTTAATTGTGCAACTAGGATTAAATGTTTGCTGTCTTGATTGTGAATAATATGAATAAGCTGTCTTAATTGTGAATAAGATGTCTTAAATTTTTGCTGTTAGTCTTTCGTACCCGGATGACTAGGATTAAATGGTAATAAAATCTTATAGGATATTTTTGGCTGTCTGTCCATGCATTCCAACCATTCTCCTAATAATTATGTTTCCTTTATCAAGCAAAGAGGATCTTCTCACCGAGTACGAGAAGGTTAGGGCTAGAAATATCATGAGGAACAATCTGATGTTCCAGTCTCTTGGCTTCGGTGCAATAGCGTCGATGATTAGGAATTCGAATGTTCTACAAGAAGGTAGAACTGAAGAGGTTCAAGAACATAGTGGAGTTATCAATGATGACCTAGAGTATAGTCCTAAGGAGGATGGAGTTATTGATGGGGAGGAAGTGGACGATGTAGTAGTGCAGAAGACTATTAAGGTGCAAACTATGTCTTGCTTTGACGGTTGTGGTTCTTGTATGCTCTGTGTTTCCTTGTGATCACATATTTGTCTTGTGATCTAATGCTTTTTTCCGTGCTATTTATACGAGGCACTAAAGTCTCTAAAGAAGAGGCCTGCTGTTAAGGAGACAGTCAACAAGAAGAGGAAGAGCTCAGAAACATCTCTTGCAATGCCTCGAGGAAGGGTGATGGCCCCACCTCCAGGACAAACAAAGACGACCCTGGAACCTGATGAACTGGCCCTTGCTAGATTCACGAGGCAGAAAGAAAACATGTCGGCTGTGATGGACCATCAGGAAAGAACGCTGCGCATGGACTCTGAGAGCTCGGTGCAAATGGGTGATGAGTTTCCGCCCATGGATGATGAAACCATTGTCTGCATGGATGAAAGAGGCACTATCTACCTAGATGAAGGAGGAGCTATCTGTATGGATGAAGCAGGCACTGTCCACACAGAGCTTAGCCCTGTTGCACCTTCTATTGGCAGGAATGTTATCATCAGTGAAGAAGAACACCAGCTTGTGCCTCAATCAGGCAAATTCACCTTTGCAATGCTCTCTTTTACTAGTGCATTTTCCAAATGGAAGTGATCATGTATGGTTACCTATTTAGCAGAACCATTCCTGCATTTGTCGATTTCTCTTCAAATTTATGAGTTCAATTTCATTTTCAGATGCATTGACTACCATGCTTTGACAGAGAAAGGGCAAAGGGCTACAGAAAATCACCAAGTCGCTTGGTAGTAAGGTGCCTATCCAAATTGCCGAAGGGATGAAGCATCCAGAGAAGCCCCTGCAGGCAGTAAAGCTTGCTTCTGAGCGTGGACTCGTTGCAAGAACCCATCTGCCAGTTCATTCTCACTTCAAGGAATACAGAAAAGACTCTAATCTAATGGCGGACTACATTGGGAAAGTTGCTGTAAGCTACTTGTTTTGTAGTTGATGTGCTATCTTTTTTCTGTTACACCTACGTATAATCACTAATATTGTTCCTACCTTGTTTGCTGTCCTGATAGGAAAATTTTGAGATGAACGCCGACTCGGATATCATCAAGACCGCTTGCAAAGATATTCTGCAGAAAAATTCAAAGAATAGACGCCATCAGATCAAGAAGAAGTATTTTGATACCGCAGCAGGAAACAAAGTCAGCATCAACTCTCCGGTGCCGGATCTGACAGACCGTGAATGACAAGCTCTGGTGGAGATGTGGTCTACCCCAAGATACAAGGTTTGTCTCTCCTTTGTTTGCTACTTTATGTTCTGCACATGATATGCAGTGCTAGATCATGCTGACAGTATGCTTTTTTTGTAGGAAACCTGTGTGTCGAACAAGATGAATCGAGAAAAAGTTGTGTACCATCAGACAACTGGTTCCACAGTACACAACACACAATTTTGCCACTATGAGAACTTTTGTCTAGAGACCTGACCGTTTGATCCTCTTTGAATAACATTTTTGATTCTTGCCGAATAACATTTTGATTTATGTTGGAAATCATTTTAGAAAGAAGAGCGGAAGGGTGAGGAGCTGTCTGCGATTGACTTGTTCAAGGACACCCACAATAGCAAGAAGCACGGGTTTTTTGAGCCAGTAAAGAAAGCTATATTAAGTCACTCCATGCTTTGTCCAGCCAGTTCAAACTTTTGTCTAGATTTGGTATGCTTTGAGGCTCTTTGCTAGAGCCTAAGACATGTTTGATGTTGTTTGATTCACAATTCTGTCGTGCCGTGTTTTGATTCACAACCAGTTCAAACTTCTGTCATGCCCTGTTTGATGTTGTTTGACTGGTTTGTCCAGCCAGTTCAAACTTCTAGAGCCTAAGATAGGTTTGATGCTGTTTGACCAGTTTGTCCAGTCAGTTTAAACTTCTGTCATGTACTTTTTGAGTCACAGCCAGGAAGAACAAAAACTATATTCCATGCTTTGAAGTTGTTTGCTATTGCCTAAGATAGGTTTGCTATCTCAACAAAGATATCAGAATTTGTTGTATAGTTCTAAAGAAAGATAACAGAATTTGCTGTAGCTATTTGTTGTATTTTTTATGATATGGTAAAATATCTACATATAGATTTTGTGTGCTGGTTTGGTTACTTCAAATAATTCATTTTGTGTGCTGGTTTGGTGGCATTCTTGTTTTGTTTCTCTTGCTTGGTTTGGTTTGCAAAATGTGAAATAGACCTGCCACTAATGTCTATCATTTTCCTCCATATGCTAGCTTGAGATGGAGAAAAAGAAGGACGTGCCGGTACCAGATGGTGAAGTGCCAAAGTCTGCTGTTGAAATTGTTGACGAAGTGCTTAAGACCGAAGTAAAGCGAAGCACATTCCTCATGAATGTTGGGCTCCGGTCATGTATGAATAACTCGGGCAAAGCAAGTGCTGCTGTGGCTGCTCATGTTCGTGATCTTGAGCAGAAGTTGGAGAGGTCAGAGCTTCAAGCATAATTGATGCAAGAAGAACTGGCGGAAATCAAGATGAACGCGGAAGAAGTTGAAGCTGCACGCGACAAGGAACTGGAGCTGCTGCACAAGAAGGCTCAAGAACAGGATGAGAAGTTAGCCCACTTGATGGCTCTCTTTGGAGCTAAAGCATTATGATGGCTGAAGCATCATCGAAGCTCTATGCTCATTTTGGTGAAGATGTGAAGTTTAACCTATCGTAGGACCTGTTTTAGATAGATGGCTCATTTTGGTGATGCAGAACTGGTGAAACTGTGAAGTTTTGTAGTTTGTGAACCTGTGAAGTTATGCAGTTTGTGAACCTGTGAAGTTATGCATTTTGTGAAAGTGTGAAGTTATGCATTTTGTGTGAATTATTTGAGTTTTGTTTGGACCATTTTGTGAAGCTGAGCACCTAGTTCACAGGATAATTATTGAATTGGGCTCTAGCCTTAGTTGGACCGCAAAAAGGCCGAGGCCCAAACAAGAATTAGACTAAAATGTCTTGGGCCTAAAAGAGTTGACTATAAAAAAAACTAGTCTGTAAAGGGCTGCATCCAAGAAAATAAAAGGCCAAGGCCCAAACCAGAACTACACTAAAAAGGCCAAGGTCCAAAAAATAGTTGACTAGGAAAAAAAGTTGACTGCAAAAGGCTACATCCTAGAAAATAAAAGGTCAAATTATTGGGCCAGGCCCATGCAGCTAAGCAAAATAAAGAGGAAAAAACATAAAATGGGCTGAATTTTTGGGCTTGGCCCATGTAGGCCGTCGAAATGGACCGGTCTGATTCTAATTTACGACCTTCTCATTTGGTCATAATGATGCCACGTCAGCTTGCCACAGTGGATTTGACGTGGCGTGGGCGGATAGCTAGTGACCAAAAAATGGTCGTTGAACCTATGACCTTTTTTTTGGTCATAAACTTCTATGACCTTTTCAGAAGAAAGGCCGTTAATTTTCATTCTTGAACCTCAGCTTTTGACCATCCGTTTTTGGTCACAAAAAGGTCACAAACGGAAAATAGTGACCATTCAGTGACCAATAGTGAAGGTCACAAGGTAGCATATTTCTTGTAGTGCTCTCCCTCAAATAAAATTGCAACAACGATCGACCTAGTTTTCAGTTGCCTAGGGACAAATCCTTCTCTTGTATTACAAAAAGCCCTCTACTAAAACAAACTAACTTAATTGTTCTTTATGTAAACAACCCATAACTTTTATTTACGCATTCTTTATTATCTTGCAAACCTATCCTATGACACCTACAAACTACTTTTATTTCCTGTACTAGGTAAAATGAACATTGTTGCGCGTAGAGTTGTATCGGTGGTTGATAGAACTTGAGAGAATTTTAATTCTACCTTTAGCTCCTCCTTGGGTTTGACACACTTATTTATTAAAAATTCTACAAATGACCCCTATACTTGGGGGGGGGGGGTTATCAATACCTTTTCTCGCACCCTTGCTAGGGAGCAATAACGTAAGGTGAATATTCTCATGTGTGCTTGTTTGCTTTATATCTAAGTAATTTTTTTATATTTTAAATTATTTAATATATTTCATTATGGATATGGAGCATGAAAGACCAAAAAAATTAGTTGTACTTGCTACTCATGGAGATGGGGAACCTCCTATAACCCTCGATGCTGGTTTTGCCTGGAACATTAATTACTTCTTTGGTAATCCTAATAAATCTCCATTCAACATGATAATGAGATACAATTTGGATCAACGTCAGTACTTTAGGGATATCGCTTGACTCTAAAAGGGAAACTCTTATGAGATCAAATAAAAATGCTATGTTGGTATGCTTTGAATATGTTCACTATGCATGATTATACTTACTACTCCAAGATGGAGGTTTCACACCTTCAATTTGCATGTGAATTGAAGGATAATGATACCTTTGCTTCTTATGCCAATGGTATATATGATCCCTATGATGTGGCACAAATATAAGAATTTGTTGCTTTTAATTGTGCATGTGAACTTTTTTCTTTGTTTGAAAAGTATGATACTACTCTTTATAAATATGATTTTTTCCATAGTGAAGTATTGCTATGAAAACTATGATTCTAATGCCTATATTAATGATTATATTAAGAAAGGATCCGCTGTCCAAAAAGAGACTAATATTTTGCAGGAATCCATGGAAGAAGAAAATTGATGAAATTATGAGCTTGTTAGATGAAAAAGATGAGGAGGAGAGCGAATAACGAAAGGAGGAAGAGCCAATTGATCACCCGTTCCCACCTTCTAATGAGAGTAACTCTTTACCTCATACATGTTTATGTTACCTTCATGCTTACCGGCGGATCAATGCTATGTTGATAATTGTTATGATCCCTTGGATTCATTTGAAATACCCCTTTTTGGTGAACTTGATGCTTGCTATGCTTATGGCCATGAGACCGATATGGATTATGCTTATGGAGATGAACTTGCTATAGTTCCTTATTTTAAGAATTAAGTTGTTGCTATTTCACACACACACGACAGTCCCATTATCTTTTTGAATTCTCCCAACTACACTATATCAGAGAAGTTTGTTCTTATTGAGGATTTTATTGATGGGTTGATACGTCCATTTTGCATTATGTTTTCCTATTGATATTTATTATGTTTTGGGTCATTATTTCAGTTTATGATGTAATCGTAATGCCTTCTCTGTCTTATTTTGCAAGTTTCACACAAAGAGGGAGATTGCCAGCAGCTGGAATTCTGGACCTGAAAAGGCTACAACAAAGTTGGATATTCTCCACAGGTCCAAAGGACCTGAAAACTTATGGAAAATTATTTTGGAATTTATAAAAAATATTGACAGAAGAAATACCAAGAGGGGGGCCACTAGAGAGTCATGAGCTCAGGGGGCACGCCCAACCTCTAGGGCGCGCCTATTGAGCTTGTGGCTCCATTAGTAGGCCTCTGGGGCCCATCTTCCTCTATATGATGCTATTTCCCTAGAAAAAACTCATAACAGCACTTTCGGTATGAAGCACCAACATCTCGAGGTGAAACCTGGGCAGGAGCACTTTTGCTCTCCGGCGGAGCAATTCTATCGGGGATACTTCCCTCCGAAGGGGAAAATCGAAGCCATCGACATCACCAATGATCCTCTCATCGTGGGAGGAGAAATCTTGATCAACATCTTCACCTGCACCATCTCATCTCAAACCCTAGTTCATCTAATGTATTCAATCTTTGTATCAAAACCTCAGATTGGTACCTCTGGGTTGCTAGTAGGGTTGATTACATCTCGTAGTTGATGCTAGTTGGTTTATTTGGTGGAAGATTAAATGTTCATATCGATAAGCATATTAAATACCTTCTGATATTGAACATGAATATGATTTGTGAGTAGTCCCTTTTGTTCTTGAGGACATGGTAGCAGTCTTGTTATAAGTAATCATGTGAAGTTAGTATTCGTTTGATATTTTGATGATATGTATGTTGTTCTTCCTTTAGTGGTGTCATCTGAATGTCAACTACATGACACTTCACCACACTTGGTCCTAAGGGAAGGCATTGGCAAGTAGTAAGTAGATGATGGGTTGCCAGAGTGACAGAAGCTAAAACCCTAGTTTATGTTATTCCGTAAGGGGCTGATTGGGATCCATATGTTTCATGCTATGGTTAGATTTATCTTTAATATTATTTCATATTTGCGGATTCTTGCGAGAGGGGGTAATCATAAGAGGGATGCTTGTTCAATTAAGAACAACACCCTACCACCGGTCCAACCACTTATCAAATTATCAACGTGACAAACGCGAATCAACTAAACATGATGAACATGACTAGATGAGAATTCCCATGCGTCCTCAAGAATTATTTGCTTACTATAAGAGAACTTTCTGGGTTGTACTTCTCTACAAAAGGATTGGGCCACCTTTCTGCACCTTTGTTACTATTGTGACTTGTTACTTGTTATGAATTGTTGTGCTAGAAAACTATGAGTTACTGCTACTTTCAGTACTTGAAGAGAATAACTTGCCGAAAACCACTTGTAATTTCCTTCTGCTCCTTGTTGGGTTCAACACTCTTACTTATCGAAAGGACTACGATTTACCCCGGCCCCTGTACTTGTGGGTCATCAAGACTCTTTTCTTGCGCCGTTGCCGGTGAGTGAAGCACCTTTGGTGAGTGGAATTTGGTAAGGGAACATTTTATTACGTTCTGAAATTTACTGGCACTTGTTACTATGAAAAGTAATCCTTTGTCGGGTTTGTTTGGGGAATCTTCACCTCGTACGGAAGAAACAAGAGTTTCCCCTCAACCTACTGAACCTACTGAAAATATTTATTATGAAATTTCTTCGGGTATGTTAGAGTAATTGCTAGCTAATCCTTATGCAATAGATGGAACAATACATCCTGATATGCAGTTTATCTATATAGATGAAATTTGTGGATTGTTTAAGCTTGCAGGTTTATCCGAGGATGGAGTTAAGAATAAATTATTCCCTTGATATTTTGGGGTAAAGATATTGACATGGTTTAGGCTATTGGATGGTACTTGAACATGGGACTGGAATCCATTGAAGCTGGAATTTCACCAGAAAATTTATCCTATGTGTCGGGGATATGACCCCGCGGTATAACCCGCCATTTGGGTCGGGTTAGACCATGAGCTGCTTAAGAAGCATATGCTCGATGGGTTGTAGAGGTGATAGAAAGGCAAGCAAGAAGACTTACCAAGTAAGCCGCCTAGCGACCCAATACATGAAGACGACGAATCAAGGCCCATAAGGTGGAAGATGCCAGAAGCTTTCCTAACTTGCGAGACGAGATAAGGTAGAATTGTAATAGGTCACTAGACATAATATGGATCAGACTCTTGTAAACCCGGGGGCCTCTACCTGTATATAAAGGTGAGCCCTTGAGGTCAATAGTGTAGGTGAGAAACTCTCGAAAGCTAGGTCAGCCATTCCACACCCTTGTAATCGAGATCCCCATCAATATAGACACCAAAGCAGGATGTAGGCTTTTACCTCCATTGGAGGGTCCGAACCTGTGTAAATCCATCTCTCATTCCTTATCAACCCCTTCGAGTCGCGACACAGCGGCAATGGCCTCACACCTAAGTTCTCCTATGAGAACATCTGCGGTGACAAAACCACGATAGTTGGCACCCACCATGGGGCCTTCGCATGGTGGAGTTGATTTCTCAGAGGGAGCTCTACCAGTGTTTTCGAGCTTTGCGGTGGCTCAGATGCACAAGAGCCACATCAACAAGCTTTTCCTTGACAATGGGGCCCCGATGCTAACTCATTCAAGTCTAGGTACCGGGTCCCCTTCTGCAAGATTGAAGTCTTCACCGGCAAGACCGACACATCAATGCCCGAGCCAGACATTTGCACTGACATCATCGAGTCGGCTCGGCATGTTCGACCCGACCAACATCAAGCCAGCTGTCGTCACGTCGTCGTAGGTTTCACCCAAGGAGTCAGCCTTCCGGACGAGTCAACAGATGGCGAAGGTATCCCTATTCTATTCGATGGGAAGTCATCCATGGGAGACACAGAGTCAATTTGTGCTCTTTACGATGGGAGACTTGGGGGCTGCTCGGATGAGGATCCTGACAAGGAGTCATATCAGCCGCCTCGCCAGGTCACCATCTACATGGCAGGGACTACGGTGGCACAAGATCCATCTACGGTAGTTGCTACAAACGGCTCAGGCGGGTCAGGCAAGACGCCGTCTTAGGCCATGAGCGACTTGATGGTTGAGATGGCCAAACTCGTGGAGAGTCCTGTCATTGCAGAGAATCAGGAAGCTCGTAACGCGAAACTAGTCAAGCTTCATGGCTATATGACCAAGGTTCAAGAAGAGATTGACGCTGAAAATACCCGTTTGGATGAAGTGCAGGCTCACCTCCATGACAAGTCTGAATGTTTGAGGGTTGAGGATTGGAGGCTAGGGCTTCACCGGGATGCTTCTAAGGCAGTTCACCACAGGAGACACCAGAGCCGGCTTCCTATAGGCCTCGAGCCAACACAACTATTCGCTAGGCTAGCAACACCAGTAGCAGGCCAGGATCTGCCTCGTCACGAAGAACAACAGATTGCGTAGTTCATCAACCACCTTTTCAATCACTGACTCGACATTTACAGACATCGCAAGGCCACTTCTCCAACCCCGTCGACAATATGTGGGCAACAACGTGCAATTTAGAGGCACTCCCGATTCGGGGGAACACCCCAATTGAGATAGAGGCAAGGAGCGCCACCAAGATGCTAAAAACAACGGTGGTACAACAAGCACAATACTCTTACAACCGCGATCAGATGCACTCTATGTCGTGTGCCAGCAAGAGCCGCCATGAGGAGTCTCCGGCTGTTTCCAGTAGAGGGCGCCAATGGCAGCCCCGGGTTTCTCCTACCCGGCCTGTGTTACCCGACGCTCAAGCGGTAGTTGACGCGGCCAGAGCAACCTGATAAGTCTCCAACGTATCTATAATTTACGAAGTATTCATGCCATGTTTACAATAATTATATATGATTTTGGTATGATTTTATTAGAACTAACCTGGACTGAAGTTGTTTTCAGCAGAACTACCATGGTGTCGTTTTTTGTGTAGAAATAAAAGTTTTCGGAATGGGCTGAAAATTTACTATGATTTTTTTGGACCAAAAGAGACCCCCGAAGCAATGGAGTTGGGCCAAAAGAGCCACGAGGAGGTCACAAGCCTGTCAGGCGTGGCCACCCCCTAGCCGCGCCTAGCAGGCTTGGCACCGCCTCGTGGCACCCCTTGACGTGATTCCAACGCCACAAATTCCTATAAATATAGAAACCTCCGAAAAGAACCTAGATCAGGAGTTCCACTGCCACAAACCTCCAGAGCCACGAAAAACTAATTGGGAGTTCCGCTGCCGTAGGGGGAAACCATTACCGGAGGCCATCTTCGTCATCCTGGCGGTTTCCATGACGAGGAGGGAGTAGTTCACCCTCGGGGCTGAGGGTATGTACCAGTAGCTATGTGTTTGGTCTCTCTATCTCTGTCGTGCTTTTGAGATGGCACGATCTTGATGTACCCGGAGCTTTATTGATATAGATGAATCATATGGATTTTTCCCCTCTCAATCTTCTTATGATTAATTGAGTTTTCCCTTTGAAGTTTTCTTATCGGATTGAGTCTTTAAGAATTTGAGAACACTTGATGTATGTATTGCGATGGGATATCCGTGGTGACAATGGGATGTTCTATTGATCCACTTGACATATGTTTTGGTGATCAACTTGCGGGTTCCGTGATCATGGGAATCTATGCATAGGGGTTGGCACACGTTTTTGTCTTGACTTTCCGGTAGAAACTTTGGGGCACTCTTTGAAGTTCTTTGTGTTGGATTAGACATGATGAATCTGAAATTATGTGATGCATATAGTATAATCAAGCCCATGGGTACTTGTGGTGAAATTGGAGTATCTAGGTGACATTATGGTATTGGTTGATGTGTGCCTTAAGGTGTTATTTTAGTATGAACTCTAGGGATGTTCGTGACACTTATAGGGATAACTCATAAGATTGATCAGAAAATATAACTTTGACATGGTTTCGTACCCTACAATAATTTCTTCATTTGTTCTCCGCTATTTGTGACTCTGGAGTGAACTATTTGTCGCACGAGAGGGACTTATATAAGATTCAACTATGTTAATATTGTTGAGAGAAATTGCACTAGTGAAAGTATGGACCCTAGGCCTTGTTTCCAAGAATTGATACAATGTTTTGCTCGCTATTTACTATTTGTTACCTTGTTGTTCTTATATTTTCACATTAAAAAAACCTATATCTAACATCCATATTGCACTTGTATCACCATCTCTTTGCCGAACTAGTGCACCTATACAATTTGCCACTGTATTGGGTGTGTTGGAGACGCAAGAGATTTCTTGTATTTGATTGCAGGGTTGTTTGAGAGAGACCATAGTTATCCTGCACCTCCCACGGATTGATAAACCTTAGGTCATCCACTTGAGTGAAAACTGCCACTATCCTACAAAACTCTGCACTTGGAGGCCCAACACGAGTCTACAAGAAGAAGGTTGTGTAGTAGACATCAAGCTATTTTCTGGTACCGTTGCCGTGTAGGTGAGTGCTGGAAGGTATATATTTAGATCTTGCAATCAAATATTTTAGTTTCTTGTTTTGCACTAGTTTGGTTTTATAAAAGAAAACTACGAAAAATGGAATTGAGGTTGCCTCATACGCTTCATCTTTTAATGTCTTTTGTGAAAATGATGGAAAGGAAAATTGTGCTCAAGTGTTAGAAGAACAAGTTATTAAAATGTTTCGCACTAAATCTTTGAGTGATGAGCATGATTACAATGTTGTTAGTATGAATTCCCTGAATATTCATGATGCTAATTATATACAAAGACACAAGCTTGGGGATGCTACGTTTGATGAATATGATATTTTTTAGTCCCCCAAGTTTTGGTGAGCAAAACTATTATGATGATGGCATACCTCCTATCTATGATGATTATTGTGATGACACGTATGCTATAAAGAGTAATGAAAACCATGAAACTTGTTATCATGATTCTAATATTGAATGTGGTTATTTCAATCAAGTGTCACATGATAGTTATTTTGTTGAGTTTGCTCCCACTATTATGAATGACAAGAAGTTTGCTTGTGTGGAGAGTAATAAAATTTCTATGCTTGTAAATCATGAAAAGATTGCTTTATGTGCTGGTTATATTGTGGAATTAATTCATGATGCTACTGAAAATTATTATGGGGGAGGAATATATGCTTGTAGGAATTTCAATAATATCAAGTTTCCTCTCTATGTGTTGAAAGTTTTGAAGTTATGCTTGTTTTGCCTTCCTATGCTAGATGATTCTTGATACCATAAATTGTTTGCTCAAAAAATCCCTATTCATCGGAAGTGGGTTGGACTTAAATGTGCTTGTCATGAGATTCATGATGCTCTTTTGCATGTTTCAATTATTATTCCTATACGAGCATCATTGAAATCATCATGCCTAGCTAAAAGGCATTAAAGAAAAGCTCTTGTTGGGAGACAACCCAACAATTTTAATTTATGTTTTGATGTGTTGAGATGATTAAGATACTGTAGTAATCATGTTTTGTGTCTTTTATTTCAATAAAGTGCCAAGTAAAGCCTTTGGGATAGTGTGGATACTTTCTTGTTTGATTCTGTGCAAAAACATAAAGTTTTGCGTCCAGTGTATGAATTATATGCTTTTACTCGAGTGTCAAACAATTCAGTAATTTTTAAAGAACATTAATATGTAAATTCCTTGAGTTTTCCTAATTGTTCAGAATTTTTAGAGTTAGGTAAGCATGGTGATCATGTAGATCTTTACATACTGTTCTGTTTTTGACAAATTCTGTTTTGCATGCATAGTTTGCTTGTTTCAAGTGTTCCTATAGCTTATATAGAGTAATATAAATTGTGGGAATGATAGAAATAGTAGGTATCATGTGGGAATAATTATTAATCTTGTCTTGACAGTACTTAAGTGAATGATTTATATTTATTATACTAACCCATCTCACAAAGTTCCATTAAGTTTTGTGTGATTGAAGTTTTCATGTTTTGGATGAGATATCGATATAAGGTGAATAAGGAGCATCAAGGACCTAAGCTTTGTGATTCCCAATGCACCCCAAGATAATATTCAAGGAAGACTCAAGCGTCTAAGATTGGGGATGCCCCGGAAGGGATCCCCTCTTTCGTCTTCAACACTATCGGTATAAATTTCTTGGAGCTATATTTTTATTTTGTTGTTCTCTTTTAGGTTCTATTTATATTTTTCAATAAAAAGTTCCAAGAATTTCCTTAGGATGCTTGCATTGCATGTTTTGATATGTCCTGTGTAAAAACAGAAACTTCTACTGTAGTGTTTGAATTTTCATATTTTACTCGAACGTGGAAAGTTTCTGAAATTTTTACAAAGTGTTTTCATATAAATTTTTATAGAATTTCCTAAATTTTCATAAGTTTTTGAGTTACCGAAGTATACATTTTCATAAATTTCTACAGACTGTTCTGTTTAGAAAGATTGTTGTGATAGTTTTGTTATCTACTTATGCTATAGTTTCAATAGCCCATGTTGGTAGATATAAATCGTGGAAATGATAGTATACAGTACCTAATGTTTGAAAATTATTGTGCTACTTTTCTTGTCAATACATGAGGAGTTGGTCTATTATTATGTGTACTAACCTATCTCACGAGTTGTTTTCGAGTTTTGTGTGGATGAAGTTTTTGAGAATAGGTGAAACCATGATATGAGAGGATTGAAAGAGATACAAAAGCTCAAGCTTGGGGATGCCCAAGGCACCCCAAGTAAATATTTCAAGATGTCTCAAGCATCTAAGCTTTGGGATGCTACGCATCCCACCTCTCTTCATCAACAATAATTATCGGTTAGCCTATGTTGAGCCTAAATTCTAATTCGTTCACATGATGCGTGCTATTCTTGGAGTGCTATTTTTGTTTTGATTGCTGTTTAAATAAAATAATAAGATATGAAAATATTTATTGATAGAGAGAGAGAGAGATAAAGTTCTGACATAGCTACTAATTTTTTTGACTACTCATTGATCTTCACTTATATGTTTTGGAGTAGTTTTGTCATTTACTCTCGTGCTTCACTTATATCCTATGAGTAAATGGTTGAATGAATTGAATATCATAAATCTGAAATTATATATGTTTTATATGCTTATCCATGGGGAGTAATGACTCCACATATAAGAAGTATAGGTTGTAAAATTTATTAAAAGTTAGCAAACACCGCATTGGTCACTTGAACCATTCATGAAAGAATATTGGAGGAAGAGAGATTTCACATATAAATATACTATCTTGGACATCTTCTTTGATTGTGAGTACCCATTAATTATTTTGATACTTGAGAAAATTAGTTGAAGTTGGACAAGGAAGACAACATAATGAGTTATGGTTGTGTATATTTGCGTAGAAGTTGTATTGTTATGGATCCTCCAACATGTGGTGCTTGCTTCCACCTCATATTAGCCAAAACTTCCGCACCAAGTAGAAATACTACTTGTGCATCCAAACACCCTTAAACCCAAAGTTGTTCCATATGAGTCCACCATACCTACCTTTATGCGGTATTTACTTGCCGTTCCAAGTAAATTTGCATGTGCCAAACTCTAAACCTTCAAATAATATTCTGTTTTGTATGTCCGAATCGCTCATATAATGACTAGGGGCTGTCAGTATCTTCCATGCTAGGTGGGCTATTCTCACAATATGTGTTGATTCACTATCATTCATGAGAAAGTGGCTGGTAATAGGGATTCCCAGTCCCGAAATAATTTTTTTTGCAAATAATTAAACAAAACTCCCCCAGGAATGTTGTTTGTATGGATGCTACCCGTGGATTCAGCTATCCGTGGAGTGTATTGATTGGTGGAGGGGGAGTAAAAATTTACCATTCTATTTGGGAACCACCTATAATGTATCTACAATGGAAGATACTGAGATCCCTCGGTTGTTATGGTGACAATGAAAGCATACCTCCCAAAATTATTATTCATCTTTGTTTTAAAAGCTCGAGCTCTGGCACCTATGCAAATCAATGCTTCCCTCTGCGAAGGGCCTATCTTTTACTTTCATGTACTTACCTGTAACATCCCAAAATTTCATTTTGGAATGTTATGATATAGCTATGCATCTATTATCATCATTGCTTGATTGTATGTGATAGTTGAAATGCCTTTTTCTGATTTTCTGAAAGTCTTTTCCACTTTTCCTTTTGTTGCCTTCACCTATTGGAAATTTTGGTTAAATGTTCAAAATAAGAGAGGAGTAACATGACACTCCACACCAGGGTCAAATTGGTGAATTATTTGAACAAAAATAACCAGGAGTTATTTTGAAAATATTTGCAAAAAGGGTTTAAAAACAATTAGGCAATTTCTGAAAATAATATTTTTTTAAAGTCTTCAAATGACAGAATAAAAATGTTCATTAAATAGCATTTATTATTCTGTTTATTTTGATATATAATACCCCTATATTTAGAGACGATTTGAATGCTTTAAATGTTTTTGAATGTCTCTGGAAAAAACATTAAAGAAAAACAGTAACGGTTTTGTATTTAAACGGGCCGGCCCACCGGCTTTAAAAGCCGAGACCGTTACTGGTCGGCCAACCGAGCGCATTAACGCACGCTCCCTCTCGCTGACGCTGGGTCCCACCCCCGACCGACCGTTGCCCCGAACGGTCATCTCCTTCCTCTCCCCCACGCGCGCCGGAGACGTCGCCGACCGTTTCCCCCTCACCGGATCTCTCTCCTCTCTCCTCCCCCGCACCCCTCGAGCGCCGTATAAGTAGTCGGCCACTCCCCCGCATCCGTTCACCCCGAGTCCCCCTCTGTCCCTCGCCGGAAGACCGCGCAATTGCTCGTCGGAGTAGCGCCACCACCGAATCTCGCCGTCGAGCGTAGCCACCGTCTCCGTCCATCGTTCGCCCCACCGTCGCCACCAATCGACTCCGGAGAACCGTCGCCGTCGCCCGGACCACTTCACCGTCTTCCCCGACCACCGGAACGCCTCGCCGTCGTCCTCGCCGCCTTCGGATCGCCGGAGAGACCCCGACGCCGGCGACCTCTTTACCCTGTGAGCACCCCCTCCCTCCGATCCAAATCCGACGTCCCAGATTAGATCGGATTAATTCCGAACCGTTTTCTTCTTCCGACCGGTTGTCCGCCTGTAACCCTCGCACGCACCCCCCCCTTAGCCAATCGGATCGTCCCACGTAGCCCCCTGACCGTCGCAAATCATTTTTCCTTTTCTGTTTTGTTTTAATTAACAGAATGATTTCAAAATTTGTTTTGCTTATATCTTTTAATCTATTTAGTATTTTGAGTTGATTCTTTTTGCAACAGCTCAAATTTGAACTATAAAATTTGAATTTAATCAAATTTGCTCAAAATCTTCAAATCTGAATAACTAGAGTTTGAAAATAGATTTTGATATGAATCTTTTTTCTACTGTTTGGTATTAGTTAAAACTACCTTCATGCTTAGTTTGAGGCTTTTTAGGATATATTTGATTAGTGTTTTAACCAAAAACAGAATCTGCCTAGTATTATAATATAGTTTTATAAACCAATTTTAATTAGTTTAAATTTAGATTTGGTTTTAATTGTTTATTAGGTTCTGTTAGTAAACACTTAGTGCTTCACTCACTGTTAATAAAAATATAATTTTGCTTAGTTTAATTTTATTTAACATAGGAATCACAACTTCTTTTCAAATAGGCTTAATTTTGACTAAAACAACTAATTAGTAATAGTTTTGCTTTCAAACAAAGTTTTGTATAATTTAATTCTGTTTTCCTAAAACAAGCTTATTTGTAAATTATTTTCTGTTAAGAACATGTTTTTGCTAATAAATAACAAGTTTAGTTTTCATTCTTTTGATAACTAGAGTTGGTTCATATAGTGTTTATCAAAACTTTTATAAACTTTACTAAAGATTTTCCCAACAAACTTTAAATTGATTTTATTCTGTTTATTAATAAAATATTTATTTTTTCCTTGCTGTCAACAATTGTCTTGTTATTTCAAAATAGTTTTATTATGTAGTAGTGTTTTCATCATCTCCTTTGGAAAACAAAACTTTATGTGTTTTCTTACTTATGACTTGTGCATTGTTTGTCTTGATTGTTTACTAGTTCCTTGTTGATGAGTGTGTTAGCTACAATATTTTGATTGTATGCTTATTTGAGTGCATTGTTTGTTTCGTTAGATTATCCGGAGTGCGAAGCTTGTTACTTAGAGTCACTCTCGTACGAAGATCATCAATCAGGCAAGTCACCTTGATCATACTTTTACCCATGTTTCATATGCATTAGTTCTACCATCTTCCCCAATTGCATGCAAGATAGGTTAGTTGGAAACTTGGTTGCATTGTAGTAGTATCATGTGGTAGGTATCCCTCTCAACCCCCCCTTTGACAACATTGGCCCCGGGAAACGTTGTTTTACTTTTGCTATGCTATTAGTAGACGGGGTTGGTTGTGTGATTCACGAGAGTTGAGAGAGTTAATAATTTCAAGACCTACATAATGATCAAGATTTCAAGACTCCAAGTTTTCAACATACCTCTGGGTGGATGATGGTTGAACGGCGCCCTGGAGAAACCAGTGGTTAGCCTAGGTGATGCTGGAGATGGCCAGTATTCACGCGGAAAGATCCACCCAGGCACAAAGAGATGGATGGATGCTTCAAAACCCAAGGCTTACCTACACAGCCACAAGTCATTATGGGCTGTGGCTTGGTTGGACATCGTGGGGACCCTGGACAGGCGGTGCTACGAGATGTAGAAGAACGGTAGGAAAGGATGGGCACCGTCAGAGTCGCAGGGAAACCCTTTGGAAGACCATGTTTTGGTCATCCGTTTCTCAAACACCCTGAAGTGCGAGAAATCAAATGGAGGCGACCAAATCTTGTGGGGAACGTGTGCAAAACTCTACAGAGTACTCAAACCTAATCGATTAGCCGTGTCCACGGTCATGGACGACTTGAGCCAAAGGAATTGGAATTTCCGGAAACCTCAACACAAATGAATATGATGTTGTGGGAATTAACAATTTGGGAATGAGAATTGGTTGGTGGAACCATCTCATTAATCAACCAACTTAGTAATATTTTGCTTAACCCCTCTCTTGATGTAGGAAAAACTTGGCTTTACGCAAAAACTTACACCTCCAACTGCCATATAAGCATATAGACTAGCTGATTATTTTCACCCCCCTCTCTTGTGACTTTGTCGGCATATTCCATATGCTGACCTACACGGCTGCAACGTATCATGTTGCAGAGTATTTTTCCGACCAGGAGTGAGGACACGTTCTATGCTCAGTGAGATGCCCTTGGAGTCTGATGGACTCACCTATCTTCGACGCTTCCGCAAGACTTAGATATTCTCATGAGTTGGCCTTGGCCACTTTATTGTAATTTTTATTGTAATAAAGGACTCGATATGAGATTTCGATTAATATAATGCTGTGTGATTTCCCTTTGATATATACATTGATGTACCGTGTGTGTACCAGCATGATCTTGGGATGGTACGGAAACACCGGAGACTTGACCTTTCAGGTCGGGTCGCTACATTACCTTTTTGCAAGAGTCATGGTGATCTTCACCACTTCCTATATTTTTCCTTTTTCTTTTACCAAGCATCATGTGTTGGGGAAGGATCCAAGCATATATGTCCATTCAAATATATTTGATCATGAATGATTATTGTTGACAATTGTCTATATGTTAAATAAGTTGGGAGGCGAAACATTAAACCCCTATCTTTCTCTGTGTTCGATGGATGCTATTTGTTCTAAAAATATGCTTTGAGTGCTAGCAATCATGGAAGACTATATGATAGTTGAGTATGTGGAATTTGCTAAATCAAAGCTCTTACATAGACCCTTCCCGAAAAGTAGGTGAATTGCAATTGTTTGGTGACTGAAAGCATAGTTTGTTAGTCTATACTTTGACATGTGGATAGCTTGTTATTTCATTATTAGAAGTTTTATGAGATGAGCCACTGTTTATGATACAAAATGATGCTAGAAAAAGTGATTGGAATTATCATAGATCAAACTTGTGCACTTGCTACCATTCACACTTCATAAATTATTTCCTTTATAATTTACCTACTCAAGAACGAGCAGGAATTAAGCTTGGGGATGATGATACATCTCCAACGTATTTATAATTTATGAAGTATTCATGCCATGTTTATAATAATTCTATATGATTTTGGTATGATTTTATTACAACTAACCCAGACTGACACTGTTTTCAGCAGAACTACCATGGTGTCGTTTTTGTGCAGAAATAAAACTTCTCGGAATGGGCTGAAAATTTAGTATGATTTTTTATGGACCAAAAGAGACCCCCAAAGCATTGGAGTTGGGCCACAAGAGCCATGAGGAGGTCAGAAGCCTACGAAGTGCGGCCACCCCACTGGCCGCGCCTAGTAGGTTTGTCACCGCCTCGTGGCACCCCTTGATGTGATTCCAACTCCCAAAACTCCTATAAATATAGAAACCTCGGAAAAGAAACCTAGATCGGGAGTTCTGCCGCTGCAAACCTCTAGAGGCACGAAAAACTAATCGGGAGCCCGTTCTGGCACCCTACTGGAGGGGCAAACCATCACCAGAGGGCATCTTCATCATCCCGGCGGTCTCCATGACAAGGAGGGAGTAGTTCACCCTCGGGGCAGATGGTATGTACCAGTAGCTATGTATTTGTTCTCTCTCTCTCTCTCTCGTGTTCTTGAGATAGCACGATCTTGATGTATCGCGATCTTTATTGATATAGATGAATCATATGGTGTGTTCCCCTCTCAATCTTCTTATGATGAATTGAGTTTTCGCTTTGAAGATTTCCTATCGGATTGAGTCTTTAAGAATTTGGGAACACTTGATGTATGTATTGTGATGGGATATCCGTGGTGACAATGGGATGTTCTATTGATCCACTTGATGTATGTTATGGTGATCAACTTGCGGGTTCCGTGACCTTGGCAATCTATGCATAGGGGTTGGCACACATTTTTGTCTTGACTTTTCGATAGAAACTTTGGGGCACTCTTTGAAGTTCTTTGTGTTGGATTGGACATGATGAATCTGAAATTATGTGATGCATATCGTATAATCAAGCCCATGGGTACTTGTGGTGACATTGAAGTATCTAGGTGACATTAGGGTATTGGTTGATGTGTGTCTTAAGGTGTTATTTTAGTATGAACTCTAGGTGTGTTCATGACACTTATAGGGATAGCTCATAAGATTGATCAGAAAAGATAACTTTGAGGTGGTTTCGTACCCTATAATAATTTCTTAGTTTGTTCTCCGCTATTTGTGACTTTGGAGTGAACTCTTTGTTGCACGAGAGGGACTTATATATGATTCAACTATGTTAATATTGTTGAGCGAAATTGCACTATTGAAAGTATGGACCCTAGGCGTTGTTTCCAAGCATGGATACAACATTTTGATCGTTGTTTACTATTTGTTACCTTGTTATTTTTATATTTTCAGATTACAAAAACTTATATCTACCATCCATATTGCACTTGTATCACCATCTCCTCACCGAACTAGTGCACCTATACAATTTTCCATTGTAGTGGGTGTGTTGGGGACACAAGAGATTTCTTGTATTTTATTGCAGGGTTGTTTGAGAGATACCATCTTCATCCTACACCTCCCATGGATTGATAAACCTTAGGTCATCCACTTGAGGGAAAATTGCCACTGTCCTATGCGCTTGGAGGCCCAACACGAGTCTACAAGAAGAAGGTTGTGTAGTAGACATCACAACCCGACAGGCAGAAGCCGAGGCGGCTGCGCTACAAGCGACTCAATAACTCATGACGGAACCACGACCAACAGTACCGGGGTGTAGAGCCAACAACAGGTCAATCGACATCTCTTTCTTATCACTGGCTCTTCGTGGTGAGACGATGCCTAAGGATTTCATGAGGCATCGTAAGGTGCCTAACTACACAACATACCTTGAGCTGACTGCATGGATTGAAAGTTATGAGTTTTCTATGGACATGCTCGATGTAAGTGATGCGGTATGCATGAAGTATTTGATGATGATGTTGGAAGGACTGACTTGAACATGGTTGGAAAACCTCCCGCCTAGCTCCGTCAATTCTTGGACAGAGTTGAAAGACCGTTTTATCAAAAAAAAATCCAAGGAACATGCAAACGGCCAATGACAATCGTAAATGTTCAGCATTGTATCCAGCACACGGATGAGTCAGTGCATCATTGGACTCGTCGGGTTGCCAAAATCATCCACTCACCAGACAACATCACGGAGGCTCAGGCTATGATCATATTGAAGAAAATCTGCCATTTTCAGCCCCTAGTCCTGAAACTTGGACGATTAAAGCGTAAAGTTCAGGATATGGGTGAATTGATGGACTTTCTTACCAGCTATGTTAAGTCGAATAGCATGAAGGATCCTGGCTCAAACGAGGATAAAACTGGCAAGGGGAAGAAATGTGATGGTGGCAAGGGTCATCAGCAAGGTGATAACACTGGAGGTCAAAGCAACAAACAAAAAAAAACCCAATGGCGGGTCATAGCTTGTTGCCAATACCAACACTGGGTTCAAAAACTAGCGCCGGAACAAACATCCAAGGGGGGCTTATAATGGGAATAAGCCACGTAATTATGAAGAGGCACTCAAGGGGCCTTGTCCCAAGCATAGTACTCAGGACAAGTCGGCTACCCACTCATGGGAAAATTGTTATATCATGCAAGAGTTCCACAACCAGGCGTCTCAGAATCATGAAGGAGGCAATGGTGGAGGACATCTGGGTCAGTATAGTCAGGGCAGCTCAAAAGGCGGCTCACTAGGTGGATTTCTAGGACCAGGTTTTCAACACGAAGGAAACAATGGCAATGGACAACATTCTGGTTAGGGCGGTCAACAACATAATAGCCAAGAAAGATTTCAATGTAATCCTAAACATTTAAATGATGACCAATACGAGGTTTTTACCAGCAATACCTACAAATGAGACAAAAAGCTCAAACAGAGAGCTGTCAACATGGTAGAACCGGCCATTACTAGGTACCTCAATTGGTCTGAGCAGCCAATCATTTGAGCAGGGAAGACCACCCTCTCCCAGGGTTGATAACCCGAGGGACCTGACCTTGGTGGTGGTACCCCAGGTGGGTGGATATACCCTCACGAACGTTCTCATGGACGAAGGTAGCACCATCAACTCTTATATTATGACACCTTTCAATGAATGAGTCTCCCGGATAGTAGTTTCCAAACCTCAACCACAATTTTTCATGGCATTTTTCCCGGGAAGTCAGCGTGCCCAATTGGACGGGTTAAGATTGACGTTGCTTTTGGTGATGAATATAACTACAGATGTAAGCCCTTAACTTTTGAGGCGGTGAAAATAAAAAGCCCTTACCACGCTCTGTTCGAAAGGCCGGCTTACGCTTGTTTCATGGCTCATCCCTCTACATCTACTTCAAGCTCAAAATGTCTGGTCCCAAAGGAACTATAGTTGTGGGGGGCGATAGGAAGATTGCTCGGGAGTGTGAGGAAGGAGATGCGGCTTACACTGAGTCGGCCTGTGTTGTTCAAGAATTAAGGACCACTATGGTTGATGTTGACCCGGTCGATCAGAATCCCCTCAAGAAAATCAGCATTTGAGTGAGTTGATCCGTCTCACCTTTAGTTTTATTATACTTAAAGCCATTGGCTCACTATTTTCTATATCGATCCCCAATTTCTATATATACTTCTATGTTTTCAGATATGATAAAGCTGGCAACCCCGAAACTCGGGTTTTTGCAGTTTTGACCTATATATTGAGAATGAGTCTTTATTATTTCAAGCACATTACATGGGGGCTTCTGGCTCAACGAGTCATTGTAATTTTATGATCATTGGAATAAAGCCGGCTTATCTGAACACCAGATGTTTTGCAGTAGAAGCATTGCCTCCTATATATCCTATGCCGTGCTTTTCCATGATCATAGGGCATTTGGTGGCTTCCAACTCACCGAGTTTAGCTTTCTCACCCCCTTTTGACCCAGCATAAAAAACACCACAAAAATGGTTAAACCTGCATGTATGCTTGATGCCACTCTGATTAGGTGACCCCATGAACTCTTGACTAGTCTATCCATTATGGACCCTGAACTGTTCGAGGTTAAAACATTGGTTGAGTCGCATGAGAGCCAGCATACGGAGAGCTAGGATAAACCATGGGTTATCATAACCGCTTCATTGAAGCAAGACTTAAGCCTTGAAAGTTGGTCTTCTTGCCGAGTCTCACTGAGCCGACTTATTATAGTTTCTTTATTATTCATATAGCCAATCATTGCAATTTAATAAGCTTTCAGGTGTATTTACCGGCTCATTACTGAGTATTCGGATTACAAAATTGGACCTTATCAAGACAAGTTTTAATGAAAAATCTCCTGCAACAACGTTGTGGAAGGATTCATCAAAAACTTCAAAACCTCATAAACTAATCCTTCTGAAAGGCAACCGATTGACATTTTCAATTACAGTTAGAAATCCAGAGGCAAGAAAAGGGAGTAAGAATGATAGTATTTTGGGAGACAAGTCAAAACATCAAGGTATCATGAGAATCTATACCATAAAGAGGATGCGGTGAGCATGCACGATGGCACGATAGGGAATTTCAGAATTTTTAACTATCCTTATTGCAGGCTCATATTATGTGCCACAAAATATTATTGTTTTTTCTCAACATTGATGGGTGTGAGCCGCCTGGCGGCTCATTCATCATCAAATGCTCATCTTCAAGATTGTCATGCGTTAGCCGCCTCTGGATGAGTCTTTGCTGGCTCTTCCTCATCTTCAGCATGCTGGTCCTTTTGCTGCCACTGAATTGACAGTAAGGATTCAAAGTTTGAAGACCACTCAATAAGACTTGACACATAGACATCGGGAGGAAAGGGTCTCTTATGTCGAGGCAGCACCAGCTCTGACGGCTCATAAATGGGGGTGTTGATACACTCATTCTTTATGGAGTATGCCGGGTTGTATTGAAAAAGATTGATTTCTTCGGCCATCAGAGTCGCCAATTGCCGAGTCTCCTTAAAACATTTGGTAAAAATTTTCGTGGGTGAACTTTGAGGCGTGCAATTTATATTTAGGGAAGCCACTTTTCAGAGCCTCCAAATCCAGCTTAGGCAAGTATGCGTTTGCATGGGCGAGAGCCATGTTTGCTCCACCACGAGCCGCCGATTTCCGGGTCTCTGTAATCCATTATGGCACACTGGACAGTTGTTTCAACATGTCCTTGATGCTTGTGGGTGGGTGCTTCAAGTTCTTTACTGCCATTACAGAATAGACAGACCCTGTGAATACTTGCTCTACATATTTGAAAATTGCCTTTAATTCCACAATAGGCAGTTCAACAAGGGTATGTTGTTTTTGTCCTACATACAAAGAAAATTGTGATGATGAGTCACCATAGGAACATAACTCGGTAATTGAAGTGAAAAGATTTTTGAGCACATACCAAAGATGGCTCGCAACATCTCACTAATATGCTTCACTAAGGTGTTATAATTTTCTTTCAAAGGCCCAAGTTCACCCTCGGCCTTCTTAGGACGCCTCAAGAGGGCGGCTTCTCTTCTTAAAACTTCTTTACAGTTTGCTTAAAATCGTCTTGAGCCTCACGCGCAGATTCTTCAGCGTCAACCCTCACAAGACCGACCTCAATTTTTAGCTTCACTTCTTCTTTAAGATGTTCCTACAAAATGTACAAGCCACAAGATTCAGAGTCTTCCATATATCCTGACAGGCATGAAAATTTTGGCAAATGATTATCTTAAAAAAAACCTCAATCCGCCTTTGAGGGGGAGACTTTATCGTTGGGGGCTACGGCATCTCAAAATTATTTTCAAAAGTCCCGTGAGGTTGTAAACAATCCACACGACACTTAGGTGCTAATTTTCTCAAATTAATATTAACACAACATTAAGAAGACCCGATTTATCTCAAGAAGATAAGCCGAACCTTGGGGCCACAATTCAATTTTCTACACACGTACTAAAAACCTGACTTATCTCAAGAAGGTAAGTCTGCCTTTGGGGGCTAAAACACTGCTCTGTATTATCTACTGTATAGAATAAAGTACCAACTAGTCATGATTATAACAAGTTGGTCCTTAGGGGTACAACTATAAGTTTAGTACCATTATGATTATTTTTAAGAACCAGCTAACCATTTTTATAGTAAGATGGTCCTTGAGGGCAAATGGTAGGATATAAATCACCAAGCAAGTGAAACATCAATATTACCTCATACTTGTCTTTAAGAGCGTTGATTAAATGAATCTCAAGCTTCTGTTTTTTCGACGGCCGGGTCAAATATTGCTGGTGAATGTCTTCAACTTCAAGAATAGACATATTGGGAATCTCTAGCTTGGCTTTCCCCTTTTCTAAGTCAACTGGCTCATCCTTGGCCACAATTTTTGCTAGAGAGGTAGAAGCAACATGAGTTTGGAAAGCCTCTTTAACAATAACAACATTCGCGTCACTATTACTTGCCGGAATTTGGTCCTCAACTTGAGTCGCTGGATTGGAGAGACACGTCGGGATGGGCAGACGAGCAGAGCTGAGGCATTTTCAACATTTAGTGTTATTTTCATAAAGACCGACTCATCTGGTCTGGACACCTCGACATCAGCTGACGGCTCAAAAATGGTATTAGGATTGTTGTTTCCTGGAATATCAACTTCAACGACTGTCTTCTCTGGAGGCGGGTTTAAAACATCTTGGCTTGCAGCGCCCGAGGTCAACCCGACAACACGCTTTGACACAAAAGCTTTCGCCCTATAGTTAATAGAAATTATATAATCGTATTAAGTAAGATACAACTCAATGGTCAAATATGCAAAAGTCTTTGCAAAGTTCAAATTCTTACCCATGATTGATATGGAAAGTAGGAAGCTGTGTTGTGGATCAGTCGCCCAAACACGAAGAAGATTCCTGAGCAAATAAGTTTGATTGGTTTTTAAGATTGTTTAAAGAAAATAATTTTAGAATGAAAATGGACTGGATTATTTGGTAACTCAACACATGGCTTACAAGCCAGAGAAGCGTGAGACAAATCAGGAGCTAAGTCGCCCGAGTCACTTCGGGTCTTGCGTTTTGATTGACCAGCAAATTCACTTTTCTTCAAATGAAGACCATGATCTAAGTAAGCATTCTGATGTGATAGTTTAAACTTTCGGACGGTTTGTCTTGGTTTTCTTGGTATAAATGTCTCTGAGGAACTAGAAGGGATCGAAATTACCTCAATGTCACCGGCTAGATTGGATTCAGAGTCGCCTTGCTAATAAAGTGCGTCAGCAAAATTCAGTAAAAAATGGCAGTAAGAGTCAAGTTTTTACCTTAGAATGTTCTCCTGAAGATGAATCATGGGGCGGGTTATCCGTCTGGCCCATTGAAGGACCAGGGGCCTGAGGTGTAACGTTCCAGAAACTAGGGCCCTCTCGTAGCAGCACAAAGCATAAGACAATAAGATGGATTCAATGAAACACAGAAGAAGGGAAATATACAAGGTAACAAAGATCAAATACTGGAGGAGCTCAATTTAGCAAATAGAACGGGCCCAAGCCGGTGACGCTACACTTCTTCCTTGGGCTGGCAAAAAATCTCTTTGTTTCCTTATTAAGAGCGTCGTCTGATAAATCCTTAATAAAAAATCTCTTGGATTCGCCACTTCAGCCAGCGACGCACCAAATCGATCCTAGTCAAGCCATGGGCAATTAGGGCCCTCAATTTTGTGCGAAGAGGTGACAGTCGATCCCTCTCTTCATCTGAGGGCCGACCTGGAAGCTCAATGTTACTACTAAGCTGGTCCATTCTATAACCCGTAAGATGGTTTTCTCCTTGAGGGGCGGTGTTCTTGCAATAGAACCAAGTTTTGCTCCACCCTTTCGGATGACTCACCAGCTTGCAATCAGGGAAGAGAAAATTCTTCCTCTTCTGAACGGTGATACGTCTCCAACATATCTACTTTTCCATACTCTTTTGCCCTTGTTTTGGACTCTAATTTGCATGATTTGAATGGAACTAACCAATACTGACGTTGTTTTCAGCAGAATTGTGGGCCCCTCGTGGCTCCTTCGACATCCTCTCCAGCTCCATATAACCCTATTTGTCGGGGAAAAAACCAGGAGAATAGTTCATCGTGTTTTACAATACGGAGCCGCTGCCATCGCCAGTTCTTCCTCGGGAGACCAGATCTGGAGTCCGTTTTGGGCTCCGGAGAGGGAAAATCGATGCCTTCATCATCATCAACCATCCGTCATCACGAATTCCATGATGCTCCCCACCGTTCGTAAGTAATCTCATTATAGGCTTGTTTGGTTAGGGTTTGATCCCTAGTATCCACTATGTTCTGATATTGATGTTGCGATGACTTTGCTATGCTTAATGCTTGTCACTAGGGACCGAGTGCCATGATTTCAGATCTGAACCTATTATGTTTTCATGAATATATGTGTGTTCTTGATCCTATCTTGCAAGTTGTAGACACCTATTAAGTGTTAGGATCCGCTTCCCCCAGGGTGACAATAACTGGGATTCTTTCCGGTGATTACCGTAGTTTGAGGAGTTCATGTATTCACTAAGTGCTAATGCTTTGGTCCGGTTCTCTATTAAAAGGAGGCCTTAATATCCCTTAGTTTCCAATAGGACCCCGCTGCCAGAGGAGGGTAGGACAAAAGATGGCATGCAAGTTCTTTTCCATAAGCATGTATGAATATATATGGAATACATGCCTACATTACATTGATGAATTGGAGCTAGTTCTGTGTCACGCTATGTTATAACTGTTGCATGATTAATGCCATCTGACATAATTATCCATCACTGATCCATTGCCTATGAGCTTTTCATATATTGATCTTTGCTCAGTTACTTTTCCATTGCTACTGTTACAATCACTACAAAATGCTACTATCACTTTGCCATTGTTACCGTTACTTCCATATTACTTTGCTATTGAATACTTTGCTGCAGATATTAAGTCTTTCAGGTGTGGTTGAATTGACAACTCAGCTGCTAATACTCGAGAATATTCTTTGCCTCCCCTTGTGTCGAATCAATAAATTTGGGTTGAATACTCTACCCTCAAAAACTGTTGTGATCCCCTATACTTGTGGGTTATCAAGACCTTTTTCTAGCGCCGTTGCCATGCAGCATAGCTTTATTCTCTGAGTCACTTGGGATATATATCTATTGATCACTATGAAGAATCTGAAAGATCCAAAGACCAAGATCTATCCCTCTAGTACGAGGGGAGGTAAGGAACTGCCATCTAGCTCTGCACTTGATTCACCTTCTGTCAAGAGTAAGTTTGCGACACCACCACCGCTAGTAATTACGATATGTCGCAAGTAATTGATGATTTTATGGAAGGAGAGGTCGCTAGGGACTTTCTTGGTTGTCAAGACAGAGATGATCTTAAGAAATAGCTTCACAAGTGGAAGGAAAAAAATCTCTGAATGCTAGAAGGCAATATGATCCTAAGTTTGCTACTTCACCCATCTTTGTTACTGATAAGGATTATGAATTCTCTATCGATCCTGGATTAATTACTTTGGTTGAATCTGATCCTTTCCATGGTTATGAATCTAAAACTGTTGTGGTACATCTTACCAAATTGAATGATATAGCCACCCTATTTACTCATGAGGAAAAATTTTGCTATTACTGTATTCTTAAGTTGTTTCCTTTCTCATTAAAGGGTTATGCTATGAAATGGTTTAATTCTCTTGCTCCTGATTGTGTGCGTAGTCCCCAGGAGATGGTTTGTTACTTCTCTGAAAAATATTTTCCTGCCCATAAGAAACAAGCTGCCTTGCAGGAAATATTTAACTTTGTGCAAATTGATTAAGAGAGTCTCCCACAAGCTTGGGGGAGGCTTCTCCAATTACTTAATTCTTTGCCTGATCATCCTATCAAGAGAAATGAAATACTTGATATCTTTTATAATGGACTAACCAATGCTTCTAGGGATTACCTAGATAGTTGTGCTGGTTGTGTATTCAGGGAATGAACTATTGAACAAGCTGAATTACTATTGAAAAATATATTGAGCAATGATAATGATTGGACTATTCTTGAAACACCTCCAAAGCCAACTCCGAAGAAAAGAGGTATTCTATTTCTCAGTCCTGAAGATATGCAAGAGGCAAAGAAATCGATGAAAGAAAAGGGTATAAAAGCTGAAGATGTTAAGAATCTACCACCTATTGAAGAAATACATGGTCTTGATAACCTGACACAGGTAGTAGAGGTAAATTCTCTCAGAAGATTTGATGGAAGAGATATTCCTTATAATAAGCCTGCTAGCCAATGCTTGGATGAATTTGATAATTTTATTATGAAGCAAGAAAATTTCAATGCCTATGTTAGTAGACAATTGAAACATAATGCTTATATGCTTGATCGCTTGGGTGATTATTTGAATAGAACTGTCAATGATCTTAAGCTTTTTAGTAAACATGCTTCCATGGTAACCACTCAATTAGAACAAGTACTTAAGGCTCAAAATGATTTGCTTAATGAGATGAATAGTAAAGACAATGATCATTCTGTTAAAGTTGTGACTAGAGGTGGTAGAATGACTCAGGAACCTTTGTATCCTGAGGGCCATCCTAGGAGAATTGATCAAGACTCTCAGAGAGTTAATACTAATGCACCTATTCCTTCTAGTAAGAGTAGGAAAAAGAATGATGATAGTATTTGCATGCTGCTAGTGAACCTGTTATGGTTACATCTGAGAATCCAAATGATATTTCTATTTCTGATGCTGAGACACAATCTGGTGATGAACATGAGCCTAGTGATAACATTAATAATGATGTTCATGCTGATGCTCAACCTAGTAATGATAATGATGTGGAGATTGAACCTATTGATGATCTTGATAATCCACAACCTAAGAATGAAATATATGATAAAAGAGACTTTATTGCTATGAAACATTGTAGAGAAAGAGAACCATGGGTTCAGAAACCCATGCCCTTTCCTCCTAAACCATCCAAGAAAAAGGATGATGAGGACTTTGAGCGCTTTGCTGAATTTATTAGACCTGTGTTTTTACGTATGCGCTTGACTGATATTTTGAAATGTCTCCTTATGCTAAGTATATGAAAGATACTGTGACAAATAAAAGAAAGACACAGGAAGCTGATATTTCCACCATGCTTGATAATTATACTTCTAAAGGTGGAATACTTAAGAAAGTAGGAGATCCCGGAGTACCTACTATACCATGCTCTATTAAAGGAAATTATGTTAAAACTGCTTTGTGTGATCTTGGAGCTGGTGTTAGTGTTATGCTTTTCTCTTTATACCGTAGACTTGATTTGAATAAGTTGACACCTACTGAAATCTCTTTGCAAATGGCTGATAAATCAACTACTCTACCTGTCGGTATTTGTGAAGATGTACCTGTCGTAGTTGCAAATGCTACTATTTTGACAGACTTTTTTATTCTTGATATTGCCGAGGACGACAGTATGCCGATCATCCTGGGTAGACCCTTTTTGAATACTGCAGGGGCTGTTATTGATTGCAACAAGGGCAATGCCACTTTTCATATTAATGGTAATGAGCATACAGTACACTTTCCAAAGAAACAACCTCAAGTTCATAGTATCAACTATATTGAAAAAATTCCAACAATTATTATTGGAGACTTTGAGTTCCCTCTTCCTACTGTTAATAAGAATTATGATATACTTATTTTTGGGGAAATGCATATCCCCATTGAGGTAACTTAGTGTTATTCAAAAATTCTTTGGTTTCATGTCACTCGAAAGAAGTTCGTTAATAAGACTTGATCCACCTTATTGATGGATTCCTTTTGAGGAGCATGAAATGGATGAATTTAGAAAGAACAACTGCCTGCACCTAACTTTTACTTTCTGTTACCTAGATGAAATTAAGTAAAAAATGCCATTATTTTTCGGTTTTCTGAGTTTTCCATGCAATAGAAAAATGACTTGAAAATAAAAGTTCCCAAAATCCCCTGAAAATTTAGTATGATTTTTTCTGGAATATTTAAGAATTTTTGGCGCTGAGAATGCATTAGGGGGCTGCACCAGTGAGCTACAAGCCTGCAGGGCATGACCACCCCCTGGCCACGCCAAGCAAGCTTGTGGGTCCCACGTGGCCCCCTTCACTTATTCCAGCACCCATTCATTTCATCTTCCTCCAGAAAAAATCCCACCATTTCTGAAACCCGTGTTCTACCTCATCTTGCTCCCATTTTTGATCTCCTTGCTCAAAGCTCCATTTGCAAAACTGTTTTAGGGGATTACTCACCGGTATGTGACTCCTCCAATGGTCCAATTAGTTTTTGTTCTAGTGCCTTATATATTGCAAATTTTTGCTGCTGTGGTGAGCTTGTTCTTGAGCTTGCATGTCAAATTTTTATGGTCCCAAGTAGTTTTGATGCATGATATGGTCTTTAGGCACTTGAGGGAGTAGTTGCTATGAGCTTTGTTGAGTTTTGTGCACCTTCATTTTCGTTCACTAAAAATTTCAGATTTTTTCATAAATGTTGAGAAGTTTACTAAGAGGATCTTCAAGCCAGGGTTCTAAGGAAGATGAAAATGAAATGAAGGAGAAACCCAAATACAATCTTCCTGATGCAGCAGAAAACCGACCATGTGAATGGTCGTGTGACACATTCTTGAGGGCGGCTGGAATATATGAAGATTTCTATTATTTGGCCGAGAATGCAGACATCACTGACTTCCTCAACCATAAGTGTGACCAGTACCTCTTGCTCACTAATACCTTTGTGCAAAATTTTCACTTTGATCCTGGGGAAGACCCTTCTACAGTAGAATTTCATTTATATGATCTGCCTAAGAAAATGAATCTTTATGATTTTTGCAAAGTTTGCAAGATACCCTACGAGGGCAGCATCAGGGAACCACGTCCTCGAGACATGGAAGATTTTATTGCCTCAGTCACTGTAGGAGAAGAGAGGGGCATGTCAAAGGCAAGAGCAGCTAGTTTACATTTTTCCTGTGCTACACTATGATTCATTATTTGCGGGAAGATGTTTAGTTGGTCGCTGGGAGAGTGGAAGCGTTAGTGCCCCGGACCTCGCTATTTTGCTCCATGCTTTACTTTATGATAGAACTTTTAGTCTGGGTGCTATGGTGGCCTAACGGTTGAACACCAACCGTTCAAAGGGGCCCATATTCGGAGGTATCTATGCATCTCGCTTAGCTAAACATTTTTTGATACCCATTAGGCTTCATGAGAAAGATGAAAAGCTGATACCCGCGAAGTTTTTAGATTATGACCGTATGGTAGCCCATGATTTTATTAAGAAAAATGATGATAGGAGGCTGCTTTACAACTTAGTATTTAGTCAGGGTACTTGTGAGATTATTACTCTACCTGCTTCTTCTTTGTTCGATATTCATTCAGGCATGCACACTGTTATGCTCGATGACATCTACCAATATTGGGGTTTGGAGCAACCCCCAGCACCTGAGCCAGCATCGGCTCTGGATCCATATCAAACACCGGTTTTTTAGTGGGAGTCACAGGAGGTCTCTAATCAGTGGAACCCTCAGTGTCCTCCGGAGTATCCCGGAGAAGGTTATTTCCAGCCATGGCCCTACACCAACTTTGGCCCAAAGCCTAAGCTTGGGGGAGTACGTATTTCTCACAAACATTACATTCATGTTCACACACTTATTTCAGTTGCCGGTGTTCATACTTTTACATTGTACTATCCATGGTAGTTTATATTCTTGTTTTGCTTTCTTCTTGTGTGTTTAATAATCTTTGAAAAAAATAGAAAAAAAATTAGTTCTAGCTTTATTTCCTAGTTGCTTAGTTGTAGCATTAAAAAGAAAACCCCCAAAGATTTCTCGTTCTTCTTTTTTTGCTTGGTGGGAGCTTTCCCGTGTAAATAATTTTCCTTTCTTTTCTTTGGGTCATAAGGAGAAGACCACGATGACGTGTTGAGTGGCTCTCATATGCACTATTGTTTATCTTACAAAGAGCCCATATTGCCTTGTCTTCTCCTTTGGTTTATTGTTTGCAGATTCTAGCTTAGTCCAATGCACGTGCACTCTTATTATTAGTCACATCGTTCGGTCGTGCAAGTGAAAGGCAATAATGACGATATTTGATGAAAATATTGAGATGGAGAAAAGCTGGTATGAACTCAACCTATCTTGTTGTTGTAAATATGATTAGCTCATCATTCGGAATTCAGCACATTATGGGTTGAACATGTTTGCAATGACAATTAGAGATTATAGTTATTCATGCCATGCTTAATTAGCTAAGAGTGGATAATCGTTCATCTTGAGTGCCAACATGTGCATTAAAATGGTTGTGATGTAGCATGATAGAATGGTATCCTCCTCTGGATGATTCAAGTGGCTTGACTTGGCACATGTTTACGCATGTAGTTGAAACAAATCAACATAGCCTCCACGATATTTATGTTCATGGTGAATTATATCCTACTCATGCTTGCATTCAATGTTGGTTAACATCAAAGCATGTTGATGACTGTGTCGCTCCCTAGTTGGCCGCTCCGCAGTCTTTTGCTAGCCTTCACTTGTACTAAGCAGGAATACTGCTTTTGCATCCATCTCAATAAACCTAAAGTTGTTCCATATGAGTCCACCATATCTACCTATATGCGGTATTTACCTGCCAATCCAAGTAAATTTGCATGTGCTAAACTTTAAACCTTCAAATAAACCTTCTGTTTTGTATGCCCAAATCGCTCATGTGGTGACTAGGGGCTGTCAGTATCTTCCATGCTAGGTCAGTTATTCTCACGATATGTGTTGATTCTCTATCATTCATGAGAAAGTGGGTGGTAATCGGGATGCCAAGTTCCATGCTCGAAATAAAAAGCAAAATATAATTAAACAAAACTCCCCCAGGAATGTGTTGGTATGGATGGTACCCATGAATTCGGCCTGCCGTGGAGTGTGATTGATTGGTGGAGGGGGAGTAAAAAATTTACCATTCTATTTGGGAACCGCCTATAATGTATCTAGCATGGAAGATATTGAAATCCTCTTGGTCGTTATGTGAGAAACGAAAGCATACCGCTCCAAAATCATTACCTATCTCTGTTTTAAAAGCTGGCCACTTGCCGAGCATTGGATTGATCGAAGGCCCTGTCTCTAGGAAGGACGCTTCGGGAATCATGGTGTGTCCTCCACGTTTGGAATAGTGAATAGGCATGGTTTTCCCTTCGATGTGTAACCGACCATGTGTAAACCCTATGTACCCTCGGCGTCTATTTAGGTCAGAGGGTTTTAGGTTATAAGCCAGAGAACAACTCATCTAGGGTTTAGCTATTCGATCTCGAGGTAGATCAACTCTGTAACCTCCATATCATCAATATAATCAAGCGGGACGTAGGGTATTACCTCCATAGGAGAGCCCAAACCTAGGTAAACATCGTCTCCTTCGTCCCTAGTTACCATCGATCCTAGTCTCACAGCTCGGGACCCCCTACCCGAGATCCGCCGGTTTTGACACCGACACCATACACTCCCAAGAAGACTAGCATGTTCACGCAAAGATTCTTCATCACGTGCATCATGTCGATTGTAGAGTGGACCTCTAGGTCTTTCCAATAGGGTAGGTCCCAAAAGATAGATTTCTTCTTCCACATGGGTGCGCGTCCCTCAGCGTCACTCGGAACAGATAGTCCGCCACGACCCTTTCCAAAGATTACTTGTAAATCATTGACCATATCAAGTATGTGATCACCAGTACTGAGAGCAGGCTTATTCCGGTGATCTGCCTGAACTTTGATATGCTTTCCTTTCTTTCGAATTGATGGTTGGTCGGAACAAATCGAGGAGTTACGTCGGTATTTCCGCAAAGAGGAAGGGATGATGCAGCACAGCGGTGGTAGGTCTGTCCCTTAGATATGAAACCAAGGTTATTGAACCAATAGGAGAACCAAGCAACACAACATAAACAGCCCCTGCACACAAATAATAAATACTCGCAACCCGACGTGTTAAAGGGGTTGTCAATCCCTTTCGGGTAACGGCGCCAGAAAGGCAAGTGGACGGGAGAAAGTTGTAAATGTTGATAGATCGAATGCCAAATAAAATAAAGTGCAGCAAGGTATTTTTGGGTTTTTGGAAATATAGATCTGAACATAAATGCAAGAGAAAAGTAGATCGCAAAGGCAAATAATATGAGAAAGAGACCCGGGGGGCGTAGGTTTCACTAGTGGCTTCTCTCAAGAAAAGTAGCAAACGGTGGGTGAACAAATTACTGCTGGGCAATTGATAGAACTTCAAATAATCATGACGATATCCATGCAATGACCAATAATTAGGCATCACGTCCAAGATTAGTAGACCGACTCCTGACTGCATCTACTACTATTACTCCACACATCGACCGCTATCCAACATGCATCTAATGTATTAAGTTCATGGAGAAATGGAGTAATGTAGTAAGAACGATGACATGATGTAGACAAGATCTATCTATGTAGAGATAGACCCCATCGTTTTATCGTTAGTAGCAATGATACATACGTGTCGTTTCCCTTTCTATCACTGGGATCAAGCACCGTAAGATCGAACCCACTACAAAGCACTGCTTCCCATTGCAACATAAATAGATCAAGTTGGCCAAACAAAACCCAAATATCGGAGAAGAAATACGAGACTATAAGCAATCCTCCATATAAGAGATCAAAGAAACTTAAATAACTTTCATGGATATAAAAAGATGGATCTGATCATAAACTCAAAGTTCATCGATCCCAACAAACACACCGCAAAAGAGTTACATCGTATGGATCTCCAAGAGACCGTTGTATTGAGAATTCAGAGAGAGAGAGAGAGAGAGATAAAGTCATCTAGCTACTAACTACGGACTCAAAGGTCTACAAAGAACTACTCACGTATCATCAGAGAGGCACCAATGGAGGTGGTGAACCCCATCCGAGATGGTGTCTAGATTGGATCTGGTGGTTCTGGACTCTGCGGCGGCTGGATGAATATTTCGTCTATTGTTCTAGGGTTTCTGGAATATTGGAATATTGGACCTCCTAGCGTGCCCTGGTGGGTTGTGCCCCCCAAGGCCCATTGTGTTCCTTATGGCCCATAAGAAATCATCGTGAAGTTTCATGGCATTTGGACTTCGTCTGGTATTGATTTTCTTCTATGTAAAAAACATGGAAAAAACAACAACTGGAACTTGGCACTATATCAATAGGTTAGTACCAAAAATTTATATAAAATGACTATAAAATGATTATAAAACATCCAAGATTGATAATATAACATCATGGAACAATCAAAAATTATATATACATTGGAGACGTATCAGCATCCCCAAGCTTGACTCCTACTCGTCCTCGAGTAGGTAAGTGATAAAAACAGAATTTTTGATGTGCAATGCTGCCTAACATGTCATATCATATTCTTTTTCTTATAGCATGGACATTTGGACTTTTAGTTGTTCAAAGCAATAGTCTAGTTTTGACATAATAATTTAGATACTCAAGCATATCAACAAGCAACCATGTCTTTCAAAATATCAACGCTAAAATAAGTTATCCCTAGCTTATCATGCTCAAATATTGACCCATTCATGAAACACACTCGAATATTAGCTACACCCAATGCTTTGGTAAGAGAAGATGGAGACTCAAATTCAAAGATAAAAAGTGCATAAAGCAAAAGAAAGGACCTTCGTAGAGGGAAGTAGGGATTTGTAGAGGTGCTAGAGCTCAAAGCGAAAAAACTTAGGGATAAAAACATTTTGAGAGCTGTATCCATCCCACCAACGAAAACGACTTAGAGTTCCCAACCCTTTCCATGCTAGATATATCATAGGCAATTCCCAAACAGAAAATAAAGTTTATTCCTTTTTCCATGATAATTTCACTTTGCATGGCTAACCGTATCACAGATGCCCTCCATACCAACACTTTCTAAGGAATTTATTACTTGACAACATAAAGTAAATTCATTTTTGCATTTCGGGACTGGGCATCCTTAATACCGTTGCCTTACTCTCGTGCAATGACAAGTGAATAAACACTCATCGTGAGAATAACACATCTAGCATGGAAAATATTAGCCACCCCTCACCGCTCCGCAAGCAAAACCAACACACAAAAGAGAAGTTTAATTTGAAAATTAGAGATGGCACATACAAATTCTCTTAGAACGGCACGGAAATACCGCATATAGGTAGGTATAGTGGACTCATGTGGCAAAAACTAGGTTTAAGGATCTGGATGCACAAGTAGAGATCATACTTGGTGCAAAATGAAGGCTAGCAAAAGATTGAGAAGCGACCAACCAAGAAACGGATAATCTCATAAGAAAGCATTAAGCATAAATAACACCGAATAATGGACCATAAGTAGGATATAATTTCATTGCATGACTATTGACTCTCATAATTTCATAGGTAATCACAAACCTTAACACCAATATTCTTACTAAAGCATAATTACTCATCACATAACTCACATATCACGTCATCATATCTCAAAACTATTACTAAGAATCAAGTTTATTTTGTCCAATGATCTCCATGAAAGTTTTTATTATATCCTTCTTGGATATCTATCACTTTGGGACTAATTTTCATGTGTTGCTTTTCATAAGCTCAAACAAATATAAGTGAAGATCAAGAGCATAATATTTCTTCTTTCTCTAAAAATAATTTAAGTGAAGCAAGAGAGAATTTCTTGAAAATTTTACTAACTCTCAAATAAATCTAGGTCAAGTAAGGTAGCATTTCTTCAAAAATACTAAGCACACCGTGCTCAAAAAGATATAAGTGAAGCACTAGAGCAAGTCCATTGCTCATTAAAAAATTTAAGTGAAGCATAGAGAGCAATTCTAATAAGTCATGAAATAATTTTAGCTCTCTCAAATAGGTTTGTCCAGCAAGGGATGAAGACTTAAAACAAAAAATAAAACAAGCAAAGACTCATATCATACAAGACGCTCCAAGCAAAACACATATCCTGTGACGAATAAAAATATAGTTTCGAGTAAAATACCGATGATCGTTGCAAGAAAGCGGGGCTGCCACTCGGGGGCATCCCCAGGCTTAGTTGGTTGCTCAATTTTTGATAATAGCTTGGGATGCAGGGGCATTCCCAAGCTTATGCTCTTCCATCCTTCCTTCATCCATCGTAAGATAACCCAAAACTTGAAAACTTCAATCACACAAAACTCAACAAAACCTTCATGAGATCCATTAGTATAAGAAAAATAAATCACTACTATAAGTACCGTATTAAACCAATTCATGTTTTGTTCTTGCATCTTACCTACTGTATTACAACTTTTCTATGGCAAAAACTCATCAAAGAAAACCATAGAGCCATCAAAATAAGCACACAACACAAAGAAAACAGAATTTGTCAAAACAGAACAGTGTGTAGTAATATGACTTGTTCGAATACTTGTGTAACGCAAAACATTCTTAAACATTAGGAAAACATGAGAAATTTGTATATAAATCTTGTGTAAAAACTTCAGATCAAAATCACGTTTTTGTGATTTACTAAAATTGTTTTCGTGAGCGCATAAGTTTCTGTTTTTTAACAGCAAGATCAAACAACTATCACCCAAGAAGACCCTAAAGGCTTTACTTGGCACAAACACTCATTAAAAAAAACACAATCATAACCGTAGCATAATTGTGTAAAAACTCAAGAACAGAAAGCAAAAGGCAAATATAAAATTTATTCATTGGGTTGCCTCGCTACAAGCGCTATTGTTTTACGCCGTTAGCTAGGCATAAAGCAAGGATCTAAGTTTTGTCATCTTTGTACTGAGATCCATAAGATTCCCTCATGATTGATTCATATGGTGGCCTAATTCTTGTTCTAGGAAAGTGTTCCATACCCTTCCTTCAAGGAAATTGGAACTTAATATTGCCTTCTTTCATATAAATCACGACACCAATAGTGCGTAAAAACGGTCTACCAAGAATAATTGGACAAGACGGATTGCAATCAATATCAAGAACAATAAATTTTATCGGCACATAATTCCTATTTTAAAGAATAAGAACATCATTAATTATTCCCATAGGCTTTTTAATAGTAGAATCTGCTAAGTGCAAATTTAAAGAGCATGATTCAATATCGGTAAGACCAAGCACATCACATAAAGATTTCGGAATTGTAGAAACACTAGCACCCAAGTCAAACAAAGCAAAACACTCATAATTTTTAATATTGACTTTTATAGTAGGTTCCCATTCATCATGCAATTTTCTAGGAATTGGTACTTCTAATTCCAATTTTTCTTCGAAAGCTTTCATCATAGCATCAACAATATGTTTACTAAAAGCTTTATTTTGTTCGTAAGCATAGGGTGAATTTATCATGGATTGGAACAAACAAATACAGTCAATCAAAGAGCAACTATCATAATTAAAGTCTTTGTAATCCAAAATAGTGGGCACATCACTAGTTAATGTTTTGACCTCTCCAAACCCACTTTCATCAATTTTCTCAACAAGATTTTGACCCTCCAAAATATTGGGACGCCTTCTACCTAAATTTGACTCTTCTCCAGTCCCTTTTTGATCAATCTCAACTTTAGTAAATAAGGAATCAATAGAATAAACACCAATCATTTTAAGATCTTCATCATTTTTACGAAAGAAATCACTAGAAAACGATTTTTCTCAAGATTCTCTTTTAGCTTTAAGCATAGCGGTTCTTTTCTTGATTTCATACATAGAAACATAAAGAGATTTAATTGATTCATCTACCTTAGGCACGAAAAAATTTATCTTGAGATTTTCCACATCATGAGCAATTCTATCAACACTTCTAGACAAATCATCAATCTTACTCAACTTTTGTTCTATGGAAGTGTTGAAAACTTTTTGCGTATTGATAAATTCTGTAATATTATTCTCAAGATCAGAGGTGTTCCTATTATTATTATAAGATTGATTTCCATAGTAATTGCCGTTATTATTAGAGGAATTACAAGGAAAAGGCCTAGGATTAAAATTACCTCTATAAGCATTGTTATTGAAATTGTTTCGAGGAATGAAATTCACATCTGAGGCATCACTATTTTGCTCAATCAAACTATACAAAGGCATACCATTAAAATCAATAGGAGCACTTTTACTAGAAACCAATTTTATCAGAGCATCAATTTTTCATTCAAAGAAGAAATTTCTTCAAACGATTTAACTTTTTTACTAGTAGGAGCCCTTTCGGTATGCCATTGTGAATAATTTGCCATGATATTATCAAGAAATTTGGTGGCTTCACCCAAAGTAAATTCCATAAAAGTGCCACCCACGGTGGAATCTAAAAGATTACGAGAAAAAAATTCAATCCCGCATAAATTTTTTGTATGATCAGCCAAAGATTTAACCCATGAGTTGGGCAATTCCTTAGCAACATTTTCATCCTTTCCAAAGATTAGGCAACATGCTAATGTTCAGGTTGCCTGAAATTCATGATTTGGGTTCTAAGGGAAATAATTTTTGCAGCAGGAAAATACTTAGTGATAAAAGCATCTTTGCACTTTTTCCAAGAATCGATACTATTGCGAGGCAAAGAAGAGAACCAAATTTTTGCAGAATCATACAAAGAAAATAGAAATAATTTCATCTTAACCACATCATTTTCCACAACTTTTTTCTTTTGCATATCACATAATTCCACGAAGGTACTAAGATGGGACACGGCATCCTCATTAGGAGTACTAGAAAATTGATCTTTCATAACAAGATTCGGCAAAGCAGTATTAATATCACAAAACTCCACACTAGATGCGGGAAGAGCAATCGGAGTGTTGATAAAATCATTGTTGTTGGTATTTGAGAAATCACATAACTTGGTGTTCTCTTGAGTCATGATGACCACACAACAAGATTGCACTAAAAAACAGATCCGACAAGAAAATAGCAAACGGAAAAAGAGAGGCGAATAAAACGGCAAATTTTTGTGAAGTGGGGGAGTGGAAAACGAGAGGCAAATGGAAAATAATGTAAATTGCAAGGAGATGAGATTTGTGATTAGGAACCTGGTATATGTTGAAGATCCTCCCCGACAACGGAGCTAGAAATTCCTTTTGATGTCGCTTGAAGCTACGTCGGTATTTCCCCAAAGAGGAAGGGATGATGCAGCACAACGGTGGTAGGTATTTCCCTCAGATATGAAACCAAGGTTCTCGAACCAGTAGGACAACCAAGCAACACAATGTAAATGGCCCCTGCACACAAATAACAAATACTAGCAACCCAACGTGTTAAAGGGGTTGTCAATCCTTTTCGGGTAACGGCGCCAGAAAGGCACGTGGATGGGAGAAAGTTGTAAATGTTGATAGACCGAACGCCAAATAAAATAAAGTTTCACTAGTGGCCTCTCTCAGATATATTTTTGGGTTTTTGGAAATATATATCTGAAAATAAATGCAAGAGAAAAGTAGATCACAAAGGCAAATAATGTGAGAAAGAGACCCGGGGGCCGTAGGTTTCACTAGTGGCCTCTCTCAAGAAAAGTAGCAAATGGTGGGTGAACAAATTACTGTTGGGAAATTTATAGAACTTCAAATACTCATGACGATATCCAGGCAATGATCATTACATAGGCATCACATCCAAGATTAGTAGACTGACTCCTTCCTGCATCTACTACTATTTCTCCACACATGGACCGCTATCCAGCATGCATCTAGTGTATTAAGTTCATGGAGAAACGGAGTAATGCAATAAGAACGGTGACATGATGTAGACAAGATCTATCTATGTAGAGATAGGCGTCATCATTTTATCCTTAGTAGCAACGATACATACGTGTCGTTTCCCTTTCTGTCACTGGGATCAAGCACCGTAAGATCAAACCCACTACAAAGCACCTCTTCCCATTGCAAGATAAATAGATCAAGTTGGCCAAAAAAAACTCAAATATCAGAGAAGAAATATGAGGCTATAAGCAATCATGCATATAAGAGATCAAAGATGCTGGGCAACGTTGCATGGGAAACAAAAATTTTCCTACGCTTCACCAAGATCAATCTAGGAGATGAGCATCTATGAGAGGAGAGATTGGATCTACGTACCCTTGTAGATCTCTAAGCGGAAGCATTAAAGAACGCGGTTGATGTAGTGGTACACTCCGCGATCCAAATGGCAAGCCGTCCCACAAACTCCTGATCAAGTGTCGAACGGACGACACGTGTGCGTTCAGCACACGTGACGCTCGATGAAGATATCTGCCTTCTTGATCCAGCAAGAGGAAGCAGAGAGGTAGATGGATTCGCCGGCAACACAGTGGCATGACGACGGTGGTGGTGCAGCTTATCCAGCAGAGCTTAACTAAGCGGAGCCAAAACAATCTACCAGAGGAGAGACTATCGGAGAGGGAGGAAGGGCTGCGCTGTGGCTTAAGGTGTGGCTGCCCTCCTCCCTCTCTCATCTATAAAGGGGGAAGGGGAAGGGGCTGTGCCCTAGGGTTCCGACCCCTAGGGGGGGCGGCTAAGAGGAGGGGGTGGCAGCCAAGGGGTGGCTTGGCCCCCAAGGCAGGGTGGCCGGCCCCCTTAGGGTTTCCCCCCTCCACACTTCGGTCGCATGGGCCCTTGTGGGAGGGGAGGACAGCCCACTAGGGGCTGGTGCGCCTTCTCTCACACCCCATGTGGCCATTCGGGGCTGGTGGCCCCTTCCGGTGGACACCCGGGACTACCCTGACACCCCCGGTACGTTACCGGTGATGCCCGAACTTTTCCCGGTAACCAACATGGAACTTCCTATATATGAATCTTTACCTGCAGACCATTCCGTTGCTCCTTTTCATGTCCGGGATCTCATCGAGGACTCCGAACAACCTTCGGTCACCAACACACATAACTCATCTATACCAGAACCTCACCGAACCTTAAGTCTGCAGACATTGCGGGTTCGAGAACCATGTAGACTTGAACGAGACACCTCTATGGTCAATAACCAATAGCAGGACCTGGATGCCCATATTGGTTCCGACATGTTCTATGAAGATCTTTATCGGTCGAACCTCTATGTCAAGGATTTAGTCAATCACGTATGTTGTTCCCTTTGTCCTTCGGTATGTTACTTGCCCAAGATTCGATCGTCGGTATCTCTATACCTAGTTCAATCTCGTTACCAGCAAGTGTATTTAGTTGTTCCGTAATACAAGATCCCACGACTAACACTTAGTCACATTGCTTGCAAGGCTTCTTGTGATGTTGTATTACCGAGTGGGCCCTGAGATACCTCTCTGTCACACGGAGTAACAAATCCCAGTATTGATGCATGACAACTCAACAGACACCTTCGGAGATACCTGTAGAGTACCTTTATAGTCATCGAGTTACGTTGCGACGTTTGATACACACAAGGCACTCCTCCAGTGTCAGTGAGTTGCATGATCTCATGGTTATAGGAACATATACTTGACATGCAGAAAACAATAGCAATAAACTGACACGATCATATGCTACATTCATAGTTTGGGTCTTGTCCATCACATCATTCTCCTAATGATTTGATCTCGATATCAATTGACATCTCATGTCCACGGGTAGGAAACCTTAACCATCTTTGATCAACGAGCTAGCCTGCTAGAGGCACACTAGGGACACAGTGTTTTGTCTATATGCCCACACATGTATTTAGATTCCAATCAACACAATTATAGCATGGACAATAAACGATTATCATGAACAAGGAAATATAATAATAAACACTTTATTTATTGCCTCTAGGGCATATTTCCAACAGTCTCCCACTTGCACTAGAGTCAATAATCTAGTTCAAATCACTATGTGATCTACATTGTGATAAATCGAACACCCATGCAGTTCTGGTGTTGATCATGTTTAGCCCTTGGAAGAGGTTTAGTCAACGGGTCTGCAACATTCAGATTCGTGTGCACTTTGCAAATATTTATGTCCTTCTCCTCAACATAATCGCGGATGGAATTGAAGCGTCGCTTTATGTGTCAGCTCCTCTTGTGAAACCTTGGTTCCTTGGCCAGAGCAATGGCACCAGTGTTGTCACAGAACAGAGCCATTAGATTCAGTGCGCTGGGCACTAATCCAAGATCTGTCATGAACTGCTTCATCCAGACACCTTCCTTCGCTGCCTCCGAGGCTGCGATTTACTCCGCTTCACATGTAGAATCGGCTACCACGCTTTGCTTGGAACTGCACTAGCTTACCGCTCCCCCATTGAGAATAAATACGTATCCGGTTTGCGACTTAGAGTCATCCAGATCAGTGTGAAAGCTTGCATCGACGTAACCCTTTACTACGAGCTCTTGATCACCTCCATAAACGAGAAACATGTCCTTAATCCTTTTCAGGTACTTAAGGATATTCTTGACCGCAGTCCAGTGCTCCATTCCAGGATCACTTTGAAACCTTCCGGCCATACTTATGGCAAGGCTGACATCGGGTCTTGTGCACAACATCGCATACATGATAGAGCCTATGGCTGAAGCATAGGGGATGACACTCATCTTCTCTTTATCTTCTACAGTCAATGGGCATTGAGTCTTACTCAACTTCACACCTTGTAACACAGCCAAGAACCCCTTCTTTGACTGATCCATTTTGAACTTCTTCAAAAATTTATCAAGGTATGTCCTTTGTGAAAGTTCTATCAAGCGTCTTGATCTATCTCTATAAATCTTAATGCCTAATATGAAAGCAGCTTCTCCTAGGTCCTTCATTGAAAAACTCTTGTTCAAATATTCCTTCACACTTTCCAGCATTTCTATATTGTTTCCAATCAGCAATATGTCATCCACATATAATATTAGAAACGCTACAGAGATCCCACTCACTTTCTTGTAAATACAAGCTTCTCCATAAACTTGTATAAACCCAAACGCTTTGATCACCTCATCAAAGCGCTTATTCCAACTCCGAGATGCTTGCACCAGTCCATAAATGGATCGCTGGAGTTTGCAAACTTTGTCAGCACTCTCTGGATTGACAAAACCTTCTGGTTGCATCATATACAACTCTTCCTCAAGGAAACTGTTAAGGAATGCTATTTTGACATCCATCTACCAAATTTCATAGTCGAAATATGCAGCTATCACTAACATGACTCTGACGGACTTAAGCATCGCTACGGGTGAGAAGTTCTCATCGTAGTCAACTCCTTGAACTTGTGAAAACCCCTTTGCCACAAGTCAAGCTTTATAGATGGTGACATTACCCTCCGCGTCCATGTTCTTCTTAAAGATCCATTTATTCTGAATGGCCTTTCGCCCTTCAGGTAATACTTCCAAAGTCCATACTTTGTTTTCGTACATGGAACCTATCTCGGATTTCATGGCCTCTAACAATTTCTCAGAATCTGGGCCCATCATCGCTCCTCCATAGCTCATAGGTTAATTGTCGTCTAACAACATGACCTCCAAGACAGGGTTGCTGTACCACTCAGGAGCAGTACGCGTCCTTGTCAACCTAAGAGGTTCAATAGAAACTTGATCTGAAGGTTCATGATCATCATCATTAATTTCCTCTTCAATTGTCGTTGGCTCCACAAAAACATATTTCTATGCTGCACTACTCTCTAGTTGAAGTGACGGTTCAATAACCTCATCAAATTCTATTTTCCTCCCACTCAATTCTTTTGATAGAAACTCTTTCTCAAGAAATGTTCCGTTCTTAGCGACAAACACTTTGCCTTCGGATATGAGATAGAAGGTATACCCAGCTGTCTCTATTGGGTATCCTATGAAGACGCATTTCTCCACTTTGGGTTCCAGCTTTTCAGGCTGAAGCTTTTTGACATAAGCATCACTTCCCCAAACTTTAAGAAATGACAACTTTGGTTTCTTGCCAAACCATAGTTCATAAGGTGTCGTCTCAATGGATTTTGATGGTGTCCTATTTAAAGTGAATGCATCTATCTCTAATGCATAACCCCAAAACGATAGTGGCAAATCAGCAAGAGACATCATGGAACGCACCATATCTAATAAGGTTCGATTACGACGTTCGGACACACCATTATGTTGTGGTGTTCCAGGCGGTGTCAGTTGTGAAAAAATTCCACAGTGTCTTAAGTGACTGCCAAACTTATAACTTATATATTCTCCTCCTCGATCAGATCATAGGAATTTAATCTTCTTGTTACGATGATTCTCAACTTCACTCTGAAATTGCTTGAACTTTTCAAACGTTTCATACTTGTGTTTCATGAAGTAAATATATCCATATCTACTTAAGTCATCAGTGAAAGTGAGAAAATAACGATATCCATCACGCGCCTCAATGTTCATCGGACCGCACACATCAGTATGTATGATCTCCAACAAATCACTCGCCCGTTCCATTATTCCAGAGAACGGAATTTAAGTCATCTTGCCCATGAGGCATGGTTCACATGTTTCAAGTGATTCAAAATCAAGTGACTCCAAAAGTCCATCAGCATGGAGCTTCCTCATGCGTTTTACACCAATATGACCCAAACGGCAGTGCCACAAGAAAGTGGTACTATCATTAACAACTCTACATATTCTGGCATCAATGCTATGAACATGTGTATCATCACTATCGAGATTCAACAAGAATAAACCCCTCACATTGGGTGCATGACCATAAAAGATATTACTCATATAAATAGAACAACCATTATTCTTTGATTTAAATGAGTAACCGTCTCGCAATAAACAAGATCCAAATACAATACTCATGCTTAACGCAAGCACTAAATAACAATTATTCAGGTTCATCACTAATCCCCATGGTAGTCGAAGAGCGAGCGTGCCGACGGCGATAACATCAACCTTGGAACCATTTCCCATGCGCATCATGACTTCATCCTTAGCCAGCCTCTGTCTACTCCGTAGGTCCTGCTTTGAGTTGCAAATGTGAGCAATTGGACCGGTATCAAATACCCAAGCACTACTACGAGAGCTAGTAAGGTACACATCAATAACATGTATATCATATATACCTTTTTTGGTGTTGGCCGCCTTCTTGTCGGCCAGGTAGTTGGGGCAGTTCCGCTTCTAGGGACCAGTTCCCTTGCAATGAAAGCACTCAGTTTCTGGCTTGGGTCCAGCCTTGGGTTTCTTTACGGGGAGGAGCAACTGGTTTGCCACCCTTCTTGGAGTTACCCTTTTTTCCCTTGCCATTTTTCTTGAAACTAGTGGTTTTATTGACCATCAACACTTGATGCTCTTTCTAGATTTCAGACTCAACGACTTTCAACATCGCAAACAACTCAGCAACTGACTTGTTCATCCCGTGTATGTTATAGTTCAACACGAAGCTCTTGTAGCTAGGTGGCAATGATTGAAGAACTCTATCAGTGATCCCCTCCCGTGGAAGGGGAATCCCTAACTCTACCAGACGGGTCGAATACCCAAACATTCTGAGTATATGTTCAATGATAGACCCGTTCTCCTCCATCTTGCAAGCGTAGAACCTATCAGAGGTCTCGTACCTCTCGATCCTGGAATTCTTCTTAAAGATAGACTCCAACTCTTGGAACATATCATATGCTCCATGGCATTCGAAACGTCTTTGAACTCCCGGTTCTAACTCATACAACATTGCACATTGAACTATTGAGTAATCTCCAGAACGTGCCTCCCAAGCGTTCTTAACGTCTTCGGACGACACGGGAGCGGGTGGGTTACCAAGTGGTGCATCAAGGACATAAGCCTTCTGGGAAGCCATGAGGATAATCCTCAAATTACGGGCCCAGTCAACAAAGTTAGTTCCATCATCTTTCGACTTAGCTTTCTCTAGGAACGCATTAAAATTTAGGGTGCTACTATGCGAGCCATTGATCTACAACATAAATAAGCAAAGGTTACTAAGACTATTGTTCAAGATAATGAGTCTAGTTAATAAAATTACTAAAGCTCCCCTCAAATTGACATCCCTCAGGTCATCTGAGTGATACATGATCCACATTCACCAACTAAGGTATGATCATCACGTGAGTTAAGGTGGTTTCAATGGTGAACATCATCATGTTGATCATATCTACTATATGACTCATGGTCGACCTTTCGGTCTCTTGTGTCCCGAGGCCATGTTTGTACATGCTAGGCTCGTCAAGTTTAACCCGAGTGTTCCGCATGTGCAACACTAGCTTACACCCGTTGTATGCGAACGTAGAGTCTATCACACCGGATCATCATGTGGGGTCTCGACATGATGAATTTTCGCAATGATGCACACTCGAGGAGAACCCAATTCATCTTGAAATTTAAGTGAGGGATCACCTTATAATGCTACCGTCATCCTAAGCAAAACAATGTGCATAAAATGATTAACATCACATGCAAATCATAAGTGACATGATATGGCCATGAACTTGTGCTTTTGATCTCCATCTACAAAGCACCGGAATGATCTCCATCATCATGATCCCCATCATCATGTCATCATCGGGGTTGTCGCGCCCACCATGCTCATACTACTATTGCTACCTCTTAGCGATAAAGTAAAGCATTACATAGCGCTTAAAGGTTGACACGCAAGTCATACAATAATCAAAGACAACCCTATGGCTCCTTCTGGTTGCCGTACTCGTCGACATGCAAGTCGTGATATTCTATACAACACATGATCATCTCATACATCACATATATCTCATCATGTAATTGGCCATATCACATCACAACATACCCTGCAAAAACAAGTTAGACGTCCTCTAATTGTTTTTGCATGTTTTACGTGGCTGCTATGGGTATCTAGCAAGAATGATTCTTACCTACGCAAAACCACAACGGTGATATGAAGATTGCTTTTCAACCTTCTACAAGGACTGCCTCAATCAAATCCAGTTCAACTAAAGTGGGAGAGACAGAAACCCGCCAGCCATCTTTATGCAACGAAGTCACATGTCAGTCGATGGAACACGGTCTCTCATAAGCATACGAGTAAATTCAGTCTGAGCCGCTTCATCCCACAGTACCGCTGAACCAAGAAAAGACTAAGGAAGGAAGCAATCAAAATATCAACGCCCACAAACTCTTTGTGTTCTACTCAAGATCTCATCTACGCATAGGCGTAGCTCGTGATGCCACTGTTGGGGAACGTTGCATGGGAAACAAAAAATTTCCTACGCTTCACCAAGATCAATCTAGGAGATGAGCATCTATGAGAGATATTGGATCTACGTACCCTTGTAGATCTCTAAGCGGAAGAATTAAAGAATGCGGTTGATGTAGTGATACGTCTCCGCGAACGAACGGCACCTCCGTGTTTAGCACACGTGCAGCTCGATGAAGATCTCCGCCTTCTTGATCCAGAAAGAGGAAGCAGAGAGGTAGATGTATTCACCGGCAGCACGACAGCGTGGCGACTGATCCGGTAGAGCTTCGCTAAGCGGCGCCGAAACAATCTACTAGAGGAGGGACTATTGGAGAGGGAGCAAGGGCTGTGCCATGGCTTAAGGTGTGGCTGCCCTCCTCCTTCTCTCATATATATAGGGGGAATGGGGAAGGGGCTGCACCCTAGGGTTCCCACCCCTAGGGGCGGCGGCGGCGGCCAAGAGGAAGGGGCTGCGGCCAAGGGGTGGCCGGCCCCCTAAGGGTTTCCCCCTCCACCCTTCGGCCGCATGGGCCCTTGTAGGAGGGACGGACAGCCCACTAGGACCTGGTGCGCCTTCTCTCACAGCCCATGTGGCCCTTCAGGGCTGGTGGCCCCTTCCGGTGGACCCCCGGGACCGTCCCGGCACCCTCGGTACGTTACCGGTGACACCCAAACTTTTCCCGGTAACCAACATAGAACTTCCTATATATGAATCTTTACCTCTGGAACATTCCGGAGCTCCTCGTCACGTCCGGGATCTCATCTGGGACTCCGAACAACCTTTGGTGACCAACCTACGGGTTCGAGAACCATGTAGACATGACCGAGACACCTCTACGGTCAATAACCAATAGCGGGACCTGGGTGCCCATATTGGTTCCTACATGTTCTACGAAGATCTTTATCGGTCGAACCTCTATGTCAAGGATTTAGTCAATCCCGTATGTTGTTCCCTTTGTCCTTCGATATGTTACTTGCCCGAGATTCGATCGCCAGTATCTCTATACCTAGTTCAATCTTGTTATCGACAAGTCTCTTTACTCGTTCCGTAATACAAGATCCCGCGACTAACACTTAGTCACGTTGCTTTCAAGGCTTGTTGTGATGTTGTACTACCGAGTGGGCCCTGAGATACCTCTCCATCACACGGAGTAATAAATCCCAGTATTGATCCATCTAGCTACTAACTACAGACCCGAAGGTCTACACAGAACTACTCACGCATCATCGGAGAGGCACCAATGAAGGTGGTGAACTCCATCCGAGATGGTGTCTAGATTGGATCTAGTGGTTCTGCACTTTGCGGTAGTTGGATGAATATTTCGTCTATTGTTCGAGGGTTTCTGGAATATTGGAGTATTTATGGAGCAAAGAGGCGGTCCAGGGGGCACCCGAGGTGGGCACAACCCACTAGGGAGCGCGTGGGCCTCCTGGCACGCCCTTGTGAGTTGTGCCCCCCTTGGGGACCCCCCCAGGCGTAGCCAGGGCTCGTTGTGTTCCTTCTGGCCCATAAACAATCATCGTGAAGTTTCATGGCATTTGGACTTCGTCTGGTATTGATTTTCTACGATGTAAAGAACATGGAAAAATAGCAGCTCGTACTTGGCACTATGTCAATAGGTTAGTACCAAAAAATGATATAAAATGATTATAAAACATCCAATATTGATAATATAACAACATGGAACAATCAAAAATTATAGATACGTTGGAGACGTATTAGTACACATTCTTCCTGCATTTGTCCAAATATATACTTTCGGTGTCATATAAACAGTGCGTGCATGCGTGGTATCACCTGTTTGTGTGTCCTGAAAGGTTACTGAGAGCAGGCCAATCGTTGATGGTTACAAACGACAACACATGTAGGTCAAATTCCTCATGTTCGTTCTCACCTTGCACACGTACACCTTTTCCTTTCCATAGCTGTAAAAATTCATCAACTAATGGCCTTAGGTACACATCAATGTAATTGTCGGGTTGCTTAGGGCCTTGGATGAGCACTGGCATCATAATGAACTTCCGCTTCATGCACAACCAAGGAGGAAGGTTATACATACATAGAGTCATGGGCCATGTGCTATGCTTGCTGATCTGCTCCCCAAAAGGATTAATGCCATCTGCACTTAAACCAAACCATACGTTCCTTGGGTCACCTGTAAAGTCCCTCCACTTTCTCTTGATCTTTCTCCACTATGACCCGTCGGCACATGCTCTCAACTTCCCGTCTTTCTTACGGTCTTTTATGTGCCATCACATCAACTCAGCATGCTTTTTCTTTCTAAACAGACATTTCAACTGTGGTATTATAGGAGCATACTACATCACCTTGGCAGGAACCCTCTTCCTGGTGCGCTGACCCTCAACATCACTAGGTTCATCTTGTCTGATCTTATACCGCAATGCACCGCATACCAGGCATGCGTTCAAATCCTCGTACGCACCATGGTAGAGGATGCAGTCATTAGGGCATGCATGTATCTTTTGCACCTCCAATCCTAGAGGGCATAGAACCTTCTTTTCTTTATACATACTGCTGGGCAATTTGTTCTCCTTTGGAAGCTTCTTCTTTGTTTTTTCAGTAGCGAAGCCAAATCCCTTGTAGATACACCATTATATGCCTTCCAATGCAGCAATTCTAGCGTGGTACCGAGCTTTGTGTTGTCCTCTTCGCAATTTGGGTACAACCCTTTTTTGTGATCCTCTAACATGCGATCAAACTTCAACTTCTCCCTTTCACTTTTGCATTCTCTCTGTGCATCAACAATGACCAGGCGAAGATTATCATCGGGCACATCGTGTGTTACTTCTTGATCTCTAGCTTCCCCCATTGCAGCATCACCGTATTCAGGGGGCGGATAATTGTCATCATCCTCTTCTTCTTCGTTGTCTTCCACCATAACACCTCTTTCTCCGTGCTTGGTCCAAACATTATAGTGTTGCATGAAACCCTTCTCAAGCAGGTGGAAGTGAAGGTTTTTAGAGTTGGACTAATCCTTCGTATTCCCACAGACAGTACATGGACAATGCATAAAATCATTCTGCTTGTTTGCCTCAGCCGCTTGGAGAAAATTAGGTAGTCCTTTAATGTACTCGGAGGTGTGTCGGTCACCGTACATCCATATTGTTGGTTGATCTGCGTGCATTATATACTTATGTGTATCAAAAACCATTACATAACATCATGAATAGAGAAGTGACCAAATTAATAGAAATTCATCATCACATTAAAGCCAAAGTACAATGACTAAAATAAATACATAAAGTTCATACATAGTTCTCATTGAACAACATATAGCTCTCTAGAGCATCTAATTAAATTGAAACTATGTAAAAAAATTAAATGCAACAACAAATGCAATCATACCCGCAACTAAGATACTAATTGATCCAATGGCATCATGATACCATGCCTCAGTATGAATGACATATTTTCTAATCTCTCTAATCTTCAAGCGCATTGCATCCATCTTAATCTTGTGATCGTCGACAACATCGGCAACATGCAACTCCAATTTCATCTTCTCCTCTTCAACTCTTTTTAATTTTTGTTTCAAGTAATTGTTTTCTTTTTCAACCAAATTTAACTTCTTGAAAAGAATTTCTATGTCGATTGGAATTTCCGGTTGAAATAACTCCTAGATAAAAACATATATGTCAAATTGGTCGGCATAATTGTCATAAACACTAAATGAAATAAATAGCAGCAAAATATAATATAACACATCAGAATCATAGACAGGACGAGGGCCAACAGCGGCGGATACAAGAACCATGGCACTATATAATAGCAAACAATAATAAAAGTAAGAAAATTATACAAGTATCTATCTAAATCATACAATAAGATTTTTTATTTTAAAAAGAAGATAAGAACAAGAGGATCACCACGGTGGTGTTGGCGACGAAATTGGCGCAGGCGATTCACGATGATGAGGAAGGGGATGGGACAGGATGGACCGCCAAACCTAGTCAAATCTTGAGAAAAATGGAGCTTGGCGGTCGAGCTTGGAGAGGAGAATGCTTAGTTGTGGCTTGGGAATTTCCTCAAACACCTCATGTGCATAGGAGGTTAGAGCTAGAGCAACACACACCTCATGTGCACACGCCGTCCGGCCAAAAAACAGAGTGAGCGGGCAAAGGCGGGGGTATATATAGGCTAATATCTTTAGTCTCGGTTGGTGGCTAGAACCAGGACAAAAGGCTGATCTTTGGTCCTAGTTCCAACCAACAACCGGGACTAAAGGTGATGGGCCAGGAGCAAGGCCCATTGGTCCCAGTTCGTGTATGGAACCAGGACATAAAGTGTCAGCCGAACCGGGAACAATGGCCCTCGAGGCCCGACCGACGCACTGGCCTCACGAACTGGGAAAGATGTACTCTTTGGTCCCGGTTTGTAAGTGAACCGGGATTAATTCCCTTATCCTGGCTTCAACCAAAGCCCTGTTTTCTACTAGGTTGGGAGTCCCCCTGACTTGATTCCAATGCTAATTACTCCTATAATCCCATAACCCCTAGAAAGAAACCTAGATCGGAAGTTTCGTGGACGCAAGCCTATGTAGCCATGAAAAACCAATCGGGAGCCCATTCCTACACCCCTCCGGAGGGGGAAACCATCACCGGAGGCCATCTTCATCATCTTGGCAGTCTCCAAGACGAGGAGTGATTAGTTCACCCTCAGGGCTGAGGGTATGTACCAGTAGCTATGTGTTTTATCTCTCTCTCGTGTTCTTGAGATGGCACAATCTTGATGTACCGCGAGCTTCATTAATATAGATGAATCATATGGTGTTTTTCCCTCTCTATCTTCTTTTGATGAATTGAGTTTTTGCTTTGAAGTTTTCTTATGGGATTGAGTATTTAAAGGATATGAGAACACTTGATGGATGTCTTGCAATGGGATATACGTGATGAAAATGGGATGTTCTATTGATCTACTTGATGTATGTTTTGGTGATCAACTTGCAGGTTCCATGACCTTGGGAATCTATGCATAGGGCTTGGCACACGTTTTCTTCTTGACTCTCCGGTAGAAACTTTGGGCACTCTTTGAAGTTCTTTGTGTTGGATTGAACCTGATGAATCTGAAATTGTGTGATGCATGTCGTATAATCAAGCATATGGGTACTGGTGGTGAGATTGGAGTATCTAGGTGACATTAGGTTTTGGTTGATGTGTATCTCAAGGTGTCATTTTAGTACGAACTCTAGGGCTGTTTGTGACACTTATAGGGATAGCTCATACGATTGATCAAAAAAGATAACTTTGAGGTGGTTTCGTACCCGACAATAAGTTCTTCATTTGTTCTCCGCTATTTGTGACTTTGGAGTGAACACTTTGTCGCATGTGAGGTTTCTTGGCTCGGCTTCCCCTCCACCGGGGAGCCGTGTATGTGTTCAGATCAGGCCATAGAGCCCGAACACCCTAATCTGGTCCTCGCCGGACACCAGTCCTCGAGGAAACTCCAAACGATACTCCGGAAAACCTCCAAGAGACGGACCCGGACGGTCTCTTGATGATAAATGAGACGCAGAACCGGATCCAGTCATTGGTAATCACGAACGACTGAAGCCCAGCACATGTTCAGTTTGGGCTGAGGCTGGATCATGGAGAATTTCAACACCGGCCCACCACCCACTTGGTAGCCACTGTCGAAGACTTAACCGACATGCTATATTATGCCTCCGATGGGACAGAGGACATGTATGATGAGGTCAACACCCCGGCCCCTATCAGTATGGGACGATGGACTGCCACCTCCTCTTACAACGTCTACATGGTGGATACACCCACCAACAAAGGCGATATCACCCCTGAGCAGAACGGCAACAGATCTAATAAGTTATCAAAATGCCGGAAGCAACGCAATTGGTCCAAGGCAAACAAACGAAGGGGAGTCATCGTGGGCACCGGAGAAAATGATACACGGGCAGACCCCGAGGACCTCGAAGCCCTAGACCAACCGCAGGAAAACCTTGAGAAGCCTTGTGACCTTGAGGACCTCGATAACTCCGAGGATCACAACTATCTCCCCCGATCGACGAGGACGATAGCCTCGAAGACGAAGATCTCAATATCCCGGAGGATCCGCAAGATGAAGAACGCTTTAGGCGATGGATAGTAGCCACCTCCCAGAGCCTAAAGGCCAAGTAGTGGCAGCTTCAAGCTGAGCAGGACACCCTCAATGATAGATGGACGGAGGTCCTGGCAGCCGAAGAAGGGTACAACGCTGAGTGTCTAGACCGAACCAGGAGCTATCCGTGTCTCGTTTGCTTCCCCAATTCGAGGACGAGGAACTCGAGTGCACACCTCCTAGATACACAAAGCATGACCAGCCAGATCGCCCCCTCGAGGAAGAGACAAAACGGCCGAGGATCCCGAATACATATCGGAGTTTCCCCATAGGTGGGGGGACGATCCAATGCGGTATAGAGATCCGCACGACCTGTGCCAGCACCTGAATTATAGATTAGGCCACACTAGATCCATTTACGGATCTACAGGATACTCCCCCGCTAGGCGGGACACACGCCAACCTTTATTCGACCAGAACAAATGAGAATGGGAACGACACTGGGCACCAGAAGCCAAATTCTGGCACAATGTGGCCCGAGCTAGAGGCGACGCCCACCCACTGTGCTTCACAGACGAGGTCATGCAGCACTAGTTCCCCAAAGGGTTTAAACCCGTAAATATTGAACAATACGACGGGACAACAGACCCCGCCGTGTGGATTGAATATTTTCTTCTCCACATACATATGGCTAGGGGAGATGACCTCCACGCGATTAAGTATCTACTGCTAAAGCTCAAAGGGCCAGCTAGACACTGGTTAAAGAACCTCCCCGAAAACTCCATTGGAAGTTGGGAGGAGCTTGACGATGACTTCTGGTCTAACTTCTAGGAAACTTATGTCCGACCTCCAGACTCCTCCAACCTAAGAAATGTCTGTCAAATTTCAGGCTCCGCAAAACCCTTAAGATTCGAATATAGGGGCGTGTGCAAAGATCCCTTGCAGCGTCGCCCAACCTAGCTCGCTACTCGATGAACACAACGATGAACTTGCACGATGACGAGGAAGAAGATGAACATGACAGTTTGCCCAGGTTCGGGCTGCTGCGAAGCGTAATACCCTACTCCTGCGTTGGTGGATTGCCTCTCAAGGAGGTGATGTGGATGAACAAGTACAAAGCCTTACAGCCTCATGAGGGTTCCCTTCGAGGTGTTCAAGGCCCTTTGTGGCTCATCGATGGGTGAGTGGTGGAATGGATGCGGCCCCTCCTCTACGGTCTAGCCTACCCTCTATTTATAGCAGTGGCTCGGGTCCTCTTCCCTTACTGCAATGGTGGGAAGGGATCCCACAATGGCCAATTTTGAAGGGGGGCAGGAGTACGTGCTCGCGGTGCCCAAAGGGAGTCTTCGCTAGCAAAGTAGGTGTCGACGGCGCAGGGATGGGCTCAACAATGACATCCGCCCTGTGGGGCGGGTGGTTGTGGTCTTGTTACATCGGAATGGAAACCTTTGGGGGTGCTTTGGGAATCCATGTACGTCCCTGCTCCCTTTGCACCAAAAGGGAAACTGCGCCATATGGCGCGCTGGCGCCCGTCTGTCCTTTATTGCGTCACCCTTGACTACGGAGGCTGGGCCTTGCATAGAGATCTCCGCCGCTCCTAAGGTGGCCTGAGGAGGCCCATCCCTTCCTAGGCCTGAAGATGTTCCTCCTTGCGAGGCTGGGGCCTTATTGAGGGTCTTGTGTTGCGTGAGGCCATGCTCGGCCGTGTTTGGTCGATGAAGTGGGCCATGCCCTGGGCCTCAGGTAGGCAGGTGTGGGTACCCGTGTTCCCAGAACGCTGATAGTAGGTCCCGGCCCCAAGGCACACTCGAGCTAGCTTCGGGGTGAAGCCTCAAGGACGGCCCAAAGCGCTGCGGGCCCCAAATGCCTGCGGGCCAGGCTTAGCGCGCATCGCACGGTTGATGTCGGGCATCCTTCACCCCTCGGCCTCTGCTCGAATCGACAAGAGCCTGACTTCAAGCACCGGGCTATTACTGCTTCACTTTCTTACGCACCTACTCTTGCTTTCTAGCTCTCCAGCTCTAGCAGGCATCTCCCTAGATCCGGCGCTGCTCCGTCCTTTTCCTTGTTGTCTTGATCCCGGCAAGCAGAGACCAGAGGTGCAGGGCTCTGCCCCTGCCCCCATCTTGCTAGCGGTCTTGGGGTCTACCATCGCCAAGGATGAGGACCTCCTTCTAGTGCTCCCATGAATGACGGATGGGTCCAACGAGCAGGGGCGGACCTTGATATGGGGCGGCTCCTCGGTGAAGCGGCCCTCGTCCTCAATGGTCTACCCCTTCTTCTTACACAACATCATCGCCGGGATCGTCCCGCCCTCTCCGCATTCTTCATCGCCATTCTTGATCACTATGGGATCTAGGCCCTTGATCTCCAACACAACTTCATCTTGCTCCTTTCTGTCTTTGCCACTGCGAGGCCTTCGTGAGCGTGCATCCTTCGGTGACCCTCTTCTGCCATTTTTTCAGCTTGTGTCTACACGATGGCGCTCAACGGTTTGCATGCATCTCCTTTCTCGCAGTACAGAGCAGCAACATGCTCTTGAAGGCCGGGAAGAAGGTGTAGAACTTCAGGCACCGCTAGGTCCTCATGGATCTCAAGAGCACCAACCCTTGGTTGGATCTGCCGGAAGGACTGCCTGAGAAGACCGCTGCATGGACCTTCGTGAAGCTTTCTGACCCCCAGGCCAGGCCTGTCCTGGAGCGCTTCTCCAACGATATCAGCACCAGGAAGCTAACTAGGGGAATGATAGTGAAGGAGTTCCTGACGCAGCCCCTGGCACCCCTCCAGGGCCATTCTAGGCCCTTGTGGGAATACCAGGGCAATGGTGACAGCCTTAGGCTTCGGTCCACATGCATAACCCTCGAGGAGCTGAGCAGGGTTGTGGCGACCCTACTCAATGGCAACCCAGATGGCCTGCCCGAGGCCCACGCCCTGCTGTACTGTCGTGACAAAGGGGCCGATCTGGTTCCGTGGTGCCTGTCTTCAACGAATTGGGGCTCTTCCCTACAGAGGGCCTCAGTTCCCCGGTGATGGTGTCCTCAACTGAAACCTCGCGCGGGGAGGACTCAGAGAAGACTGTCGACGACGGCCTGGCAGAGAGGTCTCCCCCGTCGCAAGGCTTCCTCCTACGCGAGCTTGAGGATGACAACGATCCTGGCAAAGCTTCTGCTCCAGGCTCCTCTCATGTTGCCAACGCCCCCAGAGGGCTTGGGACGGTCGCTCATGCGACGTAGTCCGCATGCGTGTCCACTCCCCGGAAGCCCAGAGTGGAGTCTTCTCTGGTGCGCCCCGCCTCTGCAGGCAAGGCGGTCGAAGTGCCGGCCTCGCCCTTGCGCAGATCGAGACTCGCAGGCGAGGCAGGTGAGACGGGAGCCATGGTGATCCCTCCTGTGGCCGCCCCCACGGGCAGTGCCCCTGCTCCCCCACGTGGTGGTGCCCCCACCGAGTGGAGCTTGGGCACCTCCGTCGTTGCCAGAGCGGAGAGGAAGAGGAAATGGGTCGACGTTGAGTAGTAACCGGTCCGAGTTGGTTTGGCTTGCATACCTATGGCTTGTGCATTGACACCCTTCCTTTGCTTTGTGAACAGGGATGACACTATGCTAAAGATGAGGATGAAGAAGGCAGGCCTTAAGCCGAAGGCGACTTCCGACACGCCGCTTGCCCCCGTGGACATGCCGTCGCCTGTCGCTGAAGGCGAGGGGGCTCGCGAGGCAGCCTCCCTGGTCGTCATCGTGAAGCCCCCTGAGCCCCCAATGCCCGCAAGCATGGTCGCTCCTATCCTAGAGGGCGCGGTGACGCCGATGCCTGGAGGGCCAGCCCCTAAGGGCCAGTTGGTCGCCAATTCGTTCGTGTCCATGGTCGTTGAGCGGCCTCCGAAGCCTCATGCTCCTCGCATCGTTGCCCCACTGGGATCGACCCCTACGATCGCACAGGGGACTCCTTTGGAGGGGCCCTTAATGCCTCCAGTGTGTGGCCATGATGTCCTAGGCAGGGCCTTTGCCACTCTAGATTAGGTCCGTGGTGTCCTCAGGGGTGCCGATGTTCGCCCGGCGAGTGGGCGCCTAGAGTACCTCCCAGGATGGCTCCAGGCCATCGCCTCTGTTGTGGCGGCTTGGGGTCAGGCTGAGGCTGCCGCGACGAAGGGCGAGGGGGAAGGCGCGGCAGCCCGAGTAGCACGTGCAGAGGCACTGAGTGAGGCGGCATCCGCCGCCAAGCGTTGCAAAGTGGTGGAATCCCGTTTGAAGGCCCTCCATGAGGAGCAGGCCAAGCTTGCAGGGCAGCTTCATCAGCGGGAGGAGGACACCAAGGCCCGCGAGGCCAAGCTGGCCGTTCGGGACTCCGAGCTGTCCTAGGTGGCAGTTCGCCAGGACCTGGAGCGGGTGCGCATGGATGCGGTGAATAAGGAAATTGCTTCGGAGAAGGCCCTTCTTTAAACCAGGGAGGACACTCTTGCCGCGACCGAGGATAAAAAGGTCGCGGAGCTAAGCTCCTTCCCTATTGTCGAGCTCAACCTTCGTCGAGCGCTCCATTCCCGTTTCCAGGAAGGGTTCTCGGAGCCCCTGGCAGCTCCGGAGAGCGGCTTCGCAGTGCTCGCCTCGAAGCTCGTCGAGGTTCTGGAGGGCGCCATCGTCAAGATCAAGAGGGTACTAGAGAGTGAGTGTCGCGATCTCTTTTCTGAGGCAGCAACACGCGTCTTCAGCCATCTCCATCTTCGCAAACCGGGGTTTGACTTCGACTCTGTGATCCGTCCGGTCGCCCCCGAGGTCTGCGTCAGCACTGTGGCGGTGGGGAAGAGCGCCGTGGAGACGCTAGTGAAGAGGTTCACCCTCGTCATAGTTTCTCTGCCTTCGGATGGTGTTGGGGTTGGCGGTGAGGGAAATGGCGCCAGCGATGTTGACGATGAGCCCCTTGAGGATGGGCCGAGTGGTGGCGGTGGTTCCCCCTGATTCCTCTCCCCTGCTCCTTTCCTGCAATTCACATCGTGCCTCACATAGGCATTAAACTTGTTTGTGTTCGCGAAGACTTTTAATGTTTGTAATAACTATTTGACTGTGTGGTTGTTCTCTTTGCCTTGTTTCCCTCTTGCTTGCTGTGACGGTATGTGTCGGTAGGGCCCGACCTGCGCATACCTCAATTGCCGTTGGGCCGACCGGATCACCAAGGATGGTCCAAGGGGTGAGGGGCCACGAGTCCAGTTAGGCTCTTGAGTCGTGATGCTCAGGAGTCACCCTTGACGTGCGAGCATCCCTCATGAATGGGACACGGCGGAGATCGAGTTAACTTGAAACTTTTCAACACCTTTAGTGCTCAGGGTCGGCAGGGTCTAGCCCGTGCATACCTCAACTACCATTGGACCGACCGGATTACCATGGACGGTCCAAGGGGTGAGGGGCTACGGGTCTAGTTAGGCCCCTGAGTCACGATGCTCAGGAGTCCCCCTTGACGTACGAGCCCCAGCATCCTCCTTGGGGGGTTTTGAGTAGTTTTTTTGAGTGCTTCGAGCTCTATGTTGGCAAGGCCCGGCCCGCACATACCTGAGCTGCCGTTGGGCCGACCGGCTCACCAAGGACGGTCCAAGGGGTGAGGGGTTACGGGTCCAGTTAGGCTCCTGAGTCGCGATGCTCAGGAGTCCCCCTTGACGTACAAGCGGCTTCGATACCTTTCCTCAAAGGCTTTTCTGGAGATGAGCGTATGAAGACCAGGTTTGGCAGACATGGGAAGGGCGTGTACCAGGCTTGGACTGGTGGTAGCCCCCATGTAGCCCCCTCCCGTGTGCATCCCCACAGAACGCAGCGAGAAGGGGGCCACTAGGGACCTTCCTGAGGTTGGATGCAGCCGCTGGGGGCGCTCTCAGTTGTTTATCCCCCCCGCAGGGCGTGGGGCTTCCACATTGCGTGGGGATAGCCATTGGAGGGCTGTGTCGACCGCCAGCACGGAGCTGTGGTTTCTACATTGTGTGGGCATAGTCATTGGTGGGCCGTGTTGACTTCTCCGCCAACGTTGGGCTGTGGCTTCCATATTGCGTGGGTTTAGTCATTGGTGGACCGTGTTGATCGCCAGCGCTGGATGTGGCTTCCACATTGTGTGGGCATAGTCATTGGTGGACCGTCTTAACTTCTCTGCCAGCATTGGTTTGTGGCTGCCACATTGCGTGGGAAGGGACCCCTCCGCGTCCTCAGGGGGCCCATGTTGTAAATATGCCCTAGAGGCAATAATAAAAATGGTTATTATTATATTTCCTTGTTCATGATAATTGTTTATTATCCATGCTATAACTGCATTGATTGGAAACACATTGCATGTGTGGATACATAGACAACACTTTGTCCCTAGTATGCCTCTAATAGACTAGCTCGTTGATCAAAGATGGTCGAGGTTTCCTAGCCATTGACATGAGATGTCATTTGATAACGGGATCACATCATTGGGAGAATGATGTGATGGACAAGACCCAAACTATAAACATAGCATATGATCGTGTCAGTTTATTGCTATAGTTTTCTACATGTCAAGTATCTGTTCCTATGACCATGAAATCATGCAACTCACTGACACTGGAGGAGTGCCTTGCGTGTATCAAACGTCACAACGTAACTGGTTGACTATAAAAGTGCTCTACAGGTATGTCTGACAGTCTCTGTTGAGTGGGTATGCATCAAGACTGGAATTTGTTACTCCGTGTGATGGAGAGGTATCTCAGGGCCCATGAGATAATACGACATCACAACAAGCCTTGCAAGCAATGTGAATAAAGTGCTATCCATGGGATCTTGTATTACGGAATGAGTGAAGAGACTTGCCGGTAACGAGATTGAACTAGGTATAGAGATACTGACGATCGAATCTCAGACAAGTAACATACCGAAGAACAAAGGGAACATCATACGAGATTAACCGAATCCTTGACTTAGAGGTTCAACCAATAAAGATCTTCATAGAATATGTAGGAACCAATATGGGCATCTAGGTCTCGCTATTGGTTATTGCTGTAGAGGTTTCTAGGTCATGTCTACATAGTTCTCGAACCCGCAGGGTCTCCACACTTAAGGTTTGGTGACGTTTCAAAAATATAGAGTTATGTATGGTGGTGACCAAAGGTTGTTTAGAGTCCTGGATGAGATCCATACATCATGAGGAGCTCCGGAATGGTCCGAAGGTAAAGATTGATATATAGGAAGTCCTATTTTGGTCGCTGGAAAAGTTTTGGGCTCATCGATAGTGTACCAGGAGTGCCAGGTGGGTACCGGGGGACCATCGGGAGGGGTATTTCGACCCAAGAGGCTACATGGGATGTGGTAGGAGGAATACCAGCCCTTAGTGGGCAGGCCAAAGTCCCACAAGAGGCCCATGCAGCTGGGAAGAGTGACCCAAAAGGAAAAGTGGGAGAGAAGGAGTCCTAATCCTACTAGGATTGGAGGACTCCTCCTCCTCCTCCAACTTTGGCCGAACCAAAGGGTGGTCCCTTGGGGGACAAGTCTCCTCCCTCCCTCCTCCTATATATACTAGATGTATTTATGGTTTTTCACAACAGAAATCAGCCACGTTCTACCCTCTCCTCTAGATGGTAGTTTGTCCACTAGATCGTTTTAGCAGTGCTTAGGCGAAGCCCTGCAAGAATTGTTCCACCACCATTGCCACCATGCCATCGTGCTGCCGGAGAACTTGTCTACCTCTCTGCTCCCTCTTGCTAGATCAAGAAGGCGGAGATCGTCATCAAGCTGTACGTGTGCTGAGTGCGGAGGTGCCGTCTGTTCGGCGCTAGATCGGGGCGGATCGTGATTGGATCACGGGATGCTCGGCGATTTGGATAGCAAAGACGTTCAACTACATCAACTGCGTTTCTTAACGCTTATCGCTTAGCAATCTAGAATGGTATGTAGATCCACTCTCCCTCTCATAGATGCTCATCACCGTGGATTGATCTTGCGTGTGCATAGGAAAAGATTTGTTTCCCATGCAACGTTCCCCAACAGTGGCATCATGAGCTATGTCTATGTGTAGATGAGATCTCGAGTAGAACACAAAGGAGTTTGTGGGCGTTGATGCTTAGATTGCTTCCTCCCTTGGTCATGTTTTGGCTCAGCGGTATTGTGGGATAAAGCGGCCCGGACCAACCTTACTTGTACGCTTACAGGAGACCGGATCCATCGACTGACGTGTAACTTTGTTGCAGAAAGATGGCTGGCAGGTGTTAGTTTGTCCTACTTTGCTTGGATCAGATTCGACAAAGGCGGTCCTTGAGAAGGTTGAAAAGCAACTTATGTATCATCGTTGTGGTTTTTTGCGTAGGTGAGAATTATTCTTGCTAGATACCCGAAGCAACCACGTAAAACTTGCAACAACAATTAGAGGATGTCTAACTTGTTTTTGCAGGGTATGTTGTGATGTGACATGGCCAATTACATGATGTGATATATGTGATGTATGAGATGATCATGTATTGTATAGAATATCATGACTTGCATGTTGATGAGTACGGCAACCGGCAAGCGACATAGGGTTGTCTTTAATTATTTTCGCCGTTTTGCTTTAGTTTATCGCTTTGAGTTAGCAATAGTCATGGAAGCAACAGTTGGCAAGACAACCCCGATGGCGACACGTTGATGGAGATAAAGATGATGGATATCATGGTGTCATGCCGGTGACAATGGAGATCATGCCGATGCTTTCAAGATGGAGATCAAAAGCACAAGTTCATGGCCATATCATGTCACTTATGATTTGCATGTGATGTTAATCCTGATATGCACCTTGTTTTGCTTAGGACGACAGTAGCATTATAAGGTGATCCCTCACTGAAATTTCAAGATAAATTTTGTTCTCCCTGAGTGTGCACCTTTGCGAAATGTCGTCGTGTCGAGACACCACGTGATGATTGGGTCTGATAGACTCTACATTCACATACAACGGGTGCAAGCTAGTGTCGCATGTGTGGAACACTTGGGTTAAACTTGACGAGCCTAGCATCTACATACATGGCCTCGGAACACAAGAGACAAAAAGGTCAAACATGAGTCATATAGTAGATATGATCAACATGATGATGTTCACCATTGAAACCACCTCAACTCATGTGATGATCGGACTTGAGTTGGTGAATTTAGATCATGTATCACTCAGATGACCTGAGGGATGTCGATTTGAGTGGGAGCTTTAGTAATTTGGTTAACTAAACTCATTATCTTGAACATTAGTCTTAGTAACCTTTGCATATTTATGTTGTCGATCAATGGCTCGCGTAGTAGCACCCCTGAATTTTAATGCGTTCCTAGGGAAAGCTAAGTTGAAAGATGATGGAAGTAACATTGTGGAGTGGGCCGTAATATGAGGATTATCCTCACGGCTTCCTAGAACGCCTGAATTTTAATGCATTCCTAGAGAAAGCTAAGTTGAAAGATGATGGAAGTAACTCTGTGGACTGGGCCGTAATATGAGGATTATCCTCACGGCTTCCCAGAACGCTTATGTCCTTGCTGCACCATTTAGTGACCCACCCGCTCCCCTGTCATCCGAAGACGTTAAGAACGCTTGGGAGGCATGTTCTGGAGATTACTCAATAGTTCAGCGTGCAATGTTGTATGGCTTAGAACCGGGACTTCAAAGATGTTTTGAACGTTATGGAGCATATGAGATGTTCCAAGAGTTGGAGTTTATCTTTAAGAATAATGCCCGGATCGAGAGGTATGAGGCCTCTGAGAAGTTATATGCTTGCAAGATGGAGGATAACGGGCCTATCAGTGAACATATACTCAGAATGTCTGGGTATTCGACCCATCTAGAGGAGTTAGGTATGCCCCTTCCACCGGAGGTGATCACCGACAGAGTTCTTCAATCATTGCCACCTAGCTACAAGAGCTTCGGGCTGAACTATAACATGCACGGGATGAACAAGTCAGTCGCCGAGCTGTTTGCGATGCTGAAAGTCACTGAGTCTAAAATCCAAAAAGAACATCAAGTGTTGATGGTCAATAAAACCACTAGTTTCAAAAACAATGGCAAGGGAAAGAAGGGTAACTCCAAGAACAATGTCAAAGCAGTTGCCCCTCCCGTGAAGAAACCCAAGGCTGGACCCAAGCCAGAAACTGAGTGCTTTCATTGCAAGGGAACTGGTCACTAGAAGCGGAACTGCCCCAAGTATCTGGCCGGCAAGAAGGCGGCCAACAACAAACAAGGTATATATGATATACATGTTATCGATGTGTACCTTACAAACTCTCTTTGTAGTGCCTGGGTATTTGATACCGGTTCGGTTGCTCACATTTGCAACTCAAAACAGGAACTACGGAATAGACCAAGGCTGGCAAAGGACAAAGTGACGATGCGCGTGGGAAATGGTTCTAGGGTTGATGCGATCGCTGTCGGCACACTCGCTCTTCGATTACCATCGGGATTAGTGATGAACCTGAATAATTGTTATTTAGTGCCTGCGTTAACCATGCACATTATATCTGGATCTTCTTTATTACGAGATGGTTACTCATTTAAATCAGAGAATAATGGTTGTTCTATTTTTATGAGTAATATCTTTTATGGTCATGCACCCAATGTGAGGGGTTTATTCATATTGAATCTTGATAGTGATGATACACATGTTCATAACATTGATGCCAAAAGATGTAGAGTTGATAATGATAGTACCACTTTCTTGTGGCACTGCCGTTTAGGTCATATTGGTGTAAAACGCATGAAGAAGCTCCATGCTGATGGACTTTTGAAGTCACTTGATTTTGAATCACTTGACACATGTGAACCATGCCTCATGGGCAAGATGACAAATGTTGTTCTCTAGAACAATAGAACGGGTGAGTGACTTGTTGGAAATCATACATACGGATGTGTGCGGTCCGATGAGAATTGAGGCACGCGTTGGACATCGTTATTTTCTCACCTTCATTGATGACTTAAGTAGATATGGGTATATTTAATTAATGAAACACAAGTCTGAAACGTTTGAAAAGTTCAAGCAATTTCTGATCAAGGAGGTGAATATCTGAGTTATGAGTTTGGCAGTCACTTAAGATAGCGTGGAATTGTTTCACAATTGACACCGCCTCGAACACCATAGCGTAATGGTGTGTCCGAACATCGTAATCGAACCTTATTAGATATGGTGCGTTCTATGATGTATCTTGCCGATTTTCCACTATCATTTTGGGGTTGTGCATTAGTGATAGCTGCATTCACTTTAAATACGGCACCATAGAAATCCATCGATACGATGCCATATGAACTGTGGTTTGGCAACAAGCCAAATTTGTCGTCTCTTAAAGTTTGGGGATGTGATGCTTATGTCAAAAAGCTTCATCCTGAAAAGCTAGAACCCAAAGCGGAGAAATGTGTCTTCATAGGATACCCAAAAGAGACAGTTGGGTATACCTTCTATCTCAGATCCGAAGGCAAAGTGTTTGTCACTAAGAACGGAACATTTCTGGAGAAAGAGTTTCTCTCGAAAGAATTGAGTGGGAGGAAAATAGAACTTGATGAGGTTATTGAACCTTTACTTCAACCAGAGAGTAGCACAGCGCATAAAGATGTTTCTATGGAGCCTATGATAGTTGAAGAGGAAGTTAATGATGATGATCATGAAAATTTGGAGCAAGTTACAATTGAGCATGGTAGGTCGACAAGGGCGGGTACTGCTCCTGAGTGGTACGGCAACCCTGTCTTGGAGGTCATGTTGTTAGACAACGATGAACCTAAGAGCTATGGAGAAGCGATGATGGGCCTGGATTCCGAGAAATGGTTAGAGTCCATGAAATTCGAGATGGGATCCATGTATGAAAAAAAGTATGGACTTTGGAAGTATTACCTGAAGGTTGAAAGGCCATTCAGAACAAATGGATCTTTAAGAGGAAGACGGATGCAGACGGTAATGTCACCGTCTATAAAGCTCGACTTGTGGCAAAGGGTTTTTCACAAGTTCAAGGAGTTGACTATGATGAGACCTTCTCACTCGTAGCGATGCTTAAGTCCGTCAAAATCATGTTAGCAATAGCTGCATATTTCGACTATGAAATTTGGCAGATGGATGTCGAAACCGTGTTCCTTAATGGTTTCCTTTAGGAAGAGTTTTATATTATACAACCAGAAGGTTTCCTCGATCTAGCGAATCCTGACAAAGTTTGCAAACTCCAGTGATCCATTTATGAACTGGTGCAAGCATCTTTGAGGCGGAATCTGTGCTTTGATGAGGTGATCAAAGTGTTCGGGTTTATACAAGTTGACACAGAAGCTTTTATTTACAAGAAAGTGAGTGGGAGCACTATAGCGTTTCTAATATTATATGTGTTAGTGCATCTAGTGCCCCTTAGTGATTTTGGTATATTGAAGACTTATAGGTTAAGGTACTAATGTGTTTGTGAGTGTACACAGGCTCTATAAGTCAATGCGGAGTTTGATATATTCGGAGATTATCGACCCCTAAAAATGTATGTCTTCAAGTGAAGACTTTACTGAAGACTTTGAATACTTTGGTGAAGACTTTGTGAAGACTTTGTGTGTGAAGAAAATCGGTGTGACATGAAGACTTGTTTTTGTAGTTTCATTTTCTATTCTTGAGTCATAGGAAACACCGTACTGTTAAAGGGGGTCGAGGTCATACTAAGGAAGTTTAGAACTAATGCTCAACTCCAAAATCCTCAACCTATACAATCCTTCGAGTGAAGCCATTGGAAATATCTTACGGATCAGTCAAGTTCTTCAGTGACAGAGACAATGTTCTTGTGGTCTCTGAGGAAATTGATCTAACTCAGGAGTTAGGAGTTCGCCAGTGTGAATTACCTATAAGTGTGGAACGTGATATGTCTGAGGACTTTCATAGTTCGAAAATCCAACCGTTGTTGTGCTTAGCGCCAACTGTCCCCATTCACAACTATCCACATAACAGTCATATGATTGGGGGCATTTATGGCATATCATGTCAGGTTGCTCCCTGGCTATAAATAGATGACCCCCTCAACCACTAGCGGGTTGGCTGCTCCAAGAAAGAACTGACACTTGTCATTGAGAGCATCCAATCCTCCGAGGACTTTGAGAGAAAATCATCAGTGAGGAAAAACCCACATCCAAACTACAAAAGCCCAAAGTGATTGAGCATCACTGAAGAATTTCCTGTGTGGAACCGACGCTTGTTACCTCTGAGGATTGTGCATGCTCCAGACGGTTAGGCATCATGGTCTAGTGTATCCTGCAGTCAATTGGGGATCAAGAGGTGACCTTGGTCTAGAGCATCCAGCAGTAAATTATGGATCCCCGGGGTGACCTGTTTGTGAGGGTTTTGGAAGTCTACCCTGAAGTCTTACCACGAGTGTTGGGCGAAGGCTGTGTGACCTTAGCTCAAGGAGAATATAGTAAGGACTGTGTGTTCTCTGGTTTAAATACCAGGCTGCTCCAACCATACATACAATTGTCACGTCAGTTGGTACTGGGTCATCAAATCATCGTCTTCGTCAGGCTACCTGGTTCTATTTCCTCAACTTCCCTTTTCCTAATAAAACTGTTGACGAAATTGATTGTTACTGTTTGAAGAATTTGACTGAAGACTTCCACAAATTCCTCACCTCAAATTCTTCAAGTTACCTTGTTCATCACTGCTTATCCTGTATCACGCTACTCACTATTTGTGCATGTTTCATTTCATCATGAAGACTATGTTGTTACTATGTCCAACATGCACTTGAATACTTAATTCGCTGTTAGTTATTCATCACATTTCAAATTCCTCAAAGTTGAAATTCCTCAAGTGATTGATTTGTAAAAATCGCCTATTCGCCCCCCCTTTAGCCGATATGACACACTTTCAATTGGTATTAGAGCAGGTACTCCCTCGCTATTTGTGATTTTGGTTTAACCACCTGGAGTTCTAGTTATGTCGACTAGAGGTATGATCAAGGTTTCCACGGGCTGTCCTACCTTCAATGGGACGGACTACCCCTACTGGAAGAACAAGATGCGTATGCACCTTGAAGCTATTGACAACAATCTCTGGTATGTCATGGAAAATGGTGTGCCTTCTATCGCTGCCAATGTTACAACTGCTGATGTGAAGAGATTCAAGCAACTCGACTCTCAAGCAAAGAATATCATCTGTGGCCATCTGAGCAAAGGTCAGTATGGCAGAGTGAGTGCTTTGGAGTCTGCTAAGCTTATTTGGGATAGGCTGTCCAAAGTCAACGAAGGCGTCTCCACTCAACGTGACTCTCGTGTTGATGTTCTTCGCAATCTCTTCAACCACTTCAAGAGGCTTGACAATGAAAATGTTCAGCAAACTTTTGATCGCCTGACTGATATCTCCAATGAACTTCAAGCACTGGGTGCCACTGATATCATTGACCATGAAGTGGTGAAGAAACTGCTGAGATCACTCGATTCCTCATTTGATACTCTGGTTTTGATGATTCAAGAACGTGGAGACTACAAAGCTCTTGATCCTGCTGATATTCTGGAAAGACTCAATACACATGAATTCCAACAAGCTGAGAAGAGAGACCTATATGGGGCAAGCTATGGAAGATCTCCTGCTTTGAAGGCAAAAGCAATTTCCTCATCTGAAGAAGCAGATTCTGACAGCAGCCTTGGTGATCCTGAAGAACTAAGTCAGGAACTAGCTATGCTTGTGAGGAAATTTCAGATGTTCTCAAGGAGAGGTGGATTTGGAAAGTCATCAAGATGTGGCCTGAGGAAATCAGATTCCTCAAAATATTACAAAAAGAGAACATGTCATCGTTGCAAGAAGCCTGGCCACTTTATCTTTGACTCTCCTCTCTGGGAAAAAGACTCAGAGTAGAATAAGAAGAAATACAAGGATGATAGTTCGGATGACTTGAAGAAAAAGAAGAAATCTTCAAAGTCCTCATCTTCAAAGTCCTCAAAGCACAAGAAGAATGGTCCCAGAAAAGCTCAAGCATTCATCGGCAAGGAAATGGATTCTGAGGAAGTGTCTGAAGAATATGAAGAAGATGAAGAATCTGATGAGGAATCAGAATCTGGTGTCGCTAGCCTTGCACTCGCTACCGCTTTCGTCAGCAAGTCCATCTTCAACGATGAAGAATATGACTACTCCAATGACTCTAACGTCAACAATGATGATTATGCTCCCACCTACTGCTTCATGGCAAAAAGCTCAAAGGTACAAAAACATCATTCCTCATCTGAATCAAGTGAAGGTGAATCTGATGAATGTGTGAAACCAAACTATGCTAAACTTCTTAAAATTGCCACTAAGCGACAAAGTGCACTTGAAAAGCTTCAGAAAATGCTAGACAAAAGCAATGATCTGTTAAACCATGAAGTGGATTCGACTCAAACTCTGTCTGTCGATCTCAAAAGTCTTCAGAAAAAGTATGATAACCTTCAAAGTCATCATAACGACCTCTTAGCTGACCATGAGAAGCTTTCTTATGAATTTCTTCAAAGAAAGCAAGATCTTGAGAAACTGAGGGTGTCACATGAGGATCTCCAAAGGGAAAACAATTCCTTACTGGCTCAACAGATCAGTACTGCTCCGGAAGAATTTGTTCCACCTTTTTTAAAATGCATCGAACGTGAAACTGCTAATTCTTCACTTGAATGCTCAAATGCTTCTACTGCTGCAAATTCTTCAACTATTCCAGTGGTTTCAAATTCCTCATCTGAGGATACCACAACTATCACTGATGACAATGCAGGGTTGAAGGAACTGTAAGTGAAAGGCATGTACAAAAGTCTTAAAGGGCATCAAACCCTTTGTGATGTCCTCAAATAGCAAATTTTGAACATGAACCCTAGGAAAGAGGGTATTGCCTTTGTGAGGAAACTCAACGCTGATGGATCCTACTGGACACCTGAGCAGTACCCCAATACCTCATGGGTTGCTGCAAAAGGATCACCTGTAGATCCATCTACTTTAACTGGCTTTACATGTGAAACATCATATTCCTCTGATGAGTCTCTTGACTCCAACTTCAAATTCTTCAAAAATCAGAAGGGTGAAGTATTTGCTAGACTTGTTGGAACTAACTGGAGGAATGGCTCTCCATTGAAGAAAATCTGGGTTCCCAAGAGCTACCAACAAAACCTTCAAGTGAATGTCCTCAAGACATAAATCTTGAAGAAAAGCAACCCCAGATCAAATTCCTCGAGTGAATCAATGCCCTCACTTGGACCAAATTCCTCAAATGGTCAAAATCATCACTCTCGCGCTAATGGCTCTGATTTGCAGGAAAACCTAAGAGTTATGAATATGTGCATTATTCTTTAAATCACTACGTTCATATGTCCTCGAAGAATTTCTCTGCTTATTCATATAAGTACTCTAAATCTCGCCCTGTGAAACGAAGCGCACTTGCTTCAATGCCTCCCTTCTCATATGTTGCTCGCAGACTGATGAATTCTTCCCCACCCCTCCAGATGTGGGTGGTGAAGAAATCAAACTGACATTTTATGCAGGGTCAGGTCTCTAGATGAAAATGAACATCTGATAAATTTTCTGGAGACCTGAGGAAAATTCTTGAAAGGAAGCAAGCTAACCATGATGAAATGAATTCTTCATTTCTTACGTCCTCACTCTACTTGCTTATTATCTTATGTGATGAAATTCTGCCTGATGAAATTGATATCATATTGTTCAATTTGAAGCATATGAGTTCGTAAGTTGTACTAATTCATTTGCAGGATGACACTCCAAAAGCTACTGAATGGGTCCTCGATAGTGGATGCACAAACCATATGACTGGTGACAAGAGTCTTCTAATGAACTTGCCACTTGCTCCATCTCATCTGAAGCATATCACCTATGCAGACAAAGGAATAAGCAAGGTATTGGGACTTGGTAAGGTTGCTATCTCAAAGGACCAAACCATGGATAAGGTGATGCTTGTCGAATCCCTTGGGTTCAACCTTATGTCTGTCTCAATGCTTTGTGATCTTGATATGGTAGTCGTATTTGGAAAGTATCATTGTGTTGTCATCATGGAATCTGACAATTCCAAAGTCTTCGAAGGCTTTAGGAGAGGAGACTTGTATATTGTTGACATCTCTATAGGTCCTCAGCCTGCCACATGCCTACTTGCAAAGTCCTCAGAAGGCTGGTTGTGGCATCGACGACTTGGACATGCGGGCATGAGAAACTTGCACACACTCGTGAAGAAAAAGCATGTCATTGGCATCGAGGGTGTCAAATTCCTCAAGGACCTCCTCTGTGGCGCATGTGAATCTGGAAAGATGACCAGATCCAAGCATCCCTCGAAGACAATCATGACCAATACCCGACCTTTTGAATTGCTTCATATGGATCTCTTTGGTCCCACTCACTACTCCATACTAACAAATTCTTCAAGTTTGTACGGATTTGTCATAGTTGATGATTACTATCGTTACACTTGGGTGCATATCATTCTGTACAAAAATGAAGTGCAGGATGTCTTCAGACGATTTGCTTCAAGGGCCTCCACCAACTTTGGCGTCAAGATCAAGCATATCAGGAGTGATAATGGGACTGAATTCAAGAACACTAACCTTGATGAACTTGGTATTACTCATGAGTTATCTGCCCCTTATACTCCTCAGCAGAATGGCATTGTGGAACGCAAGAATAGGGCTCTTGTTGAGATGGCTCGAACCATGCTTGATGAATACAAGACCCCTCGACGCTTTTGGCCTGAAGCAATTGATACTACGTGCCACATCATCAACAGGGTATATCTTCACAAATTCTTCAAGAAAACTTCATATGAGCTCATGACGGGCAAGAAACCCAATGTAAGTTATCTCAAAGTCTTTGGTGCAAGATGTTGGATCAGGGATCCTCACCATAGTTCTAAGTTTGCACCGAAAGCACATGAAGGTTTTATGCTTGGTTATGGAAAGGACTCGCACACCTACAAAGTCTTCAACACCTTTCATCACAAAGTTGTTGAAACTGTAGATGTGCGGTTCAATGAAACTAATGGCTCACAAAGAGAGCACCTGCCTTCTGTGTTAGATGAACAATCTCCTGAGGAATCTATCAAGCTGAAGGCAACAGAAGACATCATTCCAACTGAGGAAATCATTCCTAAAAATGAAGAATCTCATGCTGATATACCTGAAGAAAATGGTGCTGATGAAAATCCTCAACATCATCAGCCTGTTCATCCAAGAGTAGCAAATGAAGTGAAAATTGACAAAATCATCAATGACATCAATGCACCAGGTCCTCTCACATGCTCAAGAGCCTCTCATTTATCAAACTTTTGTGGGCATTTTGCTTTTGTCTCTATCATGGAGCCCACCAAAGTTGATGAAGCATTCAAGGAACCTGAGTGGATTCAAGCCATGCAAGAGGAATTGTATCAATACAAGCTCAACACTGTGTGGGAAATTGTCAAGCAACCAGATCCTCGTAAGCATAACATTATAGGTACCAAGTGGATCTACCGCAACAAGCAAGATGAAAATGGCCTTGTGGTGAGGAATAAGGCTCGACTTGTAGTACAAGGCTACACACAGGTTGAGGCAATTGATTTTGATGAAACATTTGCACCTGTTGCTAGACTTGAAGCTATTCGAATATTGCTTGCATATGCTAACCATCATAATATCATCTTATATCAAATGGATGTGAAAAGTGCATTCCTCAATGGTAAGCTTGAGGAAGAAGTATATGTTGCTTAGCCCCCAGGTTTTGAAGATCCTAAGCATCCTGACAAAGTCTTCAGACTAAAAAAGGCCCTCTATGACCTCAAGCAAGCCCCTCGGGCGTGGTATGACACACTGAAGGAATTCCTCATAAAGAAAGGCTTCAAACCTGGTTCACTTGACCCAACTCTTTTCACAAAATCCTATGATCTTGAAATGTTCATATGCCAAATATATGTTGATGATATTATATTTGGATGTACTGACAAACATTACAGTGATGAATTTGCCTATATGATGAGTGAAGAATATCAAATGTCTATGATGGGATAATTGAAATTCTTCTTAGGTCTCAGCAAGACAACGACGTCTTCATCTCACAAGAGAAATACCTCAAAGATGTTCTGAGGAAATTCGACATGCAAGATTGCAAAGGCGTGAAAACACCAATGCCCTCAAAAGGACACCTCTGCACTGATGAAAATGGTAAAGATTTCGATCAAAAGGTATACCGCTCCATGATTGGCTCTTTATTGTATCTATGTGCATCTAGGCCTGATATAATGCTAAGTGTTTGCATGTGTGCTCGATTCCAAGCTACACCGAAGGAATCACTCCATAAGGCTGTGAAACATATTCTTCGATACTTAGCTCACACACCAACACTTGGATTATTGTATCCCAAGGGCTCAAATCTTCACCTAGTCGGATACTCTGATGCTGACTATGCTGGAGATCGCATGGATCGCAAGTCAACCTCAGGCATATGTCATTTCCTTGAACGACCTTTAGTCTGCTGGTGGTCGAAGAAGCAGAACTGCGTGTCTCTCTCTACTGCTGAAGCTGAGTACATTGTTGCGGGCTCATGTTGTGCTCAGTTACTATGGATGAAGCAAACCCTCAAGGACTACGACATCAAGTTGAAGTTTGTGCCTCTCTACTGTGACAACGAGAGTGCTATCAAGACTGCATACAACCCAGTTCAGCACTCCAAGACCAAGCACATCCAGATTCGTCATCACTTTCTTCGAGATCATGTATTCAAGGGAGACATCTCCATTGACCACATTCCCACTGAAGAACAACTGGCCGATATCTTCACAAAGCCCTTGGATGAAAAGAGATTTTGCAAGTTGCGGTGTGAGCTAAATATCTTAGAATCTTCGAATGTTCTTTGAAGAAGAACACACATCCTAACACTTATGCAAAATTGATGACTTAGATGTGCAACACACGAAGTAACGTTTTTCTTCAATCAATGAAGAATAACTCTCGAAGTGTGAAGAAATTAACGAAGAATTTGATTCTCAGAACCCTACGACAATTGTACGCGGTGTTTGAAATCATCATTCTTATACAGTGGGTCACGCCACCAACAAAAAGTTGAAATTCTTCAAAATTGAGCATTGCATTTTCATTGAAAATTCTTCAAACCTTCAAATTCCTCAAATTTGCAAATTCCTCAAGATTTCAAATTCCTCAACTTTTCAATTCTTCAAAACTTTGAGACTCATGTACTTCATTGACATATATATATATATATATATATATATATATATTCGAGTTTTCAATGTCCTAAACACAATTCACTTATTGCTAATTCTTCAAGTTGATTTTCATCTAAGTGAATGTGATTGGACCCCTATCCATCTATGCTAAACTCAATCCAGTCTGTTCACAAATTCTTCATATGCGTTCTACTTTGAAACTCGTTCAAAGTCTTCACTGTGTCCTTGACAGCCGAAGGATTTGCAAACGGAAACTTCAAATCTTCTCTACCAAAATTTTCGGCGGTTCCCTCTCAAACGGTTCCTATTCCAGTGCCTGGATAACCCACGATCCCCCAAAAATCTCCACTACTCAGAACGTGGGTCACACTTGTCGCGAGGAGAGCAAGAGTCAGGGGTAAACCTGTCCAAAATCCTCGGGTGGATCATTTTTTACTCTCTCTATAAATACCTCCTTCCCTTCTACTGTTTTCAGTTACTCATCCCATTCCTCTCCCAAGCTCCCGCAAAGCGCCAACGCTAAAATCATCGTCGCTGGTGAGGAAGAGCTTCGCTGCCTCGACCTCGTTGTTGTCATACTCACATCAGCCGTGGAAATCTTCATCCCGCCGCCGCTATAGCTATCTCCCTCCACCAAGCTAGGGCGTGGGAGATCTGAACTGACGAACCTCCTTTCCTCCATCTGTGTGTTCGTCGTGTTCTTCACCAGGGTAATTAAAATTTATTTTACTGCCCTAATTTGATCTTCAATTACATATACTATTCATCAAAACGTGTTTATATGATATATATCCAACTCTCATGCATCTTACATCTCCTCATACTTGATGATATTCCCTAAGTAATGATTTTCTTCATGATTCCTCAATTGTGCGAACTCTCAGTTTGCACAACTCTGGAACCTGAGACAAAGAACACTTAGTGAAATTCCTCAAGGCATCCATGGTCAAATTCCTAAAACATATTCGTTTTCAATCCTCTGAGAATGCATATGACCTCTTCAAATTCCTCGCACCTATACTCTGTTCACAGGTACAACATGTCTGCTGATGAATCACTAGGTTCTCATCAACTTAACTCATTCGTAGCGCTACTTGAAGAAAAACTGTGTACCTCCTCAGAGTCTTCAAGATTTCATATTCCTCAACTGAAGAAAATGTCTGATGGAAAGAAGCCTCAGAAAGGAGGGAAGAAGGCAGATGTGCACACTGCATTCGAGATCCCAGAGGAAATATATGATGATTATTGCACACCTGATGAAGAAACTCTTGGAAAGGAAACGACCAAGCAGAGGAAGATCCGTCTGCAAAAGATTGAGAGGAGATGGGCCAAAGAATGGAGAGAATATCGTTATGTTACTCCAAAGTACATGATGAAATTCGTAGTGAAGCCACCTTGCAGCAGGCCTCCGCTCGCTCAAAATCAGATAGCTGATCCCCCAAGCATCAAAACAGGTCAGGTCTTTCCTCATCTATGGGAAAAACAACAAGCCAAGTTGGCAAGAAAAGCCAAAGAAGGAGTGAAGAAAGTAAACGAGGATTCTGCTGCTGCTGCCTCTGCCGGAGCCTCTGCTAGAGCTCTGAAGAAAATGGTGAAGAAACCTGCTCTGAACATTGTTCCCTCAACTTCAAAATCTTCAGTGCAAATTCCTCAAGGTCAAAGTCATCAGGCCAGAAAACCTTCTGCACCTCGAACTGTTGCTGCACAGTCATCAACTGCAGCTACAAAATCCTCAACTCCAGTACAACTAGCAACTTGCAAAAGGACTGAGGGATTTGTTGGAAATATGACCTAGAGGCAATATATAAAGTGTTTATTATTATATTTCTTTGTTCATGATAATCGTTTATTATCCATGCTATAATTGTAGTGATCGGAAACACATTGCATGTGTGGATAAATAGACAAACACTATGTCCCTAGTATGCCTCTAGTGAACTAGCTCGTTGATAAAAGATGGTCAGGGTTTCCTAGCCATTGACATGTGATGTCATTTGATAACGGGATCACATCATTAGGATACTGGTGTGATGGACAAGACCCAAACTACAAATGTAGCATATGATCGTGTCAGTTTATTGCTACTGTTGTCTGCATGTCAATGTATATGTTCCTATGACCATGAGATCATGCAACTCACGGATATCAGAGGAGTGCCTTGTGTGTATCAAATGTCACAACGTAACTGGGTGACTATAAAGGTGCTCTACAGGTATCTCCGATGGTGTCTGTTGAGTTGGCATGGATCGAGACTGGGATTTCTTACTCCGTGTGACGGAGAGGTATCTCGGGGCCCACTCGGTAATGCAACATCAGAATAAGGCTTGCAAGCAATGTGACTAATTGTTAGCTGCGGGATCTTGTATTACGGAACGAGTAAAGAGACTTTCCGGTAACGAGATTAATCTAGGTATAGAGATACCGATGATCGAATCTCGGGCAAGTAACATACCGAAGAACAAAGGGAATGTTATATGGGATTGACTGAATCCTTGACATAGAGGTTCAAACGATAAGATATTCGTAGAATATGTAGGAACCAATGTGGACGTCCAGGTCCCGCCATTGGTTATTGGCCGGAGAGGTGTCTCGGTCATGTCTACATAGTTCTCGAACCCGCAGGGTCTGCACACTTAAGGTTCGGTGACGTTTCGGTAGTATAGAGTTATGTATGGTGGTGACCGAAGGTTATTTGGAGTCCCGGATGAGATCCCGGACATCACGAGGAGCTCCGGAATGGTCGAGAGGTAAATATTCATATATAGGAAGTCCCGGTTTGGTCGTCGGAAAAGTTTTGGGCTCATCGGTAGTGTACCGGGAGTACCGGTAGTGTACCGGGGGACCTCCGGAGGGGTATTTCGACCCCAATAGGTCCATGGGCTGTGGGAGGGTGTTAGCCAGACCTTAGTGGGCTGGGAAACCCAGCCACAAAGGCCCATGCACAGGGATAGGTTTTCCTAAAGGAAAAATAGGAAAAAGAGAAAATCAGCCAATAGGAAGCAATCCTACTCCAACTAGGATTGGAGTAGGAGTAGGATTGCTCCCACCTTGGCCAGCCGACTCCTCTTGGGAGTTGTGGGGCACAAGCCCTCCTCCTCTCCCTCCCTCCTATATATACTAGTGGATTGGGTGGTTTTTGGACACAACTTACGGCCACGTGCTACCCGATTCACCGGTGCTCCTCTAGATCGGATTTCCGCAGCGCTTAGGCGAAGCCCTACCGGAATTGCTCCACCACCACCATCACCGGAGCGCCGTCACGCTACTGGTGAACTCTCTCTCCTCTCCACCTTCTCTTTATGGATCAATACAGTGGAGATCGTCATAAAGCTGCACGTGTGCTGAACGCGAAGGTGCCGTCCGTTCGGTACTAGATCGGAAGGATCGTGATGAAGGCCACGGGACGTTCATGATCGGATCGCGGGACGGATCGTGACGAGATCGCGAGACGGTTTGTGATTGGATCTGTAGCGACCCGACCTGAAAGGTCAAGTCTCCGGTGTTTCCGTACCATCCCAAGATCATGCTGGTACACACACGGTACATCAATGTATATATCAAAGGGAAAACACACAACATTATATTAATCGAAATCTCATATCGTGTCCTTTATTACAATAAAAATTACAATAAAGTGGCCGAGGGCCAACTCATGAGAATATCTAAGTCTTGCGGAAGCGTCGAAGGTAGGTGAGTCCATCTGACTCCAAGGGCATCTCACTAAGCATAGAACGTGTCCTCACTCCTGGTCGGAAAAGTACTCTGCAACATGATACGTTGCAGCCTTGTAGGTCAGCATATGGAATATGCCGGTAAAGTCACAAGAGAGGGGTGAAAATAATCAGCTAGTCTATATGCATATATGGCTGGTGGTGGGGTAAGTTTTTGCGTAAAGCCAAGTTTTTCCTACATCAAGAGAGGGCTAAGCAAAATATTACTAAGTTGGTTGATTAATGAGATGGTTCCACCAACCAATTCTCATACCCAAATTGTTAATACCCACAACATCATATTAATTTGTGTTGAGGTTTCCGGAAATTCCAATTCCTTTGGCTCAAGTTGTCCATGACCGTGGACACGGCTAATCGATTAGGTTGAGTACTCTGCAGAGTTTTGCACACGTTCCCCACAAGATTTGGTCGCCTCCGTTTGATTTCTCGCACTTCAGGGTGTTTGAGAAACGGATGACCAAAACATGGGCTTCCAAAGGGTTTCCCTGCGACTCTGACGGTGCCCATCCTTTCCTACCGTTCTTCTACATCTCGTAGCACCGCCTGTCCAGGGTCCCCACGATGTCCAACCAAGCCAGAGCCCATAATGACTTGTGGCTGTGCAGTTAAGCCTTGGGTTTTGAAGCATCCATCCATCTCTTTGTGCCTGGGTGGATCTTTCCGCGTGAATACTAGCCATCTCCAGCATCACCTAGGCTAACCACTGGTTTCTCCAGGGCGCCGTTCAACCATCATCCACCCAGAGGTATGTTGAAAACTTGGAGTCTTGAAGTCTTGATCGTTATGTAGGTCTTGAAATTATTAACTCTCTCAATTCTCATGAATCACACAACCAACCCCGTCTACTAATAGCATAGCAAAAGTAAAACAACGTTTCCCGGGGCCAATGTTGTCAAAGGGGGTTGAGAGGGATACCTACTACATGATACTACTACAATGTAACCAAGTTTCCAACTAACCTATCTTGCATGCAATTGGGGAAGATGGTAGAACTAATGCATATAAAACATGGGTAAAAGTATGATCAAGGTGACTTGCCTGATTGATGATCTTCGTATGTGAGTGATTCTAAGTAACAAGCTTCGCACTCCGGATAATCTAACGAAACAAACAATGCACTCAAATAAGCATACAATCAAAAATATTGTAGCTAACACACACATCAACAAGGAACTAGTAAACAATCAAGACAAACAATGCACAAGTCATAAGTAAGAAAACACATAAAGTTTTGTTTTCCAAAGGAGATGATGAAAACACTACTACATAATAAAACTATTTTGAAATAACAAGACAATTGTTGACAGCAAGGAAAACAATAGAATATTTTATTATCAAAAGAAAATCAATTCAAGTTTGTTGGGAAAACTTTAGTAAAGTTTATAAAAGTTTTAGATAAACACTATATGAATCAACTATAGTTATACTAACAAAAAGAATGAAAACTAAATTTATTATTTGTTAACAAAACATGTTCTTAACAGAAAATAATTTACAAATAAATCTGTCTTAGAAAACAGAACTAATTATACAAAACTTTGTTTGAAAGATTAACTATTCACTAACTAGTTGTTTTAATCAATTTAAACCTATTTGAAAATGTGTTATGATTCCTATGTTAAATAACATTAAACTAAGCAAAATTATATTTTTATAAACATCACTTAACAGAACTTAATAAACAAATAAAACCAAATCTAAATTTAAACTAAATTAAAATTAAGTATTTAAAACTATATTTGTAACACTAGGCAGATTCTGTTTTTGGTTAAAACACTAATCAAATATATCATGAAAATCCTCAAACTAAACATGAAGGTAGTCCTAACTAATACCAAACAGTAGCAAAAAGATTCATATAAAAATCTATTTTCAAACTCTAGTTATTCAGATTTGAAGATTTTGAGCAAATTTGATTAAATTCAAATTTTATAGTTCAAATTCAAAATTTAAAAGTACAGGGTGAAACTACATGAAAAATGTGAGCTATTGCAAAAATAATCAACTCAAAACACTAAATAGATTAAAAGATATAAGCAAAACAACATTTGAAAACATTCTGTTAATTAAAACAGAAAATGAAAAAAAAATCTGATTTGCGTCGGTCAGGGGGCTACGTGGTGCGATCCGATTGGCTAGCGAGCGCGTGCGGTAGGTGATTTCGAGCAGGCGACCGATCGGAAGAGAATAACGGTTCGGATTTAATCCGTTCTGATCACGGTCGTTGATTCGGGATCCGATGGTCGAGGGAGCTTACGGGGGGGGGGTTGCCGGCGTCGGGGTTTCTCCGGCGATCCGAAGGTGGTGAGGACGACGACGAGGCGTTCCGGTGGTCGGGGAAGACGGTGAAGTGGTCCGGGCGACGGCGACGGTTCTCCGGAGTCGATTGGTGGCGACGGTAGTGCGAACGGTGGTCGGAGATGGTGGCTACGATCGACGGCGAGCTCCGGTGGGGGAGTAGCTCCGGCGAGCAATTGACAGCGTCTCAGCGAGAGAGGAAAGGGGGACTCGGGGTGAACGGATGCGGGGAGTGGCCGGCTACTTATAGGGCGCTCGAGGGGGTGCGGGGGAGGAGAGAGGAGAGAGATCCGGTGAGAGAAAGAAACTGCCGGCGTCGGATCCGGCGAGCGCGGGGAGGTGGGAGACGACCGCGCGAGAGAAAACGGTCGAACGGGTGGGGTCCATCGTCAGTGAGAGGGGGTGCAGTTACTGCGCTCGGTTGGCCGACTCGTAGTAAACGCGTGAAATAACTGCCATGGGCCGGCCCGTTTAAAGACAAAACCGTTACCGATTTCCTTTAATAATTTTCCAGAGACATTCAAAAGCTCTTAAAGCATTCAAATCATCTCTAAATATAGGGGTATTATGTATCAAAATTAAAAGAATAATAAATTCTATTTAATGAACATTTTTATTCTGTCATTTGAAGACTTTGAAAAAAATATTATTTTCAGAAATTGCCTAATTGTTTTTAAATCCTTTTTGCAAATATTTTCAAAATAACCCCTGGTTATTTTTGTTCAAAAAATTCACAAATTTGACCCTGGTGTGGAGTGTCATGTTACTCCTCTCTTATTTTGAACATTTAACCAAAATTTCAAATAGGTGAAAGCAACATAGGGAAAAGTAGAAGGGACTTTCTGAAAGTTGGAAAAAGCATTTCAACTATTTTATAAAATCAAGCAATGATGATGATAGATGCATAGCTATATTCATAACATTCCAAAATGGAATTTTGGGATGTTACAGGATCGTGGGATGCTCGGCGATTTGGATCGCGAAGAAGTTCGACTACACCAACCGCGTTTCTTAACGCTTCCCGCTTAGCGATCTACAAGGGTACATAGATCCACTCTCCCTCTCGTAGATGCTCATCACCATGGATAGGTTTGCGTGTGCGTAGGAAAATTTTGTTTCCCATGCAACGTTCCCCAACAGGATTCACCAGAGTTCCAAAGCTCACTGCAAGCCCCTCCGCTACTGCAAAGTCTTCAACCAGTCCCTGTGCTCTGAAGCTGAAGCAAACAACCAGACGTGGTCAACGGCCAAGTCCTCACAAAAGCAAGGCTGTGGTCACAATTCCCTCAGGATCTTCTCAGGACACTGATGAAGCTGATGATGAAGCTGATGATGAGGAATTAGAGGAAATCATCAGACAAAGTCAGCAAAGGGCTGCCTCTGCAAAAGGAAGTTCAATTCCACTCCTTGTGGATCCTAAGACGATCCTGAATTTCATCGATATTTGGCATGAAGATCCCAACATTCCTCTATCTTCACAGAATCTGCCACTGGGTGTAGACCATATCCTCACCCATTTCATTTCTGAGGAAAAATGGAAGAGAGAGCAAGCTCTGAGAGCAAGAAGAAACAAAGCTCGCAAAGAGAAGTTCCTTCATGATAATGTGATGAACTTGACTCCTAAACAGCTAGTCACAGTTCAGTAGGAGATTCACACTCTCTCTAAGGATCAAGAGAGATATGATGTTGAGTGGAAGGGAACAAAGGTCAGATTCGTCAGGGGTTCTCAAGCTGCTGTGAAAGACCATAACTCCAGGGTTGCTGCTCGATCGCAACCTGAAAAGCCTCAGTCTGAATAAATTCCTCAGACTACAGATGAAATTCCTCAGGCTGCTGAGGAAAATGCTCAACTTGATGAAACTGCTCTAGAAAATTCTTCTGCACCAGAAGCCACTGACAGTGCTGCTGAGGAAACTCAGACCACTGGTGAACATGTCAGGACAACCTCCAATGTTGTGCCTGAAGAATCGTATAGGCCAGCTGAAGAAACTGCTGTGCCTAAAGAAACTATACCACCCAGGGTAGCTGCATCAGTCGTTCCTGAAAAAACTGCACCTGCTGAAGAAAATTCTCTCAAGAGAAAAGCTTCAGCTTTTGATGCCCCCGTGTTGAAGAAGTTGAAAACATCTTCAAATTCCTCAGAAACTCCAACAGATGCAACTCCACTTTCCTTGGCACCAGCCCATGTCATTGTGCCAATCGGGGATGCATACGATGTCCCTGAGGAAAATCATTCAACTGCTTCCTCAGAGCCTATTGACGAGGAAATTATCATTGATGACATTGCATCCACCCCCAAGGTATCATCGCCCCATCTTCTATTAACTGCTGGTGAAGCTGGCATTGAAGAAACTGATGAAGATGTTGACATTGGTGACACTACTCAAGTCATCAACGATGAATATTGGGAATCTATCCATCCTAACTCACCAATGACAAGTACTCTAATGCTGATTCCTCAGTCACCTGCACCAACTGAAGCAGTCCGTGAAGATTCTAAACATCTATATCTTTGAGAACCTGAAGACATTCCAGCTGCAACAGCTGAGGAAAATGATCCTTAGGCCCCTGCTGATGATCCAATTCTTCAAATCGCAGATGTTCCTCCCATGCCAACTGAGATCAAGGGGCGTCCTCGACCAAATCTACAACCCAAGCAAAGAATTCCATTCAAGAAGAATTTCTTCAATGAACATATGTTCTTCGCGGGACAAATCCGTATGATTCTGCTCGGACTGGTCGCCCGAGCTTCTGGACTCCCACACAGATGAACTTCTATGCTTCTGTTCTATGTGAAAAGAAGAAACTCTTTGAGCACCACAATATTCCTCATGTGGACATGGAGTCTATTCCATCATTCACTCTGGTGCTTCAAGTTCTTCATGATGCTGGGCTTCTTCCCTTCTATGTAGATGTCTGTGACTGGAACAAGGGGCTGATTTTCAATTCTATGCCACTCTATACATTAGTGGAAATTCCTCAGGCATCAACTCCTGGGTCTTGGACTGGATGACAGGAACAACACATTACACTACAAGCTCTTTTGAATTGCTTCAGTCTGTCCCAATTCCAATTCCTTCAGATGAAGCCCGTTGTTTGTTCAATGATCCAACACTGCCAAATCATATGATGAATGTAATGATGAAGAAACTAGAGCCTGGAAAGCCTCAAAGGACGACCTTCCTTGTAAAGGATCTGCTGTACGTGCCAAGAACAGTCTACCGCATACTCACACACACATTATGTCCTCAGAAGGGTCATAACTCTGAAGAAGAAGAAGTGGAAGGAATTATGAAGAATATGCTTTTCAACATCATCCATGGAATTCCTATCAACTTTCACGATTTCTACATGAGGACTCTGGCTGAAGCTGCTATGGCACCTTTTGAGTTGAAGCCTTTCGCTCCTTGGATTATGCACTTCATCAGAGCAAAGTCTTCAATACTCTTCAAGGCTGACTTCCAGCATCATTTCAGCTTCCTGCCCCCGGTTGAAGTCCTCAAAAGCACAATTGATGAAGGAAAAGGCAACAATGTCATTGACCAAGGAAATCGTCCTTTGGATGGTCAATTTCGTCAAGCCACATCCTACTCCACCAATGATGACTCTGCCACTCAGGACTCCTCTGCAAAAACCTCAGCACAAAAGCCTCAAGCAACTACTCCTCGTGTGATGACTGATCGTGAGCTTCTTCTAAGTCTTCATCAGAAGGTCGATCAAAATCACAAGTGGGTCAAATGTCAACTTGGATATATTGTGCAGAATATGGCTGTGACACAGAACACTATAAAGACGAATCACTACTATGCTCATCAAAACCTCAAGTGCTCTTGGGCTATGCTTACTCACATCATGTCTTCTGATGAATTGGATGAGCTGGATCTTGAAGAATATCCTGACTTCGCTCGTTGTCCTCAGAAGAAATTCAAGAAAGTTCAAGTTCCTCTGATGGTCACCAGTTTATATTCTTCATCCCGTGAGCGCGATGGAGATGAAGACATTGAACATACTGCTGCTGGCCCTGCATCAACAAACGACCCCGACAACACTGGCGCTCCTTCTTCACCGACAAGATGAAATACCTCAAGGGGGCATTAGTCATCACTTTTTCTTCCCTTTTGGTCTTCGATGACAAAGGGGGAGAAAAATTGAGTTAGTCTTCAAGCGGGTCTCTATATATGGGATGTTTTTGTTTTAAGTTACAACTCTTGCTCTTCCGAAACTTTTGTTGATTGAGTTGTAAACTTAAGTCCGATGGTGGTCTGACACTTTTGAACTATTTCCTTGCATGATTATTTCCTCAAGTACCTTAATGCATTCATGCTGAATTTCGTCAGACACCATTTTCCTCACGCATTTCAAATTCTTCATATCATATGTACAAATGCGTGTATGGATTACATGATATAGGGGGAGTTCTCCATGTTTTAACCTGCCATGTGCATTTGCAGTCCAAAGCAAATTCCTCAAATATGCACATCTTCAGGGGGAGTTCTTCTATATCTTGCTATCAAATTCCTCAAACTCTGCACTTTCACAACATATGTTTATCCCTGTTGAAAACTTAACCTATTTGTCATCAATCACCAAAAAGGGGGAGATTGTTAGTGCATCTAGTGCCCCTTAGTGATTTTGGTGTGTTGAAGACTTATAGGTTATGCTACTAATGTGTTTGTGAGTGTACACAGGCTCTATAAGTCAATGCGGAGTTTGATATATTCGGAGATTATCGACCCCTAAAAATGTATCTTCAAGTGAAGACTTTACTGAAGACTTTGAAGACTTTGGTGAAGACTTTGTGAAGACTTTGTATTTGAAGGAAATCGGTGTGACATGAAGACTTGTTTTTGTAGTTTCATTTTCTATTCTTGAGTCATAGCAAACACCGTACTGTTAAAGGAGGTCGAGGTAATACTAAGGAAGTTTCCAACCGATGCTCAACTCCAAAATCCTCAACCTCTACAATCCTTCGAGTGAAGCCATTGGAAATCTCTTATGACTTAGTCAAGTTCTTTAGTGACAGAGACAATGTTCTTCTGGTCTCTGAGGAAATTGATCTAACTGAGGAGTTAGGAGTTCGCCAGTGTGAATTACCTACAAGTGCGGAACATGATATGTCTGAGGACTTTCATAGTTCGAAAATCCGACTGTTGATGTGCTTAGCGCCAGTTGTCCCCATTCACAACTATCCACATAACGGTCATATGATTGGGGGCATTTATGTCATATCATGTCAGGTTGCTCCCTTGCTATAAATAGCCGACCCCCTCAACCACTAGCGGGTTGGCTGCTCAAAGAAAGAACTGACACTTGTCATTTGAGAACATCCCATCCTCCGAGGACTTTGAGAGAAAATCACCAGTGAGGAAAAACCCACATCCAAACTACAAAAACCCAAAGTGATTGAGCATCACTGAAGAATTTCCTGTGTGGAACCGACGCTTGTTACCTCTGAGGATTGTGCATGCTCCAGACGGTTAGGCGTCATGGTCTACTGTATCCTGTAGTCAATTGGGGATCACTAAGTAACCTTGGTCTAGAGCATCCAACAGTAAATTGTGGATCACCGAGTGACCTGTTTGTGAGTGTTTTGGAAGTCTACCTTGAAGACTTACAACGAGTGTTGGGCGAGGACTGCGTGACCTTAGATCCAGGAGAATACAGTAAGGATTGTGTGTCCTGTAGTTTAAATACCAGGCTGCTCCAACCAGACGTACAACTGTCACAGCAGTTGGAACTGGGTCATCAAATCATCGTCTTCGTCAGGCTACCTGGTTCTATTTCCTCAACTTTCACAAATTCCGCACCTCAAATTCTTCAAGTTACCTTGTTCATCACTGCATATCATGTATCATGCTACTCACTATTTGTGCATGTTTCATTTCATCATGAAGACTATGTTGTTACTATGTCCAACATGCACTTGAATACTTAATCCGCTGTTAGTTATTCATCACATTTCAAATTCCTCAAAGTTGAAATTCCTCAAGTGATGGATTTGTAAAAATCGCCTATTCACCCCCCTCTAGCCGATATAACGCATTTTCAATATGTGGATGACATATTGCTGATTGGAAACAATATAGAAATGCTGGAAAGCATGAAGGAATATTTGAACAAGAGTTTTGCAATGAAGGAGCTAGGAGAAGCTTCTTTCATATTATGCATTAAGATCTATAGAGATATATCAAGGCGCTTAATAGGACTTTCACAGAACACATACCTTGATAAAGTGTTGAAGAAGGTCAAAATGGATCAGTCCAAGAAGGGGTTCTTTCCAGTGTTACAAGGTGTGAAGTTGAGCAAGGCTCAATGGCCAGTGACTGCAGAAGATAGAGAGAAGATGAGTGTCATCCCCTATGCTTCAGCCATAGGCTCTATTATGTACACAATGTTGTGCACAAGACCTTATGTTAGCCTTGCCATAAGTACGGCCAGAAGGTTTCAAATTGATCCTGGAATGGAGCACTGGACGACGGTCAAGAATATCCTTAAGTACCTAAAAAGGACTAAGGAAATGTTTCTCGTTTATGGAGGTGATCAAGAGCTCGTCGTAAAGGGTTACGTCGATGCAAACTTTGACACTCATCCGATGACTCTATGTCTCAAATCAGATACATATTTATTGTTAATGGGGGGAGCAGTAAGCTGGTGCAGTTCCAAGCAAAGCGTGGTAGCCAATTCTACAGGCGAAGCGGAGTACATCGCAGCCTCGGAGGCAGCAAAAGAAGGTGTCTGGATGAAGGAGTTCATGAAAGATCTTGGAGTAGTGCCTAGTGCACTGAATCTAGTGGATCTGTTCTATGATAACACTGGTGCCATTGCCTTGGCCAAGGAACCAAGGTTTCACAATAGGACCAGACACATAAAGCGACGTTTCAATTCCATCCGCGAGCACATCAAGGAGGAGGACATAAATATTTGCAAAGTACACATGGATCTGAATGTTGTAGACCCGTTGACTAAACCTCTTCACCAAGGGCTAAACATGATCAACACTAGAACTATATGGGTGTTCGATTCATTAATTACAATGTAAATCACCTACTGATGTGAGCTAGATTATTGACTCTAGTGCAAGTGGGAGACTGTTGGAAATATGCCCTAGAGGCAATAATAAAATGGTTATTATTATATTTCCTTGTTCATGATAATTGTTTATTATCCATGCTAGAATTGCATTGATTGGAAACACATTGCATGTGTGGATACATAGACAACACTTTGTCCCTAGTATGCCTCTAATAAACTAGCTCGTTGATCAATGATGGTCGAGGTTTCCTAGCCATTGACATGAGATGTCATTTGGGGATCACATCATTGGGATAATGATGTGATGGACAAGACCCAAACTATAAACATATCATATGATCATGTCAGTTTATTGCTATAGTTTTCTGCATGTCAAGTATCTATTCCTATGACCGTGAGATCATGCAACTCACTGACACTTGAGGAGTGCCTTGTGTGTATCAAATGTCGCAACGTAACTGGGTGACTATAAAGATGCTCTATAGGTATCTATGATAGTGTTTGTTTAGTGGGTATGGATCAAGACTGTGATTTGTTACTCCGTGTGATGGAGACGTATCTCAGGGTCCACTCGGTAATACAGCATCACAACAAGCCTTGCAAGCAATGTGCCTAAAGTGTTAGTGTGACACCCGACATCCATGCTCTAGTGATCAACGTAATTAAGCTACCATAACCATGAGGTTTAGGCCAATCCATTATGCTAATCTCAATGTGATCACCTTGGAATAAAATGCAAATTCAAATTCTTAGAAAATTCAAAAATCGTTTGAAAAGTGAAGTTAAAAGTTTTGCAAACCTGAAACTGAAATTTATGAATGGGTTTCAAATAATCCCCTAGTAATATTAAAATTATAGCTAACATTTTATCAGGTATTTTGGTGCCTCAAAACAATTATAATAGTGGGCAAAACATTTAAATAAATGCCTTTTGAATTATCTAAATTTCCAAACTTTTCAAAAGGGGTCACAAACTTTTTATGGCAGAACCAAATATTGCATTACAATTATTGGACCATGTCCCCTATTTTACAAAAGTCTTTTAGCACTAAAAATAAAAATAAAACAGAAAAATATAAATACGAAAAACAAAAACAAGAACAAAAAATAAAAAGATGGAAAGAGACCCCTCCCCAGGCCGGCCCAACTGGGCCATCCAACCGCCAATCCCATCCCGCTGGCCTACTAGGTCACCACCCTGGCCACCGACAGCCACCCCATGGCCCCACTCCTCCCCACCTTGCCCACTCACCTCACCCCCTCGTCTCTCCCCTGTCCACCCAGTTGGATCTGGATCAGGGCCTCCCCGTGACCGTTCGACGCCGGCCGCGCCGGCGCCAATGCTGTTTCCCCTACCCACATCGGGCCCCTTCCTGGCGCCTCCATCGTCTCTTCCTTTGGTGCCCAAGCCCCGCACTGTCCCCCCTCGACGGCGGCCCGTGCCATCGTTCCCATGTGCCCGCTATTACCCCCATCCGGCTGGCCTGCGCCGCCCGCGCCAGTGCTCGCCGTCGCCCGTCGCCCTCCACCGACCCCTACCCGCCCGCATTGCCTGTAGCCCCCAACCGTCACCGCACTCATCCCCATCGGTTCCATCGCATCTTGCCGCCCCCACCACCCTGCGCCGCCGGTGAGGCCCTATCACGCCCAAGATGTGATCTTATCATTATTTTGGCACGAGGGCCTCGACAGGGATAGAAGCGCATCACATTGTGTTGCAAGAATGGATATCATTACAAGTACATTACAGAAGAGGTCAGTATATGGAATTGTCTTACACTCGCCACAAGCAACATCAAGGTCACATCAATACAACAACATATTCAAACATCATACAAAAGAGCAGGGTCCGACTACGGAGGAAAACAAACAACAAAATGGCATCCATCCTTGCTATCCCAGGCTGCCGCCTAGAACCCATCCTAGATCGATGAAGAGAAGAAGAACTCCAACAAACAAGCAACGCTCTCACGTTCAAGCATCACATTACCTGTACCTGCAATTATTGTTGTAGTAATATGTGAACCATAGGGACTCAGCAATCTCATTTGCAAGGGTATCAAGACTATAAAAGCTTAATGTGTGAGGTATGGTTAAGTGGTGACGCTGCAGCAAGCGACTAAGCATTTATTTGAGTGGCTAACTTACGAATACAGAAAGTAAAGTATGGTGGTCTACGCATAATGGACATGAACTAGTAATGATCACTACCTGATCCTGAACACCTACTTACATCAATCATAACCCCACCGTGTTATCTCTCGGATAAGGACTCATGAGAAGAGACAGTCACGGCTATGCACACAATTGGTGGGTTTTATTAGAGTTTACTTCAAGTTTGCTATGACTGGGTGTTAAACAAAGTTTCCAAGTTTGCCACATAACCACGGGCACGACTTTCCGAAAGATTTAACCCTGTAGGGGTGCTCTAACTCATCCATCACAAATTAACCACACGCCGCGGGAATAACCTCGACCACAGATCTCGTGAGCATCCTAGGCAATTCCAAATGAAATCCGACACCTTGAGGTAGCCCGAAGAAGATCAGAGTTCCTCACGCAAGACATTCGAGAAAGGTAAAACAAGTCTAGCAAGGCCTCCCGATGTGTCAACGATCCCGATAGGCGCCGCGTATCTCGTTCTCAGGACACGACGGATAATCTAGTGTACGGTGGCCTGATAGAAATCACCCAAGTTGCCCTGGGGTGGCCCCGCACAGAGCTCTAGTTTGGACCAACACTCATGAGGAGCACTGGCCCGGTTTGTTGATTAATAATCCACGGGGTCCGAAAAGTCCCTATGCAAATTTTATTAGGTTGGCAAATGGTAAAACCAATGTTGGTCCTTTCCAGATAAGTTTTATCCCAAAATGAAAATCAAGGGGGTCCCCATAACAACCCCAAGCATGTTAGGAGCACTATATTATGGAACATAACACCGGTTCACAAGTAACTACAGCGGCAAGAGTGGAACAAAACACCGAGCAAAAGGCTAAGCCTTCCCCCCTTTACCAAGTTTATAAGTGTATTAAATTAAATATCAATAATATTGTGATAACAAAAGAATGTCCATGTTGACACATGGAAACAATTGCACCTGCAGCTAGAAATGCTATAAGAAGGGCTGAGCAAGCGGTAACATAGCCAAACAAAGGTTTGCTGGGATGTGGAGAGGTTGGAGGATTTTCATGGCAATGTTGGGAAGCTTGTCAAACAAGTGGTAGGTAGCAAGACATAATGATAAAAACGGAACAACTAGCATGGCAATGATAGTAGTGGAATCCAGGGAAATGTGTCATTTTGCGTGAGATCCCGCTCGAAAGAAGAACGATTCCATGAAGAAGACGAGCCAACATAGTAGAAAGAATCCTCACACTCCAAAAATTTTCGGAACTCTATCGGGAAGAAGCAAACCGGAAACAACAATCAACACGTGATAGCACCACAACATATGCATGACATGATGCGCAAACAAATATGATGCATGTCCGGTTTAAATATGCAATGCAGGGCATGGCATGGCAAGCACAAAAAACAACTACTACATATTAAGTGAAGTTCAATATGCAATGATTTGCATATTGACGAAACTCCACGTTCGAATTATTCAGTTCACTCCCGTTAGGCACTCATCAATATTAAATGTTGTTTAACATGGGTGGTCATGGCATAAGGCGAAGATGGAATTAAGCAATTTTAAATGGAGAGGAACAACATACATATAACAAAATAATAACTATTGATATTATGAAAAGTTGTCAATGTTGTTTATCATGGCAAGAGGTGAAGCATTAACAACTATATCATCTAGGCATTTTAAATGGGGCCGGAAGCAACATATAGCATTTCCGAAACATCACCATAAGTATAATATGAATTTGGTCCAGATCTGTCCCAACACAATTTTAGAGTTGTTAAACAGTAAAATAAATGTCACCATGTGATTCTACACATACTTCTAGACAAGTTTCATATGTGGAACATTTTAAACGGAGCTATGGTTATTTAGTTATGCAATAAACCGTTTTTAACATGTCATTGACGCAAATTAGTGCAAACAGCAAGTTTAAGTATTTTTTATCATGTGTGAAAGTTGGATATTATGAATCTACAATAAATTCTAGTCAAGTTTCATATATAAAGTTTTCCCCTATGATGCACGGATCTCGAGTTGTAAAATGCATGAGTTTAGGGGGTTTTCCATAATTCTACAAATCCTAGATTAATTAATAAATTCGCCAGACCAGGAAAAAAGAATCAGGCCAAATCCACTAGGCACAGGATAGCTATCACATGCATGGGCGGGGAATAGGGGTGGCTCACCCTGGCCTTGTGGGCCGGTCGGTGAGGAGGCGATCCTGGCCGGCCTGGGCGCTGGGCTCACGAGGCGCTGGAGGCAGCCCAACCACTCGTCTCTCCCGTCTCTAGCAGGATCGAGGCAGTGGGTTGCACGCGCGGCGGCCGGTGGCGCTACAGGGCTTCGGGCGGCACAAACCTGGCGAGGAGGCGATGGGAACGCCGTATCTAGTTGGGATGGAGCTCCAGCGACAAGATCTGCACGGACCCAGCAGCAGTGGCAAGCTTGAGGGCCGGTGCTGACTTGAGGAGCTTCGATCCTTGGCGATTGTGGCGGGGACGAGGATGGACCCTCTGGCGACCAGCTCCTTCGGTCGAGGTCACTGGCGGCGGGGGCTCTCCGGCCACTGGCGCGGGGAGGCACGGCGCAGTGCCGCGCTGCTCGGGCTACGGGGTCGGAGGGACTCCTCCCTCGATCCAGATCGGATTGAGCGCAAGGAGGTGGCGAGCGGCGGCGGCATCCGGTCCCGGGCTGAGGATTGGGGGGCACGAAAAACGAGGGGAGGGCTAGCGTTTCCTAATTAGGAGGGCTAGGCCTTCCTTTTATAGCTAGAATTTAGGGTGAGGGGGTTTTCAGGGCCGATTTCGGCCGTGCGATCACACTCGGACGACGGATCGGGGCAAGGATGGTGGTCTGTGTGTGGAGTGAGCTAAGGCTGAGAAGAGAGAGAGAATGATGTTGGGGAACGTCGCATGGGAAACAAAAATTTTCCTACGCACACGCAAACCTATCCATGGTGATGAGCATCTACGAGAGGGAGAGTGGATCTACATACCCTTGTAGATCGCTAAGCGGGAAGCGTTAAGAAACGCGGTTGGTGTAGTCGAACATCTTCGCGATCCAAATCGCCGAGCGTCCCGCGATATCATCACGATCCGTGCCGTGATCTCATCACGATCCATCCCGTGAACTCATCACGATCTGTCCCACGATCTCATCACGATCCGTCCCGCGAACTTATCACGATCCGTTCCGCGAACTCATCACGAACCGTCTCGCGATCACGTCACAATCCTTCTCGTGGCCTTGATCACGGTCCTTCCGATCTAGTACCGAACGGACGGCACCTCCGTGTTCAGCACACGTGAAGCTTGATGACGATCTCCACCGTCTCGATCCAGCAAGAGGAGGTGGAGAGGAGAGAGAGTTCACCGGCAGCGTGACGGCGCTCTGGTGATGGTGGTGGAGCAATTCCGGCAGGGCTTCGCCTAAGCGCTGCAGAAATCCAATCTAGAGGAGCACCGGTGAAACAGGTAGCATGTGGCCGTAAACTGTGTCCAAACAGCACCCAATCCACCAGTATATATAGGAGGGAGAGAGAGGAGGTCTGGCACAAGGAGAAACCCCAATAGGGGTCGGCCGAACTAGAGGGGGAGGAGTCCTACTCCTCCTCCACTCCTAGTAGGACTAGGACTCTTCCTTTTTAGCATTTTTTCCACCTTTTCCTTTAGGACTTTTGCCTCCTACGCCATGGGCCTTGGTGTGGCTGTTTCTCCAGCCCACTAAGGGCTGGTAAACAGTCTCCCACAGCCCATGGACCTCTTGGGGTCGAAATACCCCTCCCGGTACACTATCGATGATCCCGAAACTTTTCCGGCGACCAAACTGGGACTTCCTATATATGAATCTTTACCTCCGAACAATTCCGGAGCTCCTCATGACGCCCGGGATCTCATATGGGACTCCGAAGAACCTTCGGTCACCACCATACATAACTCTACAGTACCGAAATGTCACCGAACCTTAAGTGTGCAGACCCTGCGGGTACGAAAACTATGTAGACATGACCGAGACACCTCTACGGCCAATAACCAATGGCGGGACCTGGACGTTCACATTGGTTCCCACATATTCTACGAAGATCTTTATCGGTCGAACCTCTATGTCAAGGATTCAGTTAATCCCGTATAACGTTCCCTTTGTTCTTCGGTATGTTACTTGCCCGAGATTCGATCGTCGGTATCTCCATACCTAGTTCAACCTCGTTACCAGCAAGTCTCTTTAGTCGTTCTGTAATACAAGATCCCGCCACTAACAATTAGTCACATTTCTTGCAAGGCTCATTGTGATGTTGTATTACTGAGTGGGCCCTGAGATACCTCTCCGTCACATGGAGTAACAAATCCCAGTCCCGATCCATGCCAACTCAACAGACACCATCGGAAATACCTGTAGATCACCTTTATAGTCACCCAGTTACGTTGCGACGTTTGATACACACAAGGCACTCCTCCGATATCCGTGAGTTGCATGATCTCATGGTCACAGAAACATATACTTGACATGCAGAAAACAGTAGCAATAAACTGACATGATCATATGCTACGTTTGTAGTTTGGGTCTTTTCCATCACCTCATTCTCCTAATGATGTGATCCTGTTATCAAATGACATCTCATGTCCATGGCTAGGAAACCTTAACCATCTTTTGATCAACGAGCTAGTCTATTAGAGGCATACTAGGGACATGATGTTGTCTATGTATCCACACATGTATCTGAGTTTCCGATCAATACAATTATAGCATGGATAATAAACGATTATCATGAATAAGGAAATATGATAATAACTAATTTATTATTGCCTCTAGGGCATATTTCCAACAGTCTCCCACTTGCACTAGAGTGAATAATCTAGTTCACATCACCATGTGATTCACATTGTTATGAATCTAACACCCAACGAGTTCTGGGGCTCGATCATGCTTTGCATGTGAGAGAGGTCTTATAGTCAACGGGTCTGCATATTCAGATCCGTGTGTACTTTGCAAATCTCTATGTCAAACCGTAAACACTGCTACCACACTCCATTTGGTACTATTTCCAAATGGCTGCTCCACTACACTTATCCAGATTTCTACTACTAGTCATCCGGATAGGTGTTAAAGCTTGCATCGACGTAACTTTTTACGACGAACTCTTTATCACCTCCATAATCAAGAAACGTTTCCTTAGTCCTCTGCTTACTAAGGATAATTTTGACTGTTGTCCAGTGATCCACTCCCGGACCACTCTTGTACCCCTTGACAGACTCATGGCAAGGCACGCACAGGTGCGGTACACAGCATGGCATACTGTACAGAGCCTATGGCTAAGGCATAGGGGACGACGTTCGTCCTTTCTCTTTCTTCTGCCGTTGTTGAATTTTGAGTCTCACTCAACTTCACACCTTACAAACTAGACGAGAACTCTTTCTCTGACTGATCCATTTTGAACTCTTTCAAAAATCTTGTCAAGGTAAGTACTCATTGAAAGTCTCATCAAGCATCTTGATCTATCTCTATAGGTCTTGATGCTCAACAATCAGGTAGTTTTATCAAGGTCATCCTTTGAAAATCACTTTCCAAACAACCATTTATGCTTTCCATAAATTCTACATTACTTCTGATCAACAATATGTCATCCACATATACTTATCAGAAATTCTATAGTGCTCCCACTCACTTTATTGTATATACAAGTTTCTCCATAAACTTGCATAAACTCAAACGCTTTGATCACCTCGTCAAAGTGTATATTCCAACTCCGAGATGCTTGCTTCAGTCCATGGAAGGATCACCGAAGCTTGCACACCTTTTAGCATCCTTAGGACTGACAAAACCTTTTGGTTGTATCACATACAACCTTTCCTCAAGTAAACAGTTAAGGAAACGATGTTTTGACATCCATCTGCCAGATTTCATAATTGAAAACGCAGCAACTTCTAACATAATTCCAACAGACTTTAGCATCGCTACGAGTGAGAAGTCTCATCGAAGTCAACTACTTGAACTTGTCACAAACATCTTTGCAACAAGCCGAGCTTTACAAATGGTGACAATTACCATCAGCGTCTATATTCATTCTAAAGATCCATTTGTACTCAACGACCTGCCGTCCAACGAGCAAGTCTACCAAAGTCTATACTTGGTTTTCATACATGGATCCTATCTCGGATTTCATGGTCTCCAGCCATTTGTCGGAATCCGGGCCCATCATTGCTTCTCCATAGCTCGTAGGTTCATCATTGTCCAACAACATGACCTCCAAGACAGGGTTGTCATACCGCTTAGGAGCAGTACACATCCTTGTCGACCTACGAAGTTCGATAGTAACTTGATTCTGAAGCTTCATGATCATCATCATTAACTTCCTCTTCAACTAACGTAGGCTTCATAGAAACATCTTTCTGCGCTGCGCTACTCTCTGGCTGAACAAAGGTTTAACAACCTCATCAAGTTCTATCTCCCTCCCACTCAATTCTTTCGAGAGAAACTTTTTCTCGAGAAAGGACCCAGTTTTTAGCAACAAACACTTTGCACTCGAATCTGAGATAGAAGGCATACCCAACAGTTCTTAGGGTATGCTATGAAGATACATTTGTCCCCTTTGGGTTCTAGCTTATTCTGTGAAAACATTTTCCACACAAGCATTGCAGCCCCAAACATTAAGAAATGACAGCTTAGGTTTCTATCAAACCATAATTCACACGGTGTCATCTCAACGGATTTAGATGGTGCCCTATTTAAAGTGAATGAAGTTGTCTCTAATGCATAACCCCAAAATTATAGTAGTAAAACGATAAGAGTCATCACAGCACACACCATATCCAATAGAGCATGACTATGATGTTCGGACACACCATCACACTATGGTGTTCCAGGTGGCATTAGTTGTGAAACAAATTTCATATTGTCTTAAGTTGTATGCCAAACTCGTAACTCAGATATTCACCTCCATGATCATATCGCAGTCATTTTTATCTTCTTGTCACGATGATCTTAAACTTCACTCTGAATTTGCTTGAACCTTTCAAATGATTCAGACTTGTGTTTCATTAAGTAAATATACACTATATGTACTCAAATCATTAGTGAAGGTAAGAAAACAACGATATCCACTGCACGCCACAAGACTCACTGGATTGCATACATCAACATGTATCATTTCCAATGAATCACTTGCCCGCTCCATCCAACAGGGTCCTTTAGTCATTTTGCCCAAGAGGCATGGTTCGCATGTCTCAACCGATTCGAAATTGAATGAGTCCAAAGATCCATCTGCATGGATTCTCTTCATGCGCTTTATACGAATATGACATTTAGTGGCAGTGACAAAAGTATGTGGTACTATCATTATTAACTTTGTATCTTTTGACATCAATGTTATGAACATGTGTATTACTACGATCAAGATTTCAACAAACCATTCTCACTGGGTGCATGACCATTGAAGGTATTATTCATGTAAACAGAATAACCATTATTCTCTAACTTAAATGAATAACCGTATTGCAATAAACATGATCGAATCATGTTCATGCTCAACGCAAAACACCAAATAACATTTATTTAGGTTCGTCACTAATCCTGAAGGTAGAGTGAGAGCAATGTTGATCACATCAACCTTGGAAACCTTTCCAACATATATCGTCACCTCACCCTCAGCTAGTTCTCCGTTTATTCCGTATCTTTTATTTCAAGTTACCAACATTTAGCAACCGAACCGGTATCCAATACCCAGGTGCCACTAGGAGTACTAGAAAGGTACACATCAATAACTCGTACATCAAATATACTTCTGTCGATGTTGCCAGCCTTCTTATCTACCAAGCATCTAGGGTTGTTCCGCTTCAACGACTGCTCACCTCATAACAGAAGCACTTAGTCTCGGGTTTGAGTTCAACTTTGGGTTGCTTCACTGGAGCAGCAACTGACTTGCTATCCATGAAGTTTCCCTCATTGCTCTTGCCCTTCTCGAAACTAGTGGTTTTGATCAACCATCAACACTTGATGCTCCTTCTTGATTTCTAACTTCGCGGTGTCAAACATTGCGAACAGCTCAGGAATCATTATTTCTATCCCTGACAATTTATAGTTCATCACCAAGTTTCTAGTAGCTTAGTGACAGTGACTTGGAGAACTATATCAATCACTATCTTATCTGGAAGATCAACTCCCACTTGATTCAAGCGATTGTAGTACCCAGACAATCTGAGTACATGCTCAACGATTGAGCTATTCTCCTTCATCTTACAGGCAAAGAATCTTGTTGGAGATCTCATATCTCGCAACACGGGCATGAGCCTGAGATCACAATCTCAGCTCCTATAACATCTCATATGTTCCGTGACGTTCAAAACGTTTCGGAGCCTCAATTCTAAGCTGTAATGCATGACGCACTAAACTATCAAGTAGTCATCGAAACGTGCCTGTCAGACATTCACAACATCTACAGACGATGCTAGAGGGGGTGGCGCACCGAGCGGTGCATTAAGGACATAAGCCTTCTATGCAACAACGAGGAAAATCCTCAGATCACGGACCTAGTCCGCAATATTGCTACCATCATCTTTCAACTCTATTTCTCTAGGAACATATAATAATTAAGGGAGCTACAGCATGAGCTAGTAATCTATAACATAATTTGTAAAGACACTATTGACTATGTTCATGACAATGAGTTCAATTAATCATATTACTTAAGAACTCCCACTCAAATTGACATCCCTCCGGTCATTCGAGTGATACATGATCCAAATTCACCAACTCAAGTCCGATCATCACGTGAGTTGAGGTGGCTGCAATGGTGAACATCATTATGTTGATCATATCTACTATATGACTCATGTTCGACCTTTCGGTCTCTTGTCTTCCGAGGCCATGTCTGTACATGCTAGGCTCGTCAAGTTTAACCCGAGTGTTCTGCACGTGCAAATCTGGCTTGCACCCATTGTATGTGAACGTAGAGTCTATCACACCCGATCATCACGTGGTGTCTCAACACGACGAACTTTCGCAACGGTGCACACTCGGGGATAATACAATTTATCTTGAAATTAAGTGAGGGATCACCTTATAATGCTACCACCGTACTAAGAAAAACAAGGTGCATAAAAGGATTAACATCACATGCAAATCATAAGTGACATGATATGGCCATGAACTTGTGCTTTTGATCTCCATCTAGAAAGCACCGGCATGATCTCCATCGTCACCGGCATGACACCATGATCTCCATCATCTTGATCTCCATCAACGTGTCGCCATCGGGGTTGTCACGCCCTGCATGCTTCTACTACTATTGCTACCATTTAGCGATAAAGTAAAGCATTACCTAGCGCTTAATGATTGACACACAGGTCATACAATAATTAAAGACAACCCTATGGCTCCTGCCGGTTGCCGTATTCATCGACATGCAAGTCGTGATAATCTATAGATCACATGATCATCTCATACATCACATATATCACATCATGTAATCGGCCATATCATATCACAACATACCCTGCAAAAACAAGTTAGTCGTCCTCTAATTGTTGTTGCATGTTTTACGTGGTTGCTACGGGTATCTAGCAAGAACAATTCTCACCGACGCAAGAACCACAACAGTGATACACTAGTTGCTTTTCAACCTTCTCAAGGACCGCCTTTGTCGAATCTGATCCAACTAAAGCGAGAGAAACTGTCACCCGCATGCCATCTAGGCAACAAGTTGCGTTGAGGGAACCAGTCTCTCGTAAGCGTACGAGTAATGTTGGTCCGGGCCGCTTCATCTCACAATCCCGCTGAACCAAAATCTGACCAAGGGAGGAAGCAATCTAAGCATCAATGCCCACAAACCTTTTGTGTTCTACTCGAGATCTCATCGAACCATCAACCTAGCTCATGATGCCACTGTTGGGGAACGTCGCATGGGAAACAAAAAATTTCCTACGCACACGCAAACCTATCCATGGTGATGAGCATCTACGAGAGGGAGAGTGGATCTACATACCCTTGTAGATCGCTAAGCGGGAAGCATTAAGAAACGCGGTTGGTGTAGTCGAACATCTTTGCGATCCAAATCGCCGAGCGTCCTGCGATCTCATCATGATCCGTCCCGCGATCTCATCACGATCCGTCCCGTGAACTCATCACGATCTGTCCCGCAATCTCATCATGATCCGTCCCGCGAACTTATCACGATCCGTTCCGCGAACTCATCACAAACCGTCTCGCGATCACGTCACGATCCGTCTCATGGCCTTGATCACGGTCCTTCCGATCTAGTACCGAACGGACTGCACCTCCGCGTTCAGCACACGTGCAGCTTGGTGACGATCTCCACCGTCTCGATCCAGCAAGAGGAGGTGGAGAGGAGAGAGAGTTCATTGGCAGCATGACGGCGCTCTGGTGATGGTGGTTGAGCAATTCCGGCAGGGCTTCGCCTAAGCGCTACAGAAATCCAATCTAGAGGAGCACCGGTGAAACGGGTAGCACGTGGCCGTAAACTGTGTCCAAACAGCACCCAATCCACCAGTATATATAGGAGGGAGAGAGAGGAGGGCTGGCGCAAGGGGAAACCCCAATAGGGGTTGGCCGAACTAGCGGGGGAGGAGTCCTACTCCTCCTCCACTCCTAGTAGGACTAGGACTCTTCCTTTTTAGCCTTTTTCCACCTTTTCCTTTAAGACTTTTTCCTCCTGTGCCATGGGCCTTGGTGTGGCTGTCTATCCAGCCCACTAAGGGCTGGTAATAAGTCTCCCACAGCCCATGGACCTCTTGGGGTCGAAATACCCCTCCCGGAGGCCTCCCGGTAAACTACCGGCACTCTCGGTACACTACCGATGAGCCCGAAACTTTTCTAGCGACCAAACTGGGACTTCCTATATATGAAACTTTACCTCCGGACCATTCTGGAGCTCCTCGTGATGTCCGGGATCTCATCCGGGACTCCGAACAACCTTCGGTCACCACCATACATAGCTCTACACTACCGAAACATCACCGAACCTTAAGTGTGCAGACCCTACGGGTTCGAGAACTATGTAGACATGACCGAGACACCTCTACGGCCAATAACCAATGGCGGGACCTAGACGTCCACATTGGTTCCCACATATTCTACGAAGAACTTTATCGGTCGAACCTCTGTGTAAAGGATTTAGTTAATCCCGTATAACGTTCCCTTTGTTCTTCGGTATGTTACTTGTCCAAGATTCGATCGTCGGTATCTCCATACCTAGTTCAACCTCGTTACCGGCAAGTCTCTTTACTCGTTCCGTAATACAAGATCCCGCAACTAACAATTAGTCACATTGCTTGCAAGGGTCATTGTGATGTTGTATTACCGAGTGGGCCCTGAGATACCTCTCCGTCACACGGAGTAACAAATCCCAGTCTCGATCCATGCCAACTCAACAGACACCATCGGAGATACCTGTAGAGCACCTTTATAGTCACCCAGTTATGTTGCGACGTTTGATACACACAAGGCACTCCTCCGATATCCGTGAGTTGCATGATCTCATGGTCACCGGAACATATACTTGACATGCAGAAAACAGTAGCAATAAACTGACACGATCATATGCTACGTTTGTAGTTTGGGTCTTGTCCATCAGACTCTGCTTGCGACGAAATTTGGCAGGCGGTCTACCTACGGTATAATAAGACCGCAAGCCATGTTTCGACCCAATCTGAAAATATTCTGAACGCCCTTTGAAAACAATATTTTATCAATGTCGGGGGCGCGTTCATGTGTGGTTGGTCTTGAAATGGGCAACAACAAGAACGGAGAGAACCGGCGACTATGAACAGATGCAAGTTTGAAAAATCATGTTGACAAAATGTCGATGCTATGTAGATGATGCGAATGATGCGATGATGAATGCGAAAACCAGCCGAAACACATAACGAGAATGGAAATAAAAGGGGAATCTTTTGGAGCGTCGGTCCCGGGCTGTTACAGGCCCCCGGCCGTGCCTTCTCCTCTCCTCCACCTGCTACCCCTCCGATGTCGCTAGCGATCGCCGCCGCCGCGCGCCTCCCCATGCCGCCGTTGCCCGTGACCCCCTCCTACCGGCCGCGCTACCACCACCACCACCACCACCGCCACCCCTGGCCGCCGGCGAGCCCCTGGCTCGCCTTGGCCTCGGGCCTCGGTCAGCCCAGTTTGGGTTAGTGGGGGATTAACCACCCCACTAACCGCCCCTCTGACCCACTGACATGGCCCCCCTTTAAAAATGATGAAAAATTGTAATAATAATAATAAATATATAATAAATAAAAATTAATAATATTTAATCAATTAATTTAATAATTAATTAAGTTAATTAAGTATGTTTAAGTTAAATAATCAAGTTTATTGAACTTAATGACTAATTAAGTTAATTAATCTTTTAGTTAAGCTAAGTAGTAAATGATAGTGGGTCCCACATGCTAGGTTTGACCAATCAACAACATGGTTGACTACTTACGTCATCCTGACCTCATGCTGACGTCATAAATGCCTTTTTCGAATTAATTTAAATCTGTTAATTACAAAATATTAATAAACTTTAAAAAATAATATAAAATATTCCGTAACTCGGATGAAAATAATTTATACAATATAGTTTCTCAGAAAAATCCCATGAATCCGAATACACTGTCCGTTCATCTGTCACATGCCTCTAGCATGGTGAACATGGACATTTATGCTTTAGAATCATCTGTTCGGTAGTAGCCCGAGACCCAAAAAATATCGTTAGATATTCTTCTGATCCGTCCGCGACGTGTAATACTGTGTTAGTGCATGCCTAGCTCTGCATATTTCCATGTCATCCGTCATGTTGCATCTGTGCTTATATTTATTTGTTTCTCCCCCCTCTTCTCTCCGGTAGACCTCGAGACTGATGCTGCTGCCGGGTACGACTATGCGCCTGACGATCAGCCTTTTGCCGCAGAGTAGCAAGGCAAGCAACCCCCCCCCCCTTGAGCATTCCGATATTGCCTATTCCTTTCCCTCTTATTCTTGGATTAGATTTTTGCTACTATATTAGTTAGCTCCTATTCTGATGCATAGCCTGTTTTTGATGAACTGCTACTATACCTGCAATGATATCAACTGCTTAGTATAGGTTGATCAATGAATCCCCAGTGACCCCCCTTAGTCCCAGTTGCCCCTGCGTCTTCATCGACAATTCGACGACTCGACAACTCGAAGACTCGGTCAACTGACCGACAAGCCAGGCCCCTCACATCACCGCACTCCCCTTAGTTGTACGACTCTACAGTGCTACTATCGAGTACCGAGGGTGACACCTCATGAAGTACTCATGATGCTAGCCCTGTAGTGCAGCTAGTCGGTCGTGGTTATCGAGGGTGATTCATCCTTCACCATTCCCGACGATGTCTCCATCGCACAACCCCTCAAGTGTGGGACCTTCGAGGGTGATTCCTCTAAGTCCAGCTTGACGATTACATCGAACGGGGACCATTGAGGGTGATTCCTTAGTTCCCGTCTTGATGTTATATCCACACAATTACTATGACCTGATTACAGAAACATGTTGGTGATGGGTCTTCCCTGAGGGTTACCCATGGTTTGCTGATGTTGAGGCATGGACTAGCGAGAGAGGCCTTTGCCACACATCCTCGAGACGGGGTGATGGGACCACACTTTATGGGTCGCGCTTGCCCCACATTAATAAAATGCTAATGGGTTGCGTACTTGATCTGAGTTAGGTCGTTGGCCTTAATCGCACTAACCTTCACGTGGGAGAAGTTATGGGTACCCAGCATCATTGTATCCACCAAAGCTCTTTGGATGTCAGCAATGGAGTGGCGCGTGCCCGAGTGGTCTGCAACGGCATCGCGCTTGTTATAAGGGGTGCTAGGACTGACCTTAACCGCGCTTGCATCGTGCAAGAGTTCAAAGGGCGATTGGCCCATGACCCATGCACGAATAGGATTTAGACCGGTGAGCTGGCCTCTTCATTGAGTCTAGGTGGGGCAATGATGTTTTGATATCCTGAGGCCGTGCATGACCCAGAAAAGTGTGTTCGGCCGGAGGTGATTCAAGTGTGCGGGGAATATGTGGTGCACCCCTGCAGGGATCATTAATCTATTCGAATAGTCGTGTCCTCGGTAACAGGATGACTTAGAGTTTTACCTTGACCTTATACAATTACAATTGTGACTTTGAATTTAAATGAATGTTGGCTCTGGGATTGCTTCCTCGCAGGGAGTCAAGGAAGAATCTTTGGGCATGGTTACTTAATAAAATTGCTACAATTTTTGTTTCCCATGCAACGTTCCCCAACACGATGGTCTCCTAGTAAACTACCGGCACTCCCGATACAGTACCGATGAGCCCGAAACTTTTCCGGCAACCAAAATAGGACTTCCGATATATCAATGTTTAACTCCGGAACATTCTGGAGCTCCTCGTGACGTCCAGGATCTCATCCGGGACTCCGAACAACATGCATAACTCTATACGACCAAAATGTCACCGAACCTTAAGTGTGCAGACCCTACGGTTCGAGAACTATGTAGACATGACTGAGACACGTCTACGATCAATAACCAATAGCGGGACCTGGATGCCCATATTGGTTCCTACATATTCTATGAAGATCTTTATCGGTCGAACCCCTATGTCAAGGCTTTAGTTAATCACGTATGATGTTCCCTTTGTTCTTCGGTATGTTACTTGCCCGAGATTCGATTGTCGGTATCTCCATACCTAGTTCAACCTCGTTACTGGCAAGTCTATTTACTCGTTCCGTAATACAAGATCCCGTGAATAACACTTAGTCACATTGCTTGCAAGGCTTATTGTGATGTTATATTACCGACTGGGCCCTGAGATACCTCTCCGTCACATGGAGTAACAAATCCCAGTCTTGATCCATGCCAACCCAACAGACACCCTCGAAGATACCTGTAGAGCACCTTTACAATCACCCAGTTATGTTGCGATGTTTGATACACACAAGGTACTCCTCCGGTGTCAGTGAGTTGCCTGATCTCATGGTCTTTGGAAAATATGCTTGACATGCAGAAAACTGTAGCAATAAACTGACACGATCATATGCTACATTTGTAGGTTGGGTCTTGTCCATCACATCATTCTCCTAATGATGTGATCCCCTTATCAAATGACATCTCATGTCCATGACTATGAAACCATAGCCATCTTTGATCAACGAGCTAGTGTATTTGAGGCATACTATGGACATGGTGTTGTCTATGTATCCACACATGTCTCTGAGTTTCCGATCAACACAAGTATAGCATGGATAATAAACGATTATCATGAATAAGGAAATATGATAATAACTAATTTATTATTGCCTCTAGGGAATATATCCAAAAGTCTCCCACTGGCACTAGAGTCAATAATCTAGGTCACATCACCATGTGATTTGCATTTGTTATGAATCTAACACCTAATGAGTGTTGGGGCTCGATCATGCTTTGCATGTGAGAGAGATCTTATAGTTAACAGGTCTGCAACATTCAGATCCGTGTGTACTTTGCAAATCCCTATGTCAAACTGTAAACACTGCTACCACAGTCCACCTGGTACTATTCCAAATGGCTACTCCACTATATGTATCCAAATTGTTATTATGAGTCATCCGGATTGGTGTTAAAGCTTGCATCGACGTAACTCTTTACGACGAACTCTTTTTCACCTCCATAATCGAGAAACTTCTCCTTATTGCTCTGGTTACTAAGGATAATTTTGACCATTGTCTAGTGATCCTACTCCTGGACCACTCTTGTACCCCTTGACAGACTCATGGCAAGGCACACACAGGTGCGTTAGACATCATGGCATAATATAGAGCCTATGGCTAAGGCATTGGGGAGGAAGTTCGTCCTTTCTCTTTCTTCTGCTGTTGTCGAGCTTTGAGTCTCACTCAACTTCACACCTTACAAATCAGGCGAGAACTCTTTCTCTGACTGATCCATTTTGAACTCTTTCAAAATCTTGCCAAGGTATGTACTCATTGAAAGTCTCATCAAGCATCTTGATTTATCTCTATAGATCTTGATGCTCAACACTTAGGTAGCTTTATCTAGGTCTTCCTTTGACAAACCTCTTTTCAAACAACCGTTTATGCTTTCCAGAAATTCTACATCATTTTTGATCAACAATATGTCAACCACATATGCTTACCAGAAACTCTATAGTGCTCCCACTCACTTTATTGTAAATACAAGTTCCTCAAGTAAACCATTAAGGAAACGATGTTTTGACATCCATCTGCCAGTTTTCATAATTGAAAAATGCAACAATAGCTAACATAATTCCAACAGACTTTAGCATCGCTACGAGTGAGAAAGTCTCATCGTAGTCAACTCCTTGAACTTTTCGTAAACTTCTTTGCAACAAGTCGAGCTTTATAAATGGTGACATTTACCATCAGCGTATGTCTTCATTTTAAAGATCCATTTGTACTCAACGACCTGCCGTCCAACGAGCAAGTCCACCAAAGTCTATACTTGGTTTTCATACATGGATCCTTTCTCGAATTTCATGGCCTCTAACCATTTGTCGGAATCCGGGCCCATCATCGCTTCTCCACAGCTCGTAGGTTCATCGTTTTCCAACAACATGACCTCCAAGACAGGGTTGTCGTACCGCTCAGGAGCAGTACACATCCTTGTCGACCTACGAGGTTTGATAGTAACTTGATCTGAAGCTTCATGATCATCATCGTTAACTTCCTCTTCAACTAACGTAGGCTTCACAGAAACATCTTCCCGCGCTGAGCTACTCTCTAGTTGAACAAAGGTTCAACAACCTCATCAAGTTCTATCTTCCTCCCACTCAATTGTTTCGAGAGAAACTTTTTCTCGGGAAAGGACCCGTTTTAGCAACAAACACTTTATGCTTGGATCTGAGATAGAAGGTTCACCTAACTGTTCTTAGGGTATTCTACGAAGATGCATTTGTCCGCTTTGGGTTCGAGCTCATTAGGTGAAAACATTTTCCACACAAGTGTCGCAGCCCCAAACATTAGGAAATGACAGCTTGGGTTTCCATCAAATCCTAATTCACAGAGTGTCATCTCAACAGATTTAGATGGTGCCCTATTTAAAGTGAATGTAGTTGTCTCTAATGCATAACCCCAAAATGATAGTGGAAAAACTATAGGAGACATCATAGTATGCACCATATCTAATATAGCACGACTATGACGTTCGAACACACCATCACACTATGGTGTTCCAGGTGGCGTGAGTTGTGAAACAACTTTCACATTGTCTAAAGTTGTATGCCAAACTCGTAACTCAGATATTCACCTCCACGATCATATCGCAGACATTTTTATCTTCTTGTCGTGATGATCTTAAACTTCACTCTGAATTTGCTTGAACCTTTCAAACGATTCAGACTTGTGTTTCATTAAATAAATATACACTATATCTACTCAAATCATCAGTGAAGGTAAGAAAATAACGATCTCCACCACATGCTACAAGACTCATTGGATTGCATACATCAACATGTATCATTTCCAATAAATCACTTTCCCGCTCCATCAATCCGAAAAATGGGGTCCTTAGTCATCTTGTCCAAGAGGCATGGTTTGCATGTCTCAACCGATGCGAAATCGAGTGAGTCCAAAGATCCATAAGCATGGAGTTTCTTCATGTGCTTTATACCAATATGACATTTAGCGGCAGCGCCACAAGTAGGTGGTACTATCATTATTAACTTTGTATCTTTTGGCATCAATGTTCTAAACATGTGTATTACTACGATCAAGATTCAATAAACCATTCTCACTGGATGCATGACCATTGAAGGTATTATTCGTGTAAACATAATAACCATTATTCTCTAACTTAAATGAATAATCGTGTTGCAATAAACACGATCTAATCATGTTCATGCTCAACGCAAAACACCAAATAACATCTATTTAGGTTTGTCACTAATCCTGAAGGTACAGAGAGCATGCGATGTTCATCACATCCACCTTGGAAACATTTTCAACACACATAGTCACCTCACCCTTAGCTAGTTCTCCGTTCATTCCGTAGCTTTTATTTCAAGTTACTAACATTTAGCAACTAAACCGGTATCCAATACCCAGGTGCTACTAGGAGTACTAGCAAGGTACATATCAATAACACGTATATCAAGTATACTTCTATTGACGTTGCCAGCCTTCTTATCTACCAAGTGTCTAGGGTTGTTCCGCTTCAGCGACCATTCTCCTCATAATCGAAGCACTTAGTCTCGGGTTTGGGTTCAACTTCGGGTTCCTTCACTGGAGCAGCAACTGACTTGCCATCCATGAAGTTTCCCTCCTTGCCCTTTCCCTTCTCGAAACTTAGTGGTTTTACTAACCATGAACACTTGATGCTCCTTCTTGATTTCTACGTTCGCGGTATCAAACATCGCGAACAGCTCAGGGATCAATATTTCTAGCCCTGGCATTTTCTAGTTCATCACCAAGTTCTAGTAGCTTAGTGACAGTGACTTGGAGAACTATATCAATCACTTTCTTATCTGGAAGATCAACTCCCACTCGATTCAAGCGATTGTAGCACCCAGACAATCTGAGCACATGCTCAACGATTGACCTATTCTCCTTCATCTTGCCGGCAAAGAATCTTGTTGGAGATGTCATATCTCGCAACACGGGCACAAGCTTGAGATCCTAATTTCAGCTCTTAGAACATCTCATATGTTCCGTGACGTTCAAAACGTTTCAGAGCCTTAATTCTAAGCCGTAATTCATGACGCACTAAACTATCAAGTAGTCATGAGAACGTGTCTGTTAGATGTTCACAACATCTACATACGATGCTAGAGGGGGTGGTACACCGAGCGGTGCATTAAGGACATAAGCCTTCTGTGCAGCAATGAGGACAATCCTCAGATCGCGGACCTAGTCCGCAATATTGCTACCATCATCTTTCAACTATATTTCTCTAGTAACATATAAAAATACTAGGGAACTATAGCGTGAGCTAGAAATCTACAACATAATTTGCAAAGACACTACTGACTATGTTCATGATAATGAGTTCAATTAATCAAATTACTTAAGAACTCCCACTCAAATTGACATCCCTTTGGTCATTCGAGTGATACATGATCCAAATTCACCAACTCAAGTTCAATCATGACGTGAGTTGAGGTTGTTTCAATGGTGAACATCATCATGTTGATCATATCAACTATATGACACATGTTCGACCTTTCTATCTCTTGTGTTCTGAGGCCATGTCTGTACATGCTAGGCTCGTGAAGTTTAACCTGAGTTGTAGCGACCCGACCTGAAAGATCAAGTCTCCGGTGTTTCCGTACCATCCCAAGATCATGCTGGTACACACACGGTACATCAATGTATATATCAATGGGAAATCACACAGCATTATATTAATCGAAATCTCATATCGAGTCCTTTATTACAATAAAAATTACAATGAAGTGGCCGAAGGCCAACTCATGAGAATAACTAAGTCTTGCGGAAGCGTCGAAGGTAGGTGAGTCCATCTGACTCCAAGGGCATCTCACTGAGCATAAAACGTGTCCTCATTCCTGGTCGGAAAAGTACTCTGCAACATGATACGTTGCAGCCGTGTAGGTCAGCATATGGAATATGCCGGCAAAGTCACAAGAGAGGGGTGAAAATAATCAGCTAGTCTATATGCTTGTATGGCAGGTGGTGGTGTAAGTTTTTGCGTAAAGCCAAGTTTTTCCTACATCAAGAGAGGGCTAAGCAAAATATTACTAAGTTGGTTGATTAATGAGATGGTTCCACCAACCAATTCTCATACCCAAATTGTTAATACCCACAACATCATATTAATTTGTGTTGAGGTTTCCGGAAATTCCAATTCCTTTGGCTCAAGTCGTCCATGACCGTGGACACGGCTAATCGATTAGGTTGAGTACTCTGCAGAGTTTTGCACACATTCCCCACAAGATTTGGTCTCCTCCGTTTGATTTCTCGCACTTCAGGGTGTTTGAGAAATGGATGACCAAAACATGGTCTTCCAAAGGGTTTCCCTGCGACTCTGACGGTGCCCATCCTTTCCTACCATTCTTCTACATCTCGTAGCACCGCCTGTCCAGGGTCCCCACGATGTCCAACCAAGCCAGAGCCCATAATGACTTGTGGCTGTGCAGGTAAGCCTTGGGTTTTGACGCATCCATCCATCTCTTTGTGCCTGGGTGGATCTTTCCGCGTGAATACTGGCCATCTCCAGCATCACCTAGGCTAACCACTGCTTTCTCCAGGGCGCCGTTCAACCATCCTCCACCCAGAGGTATGTTGAAAACTTGGAGTTTGAAATCTTGATCATTATGTAGGTCTTGAAATTATTAACTCTCTCAACTCTCATGAATCACACAACCAACCCCGTCTACTAATAGCATAGCAAAAGTAAAACAACGTTTCCCGGGGCCAATGTTGTCAAAGGGGGTTGAGAGGGATACCTACCACATGATACTACTACAATGTAACCAAGTTTCCAACTAACCTATCTTGCATGCAATTGGGGAGATGGTAGAACTAATGCATATAAAACATGGGTAAAATATGATCAAAGTGACTTGCCTGATTGATGATTTTCGTACGTGAGTGACTCTAAGTAACAAGCTTCGCACTCCGGATAATCTAACGAAGCAAACAAGCACTCAAATAAGCATACAACCAAAATAACAACTCATAACATTCAGCAAAGAAGTATTAATCAATCAAGGCAACAATGCACAAAAGTTTCTACCAAGTAAAACACACAAAGCTTTTGTTTTCAAAAGGTGATGGATGAAAACACTTCTGACATAAACAAACCATTTGTATTATCCCAAACAATAGTTGACAGCAAGAAAAACAATAGAATATTTTATTATTAAGCAAAAGAAAATCAATTTAAGTTTGTTGGGAAAACTTTAGTAAAGTTTATAAAAGTTTTGATAAACACTATATGAATCAACTATAGTTATACTAACAAAAGGAATGAAAAACTAAACTTAATACTTATTAGCAAAACATGTTCTTAACAGAAAAGAATTTACAAAAATAAACTTGTTTTAGGAAAACAGAATTAAATATACAAAACTTGTTGAGAGATTAACTATCATTAACTAGTTGTTGTAATCAAATTAAACCTATTTGAAAATGTGTGATGATTCCTATGTTAAATAAGATTAAACTAAGCAAATTTATATTTTTATTAAAAGTGACTGAAAACACTAAATGTTTATTAACAGAACCTAATAAACAATTAAAACCAAATCTAAATTTAAACTAATTAAAATTGGGTTTATAAAACTATATTATAATACTAGGCAGATTCTGTTTTTGGTTAAAACACTAATCAAATAAATCCTGAAAATCCTCAAACTAAGCATGAAGGTAGTTCTAACTAATAACAAACAGTAGCAACAAGATTCATATCAAAATCTATTTTCAAACTCTAGTTATTCAGATTTGAAGATTTTGAGCAAATTTGATTAAATTCAAATTTTATAGGTCAAATTTGAAATTTAAAAGTACAGGGTGAAACTACATGAAAAATGTGAGCTATTGCAAAAAGAATCAACTCAAAACTCTAAATAGATTAAAAGATATAAGCAAAACAAATTTTGAAATCATTCTGTTAATTAAAACAAAAACAGAAAATGAAAAAAATGATTGGCGACGGTCAGGGGGCTACGTGGCACGATCCTATTGGCTAGCGAGCGCGTGTGGTAGGTGATTTCGAGTGGGCGACCGGTCGGTAGAGGATACCGGTTCGGGGATAAGTGGCTTCTAATCTGGGTCGCCGGCGTCGGGGTCTCCGGCGAGTCCGGAAGCGGCGAATGCGACGGCGAGGTGCTCCGGTGGTCGGGGAAGACGGGGAAGTGGTCCGGGCGACGGCGACAGTTCTCCGGAGTGGATTGGTGGCAACGGTGGGGCGAACGGTGGTCGGAATCGCTGGCTACGGTCGACGGCAAGATCCGGTGGTGGCGCTACTCCGGCGACGAATTGCGGTAGATCCTCGGCGAGATAGGAGGGGGTTTGGGGGGGAAATGAAAGGCGGGGCTGGCCGGTACTTATAGGGGCGCTCGAGGGGTGCGGGTAGTTAAGAGAGGAGAGAGATCCGGCGAGGGGAAGAAACGGCCGGCGTCGGTCCGGCGCGCGCGGGGGAGGAGGGAGACGACCGCGCGAGAGAAACGGTCGGACGGGGTGGGGTCCAGCGTCAGTGAGAGGAGGGCGTGTTAATGCGCTCGGTCGGCCGTCCGGTAACGGTCTCGGCTTTTAAAGCCGGTGGGTCGGCCCGTTTAAATGCAAATCCGTTACCGTTTTTCTTTAATGTTTTTCCAGAGACATTCAAAAACATTTCAAGCATTCAAATCGTCCCAAAATATAGGGGTATTATATATCAAAATTAACAGAATAATAAATTCTATTTAATGAACATTTTTATTCTGTCATTTGAACATTTGAAAAAAATAATATTTTCAGAAATTGCTTAATTGTTTTTAACACCTTTTTGCAAATATTTTCAAAATAACCCCTGGTTATTTTTGTTCAAATAAATCACCAATTTGACCCTGGTGTGGAGTGTCATGTTACTCCTCTCTTATTTTGAACATTTAACCAAAATTTCCAATAGGGGAAAGCAACATAGGGAAAAGTAGAAAGGACTTTCAGAAAATCAGAAAAGGCATTTCAACTAACACATACAATCAAGCAATGGTGATGATAGATGCATAGCTATATTCATAACATTCCAAAATGAAATTTTGGGATGTTACATGAGTGTTCTGCATGTGCAACACTGGCTTGCACCCGTTGTATGTGAACGTAGAGTCTATCACACCCGATCATCACGTGGTGTCTCGACACAACGAACTTTCGCAATGGTGCACACCCGGGGAGAACACAATTTATCTTGAAATTAAAGTGAGGTATCACTTTATAATGCTACTGTCGTCCTAAGCAAAACAATGTGCATAAAAAGGATTAACATCACATGCAAATCATAAGTGACATGATATGGCCATGAACTTGTGCTTTTGATCTCCATCATGAAAGCACCGGCATGATCTCCATCGTCACCGGCATGACACCATGATCTCCATCAATGTGTCGCCATCGGGGTTGTCACGCCCACCATGCTTCTACTACTATTGCTACCATTTAGCGATAAAGTAAAGAATTACATAGCTCTTAATGATTGACACGCAGGTCATACAATAATTAAAGACAACCCTATGGCTCCTGCCAGTTGCCGTACTCATCGACATGCAAGTTGTGATATTCCATACAAACCATGATCATCTCATACATCACATATATCTCATCATGTATTTGGCCATATCACATCACAACATACCCTGCAAAAACAAGTTACATGTCCTCTAATTGTTGTTGCATGTTTTACGTGGCTGCTATGGGTATCAAGCAAGAACAATTCTAACCTACGCAAAACCACAACGGTGATACATAAGTTGCTTTTCAACCTTCTGAAGGACCGCCTTTGTCGAATCCAGTCCAACTAAAGTAGGAGAAACAGACACCCGCCAGCCATCTTTGTGCAACAAAGTTACACATCATGAGCATTAGTAAGCGTACGAGTAAGGTTGGTTTGGGCCGCTTCATCCCACAACAGCGTTGAACCAAAACATGACCAAGGGAGGAAGCAATCTAAGCATCAACGCCCACAAACTCTTTGTGTCCTACTCGAGATCTCATCTACACATAGACCTATCTCATGATACCACTGTTGGGAGACGTTGCATGGGAAACAAAAATTCTCCTATGCACACGCAAGATCTATCCATGGTGATGAGCATCTACGAGAGGGAGAGTGGATCTACATACCCTTGTAGATCGCTAAGCAGGAAGCGTTAAGAAACGCGATTGGTGTAGTCGAACGTCTTCGCGATCCAAATCGCCGAGTGTCCCGCGATCTCATCACGATCCATCGTGCGATCCAATCACGATCTGTCCCGCGCACTAATCACGATCCGTCCCGCGATCTCATCACGACCTGTCCCACGATCTTGATCACGGTCCTTCCGATCTAGCGTCGAACGGACGGCACCTCCGTGCTCAGCACACGTATAGCTCGATGACGATCTCCGCCTTCTTGATCCAGCAAGAGGGAGCAGAGAGGTAGAATAGTTATCTAGCAGCGTGACGGCGCTCCAACGATGGTGGTGGAGCTATTCTGGCAGGGCTTCGCCTAAGCACTGCAGAAAACCGATCTAGAGGAGAAACCATGCACTAGAGGAACGAGTAGCACGTGGATATTAGGGTTAGATTTTCCCTCTAAATCCTCTAGTATATATAGGAGGGAGGGAGGGGACGAGGCAGCCTCAAACCCTCAAGATCTGGCCGAAATTGGAGGTGAAGGAGTCCTACTCCAATCCTATTAGGATTAGGACTCCTTCCTTATTTAGACTTTTTGCCTTTTTCCACATTTTTCCTTTTGGGATTTTCTTCACAGCCGCATGGGCTTTGTGTGGGACTTCCACCAGCCCAATAAGGGCTGGTATTCATCCTACCACAGCCCATGTAGCCTCTTGGGTCTAAATACCCCTCCCGATAGTCTCCCGGTACACTACCGGCACTCCCGGTACACTACCGATGAGCCCGAAACTTTTCTGGCGACCAAAATAGGACTTCCTATATATCAATCTTTACCTCCGGACCATTCTGGAGCTCCTCGTGACATCCACGATCTCATATGGGACTCCGAAGAACCTTCGGTCACCACCATGCATAACTCTATACTACCAAAACGTCAACGAACCTTAAGTGTGCAGACCCTGCGGGTTCGAGAACTATATAGACATGACCGAGACACCTCTATGGTAAATAACCAATAGCGGGACTTAGATGCCCATATTGGTTCCTACATATTCTACGAAGATCTTTATTGGTCAAACCTCTATGTCAAGGATTTAGTCAATCCCGTATGATGTTCCCTTTGTTCTTCCTATGTTACTTGCCTGAGATTCGATCGTCGGTATCTCCATACCTAGTTCAACCTTGTTACTGGTAAGTCTCTTTACTCGTTTCATAATACAAGATCCCATGACTAACACTTAGCCACATTGCTTGCAAGGCTTATTGTGATGTTGTATTACCGAGTCGGCCCTAAGATACCTCTCCGTCACACGGAGTAACAAATCCCAGTCTTGATCCATGCCAACCCAACAGACACCCTCGGAGATACCTGTAGAGCACCTTTATAGTCACCCAGTTATGTTGCAACGTTTGATACACACAAGGTACTCCTCCGGTGTCAGTGAGTTGCATGATCTCATCGTCATAGGATCATATACTTGACATGCAGAAAACTGTAGCAATAAACTGACACGATCATATGCTACGTTTGTAGTTTGCGTCTTGTCCATCACATCATTCTCCTAATGATGTGATCCTGTTATTAAATGACATCTCATGTCCATGACTAGGAAACCATATCCATCTTTGATCAATGAGCTAGTCTATTTGAGGCATACTAGGGACATGGTGTTGTCTATGTATCCACACATGTATCTGAGTTTCCGATCAACACAATTATAGCATGGATAATAAACGATTATCATGAACAAGGAAATATGATAATAACTAATTTATTATTGCCTCTAGGGCATATTTAGAACACATCGGGACGGGTATTTCGACCCAAGAGGCTACATGGGCTGTGTGAGGAGGAATACCAGTCTTTAGTGGGCTGGCCTAAGTCCCACAAGAGGACCATGTGGCTCGGAGGAGAGACCTAAAAGGAAAAGGTGGGAAAAGGGTTTCCATGTGGGAGAGAAGGAGTCCTACTCCTACTAGGATTGGAGGAGGACTCCTCCTCCCACTTCGGCCAAACCAAAGGGTGGCTCCTTGGGGGCCAAGTCTCCTCCCTCCCTCGTCCAATATATACTAGAGGTATTGATGGTTTTTCACAACAGAAATCTGCCACATGCTACCCTCTCCTCAAGATCGTAGTTTCTCCCCTAGATCATTTCAGCAGTGCTTAGGCAAAGCCTTGCTGGAATTGTTCCACCACCATCGCCGCCACATCGTCGCGCTGCCGGAGAACTCGTCTACCTCTCTGCTCCCTCTTGCTAGATCAAGAAGGCGGAGATCATCATCAAGCTGTACGTGTGTTGAATGCGGAGGTGTCGTCTGTTCAGCGCTAGATCGAGACGGATCGTGATTGGATTGCGGGACGCTCGGTGATTTGGATCGCGAAGACGTTTGACTACATCAACCACGTTTCTTAAAGCTTACCGCTTGGCGATCTACATGGGTATGTAGATTCACTCTCCCTCTTGTAGATGCTCATCACCAAGGATAGATCTTGCATGTGCATAGGAAAAAAATTGTTTCCCATGCGACGTTGCCCAACACCCCGGGCGTGTACATCCCCTAGAGTTCGTACGCGTGGCTGGAATGGCAGAACTGGGAGGTGTATCTGGGAGCACATGAGGGCGCTTTGGCCTCACGAGGTCCCTACCTCAAAGGCGGTTTGCACCTGAGTCTTCTCGTGAATGGGGTCATCCGAAGCCTTGCTGGCTTCTTCTCCTTGAGTGAGGCAGGTTGGGTGTCCTCTTGGCACTCTACGTCTACAGGTCCCGGTCCCGCACATTTCCCCTCCACCGTTAGGTATGACAGGAAACCAAGGATGCACTTCACGGGGCGAGGCCCCGATACTCCTGACGCTGACCGGAAACCAAGGACGACATCAAGAGGTCACATGGCATTATGACCAATAAGGCTCGTAAAGAGCTCCCCTTTGATGCTCAAGTGGCTCTACGTCTGTAGGTCCCAGTCCCGCACATTTCCCCACCACCGTTAGGTACGACCGGAAACCAAGGACACACTTCATGGGGCAGAGGCCCTGACACCCTTGATGCCGACCAGAAACCAAGGACGACACGAAGGGGTGGGTGTCTATGTGACATGTAAGGCTCTTGAGGCACGATGCTCAGGAGCCCCCTTTGACGCCCGAGCGACCCAATTGCACCCTGTCTGCTCCTGCCTCAGGAGGTCGTGGAGCCTCGAGACTCAGTGCCGAGGCACCGTCTTGTGGCTGGAGCCCCGAGCGGGGGTCCACCGCCAAAAGATGCAAGTCCCTGAGACGATAGGGCATTTCAACCTAGTTGCGGGGTGCCCCGAGAAGGGCCATAGAGCACAATCCCTTGCCAAATACGAATTCAGAGAGGGTGGTGCAGCGCATTCACACCGGCAAGGAGCCATGCAAGCAAGGCAAAACATTAGAAAATAGACCAGATACACGAGGAACTATATTACCTGGCATCAGCCAACAAAAAGGTCACGTGGCGGCTGCTGAAGAGCTGAAGCTGCCGTTGTAGCCTGATCTCTCACCACCACGAGCATGACCTTCATGGGTCCATCGGCCCCCGAGGCTCGGAACCTTCACCTGGTATGAGCATCTCCTCTAATTCCTCATCACACCTCGCCAGGAAAGGCATGAGCATGGCTCAGTACAGGCGCTAGAACGTGAAGCCTGCGTTCGCCAGTCCGAAGGGCATGCGGACGTAGGCATTCGGGTTGACCCATCCATGATCGGCATGCGCTGGCCAGAAGGGGCCCTGAGCCGCGGCATTGTTAACCGCGAGGGTGTTGATGCAGACACGCGTCCGGTCGTCCGTGCCGATGACTGCGACTACGATTGGTGGTGCTGGGCAGCCCCGCCTTGCACTGCCTGTGCTTCTGGAAGCTCCTCGATCGCTCTGATGTCGAACTCTTGAGAGCTTAGTGCGTTGCGCCGTCCCCCAGTTCGGGCTAACGCGTGTCAGACTGCGCATTCAGGTTGTGCTCGAGTGCCTCTCTTGTCTCACTGGCCGAGCCCGAAGCTCCCTGGGTGGGAGCCTCTAGGCCCGGCCCAAGTGGCACATAGCGCGCCTTCCCATGCGATGGGGTGCGGGGCCCCATCCCTGGGCGCAGAGCTCGAGGCCCCCGAACACCCCATGGAAGTGAGATGCTTCTTCTTCTTATGCGAGTCCCCATGGGGCAGGGCGTCTCCCTCGTCGTCCGAGTGTTCGGCCGCTGCGGCGCGGCAAGCACGCTCGATGGTGCAGATAGCATCCTTTTTGTTGCAAGCAATAATGATGATGCAACCACTCCCTGGCATCTTGAGGATGTTGTAGCCATGACAGGTCGCTACCAAGAACTTGGCGAGGGACGAGTACCTAAGGATAGCATTGTACGGGAGGTGGATGTGCGCGACATCAAAGACGATGATCTCAGCATGGTAGTTCTTGCGCCCACCGAAGGTGATAGGCAGACGCACCTTTCCAATGGGTACGATGGATCCGTTCGTGACTCTTGAGAAAGGCTTGGTCGACATGAGTTGTTCGTATAGCACCAGGAGTGTCTTGAAGGTCTCAGTGGAGAGGACATTGAGCCCTACTCCGCTGTCGACGAGGATTTTGGTGACGAGACGTTGCTGATGGTTGAGGTGCATAACATGGTGAGATTGCCAGCCATGGCCGAGCACGTGAGCTGGTCCCTCGAGTCGAAGGTGATGGAGGTCTGGGACCAATTGAGGGTAAGCATTGCTTCGGGCTTCGAGAGAGCCGCATTCACCTCCCATGCGAATTGCTTGAAGGTACAGTTTGATGCGGGGGCCTGGGCGTCACCTAGGATACAGGCCACGACCCTGATCTCCTAGAATCCCCCAGCCCTATCGTCCTGCCTGTCCTATTCCTTCCTTTTGGGTGGAGGTGGTAGTGGTGGTAGGCCAATCTCATGAGGGTGAACCTCGCGAGGCTGCCCGCACAACGACCCCTCTAGAGGGTCGTTGCGCCAGCGGCCCTCATGAGGCTGGTCGCGCCAGCGGTCGTCTCGAGCCTTATCGTGCCAGCGGTCCTCCTGGGGCAGGTCGCACCACCCCTAATGAGGTTCTTGGTTGTCCCAACGGCCTCCACCACGGCCACCGCCGCGTCTGAAGCCCCGGTCAGCTTGTCCGAGGCGCCTGCTGAAGTGCTCGGCGCGGATCAGCCTAAGTTCCTGGCAGTCGGCAGTGTCGTGGTTGTTAGTGCCAGGGAAGATGCAGGTGGGTCTTCCCCCAGGGGGTGCTCCTCTCCCCGGCTGCGCTTCGCCTCAGGTTCGGTCGCAAGCACTACTGGGGTCTTGCACTTCGCCTCCTTGGCCTTGGTCTTCTTTTCTTTTGGTTCCATCACCGGGGCCCGCAGAGCGACAGGTGGCCCTCCTCTACCTTGGTGCACTTGTTTGCCAAATTGAACGTCTCCAGGGCGGAGCATAGTTTGTCATTCATGGCGATCTCCTCCTTCATCTTGAGGTTGGTGACTCTGTCGATGAATGCGGAGATGATAGCTTCGTCTGAGGCCCTCGGGATCTTGAGGCGTGTGGTCGTGAAGCGCTGTATAAACTTGTGCAGGGTCTCCCCGTCCTGCTGCTTGATTCGCCGCAGGTCGTTCATGGTGGGCGCCCGGTGGTGGGTTCCTTGGAAGTTGGCGATCAAGCGTTTGCGCAGCCAGGAGAGCGCACCACCCTTGAGCGCCATGGGGAACCAGCACGCCATGACCTTGTCATCTCTGTCGGCCGCCCAGATGCTCAGGGAGTAGAGCTGTATGAACTCGGCTGCATCTGGGGTGCCATCATAGCACGGTGGCAGGTCGGGCTTGAACTTGCAAGGCCACGCAGTTGGGTAGAGCTCCGGGGAAATGGCGAGGCACCCCACCGGCTCGACGGGTGCTGCCTGTGCGGGAGGGTCCTGCTCTTAACGTTCCCGTGGAGCCTCCTAGAATGGTGCCCTCTCGCGGCGATGGGCCGGCAGCGCGGGGAGTGCACGCGCGTTGGTGCGCGGACGAGGAACCACCTGGCAGCTTACCTCATCTCCCAGCCTTGCCTGTGGTTCGTGAGGCCGTTCGCGTGGATGCGCTTCCCGCCTGGGCTCGAGATCCACGTCACGTCACGGAGGTGGAGCTGCGCGTCATGCGCCACGTTGTTCACCAGGGATGGTTGGGGTTGAAGCGGGTAGGAGAGTGCCGAAGCATCACCGACAACGTTGATGATCTCTGCGATGCGCCAAAGACAGTCGTCGAAGCGGTCAAGAGCGGGGCAGTAGCGATACAGCTTGTTAGCCATGGCGAGCGTGCCCTGACCGCGCACTAGCCCGGGCAGATTATGGGAGGACGATCCGGAAGTTGGGAAGATCGATGGGGTGGCGGTCTGGCTGTCATGCTACGCAGTGACCGACTGGGAAGAGTCATGTTTCTCGTGGGCATCGGGTGAAAGCACAACATGCTCCCTTGGTGGTTTTGATAATTCATGACAACATACATTGTCTATTGGACTAACACCTTTATCTAGTGTATTTCGGATAATAGTCCATGGAGAGTTGACTTGGCGAAAGGATTGTGGAGATTGTGGAATCACCCCAAGATTCAAGGAAATAGGTTGGCCAAACATCAAGCAAGAGGACTCTACATTTTACATTTCTGAGAAATCACTTTGAGTCCATAGGAAAGCCAATACTATTAAAAGGGGGTAAAGTTTTGATGGTGAACAATATGCTCAAACGTGCAAAAGTGACTATAACCAAATCATTCACATACTCTCCCACCAAAGTCTGTCCTAATTAAGCCAAACATGCAAATTGGTGCAACCAACATGCCTATCCTGGTGCCACCGAGTTGCAAACGCTAGAGAGACTCAGCCAAACCCTAACTCTTCGGTGCAGCCGACACTGCACTCGGTGCCACCGAGTTGGGTTGCCAACTTTCTGTTATGCAAGTTCTCATTTTTGGTCCGACTAAGAATAGTGAATCAGCATCACCGAGTTTGGTAAATCTGACCGTTGGTCACCTTGTCAGTGCAACCGAGCATTGTATATCGGTCCCTCTGAGATTCAAAAGTTGCCACTTTTAGTCACTTCGGTACCACCGAGATTTACACATCAGTGTCACCGAGTCTGACTTAATTTATGTAATGGTTGGGTTTTGGGGATGCCTATATATACCCCTTCATACCTATCCTACTTAGTTTTCTAAGAGAGAACCACCTACCCTTGTGTTGAGGTCAAGATATTCCACTCCAACCATATGGATCTTGATTTCTAGCCTCCCCAAGTTGCTTTCCACCAATCCCATATCTTCTACCAAGCCAAATCAAGGAGAGAGAGAGATTGTGTGTTGAGGAGTCTATCATCTTGAAGCACAAGAGCAAGGAGTTCATCGTCATTACCGAGCCTATTACCTTTTGGAGGGTGGTGCCTCCTAGATTGGTTAGGTGTCGCTTGGGAGCCTCCTACTTCTTGTTGTGGAGTGAACCAAGAAGTTTGTAAGGCAAGGAGATCACCTACTTCATGAAGATCTACCCATCATGAGGCTAGTCCTTCGTGGACGGAAGCCGTACAGAATAGTCAAGGTTGCTACTTTGTGAACCTTATGGGTGGATCCCTCCATGGACTCTCATGACCGTTACCCTCCGTGGGTTGAAGACTCCATAAACGTGGACGTACGATAGCACCACCTATCGGAACCACGAGAAAAATCTTTGCATCTCCTATTGCGTTTGATCTTCCTATCCCATCTCTTTACTTACATGTGCATTGTCTTTACTTTCCACTGCCATATTTGTAGACATGCATGCGTAGGGCAGTTAGACTTGCTAGACTTGTTAAAACTATTAATCTGCCAACCAAATAACTTGCAAAAAAAGTTAGGTTTTAAATTACTATAGTAATCTATTCACCCCCCCCCCTCTAGACACGCCTCTCTCGATCCTTCAAGTGGTATCAGAGCTTTGGTCTCCATTGCTTCGGTTTAATCACCATGGAGGAAGATGGATGTGTCTAGAGTAGAGAGTTTGAGTTATAGAGTGCCCATTCTTGATGGAGAGTACTATAGTCAATAGAATAATGCCATGATTGATCTTTGCAATAGATTTCATTTGACTAAATATATTTAAATCCCTATGTGCTCCCCATTGATGAATTGCATCCCACACATGAAGAGGAAATTAACATGCTTGGTAACCTAATAACTCTCAATCTTATTCTTAGAGGTTTACCAAGATTCGTACTTTCTCAAATGAGGAACTTTGCATGTGCTTAAACCTTATGGGCTGATTTGGAGAAACTATATCCAAATCTTTCCCTGGGAAATCTGGTTAAATTCTTCATAAAACTGTTGCCTTTCACAAAATGAAGCCTAGTGATCCAACCTTTGATAAATGCCTATTTGAGATCCGTGATCTTATGCGTGCTAAAGGAGATGTCACCACTATCAACAACATTATATTTGAAGCCATTCACATTCATTAACTTGAGCATTGTCATGATCACTATTCTAACGAATCCCTTGTTCTTTATGACGAGGATTTCCACTTGACGATGACAAAGTGGAACATGGCTACTATGAAGAAGATGATTTTTTCAACATCGAGTATGAGAAGATCATGAAGAATCTGGTCGTATGGCAAACTTTAGAGATTACATGTCCGGAGGAAAAGAGTGGATTCTTGATAGCGGATGTACGGATCATATGACCGGTGATAGAGACATGTTCCAAGAGATCACGCCTAATCAAGGTCCGTGATGGTACGTGACCTTTGCAGACAAATCTAAGGGTAAGGTACTTGGACTTGGTAAGGTGGCCATATCCCATGTTAGCTCTATTCAAAATCTTATTCTTGTTGAATCCCTTGGCTACAATCTTCTTTCCGTATCTAGACTTGCCGACTTCGGTTTCAATGTTTTATTCACGAAAGCCGATTGCCAAGTGTTTCGTCAAGATAATCATAAAATGGTCTTTACCGGTTTCCGTAGAGGTGATCTATACATTGTTGATTTCACTACAACAGCCAAGCCTCACACTTGTTTAATTGCAAAATCTTCTAAAGGTTGGCTTTGGCATAGAAGACTTGGACATGTAGGCATGCAAAATCTAGATAAGCTAATCAAAGGTGATCATATACTTGGTGTTAAAGATGTTATCTTTGACAAAGATAGACTTTGTAGTGCTTGTCAAGCTAGAAAGCAAATAGGTGCATGTCATCTAGTTAAGAATATCATGACTACTAGGAGACCACTTGAGTTACTTCACATGGATCTTTTTGGTCCCAATGCTTACAAGAGTCTTGGTGGAAATTCATATGGTCTAGTTATAGTTGATGATTTTTCCAGATTTACGTGGGTATTCTTTCTAGATGATAAGTTGCAGGTTCAAAAGATCTTCAAGAACTTCGCTCGCAAAGTGCAAAATTAGTTTGAAGTGAAAATCAAGAAGGTTCGAAGCGATAACGGATCGGAGTTCAAGAACACCCATGTGGATACCTTTCTTGACGAAGAAGGTGTCTCACATGAGTTCTTGGCTACGTACACACCTCAACAAAATGGAGTTATTGAGAGGAAGAACCAGACGCACATTGAGATGGCAAGAAAGATGCTTAACGAATACAAGACGCCAAGACACTTTTGGGCAGAAGCCATTGAAACAGCATGTCATGCCACAAACCAACTTTACTTGCACAAGCTTCTCGATAAAACGGCATACGAGCTACTAACCAGTAGCAAACCCCAAGTCGGATACTTTCGGGTATTTGGATCAAAGTGCTACATTCTTGATAAGCATCTCGTACTAAATTTGCTCCTAAATCTCATGAAGGATTCCTACTTGGTTACGAATCAAACTCTCACACTTACCGTGTCTACAACAACTTCACTTGAAAAGTTGAAGAGATAGTAGATGTGAAATTTGGTGAATCTAATGGTTCGCAAGTCGAACAATTGCCAAATGATGTAGGTGATAAGGATCCTTCGGAAACCATACTAGATCTACCCATCGGCAAAATTCGTCCCATGGTGGTGAAGGAGAGTACTTCATCAACTCAAGTGGAAGCCCCTACTTCACGTCAAGGTGAACCTCAACACGACATGGAGGCGTCCATAAGCGGTATACGACAAGATGATGAAGAGGAGGAAGTGCATCATGAAGATCCACCACAACCACCATCACCACCACCTCAAGGGAACGACACCTTCAACAACAACGAAGATGAACGAGATGATAATGAAGAAGAAGAAGAAGCTCCACCATCCAACAATCGAAAGCTGACCCGTGTTCGAGCTCAAGTGACCAAGAACCATCCCCTAAACCAAATCTTTGGTGATATACAAATAGGGAGAACCACTTGCTCTAAAACCCGTCTAGCTAACTTTTGTGAGCATTATTCCTTCATCTCTAGCATTGAGCCTTTAAAGTAAGAACAAGCTCTTGAAGACGCGGATTGGGTGAATGCAATGCATGAAGAGCTACACAACTTCTAGAGGAACAAAGTGTGCACACTCGTGGAGAAGCCCAAAGATGAGCACAACATCATCGGAACCAAATGGGTGTTTCGGAACAAACAAGATGAAGATGGTAAAGTTGTACGCAAAAAGGCTCGTCTCGTAGCTCAAGGATATACACAAGTCGAATGTATGGACTACAGTGAGACCTCTGCCCCTGTTGCTAGACTTGAAGCTATTTGTATTCTTCTTGCCTATGCTATTCACCATGATATCATGCTTTATCAAGTGGACATCAAAAGTGCATTTTTAAATGGTGAAATACAGGAAGAAGTCTATGTTAAGCAACCACCTGGTTTTGTGAATCCTAAGAAACCTAATCATGTTTACAAGCTTTGCAAAGCTCTTTATGGTCTTAAGCAAGCCCCTCGTGCTAGGTATAAATGCTTAACGAAGTTTCTCATCGAAAAAGGTTTTGAAATTGGTAAAATTGATGCAACCTTGTTCTCTAAGAGAGTTAATGGAGAATTATTTGTATGCCAAATTTATGTGGATGATATTATCTTTGGTTCCACTAACACTCAATTTAGTGAAAGTTTTTGAAGGTTGATGTCCGAGAAGTATGAGATGTCTATGATGTGTGAGCTGAAATTCTTTCTTGGATTGCAAATCAAGCAATCAAGAGAAGGAACTTTCATCTCTCAAACTAAGTATACCAAGGACTTGATCAAGAAGTTCAACATGTAGGATTGCAAAGGTATGAAAACTCCTATGCCCACTAGTGGACATGTTGACCTTACCAAGGAGGATCAACCAGTTGATCAAAAGGTTTATTGATCTATGATTGGTTCACCATTATATTTGCATGCATCTCGTCCCAATATTATGCTTAGTGTTTGCATGTGTACTAGATATCAAGCTGCACCTAAAGAGTGTCATCTTTTGGCTGTGGAACGTATTGTGAGATACTTGATACAAACACTACACTTTGGCATTTGGTATCCCAAGGGATCTTCTTTTAATATTGTTGCCTATTTCGATTCGGACTATGCCGGACACAAGGTTGACAGAAAATCCACATCAGGTACTTGTCATTTTAGGTAGATCTCTTGTGTCTTGGTCCTCCAAGAAACAAAACTCGGTATCTCTATCTACTGCCGAAGCTGAGTATATTGCTGCTGGATCTTGTCGTGCGCAATTACTATGGATGACACAAACGCTTAAGGATTATGGTATTCATGTTAAAAATGTTCCATTACTTTGCGACAATGAAAGTGCTATTAAAATTGGACATAATCCTGTACAACATTCGTGAACCAAGTATATTCAAGTTTGACATCATTTCATTCGAGATCATGTTGCCAAAGGAGACATCAATCTTAAGGATGTTCGCACTAACAAACAATTGGCTGATATCTTAACCAAGCAACTTGATGAGAAAACATTTTGTCATTTGAGGAGTGAGTTGAACATCATTGATGCTTCAAACTTGAACTAGACTCACTCGGTTGCAAGCAAGGGCATGAGCTTTATTATTATCTCCATGTTCCCGTAGCTCATTATCATATGCCATGGAATTCTATGCTCCCTTGTATTGCATCTAAGCTTTTGTAGGTACTTGGAAGAACTTCATTCCACAAGATTGCCATCAACTCCAATCATAAGCAGTATTGTCATTACCAAGTATCCACAACCTCCATTGATGATGGAAGGAAGAAGATAACAAAAGCATATCCTTGACATATACTTGATCTTAGTTGCAAAATCTATAAGTGGTATCATGTCAATAGGATATATCTATTGTTCTTCCTTGCATGACTAACCTTTGTAGGTGATGAGTGTACTAGAACGAGAAGGATTGCATCAAATTCAAGATGATCTTCATCAACCTCGAGCATCCTCAACAAGTTTACCTACGAGCAACTTCATCAACATCATTCCAGGTATGTACTCATATCCTTGAAAAGGCTTTACTCCAAGACATGGGCTAAAGCAACTCAAGTGATATGAAGACATCAAAATGCTTAATCGAAAAATGGTAAACCCATTTCAAGCTTAAACGATGAGTAAGACCTATGATCAATCATTCTTGCTTGGCACCTAAGTCAATATACACTAATATAGGTGACCTAGTAACTGCCCATCATTTAGTTAAGAATCTTGCTTGGTTTTCTCTCTATGTGTATGATTTCTCATAACCACTCAAATATTATCTATTTGATGTCCTTTGTAAATATTTCGTTTGTTTTTCGTTTTGAAACAATTTCCTTTGTCTCTGTGATACCGGAATCTTGGTTTATCTTTCGGAGACACCGACATACATAACTCGGTCCTACCGAACCTGCAGATGAGCAGCACTACACAATCTTGGTACTATCGATTTATTTATCCTGGTGTCACCGATTTTCTTTTTCTTTCAAAATCTGAGTTTCTTTGATATTGCTTATTTGCTTCTGTTCTTGAGATATTCTTATTCCTTCGATGACCCCTTCTTTAAATATATATATATATATATATTTAGGGGGAGAAGAAAAAACAACACTTCGGGGGAGAAATTCTTTATTCAAGGATCCCTAGCTCCAAGGAGAAGAAACCTCAAATTTGCCAAAGGGAGATAAGTTACATTCAATGATTCCCTTAGTCTTCTAAATGGACCCGACTTTCAATGACCCTTGATCTCCAGGATTCCTTCCTTATCAATGATCCCTGTCACTACTCCCAAGTTTAACATTTTTGGTACTTTATGCCAAAGGGGGAGAATATGAAAGCTTCATGCTAAAGGGGGAGTTACATGCTTATGCAAAGGGGGTGATATGATTTAGGGGGAGAGGAAAATATCACAAGTTCACACTTATATAATCAAGGAGAGAAACAACAATGTAGGGGAAGAAAACTACTTTTGGAGAAAAGTCTCAAGTGAACAAAGGATTGCTTTTCTCACCCTATCCGATCCCAATATCTACATGCTGAGATTCGGGGGAGAAAAGATGTAATAGATTAATGCTAAAGGTGGAGACATATCAATCTTAATGATTATCATATTTTATATGTTCTCTACATCTTGGTACTTGTTGAGTTCTATTGCTTTTGTTTAGTAGAATACTCTTGTGTTTCCTAACATTGTTTTCTCAAGTGTGTCTCTGCTACTAGAATGCTCAGGAACTCAAGGTAAGTATATGCATCATATCTTTGATCAACATGATCTCTTGCTTCTTGCACATATTATTTGCAAGAGTGAAGTATTGATCAAGGATATACATTTCATTCACATATATTTATGCATATAGACAAGATACACATAACTCTTATATCCCTTTCATTCATATGTGTGTCCATGCATTCCAAAGCAACTATCCTTTAAAGGACTGCACACATTTAGGGGGAGGAAATATAAGTCATGTGTTTCTGAAAGTCTTCATTGCATTCATGCATATCTTTAATTGAATCTTTGATTGTATGTTGTCATCAATTACCAAAAAGGGGGACATTGAAAGCACAACATGCTCGCTTGGTGGTTTTGATAATTCATGACAATATACATTTTCTCTTGGACTAACACCTCTATCTAGTGTATTTCAGATAATAGTCCATGGAGTGTTGAGTTGGAAAAAGGATTGTGGAGATTATGGAATCACCCCAAGATTCAAGGAAATAGGTTGGCCAAGCTTCAACCAAGAGGACTCTACATTTTACATTTGTGAGAAATCACTTTGAGTCCATAGGAAAGCCAATACTATTAAAACGGGGTAAAGTTTTGATGGTGAACAATATGCTCAAACATGCACAAGTGACATTCACCAAAACATCCCCATACTCTCCTACCAAAGTCTGTCCTAAGCCAAACATGCAAATCGGTGCAACCAACATTCCTATCCCGGTGCCACCGAGGTCCAAACGCTAGACAGACTCAACCAAACCCTAACTCTTCGGTGCAGCCGACACTGCAGTCGGTGCCACCGAGTTAGGTTGCCAACTTTTTGTTATGCAAGTTCTCATTTTTGGTCCGACCGAGAATGGTGAATCGGCGTCACCAAGTTTGGTAAATCTAACCATTGGTCACCTTGTCGGTGCAACTGAGAATTGTATCTCGGTCCCTACGAGATTCAAAAGTTGCCACTTTCATTCACTTCGGTACCACCGAGATTTACACATCAGTGTCACCGAGTCTGACTTATTATGTGTAACAGTTGGATTTTTGGGGATGCCTATATATACCCCTTCACCACCACCCACTCGAAAGAGAAGCACTCAGAACTATTCCATACCTATCCTACTCAGTTTTCTGAGAGAGAACCACCTACCCTTGTGTTGAGGTCAAGATCTTCCACTCCAACCATATGGATCTTGATTTCTAGCCTGCCCAAGTTGCTTTCCACCAATCCCATCTCTTCTACCAATCCAAATCATTGAGAGAGGGATTGTGTGTTGAGGAGTCTATCATCTTGAAGCACAAGGGCAAAGAGTTCATCATCATTACCGAGCCTATTACCTTTTGGAGGGTGGTGCCTCCTAGATTTGTTAGGTGTCGCTTGGGAGCCTCCTACTTCGTGTTATGGATTGAACCAAGAAGTTTGTAAGGGAAAGTAGATCACCTACTTCATGAAGATCTACCCATAGTGAGGCTAGTGCTTCGTGGACGGAAGCCGTATGGAATAGTCAAGGTTGCTACTTTGTGGAACCTTATGGGTGGAGCCCTCCGTGGACTCTCGCGACCATTACCCTCTATGGGTTGAAGACTCCATAAACGTGGACGTACGATAGCACCACCTATTGGAACCACAGGAAAAATCTTTGTGTCTCCTATTGCGCTTGATCTTCCTATCGCATCTCTTTACTTACATGTGCAATGTATTTACTTTCCGCTGCCATATTTGTAGACATGGATGTGTAGGGCTATTAGACATGCTAGACTTGTTAAAACTATTAAGATAGCCAACCAAATAACTTGGGAAAAGGTTAGGTTTTAAATTACTGCTAGTAGTCTATCCACTCCCCCTTTAGACACGCCTATCTTGATCCTACATCGGGGCCCGTGGCGGCGTTCGCCACAGGCGAGGGCGACCTACGTGCACCGGCAGGGCCAACAGGCGTCGTCTGAGCGACATGGGTGGCTCGGCACTCAGCACGGGCTCGGCAAGCGTTAGACATCAGAAGAACAAGGTGGGAGAAGATCTTGGCTTGAGGAAGACTCCGACACGCCCCCTACCTGGCGTGCCAAATGTTGGATTTTGGGCTCTGCAAAACCCTTAAGATTTGAACATAGGTGCGTGTGCGAAGATCCCCTATAGCCTCGCCCAATCTAGCTCGCTACTCGATGAACACAACGACGAACTCGCACGATGACGAGGAAGAAGATGAACAACACAATTTACCCAGGTTCGGGCCGCTGCAAAGCATAATACCCTACTCCTGCTTTGTTGGATTGCCTCTCGAGGTGGTGGGGTCGATGAACAAGTACAGTGCCTTAGATCCTCATGAGGGTTCCCTTTGAGGTGTTCAAGGCCCTTTGTAGCTCGTCGATGGGTGAGTGGTGGAATGGATGTGGCCCCTCCTCTACGGTGCAGCCTACTCTCTATTAATAGTTGTGGCTTGGGTCCTCTTCCCTTATCGCAATGGCGGGAAGGGATCCCACAACGACCAGTTTTGAAGGGGGACAGGAGTACGTGCTCGCCCCTCCCAAAGGCGGTCTTCGCCTGCAAAGTACTTGTCGACGGTGCAGGGATGGGATCGGCAATGAGATCCGCCCTGCGGGGCGGGTGGTTGCGTTCTTGTTACACTGGAATGGAAACCTTTGGGGGGTTCTTTGGGAATCCGCGTACGTCCCTGCTCCCTTTGCACCAAAGGGGAAACTGCAACGTCTGGCGCGCTGCCGCCCGTCTATCCTTTATTGCGTCACCCTTGACTCCGGAGGACGAGCCTTGCATAGAGATCTCCACCACTCCAGAGGGGGCCTGAGGAGGCCCATCCCTTGCTGGTCCTGACGCTATTCCTCCTCGCAAGGTTGGGGCCTTCGTGAGGGCCTTGTCTTGGGTGAGGCCATGCCCGGCCGTGTTTGGTCGACGAAGTGGGCCATGCCCTGGGCCGCAGGCAGGCAGGTCTGGGTACCCCCGTTCCTAGAACACGGACAATGTCGTCCAAAAGGAAGGAGACTCAGCGCGACTTTTTTGGAATAGGTTCCTAACAAAGAAGAACCAGATTGTCGATTGTCCGGACACCGAGGCAATAGCCTCCTTCAGTCATAATGTGAGCAACCCGATCTATAATCTCAGGGGAAATATACTGGTAGCTACAGGATTCAATTTAGTGGTGATACAAGTCCGAGATTACTCGAATTGGGGATCGGAAGGAAGAATAGCAAGGGGGTAGGTGGGAGCCGGGGCGTGCCGCCGATGTCGTGATCCTCTGGATGTGTCCGCCTGGGTTATCGCTTGGCCTTAAGTAGCTATAGTTATTTGCTAACCCATTCGGGTCCACCTGTCGTTGTGTTGGGTCGCTTCTGCCGAACGGGCCTCGGCACAGGTGGGGTAGACTTGTCAGGGTTGCTGACATCCCCCTCTTCTTGAGTGGCGGCTTGGCCCCAAGTTGTAGCTGCCGGAAAGCGAGTGTGGAGCTCTAGTTTGTCCTCCCAAGTATCGGCTACAGGATCAGAGTTGGACCAGCAAACACGCACTTGCTCGATCATGGAGCCACGCCGCTTGCACCAGCGAGTTTGCAGGACCTCTGTGGGTACAACTGGGACGTCAGTACTGGTAAGGGAGTTGAGTTGAGACTTGTGTACCAGCGATCATGGCGTGGTGCAGCTGCGACACATGGAAGACCGGATGCACTTGTGCATGCGCTGGTAACTGGAGCTCGTATGCCACATCATTGACATGTCGGGTGATGCGGTAAGGCCTATAGTAGCGGAAAGCAAGTTTGTGGTAGGCACATGTCACAACTGAAGTTTGAATATATGGCTGGAGCTTCAAGAATACCATATCATCAACCTGGAATGTGCGAAAAATGCGCTTCTTGTCAGCTTGTGTCTTTATGCACTGTCTCGCGCGGTTCAGATGTTGCTGAACAAGTTGTTGCATCACGGACCTTTCCTCAAGCCAGGACTGGGGTGAAGGCAGCGTGATCATGTTGGTAGCTGTGATCCCCCATTGTCGTGGCTCTCGACCGTACATAGCCTTGAAAGGAGACATCCCTATGGTAGAATGAGGTGCAGAATTATACCAAAATTGAGAAAGCGGTAGCCAATGACTCCAACGCTTGGGACAAGACTGAGTGAAGCTGTAACACCCCGTTACTCCTGGCGGGATCTAGACTGGCCCCACAGACCAACACTAGTCTTTCCTGCGCACTTTGTCCTCACTCGTGTGCACCTGGGACCAACTTGGCGGGATCTAGACTTGCCCCACAGACCAACACTAGTCTTTCCTGCGTACTTTGTCCTCACTCGTGTGCACCCGGGACCAACTTCCCGGCCAGTCACCATCCTAAAATCGCTCCAAGCCAAGCACGCTTAACTTTGGAGTTCTTTTCGAATGGGCTCCCGAAAAAGAAGGAAATCCTTGTTGATATGAGTAGCCTATCATTCCTATTAAGTCAGGCTCTCACAGAAGCAGCGCAGATAAGTCTCGAGACATTGGTTGACACACTCTCACTGGCCATCTATTTGGGGGTGATGTGCCGTGCTCATGCGCAGCTCCGTGCCTGCATATTTGAACAGCTCTTGCCAAAAATGGCTCGTGAAAACAGGATCACGATCTGATAGCACTGCACCAGGAAAACCATGCAAGTTGGTTCATGTAAAGCAATGCAACCTTGGCAGCTCTGTAGGGGTGAGCAAGGGGTAAGATGTGAGAAAAAATTGTGAACTTGTCAACGATCACCCAGATGCAATTGAATTGGCCTGATTGCGGTAGCCCATCTATGAAATCCATTGTCATGAGTTCCCAAGACTCGCGAGGGACTGGCAAGGATTCCAGTAGCCCTAGATAAGCCACGCGTTCTGGTTTTGCTTGTTGGCAAACTTGGCAGCACCGAACATATTGCTTCACGTGTGTCTTCATCTTCGGCCAAGCAAACAATTGTCTCACACGGTGGTAAGTGACGAGAAACTCGGAATGTCCTCCCATCGGGCTATCATGAAAGGATGCCATAATTCTTTGCTGCATGGATGTACTGCCACCCAACAAAATTCTTCCTCTGAAATGAAGCACCCCTTGGACAAGCGTGAATCATCTTTGGGGTCAGTACCTATGGCCAGACGTTCGAGCCACTGCTGAGCGTGGGGGTTGGCATTATAACTGCTGATCACTTCTTCCAAACAAGCTGGTTGAGCTGGCGAGACCACGGACAAGTGCTCAATTGGGTTGGATCGTGAAAGAGCATCAGCACCCAGATTCTCGGAACCTTTCTTATATCTGATACGATATTGCAAGCCCAGAAGTTTGGTGAATGCCTTTTGCTTCCATGGAGTGGACAAACGTTTCTCTTCGTGGTGAATCAAGCTTTTCTGATGTGTTTGGGTGACAAATTCTGTGTGCTGCAAGTATGGACGCCATTGCTCGACGGCGACCACAATGGCCAAGTATTCTTTTTTGTAAGTGGATAATCCCCGGTATCTTGGACTCAACGACTTGCTCATAGAAGCAATAGGATGCCCCTACTGCAACACTGCCCCAATTCCTGCATCGCAAGCATCCGTTTCGATTATGAATGTTTTGGTGAAATCTGGGAGAGCCAAGACTGGAGCTGAGACAAGTTGCTGCTTAAAAAGGGTGAAAGCTTGCTTGCTGTGATCAGTCCAAACAAACGATACTCCTTTCTTGAGAAAATTGAATATGGGGCAAGCAATGGTGCCAAAATGCCTGACAAAATGCCGGTAGTACCTAGCTAAGCCCAGAAATTCGCACACAGCTTGAGCGTCAATCGGTCTGGCCCATTGTTGCACTGCACTGATCTTAGAAGGATCGGTGGCCACCCCCTTAGCGCTGATTGTGTGTCCCCAACTCAGCCTGGACGTGACGAGCGGGCTTTTCGGCCCGCTCGTGGCCCGTTATGGACCGGACCGTACGATCGAGGCCCGCTAGAAAATTCGGTCGGTCCGAGCTCAGGAAATCGGCCCGATAACACAACCGGTCCGGTCCTGTTTTTAACCGGCTCGACCGAACGGACCGAGAAGCGGCCCAAGGCCCAGGCGCCCCGATTGCTAGGTCACGCACTCACGCCGCACGCCCGCCCTGCTGTGAATCGCCTGTTCTCCCAGTCCCACGCCGGCACGCCGCCACCGAAGGCAGAGAGAGTCCAAGGCGACGGCGCCGTCGCACATCGCCCCATCTGGCCGTGGGCCGTCCCTCTCCAGACTCCAGCGCCAGTTCGCCGCCTCGACGGCTCGACCTCTGCAGCTCTCCTACGACGCCATCTCCATCTTGCCCTTGTTCGAGCTAGAGGAGTACGGGTACGCCGGTCAAGCAGCAGGGACGCAACCCGCGCGCCGTCGGCCCCGCCTCCCCTGGTTCCTTGCCGAGCGCAACAACAAGGGAGGAGCTCAGGTAACCTCATCCTCTGTATCTGTACTTTGTCCTCTGTTTTAGGTATAGGTTGCTGTTTATTTTTTGATGATTAATGTACCGATGAAGTGAGGAGGTAGAGGTATAGGTTGCTGCTTTATTGTTAATAGATCTACACTTGTAGTGATGATGATGTATAGGCTGAAGGAGGTAGAGATAGGTTGCTGTTTTTCCGACAATGTAGAGGTACAAGTTGTACATTTGATGATCTAGTAATTGGTATTGTCTACTGATTATGTGCTTTTTTTGTAGAGAATGGTGAAGGGGAAGGGGAATGAGAAGGGAAATGCGCTTGGGAAGGAGAAGGAGAAGGAGAAGGGAAAGATGAAGGCAAAGGAAAAGAGCTTAAGATACTTAATTAGGCAAGAATCGCCCCTGCCTTCGCCGGTTCGGAAGAAGGGAAAGCCACCGAAGCCGATCAAGAAGGCGAAAGACTATATGAATCCCCCAATCGCGGATTTGATCTGTAGGTTAAAAAAACACCCCTCGCCGCCTTCGCGTCTCCCCGACCGCACCGACACCGGCGTGCGTGCCGCGGAAGCTGCTGCCTCTGGCTCCGCAACCAACTCCGACATGGCTCATGCATCTACTATGGTATGCTTGTTTTGCTTGATGATGGATGTAGCCATATTCCCATATAGCCATATAGGTACTGTTTTTTCTTATATGTGTCCTCATATGTGTTAGGTGTCAGAGGAGGACGATGAGGACGAGGACGAGGGCATTCAGGAGGAGGAGGACAAGCACGATGAGGAATATGAGGAATTTGTCGTCCCTCCTAGAGGTGGTGATATGTCGGATTCTGATGAGGATACTTCTGATGGGTACAAGCAATCAGCTGCTGAACTAGAAGCCGAAGGAGGTGATGATATGTCCGAAGAAGAAATTGTGCATGCTATTTCCAGTGATGAGGATGCAAGAGAAAGGAACAAGAAAAAAACCAAGAGGCCAAGAGCCAATGCTCCTGTTAGGAAGACGTCAAAAGTTTGGGTCCATTTTCATAAGGACATGAGGCCATCAAAGAAGGAACCTGGAAATCTTGAGTTGAAGGCATGTTGCAATTATTGTGAGGCTGAATATGCATATGAACAAGGTGGTAGCACCTCAAGTATTAGAAGGCATCACAAAGTCTGTAAGAATTACAGGAACAAGAAAGCTAGGGAAGCCATCCAAGCAACTCTTTTTTTCCGAAAAACCAATGCTCCAACAATGGACCATTCCATTGAGTATGACCAAGGAATCATCAAAGAGCTTATTGCTAAGATGATATGTGTGCACGAGTATTCATTTAGAATGGTTGAACATAAGTGGTTCAACATTCTAATGAAGAGCATGAATCCAAATTATCAACCAATTGGAAGGAAGGCAATAAAAAGTGCATGCAGGTTTTCCATAGAGAAAAGGAGGTGCTTAAATCCCTCCTAAAGGGTGTGGACTCCATTAGCCTAACTATGGATTTGTGGACAAGTAATCAGACCATATCTTACATGTGTGTGGTTGCACACTATATAGATGAGAATTGGAAGATGCAAACCCGTGTGCTTGCTTTCATAGAGTTGGATCCTCCTCACTCTGGAAATGTCATTGCCGATGCTCTTTATGCATGTGTGACCGAATGGAAGATTGAGAACAAAATCACGTCTGTCACACTCGACAATGCTTCTAACAATGATGGTGTCGTCGATGCTTTGAAGGCAAAGTTCTTGGTTCGTAGAGGTACGCTTGCTGTTTTTTAACATATTCTTGCTGTTTTTCACTTGTATGCTCATATAGAAGTTGAATATAGATAACGAGTTGAACATATGCTTGCTGTTTTTGACTCCTATGCTTTTATGAGAGGTATGCTTGTTGTTTTTAACTTGTATGCTCCAATTCTTTTGCAGGTGCGGACTTTGACGCCCAATATTTCCATGTCCGTTGTTGTGCACACATCCTCAATTTGGTGGTGCAAGATGGGACAGCGGTCTTAGAACCTTTGATAAAGAGTTTGAGACAGACGGTGAAATATTTCAAGAGGTCACCTTCTCGTCTCAAAGCATTTGTTGACACTTGCAATAGCTTAGGTGTCAAGGTTGGTAGGCGTTTGCACCTAGATTGCCTAACAAGATGGAGTTCAACCTATAAGATGATTAAAACTGCCCGTAAATACAAAGATGCCTTGACCACTCATGCGGGTTCCGATGCCAACTATGCTTGGGCGCCGTTAGAAGCAGAGTGGGATATGTATGACCTTATTGCTCCGTTGCTTAAGAGTTTGGCTGTTGTGACGATCGCCTTTTCCGGTAGTTTATATCCTACTTCGAACATCTTCTACCTATGGTGATTGCTCATATCCTACTTGCAATGGCCGAAGAAATGTTGGACAAGTTTGACAAATATTGGGAAGAAAAGAACAATGCCATGGTGATTGCTACCGTGTTTGATCCAAGGTACATATGCTTGCTGTTTTTCAACAAATGTGTGTTGTTTTTACTCATATGCTCATATAGAAGTTGAATATAGATGTGTTTTTGAACATATGCTTGCTGTTTTTGAACATGTGTTTGCTGTTTTTGATACAAGGTACAAGATGAATTACATAGAGTGGGCCTTTGGAGAACTTTATGGACCGATGAGATGTAAACATGAGTTCGACCTTGTAATGGAAGAGTTGGAGACCTTGTATGACAAATGTGTTGCCCAAAATAATGGAGATGGAGCAGAAGCAAGTGCATCTTTGTCTACAAGCATCCCAATTCAAGCTGGGTATGAGTCATTCTTATCGGCCCGTTCAACACAAATATCAAAGAGTGAGCTTAGAAATTATCTAGAGGATAAATGTGAGCCTCCCCAAGTTCCTCTTGATCTTCTTGGCTTGTGGAAAGTGCATGCTCCTAGGTACCCAATGATGGCAAAGATAGCAAAAAAGTTCCTCACTATCCCGGCCACCTTCGTCTCATCGGAATCAACCTTTAGCACGACCGGAAGGATTTTAGGTATGTAAACTTGTCCTTTTAAACTTTGGATATGAACTTGTCAACTTCTCACCCTCGAACTAACATTTGTCAACTTGTGTTGTATTAGATGACTATAGGAGTTCTTTGAATCCCTCTACCGTGGAGGCCTTGGTTTGTAGTGCAAGTTATATCAAGGGTGCACATGTCGACTTGAATGTGTTGGTATGTTTTCTATATTTCTTTACATTTTCTTTCTATTTCGTTTGTCCTATGTGATGTGAGCATTTGGCTATGTAGCCAAGGGAGGATGAGGAGGATGAGGATGTTGAGACCATAAAGCTACCCTCCTAAAGTGTGGCAAAGAGTAACAATTGGTAACTATTATTCCTACATGTTTCACTTGTCATACTTGTCATATGATACCCAATATGCTTATGTGAATGTCTCTTTTCTTTATTGTAGACATGTGGATGTTGCTCTTGCTATTTTGGAGATGGATGTCAAAGTGATCTTTCTCATGTAAAGGCTACTTTTGCATTTGTGTTGTGTTGGAACCTTTCAAGTCATGAACTATGAATTGTCACTGCTAGCTTGGAGATGAACCTCTCATTTGTGTTATGTTCCACTTGTCAATTGACATGGCCTTGGAATTGTCAATGCAAATTTGTAATCGCTCGTTCAATGATGATATGAACTCATGTTTGAATTGTGGATGTGATACATGCTATTTGTTGCTGTTAAAATTCAGTGTTTTGATGTCCAAAATTCAAAGATTTGTGTCTAGTATCCTCTCTGCAGAGCATCAGGCTCAAGTTTGCAGATCTACAAGAGTGGAGGTGTGATGTGATGCCTTGTGGTGGTGTTTTTCTTCAGCATCTGCTGTCTGCAAGTGAATCAACGTTTGCTTGCCACAGCAAAAATGTATTGGAGAGTTCTTTACAAGACTGTTGATGTCACATGGATGTAATAAACTTGTTTGGTTCAGATACATTTTTTGCCAGGCTACCAGACTGTCTCTGTTTCTTCTTCTGCAGAGTACTGGTTGTGTTGTGCTAAAACTGAAATATGTTGTGTTTTTTCCTTTCAAAAAAAGGAGATATGCTTACAGTGGCAGAAATGCCTGCTTGTTCTGCTCCAAATAAATCAATCCACCAGCTTTAGCTAGCTTGCATGCACTGCTTCAAATCCATCGATCCAGCTGTGCTAGTTGCACGTACTTGAATGAATCCATCGAGATGCCTGCTAGTATGCTAGCTTGCACGTACTGCTTGAAATCCATCGATCCAGCTGGGCTAGCTTCACGTACTGCTTCAAATGAACAGATCCATCTCTCGGTCCATTCGGTCCTCTCGGGCTTCACCGAGCTGGGGTGCTGCCGGTCCGGTCTTGAGAAAGCGGACCGCTCGGCAGCTCTGTCCGGTTCGGTCCGGACCGGCCGCGGCCGGTCTAAAGCACGGCTCGGTCAAAGACCGGACCGGCCCGGACCGCGTCCAGCCTGAGTCCCAACTACGAGATTTGCTGCTGACCAAAGAAACATTTAGAGCGTTTGACATACCACTAATCTCGACGTAGGAGTTGGAACACCTGACGAAGATGCAGGATGTGGTCGTCTAGGGTTTTGCTAAAGACCAATATGTCGTCAAAGAAATTAAGCACACAAACTCGCATCACTGGATGAAGGGTATCAGTCATCCCTCCATTTAATGTTCCCGGGCGCCAGCGAGGCCAAAGGAAAGCACCTTAAACTCAAAGTGTCTGTGGTGTGTCTGGAAGGCGGTCTTGAATTCCTTGCCCTGTGCCATGCGAATTTGGTGGTAACCTGCTGGCAGATCCAACTTGGAGAACCACTTGGCACTGTGCAGTTCATCCAGCAGTTCCTCGATTACCGGGATGGGAATTTTGCCGATGCAAGTCGTGGCGTTGAGATACCGGTAGTCGATGCAGAGTCGCCACGTCCCATCTTTCTTCTTCACCAAAATGACATGTGAAGAAAAAGGGATGCTGCTGCGCTGAATGATCTCGGGATGAAGCATTTCAGCAACTTGTCGCTCAATCTCATTTTTGTGCTTTGGTTTGTGACGGTATGGTCTCAAATTGACAGGCTATGCTCCAGGGATGAGAGGAATAACGTGATCACAAGCACGATTGGTAGGAAGCTGTGTGGGCTCTTGAAAAATGTCATTAAATTCTGCTAAAACTATCTGAATTTCAGCTGGTATGGGCAGGTGACTCTCATCAATTACATTGGAGGAAAAGCAAATGTGAACAGCATGTGAAAGAGCCCCCGCTCGGTACAAGCCCATCAGTTGCATGCTGTTGATCTGTAGGCAGTGAACCGAAGAAGCATGACCATGAAGGAACGCCGGTCCCACAAGGGTGGTGAGAACCAAAGACTTGGCTTTCCAATCCACTGTCATGGGGCTATGTGATCGAGCCAATCCATTCCCAGAATAGCATTAGAAGTGCCGAGTGGTAGTATCTTCATATCTGTCATGAACTCGCAGCCCTGGGAAGTCCACACACAACCTGGGATTGCTTGGAAGCAGCACAGTTCTCCACCATCGGCAACCTTAACACGGCATGGTCTGAGTAAATCCTTCACCCCTTGAAGGTGATGTGCAAATTGGTGGTCGACAAACGACGTCGAGCTGCCAGAATCAAGAAGCATCAGTACCTCACGTACTTGTATCCATGCGTGCAGCTGAAAAGCTTTAGGCGGAATTCCCCCGGTGAGTGCCTGGTGAGAGATTGCCATCACTGTCTCAGTAGTTGGGCCGAGCGATGGTGGATCCAGGGAATTGGGCATCATGTCACTGCCGAAGAGCTCGAGTAGTTCATCGACCACATGTAGTTGCACCGAGGTGGGCATGTGTGGTCATGGCCCCAGTGCTCACCGCACTTGAAGCATAGCCCCTGCGTGCGCGGAGAGTCTTGAGCTTGGCGGAGTCACCGCGCGAGCTGTCGTTAGCACGGACGAGCTCTGCGCAGCGTCGATTAGCTATCGGCGTGTTGTGGCTTGCCGGTGAAGCGTTTGGACGCACCACCGGAGGAAGCAGCGGTAGTGGTGCACCAAGGTATGGCGCACGGCCAGCGGTGCGTTGGGGCGTGTTGGCAGAAGACCCCAGTGGCATTGAATCCGCCGCTTCCTCCTGAAGTACCGCGAGTGAGCATGCCATGTCAAGGTCGGGTGGCCGCTGCACCAATACCACCGCTCGAATATCCACCCGCAAGCCCTCCACAAAACGAGTAAGGTGGTAATAAGGATGAACAGATTCAGAATAAGTAGCTAAATGATTGATAATCAATTAGAATTGTTCAATGTAATCCGCTACAGAAGATGTCTGTCGAATCCTATAGAATTGACGTATGAGCAGCTGGTGGCGATCACACCCGAATCTAGTGCATAAGAGAGAGGAAAAAGACTCCCAATCGAGGTCAGCTAATTTTTTAGAATTGATTGTAACCAGACTGATGGGGTTATTACCCTTAGGTAGGCCAAATCAATGGGTCCTCTCCTTTTTCACTTCGAAGAAAAACCATGCAGCCGGTTGGCCGTGGCCGGCTGCAGGACATCGGACACAAGGTAGTGCCGGCTGGCGCCCCAGCTGGCTGATCAAGGAGCCGGTTGGGTCCTTGGCCGGCTAGGCGTGGCCGGCTGCCCACGGGCCGGCTCTTCCGTTGACCTTGGGATGGACGTGCCCCGTCCCGTCCCTCTATCCGCGGGTACGACGATGTGACGTGACCGGCACGACGGGCGGCCTTGTGGCTACAGTGGCCGCTTACGCACTACTGTGCATGGCTACAGTCCAACCGTCCCGGCCGCTGACCCCGGTGAGCGTGACCGGGCGGGGGAACAGTGCTGACACGCCTTCACCACTTGATTACCTGCCCCGGCATGGCTATAGTGCCGCCGACCGTACCGGAGACTTTTGTCGGCTCACGCTACGCGACGCTTCCCCGGGTGGCCCGTGCCGCGGCAGGTGGGCGAGGGCCAATCGCAGAGCCGGCTGGCGGGCCCCAACGGGAGATGGGACCGCTCGGCCGGCGGGCCCCGCCCACGACGAGACGACGCGAGCGGTGGGAGCTCTGGCCAGCCGGAGAGACTGCCAGCAGGGTTCTGTTGGGGAACGTCGCATGGGAAACAAAAAATTTCCTACGCACACGCAAACCTATCCATGGTGATGAGCATTTACGAGAGGGAGAATGGATCTACGTACCCTTGTAGATCGCTAAGCGGGAAGCGTTAAGAAACGCGGTTGGTGTAGTCGAACTTCTTCGCGATCCAAATCGCCGAGCGTCCCGCGATCCAATCACGAACCATCCCGCGAACACATCATGATCCGTCCCGTGAACTCATCACGATCCGTCTCACGATCTTGATCACGATCTGTCCCGCGAACTCACCACGATCCGTTCCGTGATCACATCACGAACCGTCTCGCGATCTCGATCACGGTCCTTCCGATCTAGCGCCGAACGGACGGCACCTCCGCGTTTAGCACACGTGCAGCTTGATGACGATCTCCACCGTCTCGATCCAGCGAGAGGAGGTGGAGAGGAGAGAGAGTTCACCGGCAGCGTGACGGCGCTCCGGTGATGGTGGTGGAGCAATTCCGGCAGGGCTTCGCCTAAGCACTGCAGAAAACCGATCTAGAGGAGAAACTATGCACCGGTGTACCGGGTAGCACGTGGCCGGAAATTCTGTCCAAAAACCACCCAATCCACTAGTATATATAGGAGGAGAGGATAGGAGAGGCAGCCAAGGCCTTTGGGTCGGCCGAAATAGGAGGTGGGAAGCAATCCTACTTCACCTCCAATCCTAGTTGGAGTAGGATTGCCTCCTATTGGCTGATTTTCCACTTTTTGCTTTAGGACTTTCTCTCCTGCGCCATGGGCCTTTGTGGCTGTTTTCCCAGCCCACTAAGGGCTGGTTATTATTCTCCCACAGCCCATGGACCTCTTGGGGTCGAAATACCCCTCCCGGTACACTACCGGCACTCCCGGTACACTCTCGGCACTCCCGGTACACTACCGATGAGCCCGAAACTTTTCCGGAAACCAAACTGGGACTTCCTATATATGAATCTTTACCTACGGACCATTCCGGAGCTCCTCGTGATGTCCGGGATCTCATCCGGGACTCCGAACAAACTTCGGTCACCACCATACATAACTCTACACTACCGAAACGTTACCGAACCTTAAGTGTGCAGACCCTGCGGGTTCGAGAACTATGTAGACATGACCGAGACACCTCTATGGCCAATAACCAATGGCGGGACCTGGACGTCCACATTGGTTCCTACATATTCTACGAAGATCTTTATCGGTTGAACCTCTATGTCAAGGATTCAGTTAATCCCGTATAACGTTCCCTTTGTTCTTCGGTATGTTACTTGCCCGAGATTCGATCGTCGGTATCTCCATACCTAGTTCAACCTCGTTACCGGCAAGTCTCTTTACTCGTTCCGTAATACAAGATCCCGCAACTAACAATTAGTCACATTGCTTGCAAGGCTTATTGTGATGTTGCATTACCGAGTGGGCCCCGAGATACCTCTCCGTCACACGGAGTAACAAATCCCAGTCTCGATCTATGCCAACTCAACAGACACCATCGGAGATACCTGTAGAGCACCTTTATAGTCACCCAGTTACGTTGCGACGTTTGATACACACAAGGCACTCCTCCGATATCCGTGAGTTGCATGATCTCATGGTCATAGGAACATATACTTGACATGCAGAAAACAGTAGCAATAAACTGACATGATCATATGCTACGTTTGTAGTTTGGGTCTTGTCCATCACATCATTCTCCTAATGATGTGATCCCGTTATCAAATGACATCTCATGTCCATGGCTAGGAAACCTTAACCATCTTTTGATCAACGAGCTAGTCTACTAGAGGCATACTAGGGACATGGTGTTGTCTATGTATCCACACATGTATCTGAGTTTCCGATCAATACAATTATAGCATGGATAATAAACGATTATCACGAACAAGGAAATATGATAATAACTTAATTTATTATTGCCTCTAGGGCATATTTCCAACAGTCTCCCACTTACACTAGAGTCAATAATCTAGTTCACATCACTATGTGATTCGCATTGTTATGAATCTAACACCCAATGAGTTCTGGGGCTCGATCATGCTTTGCATGTGAGAGAGGTCTTTTATAGTCAACGGGTCTGCTTTATTCAGATCCGTGTGTACTTTGCAAATCTCTATGTCGAACCGTAAACACTGCTACCACAGTCCACTTGGTACTGCATCCAAATGGCTGTTCCACTATATGTATCCAGATTGCTACTACTAGTCATTCGGATTAGTGTTAAAGCTTGTATCGACGTAACTCCTTATGACGAACTCTTTATCACCTCCATAATTGAGAAACATCTCCTCAGTCTCTTAGTTATTGAGGATAATCTTGACCGCTGTCCAGTGATCCACTCCTGGTTCACTCTTGTACCCCCTGACAGACTCATGGCAAGGCACACACAGGTGCGGTACACAGCATGGCATAATATAGAGCCTATGGCTAAGGCATAGGGGACGACGTTCGTCCTTTCTCTTTCTTCTGCCGTTGTCGAGCTTTGAGTCTCACTCAACTTTCACACCTTACAAATCAGGCGAGAACTCTTTCTCTGACTAATCCATTTTGAACTCTTTCAAAATCTTGTCAAGGTTTGCACTCATTGAAAGTCTCATCGAGCATCTTGATCTATCTCCATAGATTTTGATGCTCAACAATTAGGTAGCTTCATCTAGGTCTTCCTTTGAAAATCACTTTCCAAATGACCGTTTTATGCTTTCCAGAAACTCTACATTATTTCTGATCAACAATATGTCGTCCACATATACTTAGCAGAAATTCTATAGTGCTCCCACTCACTTTATTGCAAATACAAGTTTCTCGTAAACTTTGTATAAACATCAAAAACTTTGATCACCTCATCAAAGTGTATATTCCAACTCCGAGATGCTTGCTTCAGTCCATGGAAGGATCACCGAAGCTTGCACACCTTTTAGCATCCTTAGGACTGACAAAACCTTCTGGTTGTATCACATACAACCTTTCCTCAAGTAAACCGTTAAGGAAATGATGTTTTGACATCCATCTGCCAGATTTCATAATTGAAAATGCAACAACTGCTAACATAATTCCAACAGACTTTAGCATCGCTATGAGTGAGAAAGTCTCATCGCAGTCAACTCTTTGAATTTGTCACAAACAACTTTGCAACAAGTCGAGCTTGACAAATAGTGACATTTACCATCAGTGTTTGTCTTCATTTTAAAGATCCATTTGTACTCAACGACTTGCCGTCCAACGAGCAAGTCTACCAAAGTCTATACTTGTTTTTTCATACATGGATCCTATCTCGGATTTCATGGCCTCCAACCATTTGTTGGAATCCGGGCCCATCATCGCTTCTCCACGGCTCGTAGGTTAATCGTTGTCCAACAACATGACCTCGAAGACAGGGTTGTCGTACCGCTTAGGAGCAGTACACATCCTTGTCGACCTACGAAGTTCGATAGTAACTTGATCCTGAAGCTTCATGATCATCATCATTAACTTCCTCTTCAACTAACATAGGCTTCACAGAAACATCTTTCTGCGCTGCGCTACTCTCTGGTTGAACAAAGGTTTAACAACCTCATCAAGTTCTATCTTCGTCCCACTCAATTCTTTCGAGAGAAACCTTTCCTCGAGAAAGGATCCGTTTTAGTAACAAACACTTTGCACTTGGATCTGAGATAGAAGGTTCACCCAACTGATCTTAGGGTATTCTATGAAGATGCATTTTTCCGCCTTGGGTTCGACCTCATTAGGTGAAAACATTTTTCACACAAGTGCCGCAGCCCCAAGTATTACGAAATGACAGCTTAGGTTTCTATCAAACCATAATTCATATGGTGTCATCTCAACGTATTTAGATGGTGCCCTATTTAAAGTGAATGTAGTTGTCTCTAATGCATAACCCCAAAATTATAGTAGTAAAACGACAAGAGACATCATAGCACGCACCATGTCCAATAGAGCATAACTATGATGTTCGGACACACCATCACACTATGGTGTTCCAGGTGGCGTTTAGTTGTGAAACAACTTTCACATTGTCTTAAGTTGTATGCCAAACTCGTGACTCAGATATTTACCTCCACGATCATATCGCAGTCATTTTTATCTTCTTGTCACGATGATCTTTAAACTTCACTCTGAATTTGCTTGAACCTTTCAAACGATTCAGACTTGTGTTTCATTAAGTAAATATACACTATATCTACTCAAATCATCAGTGAAGGTAAGAAAATAACGATATCCACTGCACGCTACAAGACTCACTAGATTGCATACATCAACATGTATCATTTCCAATGAATCACTTGCCCGCTCCATCCAACGGGGTCCTTTAGTCATCTTGCCCAAGAGGCATGGTTCGCATGTCTCAACCGATTCGAAATCGAATGAGTCCAAATATCCATCACCATGGAGTTTCTTCATGCGCTTTATACCAATATGACATTTTGCGGCAGTGCCACAAGTATGTGGTACTATCATTATTTAACTTTGTATCTTTTGACATCAATGTTATGAACATGTGTATTACTACGATCAAGATTTCAACAAACCATTCTCACTGGGTGCATGACCATTGAAGGTATTATTCATGTAAACAGAATAACTATTATTCTCTGACTTAAATGAATAACCGTATTGCAACAAACATGATCTAATCATGTTCATGCTCAACGCAAAACACCAAATAACATTTATTTAGGTTCGTCACTAATCCTGAAGGTAGAGAGAGCGTGCGATGTTGATCACATCAACCTTGGAAACATTTCCAACACACATCGTCACCTCACCCTTAGCTAGTTCTTCGTTTATTCCGTAGCTTTTATTTCGAGTTACTAACATTTAGCAACCGAACCGGTATCCAATACCCAGGTGCTACTAGGAGTACTAGCAAGGTACACATCAATAACTCGTATATCAAATATACTTCTGTCGATGTTGCCAGCCTTCTTATCTACCAAGTATCTAGGGTTGTTCCGCTTCAGCGACCTCTCACCTCATAATAGAAGCACTTAGTCTCAGGTTTGAGTTCAACTTTGGGTTGCTTCACTGGAGCAGCAACTGACTTGCTATCCATGAAGTTTCCCTCCTTGCTCTTGCCCTTTTCGAAACTAGTGGTTTGATTAACCATCAACACTTGACGCTCCTTCTTGATTTCTACCTTCGCGGTGTCAAACATCGCGAACAGCTCAGGGATCAATACTTCTATCCCTGGTGTATTATAGTTCATCACTAAGTTCTAGTAGCTTTAGTGACAGTGACTTGGAGAACTATATCAATCACTATCTTATCTGGAAGATCAACTCCCACTTGATTCAAGCGATTGTAGTACCCAGACAATCTGAGTACATGCTCAATGATTGAGCTATTCTCCTTCATCTTACAGGCAAAGAATCTTGTTGGAGATCTCATATCTCGCAACACAGGCACGAGCCTGAGATCACAATCTCTGCTCCTAGAACATCTCATATGTTCCGTGATGTTCAAAACGTTTTGGAGCCTCAATTCTAAGCCGTAATGCATGACGCACTAAACTATCAAGTAGTCATCGAAACGTGCCTGTTAGATGTTCACAACATCTATAGACGACGCTAGAGGGGGTGGCGCACCGAGCGGTGCATTAAGGACATAAGCCTTCTGTGCAGCAATGAGGACAATCCTCAGATCACGGACCCAGTCCGCAATATTGCTACCAACATCTTTCAACTCTATTTCTCTAGGAACATATAAAAATTTAAGGGAGCTACAGCGCGAGCTAGTAATCTACAACATAATTTGCAAAGACACTTTGACTATGTTCATGATAATGAGTTCAATTAATCATATTACTTAAGAACTCCCACTCAAATTGACATCCCTCCGATCATTCGAGTGATACATGATCCAAATTCACCACCTCAAGTCCGATCATCACGTGAGTTGAGGTGGCTGCAATGGTGAACATCATTATGTTGATCATATCTACTATATGACTCATGTTCGACCTTTCGGTCTCTCGTGTTCCGAGGCCATGTCTGTACATGCTAGGCTCGTCAAGTTTAACCCGAGTGTTCGGCGTGTGCAAATCTGGCTTGCACCCGTTGTATGTGAACGTAGAGTCTATCACACCCGATCATCACGTGGTGTCTCAACACGACGAACTTTCAAAACGGTGCACACTCGGGGAGAACACAGTTGATCTTGAAATTCAAGTGAGGGATCACCTTATAGTGCTACCGCCGTACTAAGCAAAATAAGGTGCATAAAAGGATTAACATCTCATGCAATTCATAAGTGACATGATATGGCCATGAACTTGTGTTTAAGATTTCCATCATCGAAACACCGGCATGATCTCCATCGTCACCGGCACAACACCATGATCTCCATCATCTTGATCTCCATCAATGTGTTGCCATTGGGGTTGTGGCGCCAGCCCTGCTTCTACTTCTATTGCTACCGCTTAGCGATAAAGTAAAGCATTACATAGCGCTTAATGATTGACACGCAGGTCATACAATAATTAAAGACAACCCTATGGCTCCTACCGGTTGCCGTACTCAACGACATGCAAGTCGTGAAATTCTATACATCACATGATCATCTCATACATCACATATATCTCATCATGTAATTGGCCATATCACATCACAACATACCCTGCAAAAACAAGTTAGACGTCCTCTAATTGTTGTTGCATGTTTTACGTGGCTGGTACGGGTATCTAGCAAGAACGATTCTCACCTACGCATAAACCACAACGGTGATACATAGATTGCTTTTCAACCTTCTCAAGGACCACCTTTGTCGGATCCGATCCAACTAAAGTGAGAGAAACTGTCACCCGCAAGCCATCTAAGCAACAAGTTGCATCGAGGGAACCGGTCTCTCGTAAGCATACGAGTAATTTTGGTCCAGGCCGCTTCATCTCACAATCCCGCTGAACCAAAATCCGACCAAGGGAGGAAGCAATCTAAGCATCAACACCCACAAACCTTTTGTGTTCTACTCGAGATCTCATCGAACCATCAACCTAGCTCATGATGCCACTATTGGGGAACGTCCCATGGGAAACAAAAAATTTCCTACGCACACGCAAACCTATCCATGGTGTTGAGCATCTACGAGAGGGAGAGTGGATCTACGTACCCTTGTAGATCGCTAAACGGGAAGCGTTAAGAAACGCGGTTGGTGTAGTCGAACTTCTTCGCGATCCAAATCGCCGAGCGTCCCGCGATCCAATCACGAACCGTCCCGCGAACACATCATGATCCGTCCCGTGAACTCATCTCGATCCGTCTCACAATCTTGATCACGATCTGTCCCGCGAACTCATCACGATCCGTTCCGTGATCACATCACGAACCGTCTCGCGATCTCGATCACGGTCCTTCCGATCTAGCGCCGAACGGACGGCACCTCCGCGTTCAGCACACGTGCAGCTTGATGACGATCTCCACCGTCTCAATCCAGCGAGAGGAGGTGGAGAGGAGAGAGAATTCACCGGCAGCATGACGGCGCTCCGGTGATGGTGGTGGAGCAATTCCGGCAGGGCTTCGCCTAAGCGCTGCAGAAAACCGATCTAGAGGAGAAACTATGCACCGGTGTAACGGGTAGCACGTGGCCGGAAATTCTGTCCAAAAACCACCCAATCCACTAGTATATATAGGAGGAGAGGCAGACAAGGCCTTTGGGTCGGCTGAAATAGGAGGTGGGAAGCAATCCTACTTCACCTCCAATCCTAGTTGGAGTAGGATTGCCTCCTATTGGCTGATTTTCCACTTTTTGCTTTAGGACTTTCTCTCCTGCGCCATGGGCCTTTGTGGCTGTTTTCCCAGCCCACTAAGGGCTGGTTTTTATTCTCCCACAGCCCATGGACCTCTTGGGGTCGAAATACCCCTCCCGGAGGCCTCCCGGTACACTACCGGCACTCCCGGTACACTACCGATGAGCCCAAAACTTTTTCGGAAACCAAACTGGGACTTCCTATATATGAATCTTTACCTCCGGACCATTCCGGAGCTCCTCGTGACATCCGGGATCTCGTCCGGGATTCCGAACAAACTTCGGTCACCACCATACATAACTCTACACTACCGAAACGTCACCGAACCTTAAGTGTGCAGACCCTGCGGGTTCGAGAACTATGTAGACATGACCGAGACACATCTATGGCCAATAACCAATGGCGGGATCTGGACGTCCACATTGGTTCCTACATATTCTACGAAGATCTTTATCGGTTGAACCTCTATGTCAAGGATTCAGTTAATCCCGTATAACGTTCCCTTTGTTCTTCGGTATGTTACTTGCCCGAGATTCGATCGTCGGTATCTCCATACCTAGTTCAACCTCGTTACCGGCAAGTCTCTTTACTCGTTCGGTGATACAAGATCCTGCAACTAACAATTAGTCACATTGCTTGCAAGGCTTATTGTGATGTTGCATTACCGAGTGGGCCCCGAGATACCTCTCCGTCACACAGAGTAACAAATCCCAGTCTCTATCTATGCCAACTCAACAGACACCATCGGAGATACCTGTAGAGCACCTTTATAGTCACCCAGTTACGTTGCGACGTTTGATACACACAAGGCACTCCTCCGATATCTGTGAGTTGCATGATCTCATGGTCATAGGAACATATACTTGACATGCAAAAAACAGTAGCAATAAACTGACACGATCATATGCTACGTTTGTAGTTTGGGTCTTGTCCATCACATCATTCTCCTAATGATGTGATCCCGTTATCAAATGACATCTCATGTCCATGGCTAGGAAACCTTAACCATCTTTTGATCAACGAGCTAGTCTACTAGAGGCATACTAGGGACATGGTGTTGTCTATGTATCTGAGTTTCCGATCAATACAATTATAGCATGGATAATAAACGATTATCACGAACAAGGAAATATGATAATAACTTAATTTATTATTGCCTTTAGGGCATATTTCCAACAGGTCCCTCCACCTAGGTACTTTAAGCATATTGTAAGAGCCGAGGGTTGGCCTATAAAACCCCCCGAGCCCCTCATGCAACGGGGACGGATGAATGATCGCGGGCACACACCCACATAACTCTCATACATCTCGTAGTGGAGGAAGACGAGCCGGCTGCTCCTTCTTCCTCTTCTAGACACAGCTCCAGGAGCATCCTTGTACACATACCCATCCATCCAACTAGACCAAGCAGGACTAGGGGTGTTACCTCCGACGGAGGGCCCTGAACCTGGGTACGACCTGTGTCACCACCGCTTGTGCCCAATCTTGCACCCGAAGCCCGTTGGCGTCCTCTGGCCCTAACCACTTACGATAAGCCACCCCATGGCATCTGTCATGAGAAAACGACGACAGTTGGCGCCCACCGTGGGGCCGTACGCGGCGCCGATCGGATTCATGCTCCGGGCGGGACCCCTCGCCATTCCTCGCCGTCCCTGCTCGTCCCGGCGAAACCATGGGGGGCTCGTGGGGCTTCCCTCATCACACCCTGCGGGCAACTCCGTTGGCCTGGCAACCCACATCGACGCGCTCACCGAGCGCTTCGGCAGGCTTAGCCTCGCCGAGGCTCCGGCCGCTGACGAGTACCCCGCGGGGATGCTCGTCTGTGCTGGCCTGCCCACAGCAGTGAGCGCACTCGCTGTGGCTTAGCCCAGCGGGTCCCATGATCGTGTGGGGGTGATGGTCATCACTTCCTCCACCACATCCGGGCGGGCACGGGTCGCGACTACCGCCGCTGCCGCCCGTGTCGGCACGTCCTACCCGCTCGGTGTGGCCCTCCGGGGCTTAAGCACTCTGATCACCCCGACGGCGAACCCCAACACCACCGCGGCAGACCTCGAGGCGGCTCGCCGCATCCTATTTGAGGTCACCAGGTGCCACATGGAGGCGGCATAGCGGGAGTACGCTTCTGCCTATGGTCTCACCCCGGCTGGCATCGAGCCCAGCCGACGTGGGGCTGTGCGCGACCGCGGCCGCGTGGTCACTGAAAATCCTCGGCGGCAAAATTCTCGTCTACGACACCCCCGCGGCTATCCTGCGAGCTCTCAAGGTGGCTTATGAGCAATTGGCCACCTTGGAGGGCGAAGAGCGTGCCGCCCACCAGCGCCACATCAAGGAGCTCATCGGTGTTGCTGATGCGCAGCAGCATCTGCTCGCAACAGGCGGCGCCGCCACTGAAGGCCCCCGGCCCGAGCGCGAGGGCACAGGAACTGTCGGCTGCCAGGCGGCCCAGTACGCCTACTCCCCTTGCGTCTCCGGCCGCCGAGCTGAAGGAAACAACGCCCGGCCCTCTCAGATGCCGGGGAGTGAGCAGCCGGCTGTTAGCAGCCGGCGCACAAACGAATAGCCTCGAAGCGGCCGCCACCACGAAGCACCAGCATCTAGCAGCCGGCACAGCCAGGGGCACACGCGGCCTCTGCGGCATGAGTCGCGGCAGTCGGCGCCACCCATCGTCCGTCCCGAACTCCCGGCTCGGCTCAAACCACACGTCCCCCGTACCGAGAACGATGCTCGCAACCGCATCGACAAACTCACACAATCACCCCTCCTCGAGGAGGAGGGCTCGATTAGTCTGGCCTGCTTCGGCCCCTGGATTCGCACTGAGCCATTCCCAACCGTCTTCACGTTCCCCAGGGACACCCCGAAATACAACGGGGCCGCCAAACCCGAAGACTTGCTGATCGACTACACCACCGCGGTGGGCATCGCCAAAGGGAATAAGCGCGTAGCTGTTCGCTACGCCCCCCTCATGCTGATCGGCTCGGCCCACACCTGGCTCAACAGCCTGGCGGCCGGCAGCATCAACACCTGGACGGACTTTGAGGAGGCCTTCATCCGCAACTTCACCGGCACCTACAAGCGGCCTGGCCGTCCCCGTTAACTCACCATGTGCGTTCAAGGGCCGGATGAAACCCTCCGCGACTACCTCTTCCAGTGGACCGAGCTCTGCAACTCCTGCGAGGGGGTGCATGAGGTGCAAGCCGTGCAATATTTCATCGAGGGATTCCGGGGCGGCACCCTTCTCAAGCACAAGCTCCTGTGCTCTGAGCCGGCTACGCTTGCTGAGCTCATGACGATGGCGGACAAATACGCCATGGCCGATTCGGCCATCCGGATCCAGACGACCCCGCCAGCCAAGGCAACAACAACGCCGGTCACGACCCGGACAGCTGCCGACAACCGGCGGCCGCAGAAAAACTAGCGCAAGAACGACCAGCCGGATCCCCGCTACGGGAGCCGGCAGTTCAATACCGTCGAGGATCAAGAGCCGACTACCCAGTCTTCTGGCCAGCGCCAGCGCACCGGCAAGGCTGCCTAGCAGCCGAAGCTCACCTTCGAGCAATGCTCGATCTTCCCTGCAAGAACCATTCAGGGGCCAAACCCTCCACGCACACGCTTCGGCAGTGCAGCTTCTCATAGCGATTGGCCCCGGGGGACGGCCTTCCGGCCCCACCCGTGCCCCCAGCCCGTGTGCCGGCCCCGGCCCAAGCTGCCGCCCCGACGTCGGCAATGGCTCCGAACGACGGTCGTCTAATCGACCAGTTTCCCAACCAAGACGGTTGCTACGTCGTCTTCACCAGTGAAGAGACAGGCAAACATGCTACGTCGTCTTCACCAGTGAACGCCACCATGCCGGCAGCTCCCCAGTTCATGCACTGGTCGGAGAAGCCGGTCACTTGGAGCCAGGCCGATTACCCTGTCGTGATGCCGAATCCTGGCAGCTATGCCTTGGTCCTCAACCCCACCATCGCCACCAAGGAGGGAGCTTGCCGCTTCTTGCGGGTGCTGATAGATGGCGGCAGTAGCATCAACATTCTCTACTTCGACACGATGCATAAGTTGGGGCTGAAGATAGAAGACCTGTAGGCGAGCCGGACGGTTTTCTACGGCATCGTGCCTGGGAAGTCCTGCTCCCCTATCGGCAAGATCACGCTCGACGTCCTCTTCGGCGGACGTGGCCACTTCCGCCGCGAGCCAGTGTTGTTTGAGGTCGTGGACCTCATGAGCCCCTACCACACGCTGTTGGGCCGGCCGACTCTTGTCAGCTTCATGGTGGTCCCGCATTACGCCTACCTCAAGCTCAAAATGCCAGGCCCCAAGGGAATCATCACCATCAAGGGCGACTACAAGATGTCGCTCGATTGTGCTCGAGACGGCAGCCGGCTGGCCGAGGCCCTGGAAATTGCCGAGGAAAAACGACAGCTCGACCGGCTCATGGCCCTTGCTGCCAGCCAGCCGGCCGTGTCGGCTCCTCCCACGCAATCCCCCGGCGAGGCCTCCTTCTAGCCGTCCAAAGACACCAAGAAAATCCCATTCGACCCGGCCAACCAGACTCAGTGCGTCACCATCGACTCCCGCCTCGACAGCAAATAGGAAGGCGAGCTCATTGACTTCCTTCGTGAGAATCAGGACATCTTCGCATGGTCCCCCAAGGACATGCCGGGTGTTCCGATGAAGTTAGCCAAGCACAAACTACATGTCCGGCCGGACGTCAAGCCAGTCAAGCAACCCCTGCGCCGTTTCTCCGAGGAGAAGCGGCGTACTATAGGCGAAGAGATCGCCCGGTTGCTCGCAGCCGGGTTTATCATGGAAGTGTTCCACCCGGACTGGCTGGCCAACCCAGTCCTGGTGCTGAAGAAGAACAAGACCTGGCGCATGTGCATCGACTACACTATCCTGAACAAGGCGTGTCCCAAGGACCCATTTGCCCTGCCGCTGATCGATCAAGTCATCGAATCCACGGGCGGCTGCGATTTGTTGTCCTTCCTAGACGCCTACTCAGGCTACCACCAGATCAAGCTAGATCCAGAAGACCGGCTCAAGACCTCCTTCATCATGCCCTTCGGGGCCTACTGCTACATCACCATGTCCTTCGGCCTAGAGAACGCGGGCGCCACCTTCCAACGGTGCATGCAGAAGTGCATCCTGCCTCAGATAGACAGGAACGTCCACGTCTACGTCGACGACATCGTCATCAAAATCAAGAAGCACGTGAGTCCCCTCGATGATCTCCGGGAGACCTTGGCGAACATACGCGAGTACAAGATAAAGCTTAACCCGGAGAAGTGTGTCTTAGGCGTCCCCGCCGGTCAACTCTTGGGTTTCTTCGTCTCCGCCCGCGGCATCGAAGTTAACCCCGAGAAGATCAGTGCGATCGAATGCATGCCGAAGCCGACACGGCTCCGCAACGTCTAGAAGTTCACCGGTTGCCTTGCCTCGCTCAGCCGGTTCATTGGCCGGCCGGGAGAGAAGGCCCTGCCCCTCTATGGGCTCCTTTGCAAGACGACTCTAATCGAGCCGAGTGAAACCAAGAGGCCGAGCGTCTTCGACTGGCCTGACGAGGCGGACGAGGCTTTCCGCGGCCTCAAATAGGCTCTCAGCCACGCGCCCATCCTAGCCACACCGGCGGAGAAGGAACCGCTGCTCGCCTACGTCGTGGCGACCACCCGCGTCATCAGCATCGTCCTGGTGGTCGAGCGGCCGGAGGAGGGCAAGTCCCTTCCGATCCAACCGCCCGTCTACTACCTCAGCGAGGTCCTCTCTGCGTCCAAGTTAAACTACCCCGACTACCAGAAGATGTGCTATGGCATATACTTCACCGCCAAGAAGGTCAAGCAATACTTCCAAGAGCATACCATTACCTTGGTGAGCACGACCCTGCTTGGCGAGCTCATGAGCGGCTGGGACTCCACCAGTCGGATCGCCAAGTGGTTCATCGCCCTCGCTGATCATGAGATCCGGTACGAGCCAAGGACCGCCATCAAGTCGCAGGCATTGGCGGATTTCCTCGTCGGCTGGGCGGAGACGGAGTTCGTTCCGCCACCTCCAGACTCCACGCAATGGCGCATGCACTTCGACAGCTCGAAAATGAGGACCGGCCTGGGTGCCCGCATAGTCCTCTCCTCCCCGAAAGGTGATTAGCTCAAGTACACCCTCCAGATCTACTTTACCGCCTCCAACAACATGGCAGAGTACGAGGCCATCGTCCATGGCCTCCGGCTCGCCAAGGAGACCGGCATCAGGCACATTCTCTGCTTCGGCGACTCCGACCTCGTGGTGTAGCAAGTCTCTGGTGAATGGGACGCCAGGGATGCCAACATGGCCAGCTACCGCTTCCTTGTACAATAGCTCACCGGCTCCTTCGAGGGCTGTGAGTTTCATCACGTCCCATGGGCAGACAAAGAGGCGGCGGATGCGCTGGCGAAGATCGGCTCCACCCGGCAGGACATCCCAGCCGGCATCTCCCTCGAACGGCTACTCAAATCGTTGATCAAGCCTTCCCAAGAATCGAAGTCAATCTTCGTGCCAGTGGATGCCGCTGGCCCATCGACGGCCCCGGCCGCCTCTCCGGCACCGTCATCACCGGCTCTCGAACCGTCGGCCGCCCAGTCGGTCCCGGTTGAACCGGTGGCGCCCGAGGCGGCCAGCCTCGGCGGCACGGCCGTCATGATGATCATCGATCAACCGGCCCTGGGGGCCGGCGAGCCAAACCCGGGGGCTGACCAAACCGTCTCGGGGGCTCCCGAGCCGGTTCCGGCGTCTGGCGAGCCGGCCCCGGGGATTGATCAACCAGCCCCGAGGGCTCCCGAGGCGGCCGCCGTCGCGGCCCCCTTATGGGCCCAACCCATCTTGGTGTTTCTTCTGCGAGGTGAGCTGCCTCCGGACGAGGCTCTGGCCAGGCAAATCCAGCGCCGGGCCTCGTTCTACAACATCATCAACAACGAGCTCGTCCACCGCAGTACCACCGGTGTTTTCCAGTGATGCGTCAAGCTGGAGAAGGGCCTGGAGATCCTCCTCGACATTCACCCGAGCGAGTGCGGGCATCATGCCACCTCCCGGACCCTGGTGGCCAAGGATTTCCGCCATGGCTTCTACTGGCCTACATCTCTCGAGGTGGCCAAGAAATTGGTCGACGAGTGCGAGGCTGCTAACGCTTCAGCACGCAAAGCCACCTGCCAGCAACGGCCATCCAAACCATCCCCCTCTAGTGGCCCTTTGCCGTTTGGGCCTGGACATGGTGGGCCCATTCAAACCCGCTCGAGGCGGCATGACGCACTTACTGGTGGCCATCGACAAAGTCACCAAGTGGATCGAGGCGCGACCAATCAAGAAGCTGGATGGCCCCACGGCCATCCGGTTCATCGACGACATCACGGTACGCTATGGCATTCCCCACAGCATCATCACCGACAATGGCACCAACTTCGCCAAGGGCGCACTCGCGCGTTTCTGCTCCAAGCATGGGATCCAGCTCGACCTGTCCTCCGTCGCTCATCCACGGTCAAACGGGCAGGTCGAGAGGGCAAATGGCCTCATCCTGTCCGGCATGAAGCCCCAGCTCGTGACGCCGCTGGTAAGGTCGGTCGGCTGCTGGATCGATGAGCTGCCGGCCGTCCTTTGGAGTCTCAGGACCACCCCGAACCGGTCAACCAGTTATACTCCCTTCTTCCTTGTGTATGGTTCTGAGGCGATCATCCCCACCGACATCGAGTTCAATTCGCCTCGAGTCGCCCTATACACAGAGAAGGACGATAAGGAGGCAAGAGAAGATGGCGTCGATCTACTCGAGGAAGCTCATGAACTAGCCTTGAGCCAGACGGCGATCTACCAGCAAAAGCTCCGGCACTACCACAGCAAGCGGATCCGGCCACTCGTTCCGCGAGGGGGACCTGGTCCCCAGATGGATCCAGCGAACCGCCGGATAGCACAAGCTATCCTCCCAATGGGAGGGCCCGTTAATCATCAGCAAGGCGCTACACAACAACGCGTACTACCTGATAGATGCCCAGAAGCCGCAAAAACGCAAAAGAGATGCTTGCGGTGAAGAGATGGAGCGCCCATGGAACGCGGCACTCCTGCGCCCGTTTTATTGCTGAGGAAAATCAGTGTATGTATGTATGCCTGTCCTTTTCGGCTTATGAATGCAATGGGAACCCCAAGCCGGCTCTTGGGGCACGCCCCGTTTCATTTCTTTCAAAAGTGTTCTTCACTCACCGGCTCCCCGGCCTGGCTCCCGGGCCCGAGGGCTAGCCGACTGAGCCTAGAAGCGCCTCTCTGAAAAGTAGCTAAGTAATGTGAGCCGGCCAAACTTCCCCACCCTTACCAGCTACAGAACCGCCCCCCGGTTATCCAACTAGCAGGGCCCCGGGGCGGCAAGGTTTGGCTCACACGAAAGGTCTAAACAAAGGGAGACCCCTTCGGGGCCCAGCCGGACTATCACAGCGTGTCTACCGCTCTACTTATCCCCAAAACCCCCCAGCAATTCCTAAGTTTTGAACTGGCTCCCTTGAGGCGGACGCCCCGACCTAGCTAGAAACCGGCTCCTGGCTGTCGGGCTGGCGGGGCCAAAGCCAAAGGGGAAAAGGAATAGAAATGGAAAGAGTCGAGGTGGGCAAAGAGGGATAAGGACAAGGCGGCATGAGTCACAAGGCAAAACACAACAAGACACTCACGGCATCAATATTAAAGCAAAAATGGCCCACGGCCAGCATTCAGTTCATTACACAAACATCCCAGTGGGTGGATTCAAATCTTACATGCAGGGAGAAAAAAGAGAAAGATAAGAAAGATGCCCGGGGGCTCTGGCCACTGGCACGTCACCAGCCGGCGTTCCCTCAGCCGGCGCGTCGCGAGGCGGCTCGGTCCTCGCCTTGGAGGTGGTCGCGACATTCGGGTCGGCCTCCTTGTCCTTCGAGGCGGGCTCCTCGGTCTCTGCCATCTCGTCGCTCGAGTCAGTGCTCTCGTCAGTGACTTCAGTGTAATCTGGGCCCTGAGGGATGCCGAAGGAGTCCTCGGGCAGCGGCTTGCCATCCTCGCCAAGGGGCGGCAGGAATTCGTCTGCGTCGACGTACGATGCGAGCTCGTTGGCCTCCTGGACAAGGGCCGGCTCGCGGGCCTCCCGCTCTGCGGCCGGCACGTCCCGCATGGTCGCTAGCCGGCCCAGGTCCATGCCCCGGTACCAAGATGTGGCGAACTGGAGCGCCATCTGCGCCCCGGCTCGGGCGGTCGATACCTTCCAGGCCTCGAGGTGGGGGACGGAGTGCTCTAGCCACTGAGCCACGCGGTGCATCGGAGCTCCCCCGCGGCCCGGCCTGAGCGCGGCAATGACCTCCTTGCCGGTGGACTTGAGCCGCTCCACGCTCCGCTCGAGATGGGTCATCCGCATCTCGACGGCAATCCCAATCTCATCCATGTCCCACGCAGCATTCTCCTTGATGGAGGGACCACACTCCCGAAGTTATTGCCGGTGCTCCTCAATGGCGCGCGTGGCACGGCGATGAGTCTTCGGGAAACGTGTTGGAGGGAAGAAGAAGAGAAGGATAGAAAAAAAAAGATGAAACACGAGAAACGGCAAAGGGAAGAGCAACCGGCTGGGGAAGAAGAGAGATTGGCACGTACCTTCGATCGTGTCGTCCACTCCGATGGCGAAGTGGAGCGCCGCCTTGCCCTCTAACTTCCGAGCCGCCTCCGAGGCGGCAAGGGAACCCTTGACCTCCTCGAGCGTCCTCTCGAGGCGAATCACCTCACCTTGAAGGGCGGCAGTCCTTAGGGCGGCGTCAGCCGCCTCCTTGACGGCCGCCTCCTAGGCCGCCACCTCCTTTTCCGCCTCGGCCTTGAGCCGATCCCGGGCCGCCTCCCCATCGACCAGCAGCGCGGCCAGCTGGTCCGTTTCCTGCGCGGCCGCCTGGACGTCCCTCGTCAGCCGGTGCCATTCGGCGACGAGCCTGGTCTCCTCCCCCCGAAGGGTGGCTAGCTAGCTTGTAAGACACAACCAACGTCAGTGGGCGGCGGCGGCAGCCGACTCCCGGGGGCTATATGCCTCTCCTACGAAGTACAACCTACCTTGCACGCGCGCCTGCTCCTCGTCCAGGTGGTAGAAGCCAAACTTGCCACGGTCGTGGATGGCAACTGCATCCGCGAAGAGCTTCTTCCGTAGGGAGGTTCCCTCCTGTCACAAGAAAAAGAAGCAAAGGTCAAGACATGCTCAAAGGAGATCCAGCCCGGCTGCCCATCAGCCGGTCAACCGGCCCGCATCTCGGGGGCTATACCCAGTGGGTCCGCTCGCGCGCCCCCACTAAAAGCTCCAAGGCAGGGTGCCGGCTTACCTTTGCATGCTGAAGGGAGGCGTCCGCCGCCTCTGCAAATCGGGCCAGCTCCTGCCGGCATCGGTCCAGGACACTCCCCAGATCCACGAGGGAGGGGACCGGGCTGCCTGCCTGGGGAGCCGGCAGGGCCGGCGCGCTCGCCAGCGCATCCCAGACTTCGGACTCGCCGTAGCTCTTGCTGCCGGGGGCGGGTTGATGATGGCAAGGGGCCGGGAGTCGCCTCCCGCTGGCCCCTCGCTAGGCGTCGTCGCCGCCTCCTCTCCCGACCGCTCCGGTCCGTCGGTCGCGCCGGAAGGCACTTCCACCTCCATGGCCACAGCCTCTGGGGCCGCCGGAAGCTCCGGCACCTCCACCCAGGACGATTCGGCCGCAGGCGGGGTCACCTCTAGCACCTCAAGACGGGTCGCCTAGAGGGGCGGCTCCATCGACGCCTCCCTCGCCTGGACCGTCTCTTGCGTGGGCGTGGGTGCTGACGGGTCCGTAGCCGCCCCTCGTGGCTCGCTCGACGGGAGCCTCAACATGCGAGTGGAATCCATCGTCGATTCCAAAGCCCGCGGAGGCTCGGTCGACCCCCCTTCTCTGCCGGCCGCTCGAGGTCCCGGAGTGCGCGGCTCCTCCCCGCGTTCCGGACCTGGAGGCTCGCAGCTCCGCGAGCCTCCTCTTCTCCTCCCGCTGGGTGGCCGCGTGCTCGCGGGCCAGCTGGCTGGCAGCGTTCCTCTGCTCCCCCACCGCCTCCTCCTCATGGAGCTCGATGGGGTCGCTGCAACGCCCAAGTACCGGTCATTAACCGGCTCGCGAGGCAAAAACAAGAAAACATGCGCAGAAACAAAGAACTTACACGATGACGAGGGGAGGGCCCGCTTGGCGCATGGCGGCGGCCTCCGTGCGGCCATCTTGACCCGCTTCGGGCCGGGCGGCGGGGCCGCTGGCCCCTTCTGAGCCGGCCTCTTCCCCCGGTCGGCCGCTTCGGCTGCTGGGCCTCGAGCCGGCTGCTCCTCGCTCCTCTGGTCCTGGCGCATTGCGGGAGGAGGCCCGTCTAAGATCATCAAATCGTCATCGTCGTCACCGTCGTCGTCTGTCCAGTCCCGGATGGAGGGGGCAAGAGGGAACTCACCCGCTCCGCTGGGTTCCCCGGCTGCGCCGGATCCACCAGGATTGCCCCGAGGGATCCACTCCTTCCTTCGGGGGGCCTCCCGTCTGGAAGTCTCGAGAGTCGGAGTCCTCACGCTCCGCCTCAAAGATCAGCAGGTGCAGGCCGTCCGACGTGTTCTGTCGCACCAGCAGTTGTGGTCAGTACTTCAACGTAAGTTCACCAGCCGGCTCACGGCTGGGGAATACCAAATAAGAAAAAGCCGCCTCGACGAAAACACTCACCAGGGGAGGCCGGTTGATGCGGTCGTACGGCTCCATGCCGAAGGACCACGAGATGGGCTTCAGCTTGAACGTCGTGAGGGTGTTCACCCGCTTCGCCACCTAAGCCGGTGTCAGCTCGACGGTGGACTGTCGGCAGGGGTCGTGCCAGCCGGACATGTCACAGATCCGGTGTTGCCTCATCTGGAGGGGCGACACCTGGCGCGAGATAAACACCGCCACCAGGTCGGCGACGACTAACCCCTCGGCGCTCTTCAGCTGCATGAGCCGGGTGAGCTCGTCCAAGGCCACGCTATGCGGGGCAGACCCCAGCCAATTTTGCTGGGAGGACTACTTGTCCTCGAACGGTGGTAGCCGGATGTAATCCGTCCTCGGGTCAACGTTCTTCACGTAAAAGAACGTTCGGTGCCACCCCTTGACGGAGTCGATCAGAGAGAGGGGGAAAGCGAGCAACACCGCGGCAGCACACCACCGTGCCCCCGCACGAGTCGCTCTTCAAAGGTTTGATATAGAAGAGGGCATTGAAAAGATCAAGGAAAGGGAGGACGCCAAGGTACCCCCTGCACAATGCCACGAAGGCGGAGAGGTACAAGATCGAATTTGGACCAAGGTTGTGCGGCTGGAGGTCGAAGCTGTCAAGAAGAAGACGGAAGAAGATACTCATCGGAAGCCCGAAGCCCCGGGAGAAATGCCAAAGGAACACGACGTGTTCCCCTAGCTGTGGCGCCGGCTACCTTGCCACCCAGCGCGTGCACAGCCACCCGCTCCGCCGCCGGTAGCATGTGTGCCGGGCACAGCTCGGCGATGTCGGCCTCGGTGATGAAAGAACTACCCCAGCTGCCACTACGTCCGTCGGCCATCGCGGCGCTGGTGCGGCATGCGGGCGCGGGTACGGGCTCGGGTGCAACGGCATGCGGAGAAGGAAGAGCGATAATGACAATGGGCAGCAAGGGGGCGAGTGGGGCACGGGTACCTCCGCCCCTGCCCTTCCTCTCCATTTATAGGAGAGGCCACGACCGGGGGACGTGGGATCAATTGTGCCCACTCCCCCCGGAAATTCCGCGCACGTGGGTGGCCCCGGGCCGTTATGGCCGCTTCGGGGCATAGAGGATCCCGTCCTTCTTCCCGAGGTCTATGAAGGCTACGCCTGGGTCCTACCGGGCTAGGCCTGGGCGATGTCCCGTCTCCCCGCGTGCGCGAGACCCGTGGCATCATTACTCGCCACGTGGCGTGCCGTGTGCCAACGCGGGTCGTGGGGCTACGCGCCAGAACCCGAGGCATCGGATCCAACGGCCGACCCGGCTGCCCCTTTGCCTTGGAGCCAGAGGCGGGTGGCGCTCAGGGGAAGCCGCCAGCTCCCCGCCGTCCGGCGGATGCGAGCACCAGCTTCGGGGGCTACTGACAGGGTTATTACCCCTAGTTAGTCCAAAGCAACAGGGTCATCCCCCCTTTTTCGCTTCGAAGAAAAACCATGCAGCCGGTTGGCCGTGGCCGGCAGCAAGACATTCGGCGCAAGCCAGTGCCGGTTGGCGCCCCGGCCGACTGATCAAGGAGCTGGTTGGGTCCTTGGCCGGCTGGGCGTGGCCGGCTTCCCACGGGCCGGCTCTTCCGTTGGCTTTGGGACGGACGTGCCCCGTCCCATCCCTCTGTCCGCGGGTACGACGATGCGACATGACCGGCACGATGGGCGGCCCTGTGGCTACAGTCGCCGCTTACGCACTACTGCGCATGGCTACAGTCCAACCGTCCCAGCCGCTGACCCCGGTGAGCGCGACCGGGCGGGGGAACAGTGTCGGCACGCCTTCGCCGCTCGACTTTGGCCGGCTGATGCTAGGCGACGCTCCCCTGGGCGGCCCGTGCCGCGGCAAGTGGGCGAGGGACAATCGCAGAGCCGGCTGGCGGGCCCCAACGGGATATGGGACTGCTTGGCCGGCGGGCCCCGCCCACGACGAGACGACGTGAGCAGTGGGACCCTCTGGCCAGCCGGAGAGACTGCGAGCCGGGTCCCTCCACCTAGGTACTTTAAGCATATTGTAAGAGCTGGGGGGTTGGCCTATAAAACCCCCCGAGCCCCCCATACAACGGGGACGGTCAAATGACCGCGGGCACACACCCACAGAACTCTCATACCCCCTCACGTAGTGGAGGAAGACGAGCCGGCTGCTCCTTCTTCCTCCTCTAGACATAGCTCTAGGCGCATCCTTGTACACATACCCATCCATCCAACTAGACCAAGAAGGACTAGGGGTGTTACCTCCCACGGTGGGCCCTGAACCTGGGTACGACGTGTGTCACCACCGCTTCTGCGCAATCTCGCACCCGGAGCCCGTCGGTGTCCTCTGGCCCTAACCACTTACGATAAGCCACCCCATGGCATCTGTCGTGAGAAAACGACGACACAGACCGATGCAGAGCCCGAAAAATTCAGGGATGCCATGGGAACCCAATATGTTTCATGCACGTTGAACATGGCAAAATACTGTTCACACAGAGTACGCCAGAGGCGATGGTTTTCCCTAGTAAACGCCGGGAACGAAATTGACGGATGGGTATGGCCGAGGCAAGCGAGAAGTTGACTTGCATGTGTGAACAGAGAAGGAAGCGAGAGTGGGGACTGGTTTTGAAATGGACCATTGGCCGGGAGGGACACCGATGTGTGCACCGGTGCCTGCCCCCGATGTAGATGTAGCTTGCCGCGGTCCATGGACCCGGGGGAGGGTCCACCGCGCCCGAAATGGTGGTGGAAAGGCCACCGCCCGTCGTAGGTGGGCGAGACGAAACGGCTGTGGACGCAGCCTCTATCTCCGTTGCTACGCCCTGGTTGCATGCTCGTTGCAGATCGGAGACAGCCGTGGCTAGCTCGTCAAGGCGCTTCTCCAGATCAAGACTCTAGGACAGCAAATCGTCGATCTACATGGTCTGCACCTGCATCGCCATCGTGTTGGCGTCAAGGGAGTTCTACAGCGAGTCAAGGTAGCTCTTGACCGCCGGATCCATGCCCTCAAGTTGCTGACGACCTTGACGAAGGCGTCGGGTCTCGATGATTTGCCCCAATGGAACGAGCCCGAAATTGGTGGTGTCTTTGATACCATATGTGAGGAACCCGATCTATAATCTTAGAGGAAATATACTGGTAGCTACATGATTTGATTTAGTGGTGATACAAGTCTAAGATTACCCGAACTGGGGATCGGAAGGAAGAATAGCAAGGAGGTACGTGGGTGTCGGGTCATGCCGCCGATGTTGTGATCCTTTGGATGGGTCCTCCTGGGTCGTCGCTTGGCCTTAAGTAGCTATAGTCATTTGCTAACCCATTATGGTCCACATGTCATTGTGCTGGGTTGCTTCTGCCGAACAGGCCTCGGCGCGGGTGGGGTAGACTTGTCAGGGTTGCTGACACATAATATACATGACGAATGGTTGGCTAGCAGCATGGCCAGGACAGGCCGAGGACAATGTTCGCCCTCACCACACTCATGACCCGCTTTTGTGCGGGCGAAGAAAATTGGCTAGCCCGCGGGGGTCATAATCTTGAAGAACCAAGCACCTCGGAAATGCGGGATGGAAACGGCAAGCCACGGTGCAATAAAAACAAGAGTCGCCACAACAGCGGTGACGCTGATGACACGGCTGTAAATTCCGGATTCCGCAGCTCGAAGCCTAGCCAACGAAGGAAGCCCTCTAAAGGGAACAAGGATGGACCTACTGCACCGGACAAAGTCAAGGAGAGGCCTTGAGATATCCATGGCACGCCGGACAAGTCTGCCACGCACACCAACCGTCAATGTTGGGTGTTTAGATAGGCTGGCAAATTAGCAGTCGAGGAGCAGGGCAAAGGACCACGTAGTGACGACGATGAGGAGACCCACGGTCCAAACAATGGAGGTCAAAAGTAGTTCCCTCGAGTGGTAAAAACTGTGAACATGATATATGTCACACATATATCAAAGAAGGAAAGGAAACACGCCCTTCAGGAGATCTACGCCGTGTAGAGCGTGTACCCCCAAACTTCAACCCATGGTCGGTTTGCCCGATAACCTTCGATCGCAGGGACCATCCGACCAGTATCCGTCACGGAGGTTTGGCTTCCCTGATCCTAGATCCCATCATTGATGGATATCACCTCACCAAAGTCCTCATGGATGGAGGAAGTAGCCTTAATCTGATATACTCAGATATGGTGAAAAAGATGGGCGTAGATTCATCTAGGATTAAACCCAGTAACACTACCTTCAAAGGAGTGATTCCGGGCGTTGAATCCCGCTACTCTGGCACTATAACACTCGAGGTTGTGTTAGGATCTCCCGATAACTTCCGCAGCAATGACTTGATCTTTGACATTGTAACGTTCCACAACAGCTACCACGTGCTGCTCGGTTGCACAACGTTCGCTCACTTCAACGTCGTTCCCCACTACGCCTACCTGAAGCTCAGGATGCCCGGATCCAAGGGGTTCATCACTGTCAACGGCAACATGAAGCGCTCTCTTCGGACAGAAGAACACACCACGGCCCTAGCAGCCGAATGCTAATATGACAACGAAGCCCCAGGGTCCCAATCTGCCTCCAAGACGTGATAGGTGGGTAAGCGATCTTGAGCCCAATCCGACCTGCCAGCTCCACCTCCCACTCAGAACAAATAGGGACATGATCACCATAGCACGGCACAGCTACCCATCAGGTATGTCCCTCGAAGACACAATTTTGCTCTTAAAATACCATGGGTTGTTGTGGGGATCTACTTCCGAGGACTGGATATCTAGTTTAACCAAACTACAGTCCAATCTCTTTTTCGGCCTGAGGAGAGATCCCATTAAGGATCTACAAAGTGTCATGCCGACACAACCTACGGCGGCTTCTCACGACCCCCTCAAGGTCCGTCCACCAAGCAGCAACCACCCCCAAGAAGTTCCACAACTCCCCTCTTGAGGGCAATAGCACGCAGTAGGGCTCAAGGAGGACGTCAAGCAACCCATCAAGGACCCCGAATAAAAATGCTCTCATGTAAAAGATTGATTTTCCTTTTTTCCCTTTCACGACAAGAATTGCCTGTAATATCCGCCTCGGCATTAGGAATCATAAGATTATTACATATGCCCCTACTTTCAGTACTTCTATTACACAACTTGTTTTTCCGCATACCTGCGTCATATAAACAATTTGTCCAATTACATGATAGGTGTAATAAGCTGACAGACCGGGGGCTGGGGTATAATTAAAACATCACAAACATGACCCCATTACTGTGCTTGCCCCTTTATGTTCCGCCAGTTTAGCTAAAAGGGCGAAAGGGAGAACCATTGCGATTGTATCCCTAGCTGGCCTGGCGAACACCTTAGTGGAGAAAGACGAAAATTGACTGGCATAATAAGTGAGAGCCAGTCTGCGATCTGAGCTAAGTGTCGAACTAAGAATCGATGGATATTCTTCCATGTCATACGAAGGGTTTGTACCTTTCCAAGCCATGTGGTACTAGTCTCAAGCTTTGGCCGAACAGACTACCACAAAACACTGGGGGCTTGTCACGATCCCCCGCATTTGAGCTCCTCAGGCTAAGTAAAAGCAATAACGCAAAATAGTCTGATTGCCTCGTTTCCCTCACTACCGCCTATGGGCACCGATATATCGGCTAAGGACCCAGTGCGAAGGTCAAAACAACCCTCATAGTATCTACATGGGGGCTGAAGCCGACGACTCGCAACTTTCAGATTAAAACGGCCACACATCAGTCAAAATAATACATAATATGATAGTTTCGGGACTAGCATAATAAAAAATAATTTTCTTCATGGTATAATGATAACACCCTCACTCATACATTACATTTTCTGAGCACCGCGTCTCTATAGACTGAGCACCCTCTAATGTGGCACGGAAGTACAGCTCGAGGCATATGTTCCTTCCCGAGAGGCGGGGGCGCGATGGCCATCTCAGTCGGCTTGACCTGGGGCGAGTGCATCACGGTCCGCGCAAAGGCCATCGACGCTCCCTCGGTGCACACCAAACGCTTCATGGCCTCAATCCGTAGCACAGCGTCGCGCAGCTTCTGCAGCCAGCTGAAATAGCTTCTCCGCAGCAGCTCCTTAGGCCATAGTTGGATGCAGAGGTCCTGCAGGGCCGGCTCCGCCATTCTTTACAGCTACTTAATCTGATAGGTGAGAAGGGGATGAGAATTGAGAGTTTCAAACTGCACCCAAAATAGTCTCTCCTCAACATGCCCATCCCGGACTGCGAAGTGCTTCATCGCGTCTGCCGCGCTCCTCGGGAGGTCCGTAAAGGCGCCTGGGGATAGCCACATCCGTGTAAGAAAGGCAAACCTGTTTCCACCAGAGGCACAATGAAGTAAGTATGGCTTACCATCCGCGATCAGCCTGACTTGGCGAATTTCTATTTGCAAGAACCGCCTCACAATGCGCTCAGATTTAAGACCGGAGGTAAGCATGGCCAGCTTGGCTGCCTAGTCCTTGACTCTTTGCTCCAGAGCCTCGCACTTTGCGCTGGCATCCTAGAGCTCCTATTGGACCTTGGCTACTCGAGCCTCATGCCTGTTGCTCTCCACCTTCAGTGAGCTTAGCTCAATGGCTGCCTTATCGGCTGCCGCCTTCTAGTCGGCAGCCTCCTATTTGGCCCCTTCTGAGTTCGTCCTTGAGGTTTTCAACCTCTATGCTTGAAGCTGAAGACATAAGAAGATGAAAGATCAGGACCCAAAATTTGGGATAATCCCCATTAATGAGAAAAGCAATAGACTAAGCAGCTAAATCGACCTTGTATGTCGTCGAACCGTTTGTTCAAACCGTCCAGTTCCTCCTCGAAGCTCTGGAGCTTCTGGTTCAGGTCGGCCAGTTCAAGGGTGTTGGATGCCGTGGGAGAGGACGAGGCCCACAAAAAACAAACTTATACATAAGCAGGAGTTCGGGTTATTCGATGTCGAACTATATGACTCTGTTTCTAGGACCCCCGGGCGAGTTTTTCAAACTCACTCATGGCTCGGGGGATACTATGCCAATAAGGAATTAATGACCATATAAACAAAATTCATCCTTATGAAAAAGAGCACGTCTTACCTTAAAGCCTGCCAGTAAACCACTAAAGGTTTCCTTCAGTCCGCTGTCGACGGACTGAATACTTTTTAGAACCGCACCCATAAGGGTGCGGTGATCTTTGGCAATGGATCAGTCAGAAAATGCCTCCTCCATCATGGCTGGCCACCCGGCCACGGTTCGCTCTGTCGTGGGCGGCACCGGCAGTGGCACTTCTCCTCCCACTCCTTCGGGAGGCAGGGTCGACTGATAACCCACAAGTATAGGGGATCTATCATAGTCCTTTCAATAAGTAAGAGTGTCGAACTCAACAAGGAGTAGAAGGAAATGACAAGCGGTTCTCAGTAAGGTATTCTCTGCAAGCACTTTAATTATCGGTAACAAATAATTTTGTGATAAGATAATTCGTAACGGGTAGAAAGTAACAATTGTAAATAAGGTGCAGCAAGGTCGCCCAATCCTTTTTATAGCAAAGGACAAGCCTGGACAAACTCTTATATAAAGCAAAGTGCTCCCGAGGACACATGGGAATTTATGTCAAGCTAGTTTTCATCATGCTCACTTGATTTGCGTTCGCTACTTTGACAATTTGATATGTGGGTGGACTGGTGCTTCGGTGTTGTCCTTACTTGGACAAACCTCCCACTTATGATTAACCCCTCCCGCAAGCATCCGCAACTACGAAAGAAGAATTAAGATAAATCTAACCATAGCATGAAACGTGTGGATCCAAATCATCCGCTTACGAAGCAACGAATAAACTAGGGTTTAAGCTTCTGTCACTCTAGAAACCCATCATCTACTTATTACTTCCCAATGCCTTCCTCTAGGCCCAAACAATGGTGAAGTGTTATGTAGTTAATGTTCACATAACACCACTAGAGGAGAGACAACATACATCTCATCAAAATATCAAAGGAATACCAAATTCACATGATTACTTATAACAAGACTTATCCCATGTCCTCAGGAACAAATGTAACTACTCACAAAACATGTTCATGTTCATAATCAGAGGAGTATTAATGATGATCAAGGATCTGAACATATAATCTTCCACCAAGTAAACCAACTAGCATCAACTACAAGGAGTAATCAACACTACTAGCAACCCACAGGTACCAATCTGAGGTTTTGAAACAAAGATCTGATACAAGAGATGAACTAGGGTTTGGAGAGGAGATGGTGTTGGTGAACATGTTGATGGAGATTGACCCCCTCTCGATGAGACGATCGTTGGTGATGATGAGGGCTTCGATTTACCCCTCCCAGAGGGAAGTTTCACCAGCAGGATCTGGAGCTCTAGATTGGTTCTGCCCAAGTTCCGCCTCAAGATGGCGGGGCTTCGTCCCGAAAGGTCTCTTGTGATTCTTTTCTCGACGAAACCCTCCATATAGCAGAAGATGGGCACCGGAGGGCTGCCAGGTGGGCCACAAGCTCGCTAGCCGCGGCCAAGGGGTGGCCACGGCCAGCAGACTTGTGGCTCCCTGGTGGGCCTCTTGATGTATTTCTTTCGCCCAGTATTTTTATATATTCCAAAATAATTCTTCGTAGATTTTCAGGACTTTTGGTGTTGCGTAGTATAGGTATCTCTGATTTTCTCCTTTTCTAGTCGAAAATTCCAGCTGTCGGCATTCTCCCTCTTCATGTAAACCTTGTAAAATAAGAGAGAAAGGCATAAGTATTATACCAAAATGTGTAATAACAGCCCCGTAATGCAATAAATATCAATATAAAATCATGATGCAAATGGACGTTTCAACTCCCCCAAGCTTAGACCTCGCTTGTCCTCAAACGGCAGCCGAAATCAATAAATATGCCCACATGTTTAGAGATAGAGGTTTCAATAAAATAAAATACGGACATGAAGGCATCATGATCATCTTTAGAACAGCAATATATTTTGACATATAATTTCTTATGCTAAAGTAACAATTCATTCATAATGGCAAGTATGAATCAAGAACTCTATTGAGAACTGACAAACTATGATCTCAGTCATTGAAGCAATTCCAATTTATTATAACGTAGGAAAGTGTCAATATAAGAGCTTGTAAAGCAAACCCACATAGTCAATCATCTTTTAGTGTTTCACAATTGCTAACACTCACAAGGTACCTATGAGTTCAAAGTTTCAATTGGACACAGAGAAAGATAGGGGCTTATAGTGTTGCCTCCCAGCTATTTACCTCAAGGATAACGTCAATAGTAATAACTCATGCTCACCCACTTCCGAGTGTATATATGTGCCTAGATCATACCCCAACATGTGGCACTTTCCAAAAGATAAAGGCGAAAATAACGAAGGTGATTGAGATCACCATGACTCTTGCATAAAGGTAATACTAGAAAATAAAAGTAACAGATAGGCCCTTTGTAGAGGGAAGCAGAGGTTGTCATGTGCTTTTATAATTGGATGCACAATCTCTTAATGCAAAAGAACGTCACTTTATATTGCCCCCTGTGATAGAGAACTTTATTATGTAGTCCGTCGCTTTTATGTCTTCCCTATCACAAGTTCATATAAAGTTTATTTTCCTCACACTAATAGATCACACATATTTAGAGAGCAATTTTTATTGCTTGCACCGATGACAACTTACTTGAAGGATCTTATTCTATCCTTAGGTAGGTATCGTGGACTCTCATGGCAAAGCTGGGTTAAGGGTGTTTGGATGCACAAGTAGTATCTCTACTTCGTGTAGATGTTTTGGCTGATATGAGGTGGAAGCAAGCGACACATAATGAGGGATCTATAACAATATAACTTATATTCGGAGATAAGCAAACATAAACCATTATGTTGTCTTTCTTGTCCAACATCAAATTCTTAGCATATAATATTTTAATGAGTGCTCACAATCATAAAAGATGTCCAAGATAATATATTTATATGTGAACCTCTCTTTCTTTATCACTTCCTTTTAATTGCCCCAATGACCAACAACTATGTTTATCAATCCACAACAGGTTTCAATCGACATACTTTTTATACGTGAAGTCATCACTCCCCATAAGATGTTCATATGTACTCTTTGCTTTTATTCTACACTTCTTTCTATTTCATCTTTCTCAAGATTAAAATCATACCAAGCAAGGCCCTCAACTCAAAAGCACTTTTCATTATATAACTCATGGACTTGCTTACATAGGGGAATCATAAAACAAAGACTCAAAGCTAGATCACACGAAAACTTTATTCTACTAGATCAAGATATAACCAAAAGGATTGAACTAAGAAAAGATGATAAAAAGAAAAAGAAAAATAAAAACGAAAGATGTGGTGGTGATACGATACTGGGGCACCTCCCCCAAGCTTGGCACAAGCCAAGGGGAGTGCCCATACCCATGTGTTTAGTTGTCTGGCTTCGGAGGTGATTATGTGGGAGTTGTTGATGAGGTTGGAAGCTTGTCCTCCATCTTCCAAGGCATAGGCTCACCATCACAGAAGAATGAACGAGTCTCTGGAATCCTCAAATCTGCAGCCAAACTCATTCTCTTAAATCTATATTCATACTCATAGTTTTGGTTTGGCATGTCGTAGATCTGGGCTTGGAGGTGCTCGATTCTCTCGTAAAGCTTGAAGATGTGATCCACAACGTCATTGGCGTCCAGCTTATGTTTATGGCACTAGTAGAATGTCTGTCTGTAGTCCCGGTTGGGATGGGTCTTTAGTATCGGTTCCCCAACCGGTACTAAAGGGTCGGGACTAAACGTCCAGACCTTTAGTACCGGTTGGCCCACGGACAGGCACTAAAGGCCCACCACGTGGCTGCCTGCGTGGGCTGGTGGTGGAGGACCTTTAGTACGAGTTGGTGATACCAACCGGTACTAAGTGTTCTATTTTTTTGTTTAGCTTTTAAATAGGTTTTAATTTTCCTCTCTATTTTCTGTGTTTTCCATCCATTTCAAATTTATTTTACGGTGCTACATATTGTAAACAGTACACAAGTTGATGCGTATATATATATATATATATATATTTATATATATGTGTGTGTTTGTGTGTGTGTAATGTAATATACAATATATCATACACGGTATATATACAAATGGAATTACACATCCATATATATTTTGGACTTATAAATTAAGGCCCAAAACCCGGACGGGACTAGCTAGCTAGTGCTCCGGATGAAATCTCAGTTTTCTACTACTGATTTGCTGGCATTATTGAGGTGACGGTAAGGAATAGTGCTTTGCCTTTACATCAATGACATGTCGAAGAAGAAATCCCGCAAATTCCTCTTGAAGTGCTACAAAGGGTTTCTCGGGTGAGAGCTTCGACATCATTTGCCAAACCTCGAGTTGTCTTTCACGTGCTCTTCTGCGACGTATACGGCATTTGGACTCGATGCGAATGTTCTCGCAGAGGAAGTATCTACATAAATTTGTCCCCTGTGGATGCTTCGCGCACTTTGCAAAAGAATAGAATTCAATAAGATAATTAATAACCAAGCATGATAATGGTATTGAAACTAGAATTAAAGAGATGCGTGGACCTAGTAGTACTACTTAATTACCTGAATCTTTTTCCACTTCAGCTTCGGTTTCCATTGACGACTATGATGGGTTTTTTTCAATCATCTTTTTACAAAAACTACGCGGCAAAGAAAAATAACAAAAGAGTTATTATAATTACTTTTGATATCTGGAAATAATGAAAGAAAGCGAGGTCGATAAAGATTGAAATTACCGTTCTATCATAAAATACAAGTCCACGTATGATTGCTCTAGTGTATCTAGTGAGTCGTACACTTGAACAAGTCCATCCGAGAGGATAATATTTAGGAGAATATAGTTGTCTCTACATAGAAGTTTATATCATTAAGCAGGCATGCATATAACTCATCAGCTACACTTGACAACGAGCTAGTAAGCAAAAAATAAAATTTGTAGTATACAAGAGAGTAAACACTCACCCCATGTTGTAAGGAAATATTATAGTAGATTTGGTATTCATTGGTGCCTCTAGAAAATTTTCCAAGATATCTTCTGTGTCCTTGGCATAATGTTTTACCACATGACCATGAACGGTATTTGGGTCGATGAACCCAATGTCATCGATTCCCTCTTGTTTCAATTCACACATCTTCAATCTTCATAATAGCATAGAAAAGAACCTATATAATGAGGATAAGCCAATGAACGATATCTTAGCTAGAGACTTAAATTATTAAAGATATAAATCACTTATAGATAATAGCAACTGATGAGAGTTTTGTCGATAGAGTCCATGTGGTATAACTGGAAAAGTTCTGAGAATTCAAGACATATGTCACTTTAGATTTTGAATTTTTTTCTCTGTCATATTTATTTTTCCCTTTATATTCGACGAGAAGCCAAATGGGACCTTGATACTGAGAAGGCATTCAAAAAAGATTTCCGTCTCTTCTTTCGTAAGAGCATAGCTGGCAGGGCCTTGATATTGCTTTGGAGGCATGCCGTCTTTTTCGTTAATTCTTTGCTTGTCCTCACGTGCCTCCGGTGTATCTTTTGTCTTTCCATACACGCCCAAGAAGCCTAGCAGGTTCACACAAAGATTCGTCATCATGTGCATCACGTCGATTGCATTGCGTACCTCAAGGGCTTTCCAATATTCAAGTTCCCAAAATATAGATTTCTTCTTCCACATGGGTGCATGTCCGTTGGCGTCATTCGGAATAGATTGTCCGCCAGGACCCTTTCCAAAGATTACTTGTAAATCCTTGAGCATATCAAATATATATTCACCAGTACGGAGGACAGGTTTCTTCCGGTTATCTGGCTCACCTTCGAAATGGTTGCCTGCCTTTCTTAAGATATGCTTGATCGGTAGAAATCGACGATGTCCCAGGTACACATTCTTCTTATATTTATCCAAATATATACTTTCATTATCATCTAAACAGTGCATGCATGCATTGTATCCCTTGTTTGTATGTCCTGAAAGGTTACTAAGAGCATGCCAATCATTGATGGTTACAAACAGCAATGCTCGTAGGTCAATTTCCTTCTATGTGTGCGCTTCCCACACACGTACACCTGGTTTTCTCCGCAACTGTAGAAAGTTCATCAACTAGTGGCCTGAGGTATACACCAATGTCGTTGTCGGGTTGCTTAGGGCCTTGGATGAGCATCAGCATCGTAATGAACTTCCACTTCATGCACAACCAAGGAGGAAGGTTGTAGACACATAGAGTCACGGGCCAGGTGCTATGACTGGAGCTCTGCTCACCAAAAGATTCATGCCTTCTGTACTAAGACCAAACCATAAGTTCGTTGCGTCAGCTATATAGTCCTTGAACTCCCTCTCGATTTTTCTCCACTGCGACCCATCAGTGGGTGCTCTCAACATCCCGTCTTTCTTACGTTCTTCTTTGTGCCATCGCAACAACAACTTGGCATGCTCTTTGTTTTGGAACAAACGTTTCAACCGTGGTATTATAGGAGCATACCACATCACCTTGGTAGGAACCTTCTTCATGTGGTGTTCGCCCTCCACATCACCAGGGTCATCGCAGGGGATCTTATAGCGCAGTGCACCGCATACCGGGCATGCATCCAAATTCTCGTACTCCTCACCGCGGTAGAGGATGAAGTCATTAGGGCATGCATGTATCTTCTGCACCTCTAATCCTAGAGGGAAGACAACCTTCTTTGCTTCGTATGTACTTTCAAGAAATTCGTTATCCTTTGGAAGCATCTTCTTTATCATTATTAGCAATTCTTGAAATCCCTTGTCAGTTACACCATTCTTCGCCTTCCATTGCAGCAATTCCAACGTGGTACCTAGCTTTTTCTGGTCATCTTCACAATTTGGATACAAGAATTTCTTGTGATCCTCTAACATGCGCTTCAACTTCAACCTCTCCTTGTCACTTTCGGAGTTTCTCTTTGCATCAGCAATGACCTGACCCAAATCATCAGCGGGCTCATCTGATGCCTATTCTTATGCTTCCCCCATTGATGCATCTTCTTCAGCTTCCCCCATTGTTGTATCGGTGAAAGGATAGTTGTCATCATCCTCTTGTTCTTCATTGTCTTCCATTATAACCCTTCTTTCTCCATGCTTGGTTCAACAGCTATAGCCAGACATGAAACCGGACTTCAGCTGGTGGTAGTGAAGGGGTTTTGAGGTAGAGTAATTCCTATCATTCTTACAGTCACGACATGGACAACATATGAAACCATTCTGCTTGTTTGCCTCAGCCACACGAATAAAATCATGCAGGACATTAAGGAACCCTGGACTTAGTCGATCATCGTACATCCATTGCCGGCTCATGTTCACTACACAACATCGAAGCGACCAAATTAATACAACTTCATCATCACATTCCAACCAAAGTAGAGCTAGTAGTGACCAAATGTTATTACTACGAATAATAGATACTTATAGTTCATACATACATCTCATAAAACAACATCTAAAACATGTAAATGCAATAACAAATCCGATCATAATCGCAACTAAGGTAACAATTGAGCCAATGGCATAATGATACCAAGCCTCTTTATCAATGGAATATTTTCTAATCTTTCTAAGCTTCAAGCGCATTCCAGCCATCTTGTTCTTGTGATCATCCACGATATTGCCAACATGAAACTCCAATACCATCTTCTCATCTTCAGTTCTTTTCAATTTTTCTTTCAAATGATCAATTTCTTTTTCAGCTTGTGTTAACTTCTCGAGCAGAATTGCATAGTCGGTTGGAATTTCTGGTTCAACTACTTCCTATAGATAAAAACATCTACGTCAATTTGGTGGCATAATTAATTGTCATAGACATTAGATGATGTGTGAAATACTTATAAAAGATAACAACATATCACATCTGAATCATAGACTGGACGAGGGCCGACGTGGGTGGATACCATAACCATGACACTATAGAATAACTAACAATAATACAAGTAAGTAAATCGTACACGCAGCTATCTAAATCATACCAGTAAAAAAATTAACAAAAAGGTTTTAAGAAGAACAAGTGGCTCACCAAGGTGGTCGGTGCCGTGACGAGACGGTGCGGACGATCAAGGGTGGTTAGGACGGGGATGGGAAGGCACCAAATAAACCACACTACACACATGCAACCTAACAAGTTAATTTGAGCTCAAATTGCATATAAATCGAATAAACTCCCACATAATGATCACTCCCCCAAAACCTAGCGAAAACCCACAAATCACATATCTTTGAGCATACCACAAGCTAATCTAGCAATGAGAGATGAAGGGGCAAAGTTGCTAACCTTTGTGAACACTTGTATAGATGGGGTGCCTTCAAATCTTGACAAATGCTTGGTAAAATGGAGGATGAGCTTCGAGCAAGAAGAAGAACAGGGGAGAAAACAAAGAAATGAGAGCCCCTTCGATCGGCTGCGGACGAAGCATACATATTGGAATTATTTAGTACCGGTTGGTGACACTAACCGGTACTAAAGGGAAACCTTTATACCGGCTCGTGCCACCAACCGGTACTAAAGAGGCACGCGAGGCCCAAGTCTGACCAAAAGCCTGCCACCCCCCCTTTAGTACCGGTTCATGACACGAACCGGTACTAAAGGTCCCTTACGAGCCGGTACTAAAGGTCGCCCTGCTCCTAGCCGTTGGGGCCAACACGAACCGGGACTAATAGCCTCTGTAGTACCGGCTCGTAACCAAACTGGGACTAATGCGTCGGACGAAAGGTCTGTTTTCTACTAGTGTGGGTAAAATCCGCGATCATCATCTGATTAGCATCAAGTCCCCATTCCACCATCCCTTGGCACTTGAAGACCTACTGCTCCATTGGTTTGAGCGTTGTCTCCATGCTTCCGGTTTTCTTTGGCCCGTCCACATCACAGATGTGCAGCACCCCCTCACGCACCTCAATGGTTTGAGGGTGTTGCAGAACCTCCGCAAGGTAGGGGCTGATGGCCTTCTCGGAGAGCTTGTCCTTCGAAACACTTGGGGACGCCATGTTGACCTACATTTGCTGCAAAAACAGCTCAAAAGAGAAAATGGGAGGTACTGTCGTGATACGGGAGTCAAAACCTTCGGGATATTATATAATCAATTTTTACCGACCCGAAGGAGTATTCCACAAGAAAACGGAGTCCGAGTGGTGCACGAGGTGGCCACAAGCCCTAGGGCGCGTCCAGGGGGTGGCCGCGCCAAGCAGGCTTGTCGCCTCCTCGTGCACTATTCGGACTACTTTAAATTTTCCTAATTTTTTAAATATTCCAAAACAGGTGAAAATTGCCATAGAAAATGTTTTGGAGTCTTTTTACCTACCGTATCATGTACCTATTCCTTTTCGGAGTCTCAAACATTCTGGTAAGTCTCCCTAATGTACTCCTCCGGAGTTATGGTATTGATGATGTTGGTTTCAACATTTATGGGAGTACCTGAGATATAATGTTTGATTCTTTGACCGTTCACCACCTTCAGGTGTGTGCCTTCGGTGTTGTTAATATTCATGGCACCGGAAAGGTATACCTCTTCGATGATGTAAGGACCTTCCCATTTGGAGAGAAGTTTTCCTGCAAAAAATCTTAAACGAGAATTGTATAGCAAGACATGATCACCTACATTGAATTCATGCTTTTGTATCCTTCTATCATGCCATCTCTTAACCTTTTCTTTAAACAACTTAGCATTCTCATATGCTTGGATTCTCCATTCATCAAGTGAGTTAATATCAAATAACCTCTTCTCACCGGCAAGTTTGAAATCATAATTGGGCTATTTTGTTGCCCACTAAGCCTTATGTTCTAGCTCTATAGGTAAGTGACATGCTTTACCATAAACCATCTTATACGGAGACATACCCATAGGATTTTTGTAAGCAGTTCTATAAGCCCACAATGCATCATCAAGTTTCTTAGACCAATTCTTCCTAGATCTATTAACAGTCTTTTACAAAATCAATTTAATCTCTCTATTGCTCAATTCTACTTGACCACTAGATTGAGGATGATAAGGAGATGCAATTCTATGGTTAACATCATATTTAGCGAGCAATTTACGAAAAGCGCCATGAATAAAATGTGAACCACCATCAGTCATCAAATATCTAGGGACTCCAAATCTAGGGAAAATAACTTATTTAAGCATTTTAATAGAAGTGTTATGATCAACGCTACTAGTTGGAATAGCTTCTACCCACTAAGTGACATAATCAACAACAACTAGAATATGAGTATACCCGTTGGATTGTGGGAAAGGCCCCATATAATCAAAGCCCCAAACATCAAATGGTTCGATAACAAGAGAGTAATTCATAGGCATTTCCTAACATCTACTAATATTACCAATTGTTCATCATAGGATAAGACAGACTTACGAGCATCCTTGAAGAGAGTAGGCCAATAAAACCCAGATTATAGTACCTTGTGTGCAGTTCTATCTCCAGCGTGATGTTCTCCGTAGGCTTCAGAGTGACACTGGCATAAGATATGTTTTTGTTCATGCTCAGGTACACAACATCTAATAATACCATCTACTCCTTCTTTATAAAGATGTGGGCCATCCCAAAAGTAATGCCTTAAATCATAGAAGAACTTTTTCTTTTGTTGGTATGTGAAACTAGGAGGTATAAATTTAGCAACAATGTAATTGGCGTAATCAGCATACCAAGGAGCATTATGTGAAGTATTCACGAAAGCTAATTGTACATGAGCAATGCTATCATCAATAGGTAGTGGGTCATCAAGAACATTTTCTAACCTAGACAAGTTATCCACCACAGGGTTATCAGCACCCTTTCTATCAATGATATGCAAATAAATTCTTGTAGCAGAAGGACCCACCTAATAAGTATAGGTTTAGCATCTTTCTTCTCCATAAGGTATTTAACAGCAACATGATCGGTGTGAACAGTTACTTTGGAATCAACAATATAAGTTCTAAACTTATCACAAGCACACACAACCGCTAGAAATTGCTTTTCACTACTAACATAGTTTCTTTGAGCACTGTCTAGAGTTTTACTAGCATAATGGATAACATTTAATTTCTTATTGAATCTTTGTCCTAGAACAGCACCAATAGCATAATCACTATCATCACACATAATTTCAAAAGGTAGGTTCCAGTCGGGTGGTTGAACAACAGGTGCGGTAATCAAGGCATTCTTAAGAATTTCAAATGCTTCTACGCAATCATCATAAAAAACAAATGGATCATCTTTTTGCAAAAGGTTTGTGAGAGGCCTAGAAATCTTAGAGAAATCTTTGATAAACCTCCTATAGAAACCATCATGACCAAGGATACTTCTTATACCTTTGATATCCGTAGGGCACGACATTTTTTCAATGGCATCAACTTTAGATTTATCAAATTCAATACCTCTTTCGGAGATCTTAAGCCCCAAGACAATACCTTCATTAACCATAAAGTGACACATTTCCCAATTCAACACAAGATTAGTTTCTTCACATCTCTGCAAAACTCGATCAAGGTTGCTCAAACAATCATCAAATGAAGTTCTGTAAACGGAAAATTCATCCATGAAAACCTCAAGAATCTTTTCACAAAAGTCAGAGAATATAGCCATCATACATCTTTGAAAGGTAGTAGGTGCATTGCATAAACCAAAAGGCATATGTCTATAGGCAAAGGTACCGAAAGGGCAAGTAAAAGTGGTTTTCTCTTGATCCTGGCTTTATACTGGTATTTGAGAGAAACTAGAGTAACTATCTAGAAAGCAAAAATGAGTATGTTTGGATAATCTTTGTATCATTTGATCAATAAAAGGTAAAGGGTAATGATCTTTCTTAGTAGCTTTATTTAATTTCCTAAAATCAATTATCATTCTATAACCTGTAACAATTCTTTGCGGGATCAATCCATTTTTATCATTAGGAACAACGGTAATACCTCCCTTCTTAGGTACATTAACATCCCAAACTTTGTAATGTTATAATAATTATTAGAATGATTGTTTACTTGCTTGAGTGATTGAAAGTGAGTGAAAATTTGAAACTTTTTGCAACTTTTGAATGAGAGGGAATAAAATGACTTTCCCATGTGATTTGAATTTCATTTGAAAATATTTGAAATTTAGAAACTTTATTCAACTCAATGATTTTCATGAGAGAGGATAAAAGGACTTGTTCAAATTATATGAAATATGAGTTGGAAGTTTAAAAGAAGATATGAAAACTATTTGAGAATTTTTCTCATATGGAGTTTCACTTCCATATTTGAATTCCCTATTTGAATTTGTAAGCATTCAAGCCCTTGACAAAGTTTTGAGAGGAGTAACATGACACTCCAAACCAGGGGTATTTTTCTGAAGTATTTGAACCATAAAACCCATGGGGTTATTTGAAAAATATTTGCAAAAAGAAATAAATCCAATTGGGCATTTTCTGGAAAAACATTTTTTAAAAATATTTGTTTTGGCCGTAGAAAAATGTCCATATTCTTGCATTTATTCTCCTGATAACTTATATATATAGGAATTTAATTTTTGGATTTGATTTCATCCTCCAAATCATATTTCCTTTCTCTGTTTTTAAATAAAAGGAAACAAATACCTTTAATAGGAAACGTACCGAGCCCATTAGGAAAGAATCGGCCCACGTCTTTATTAGCCAAATCTGAATCTCCTCTGGATCGACCGCCCGATGCCTTTCCTTTCTCTCCCTCTCTCTAATGCGTGGACCCACTATCCGACCAAATCCCGTCGCGGTCATCTCTTTCCTTTTCCCTCTCCTCTTTCCTTTCCGTCGCCGGCAAGATCGAATCCGCTGCGTATTTTCCTCCCTTTCCTTTCCCCGAGCACCTAGAGACCCCTATATAAACCCACGACCTCCCCTCTGTCCATTTTTGCCCGAAACTCCATGAACCCATCACCAGAGCCGCCACACCACCACCCTCGCCGGAGTAACCTCTTCACCCGAAGCTCCCCGAGCTCCTGCCCATCGACTCCATCACCCCCTCGCCTCTCCGACGCCACCAGCCATCCCCGGAGGATCCCCGCCGTTGATTGGAGGCCACACCATCGCCGGAGGACCGCCGGAACACCCCCACGTCGACCACGCCATCTCGGACCTCGCCGGAACTTTGCCGGAGCCGTCAAACCCACGGTGAGCCTCTCCACCCCCTCTCCATCGTAGGATCTAGATCGGACGCATAAGATTAGAAGTTTTAAATCCCGAAACGTTTTTCTTTAGGTTTCGGCCGTCCGCTAGTTAGTCACTGCAGGACACCCACCGTAGTTATCAGTAGTTAAAGTTTGAGAATTTTTAGAATAAATTTGATTAGGGTTTTAACTAGAAACAGAATCTGATTTGTTCCTATTAGTTTAATTAGTTTGAATTACTTTGTTTTATTTAGAAAATCTAATTTGATTTAACTTATGTTTAGATTTAGTTCTGTTGTTCTAACTTTAGGAAGTTACTTGCTGTTAACAAAAAAATAATTTGTGTAGTTTATTAAATAATTATTATAGGAATCTCAACTCTTTTTCAAATAGGTTTATTTTGTTATAAAACAAACTAGTTAGTAACAGTTTATTCCAACAAAGTTTTATATAATTAAATTCTGTTTTCTAAGAAAAAAATTTAGTAATCTTTTCTGTTAAGGAATGTTTTGTTAATAAAAATAATTTAGTTTTGCTCTATTATGATAGGAAACTATATTATTTTTCATTAGGTAATGTTTTATAAAACAACTTAGTATTAGTAGAGATTATTTTCACAAAAGTGTTAAATGATTTAATTCTGTTTTAAAATAAATATTTTTTACTAATTCTTTTCTGTTAACTTAGTTGTTTCATAATTTGTTTTTCTTTTAGTTTATGGTTGTGCTTGTAGTTAAGTTCATTAGGCAAACACTTATGTTGTTTAGGATAATGTTTTCATATGTTTACTTGTTCTTCACAAGTAATTATTTTTGTGAGTAAAATTATTTACTAAAATAATTCTGTTACATTTTACTTTGTTAATGTTTTGGTACTATTGAAAATAGTTCTTTGTAGGGGAAAACTACTTTAGTGGCTTTTATGAAAACTTTCTTGATTTTAACTTTTGTCTTAAGTATTTCCTTCATCAACCTTGTTGCTTTTGTTCTTGTGTTTACCTTGTGATTGTTAGAATTGATTGCTAGTATGATTGCTTGTATGAATGCAATGTTTGTAATATAGATTTTCATCGGAGAGTGACGAATTGTCTATCAAGTTATTTTCTGAGAGCAATCTTTATCTTCATCAACAGTACAGGCAAGTTCACGTTGACCATCTATTTCATACCTATGTTTTTATTGCATGTAGTGACATCATTCAACACATCCCTCCCATAGTGTTATTGAAATTCTTGTAGTTGAGTAGAATGCATGAGGTAGGAACCCACCACTGGTTACTAAAGCCCAGGGAACATTAGTTACTTTTATGTTATGCTAAAGTAGACGGGGTTTGGTATGAGTGTTCGTGAGTGGTGTGAAGAAGGACTCTACGTCAAGACGACAACTTCATGAAGACATCTTCAATACCTCAAGACTTCGAGACTCGAGAAGACAAGTTTTCAATACACACTACTGGGTGAAGGATGGAATTGATGGGCATCCCTGGAGAAACCAGTGGATGGCCGTGATGCATGGAGAAGCGCCATGACATCTTGCGGAAAGCTTCACCCAGACTCAAAGAGAAGGATAAATACTTCATGCCCGGAAGCTTACCTGTGTAGCCACAAGTCATTATGGGCTCGGGCTTGGTTGATCTTTGTTGTGACTCTGCTGGGCAGTGCTACGAGATGTAGTCGACGTTAGGATTGGATGGGCACTGTCGGACAGTCAGGGAAGCACTCTGAAAGACCATGTTTCTTTCATCTTGTTCTCAAACACCAGGCAGTGCGAGGACTTACCAGGAGGGAAAGAATCTTGTGGGTAAAGTACACAACACTCTGCAGAGTTAAACCTAATCGATTAGTCGTGTCCACGGTTACGGACAATTTGAGCCTCTAGACTTGGATCTATCTCTGAACTCTCAACACTGGACTGATAACTTAATTGTGGGCAACTTAAGATACTTGAGGGCATTCAGACATTGGTTGGCGGAACCATGTCATGATAGGTGATTCCATAGTGATATTCCTGATATTCCTTTTGTTGTAGGAAAATAAAATCAGCTTTTACGCAAAAACTTAGACACAGAGCCACAAAGCCTTTGCATATAGAATAGTCTTTATTCTTCTGTTCTACTATGGTGATCTTGCCAGTACATTCAATGTACTGACCTATATGGCTGCAACGTATTATGTTGCAGATTCTCTTCTACGATGGGTAAGAGTACGATTCAGGGTTACGGTCCGCACTCAACTTGCCGTTGGTGTTATTGGGACTCCACTCCCGTTGACTATATCCGCTGCTATTTTAAGGTATATGTCAGTTTTACGTTGTTACATGTGATTGCACTTTGATATATACATTGATGTACTGTGTGTGCCAGCATACTGATCCAGGGATGGCACAGAACACACAGAGGCTTGACTCGTTTTGAGTCGGGTCGCTACAGGTACACAGTGCATGGGACTAACCCACCTACTATCAGGAACAGGATAAATTATACCTACCTCCAGAATATTTAGTACTTCTTTTCTTACCACTTCTTTCATCTTAGGGTTCAATCGTCGTTGGTGATCAATAAGTGGTTTGGCATCATGCTCCATATTAATTTTATGCTGGCATAGAGTGGGACTAATGCCCTTAAGATCATCAAGAGTATAGCCAATAGTAGCATGGTGCTTCCTCGGAGTTTTCAATAATTTATTTTCTTCATGCTCTGAAAGGTTAGCACTAATAATAACAGGATATATCTCTTTTTCATCAAGATAAGCATATTTCAACGTATCAAGTAATTGCTTGAGCTCAAACACGGGATCACCCTTGGGTGGAGGAGGATCAGGATCCCTAAGTATTTCAACAGGTAAGTTATGTTTCCAAATAGGCTGCTGCTCAAAGAAAATTTCATCTATTTCATTCCTCTCATTCATATGCATATCATTTTCATGGTCTAGCAAATATTGTTCTAAGGGATCAGTAGGAGGCACAACAATAGAAGCAAGACCAATAATTTCATATTTACTAGGCAATTCCTTTTCGTGGGGTTGTCTATGAAATTTAGAGAAATTAAACTCACGGGACACATCCCCAAAGCTCACAGTAACTATTTCTTTTTCACAATGAATCTTAGTATTAACAGTATTCAAGAAGGGTCTGCCAATTATAATGGGACAAACATTATCTTGTGGGGAACCAAGAACAAGAAAATCAGTAGGATATTTTACTTTCCCACACAAGACTTCGACATCTCTAACAATCCCCATTGGTGCAATAGTGTCTCTATTAGCAAGCTTTATAGTAACATCAATATCTTCTAGTTCAACTGCTGCAATATCATGCATGATTTCTTCGTATAAGGAATAGGGAATTGCACTTACGCTAGCACCCATATCACATAAGCCATGATAACAATGGTCTCTTATTTTAACAGAAACAATAGGCATGCCAACAACTGGTCTATGTTTATGCTTAGTATCAGGTCTAGCAATTCTAGCAGCTTCATCATAGAAATGAATAACTTGCCCATCGATATTATCAACCAAGAGATCTTTAACCATAGCAATACTAGGTTCAACTTCAATTTGTTCAAGGGGTGTAGGTGTTCTAATACAACTCTTACGAACCATAGTTGAAGCTTTAGCATGTTCCTTTATCCTAAAAGGGAAAGGTGGTTTCTCGATGTAAGAAGTAGGGATAACAGTATCAGCATTGTAAGTAATAATTTTCTCTTCAACTTTAATAGGTTCCACTACTTTCACTTCAATGGGAGCATGCTATTTAAACCACTTCTCCTTAGGGAGATCAACATGAGTAGCAAAAGATTCACAGAAAGAAGCTACTAGCTTAGAGTCAAGTCCATATTTAGTGCTAAATTCATGAAAAGCATCGGTGTCCATGAAGGATTTAACACAATCAAACTTAAGATTTATACCTGAATCCTTACTTTTGTCAAGTTCCCAATCTTCAGAGTTGCGTTTAATTCTTTCCAATAAATTCCATTTGAATTCAATATCTTTCTTCATAAAAGAACCAAAACAAGAAGTATCGAGCATGGATTGATCATTACGAGAAAGTCGAACATAAAAATTCTGAATAATAATTTCTCTCGAGACCTCATGATTGGGGCATGAATATAACATTGACTTAAGCCTCCCCGAAGATTGAGCAATTCGTTCTCCTTCATGAGGCCAAAAAATATAATTCCGATCACGATGAACTAGATGCATAGGATAGAACTTCTGATGAAATTCCATTTTCAACCGGTTGTAGCTCCATGATCCAATATCATCACATAGAATATACCATGTCAATGCCTTCTCCTTCAAAGATAAAGTGAAGACCTTCTTCTTGAGGTGATCCTCGGGTAGACCTGTAGGCTTAACTAATCCACAAACTTCATCCACATGGATTAGATGAAAATCAGGATGTAGTGTTCCATCTCCTGCATAAGGATTAGCTAGCAGTTTCTCTATCATACCTGAAGAAATTTCATAATAAATATTTTCAGTGGGTTCAGTAGGTTGAGGGACAACTCTTTGTGTTTCCAGTCGAGGTGAAGATACCCCGAACAAGCCCCTCAAAGTATTACTTTCCATAGTAACAAGTGACAGTAAATTTCAGCACACTATATAAAAAATTTCCTTACCAAGTTCTACTCACCAAAGGTGCTTCACTCCACGGCAACGACGCTAGAAAAGAGTCTTGATGACCCACAATTATAGGGGATCTATCGTAGTCCTTTCGATAAGTAAGAGTGTCGAACCCAATGAGGAGCAGAAGGAAATGACAAGCGGTTCTCACTAAGGTATTATCTACAAGCACTGAAATTATTGGTAACAGATAATTTTGTGTTAAGATCATTCGTAACGGGTAGCAAGTAACAATTGTAAATAAAGTGCAGCAAGGTTGCCCAATCCTTTTTATAACAAAGGACAAGCCTGGACAAACTCTTATATAAAGCAAAGTGCTCCCGAGGACACATGGGAATTTATGTCAAGCTAGTTTTCATCATGCTCACTTGATTTGCGTTCGCTACTTTGATAATTTGATATATGGGTGGACCGGTTCTTCGGTGCTGTCCTTACTTGGACAAACCTCCCACTTATGATTAACCCCTCCTGCAAGCATCTGCAACTACGAAATAATAATTAAGATAAATCTAACGATAGCATGAAACGTGTGGATTCAAATCATCCCCTTATGAAGCAACGCATAAACTAGGGTTTAAGCTTCTGTCACTCTACCAACCCATCATCTACTTATTACTTCCTAATGCCTTCCTCTATGCCCAAACAATGGTGAAGTGTTATGTAGTCGACGTTCACATAACACCACTAGAGGAGAGACAACATACAACCCATCAAAATATTGAACGAATACCAAATTCACATGATTACTTATAACAAGACTTATCCCATGTCCTCATGAACAAATGTAACTACTCACAAAACATGTTCATGTTCATAATCATAGGAGTATTAATGATGATCAAGGATCTGAACATATAATCTTCCACCAAGTAAACCAACTAGCATCAACTACAAGGAGTAATCAACACTACTAGTAACCCACAAGTACCAATCTGAGGTTTTGAAACAAAGATCGGATACAATAGATGAACTAGGGTTTGGAGAGGAGATGGTGTTGGTGAAGATGTTGATGGAGATTGACCCCCTCTTGATGACATGATAGTTGGTGATGACGAGGGATTTGATTTCCCCTCCCAAACAATGGTGAAGTGTTATGTAGTCAACGTTCACATAACACCACTAGAGGAGAGACAACATACATCTCATCAAAATATCGAACGAATACCAAATTCACATGATTACTTATAACAAGACGTATCCCATGTCCTCAGGAACAAACATAACTACTCACAAAACATGTTCATGTTAATAATCAGAGGAGTATTAATGATGATCAAGGATCTGAACATATAATATTCCACCAAGTAAACCAACTAGAATCAACTACAAGGAGTAATCAACACTACTAGCAACCCACAAGCACCAATCTGAGGTTTTGAGACAAAGATCGGATACAAGAGATGAACTAGGATTTGGAGAGGAGATGGTGTTGGTGAAGATGTTGATAGAGATTGACCCCCTCTCGATGAGAGGATCATTAATGATGACGAGGGCTTCGATTTCCCCCTCCCGAAGGGAAGTTTCATCGGCTGGATCGCCCTGGCGAAGCTCTAGATTGGTTCAGCTCAAGTTCCGCCTTGAGACGGTGGCGCTTCATCCTGAAAGGTCTCTTATGATTTTTTTTCTCGACGAAACCCTCCATATAGCAGAAGATGGGCACCGGAGGGCTGCCAGGTGGGCCACAAGCTCGCTAGTCGCGGCCAGGAGGGTGGCCACGGCCAGCAGGCTTCTGGCTCCATGTTGGGCCTCCTGATGTATTTCTTTCGCCCAATACTTTTTATATATTCCAAAATAATTCTCCATAGATTTTCAGGACTTTTGGAGTTGCGCAGAATAGGTATATCAGATTTGCTCCTTTTCCAGTCCAGAATTCCAGCTGCCAGCATTCTCCCTCTTCATGTAAACCTTGTAAAATAAGAGAGAAAAGGCACAAGTATTATACCAAAATGTCTAATAACAGCCCATAATGCAATAAATATCAATATAAAATCATGATGCAAAATGGACATATCATCGACGAAGTGGGAGGCGCTGAAGCCTCTGTGGTCGACCGTGAAGGGAGCCCGGGCAAATTACGACCCCCCCTCCTTATCCGCCAGGAGGGGTTTGGCCTCCTGGACCTAGACAACATCCACTCTCTGCTAGCTCGGCCAGTGCAGACTCCCCATCTGAGACCTATTCGGTCGGGAGCTCGGGTTAGACTGTATCATGAAAGCAATTGATACGTATCCAACATATCTATAATTTTTTATCGTTCCATGCTATTATATTATCAACTTTGGATGTTTTATATGCATGAATATGCTATTTTATATGATTTTTGGGACTAACTTATTAATCCAGTGCCCAGTGCCTGTTCCTATTTTTTCCGTGTGTTTGACCTTTTTCAGATAGGAATATACAAGGGAGTCCAAATGGAATAAAACTTTCACCATGATTTGTTTTGGAAAATATTAAAAATACCTGAAGAAAAATATACCGGAGAGGCGGCCCGAGGAAGCCACGAGCCTGTGACGCGCGTGCCCCCCTGGTTGTGGCTAGGGGGCTCGTGACCTCCTCGAGCCACCTCTTTACGTGTTCTCGACTCCAGACGGCCTTATAAATACTAAAACCCTCAAAAACAGATCAGGAGAGCAAGTTCCACCGCCGCAGACCTCCAGAGCCACCAAAAACCAATCGGGAGACCGTTCCGGCATCCTGCCAGAGGGTAATTCATCGCCGAAGGCCGTCTTCATCAACACCATTGCCTCCCTTGCCTCTTCGATGATGCGTGAGTAGTTCACATCATACCTACGGGTCCATAGCTAGTAGCTAGATGGCTTCTTCTCTCTCCTTGATCTTCAATACAAAGTTCTCCACGATCTTCATGGTGATCTACCCAATGTAATCTTCTTGTGCGGTGTGTTTGTTGAGATCCGATGAATTGTGGATTTATGATCAGATTATCTATGAATATTATTTGAGTCAATTCTGAATTCTTAAATGCATGATTTCATATCCTTGTAAGTCTCTTCGAGTTATAGGTTTCGTTTGGCCAATTTGATCTATGATTCTTGCAATGGTAGAAGTGCTTTGTTTTGGGTTCATACCGTGCGGTGTCCTCACCTAGTGACAGAAGGGGTAGCGGGGCACGTATCGTGTTGTTGCCATCAAGGGTAAAAATATGGGTTTTTTATCATATTGCATGAATCTATCCCTCTACATCATGGCATCTTGCTTAAAGCGTTACTCCGTTTCTTATGAACTTAATGCACTAGATGTATGCTGGATAGCGGTCGATGTGTGGAGTAATAGTAGTAGATGTAGAAAGTATCGGTCTACTTGTCTCGGACGTGATGCCTATATGTATGATCATTGCCTTAGATATCGTCATGACTTTGCGCTATTCTATCAATTTCTCAAAAGTAATTTGTTCACCCACCGTAATACTTGCTATCATGAGAGAAACCACTAGTGAACACTATGGCCCCCGGGTCTATTTTACATATTATATATTCAGATCTAAACATAAAAACACCAAAAATACCTTGCTGCAATTTTATTTACTTATTTATATTTGCTCATTATCACTATCAGATCTCACCTTGCAAGTAATCGTGAAGGGATTGACAACCCCTTTATCGCGTTGGGTGCAAGTTTGTTTGTGTTTGTGCAGGTTCCTTGTTGCTCCATCTTGTTACTCCTACTAGATTGATACCTTGGTTCTCAAACTGAGGGAAATACTTACCACTACCTTGCTGCATCACCCTTTCCTCTTCAAGGGAAAAACCAACACAAGACAAGAATTCTCCTATCAACTTGCCAATTTCTGGTGACGTTATAGAGAAGTAGCAGGAAGAATTTCTGGCGCCGTTGCCAGGGAGTGTTCAAGGGAAGCATATCTACAAGTACCTATCACAAACCCATCTCTTGCATCTACATTATTTGCATCTCGTTTTCCTCTCCCTCATCTAAAAAACAAAAATATCAAAAAAAATTGCCTTTCTTTATTTGCTTGTGTGCCTGTCTGCTTGCTAAGTCACCATGTCTGAAAACACTAAATTGTGTGACTTCTCTAATACTAATAATAATGATTTTATTAGTACTCCAATTGCTCCCGCCACTACTGCAGAATCATATGAAATCAATGTGTTAGTGCATCTAGTGCCCCTTAGTGATTTTGGTGTATTGAAGACTTATAGGTTAAGGTACTAATGTGTTTGTGAGTGTACATAGGCTCTATAAGTCAATGAGAAGTCTGAGATATTTGGAGATTATCGACCCCTAAAAATGTATGTCTTCAAGTGAATACTTTCTCAAGACTTTGGTGAAGACTTTGTGAAGACTTTGAAAATTAAGAAGTTGGTGTGACCTTGAATATATGAATGAGGACTCTGAAACGTGAAGACTCGTTTTCGTAGGTTCATTTCCTTTACTTGAGTCATAGGAAACACTGTACTGTTAAAGGGGGCCGAGGTAATACTAAGGAAGTTTCCAACTGATGCTCAACTCAAAATCCTCAACCTATACAATCCTTCGAGTGAAGCCTTTGGAAATCTCTTACAGCTCAGTCAAGTTCTTCAGTGATAGAGACGTGTTCTTCTGATCTCTGTGGAAATTGATCTGACTGAGGAGTTAGGATTTCGCCAGTGCGAATTGCCTACAAGTGAGGAACATGATATGTCTGAGGACTTTCATTGTTTGAAATTCTGACCATTGCTGTGCTTAGCGCCAGCTGTCCCCATTCACAACTATCCACATAACGGTCATATGATTGGGGGCATTAATGTCATATCATGTCGGCTTGCTCCCTGGCTATAAATAGCCGACCCCCACAACCACTAGCTGGTTGGCTGCTTTGAGAAAGAACTGACACTTGTCATTCAAGAGGATCCCATCCTCCGAGGACTTTGAGTGAAAATCATCAGTGAGGAAAAACCCACAAACAAACCACACAAACCCAAAGTGATTGAGCATCACTGAAGATATTCATGTGTGGAACTGACGCTTGTTACCTTTGAGGATTGTGCATCCTCCAGACGGTTAGGCGTCGTGGTCTAGTGTATCCTGCAGTAAATTGGGGATCACGAAGTGACCTTGGTCTAGAGCATCTAGCAGTAAATTGTGGATCGTCGGGTGACCTATATGTGAGGGTTTTGGAATTCTACCCTGAAGACTTACCACGAGTGTTGGGCGAGGACTGTGTGACCTTAGCTCAAGGAGATTATGGTAAGGACTGTGTGTCCTGGGACTGTGTGTCCTCTGGTTGAAGTACCAGGCCGCTCCAAACCAGACGTATGACTGTCACAGCAGTTGGAACTGGGACATCAAACCATTGTCTTCATCGAGCTCCCTGCTTCTATTTCCTCAACCTTCTTATTCCTCATAAACCTGTTGATGAAATTGATTGTTACTGTTTGAAGAATTTGACTGAAGACTTTCACAAATTCCTCATTTCAAATTCTTCAAGTTACCTTGTTCGTCACTGCTTATCCTGTATCACACTACTCACTATTGTTCATGTTTCATTTCATCATGAAGACTATGCTGTTACTATGTCCATCATGCACTTGAGTACTTAATCCGCTGTTAGTTATTCATCACATTTCAAATTCCTCAAGTGATGAATTTGTAAAAATCGCATATTCACCCCCCTCTAGTCGATATAACGCACTTTCAATTGGTATCAGAGAAGGTACTCCCTTGCTCTGTGTGATTTTGGTTTAACCACCTCGAGTTCTAGTTATGTCGACTGTAGGTATGATCAAGGTTTCCACAGGCTGTCCTACCTTCGATGGGACAGACTACCCCTACTAGAAGAACAAGATGCGTATGCACCTTGAAGCTATTGACAACGATCTCTGGTATGTTGTGGAAAATGGTGTGCCCTCTGTTACTCCCACTATTACTGCTGCTGATGTGAAGAGATTCAAGCAACTCGACTCTCAAGCGAAGAATATCATCTGAGCAAAGGTCAGTATGGCAGAGTGAGTGCTTTGGAGACTGCTAAGCTTATCTAGGATAGGCTGTCCAAATTCAACGAAGGAGTCTCTACTCAACGCGACTCTCGTGTTGATGTTCTTCGCAATCTCTTTAACTGCTTCAAAAGGCTTGACAATGAAAATGTTCAGCAAACTTTTGATCATCTCACTGATATCTCCAATGAACTTCAAGCACTGGGTGCCACTGATATCACTAACCATGAGGTGGTGAAGAAACTGCTAAGATAATTCGATTCCTCATTTGATACTCTGGTTTTGATGATTCAAGAACGTGGAGACTACAAAGCTATTGATCCTGCTGATATTCTGGAAAGACTCAATACTCATGAATTCCAAAAAGCCGAGAAGAGAGACCTCTACGGGCCAAGCTATGGAAGATCTCGTGCCCTGAAGGCAAAAGTAGTTTACTCATCTTAAGAAGAAGATTCTGACAGCAGCCTTGGTGATCCTGAAGAACTAAGTCAGGAACTAGCTATGCTTGTGAGGAAATTCCAGAAGTTCTCAAGGAGAGGTGGATTTGGAAAGTCATCAAGAAGTGGTTTGAGGAAATCAAATTCCTCAGAAGATTACAAGAAGAGAACCTGTCATCGTTGCAAGAAGCCTGGCCACATTATCTCTGACTGTCCTCTCTGGGAAAAAGATTCAAAGAACAAGAAGAAATACAAGGATGATAGTTCTGATGACTCGAAGAGAAAGTATAAATCTTCAAAGTCCTCATCCGCAAAGTCCTCATCCTCAAAGTCCTCAAAGCACAAGAAGAATGGTTCCAGAAAAGCTCGAGCATTCATCGGCAAGGAAATGGATTCTGAGGAAGAATCTGAAGAAGATGAAGAATCTGAGGAGAATTCAGAATCTGGTGTTGCTAGCCTTGCTCTCGCTACCGCTTTCGTCAGCAAGTCCATCTTCAACGATGAAGCACATGTCTACTCCAGCGACTCTGACGTCAGCAATGATGATTATGCTCCTACCTACTGCTTCATGGCAAAAAGCACAAAGGTACAAAAACATCATTCCTCATCTGAATCAAGTGAAGGTGAATCTGATGAATATTTGAAACCCAGCTATGCAAAACTTGTTAAAATTGTCATTAAGCAACAAAGTGCACTTGAAAAGCTTCAGAAAATGCTAGACAAAAGCGATGATCTGTTAAACCATGAAGTGGATCGGACTCAAACTCTGTCTGTCGATCTCAAAAGTCTTCAGACAAAGTATGATAACCTTCAGATTCATCATAATCACCTCTTAGCTGATCATGAGAAGCTTTCTTATGAATTTCTTCAAAGAAAGCAAGATCTTGAGAAACTGAGGGTGTCACATGAGGATCTCCAAAGGGAAAACGATTCCCTACTGGCTCAACAGATCAGTACCGCTCAGGAAGAATTTGCTCCACCTTGTTTGAAATGCATCGAACATGAAACTGCTAATTCTTCACCTGAATGCTCAAATGCTTCTACTGCTGCAAATTCTTCATTCCAGTGGTTTCAAATTCCTTATCTGAGGATACCACAAGTATCACTGATGACAATGCAAGGTTGAAGGAATTGTATGTGACAGGCATGTACAAAAGTCTTAAAGGGCATCAAACCCTTTGCGATGTCCCCAAAAAGAAGATTCTGAACAAGAACCCTAGGAAAGAGGGTATCGCCTTTGTGAGGAAATTCAATGCTGATGGATCCTACTGGACACCGGAGCAGTACCCCAAAACCTCATGGGTTGCTGCAAAAGGACCCCCTGTAGATCCATCCACTTTATCTGGATTTACATGCAATACTTCATATTTCTCTGATGAGTCACTTGACTCCAACTTCAAATTCTTCAAAAATCAGGTTTGTTTGCTACATTTGTTGGAACTAACTGCAGGAATGGCTCTCCATTGAAGAAAATCTGGGTTCCCAAGAGCTACCTACAAAATCTTCAAGTGAATGTCCTCACGACACCACTCTTGAAGAAATGGAACCCCAGATCAAATTCCTCAACTGGTTCAAAGTCCTCACTTGGACCAAATTCCTCAAATGGTCAAAATAATCATTCACGTGCTAATGACTTTGTTTCGCAGGCAAAACCTAATAGTACCGAATATGTGCATTATTCTTCAAACCATTATGTTCACAAGTCCTCAAAGAATTTCTATGCTTATTCATATGAGTACTCTAACCCTCGCCCTGTGAAACGAAGCACACTTGCTTCAATGCCTTCCTTCTCATATGGTGCTCGCAGGTTGATGAACTCTTTGCCACCCCTTGAGATGTGGGTGGTGAAGAAATCAAACTAACATCTTGTGCAGGGTCAGGTTTCCAGATGAAATTGAACATCTGATGAATTTGTTGGAGATCTGAAGAAAATGCTTGAAAGGACGCAAGCTAACCATGATGAAAGGAATTCCTCATTTCCCACATCCTTACTCTACTTGCTTACTATCTTATGTGATGAAATTCTGCCTGATGAAATTGATATCATATTCTTCACTCTGAAGCATATGATTTCGTAAGTTGTACTAATTCATTTGCAAGATGACACTCTAAAAGCTACTAAATGGGTACTTGATAGTGGATGCACAAACCACATGACTGGTGACAAGAGTCTTCTGATGAATTTGCCACTTGCTCCATCTCATCTGAAGCATATCACCTATGCAGACAAAGGAAAAAAGCAAGGTATTGGGACTTGGTAAGGTTGCTATCTCAAAGGATCGAACTATGGATAAGGTGATGCTTGTCGAATCTCTTGGGTTCAATCTTATGTCGGTCTCAATGCTTTGTGATATTGATATGGTTGTCGTATTTGGAAAATATCGATGTGTTGTCATCATGGAATTTGACAATTCCAAAGTCTTCGAAGGCTTTAGGAGAGGAGACTTGTACATTGTTGATTTCTCTATAGGTCCTCAACCTGCCACATGCTTACTTGCAAAGTCCTCAGAAGGCTGTATGTGGCATCGACGACTTGGACATGCATGTTGGAAATATGCCCTAGAGGCAATAATAAATTAGTTATTATCATATTTCCTTATTCATGATAATCGTTTATTATCCATGCTATAATTGTATTGATCAGAGACTTCAATGCATGTGTGGATACATAGACAAAACCATGTCCCTAGTATGCCTCTAATAGACTAGCTCGTTGATCAAAAGATGGTTAAAGTTTCCTAGCCATGGACATGAGATGTCATTTGATAATGGGATTACAACATTAGGAGAATGATGTGATGGACAAGACCCAAACTACGAACGTAGCATATGATCGTGTCAGTTTATTGCTATTGTTTTCTGCATGTCAAGTATATGTTCCTATGACCATGAGATCATGCAACTCATGGATATCGAAGGAGTGCCTTGTGTGTATAAAACATTGCAACGTAACTGGGTGACTATAAAGGTGCTCTACAGGTATCTCCGATGGTGTCTGTTGTATTGGCATGGATCGAGACTGGGATTTGTTACTCCGTGTGACGGAGAGGTATCTCAGGGCCCACTTGGTAATACAACATCACAACAAGCCTTGCAAGCAATGTGGCTCAGTGTTAGTCACGGGATCTCGTATTACAGAACGAGTAAAGAGACTTGCCAGTAACAAGGTTGAACTAGGTATGGAGATACCGACGATCGAATCTCGGGCAAGTAACATACCGAAGAACAAAGGGAACGTTATACGGGATTAACTGAATCCTTGACATAGAGGTTCGACCGATAAATATCTTCGTAGAATATGTAGGAACCAATGTGGATGTCCAGGTCCCGCCATTGGTTATTGACCATAGAGGTGTCTCGGTCATGTCTACATAGTTCTCGAACCCGCAGGGTCTGCACACTTAAGGTTTGGTGACGTTTCGGTAGTATAGAGTTATGTACGGTGGTGACCGAAGGTTGTTCGGATTCCCGGATGAGATCTTGGACATCACGAGGAACTCCGGAATGGTCCAGAGGTAAAGATTCATATATAGGATGTCCTAGTTTGGTCGCCGAAAAAGTTTCGGGCTCATCGGTAGTGTACCGGGAGTGCCGGTAGTGTAACGGGAGACCTCCGGGAGGGGTATTTCGACCCCAGAGGGTCCATGGTCTGTGGAGAGTAATAACCAGGCCTTAGTGTGCTGGAGGAACAGCCACAATAAGGCCCATGGCGCAGTAGGCAAAAGTCGTAAAGGAAAAAGGTGAGAAAAAGGCAAAAAGGAAGAGTCCTACTCCTACTAGGAGTGGAGGAGGAGTAGGACTCCTCCCCCTTTGGCCGGCTGACTCCTAGGAGGCCTTGGCCCTGTGCCAAGGCTGCCTCTCCCTCCCTCCTTTATATACTGGTGGATTGGGGGCTGTTTAGACACAGTTTACGGCCACGTGCTGCCCGTTCCACCGGTACTCCTCTAGATCGGTTTTCTGCAGTGCATAGGCGAAGCCCTGCCAGAACCACTCCACCACCATCGCCGAAGCGCCGTTACGCTGCCGGTGAACTCTCTCTGCTCTCCACCTCCTCTTGTTGGATCAAGACGGTGGAGATCGTCATCGAGCTGCACGTGTGCTGAACGCGGAGGTGCCGTCCGGCCGGCGCTAGATCGAAAGGACCGTGATCGAGATCGCGAGACGGTTCGTGATGAGATCGCGGAACGGATCATGATGAGTTCGTGGGACATATCATGATCAATATCGTGAGATGCATCGTGATGAGATCGCGGGACAGATCGTGATGAGTTCACGGGATGGATCGTGATTGGATCGCGGGACGGATCGTGATGAGATCACTCGACGCACGGCGATTTGGATCGAGAAGATGTTCGACTAAACCAATCGTGTTTCTTAACGCTTCCCGTTTAGCGATCTACAAGGGTACGTAGATCCACTCTCCCTCTCATAGATGCTCATCACCATGGATAGGTTTGCGTGTGCGTAGGAAATTTTTTGTTTCCCATGCGACGTTCCCCAACAGTGGTATCAGAACTAGGTTGATGGTTCGACGAGATCTCCAGTAGAACACAAAAGGTTTGTGGGCATTGATGCTTAGATTGCTTCCTCCCTTGGTTGGATTTTGGTTTAGCGGTAGTGTGAGATGAAGCGGCCCGGACCAACATTACTCGTACGCTTACGAGAGACCGGTTCCCTGAACCGCAACTTGTTGCATAGATGGCTTGCGGGTGCCAGTTTCTCTCACTTTAGTTGAATCAGATCCGACAAAGGCGGTCCTTAAGAAGGTTGAAAAGCAATCTATGTATCGCCGTTGTGGTTTATGTGTAGGTGAGAATCGTTCTTGCTAGATACCCGTAGCAGCCACGTAAAACATGCAACAACAATTAGAGGACGTCTAACTTGTTTTTGCAGGGTATGTTGTGATGTGATATGGCCAATTACATGATGAGATATATGTGATGTATGAGATGATCATGTGATGTATAGAATTTCACGACTTGCACGTCGGTGAATACGGCAATCGGCAGGAGCCATAGGGTTGTCTTTAATTATTGTATGACCTGTGTGTCAATCATTAAGCGCTATGTAATGATTTACTTTATCGCTAAGCGGTAGCAATAGAAGTAGAAGCAGGGCTGGCACCACAACCCCAATGGCAGAACATTGATGGAGATCAAGATGATGGAGATCATGGTGTTGTGCCGGTGACGATGGAGATCATGCCGGTGTTTCGAAGATGGAGATCTTAAACACAAGTTCATGGCCATATCATGTCACTTATGAATTGCATGAGATGATAATCCTTTTATGCACCTTGTTTTGCTTAGTACGGTGGTAGCATTATAAGATGATCCCTCACCTGAATTTCAAGATGAACTGTGTTCTCCCCGAGTGTGCACCGTTGCGAAAGTTCGTCGTGTTGAGACACCACGTGATGATCGGGTGTGATAGACTCTACGTTCACATACAACGGGTGCAAGCCAGATTTGCACGTGCAGAACACTAGGGTTAAACTTGACGAGCCTAGCATGTACAGACATGGCCTTGGAACACAAGAGACCGAAAGGTCGAACATGAGTCATATAGTGGACATGATCAACATAATGATGTTCACCATTGCAGCCACCTCAACTCACGTGATGATCGGACTTGAGTTGGTGAATTTGGATCATGTATCACTCGAATGATCAGAGGGATGTCAATTTGAGTGGGAGTTCTTAAGTAATATGATTAATTGAACTCATTATCATGAACATAGTCAATAGTGTCTTTGCAAATTATGTTGTAGATTACTAGCTCGCGTTGTAGCACCTTTAATTTTTATATGTTCCTAGAGAAATAGAGTTGAAAGATGATGGTAGCAATATTGCGGACTGGGTCCGTGATCTGAGGATTGTCCTCATTACTACACAGAAGGCTTATGTCCTTAATGCACCACTTGGTGCACCAATCCCTCTAGCGTCGTCCGTAGATGTTGTGAACATCTGACAGGCACGTTCTGATGACTACTTGATAGTTTAGTTTGTCATGCATTACGGCTTAGAATTGAGGATCCAAAACGTTTTGAATGTCACGGAACATATGAGATGTTTCTAAGAGCTGAAATTGGGATCGCAGGCTCGTGCCCGTGTTGCGAGATATGAGATCTCCAACAAGATTCTTTGCCTGCAAGATGAAAGAGAATAGCTCAATCGTTGAGCATGTGCTCAGACTGTCTGGGTGCTACAATCGCTTGAATCAAGTGGGAGTTGATCTTTCAGATAAGATGGTGATTGATGTAGTTCTCCAAGTCACTATCACTAAAGCTACTAGAACTTGGTGATGAACTATAAAATGCCAGGGATAGAAATAATGATCCCTGAGCTGTTCATGATGTTTGACACCGCGATGGTAGAAATCAAGAAGGAGCATCAAGTGTTGATGGTTAATCAAACCACTAGTTTCGAGAAGGGCAAGAGCAAGGAGGGAAACTTCATGGATAGCAAGTCAGTTGCTACTCCAGTGAAGCAACCCAAAGTTGAACTCAAACCCGAGACTAAGTGCTTCTGTTATGAGGTGAGCGGTCGCTGAAGCGGAACAACCCTAGATACTTGGTAGATAAGAAGGCTGGCAACATCGACAGAAGTATATTTGATATATGACTTATTGATGTGTACCTTGCTAGTACTCTTAGTAGCACCTGGGTATTGGATACCGGTTCGGTTGCTAAATGTTAGTAACTCAAAATAAAAGCTACGGAATAAACGGAGAATTAGCTAAGGGTGAGGTGATGATATGTGTCAGAAATGTTTCCAAGGTTGATGTGATCAACATCGCACGCTCTCTCTTCCTTCAGGATCAGTGGCAAACCTAAATAAATGTTATTTGGTGTTTTGCATTGAGCATGAACATGATTAGATCATGTTTGTTGCAATACGGTTATTCATTTAAGTCAGCGAATAATGGTTATTCTGTTTGCATGAATAATACCTTCAATGGTCATGCACCCAGTGAGAATGGTTTGTTGAAATCATGATCGTAGTAATACACATGTTCATAACATCGATGTCAAAAGATACAAAGTTAATAATGATAGTACCACATACTTGTGGCACTGCCGCTAAATGTCATAATGGTATAAAGCGCATGAAGTAACTCCATGCTGATGGATCTTTGGACTCATTCGATTTCGAACCGGTTGAGACATGCGAACCATGCCTCTTGGGCAAGATGACTAAAGGACCCTGTTTGATGGAGCTGGCAAGTGATTCATTGGAAATGATACATGTTGATGTATGAAATCTAGAAAGTCTTGTAGCGTGCAGTGGATATCGTTATTTTCTTACCTTCACAGATGATTTGAGTAGATATAGTGTAAATTTACTTAATGAAACACAAGTCTGAATCGTTTGAAAGGTTCAAGCAAATTCAGAGTGAAGTTTAAGATCATCGTGACAAGAAGATAAAAATGACTGCGATATGATCGTGGAGGTGAATATCTGAGTTACGAGTTTGGCATACAACTGAAGACAATGTGAAATTTGTTTCACAAATAATGCCACCTGGAACACCATCGTGTGATGGTGTGTCCGAAGATCATAGTCATGCTCTATTGGATATGGTGCGTGCTATGATGTCTCTTATCGTTTTACTACTATAATTTTGGGGTTATGCATTAGAGACAACTACATTCACTTTAAATAGGGCACCATCTAAATCTGTTGAGATGACACCATGTGAATTATGGTTTGATAGAAACCTAAGCTGTCATTTCTTAATGTTTGGGGCGGCGACACTTGTGTGGAAAATGTTTACACCTAATGAGGTCGAACCCAAGGCAGACAAATGCATCTTCATAGAATACCCTAAGATCAGCTGGGTGAACCTTCTATCTCAGATCCAAGTGCAAAGTGTTTGTTGCTTGAATGGATCCTTTCTCGAGGAAATGTTTATCTCGAAAGGATTGAGTGGGAGGAAGATAGAATTTGATGAGGTTGTTGAACCTTTGTTCAACCAGAGAGTAGCGCAGCGTAGGAAGATGTTTCTGTGAAGCCTACGTTAGTTGAAGAGGAAGTTAATGATGATGATCATGAAGCTTCAGGATCAAGTTACTATTGAACTTCATAGGTCGACAAGGATGTCTGCTGCTCCTGAGCGGTACGACGACCCTGTCTTGGAGATCATGTTGTTGGACAACGATGAACCTACGAGCTATGGAGAAGCGATGATGGGCCCGGATTCCGACAAATGGTTGGAGGCCATGAAATCCGAGATAGGATCCATGTATGAAAACCAAGTATATACTTTGGCAGACTTGCTCGTTGGATGGCAGATCGTTGAGTACAAATGGATCTTTAAAATGAAGACAGATGCTGATGGTAATTGTCACCATCTGTAAAGCTCGACTTGTTGCAAAGATGTTTGTGACAAGTTCAAGGAGTTGACTGCGATGAGACTTTGTCGCTCGTAGCGATGCCAAAGTCTGTTGGAATTATGTTATTAGCTGCTGCATTTTCAATTATGAAATCTGGCAGATGCATGTCAAAACATCGTTTCCTTAATGGTTTACTTGAGGAAAGGTTGTATGTGATACAACCAGATGGTTTTGTCACTCCTAAGGATGCTAAAAGGTATGCAAGCCTTAGTGATCCTTCTATGGACTGAAGCAAGCATCTCGGAGTTGGAATATACGCTTTGATGAGGTGATCAATGTTTTGATGTTTATACAAAGTTTACGAAAAACTTGTATTTACAATAAAGTGAGTGGGAGCACTATAGAATTTCTGATAAGTATATGTGGATGACATATTGTTGATCGGAAATAATGTAGGATTTCTGGAAAGCATAAATGGTTGTTTGAAAAGTGATTTTCAAAGGAAGACCTGGATAAAGCTACCTAATTGAGCGTTAACATCTATAGAGATAGATCAAGATGCTTGATGAGACTTTCAATAAAGTACATACCTTGACAAGATTTTGAAAGAGTTCAAGATGGATCAGTTAGAGAAATAGTTCTTTCCAGATTTGTAAGGTGTGAAAGTTGAGTGAGACTCAAAACTCGACGACGACAGAAGAAAGAGAAAGGACGAACGTCGTCCCCTATGCCTTAGCCATAGGCTCTATATTATGCCATGTTGTGTACCGCACCTGTGTGTGCCTTGCCATGAGTCTGTCAAGGGGTAAAAGAGTGCTCCAGCAGTGGATCACTGGACAACGGTCGAAATTATCCTTAGTAACCAGAGGACTAAGGAAATGTTTCTTGATTATGGAGGTGATAAAGGGTTCGTCGTAAAGAGTTACGTCGATGCAAGCTTTACACACCTATCCGGATGACTAGTAGTAGCAATCTAGATACGTATAGTGGAGAAGCCATTTGGAAATAGTACCAAGTGGAGTGTGGTAGCAGTGTTTACGGTTTGACATAGAGATTTGCAAAGTACACACGGATCTGAATATCGCAGACCCGTTGAATATAAGACCTCTCTCACATGCAAAGCATGATCGATCCCCTGAACTCATTGGGTGTTAGATTGGTAAGCAATGCGAATCACATGGTGATGTGAACTAGATTATTGACTCTAGTGCAAGTGGGAGACTGTTGGAAATATGCCCTAGAGGCAATAATAAATTAGTTATTATCATATTTTCTTATTCATGATAATCGTTTATTATCCATGCTATAATTCTATTGATCGGAGACTTAAATGCATGTGTGGATACATAGACAAAACCATGTCCCTAGTATGCCTCTAATAGACTAGCTCGTTGATCAAAAGATGGTTAAGGTTTCCTAGCCATGGACATGAGATGTCATTTGATAACGGAATCACATCATTGTGAGAATGATGTGACGGACAAGACCCAAACTACAAACATAGCATATGATCGTGTCAGTTTATTGCTACTGTTTTCTGCATGTCAAGTATGTGTTCCTATGACCATGAGATCATGCAACTCACGGACATCAGAGGAGTGCCTTGCGTGTATCAAACGTCGCAACGTAACTGGGTGACTATAAAGGTGCTCTACAGGTATCTCCGATGGTGTCTGTTGTGTTGGCATGGATCGAGACTGGGATTTGTTACTCCGTGTGACGGAGAGGTATCTCAGGGCCCACTCAGTAATACAACATCACAACAAGCCTTGCAAGCAATGTGGCTAAGTGTTAGTCATGGGATCTCGTATTACAGAACGAGTAAAGAGACTTGCCGGTAACGAGGTTGAACTAGGTATGGAGATATCGACGGTCGAATCTCGGGCAAGTAACATACCGAAGAACAAAGGGAACGTTATACGGGATTAACTGAATCCTTGACATAGAGGTTCGACCGATAAATATCTTCGTAGAATATGTAGCAACCAATGTGGACGTCCAGGTCCCGCCATTGGTTATTGACCGTAGAGGTGTCTCGGTCATGTCTACATAGTTCTAGAACCCGCAGGGTCTGCACACTTAAGGTTTGGTGACGTTTCGGTAGTATAGAGTTATGTATGGTGGTGACCGAAGGTTGTTCGGAGTCCCGGATGAGATCTCGGACGTCACGAGGAGCTCCGGAATGGTCCAGAGGTAAAGATTCATATATAGGATGTCCCATTGATTGCCGGAAAAGTTTCGGGCTCATCGGTAGTGTACCGGGAGTGCCGGTAGTGTACCGGGAGTGCCGGTAGTGTACCGGGAGACCTCCGGGAGGGGTATTTCGACCCCAGAGGGTCCATGGGCTGTGGAGAGTAATAACCAGGACTTAGTGGGATGGAGGAACATCCACAATAAGGCCCATGGCGCAGGAGGCAAAAGTCCTAAAGGAAAAAGGTGAAAAAAAGGCAAAAAGGAAGAGTCCTACTCCTACTAGGAGTGGAGGAGGAGTAGGACTCCTCCCCCTTTAGCCGGCCGACTCCTAGGAGGCCTTGTCCCAGCGCAAAGGCTGCCTCTCCCTCCCTCCTTTATATACTGGTGGATTGGGGGCTGTTTAGACATAGTTTACGGCCACGTGTTGCCCGTTCCACCGGTACTCCTCTAGATCGGTTTTCTGCAGTGCATAGGCGAAGCCCGGCCAGAACCACTCCACCACCATCGCCGGAGCGCCGTCACGCTGCTGGTGAACTCTCTCTCCTCTCCACCTCCTCTTGCTGGATCAACACGGTGGAGATCGTCATCAAGCTGCACGTGTGCTGAACGCGGAGGTGTCGTCCGTTCGGTGCTAGATCGGAAGGACCGTGATCGAGATCGCGAGACGGTTCGTGATGAGATCGCGGAACGGATCGTGGTGAGTTCACGGGACAGATCGTGATCAAGATCGTGTGATGCATCATGATGAGATCGCGGGACGGATCGTGATGAGTTCACGGGACGGATCGTGATTGGATTGCGGGACGGATCGTGATGAGATCGCGGGACGCTCGACAATTTGGATCACGAAGATGTTCGACTACACCAACCGCGTTTCTTAACGCTTCCCGCTTAGCGATCTACAGGGGTACGTAGATCCACTCTCCCTCTCATAGATTCTCATCACCATGGATAGGTTTGCGTGTGCGTAGGAAAATTTTTGTTTCCCACGCGACGTTCCCCAACAATGCGGGCATTAGGAACTTGCACAGACTCGTGAAGAACAAGCATGTCATTGGCATCGAGGGCGTCAAATTCCTCAAGGACCACCTCTGTGGCGCATGTGAATCTGGAAAGATGACCTGATCCAAGCATCCCTCGAAGACAATCATGACCACTACTTGACCTTTTGAATTGCTTCATATGGATCTCTTTGGTCCCACTCACTACTACGTAGTAACAAATTCTTAAAGTTTGTATGGATTTGTCATAGTTGATGATTACTCTCGTTACACTTGGGTGCATATCATTCTGTACAAAAATGAAGTGCAGGATGTCTTCAGACGATTTGCTTCAAGGGCTTCCACCAACTTTGGCGTCAAGATCAAGCATATCAGGAGTGATAATGGGACTAAATTCAAGAACACTAACCTTGATGAATATCTTGATGAACTTGGTATTACTCATGAGTTATCTGCCCCTTATACTCCTCATCAGAATGGCATCGTGGAACGCAAGAATAGGACTCTTGTTGAGATGGCTCGAGTCATGCTTGATGAATACAAGACTCCTTGACGTTTTTGGCCTGAAGCAATTGATACTGCATGCCACATCATCAACAGGGTATATCTTCACAAATTCTTCAAGAAAACTTCGTATGAGCTTATGACTGGTAAGAAACCCAATGTAAGTTATCTCAAAGTCTTCGGTGCAAAATGCTGGATCAGAGATCCTCACCACAGTTCTAAATTTGCACCAAAAGCACATGAAGGTTTTATGCTTGGTTACGAAAAGGACTCGCACACCTACAAAGTCTTCAACACCTTTCAACACAAGGTTGTTGAAACTGTAGATGTGTGGTTCGATGAAATTCACGGCTCGCAAAGAGAGCACCTGCCTTCTGTGTTAGATGAACAGTCTCCTGAGGAATCCATCAAGCTAAAGGCAACTGAAGATGTCATACCCACTGAGGAAATCATTCCAACAAATGAAGAATCTCATGCTGATGCATCTGAAGAAAATGGTGCTGATGAAAATCCTCAGCCTCGTCAACCTGCTCATCCAAGAGTAGCAAATGAAGTGCAGATTGACAAAATCATCGATGACATCAATGCACTAGGTCCTCTCACACGCTCAAGAGCATCTCATTTATCTAACATTTGTGGGCATTTTTGTTTTGTCTCTATCACAGAGCCCACAAAAGTTGATGAAGCATTCAAGGAGCCTGAGTGGATTACAATGTGTGGGAACTTGTCAAGCGGCTAGATCCTCGAAGCATAACATTATAGGTACCAACTGGATCTACCACAACAAGCAAGATGAAAATGGCCTTGTGGTGAGGAATAAGGCTCGACTTGTAGCACAAGGCTACACACAGGTTGAAGGAATTGATTTTGATGAAAATTTTGCACCTGTTGCTAGGCTTGAAGCTATTCGAATATTGCTTGCTTATGCTAACCATCACAATATCATCTTATATCAAATGGATGTGAAAAGTGCATTCCTCAATGGTAAGCTTGAGGAAGAAGTATATGTTGCTCAACCCCCAGGTTTTGAAGATCCTAAGCATCCCGACAAAGTCTTCAGACTCAACAAGGCCCTCTATGGCCTCAAGCAAGCCCCTCAGGCGTGGTACGACACACTGAAGGAATTCCTCATGAAGAAAGGCTTCAAACCCGGTTCACTCGACCCAACTCTTTTCACAAAATCCTATGACAATGAACTGTTCATATGCCAAATATATGTTGATGATATTATCTTTGGATGTACTGACAAATGTTATAGTGATGAATTTGCCTATATGATGAGTGAAGAATATCAAATGTCTATGATGGGAGAATTGAAATTCTTCTTAGGTCTTCAAATTCGTCAACAAGACAATGGCATCTTGATCTCACAAGAGAAATACCTCAAAGGTGTTCTGAGGAAATTCGACATGCAAGATTGCAAAGGCGTCAAAACCCCAATGCCCTCAAAAGGACACCTCCGCACTAACGAAAATGGTAATGATTTTGATCAGAAGGTATACCGCTCCATGATTAGCTCTTTCTTGTATTTATGTGCATCTAGGCCTGATATAATGCTAAGTGTTTGCATGTGTGCTCGATTTCAAGCAACACCGAAGGAATCACACCATAAGGCTGTGAAACATATTCTTCGATACTTAGCTCACACACCAACACTTAGATTATGGTATCCCAAGGGCTCAAATCTTCACCTCGTCGGATACTCTGATGCTGACTATGCTGGTGATAGCGTGGATCACAAGTCAACCTCACGCACATGTCATTTCCTCGGACGATCCTTAGTCTGCTGGTCCTCGAAGAAGCAGAACTGCGTGTCTCTCTCAACTGCTGAAGCTGAGTACATTGTTGCGGGCTCATGTTGTGCTCAGTTACTATGGATGAAGCAAACCCTCAAGGACTACGGCATCAAGTTGAAGAATGTGCCTCTCTACTGTGACAACGAGAGCGCCATCAAGATTGCATACAACCCAGTTCAGCACTCCAAGACCAAGCACATCCAGATTCGTCATCACTTTCTTCGAGATCATGTACTCAAGGGCGACATCTTCATCGACCACATCCCCATTGAAGAACAACTGGCCGATATCTTCACAAATCCCTTGGATGAAAAGAGATTTTGCAAGTTGCGGTGTGAGCAAAATATCTTAGAATCTTCGAATGATCTTTGAAGAAGAACACACATCCTAACACTTATGCAAAATTGATGACTTAGATGTGCAACACACGAAGTAAAGTTTTCCTTCAATCAATGAAGAATAACCCTCTAAGTGTGAAGGAATTAACGAAGAATTTGATTCTCAGAACTCTACGACAATTGTACGCGGTGTCTGAAATCATCATTCTTATACGGTGGGTCACGCCACCAACCAAAAGTTGAAACTCCTCAAAATTGAGTTTTATGATGTCTTTGCAAATTCTTCAAATAGATATATTCCTAAAATTTGCAAATTCCTCAAGTTTTCAAATTCCTCAACTTTTCAAATTCTTCAAAACTTTGAGACTCATACTCTTCATTGACTATATATATATAGTTGAGTTTTTCAATGTCCTCAACAACATTCACTTATTGCTAATTCTTCAAAATGATTTTCATCTAAGTGAATGTGATCGGACCCTTTCCCCATCTATGCTAAACTCAACCAGTCTATTCACAAATTCTTCATATGCGTTCTACTTTGAAACTCATTCAAAGTCTTCACTGTGTCCTTGACAGCTGAAGAATTTGCGAACGGAAACTTTAAATCCTCTCTACCAAAATTTTTGGCGGTTCCCGCTCAAACGGTTCCTATTCCAGCGACTGGATAACCCACGATCCCCCCAAATCTCCACTGCTCAGAACGTGGGTGACACCTGTCGCAAGGAGAGCAAGAGTCAGGGGTAAACCTATCGAAAATCTTCAGGTGGATCTGTTTTCACTCTCTCTATAAATACCCCTTCCCTTACTACTGAGCTCGGTTACTCTCATCTCATACCTCACCCGAGCTCCCGCAAAGCGCTGCCGCTAAAGTCATCATCACCGGTGAGGAAGAGCTTTGCTGCCTCAACCTCGTCGTCGCCGTACTCGCATCGGCCGCGGAAATCTTCATCCCGCCGCCGCTATAGCTGTCTCCCTCTGCCAAGCTAGGGTGTGGGAGATCTGAACTGATGAACCTCCTTTCCTCCATCTCTGTGTTTGTCGTGTTCTTCACTAGGGTAATTGAAATTTATTTTACTGCCCTAGTTTGATCCTCAATTACATCTAATATTCATCAAAAGGTGTTTATATGATATATATACAACTTTCATGCACCTTACATCTCCTCATACTTGATGATTTTCCCTAAGTAATGATTTTCTTCAAGATTCCTCAATTGTGCGAACTCTCAAATTTGCACAACTCTGGAACCTGAGACAAAAGAACACTTAGTGAAATTCCTCAAGGCATCCATGGTAAAATTCTTCAAACCTTTTTACTTCAATCTTCTGAGAATGCATATCACCTCTTCAAATTCCTCGCACCTATACTCTGTTCATAGGTACTACATGTCCGATGATGAATCACTAGGTTCTCATCAACTTAACTCATTTGCAGCGCTACTTGAAGAAAAACTATGTACCTCCTCAGAGTCTTCAAGAGTTCATATTCCTCAACTGAAGAAAATGTCTGAAGGAAAGAAGCCTCAGAAAGGAGGGAAGAAGGAAGATGTACACACTGCATTCGAGATCCCAGAGGAAATATATGATGATTATTGCACACCTGATGAAGAAACTCATGGAAAGGAAACAACCAAGCAGAGGAAGATCCGTCTGCAAAAGATTGAGAGGAGATGGGCCAAGGAATGGAGATAATATCAGTATGTTACTCTGAAGTATATGATGAAATTCGCTGTGAAACCACCGTGCAGCAGGCCTCCTCTTGCTCAGAATCAGATCGCTGATCCCACAAGCATCAAAACCGGTGAGGACTTTCCTCATCTCTGGGAGAAGCAACAAGCAAAGTTCGCAAAGAAAGCCAAAGAAGCTGTGAAGAAATTCAATGAGGATTCTGCTGCTGCTGCCTCTACCAGAGCTTCTTCTAGTGCTCCAAAGAAAATGGCAAAGAAAACTGCTCTGGAGATTGGTTCTTCAATTTCAAAATCCTCAGTGCAAATTCCTCAAGGTCAAAGGCATCAGGCCAGAAAACCTTCAGCACCTAGAACTGTTGCTGCTAAGTCATCAACTGCAGCCACAAAGTCCTCAACTCTAGTGCATTTGGCAACATGCAAGAGGACTGAGGGTTTCACAAAAGTTCCAAAACTCACAGCTAGCCCCTCCACTTCTGCCAAGTCTTCAACCAGTCCCTCTTCTCTGAAGCTGAAGCAAACAATTGGACGTGGTCAAAGGCCAAGTCCTCACATAAGCAAGACTGTGGTGACAATCCCCTCAGGTTCCTCAGAGGGTGATGACAATGATGAGGATGATGAAGCTGATGATGAGGAACTACAGGAAATCATCAGACAAAGTCAACAAAAAGCTGCCTCTGCAAAGGGAAGTGTCATTCCTCTTCTGCTGGATCCCAAGACGATCCTGAATTTCATCGACATTTGGCATGAAGATCCCAACACACCTCTCTCTTCAGTAAATCTGCCTCTCGGCGTAGACCATGTCCTCACCCACTTCATTGCTGAAGAAAAGTGGAAGAGAGAGAAAGCTCTGAGGACAAGAAGAAATAGAGCTCGCAAAGAGAAGTTCCTCCGCGACAATGTGATGAACTTGACTCCTAAACAGCTAGTCACAGTTCAGCAAGAAATTCACACTCTCTCTGAGGATCAAGAGAGATGTGACGCTGAGTGGAAGGGAACTAAGGTCAGATTTGTCAGAGCTGCTCAAGCTGCTGTGAAGGACTACAACACCAGGGTTGCTGCTCGATCGCAACCCCAAGAGCCTCAGTCTGAAGAAATTCCTCAGACTGCAGATGAAATTCCTCTGGTTGCTGAGGAAAATGCTATGCCTGATGAATCTGCTACAAGGAAAGCTTCTGCATCAAAAGCCACTGCCAGTGCTGTTGAGGAAACTCAGACCACTGATGAACTTGATAGGGCAACCTCCAATGTTGTGCCTGAGGAATCTAATAGGCCAGTTGAAGAAACTGTTGTGCCTGAAGAAACTGTACCACCCAGGGCGGCTGCATCAGTCGTTCCTGAAGAAACTGTCTTCACTGAGGAAAATCCTCTCAAGAGAAAAGCATCAGCTTCTGATGCCCCCATTTTGAAGAAGTTGAAAACTTCATCCAGTTCCTCAGCAACTCCAATTGATGTAACTCCAATTTCCTTGGCACCAGCCTATACAATCGTGCCCTATAGAGTGGAGTATGTCATCCCTGAGGATGAAGAATACCATCATTCGGCTGCTTCCTCAGAGCCCATTGATGAGGAAATTATAATTGATGACATTACATCAAACCCCAAGGTATCATCGCCCCAGCTTCTGTTAACTGCTGGTGAAGCTGCCATTGAAGAAATGGACGAGGACGTTAACATTGGTGACACTACTCCTGTCATCAATGATGAATATTGGGAATCTGCTCATCCCAACTCACCAATGACAACTACTCTAATACCGATTCCTCAGTCACCTGCACCAACTAAAGCTGTCCCTGAAGATTCTGAACATCTATATCTTCCAGAACCTGAAGACATTCCAGCTGAAACAGCTGAGGAAATTAATGCTCAGGCCCCTGCTGAGGAACCAATTCTTCAAATTACTAATGTTCCTCCCATGCCAACCGAGATGAAGGGGCGTCCTCGGCCAAATCTACAACCCAAGCAAAGAATGCCTTTCAAAGATTCGGTTCGCCCCAAATTCCTCAAGACGAATTTGTTCAATGAACATAATATTCTTCACAAGACCTAATCCGTATGATTCTGCTCGGTCTGGTCACTCGAGGTTCTGGACTCCCACGCAAATGAACTACTATGCTTCTGTTCTATGTGAAAAGAAGAAAATCTTCGAGCACCACAATATTCCTCATGTGGACATGGAGTCTATTCCATCATTCACCCCAGTTCTTCATGTTCTTCATGATGTTGGGCTTCTTCCCTTCTGTGTTGATGTCTGTGACTGGAACAAGGAGCTGATTCTTCAATTCTATGCCACTCTGTTCATTAGTGGAAATTCCTCAGATGTCAACTCCTGGGTCTTGGGCTGGATGACAGGAACAAAACATTACACTGCATGTTCTTCAGAATTGCTTTAGTCTGTTCCTGTTCCAACTCCTTCAGAAGAGGCCTACTGCTTGTTCAATGATCCACCACTGCCAAATCAAATGATGAATGTGATGATGAAGAAATTGGCGCCTGGGCAGCCTCAAAGGACAACCTTTCTTGTGAAGAATCTGCTGTATGTGCCAAGAACAGTCTACCGCATACTCACGCACACCTTATGTCCTCAGAAGGGCCATAACTCTGAAGAAGAAGAAGTGGAAGGAATCATGAAGAATATGATTTTCAACATCATTCATGGGATTCCTATCAACTTTCACGATTTCTTCATGAGGACTCTGGCCGATCCTGCCATGTCACCATTTGAATTGAAGCCTTTTGCTCCCTGGATTATGCATTTCATCAGAGCAAAGTCTTCAGTACTCTTCAAGGCTGACTTCCAGAATCATTTCAGCTTCCTGCCCCCGATTGAAGTCCTCAAGAGCACAATTGATGAAGGAAAAGGCAAGGATGTCATTGATCAAGGCACTCGTCCATTGGATGGTCAGTTTCGTCAAGCAGCATCCTACTCCACCAATGATGACTCTACCACTCAGGATTCCTCTGCCAAAACCTCAGCACAAAAGCCTCAGGCAACTGCTCCTCGTGTGATGACTGATCGTGAGCTTCTTCTAAGTCTTCATCAGAAGGTCGATCAAAATCACAAGTGGGTCAAACGTCAACTTGGATACATTGTGCAAAATATGACTGTGACACAGAACACTGTCAAGAGGAACCACTACTATGCTCATGAAAACCTCAAGTGCTCTTGGGCTGTGCTGAATCACATCATGTCTTCTGATGAATTGGATGAGCTGGATCTTGAAGAACATCCTGACTTCGCTCGCTGTCCTCAGAAGAAATTCAAGAAAGTTCAAGTTCCTCTGATGGTCACCAGTTCATATTCTTCATCTCACGAGCGCGATGAGGATGAAGACATTGAAGACACTGCCACTGGCCCTGCATCAACAAACGACCCCGACAACACTGGCGCTCCTTCTTCACCAACAAGATGAAATTCTTCAAAGGGAGCGTTAGTCATCACTTTTTCTTCCCTTTTGGTCTTCGATGACAAAGGGGGAGAAAATTTGAGTTAGTCTTCAAGCGGGTCTCTATATATGGGCTGTTTTTGTTTAAGTTACAACTCTCGTTCTTCCGAAACTTTTGTTGATTGAGTTGTAAACTTAAGTCCGATGGTGGTCTGGCACTTTTGAACTATTTTCTCGCATGTTTATTTCCTTAAGTACCTTAATGCATACTTGCTGAATTTCGTCAGACACCATTTTCCTCACTCATTTCAAATTCTTCATATCATATGTTCAAATGTGTGTATGGATTACAAGATATAGGGGGAGCTCTCCATGTTTTAACCTGCCATGTGCATTTGCAGTCCAAAGCAAATTCCTCAATATGCACATCTTCAGGGGGAGTTCTTCTATATCTTGCAATCAAATTCCTCAAACTCTGCACTTCCACTTCATATGTTTATCCCCGTTGAAAACTTAACCTATTTGTCATCAATCACCAAAAAGGGGGAGATTGTTAGTGCATCTAGTGCCCCTTAGTGATTTTGGTGTATTGAAGACTTATAGGTTAAGGTACTAATGTGTTTGTGAGTGTACACAGTCTCTATAAGTCAATGACAAGTTTGAGATATTCAGAGATTATCGACCCCTAAAAATGTATGTCTTCAAGTGAAGACTTTGTTGAAGACTTATCGAAGACTTTCTGAAGACTTTGGTGAAGACTTTGTGAAGACTTTGAAAATGAAGAAGTCGGTGTGACCTTGAAGATATGAATGAGGACTCTGAAACGTGAAGACTCGTTTTCGTAGTTTCATTTCCTTTACTTGAGTCATAGGAAACACCATGCTGTTAAAGGGGGCCGGGGTAATACTAAGGAAGTTTCCAATTGATGCTCAACTCAAAATCCTCAACCTATACAATCCTTCAAGTGAATCCTTTAGAAATATCTTACGGCTCAGTCAAGTTCTTCAGTGACAGAGACGTGTTCTTCTGATCTCTGAGGAAATTGATCTGACTGAGGAGTTAGGATTTTGCCAGTGCGAATTGCCTACAAGTGAGGAACATGATATGTCTGAGGACTTTCATTGTTCAAAATTCCGACTGTTGTTGTGCTTAGCGCCAGCTGTCCCCATTCACAACTATCCACATAACGGTCATATGATTGGGGGCATTAATGTCATATCATGTCGGCTTGCTCCCTGGCTATAAATAGCCGACCCCCACAACCACTAGCTGGTTGGCTGCTCCGAGAAAGAACTGACACTTGTCATTCAAGAGCATCCCATCCTTCGAGGACTTTGAGTGAAAATCATTAGTGAGGAAAAACCCACAAACAAACCACAAAAACCCAAAGTGATTGAGAATCACTGAAGAAATTCCTGTGTGGAACTGACGCTTGTTACCTTTGAGGACTGTGCATCCTCCAGACGGTTAGGCGTCGTGGTCTAGTGTATCCTGCAGTCAATTGGGGATCACGAAGTGACCTTGGTCTAGAGCATCCAGCAGTAAATTGTGGATAGCCGGGTGACCTACATGTGAGGGTTTTGGAAGTCTACCCTGAAGACTTACCACGAGTGTTGGGCGAGGACTGTGTGACCTTAGCTCAAGGAGATTGGGTAAGGAATGTGTGTCCTGGGACTGTGTGTCCTCTGATTTAAATACCAGGCCGCTCCAAACCTGACGTACGACGATCACAGTAGTTGGAACTGGGTCATCAAACCATTGTCTTCATCGAGCTCCCTGGTTCTATTTCCTCAACCTTCTTATTCCTCATAAACCTGTTGATGAAATTGATTGTTACTGTTTGAAGAATTTGACTGAAGACTTTCACAAAATACTCATCTCAAATTCTTCAAGTTACCTTGTTCATCACTGCTTATCTTGTATCACGCTACTCATTGTTGTGCATGTTTCATTTCATCATGAAGACTATGCTGTTACTATGTCCATCATGCACTTGAGTACTTAATCCGTTGTTAGTTATTCATCACGTTTCAAATTCCTCAAAGTTGAAATTCCTCAAGTGATGAATTTGTAAAAATCGCCTATTCACCCCCCCCTCTGGTCGATATAACGCACTTTCACAATGTTGTCTTGTTGAATCTTGTTATGAAAGAGCAATTTTCCGGCCTTCCAAGTGAGGATGCCGCATCCCATCTTAATACCTTTATTGAGTTATGTGATATGCAAAAGAAGAAAGATGTGGATAATGATATAATTAAATTGAAACTATTTCTGTTCTCACTACGAGATAGAGCAAAAACTTGGTTTTCATCTTTACCCAAAAATAGTATTGATTCATGGAACAAATGTAAAGATGCTTTTATTTCCAAGTATTTTCCACCTGCTAAGATTATCTCTCTCCATAATGATATTATGAATTTTAAGCAACTAGATCATGAACATGTTGCACAATCTTGGGAGAGAATAAAATTGATGATTAGAAATTGTCCCGCTCATGGCCTAAGTCTTTGGATGATTATAAAAAATTTCTATGCTGGTTTGAATTTTGCTTCTAGAAATATCTTGGATTTCGCTTTTGGTGGAACTTTTATTGAAATCACACTAGGAGAAGCTACAAAACTCTTAGATAATTATTCTCAATGGCACACTGAAAGGTCACCTACTAGTAAAAAAGTGCATGCTATAGAAGAAATTAATTCTTTGAGTGCTAAGATGGATGAGTTAATGAAGATGTTTGCTAGTAAAAGTGGTCCTCTACATCCAAATGATATGCCTTTGTCTTCCTTGATTGAGAATAGCCATGAAAATTTTGATGTCAATTTCGTTGGTAGGAATAATTTTGGTAACAACAATGCTTATAGAGGTAACTTTAATCCTAGGCCTTTTCCTAGTAATCCCTCTAATAATTTTGGCAATTCCTACAACAATTCTCATGGAAATTATAATAAAATAACCTCTGATCTTGAGAGTACTATTAAGGAGTTTATTAATTCGCAAAAGATTTTCAATGCTTCCATAGAAGAAAAACTGCTTAAAATTGATGACTTGGCTAGGACTGTTGATAGAATGTCTCTTGATATTGATGCTTTGAAATTAAGATGTGTTCCTCCCAAGATTAATATGGATAAATCTTTGAAAGCTATGCGTATTTCTATGAATGGGAGTGAAGAAAGAACCCGCCCAAATTCATGCTAGACATGAATGGCTCAAAAAGGCGTGTTCTCGTGGTGAAAACCACGAAGATCTTAAAGTACTTGATGTGACTCCTATTGAATCCTTGTTTTCTAATGTCAATCCAAATGATGATGGGTCTGGATGTCAATCCACTTTGGTTGAGAAACACCCCAATGATTTGAAGTCTATTTATCTTGATGCTAAAAATACTAAAAGTGGAGTAGAGTATATCAAAACTTTGAATAGTAATGAAACTAATACTTTTGATTTAAAGGAATTTAATTATGATAGCTGCTCTTTGATAGAATGTATTTCCTTTATGCAATCCATGTTAAACTCTCCACATGCTTATAGCCAAAATAAGGCTTTTACTAAACATATCGTTGATGCTATGATGAAATCTCTTGAAGAGAAACTTGAGTTGGAAGTATATATTCCTAAAAAACTTCATTATGAGTGGGAACCTAATATAAAAATCAAGATTAAAAATTATGAATGCCATTCTTTGTGTGATTTGGGTGCCAGTGTTTCCACGATTCCAAAATCTGTATGTGATGTTCTAGGTTTCAATGAGATTGATGAGTGCTCTCTTAATTTGCATCTTGCGGATTCTACTATTAAGAAACCTATGGGAAGGATTAATGATGTTCTTATTATTGCAAATAGGAATTATGTGCCTGTAGATTTCATTGTGCTTGATATCGATTGCAATCCAACATGTCCCATTATTCTTGGTAGACCTTTCCTTAGGACTATTGGTGCTATTATTGATATGAAGGAAGGGAATATTAAATTTCAATGTACATTAAATAAGGGCATGGAACACTTCCCTAGAAATAAAATAAGATTGACTTATGAATCAATTATGAGAGCTACTTATGGTTTGAGCACTAAAGATGATAATACTTGATCCCATTGCCTTATGCCTAGCTAAGGGCGTTAAACGATAGCGCTTGTTGGGAGGCAACCCAATGAATAGATTTATTCTTGCTTCTTAATTTATGTTTTGTTGATTCAAAATCATAATGATTCTGTTATGATTGTGTTTTTTATGTTTTAATTAGTGTTTGTGCCAAGTAGAACCTTTATGATTAGTTTTGGTGATAGTTGTTTGATCATGCTGGAAAAAGACAGAAACTTTCTGCTCACGAAATTACTTGTCATTCTCATACAGAAAGAGATTTTGAGTTGATTCTTTTTTCTGCTGATTTATATGCACATTTATCTAATTTACATAATTTTTTAAGAATTGTTTAGTTAGCAGAGATTTTCTAAATATATAGATTACTACAAACTGTTCTGTTTTTGACAGATTCTGTTTTTGTTGTGTTGATTGCTTATTTTGATGAAACTATGGGTAGTATCGGGGGGTATGAGCCATGGAGTAGTGAGAATACAGAATTTAACATCAGTCTAAATGGAAATCAAGTTTACTACAGTACACAAATAGTTGGTGGTTTGTTTTCTTATGCTAATGCTATCACGAGTTTCTGTTTAAGTTTTGTGTTGTGAAGTTTTCAAGTTTTGGGTGATGTTCTTATGGACAATGGAATAAAGAGTGGAAAGAGCCTAATCTTGGGGATGCCCAAGGAATCCTAAGCCAAATTTAAGGACACCAAAAAGCCTAAGCTTGGGGATGCCCCGGGAAGGCATCCCCTCTTTCGTCTTCAATCCATCGGTAACGTTACTTGGAGCTATATTTTTATTCACCACATAATATGTGTTTTGCTTGGAGCGTCATGTATTATAAGAGTCTTTTCTTTTTGTTTTGTCAAAATCATCCTTGCTGCACACCTTTTGAGAGAGACATGCATTCATCGTGAATTTGTTAGAATACTCAATGAGCTTCACTTATATCTTTTGAGTTAGGCAATATTAGCTCACATGTGCTTAACTTATATCTTTTGAGCTATATATTCTGAGATTGGTAATATTAGATCACATGTGCTTCACTTCTATCTTTTGATCTTGATGATTTTGTTCCCATGTGCTTCACTTACATCCTTTGAGCATAGTAATTTTGCTCCCATGAGCTTCACTTATACCTTTTGAGCCAGATAAATTTTGCTCTAGTGCTTCACTTAAATCTTTGTAGAGCACGGTGGTGTCATATTTTGTAGAAATCAAAACTCTCTAGTCTTCACTAATATCATTTTGAGATTGCTCTCTCTCTCTAAGTAACTTGGTAATTGGCGTGTGTCATGAAATTGGTCCTAAATATGATAGGCATCCAAAGAGGATATAATAAAAACTTTCATATTCAAGTGCATTGATTAGTAAAGATGTTTGATTCCTCATGATTAGTTTTGAGATATGGATATGGTAATATGAGAGTTATGTTAGTAGGGTGTTGTGAATCTATAAATACTTGTGTTGAGGTTAGTGATTCCCGTAGCATGCACGTATGGTGAACCGCTATGTTAGGAAGTCGGAGCATAATGCATTTATTGATTGTCATCCTTTGTGTGGAGGTCGGGATCGCGCGATGGTTAAATCCTACCAACCCTTCCCCTAGGAGTATGCGTTTAGCACTTTGTTTCGATTACTAATAAAACTTTTGCAATAAGTATGTGAGTTCTTCATGACTAATGTGAGTCCATGGTATAGATGCACTTTCACCTTCCACCATTGCTAGCCTCTCTAGTGCCGCGCAACTTTCGCCGGTGCACAAACCCACCATATATCTTCCTTAAAACAGCCACCATACCTACCTATTATGGCATTTTCATAGTCATTCCGAGATATATTGCCATGCAACTTTCACTGTTCCGTTTATTATGACATGCACCATCATTGTCATATTGCTTTTCATGATCGTAAGATAGCTAGCATGATGTTTTCATGGCTTGTCGGTTTTTTGATGTCATTGCTACGCTAGATCATTGCACATCCCGGTACACCGTCGGAGGCATTCATATAGAGTCATATATTGTTCTAAGTATCGAGTTGTAAGTAAATAAAAGTGTGATGATCATCATTATTAGAGCATTGTTCCATGTGAGGAAACAAAAGAGGCCAAAGATGCCCACAAAAAAAGAGGCCAAAGAGCCCAAACAAAAAATGAGAGAAAAATAGAGAAGGGACAATGCTACTATCTTTTTCCACACTTGTGCTTCAAAATAGCACCATGTTCTTCAAGATGGAGAGTCTCTTGTTTTGTCACTTTCATATGCTAGTGGAAATTTTCATTATGTAACTTGACTTGTATATTCCAATGATGGGCTTCCTCAAAATTGCCCTAGGTCTTCATGAGCAAGCAAGTTGGGTACACACCCACTAGTTTTCATTTGTGAGCTTTCATACACTTATAGCTCTAGTGCATCCGTTTCATGGCAATCCCTACTCATTCACATTGATATTTATTGATGGGCATCTTCATAGCCTATTGATACGCCAAGTTTATGTGACCATCTCCCTCCTTTTTGCCTCACAACCTCCACCACACTCTATTCCACCTATAGTGTTATATCCATGGCTCACGCTCATGTATTGCGTGAGAGTTGAAAAAGTTTGAAAAAATAAGAGTGCGAAAACAATTTCTTGGACAATACCGGGGTTGTTCATGATTTAAATTCGTTGTGTGGGGATGATGGAGCATAGCCAGACTATATGATTTTAGTAGGGATAACTTTCTTTGGCTTTGTTATTTCAAAAGTTTATGATCACTTTGCTATTATGCTTGAAGTATTATTGTTTTCATGTCAGTATTGAACTATTGTTTTGAATCTTACGGATCTGAACATTCATGCCAAAATAAAGAGATTACATGAAACAAATATGTTGGGTAGCATTCCACATCAAAAAATTGTTCTTTATCACTTCCCTACTCGAGGACGAGCAGGAGTTAAGCTTGGGGATGCTTGATACGTCTCCAACATATCTATAATTTTTGATCGTTCCATGCTATTATATTATCAACTTTGGATGTTTTATATGCATGAATATGCTATTTTATATGATTTTTGGAACTAACTTGTTAATCTAGTGCCCAGTGCCAGTTCCTGTTTTTTTCGTGTTTTTGACTTTTTCAGATAGGAATATCAAACGGAGTCCAAATGGAATAAAACTTTCGCCGTGATTTTTTTTGGAAAATATAAAAAATACCTGAAGAAAAATATACCAGAGAGGCGGCCCGAGGAAGCCACGAGACTGGGAGGCGCGGACCCCCCTGGCCGCGGCTAGGGGGCTCCTGACCTCCTCGAGCCACCTCTTTACGTGTTCTTGACTCCAGACGGCCTTATAAATACTGAAACCCTCGAAAACATATCAGGAGAGCAAGTTCCGCCGGCGCAGACCTCTAGAGCCACCAAAAACCACTCGGGAGACCGTTCCGGCATCCTGCCGGAGGGGAATTCATAGCCAGAGGCCGTCTTCATCAACACCATTGCCTCCCTTGCCTCTCCGATGATGCGTGAGTAGTTCACATCAGACCTACGGTTCCATAGATAGTATCTAGATGGCTTCTTCTCTCTCTTTGATCTTCAATACAAAGTTCTCCATGATCTTCATGGTGATCTACCCGATGTAATCTTCTTGTGCGGTGTGTTTGTTGAGATCCGATGAATTGTGGATTTATGATCAGATTATCTATGAATATTATTTGAGTCAATTCTGAATTCTTATATGCATGATTTCATATCCTTGTAAGTCTCTTCGAGTTATAGGTTTCGTTTGGCCAACTTGATCTATGATTCTTGCAATGGGAGAAGTGCTTGGTTTTGGGTTCATACCGTGCGGTGTCCTCACCTAGTGATAGAAGGGGTAGCAAGGCACGTATCGTGTTGTTGCCATCAAGGGTAAAAATATGGGGTTTATATCATATTGCATGAATCTATCCCTCTATATCATGTCATCTTGCTTCAAGCGTTACTCCATTTGTTATGAACTTAATACACTAGATGCATGCTGGATAGCAGTCGATGTGTGGAGTAATAGTAGTAGATGCAGAAAGTATCGGTCTACTTGTCTCGGACGTGATGCCTATATGTGTGATCATTGCCTTAGATATCGTCATGACTTTGCGCTATTCTATCAATTGCTCAACAGTAATTTGTTCACCCACCGTAATACTTGCTATCATGAGAGAAGCCTCTAGTGAACACTATGGCCCCAGGGTCTATTTTACATATTATATATTCAGATCTAAACATAAAAACACCAAAAATACCTTGATGCAATTTTATTTACTTATTTATATTTACTCATTATCACTATCAGATCTCACCTTGCAAGTAATCGTGAAGGGATTGATAACCCCTTTATCGCGTTGGGTGCAAGTTTGTTTGTGTTTGTGCAGGTTCCTTGTTGCTCCATCTTGTTAATCCTACTGGATTGATACCTTGGTTCTCAAACTGATGGAAATACTTACCGCTACCTTGCTGCATCACCCTTTTCTCTTCAAGGGAAAAACCAAGGCAAGACAAGAATTCTCTTATCAGCAATCAAACAAGATTAGATCAGGAAAACCAATGTGTATAAGCCAGATGGTATCCGTATTCAATAACTCTGAGCTGGCGGGCTTAACCCTGGGGTTCCTTCGGAGGACCCTCTCGAAAGCTCCGGATTCTTCATCATAATCCGAGCTATCGTCCGCCAGAATCACCTTGGGCCTGCACGACCTCTTTGGGGCCAGGCGAGGAAGATCCTCCTCAGCATCCTGGGGCACGACCCTCTTTTTGTCTAGGGACAGTCGATCTCTCCCACGTCTTACGCATGCTCCTCCTCATGTGTGGAGGAGGCCTGGGTCTCTCCGGACTTGGTATCCGGAGGACCCTTAAGGTGGAGGCCTTCACGGACCTCCTCCTTCTTTTTCTTCTCCTTCTTTTTTGGTGCCGCGTACGGCGCCACGACTAGCATCACCGTCAGCAGGATGACCTGGGATCTTCGGGCAAGGGGGGTAGGCTGTTGATTTGCACGGCCTTTTCTAGCCAGCCCTGCAAGAACGACGAGGACAAGGGTTAAATTATTGATGAGGATTATAATTCGGAACGCAATGTGAAATCCTATCATACCTTCAAGGGCGGAGTGTCGGCGTCCAAGCCGGTGTCTTCTTCTTCAGCCGGCCATTCCTTCTAGGGATCGAAGAGTACTTTCCACAACTTCTCGTGAGTTGTGAGAAAGAATTTGTGCATGGTGACTAGGTCCTCGTGCTTGTAGGCCCACATCGGGGTCTCCCGGCGATGGCGGGGTAGGACGCGGTGATGGAGCATGACCTGGACCATGTTGGTCATCTCGATGTTGGCCCCCACCATCTGAGTGATGCGCTTTTGTAGCGCCTTCATTTCTGAGGCGGATCTCCAGTCGAGGCCCTTCTTGATCCACGAGGTTAACCTCACGGGGGGGATCTAAATTCGGCTAGCGCAGACCAACCCGCGTCCCGTGGTTCAGTGATGTAGAACCACTCCTTTTGCCATGCCTTCACTGTGTCGATGAAGGTGTCGTCCGACCATTCAACCCACGGGATCTTTCTGATCATAGACCCGTTGCAGTCAACGTGTTGACCATTGACCGTCTTCGGCTTCAAACTGAAGACCTTGAGCCACAGGCCAAAGTGCGGATGGACTCGCAGGAAGGCCTCACAAACGGCGATGAAGGCCGAGATGTGCATAAAGGAATTCGAGGGAAGGTCGTGGAAGTCTAAACCATAGAAGAACATCAACCCCCCTAACAAAGGGATGGATAGGGAAACCCAATCCTCGGAGGAAACAGGGGACGAACACTACTCTCTCGCCCATCTTCGGTGTTAGCACCACTTGGCCCTCTTCTGGAGGGGCGGTGCGGGATGTTGGGCGAGAGGTACTCGGCGACCTTGAGCACCCGGATGTCCTTGTCGGTAACACACGAGGCCTATCACTTGACTTGTGAGCCCGAGCCATCCATGGGTGAGCTCGAGAAAGGTGGCTTGAAAGGAGAAGGAAGAAATGGATCTAGGCGGTTGAGGCTGGGGTGCGAGATGAAGTCAAATCTGGAGGTGTAGTGAGGCCTTGGGGGTTTTCTCCCTTTTATGGGAGGCCGTAACACCAAGGGTCCTCTTTTACTGTCGGGGTTGTGGCACTTCCCTAAGAAATTGTGTCGTTATACGCATGCAGGGTTACTCATATCCCACGAAATGTGCAGCACGATATTCTTATTAATGGGGCATGCCACTGGAAAAGCGGCCTCGAGTCGCGAATCGAGTTTTCATAACTCGCTCTTGTGGCTTTTTGTCAGAAAGGTTGTTAGGTATAGTTATTGTTCACACCCGGGAGTTTGGCCTACAGGGTAAACAAATCGTATTTTGGAAGATAGAGCATCATCAAGGGACGAGTTAAGATCTGCCGAACATAAAGGGAACTCACCTCTCAAGCCGAATACCATGGACGCGCGAAGCTGCTGAAGACTGCATTCCTCGGCGTTGAAGGCTAGTCCAGGGGCTATTGAGGGAGTCCGAGACTAAGGGGTCCTCCAGCCGTCGGCTCATTCCTCATGGGCCGATCTGTTGAAGACCCAACTATGGACGATCCCGTATTCAGGAAGGAAAGCTCTAAAGAATGGCGTGGCTTCCAAGTTCCGGAGATAGGATCTGTATCTATCCCTTGTAAAAGGTCGGTTGTATGTAACCCTAGGGACCCCCAGTGTCTATATAAACCAGAGGATCCCCATTCGTAGAGGACATATGAGCTTATCTAGGGTTTAGCTTAGACGATCTCGAGGTAGATCTACTCTGTAACCTCCATACACATCAATACAATCGAGCATGACGTAGGGATTTACCTCCTCACGAGGGCTCGAACCTAGGTATATATTGTCTCCTTCATCCCCTGTTACCCATCGATCTAAGATCCACAGCTCGGGACCCCCTACCCGAGATCTGGCGGTTTTGACACCGACACAGACAAATCCGCAACGGTGAAAACTAATCCTATGCTCGCACACACAACAAAATCCGTCAAAATACTCCACAAAAACTTCATCGCCACCCACCCACCGACAAAAATCACACAAATCAACCAAATTCGTACATCCATCTGGTAGCAAATCTTACGCATAACCTAATCAGGTCGTTGAATAACTTAATCTCATGAAGTATCGGCCGAAAACGGAGGTGACAACAACAAAATCCATGGCGAAACATAAGGGGAAACACTAAGCAAAATACAAAGCTAATGGGGAATGGGGGCCTCACGGTGAATCGCCTATCGTCTGCCAAGAACCAGACCTCGCTGCCGCCCGGAACCGCCACAGATGGAGGAGATGATGGTAGGATAGGCAGGGAGAGGGATTTCAATGGTGACCACACAAGCACGGTTACGAGAAACTAATGAGCGAATGCGGGCCGAGGAGGCGAGGGGAGTAGAGGTCGTGCATATTGGGTGAGTTGTGTGGTTCGACCTGGACCCCACATGTCCATGGTAGTATCGCGACCAACGGCTATGCACACGAGAGCACGACGCTAGGTTCGCTTGCGTTAAAACCGCAACGCATATTTAGACCATCGGATCCAAAACGAACGCCATCCGCGTTGTTCGGATCTGCTAAAGAAATCCGTACGTTTGAATTTTAGATTTTTTTAAAGTAACATTTCTAAATGTGAACATTTTCTAGATCATTATTTGGAAAAACATGAACATTTGCTGAAAAACATGAATATGGTTTAAAACTTGTGTGAGTATTGTTTGTCATGCGCTTGTAAGGGCTACTCTAACCGATTCTTTCTACATAACGGAGGATCCGATGGAGCAAAAACTTAGTGGAGTATTTTTACTCCATCAAGATTTGACCAGATTTAGCCGATCCTCTATTTATAGTGGAGCATTTTTTTTCATATGGATTTCATTTTCGGCCATTGAAACCTTACATTGCTTCTTTATTTCATTCAACGATATTTTGATACTTTATTGTACATAATTCATCAATTCTTCATTACAAAAACAATACAAAGAAAATAAGAACCACTATTAGACACTTCAAAAGATATCAAACTTCCATAACTGCTTTGGTTAGAGTTTCCATAAGTAAAACAGTTCGGCCCGTTCCTCAAAAAAAACAAAAACAGTTCGGCCCGTGCTACGTACCTGGGTCTGGGCCGCGTTTTCTTTGGCCCATACTCGGGACGGGGACGCCACACTGCCACAGTGCCTCTTCTTCTCGCTCGCCTGATCGATCCATCTCAACGCCGGCCACCGCTCAAAAAAGAAATCTCAACGCCGGCCGGACGCCAGAGTGTCCTTCCGTCTCCTTCTCCCCGTGCAGCATTCTCCTCGCGCCGCCCCACCCCACCCCACCCTTCCCCGCGCGTCACTTCAGAGTCAGTGATCGAGCAGTGAAGGTGGCGACAGCAGGCGGCCATGCGGCGGCGCCACGCCGCGCTCCTTTGCCTCACTGCCGTATCTATCGCTGGTGGCCACACTCCACGCCGCCGCGCTCCGACGAGGCCCCCTCTCTCATCCACGCATGCTCCGCCAGCGGGGACCCGGATTCTTCGCGCAGCGTGTTCGACGAATTGCCCGCGCGGGAGCAGACTGTCTCCGCACTTCCCTCGCTGGCCAGCGCCATTTCCGCGAACGGGCGGCGCTAGCAGGTGCTCGTCCTGTTACGTGGCGAGGAAGGGGGAATGGACGACAAGGTGGTGACCGTGGTCCTCGCCGCATGCGCGGTGGCCGGGACGGTGGGCGAAGGGATGCAAGTGCTCTCAAGGAAGGGTGAGGAGGCCGGCGCTGCAGCGCTATACGTGTGTGGTGGAGATGCCGGGAAGGGCAAGGGACGCCGAGGAGGCAGAGGGGCTGTCCGTGCATATGTAGGCGCGTCCGGACAGGGTGATCTGCACGGTGCTGCTTGCCGCATGCCGGGTGCATGGCCGCGTCAATGGTGTCCGATAGAGTTGCCAGGTTGATGATGCATGCGCGAGTATGGCAATGCATGAATTTTGGTCAACTTACCACCGTGTTAGCCGTGGCTTCTATGACATGGTTCGGTTGCTGCAGCAGATTCGGTAATGCCCTAGCTAGCCGGTGGAGGTCTGAAATTTGTACAACATGATCCTTTGTTTACCTACATGGATATGCCCTTCCGCAATCTGATTGTCCGCCCCATTACTCTGCTGGTACCTTCTGGTGTTGCTTCCCTCCTGCTTTGTGAGCTAGAAACCGCTCCTGTTGTTAACTGAATTGAGCAATACAATGACCTTGGTGGAAGCCTGGAGCTCCTCACGTACAATTGGAATCTGGATTACATCACTGGTAAAGCCCTAAGAGCCTTTCGTTTAGATTAATTGTTGGCCTATCATCCAATGAAATGCCAATTTACCTCTGAAAATTTAACTAAGCATGCAGAGTTGTACTATTTTAGATGTTTCTGATGAAGTCCTATGATTTGATCTAGATTAGTCTATAGTAGCAGTTCTATTATCTTGACATACTTGTGCAGTAAACTAATGTCCTCAACGTTGCAACAGTAACCCTTTGAACCTGTTTAGAAACAAATTAAATCCACTGAACGAGACTGAAATGCCTATCAGAGGGTACAATTGAACTTATAGTTGATGATATACTTTAGTCGCACCTAACTAGTTGGGTGAAATACATTATCAGAGATATTCTTGGTAAGCTGGCTTCTGCAACATTCTTTGGGTTGAGAGGTATTTTATTTTATCACAGGTTCATATACTGAAAGACTTCAGTGTAACAATAACTGTTCTGTCCAGCTAGGAAAATTTGCAACCATCCACATAGTCCAATGAATTAATGGATGTTCGAGTACACACTACCCTCATCATGCTGCCAAGTAACTAATTCCCTGCCTATTTGGGACCAGGCCTGATTGGCAATCGCTAGAAATACACAGAAGAAAAATGCACTAGGGAATCCATGGATACTCTTGTCTATAATGAAATACTCCGCAGTAGATAAGTGGTTTTGTGCCTTAGATCAGTGGAGGTTGTGCCCTAGACCATGGCAGGAACTCTAAAGGCTTCAATTTCACGTGGGGTTATTAATTTCTTGCCAGCTGCTTACATATTCCCTTCATGTTTTTAAGCTTTTCTATGGAGCTGAGATGATCAAAAGACAGGCGCTTTCCCCGATGAGTCTGAGTTGCGCAGCAACCGCTTCAACATTCCAGGTTTTCTTTGTCCTGCTTCTCATGAGTACTGAGAACATTTTATTATAAACTTATCATTATAGAACTACTTTTCTTAGTTTCACTGATAGCATGTCAGTAAATTTAGAACAATCTTACTTGTCGTCCTGATCTGTTGAAAAACAAGCATGCTGTGTTTTCTGGTTTACTGATGGCCATGGTCTGAAATGAAAGTATAACCAAACTTGCGAGTCCCAGTTGAGATCCCTGGACTTTGTCAAACTGTTCTCTGGCATACCCTGCCCCAATCATTTGCTACTGAAGATTCATGCTGGATGTGAATTGTGACTTGTGAGCTAAACATTCTCTTGTCGTGTAAATTTGTCTGACGGTTGTTCTGTTTCTCATCCCATGCAAAAGGCAATGCTTTGACAAAACATGTTCATGATCTAGTTATGCTGTATTGCAGTTTAGATGGCCCTGATGGAGCGGATTCCGAGCTAGCCAAACGGAGAAGCAAAGCACAGGCCGCGCACTTGTATACGCACGGAAGTTCCATTGGAACTCCTCTGCGTGCCTTCTCTTCGCATGGATGTTTTTTAGTGAAGTGAAGCGTCGCGTGTTATATTCGACGAGGGTTGCGGCTGTAGGTATGTAGCTTGGATTTGGTCCCTGCTGCACCATTTTATCAGTTGTTGGCAGCCTCTAACGGCAACTTGCGCCCTGCCTTCCTGTTTGTATGTGACGACCTGTTGCTGGCAATTTTGGTCATGTGTAGTCGTTGTTTAATTTTCTGCTCGAAAGACATTGGAACTCCACTAGGCATTGTTGAATGATTTTCTTTTGTTGGAATGCGTAGTGTTGATTTGGCTCGCAAGTTTGTCAAAATTCAAGGGCTGAAAGTTGCCATCAAAACATGAACAAGCCTGCCATTCTTGATGGGCAGCTTTATCTGAATTAGATTTATGTGAATCATCACTATTGGCAGTTAAATAAATAAAAGTAGTTTAATATATACGTACTTATTATACAAGAGTTTCTTTACACAGGATTGAAACTTATATCCGTGCCTCGTGACCAATGAAATGCCCTTGTACAACACTGAAGTGGTGCTATTTAGGATAGATAGATAGATAGATAGATAGATAGATGCAGCAGCTTGCGTTAGTTGGTGCATTGTGTGAACCTAAAGAGGAGAAGAAATGATTGACTGCAATACGTGCAAAGCAAGTTTGCAACATCGGAACCGCACATTTGCAGCGATAGACGTCCAGAATCATCGCAGCAGCAACAAACAAGAGATAGGCTTTACAGTTTGTGCTCCCATCTAACAGCAAAGTCATGAAAACTGCGTTGCCTCTTTTGCTAGCCAAAAAGATACACAAGTACTCCGTATATGCATGGTAAAGTATGTTGCTTTCGTGCGCTTTATACTCTCTGCAATCGTCCCTACAAAAATGACGACCGACCGATTGATCGATCGATCAATGTATCTAGCTAGTATGTTGTACTTACAAAGTAAAGTAATTACGTATGAGATGTTGCCTAGCTAAGCTATTCCTACTCATCGTCCTCCTCGACCTCGAATCTGGGTGTGCGGGGCTGGTTCTGCCTCACCCACCGGTAGAGATGGGGGGATGCCACGAAGTAGGAGTGGGTCCCCCCAAACCCTCCGTGGAGCATCCCGATGACCCTGCCGTCGGCGTCGAGCAGCGGCGCCCCGGACATCCCGGCCATGCTATCCACGTAGACCTCGACTAACGTCATCCTGTACCCCATGTCGTTGGTGCTCATCACCTCCACGGCCCTCGTGGAGCTGGTGCGCCCCATGGCCTCCCTTGGAGGCCCATTGGCCGCCGGCCAGGTCACAAGCATGCACCTCACTGCCGTCCTTGGCATGCTAGGAGCCACTGGGAGGGCCGGGTGCAGGCCGGGGCAGACCTCGTCGCCGTGCAAGTTCCTCAGAGCCTCCACTCCGACGGTGAGCACGAGGATGTCCTGCGCCCATGAACACGCCGTGATCTCAGCCTCGGCGTATCTCCTCGCCTCCTCGGGCATGCCGGCTCGCCGTCGCTCCTCCTCCTGATGGTAGCAGACGACCGACGCGCGGAACAGGTTGGACTTCTCCATGGTCAAGGGATCGGACCAACTATAGACGTGCTTCAGGGCGTGCGCGGTCGTCATCACGTGACGTGCGTCGCCGCCATTGGAGGAGCTGTGCACGAAGCCGATGCAAGTGCTTGGGTTCTCCACGGCCAGCACTCTCTCATCCACGTCCGCGATGCTCATCACGCGATCAGCGATCCTCCGGATCTCATGGACCATGCCGGGCTTCGGGCCCAACTCGATGTACACCAAGGAATGCTTGGCGGCCTCGAACCTGGCCCTCCACGGATTTGCCTGCGCCATCGGGCTGCTATTTTACTGCTCTGCACACACAACACACACACGCACACACACAAAAAAAAAGTATGAGCAAATGCATGCTGGCCATAGAAATTTCTTTCCGTACGAAAAAGGAGTTACAACAGAACAATCATAATCAATGTAATGTAGCGACTGATACAAGAGCTAAGCTACCAAATCTAAAATTTCACAACAGAACCTGAAAAAGATATAAACAATCTATTTTCTATATGGGCCCCGGAGAAAAGGCTCCAACAATGCACCTAAATATACATGAAAATTCAAAAATGTTATGTGGTCGCATATTTCTTACTATCAAGAACCTATATTTGGGTACGTACGTACAACCTACCACAAGATCCAAGCAACCTCAAAACATAGCACCAAGTCACCAACACCGCCCGTATGGTCAAGTCTCCACATTCCACCGGCCACCCCAAGCCCCGCCGCCCAATTGTGATGCCCGGGGCTTAACTTTACCCCAAGACATAAAATAATAATAATGATTCTTTTAAACAAAAAACATGCGCCAACAATACGTCAAACTCTTCATGGAGACAAGAAAAATATAGGTATCGCATTTTGGGTCCAACCTACCACAAGACCAAAAAACTTGACACCAACCCGAATCGCCACGTGGTGAAACTTCATCGCCAACGCACCCCATGTTCGCGTTAGCCAATTCCGGCTGCCAACAAGCACGATCCTCGCAGACCAATCCCGGCTTTTGAGGCCGTACCCCCACTATGGTCGTAACGTTACTAACCAGTCCCACGGATTCCATTCAGACCTGTTCCCGCCCAATCCCTTCACTTAAGGTCGTACACCGCGATCGCTAGCATGCTCGCGACACTACCACTTGAGCTCACGGATATCGTTTAGACTCGCCGCCGCCGCCCTAGATGGTCGCCGCCGTTTGCCGAGCTCGACCACCAATCTGCTCCATTCAGCCACGGGCCTCCCTTGCGTCTTATGGAACCTTGACCCAAAATGTTGTTCTGGTTTGTTTATTTTTGTCTAAACAAAATGTTGTTCTTGTTGTTGACGTGGCCAGCAGATGATCGGGCAGTTAATAATCGACTCGGAAAATCTTTATCGAAGTTTTTGGTTGGGTGAAATTCTAGTTGGTAAACTTTTTGTAGATTTTTTTTTGGCTGTTCCGTAGAAAAATTATTTTTCTGTGCCCAAACTTGAAAGCGGGAAAATGAAGTCCGAAACGGGCGGAGGGGAGGGGGAAAGAAGAGGAGGACGGCGACGCACCCCAGGCCGTCGGCAGGGAGGGAGGTGGGGGCTGCGGCTCGAGTTACTTGGCGGCGGGTCTGGATTTTGTCCGGCCGCCGGTGCGGCTCGAGTTTCTTGGCGGCGGGTCTGGTTTTCGCCGGTCCTTTTCTTGTCCGGCTGCCGGGGGGCGGAGGGAGAGGATTCTCGTTCTTGGTCCGGCGCTGCAGGCTCTTCTCCGGCCGCCGGGGATGGGGGAGGGAGAGGGGGCGGTCCCGCTGCTTGTCCTGCCGCCGCCGCGGGGATGGGGGAGGGGGCGGTCCCGCTGCTTGTCCTGCCGCCGCCGCGGGGATGGGGGAGGGGGCAGTCCCGCTGCTTGTCCTGCCGCCGCGGGGAGGGAGGTGGGAGGAGGAGTTGGTTATGCCGGTTCTTGCTTCCTGCCGCCGGGGGGAAATACGAATGCCAGCCCTTATATAATCGGCTGATAAAACTATTCTTGTTTGCAAGGCTGCGATTTCCTGATGGCTATTCTTGTTTTTCTTCTGCAGGTTGTTCCAACTTCCAAGAAGTATATGGGTTGCATTTGCATCTTGTATACCTCCGACTAGGCAGTGGCAGGCTCGCAGCCAAGCCGGCTACCCCGGGGCGGACCTGAGGATACCTGCTTGAGTGTATGTTGGCCGCATGGTTTGTTGCGGATTTGGGTTGCAATATTGTTTGTCTGCAAGAGACTGAAATCTCATTGTTCTTACAGGCCGATGGATTGGTGATTGGTGATTGGTGATTGACACCTTGGGGCCGCGATTTGGAGATACCTTCATTTTTTTTTCCTTACAGGCCGATGGATCCAGATGCGGAATCGTGATTGCGGCGTCCAACGATTTTTTTTGTCATCCAACAGGAGCATTTGGCTGACGGCAATTTTTCTCTGTCTGGACACATCACAGACAAATCAGATGGGAGCCAATGATGGTCTTATCACTGGTGCTTATGGACCCCAAGGTGATGCCAGTAAAGTGGTGTTTTTTGCAAGAGTTGAGGAATTGTTTGCCACATATGCTCCCACGGTGGCTGTTGTCGGGCGATTTTAACTTGATCTGCATAGCCAATGAAAAGAGCAACACCGACCTCAACTTGAGAATGATGGGCAGGTTCAGAACTATGATCGAGATGCCGCTGGTGGGGCACCGCTATACATGGTCGAATGAGCGCGAGAATACTGTGCACACACTGATTAGCAGAGTACTCATGTCTAGAGATTGGGAGGATATTTTTTTTCCTTATATCAGCTTAAACCGCCTTCGACCAGCGTATCGGACCACTGTCCACTTATTATCAAGAAGATGCAGCGATCGCATTTCAAGGGATTTTGCTTCGAGGCCCATTGGTTAAAAAGTGATCAACTTAACAGAGTTGTATTAGATGCTTGGAACAAGGAGGTTCAGTCTAGGGACCCAATTAGAGTGCTGCATACCAAGCTTTCAAGAACAGCGGCTGCCCTACCAAGATGGGATAGGGTCAATGTTAGATGGACCAAATTCATGTCCACTCTTGCAAATGAGATCATTTTCAGGCTCAGGAGGAGAGGGTGTTGACTGATGATGAGCGAGTTTTTCGTGGATTATTAAAGAACAAGCTGTTAGGATTTGCTGCGATTGATAGGGCAAAATGCAGGCAAAGATCTCGTTTGGCTGAGATAAGGGAAGGCGACGCGAACACCAGCTACTTTCAGATCAGGGCAAATGGAAGGCGACCCAAGAATCACATTGCAAAGCTTGCCGCCCCAAATGGGTTGGTCAGCAGCCATCAGGAAAAGGCCGAAGTCTTGCTTCATCATTTCTCGGGGGCGCTTGGTGCAGCACAACCCCGGTCTATGGGCATCAACTGGGAGTTTTTGGACTTGCCACGAGCTGATCTTGGCCATCTTGATGCGCCTTTGTCTGAAGTGGAGTTACATGACGCGGTGTTCCAATTATATGGGGAGAAGGCTGACTTACTCGCTGCAGTCAATCAACTGCACTCCCTCCGCGGTGACCATTGGAATCTTCTGAAGTTGGCCAACATTGTGTTGCTTCCAAAGAAAGAGGGTGCCGAACATGCTAGTGATTTCACCTGTCAGCCTCGTGCATAGTGTGGCCAAGATCCTCTGTAAGCTGTTGGCATTGCGTCTTGCACCGGAGCTGGACCGGCTAGTCTCTAACAATCAAAGTGCATTCATCAAACGTCGATCTATTCAGTACAATTTCTTATACATCAGAAATTTGATCAAGGAAGCACATACAAAGAAATGCCCAACTGTTTTCTTTAAGCTGGATATCGCAAGGGCGTTTGACTTGGTTAATTGGGGGTTCCTACTTGAGGTTTTGGCTGTCATGGGGTTTGGTCAGCGTTGGAGGGACATGATTGCTCTGTTATTGGCCTCTTCGTCCTCTCGGGTATTATTGAATGGGATACCGGGCAAGCCGTTCCAACACCGGAAAGGTCTTCGACAGGGGGACCCCTTATCACCAATGTTGTTCATCCTGGTTTTGGAACCGCTTCAAAGATTGCTACAGCTGGTCACCGAGAGGATGATTCTTTCTCCGTTGCGACTGCGAATGGCTAGATTGAGTTCTAGTTTCTATGCGGATGATGCTGCGCTTTTTGTTAACCCCCTGGCCAGTGATTTTGGAGCAGTACATGCAATTCTGTGGTTATTTGGTAATGTGTCAGGGCTGAAGGTCAACCTTAACAAGAGTGTTGCTTATCCAATTTCTTCTGATGGCATGGACTTGACCACTATATTGGGCACATTCAGTGCTGTGCAGGGCTCCTTGCCGTGCAAATATATTTGGGACTACCACTTGGGATTCGGAAGCCTCGGCGTGTGGAGCTTCAGCCTGTGACTGATAAGGTGGCTGGTAGGCTTCCGGTGTGGCTACTACACAGATTGGGACGCCTCACTTTAATCAACTCCGTGCTAACATCTGCTCTAACTTACTTCCTGACAGCATTCCCGATGCACAAGTGGCTTATTAAGAGGATTGATATGATCCGGAGAGTCTTCTTATGGGCGGCCGATGAGGAGGCGCATGGGGGTAAATGTTTAATCAGCTGGAAAAAAGTGTCAACTCTGTTTCTCAGTTGTTGAAGAATTGGTGGAATTCTCAATTTTGTTGAAAATCGTCCACATTCCAATGCTAGTCAGTTGTTCAAACATATGACTGCCTACCACTTACGATGGGTGAACATAGCGAAATCATGGGCCTTCTGATTGCAAGGCTGCGATTTTCTGATGAACTATTCTTGTTTTCATCTGCAGGTTGTCCAAGTACTATATGGGTTGCATCTTATATGACAAGAAGAGGGTTGAGCGTCGTATTTAGTCACAAGTGCTGCTAGTCTGAATAAATATGAAGCATTGCAGTACAAGGACCTTCCTTGGCTCCAAATACTTCTCTTTTTTTCTGCTGATCAATCCCACACTTTGATACCCCAAGCTCTCAACAGTCAAAACAAACGGCTCTGCTTCTACAAGCATGCACCCGATTGTACCACCTAGTACTTCTGGGACATGGCCAAATGTGCTGATGCCACACTGCTGGTAACTAAGCCTTTTGGTGTCCGAACTGTTCCCAGTCCACAGCAACCGAATGGAATCACCTTACCAATCGAGTCATGAGCATCTTTCAACAAATTGTTTGCTCCTTGCTCCCAAACAACGAGATACCACTGAGATCATTTTGTCGCAAACCAGCCAGACCCATTTTCTCATGATTATCCGTGCAATTTCTTGACTTCTGGATGCATGACACAACACCCAACTGAACTGATGGAATTATGTCTTCAGTAAAGCAGTCATTTGGTGGCAGCAGCTTGTTATGCCCTCCGATATCTAACTCAGGTTCCAACTAATGATGATGGAAGCTATTTGTGCTCAACTCCGTATGTCCCTTCGTTTGTCTCTGGAAAGTCCACAGCACAACGCTAACTGGAAGGCTAATTGCGACATCCACTGCGACCAATTCATGCCAGTGGTCCCGATTGTGATGCTCGGTTCTGGAACCAATTCCAGCACTGTACTTATGAAGAGATTCTCAAGGTGAAGAAATTCAGACTGGCTGCCCACCGGTGCTTGGACCTTGAGTACATCCGCGCCCGTGATGATCTATATCCTTATGTGCCAAGGGTCTTCAACACGATGGGATTGATTCCTTTTCTGCAGTTCAACAAGGCCTATAATGAAGACCTTGTTCAAAGAGATTTATGCATATGAGCACCAGCATTTAAACAGCGCCACCCCTCCGAAATAAACTCAACAAGGTATTATTCCGGCATGCCCTGAAGCTCCTCAAGTGTCAGCAATCATTCAACAAAAAGAAAGTGTTACTGACTACATCGCAATCTATATTCAACAGAGAGAAAAACATTATGGTGCAGATGGCTCTGACAGAGAACAGATGGATGAGGTTAATTCAGGGAATCAATTGGACTGAGCTGCTGCATGAGTTCGTGGCTGTACGGATCAGGGATACGGAGGTGCAGCTCACCCCTGTTGTTGTAGACGATCTACGCTGGTTCTGGACGGCCAAATCAGCATACAAAGCCATGTTGATCGTTGAGTCTTTTGCTCGTCACAACTTCAAAGCTGTCTGGAAGCCATGTTGTTGAACGCGGGTTTGAAAGAGTGGTTCAAGATGATGGAGGTTGATGTTTAGATTTAGCTTGATAACCCACCCCTAGGCAAAGCCCTGTGTGCCTCTGCTGTGAACTTGGTTCTTTTCTCCTTCTAATATGAGCCTCTGTCAATTTTTCGAAAAAAGATTCTGGAATTGATACATGTCAGACTTTGGAATTGATTTTAATCGTAATGCTTCAGGACCACCTGGTTCTGGAAATGATACGACCATATATACTAATCATGATACTGAAGCTGGAAGCAACATGCCATATCGAATAACAATATAACATGGCAGTTCAGAGTCCACAAAAGAATGCAATGTTTCTCGAATTCGGCTGAGGTCCATAACATGCAATGTATTTTGGGACGGAGGGAGTATTTTCGTGATATTTTGTATTCTGGAGGAGAAAGACAGGGAATTAGTTTTTGCGCTTTTCTTACAGCTTATCATCATGGGTGTCCTGATAATGCTAGTATATGGCTGGCCGTACGGGGCATAGCAGTGAAATGCCGTTCCTGTTTCTCGGAAAAAGCATGATTTTTGTCTTGTTTTCGTCATGCTACATGTGCAAATCAGGGTGTCCTGTTTGTAAGCTACTCACTAGGGTTTAACGAATAAAATGAATTGAGTAGCTATGGAATTCAGCTGTTCCTCCCTACCACCATCGCAGCCGATCGGATTACAACGAAAAATGGCTGAAGCCACCATCTACTTCCATTCCAACTCAACGAAATGAGAGCAACGGCTATAATTACTGCGAGGATGCTACACCCGCGATACAAAGTGGCAGCTACATGGAGAAGTGAGTAGTTTACAAGGGTGTCGATCTTTCATATTTCAATATTATTTGCTTTAGCAAGCAGTTTAGTTATTTGTGTGTCATTTAAAAGCGGACTGCTGGACTATGTAAATCATAATTTCCAGCTTTATGGATTCTGTCTTAAGTTCATATCTCAAGCAGACAGTTGTTTGATCCTTGTTACTATTATTCATAAACTTAGTTGCATGTCCAATGTCTTCCCGTTTTTTATTGTGCCACATGTAGTATCAATTCTCTTCACAAATTGTTTGTGTGTTTTATTCAATTTGAAATAACCCATGACACGTACTCCCTCCGTTCCTAAATATAAATCTTTTTAGATATTTCATTGCAGGTTACATACGGGTATCTAGACACACTTTAAAGTGTAAATTCACCCACTCTGCTCCGTATGTAGTTTGTAGTGGAATCTCTAAAAAAACTTATATCTAGAAACGGACGGAGTATACAAGAAAGGTTAGTTCCATGGTAAGAGGGACTTCAGCGCAAGGAATAATGAATGTGGTATCAGTGCACTAGTACAAAACATGGCTTTGCTTGAGGCCAGGATAAGGGCATTAATCCCGGTTCACTTACGAACCGAAACCAAAGGGGCCATCAGTCCCGGTTAGTGAGACCAAGGCACCGGCAGGGCCTCGGAGGCCATTGGTCCCGGTTCCAGCCACGAACCGGAACCAATGAGCCTCGCTCCTGGCCCAACACCTTTAGTCCCGGTTGGTAGCTGAAACTGGGACCAAAAGTCTGTCTTCTGTCCCGGTTCTAGCCACCAACCAGGACTATAGATATAAGTCTATATATACCTCCGTCCCGCCCATGTCCACTCACTCTGTTTTTTGGACGCCGACGTGTGCAGGGTGTTGTTGCTAGCTCTCACCTGTTGGGGAACGTCGCATGGGAAACTGTTGACATCAATTTTATCACGGATATTAAAAATAATCGGCGATCTTGAAATAGAGGGAAACAAATAAATAAATAAATAATAAAAGATTTATTTACATATTTTCCGTCACCAATGGCAACGGCAGTGGTCTGATATCAATTTAAATCTCAATGCCTCCATCAACACTAAATGCTTAAAGAAATAGTCGACCGCTGATAAATCGTGGCATTATCTAGACAAATCCTATAAAGTATGATCAAATTATATTGGCATAAATGGCAAATTATATACAAATGTTTCATGAAAAAAAAGGAATTTCATAACACATAAAGAAATTTATCTTTGTTAGCCCTTGAGCCAAATTACCTAAGAGCTAGCTAAGTTATTGGGCTATAGTGACCAAAGTAGTACGTGCAACATGCATGCCACTTACATGCATACGTTGTGCATGGATTAGGCGGCAAGGTTACTAGCTAATGATGAGTCAATTAGCTAGCCTATGGCCCACACCCATGCAGCCCCATATAAAATAAATATAGCCCATACGTGCATGGATTTACCGGCATCATTACACAGCTAATCAATCATTAAACCAATTAAAGGCCCACAAGCAGGGCGGCAGCCCACATGCATGGAGTACTTCATAGGAGCCACGATCGGACTTGGTCCGGGCCACTTCATCTTACAATCCCGCTGTACCAAAATCCGACCAAGGGAGGAAGCAATCTAAGCATCAACGCCCACAAACCTTTTGTGTTCTACTCGAGATCTCATCGAACCATCAACCTAGCTCATGATGCCACTGTTGGGGAACGTCGCATGGGAAACAAAAAAAAATTCCTACGCACACGCAAACCTATCCATGGTGATGAGCATCTATGAGAGGGAGAGTGGATCTACGTATCCTTGTAGATCGCTAAGCGGGAAGCGTTAAGAAACGCGGTTGGTGTAGTCGAACTTCTTCGCGATCCAAATCGCCGAGTGTCCCTCGATCCAATCACGAACCGTCCCGCGAACACATCATGATCCGTCCCGTGAACTCATCACGATCCGTCTCACGATCTTGATCACGATCTGTCCCGTGAACTCATCACGATCCATTCCGTGATCACATCACGAACCGTCTCGCGATCTCGATCACGGTCCTTCCGATCTAGCGCCGAACGGACGGCACCTCCGCGTTCAGCACACGTGCAGCTTGAGGACGATCTCCACCGTCTCGATCCAGCGAGAGGAGGTGGAGAGGAGAGAGAGTTCACCGGCAGCATGACGGCGCTCCGGTGATGGTGGTGGAGTGATTCCGGCAGGGCTTCGCCTAAGCGCTGCGAAAAACCGATCTAGAGGAGAAACTGTGCACCGGTGAAACGGGTAGCACGTGGCCGGAAATTCTGTCCAAAAACCACCCAATCCACTAGTATATATAGGAGGAGAGGAGAGGAGAGGCAGCCAAGGCCTTTGGGTCGGCCGAAATAGGAGGTGGGAAGCAATCCTACTTCACCTCCAATCCTAGTTGGAGTAGGATTGCCTCCTATTGGCTGATTTTCCACTTTTTGCTTTAGGACTTTCTCTCCTGCACCATGGGCCTTTGTGGCTGTTTTCCCAGCCCACTAAGGGCTGGTTATTATTCTCCCACAGCCCATGGACCTCTTGGGGTCGAAATACCCCTCCCGGAGGCCTCCCGATATACTACCGGCACTCCCGGTACACTACCGATGAGCCCGAAACTTTTCAGGAAACCAAACTGGGACTTCCTATATATGAATCTTTACCTCCGGACCATTCCGGAGCTCCTCATGACGTCCAGGATCTCATCCGGGACTCCGAAAAAACTTCGGTCACCACCATACATAACTCTACACTACGGAAACGTCACCGAACCTTAAGTGTGCAGACCCTGCGGGTTCGAGAACTATGTAGACATGACCGAGACACCTCTATGGTCAATAACCAATGGTGGGACCTGGACGTCCACATTGGTTCCTACATATTCTACGAAGATCTTTATCGGTCGAACCTCTATGTCAAGGATTCAGTTAATCCCGTATAACATTCCCTTTGTTCTTCGGTATGTTACTTGCCCGAGATTCGATCGTCGGTATCTCCATACCTAGTTCAACCTCGTTACTGGCAAACCTCTTTACTCGTTCCGTAATACAAGATCCCATGACTAACACTTAGCCACATTGCTTGCAAGGCTTGTTGTGATGTTGTATTACCGAGTGGGCCCTGAGATACCTCTCCGTCACACGGAGTAACAAATCCCAGTCTCGATCCATGCCAACTCAACAGACACCATCAGAGATACCTGTAGAGCACCTTTATAGTCACCCAGTTACGTTGCGACGTTTGATACACACAAGGCACTCCTACGATATCCGTGAGTTGCATGATCTCATGATCATAGGAACATATACTTGACATGCAGAAAACAGTAGCAATAAACTGACACGATCATATGCTATGTTTGTAGTTTGGGTCTTATCCATCACATCATTCTCCTAATGATGTGATCCCATTATCAAACGACATCTCATGTCCATGGCTAGGAAACCTTAACCATCTTTTGATCAACGAGCTAGTCTACTAGAGGCATACTAGGGACATGGTGTTGTCTATGTATCCACACATGTATCTGAGTTTCCGATCAATACAATTATAGCATGGACAATAAACGATTATCATGAACAAGGAAATATGATAATAACTAATTTATTATTGCCTCTAGGGCATATTTCCAACAGTCTCCCACTTGCACTAGAGTCAATAATCTAGTTCACATCACCATGTGATTCGCATTGTTATGAATCTAACACCCAATGAGTTCTGGGGCTCGATCATGCTTTGCATGTGAGAGAGGTCTTATAGTCAACGGGTCTGCGATATTCAGATCCGTGTGTACTTTGCAAATCTCTATGTCAAACCGTAAACACTGCTACCACACTCCACTTGGTACTATTTCCAAATGGCTGCTCCACTATACGTATCCAGATTGCTACTACGAGTCATCCGGATTAGTGTTAAAGCTTGTATCGACGTAACTCCTTACGATGAATTCTTTATCACCTCCATAATCGAGAAACATCTCCTCAGTCTCTTAGTTACAGAGGATAATCTTGACAGCTGTCCAGTGATCCACTCCTGGTTCACTCTTGTACCCCCTGACGGACTCATGGCAAGGCACATACAGGTGCGGTACACAGCATGGCATAATATAGAGCCTATGGCTAAGGCATAGGGGACGACGTTCGTCCTTTATCTTTCTTCTGCCGTTGTCGAGCTATGAGTCTCACTCAACTTTCACACTTTACAAATCAGGCGAGAACTCTTTCTCTGACTGATCCATTTTGAACTCTTTCAAAATCTTGTCAAGGTATGCACTCATTGAAAGTCTCATTGAGCATCTTGATCCATCTCCATAGATTTTGATGCTCAACAGTTAGGTAGCTTCATCCAGGTCTTCCTTTGAAAAACACTTTCCAAATGACCGTTTTATGCTTTCCAGAAACTCTACATTATTTCTGATCAACAATATGTCATCCACATATACTTATCAGAAATTCTATAGTGCTCCCACTCACTTTATTGCAAATACAAGTTTCTCGTAAACTTTGTATAAACTCAAAAACTTTGATCACCTCATCAAAGTGTATATTCCAACTCCGGGATGCTTGCTTCAGTCCATGGAAGGATCACCGAAGTTTGCACACCTTTTAGCATCCTTAGGACTGACAAAACCTTCTGGTTGTATCACATACAACCTTTCCTCAAGTAAACCGTTAAGGAAATGATGTTTTGACATCCATCTGTCAGATTTCATAATTGAAAACGCAACAACTGCTAACATAATTCCAACAGACTTCAGCATCGCTACGAGTGAGAAACTCTCATCGTAGTCAACTCCTTGAACTTGTCACAAACATCTTTGCAACAAGTCGAGCTTTACAAATAGTGACATTCACCATCAGTGTCTGTCTTCATTTTAAAGATCCATTTGTACTCAACGACCTGCCGTCCAATGAGCAAGTCTACCAAAGTCTATACTTGGTTTTTCATACATGGATCCTATCTCGGATTTCATGGCCTCCAACCATTTGTTGGAATCCGGGCCCATCATCGCTTCTCCATAGCTCGTAGGTTCATCGCTGTCCAACAACATGACCTCAAAGACAGGGTTGTCGTACCGCTTAGGAGTAGTACACATCCTTGTCGACCCACGAAGTTCGATAGTAACTTGATCCTGAAGCTTCATGATCATCATCATTAACTTCCTCTTCAAATAACATAGGCTTCACAGAAACATCTTTCTACGCTGCGCTACTCTCTGGTTGAACAAAGGTTTAACAACCTCATCAAGTTCTATCTTCCTCCCACTCAATTCTTTCGAGAGAAACCTTTCCTTGAGAAAGGATCCGTTTTAGTAACAAACACTTTGCACTTGGATCTGAGATAGAAGGTTCACCCAACTGATCTTAGGGTATTCTATGAAGATGCATTTGTCTGCCTTGGGTTCGACCTCATTAGGTGAAAACATTTTTCACACAAGTGCCGCAGCCCCAAGTATTAAGAAATGACAGCTTAGGTTTCTATCAAACCATAATTCATATGGTGTCATCTCAACGGATTTAGATGGTGCCCTATTTAAAGTGAATGTAGTTGTCTCTAATGCATAACCCCAAAATTATAGTAGTAAAACGACAAGAGACATCATAGCACGCACCATGTCCAATAGAGCATAACTATGATGTTCGGACACGCCATCACACCATGGTGTTCCAGGTGGTGTTAGTTGTGAAACAAAGTTCACGTTGTCTTAAGTTGTATGCCAAACTCGTAACTCAGATATTCACCTCCACGATCATATCGCGGTCATTTTTATCTTCTTGTCACGATGATCTTTAAACTTCACTCTGAATTTGCTTGAACCTTTCAAACCATTCAGACTTGTGTTTCATTAAGTAAATATACACTATATCTACTCAAATCATCAGTGAAGGTAAGAAAATAACGATATCCACTGCACGCTACAAGACTCACTAGATTGCATACATCAACATGTATCATTTCCAATGAATCCCTTGCCCGCTCCATCCAACGGGGTCCTTTAGTCATCTTGCCCAAGAGGCATGGTTCGCATGTCTCAACCGATTCGAAATCGAATGAGTCCAAATATCCATCAGCATGGAGTTTCTACATGCGCTTTATACCAATATGACATTTAGCGGCAGTGCCACAAGTATGTGGTACTATCATTATTAACTTTGTATCTTTTGACATCAATGTTATGAACATGTGTAATACTACGATCAAGATTTCAACAAACCATTCTCACTGGGTGCATGACCATTGAAGGTATTATTCATGTAAACAGAATAACCATTATTCTCTAACTTAAATGAATAACCGTATTGCAATAAACATGATCTAATCATGTTCATGCTCAACGCAAAACACCAAATAACATTTATTTAGGTTCGTCACTAATCCTGAAGGTAGAGAGAGCGTGCGATGTTGATCACATCAACCTTGGAAACACTTCCAACACATATCGTCACCTCACCCTTAGCTAGTTCTCCGTTTATTCCGTAGCTTTTATTTCGAGTTACTAACATTTAGCAACCGAACCGGTATCCAATACCCAGGTGCTACTAAGAGTACTAGCAAGGTACACATTAGTAACTCGTATATCAAATATACTTCTATCAATGTTGCCAGCCTTCTTATCTACCAAGTATCGAGGGTTGTTCCGCTTCAGCGACCTCTCACCTCATAATAGAAGCACTTAGTCTCGGGTTTGAGTTCAACTTTGGGTTGCTTCACTGGAGCAGCAACTGACTTGCTATCCATGAAGTTTCCCCCCTTGCTCTTGCCCTTTTCGAAACTAGTGGTTTGATTAACCATCAACACTTGACGCTCCTTCTTGATTTCTACCTTCGCGGTGTCAAACATCACGAACAGCTCAGGGATCAATACTTCTATCCCTGGTGTATTATAGTTCATCACTAAGTTCTAGTAGCTTTAGTGACAGTGACTTGGAGAACTATATCAATCACTATCTTATCTAGAAGATCAACTCCCACTTGATTGAAGCGATTGTAGTACCCAGACAATCTGAGTACATGCTCAACGATTGAGCTATTCTCCTTCATCTTACAGGCAAAGAATCTTGTTGGAGATCTCATATCTTGCAACACAGGCACGAGCCTGAGATCACATTCTCTGCCCCTAGAACATCTCATATGTTTCGTGACGTTCAAAACGTTTTGGAGCCTCAATTCTAAGCCGTAATGCATGACGCACTAAACTATCAAGTAGTCATCGAAACGTGCTTGTCAGATGTTCACAACATCTATAGACGACGCTAGAGGGGGTGGCGCACCGAGCGGTGCATTAAGGACATAAGCCTTCTGTGCAGCAATGAGGACAATCCTCAGATCACGGACCCAGTCTGCAATATTGCTACCAACATCTTTCAACTCTATTTCTCTAGGAACATATACAAATTTAAGGGAGCTACAGCGCGAGCTAGTAATCTACAACATAATTTGCAAAGACACTTTGACTATGTTCATGATAATGAGTTCAATTAATCATATTACTTAAGAACTCCCACTCAAAATGACATCCCTCCGATCATTCGAGTGATACATGATCCAAATTCACCAACTCAAGTCCGATCATCACGTGAGTTGAGGTGGCTGCAATGGTGAACATCATTATGTTGATCATATCTACTATATGACTCATGTTCGACCTTTTGGTCTCTCATGTTCCGAGGCCATGTCTGTACATGCTAGGCTCGTCAAGTTTAACCCGAGTGTTCTGCGCGTGCAAATCTGGCTTGCACCCGTTGTATGTGAACATAGAGTCTATCACACCCGATCATCACGTGGTGTCTCAACACGACGAACTTTCGCAACGGTGCACACTCGGGGAGAACACAGTTCATCTTGAAATTCAAGTGAGGGATCACCTTATAATGCTACCGCCGTACTAAGCAAAACAAGGTGCATAAAAGGATTAACATCTCATGCAATTCATAAGTGACAACATATGGCCATGAACTTGTGTTTAAGATCTCCATCTTCGAAACACCGGCATGATCTCCATCGCCACCGGCACAACACCATGATCTCCATCATCTTGATCTCCATCAATGTGTTGCCATTGGGGTTGTGGTGCCAGCCCTGCTTCTACTTCTATTGCTACCGCTTAGCGATAAAGTAAAGCATTACATAGCGCTTAATGATTGACACGCATGTCATACAATAATTAAAGACAACCCTATGGCTCCTGCCAGTTGCCATACTCAACGACATGCAAGTCGTGAAATTCTATACATCACATGATCATCTCATACATCACATATATCTCATCATGTAATTGGCCATATCACATCACAACATACTCTGCAAAAACAAGTTAGACGTCCTCTAATTGTTGTTGCATGTTTTACGTGGCTGCTACGGGTATCTAGCAAGAACGATTCTCACCTACGCATAAACCACAACGGTGATACATAGATTGCTTTTCAACCTTCTCAAGGACCGCCTTTGTCGGATCCGATCCAACTAAAGTGAGAGAAACTGTCACCCGCAAGCCATCTAAGCAACAAGTTGCGTCGAGGGAACCGGTCTCTCGTAAGCGTACGAGTAATGTTGGTCCGGGCCGCTTCATCTCACAATCCCGCTGAACCAAAATCCGACCAAGGGAGGAAGCAATCTAAGCATCAACGCCCACAAACCTTTTGTGTTCTACTCGAGATCTCATCGAACCATCAACCTAGCTCATGATGCCACTGTTGGGGAACGTCGCATGGGAAACAAAAAAAAATTCCTACGCACACGCAAACCTATCCATGGTGATGAGCATCTATGAGAGGGAGAGTGGATCTACGTACCCTTGTAGATCGCTAAGCGGGAAGCGTTAAGAAACGCGGTTGGTGTAGTCGAACTTCTTCCCGATCCAAATCGCCGAGTGTCCCTCGATCCAATCACGAACCGTCCCGCGAACACATCATGATCCGTCCCGTGAACTCATCACGATCCATCTCACGATCTTGATCCCGATCTGTCCCATGAACTCATCACGATCCGTTCCGTGATCACATCACGAACCGTCTCGCGATCTCGATCATGGTCCTTCCGATCTAGCGCCGAACGGACGGCACCTCCGCGTTCAGCACACGTGCAGCTTGATGACGATCTCCACCGTCTCGATCCAGCGAGAGGAGGTGGAGAGGAGAGAGAGTTCACCGGCAGCGTGACGGCACTCCGGTGATGGTGGTGGAGTGATTCCAGCAGGGCTTCGCCTAAGCGCTGCGGAAAACCGATCTAGAGGAGAAACTGTGCACCGGTGAAACGGGTAGCACGTGGCCGGAAATTCTGTCCAAAAACCACCCAATCCACTATTATATATAGGAGGAGAGGAGAGGAGAGGCATCCAAGTCCTTTGGGTCGGCCGAAATAGGAGGTGGGAAGCAATCCTACTTCACCTCCAATCCTAGTTGGAGTAGGATTGCCTCCTATTGGCTGATTTTCCACTTTTTGCTTTAGGACTTTCTCTCCTGCACCATGGGCCTTTGTGGATGTTTTCCCAGCCTACTATGGGCTGGTTATTATTATCCCACAGCCCATGGACCTCTTGGGGTCGAAATACCCCTCCCGGAGGCCTCCCGGTACACTACCGGCACTCCCGGTACACTACCGATGAGCCCGAAACTTTTCCGGAAACCAAACTGGGACTTTCTATATATGAATCTTTACCTCCGGACCATTCCGGAGCTCCTCGTGACGTCCAGGATCTCATCCGGGACTCCAAAAAAACTTCGGTCACCACCATACATAACTCTACGCTACCGAAACGTCACCGAACCTTAAGTGTGCAGACCCTGCGGGTTCGAGAAGTATGTAGACATGACGGAGACACCTCTACGGTCAATAACCAATGGCGGGACCTGGACGTCCACATTGGTTCCTACATATTCTACGAAGATCTTTATTGGTCAAACCTCTATGTCAAGGATTCAGTTAATCCCGTATAACGTTCCCTTTGTTCTTCGGTATGTTACTTGCCCGAGATTCGATCGTCGGTATCTCCATACCTAGTTCAACCTCGTTACTGGCAAGCCTCTTTACTCGTTCCGTAATACAAGATCCCGTGACTAAAACTTACCCACATTGCTTGCAAGGCTTGTTGTGATGTTGTATTACCGAGTGGGCCCTCAGATACCTCTCCGTCACACGGAGTAACAAATCCCAGTCTCGATCCATGCCAACTCAACAGACACCATCGGAGATACCTGTAGAGCACCTTTATAGTCACCCAGTTACGTTGCGACGTTTGATACACACAAGGCACTCCTACGATATCCGTGAGTTGCATGATCTCATGGTCATAGGAACATATACTTGACATGCAGAAAACAGTAGCAATAAACTGACACGATCATATGCTATGTTTGTAGTTTGGGTCTTATCCATCACATCATTCTCCTAATGATGTGATCCCATTATCAAATGACATCTCATGTCCATGGCTAGGAAACCTTAACCATCTTTTGATCAACGAGCTAGTCTACTAGAGGCATACTAGGGACATGGTGTTGTCTATGTATCCACACATGTATCTGAGTTTCCGATCAATACAATTATAGCATGGACAATAAACGATTATCATGAACAAGGAAATATGATAATAACTAATTTATTATTGCCTCTAGGGCATATTTCCAACAAAGTGCCATCACCACGAACAAGACCGTACACCACAAATCAAGAAGAAGAGAAGAACAAGGAGAAGGAACATCGCAGCAGTAGGTGGGATTCATCACTCCTCCCTAACATTTGGTTTGGCCATGGGTACAAACCAAAGAGTTCCATTCTCATCTCCCCCTTAGTCTTTGGTTTGGCCATGCGTACAGATCAAGGAGCTTTCATCTTAATCCTCCCCACTAGCATTTGGTTTGGCCATGAGTACAAACCAAATAGCTTCTTCTCTTCTATCTACCATAGTACATGCAATTGATTCGGCCATTGTGGTACAAATCAAGGAGCATGCTTTATATTTTCTACAAGATTATCAACTTGGTTTGGCCATAGTGGTACAAATCAAGAAACTTGCTGCATCCTATCAAAGAGTTTCCATACATATGTTAGAGCTCACGTCTTTGTTTTGGCCATTGTGGTACAACTCAAGAAACGTGTTACATCGTGTCAAAAGAGAGTTTTCTATATCCACTAAAACTCATGCCTTTGATTTGGCCATTGTGGTACAAATCAAGGAGCTTCCCTCCATATTTTCCACAAAAATTGTCAACTTGGCTTGGCCATCATAATAAAATCCATAGAAAAATTATATCCATCTACCAAAATTCATTCCCTTGATTCGACCATTGTGGTACAAATCAAGGAGCATGTTCATTTCTAAAATAATTATCTTCTTGGTCGCTCTCAATTCGGTCCCCTTAGCGATACAAACCCGAACGAAACGTGTGCGAAAGCCTCGTTCCTTGGTTTGGTCCCTATACGCGGATACAAATCTGAGAATAAACTAAGTACAAAATGCATATGAAATCTTCCCAAATCAGTCCTCAAAAAACGGATATGACCAGGGTAAAAGTGAGAAGAAAATTGTCATAGTGTTTTCACTAAATCATAAAATACATTTCTTGTTCGATTACGCTACAGGCATTTTATGTCACGCTAGTAGTAATACAAACATGAAGAAAATAAACCTTCATCTGATTACACTTCTCGCAGGCTTTGCTATGCGATGGAGTAGTATAAGAGATGTCAAATTCAATAAAATTCACATGTCACATACGCATGTAGAAATATAGGCTAAATCATGCCTTAGCAAAATATCAAACAAAAATGCACTTTGTATATGCTACAGACACTCTTGTCCAAAATAAATTAAAACTTCTATGCATACTCCGATGGCATGCAAGTAGCCCAAAATCTAGTCTTTATCTAAGACAAGCCAGTACTGTGTTGAATAGTACCAAAAGAAATATAAAATGATGAGTGTATGTAGTTATCGCATGCATATAGAGAAATAAGAATTGCACATACATGGCCGCCCAAATTCTGTGCACAATCCCGGACGCTCTTGGTCGGCTATTTAAAAAAAACAAAATAAGCAAACAATATACTGTAGCATCAAAATACATGTATGTTGGGCCGATTAATAAATTGAGCACCCGATTCATGCAAAATCCTTGTACTGCTAATATTAGTACAAGTAAAATATATGATATTAAATCAAATGATAAATCGAAGAAGATTAAATGTTCCTTCAAGCATCCGACGGCGACGACGGCGAGGAGGACTTCCTAGTCTTAGTTTATATTTTGTAATAGTCATATGTGTTGCAAACTTGTAATCCTTTGTATATTAGAAATTTTGGAATTCTTAATCAGGGGTTTTCTCTTCGGAGATGTAATTAACGGTTCTTTTATATAAATGTAAGAGTTCCGGAAATATGTACTCGCAATACTTGATATTGTCTCATTTAAATTCGCGCATTTTAAATATTAAATTTCATCTGTCTCTATGACGTGGACGCGTAGTTAGTATTTTTCTATCGCCCCATTTTCCCGTCATCAGAAACAAAAAATTTCCTACGCACACGCAGATCTATCCATGGTGATGAGCATCTACGAGAGGGAGAACGGATCTACGTACCCTTGTAGATCGCTAAGCGGGAAGCGTTAAGAAACGCGGTTGATGTAGTCGAACATCTCCGCGATCCAAATCGCCGAGCGTCCCGCGATCTCATCATGATCCGTCCCGCGATCCAATCACGATCCGTCCCGCGAACTCATCACGATCCGTCTCATGATCTTGATCACGATCTGTCCCGCGAACTCATCACGATCCGTTCCGCGATCTCATCACGAACCGTCTCGCGATCTCTATCACGGTCCTTCCGATCTAGCGCCGAACGGACGACACCTCCGCGTTCAGCACACGTGCAGCTTGATGATGATCTCCATCGTCTTGATCCAGCAAGAGGAGGTGGAGGGGAGAGAGAGTTCACATCACCATGTGATTCGCATTGTTATGAATCTAACACCCAATGAGTTCTGGGGCTCGATCATGCTTTGCATGTGAGAGAGGTCTTATAGTCAACGGGTCTGCGATATTCAGATCCGTGTGTATTTTGCAAATCTCTATGTCAAACCATAAACACTGCTACCACACTCCACTTGGTACTATTTCCAAATGGCTGCTCCACTATACGTATGCAGATTGCTACTACTAGTCATCCGAATTGGTGTTAAAGCTTGCATCGACGTAACTCTTTACGACAAACTCTTTATCACATCCATAATCGAGAAACATCTCCTTAGTCTTTTAGTTACTAAGGATAATCTTGACCGCTGTCCAGTGATCCACTCCTGGATCACTCTTGTACCCCTTGATAGACTCACGACAAGGCACACACAAGCGCGGTACACAACATGGCATAATATAGAGCCTATGGCTAAAGCATAGGGGACGATGTTTGTCCTTTCTCTTTCTTCTGCCGTGGTCGAGCTTTGAGTCTCACTCAACTTCACACCTTACAAATCAGGGGAGAACTCTTTCTCCGACTGATCCATTTTGAACTCTTTCAAAATCTTGTCAAGGTATGTACTCATTGAAAGTCTTATCAAACATCTTGATCTATCTCTATAGATCTTGATGCTCAACAATTAGGTAGCTTTATCCAGGTCTTCCTCTAAAAATCACTTTTCAAACAACCACTTATGCTTTCCAGAAATCCTACATTATTTCCGATCAACAATATGTCATCCACATATACTTATCAGAAATTCTATAGTGCTCCCACTCACTTTATCGTAAATACAAGTTTCTCGTAAACTTTGTATAAACATCAAAACTTTGATCACCTCATCAAAGCATATATTCCAACTCTGAGATGCTTGCTTCAGTCCATAGAAGGATCACTTGAAGCTCGTACACCTTTTAGCATCCTTAGGACTGACAAAAACTTCTGGTTGTATCACATACAACCTTTCCTCAAGTAAACCGTTAAGGAAACGATGTTTTGACATCCATCTGCCAGATTTCATAATTGAAAATGCAGTAACTGCTAACATAATTCCAACAGACTTTAGCATCGCTACGAGTGAGAAAGTCTCACCGCGGTCAACTCCTTGAATATGTCACAAACATCTTTGCAACAATTCGAGCTTTACAAATGGTGATAATTACCATTAGTGTCTGTCTTCATTTTAAAGATCCATTTGTACTCAACGACCTGCCGTCCAACGAGCAAGTCTACCAAAGTCTATACTTGGGTTTCATACATGGATCCTATCGCGGATTTAATGGCCTCCAACCATTTGTCGGAATCCGGGCCCATCATCGCTTCTCCATAGCTCGTAGGTTCATCGTTGTCCAACAACATGACCCCAAAGACAGGGTTGTCGTACTGCTTAGGAGCAGTACACATCCTTGTCGACCTACGAAGTTCGATAGTAACTTGATCCTGAAGCTTCATGATCATCATCATTAACTTCCTCTTCATCTAACGTAGGCTTCACAGAAACAACTTTCTGTGCTGCACTACTGTCTGGTTGAACAAAGGTTTAACTGTTGGGGAATGTTGCATGGGAAACAAAAAAATTCCTACGCACACGCAAACCTATCCGTGGTGATGAGCATCTACGAGAGGGAGAGTGGATGTACGTACCCTTGTAGATCGCTAAGCGGGAAGCGTTAAGAAACGCGGTTGGTGTAGTCGAACTTCTTCGCGATCCAAATCGCCGAGCGTCCCGCGATCTAATCATGAACCATCCCACGAACCAATCACGAACTGTCCCGTGATCTCGTCACGATCCGTCCCGCGATCCGATCACGAACGTCCCGTGGCCTTGATCACGATCCTTCCAATCTAGTACCGAACGGACGGCACCTCCGCGTTCAGCACACGTGCAGCTTGATGACGATCTCCACCGTCTTGATCCAGCAAGAGGAGGTGGAGAGGAGAGAGAGTTCACCTGCAGCGTGACGGCGCTCCGGTGATGGTGGTGGTGGAGAAATTCCGACAGGGCTTTGCCTAAGCACTGCGGAAATCTAGTCTAGAGGAGCACCGGTGGAACGGGTAGCACGTGGCCGTAAACTATGTCCAAAACCCTTGCTGTCCACCAATATATATAGGAGGGAGGATAGGAGAGGGAGCCAAGGCCTCCTTGGCTCGGCCGGCTAGGAGGAGCAATCCTAGTTGCCCTCCAATCATAGTTGGAGTAGGATTGCTTTCCTATTGGTAGATTTTCTCTTTTCCTTTTTTCCTTTAGGAATTTCCACCTCCTGTGCCATGGGACTTTGTGGCTGGGTTTCCCAGACCACTAAGGGCTGGTTAGCACCCTCCCACAGCCCATGGACCTCTTGGGGTCGAAATACCCCTCCCGGAGGCCTCCCGGTACACTACCGGCACTCCCGGTACACTACCGATGAGCCCGAAACTTTTCCGGCGACCAAACTGGGACTTCCTATATATGAATCTTTACCTCTCAACCATTCTGGAGCTCCTCGTGACGTCTGGGATCTCATCTGGGACTCGGAACAACCTTCGGTCACCACCATACATAACTCTATACTACCGAAACGTCACCGAACCTTAAGTGTGCAGACCCTGCGGGCTCGAGAACTATGTAGACATGACCAAGACACCTCTACGGTCAATAACCAATGGCGGGACCTGGATGTCCAAATTGGTTCCTACATATTCTACGAAGATCTTTATCAGTCGAACCTCTATGTCAAGGATTCAGTTAATCCAGTACGATGTTCCCTTTGTTCTTCGGTATGTTACTTGCCCGAGATTCGATCGTCGGTATCTCCATACCTAGTTCAACCTCTTTACCGGAAAGTCTCTTTACTCGTTCCGTAATACAAGATCCCGCAACTAACAATTAGTCACATTGCTTGCAAGGCTCATTGTGATGTTCTATTACCGAGTGGGCCCTGAGATACCTCTCCGTCACACGGAGTAACAAATCCCAGTCTCGATCCATGCCAACTCAACCGACACCCTCGGAGATACCTGTAGAGCACCTTTGTAGTCACCCAGTTACGTTGCGACGTTTGATGCACGCAAGGCAATCCTCCGATGTCCGTGAGTTGCATGATCTCATGGTCATAGGAACACATACTTGACATGCAGAAAACAGTAGCAATAAACTGACACGATCATATGCTACGTTTGTAGTTTGGGTCTTGTCCGTCACATCATTCTGACAATGATGTGATTCCGTTATCAAATGACATCTCATGTCCATGGCTAGGAAACCTTAACCATCTTTTGATCAACGAGCTAATCTATTAGAGGCATACTAGGGACATGGTTTTGTCTATGTATCCACACATGCATTTAAGTCTCCGATCAATACAATTATATCATGGATAATAAACGATTACCATGAACAAGGAAATATGATAATAACTAATTTATTATTGCCTCTAGGGCATATTTCCAACATCACCTCCTATGCATATAAGGTGTTTGATGAAATGCCCGAGCCACACTTAAGCTTTCTCCTCTCCAAGCTCGACCTCCAAGCTCCATTTTCCTCAAGATTTGTATAGGTTTGGAGGTCCGTCATGTCTCGTCCCCGTCCTCACCTCCGTCGATCGCCCATGCCGATCTCGACGCCGGCACCACTGTGGTGAGCCTCTTGTTCTTATTGTTGGGAGACGTAGTAGTAAATCAAAATTTTCCTATGTTCACCAAGATCTATCTATGGAGAAACCAGCAACGAGAGGGGAGAGATTGCATCTTCATACCTTTGAAGATCGCTAAGCGGAAGCGTTACAAGAACGCGGTTGATGGAGTCGTACTCGCAGCGATTCAGATCGCGGTAGATCCGATCAAGTGCCGAACGGACGACACCTCCGCGTTCAACACACGTACAGCCCGGTGACGTTTCCAACACCTTGATCCAGCAAGGAGGAAGGAGAGGTTGGGGAAGGGCTCCAACAGCAGCACGACGGCGTGGTGGTGGTGGAGTAGCAAGGTATTCCGACAGGGCTTCGCCTAAGCGCTGCGGAGGAGGAAGAAGAGAGGTAGGGCTTCGCCGTGAGAGAGAGAGATCAAATCCTGTCTCAAAACATCCAAAACCTCAAGTATATATAGGAGGAGGGACGTGGAGGGCTGGCTTGGCCTCTACTCCAAAGAGGAGATGGCCGGCTGAATTAAAGGGAGAGTCCACCTCCCACAAGGGAGGTGGATCTCCTCCTTTTAAATCCTTTTTGCCTTATCTCCTTATCTCCAGCCGCATGGGCCTTTAGCAAAAGTCTTGCCCAGCCCAATAAGGGCTGGCACACTTTATCTAACAGCCCATGTGGTCCTTTGGTCGTCACACCCCTCCCGGGGGTCCTCCGGCACCCTCCCGGCACTCCCGGTACATTACCGATGAGCCCGAAAACTTTCCGGTGACCAAAACTGGACTTCCTATATATCAATCTTTACCTCCGGACCATTCTGGAGCTCCTCGTGACGTCCGGGATCTCATCCGGGACTCCGAACAACCTTCGGTAATCACGTATACCTTTTCCCTATAACCCTAGCGTCATCGAACCTTAAGTGTGTAGACCCTACGGGTTCGGGAGACACGTAGACATGACCGAGACACCTCTCCGGCCAATAACCAACAGCGGGATCTGGATACCCATGTTGGCTCCCACGTACTCCATGATGATCTCATCGGATGAACCACGATGTCAGGGATTCAATCAATCCCGTATACAATTCCCTTTGTCTATCGGTATGGTACTTGCCCGAGATTCGATCGTCGGTATCGCCATACCTTGTTCAATCTCGTTACCGGCAAGTCTCTTTACTCGTTCCGTAACACATCATCCCGTGGCTAACTCCTTAGTCACATTGAGCTCATTATGATGATGTCTTACCGAGTGGGCCCAGAGATACCTCTCTGTCACACGGAGTGACAAATCCCAGTCTTGATTCGTGTCAACCCAACAGACACTTTCGGAGATACCCGTAGCGTACCTTTATAGCCACCCAGTTACGTTGTGACGTTTGGCACACCCAAAGCATTCCTACGGTATCCGGGAGTTACACAATCTCATGGTCTAAGGAAATGATACTTGACATTGAAAAGCTTTAGCATACGAACTACACGATCTTGTGCTATGCTTAGGATTGGGTCTTGTCCATCACATCATTCTCCTAATGATGTGATCCCGTTATCAACGACATCCAATGTCCATGGTCATGAAACCGTGACCATCTATTGATCAACGAGCTAGCCAACTAGAGGCTCACTAGGGACATGCGATGGTCTATGTATTCACACATGTATTACGGTTTCTGTTTAACACAATTGTAGCATGAATAATAGACAATTATCATGAACTAGGAAATACAATAATAACCATTTTATTATTGCCTCTAGGGCATATTTCCAACAGTCTCCCACTTGCACTAGAGTCAATAATCTAGTTACATTGTGATGAATCGAACACCCATAGCGTTCTGGTGTTGATCATGTTTTGCTCGTGAGAGAGGTTTAGTCAACGGATCTGCGACATTCAGATCCGTATGCACTTTACAAATATCTATGTCTCCCTCCTGAATGTAATCACAGATGGAGTTGAAGCGGCGCTTGATGTGTCTTGTCTTCTTGTGAAACCTGGGCTCCTTCGCAAGGGCAATAGCTCCAGTGTTGTCACAGAGTAGAGTCATCGGGCCCGACGCATTTGGAATCACTCCTAGGTCGGTGATGAACTCCTTCATCCAGACTCCCTCCTTTGCTGCTTCCGAAGCAGCTATGTACTCCGCTTCACATGTAGATGCCGCCACGACGCTTTGCTTGCTGCTACTCCAGCTGACTGCCCCTCCATTCAAAATATACACGTATCCGGTTTGCGACTTAGAGTCGTCCGGATCTGTGTCGAAGCTAGCGTCGACGTAACCCTTTACGACGAGCTCTTCGGCACCTCCATATATGAGAAACATGTCCTTTGTCCTTTTCAGGTACTTCAGGATATTCTTGACCGCTGTCCAGTGTTCCGCTCCGGGATCACTTTGGTACCTCCCTACCAAACTTATGGCAAGGTTCACATCAGGTCTGGTACACAGCATGGCATACATGATAGAGCCTATGGCTGAAGCATAGGGGATGACACTCATCTCTTCTCTATCCTTTGCTGTGGTCGGGCATTGAGTCGTACTCAATCTCACACCTTGCAACACAGGCAAGAACCCCTTCTTGGACTGATGCATATTGAACTTCTTCAATATCTTTTCAAGGTATGTGCTTTGTGAAAGACCAATGAGGCGTTTCGATCTATCTCTATAGATCTTAATACCTAATATGTAAGCAGCTTCTCCAAGGTCCTTCATTGAAAAACACTTATTCAAGTAGGCCTTGATACTTTCCAAGAGTTCTATATTATTTCCCATTATCAGCATGTCATCCACATACAGTATAAGAAATGCTATAGAGCTCCCACTCACTTTCTTGTAAATACAAGGTTCTCCATAAACCTGTACAAACCCAAACGCTTTAATCACCTCATTAAAGCGAATGTTCCAACTCCGAGATGCTTGCACCAGCCCATAGATGGAGCGCTGGAGCTTGCATACCTTGTTAGCATCTTTAGGATCGACAAAACCTTCCGGCTGCATCATATACAGTTCTTCCTTGAGGAAGCCATTAAGGAATGCCGTTTTGACGTCCATTTGCCAGATCTCATAATCATAAAATGCGGCAACTGCTAACATGATTCGGACTGACTTTAGCATCGCTACGGGTGAGAAAGTCTCATCGTAGTCAACTCCTTGAACTTGTCGATAACCCTTAGCGACAAGCCGAGCTTTATAGGCGGTGACATTACCGTCCGCGTCAGTCTTCTTCTTAAAGATCCATTTGTTTTCAATGGCTCGCTTATCATTAGGCAAGTCCACCAAAGTCCATACTTTGTTCTCATACATGGATCCTATCTCGGATTTCATGGCCTCAAGCCATTTGTTGGAATCCGGGCCCGCCATCGCTTCTTCATAGTTCGAAGGTTCACCGTTGTCCAACAACATGATCTCTAGGACAGGATTGCCGTACCACTCTGGTGCGGAACGTGTCCTGGTGGACCTTCGAATAGCAACTTGATCTGAAGTTTCATGATCATCATCATTAACTTCCTCTCTAGCCGGTGTAGGCTCCACAGAAACAACTTCCTGTGCTGCGCTACTCTCCGGTTCGAGTGGAGGTACAATTTCCTCATCAAGTTCTATTTTCCTCCCACTTACTTCTTTCGAGAGAAACTCTTTCTCGAGAAAGGATCCATTCTTGGCAACAAAGACTTTGCCTTCGGATCGTAGGTAGAAGGTATACCCAATAGTCTCCTTGGGATATCCTATGAAGACGCACTTTTCCGCTTTGGGTTCGAGCTTCTCAGGTTGAAGTTTCTTCACATAAGCATCGCATCCCCAAACTTTTAGAAACGACAGCTTAGGTTTCTTTCCAAACCACAATTCATACGGTGTCGTCTCAACGGATTTAGACGGTGCCCTATTTAAAGTGAATGCGGCAGTCTCTAATGCATATCCCCAAAATGATAGCGGTAAGTCGGTAAGAGACATCATAGATCGCACCATATCCAATAGAGTGCGATTACGACGTTCAGACACACCATTTCGCTGGGGTGTGCCGGGCGGCGTGAGTTGTGAAACAATTCCACATTTCCTAAGGTGCGTGCCAAACTCGTGACTTAAATATTCTCCGCCACGATCAGATCGTAGGCATTTTATTTTCCTATCACGTTGATTCTCGACCTCACTCTGAAATTCCTTGAACCTTTCAAAAGTTTCAGACTTGTGTTTCATTAAGTAGACATAACCATATCTACTCAAGTCATCAGTGAGGGTGAGAACATAACGGTAGCCACCGCGAGCCTCGACGCTCATTGGACCGCATACATCGGTATGTATTATTTCCAACAAGTCAGTTGCTCGCTCCATTGTTCCGGAGAACGGAGTCTTGGTCATCTTGCCCATGAGGCATGGTTCACATGTGTCAAATGATTCGAAATCAAGTGACTCCAAAAGTCCATCAGCATGGAGCTTCTTCATGCGTTTGACACCAATATGGCCAAGACGGCAGTGCCACATGTAAGTGGGACTATCGTTATCAACTTTACACTTTTTGGTACTCACACTATGGACATGTGTAACATCACGTTCGAGATTCATCACAAATAAACCATTGACCAGCGGGGCATGAGCATAAAACATTTCTCTCATATAAATAGAACAACCATTATTCTCGGATTTAAATGAGTAGCCATCTCGCATCAAGCGAGATCCAGATACAATGTTCATGCTCAAAGCTGGTACTAAATAACAATTATTAAGGTTTAAAACTAATCCCGAAGGTAGATGTAGAGGTAACGTGCCGACGGCGATCACATCGACCTTGGAACCATTCCCGACACGCATCGTCACCTCATCCTTGGCCAGCCTCCGCTTATTCCGCAGCTCCTGCTTGGAGTTACAAATGTGAGCAACTGCACCGGTATCAAATACCCAGGAGCTACTACGAGCGCTGGTCAAGTACACATCAATAACAAGTATATCACATATACCTTTAATGTTGCCGTCCTTCTTATCCGCTAAATACTTGGGGCAGTTCCGCTTCCAGTGACCGGTACCCTTGCAATAAAAGCACTCAGTCTCAGGCTTGGGTCCATTTTTCTTCTTCTTCCCGACAACTTGCTTACCGGGCGCGGCAACAGCTTTGCCGTCCTTCTTGAAGTTCTTCTTACCCTTGCCTTTCTTGAAACTAGTGGTCTTATTCACCATCAACACTTGATGCTCCTTTTTGATCTCGACCTCCGCTGATTTCAGCATCGAGTACAACTCAGGAATGGACTTCTCCATACCTTGCATGTTGTAGTTCATCACAAAGCTCTTGAAGCTAGGTGGAAGCGACTGGAGGATTCTGTCAATGACCGAGTCATCCGGGATATTAACCCCCAGCTGAGTCAAGCGACTGTGTAGCCCAGACATCTTGAGGATGTGCTCACTGACAGAACTATGCTCCTCCATCTTACAGCTGAAGAACTTGTCGGAGACATCATATCTCTCGACCCGGGCATGAGCTTGAAAAACCAGTTTCAGCTCCTGGAACATCTCATATGCTCCGTGTTGCTCAAAACGCTTTTGGAGCCCCGGTTCTAGACTGTAAAGCATGCCGCATTGAACAAGGGAGTAATCATCGCAGCGTGATTGCCAAGTGTTCATAACATCTTGTTCCGCTGGGAGAACGGGTGCGTCACCTAGCGGTGCATCTAGGACATACAATCTCTTGGAAGCTATGAGGATGATCCTCAAGCTACGGACCCAGTCCGCATAGTTGCTTCCATCATCTTTCAGCTTGGTTTTCTCTAGGAACGCGTTGAAATTGAGGGTGACATTCGCGTTGGCCATTGGATCTACATCATAGATTGTAAAGACAATTTTAGACTAAGTTCATGATAATTAAGTTCATTTAATCAAATTAATGAACTCCCACTTAGACAGACATCTCTCTAGTCTTCCAAGTGATACATGATCCATGTCAACTAGCCCGTGTCCGATCATCACGTGAGACGGACTAGTCATCCATGGTGAACATCTTCATGTTGATCGTATCTTCTATACGACTCATGTTTGACCTTTCGGTCTTCCGTGTTCCGAGGCCATGTCTGTACATGCTAGGCTCGTCAAGTCAACCTAAGTGTTTCGCGTGTGTAAATCTGGCTTACACCCGTTGTATGCGAACGTTAGAACCTATCACACCCGATCATCACGTGGTGCTTCGGAACAACGATCCTTAGCAACGGTGCACAGTTAGGGTGAACACTTCTCTTGAAATTTTATTGAGAGATCATCTTATTTACTACCGTCGTTCTAAGTAAATAAGATGTAAACATGATAAACATCACATGCAATCAATATAGTGACATGATATGGCCAATATCATTTTGCTCCTATGATCTCCATCTTCGGGGCACCATGATCATCACTGTCACCGGCACGACACCATGATCTCCATCATCATGATCTCCATCATTGTGTCTTCATGAAGTTGTCTCGCCAACTATTACTTCTACTACTATGGCTAACGCTTAGCAATAAAGTAAAGTAATTACATGGCGTTTATGATTGACACGCAGGTCATACAATAAATAAGACAACTCCTATGGCTCCTGCCGGTTGTCATAATCATCGACATGCAAGTCGTGAATCCTATTACAAGAACATGATCAATTCATACATCACAATGCATCACATCACATCCTTTGGCCATATCACATCACAAGGCACATGCTGCAAAAACAAGTTAGACGTCCTCTAATTTGTAGTTGCAAGTTTTTACGTGGCTGCTATAGGTTACTAGCAAGAACGTTTCTTACCTACGTCAACACCACAACGTGATTTGCCAATTGCTATTTACCCTTCATAAGGACCCTTTTCATCGAATCCGATCCGACTAAGGTAGGAGAGACAGACACCCGCTAGCCACCTTATGCATCTAGTGCATGTCAGGCGGTGGAACCGGTCTCACATAAGCGTACGTGTAAAGTTGGTCCGGGCCGCTTCATCCCACAATACCGCCGAATCAAGATAAGACTAGTAGCGGCAAGCAAATTAACAAACTCGACGCCCACAACTGCTTTGTGTTCTACTCGTGCATAGATTCTACGCATAGACCTAGCTCATGATGCCACTGTTGGGAGACGTAGTAGTAAATCAAAATTTTCCTACGTTCACCAAGATCTATCTATGGAGAAACCAGCAACGAGAGGGGAGAGATTGCATCTTCATACCTTTGAAGATCGCTAAGCGGAAGCGTTACAAGAACGCGGTTGATGGAGTCGTACTCGCAGCGATTCAGATCGCGGTAGATCCGATCAAGTGCCGAACGGACGGCACCTCCGCGTTCAACACACGTGCAGCCCGGTGACGTCTCCAACACCTTGATCCAGCAAGGAGGAAGGAGAGGTTGGGGAAGGGCTCCAACAGCAGCACGACGGCGTGGTGGTGGTGGAGTAGCAAGGTATTCCGACAGGGCTTCGCCTAAGCGCTGCGGAGGAGGAAGAAGAAAGGTAGGGCTTCGCCGTGAGAGAGAGAGATCAAATCCTGTCTCAAAACATCCAAAACCTCAAGTATATATAGGAGGAGGGACGTGGAGGGCTGGCTTGGCCTCTACTCCAAAGAGGAGATGGCCGGCTGAATTAAAGGGAGAGTCCACCTCCCACAAGGGAGGTGGATCTCCTCCTTTTAAATCCTTTTTGCCTTATCTCCTTATCTCCAGCCGCATGGGCCTTTAGCAAAAGTCTTGCCCAGCCCAATAAGGGCTGGCACACTTTATCTAACAGCCCATGTGGTCCTTTGGTCGTCACACCCCTCCCGGGGGTCCTCCGGCACCCTCCCGGCACTCCCGGTACATTACCGATGAGCCCGAAAACTTTCCGGTGACCAAAACTGGACTTCCTATATATCAATCTTTACCTCCGGACCATTCCGGAGCTCCTCGTGACGTCCGGGATCTCATCCGGGACTCCGAACAACCTTCGGTAATCACGTATACCTTTTCCCTATAACCCTAGCGTCATCGAACCTTAAGTGTGTAGACCCTACGGGTTCGGGAGACACGTAGACATGACCGAGACACCTCTCCGGCCAATAACCAAAAGCGGGATCTGGATACCCATGTTGGCTCCCACGTACTCCACGATGATCTCATCGGATGAACCACGATGTCAGGGATTCAATCAATCCCGTATACAATTCCCTTTGTCTATCGGTATGGTACTTGCCCGAGATTCGATCGTCGGTATCGCCATACCTTGTTCAATCTCGTTACCGGCAAGTCTCTTTACTCGTTCCGTAACACATCATCCCGTGGCTAACTCCTTAGTCACATTGAGCTCATTATGATGATGTCTTACCGAGTGGGCCCAGAGATACCTCTCCGTCACACGGAGTGACAAATCCCAGTCTTGATTCGTGTCAACCCAACAGACACTTTCGGAGATACCCGTAGCGTACCTTTATAGCCACCCAGTTACGTTGTGACGTTTGGCACACCCAAAGCATTCCTACGGTATCCGGGAGTTACACAATCTCATGGTCTAAGGAAATGATACTTGACATTGAAAAGCTTTAGCATACGAACTACACGATCTTGTGCTATGCTTAGGATTGGGTCTTGTCCATCACATCATTCTCCTAATGATGTGATCCCGTTATCAACGACATCCAATGTCCATGGTCATGAAACCGTGACCATCTATTGATCAACGAGCTAGCCAACTAGAGGCTCACTAGGGACATGCGATGGTCTATGTATTCACACATGTATTACGGTTTCTGTTTAACACAATTGTAGCATGAATAATAGACAATTATCATGAACTAGGAAATACAATAATAACCATTTTATTATTGCCTCTAGGGCATATTTCCAACACTTATATTCATTGTAAAAGAAAAAAAATTCTTACTTGTATGATTTAGATAGATGCTTGTACAATTTTCTTACTTTTATTATTGTTTGTTATTATATAGTGCCATGGTTTTGGTATCCGCCCCCGTCTTCCCTCGTCTTGTCTATAATTCAGATGTGGTATATTATCTATTATAAATATTTGTTTTATTTAGTGTTTATGACAATTATGCCGACCAACGTGACATAGATGTCTTTATCTAGGAGGTATGTGAACCGAAAATTCAAACCGACCCTCTTGTCGAGGGGTTAAATTTAGTTGAAAAAGAAAACAATTACTTGAAGAAAAATTTGAAAAGAATTGAGGAGGAGAAGATGGAATTGGAGTTGCATGTTGTCGATGTCGTCGAAGATCACAAGATCAAGATGGATGCAATACGCTTGAAGATTAGAAAGATTAGAAAATATTCATTCATACTGAGGCTTGGTATCATTATGCCGTTGGATCAATTGGTACATTAGTCGCGGTTATGATCGCATTTGTTATTGCATTTAAATATTTTACATAGTTTCAATGTATGTTTTAATTAGATTTTTTTTACATCTGTTCCCATGGTTCCTTAGCTCTACGCACTCATCCCCATGCTCTTAACTTTTGCTTGGTTTTCCCCACTCCCTTGCCCGAAATGCTCAGAACAGGTCAGAACGGACGTTGTCGTCCGGTCAATGGCTTGACCGCTAACTCTGACGAGTGGGGCCATGCTGGACTGTATCACCCGTTGGACCTGACAAGTGAGGCCGCGGGGGGCGGTGTCGCTATTCGACCATTGGGCCGTGGTTTCGTTGGGATGTTCCTTGCATTAAATGTCTGTGCACACCGCCACGACAGAAGCCTGCTATGCATGCACCCAGCAAGCCTGCCTACATCAGGACGACACCAAATCGAGCTACTGGCCAAACACCCTTCTCCCTAGTATATGGGGCAGAAGCAGTTCTCCCCACGGAACTCACATACGGGTCACCTCGAGTGCTCGCTTATGATGAGCTTGAGCAAGAGCAGTTGCGGCAAGATGACGCTACGCTCCTTGAGGAAGACCTTCTTCGGGTTGCTATGAGAGTTGCACGCTACCAGCAAGCTTTGTGCCGCTATCATAGCCGCAAGGTTTGTGCCCAAAGCCTTGAGGAAGGCAACCTTGTTCTTTGGCGCGTTGAGTCAGCCAAGAATTTAAACAAGTTGACGCCAAAGTGGGAAGAGCTTTATCAGGTAGTGCGAGTCGGCAGGCCTGGCGCAGTCCGCCTGGAGACCGAGGACGGCATCCCAGTGAGCAACTCCTGGAATATCGAACATCTGCATAAGTTCTACCCATGAGGCGCGGTTGTCGGGTCTTCCGACAACCACCTTTTGTATAGGTCTTGCCGCCGAAGCATGTAATCCTTTGTACAAAGCCAGGCGCAGACCTTGTGCATAGTTGCACAAAGCTAAGTGTCCTGCAGCTCTTGTTGATTCTGATGTTTACTTACGTACATGTTTGTCCGAGATACTGTATTGCGCTTACTCGCGGCAAGATCTAACGGACCGCCAAGGTTCCATATCCCTATTTTCTCTTCTTTCTTTTTCTCATAGGAGAGAAGGTTACCTTGCGTGAAGCTTTGCCGGGGGGAGGGGGGATGGTGGTATGGATACGGACAAACGACGTTCAAGAAAATATCTTGCCGGAAGGAGTACGGCAACAAAAAGATAAGTTGCTAAACCCTAAGTGAATTTTTTCTGTGGAGTTATTTTCCTTGGATGATTTCGACTTTTGTATGGAAAACCTGCATGCTAAGGAACCTTGCCATGATCGGCTGTGCCCTTACTCTATTTCGAGTCCGCTCAATAGCTTAAGTGGTTGCACTAAAAACATTAGGGTAACCTTGTCATGATTAGTCGTGCCCTTACTCTGTTTCGAGTTCGCTCAACAACTTAATTGGATGCACTAAAAATGTCAAGGTATCTTGCCGGTAGCAGCACCGCCAGCAGGCTGCTAAGGGTCCACTCCTCAAAGCGCTTGCAGCAGGGCTGCGGCCGCTGGCAAGTTTCCGAAAAAGCGTAGGAAAAACACCATGCAAAGAGGAATCTAACGAGGAGAATAATATGTAGTCACTCAATTAGGGCGAAATTTACATGAGATGTCGCCTCTTCCTAAGTACATCTTTATTTGACTTTCTCCCCTAGGGGAGATTATAAGAAGGAAAATATAGCAAGGGGCCTCCAACGAGAGCCTGGCCCCTCCTGGGCCAGCATTGTGCAGAGGAGAAGACTAGCACTGTGCGGACGAGAGGAGGGGTCCCCAGAAGCCGAAGTCCATGGGCCTGTCGGAAGGTCCAGCTGGAAGATGAGGCAGCACACGCGACAAGGACCCCGGCAGGATCGTCCTGCCGGGAGGAGGAGAGGCGCGAGGCTGATGGTGATGGTGCGGCTAACGATTAGTCTAAGTCCATGCCGTCGTATTCCGACTTGACGGCCTGAATACTGGACTCATCATCGTCGTCTTCACCATCGTCCTCCTCGTCACTATCGCTTGAGGAGAAACGTCCAGCTCCGCTTGAGCTCTCTTCGCAGCAGCTGAGACGAACGCCTGAGCGCCATAAATCTTGACAGAGAGCAGATTGGCCTCCATCATTTTGAAACGAAGGACATGCCCATCCTGGAGGTTGTGGGCGCGGGCGAAGGTTTTCCAACCGCACCTGAAGAACATGACGCGGCTCTCTGGATACTCGACGTCCACCCGCGTGGCGTCATTGCAGTACCCATGCACCCGCAACCACAAAACGGGCGGCTTGTCGGCCTCCATCGCCCTAGCGAAAGGGTGAGGGAGGCGCAGATGGCTCCGAAGGGGACTGTGCAGTTTCAGGACGAACTCCAACATCGTCCCCTCGGCGTGGGTCCCTTCGAGGAAGGGCCTGGCATCAGAGGGAGAGATGGAGCAGCACTCCACCTCCCCTTGCCTCGGCCTCCACGGGGACCACAGCCCCTTGCACCTCTTTCGTCGTGAGCACCCGGGTCACCCTCCGCCTCTGCGATGGAAGCGGTGGCATGATCCAGACGAGAACTCCTTTTTGGTGCATAGGACGGTGGCCGCCCTTGCCCCCCTATTCATGGCTAAGGGCGGGCACCACTCAGGGTTTGGAAGAGGTGGAAAGGCGAGATCTAGAGATTCGTGCTCGATGAAGAAAGAAGGATGGATGAGCATCGTCCTTGCAACCCCTCAATTTATAGGGGGGAGTGCGGGGGCTGGCTCTCCCTTGCTCTGAGAGTCGCTTCCCACCTCCACCAATAGCGTCGCCCACGATCACGGGGCGAACAACAAGTGCCCCGTTGCTCCAATCCACGACGCTGCAGTTTCTGCCAGGGCCATGACTTTAAGTCATGGGCGCCCATTGCTGGCTCTCTGCTATGCATGTGGCGCGCATGGCAGAAACGGCCTGACGCAGCCATGGACACAATTATTGTCGTTCCACGCACGTACCCCACGTCGCGCACTTAACGTGCGTCGTGGGGAGGCCCAGTAAGCGGAATGATTGGAACAACAGTTAATCCCTGCCGTGCGTGCCCGTGCACTGTTTGGGCCTAGCCCAACAACACCTCGCACCATGTTTGGCTGATGTCTACTACGCAACCTTCTCCTTGTAGACGTTGTTGGGCCTCCAAGTGCAGAGGTTTGTAGGACAATAGCAATTTTTCCTCAAGTGGGTGACCTAAGGTTTATCAATCCGCGGGAGGTGTAGGATGAAGACGGTCTCTCTCAAGCAACCCTGCAACCAAATAACAAAGAGTCTCTTGTGTCCCAAACACACCCAATACAATGGTAAGTTGCATAGGTTCACTAGTTCGGCGAAGAGATGGTGATACAAGTGCAATATGGATGGTAGATATAGGTTTTTGTAATCTGAAAATATAAAAACAGCAAGGTAATTAATAGTAAAAGTGAGCACGAACAGTATTGCAATGCGTGGAAATAAGGCCTAGGGTTCATACTTTCAGTAGTGGAAGTTCTCTCAACAATGATAACATAATTGGATCATATAACTAGCCCTCAATGTGCAACAAAGAGTCACTCCAAAGTCACTAATAGTGGAGAAGAGATTATTGTCGGGTACGAAACCACCACAAAGTTATTCTTTCTGATCAATCTATTGAAGAGTCCGTAATAGAATAGCATGAAGCTATTCTTTCCGTTCAATCTATCCTAGAGTTCGTACTAGAATAACACCTTAAGACACATATCAACCAAGACCCTAATGTCACCTAGATACTCCATTGTCACCTCAAGTATCCGTGGGCATGATTATACGATATGCATCACACAATCTTAGAATCATCTATTCAACCAACACATAGAACTTCAAAGAGTGCCCCGAAGTTTCTACCGGAGAGTCAAAACGTGTGCCAACCCCTATGTATAGGTTCCCGAGGTCACAAAACCCGCAAGTTGATCACCAAAGCATACATCAAGTACTCACATGAATATCCCATCGTCACCACAGATAGACACGTGCAAGACATACATCAAGTGTTCTTAAAGACTCAATCCGATAAGATAACTTCAAAGGGAAAACTCAATTCATTACAAGAAGGGAGAGGGGGAAGAACATCATAATATCCAACTATAGTAGCAAAGCCCGCGATACATCGAGATCAAGACATCTCAAGAACATGAGAGAGAGAGAGATCAAACATATAGCTACTGGTATATACCCTCAGCCCCGAGGGAGAACTAGTCCCTCCTCGTCATGGAGATCGCCGGGATGATGAAGATGGCCACCGGAGATGGATCCCCCCTCCGGCAGGGTGCCGGAACGGGCTCCCGATTGGTTTTTGGTGGCTATAGAGGCTTTCAGTGGCGGAACTCCCGATCTAGGTTTAGTTCTGATGGTGTCTCTATTTATAAGACCGTATGGTGTTGAAAACAAGCCGAGAGGGCCCACTAGGAGGTCACAAGCCTCCCAGGCGCAGCCAGGAGGGGTGGCCACGCCTCCCAGGCTCGTGGCTTCCTCGGGACTCCTGTCCGGTATCTTTTTCTTTTGGTATTTGTGATATTTTCCATAAAAAATCACAGCGAAAATTTTAGTCCGTTTGGACTCGGTTTGATATTCCTATCTGGAAAAGGTCAAAAACACGGAAAAAACAGGAACTAGCACTGGGCTCTAGGTCAATAGGTTAGTCCCAAAAATAATATAAAATATCATATAAATGCATATAAAACATCCAAAGTTGATAACATAATAGCATGGAACAATCAAAAATTATAGATAAGTTGGAGACGTATCAAGCATCCCCAAGTTTAACTCCTGCTCATCCTCGAGTAGGGAAGTGATAAAGAACGAATTTTTGATGTGGAATGCTACCTAACATATTTGTTCTATGTAACTTCTTTATTGTGGCATGAATGTTCGGATCCATAAGATTCAAAACAATAGTTTAATATTGACATGAAAACAATAATACTTCATGTATAATAGCAAAGTAATCATGAACTTTCGAAATAACAAGGCCACAGAAAGTTATCCCTACAAAATCGTATAGTCTGGCTATGCTCCATCATCCCCACACAACTAATTGAAATCATGTACAACCCCGGTATTGGTCAAGTAATTGTTTTCGCACTCTTACTTTCTCAAACTTTTTTCAACTCTCACACAATACATGAGCGTGAGCCATGGTGTTAGTGCATCTAGTGCCCCTTAGTGATTTTGGTGTGTTGAAGACTTAAGGTTAAGAGACTAATGCGTTCGTACAGGCTCTATAAGTCGATGAGGAGGTTACTGGTACATACATCATAAGAACACTTGATGTATATATGTCTTGCACGTGGCTATAGTAGGGAGAGGGGGAAGAAAATCATAAGATCCAACTATAGTAGCAAAGCCCGAGATACATCGAGATCAAGACATCTCAAGAACACGAGAGAGAGAGATCAAACACATAGCTACTGGTACATACCCTCAGCCCCGAGGGAGAACTACTCCCTCCTCGTCATGGAGATCGTCGGGATGATGAAGATGGCCACCGGAGATGGATTCCCCCTCCGGCAGGGTGCCGGAACGGGCTCCCGATTGGTTTTTGGTGGCTACAGAGGCTTTCGGTGGCGGAACTCCCGATCTCGGTTTAGTTCTGATGGTTTCTCTATTTATAAGACCGTATGGCGTCGAAAACAAGCCGAGAGGGGCCATGAGGAGGTCACGAGCCACCCAGGCGTGGCCAGGGGGGGTGGCCGCGCCTCCCAGGCTCGTGGCTTCCTCGGGACTCCTGTCCGGTATCTTTTTCTTCTAGTATTTTTGATATTTTCCATAAAAAATCACAGCGAAAGTTTTATTCCGTTTGGACTTCGTTTGATATTCCTATCTGAAAAAGGTCAAAAACACGGAAAAAACAGGAACTAGCACTGGGCTCTAGGTCAATAGGTTAGTCCCAAAAGTAATATAAAATATCATATAAATGCATATAAAACATCCAAAGTTGATAACATAATAGCATGGAACAATAAAAAATTATAGATACGTTGGAGACATATTAAGCATCCCTAAGCTTAACTCCTGCTCGTCCTCGAGTAGGGAAGTGATAAAGAACGAATTTTTGATGTGGAATGCTACCTAACATATTTGTTCTATGTAACTTCTTTATTGTGGCATGGATGTTCAGATCCATAAGATTCAAAACAATAGTTTAATATTGACATGAAAACAATAATACTTCATGTATAATAGCAAAGTAATCATGAACTTTCAAAATAACAAGGCCAAAGAAAGTAATCCCTACAAAATCATATAGTGTGGCTATGCTCCATCATCCCCACACAACGAATTTAAATCATGTACAACCCCGGTATTGGTCAAGTAATTATTTTTGCACTCTTACTTTCTCAAAAAAATTTCAACTCTCACGCAATACATGAGCGTGAGCCATGGTGTTAGTGCATCTAGTGTCCCTTAGTGATTTTGGTGTGTTGAAGACTTATAGGTTAAGAGACTAATGCGTTCGTAAAGGCTCTATAAGTCGATGAGGAGGTTACTGGTACATACATCACAAGAACACTTGATGTATGTCTTGCACGTGTCTATAGTACGGAGAGGGGGAAGAACATCATAAGATCCAACTATAGTAGCAAAGCCCACGATACATCGAGATCAAGACATCTCAAGAACACGAGAGAGAGAGAGATCAAACACATAGCTACTGGTACATACCCTCAGCCCCGAGGGAGAACTACTCCCTCCTCGTCATGGAGATCGCCGGGATGATGACGATGGCCACCGGAGATGGATTCCCACTCCGGCAGGGTGCCGGAACGGGCTCCCGATTGGTTTTTGGTGGCTACAGAGGCTTTCGGCGGGGGAACTCCCGATCTAGGTTTAGTTCTGATGGTTTCTCTATTTATAAGACCGTATGACGTCAAAAACAAGCCGAGAGGGGCCACGAGGAGGTCACGAGCCTCCCAGGCATGGCCAGGGGGGTGGCCATGCCTCCCAGGCTCGTGGCTTCCTCGAGACTCCTGTCCGGTATCTTTTTCTTCTGATATTTTTGATATTTTCCATAAAAAATCACAGCGAAAGTTTTATTCCGTTTGGACTCCGTTTGATATTCCTATCTAAAAAAGCTCAAAAACACGGAAAAACAGGAACTAGCACTGTGCTCTAGGTCAATAGGTTAGTCCCAAAAATAATATAAAATATCATATAAATGCATATAAAACATCCAAAGTTGATAACATAATAGCATGGAACATCAAAAATTATAGATACATTGGAGACGTATCAAGCATCCCCAAGCTTAACTCCTGCTCGTCCTCGAGTAGGGAAGTGATAAAGAACGATTTTTTGATGTGGAATGCTACCTAACATATTTGTTCTATGTAACTTCTTTATTGTGGCATGAATGTTCAGATCCATAAGATTCAAAACAATAGTTTAATATTGACATGAAAACAATAATACTTCATGTATAATAGCAAATTAATCATGAACATTCAAAATAACAAGGCCAAAGAAAGTTATCCCTACATATAGTCTTGCTATGCTCCATCATCCCCACACAACGAATTTAAATCATGTACGACCCCGGCATTGCTCAAGTAATTGTTTTCGCACTCTTACTTTCTCAAACTTTTTTCAACTCTCACGCAATACATGAGCGTGAGCCATGGTGTTAGTGCATCTAGTGCCCCTTAGTGATTTTGGTGTGTTGAAGACTTATAGGTTAAGAGACTAATGCGTTCGTGAGTGTACACAGGCTCTATAAGTCGATGGGGAGGTTGATACAACCGGAGATTACCGACCCCTAAAAATGTATGTCTTCAACTGAAGACTTTGGTGAAGACTTGAAGACTTTGCTGAAGACTTTTACACTGAAGAAATCGGTGTGACCTTGAAGATATGAACGAGGACTATGAAGCGTGAATACTTTTGTTTTCATAGTTTCATTTCCTTTCCTTGAGTGATAGGAAACACTGTACTGTTAAAGGGGGCCGAGGTAATACTAAGGAAAATTTCCAACTGATGCTCAACTCCAAAATCCTCAACCTACACATTCATTTGAGTGAAGCTTTTGGAAATCTCTTACGACTCAGTCAAGTTCTTCAGTGACAGAGACGAAGTTCTTCTGGTCTCTGAGGAAATTGTTCTGGCTGAGGAGTTAGGATTTTGCCAGTGCGAATTGCCTACAAGTGAGGAACGTGATATGTCTGAGGACTTTCATTGTTCGAAAATCCGACCGTTGTTGTGCTTAGCGCCAGGTGTCCCCAATCATTCCTATCCCCATAATAGTCATATCATTGGGGGCATTAATGTCATACCATGTCGGGATGCGCCCCCAGTTATAAATAGCCACCCCCCCACAACCACTAACTGGTTGGCTGCTCTGAGAGAGAACTGACACTTGTCATTTGAGAGCATCCCATCCTCCAAGGGCTTTTGTCCGAAAATCATCATTGAGGGAAAACCCACAATCAAACCACCAACCCAAAGTGATTGAGCATCACTGAAGAAATTCCTATGTGGAACCGACGCTTGTTACCTTTGAGGACTGTGCATCCTCCAGAAGGTTAGGCGTCATGGTCTAGTGTGTCCTGCAGTCAATTGGGGAGCACGAAGTGTCCTTGGTCTAGAGCATCCAGCAGTAAATTGTGGATCGCCGGGTGACCAGTTTGTGAGGGTTTTGGAAGTCTACCCTGAAGACTTACCACGAGTGTTGGGCAAGGACTGTGTGACCTTAGCTCAAGGAGAATATGGTAAGGACTGTGTGTCCTCTGGTTTAAATACCAGGCCGCTCCAAACCGGACGTACGACTGTCACAACAGTTGGAACTGGGTCATCAAATCATTGTCTTCATCAAGCCACCTGGTTCTATTTCCTCAACCCCTTATTCCTCGTTTACAAGTTGATGAAATTGATCTTTATTGTTTGAAGAATTTGACTGAAGACTTACACAATTTCCTCACCTCAAATTCTTCAAGTTACCTTGTTCATCACTACTTATCCTGTATCACGCTACTCACATTTTGTGCATGCTTCATATCATCATGATGACTATGCTGCCGCTATGTATTCCATGCACTGAGTACTTATTCCGCTTTTAGTTATTCATCACATTTCATATTCCTCAAAGTTGAAATTCCTCAAGTGATGAATTTATAAAAATCGCCTATTCACCCCCCTCTAGTCGATATAACGCACTTTCAATTGGTATCAGAGCAGGTACTCCCTGTCTCTGTGTGATTTTGGTTTAACCACCTGGAGTTTTAGTTATGTCGACTGCAGGTATGATCAAGGTTTCTGCGGGTTGTCCTACCTTCGATGGGATAGACTACCCCTACTGGAAGAACAAGATGCGTATGCATCTTGAAGCTATTGACAACGATCTCTGTTACATTGTGGAAAATGGTGTGCCCTATGTCACTCCCACTGTTTCAGCTGCTGATGTGAAGAGATTCAAGCAACTCGACTCTCAAGCGAAGAATATCATCTGAGGCCATCTGAGTTGTGGTCAGTATGGCAGAGTAAGTGCTCTAGAGACTGCGAAGCTTATCTGGGATAGGCTGTCCAAGGTGAACGAAGGTGTCTCCACTCAACGTGACTCTCGTGTGGATGTTCTTCGCAATCTCTTCAACCGCTTCAAGAGGCTTGACAATGAAAATGTTCAACAAATGTTTGATCACCTCACTGATATTTCCAATGAACTTCAAGCACTGGGTGCCACTAATATCACCGACCATGAAGTGGTGAAGAAACTGCTAAGATCACTCGATTCCTCATTTGATACTTTGGCTTTGATGATTCAAGAACGTGGAGATTACAAAGCTCTTGATCCTACTGATATTCTCGAAACACTCAATACTCATGAATTCCAACATGCTGAGAAGAGAGACCTCTACGGACCAAGCTATGGAAGATCTCGTGCTCTAAAGGCAAAAGCAATTTCCTCATCTGAAGAAGATTCTGACAGCAGCCTTGGAGATCCTGAAGAACTAAGTCAGTCACTAGCTATGCTTGTGAGGAAATTCCAGAAGATCTCAAGGAGAGGCGGATTTGGAAAGTCAGCAAGAAGTGGCTTGAGGAAATCAGATTCTTCAGAAGATTACAAGAAAAGAACATGTCATCGATGCAAGAAACCAGGCCACTTTATCTCTGACTGTCCTCTATGGGAAAAAGACTCAAAGAAGAAGAATAAATACAAAGATGATAGTTCTGATGACTCGAAGAAAAAGAAGAAATCTTCAAAGTCCTCATCTGCAAAATCCTCATCTTCAAAGTACTCGAGACACAAGAACAATGGTTCTAGAAAGGCTCAAGCATTCATTGGCAAAGAAATGGATTCTGAGGAAGAATCTGAAGAATATGAAGAAGAGGAAGAATCTGAAGAAGAATCAGAATCTGGTGTTGCTAGCCTTGCTCTCGCTACTGCTTTCGTCAACAAGTCTATTTTCAACGCTGATGAATCTGACTGCACCAACGACTCCGACATCAGCAATGATGACTATGCCCACCTATTGCTTCATGGCAAAAGGTTCAAAGGTACAAAAACATCATTCCTCTTCTGAATCAAGTGAAGGTGAATCTGATGAATATGTGAAACCTAGCTATGCTAAACTTGTTAAGCTTGCCACTAAACAACAAAGTGCACTTGAAAAGCTTCAGAAAATGCTAGAAAAAAGCGATGATCTGTTAAACCGTGAAGTGGATCGTACTCAAACTTTGTCTGTCGATCTCAAAATTCTTCGGACAAGGTATGATAACCTACAGAGTCATCATAATGATCTCTTAGCCAATCATGAGAAGCTTTCTCATGAATTTCTTCAGAGAAAGCAAGATCTTGAGAAACTAAAGGTGTCACATGAGGATCTCCAGAGGGAAAACAATTCCTTACTGGCTCAACAGATCAGTACCACTCAGGAAAAATTTGTTCCACCTTGTTTGAAATGCATCGAACGTGAAACTGCTAATTCTTCACCTGAATGTTCAAATGCTTCTATTACTGTAAATTGTTCAACTATTCCTGTGGTTTCAAATTCCTCATCCGAGGATACCACAAGTATCACTGATGACAATGCAGGGTTGAAGGAATTGTATGTGATAGGCATATACAAAAGTCTCAAAGGGCATCAAATCCTTTGCGATGTCCTCAAGAAGCAGATTCTGAACAGGAACCCTAGGAAAGAGGGTATTTCCTTTATGAGGAAACTCAACACTGATGGTTCATACTGGACACCTGAGCAGTATCCCAAAACCTCATGGGTTGCTGCAAAAGGCACTCCTGTAGATCCATCTACTTTATGAGGCTTTACATGTGAAACTCCATATTCCTCTGATGAGTCACTTGACTCTAACTTCAAATTCTTCAAGAATCAGAAAGGTGAAGTATTTGCTAGACTTGTTGGAACTAACTGCAGGAATGGCTCTCCATTGAAGAAAATCTGGGTTCCCAAGAGCTACTTACAAAATCTTCAAGTGAATGTCCTCATGACATCACTATTGAAGAAAAGGAACCCCAGATCAAATTCCTCAAGTGGACCAAATTCCTCAACTGGTCAAAATCATCATTCTCGTGCTAATGCTTTTATTTCACAGGGAAAACCCGAGAGTTATGAATATATGCATCATTCTTCAAACCATTATGTTCATAAGTCCTCGACGAATTTCTCTGCTTATTCATACGAATACTCTAACCCTCGACCTGTGAAACGAAGCGCACTTGCTTCAATGCCTCCCTTCTCTTATGGTGCTCACAGGATGATGAACTCTTTGCCACCCCTTGAGATGTGGGTGGTGAAGAAATCTAACTAATCGTTTATTGCAGGGTCAGGTCTCCAGATGAATTTGAACATCTGATGAACTTGCCGGAGACCTGAGGAAATGCTTGAAAGGATGCAAGCTAACCATGTAGAAATGAATTCCTCATTTCTCACGTCCTCACATTGCTTGCTTACTAACTTGTGTGATGAAATTCTATCTGATGAAATTGATATCATATTCTTCACACTGAAGCATATGAGTTCGTAAGTTGTACTAATTCATCTGCAGGATGATACTCCAAAAGCTACAGAGTGGGTCATCGATAGTGGATGCACAAACCACATGACTGGTGACAAAAGTCTTCTGATGAATCTTCCACTTGCTCCATCTCATCTGAAGCATATCACTTATGCTGACAAAGGAAAAAGCAAGGTATTGGGACTTGGTAAGGTTGCTATCTCAAAGGACCGAACCATGGAAAAGGTGATGCTTGTCGAATCCCTTGGGTTCAACCTCATGTCTGTCTCAGTGCTTTGTGATATCGATATGGTTGTGGTATTTGGAAAATATCGTTGTGTTGTCATCATGGAATATGACAATTCCAAAGTCTTTGAAGGCTTTAGGAGAGGAGACTTGTATATTGTTGATTTCTCTATCGGACCTCATCCTGCCACATGCCTACTTGCAAAGTCCTTAGAAGGATGGCTGTGGCATCGATGACTTGGTCATGCTGGTATGAGGAACTTGCACACGCTCGTGAAGAAGAAGCATGTCATTGGCATCGAAGGCGTCAGATTCCTCAAGGACCACCTCTGTGGGGCTTGTGAATCTGGAAAGATGACCAGATCCAAGCATCCCTCAAAGACAATCATGACCACTACTCGTCCCTTTGAATTACTTCACATGGATCTATTTGGTCCCACTCACTATTCTGTACTAACAAATGCTTCAAGTCTGTATGGATTCGTCATTGTAGATGATTACTCTCGCTACACATGGGTGCATATCATTTTGTACGAAAATGAAGTACAGGATGTCTTCAGACGATTTGCTTCAAGAGCCTCCACCAACTTTGGTGTCAAGATCAAGCATATCAGGAGTGATAATGGGACTGAGTTCAAGAACAAGAATCTTGATGAATATCTTGATGAACTTGGTATTACTCATGAAGCCCTTATACTCCTCAGCAGAATGGCGTCGTGGAAAGAAAGAACAGGACTCTCGTCGAGATGGCCCGAACCATGCTTGATGAATACAAGACTCCTCGTCGCATCTGGCCTGAAGCAATCGACACTGCATGCCACATCATCAACAGGGTATATCTTCACAAATTCTTCAAGAAAACCTCATACGAGCTCATGACAAGCAATAAACCCAATGTAAGTTATCTCAAGTCTTCAGTGCAAAATGTTGGATCAGAGATCCTAATCATAGTTCTAAGTTTGCACCGAAAGCACATGAAGGTTTCATGCTTGGTTATGGAAAGGACTCGCACACCTACAAAGTCTTCAACACCTATCACCACAAGGTTGTTGAAACTGTAGATGTACGGTTCGATGAAACTAATGGCTCGCAAAGAGAGCACCTGCCTTCTATGATAGATGAACAGTCTCATGAAGAATCCATCAAGCTGAAGGCAACTGAAGATGTTTTTCCTACTGAAGAAATCATCCCTGCTGGTGAAGACTCTCATTCAGAGATACCTGAAGAAAATGGTGCTGATGAAAGTCCTCAGACAAGTCAACCTGCACATCCAAGAGTGGCAAATGAAGTTCAGACTGACAAAATCATCGACAACATCAATGCACCAGGTCCTCTCACACGCTCTAGGGCTTCTCATTTAACTAACTTTTGTGGGCACTTTGCCTTTGTCTCTATCATAGAGCCCACCAAAGTTGATGAAGCCTTCAAGGAGCCAGAGTGGATTCAAGCTATGCAAGAGGAGTTGCATAAATTCAAGCTCAACAACGTGTGGGAAATTGTCAAGCGGCCAGATCCTTGCAAACATAACATCATTGGTACGAAATGGATCTACCGCAACAAGCAAGATGAAAACGGCCTTGTGGTGAGAAATAAGGCTCGACTTGTATCTCAAGGCTACACACAGGTTGAAGGAATTGACTTTGATGAAACTTTTGCACCTGTTGCTAGACTTGAAGCTAGTCGCATACTACTTGCTTATGCTAATCATCACAATATCATCTTATATCAAATGGATGTGAAAAGTGCATTCCTCAATGGTAAGATTGAGTAAGAAGTATATGTTGCTCAACCCCCAGGTTTTGAAGATCCTAAGCATCCTGACAAAGTCTTCAGACTCAACAAAGCTCTCTATGGCCTCAAGTAGGCCCCACGAGCATGGTATGACACTCTGAAGGAATTCCTCATGAAGAAAGGCTTCAAACCCTGTTCACTCGACCCAACTCTTTTCACAAAATCCTATGACAATGAACTATTCATATGCCAAATATATGTTGATGATATTATCTTTGGATGTACTGACAAACGCTACAGTGATGAATTTACCTATATGGCGAGTGAAGAATATCAAATGTCTATGATGGGAGAATTGAAATTCTTCTTAGGTCTTCAAATTCGTCAGCAAGACAATGGCATTTTCATCTCACAAGAGAAATACCTCAAAGATGTTCTGAGGAAATTCGGCATGCAAGACTGCCAAGGCGTCAAAACTCCAATGCCTTCAAAAGGACACCTCTGCACTGACGAAAATGGTAAAGATTTCGATCAGAAGGTATACCGCTCCATGATTGGCTCTTTATTGTATCTATGTGCATCTAGGCCTGATATAATGCTAAGTGTTTGCATGTGTGCTCGATTCCAAGCAACACCGAAGGAATCACACCATAAGGCTGTGAAACATATTCTTCGATACTTAGCTCACACACCAACGCTTGGATTGTGGTATCCCAAGGGCTCAAATCTTTACCTCGTCAGATACTTTGATGCTGACTATGCTGGAGATCGCATGGATCGCAAGTCAACCTCAGGCACATGTCATTTCCTCGGACGATCATTAGTCTGTTGGTCCTCGAAGAAGCAGAACTGTGTGTCACTCTCCACTGCAGAAGCTGAGTACATTGCTGCTGGCTCGTGTTGTGCTTAGTTACTATGGATGAAGCAAACCCTCAAGGACTACGGCATCAAGTTGTAGAACGTGCCTCTCTACTGTGACAACGGGAGTGCCATCAAGATAGCATACAACCCAGTTCAACACTCCAAGACCAAGGACATCCGGATTCGTCATCACTTTCTTCGAGATCATGTACTCAAGGGCGACATCTCCATCAACCACATTCCCATTGAAGAACAACTGGCTGATATCTTCACAAAGCCCTTGGATGAAAAGAGATTTTGCAAGTTGCGGTGTGAGCTAAATATCTTAGAATCTTCAAATGTTCTTTGAAAAAGAACACACATCCTAACACTTATGCAAAATTGATGACTTAGATGCGCAACACACGAAGTAACGTTTTCTTCAAAACTATGAAGAATAACTCTCTAAGTGTGAGGAAATTAATGAAGAATTTGATTCTCAGAACCCTACGACAATTGTACGCGGTGTCTGAAATCATCATTCTTATACGGTGGGTAACGCCACCAACCAAAAGTTGAGATTCTTCAAAATTGAATTTGTCATCATTTCTGCAAATTCTTCAACTTTCAAATTCCTCAAACTTTCAAATTCCTCAACTTTTCAAATTCTTCAAAACTTTGAGAAACTTATTTTCATTGACTATATATATATATATATATATATATATATATATATATATGAGTGTTTAATGTCCTCAACAACATTCACTTATTGTTAAATTCTTCAAGTTTGATTTTCATCTAAGTGAATGTGATCGGACCCTATACCTCATCTATGCTAAACTCAAGCCAGCCTTTTCACAAATTCATCATATGCGTTCTACGTTGAAACTCGTTCAAAGTCTTCACTGTGTCCTTGACAGCTGAAGAATTTGCGAACGGAAACTTTAAAACTTCTCTACCAAAATTTTCGGCGGTTCCCGCTCAAACCGTTCCTATTCCAGCGACTGGATAACCCACGATCCCCTCCATATCTCCATTGTTCAGAACATGGGTGATACCTGTCGCAAGGAGAGCAAGAGTCAGGGGTAAACCTGTCCAAAATCCTCGGGTGGATCCGTTTTCACTCTCTCTATAAATACCCCCTTCACTACAACCGAGCTCGGTTACTCTCCTCTCCTACCTCTCCCGAGCTCCTGCCCAGCGCCGCCGCTGAAATCATCGTCGCCGGTGAGGAAGAGCTTCGCTGCCTCAACCTCGTCGTCGCCGTACTCACACCGGCCGTGGAAGTCTTCATCCCGCCGCCGCTGTAGCTGTCTCCCTCAGCCAAGTTAGGGCGTGGGAGATCTGAACGGACGAACCTCCCCATTCCACCTCAGTGTTCGTTATGTTCTTCACGAGGGTAAATTAAAATTTATTTATACTGCCCTTGGTTTGATCTTCATTTGACTACACTATTCCTTAAAAAGTGTTTATTCACTAAAGATTCAATTATCAAGCACCTTACATCTCCTCATACTTGATGTTGTTCCCTAAGTAATGATTTTCTTTAAGATTCCTCAATTGTGCGAATTCCCAAAATTTGCACAACTCTGGAGCACGAGACAAAGAACACTTAGTGAAACTCCTCAAGACATCCATGGTCAAATTCCTCAAACCTATTTTTCTCCAAATTTCTAAGAACGCATATGACCTCTTCAAATTCCTCACACCTATACTCTATTCACAGGTACAGATACGTCTGTTGATGAATAACTAGGTTCTCATCAAGTTAACTCATTTGCAGCGCTACTTGAAGAAAAGCTGTGTACCTCCTTAGAATCATCAAGAGTTCAAGATCCTCATTTGAAGAAAATGGCAGACAAAAGAACTGAGAAAGGAGGAAAGAAACCCGATGTGCAGACAGCCTTTGAAATCCCTGATGAGATCTATGATGACTATTGCATGCCATATGAAGAAACTAATGGCAAGGAGACAACGAAACAGAGGAAAATCCGTCTGCAGAAGATTGAACGGAGATGGGCTAAGGAGTGGAAAGAATATCGTTATGTTACTCCCAAGTACATGATGAAATTCGCTGTGAAGCCTCCTTGCAGCAGGCCTCCCCTTGCTAAAAATCAGATAGCTGATCCTACTAGTCTCAAGACTGGTGAGAACTTTCCTGCCTTATGGGAAAAGCAGCAAGCCAAGCTGGCGAAGAAGGCCAAGGATGCTGTGAAGAGATTTAATGAGGACTCTGCTACTGCTGCCACTGCTGGTGCATCCTCAAGTGGTCCGAAGAAATCAATGCTGAAGAAGTCAGCGGTGAAACAAATTTCTTCATCCTCAAAGTCCTCACACCCAACTCCTCAAGTCAAAAGGCCTCAATCGTCTAAGGCCTCTGCTGCTGGAACAGTTATTGCTTAGTCTTCAGCAGCTGTGAAAAAGTCCTCAACCCCAGTACACTTGGCAACATGCAAGAGGACTGAGGGTTTCACAACAAAGCTGAAGAGCTCTGCAAGCCCTTCTGTTACAAAATCTTCAACCAGCCCCTCAGGATTGAAACTCAAGAAAGCTACTGGTAGAGGTCAACGACCAAGTTCTAGCAAGGCCATTCTCACAATTCCCTCTAGAGCTGAGGATGATGATGAAGATGATGCTGATGATGAAGAGCTTGAAGAAATCATTAGACAAAGTCAGCTGAAGGCTGCCACTGCCAAGGACAGCTCGATTCCTCTGCTGTTGGATCCAAAGACGATCCTAGATTTCATTGACATCTGGCTTGAGGATCCACAGACACCTCTCTCTGCACTGAAATTGCCTCCCAACGTGGACCATGTCCTCACACACTTCATCGCTGAAGAAAAGTGGAAGAGAGAGAAAGACAAGAGAGCCAAGGCAAACATTGCACGCAAAGAGAAGTTTCTGCGTGACAATGTGATGAATTTGACTCCGAAACAGCTTATCACTGTTCAGTCTGAGATCCACAACCTCTCTGAAGAACAAGAAAAACTTGATAAAGAATGGAAAGGCACAAAAGGCAGATTCATCAAGGTTGCTCAAACTGGAGTGAAGGATTACAACATATCCACTACTGCTCGTACTGCTGCTGGTACCACTGCTCCTCAGCCTCCGACTACTAAAATTCCACAAATTGCTGAGGAATCTACATCTGAAATTCCTCAACCTGCTGAGGGATCTGCACTAGAAGAAGCCCCACCTGCTGATGACACTGCTTCTGCATCAAAAGCTGCTACCAGTGCTGCCGAGGAAACTCACATCACTGATGAACCTACCAGGACAACTGCCACTGTTGTGCTTTAGGAAAGTGAGAGGCCACCTAAAGATTTAGCTGCGCCTGAAGAAAATGATGCTGCTGAGGAAACATCTCTCAAAAGCAAGGCATCAGACTCGGAAGCTCCTGCTGGGAAAAGATTGAAGACTTTGACAAGTTCTTCAACAATGCCGATTGATGCCATCCCCATTTCCTCAGCGCCATCTCTGGAAATAGTTCCCTATGGCGTAGAATACACCATTCCCACGGAAGATGATGATATCCATTCTGCTGCTTCCACAAAGCAGATGGACGAAGAAATTAAGGTTGAAGACATTTCTTCACCTCCCAAAGAACCATTACTTCAGCTTCAGTACAATGAAGAAAATGCTCCAGCTGAAGACATGGATGAAGAAGTTGATGTTGGTAGCGCCACACCTGTCATCCATGATGAATTCTGGGAAACTGCTCATCCCACGTCCCCAATGACAACTCCGTTGTCCATTATTCCTCAATTCTCTGTGCAAGCTGAGGACGTACAAACAGACTCTGAACCTCTGTATCTTCCAGACCCTGAAGACATTCCAGCTGATGAAGATATTGATGTCCAGATCACTGATGAAGCTCCAGCTGCTGAAGCTGATGAAAATGAGGATGTTCACATTACTGATGAAGATCTAGCTCCTATGGCTGATGAAGTTCCAGCAACTGAGGAACTTGCCCTCCAGCTTGTTCCTCATATACCTGAGGAAATCAAGGGGACTGCCATGCCGAATCTGCAACCTGTGCAGCGAATGCCTTCAAAGGTTCTGGTCGTCCCACATTCATCAAATCCAACTTCTTCAACGAGCATATGTTCTTCTCAGGTCCCAACCCATATGACAATGCTCGAGTTGGTCGCTCACGGTTCTGGACTGCTTCCTAGATGAATTACTATGTGTTGGGGATATAACCCCGTGATATGACCCGGCAAGAAGGTTCCGGTTGATAGCATTGATTATGAGCTGGCCCACGAAGACATGTATCAAGCTGGAGGCCCAAGATGATTGGCGGCTCATGAGGTGGGCCGGACGACAGAGACCCCGATGCATAAGACCTTCCAAAGTATAACTTGATTGGTAAGATAGCGATAGATTCGGAGATGTAAACATGATCCGGTTGTACAATTGTAAGACCCGACGGCTCTGACCTCTTATATAAAGGCAGAGCCGGTGTGACTTAGAGGTCAGGTTATTGAAAACTAGGGCAAGCTTCTATCTCCTTGTAATCGATACATCAAGCAATAACAACACAAGCAGGACATAGGCTTTTACCTCGACTTGAGGGGCCGAACCTAGGTAAACTCGTGTCCTTTGTCTCGACTAACCGCTTTGAGTCCACTACCATGGCGATGGCTCCGAACTCAAGTCTGGTAACCCGGACATCTGCGTGAGAAAACCACGACAGTTGGCGCCCACCGTGGGGCTCGCGTTCGGTGGTGTTGAGTTCTCATAGGGCTCCCTTCCAGAGCTCGAAGGATACGTGGTTGGGAGGATGAGCAAGAGTCGCTGCGGCCGGCTCTACATCGACGACGCCGGCTGGGGGCTTGATGCTGCTTCCGTGGAGTATGGTTTAAGGGTTCCGTTCGGTGGGATCCAAATGTTCATCGGAAAGATCAACGGATCTACACCCGGGCCGGATGTCTGCACCAACATCGTCGAGCCGGCTCGGCGTCTTCCGCCCGCACGTAAGGTAGGCCCTGCCCGTGTTAATCCGGTTCAGGAGCATGTCTTCTTAGGCTTTACTCAAGATATGGATCTGGAAGCGTCCGGATCTCAAGGGACTCTCGTGCACTCCGACGATGAGTCATCGAGTGGGGAAACAGAATCTATATATCAGCTCAGCAATGGTGGCTTTGGGGGCTACGGTGGCACTCGCCCCGAGCCAGAACATAGTGAGTTAGGCGGGCCAGAACGGCCGTCTCACACAGCAGTATTCATGGCAGGGCCAGGGGCGGCCGGATCAGGAGCTAACCCTCCCCAACCGCCGGCTCAGGGCCTTGTGGAGTTGATGGATGAGCTTGAGGCTTTGTTGGCTACAGAGGTCACACCAGAGAATCAGGCGGCTCGTAATGCGGAGATCGCAAGGATCAAAGGCCGGATGGCCGAGGAACGTCAGAGGATAACTGATCTGAACACCCAGATGGAGGCAGAGGCAGGACGGCTCAAGGCTGATGCTTTCCGTTTGGGGCTGGAACAAGTTTCAGCGGCGACTGTGCACCGCAGGAGGCATCAATCTTGTCTGCCGGAGCGCTATGAGGCGAGGAATCTTTTCAACACCCCCGGCTCTGGGAGAGCGGCAGCTGCCCCAGAGGAAGGGTGAGCAGCGGCTCACATGGCCCCACCCGGAGGGTTTACGACACCGGCGGGTCATTATTCTAACCCGACCGAGAACATGGTAGCAGCAGCTACTCAGCTTGGAACAATCCCTATTCCAGATGAAGCACCCTTTGCGGAGCAGGTGAGGAATGCCATTGGATACCTACAGACGGCCGTGGCGCAACAGGAAAAATATACTCATAGCCGGAGCTGGGTCCACTCTACCCCTCTCCACAGTCGAAGTCTTATCCGACGCTATGAGTCACCGGCGGTTTCCAGCAGTGGTCCACATCATGGGCCGGTAGGGGGATGTACGGCGCTAGACGCACAGGCCTTGGTTGACCGGTCAAGAAACAGGCAAGAACAAGAGACGGCAATGGTTCCTCCGGGTCTCGGGCCCTTAGTGTTTACAGAGGCCGGAGCGGTTGGTAGCGCTAGAGCCGTGGGAGTTCCATGCTTAACTCTGGCTCTACGGAGCAAGAGGTTGCCTAAGGATTTCAAGGGGCCCCGCAAGGTTCCCAATTACACGGCGGATCTCCTTCCCGAGGCTTGGGTTGAGAGCTATGAGCTAGCTATGGAGATGCTAGACATCAGTGAAGCTGTTTTTGCAAAATATTTTATCATGATGCTCGAGGGCCTGGCTCGCACATCGTTAAAGGGTTTGCCACCCAACACTATAAGTTCTTGGGCCGAATTGAGGGCAAAGTTCATCAAAAATTTCCAAGGGACTTGCAAGCAGCCTATGACTATTGTAGATTTGGATCATTGTGTTCAGCAGGAGAATGAGTCGGCTCATCATTGGGTTCGGCGGGTGTCGACCATCATTCACTCGTCAGAACAGATCACGGCGGCTCAAGTGGTGCTTATTCTGGAGAAGAATTGTCATTTTGTTCCACTGAAGCAGAAACTTGGCCGGTTTAAACATACGTGCCAAGACATGGGGGAGCTCATGACGGCTCTAACGATGTACGCCGACTCAGACAACACCAAAGATCCGGGTTCAGATGAGGAGAAGTCAAATCAGGGAAAGAAGAACAACCAAGGCAAGAGTTTTGGGAACAACGGGAATCAGAACAGATAGAAGAATGCTGGTGGCGGGTCAGAGCTGGTGGCGAATGCTAACACAGGGCCGAATGTTCCTAAGGGGAACAGGCGTTACAAGCCATACCAGCGTGATAATAGGCCCCCTTTCAATTTGGAAGCGGTGCTTAGGAAACCCTGCCCAGAGCGCAGTACGCCTGAGAAGGCATCCACGCATGCGTGGGGCGACTGTTTTATCATGCAGAGATTTAAGAATCAACACTTTCAACCACCTCATAATCAGGGTGGTGGGCCGCCTGGCGGTTCAGGGCCCGGCGGGTCAGGCCACGGCGGGCCAGGTGCTGGTTTTGGTGCTGGCGGCTCAGGAGCAGGTCATCCGGGTCACAATAATCAGCAACATCAACAACACCTTGGCAACAATAATCAGAATAATCAACAGCAGCAGCAGTAGCAGCGCAATCAGTCCGTATTCCAGAGTAACCCGAAGCAGCTAAGTTCGGGGCAGTATCATGTGTTTACGACTGGTAACAGCAGGCAAGATGACAAGCTACGAAGGTGAGCGGTTAATACGGTCGAGCCGGCTCTCTCACGATACCTGCCGTGGTCAGAGTATGAGATAACATGGAGCAGGCAAGATTACCCGCCGTGGGTGGATGACCCAGGCCGGCTAGCTCTGGTCGTGGCCCCTCAGATACATGGTTATGGAATAAATAAAGTGCTCATGGACGGAGGTAGCAGTATTAACATTGTATATTATGACACCTTCCAGCGGATGAAGTTGCTAGACAAGGATCTCAAACCTTCATCTACTGTATTTCATGGTGTGGTGCCTGGTAAGTCGGCGTACCCGGTAGGTAAAATCTCTATGGAGGTGGCTTTCGGCGATGAGTATAATTACAAGGTGGAAACCTTACAGTTCGAAGTGGTTAAGATCAAGAGCCCATATAATGCATTGTTTGGGCGGCCGGCTTACGCCAAGTTCATGGCTAGGCCTTGTTATGTTTATCTGCAGCTTAAGATGCCTAGCTTAAATGGCACGATCACAGTTCATGGTAATCGAAAGACGGCTATTGAGTGCGAGGAAGGCGATGCGGCTTATGCGGAGGCTAGCTGTGCACAGGAGGAGCTGAAGTTCTATAAGGAGAATGTTGATCTAGAGGACATGACTCCGTTGAAGAAGCCAAACACAGAAGCAGATCCGCCTCTCAAGTTTTCAGCGGATGATACTAAAACAGTGGACTTCACTCCGGGCGACTCATCCAAGCAGTTCATCATCGGGGCTCACATGGATCCCAAATAGGAAAGCGCGCTCATCGAATTCATCCGTGAGAATTGGGACATCTTTGCATGGAAACCTTCTGACATGCCGGGTGTACCGAGAGAGTTCGCTGAGCACAATCTTAATGTGAATCCAAAGTTCAAACCGATCAAGCAGTTTCTGCGGCGTTTCAATGAGGAGAGGCGGAAAGCTATTGGGGAAGAGGTTGCCCGGCTCTTGGCCGCTGGTTTCATAGTTGAAGTTTTTCACCCGGAGTGGTTGGCTAATCCAGTGTTGGTGCTTAAAAAGAATGGTAAGCGTATGTGCATAGATTACACAGATCTCAACAAGGCGTGTCCGGCTGATCCCTTCGCACTCCCTCGCATTGATCAGATCATCGATGCAACAACCGGTTGTGAGAATTTGTGCTTTTTGGATTCTTACTCCGGATATCATCAGATCAAAATGGCAGTCAAAGACCAGGAGAAGACATCGTTTATCACACCTTTTGAGGCGTTCTGCTACGTCTCCATGCCTTTTGGGCTCAAGAGTGCCCAGGCGACTTACCCGTGGTGTGTGCAGAATTGTCTCCACAGGCAGATTGGTCGTAATGTTCATGCCTATGTGGATGACATAGTGGTGAAATCTAGGAAGAAGGAAACCCTCTTGGAGGACCTCAAGGAAACTTTTGACACTCTTCGGGTCTACAAAATGATGCTTAACCCAGCAAAGTGTGTTTTTGGTGTTCCTGCAGGAAAGCTGTTGGGGTTCTTAGTCTCTGAGCGTGGCATCGAGGCTAACCCGGATAAAATCAAGGCTATTACTTCTCTGCGAGAGCCGACGTGCATCAATGATGTTCAGCGTATTGCAGGGCGAATTGCTGCGCTGAGTCGGTTCATAAGCCGCCTTGGGGAGAAGGCCATCCCCTTGTATCAAATGATGAAGAAGACGGACGAGTTTAAGTGGAGCAAGGCAGCCGCAGAGGCGCTGGAAGCTCTTAAGAAGCAATTGACTGAGCCGCCAGTATTGGCCGCTCCGGCTTAGAAAGAGCCGCTACTCTTATATGTAGCAGCTAATAGTCTGGCAGTCAGTGTGGCGATTGTGGTTGAACGCAAGGAGGCAGGGAAGGAGTATCCTGTTCAGAGGCCTGTTCACTACATCAGTGAGGTCTTGGCTGAGTCCAAGCAACGGTATCCGCATTGGCAGAAGCTTGTATACAGGGTCTTCATAGCTAATCGTAAACTGAAGCACTATTTTTTGGGCCATCCAATAACTATATTAAGATCTGCTCCGTTGGGAGATATTATTCAGAACAGAGAGGCTACAGGGCGGATTGCTAAGTGGGCTTTAGAGTTGGGACCTCTTAACGTCAGTTACACCCCTCGTACAACAATTAAGTCTCAAGCCTTGGTGGATTTCATAAATGATTGGACAGAGTGCCAGGCGCCTGAAGAGAAGCCGGATAACACATACTGGACTATACACTTTGACGGGTCTAAACAGCTTGAGGGGTCTGGTGCTGGTGTGGTTCTCACCTCCCCCAAAGGTGAAATTTTTTGTTATGTGCTCCGGTTGATGTTCCCCTGTACTAATAATGCTGCTGAGTATGAAGCCTTGCTCCATGGTTTGAGAGTTGCTAAGGAGATGAATTTGAGCCGGGTTAGATGCCTAGGCGACTCAGATCTTGTGGCTCAGCAAGTTTCAGGTACTTGGGATTCTAAGGACCCACGGATGGCGGCTTATCGACAGGCGGTTGATATTGTTGCAGGTCATTTCAAAGGGTATCAGGTGGATCATATTGATCGTCGAAGGAACGAGGCGACTGATGCATTGTCACGACTCGGGTCTCAGCGTAAGCCGGTGCCGCCTAGTGTTTTTCTTGATGTGTTATATCATCTGACTGTCTAGATGCCTTCTGAGGAGGATCTGGCAATTCCTGACCCGGAGGCGGCTCTAGTGGCGGCTCTACATGTTAATCCAGATTGGACTACTCCTTATTTAGCGTACTTGACGCGCGGCGAGTTGCCGGATGATGAGAGCCGGGCTTGAGAGATCGTTCGCCATTCCAAGTCCATGACAATCATCAATGGCGAGTTACACAAATGCAGTGTGACAAGTGTTTTCCAACGCTGTGTGTCACCAGAGGAGGGCCAGCAGATCTTAAATGAAATTCATGCTGGCGACTGTGGGCATCATGCCGGGTCAAGATCTTTAGTGGCCAAAGCTTTCCGGCATGGTTTCTTCTGGTTGACGGCTCACAAGGATGCAGAGGACCTGGTCCGTAAGTGTGATGCTTGTCAGAAATTTGGCCGACGTACTCATGTTCCGTCTCAAGAGTTGAGGATGATACCTATCACTTGGCCATTTGCGGTCTGGGGGCTTGATATGGTAGGACCCTTCAAGAGGTCCAAAGATAAGAAAACGCACCTCTTGGTGGCGGTTGACAAGTTTACCAAGTGGGTAGAGGCTGAGCCAGTAAGCAAGTGTGATGCGGCTACAGCGGTTGAGTTTGTCAAATCATTGATCTATCGTTTTGGCTATTCACACAGTATTATCACTGATAATGGCACAAATTTGTCTAAGGGGGCTATGAAGGTGTTCTGTGAGAAGGAGCATATCCGGCTTGATGTTTCAGCCGTGGCACATCCACAGTCCAATGGCCAGGCCGAGCGGGCTAATCAGGAAATCCTGCGAGGGGTTAAACCTCGGCTCATGGTCCCTTTGCAACGGACGCCCGGGTGTTGGGTTGATGAGTTGCCTTCCGTCTTATGGAGCATCCGGACTACACCTAACAGGTCTATAGGTTTTACACCTTTTTTCATGGTCTACGGAGCTGAGGCGGTTCTACCTAGTGACATCCGGCATGATTCACCAAGGGTGGCGGCTTATGTTGAGACGGACAATGAGCTAGCACGTCAAGATGCGTTGGATGCCTTGGACGAAGCACGAGAGTTAGCAGCGACCAGATCAGCAATTTACCAGCAAGACCTACGACGCTATCATAGTCGCACGGTGAAGACCCGGACATTCCAGGAAGGTGACCTGGTGCCCGGCTTATTCAAGACCAAACTGGGATGCATAAACTCTCTCCGCCGTGGGAAGGGCCCTTTGTGGTCAGCAGAAACCTCAACAACGGGTCCTACTATCTCATTGATATTCGTGATGAGTCGGATACGGCGGGTCAGGAGACTTTGCGGCCATGGAACGTGGCACACTTGCGGCCATATTATACTTAAGAGATGATGCAGATCTATTATCATTGTACATATCATATTTATATAGAGTAGTACTACAAGCAAAGACTTGAGCTCCGGCTCTTATGTGTATCTTCATGATTTAAGGAGGAAATTATTCAATACCAGCAAATTTGCGGTTCCTGTGGTTCTTTGATCCGCCAAGGTCTTGCCGGTTAATCTCTTTTTGAGACCCTGAACCGGTTAAAGTGCCAAGTTGAATTTATTCCAGTCAATCTCATTTTAGAGACCCTGAGCCGGTTCACAGAGTTGACGGCCAATCTCGCCTTAGAGACCCTGAACTGTTGTTACTCTTACCAGTCAATCTCGCCTTAGAGACCCTGAGCCGGCTCACAGAGTTGAGGGCCAATCTCGCTTTAAAGACCCTGAACTGTTGTAAGTTAAATAATTAAGCTCTTATCAGTCAATCTCGCCTTAGAGACCCTGAGCCGGCTCACATAGTTGACGGCCAATCTCACTTTAGAGACCCTGAACTGGTATGAAGCATAGTTTGAGTACATTAAGCGCTGTTGCTGATGGAGGCTTCTTACCTTTGGTATAGCTTAAAAAATTCCCCTAAGGCAACAGCGTGTACATCAAATTCCAGTTGCTTATCAATTGTGGCCATCGAAGGGGGCTTCTTACCGACAGGTGTCGCTTTTCTCACCCTAATTGTCGGCTTTATGCCACTTCCGGCTACTTATTAACCGCGGTTCTCGAAGGGGGCTTCTTACCGACGGGTTCGCTTATCTCACCCTAACAACCGGCGTTTACGCCAAAAATAGTTGCGGAAGGAGGCTTCTTGCCCTTGGGTATAGCTTACATAAACCCTTCACGCAGCCGGCTAGTACAATTACTAGTTGCGGCTGTCGAATGGATGCTTCTTGCCATAAGGTATAGCTTACATAATACCATCGGCAGCCGGCCCTATTCGATATTGGCTGATTTGAGGAGGCTTCTTACCGTCATGGTGCAGCTTACATCACTCTTCATATAGCCGGCTGTAGGCCGCTTTAAAAGTTCTCAACAGTCGTCGTTGTCACATAGAGGCTTCCTACCGTCAGGTATAGCTTACTTTATCCTATGGCAGCTGGCTCTTCCATGGCCCTTTATCACACGAGAAGGAGTCATAATGCTCCGACTGATGGAGTAAACTTCCCGGCTCTAATGAGTCCGGGTGAAGCACACAGGTTTCAGAAAGACTACGTGTTGGTTTATCAACAGCTGTGTTTTATTCATGGGGGCTGATTACCAATATAGGTGTTGTCCGGCTCTAAAAGAGCTCTAAAGATTTACAAGTATTTCACATGAATTATTGGCAAGCTTATCAAAGCTGGAAGTAAAGAGCTGAGAAAGAAGACAATTACTATAAAGTAAAATAGTTGGCGAATGCATTTCAATATTAAAGGGCTGTTACAAAAGACGTTCTCATAGGGAACAGACGATGTTTCTGACAAAGTTTTACAATGCCATAGGCGGGTAATTACAAGAGCCGATACTTGCTCTAACTATTACAAAGTTTGGTCACTCGGCCGGCTTATCCTGCTCCGGGTCTTCGGCGGTTCGGATCTGAAGATTGCCGAGTTCCCAGTTGCAGTTAGAGATGGCATCAAATGACCCTTCAAAGAAAGGCGCGACATTGGGCTCACCAGGGAAGAGATCTTTGCTTCGGGCGGGTATTAGATCTTGACACTCGTAAAGAGGCCCGCGAATCCGCTTATCTTCCTGGTCGTAGGCGGCTTGGTAGCTCTTTAAGTCGTCCTCTACCTCGTCAGCCATTACAGACGCTAGATAGCGAGAGTCCTTGACGACTTTGTAGTAATCTTCATCAGCGAATTCTGAGCCGTCCGCCTTCTTCGAAGGATACCCGCCCATCATCTCCTCTGCCGTGAGATCCGGCGCGAAGGCCATGGCCCGGCTCAAGCCTGCGACGGCTCCAGAGCAGAATGCCGACCTCTTCAGCTCTTGGATTCATTTGGGTACCGTCGAGAACAGCTCCAACACCTCTCTCAGGGCCTTGGGGATCTTCTCCTTGTACTGTACGCTTTTTATGGTGAACATTGCACCGCAGTACAGTTGTTCAGTGAAGGTGTACACCCCCTTCAGCGCCAGGATGCTGTCGTCTGCAAGTTGCCGGCTCAAAGGTCCTACATGAGCCGGAAGAGACCTGTCAGTCGTCAGTTATTTCATCAAAGACATTACAATGAGGAGTGTAGGAAAGATTGACTTACCAAATAAGGCGGCAGACATCTTAGAGATGTGCCGTTTGAGCCCCATAAGCTCCTCAGCAATGGTGATGAGCCGCTGATCGACGTCATCCGCCCGTTTTGTTAGTGCATCTTTTTCCAACTCAGCTGCTTCTTTCACAGTTGTTAGCTCGGCGGTGAGCTTGGCTACTTCTTCGGCTAAGAGCCGGCATCTTTCGTCAGTAAGACCTCGAGCTTCTTGTTGAGCTGCTAAGTTGATCTTGAGATCCGCCAGCTGAGAGCCGGCGGCGTTCATAGCATCCTGTGCAAATCAAAGGCGAAATATAAGTTATTGCAGCAACAAGAGTAATCATATGCATAAGGGTTCACAGTTCAATTTCTACAAGTCCCAAACAGATTGCAAGCAATGTATTTGACACTTGGGGGCTAATGTCTATTTGATCTGTTCACATCTATAGTTCTGGCTCATCTTCTTAAAAATTGACCCGGAACTTGGGGGCTACATATTGGCTCTTTTCTAATCTCAAAAAGTCTCGACTCAAAAATATTTGAGCCGGCCCTTGGGGGCTACACTACGCTTTTTCTCAAACTATGACAGTCCCGCCTCAAATAAATTTGAGCCGACCCTTGGGGGCTACATTATGGTTCTTTTCTAAATCTTAAAAGTTCCGACCCAAATAAATTTGAGCCGGCCCTTGGGGGCTATAGTTGGCAGTGTACAAGTGTTGCAGTATTCAAGAAAGAGTATTTTCTACATAACCTCCAAAAGAAGACCCGAATTCAACTCTATATCAGATTAAATCCAGCCCTTGGGGGCTGGGGAAGGTTATGGCCAAGGAAAGATAACATACCTCATATTTTTTCTTCATCCTGCTGACCAGCCGGAGTTCTAAATCTCGGCTGGTGTTGACTCGGTTCATGTAGCTTGAGTGGAGTTCTTCGGCTGTCATTTTGTCGTACGACGAGTCAAATTGAAGTTTCCGCGAAGCTTCAGACGGCTCAGGATGCCGGGTCAAGACATGCGCTGGTGAAGGTTCCTTTTGAGTAGACCCGGTGATGATAACATCTGGAGTCGCAGGGGTCCTGACGGGTGTAACCGGCTTTGAGGGAGCAGCGGGGGAGTTCTCCATTATGACGTCATCTGCAGCCGGCTCAGTAGAAGCCGCTGGTGGAGCTTCTTGTTCCGCTGGAGTCTCCTCCGGCTGTACAATATCCGGTTGAGCCGGAGCCGGCTGTTCAGGTTCTTGGGTGTCAGTGACAGGGCTGGACGAAGGCTGGTGAGTCTTGCGGCGTTTTGCCTGAGCACTGTAAAGGGTTAGCATTTAAAGGAGATTCGTATTTCATCAAGACATCTGGGTATTTTAACACTTACAGAGGATTAATCTTCGGTGGAGGTATAACTGAGGCAGAAGAGTCGCCCGATGAGGGTGTTTTCTGAAAAAGGAAGACGCGGAAATGATAAAACACTTGGACATGAAGAGAAACGAAAAAGGGAAATACGGATACTAACCTCTGCAGGCCGCTTCTTAGGAGCCGGCGAGTTTGGTAGTCCAGATGCAAGCTCTATAGAGCCGGCGCTCCGGGTCTGACATCGTTCAGCTTGCTGTTGCTTTTTTGAAAGGAAATCAGGAGCTAGATGAGCAAGAGGATGAGATAGAGGAAATTTTCTAACGACCCACCGCGGCTTTCGGAAGAAATATTCTGAGTCGGAGTACATGCAAGTTACCTCAGGAATGTTGGCACGACTAGTTTCTACTTCATCTTGTGAGACACGGAAAGACATTATTAAAAGAGCCGGCAAGACAAAAAGTTAAGTAAGTAGAGTTGAAAGATCTTACCTCCGACTCTGAAGAGGCCGGGTGTTCGAACCAATTCTCTTGAGGAGCCGCTTTCTTTTGCTTCTTGGCAGCGACTTTCTTCTTGGTTACCTTCGGAGGAGCAACGTATTCTTTCTTCCAGAAGTCGGAATCAGCCTGTGCAAGTTAAGCCGGAGGAAGGATATAAAAATTTGAACAGGAGTATGTAAAACATACAACAGACGGAAGAAAGATAAAATACTTACAAGAGGTGCCGGGTTGGTCGCGCAGAAGGGCGCTAGACCGATGGTGCTGCATGAGCCGGAGGTCTCGTGCACAAGACTCCGGACGGGGATACAGACGTCGTCTTCAGTCAAGGTGGTGGCGCTGAAGCACAACTCACTGTCATATTTTCCTGGGTACTCACACATGAGCCGATTTCGGCGGCTCAGAGGCATGATCCGCCACTCCACCCAGCAGCGGATGAGGTCCATTCCAATGAGGCCATTGGCCAGGAGAGACTTCACTCTGGCGTGGGGATTCTCGTATTTAGCACGGTCGGCAGCTGAGAGACGATCAGGCAATGAGGTGTCGGTTGAGAGCCGGGAAGGACGGTAACCCGGCAGGCGACGTTCCGAGTCAGGGGACGTGTCCTTGCAATAGAACCACATCTTGTTCCAGTCCTTTGGGTGGCTGGCATCTGGATAGCCGGAAAAGTGATACCCCTCCGACGCTGGATGGTGATTCCTCCAAGTTCCAAGCTTGGCCCGCCCTTGCATTCGGTCTGGCGGTTGGCGTAGAAGAACTCTTTGAAGAATCCGACTAACGGCCTTGATTGGAGGTATGCCTCGCAGAGGACTTGAAAATGGCAGATATTTGACACGGAGTTTGGCGCCAGGTCTTGGGGATGCAGCTTGTACAAGTGTAGAATGTCGCGGAAGAACTTTGACCCGGGTGGCACGAATCCTCGTTCTATGTGATCCACAAATACTATGACCTCCCCTTTCTTTGGGGCAGGGCGAGTCTCACCAGTCGGAACCCGCCAGCTGATCACTTCCTTCGGAGGAAGGGTGCCACCGGCTACTAACTCAGACAGGTACTCCTCGGTTATGCAGGAGCCGACCCAATTGCAGGAATTGGTGGCGCGTGCCATACTGGCGGCTTAAAAGTGCTGTACAAAAGAAAATGGCGACTAATCAACAAGGGCAGATAGCAATGACGGCTTACAAGTTACAGGGTTCTAAAATTTAAGGCCTAAAGGGGTCCGGCTGATAAAGAGTCGGAGGGAATCTAGCGACTTATTATGGTCATATGAGCGGGAAGTCATCAAGACCCGGACAAACAAGTTTCACAAATCATTGCAAAGGTTTTGGATCTACCGAAGCGGGAAAGAGGAGTTCTACGCTGACCTAATCGAAGAACATGAGGAAATGAAAATTGGCCTACGGCCCTAACCGACCACGCATTGCACAAGGGCGGGACACGAACGGTGGTGGTGATGTTGACGTAACCTAAAAGGATGCGCGGCCAGGCCCGAGACATGGCCGTGCAGCCGCGCCGGAGAACAAAATGCGTGGCGGAGGTCCGACTGGCGAAAACGCTATCTGCTACCGGACTACGCTACGGGAAGAAGGACTTACCGGAGGCAGAGACGGCAGCGGGAGAGACTCTGGCGCAAATAGGGTGATGCAGCGGCCTAAGTTGGAGAAGCACGGACGGCGGCGCCGGAGCGGAGCGGACGAGCTCGAGCGTCGGACGAGCGGCAGGAGGAAGAAGAAGAGGCGCACGAGCGGGAATGAATCGGTTTGACCCGTGCAGGTCCTATTTAACAGGAAAGCGATGCGGAATCCCATGCGTCAACACCGGTCTTGCCGAAACGGACGCCTCGAACTTCGGTAAACGGTTAAATGCGAGAGATTTGATACGTTAGCGTATCTGTGACGTCATGCCGGGTCATTCCTGGCGACTCTCGGACAATTACAAGAGACGGATGAAATGAGCTGGCTCACTTCAGCCTTGGGCCTAATGTTGGGGATATAACCCCGTGATATGACCCGGCAGTAAGGTTCCGGTTGATAGCATTGATTATGAGCCGGCCCACGAAGACATGTATCAAGTTGGAGGCCCAAGATGATTGGCGGCTCATGAGGTGGGCAGAACGACAGAGACCCAGATGCGTAAGACCTTCCAAAGGATAACTTGATTGGTAAGATAGCGATAGATTCGGAGATGTAAACATGATCCGGTTGTACAATTGTAAGACCCGACGGCTCCGACCACTTATATAAAGGCAGAGCCGGGGCGACTTAGAGGTCAGGTTATTGAAAAATAGGGCAAGCTTCTAGCTCCTTGTAATCGATACATCAAGCAATAACAACACAAGCAGGACGTAGGCTTTTACCTTGACTTGAGGGGCCGAACCTGGGTAAACTTGTGTCCTTTGTCTCGACTAACCCCTTTGAGTCGACTACCATGGCGATGGATCCAAACTCAAGTCTGGTAACCCGGACATCTTCCGTGACAAAACCACGACACTATGCATCTGTCCTCTGTGAGAAGAAGAAGATATTTGAGCATCATCATATTCCTCACGTGGACATGGAATCAATTCCCTCATACACACCTGTGCTTCAAGTCCTATATGATGCTGGCTTACTGCCTTTCTGCGTTGATATCGGCAATTGGAACAAGGAACTAATTCTTCAGTTCTATACAACCCTGTTCATCAGTGGATATTCCTCAGACATCAACTCTTGGGTGCTAGACTGGATGACTGGATCAAAGCACTACACAGCCACTTCATCTGAATTGCTTCAATCAGTTCCTCTTCCAATTCCATCAGAAGAATCTCGCGGTCTGTTCAATGATCCACCGCTTCCAAATCAAATGATGGAGGTGCTGATGAAGAAATTGACACCTGGCAAGCCTCTGAGGACTGTCTTTATTGTGAAGGACCTGTTATATGTGCCAAGGACCGTATACAGAATCCTCACCCACACTATGTGTCCTCAGAAAGGGCATAATTCTGAAGAAGAAGCAGATGAAGGAATCATGAAGAATGTGCTGTTCAACATCATCCATGGGATTCCCATCAACTTCCATGATTTCTTCATGAGAACACTCGCTAAATCTGCAATGGCTTCATTTGAATTGAAGATCTTCGCTCCATGGATCATGAATTTCATCAGGTCCAAGTCTTCAATTCCCTACAAAGCCGACTTCCAGAATCACTTTGCATTCCTTCCACTTATTGAAGTTCTCAAGAGTACCATTGTTGAAGGAAAAGGCAAGGACATCATTGATGAAGGAACTCGTCCCATGGATGGATAGTTTCGTCAAGCAGCATCCTACTCAACAAATGATGATTCTGCTACACAGGACTCTACAGCAAAAGCCTCAGCTCCAAAGCCTCGTGCCACTGCCCCTCGTGTGATGACTGATCGAGAACTTCTCCTCGGTCTCCATGAGAAAGTTGACAGAAATCACAAGTGGTTGAAGCGACAGTTGGGTGCTATTCTTCATAACATGACAGTAACTCAAAACTCTGTGAAGAAGAATCACTATTATGCTCATGAAATCTTCAAGCGCACTTGGGACACTATGTCTGCTGTTTTGCCTCCTGATGAACTTGATGAGCTGAATCTTCAAGAAAACTTTGACTGGGCTCGTCAACCTCGGAAGAAGTTCAAGAAAGTCCAAGTTCCTCAGCTGGTCACAAGTTCATGTTCTTCATCGCGCGAGTTGGATGAAGCTGAGGACACTGAAGATACTGCTGCGGGTCCTGCTTCAACGAACAACCCCGACGACGCTGGCGCTCCTTCACCAACACGATGAAATTCTTCAAGGGCGTTAGTCCTCAGTTTTCGTCCCTTTTTGTCTTCAATGACAAAGGGGGAGAAAATTTGAGTTAGTCTTCAAGCGGGTCTATATAAATGGGCTGTTTTTGTTTAAGTTACAACTCTCGTTCTTCTGATACTTTTGATTGGGTTGTAAACTTAAGTCCGATGGTGGTCTGACTCTTTTGAACTATTTCCTCGCATGTTTAATTCCTCAAGTATCTTAATGCATGCATGCTGAATTTCGTCAGACCCCATCTTCTTCACGCATTTTTAAATTCTTCATATCATATATTCAAATGCGTGTATGAAAGGGGGAGCTCATCTATATCTTGCAATCAACTTCCTTATACTCTGCACTTACATTCCATATATTTAATCCCCGTTGAAACTTAACCTATTTGTCATGAAACACCAAAAAGGGGGAGATTGTTAGTGCATCTAGTGCCCCTTAGTGATTTTGGTGTGTTGAAGACTTATAGGTTAAGAGACTAATGCGTTCGTGAGTGTACACAGGCTCTATAAGTCGATGAGGAGGTTGATACAACCGAAGATTACCGACCCCTAAAAATGTATGTCTTCAACTAAAGACTTTGGTGAAGACTTGAAGACTTTGCTGAAGACTTTTACACTAAAGAAATCGGTGTGACCTTGAAGATATGAACGAGGACTATGAAGCATGAAGACTTTTGTTTTCGTAGTTTCATTTCCTTTCCTTGAGTGATAGGAAACACCGTACTATTAAAGGGGGCCGAGGTAATACTAAGGAAAATTTCCAACTGATGCTCAACTCCAAAATCCTCAACCTACACATTCATTTGAGTGAAGCTTTTGGAAATCTCTTACGGCTCAGTCAAGTTCTTTAGTGACAGAGACGAAGGACTTAGAATTTCGCTAGTGCGAATTGCCTACAAGTGAGGAACATGATATGTCTAAGGACTTTCATTGTTCGAAAATCCGACCGTTGCTGTGCTTAGCGCCAGCTGTCCCCAATCATTCCTATCCACGTAAAGGTCATATCATTAGGGGCATTAATGTCATACCATGTCGGGATGCGCCCCCGGCTATAAATAGCCGCCCCCCCACAACCACTAGCTGGTTGGCTGCTCCGAGAGAGAACTGACACTTGTCATTTGAGAGCATCCCATCCTCCAAGGGCTTTTGTCCGAAAATCATCAGTGAGGAAAAACCCACAATCAAACCACCAACCCAAAGTGATTGAGCATCACTAAAGAAATTCCTGTGTGGAACCGACGCTTGTTACCTTTGAGGACTGTGCATCCTCCAGACGGTTAGGCGTCATGGTCTAGTGTGTCCTGCAGTCAATTGGGGAGCACGAAGTGACCTTGGTCTAGAGCATCCAGTAGTAAATTGTGGATCGCCGGGTGACTAGTTTGTGAGGGTTTTGGAAGTCTACCCTGAAGACTTACCACGAGTGTTGGGCGAGGACTGTGTGACCTTTGCTCAAGGAGAATACGGTAAGGACTGTGTGTCCCGGGACTGTGTGTCGTCTGGTTTAAATACCAGGCCGCTCCAAACCAGACGTACGACTGTCACAACAGTTGGAACCGGGTCATCAAATCATTGTCTTCATCAGGCCACCTGGTTCTATTTCCTCAACCCCTTATTCCTCGTTTACAAGTTGATGAAATTGATCTTTACTGTTTGAAGAATTTGACTGAAGACTTACACAATTTCCTCACCTCAAATTCTTCAAGTTACCTTGTTCATCACTACTTATCCTGTATCACGCTACTCACAATTTGTGCATGCTTCATATCATCATGATGATTATGCTGCCGCTATGTATTCCATGCACTGAGTACTTATTCCGCTGTTAGTTATTCATCACATTTCAAATTCCTCAAAGTTGAAATTCCTCAAGTGATGAATTTATAAAAATTGCCTATTCACCCCCCCTCTAGTCGATATATCGCACTTCCACATGGAACTAGCACTATAAGTGGAATAGAATGTGGTGGAGGTTGTGAGGCAAAAAGGAGGAGACGGTCACATCGACTCGGCTTATCAATGGGCTATGGAGATGCCCATCAATAGATATCAATGTGAATGAGTAGCGATTGCCATGGAACGGATGCACTAGAGCTATAAGTGTATGAAAGCTCAAAATTAGAAACTAGTGGGTGTGCACCCAACTTGCTTGCTCACGAAGACCTAGGGCAATTTGAGGAAGCCCATCATTGGAATATACAAGCCAAGTTATATAATGAAAATTCCCACTAGCATATGAAAGTGACAAAACAAGAGACTCTCTGTCATGAAGAACATGGTGCTATTTTGAAGCACAAGTGTGGAAAAAGATAATGGCATTGTCCCTTCTCTCTTTTTCTCTCATTTTTTGTTTGGGCTCTTTGGGCTCTTTTTTTTGTTTGGGCTCTTTGGCCTCTTTTTTATATCCTCACATGGGACAATGCTCTAATAATGATGATCATCACACTTTTATTTACTTACAACTCAATACTTAGAACAAAAGATATGACTCTATATGAATGCCTCCAGCAGTGTACCGGGATTTGCAATGACTCATGAGTGACATGTATGAAAGATATGAACGGTGGCTTTGCCACAAATACGATGTCAACTACATGATCATGCAAAGCAATATGACAATGATGGTGTGTGTCATAATAAACGGAACGGTGGAAGTTGCATGGCAATATATGTCGGAATGGCTATGTAAATGCCATAATAGGTAGGTATGGTGGCTGTTTTGAGGAAGATATATGGTGGGTTTATGCACCGGCGAAAGTTGCGCGGCATTAGAGAGGCTAGCAAAGGTGGAAGGGTGAGAGTGCGTATATACCATGGACTCACATTAGTCATAGAGAAGTCACATACTTGTTCTGAAAGTTTTATTAGTAATCAAAACAAAGTGCTAGACGCATGCTCCTAGGGGAAGGGTTGGTAGGAGTTAACCATCGCGCGATCCCAACCGCCACACAAAGGATGACAATCAATAAAAACATCATGCCCCGACTTCCTAACATAGCGGTTCACCATACGTGCATGATACGGGAATCACAAACTTCAAAACAAGAATTTCTAGATTCACAACACTCTACTAACATGACTCTAATATCACCATCTCCATGCCTCAAAACTAGATGCAAGGAATCAAACTTCTCTTACTACTCAATGCACTTGAATATGAAAGTTTTTATTATATCCCTTTTGGATGCCTATCATATTAGGACTAGTTTCATAACCTAAGAAAATTACCATACTGTTTAAGACTCACAAAATGATATAAGTGAAGCATGAGATTTCATCAATTTCTCTAAAATATAAACATTGCAATGCTCTATAAGGATATAAGTGAAGCACTAGAGCAAAAGACAAACTACTCCAAAAGATATAAGTGAAGCTCAATGATTAGTTGAATAATTATTTAGCTATGTTAAGACTCTCCCACCTAAGAATTTCAGATCTTAAGTACCTTATTCAAACAAAATAAAATGACACTCCAAGGATAGCACGAATCATGTGAAGAAGCAAAAACTGAGGTTTAACCGATACTAACCGATAATCGTTGAAGAAGAAAGGTGGGATGCCAACCGGGGCATCCCCAAGCTTAGACGCTTGAGACTTCTTGAAATATGGATTGCGGATGCCTTGGGAATCCCCAAGCTTGAGCTTTTGTGTCTCCTTAATTCCTCTCATATGACGGTTTCCGAAATCTTAAAAACTTCATCCACACAAAACTCAACAAAAACTCGTGAGATAGATTAGTATAAATCAATGCAAAACTTTATCATCCTCTACTGTAGCAAATTAATAAAATTATTATTTCACATTGAATACTAAATGCCTATGCATATTTAAAACTCCCATCATCAAATGGAATCATTAAACAAGCAAACATATGCGAACAATGCAAACATAACAGCAATCTGCCTAAATAGAACAATATGTGAAGAATGCAGCAAGATGCATACTTAATTAACTCCAAAAAATCTGAAAAATTTCCACACTGTATGGAATTTATAAGAGCATACTGTGTCCAAGTTTCAAGTTATTCTGACATACAAAAAATTCTAGGGAATTTTTGAACTACAAGCAAACTTTTTGTTTTGGAACAACAACTCCTATACTTGCAAATTAAGCATGGTAAAGGCTATCCTTGACATTTTATTGAACTAAATGATGAAAAATATTAAAATTAATATAAATAACAGCAAGTAAGTACTAATAAAGAAAATGACGCTCCAAGCAAAACACATATCATGTGGTGAATAAAAATATAGCCCCAAGTAAAGTTACCGATGGATTGAAGACGAAAGAGGGGATGCCTTCCCGGGGCATCCCCAAGCTTAGGCTATTTGGTGTCCTTGAATATGAATTGGGATGACTTGGGAATCCCCAAGATTAGGCTCTTCCCACTCATTATTCTGTTGTCCATCCGAACTTTACCCAAAACTTGAAAACTTCACAACACAAAACTTAACGGAACTTCGTGAGATGGGTTAGTATAATAAAGACACATCATTCATTTTGGTACTGTCAAGATAAGATTCATAAATGTTCCAACACAATTCGTACTGTATATTTGCATTTCCACAATTTATATCACTTAATATAATCTATGGAAACACTAAAACAAGCAAACTATGCATTGAAAATAGAATCTGTCAAGAACAGAACAGTCTGTAATGATCTGAATGATAACCGTACTTCTGCACCTCCAAAAATTCTGCAAAAACTATGAAAATTAAGGAAATTTCTATATCAATCATCAGAAAAAATAATCAACCTAAAATCACTCTCTGGATAGGAAATAAAAATAATTTCGTGAGCGCAAAGTTTCTGTGTTTTTCAGCATGCTCAAACAACTATCACCCAAACTAATCATAAAGGCTTTACTTGGCACTTTATTGAAATAAAAGCTATAAAACATGATTAATACAGAAGCTTAATCATGTGAATGCACAAAAATAGTAATGATACATATTGGGTTGTCTCCCAACAAGCACTTTTCTTTAATGCCTTTCAAGCTAGGCATGATGATTTCAATGATGCTCACATAAAAGATAATCATTGAAACATAATGGAAGAATCATGAAGCATATGACTAGCACATTTAAGTCTAACCCACTTCCTATGCATAGGGATTTTGTGAACAAACAACTTATTGGAGCAAGAATCATCTAGCATAGGAAGGAAAAACAAGCATAGCTTCAAAAGTTTCAACACATAGAGAGGAAACTTGACATTATTGCAACATGTAGAAGCATGTGATCCTCTCTCATAATAATTTTGAGTAGCATAATGAATCAATTCCACAATATAACCAGCACATAAATCATTATTTTGATGAAGCACAAGCATAGAAATTTTTTCACTCTCCTCATAAGCAGTTTTCTTCTCATTCAAAATAGTGGGAGCAAACTCAACAAAATAACTATCATGACATACTTGATTGACATAACCACTTTGAATATTAAAATCATGATGAAAAGTTTCATGGTTACCATTACTATTTATAGCATATGTGTCATCACAATAATCATCATAGATAGGAGGCATGTCATAATCATAATAGTTTTGCTCATCAAAACTTGGGGGGCTAAAAATATCATCCTCATCAAACATAGCATCCCCACTCTTGTGGCTTTCCATATCATTAGCATCATGGATATTTAGAGAATTCATAGTAACAATATTACTAGCATGCTCATCATTCAAATATGTAGTGCCAAACATTTTAATAACTTCTTCTTCTAACACTTGAGCACAATTTTACTTTCCATCATTTTCACGAAAGACATTAAAAAGATGAAGCATATGAGGTAATCTTAATTACATTTTTTGTAGTTTTCTTTTAATAAACTAAACTAGTGATAAAACAAGAAACTAAAAGATTCGATTGCAAGATCTAAAGATATACCTTCAAGCGCTAACCTCCCCGACAACGACGCCAGAAAAGAGCTTGATGTCTACTACGCAACCTTCTCCTTGTAGACGTTGTTGGGCCTCCAAGTGTAGAGGTTTGTAGGACAGTAGCAATTTTCCCTCAAGTGGGTGACCTAAGGTTTATCAATCCGCAGGAGGGGTAGGATGAAGATGGTCTCTCTCAAGCAACCCTGCAACCAAATAACAAAGAGTCTCTTGTGTCCCCAACACACCCAATACAATGGTAAGTTGTATAGGTGCACTAGTTCGGCGTAGAGATGGTGATACAAGTGCAGTATGGATGGTAGATATATGTTTTTGTAATCTGAAAATATAAAAACAGCAAGGTAATTAATAGTAAAAGTGAGCACGAACGGTATTGCAATGCGTGGAAAAAAGTCCTAGGGTTCATACTTTCACTAGTGGAAGTTCTGTCAACAATGATAACATAATGGGATCATATAACTAGCCCTCAACGTGCAACAAAGAGTCACTTCAAAGTCACTAATAGCGGAGAACAAACGAAGATATTATTGTCGGGTACGAAACCACCACAAAGTTATTCTTTCTGATCAATCTATTGAAGAGTCCGTAGTAAAATAACACGAAGCTATTCTTTCCGTTCAATCTATCCTAGAGTTCGTACTAGAATAACACCTTAAGACACATATTAACCAAGACCCTAATGTCACCTAGATACTCCATTGTCACCTCAAGTATCCGTGGGCATGATTATAAGATATGCATCACACAATCTCAGAATCATCTATTCAACCAACACATAGAACTTCAAAGAGTGCCCCGAAGTTTCTACCGGAGAGTCAAAACGTGTGCCAACCCCTATGCATAGGTTCTCGAGGTCACGAAACCCGCAAGTTGATCACCAAAACATACATCAAGTACTCACATGAATATCCCATTGTCACCACAGATAGACACGTGCAAGACATACATCAAGTGTTCTTAAAGACTCAATCCGATAAGATAACTTCAAAGGGAAAACTCAATTCATTACAAGAAGGGAGAGGTGGAAGAAAATCATAAGATCCAACTATAGTAGCAAAGCCCGCGGTACATCGAGATCAAGACATCTCAAGAACACGAGAGAGAGAGAGATCAAACACATAGCTACTCGTACATACCCTCAGCCCTGAGGGAGAACTACCCCCTCCTCGTCATGGAGATCTCCGGGATGATGCAGATGGCCACCGGAGATGGATTCCCCCTCTGGCAGGGTGCCGGAACGGGCTCCCGATTGGTTTTTGGTGGCTACAGAGGCTTTCGGCGGCGGAACTCCCGATCTAGGTTTAGTTCTGATGGTTTCTCAATTTATAAGACCGTATGGCGTCGAGAACAAGTCGAGAGGGGCCACGAGGAGGTCACGAGCCTCCCAGGCTCGTGGCTTCCTCGGGACTCCTCTCCGGTATCTTTTTCTTCTGGTATTTTTGATATTTTTCATAAAAAATCACCGCAAAAGTTTTATTCCTTTTGGACTCCGTTTGATATTCCTATCTGAAAAAGGTCAAAAACACGAAAAAAACAGGAACTGGCACTGGGCTCTAGGTCAATAGGTTAGTCCCAAAAATAATATAAAATAGCATATAAATGCATATAAAACATCCAAAGTTGATAACATAATAGCATGGAACAATCAAAAATTATAGATACATTGGAGACGTATCAATGGCCTAGGCCCGGGGGCTCCTGTCGGTGTACTAAAGTATGGGATTTTTAGTACCCCGTACTTATGCACGTATAATTGTAGACATACTAGCGGCAAGGCCTGCCAAGGAGCAACTGAGAACAAATACAACAACATCAAGAAAGCATTCAAGCCAACAATTAGGACCAAAGGTTGGGACCCTGGCAAGATCTTGCCGGGATGGCCTACGGAGCCCCGGCAAGAAGTGCACCCGGCAAGGCCCCGCCATCCAGCCAGCGCATAGACCAGGTGTCATCCCACCCGGGTACGTGTCGAGGCGCCAAGGATGGAGGAGGCTAAGCGGTGCCGATGGGACAGGCTCCTGTCCCGTCCCGTAGAAGGCCCGAGACACCTGACGAAGCATTAAATGTGCCCGTCTTACATCGTCAGAGTTAGGTATGATAGCACTATTGCTCTGTACACCTCGTGTACGTATTGTACGCCGCTGTTGTGATCCCCTTAATCATATAAAAGGAGGCCCAGGGCGTTACGGTAGGGGACTTTTGGATCTTCTCTGGCCCATTCTGCATGAGTAGCAGCTGTGTGCTATAGCGTTCCCGGAACCTGAGCTAGAACTCATCCAATACAACCAAGCAGAAGTAGGGTTTTATGCATCTTTGCGGCCTGAACCTGGGTAAAATCCTGCGTGTTAATCATCAGATCTGCTCTCTCTGCGAGCCTTATCCCCCGCCGAACCGTAAAGGGATCCTTCCAATCCCATAGGTGTCGTCTGCCCCCGACACTTGTGGCTTGTCCCATTGGCACACAATAATTCTACAACCGGTGGCAGGTGCGGCAAAGCACTTGGACTAGAGACCATCACTGTGCATGTGTAAAAACTAACCATACTAGAAAACTGGTTGGGTGGGGAGAAAAATCGAAGTTGTTTAGATTACAAAAATCATTGTTAAGAGAATTGAGAATGTGCACTGCCATTAGAGTACTCTACTCAAAAGCGGGAACGCTACTAGACAAGTCGCAGCATCAGAGTCTAGCTTCTTTTACTAATTGTTGAGATTTTTACTAGTGCAGACCAATCAAGATAAATGTAGTAAGGTGGGTGGCAACTACGCACACAACTAAAATCTTGAATGCTTGTACTCACAGATTTAAAGTGCAGCTATTTAATTAGCAACCAAACAAAACTCATAAGCAGCAGCAGAAGCCTTGTCATGCTTCTAAGACATGAAGCCTTGTCATGTTGCAACAAGCGAAGAGACTTAAACCCAGTTTAAAGAAATTGCACAACAACAGTGTCGGACATACTCCCTCCCAAAATTAGTACAAAGTTGAGTCACTTATTTTGGGATGAAGAAAATACAAATTTATTAGAGCTAGGACGATCAATAGTATAAGTAATTTTATTCATCGATACAAAAGTTAGTATGTTCCCAGCTGGCAGACCAAATCAAGTTAAAGTGGAACAAAATCCTTTCTTTATCGAAAATTTCTCCTATAGCATACAAAGGACAAGAAGAGTGTATCATTTATCAACTACAAGCAAGCAGAGAAGCAGAAAATCAACCACATCAAAACGGTAGTAATAGGATGGGGAAGGAACAATTAAGTGGCAATAATACTACTACATCAAACAGACGGTTACCAACAAAAACAGGGTCAGGCGGCTGAAAAAGCAAATGCAGGAGCACAAGAATGCTGCCTACAACACTCTGCACACAAGCATAAAGCAGCAAGTACACATCGACAGGCAATAGATCTGTCCTGACAAGTTATGCTTTCATGCATGTCATCGGAGAAAATACGGATCACCGGGCTCAGGCATGAGTAACAAATTTCTGTTAGAAGAAAAAAGACAGTTTATTATTGTGAAAACTCAAGAGACCAATTACCAACCTGCAAGGAAAGATAGGAGCTCCAAGCTGGTCAACAACCCCCTGAAAAAATAGGTTTAGTCTAGTCCCGTGTACTGGTCTCTCCATCCATCTTCTCTCTATCAATCTATGATACGCATGCTTGTGCGTATTTCAGAAAAAAAATAGTCCGTTGGTAATCGAGGAGGCACATAAATCTATTGATTTATTATACTAGCAACATCAGCACCGTTTGGCCTTAATTCGAGTCAACCATCAAGGATACGCATCACATCAGTACGACCTACACGGCTCCCACAAAACAGAATCCCCAAGTGTGAGTGCTCATATAAAACATCCATATGCAAGAACATGACATGGTATTGGCATAAATCACCAAATAAACATCACAAGCATGTCTTTGTTCATAGAAAGATAGCCAAAGTTTTCTTATGAATAGACCATGTAAAACTACCTTGAATATTATAATATCTACTCATCTAATACAAGGACATCATCCCACGAAAACAGATTTCAGACACATACATCACAAGCATGCTTATGTGCTCTTGACATTCAACCAAACTAATCCACATACCATAGAAGCATGATTATGTGCTCTTGACATTCAACGAAGCTATCCAACAGTGGTCGAATCGAATAGAAGGGGAGAAATCACCATGTTTAGAAGCGGCCAGGAGCTCACCACATGCTGGAAGAGCTTGGAGGAGAGGAAGGCCATGCGCGATCAGTGGAGGCCCAGCCATGCGCTTGTGGCCCTACGCGATCCGCTGCTCGCACGCCGCCGTGTCCCGCGCAGATCCGCGGCCACGAGCCCTCCCGTGTGGTCCCTTCCTTGGGCTTCGTAGACGAGCGTAGCTATGGCGGGGGGCGCCAGAGCCGGATGCAGGACGCGCAGGCGATGGAGGCAACGCCTGCTACTTCTGCCGCTGGGGTGAGGTCGGGGGTCCCGTGCCTGAGCCGCCCTTCCTGTCGCGCCTGGAGCGCCCCCCGTGGCGCTGGCGACGGGCCAGGCCAGCGATGCCGAGATCTCCTACGGGGGGGTGAAGTCTGAAATAGACCCTGATGTTGTAGAGGTCGACATAAATAAACCCTGATCTTTAAATCCCTGAAGTTGGTACCTTATACTTACAGATCCCGGTTAATCCCGACCCTGCATGAATAAAATCTTGTTTGGTGTAATCGGAAAGGTAGGATCCTAGCCGGAAATGATTTCTACAGTACTACATAGGCCATCAAGCCTTGGCGTGCCAAGGCGCTGTCTTGCAGGCTGCACTCACGTCTGTTTGTGCACATGCATGCACGTACGCATCCATGCGCCTATCTTTCCATTGGTCGTCGCGTTGCTCACTAACCACGCCGCAGTTTGCCTTGGCTCGCTGGCAGCTACGGTGCCGTGCCTCGGCTTCATGTCCGACGCCATCTGCTTCCTGCAGTTGCTCACAGATGCAGCTACGTGCCGCCAGCTGCTGTCAGGCTTTCCTTCATCGATTTGACGCCACCACAACGGCCTCGTGTTGGTTGGCCAACCCGCATGGCGCATGGCCGGGCCGTGTCGGTCCTCGCCGCCGCGCAAGCCTCGACTACGCCATGAGCTGCAGGTGCCTTGTGATAGCCCGACTATCGCCGGACAACGCCTGCCTCGGACCCAGTTGTAACACACGTCACCGGCCGGCTCACCCGCGCGACGCCGTGCTTACCGTGGTCGAGCCGCGTGCAGGCCGTTGCGATTCCCCAGCCAAGGTCGCATCGCGCATGGGACCATCTGGCCGCGTTGCACTCCGCCAAGACCCCGCCGCCACTCTGTCCAGCCCCACCGTCCGACGGTCTCCAACCGCAGCCGCCTCCAGTCGTCGGCCGGACGGAGTCGGCTCGGCCGTCGACGCCAATGAGTGCGTGGTTCGGCCAGCCTCTTACAAGAGGAAAGAGGGATCGGCAGTGAAGAGGGAAATGGGAGTTAGGGGCTGAAGAGGGAAAGGGGATCGGAAGAGGAGAGGATAGAGGAAGAAGATAAGAGGACAACGATGAAGCTGACTTGTGGACCTGTACTGTCAGTGAGAGTAGCTGATGAACCCGGCTGGGATCGTCACTTTTCCCCAGTGCGCCAAACGTCTGTAGGGTTTGAAAAGAACGGGATCAAAAAGTTCAGCGTATCAATTTCAGAGATTTAGAGGTGAGGGTTCATTTGCGTTGGTCTCTACAAAGTCAGGGTTTACTTCAGACTTTACTCCCTACGGGGCGGCCGGCAGGCAACACGGTGCGTGTGGCTGCGGGACCCATCGCGGAAGGAGGCCGGTGGTGGCGGGGAGGAGATGGGGATGAGCGAGGGGAGTGCGATGGGACCTAAGTTAGGGCTGCGGGTGGCGTTTTCGGTTTTCCCTTTTTCAATTTTTTTCTGTAGATAGATGGATGGATGGATGGATGTGGGTTGGAGATATGGATGGATGGATGGACGCTATGTCATCGTGTCATAAGTCATTCAACCAATGAGAATAAAACATGAAATTGTGTTTTTTTTTCTATTTTTTCACATGAAACTTTCCAAAAATGATATCATATTTTCAACAAGGGTTAATATTGGAATGGAAAACAATGTTGCCTAAGGAATTTTGCATTTTCTTTGGACGGAAATTTATTTTCCATATTTCGAGTGTCCAAAATGATTTTTTTGAAGGAACTACCATATATTTGTTGAAAAATGGACACAATAAATTTTCTAAAATATTAGGCCATATTTAATGTACAGTTGACCAAACACTTGGATGTCAAAAGTTTTGATCTGCCTCTTGTGAAAAAGACAAATTTCCGTCGATTGAGTAGGAAGCGGGTCAAATTTCAACTGCAGCTGCCTTATACTTTGCTCGTGATTTTTTGGAAAAATAATTTCTAGGTACATAAGTATCTATTTAATGAGAGATACTCCAAAAGTTTTCCAAGATTCAACCACTAGCTAAGAACGGTCATGCCCACCGTTTTGACCGCATTTTGAAATGGGCATGAAAAAAAAAAGGAAAACCTTCGCATTGTGTCATTATAGGTGACCAATTTACGAGGAAAAATAATAAACTTGTAAGGCGGCAATTATTTTTAAAAAGTGTTATCAAACATGAGCTATCATGTATGAAGATTCATGGCTTTCAAGCCAAATGATCAATCTTATGGCCATATTCATGGCATAGTTTGCTCAAATGATCCCATATTGTTCACAAGGGTGCATATTGGAGTGACAAACAATGTTTACTAAGGAAGTTTTCATTTTATTTGTACGGAAAATTAATTTTCCATTTTTTGAGTGCCCAAAATGAGTTTTTTGTGAAGGACCTACCATATATTTGTTGCAAAATTGGACTGAAACAATTTTCTAAAACATTAGGCCATATTTAATGTACAATTGGCCAAATGGTTGGGTGTCAGAAGTTCTGATCCACCTCTCGTGAAAAATTGAAATCTCCGACGATTCAGCAAGAAGCGGGTCAATTTTGAACTGCAACTGTCTCATAGTTTGCTCTTTATTTTTTCCAAAAATGTTTTTTAGTTACATCAGTATCTATTTAATGAGAGAAACACCAAAACTTTTCCAAGATTCAACCACTAGCTAAGAACGGTCATGTCCGCCGTTTTGACCGCATTTGAAATGGGCATGAAAAAAAGGAAAACCTTCGCATTGTGTCATTACATATGACCAAGTTACGAGGAAAAATAATAAACTTATAATACGGTAATTATTTTAAAAAAGTGTTACAAAAAATAAGCTATCATGTGTGAAGATTCATGGTTATCAAGCCAAATGATCAATCTTATGGCCACATTCATGGCATAGTTTGCTCAAATGATCTCATATTGTTCACAAGGGTACATATTGGAGTGACAAACAACGTTTTCGAAGGAAGTTTTCATATTCTTTGTACGGAATTTTTTTTTTCCATTTTTTGAGGGCTCAAAATGAGTTATTTGTGAAGGACCTACCATATATTTGTTCCAAAATTGGATTGAAACAATTTTCTAAAACATTAGGCCATATTTAATGTACAATTGGCCAAATGGTTGGATGTCAGAAGTTCTGATCCACCTCTCGTGAAAAATACAAATCTCCGACGATTTAGCAAGCGGCTCAATTTTGAACTTCAACTGTCTGATAGATTGCTCTTTATTTTTTCCAAAAATGATTTTTAGGTATATCAATATCTATTTAATTATATAAAAAACAAAACTTTTCCAAGATTCAACAACTTGATAGAAACGGTCATGCCCGCCATTTTGAGTGCATTTTGAAACGGGCATGAAATATTCAAAAAAATCAAAAAAATTGAAACCTTTGCATTGTTTCATTATATGTGTCCAAGTTACCAGGAAAAATAATAAACGTGTAATATGGCAATTATTTTAAAAAAGTGTTCTGAGAAATGAGCTATCATGTGTGAAGATTCATGGATTTCAAGCGAGTTGATCAATCTTATTGCCACATTCATGGCATAGTTTGTTCAAATGATGTCATATTCTGCAAAAGGGTGCATATTGTAATGGCAAACAATGTTGCCTAAGGAAGTTTTCTTTTTCTTTGGACAAAAAATCCATTTTCCATTTTTCTAGTGCCCAAAATGAGTTTTTTGTGAAGGACCTACCATATATTTATTGCAAAATTGGACCAAATAATTTTATAAGATATTAGTCCACATTTAAATTATAATTGACAAAATGGTTGGGTTTCAGAAGTTCTGATCCACCTCTCGTGAAAAAGACAAATCTCCGACGATTCAGTAGGAAACGGGTCAAATTTGAACTACAGCTGCCTTATAGTTTGTTCTTTACTTTTTCCAAAAAAATGTAGGTACATAAGTATCCATTTAATCAGAGATACATGATGTGGTGGAGATACGTCAAGGTTTGGATGATGTCCAAGGGCCCAACTCCAGAGCACGTTAACCGGCATGCCAGGCGCGTGGTTGCCGAGTGACCGTGGCGTCGCCACACGTTCTAGGTGGCCTGGGCATGTCTGGTGAGTGGGTCACTCCCCCAATAGGTGTTAGGAAGAATAATAAAACATAAGAATTTCATGAGGATACTGAACTAAGCTCAAACATAAATTAGCAGCAAATTGTTTGATTAGCGGTGGGTCAAATTCACATGGCCAATGGGCTTGAGTTTTGCCTCAGGATGATCATCTACCAAGGAGACTATGTTGGAAAAAATTCATCTCAAATGAAGGATCCTAGGTGGCACTTGCTTTGTGAAGTACCACAATGTGCATAAATATGGATGTTGAAGCTGGGATCAAATGGATGAATGTATTGAGCTGAACTTTGGTGGAGCATGGTAATTTGGGCATAGAAAAGGACTGTAAAAATTTGATAACATTTGACATGCCAAAGTGGCACTTCCTTCACAATGCTCTTCTTTGGACATAAACTTGGGAAATTATTGAGAGGAATTGGCAAAATGAATTGAGATCAAATTTGGTGGAGGTAAGTTATGAAGGTAGGAACAGTCCCTGGTAAATTTTCATACATAATTAAGCAATATAAAATATATTTGCTTCACAAACTGAATATATGTCCAGAAATATGGATGTTGAAGCTGGGCTCAAGTGAATGCATGGATTGAGCTAAAATTTGGTGGAGCATGGTAATTTGGGCATACAAAAGCACTATAAATTTTATAACAGTTGGACATGCCAAAGTGGTACTTCTTTCACAATGCTCTTCTCTGGACTGAAACTTGGGAAAATTATTGAGAGGAATTGGCTAAATGAAATGAGCTCAAATTTAGTGGAGGTAAGTTATGTAGGTAGCAAGATTCCCTGGTAAAATTTCATAAATAATTAAGCAATATAAAATATATTTTCTTCACAAACTGAATATATAACCAGAAATATGGATGTTGAAGCTGGGATCAAATGAATGCATCGATTGAGCTGAAATTTGGTGGAGCATGGTAATTTGGGCATATAAAAGCACTGTCAAAATTTTATAACAGTTGGACATGCCAAAGTAGTACTTCCTTCACAATGCTCTTCTCTGGACAGAGACTAGGGAAATTACTAGGAGAAATTGGCTGAATGACATGAGCTCAAATTTTGTGTAGAGTTATTATGTGAGCATATGGAAGATTTGATAAAATAGAGAATTGTGAGAATCCTATGAAAGGACGTGGATGTCGCCTAGAGGGAGGGGGTGAATAGGCACTTAATAATAATTACGGTTTAGGCTTGAACAAATGCAGAATAAAACTAACATTTAATAAGTCAAGCACAAAACCTAAAACAACTAGGCTCACCTACATGCACCAACAACTTATGATAAGCAAGATAAACAACTAAGTGATAGCAAGAAACAATATGGCTATCACAAAGTAAAGTGCATAAGTAAGGGGGCTCGGGTAAAAGATAACCGAGGCACGCGGAGACGACGATGTATCCCGAAGTTCACACCCTTATGGATGCTAATCTCCGTTCGGAGCGGTGTGGAGGCACAATGCTCCCCAAGAAGCTACTAGGGCCACCGTAATCTCCTCACGCCCTCGCACAATGCAAGATGTCGTGATTCCACTAAGGGACCCTTGAGGGTGGTCACCGAACCCATACAAATAAGGTTGGGGCAATCTCCACAACTTAATTGGAGGCTCCCAACGACACCACGAAGCTTCACCACAATGGATTGTGGCTCCAAGGTGACCTCAAATGCTCGGGGCAATCTCCACAACCTAATTGGAGACCCAGAAGCTTGCCCGGAGCTTTGAACCACAATGATTGAGCTCCGAGGCACCAACAACCGTCTAGGGAGCCAAAGCACCCAAGAGGAACAAGCTCTAGGGTGCTGAAACACCCAAGAGTAATAAGCTTCTCAACTTCTCACTTCCACGTATCACCATGGAGAACTCAAACTTATGCACCAAATGCAACTGTAAGGGCACACGAAGTGCCCAAGTCCTTCTCTACCAAATCCCACCAAAGCAACTAATGCTAGGGAGGAAAATCAGAGGAAGAACGAAGAAGAACACGAAGAAATCCAAGATCTAGATCAAAGGGGTTCCCCTCACTTAGAGTAAAAAGTGATTGGTGGAAATGTGGATCTATATATCCTCTCTATTTTCCCTCAATAACTAGCAAGAATCAATGGAGGGATTGAGAGTTAGCAAGCTCGAAGAAGGTCAACAATGGGGGAAGAACATGAGCTAAACAGATAATGTTTAATGGGGAAGAAGACCCCCTTTTATAGGTGGGGGAAAATCCAACCGTTATGCTCATAGCCCGCATAGAGAGGTACTATTGGTCATGCGAGCGGTACTACCATTGGGGCGGTGGAAGCCGTTTGAAAAACAAAACCGAGGAGGCAAAAGGCCAGTAGAACCGCCAGAGCGGTACTACCGCTCGTCCTCACGATACTACCTCTATGGATAGCGGTACTACCGCTAAGGGTAGCGGTTGCGAGCGGTACTAAAAAAATACATTCGTGCCTACCACGACTGGATGTAACATGAGATTTTGGTTTGAAGCGGTACTACCGCTCCGGAGCCACGGTAGTACCGCTCTGGAGCGGTAGTAAACAATTACATCCGCTCTAGCCGCGGTAGTACTGCTGCAGCCTTTTAAGAACACCAAAACTGCCACAACTTCTGCAAACGGACTCCGAATTCAATGAAACCAAGTTTGTTGGAAAGCTAACAACATGGGCTAATACAATATTGATAGAAATATCAATAATTAGAAAATTAGAAAAGTCTCATAATAAAATGGTGAGAACCCTTCCTCGGATAAGACCGGTAAAACATGCAACACCAAAAACGCAATAGAAGAAGCATATGGGATCCATTTTTGATGTACTAGATCTTGTCACGAATATAACCACGAGCTCTAAAACCTCAACAGGATAGAATACAAATAATAATCAACAAGGATTATGCAATGATGCAATGTTTTGAGCTCTCGACGAATGATACGATCAAGCTACTCACTTGAGAGACCCCTTGATAGTAAGGCTATCGATCCTATAACCCGGTCTCCATACTATCACCATGAGACCGGTAAAATAGAAAACCTATCAAGGGAAAACCTTTTCCTTGCATGAAGTCCACGTGAGCTAGATGATGACGATCTTGACTCCCTCAAGTTGGATCACCATTCATGATTTTGTTGGCTCGATCAAGGCTAGTTAATTGCTCCCCCATACTCCACTATGGGTGAGTCACTCTTAGGCACACCTTCACAAGTCCATTGTCACCACGATGGACGGCAAGCTACAAGCATGATTTCTTTGTGATGCTTCACTTGTGCTTGCACATCACAACATTGATGACAATCACCACTTGATGTCATCTTCCATGGGTTGTATGGGATCTTCCTCTCGATGCAATCCCATGGAAAAATACCTAACCCTACAAAGAACACGTAGACCATGGGTTAGTACACAAAGCGTAATGGACAATGCTTACCATACCATAGGATGACTTTGTGTGTTGATCAACTTGGTTCACTCTTTGACTTAGTCTTGATCAACCTTGTATCTTATCTTCTCTCTTCATAAAGATGATGTCTTGAAGGTAAACATGAATGCTCACAAAGTCTTCTTCTTCAAGACATGCTTGCAGTATGCTCAACTCTTACATGACCAATCTTTGGATAACAACTTGAATCCCACCTTGGTCACCATATAAACTCCTTGAAACCAACAGATGGACTTCAAGAAGTACCTACGAACAAATCCTTAGAATATAACTCAAGGCAACCATTAGTCCATAGGGATTGTCATCAATTACCGAAACCACACATGGAGAAATGTGCTCTTACAATCTCCCCCATTTTGGTAATTGATGACAACCACTTTCAAGAGAGTTTATATAAGGAAAGAAGCACAACCAAGCACACACACATGCAGAGCAATGCATGGGTGTGAGATGCAACTGCTTAAGCAATAAAAGCAAAACTCTAAACTGCTTAAGATTTCCAAACTAAACTCTCTAAACTTCTTCCCCATTGGCATTGATTCCTAAAATGGGTGAAAATCTTAGAAAGCCAATATAATACATGTTCCTCCAAAAGGTTTGTATTTCTCAAAATATGAGTGTAGTGAAATACACATATCCAATGATAAGTAGTTGGAGGAAAAAAACTATATTGAGGATCCAAAGATTGCAAAAAGGACCGTATGGCACAAAGACATACACCAGAGTGAAGCAAGCAATCAAGAGATACCAATTGGAACAATCAATCACATGGTCCTCCCAGCCACATGAATAAAAGATATTATGGTATGGGAAAAAGAGTGTTTATAGAGAAACTAGAGGAGCTCCCCATGATTTGTGCACAAATAAGAATTTTTGTATTTGAATACAAGTGCACAAAATAGGATCATGACTCCCCAAAAATCAATATAAACACACAACAAGTGCAAGCAAGTAGATAAGACAATGAGCATAATACTTGGACTAAACATATGGTTGAGCAACATGTAAAAGAGGAAATCTTAAGAATAGGATCAACCAAAATCATGTGTGTGAGTCATGGAAAAGCACTTGAGAAGACTAGTATAAGGATGAGCATCAAGCATCAATATAATCTTGATGAAATGAGACACAAAGTGCAAGCCATATCCTTCCCACATACACAAACTACTGGAAAATGGGTCTACAAGCTTACTAAATAAGAACGATAAAACCAAAGCTTGTGACAACCCTAGGTGAAGGTAAGAAAAAAATAGCCTTGTTAGGAGGAGAGATACCAAACCCTCATGAAGACAAGCATGATGAAAATAATCTTCACCACCAAAGAGTGCATCAAGATGCAAGGATATAAGATCCGCACTCAACACAAATTCTTTCACGAAACCACCAAGGAAATAAAAAAGGGAATGCAATGGTGGACGTGAAAGAAAAGAGGATATCAACTAGAGATGTAACTTCTCTCATGTGTATAAGATTCTAGGTAGAGGACAACCATGATGATATATCCACAAAGAATGATGCACACACGAAATAGTTACATGAAGGAATGGACAAGATATCCAAAAGGAAGTCAAAAATATACCAATAAGATCTTTGCTTGAAAGCATAGCACATGGCCTAGTATTTTCTTATTGTACATAAATGAACTCGCAGCATACGAACATCAAAGACATCACAACTAGCAACAGGAGATCATTGTTGGGATGCTTTGAGAAAGGAAACAAGTATCACAAGAATGAATCAAGAACTTCATGCCATGATGCAACCTACAAAAGGTTGAATGCGAGAAATGTATGCATGAAGTAGATACTTGTTACCTAGATAGCATTGGATGATGTAGTAGACAATGGTTCATCGATCATCCTAGTATGGCTCCAATAAGCATATGGTGTCCATACCTTCTTTGTAAGTGAGCTGAGTGTCCAATGTATCTCCAATTGTTCCTAGAATAACACCACAAACAAAGTGGTACCCAAACTCATCGGGACCAAAAAGTTAGTGGACCAACAATACATAGGACAAAACTCCACATAAATATGTGCATACAGATATGAAATTGAATTTCATGCACACTTGTCGGTGCACTAGAGTTTTTGGGCCATCTAGTGCCCCTTTACTCGTGTGCGGATAGTGGTAGCCACCCCAGCGGCAAGACCCGACGAAAACATACCAAGCGCGAGCACAAAAGACTCAAGACCACCGGCAAGACCTTGCCGAGAGGGCCATAGAGCCTCCAGGCCCCTGGCAAGGCGAGGCCCCAGCAAGCACCACCAGCGCACAGGACAGGTGTCGATCCAACTGGACGCGTCTTGCAACATCAATGTTGGAGGAAGCTAAGTAGCGCCGATGGGACGGCCCCCGTCCTGTCCCACTAATGGACCGAGGCCCTTGACTGTGCATTTAATGCTCTTGTCCTACTCCGTCAGGGTTAGGTATGATAGCACTGTAGCAGCACTGTGTGTCCCGTGCGCACACTGTACGCCACTCTTGGGATTCCGTCAAGTATAAAAGGAGGCCTAGGGCATTACAGAAAAGGACTTTTGACTTTTGGACTCTTTGGCTTTTGTGCCTTCGGACAGTTAGGCAGTTAGACAACCAGACAGCCCGAGGGTTAGAGAGGGAGAGAAGGTTCACAAAACTACGTAGAAGCCGTTCATGGTGCTTGAACCCTAGAACATGATCAATACAACCAAGCAGGAGTAGGGTTTTACGCATCCGTGCGGCCCGAACCTGGGAAAAAACACCGCGTGCGCAGCTCACCAGACCGGCTCTTTGTGCCAGCACGCCCCCTCGCCGAACTGAAAGGGGCCCCCACAGTCCCATAGGTGTTCGTTCCCCATGACATCTTTGGCGCACCAGGTAGGGGGCGCGTAAGAGGTTCTACAAACCCGTTCTGGTGATCTGCACCCCATCTTCATTGTCGCCATGGCCCCCAAGAAGAAGGGCCTTACTGCAGTTGGTCCATCCGCGTCCGCCATTCGTGTATCTGCACAAACAGGAGACGGTGTGGACGTGGGTGGAGGAGGAGGATGTGGAGGTTCGGAACTTCTGCGAGGTTCCGGTGACCAAGGCCAAGCAAGCGGTGACGCTTGCCATGAAGACGCCCATGGCGATGGTGGGAACCCCCACATGCCCGGGTCTCAGGATAGAGCGATACCGCCTGTAGGTGGTACCACGAACTCCGGGGGCAGAAGAGTATCTCCAAGACATCCACGCCGGCGCCTACGCCGTGAACTTCTCAGGACGCACGCGAAAAGCTGCACCACGACACCCGCAGTTCTTAGCGTCCCCACGGAAAGGCTCTTGTGCATCATTCCCAACATGTGCTGGACCAGCATGCGAGCGGGAGTGGCATACCGACGCGGGACCGTGGAGGTGCTCCTTCTAACACGGTTAGGAGTCAGAGCACCTCGTGTTCCTCGCGCCGCTCGATGTCGTCCACAGCGGAGGAAGTGATGGCATGAGCGTAGCTACTCCTGAACTTCCCTCCTGCTACGGAGAAGCTAGACAAATTGAGAGCCACCATTCAGAGCCTCCTTAGCCTCGCAGACAAGCTTCGTCCCACAGGGCCGCCGCAGGCCAGCGGTGAGGTGCCCGGAGTCGACACGACCTCGGCACACTCTCCTCCGCGACAACATTGTCGGTCACCGACCCAACGGGCCGACACCCACGACGGTTACTCAATGGCGTCGTCTGATCCGCGGATGCACCATGATCAGCGTCATGTTCTTCGGGAGCGTGGCAAGGAGGATGCTCGAACCGCGATCGAGCGGTGACGGGAAGCATGCCTCCAGTCGGACAGGTGCGTGGGACCCACCGTAGACAAGTCTGCGCCGGGGTACCCTGTCAGCCTAACTTACGAGGTGGGCTGTCCAGCGTTTACCCCCGAGCTTCAGCAAGTCCACTGTCCCAACACCCGCACGTTCAAACCAGATGTCCCAGAGAAGTGCGACGGCAAGACCCATCCGTTAGAGTTCCTGAGCTTCTACACCATCGCGGTGCATGCTGCCAGGGGCCGCGATGACAAGATATTTGCTAACTACTTTCCGTTGGTGCTTAAGCCCAACGTCAGGTCATGGCTGATACACTTGCCAGAGAGATCCATCGCCTCCTGGGCGGACCTGTGTCACGAATTCATTGGCGCCTTCACTGGGGGTCATCAAGCTCCTGGACAGGAGAGCGACCTGCACATCAGCCCCCAGAAGGAAGGCGAAACTCTGCACAAGTACATCTAGAGGTTTAGCTGCGTGCACCACAACATCCCAGACGTTCACCCTGCCGCCGTTATCAGCGCGTTCTATCAGAACATGCGCAACTGCAGGATGCGGGAAGAGCTGGCGATGAACAGAGTCAGAGACGTCGCCGATCTTTATGCTTTGGCAAACAAATGTGCTCGGGCTGAGGAAGGGAGAAAACTCCCTGGCGAGGGTGCTGGCATGGAGATCGACTCTGAGGACGAAGACACCGCTTCCCCGGCAAAGAAGGGACAACGGTAGAACAAGAAGCGCAAGGGCAAGACCATGCTAGCCGTCGAAGGATCCGACAACCCCGACGCCACCAAGAAAGGCAAGGTCGATGACCCCAGCAACGATGTTGTCGGGTGTGCCTCCTGGCATGCTCTGGAGGCTGTCGGTAAGCCAGGAGACTCCGACAAGCAGTATTGCAAGATCCATCGCACCAAGGGCCACGACCTCCAAGACTGCCGGCAGGTGGAGCAGCTTGCCGAGAAGCAGAGGGATGAATATGAGAGGTGTGACAAGGAGAAGGGTCGGGATGGTGCTGAGGGGTCTGGCAAGAAGTGTGTTGGCCGAGGAGGTCGCCGCGGCAAGCCTAAGCAACAGAAGGATCGGCCCGCCCGTGGCCGTGACAAGCAAGAGGGAGACGATGATGACTTAGAAGAGGACGACGAGTCCAGTGAGCATGAGTTCCAGAGAGCTACGGAGGCGATGTGCATAGAAGGAGGAGCCTTATCGCATTCCTCTCACCGCCAACTTAAACAGTGGGCGCGAGAGGTTAATGTGGCAGAGCCCTCTATCGGTGGATAGAATCCTTTGAAATGGTCCAACACTCCTATCATCTTTGATGCCGAGGATCACCCTGATCGCGCAACCACGGTCGGTTGCCTGCTGTTGTTGGTCTCGCCAACAATTCACAACCTCAAGGCGACGAAGATGTTGGTTGACAGTGGGGCCAGCCTGAACCTAATCTCGACGAAGATCTCGAGCCGACAGACGCTTTCCAAGGGGTCAATTCGGGAAGGACTCGGCCGAAAGGCAAGGTCATGCTACTAGTGACATTTGGCAGCGATATCAATTTCAGAACAAAGAAGATCGTTTTTGATGTTGCTAAGAACTTATTGCCATACAACGACATTCTCGGGCATCCTGCACTGGCCAAGTTCATGCTGGCCACTCACGTCGCTTACAACGTGCTGAAGATGCCCGGGCCGATGAGTGTCATTACCATCAACTCCGACAAGAAGAGCGCGCTTATCTACGCTGACCAACTCTACCGGGGCGCAGCCGAAGCACCTGCCGCCAAGGCACTTGCTCCTTCCACTAAAGCCCCCGGGGGGAAGAAGAAAGGCAAGGCCTCTGGCGCACATTCCGGCAAGCGCACCTCTCCAGAGTGTTACACTGCTGTTGAAGATGTGTCGGAGAGCTCCACCAGCAAGAGCAAGAAGTCCAAGGCAGCTCCGCTAGAAACCAAGAAGGTGCCCGCCAAGGAGGATGGCACGGGGGGAACTTTCACCATAAGTTCCAATGTGGAATCGAAGCGAATCATGACAAGATCAAAGCAATTGAGCAGATTGAGACAACAAAATGAGTCAAGGACGTGCGACGCCTTGCCAGCCATGTTGCTACTTTGAGTAGGTTCATCTCAAATTCTGCTAAGCACGCCCTACCCTTTTTCAAAATCTTGAAGAAGGTAGGTCCAATTAAATGGACTCTGGAAGCGGTGGCAGCGCTACAGGATTTGAAGAGGTACCTTTCCTCTCCGCCAGTCCTAGTCGTGCCAAAACCACAAGAGTCGTTGCTGCTATACTTGGCAACAACGAATCAAGTGGTGAGTGCTGCATGATACGTCCATTTTGCATCATGTTTTCTTGCTGTTATTTATAATGTTTTTATCCATAATAACGCTTTTTGGAGTAATTCTAATGCCTTTTCTCTCATAATTTGCAAGGAACACAACAAGAGGGAGAATTCCGGCAGCTAGAAATCTGGACCTCGAAAAGCTACGTCAGGCTACCTATTCTGCACAACTCCAAACAAGCTGAAACTTCACGGAGATATTTTATGGATTATTTAAGAACTATTGGAGCAAATAAGTACCAGAGGGGCCCCACCAGGTGGGCCTAACCCACCTGGGCGCGCGAGGGAGCCCAAGCGCGCTCTGGTGGGTTGTGCCCACCTCGGCCCACCTCCGGTGCCCATCTTCTAGTATATATGTCATGTTGACCTAGAAAAAATAAGAAGGAGACTTTCAGGACGAAGTGCTGCCGCCTCTAGGCGGAACTTGGGCAGGAGCACTTTTGCCCTCCGGCGGAGCGATGCTGCTGGGGGAACTTCCCTCCCGGAGGAGGAAATCATCGTCATCATCATCACCAACAACTCTCCCATTATGGGGAGGGCAATCTTCATCAACATCTTCAACAACACCAACTCCTCTCAAACCCTAGTTCATCTCTTGAGTTCAATCTTGTTACCGGAACTATAGATTGGTGCTTGTGGGTGACTAGTAGTGTTGATTACGTCTTGTAGTTGATCAATATATGGTTTATCTGGTGGAAGATTATATGTTCAGATCCATTATGCTATTTAATACCCCTCTAATCTTGAGCATGATTATTATTTGTGAGTAGTTACTTTTGTTCTTGAGGTCATGGGAGAAATCATGTTGCAAGTAATCATGTGAATTTGATATGTGTTCGATATTTTGATAATATGTATTTTGTGATTCCCTTAGTGGTGTCATGTGAACGTTGACTACATGACACTTCACCATATTTGGGCTTAAGGGAATGCATTGTGAAGTAGCAATTAGATGATGGGTTGCGAGAGTGAGAGAAGATGAAACCCCAGTTTATTGCTATTCCGTAAGGGACCAATTCGATCCAAAAGTTTAATGCTATGGTTAGAATTTATTGTTAATACTTTTCTCGTAGTTGTGGATGCTTGTGGGAGGGTTAATCATAAGTAGGAGGTTTGTTCAAGTAAGAGCAGAACCTAAGCACTGGTCCACCCACATATCAAATTATCATAGTACCGAACACGAATTAAACCAACATGATGAAAGTGACTAGATGATATTCCCGTGTACCCTCAAGAACGCTTTGCTTATCATAAGAGACTGCTTGGGCCTGTCTTTTGCCTCAAAAGGATTGGGCTAGCTTCCTGCACTTTTTTTACTATATTCGTTACTTGCCCATTACAAATTATCTTGCTATCAAACTACTTGGCTACTTACAATTTTAGCACTTGCAAACATTACGTTACTGAAAACTACTTGTCATTTCCTTCTGCTCCTCGTTGGGTTCGACACTCTTACTTATCAAAAAGAGCTACAATTGATCTCCTATACTTGTGGGTCATCAAGGCTATTTTCTGGCACCGTTGCCGGGGAGTGAAGCGCCTTTGGTAAGTTGAATTTAGTAAGGAAACATTTATATAGTGTGCTGAAATTTATTGTCACTTGTTACTATGGAAAAAAATCCTTTGAGGAGTTTGTTCAGGGTATCTTCACCTCGTCCAGAACCACAATTATCTACCCCTCAACCTACTGCACCTACTGAAAATATTGAATATGAAATTCCTTCGGGTATGATAGAACAACTGCTAGCTTCCTTATGTAGGAGATGGAACTGAACATCCTGATATGCACTTGATATATGTGGAACAAATTTGTGGATTGTTTAAGCTTGCAGGTTTACCCAAGGATCAAGTTATGAAAAAGGTTTTCCCTTTATGTTTGAAGGGAAAAGCATTGGTGTGGTATAGGCTATGCAATGATATTGGATCATGGAATTGGAATCGTTTGAAATTTGAGTTCCACCAGAAATTTTATCCTTTGCATCTAGTGCATCGTGATCAGAATTATATATACAATTTTGGGCCTTGTGAAGGAGAAAGTATCGCTCTAGATCGGGGGAGGCTTAAGTCAATGTTATATTCATGCGACAATCATGAGCTCTCAAGAGAAATTATTATCCAGAATTTTTATGCTCGGCTTTCTCGTAATGATTAAACCATGCTTGATACTTCTTGTGCTGGTTCTTTTATGAAGAAGACTATTGAGTTCCGGTGGGATCTTTTGGAAATAATTAAACGCAACACTGAAGCTTGGGAAATCGATGAAGGTAAAGAGTCAGGTATTAAACTTAAGTATGATTGTGTTAAATCTTGTATGGATACCGATGCTTTTCAAAAGTTTAGCACTAAATATGGACTTGACCCTGAGATAGTAGCCTCCTTTTGTGAATCATTTGCTACTCATGTTGAACTCCCTAAGGAGAAGTGGTTTAAATATCACCCACCTGTTAAAGAAGAAATTAAAAAACCAGCACCAGTTAAAGAAGAAACTATACTCTATAATGTTGATCCAGTTGTTCCTTCTGCTTATATAGAGAAACCACCTTTCCCTGTTAGGATAAAGGAACATGCTAAAGTTTTAACTATGGTTAACAAAAGCTATATTAGAACACCTAAACCTGAACAAAAATTTAAATAGAACCTAGCATTTCTATGGTTAAAGATCTCTTGAAAGAAGATATTGATGGGCATGTTATTTACTTTTGAGAAGAAGCTGCTAGAATTGCTAAACCTGATAGCAAAAATAACCATAGACCTCTTGTGGGTATGCCTGTTATTTCAGTTAAAATAGGAGATCACTGTTATCATGGTTTATGTGACATGGGTGCTAGTGTGAGTGCTATTCCTTATACTTTATATGAAGAGATTATGAAAGACACAACAAATGCTGAGATAGAAGAAATAGATGTTACTATTAAACTTGCTAATAGAGATACTATATCACCAATTGGGATTATTAGAGATGTTGAAGTCTTGTGTGGGAAAATAAAATACCCTACTGATTTTCTTGTTCTTGGTTCCCCACAAGATGACTTCTGTCCAATTATCTTTGGTAGACCTTTCTTGAACACAGTTAATGCTAAGATAGATTGTAAGAAACAAACTGTGGGAGTTAGCTTTGGTGATGAGTCTCATGAGTTTATTTTTTCCAAGTTTAGTAGAAATCATCATGAAAAAGAATTGCCTAGTAAGGATGAATTAATTGGTCTTGCTTCTATTGCTGTACCACCTACTGATCCTTTAGAACAATATCTGCTAGACCATGAAAATGATTTACATATGCATGAAAGAAATGAAATAGAAAAGTTTTCTTTGAACAACGTCCTCTGCTTATACACAATTCACCTATTGAAACTCTTGGAGGTCCTCCTCCACCTAAAGGTGATCCTGTGTTTGAATTAAAACAATTGCGAGACACTTTGAAATATGATTATCTTGTTGAAAATAATATATATCCTGTTATTATCAGTGCTAACCTTTCAGAACATGAAGAAGAAAGATTATTGAAAGTTCTAAGGAAGCACCAGGCTGCTATTGGTTATTCTCTTGATGATTTAAAAGGCATTAGTCCCACTCTATGTCTGCACAAAATCAATATGGAACCTGATGCTAAACCAGTTGTTGATCACCAACGTCAGTTAAACCCAAAGCTTCTGGAAGCAGGTATAATCTATCCTATAGCTGATAGTAGATGGGTAAGTCATGTTCATTGTGTTCCTAAGAAAGGAGGTATTACTGTTGTTCATAATGATAAAAATGAACTTATTCCACAAAGAATTGTTACAGGCTATAGAATGGTAATTGATTTTAGAAAATTAAACAAAGCAACTAGAAAGGATCAGTACCGTTTGCCTTTTATTGATCAAATGCTTGAGAGATTATCTAAGCACACACACTTTTGCTTCCTTGATGGATATTCTGGCTTTTCACAAATACCTGTATCACAACCTAATCAAGAAAATACCACTTTTACTTGTCCTTTTGGAACCTATGCTTATAGACGTATGCCTTTTGGTTTATGTAATGCACCTGCTACCTTTCAAAGATGCATGATGGATATATTCTCTAATTTTTGTGAAAAGATTGTTGAGGTTTTCATGGATGATTTCTTTGTTTATGGGAAGTCTTTTGATGATTGTTTAAGCAATCTTGAGCGAGTTTTGCAGAGATGTGAACAAACAAATCTTGTCTTCAATTGGGAGAAGTGCCAATTTATGGTTAATGAAGGCATTGTCTTGGGTCATAAATTTCTGAAAGAGGTATTGAAGTGGACCAAGCTAAGGTTGATGCAATTGAGAAAATGACATGTCCTAAAGATATAAAAGGTATTCATAGTTTCTTAGGTCATGCTGGTTTCTATAGGAGATTTATCAAAGACTTTTCTAAAATTTCTAGGCCTCTTACTAATCTCTTGCAAAAGGATATCCCTTTTGTTTTTGATGATGATTGTCTTGAAGCCTTTGAAACACTCAAGAAAGCCTTTATTACTGCACCTATTGTTCAACCACCTGATTGGAACTCGCCTTTTGAAATTATGTGCGATGCTATTGATTATGTTGTTGGTGCTGTTCTAGGGCAAAGAGTTGATAAGAAATTGAATGTTATTCATTATGCTAGTCAAAACTCTAGACAGTGCTCAAAGAAATTATGCTACTACTGAAAAAGAATTCTTAGAAGTTGTGTTTGCTTGTGATAAATTTAGACCTTATGTTGTTGATTCCAAAGTAACTGTTCACACAGACCATGCTGCTATTAAATATCTTATGGAAAAGAAAGATGCTAAACCTAGACTTATTCGTTGGGTTCTCTTGTTACAAGAATTTGATTTACTTATCATTGATAGAAAAGGAGCTGAGAACCCCGTAGATGATAACTTGTCTAGGCTTGAAAATGTACTTGATGACCCACTACCTATTGATGATAGTTTTCCTGATGAACAGTTAGCTGCAATAAATGTTGCTAATAGTACTCCTTGGTATGTTGACTATGCTAATTACATTGTTGCTAAATATTTACCACCTAGCTTTACTTACCAACAAAAGAAAAAAATTCTTCTATGATTTAAGACATTACGTTTGGGATGACCCACATCTTTATAAGTAAGGAGTAGATGGTATTATTAGACGTTGTGTACCTGAGCATGAACAGGGACAAATCCTATGGAAATGTCACTCCGAGTCTTATGGAGGGCATCATGCTGGAGATAGAACTGCTCATAAGGTATTGCAATCAAGATTTTATTGGCCTACTCTCTTCAAGGATGCCCGTAAGTATGTCTCATCTTGCGATGAATGTCAAAGAATAGGTAATATCGGTAAGCGTCAAGAAATGCCTATGAATTATTCACTTGCTGTTGAACCATTTGATGTTTGGGGATTTGATTACATGGGACCTTTTCCTTCCTCTAATGGGTATACACATATTTTGGTTGCTGTTGACTATGTTACGAAATGGGTAGAAGCTATTCCAACCAGTAGTGCTGATCCCAACACCTCTATTAAAATGCTTAAGGAAGTTATTTTCCCAAGGTTTGGAGTCCCTAGATATTTAATGACTGATGGTGGTTCACACTTTATTCATGGTGCTTTCCGCAAAATGCTTGCCAAGTATGATGTTAACCATAGAATTGCATCATCCTATCATCCTCAGTCTAGTGGTCAAGTTGAACTTAGCAATAGAGAAATAAAATTAATTTTGCAAAAGACTGTCAATAGGTCCAGGAAGACTTGGTCTAAGAAATTAGATGATGCACTTTGGGGTTATCAAACAACATATAAAAATCCTATGGGTATGTCTCATTATAAAATGGTTTATGGAAAAGCTTGTCACACTACAGGAAACAGGTAATTTGCCGTCCGCCATCCCAGACGGCAAAGGCATGAAACCCGAACGGCAAAGAATTTGCCGTCCGCCAGCGGATGACAAACCATCTGGCTGAATAGTCCATGGTAAAGGCCGCTTTGCCGTCCGCTGGGGGACGTCAAAGACCTTAGGATCTTTGCCGTCCGCTGGCAGACGGCAAAGAGCCTGGACGGCACACGTGGGCACTTAGCTACGTTAGGGGGCTTAACGGTGTGCTTTGCCATCTGCTAGCAGACGACAAAGACGTTTGGTTCTTTGCCATCTGCCCACGGACGACGAAGCACCTTTTTTTAATATCCTAGGTGGGTTCTTTGCCGTACGCTGGCAGACGGCAAAGAACCTAGTTCTTTGCCGTCTGCTAGCGTACGGCAAAGAACCCACCTAGGCCAGCCCCAGTTTGCACAGGTAGCTGCCACGTGGGCACTTTGCCGTCTACTGGCAGATAGCAAAGCTCTTTGTCGTCTACCAACAAACGACAAAGTGGCCATATAGCCCCTGTTTTTTTGTTTTTTCTTAAAATCATTCAATTTGTCAGAAAATTCATATATATATATATCCAACATATACATATCCAGAACATACATATCATTCAAAAAGTTCCAACAAGCATACCAAATAAGTTGAAACAAGCATATATATACCAATAATTAAGTTCCGACATACAAGTCCAACATATATACAAGTTTCCAACAACACACAATATGGTTTCCAACAACATATCCATACATATGTCTCCAAAACAAGTGTTCCATATACATAAAGGTAGCAGAAGCAGAAGAGTACAGTCCATCAATGCACTCTTCCTCATCTATAGCAAATCTGCAAAGTAGGAGAGATATAGTTAGAATAAGAAGAAGACTAGCTAGAAGAAGAAGAAGAAAATGTAGAAAAAAAGAAGAAGCAGAATTTATAGGATATTTAGGAGGTAAACCAAGGTTATTATGCCATTTTGTACCTAAGTGAGCTAATTATGTCATAAATGAACTAGCTATAGATCATTATTGAGCTATACCAGATACTAATGCCATTTTCTAGCTAACTAAGCATATCAAGTCATTTTGGAGGAAAAAATGCTAAGTATAGCTCACTTTATAGCCATCCTGGGTAGAATATACCATTTTCTAGCTAACTAAGTATATCAAGTCATTTTGAAGGAAAACATGCTAAGTATAGGTCATTTTATAGCTATCCTAGGTAGAATATACCATTTTCTAGCTAACTAAGCATATCAAGTCATTTTTGATGAAAATAAGCTAAGTATAGGTCATTTTATATCTATCCTAGGTATAATATACCATTTTCTAGCTAACTAAGCATATCAAGTCATTTTTGATGAAAATAAGCTAAGTATAGGTCATTTTATAGCTATCCTAGGTAGAGTAAACCATTTTCTAGCTAACTAAGCATATCAAGTCATTTTTGATGAAAATAAGCTAAGTATAGGTCATTTTATAGCTATCCTAGGTAGAATAAACCATTTTCTAGCTAACTAAGCATTTCAAGTCATTTTGGAGGGAAAAAAAGCTAAGTATAGGTCATTTTATAGCTATCCTAGGTAGAATATACCATTTTCTAGCTAACTAAGCATATCAAGTCATTTTTGATGAAAATAAGCTAAGTATAGGTCATTTTATAGCTATCCTAGGTATAATATACCATTTTCTAGCTAACTAAGCATATCAAGTCTTTTTTGATGAAAATAAGCTAAGTATAGGTCATTTTATAGCTATCCTAGGTAGAATATATCATTTTGGAGGTAAGTAAGGTTATTATGTATTTTTGAGGAAAATAAGCTAAGTATAGGTCAATTTGGAGGTAAACCAAGGTTAATATGCCATTTTTTACCTAAGTGGGCATATTATGTCATAAATGAACTACCTAAGCTAATTATAGATCATTATTGAGCTATCCTAGGTATTTATGTCATTTTGTACCTAAGTGAGCTAATTATGTCATAAATGAACTAGCTATAGATCATTATTGAGCTATACTAGCTACTAATGCCATTTTCTAGCTAACTAAGTATATCAAGTCATTTTTTATGAAAATAAGCTAAATATAGGTAATTTTATATGTATACTAGGTATAATATACCATTTTCTAGCTAACTAAGCATATCAAGTCATTTTGGAGGAAAAAATGCTAAGTATAGGTCATTTTATAGCCATCCTAGGTAGAATATACCATTTTCTAGCTAACTAAGTATATCAAGTCATTTTGAAGGAAAAAATGCTAAGTATAGGTCATTTTATAGCTATCGTAGGTAGAATATACCATTTTCTAGCTAACTAAGCATATCAAGTCATTTTTGATGAAAATAAGCTAAGTATAGGTCATTTTATATCTATCCTAGGTATAATATACCATTTTCTAGCTAACTAAGAATATCAAGTCATTTTCGATGAAAATAAGCTAAGTATAGGTCATTTTCTAGCTATCCTAGGTAGAATAAACCATTTTCTAGCTAACTAAGCATTTCAAGTCATTTTGGAGGAAAAAAAGCTAAGTATAGGTCATTTTATAGCTATCCTAGGTATAATATACCATTTTCCAGCTAACTAAGCATATCAAGTCTTTTTTGATGAAAATAAGCTAAGTATAGGTCATTTTATAGCTATCCTAGGTAGAATATATCATTTTGGAGGTAAGTAAGGCTATTATGTATTGTTGAGGAAAATAATCTAAGTATAGGTCAATTTGGAGGTAAACCAAGGTTAATATGCCATTTTTTACCTAAGTGGGCATATTATGTCATAAATGAACTACCTAAGCTAATTATAGATCATTATTGAGCTATCCTAGGTAGTTATGTCATTTTGTACCTAAGTGAGCTAATTATGTCATAAATGAACTAGCTATAGATCATTATTGAGCTATACTAGCTACTAATGCCATTTTCTAGCTAACTAAGCATATCAAGTCATTTTTGATGAAAATAAGCTAAATATAGGTCATTTTATAGCTATCCTAGGTAGATTATACCATTTTCTAGCTAAATAAGCATATCAAGTCATTTTGGAGCTAAATAAGCTACGTATAGGTTGTTTTATAGCTATCCTAGGTAGAATAGATCATTTTGGAGGTAAGTAAGGTTATTATGTATTTTTGAGGAAAATAAGCTAAGTATAGGTCATTTTGGAGGTAAACCTAGGTTATTATGCTATTTTTTACCTAAGTGAGCATATTATGTCATAAATGAACTACGTAAGCTAATTATAGATCATTATTGAGCTATCCTAGGTAGTTATGCCATTTTGTACCTAAGTGAGGTAATTATGTCATAAATGAACTAGCTATAGATCATTATTGAGCTATACTAGCTAATAATGCCATTTTCTAGCTAACTAAGCATATCAAGTCATTTTGAAGGAAAAATGCTAACTATAGGTCATTTTCTAGCTATCCTAGGTATAATATACCATTTTCTAGCTAACTAAGAATATCAAGTCATTTTGGAGCTAAGTAGTTCATTTCTTAAGCTAAGTATGCATTTGTTAATGAAAACACTTGGGAAAACTTACCATCAACACGGAGGTGAAGGACCGGTAGGGTTTGGGCCAGGGTGAGACGTAGAAGGACCGGTCGGGGTTGCGCTAGACGCAGAAGGATCGGTCAATGCTTGTCGGGAGGGACGCTGCACCAAAGATCATTTGCAATGTCTCCTTAGCATGATGCAAATCAAATGTGAATAATAGTAACTAATGACCATTTAAATGAAACTCACCGTGGGTGCTATAGCAATATGGGGCATCGACGGAGGGGCCTGACCATTGTTCTGGCACACGGTCTACATATTTTTTTTTCACAAGTCATTCATATTAGTTAGTGATGAAACAAACATTACGTGCATGATTTGGCTAATATGCAGGAGAAAATTACCACGAGGAGCTCGTATAGGGCCCGGTGAGACGCGTCGTTCCGGTTCCTCTCCTCCTCTAACAGCCTAGTCGTCCTCTCCTTCATCTCCCTCTCCCTCTATGCCGCCTGCCTATTTGCCTCCGCCAGAAGCTCCTGGGCTCTACCCTCAATGGCGAGCTCCATTGGCCGTGGACGAGGCCTTATCTCAGGATCAGAGCTCTTCTGGCGCTTCTTGATCTCTAGGAGAGTTCTAGGACAACGTATCAGTCCATCCCCAATGGCTATCGAGCCATGGGGCCTCCCACCACCAGTTATCATCACGAGCTCTCAATCAAAAGGACTCTCGCTCGGGTTGAAGTCCTCCCCTTTCCTCGCCTTCCCCTCATCTCTGTACCTCACGAGCTTGTTGTGGGAGGAGATGTTCCTGAAGCTCTCTGGATGATCGAGGTCATCCTCAGATAATGCCTTGGCCTTCTTGTACGAGGCAGTATGGGCCATGGCATAAAGGTCGAATAGAGGTGGCACCTCCTTCTTATTGTGTCGCGCCTAAAAGAGGTGAACAAAATATTAGTTAAGGCCTCAAGCTAGCATGAAGAATGAAATTGCATGAATCATGAAGCAAACCACATACCCAGTGATCCCCGAACTCAAACAGGTTGGAGATCCCTTGATGGTGTGGCACACCTCTCATTTGGGCACGCTTCTCCTTGGCCTTGTTTTGTTCGGCTAGCCATTCGGGAGAGCACCACTCATCCACCAATGCCTCCGAACAGTCCATCCTATCCGCACACCATCTCTGGGGCACCTAAGTTAGACAAGAGAAATTTCAGCGCTACGCCTACGAATCAAATCAAAGAAGCTAAGTACAAGGCCTTAAGAATAGATAATTACCTTCATAAACTTCTCCTTACTCAGATAATTATTGCGGCACTTCTTCTTCGCCCTCCTAATGTTACTCGAGGCCTAGTAGTCTCGAATAGCCTGCACCCGAGCCTCGTGCCGTAAGTTCTGAAGTAGGCACTCGCACTTTGCTTCGAGAACAACAGCTGCTCTCGCCTCGTCTTCCTCAAGACACCTGTAGAAGGTCTGCAATCAAACAAGACAACAGATTAGACACTGATTAGTACAATCAGTAGGTGTTGTTGGGAAGGAGAAATTACCCAGAAGCGACGGATCATAATGCCAGCCACCATCTCGCACAAGACACCGTCGACCATCTCCTCCGGCGGGGCCGGGGTAGCCTTGTACAACTCCCAGGTCAGTGCTACCTGTGGAGACTCACCCTCACCGGGAAACTGGACCTTCCTAGGGAAGTGGTGCCGGAGAAGCACACCAAGGACCTGGTTGGGCCTGCGGACAGCACGCTCGTATATCCAACCCCTGCAGTAGGACAAGGACAACACATTAGATATTAATTTGAAGAAACATGAAGGCAAAAGGTTAAAAAAGAGTAAATGCACTTACCTCTCCACATTGTACAACCAGCTCTGCTCGCGGGTCGTTGGCACGGGAGGCAGCTTTGTACAACCACGCCGGTAGACCTTCTTGCCCTCCTCAACCAGCTCGCCCTCGCTATAGGTGTCCTCAGACAAGTAAGTGTCCTTGCCACCATCAGCATGGCCACTGGCCTCCGAAGTCACGTGGGACGAAGACTCTGGGACCCGAGTCTCCTGGGACGAAGACTCTTCGCGAGTCTCCTGGGACAAAGCTCGGTGACCCGAGGCTCATCGACCCGAGGCTCGTGGACTGGAGTCCGAGACGGGTCCAAGTCAGACGGGTCCACCTGAGATGGAGCACTCCTGTGGTCGGTAGAATCAGCTGGGTGTGGCAGTGAGGAAGGCGCAGCAGCCTTCCTACCTCTAGCACCTCTCTTCGTCTTCCCCCGACCTCTCCCGGCCGAAGAAGAAGCGCCCGCCGGTGTCTGCATGCTGTGTACCAGCGCTCTCCGGAGTTTCTGGGGTGGAATAATAGCACCCCTCCCAGCACGCATCGAGGAAGGAGGCTCAGAGCACTCTTGACCCCCGCCCACCATCTGTCAATACCTGCAATGACAAAGAGTGAACGAAATTAGTTCAACATAAAAAATTGAATACCTAATAACATGAACTAATTAATAATTGAATAATAATTATTAATAGTCTATATATTATTTGAATAATTGAATACCTCACATTACTAATATTAATCTTCATCGTCTAGATATGCTCCGGAATCAATAAATGCATAATCATCATCACTATCAGTAATTACGTGCTCATCAGCATCATCAATAAATGCATCAACATGTGGAAGGCCTATATGTAATCGGTCAAGCATTGTCAGGTCATCCGCAGTAGTAACCTCTTCTTCTTCCGTCTCTTCTTGTTCCTGCTCAGGGGTGAAGTCGGGTTCACTGTGGCCGTCGACCTCAATGTTCTGGGGTGAAGTAGAGCGGTTCTTGAAGCGTTTTTTGGAAACACGTGTTTCCTGGAAGAATTCTCCTTCATATGTGTCTGGGTTAATGTGAGGTTCATAATCATCTTCATTGAGGGGAGGTGGTCTAAAATGTGGCGTTACATCATAAATGACATCCCAACCTTTCAAATTTGGATTCGTTTGGCAGGCCCATGGTAGATAGAAAACTTGGGTCGCCTGTTGAGTCGTAATATAGACATTGGGAACATCCAAATGGGTGCTTTGTTTGATTTCGACTAGCCCTATATGTTCATGAGTCCTTGTAGTCTCCTTCGGCTGGAACCAATAACATTTGAGGACTACGACGTTTGGTGGGTTTTCACCAAAGAATGTAAGTTCATAAATTTCTTCAACTCTTCCATAATACTCGACCCCTCCTTCATCGATAGCGGAAACACAACAATTTGTAGTATTTTGGCCGGCCATTGATAGCTCTTTGCCAAAAGTACGAAAGCGATACCCATTGATGCCGTATTTCTCAAATGAACGGACCTTAAAGTCAAAACCATTAGCGACTTGTCTCAATTGGAGTCCATAGACTCTGCATTAGCCTAGAAGTTTAATACCAAAGGATTGTTGCATTAGCCGCAAACTAGGCGAAGAAATGAAATCGTCTAATTAATGGAAATTACCGTTTGCTTGAACCAAGAGATGAAACCGGGGTAGGCACCTCCATGCTTTGCTAGAAGCTCATACTCTTCGGTGGAATCCTTTTGGATCACCGCTCCAGCCGAGAATTTGGCAATGTATCGACTGTATCACATATATATCCGGGAATAAGAGCATTTCAAAGTAATTAGAAGTTGCGAAACAATGTACTGAGAACTTACTCGATGTATAGCCGCACTTCTGTTATGTTGTTGAGGATATACAACGAAATAGTCCGCCATTCTTCGATGTCCAACCCTATTGATTTCGAAGCACCAGCTGGCGCGAGCTTCCCTTTGAATAGGCTGAGGTTGGATCGACCTTTTTCACGGTTGCCATCATTGTACCGAGGCTTCGGATTATGCAAATGACGATTCTGGGCTGTGTAGTGTGCTGTCACAAAGTTTGCTGCCTCCTCAGTAATGAATGCCTCAGCCATCGATGCTTCAACTCTATGTTTGTTTTTACATTTTGCTCGAAGCATCTTCTGCATCCTCTCAGTTGAGAAGCACCAACTATTTTGCATGGCCCCCCCAATCTTGCCTCGATCGGGAGATACAAAATCAAATGCTGCATTGGATTAAAGAAGCCCGGTGGAAAGATCTTTTCTAACTTGCAGATGAACTCCGGCGCCAACTCCTCCAGTTCGTCTATCACGTCAGGCGATAGTTCTTTCGCACAAAGAGCACGGAAGAAATCGCTCAGCTATGCCAGTACTGGCCATTCATCCTCAGGGATAAAGCCACGCAACATCACCGGCATTACCCGCTCAAGCCATATGTGCCAATCATGACTCTTGAGACCAAATATTTTCAATTTTTCAAGACTCGCTCCCCTCTTTAGATTCGCTGCATACCCATCGGGGAACATCAACTGCATTTTCACTCACAAGATCATTTCCCTCATAGCTAGCCTTCCAAGATGAACCATGGCTTTGGCTTCCTCCAGTTCTTCTTTATTTCGGTTGTCGAATGTTTTGTGACGGTCTATCACATAGAGCCTCCTGGTTGACTCTAGCCTTAGGATTATCCTTCGAATTCCCCTCTATGACGAACAATGTACCAAAAAGGGCCTCCGCGACATTCTTTTCAGTGTGCATCACGTCGATGTTGTGTGGGAAAAGGAGGTCTTTGAAATAAGGCAGATCCCACAAACATATCTTGTGAGTCCAGGCGTGTTCCGTATTATACCCTTTGAAATACCCTGGACGATTTGGATCCGCCTCGAGAGCGTTTATCTGATCCAGGATCTATTGGCGTGTCAACGCAGGTGGTGCAATGTTTTTGACAACTATACCTTTGATGAAATTCTTCTTGTCTTTTCTGAACTTATGGTCAGGATCCAGGAACTGTCTATGCATGTCGAAGCAAGAAAACTTGCGAACCATCTCCAGCCAACGGAACTAAAGAGCTGCCTCGCATGTGGGGCACGGAAACCTTCCATGCACACACCAGCCAACAAATAGCGCATACGCCGGCAAGTCATGCATTGAGTACATGTACCACACATGCATTTTGAAGTTCTTTTTTGTAGCTGCGTCGTATGTCTTGATCCCATTATCCTAGGCTTCTTGCAATTCATCCTTAAGCGGTTGCATGTACACATTCATATTCTTCCCTGGATATTTGGGCCCAGGAATTACCAGTGTCAGGAAAATGTTCTTTCTTTTCATAATCTCTCCCGGGGGGGATTGAGTGGAATGACAAATACAGGCCAACAACTGTATTGTGCTGCTGTCATACCATACACATTGAACCCATCCGTGCTGATGGCAACTCGAGGATGCCTTGGGTCTGCCGCTTTATCCTTATGTAATGCATCAAAGTGCTTCCACGCAAAAGCGTCCGAAGTGTGTCCCAACATCGGATTCCCATCTGCATCCAGTTCTGTTCTTTTGCCCAATTTATGCCACGTCATCTGTCTAGCCGTGTCTTCGTCCATGAAAAGCCGTTGAAGTCTTGGTATGATTGGCAGATACCGAAGAACATTAATGGGGATTTTGGTCTGACTCTTCTCACCCATACCGTTGTCTACCAGAACATACCTCGAAGCATTACAAATGGGGCAATAGTTCAAGCCCGCATACTGAAGCCTAAATAAGGCACATCCATTCTCACAGGCATCTATCTTCCCATAGGGCAGCTTAAGCGCATGCAGGATTTTGTCCGACTGGTACAGGTTTGGTGGCAATACATGGCCTTTGGGTAGAAAGCGTCCAAATATCGTCATAATCGCGTCATAGCATTCTCTGCCCAGGTTGAACTGAGCCTTTAGAGCCACTACTTGCGCGATGGCATCCAGCTGACAAAGCGCAGTGTGCTCGTGGAGAGGACATTTTGAAGACTCCAACATTTCATAAAAGGCCTTTGTAGATTCCTCCATCTCATCGTCCGAATCCCGACCATCATCAAAGTCTTGCACCATGTCTTCGATCCCGATACCATGCTCGCCGGTGTGACGGCGAAGCACCTCAGCTCTGGCACGTTGGGCAGACTCACCATGAAATGTCCAGACTGTATAATTAGGCGTAAAAGCCCACTTCTGTAGGTGTTTGATCATTTCAAACTCTGACTTCTTCTTATAGTTGTCGCAATTGACACAAGGGCACCAGGTTGTTCTCTATCCATTTGAAAATGCGACTCTCACAAACTCCTTGGTTTTTGTTAACCATTCACGGGTCATGTCTTTCTGACTAGTGTGACCGACGTACATCCACCCACGATCAGTCATCCTACCTAGCTACTGGACACAGACAAAATATATACATAATTTAGCAAACCATATTCATCAGTTTCATTACGTCGATGCAACCTAGACGCTATTAGGTAAAGATAGGTCCTAATCCCGCCCGAGTATGTGTAGATTGCGTTCGTTTTCCCATGCTCTACTCCGGATCCGATGCAAAATTTCGGCAGCACCTCCCCGCTGTTCTCCTGATACACGTCTCGGCAATAAGCAGAGAGGATGTGTACCCGGAGAACAACAGGGAGGCATTGACGAAATTCTGCATCGGATCCAGAGCAGAGCATATGGGAAAACAAACCCAATCTACACATACTCAGGCTGTCCATGGATAACGTTGGACAATTTGAAAGAATCACGGTTATAAATAAGCAATGTATGCATATTTATAGATGTAACCCTTTCGTAAGGGAGATGCATAGTGTTCATGCATACCGATGATTCAATCTACCTACAGCTAGCAAGTTTCATCGGCACGAAGACCGGAACAGAGCAAATGAAGGGGGAGGAGGAGATGTCATTTGTGCTCACCCACGAACGCGAGGACGGAGCTCGTCGAACGCACGGGGAGGTCGTCAAACACCAAACCCTCGCAACGACGAAACAACTGCACATTTAAATCCACCTGATGAACACACACACACACACACACACACACACATATATATGATGTTTTTCATAACAAAATCGGAAATTATATGACCTAACTCATAATTAACACATATATGACCCCGTCGGCCTCTGGAAGGCCGAAGAGCACCCTTTCGGTCAACAGGAGGCCGAAGAGGTGTCGGGGGTCGGGGGTGTCGTGTCGTGGTGTCGGGGTGTCGTGTCGGGGTCGAGATGTCGTGTCGGGGTCGGGGGTCGGGGGTGTCGTGTCGTGGTGTCGGGTTAGGGTGTCCCACTTGCAGCAATATTTCTGGGTTGGTGTACATCGGTATAATGCGTGTGTGACTTTCGGTTCATCGAGGCTTTCCTTAAGTAACTCTCATATCTCATGGTGTGTTGGTGCGCTCTCTCTCACACTGATATGGTGATGTATATATTTTGGTGGGCACTCTCTCACAATAATAGTTCGACCGCCGGTGATGGACGCCTCACCTCTTCTCTTCTTGTGCAATATATCGACGAGTATATCACAAAGAAGAGAAGAATGATGAGGCGTCCCCCACGACAACAGTCAGGATTCCTCCATCAAGAACACACATGAACGTTATTTAAGGAAAGCCTCGACGAACCGAAAGTCACACACGCATTATACCGATGTACATCGACCCACGATCACTCATCTTGCCTAGCTGCTAGACACACACAAAAGACTGATGATTGAAGACACCTATAGCTAGCAAGTTTCATCCGCACGAAGACCGGAACAGAGGAAATGATGTTTTGTATAACAAAATCGAAAAATATATGACCTAACTCATAATTCACAAATATATGACCCGTGTTGTGTCAGGGTCGGGGTGTCTGGGGTGTCGTGTCGGGGACGGGGTGTCGAGGGTGTCGTTTTGGGGTCGGGGTGTCGTTTCGGGGTCGGGGTGTCTGGGGTGTCGTGTCGGGGTCAGGGTGTCGAGGGTGTCGTGTCGGGGTCGGGGTGTCGTTTCAGGGTCGGGGTGCTCTGTCGTGGTCGTGGGTGACGTGTCGGGGTCGGGGTGTCGGGGTGTCATGTCGGGGTGTCGGGGTGTCGTGTCGGGGTGTCGGGGTGTCGGGGTGTCATGGTGTTAGGGTGTCGTGCTGTCGTGACGGGGGTTGGGGTCGGTGGCGTCGGGGGTTGGGGTCGGTGGCGTCGGGGGTTGAGGATCGGGGGTGTGGGGGGTGTCGTGTCCGGGTGTGGGGGGGGGTGTCGTGTCGGGGTCGGGGTGTGGGGGGTGTCGTGTCGGGGTCGGGGTTCCATGTCGGGGTGTCAGGGTCGGGGTGCTATGTCGGGGTCTTGGGGTGTCGGGGTCGGTGTGCCGTGTCGGGGTGTCGTGTCGGGGTCGGGGTCGGGGTGTCGGAGTCGGGGTCGGGGTCGGGGTCGGGGTCGGGGTGTCGTGTCAGGGTCGGGGTTGGGGTCTTCTTCTTCTTCCTCCTTTCCTTTTCCTCTTCTTCTTATCCTCCTCTCCTCTTTTTTCTTCTTCCTCTTCTTCTTTTTTCTTCTCCTCCTCCTCCTCTTCTTCTTTTTTCTTCTCCTTCTCCTCCTCTCCTCTTTCTTCTTCTTCTTCTTCTTCTTTTTTCTTCTCCTCCTCCTATTCTTCTTCTTCCTTTCCTTTTTGCTCTTCTTCTTCTCCTCCCGTCCTCTTTTCTTCTTCTTCTTCTTCTTCTTCTTCTTCTTTTTCCTTCTCCTTCTCCTCCTATCCTCTTTTTTCTTCTTCTTCTTTTTTCTTCTCCTCCTCCTCCTCCTCTTCTTCTTCCTTTCCTTTTCCCCTCTTATTCTTCTCCTCCTCTCCTCTTTTTTCTTCTTCTTCTTCTTCTTTTTTTGTTCTACCGAACATATACTAACTACTAACTTATAACTAATATAAACTAACTACTAATATGACTTCAAAAAAAGAAAAAACAGAAAAAAGGTGTAGTGTGGAGCTCACCGGAGGGGTGGTCGAGGCGGAGGCGCGGGGTGGTGGAGGGAGAGGGGCGGGCGGGGGGCGGCGGGGGGCAGCTGCGGGCGTCGGGGGGTTGAGAGATTGAGAGAGAGAGACGTGAGAGAGAGGCGCGGGGGCCACGCGGGCCAAGTGTTAAGGTTAAACTCTTTGCCATCTTCTGGTAGACGGCAAAGAACTCTTTGCCGTCCGCCAGCAGAAGGCAAAGAGTGTAACCATTAGCCCGCCCCCGCCGTGACATTTGTGGGCCCTCCTCACATCTTTGCCGTCCGCTGGCGGACGACGAAGATTTCTTTGCCGTCCGCCAGTAGACGGCAAAGAAGTGAGGATGTTGACCTAGCCAGTGTCGTGCCCCATGGGGCCCACTCTAGTCTTTGCCGTCCGCTGGCAGACGGCAAAGAAGTGTAGACGACAAAGAGGGTCTTTGCCATCAGCTGGTTCTGTGCCGTCTGCTTTGGGAAGATAGACGGCAAACAGACTCTTTGTCGTCTGCTAGCAGACGGCAAAGAGCTGGCAGACGGCAAAATGTCTGATTCCAGTTGTGTCATTTTCCTCTTGAGTTAGAACATAAAGCATTTTGGGCAGTTAAAGAGCTCAATTATGATTTCAAACTTGCTGGTAAGAGGTTATTTGATATTAGCTCATTAGATGAATGGAGAACCCAAGCTTATAAAAATGCAAAAGTATTCAAAGAAAAGTCAAAAGATGGCATGACAAAAGAATTCAAAAGCGTGAGTTTAAAGTCGGAGAATATGTTCTTTTGTACAACTCTCATTTTAGATTTTTCGTAGGGAAGCTCCTCTCAAAATGGGAAGACCCATATGTCATCGAGGAGGTCTACCGGTCTGGTGCCATCAAAAATAATAATTCCGAAGGTACTAACCCGAAGGTTGTCAATGGACAATGAATAAAGCATTATATCTCAAGTACGCCTATTAATGTTGAAAGTAATATTATCCAAACTTTGACACCGGAAGAACACATAAAAGAGTCCTTCCAGAACACTCCAGAATCGTGAAAATAAGGAGGTACGTGATACGGTACGTAAACGGACTCCGAAAAATCCGCAAAAATATTTTATGTTAGTTTTGGAATATTTTTAGAATTTTGGAAATAAATAAACTCCCAGGAAGCGTCCCCTGGTGGCCACAAGACACCAGGGCGCGCCAGGCTTGCCTGGCGTGCCTAGGTGGGTTGTGCCCACCTGGGACACCTTCCGTACTCCGTTTTTCTTCCATGTACTTGTCCTCCAAGATAAAAAAAATCTATATATACTTCTTGAACCTGTTGATCACCGTATCGCGGAGAAATCCTCTGTTCTCTTTTGCGCTTACTGTTTTCTGTCAGATCCCATCTACCATGGCTGCTTCAAGCTCCTCCAAGGACAAGTTCTTCAAGAACGTCATCAACCCATATCTTCGAGAGGTGGTGCAGCACGCTCAGGTCATTGAGATGCATGAGGGGGTGCTGCACCTTCACGATGTGCCCTGTCCCAAGGGGATGGGAACCGTGGAGTCTAGGCTTGAAGCTATGGAGCAAGATGTCTTCCGGTGCAAGCGGATGGTGGAGCGTGGACTCCATGCCAATCTCCTCATGATCATGGACCTCTCGGATGATCTCAAGGTGGATGGCTAGCCCATGAAGGACATCGTCTTCACCATCAACGAACAAATCAACTTCCTCCAAAGCCAGATCTATGACCTCCAGAACCAAGTCTTTGAATATGAGGCAAGGTTTAAAGGTATGAGTTTGGCTGCTAGTTGCAGGACCCGTGAGACTCACTCCTCCCCTCATGATGGTGGACCACTGCCATGGAAATCCAAGGACAAGACTTCTACTTCACCACCAAAGGAGAACTAATTATCCGGTATGGGCACTCCCCTTGGCTTCCGCCAACCTTGGGGAGGTGCCCCGGTATCGTATCATCCCACTATATTTTTGCTTTTACTTATCTTAGTTCAATCCTTTGCCTAGATGAAATAAAGTTTAGTTCGATCCTTTCTTAATTTAGAATTTGCTTAGTGATGTGTCATTGTAATCGTGTGCAAGTTATATGATAAAGTTTAGTTTGAGTTTTTGCTTTCTTTACTTTCATGTTGCAAATAAAGAAAAAGAAATAAGAAAAAAAATGAAAGAAAGAAAATAAATCAATAAGATCATATAATAATCCTATGGTAGGTGATGGCACCACATAAGGAAAAGTATAAGTAAGAAATTTTATTAGAGATTGACAAACATAGCATTAGTCAATGATGCAACTCATGAAAGAATTAATAAGGGAAGAGAAGATTCACATATAAATATACTATCCTAGAAATCTTTTGTGATTGCGAGCCCTCATCAAAATATTATATACCAAAATTGTTGACGTTGGACAAGGAAGACAACTTAATGGTTTATGTTTGTTTATATTCACATAGAAGTCATATTGTCATAGATCCTTTAACATGTGATGCTTGCCCCCTACCTTTGCTAGCCAAAATTTTTGCACTAATTAGAGATACTACGTGTGCATTCAAAAACCCTTAAACCCAAATCCTATTTTCAAGAGTCCACCATACCTACCTTTGGATTGAGCAAGATCCTTCAAGTAAGTTGTCATCGGTGCAATAAGGTAATAAAAATTGCTTCTAAAAGTGTAAGATCATTTAGTGTAAGATAAAACTGAGCGTTGTACGAACTTGGATGACAAAGATTAAAAGCGACAAACTACATAATAAAGGTTATCATCTTAAGGGGCAGTACAATGTGACGTTCTCTTGCACTAAGGGATTGAGCATACAAACAAATAAGCGCATGACAACCTCTGCTCCCCTGTGCGAAGGGACTTTAACTTTTATGCAAGAGTCAATGTTTTTATCTATTCCTTTTATTTTTCTCGTTTGGCAAGAATCATGTGGTGAGGAAAGATCCAGGCACATATGTCCAGTTTAATATAGATAGCATGAGTTATTATTGTTGACATCACCCTTGAGGTGAGGATGTTGGGAGGCGAAACTATAAGCCCCTATCTTTCTATGTGTCCGGTTGAAACGTTTTGCTCATGGGTACGAGGCGAGTGTTAGCAATCATAGAAGACTATATGTTGGTTGAGTATGTGGACTTGCCTAAAGGCTCCGATACGTGACCCTTCCTGAAAAGATGATGAATTGTAGTTGCAAAGTTGACTGAGAACATAGTTTGTTGGTTTCAAATAGAGTTTTTGCTTTATACTTCGATTGTGTGATGAACTATTACTTATTCATGAGAAGTATATGATAAAAGTTCTATGATAAAAGTCCTATGTTTAATTTTTTTGCTGTTATAATAATAAACATGATGCTTCTATGTCCGTATTTTGTTTTTATCGACACCTCTCTCTCAAAGCATGTGGACATGTTTTTCGATTTCGGTTTTCGCTTGAGGACAAGCGAGGTCTAAGCTTGGGGGAGTTGATATGTCCATTTTGCATCATGTTTTCTTGCTGTTATTTATAATGTTTTTATCCATAGTAATGCTTTTTGGAGTAATTCTAATGCCTTTTCTCTCATAATTTGCAAGGAACACACCAAGAGGGAGAATTCTGGCAGCTGGAAATCTGGACCTGGAAAAGCTACGTCAGGCTACCTATTCTGCACTACTCCAAACAAGATGAAACTTCATGGATATTTTTTATGGAGTATTTAAGAATTATTGGAGCAAATAACTACCAGAGGGGCCCACCAGGTGGGCACAACCCACATGGGCGTGCCAGGGAGCCCAGGCGTGCCTTGGTGGGTTGTACCCTCCTTGGCCCACCTCCGGTGCCCATCTTCTGGTATATAAGTCATGTTGACCTAGAGAAAATAATAAGGAGGCTTTCGGGATGAAGCGCCACAGCCTCGAGGCGGAACTTGGGCAGGAGCACTTTTGCCTTCCGACGGAGCGATTCCACTAGGGGAACTTCCCTCCCGGAGGGGGACATCATCGTCATCATCATCACCAACAACTCTGCCATCTTGGGGAGGGAAATCTTCATCAACATCTTCAACAGCACCAACTCCTCTCAAACCCTAGTTCATCTGTTGAGTTCAATCTTCTGACCGGAACTATAGATTGGTGCTTGTGGGTGACTAGTAGTGTTGATTACGTCTTGTAGTTGATCACTATATGGTTTATTTGGTGGAAGATTATATGTTCAGATCCATTATGCTATTTAATACCCCTCTGATCTTGAGCATGATTATTATTTGTGAGTAGTAACTTTTGTTCTTGAGGTCACGAGAGAAATCATGTTGCAAGTAATCATGTGAATTTGATATGTGTTCGATATTTTGATAGTATGTATGTTGTGATCCCCTTATTGGTGTCATGTGAACATCAACTACATGACACTTCACCATATTTGGGCCTAAGGGAATGCATTGTGGAGTAGCAGTTAGATGATGTGTTGCAAGAGTGACAGAAGCATAAACCCCAGTTTATGCGCTATTCCGTAAGGGACCGATTGGATCCAAAGGTTTAATGCTATGGTTAAAATTTATTCTTAATACTTTTCTCGTAGTTGCGGATGCTTGCGGGAGGGTTAATCATAAGTAGGAGGTTTGTTCAAATAAGAGCAGCACCTAAGCACCGGTCCACCCACATATCAAATTATCAAAGTACCAAACACGAATTAAACCAACATGATGAAAGTGACTAGATGAAATTCCCGTGTACCCTCAAGAATGCTTTGCTTATCATAAAAGACCGCTTTGTCCTGTCCTTTGCCTCAAAAGAATTGGGATACCTTGCTGCACTTTTGTTACTATATTCGTTACTTGCCCATTACAAATTATCTTGCTATCAAACTACTTCGCTACTTACAATTTGAGCACTTGCAGGCATTACCTTACTGAAAACTACTTGTCATTTCCTTCTGCTCCTCGTTGGGTTTGACACTCTTACTTATCGAAAAGAGCTACAATTGATCCCCTATACTTGTGGGTCATCAAGGCTGCATTAGTGGCTGAAAGAGAGGTTGACGAAGAACCAGCGGCAGCGGCAAAGGCAAGAAACAATGAGCCAAGACAGCCTTTGGCGGGGTCTGGTGCTAGCAAGGAAGGATCTGTGCAGTTGAAAGAGATAGTTCAGAAGAAGAAAGTGGTACAACGACTAGTCTATTTTGTCAGCACCTTGTTGCAGGGGGCTAGATCAAGGTATTATGGCATGCAAAAGTTGTTCTTCGGCCTTCTTATGGCCTCAAGGAAGCTGCGCCATTATTTTCAGGCACATGAGATCACTGTTGTCACCCGGTTCCCGCTACACGGATATTGAGGAACCCATAAGCTACCGGAAGGATTGTGGAGTGGGCTCTCGAACTATCAAGCTTTGGTCTTAAGTTTGAAAGCACTTCGACTATTTAGAGCAGGGCCTTGGCGGAGGTCATTGTGGAATGGATCCCGATGCCCGATGAAGAGATTCCAGAGTCAACTCTCCCCGGCCAGGAGACTGATCGAGAGTGTATCATGTATTTTGATGGAGCTTTCTCGCTGCAAGGTGCTGGTGCTGGAGTGTTTCTTGTCACACCCACCGGAGAGCACCTCAGATACGTGATCTAGATGCACTTTCCCCAGGAAAGATCAATGAACAACATTGCTGAGTACGAAGGGCTGCACGCTGGTCTCAGGATCGCGGCGGACCTTGGGATCAAGAAACTTATTGTCAAGGGTGATTCTCAACTTGTCGTCAGGCAAGTAAACAAAGACTACCAGAGTCCGTTGATGGAAGCTTATGTAGATTAAGTAAGGAAGTTGGAAGAATGTTTTGATGACCTGCAAATGGAGCACGTTCCACGTGCGGAGAACAATGTTGCCGATGGCATTTCAAAATGTGTTACCCTTAAAGTACTTGTGGAACTAGGAACTTTCGTGCTCTAACTAACTCAACCCTCCGTGACACCATCAACTAGGCAAGAGAACAGGAGGAAGTTAAGTTCCGGCAAGTATCTCCCGGCAGGGTTCCCTGAAGCCGCCGACGAGAAATTTACCCAAGAGAACGACGAGCTTGCCAGTGAGTGCTGTGCTCCGGCAGGTCCATCAACTCTTGCTGTAGAAGCATGCACTCCCGCCAGGCTTGCCGGGGTGCACCAGACTCCGGCAGGCCCTCAGGCCCTTGCCGTCGAGGCAAATTTTCCTTGAATAGAGGATACACCTTTGGTCCTTGTTGTCGAGCCCCATGCTCCAGCATGGGAGCAGCATCTTGTCCAATTCCTTCAGACGGGAGAACTCCCCAGGGAACAAGAGGAAGCAGAGAAAGTAGCCCGCCGGTCTGATATGTACGAGTTCGTAGACAACGTCATGTACAGAAAGGGATCAAACGGCATGAAACTCAAGTGCATTTGTCGGGAGGATGGACTGGAACTGTTGGCAGAGATACACGGAGGTATATGTGGCTCCCACATAGGATCAAGAGCCCTTGCCGGAAAGGCATTCCGGCAAGGTTTCTTTTGGCCCACTGCCCTCCAGGATGCAACTGCGTTAGTAACAAAGTGTGAAGCATGCCAGTTTCATTCCAAGAAACTACATCAACCAGCTCAAGCTCTTCAAACAATCCCTCTCTCCTGCCATTTTCGGTCTGGGGGCTCGACATCTTCGGCCCCTTTCCCCATGCTGGCGGGGGCTTTGAGTACTTGTACGTGGCTATCGACAAGTTCACAAAGTGGCCGGAAGTGGAAGCAGTGAGGAAAGTGACAGCACAGTGAGCCGTCAAATTCTTTAAGGGACTAGTTTGCCGCTTAAATGTTCCCAACAGGATCATCACCGACAATGGCACACAGTTCACGAGCCGCACCTTCATGTAGTATGTCCAAGACCTTGGTAGCAAAATCTGTTTTGCTTCTGTTGCCCACCCGAGGAGCAACAACCAAGAATAGAGGGCTAATGCAGAAGTGTTGTGAGGTCTCAAGACAAGAACTTTTGATAGGCTACACAAGTGTGGAAGAAACTAAATTGATGAGTTGCCGGTGGTTCTTTGGTCAATCAGGACGACACCAAATCGAGCTACCGGCTAGACACCCTTGTCCCTTGTCTATGGGGTGGAGGCAGTGCTCCCCACAGAACTCATATACGGGTCACCTCGAGTGCTCGCTTATGATGAGCTCGAGCAAGAGCAGTTGCGTCAAGACAACGCGATGCTCCTTGAGGAAGATCGTATTCAGGCTGCTGTGAGAGCTGCATGCTACCAGCAAGCCTTGCAGCGCTACCATAGCCGCAAGGTCAATGCCAGAAGTCTTGAGGAAGGTGACCTTGTTCTTCGACGAGTTCAGTCCGCCAAGAATCCAAACAAGTTGACGCCAAAGTGGAAAGGCCCTTATCGGGTAGTACGAGTCACTAGGCCCGGCGCAGTCCACCTGGAGACTGAGGATGGCATTCCAGTAAGCAACTCCTGGCAAGTTGCCATGAGGCGCGGTTGGCAGGCCGGCCTCGGCAACCACCGTTGTACAAGTCTTGCCACTGAAGCATGTAATACTTGGTACAAAGCCAGGCTCAGACCCTGTGCGTAGACAAATAAAGATAATTGTTCTGTAATCCTGCTTGGCTCTCATGTTTACTTATGTGTATGTTTATTTGGAGAATTGCATTACGCTTAATTCTGGCAAGGACTAACGAACCACCAAGGTTCCATATCCATATATTCTCTTCTTTCTTTGTCCAAAGGGCAGAAGGATCCCTCGCGTGCAGCTTTGCCGGGGGAATGATGGTACGGATTCCAAAAAAAAACTTGCCGAAAGGAGAAAGGCACTCAAAAGATAAGTTGTGAAAAACCCATGTGAAACATTGCCGTAAAGTTATTTTCCACGAGCGGTTTCGACTTCTGTATGGAAAACCTGCACGCACGGGAACCTTGCCGCTATTGGATGCCCCCTCACTGCGTCCGGACCGCTTAATGGCTTAAGTGGATTTTCCCATGCTCCTTGTTTTGTTTCGAGTCCGCTCAACGATCCAAGTGACAGCGCTCGCGCCCTTACCCTGTTTTGAGTAAGGCCGATGCCCTGAACGGCCACGCCAAGGACGCCAAGGTGTCTTGCCGACAGTGGCACCACCAGCAGGCTGCTAAGGACCCATTCCTGAAAGCGCTTGCAGTAGGACTACGACCGCCGGCATGATTTTTCCATAAAGGGCATAGGGAAAGTTCCGTATAAAAAATCAGCCTAACAAGGAAGGTAATATGCGCTCATTCATTCAAATAGGGTGATATTTACATAAGATACCACTTTTTTTCTAAGTACATCTTTACTTGACTTTCTCCCCTAGGGGAGATTACAAGAAGAAAAGGATGGAAAGGAGAAGCGGGATACAAGAAGAGAAATATGGCGAAAGGCCCTCGGCAGAAGCCCGGTCTAACCCCTCTGGACCAGCACTGCGCGGACGAGCAGGGCTGCCAGATGGGCAGGCAAGAGCTGGTCCCTCCTGGACCAGCATTGCATGGAGGAGAAGGCCGGAGCGGGCGGAAAGGAGGATGGACCCCTAAAGCCAAAGTCCACGGGCCTGTTGGAGCTGGAATATGAGGTAACGCCCGGGACTGAAGCAACCGTCAAGGACATCTTGCCGAGAGGGGGAGAGGCATGAGGCTGGCAATGAAGGTGCAACCGGAAGGCAGTCCGAGCTCGAATCTTTGGGCTCCGACTTGACCGTCCGAGGACCGGACTCATCGCCGCTGTCTTCGCCGCTTTCCTCCCCATCACTCTTGTCGGAGGACAGGCTTTCGGAATTGTTCGCGCTCTCTTCACAGCAGCTCAGGCGGATGCCGGAGCTCCCATAAATCTTGATGAAGAGCGTGTCGGCCTCCGTCATTTTAAAACAAAGAGCATGCCCTACCTGGATATTGTGGGCACGGGTGAAGGTCTTCCAACCGCGCCTGAGGAACATGATGCGGCGTGCTGGGTAATCAACATCCACCCGGATCGCACCATTGCAACACCCGGCCACCCACAACCACAGGAAGGATGGCCGATCGTTCTCCACTGCCCTGGTGAAGGGGCGTGGGAGACGCAGATGGCTCTAGAGGGGACCGCCCAGCTCGAGGAGGAAGTCCAGCAACGTCCCCTCATTGTGGGCCTCGGCGTCGATGCTTGGCGTCGGAGAAGGGGGTGGAGCAGTGCTCCACCTCCCTCGACCTCGACCTCCGTGGCGGCCGCGGTCCCTCGCACCTCCTCCTCCACGCGAACTCGAGCCTCCTGCCGCCTTCACGGCTGAGGCGGCAACATGATCTTGACGAGAGCTCCTCCTCATAGCCGAGGAAGGAGGTCGCCCTCGCCCCCTGGTCATGGCAAAGGGTGAACGCTTCCCGGAGATTGAGAAGACGAGGGAGGAGGCAAGCTACAGAGTCTTGCACTCGAAGGGCAGAAGAAGGGTGGATGAGATCTGCCCTCGCCGTCCCCAATTTATAGGAAGAAGCGCAGGGGCTGGCTCTCCCCCCTCCCAAGGATGCCGCCCACCTCCTCCAATAGTGGCGCCCTCATTCATGGAGCAAAAAGCAACCGCCCCGTCCCCCCAATTCATGGCGCCGCAGTTACTGCCTTTTCTCAGGGACTTTAAGTCACGGGTGCCCGTTGCTAGCCCCCTTGCCATGCATGTGGCGCACGTGGAAGAAATGACCTGACACAGTAATTAAAAAAACTCGACGACCGTGCCATGCATGTATCCCACTACCCGCATTCAATGGGGCATCATGCATGAGAGAAGGTTCACAAACCTACGTAGCAGCCGTTCATGGCGCTCCTATAGCTCGAACCATAGAACTTTATCAATAGAACCAAGTAGGAGTAGGGTTTTACACATCCGTGTGGCCTGAACCTGGGTAAAAACACACCATGCGCAACTCACCAGACCGGCTCTTTGTGCCAGCACGCCCCCTCGCCGAACCGAAAGGGGCCCCTATGGTCCGATAGGTGTTCGTTCCCCACGACAACACTTTAGCCAATTTATTGTTGGAAATATGCCCTAGAGGCAATAATAAATTGCTTATTATCATATTTCCTTGTTCATGATAATTGTTTATTATTGATGCTATAATTATGTTGATCGGAAACTCAGATACATGTGTGGATACATAGACAACACCATGTCCCTAGTATGCCTCTAATAGACTAGCTCGTTGATCAAAGATGGCTATGGTTTCCTAGTCATGGACATGAGATGTCATCTAGTAATGGGATCAAATCATTAGGAGAATGATGTGGTGGACAAGACCCAAATTACAAACGTAGCATATGATCGTGTCAGTTTATTGCTACTGTTTTCTGCATGTAAAGTATATGTTCCTATGACCATGAGATCATGCAACTCACTGACACCGGAGCAGTACCTCGTGTGTATCAAACGTTGCAATGTAACTTGGTGACTATAAAGGTGCTCTACAGGTATCTCCGAAGGTGTCTGTTGGGTTGGCATGGATCAAAACTGGGATTTATTACTCCGTGTGACGGAGAGGTATCTTAGGGCCCACTCGGTAACACAATATCACAATAAGCCTTGCAAGCAATGTGACTAAACTTTAGTCACGGGATATTATATTACAGAATGAGCAAAAAGACATACCGGTAACAAAGTTGAACTAGGTATAGAGATACCGACGATCAAATCTCGGGCAAGTAACATACCGAAGAACAGAGGGAACATCATATGGAATTAACTGAATCCTTGACATAGAGGTTCGACCGATAATGATCTTCATAGAATATGTAGGAACCAATATGGGCATCCAGATCCCACTATTGGTTATTGACCATAGAGGTGTCTCGGTCATGTCTACATAGTTCTCGAACCCGCGGGGTCTGCACACTTATGGTTTGGTGACATTTCAGTAGTATAGAGTTATGCATGGTGGTGACCGAAGGTTGTTCAGAGTCCCAAATGAGATCCCGGACGTCACGAGGAGCTCCGGAATGGTACGGAGGTAAATATTGATATATAGGAAGTCCTGTTTTGGTCGCTGGAAAAGTTTCGGGCTCATCGGTAGTGTACCGGGAGTGCCGATAGTGTACCGGGGGGCCATCGAGAGAGGTATTTCGACCCAAGAGGCTTCATGGGCCGTGGGAGGACTAATACCAGCCCTTCATGGGCTGGCCAATGTCCCACAGAAGTCCCATGCGGCTGGGGAAGAAATTCCAAAGGAGAAAAGGTGGAAAAGGCAAAAAGGTGGAAATAAGGAAGGAGTCCTAATCCTACTAGGAGTGGAGGAGGAGGATTCCTCCTCTCCCACTTCGGCCGAAGCCTAGAGGGGATGGCCCTTGCGCCAAGACTCCTCATCCTCTCCTCCTATATATACTAGAGGGTTTTAGGGTTTTGCCATGAGATTTTCAGCCACATGCAACCCTACCCTCTAGTTCGTAGTTTCTCCTCTAGATTGGTTTCAGCTGTGCTTAGGTGAAGCCCTGGTGAGATTACTCCACCACCATCACCGCAGAGCTGTCATGCTGTCAGAGAACTCGTCTACCTCTCTGCTCCCTCTTGATGGATCAAGAAGGCGGAGATCGTCACCAAGCTGTATGTGTGATCAACACGGAGGTGTCGTCCGTTCGGCGCTAGATCGGAAGGACCGTGATCAAGATTGCGAGACGGATTGTGCGGAAATCGTGGGATGAACTGTGATGAGTTCTTGGGACAGATCGTGATTGGATCGTGGGACGGATCGTGATTAGATCGCGGGATGCTCGGTGATTTGGATCGCGAAGACATTCGACTACACCAACCGCGTTTCTTAACGCTTCCCGCTTAGCGATGTACAAGGGTATGTAGATCCACTCTCCCTCTCGTAGATGCTCATCACCATGGATAGATCTTGCATGTGTGTAGGAAATTTTTGGTTTCCCATCCAACATTCCCCAACAGTGGCATCATGAGCTAGGTCTATGTGTAGATGAGATCTCGAGTAGAACACAAAGGAGTTTGTGGGCGTTGATGCTTAGATTGCTTCCTCCCTTGGTCGTCCTTTGGTTCAACGGTATTGTGGGATGAAGCTGCCCATACCAACCTTACTCGTACACTTACGAGAGACCGGTTCCATCGACTGACGTGTAACTTTGTTGCACAAAGATGGCTAGCGGGTGTCTGTTTGTCCTACTTTAGTTGGATCGGATTCGACAAAGGCAGTCCTTGAGAAGGATGAAAAGCAACTTATGTATCACCGTTTTGGTTTTGCGTAGGTGAGAATTGTTCTTGCTAGATACCCGTAGCAGCCATGTAAAACTTGCAACAACAATTAGAGGATGTCTAACTTGTTTTTGCAGGGTATGTTATGATGTGGTATGGCCAATTACATGATGAGATATATGTGATGTATGAGATGATCATGTGTTGTATAAAATATCACGACTTGCATGTCGATGAGTACGGCAACCGACAGGAGACATAGGGTTGTCTTTAATTATTGTAGGACCTGCGTGTCAATCATTAAGCGCTATGTAATGCTTTACTTTATCGCTAAACGGTAGCAATAGTAGTAGAAGCGCATGGTGGGCACGACAACCCCGATGGCGACATGTTGATGGAGATCAAGATGATGGAGATCATGGTGTCATGCCTATGATGATGGAGATCATGCCGGTGCTTTCAAGGTGGAGATCAAAAGCACAAGTTCATGGCCATATCATGTCACTTATGATTTGCGTGTGATGTTAATCCTTTTATGCACCTTGTTTTGCTTAGGACGACGGTAGCATTATAAGTTCATCCCTCACTTAATTTCAAGATAAATTGTGTTCTCCCCGAGTGTGCACCGTTGCGAAAGTTCGTCGTGTCGAGACACCACATGATGATCGGGTGTGATAGACTCTACGTTCACATACAACGGGTGCAAGCCAGTGTTGCACATGCAGAACACTCAGGTTAAACTTGACAAGCCTAGCATGTATACACATGAACTTGAAACACAAGAGACCGAAAGGTCAAACTTGAGTCATATAGAAGGTATGATCAACATGATGATGTTCACCATTGAAACCACCTCAACTCACGTGATGATCGGACTTGAGTTGGTGAATTTGGATCATGTATCACTCGAATGACCAGAGGGATGTCAATTTGAGTGGGAGTTCTTAAGTAATATGATTAATTGAACTCACTATCATGAATATAGTCAGTAGTGTCTTTGCAAATTTTGTTGTAGATTACTAGCTCACGTTGTAGCTCCCTTGAATTTTTATATGTTCCTAGAGAAATAGAGTTGAAAGATGATGGTAGCAATATTGCGGACTGGGTCCATGATCTGAGAATTGTCCTCATTGCTGCACAGAAGGCTTATGTCCTTAATGCACCGCTCGGTGCGCCACCCCCTCTAGCATCGTCTGTAGATGTTGTGAACATCTGACAGGCACGTTCCGATGACTACTTGATAGTTTAGTGCGTCATGCATTACGGGTTAGAATTTAGGCTCCAAAAACATTCTGAATGTCATGGAACATATGAGATGCTCTAAGAGCTGAAATTGGGATCTCAGGCTCGTGCTCATGTTGTGAGATATGAGATCTCCAACAAGATTCTTTGCCTGCAAGATGAAGGAGAATAGCTCAATCATCGAGCCTGTGCTCAGATTGTCTGGGTGCTACAATCGCTTCAATCGAGTGGGAGCTGATCTTCTAGATAAGGAAGTGATTGATATAGTTTTCCAAGTCACTGTCACTAAACTAATAGAGCTTTGTGATGAACTATAAAATGCTAGGGATAGAAATAATGATCCCTGAGCTATTCGCGATGTTTGACACCACGAAGGTAGAAATCAAGAAAGAGCATCAAGTGTTGATGGTTAGTAAAACCACTAGTTTCGAGAAGGGCAAGGGCAAGGAGGGAAACTTCATGGATGGCAAGTCAGTTGCTACTCAAGTGAAGCAACCCAAAGTTGAACCCAAACCCAAGACTAAGTAATTCTATTATGAGGTGAGCGGTCGTTGAAGTGGAACAACCCTAGATACTTGGTAGATAAGAAGGCTGGCAACATCCACACAAGTATATTTGATATACGTGTTATTGATGTGTACCTTCATAGTACTCCTAATAGCACCTAGGTATTGGATATCGGTTCGGTTGCTAAATGTTAGTAACTCTAAGTAAAAGCTATGGAATAATCGGAGACTAGCTAAGGGTGAGGTGACGATGTGTGTTGAAATGTTTCCAAGATTGATGTGATCAACATCGCACGCTCTCTCTACCTTCGGGATTAGAGACGAACCTAAATAAATGTTATTTGGTGTTTGCTTTGAGCATGAACGTGGTTAGATCATGTTTATTGCAATATGGTTATGCATTTAAGTCAGAGAATAATGGTTATTATGTTTACATGAATAATACCTTGAATGGTCACGCACCCAGTAAGAATGGTTTGTTGAATCTTGATCATAGTAATAGACATGTTCATAACATTGATGACAAAAGATACAAAGTTAATAATGATAGTACCACATACTTGTGGCACTGCCGCTAAATGTCATATTGGTATAAAACACGTGAAGAAACTCCATGCTGATGGATCTTTGGACTCATTCGATTTCGAATCAGTTGATACCTGCGAACCATGCCTCTTGGGCAAGATGACTAAGGACCCCGTTTTCCGGTTTGATGGAGCGGGCAATTGAGTTATTGGAAATGATACATGTTGATGTATTCAATCCAACGAGTGTTGTAGCATGCGGTGGATATCGTTATTTTCTTACCTTCACTGATGATTTGAGTAGATATAGTGTATATTTACTTAATGAAACACAAGTCTGAAGCATTTGAAAAGTTGAAGCAAAATAAGAGTGAAGTTTGAGATCATCATGACGAGAAGATAAAATGTCTACGATGTGATCGTGGAGGTGAATATCTGAGTTACGAGTTTGGTATCCAACTTAAGACAATGTGAAAGTTGTTTCACAACTCACGCCACCTGGAACACCATATTATGATGATGTGTCTGTACGTCGCTATTGTGCTCTATTGGATATGGTACAAATTATTATGTCTCTTATCGTTTTGCCACTATCATTTTGGGGTTATGCATTAGAGACAACTACATTCACTTTAAATAGGGAACCATCTAAATCCATTGAGATAACACCATATGGTTTGGCAGAAATCTAAGGTGTCATTTCTTAGAGTTTGGGAATGCGACACTTATGTCTGATAAGCTCGAACCCAAAGCAGAAAAATGCGTCTTCTTAGAAGACCCTAAGAATAGTTTGGTATACCTTCTATCTTAGATCCGAGCACAAGGTGTTTTTTGCTAAAACGGGTCCTTTCTCGAGAAGGAGTTTCTCTCAAAAGAATTGAGTGGGAGGAAGATAGAACTTGATGAGGTTGTTGAACCATTTGTTTTCAACCAGAGAGTAGCGCAGCGCAGAAAGATGTTTTTTTGAAGCCTACGTTAGTTGAAAAGAAGTTAACGATGATGATCATGAAACTTTAGATCAAATTACTATCAAATCTTGTAGGTCGACAAGGATGCGTACAACTCCTGAGAGGAACGGCAACCCTATCTTAGAGGTCATGTTGTTGGACAACGATTAACCAACAAACTATGGAGAAGAGATGATGGGCCTAGATTCTAAACAATGGTTAGAGGCCATGAAATCCGAGATAGGATCCATGTATCAAAACCAAGTATAGACTTTGGTAGACTTGCTCATTCGAAGGCATGTCGTTGAGTACAAATGGATCTTTAAAATGAAGACAGACGCTGATGGTTAATGTCACCATTTTTAAAGATTGACTTGTTGCAAAGAAGTTTATGACAAGTTCAAGGAGTTGACTGTGAGGAGACTTTCTCACTCATAGCAATGCTAAAGTCTATTGGAATTATGTTAGCAGTTGCTGCATTTTTCAATTATGAAATCTGGCAGATGGATGTCAAAACATCGTTTCCTTAACGATTTACTTGAGGAAAGGTTGTATGTGATACAACAAGAAGGTTTTGTGAGTCCTAAGGATGCTAAAAGATGTGACAGCTTCAATGATCCTTCTATGGAATGAAGCAAGCATCTTGGAGATGGAATATACACTTTGATGATGTGAACAAAGTTTTTGAGTTTATACAAAGTTTATGAGAAACTTGTATTTACAATATAGTGAGTGGGAGCACTATAGAGTTTCTGATAAGCATATGTGGTTGACATATTGTTGATCGGAAATGATATAGAATTTCTAGAAAGCATAAAGGGTTGTTTGAAAAGAGTTTTTCAAAGGAAAACATAGATAAATCTACCTAATTGTTGAGCATCAAGATCTATAGATCAAGATATTTGATGAGACATTCAATGAGTACATACCTTGACAAGATTTTGAAAGAGTTCAAAATGGATCAGTCAGAGAAAGACTTCTTGCCTGATTTGTAAGGTGTGAAGTTGAGTAAGACTCAAAGCTCGACCATGGCAGAAGAAAGAGAAAGGACGGATGTTGTCCCCTATGCCTTAGCCGTAGGTTCTATATTATGCCATGATGTGTACCGCAACTGGTGTGCGCCTTGACATGAGTCTGTCAAGGGGTACAAGAGTGATCTAGGAGTGGATCACTGGACAACGGTCAAAATTATCCTTAGTAACCAGAGGATTAAGGAAATGTTTCTCGATTATGGAGGTAAGAAAGAGTTTGTCGTAAAGAGTTACATCGAAGCAAGCTTTGACACCAATCCGGATGACTCTTAGTAGCAATCCAGATACGTATAGTAGAGCAGCCATTTGGAATAGCTCCAAGTGGAGTGTGGTAGCAGTGTCTACAGTTTGACATAGAGATTTGCAAAGTACACATGGATCTAAATGTCACAGACCCGTTGACTATAAGACATGTCCCACATGCAAAGCATGATCGAGCCCCAGAACTCATTGGGTGTTAGATTCATAACAATGCGAATCACATGGTGATGTTAACTAGATTATTGACTCTAGTGCAAGTGGGAGACTGTTGGAAATATGCCCTAGAGGCAATAATGAATTGGTTATTATCATATTTCCTTGTTCATGATAATCGTTTATTATCCATGCTATAATTGTGTTGATCGGAAACTCAGATACATGTGTGGATATATAGACAACACCATGTCCCTAGTATGACTCTAATAGACTAGCTCATTGATCAAAGATGGCTATGGTTTTCTAGTCATGGACATGATATGTCATTTGGTAACGGGATCAAATCATTAGGAGAATGATGTGATGGACAAGACCCAAACTACAAACATAACATATGGTCATGTCAGTTTATTGCTACTATTTTCTGCATGTCAAGTATATGTTCCTATGACCATGAGATCATGCAACTCACTAACACCGGAGGAGTACCTTGTGTGTATCAAACGTCGCAATGTAACAGGGTGACTATAAAGGTGCTCTACAGGTATCTCCAAAGGTGTTTGTTGGGTTGGCATGGATCAAAACTGGGATTTGTTACTCCGTGTGACGGAGAGGTATCTCAGGGCCCACTCGTTAATACAACATAAGAATAAGCCTTGCAAGCAATGTGACTAAGTGTTAGTCACGGGATCTTATATTACGGAACGAGTAAAGAGACTTGCTAGTAGCAAGGTTGAACTAGGTATGGAGATACTGACGATCAAATCTCGGGCAAGTAACATACCGAAGAACAAAGGGAACATCATACAGGATTAACCAAATCCTTGACAAAGAGGTTCGACTGATAAAGATCTTCATAGAATATGTAGGAAACAATATGGGTATCCAGGTTCCGCTATTGGTTATTGACCGTAGAGGTGTCTTGGTCAAGTCTACATAGTTCTCGAACCCACAGGGTCAGCACACTTAAGGTTTGGTGACATTTCAGTAGTATAGAGTTATGCATGGTGGTGACCTAAGGTTGTTCGGAGTCCCGGTTGAGATTCCTGACATCACGAGGAGCTCCAAAATGGTCCGGAGGTAAAGATTGATATATAGGAAGTCATGTTTTGGTCGCTGGAAAAGTTTCAGGCTCATCGGTAGTGTACCGGGTGTTGGAAATATGCCCTAGAGGCAATAATAAAAGGGTTATTATTGTATTTCCTAGTTCATGATAATTTTCTATTATTGATGCTACAATTGTGTTAACGGGAAACCATAATACATGTGTGAATACATAGACCACAACATGTCCCTTGTGAGCCTCTAGTTGGCTAGCTCGTTGATCAATAGATGGTCACGGTTTCATGACCATGGACATTGGATGTCATTGATAACGGGATCACATCATTAGGAGAATGATGTGATGGAAAAGACCCAATCCTAAGCATAGACAAGATCGTGTAGTTTGTCTGCTAAAGATTTTCAATGTCAAGTATTGTTTCCATAGACCATGAGATTGTGCAACTCCCGGATACCGTAGGAATGCTTTGGGTGTGCCAAACGTCACAATGTAACTGGGTGTCTATAAAGGTGCACTACGGGTATCTCCGAAAGTGTCTTTTGGGTTGGCATGAATCGAGACTGGGATTTTTCACTCCGTGTGACGGAGAGGTATCTCTGGGCCCACTCGGTAAGACATCATCATAATGAGCTCAGTGTGACTAAGGAGTTAGCCACGGGATGATGTATTACGAAACGTGTAAAGAGACTTGCTAGTAATGAGATTGAACAAGGTATAGGATACCGACGATCAAATCTCGGGCAAGTATCATACCGATAGGCAAAGGGAACTGTATACGGGATTGATTGAATCCCCAACATCGTGGTTCATCCGATGAGATCATTGTGGAGCATGTGGGAACCAACATGGGTATCCAAATCCTGTTGTTGGTTACTGGCCGGAGAAGTGTCTCACTCATGTCCACGTGTCTCCCGAACCCGTAGGGTCTAGACACTTAAGGTTCGATGATGCTAGGGTTATAGGGAAATGGTATACGTGATTACCGAAGGTTGTTTGGCGTCCCGTATGAGACCCTGGACGTCACGAGGAGCTCCGGAATGGTCTGGAGGTAAAGATTGATATATAGGAAGTCCAGTTTTTGTCACCGCAAAGTTTTCAGGCTCATCGATATTATACCTGGAGTGCCGGGAGAGTGCCGGAGGACCCCCGGGAGAGGTGTAACGACCAGAGGACCTGATGGGCTGTTAGATAAAGTGTCCCAGCCCTTATTGGGCTGGGAAAGACTTTTTCTAAAGGCCCATGTGCATAGAGATCGAGAGATAAGGGCAAAAGGATTTAAAAGGAGGAGATCCACCTCCCTTGTGGGAGGTGTACACTCCCCCTAGTTCGGCCGAACCTCTCCTCCTTGGAGGAGGGGCCAAGGCAGACCTCCCTCTCCCTCCTCCTATATATACCCAAGGGTTTGGCCTCTTGAGAACAGATCTGAACTCTCTCTCTCACGAAGAAGCCCTACCTCTCTTCTTCCTCCTCCGTAGTGCTTAGGCGAAGCCCTGCCGGAATACCTTGCTACTCCACCACCACCACACCGTCCTGCTTCTGTTGGAGCTCTTCCCCAACATCTCCTTCCTCCTTTCTGGATTAAGGCATAGGATACGTCACCGGGCTGCACGTGTGTTGAACACAGAGGCGCCGTTGTTCGGCGCTTAGATCGGAATCCACCGCGATCTGAATCGCTGCGAGTACGACTCCACCAACCGCGTTCTTGTAACGCTTCCTCTTAGCGATCTTCAAAGGTATGAAGATGCAATCTCTCCCCTCTCGTTGGTTGTTTCTCCATAGGTAGATCTTGGTGAGACGTAGGAAAATTTTGATTTACTACTACATCTCCTAACAGTGGCATCATGAGCTAGGTCTATGCGTAGAATCTATGCACGAGTAGAACACAAAGCAGTTGTGGGTGTCGATCTTGTTAATTTGCTTACCACTACTAGTCTTATCTCCATTCGGCGGTATTGTGGGATGAAGCAGCCCGGACCAACTTTACACGTACGCTTACGTGAGACCGGTTCCACCGCCTAACATGCACTTGTTGCATAAGGTGGCTAGCGGGTGTCTGTCTCTCCCACCTTAGTCGGATTGGATTCGATGAAAAGGGTACTTATGAAGGGTAAATAGCAATTGGCATATCTCGTTGTGGTTTTGGCGTAGGTAAGAAACGTTCTTGCTAGAAACCTATAGCAGCCACATAAAACTTGCAACTACAAATTAGAGGACGTCTAACTTGTTTTTTGCAGCATATGCCTTGTGATCTTATATGGCCAACAGGATGTGATGTGATGCATTGTGATGTATGACATTGATCATGTTCTTGTAATAGGATTCACGACTTGCATGTCAATTAGTACGAGAACCGGCAGGAGCCATAGGTGTTGTCTTATTTTATTGTATGACTTGCGTGTCAATCATAAACGCCATGTAATTACTTTACTTTATTGCTAAACGTTAGCCATAGTACTAGAATTAATAGTTGGCGAGACAAGTTCCTGAAGACACAATGATGGAGATCATGATGATGAAGATCATGGTGTCATGTCGGTGACAGTGATGATCATGGTGCCCCGAAGATGGAGATAAAAGGAGCAAGATGATATTGGCCATATCATGTCACTATGTTGATTGCATGTGATGTTTATCACATTTACATCTTATTTGCTTAGAACGACGGTAGCATATAAGATGATCTATCAATAAAATTTCAAGAGATGTGTTCACCCTAACTGTGCACCGTTGCTAAGGATCGTTGTTCCGAAGCACCACGTGATGATCGGCTGTGATAGGCTCTAACGTTCGCATACAACGAGTGTAAGCCAGATTTACACACGCGGAACACTTAGGTTAACTTGACGAGCCTAGCATGTACAGACATGGCCTCGGAACACGGAAGACTGAAAGGTCGAACATGAGTCATATAGAAGATGCGATCAACATGGAGATGTTCACCATGGATGACTAGTCCATCTCACGTGATGATCGGACACGGGCTAGTTGACATGGATCATGTGACACTTGGATGACTAGAGAGATGTCTATCTAAGTGGGAGTTCATTAAATAATTTGATTATGTGAACTCAAATATCATGAACTTCGTCTAAATTGTCTTTACTATCTATATTGTAGATCCAATGGCCAACACGAATGTCACCCTCAATTTCAATGCGTTCCTAGAGAAAACCAAGCTGAAAGATGATGGAAGCAACCATGCGGACTGGGTCTGTGGCTTGAGGATCATCCTCATAGCTTCCAAGAAATTGTATGTCCTTGATGCACCACTAGGTGACCCACCCCTTCTCCCAGCAGAGCAAGACGTTGCGAACGCTTGGCATTCTCGCTGCGATGATTACTCCCTTGTTCAGTGCGGCATGCTTTACAGTTTAGAACCGGGGCTCCAAAAGCGTTTTGAGAAACACGGAGCATATGAGATGTTCCAACAACTTAAACTGGTTTTCCAAGCTCATGCCCGGGTCGAGAGATATGACATCTCCCACAAGTTCTTTAGCTGTAAGATGAAGGAGAATAGTTCTGTCATTGAGCACATCCTCATGATGTCTGGGCTACACAACCGTTTGACTCAGCTGGGAGTTAATCTCCCGGATGACTCGATCATTGACAGAATCCTCCAGTCGCTTCCACCTAGCTACAAAAGCTTTGTGATGAACTACAACATGCAAGGTATGGAGAAGTCCATTCCTGAGTTGTACTCGATGCTGAAATCAGCAGAGGTCGAGATCAAAAAGGATCATCAAGTGTTGATGGTGAATAAGACTACTAGTTTAAAGAAAGGCAAGGGTAAAAAGAACTTCAAGAAGGATGGCAAAGCTGTTGCCGCGCCCGGTAAGCAAGTTTCCGGGAAGAGGAAGAACAAGAATGGACCCAAGCCTGAGACTGAGTGCTTTTATTCCAAGGGTACCGGTCACTAGAAGCGGAACCGCCCCAAGTACTTAGCGGATAAGAAGGACGGCAACGTTAAAGGTATATGTGATATACTTGTTATTGATGTGTACTTAACCAGCGCTCGTAGTAGCTCTTGGGTATTTGATACCGGTGCAGTTGCTCACATTTGTAACTCCAAGCAGGAGCTGCGGAATAAGCGGAGGCTGGCAAAGTATAAGGTGACGATGCACGTCGGGAATGGTTCCAAAGTCGATGTGATTGCCGTCGGCACGCTACCTCTACATCTACATTCGGGATTAGTTTTAAACCTTAATAATTGTTATTTAGTACCAGCTTTGATCATGAACATAGTATCTGGATCTCGCTTGATGCGAGATGGCTACTCATTTAAATCTGAGAATAATGGTTGTTCTATTTATATGAGAGAAGTGTTTTATGGTCATGCCCTGCTGGTCAATGGTTTATTTTTGATGAATCTCGAACATGATGTTACACATGTCCATAGTGTGAGTACCAAAAAGTGTAAGGTTGATAACGATAGTCCCACTTACATGTGGCACTGCCGCCTTGGTCATATTGGTGTCAAACGCATGAAGAAGCTCCATGCTGATGGACTTTTGGAGTCACTTGATTTCGAATCATTTCACACGTGCGAACCATGCCTCATGGGCAAGATGACCAAGACTCCGTTCTCCGAAACAATGGAGCGAGCAACTGACTTGTTGAAGATAATACATACCGATGTATGCGGTCCGATGAGCATCGAGGCTCGCGGTGGCTACCGTTATGTTCTCACCCTCACTGATGACTTGAGCAGCTATGGGTATGTCTACTTAATGAAACACATGTCTGAAACCTCTGAAAGGTTCAAGGAATTTCAGAGTGAGGTAGAGAATCAACATGACAGGAAAATATAATGCCTACGATCTAATCGTGGCAGAGAATATTTAAGTCACAAGTTTGGCACGCACCTTAGGAAATGTGGAATTGTTTCACAACTCATGCTGCCCGACACACCTCAGCGAAATGGTGTGTCTAAACGTTGTAATCGCAGTCTATTGGATATGGTGCGATCTATGATGTCTCTTACCAACTTACCGCTATCATTTTGGGGATATGCATTAGAGACTGCCGCATTCACTTTCAATAGGGCACCGTCTAAATCCGTTGAGACGACACCGTATGAATTATGGTTTGGAAAGAAACCTAAGCTGTCGTTTCTAAAAGTTTGGGGATGCGATGCTTATGTGAAGAAACATCAACCTGAGAAGCTCGAATCCAAAGCGGAAAAGTGCGTCTTCATAGGATATCCCAAAGAGACTATTGGGTATACCTTCTACCTACAATCCGAGGGCAAAGTCTTTGTTGCCAAGAATGGATCCTTTCTTGAGAAAGAGTTTCTCTCGAAAGAAGTAAGTGGGAGGAAAATAGAACTTGATGAGGTAATCGTACCTCCACTCGAACAGGAGAGTAGCGCAGCACAGGAAGTTGTTTCTGTGGAGCCTACACCGGCTGGAGAGGATGTTAATGATGATAATCATGGAACTTCAGATCAAGTTACTATTGAACGTCGAAGGTCCACTAGGACACGTTCCACACCAGAGTGGTACGACAACACTGTCCTGTAGATCATGTTGTTGGACAACGGGGAACCTTCGAACTATGAAGAAGCGATGGCGGTCCCGGATTCCAACAAATGGCTTGAGGCCATGAAATCCGAGATAGGATCCATGTATGAAAACAAAGTATGGACTTTGGTGGACTTGCCTGATGATAAGCGAGCCATTGAAAATAAATGGATCTTTAAGAAGAAGACTGACGCGGACGGTAATGTGACCGCCTATAAGGCTCGGCTTGTCGCTAAGGGTTATCGACAAGTTCAAGGAGTTGACTACGATGAGACTTTCTCACCCGTAGCGATGCTGAAGTCTGTTCGAATCATGTTAGCATTTGCCGCATTTTATGATTATGAGATCTGGAAAATGGACGTCAAAACGACATTCCTTAATGGCTTCCTCAAGGAAGAACTGTATATGATGCAGCTGAACGGTTTTGTCGATCCTAAAGATGCTAACAAAGTAAGCAAGCTCCAGCGCTCCATCTATGGGCTGGTGCAAGCATCTCGGAGTTCGAACATTCGCTTTAATGAGGTGATTAAAGCGTTTGGGTTTGTACAGGTTTATGGAGAACCCTATATTTACAAGAAAGTGAGTGGGAGCTTTGTAGCATTTCTTATATTATATGTGGATGACATGCTGATAATGGGAAATGATATAGAACTCTTGGAAAGTATAAAGGCCTACTTGAATAAGTGTTTTTCAATGAAGGACCTTGGAGAAGCTGCTTACATATTAGGTATTAAGATCTATAGAGATAGATCAAGACACCTCATAGGTCTTTCACAAAGCACATACCTTGAAAAGATATTGAAGAAGTTCAATATGGATCAGTCCAAGAAGGGGTTCTTGTCTGTGTTACAGGGTGTGAGATTGAGTGCGACTCAATGCCCGACCATGGCAAAGGATTGAGAAGAGATGAGTGTCATCCCCTATGCTTCAGCCATAGGCTCTATTATGTATGCCATGCTGTGTACCAGACCTGATGTGAACCTTGCCATAAGTTTGGTAGGGAGGTACCAAAGTGATCCCAGAGCGGAACAGTGGACAGCGGTCAAGAATATCCTGAAGTACCTGAAAAGGACAAAGGACATGTTTCTCGTATATGGAGGTACCGAAGAGCTCGTCGTAAAGGGTTACGTCGCCGCTAGCTTCGACATACATCCGGACGACTCCAAGTCGCAAACTGGATACGTGTATATTTTGAACGGAGGGGCAATCAGCTGGTGCAGCAGCAAGCAAAGCATCGTGGCAGCATCTACATGTGAAGCGGAGTACATAGCTGCTTCAGAAGCAGCGAAGGAGGGAGTCTAGATGAAGGAGTTCGTCACCGACCTAGGAGTGATTGCCAATGCATCGGGCCCGATGACTCTGCTCTGTGACAACACTGGAGCTATTGCCCTTGCGAAGGAGCCCAGGTTCGACAAGAAGACAAGACACATCAAGCGCCGCTTCAACTCCATCCGTGATTACATTTAGGAGGGAGATATAGATATTTGTGAAGTGCATACGGATCTGAATGTCGCAGATCCGTCGACTAAACCTCTCTCACGAGCAAAACATGATCAACACCAGAATGCTATGGGTGTTCGATTCATCACAATGTAACTAGATTATTGACTCTAGTGCAAGTGGGAGACTGTTGGAAATATGCCCTAGAGGCAATAATAAAATGGTTATTATTGTATTTCCTAGTTCATGACAATTGTCTATTATTCATGCTACAATTGTGTTAACCGGAAACTGTAATACATGTGTGAATACATAGACCACAACATGTCCCTAGTGAGCCTCTAGTTGGCTAGCTCGTTGATCAATGGATGGTCACGGTTTCATGACCATGGACATTGGATGTCGTGGATAACAGGATCACATCATTAGGAGAATGATGTGATGGACAAGACCCAATCCGAAGAATAGCACAAGATCGTGTAGTTCGTGTGCTAAAGCTTTTCAATGTCAAGTATCGTTTCCTTAGACAATGAGATTGTGCAACTCCCAGATACCGTAGGAATGCTTTGGGTGTGCCAAATGTCACAACATAACTGGGTGGCTATAAAGGTGCACTACGGGTATCTCCGAAAGTGTCTGTTGGGTTGGCATGAATCGAGACTGGGACTTGCCACTCCGTGTGATGGGGAGGTATCTCTGGGCCCACTCAGTAAGACATCATCATAATGAGCTCAATGTGCTAAGGAGTTAGCCATGGGATGATGTATTACGGAACGAGTAAAGAGACTTGCCAATAACTTGATTGAACTAGGTATAGGATACCGACGATCGAATCTCGGGCAAGTATCATACCGATAGGCAAAGGGAACTGTATACGGGATTGATTGAATCCCCGACATCGTGGTTCTTCCGATGAGATCATCGTGGAGCATGTGGGAAACAACATGGGTATCCAGATCCCGCTGTTGGTTATTGTCCGGACAAGTGTCTCGGTCATGTCCATGTGTCTCCCGAACCCGTAGGGTCTACACACTTAAGGTTCGATGACGCTAGGGTTATAGGGAAATGGTATACGTGATTACCGAAGGTTGTTCAGAGTCCCGGATGATACCCCGGACGTCACGAGGAGCACCGGAATGGTCCGTACGTAAAGATTGATATATAGGAAGTCCAGTTTTGGTCACCGGAAAGCTTCCGGGCTCATCGGTATTGTACCGGGAGTGCCGGGAGGGTGCCGGAGGACCCCCGGGAGGGCTGTGAGGACCAGAGGACCTCATGGGATATTAGATAAAGTGTTCCAGCCCTTATTGGGTGGGCAAAGACTTTTGCTAAAGGCCCATGTGCATAGGGATCAAGAGATAAGGGCAAAAGGATTTAAAAGGAGGAGATCCACCTCCCTTGTGGGAGGTGGACTCTCCCCCTAGTTCGGCCAAACCTCTCCTCCTGGGAGGAGGGGACAAGGCAGCCCTCCCTCTCCCTCCTCCTGTAAATACCCAAGGGTTTGTCCTCTTGAGAACAGATCTGAACTCTCTCTCTGACGGCGAAGCACTACCTCTCTTCTTCCTCTTCCGCAGTGCTTAGGCGAAGCCCTACCGGAATACCTTGCTACTCCACCACCACCACGCCGTCGTGCTGATGTTGGAGCCCTTCCCCAAACTCTCCTTTCTCCTTGCTGGATCAAGGTGTAGGAGACGTCACCGGGCTGCGCGTGTGTTGAACGCGGAGGCGCCGTTGTTCGGCGCTTAGATCGGAATCCACCGCGATCTGAATCGTTGCGAGTACGACTCCACCAACCGCGTTCTTGTAACTCCTCCGCTTAGCGATCTTCAAAGGTATGAAGATTCAATCTCTCCCCTCTTGTTGCTGGTTTCTTCATAGATAGATCTTGGTGACACGTAGGAAAATTTTGATTTACTACTACGTCTCCCAACACCGGGAGTGTCGGTATTGTACCGGGGGACCATCGGGAGAGGTATTTTGACCAAAGAGGCTTCATGGGCTGTGGGAGGACTAATACCAGCCCTTAGTGGGCTGGACAAAGGCCCACACAAGGCCCATGTGGCTGGGAAAGAAATTCCAAAGGAGAAAATGTGGAAAAAGGAAAAAAGGTGGAAATAAGGAAGGAGTCATAATCCTACTAGGAGTGGAGGAGGAGGATTCCTCCTCTCCCACTTCGGCCGAAGCCTAGAAGGGCTGGCCCTTGCGCCAAGCCTCCTCCTCTCCTCCTATATATACTAGAGGGTTTTAGGGTTTTGGCATGAGATTTTCAGCCACGTGCAACCCTACCCTCTAGTTCATAGTTTCTCCTCTAGATCGGTTTCAGCTGTCCTTAGGCGAAGCCCTGCTGAGATTAATCCACCACCATCACCGCAGCATCATCATGCTACCGGAGAACTCGTCTACCCCTCCACTCCCTATTGCTGGATCTAGAAGGTGGAGATCGTCATCAAGTTGTACGTGTGCTGAACGTGGAGGTGTCGTCCGTTCGGCGCTAGATCGGAAGGACCGTGATCAAGATCGCGAGACGGATCGTGATGAGATCGCGGGACGGATCGTGATGAGTTCGCAAGATGAATCGTGATTGGATCGCATGAAGGATTGTGATGAGATCGCGGGATGCTCGGTGATTTGGATCGCGAAGATGTTCGACTACACCAACCGTGTTTCTTAACGCTTCCCGCTTAGCGATCTACAAGGGTATGTAGATCCACTCTCCCTCTCGTAGATGCTCATCACCATGGATAAATCTTGCATATGCATAGGAAAATTTCTGTTTCCCATGCAATGTTCCCCAACATTTATGTCATAGTGGAGTCTCCCCTATATATTGGGTCAAGGAAAGAGAACATGCCAACAAAAGTACATGTAGAAAATATGCATGCTCAAGGCTTTCAAGAATCAAATCAACACACAGTTGATAAGGTAATGAAAGATATGGTATCAAGTGAAAATAAGATACCAAACAAAAAATTATCACTCGACAGATACCAACTAAAAGATACATCAAGGAATGAGATATCCATTGACACATGCCAAATAGAAGGAAACAAGATACCAATTGAAGGAAAACAAGAGGTATCAAGTTCCCAAAAGCGAGCTAGGTTCCAAACAAACCAAACCCTCCGAAAATTTCCATGATGGCACAAAGCACCATAGAGAGAAGGCTTGCCTCCTACCAACACACACTTGATGAAGATCAAAAGATTTTATGATGAACACATAAAGAGAGTGTTCTACAGAAAATAAGATAGCTCCCCCAAGAGATGTGTATTATATTGAATTTGCATTTGAATACAAAATGCACACAATGGGATCATCACTTTCCCTGTATCTGTAGAAACACTAGACATGCTCAAAAAGATCCACAAGAGGCAAGGAAGACAAATGATAAATAAAATCCTATGTAAAGATGATTAGCAATCTCTACCACTTAAAAGGAATACCAATTGTCAAGGACAAGAAGTATTTGGAAATAATTCCCATTGATAGATTGCAAATAAATCCAACATCATATTTATTCCTAAATCACAAGAAAATGACACTTATAGAGCTAGCATGCCAGCTAGGAACAAGATAAATTGTAATATCAAATCTAAGTGGAAATATCACAAATGTATACATTCTCTGATCTTGTAATATGCACATAGCATATTACTCCCCCATAGTGTGGTAACCCAACATTAATAACAAGTGGGAAATGAAATCCAACAAGAGATAATTAATGGACCGTTTAGAATTTGAATTTATCATGAGAAGACATACCAAATAGAAGCTAGATAATCTTGTAATATCAATACTAAGTGGAATTCCTCATGTACACATATTTTTAGGACTATGACGTGCACAAAGCACATCACTCCCCCCAAAATGGGATAATCCATTAATCTTTTAATTAATAGAGCCAACTAAGATAAGATAAGATGAAAAAAGGATCAATAGAAGACTCACACATACATGATGTGCATCCCATCATACATACTTGATTACTCAAGATAAACAAATAGGAAGAACAACATATATAAACACATGCAAGGTAAAAAACCACAACATGCAACGTGGCAAGTAACTAACAATGTAAGCAATTTAAGTACAAGTTACCGTAAGGAGGAACATTGGATATAAGATAGAAACTTGATAATCCAAATGACTTGGCTTGAGATAATATGAATGATGAAGATTCCTTAATTCTTCATGATGTATCCAAGTCACCAATTCCCTCCAACAACACCTATCGATCAAGTATGAGCTTGTTGGTCCCCAACCAAGTTGGGTCCAAAGAGGTTAGTCACAATAGGCTTGGCTACCCAAATGGTTCTTTTCTTGACACCACTTTGAGTACCAAAAAACTTGGCAAACACATTGCCAACCTTATCCTTCACAAGAGAATAGATATTATCAATAATAATTGGGTTGGATATGTTACCATTCATGCATGAAGTAGAAAAGTTACCCTTCTCATGACATAAGTAGCAACTTTTACCCTTTACTTTCTTCTCAAATTATTTCTCAACTTGAGGAGCGTTGACTTGGGTCTTCTTGGGAAGAGGCCTTTCTTCAACTTGTGGTTGAGCATGCGATTGAACTTGTGGCCACTTCCCTTGTTTCTTGTTACTTTGAGGCTTCTTCTTCAATGTGGAAGATCTTACATGGTGCCCTTCTATTTTGCACTTGAAGAAAATAATCTTGGCCAAATTCTTGACTTGTTCTTGGCCCTTCTTCTTGTACTTCGGGGACATCTTCTTCTTGGAGTTGAACCCAAGTCCACGTTTGGCATTTGGGAATTTTTGCACACTCAAGATATTGTTTAGTTGGGACTTCCCTTCATGACTCTTTTCCAAGTCTTTATTCAAAGAAGTGACTTGAGCCTTGAGCTCATTGATTTCCTCTACATGGTTAGAATCAGCACAAGTGCTAGAGGAAGTATAAGCTTCATCATTAGAGTAACAAGGCAAGGAAAGTAATTCATCACGAGATGTACCAACATTATGAGTAGATGAACAACGAGGACTAGCACATGGCAATAAAGCATTTATACTAGATGTAGTGCTAATGTCCACATGAAGCTCACTAGATGTTACCTTAGTAGTACTAGCCTCATGAGCTATCTTTAGCACATTATGTGATACTAGAAGATCGCCATGAGAGCTAGAAAGCTTTTCATGACTTTCTTCCAATTTCCCATAATTTCTAGATAGGAACTCAAGTTGAGCTCTTAGCTCAACATTCTCCTTCCATATGAATGCTTCACAAGAAATAGAATTAGTAGCACAAGCGTCATCATTAACAACAAGAGGAGAAGGCAACTTGGCAAGCACTTTAGCATATGAAACTTTAAGTTGAGCATGAGACTCGGTGATTTCAATGAGTGAACTCTTAATGACCCTTGAGCCATTTTTGAGGTGCTCAAAGTCCTCAACGAGTTTAGCATGTGCCACTTCAAGATTATCATTTTTAGTTCTAAAACCATTATCCACCGTGAGAGCTATTTCAAGGGATTCCTTTAATATAGATATTTCTCCAGCAAAGGTCTCCTCAAGAGATTCCTTGGTGGTTTGTTCATTTTCAAGAGCTTGAGATATCTCCGCGATCTCATTGGCGTAATCACGTCCGTGACCTTCCATTTTATCAATGGTGGTATCATGCTCCTCGAGATGAGATTCCAACTCCTCAATATATTTCTTGCCCTCAATGGCAATAGATATGATTTCCATGAAGTTGGAACGAGCGATTTTATTCTTATGAATATCTTTAAAACCCATTTCTCCCTTAATTTTTAAGGAAACAATATTATCACTCTCTTCATCATTATCATCAACATCATCATCGCGAGATATACTGGGATTCAAACTAGGATATTGTAGCAACCCGACCTGAAAGGTCAAGTCTCCGGTGTTTCCGTACCATCCCAAGATCATGCTGGTACACACACGGTACATCAATGTATATATCAAGGGAAATCACACAGCATTTTATTAACGAAATCTCATATCGAGTCCTTTATTACAATAATCATTACAATAAAGTGGCCGAAGGCCAACTCATGAGAATAACTAAGTCTTGCGGAAGCGTCATGGTAGATGAGTCCATATGACTCCAAAGGGCATCTCGCCAAGCGTAGAGCGTGTCCTCACTCCTGGTCGGAAAATTACTCTGCAACATGATACGTTGCAGCCGTGTAGGTCAGCATATGGAATATGCCGGCAAAGTCACAAGAGAGGGTAAAAAAAATCAGCTAGTCTATATGCATATATGGCAGGTGGTGGGGTAAGTTTTTGCGTAAAGCCAAGTTTTTCCTACATCAAGAGAGGGGCTAAGAAAAATATTACTAAGTTGGTTGATTAATGAGATGGTTCCGCCAACCAATTCTCATACCCAAATTATTAATACCCACATCATCATAATAATTTGTGTTGAGAATTCCGGAAGTTTCAGTTCCTTTGGCTCAAGTCGTCCATGACCGTGGACACGGATAATCGATTAGGTTTGAGTACTCTGCAGAGCTTTGCACACGTTCCCCACAAGATTTGATCGCCTCCGTTGGATTCCTCGCACTTCAGGATGTTTGAGGAACGGATGACCAAAACATGGTCTTCTAAGGGGTTCCACTGAGACTCTGACGGTGCCCATCCTTTCCTACCGTTCTTCTACATCTCGTAGCACCGCCTGTCCAATGTCGCCACAATATCCAACCAAGCCAGAGCCCATAATGGCTTGTGGCTGTGCAGGTAAGCCTTGGGTCTTGAAGCATCCATCCATCTCTTTGTGCCTGGGTGGATCTTTCCGCGTGAATACTGGCACTTCCCCAGCAACACCTAGGCTAACCACTGGTATATCCCCAGGGCGCCGTTCCAACCATCATCCACCCAGAGGTATGTTGAAAACTTGTAGTCTTGAAGTCTTGATCATCATCGGTCTTGAAGTTATTACCTCACAACCCTGATGATTCACACAACCCACCCCGTCTACTAACAGCATAGCAAAACAATTTTAACGTTTCCCAGGGCCAAAGTTGTCAAAGGGGTTGAGGGGGGGTACCTACCACATGATACTACTTCAATGTAACCAAGTTTCCAACTAACCTATCTTGCATGCAATTGGGGAGATGGTAGAACTAATGCATATAAAACATGGGTAAAAACATGATCAAGGTGACTTGCCTGATTGCTGATCTTCGTACGTGAGTGACTCTAGGTAAAAAGCTTCGCACTCCGGATAATCTAACGAAACAAACAAGCACTCAATAAGCATACAAATATAATGTGGCTAACACACAGATCAACAAAGAACTAGTAAACATTCAAGACAAAACAATGCACAAATCACAAGCAAGAAGATATACAAAGTTTTGTTTACTAGAAGATGATGGGAAAAATCACTACTAACATAACAAAAACTATTTGGATTAACAAAACAATGGTTGACAGTAAGTAAACAATAAATATTTTTACTAATAAACAGAATAAAATCAATTTGAAGTTTGTTAAGAAAAACTTTAGTAAAGTTTATAAAGGTTTGGTTAAACACTATTAGATGAGGTAGCTATGGTTTACTAACAAAAGAATGAAACTAACTTATTATTTATTACTAAGACATTATCTTAACAGAATGGAAATTACTAAAAACTTATCTTAGAAAAACAGAATTAATTTATATAAAACTTGTTGAAAGAAAACTATTACTAACTAGTTGTTTTAGTTCAAATTAAACCTATTTGAAAATGTGTTGAGAATCCTATGCTAGCAAAGAAATAAACTAAACAAATAATATTATTATTAACAGTAAGTAAAACACCTAAAGTCTAACTAACAGAACCTACTAAACAAGTAAAACTAAATTCTAATTTAAACTAACTAAAACTAAGTTAATTAAACTATACTATAATACTCGGCAGAATCTGTTTTTAGCTAAAATACTAATCAATTCCTCCTAAAAATTCTCAAACTAAGCATGAAGGTAGTCCTAAGTAATACCAAACAGTAGCAAAAAGATTCATGTCAAAATCTATTTTCAAACTCTAGTTATTCAGATTGAAATATTTTGAGCAAATTTGATTCAATTCAAATTTTATAGGTCAAATTTGAAATTTAAAAGTACAGGGTTAAACTACATGAAACATGTGAGCTATTGCAAAAAGAATGAACTCAAAACACTAAACAGAATAAAAGTTATAGCTAAAACAAATTCAGAATAGTTTTTGTTAACTAAAACAAAACAGAAAAAGAAAAAAAATCTACCGGTCGGCCAGGGGGTGATGTGGCGCGATCCTATTGGCTAAGGGGGTGTGTGTGACCGGCGCTAGGGGTGGTCAACCGAACCGTAAGGAAAAACGGTTCGGGATAAAGGATGTTCTAATCCTAGTCGTTGCGTTTTGATCCGATGGACGGGGAGGACTCACCGTGGATGGAGTCGCTGGTGAGGGGGCTTCCGGCGGTCCGGGACCTCGAAGACGTCAGCGAGGGGGCTCCGGTGGTCGTTGGGGGCGACGGAGAGCTTCAGGAGACGGCGGCGAAGCTCCGGCGACTCGTGGTGGGGTCGGAGGGTCGAGGGAAGAGGTGGAGCGACGGCTACGGCGGAGAGGAGATCCGACTGCAACTCCAGCGAGAGGAGAGGGAAAACGCCGGCAGCGCGTCGGTCGGCCGGAATCTAAGGGATTCGGCAATTAAGAGGTGGGCCGGCCCGATCCGTTAGTTAAATATTTCCCTTTTTAATAAAACAGCATAGTAAAAAGCTTTTATTGCAAATATTATAGTTCCAAACATAGAAGTATTATATATCAAAATGATCAGAATAAAATATTCCATTTAATGAACATTTTTATTCTGGTATTTGAATACTTTGAGAAAAATAGTATTTTCAGAAATTGCCTAATTGTTTTAAATCTCTTTTTGCAAATATTTTCAAAATAACTCCTGGTTATTATTGTTCAAATAAATCGTGAATTAGGTCCTGGTGTGGAGTGTCATCTTCCTCCTCTCTTATTTGAACTTTTTTCCAAGAATTCAAATGGGTGAAAAGCAACTTGAAAAAAATAGGAAGGGCTTTCAGAATTTGAAAAGAGGCATTTAAACAATTGTATATATTCAAGCAATGGTGATGATAGATGCATAGATATATTCATAACATTCCAAAATGGAATTTTGGGATGTTACAAACCTACCCACCTTAAGATGAATCTCGCCCTCAAGATTCGGGTTGGCTAGAAAATAGGTGCGGGTGGTCTCTACGAAGATCTTCTTCGCGTTCCCAGGTGGCTTCTTCCTCGGTGTGGTGACTCCACAGAACCTTAAAGAACTTGATGATCTTGCTGCGGGTAACTCTGTTGGTAGTCTCGAGGATCCTGACAGGCTTCTTCTCGTAAGTCAGATCACTGTCAAGTTGTATGGCCTCTAGGGGCACGGTGTCTCTCATAGGGATATCAGCCACCTCAGCATGGCATTTCTTCAGCTGGGACACATGGAACACATCATGAACTCCGGACAATCCTTCCGGCAATTCCAGCTTGTATGCAACTTCGCCTCTACGTTCAAGAATTTTGTAGGGGCCTATGAACCTGGGTGCTAACTTTCCTTTAACACCAAACCTCTTGATTCCTCGAAGCGGGGACACACGAAGATATGCTCGGTCTCCCACTTCATACGTTTTCTTCCTTGCACTTGCTGTCAGCATAACTCTTCTGCCGGGAATGAGCTATCTTGAGTCTGTCACGTATCAACTTGACTTTATCTTCTGAATCTCGAATAAGGCCGGGACCAAAAAGTTTTCGGTCTCCCACACCATCCCACGTCAGTGGTGTTCTGCACCTCCTTCCATATAAAGCTTCGAAAGGGGCCATCTTCAGACTGGTCTGGTAACTGTTGTTATATGAGAATTCTGCGTAAGGCAAGTTATCATCCCAACTAGACCCATAGTCTAGTGCACAAGCTCTCAACATGTCTTCCAAAATCTGATTGACTCTCTCAGTCTGGCCATCTGTCTGTGGATGAAAGGCTGTACTAAACTCTATCCTCGTACCCAAAGTTTCATGTAGCTGATGCCAAAACTTTGAGGTAAATTGTGTTCCTCTATCTGACACGATACTCCTCGGAACTCCATGCAGACACACGACCCTGGTCATGTATATCTTGGCTAACTTAGCACTGGTATAGGTGGTCTTTACCGGGATGAAGTGAGCCACCTTGGTCAAGCGATCAACCACTACCCAGATGGAGTCATAACCTGAACGGGTCCTGGGAAATCCTGTGATGAAATCCATACCAAGCTTTTCCCATTTCCACTCGGGTATCGGCAAAGGTTGGAGTAACCCTGCTGGTTTCTGATGTTCCGCCTTTACTCGCTGACAAACATCGCATATTGCAACGTGTTCTGCAATATCCTTCTTCATACCCATCCACCAATAGCTCTCTTTCAAGTCCAGATACATCTTGGTATTGCCTAGGTGTATCGAGTAAGGTGAATCATGGGCTTCCTGAAGTATCAACTTCCTGAGCTCTGGGTCATTGGGCACATAGATGCGGTTCTCAAACCACAGAGTTCCGTGTTCATTCTCACGAAAACCTTTAGCTTTACCATCTTTCATTCTTTTCTTAATATCAGCTATTTCATTGTCCGTCTTCTGAGTTTCACGAATTCTTTCGGTCAAGGTGGACTGAATTTCCAGTGTGGCAACATATCCTCTTGGGACTATCTCTAGCCGGAGCTCTCTGAGATCATCGGCTAACTCTTGGGGTAATCCTCCCGCTGTGAGTGTGTTTACATAATTTTTCCGACTCAAGGCATGGGCTACAACATTAGCCTTACCTGGATGGTAGTGTAATCTCATGTCATAGTCCTTTATTAACTCTAACCATCTCCTCTGTCTGAGGTTCAACTCTTTCTGCGTGAAGATATACTTCAGGCTCTTATGATCAGTGTAAACATCACAACTATTTCCGACAAGGAAATGTCTCCAGGTCTTGAGTGCATGCACTACGGCTGCTAACTCCAAGTCATGGGTGGCATAATTCAGCTCATGAGGTCGTAGTTATCTGGAAGCATAAGCTACAACCTTTCCATCTTGCATGAGTACTCCTCCGAGTCCTTGACGTGAGGCATCACAGTAAACCTGGAAGTCCTTCCGAATATTGGGCAAGAACAATACTGGGGATGTGACCAAATGTTTCTTTAACTCCTGGAAACTGGCTTCACATTCCTCAGTCCAAACGTACTTGGATTCTTTCTTCAACAACTCTGTCATGGGCTTGGCAATCTTTGGGAAGTTCTCAATGAACCTCCGGTAATATCCGGCAAGTCCGAGGAAACTGCGGATCTCCTTAACTGAGGTGGGTGACTTCCACTCGGTGACGGCTTCAACCTTAGCGGGGTCCAATGCTATTCCATCTCCGGAAATAACATGTCCAAGGAATCCGACTTTCGTCAGCCAAAATTCACATTTGCTGAATTTGGCATATAACTGATGCTCTCTCAGCTTCTCCAGAACTAAACGCAAATGTTCCTTGTGTTCTTCCTCGTTCTTGGAGAATATCAAAATGTCATCGATGAACACCACGACAAACTTGTCCAAATATTCCATGAATATATTGTTCATCAAACTCATGAAGTAAGCCGGAGCATTTGTCAAACCAAATGACATGACGGTATACTCATACAAGCCATACCTTGTGGTGAAAGCTGTTTTGGGTATATCCTGTTCACGAATTTTCAACTAGTGATACCCTGATCGAAGATCGATCTTGGAGAATACTTTGGCTCCTACGAGCTGATCAAACAGGTCGTTAATCATCGGCAGAGGGTACTTGTTCTTGATAGTCACCTCGTTCAAGGCATGATAATTGACTACCATTCTCAAGGTTTTATCCTTCTTCTCCACCAAAAGTACTGGGGCTCCCCAAGGTGAAGAACTTGGGCGAATATACCCCTTGTCCAATAATTCCTTGATTTGCTTCTTGATTTCCAGTAGATCGTTTGTGGGCATCCGATAGGGTCTCTTGGAAATTGGGGCTGTTCCTGGCAATAGCTCTATCAGAAACTCAATCTCCCTATCTGGTGGCATGCCTGGTAATTCTTCCGGAAAGTCTTTTACCATAGGTACTTCCTCCTGAACAACTCCGGTGAGAGAATTTAACCGAGCACTCATCCGTGTGCGTTGGGATACATACTTAATCCTCTTGTTCTCCGGGGTGGTGAGCAAGACAGACTTGCTGGGACAGTCAAGATTTCCTTCATACTTGGTCATCCAATCCATGCCTAGGATTACATCCAATCCTTGTGACTCTAAGACGATGAGGTCGGTGGGAAAAACATGTTTTCCTATATTGAGTTTCAAGGCATGGCATCCTATTCCTGCCATCATCATACCTCCTGGGGAACTGACCTTAAGGGGCTGACTAAGGGTTCTGGTGGGCAAACCATATTTTTCCACAACTACCCTTGATATGAATGAATGAGTTGCACCGGAATCAAAAAGTACTGTAACAGGACGTGAATGCAATAAAAACTTACCAACCACAGTCTCGGGTTGATCATAGACTTCTTCCACATCAATGTGGTTCACTTGAGCACGGGGAAATGGATTGGGCTTCTTAACTGCTGCGTTGTCATTGTTGTTGCCGTTTCCATTGCCTTGCTTGCTCTGGGGACAATCATTGGCATAGTGTCCGGTCTTCTTGCACTTGAAACAAGTGATTTGGCTCAGATCCTTCGGAGCGTGACGGTGCTGGTTGTTGTTTCCATTCACACTGTCATTCTTGAAGTTACCATGGTTGGGACGGTTGTTCCCATTTGCTCCATGGTTGTGGCCTCCATGGTTGTGCACAGCATGAGTGTGCTTTCCAAACTTACCGGTTCCTGATCCGGTATTCCCTGAGTACGGGGAGTAGCGAAGCTTCTGATGAGCTCCAGAATTGAACTTCCCCTGAGTGTACTTCCGCTTGCGGTTCTCAATCTGCTGCTGCTTACCCTCCAAGATGAGGGCCTTGTCCACTAGCTCTTGGTAGTTTTTGAAGGTAGCCACTATGAGTTGCATGCTCAACTCATCGTTGAGTCCTTCCAGAAACTTCTCCTGCTTGGCCACATCATCGGCCACATCTCCGGGTGCATAACGAGCCAGCATGCTGAACTCTTCCACATATTGGGCCACGGAGCAATTACCCTGGCGCAAGTTGTGAAACTCGTGCTTCTTCAGACTCATGGCTCCAGCTGAGACATGAGCGGTGCGGAAAGCAGGTTTGAACTGCTCCCAAGTCACACCTGCAATAGGATAAGTGGTGGTGTAGTTCTCCCACCATGAAGCTGCTGGTCCTTCCAGTTGATGTGCGGCAAAGCGCACCTTCTCAATGTCAGTGCATCCAGCGGTGATGAGTTCTCTCTCCATCTTGCGGAGCCAGTCATCTGCCACAATGGGCTCAGTGCTGCTAGAGAAAGTTGGAGGGTTCAACCTCAGAAAACGGGTGAGATTGTCAGCCTAGGGTGGATGGTGGTGGTTGTTGTTCTGGTTGTTGGTCTGATTCTGGATCAATAGCTGCATCAGTGCATTCTGCTGCTGAAGAATCTGGGTGAGTTCCGGCGGGAAGGTGAAGTCGGACTCACGTTGTAGAGGCATCTTACTGTTTTCAGAGGGATGAGGATTAGAATAGAACAAGGGCCTAAAAGGAGAAATTCACTACCCATATGCAATGCACAATCATATCACATCAAACACTCATTCATTAATTCAACTCAAGTTCAAACATCGGAAATACAAGACTCAAACAAACCAAACATCGACCTACGCTTTAACCTCGAAAAAAATAAAAGATACATTGGAGGGCATGACTAAGGTTCTCCTCAAAAGTGCATAGTCGTGGGTCCTCCGGTGGTGCTCTCCTCATAGTCTTCATTGTCGCTGATGAAGGGTGCCATATCTCCTTCGGGGTGAAGGTTTTCCCCCATGTCCAGCTGCTCCTCCAGGGTTGCGATGCGTGCATTCTACTCATCAATCCTCTCTAGGAAATCCTTCACTTCATGCTCATGTTCATAGTTGGCCTCCCGCAGATCAGCTTCAAGGTCCAGCTCTCGGTTCATCAGGTTCTTGATAGTCTTCGTGTCAGCACGTACACGAAGCTCCAGTGTCCTGACATGCATCTCCAGGGTCTGGATATATGATATGGTGGAGTCTCCAGTGGGGTTGGTGATGATGTTGCCATGGGCATCTCTGCGGCAAACCATGCTGAGGTCTCGTGAAATGGGACCACCTCTGTATTCCTCCCGAATACGTCCGAGAGCACGGTGAATTCCCTTGTCTCTCTCGAGAATCCAGCTGGGTGCCATAAACTTGAAGTCTATGGACTCGGTGATAAATCCAAAGGTCCTCCCAGGGATATGAACTTCAATCTTGTAGCGAGCGTCCTGAGGAAAAGACGTGATCGCATACCCGGTGATGGTCGGCAAAGCAATCTTCACATCCTTGACTATCTGGATCAGCTCCTTGCCAAAAGGCATGGTAGCATCTGGCTGGCAGAACTCCGTGAAGCGAACGGGGGTGAAGGTGGCCATCTACAAAGTTGAAAACAACGGAGAGGAAAAATCAGGAATGAGCAGAGGAGAAAAAAAATATAAGTATTTTTTTAAAACAAAGGAAACAGAATGATCCTAACGCTTTTCCAATCCTAGAGGTTACGTCTTACGGTCAGCGTGTGCTCTGATACCATCTCTGTAGCGACCCGACCTGAAAGGTCAAGTCTCTGGTGTTTCCGTACCATCCCAAGATCATGCTGGTACACACACGGTACATCAATGTATATATCAAGGGAAATCACACAGCATTTTATTAACGAAATCTCATATCGAGTCCTTTATTACAATAATCATTACAATAAAGTGGCCGAAGGCCAACTCATGAGAATAACTAAGTCTTGCGGAAGCGTCATGGTAGATGAGTCCATCTGACTCCCAAGGGCATCTCGCCAAGCGTAGAGCGTGTCCTCACTCCTGGTCGGAAAAGTACTCTGCAACATGATACGTTGCAGCCGTGTAGGTCAGCATATGGAATATGCCAGCAAAGTCACAAGAGAGGGGGTAAAAAAAATCAGCTAGTCTACACGCATATATGGCAGGTGGTGGGGTAAGTTTTTGCGTAAAGCCAAGTTTTTCCTACATCAAGAGAGGGGCTAAGCAAAATATTACTAAGTTGGTTGATTAATGAGATGGTTCCGCCAACCAATTCTCATACCCAAATTATTAATACCCACATCATCATATTAATTTGTGATGAGAATTCCGGAAGTTTCAGTTCCTTTGGCTCAAGTCGTCCATGACCGTGGTCACGGCTAATCGATTAGGTTTGAATACTCTGCAGAGCTTTGCACACGTTCCCCACAAGATTTGATCTCCTCCGTTGGATTCCTCGCACTTCAGGATGTTTGAGGAACGGATGACCAAAACATGGTCTTCTAAGGGGTTCCACTGAGACTCCGACGGTGCCCATCCTTTCCTACCATTCTTCTACATCTCGTAGCACTGCCTGTCCAATGTCGCCACAGTATCCAACCAAGCCAGAGCCCATAATGGCTTGTGGCTGTGCAGGTAAGCCTTGGGTCTTGAAGCATCCATCCATCTCTTTGTGCCTGGGTGGATCTTTCCGCGTGAATACTGGCACTTCCCTAGCAACACCTAGGCTAACCACTGGTATATCCCCAGGGCGCCGTTCCAACCATCATCCACCCAAAGGTATGTTGAAAACTTGTAGTCTTGAAGTCTTGATCATCATCGGTCTTGAAGTTATTACCTCACAACCCTCATGATTCACACAACCCACCCTGTCTACTAACAGCATAGCAAAACAATTTTAACGTTTCCCGGGGCCAAAGTTGTCAAAGGGGTTGAGGGGGGTACCTACCACATGATACTACTTCAATGTAACCAAGTTTCCAACTAACCTATCTTGCATGCAATTGGGGAGATGGTAGAACTAATGCATATAAAACATGGGTAAAAACATGATCAAGGTGACTTGCCTGGTTGCTGATCTTCGTACGTGAGTGACTCTAGGTAACAAGCTTCGCACTCTGGATAATCTAACGAAACAAACAAGCACTCAATAAGCATACAAAAATAATGTGGCTAACACACACATCAACAAAGAACTAGTAAACATTCAAGACAAAACAATGCACAAATCACAAGCAAGAAGATATACAAAGTTTTGTTTACTAGAAGATGATGGGAAAAATCACTACTAACATAACAAAAACTATTTGGATTAACAAAACAATGGTTGACAGTAAGTAAACAATAAATATTTTTACTAATAAACAGAATAAAATCAATTTGAAGTTTGTTAAGAAAAACTTTAGTAAAGTTTATAAAGGTTTGGTTAAACACTATTAGATGAGGTAGCTATGGTTTACTAACAAAAGAATGAAACTAACTTATTATTTATTACTAAGACATTATCTTAACAGAATGGAAATTACTAAAAACTTATCTTAGAAGAACAGAATTAAGTTATATAAAACTTGTTGAAAGAAAACTATTACTAACTAGTTGTTTTAGTTCAAATTAAACCTATTTGAAAATGTGTTGAGAATCCTATGCTAGCAAAGAAATAAACTAAACAAATAATATTATTATTAACAGTAAGTAAAACACCTAAAGTCTAACTAACAGAACCTACTAAACAAATAAAACTAAATTCTAATTTAAACTAACTAAAACTAAGTTAATTAAACTATACTATAATACTAGGCAGAATCTGTTTTTAGCTAAGACACTAATCAATTCCTCCTAAAAATTCTCAAACTAAGCATGAAGGTAGTCCAAAGTAATACCAAACAGTAGCAAAAAGATTCATGTCAAAATCTATTTTCAAACTCTAGTTATTCAGATTTGAATATTTTGAGCAAATTTGATTCAGTTCAAATTTTATAGGTCAAATTTGAAATTTAAAAGTACAGGGTGAAAGTACATGAAACATGTGAGCTATTGCAAAAAGAATGAACTCAAAACACTAAACAGAATAAAAGTTATAGCTAAAACAAATTCAGAATAGTTTCTGTTAACTAAAACAAAACAGAAAAAGAAAAAAAATCTACCGGTCGGCCAGGGGGTGATGTGGCACGATCCTATTGGCTAAGGGGGTGTGTGCGAGCGGCGCTAGGGGCGGTCAACCGAACCGTAAGGAAAAACGGTTCGGGATAAAGGATGTTCTAATCCTAGCCGTTGCGTTTTGATCCGGTGGACGGGGAGGACTCACTGTGGATGGAGTCGCCGGCGAGGGGGCTTCCGGCGGTCCGGGATGGCGAAGACGTCAGCGAGGGGGCTCCGGTGGTCGTTGGGGGCGACGGAGAGCTTCAGGAGAAGGCGGCGAAGCTCCGGCGACTGGTGGTGGGCTCGGAGGGGCGAGGGAAGAGGTGGAGCGACGGCTACGGCGGAGAGGAGATCCGGTTGGGGCTGCAACTTCGACGAGCTTAGTAGCGGTGTTCTGGTGATTGGAGAGGGGGCTCAGGGGGGGGAATGGATACGGGGAGGGGGAGCGCTTAAATAGGCCAGAGGGGGCGTCGGGGAAAGGAAGGGGAGGAGATCCCGCGGTGAGGGATCTCGCCGGCGTTGACGCGCGCGGAGGAAGGAGATGACCGACGCGGGATCCGCGCGGTCGGGTGGGGCCCAGGTGTCAGCGACAGGGAAAACGTCGGTAGCGCGTCGGTCGGCCGGAATCTAAGGGATTCGGCAATTAAGAGGTGGGCCGTCCCGATCCGTTAGTTAATTCTTTCCCTTTTTAATAAAACAGCGTAGTAAAAAGCTTTTATTGCAAATATTATAATTCCAAACATAGAAGTATTATATATCAAAATGATCAGAATAAAATATTCCATTTAATGAACATTTTTATTCTGGTATTTGAATATTTGAAAAAAATATTATTTTCAAAAATTGCCTAATTGTGTTAAATCTCTTTTTGCAAATATTTCCAAAATAACTCCTGGTTATTATTGTTCAAATAAGTCACCAATTAGGTCCTGGTGTGGAGTGTCATCTTCCTCCTCTCTTATTTGAACTTTTTTCCAAGAATTCAAATGGGTGAAAAGCAACTTGAAAAAAATAGGAAGGGCTTTCAGAATTTGAAAAGGGGCATTTCAACAATTGTATATATTCAAGCAATGATGATGATGGATGCATAGCTATATTCATAACATTCCAAAATGTAATTTTGGGATGTTACAGATATACCTTTGAAGCCTTAGCCATAAGGCAAAAGTGAGAAACAATAGATGATGATGTAGGATCCCTTGAAGCACCATTCAAGACCACATCTTGTTCCATGGAGTGTTGGGTTCACTCTACATTGTTAGCACAATAACTCGAGGAAATAGATACATTTTTATCATGGCAACAAGATATAGCAAGCATATCATCATGAGATTTAGTAAAGCAACTTGTACATGATATACAAGGACTATCAACACAAGAATGTGAAACATTTAAAGTGCTCGAGGTGTTAAAGTCCAAAGATGAAGCGTTGCAATAAGATTGTGAAGAAGAACTATCAACAATAAGCCCACTATCATCATTACGATGATCATCACTACTCACCATGTAATTACCTTGTGGCAATCCACATGTAGGTGAAGTAGATGAAGTTGAGAAGACAACACGACCGAAGGTGGAGGGATAATAATCATCCCTACGAATCTTGGACTCACCAAATTTATCTTGAAGCTTTGTCAACAACTCATGAGCATCCCGAAACGACATAAGTTCAAATATAACTACATTGCTCGAAGCCTCAAAAAGCACAATACAAGCTTGAGCATTGAGATAAGAGTTTTTCTCATCCTCCAAAGATAGGTGTTGAGAATCCTCTAGAGGAGAAAAACCCATATCTACAATTCGCTCTAAAGATGGGTCCATGAACCTAAAGAGATTAAGCATGTGAATTACCCAAACATCAAAATTTGTTCCATTGAAACAAAGAGTGTCAGAGAATCCTAATCCCCTAGTCAACATCCTTACTCTCTAGGTTGTTAAACCTAGTAATGAGAGACCTAGCTGTGATACTGATTGAAAGGACATGGACGTCGCCTAGAGGGGGGTGAATAGGCGCTTTATAATAATTACGGTGTAGGCTTGAGCAAATGCGGAATAAAACTAATGTTTGATAAGTCAAGTGCAAAATCTAAAATAACTAGGCTCACCTATGTGCACCAACAACTTATGCTAAGCAAGATAAACAACTAAGTGATAGCAAGAAACAATATGGCTATCACAAAGTAAAGTGCATAAGTAAAGGGGTTCAGGTAAGATATAACCGAGGCATGCGGAGACGACGATGTATCCCGAAGTTCACACCCTTGCGGACGCTAATCTTTGTTCGAAGCGGGGTGGAGGCACAATGCTCCCCAAGAAGCCACTAGGGCCACCGTAATCTCCTCACACCCTCGCACAATGCAAGATGTCGTGATTCCACTAAGGGACCTTTGAGGGTGGTCACCGAACCCGTACAAATAAGGTCAGGGCAATCTCCACAACATAATTGGAGGCTCCCAATGACACCACGAAGCTTCACCTCAATGGATTGTGGTTCTGAGGTGACCCCAAATGCTCGGGGCAATCTCCACAACCTAATTGGAGACCCCAAAGCTTGCTCGGAGGTTTGCACCTCAATGATTGAGCTTCGAGGCACCACCAACCGTCTAGGGAGCCAAAGCACCCAAGAGGAACAAGCTCTAGGGTTCTCAAACACCCAAGAGTAATAACTTCTCAAATTCTCACTTCCATGTATCACCGTGGAGAACTCAAACCTATGCACCAAATGCAATGGCAAGGGCACACGGAGTGCCCAAGTCCAGCTCTCCCAAATCCCACCAAAGCATCTAATGGTAGGGAGGAAAATGAGAGGAATAACAAAGAAGAACACGAAGAACTCCAGGATCTAGATCCAAGGGGTTCCCCTCACTTAGAGGAGAAAGTGATTGGTGGAAATGTGGATCTAGATCTCCTCTCTCTTTTCCCTCAAGTACTAGCAAGAATCATTGGAGGGATTGAGAGTTAGCAAGCTCGAAGAAGGTCGACACTGGGGGAAGAACACAAGCTAAAGAGATAGGTTTCAATGGGGAAGAAGACCCCCTTTTATAGGTGGGGGAAAATCCAACTGTTATGCTCACAGCCCGCACAGAGAGGTACTACTGCTCATGCTAGTGGTACTACCGCTGGGGCGGTGGAAGCCCTTTAAAAAACAACACCGAGGAGGAAAAATGCCAGTAGAACCGCCGAAGCAGTACTACCGCTCGTCCTCACGATACTACCGCTATTGTCGTGGATTTATCACGGCAGATGTCCGGGTGAACGGACTTGGATTCGAGGCCATCGCTAATGGGGTGGACTCAAAGGGGTTGATCGGGACGAAATACACGGGTTTACCCAGGTTCGGCCCCTCAAGTTGAGGTAATAGCCTATGTCCTGCTTGTGCTTATATTGCTTGTTTGTATCGATTACAAAGGAGCTAAAAGCTTGACCTAGTTCTCGATAACCTGTCCTCTAAGTCGCCCCGGGTCTGCCTTTATATAGGAGGTCAGGACCACCGGGTCTTTACAATTGTGTAACCGAGTCTCATCGTACATTCGAGTCTCTCTCTATCTTCTTGTCCAAGCTGTCTCTGAGGTGGCTTACACGCCCGGGCCTTCTCCGTCTAGGCCACCTTATGGCCCACTCCATGAGCCATCTATCTTCTTGGGACGTAGGTTGTACGGCTCTCCCTTGGGCCGGCTCACGAGCCATCAACATGACTCGGAGCCTTAAGGGCGGGTCATATTGCGGGGTTATATCCCCAACATTAGGCCCCAGGTTGAATTGAGCTTGCTCACTTCATCCTTCTCTTCTGCTCTTGGCGAGTTTCCCGGTGATGACCCGACATGATGTCATGAGATCCGCTAATGTACCACCGAATCTTTTATTAAATGGTCAGCCCGAGAATCGAGGCATCCGCCTCGGTCAAATGGTTTCGTCACCTAGATTTTCGCGCCCGCCTCTCCTCCTGTTTAAATAAGACCCGTGCGGTATGGAAATCTCCCTTCTCCCGCTCATTCTTCTTCTTCTTCCTCCTGTCGTCTCCGCTTCTAGTTGCATCCGACCTCCGGCGCCGCCTCTGCATCTTCACCGACCAGGCAGCTGCATCAACCTGAGTCGCGCTAGAGCTTCGTCCGCGTCCATCGCTCCATCATCGGTGAGTCCTCGCGCTCCCAGGGCCTCCACCGTCGTAGTAGGGTTTCGTGGGAAGCCCCGCCGTTGCCGCTCGGGTTTCTCTGCCGCCACCGCAGGGTGTCCCGACGCCGTCGATGTCTTGGCATGCGTTCTTGTCGCGCCACCGCGCACGGGGCGTCCGTGCATAATGCGCGGGCCGATGCGGCTCCGTTTAGCACTTCTCAGTTTCCATAGTTCTTCGCTAGATTGAAATAAGATTTCTTTTCCCCGCTTTTGTAGATCCGTAATTGTAATGGTAGTTTGCGAAACCTGTTTTCAGGACATAGCTGATTTTCGCTCCTCTTTTCCTTGTTGAGCCGCTAGGCCTCTCCGGCTCTCATGAGCCGGATTATGGCATAGTATTTGTAGAACCCTTAAAATTGTGAACCGCCACAGATACCTGTTGCCCTTAACTCGCCGCTTATCCCCTTTGCACAACCGCCAATATGTCTTGTGCCTCCAACTCATGCAACTGGGTTGGGTCTTGTGTCACGGAGGAGTACCTAACGGACTTTGTCAAAGCGGGTACGCTCCCTTCCAAGGAGGTCCTTCACTGACGGGTTCCGGGTGATGAGATACGGCCCTCTCGAAAGAAAGGAGAAGTAGTAGTTCTCGCTGATCACGTCGAGCGAGGGTTCGTGCCACCCGGCTCTAAATTCTTCTATGATATTCTCCATTTGTATAAGATTCACCCTCAAGACTTGGCCCCCAATTCCGTTTCAAATATATGCAACTTCCAAGTGCTTTGCGAAGTTTACCTACAAACCAAGCCGTCTGTGGTTTTTTTTTCGAGAGTTCTTCTATGCCAACCGCCAAACTGAGATGAAGGGCGGTCCGAGTCTGGAGCTAGGCAGCATTTCTATTCAACGTCGCCGAGACATTATCTTTCCGGCTGCTCAGATGCCGAGTCATCCGAAGGACTGGAACAAGACCTGGTTCTACTGCAAGGACACCTTTCTAGAGAATGAGCGCCCCTTGCCGGGTTATCGTCCCTCCCGGCTTAGGACAGATTCAGAGCTTCCAGGTCATTTCTCAGCTTCGGAGCATGCCAGGTACGAGCCGGCTCATGCCAAGATCAAGGCGCTCATGGCCAATGGATTAACATGATTTGACTTGATCCGCTGCTGGATTTCTTGGCGGATCATGCCCTTAAGCCATAGAGGTCGGATTATGTGCGAATATGAAGGCAAGTACGACAGCTCCTTGTGCTTTAGCAAGTCAACTCTGACAGAGGATGACATCACCATGGTCATCCGGCGCCTTGTCCATGAAGCATCCGGCTCATCCAGCGCAACTAGCCTGGCGCCTTTCTGCGTCAACAATCCGGCTCCAGACGTATGTTAATTTCTTCACATCCGTCTCTTGGATGTTGCTTGTATTTTTCTGATCTATTACTCTTCTTCGGGTCACTCCGTAGGCCGACTCAGATTTCTGGAAGAAGGTGTATGTCCCTCTTCCGAAGAAGGCCAAGAAGAAGGCTGCGGGAAAGAAGTCAAAAAAGGGTGCTTCGCAAGAGGACTGGCTAGAGCGGCCACAGTCGTCCGACTTAGAGGTAAAACCTTACTTGTTTGCTGGACCGTTTGCCTTCCTGCCTTACTAATGTTTGTTTTACTCACAGGATGAAGTGGAAACCAGCTGTGCTAATGCTCCTGAGGTAAACCATGTTTATTCCGGCTCATAATATTTTGTCCCCCGAAAGCCGAGGCAGGTTATCAGAAAAGTTCCTCTTTTTCATCCTCTCGCTTACTTGGCTCCCAACTTTCCTTTTAAAAAGCAACAACAGGCTGAACATCGCGAGACCCGGAGCGTAGGCTCCACTGAGCTTATGTCCGGCTTACCGAACTCGCCGGCTCAAAATAAGTGCCCTGCTGAGGTATGTGTTCCTGTTTGACTTGTTTTTCTTTATGACTTTAATGCCGTCTCATCCTTCTTGAATTTCTTATCAGAAGTCACCCTCTTCCGGTGACTCTTCGGTGACCGCTCTGCCGCCTCCAAAAATCAACCCGCTGTAAGTGTCTTTCCATTGTAACATCCGGTTCTTTGTCTGGTAGTAATATCTTTTTAATTCTGATCTTTCTATCTTGTTTTGCTCAAGCCAAACGCCGAAAAACGAACAAGCCCTCCCCCGGCCTAGCTGCTAAAGAGCCGGAGCAAGAACAACCGGAGGAGGCTCAACCGGTTGTAGATCCGTTAGCTGCCTCCACTAACCCAACTGCTGGAGATGTCATCCTGGAAAGCCCTCCATGGGCCCCTTCAAAGCCTCCATATCCTACCAAGACTACTGCCACTTCGGAGGTTGTCATCACTGGCTCTGCTCACCAATCTCCTCCGGCTCATGTGCTGGCCAGACATAAAGAGTCAGTCGAGGCCTCCAAGAAACTGAACTTCGACTCTTCCTTTGAGAAGATGATGGCTGACAAACTGCACGCCGGGTATATGAACCGGCTTAACACCAGTCGGGATTTGGAGCTTCGGCTGGTGACCCTGATGAAGACGAAATATGAGGTACTTTTCCTTCTTACTATATCCTTACTTAGCCCCAAGAGCCGGTTTCATCTAGTTAAGAGTTCAACCGGGTCTTCCCTTAAACCTCTATAGAAAATCCAAATGTATTGTCCCCAAGGTCCGGCTTAATTTGCTAGAGTTGAGTCGGATCTGCATTGTAGATAGTGTGAACAACCAATCATAGCCCCCAAGGGTCGACTCAAATTTGATAAAATTGAGTCGGGTCTTGATTGTAGATAACCTGAAGAACCACTTGTAGCCCCCAAGGGCCGACTCAACTCTGATGCAGTTGAGTCGGGACTTCCATCATAAGTAATTTGAAAAGCTATATCATAGCCCCCAAGTTCCGGATTAACTTTGATGAAGATGAACTAGAACTTTGTTGTATTCTATAAGATCAAATACACATTAGCCCCCCAAGTGTCAAACATATTACTTGCAATCTGATTTGAGACTTGTATAATTTTTGTCTTTAATTTTCATCATTTGATACGACTTCAATTCTGGCGACTTATCCTGTGTTTTGACGTGTCACAGGAAGCTTTGAGTGAAGCCAGGTCGCAATTGATGGACCTAAAGAACAACCTGGTGGCTCAGCAAGAGGCCTGCAGTGTCGCTGACGAAAAGTGTCGGCTTCTCTCTGAAGAGTTGGCCACCATCACGGCTGATTTTGCTGCTTTCAAGGACACGGTTGAATTTGAGAAGACCGCTCTGACCCAATGGGCCGATGATGCTGACCAGGGCCTGATAGCCGTGGCAGATTGATACGTCTCCAACGTATCTACTTTTCCAGACTCTTTTGCCCTTGTTTTGGACTCTAATTTGCATGATTTGCATGAAACTAACCCGGACTGACGCTGTTTTCAGCGGAACTGCCATGGTGTTGTTTTTGTGCAGAAATAAAAGTTCTCGGAATGACCTGAAAATTGACGAGGAATTTTTGTGGAATATATAAAAAATACCGGCGAAATAATCAATAGGAGGGGAGGAGCCAGTGGGCCACGAGCCCAGGAGCCACGCCCCCCTAGGTCGCGCCTAGCAGCCTCGTGGGGCCCACATGGCCCCTCCGACCTCCTCTGCAGTTCCATATAACCCTATTCGTCCAGGGAAAATCAGAGAGAAGAAATAATCGCATTTTACGACATGGAGCCGCCGCCACCACCTGTTCTTCCTCGGGAGGGCAGATCTGGAGTCCATTATGGGCTCCGGAGAGGGGAAATCGAAGCCATCGTCATCATCAACCATCCTCCATCGCCAATTTCATGATGCTCTCCATCGTTCGTGATTAATCTCATCGTAGGCTTGCTGGACGATGAGGGTTTGTATGAGATCTATCATGTAATAGAGTTAGTTTTGATAGGGTTTGATCCCTAGTATCCACTATGTTCTAAGATTGATGTTGCTACTACTTTGCTACGCTTAATGCCTGTCACTAGGGCCTGAGTGCCATGATTTTAGATCTGAACCTATTATGTTTTCATCAATATATGTGTGTTCTTGATCCTATCTTGCAAGTTGTAGTCACCTACTATGTGTTATGACCCGGCACCCCGGAGTGACAATAGCCGGAACCACTCCCGGAGATTACCATAGTATGAGGAGTCCATGTATTCACCATGTGCTAATGCTTTGTTCTGGTTCTCTATTAAAAGGAGACCTTAATATCCCTTAGTTTCCATTAGGACCCCCCCGCCACGGGAGGGAGGGACAAAAGATGTCATGCAAGTTCTTTTCCATAAGCACGTATGACTATATACAGAATACATGCCTACATTACATTGACGAACTGGAGCTAGTTACATATCACCTTATATTATAACTGTTACATGATAAATGCCATCCAACATAATTATCCATCACCAATCCAATGCCTATGAGCTTTTCCTATACTGGTCGTTGCTACATTACTTTACCGCTACTATTGTTACGCTTGCTACACAAATCACTACTAGTACTACTGTTACTATTACTGTTACTATCATATTACTTTGCTACTAAAAACTTTGCTGCAGATATTAAATCTTTCAGGTGTGGTTGAATTGACCACTCAACTGCTAATACTCAAGGATATTCTTTGTCTCCCCTTGTGTCGAATCATTAAATCTGGGTTGAATAATCTACCCTCGAAAACTGTTGCGATCCCCTATACTTGTGGGTTATCAAGACCTTTTTTTGGCGCCGTTGCTGGGGAGCATAGCTCTATTCTCTGAGTTACTTGGGATTTATATCTGTTGATCACTATGAAGAAATCGCGAGATCCAAAAACTAAAGTTCTGCCCTCAACTACGAGGATAGGTAAGGAACTGTGATCTAGCACTGCACTTGATTCACCTTCTGTTATCAATAAATTTGCAACACCACCACCTGCTATTAATTCTGATATGTTGCCTGTGCTCGATGATGCTACTTCTGCTATACATGATAATTATGATGATGCTTTGCTTTACAATGAGATGCCACTTGGTGAAATTCTGGATGCACAAATTGCTAAAGTTACTACTGAATCAAATGATACTTCTGAAACTGATGAAATTATTGAAACTGAACCTGCTGTTACACCTGTTAGACCTAGCCCTCCTAGATATGAATTGCCTAATATACATAAGGGTTATGTTATGGAAGGAGAGGTAGCTGAAGACTTTCTTGCTTGTAAAGATAGGTATGATCTTGAGAAATTATTACGCAAGTGGAAAGAAAAATCTCCGAATGCTAGAATGAAATATGATCCTAAGTTCACTACTTCACCTATCTTTGTTACTGATAAAGATTATCAGTTCTCTGTTGATCCTGAGTTAATCACTTTTGTTGAATCTGATCCTTTTCATGGTTATGAATCTGAAACTATTGTGGCACATCTTACTAAACTAAATGATATTGCCACCCTATTCACTAATGAGGAAAAAATTCGCTATTACTATATCCTTAAGTTGTTTCCTTTCTCAGTAAAGGGTGATGCTAAAACTTGGTTTACTTCTCTTGCTCCTGGTTGTGTGCGTAGTCCCCAGGATATGGTATACTACTTCTTTGAGAAATATTTTCCTACCCATAAGAAACACGCTACCTTGCAGGATATATATAACTTTGTGGAAATTGAAGAAGAAAGTCTCCCACAAGCTTGGGGGAGGCTTGTCCAGTTACTTAATGCTTTGCCTGATCACCCTCTTAAGAAAAATGAAATACTTGATATCTTTTATAATGGACTAACCAATGCTTCTAGGGACCACCTAGATAGTTATGCTGATTGTGTTTTCAGGGAACGAACTATGGAACAAGCTGAAATTCTATTGAATAATATCTTGAGCAATGATAATGCTTGGACTATTCCCGAACCACCTCCGAAGTCAACTCCGAAGAAAAGAGGTATTCTATTCCTTAATCCTGAAGGTATGCAAGAAGCTAAAAAATCTATGCGAGAGAAAGGTATTAAATCTGAAGATGTTAAGAATCTACCACCTATTGAAGTGATACATGGTCTTGATAACCCGACACAGGTAATAGAGGTAAATTCTCTTCGTAGATTCAATGAGAGTGATATTCCTTATGATAAACTTGCTATCTTATGTTTAGATAAATTTGATAACTCTGTTGTCAAACAACAAAGTTTTAATGATTATGTTAGCAGACAACTGGAACAAAATGCTCGCATGATTAATCATATAAGTGCTTGTGTGGATAGAAATGTCAATGATCTTAAGCTTATTAGTAAACATGCTTCTATGGTCACTACTCAAGTAGAGCAAGTACTTAAGGCTCAAAATGACTTGCTTAATGAATTGAATGATAATTCTGATAAAGTTGTCACTAGGGGTGGTAGAATGACTCAGGAACCTTTGTATCCTAAGGTCCATCCTAAAAGAATGGAGCAAGATTATCAAGGAATTAATATTGATGCACTTAGTCATCCTGGTAATAAGAAAAAGAAAGATGATAGGAAATTGCATGCTAGTAAACCTGTTTCTGTTACCCCTGAGAATCAAAATGATATATCTATTTCTGATGCTGAGACACAATCTGGTGATGAACATGAGCCTAGTGATACTATTGATAACGATGTTCATATTGATGCTCAACCTAGTAATGATAATGATGTGGGAATTGAACCTGCTATTGATCCTGATAACCCACAACCTAAGAATAAAAGATATGATAAGACTGATTTTATTGGTAAAAAGCACGGTAAAGAAAGAGAACCATGGGTTCAGAAACCCATGCCCTTTCCTCCCAAACCATCCAGGAAAAAGGATGATGAAGATTTTGAGCGCTTTGTTGAAATTATTAGACCTATCTTCTTGCAAATGCGTTTGACTGATATGCTTAAAATGTCTCCTTATGCTAACACGAATGATATTGCGAAACATAAAAGAAAGATATCTGATATTGAGATTTCCACCATGCTTATTAATTACACTTTGAAGGGTGGGAGTCCTAAGAAACTAGGTGATCTCGGAGTACCCACTATACCATGCTCCATTAAAGGAAATTATGTTAGAACTGCTTCGTGTGATCTTCGAGCCGGTGTTAGTGTTATGCCTCTTTCTTTATATCATAGACTTGAATTAGATAAGTTGACACCTACTGAAATTTCTTTGCAAATGGCCGACAAACCAACTGCTTTACCTATCGACATTTGCGAGGATGTGCCTGTTGTGGTTGCAAACGTTACTATCTTAACAGACTTTGTTATCCTTGATATTCCCGAGGATGATGCCATGGCAATCATCCTTGGAAGACCCTTTTTAAACACTATAGGAGCTGTTATTGATTGCAACAAAGGCAATGTCACTTTCCATGTCAATGTTAATGAGCACACAATGCACTTTCCGAAGAAACAATACCGGATTCATTGCATAAATCCTATTGAAAGATCTTCATCCGTTATTGTTGGAAGCTTTGAAATTCCTTTACCTACTGTCAAGATGAGATATGATATACTTATTGTTGGGGATAATCATATCCCCATTGAGGTAACCTAGTGATTTTTCGAAGATTCTCCGGTTTCGTTTGATTCGAAAAAAGTTTGTCAAGGAGACTTGATCAACCTCATTGATGGATTTCTTTTGATGACCATGAGATGGATGAATCTAGAAGTCACAACCTTGTTTTCTCAACTTTTACTTTCTTTTATTTAGTAGAAAATAATAGATATAGCATTATTTTCTTGTTTTCGGCATTATCCGTCCAATAAAAAATGACCTGAAAATAGAAGTTCTTCAGATGCCCTGAAATTTTAGTATGATTTTTTCTGGAATATTTAAAAAAATTTGAAATAAATAACTAGTCAGGGGGATGCACCAGTGGGCCACGAGCCCAGGAGGCGCGACCACCCCCCTGGTCGCACCTGGCAGGCTCGTGGGGCCCACGTGCCCCCCCCTCCACTTATTCCAGCCCCCATCTCCTTCTTCTACCTCTAGAAAAAATCATCCCACAGCTCAACCTGAGTTCTTGCTCATTTTGCTACGTTTTTCGATCTCCTTGTGTAAAGCTCCATTCACCAAACTGTTTTGGGGAAATTGTTCCTTCGTATGTGACTCCTCCATTGGTCCAATTAGTTTTTGTTCTAGTGCTTTATTCATTGCATATTATTGCTGCCATGGTGACCCTGTTCTTGAGCTTTGCATGCTAATTTTATTTGGTCCCAAGTAATTTTGATGCAAGATATGGCCTCTAGGCACTTGTAGGAGTAGTTGCTATGAGTTTTGTTAAGTTTTATTCACTTTTATTTTGAGTCACTAAAAAATTTCAGAATTTTTCAGAAAAACAAAGAGAATTATGAGGAGGTTTCTAAGGGGCTCTTCGAGCCATAACCCCAAGGAATATGAAAATGAGAAGAAGAAACCGAAGTATCCAGTTCCTCGAGTTGTAGAAGTTTGAGCATGCGAGTGGCCAAGCGATACATTCTTGCATGCTGCCGGACTTCATAAGGATTTTTATTACTTGGTGGGGAATGCCGGCCTTACTGCGTTTGTTGAAGATAAGTGTCCACAATACCTCCTCCTGACTAATACTTTCATGCAAAGCTTTAATTTCTCTCCGAGGAAGAGTCCCCCTATGGTTGAGTTCAAGTTATATGATATCCCCCAGCGCATGTCACTTCAGGATTTTTGCAATGTTTGCAAGTTACCTTATGTTGGGGATATTCATGAAACTCGCCCAAATGGCTTGGAGGCTTTCATTGATACTATTGCCGTAGGAGAAGAGAGAGGGGTGTCCGGCGCCAGAACTGCCAGTGTTCATTTTCCTGTTCTTCGCTATTTTTCTTCATTCATAGGAAAATGTTTGATTGGCCGTGGAAAGGCTAGGGGTCTTAGTTCCCCAGATCTTGTAGTCTTACGCTCAGCTTTACATAATGATAGAACTTATAGTTTGGGCGCTATTGTTGCCCGACGGTTGGACATGAACCGTTCCAAGGGCATGGTGTATGGAGGTATCTTTGCTACTCGTCTAGCTAGATATTTTGGGATACCTGCTAGCCTGCATGAGGAGAGGGATATGCTTCTTCTAGAGAGATATTTAGATTATGATAGCATGGTTCGCCTTCATTTTCTTGATAAGAATGATAATGGGAGGCTAATTTATAACTTGGTATTTAGTCAGGGTACTCGTGAGGTCATTATCTTGCATGCTCCTTCTTTGTTCATCCTTCATCTAGGCAGGTACACCATTATGCCCTCACACATCTATGCATACTGGGGCATGGCGCCACCTCAGGCGCCCGTGCCCGAGCCGCCAGTCGAGTACGAGACGCCAGTTTATCAGTGGGAGCCGGAGGAGCTTACCCAGCATTGGCATCCTCAGTACGCTCCAGAGTACCCTAGAGCCAGTTACTTTCCTCCTTGGGAGTAGAACAACTTAGGCCAAAAGCCTAAGCTTGGGGGAGTACGTGTTTCTCACCGACTTTATATTCTGGTTCACACATTCACTTTGATAGTCGGTGTTCACACTTTTTCATTATATCACCCATGCTAGTTTATTTTCTTTTCTTTTCTCGCATTCTTCTTGTGTGTTTTAATAACTTGAGAAAATCCCAAAAAATTATAAACGAGAAAAACAAAAAAATTAGTTGTAACTTTACATTCTTGCATGCTTAGTAGTAATTAAGATAAGAAAACCCAAAACGATTCCCGTTCTTCTTTTGCTTGTTGGGAGCTTTCCCGTGTAAATAGTTCTCTTTTCCTTTGGGTCGAGGTAGAAGACCATGATTAAAATCCTTAGTGGCTCTCATATGCATTATTGTTTATTCGTCAAAGAGCCATATTGCTTTGTCTTCTCCTCTGAGTTTGCTTGCAGATTCTAGCTTAGTCCAATGCACGAACACTCTTATTATTATTCACATCATTCGGTCGTGCAAGTGAAAGGAAATAATGATGATATGTGATGAAGTGACTGAGCCTGGAAAAGCTGGTATGAACTCGATCTATTTTGTTTTTGTAAATATGACTAGCTCATCGCTCCTAATTCAACATTGTTATGAGAGAAGCATGTTTGCAATGACAACTTAGAGATCATAGTTTCTTATGCCATGCTTAATTAGCTAGGAGCTTATAATGGTTTGTCTTGGATGCCAACATGAATTTTAAAATGATTGTGATGTAGTATGATAGGATGGTATCCTCCTTTGAGTGATTCAAGTGGCTTGACTTGGCGCATGTTCGCGCATGTAGTTGAAACAAAATCAACATAGCCTCTACAATATTCATGTTCATGGTGATTTATATCCTACTCATACTTGCACTCAATGTTGGTTAATCTCAATGCATGTTGATGACTGTTATCGCTCTCTAGTTGGTCGCTTCCCAGTCTCTTTCTAGCCTTCACTTGTACTAAGTGGGAATACTGCTTGTGCATCCACTTCCATAAACCCAAAGTTGTTCCATATGAGTCCACCATACCTACCTATATGCGGTATCTACCTGCCGTTCCAAGTAAATTTGCATGTACCACTCTCTAAACCTTCAAATAATAATCTGTTTTGTATGCCTGAACCGCTCATGTGGTGACAAGGGCCGGTCAGTATCTTCCATGCTTGGCGTGTTATCCTTGATATGTGTTTATTCACTATCACTCACGAGAAAGGGGCCGGTAATCGGAATGCCCAATTCCATGTTCAAATCAAATAAAAATACACTTGCAAACAAAACTCCCCCAGGATTGTTGTTGGTATGGATGGCACCCGAGGATTTGGCTAGCCGTGGAGTGTGATTGATTGGTGGTTGGGGGAGTCAAAACTTTACTATTCTGTTTGGGAACCTCCTATAATATGTGTAGCATGGAAGATGTTGATAACTCTTGTTCATCGCGTTGACAATGAAAGCATATCACCCCCAAAATTATTCATCTCTGTTTTAGAAAAAAACAGCTTGAGCTCTGGCACCTCTGCAAATCAATGCTTCCCTCTGTGAAGGCCCTATCTATTTACATTGGTGTTGAGTCATCCACTTCTTATTAAAAGCACTGGCTAGAGAGCACCTCCATCATTTGCATGCTTTGCTATTAATTGATATTGAGTATGATTATGACTGGATCTCCTTTACCATGAATTACAATTTCTAGTCAGCCCTTGGTCTTTGAAGGTGCTCCACATTTATGTTTTGCGGTCTCACAAAGGGCTAGAGAGATACCATTTATTCATATTGTATCATGATTGTTTTTTGTCGGGACCCCGATCCTAAGACATAAGAATCCAGCCTGTAACACATCACATCACTTTGCGGTCTCACGCACCGTTATCTCCACGGCTGCCACCTTATCTGGGCCGAGACCGTTTGCGTCTTTTGACTCATGTATGTGAAAGTGTCGCTAGCATTCAAATGTCAAAGAACCCGGGCCGACATGACTAGTCGTACAACCCAAGTGGAACATCCATATAGGGACAGGCATACGTAACCCAACAATGTATGTGTCAATCTCTAGTGTGTGTAGACGAGTCATAGCAAGCTACAAGGACTCAATTACGCCGTGGGACATCAATGCCATCAGTGCACATAGACAAGTCATAGCAGGCTTTAGGGACTCCATTACACTGCAAGACATTTCCCCGAAGGGACACACATAGCAGCAAAGAAGGATACATGTCGGTCAATCAATGTGTCCGGAGCAGTAGCAAGCTACCAAGGCTCGTTGGAAGCACAAAGAGGAAGTTCCCCGTAAAGAGTACTACTAAAGGCACACAACTAGGTGTCGGATCCCATACATACCGTTGCACTTCGCACGTACGCACGACATGCCCGATATGCATAGATACAACTATGGCATCACAACATAACCATACAATATTACAACATTTATTTAGAAGGCTCGGAAGAGCCAATACAATAAGATGTTACAAACAGGAGTCACAAGACCCAACATTTAGAGCATTCAAACAAGCAAGCAGAAGTTAAACATCTCTGGGTACAGACATCTACAAAAGTGGCTAGAGGAGCCTGAAAAGCTACAATGACCCTACCAAAGGAACCAGATCTCTGTCTGGGATTTCCAAGCTAACCCGGTCAACATCGAACTTCATGTCGTAATACCACTAATGAGACTGACGTTTCCTCTGCTAAAACATAAATTAAGCAAACGTGAGTACAAGAGTACTCAGCAAGACTTACATCAGAACTAACTACATATGCACAAGTATCAATGAAGGGGGTTGTGGAGTTTATTGCAGCAAGCTAGCTTTGACTCTTGGCTAACCTATACTACGTCTACAAGTGCTTTCTTTGACGTGGAATAGCGCACACGAGTCCACATATTCACCAATCAATACACCACTATGGATCCACTCTCGTCTCCCTACGAGAAGGCCATCCATAGTACTCATGCTTATCTTGCGTATTTTAGAAGTATCCATTTCAAATTGTCTATGAACCACATAAGTTCTCCAAGTAGTCCATATCCGAGGACGCGGCTATTCGAATAGATTATTTCACCCTGCAGGTGTATATTTCTTCACACACACTCTCGTCACTCAGCACCATATGCACGTCATGCATCTCGGCAACCTTCAAGCAGAAGCACTGGCGTGGGCGTCGGCCACGACCGTCAACAACACAAGACCCTAGTCCAGGTTTATCACCTATTTGAGACTGAACCCGCACGGAAGTCCGGCCGAAGTTTCCGCTACGGCCTCAAACGATGTGCGCAGGGTTCCCAAGCCCACCATTTAGGTGCCACTTGGTACACCGTGCCATTGTGCCTATACCGCATCATAGTCCACCCCGTCGGGCAGCGCTATGCACGGCCGCCAACACTTTTCCTACAAACACCAGAAACTAGTTGCAACTCCTGGACAGAGGTCTAGACGATTAATAAGTCGAGTAGGGTCATATTTCAGGGCCCAATGTGTGGTAGTAACTGTCTTGGATCACAAACACAGAACTCAGTTCTTAGGGTTGGTTCCAATGAGACAACCCGCCATGTACTCCTACATGACCTCTCATCGCTACCTTTACCAAATTGTGTTCAGACAGTTAGCTCTCACATCGTAGTCCACGAACACTACCATTCTGATTCATCACCTAGATGGATCAGACCCAACATGACACGACTCTAAGCATAGCAGGCATAGTAAGTAAGCAAGCATGGACGAGTAAGCATAGCAAGGCTCAAGGAGTTTCTACTCATGCTAAGTGGTTTCAACTATTTACTGTGGAAAAGACAGGTCATGCAAGAAATGGGTTCAACTACCGAGAACATGTAACAGTTGAATTGATGTTGTCCTAATGCAGTAAAATAGAGAAGGAGCGAGAGAGTGGGTTCATATTAGTATGCTCAAGGGTTTTTTTGCTTGCCTGACAATTTTGAAGATATCACTTCTCTTCATTAGTGTCAACGTTCACATCGTCGGAACCATCGTCTACCGAGAGGGAACGAATACCGGCAAACAGGAAGAAAGAACACATTCAATGCAATGCAACAATCATGATGTATGACATGGCATATTAAGGTACTAAATTGATCTAGAGGAATAATTATCCAAGTTAATTGAAGTGGAATTCAAACAAGTTTGAATTCCTACTCCAAATGATATTTCATATATTGTCCTAATCATAAAATGTCCTCTTTGGTGAGGTTAATTTGTTCAAACATGCATGATCATGGCATAAACAGGTTCATTGGATATTTTTGATCATTTTTCATATATAAATTATTTTCATCTGAGATATAGATTATTTTCTATGATTTTTAGAAGTTTAAAGCATTTCCTGGAATAATTTTATTACAGAAAATACTTATTGCATCAGCCTGATGTCAGGGTGACGTTAGCAGGTCAACAGGGCCGCCCAGGGTCAAATCTGACCAGTGGGGCCCACTGGTCATTGACTCTGGATTAATCAAAGGGTTAATTAATTTTAATTAAATTTAATTAGAAACTAGGCCCACTAATCAGTCACACATTAGGCTAATTATTTAACTTAATTAATTAACCAGGCTTATTTAGTGGGTGGGCCCTAGTGTTAGTGGCTAAGTGGGGTGGATAGTGGCTAATTGACATGGCCACGTCGGCTTCGTCAGAGGGAGGCCGGCGGCGGCGAGCCGAGACGGTGGGGATTGTCGGATTTCTCTGTCCGGTGGCCAAATGGGTGACCGAGGCCATCTATGCGAAGCTGGGGATGACTCGCATCCGTCTAGGCGGTCAGGAGGGGTTGGGTGGTCCGGGCTTGCCGGAGACAAGCTCACGTCGATGGCCGGATCTCGGCAACGGCAGGGATGGCGGCTAGGGGGCGAGCAGGGCATCGAGGCTATGGGGAGAAGCAAGGGAAACTCACAAGGGGCTCGACGGCGACGAGGGCGGGCTCGAAGGGGCGGCGAGGTGGCCGGCGATCTTCGGCGTCCGGAGATGGAAACGGCAACGGGGACAATGTCATGGGGCCTCCGGCCTTGATTCCTTCGACGGAGAGGAGCTGGAGGATGCGGCGGACCGTTTGGAGGGCTCGGAGGGCACGGGGGGGGGGGACGAGCTATGCGAGCGACAGCGACGGCGGCTTCGGTTAACGGCGAGAGAGAAACAGAGAGGGGGAGAGGAAGACCGAGAGGGAGAGCGGCGAGCACGAGAGAGATGGGGAGAAGAGGCCACGACGACGGGGCGCTGGCACTCCCAGGGGCTGCCACGGCTAGCAGCTAGGCAGGAGGTGGCCGGCGCATGCCGGCGCGCCCCGGCCACACTCCCCATCCTCCTGGCGAGAGGTTGGGGGTCAGTGGCAGCTAGGCCGGCTGGGCCAGCCCAGTTTTGCCACCTTTTCTCTTTTTTCATTTCCTGTTTTAAATTTAGTTTTGTTTGGGCAAAACTACAATGCCAAAATTCCTGAAATTATTTATGTGGCAATTGTAGAATATTTACAACTACGCAAAAAGTTTCAAAATAATTGAAGCAACTAAAATATCTTTAGTGCTTTATTAGTGATTTTCAGTGGGGGTTTGGGTCTTTTAAAATATCCGAATTGAGTTCAAAATTTAAATGCTCTTCTGATTTATTGTTTTCACTATTTATCAGAAATATGGAACATTTTTAATAGCATTTTAGAATTCAATAAAAAACTCAATTGTTGGAATTTTATTTATCCAATGAGGTACTAGGGTTTTTGACATCCCCATTTCAAAATTAAGAGGAAAATAATATGATGACATGGATGCAAAATGCACTTTTACAAACATTAATCTAGGGCTGTGACAACTCACCCCACTAAACAAGAATCTCATCCCGAGATTTAGGCGTAGGGTATGAGGACAGGAGGGAACACAATACTAACACAATCTTCATGATCCAGTTGCTCTTCTTGAAGATGTTGATTCATTGAATCATGGTGATCTTGGCATCTCTGCCTTCGGGATCTTCATCCAACAAAAAGACAACAGAAATAGAAATCTCTACAATAATCGATCTTTACGAAGATCGAGTGACTCTTGACCAACTCATGGAATGAGACATAATAACATATCTCGAGCTAGGTCACAAAACACACGTCAAGAACAATGAATGAAGCAGATGACCGAGATTCAATCTGTAGGCAACAATTCCATGCTAAACAGATGGTGAAGAGGTTTGAAAGTAGCGAGGAGTTATTTGCCATAATACCATTACGGGGCACCTTAGGGGAGGTGACTCGTAGGATTATCCCTTAAGTGGCAACAAGAATTACTTTTGATACAGAGATAATTGAAACTCTTCATTCCAACCTAAGGCAATTCACAACGATCATTTGAAGGAATTCGAAAGAATGGCATAGACAACTGTTACAAATAAAGAAGAAACTAATAAATTTAGGTAAGAAGCAAGATAAAATAAACCATATTTGATACCGGAATATTCAATTTGGTAACCTGCTACTAATCCTTCCCGCGCTTCTGGTAAATCAAAGGGTAATCTTTCACATTCTGCCAAAGAAGAAATTAAAAAACCCAGAAAACCTATAGGCTGACGCGAAATGTTCCATCCAAAAAAACCATATTTTGACTGTGCTTCAACTATATCAACTGTACTTGAACGGTTAGATACTCAGATCGGAATGGAAACTAGAGTTATAAAACAACTCGATTATGGAGGGCATATTCCAATTAATACCGAGAGTATAACCCAGTATCTAAGCATGCTCTCAAGAACTTGAGCATCTCCATATTCATCAAAGTTTTACCAACATCCATGCCAAGGATCCTGGCAACACCTCATACTACCATGATGAATAATGATGGAGGATGCAGATGCAAAGGAAGACAACACTTTCTCAGATTTCACCTTAGCTATGCCAAGGGAGCAAAATCTGGATGATCAACGAAGAGACATTTAGCACTCCGCTTCTAATGTTCTCCTTGACGTACTAGTGTAACCCCAATCGTAGGTCAGGCTTACTATCTGGAACATCAAGTAAAGGTCGGACTTCTGGATCTCAAACGGTCCATAAGGATAACCTCTAGATCAAGTCATACAAGGTCCTCATAGGGAGGTGGCCAAGTTGCTGAAACAAGATAATATAATAGTAGGTCTTCCAGATAGGTATGTTAGCCACAACATTCCTTTGCCGGGTTATAGAGAGACCAATAGTATAATTCTTGGGAAATGTTCCAACCATCATATCTGCCTGAGATTCAGATATGGTTGGTGTCAGGATATTCCAGACTCAGCATGTCTATAAGTGAAAGGTTGCAACACAAATCGAAGAGATGATGTTGCGAGATTCTCAGGAAATGAACTACGGAAGCCAACTCCAAAACATGAGCTAGATTGCAAGACAAATGTGAACACATTGTCCCAGACAATTGTGACTACATAGAAATCTTACAACAAAACACTACCGAGTTCGAGTGTGGAACCATCATTGAAAGATAGTGAAATCCTTGCATAATTCATGATCTTAAGAAGGACTTCTTTTCCTAGAACAATTCAATCAGTGGCTTAGGTGCTAGGTAATGGATATGGGTTGTAGGTTGCAAGGCTATCAAACCATAGCATACTTCACACATGCATGGTTGACTTGAGATGATTCCGGAGGAAGCAAAATAATTTTGCCTAGGACACGACGGCAACTTTCACTAAATGCGCGTGAATCTGGAGTAAGTCACTACTTACACCAAGCGTATACTTCATGTAAGGAACACGAAGATATTGCCTACAAAAGTTTCCAACACTAGCTTCATGTTCCTCATATTGTCAATGGGCTTAACAACAATTCATCAGGATATCCATGTAGATGGAATTTCGCAACTTATGAGAACAAGGTGATCGCATTGGTCAGACCAAAAGGTATAACGTTGTACGCTCGAGGATACATCCACGAGTAAAACAACATTAAAGAAATCTTTGGTTCTGATTTTGATTTGACGATAGCCCATACTCAAATCAATGGTTGTACAAGATGATAGGTGCATCAATTGGTCACAAGGATCAATCGATGAAGATATCATCTTTCTTCTACACATACAAGCACAAAAACACGAGATATCCCTTTAACATGAGCTAAGTTAGGTCAAGCTTCTATCTTCCAACTCTCCAAGTTGTTGTTTAGCTCAACCAACTAGTTCAGGGATATCCAACACGGATTCTTGGAGACGGGATCGTTTATAGAAAAACCATCTTGATCATGAACTCAACATAACGGTGAGGAAAACCTTGGTAATACTTCCGAGAAGATATTCGGAAAATCACGATCCACCGGTATATTATCAAGCTCGAGGACGATCTTGCTTTTCAAGACAGGACGATATGATCAACAGAGCGAAAGATTGATACAATCCCATAACTCATTGATCGAAAAGTGCACCATGGGAAATGGACTGGGTAGCACGATCAACCTTAGTATGACAATTCAATGATCACCACACCAAGAGTGAGATTATTGTCCATTAACTACCAAGCAACAATGTTGCTAGGAGTATCGATTTCACACATCATGATTCACTTGTCCGTGTTCTGGTTTCCACTAATACAGAGACCGAGGAATGAATGATGATGGCTAGAAGTATCACTACATCAAGATTTCATAAGAGGGAGTGCAGTTCTCATGATATTCTTGGCATGAAGAGGGTAATACCTCAAGGTAGAATAGAGCAAAAGCTGAATTGGCATTTTGATCTGCGGAATACAACTACTTTGACCCAATCCAAGAAATGGATGAGGTACGGGAGTTTGCTTCTCCTAGTCATTCTAGAATAGAATGGCTTGATAGACCACAAGAATAATCGACATCGATAACTCAATGCATGACATACTCTTGACTATCCACTGATAGCTGAAGGTCAAAATGCAATTGAAGAAGGGCAACTTAGGAGCACCTGATTTTTCCTGAGTTGTAGATGAATAGATTGAATATGTCAAACAGAGTTCAACATGTTACTTCCAGACAATCAATGCATAAATGAAAAAGAATTGGCAGACTCACAACTATGGAATGGAGAACTACTCATCAAGAGCACTCATGTTATGATCTTTCGTTCACAACGAACTTCTGCCATAACTGATTCATGATAGTGGAAGAATGATATACCACAAACCTCGAGGACTATAACAAGGTTACTGATATCCTAAAGGAACGAGCAAATACTATCAATGGGAATGAGCAGAATGATCCTTGGGTTCAAGAACCCAGATACAGAATACATATTGACTACATAGCATCACAGCATGCCTTTGATAATGATGGCCAGAATTGTCACACTGGGAACAGAAGACACAACTAACTATTAGGTGGTTCACTGAAACAACACGGTTTCCTAAAACACTTTCATCAAACACGTCGAGGTAATAGAGTACCTCAACTCAACAATTAGTGTGCTTTGTCTGGCCTGAAAGACATTGAATCAAGAGGAAAAAGTTTTGCAATTGCATTAGATAATTTAGAAACCTTGGATAACTCAGACAGCATAACGGCTGTACGGGCATGAAATATGAGGCAACCTGCAAGACAACTGACAAGATGACATTGAATTCTTATGGAGACACTGATCCAGAAAGACAACACCTTTCCTATAGGTCTCCAGCATAGTAACTCGTCCTCCTAATAGTTAGATGAGAAGGCCTAGTTCTTAGTCCCCATAGAATAAAGAAGAGGGTGACTCATAATTAGAATGACACAAGGAATGGAGTAAAAAGAGCCTTACGTTCCCTTCCACAATCAATTCCCTTATATAACTAAAGCAGTTCTATACTCAACATTGACCAGTTTGGCTTGGTAATCCTACAGGCAGTCAAGCTCTGATACCAAAGCTGTCGGGACCCCGATCCTAAGCCATAAGAATCCAGCCTGTAACACATCACATCACTTTGCGGTCTCACGCACGGTTATCTCCATGGCTGCCACCTTACCTGGGCCAGGACCGTTTGCGTCTTTTGACTCACGTATGTGAAAGTGTCGCTAGCATTCAAATGTTAAAGAACCCGGGCCGACATGACTAGTCATAGAACCCAAGTGGCACATCCATACAGGGACAGGCATACGTAACCCAGCAATGCAGGTGTTGATCTCTAGCGTGTGTAGACGAGTCATAGCAAGCCACAAGGACTCCATTATGCCGTGGGACATAAATGACATCACTGCACGTAGACGAGTCGTAGCACGCTACAGGGACTCCATTACACTATGATAGATTTCCCCGAAGGGACAGACATAGCAGCAAAGAGGGATACATGCCGGTCAATCAATGTGTCCAGAGCAGTAGCAAGCTACCAAGGCTCAGTGGAAGCAAAAAGAGGTAGTTCCCCGTAAAGAGTACTACTAAAGGCACACAACTAGGTGTCGGATCCGATACATACCGTTGCACATCACACGTATGCACGACATGCCCGATATGCATAGATACAATTATGGCATCACAACATAACCATACAACATTACAACATTTATTTAGAAGGCTCGGAAGAGCCAATACAATAAGATGTTACAAACAGGGGTCACAAGACCCAACATTTAGAGCATTCAAACAAGCAAGCGGAAGTTAAACATGTCTAGGTACAGACATCTACAAAAGTGGCTAGAGGAGCTTGAAAAGCTACAACGACCCTACCAAAGGAACCAGATCTCTGTCTGGGATTTCCAAGCTAACCCGGTCAACATCGAACTTCATGTCGTAATACCACTAATGAGACTGACGTCTCTCTACAAAAACATAAATTAAGAAAACGTGAGTACAAAATTTGTTGGGATATAACCCCATAATATGACCCGGCTTGGAAGTTCCGGCTGATATTATTGATTCATGAGCCGGCCCAAAAGAGAAGCTATCAACTGGAGGCCCAGGATAATAGGCGGCTCAAGATGCGGGCCGGACAACGGCCCGGATGACGAAGACCCGGACGTGTAAGATGTCTCAAGGATGACTTGGACGAGGAGATAGAGATAGACTCGGAGATGTAAACATGATTCAGTTAAAAAATTGTAAGACCCGACGGTCCTGACCTCTTATATAAAGGCAGACCCGGGGCGACTTAGAGGACAGGTTATCGAGAACTAGGTCAAGCTTTTAGACCCTTGTAATCGATACAACAAGCAATAACAACACAAGCAGGACGTAGGCTTTTACCTCGACTTGAGGGGCCAAACCTGGGTAAACGCGTGTTCTTTGTCCCGATCAACCCCTTTGAGTCCACTGCAATGGCGGCAACTGCGAACTCAAGTTCGGTAATCTGGACATCTGCAGTGATAAAACCACAACAGTTGGCGCCACCATGGGGCTAGCGCTTGGTGGTGTTGAGTTCTCAAAGGGCTCCCTTCTAGGGCTCAAGGGATACGTAGTTGCAAGGATGAGCAAGAGTCGTCGCGGCCGGCTCTACATCGACGATGCCGGTTGGGGGCTTGATGCTGCATCTATGGAGTACGGCTTTCGGGTTCCGTTCGGTGGGATCCAGGTTTTCATCGGAAGGATCGACGGATCTACACCCGGACCGAACATCTGCACCGACATCATCGAGCCGGCTCGGCGTCTCCAACCTACACGTAAGGTATGCCCAGCCCGTGTCAATCCGGCTCAGGAGCATGTCTTTATGGGTTTTACTCAAGGTATGGATCTGGAAGCTTCCGGGTCTCAAGGAACTCTTGTGCACTCCGAGGATGAGTCCTCAAGTGGGGAAACAGAATCAGTGTACTAGCTCAGCAATGGTGGCCTCGGGGGCTACGACAATGCTTGCCCGAGTCAAACCGCTCCGGGTCAGGTGATCTTGGGCTGCCGGTTCATGCAGCGGTGTTCATGGCAGGGCCAGGAGCGGCCGGGTCAGGAGCTAACCCGCCTCCACCACCGCTGGTTGAGGGTCTTGTAGAGTTGATGGATGAGATCGAGGCTCTGATGGCTGCGGAGGTTACACCGGACAATCAAGTGGCTCGAAATGTGGAGATTGCAAGGATCAAGGGCCGGATGGCTGAGGAGCGTCAGAGGATAGCTGAGCTGAAGGACCAGATGGAGGCAGAGGCGACACGACTCAAGGCTGATGCTTTCCATTCGGGGTTAGAACAAGTATCAGCAGCGGCTGTGCACCACAGGAGGCATCAATCTCGTTTGCCATAGCGCTCTGAAGCAAGGAATCTTTTTAACACTCCGGGCTCTGGGAGAGCGGCAGCTACCCCTGAGGAAGGGCCAGTAGCGGCTCACACGACCCAACCCGGAGGATTCGCAACGCCGACGGGTCATTACTCTAACCTGGCCGAAAACATGGTGGCGGCGACTACTCAGCTTGGGACAATTCCTATCCCATATGAGGCGCCCTTTGCGGAGGAGGTACGAAATGCTATTGGATATTTGCAAACGGCCGTGGCTCAACTGGAGAAATACACCCACAGCCGGAGCCGGGTCCACTCTACCCCTCTCCATAGTCGAAGTTTCAGCCGGCGCTATGAGTCGCCGGCGGTTTCCAGTAGTGGTCCGCATCGTGGGTCAGAAGGTAGACGGGCGGCTTTAGACGCGCAGGCCCACATGGACAGGGCGAGGAACAGGCAAGAAGAAGAGGCGGCGATGATTCATCCGGATCTTGGACACACTGTATCAGTGGGAGCTGGAGCCGCTGGTAGCACTAGGGCCGTGGGAGATCCATGCTTAACTCCGGCTCTGCGAAGCGAGAGATTACCAAAAGATTTCAAGGGACCTCGGAAGGTTCAGAATTACACAGCGGATCTCCCTCCTGAGGCTTGGGTGGAGAGCTACGAGATGGCCATGGAGATGTTAGACGTCAGTGTGGCGGTGTGTGTGAAGTACTTTATCCTGATGGTCGAGGGTCCAGCTCGCACGTGGTTGAATGGCTTGCCACCCAACACGATAGATTCCTGGGCTGAGTTAAGGGCGAAGTTTATTAAGAATTTCTAGGGGACTTACAAGAAACCTATGACCATCGTAGACCTGGATCATTGTGTTCAACAGGAGAATGAGTCGGCTCATCATTGGGTTCGGCAGGTGTCGACCATTATTCACTCTTCGGAGCAGATCACGACGGCTCAAGCAGTGCTCATCTTGGAAAAGAACTGTCATTTTATTCTACTGAAGCAGAAGCTCGGCCGACTCAAGCGCATGTGTCAGGATATGGGAGATCTCATGACGGCCCTAACAAAATATGCCGGCTCAGATAGCACCAAGGATCCGGGCTCAGATGAGGAGAAAGCAAATCAAGGAAAAAAGAACAATCAAGGCAAGAACTTCGTGAACAATGGGAATCATAACAGGCGGAAGAACGCTGATGGCGGGTCAGAGTTGGTAGAAAACACCAACACAGGACAGAACGCTCCTAAGACGAATGGACGGTACAGGCCATATCAGCACGGGAACAGGAATCCTTTCAATTTGGAAGCAGCACTGAGGAAGCCTTGCCCAGAACACAGCACGCCTGATAAGCCGGCGACGCATGCGTGGGGTGATCGCTTTATCATGGAGAGATTCAAAAACCAGCACTCCCGGCCGCCTAATAATCAGGGTGGTGGCCCGCCTCGCGGCTCAGGGCACGGCGGGTCAAGAGCTGGATTCGGTGCCGATGGCTCACGAGCTGGGCACCCGGGTCAGAATAACCAAGGAGGACATCAACAACACCCTGGCAACAACAACCACAACAATCAGCAGCAGTAGCAACAACAACGCGACCAGTCTGGATTCCAGAGTAATCCGAAGCAGCTCAGTTCTGGACAGTATCATGTATTCACAACCGGCCACAGTAAACGAGATGAGAAGCTATGAAGGCGAGCGGTTAATACGGTTGCGCCGGCTCTCCCACGTTATTTGCCATGGTCTGAGTATGATATAATGTGGAGCCGAGTGGATCACCCGCCGCAGGTGGACGACCCGGGCCAGTTGGCTTTAGTGGTGGCTCCTCAGATACATGGTTATGGGGTGAATAAAGTGCTTATGGATGGAGGCAGCAGCATCAACAACTTATATTATGACAGCTTCGGGCGAATGAAGCTGCTAGATAAGGATCTCAAAGCTTGTTCCACTGTCTTTCATGGCATGGTTCCGGGTAAGTCAGCATACCGAGTGGGTCAAATTTCTTTGGAAGTGGCTTTTGGCGATGAGTATAATTACAGGGTGGAGTCCTTGTGGTTTGAGGTGGTTAAAATCAAGAGTCTCTATAATGCACTATTTGGAAGGCCGGCTTATGCCAAGTTCATGGCTAGGCCTTGCTATGTTTACTTACAGCTCAAAATGCCTGATTTAAATGGTACGATTACCGGTCACGGCAACCGGAAAACGGCTCTAGAGTGTGAGGCAGGAGATGCGGCTTACGCAGAAGCTAGCTGTGCCCAGGAGGATCTTAAATTTTATAAGGAGAACACTGACCTGGAGGATATGACCCCGTTAAAAAACCCAACCACGGAGGCAGAGCCGCCACTCAAGTTTTTAGCGGATGATACCAAGGCAGTGGATTTTAACCTGAGCGACTCATCCAAATAGTTCATCATTGGGGCTCACATGGATCCCAAATAGGAAAGCGCGCTCATCGAATTCATCCAGGAGAATTGGGACATCTTTGCATGGAAACCTTCTGACATGCCGGGTGTACCGAGAGAGTTCGCTAAGCACAATCTTGATGTGAATCCGAAGTTTAAGCCGATCAAACAGTTTCTACGGCGGTTCAACAAGGAAAGACGTAAAGCTATTGGGGAAGAAGTTGTCTGGCTCTTGGCCACAGGGTTTATGGTAGAAGTTTTTCACCCAGAGTGGTTGGCTAATCCGGTGTTGGTGCTCAAGAAGAATGGCACTTGGCGTATGTGCATAGATTACACGGACCTCAACAAGGCTTGTCCGGCTGATCCTTTTGCGCTCGCCTGTATTGATCAAATTATCGACGCTATAGCCAGATGCGAGAGTTTATGCTTTTTGGATGCATATTCAGGATATCATCAGATCAAAATGGCGATGAAGGACCAGGAGAAAACAATGTTTATTACACCTTTTGGGGCGTTCTGCTACGTCTCCATGCCTTTTGGGCTCAAGAGTGCCCAGGCGACTTAGCAGCTATGTGTACAGAACTGCCTTCACAGTCAGATCGGCCGTAACGTTCATGCTTATGTAGATGACATCATGGTGAAATCCAGAAAGAAGGAAACCCTCTTAGAGGACCTGAAGGAAAATTTTGACAATCTCCGGGTTTACAAGATGATGCTTAACCCGACAAAGTGCGTTTTTGGTGTTCCAGCAGGAAAACTTTTGGGTTTCTTGGTCTCTGAGCGTGGCATCGAGGCTAACCCAGATAAAATTAAAGCTATCACTTCTTTACGAGAGCTGACGTGCATCAATGATTTTCAGCGCATTGCAGGACGGATTGCTGCGTTGAGCCGGTTCATAAGCCGGCTTGGGGAGAAGGCGATTCCTTTGTATCAGATGATGAAAAAGACAGACAAGTTTAAGTGGAGAAAGGCAGCAGCCGAGGCACTTGAGGCTCTTAAGAAGCAATTGACTGAGCCGCCAGTATTAGTCGCTTCGGCTGAGAAAGAGCCGTTGCACCTTTATGTGGCGGCTAATAATAGAGCGGTCAGTGTGGCAATTGTGGTTGAGCGCAAGGAGGCGGGGAAAGAATATCCCGTTCAGAGTCCGGTTTATTATATCAGTGAGGTTTTGGCAGAGTCTAAACAGAGGTACCCGCATTGGAAGAAGCTGGTGTACGGAGTTTTTATGGCCAACCGTAAGCTGAAACACTACTTTTTGGGGCACCAAATAACTGTGGTCAATTCTGTTTCGTTGGGAGATATCATTCAAAATAGAGAAGCCACGGGGAGGATCGCCAACTGGGCCTTAGAGCTGGGTCCTCTTAATATCAAGTATGTTCCTTGTACAGCAATAAAGTCCCAAGCCTTGGTGGATTTCATAAATGATTGGACAGAATGCCAAGCTCCTGAGGAGAAGCCGGACAACACGTATTGGACTATACATTTTGATGGGTCCAAGCAGCTAGAGGGGTCTGGTGCTGCGGTTGTTCTCACCTCCCCCAAGGGTGCTGAACGCGGAGGTGCCGTCCATTCGGCGCTAGATCAGAAGGACTGTGATCGAGCTCGCGAGACGGTTCGTGATGAGATCATGAAACGGATCCTGATGAGTTCGTGGGACAAATCGTGATCAAGACCATGAGACGGATCGTGATGAGATCGCGGTACGGATCGTGATGTGTTCACGAGACGGATCGTGATTGGATCGCGGGACGGATCATGATGAGATCGCGGGACGCTCGGCAATTTGGATCGCGAAGATGTTCGACTACACCAACCGCGTTTCTTAACGCTTCCCGCGTAGCGATATACAAGGGTATGCAGATCCACTCTCCCTCTCATAGATGCTCATCACCATGGATAGATCTGTGTGTGCGTAGGAAAAATTTTGTTCACCACTGTAGCCACCTCAACTCACGTGATGATCGGACTTGAATTGGTGAATTTGGATCATGTATCACTCGAATGACTGGAGGGATGTCAATTTGAGTGGGAGTTCTTAGGTAATATGATTAATTGAACTCATTATCATGAACATAGTAAAAGTGTCTTTGCAAATTTTGTTGTAGATTACTAGCTCACGCTGTTGCTCCCTTGTATTTTTATATGTTCCTAGAGAAATAGAATTGAAAGATGATGGTAGCAATATTGCGGACTGGATCCGTGATCTGAGGATTGTCCTCGTTGCTGCATAGAAGGGTTATGTCCTTAATGCACCGCTCGGTGCGCCAACCCCTCTAGCGTCGTCTGTAGATGTTGTGAACATCTGACAGGCACGTTCTAATGACTACTTGATAGTTTAGTGCGTCATGCATTACGGCTTAGAATTGAGGCTCCAAAACATTTTGAACGTCACGGAACATATGAGATGTTTCTAAGAGCTGAAATAAGGATCTCAGGCTCGTGCCCGTGTTGCGAGATATGAGATCTCCAACAAGATTCTTTGCCTGCAAGATGAAAGAGAATAGCTCAATCGTTGACCATGTGCTCAGATTGTCCAGGTGCTACAATCGCTTGAATCAAGTGGGAGTTGATCTTCCAGATAAGATAGTGATTGATATAGTTCTCCAAGTCACTCTCACTAAAGCTACTAGAACTTAGTGATGAACTATAAAACGCCAGGGATAGAAATATTGATCCCTGAGCTGTTCGCGATGTTTGACACCGCGAAGGTAGAAATCAAGAAGGAGCATCAAGTTTTGATGGTTAATCAAACCACTAGTTTCGAGAAGGGCAAGAGCAAAGAGGCAAACTTCATGGATAGCAAGTCAGTTGCTACTCCAGTGAAGCAACCCAAAGTTGAACTCAAACCCAAGACTAAGTGCTTCTGTTATGAGTTGAGCGGTCGCTGAAGCGGAACAACCCTAGATACTTGGTAGATAAGAAGGTTGGCAACATCGACAGAAGTATATTTGATATACGAGTTATTGATGTGTACCTTGCTAGTACTCCTAGTAGCACCTGGGTATTGGATACTGGTTCGGTTGCTAAATGCTAGTAACTCGAAATAAAAGCTACGGAATAAACGGAGAACTAGCTAAGGGTGAAGTGACGATATGTGTTGGAAATGTTTCCAAGGTTGATGTGATCAACATCACACGCTCTCTCTACCTTCAGGATTAGTGACGAACCTAAATAAATGTTATTTGGTGTTTTGCGTTGAGCATGAGCATGATTAGATCATGTTTATTGCAATACAGTTATTCATTTAAGTTAGAGAATAATGGTCATTCTGTTTACATGAATAATACCTTCAATGGTCATGCACCCAGTGAGAATGGTTTGTTGAAATCTTGATCGTAGTAATACACATGTTCATAACATTGATGTCAAAAGATACAAAGTTAATAATGATAGTACCACATACATGTGGCACTGCCGCTAAATGTCATATTGGTATAAAGCGCATGAAGAAACTCCATGCTGATGGATCTTTGGACTCATTCGATTTCGAATCGGTTGAGACATGCGAACCATGCCTCTTGGGGAAGATGACTAAAAAAACCCGTTGGATGGAGCGGGTAAGTGATTCATTGGAAATGATACATGTTGATGTATGCAATCCAGTGAGTCTTGTAGCGTGCAGTGGATATCGTTATTTTCTTACCTTCACTGATGATTTAAGTAGATATAGTGTATATTTACTTAATGAAACACAAGTCTGAATCGTTCGAAAGGTTCAAGCAAATTGAGAGAGAAGTTTAAGATCATCGTGACAAGAAGATAAAAATGACTGCGATATGATCGTGAGGTGAATATCTAAGTTACGAGTTTGGCATACAACTTAAGACAATGTGAAATTTGTTTCACAACTAACGCCACCTGGAACACCATAGTGCGATGGTGTGTCCGAACATCATAGTCATGCTCTATTGGATATGGTGCGTGCTATGATGTCTCTTATCGTTTTACTACTATAATTTTGGGGTTATGCATTATAGACAACTACATTTACTTTAAATAGGGCACCATCTAAATCCATTGAGATGACATCGTGTGAATTATGGTTTGATAGAAACCTAAGCTGTCATTTCTTAATGTTTGGGGCTGCGACACCTTTGTGGAAAATGTTTTGACCTAATGAGGTCGAACCCAAGGCGGACAAATGCATCTTCATAGAATACCCTAAGAACAGTTGGGTGAACCTTCTATCTTAGATCCAAGTGCAAAGTGTTTGTTGCTAAAACGGATCCTTTCTCGAGGAAAAGTTTCTCTTGAAAGAATTGAGTGGGAGGAAGATAGAACTTGATGAGGTTGTTAAACCTTTGTTCAACCAGAGAGTAGCGCAGCACAGAAAGATGTTTCTGTGAAACCTACATTAGTTGAAGGGGAAGTTAATGATGATGATCATGAAGCTTCAGGATCAAGTTACTATCAAACTTCGTAGGTCGACAAGGATGTGTATTGTTCCTAAGCGGTACGAGAACCCTGTCTTTGAGGTCATGTTGTTGGACAACGATGAACCTACGAGCTATGGAGAAGCGATGATGGGACCGGATTCCGACAAATGGTTGGAGGCCATTAAATCCGAGATAGGATCCATGTATGAAACCCAAGTATAGACTTTGGTAGACTTGCTCGTTGGACGGCGGTTCGTTGAGTACAAATGGATCTTTAAAATGAAGACAGACGTTGATGGTAAGTATCACCATTTGTAAAGCTCGACTTGTTGCAAAGATGTTTGTGACAAGTTCAAGGAGTTGACTGCGATGAGACTTTCTCACTCGTAGCAATGCTAAAGTCTGTTGGAATTATGTTAGCAATTGCTGCAGTTTCAATTATGAAATCTGGCAGATGGATGTCAAAACATCGTTTCCTTAATGGTTTACTTGAGGAAAAGGTTGTATGTGATACAACCAGAAGGTTTTGTCAGTCCTAAGAATGCTAAAAGGTGTACAAGCTTCAGTGATCCTTCTATGGACTGAAGCAAGCATCTCGGAGTTGGAATATACGCTTTGATGAGGTGATCAAAGTTTTGATGTTTATACAAAGTTTACGAGAAACTTGTATTTACAATAAAGTGAGTGGGAGCACTATAGAATTTCTGATAAGTATATGTGGATGACATATTGTTGATCAGAAATAATGTAGGATTTCTAGAAAGCATAAATGGTTGTTTGAAAAGTGATTTTCAATGGAAGACCTGGATAAAGCTACCCAATTGTTGAGCGTCAACATCTATAGAGATAGATCAAGATGCTTGATGATACTTTCAATGAGTACATACCTTGACGATATTTTGAAAGAGTTCAAAATGGATCAGTCAGAGAAATAGTTCTCGTCTGATTTGTAAGTTGTGAAGTTGAGTGAGACTCAAAGCTTGACAACGGCAGAAGAAAGAGAAAGGACGAACGTCATCCCCTATGCCTTAGCCATAGGCTCTATATAGTATGCCATGCTGTGTACCGCACTTGTGTGTGCCTTGCCATGAGTCCGTTAAGGGGTACAAGAGTGATCCAGGAGTGGATCACTGGACAACGGTCAAACATTATCCTTAGTGACTAAAAGACTAAAGGAATTGTTTCTCGATTATGGAGGTGATAAAGGGTTCGTCATAAGGAGTTGCGTCGATGCAAGATTTAGCACTAATCCGGATGACTCGTAGTAGCAATCTTGATACGTATAGTTGAGCAGCCATTTGGAATAGTACCAAGTGTAGTGTGGTATCATTGTTTACAGTTTGACATAGAGATTTGCAAAGTACACATAGATCTGAATGTTGAAGACCTGTTAACAATAAGACCTCTCTCACATGCAAAAGCATGATCGAGCCCCAGAACTCATTGGGTGTTAGATTCATAACAATGCGAATCACATGGTGATGTGAACTAGATTATTGACTCTAGTGCAAGTGGGAGACTGTTGGAAATATGCCCTAGAGGCAATAATAAATTAGTTATTATCATATTTCCTTGTTCATGATAATCGTTTATTATCCATGCTATAATTGTATTGATCGGAGACTTAGATGCATGTGTGGATACATAGACAAAATCATGTCCCTAGTATGCCTCTAATAGACTAGCTCGTTGATCAAAAGATGGTTAAGGTTTCCTAGCCATGGACATGAGATGTCATTTAATAATGGGATCACATCATTAGGAGAATGATGTGATGGACAGGACCCAAACTACAAAACGTAGCATATGATCATGTCAGTTTATTGCTGCTATTTTCTGCATGTCAAGTATGTGTTCCTATGACCATGAGATCATGCAACTCACGGACATTGGAGGAGTGCCTTGTGTGTATCAAACGTTGCAATGTAACTGGGTGACTATAAAGGTGCTCTACAGGTATCTCCGAGGGTGTCTGTTGAGTTGGCATGGACCGAGACTGGGATTTGTTACTTCGTGTAACGGAGAGGTATCTGAGGGCCCACTCGGTAATACAACATCACAATGAGCCTTGCAAGAGAAGTTACTAATTGTTAGTTGCGCGATCTTGTATTACGGGATGAGTAAAGAGACTTTCCAGTAACGAGGTTGAACAAGGTATGGAGATATCGAAGATCGAATCTCGGGCAAGTAACATACCGAGGAACAAAGGGAACATCATACGGGATTAACTGAATCCTTCACATAGAGGTTTGACCCATAAAGATCTTCATAGAATATGTAGGAGCCAATGTGGACATCCAGGTCCCGCCATTGGTTATTGACCATAGAGGTGTCTCGGTCGTGTCTACATAGTTCTCGTACCCACACGGTCTGCACACTTAAGGTTTGGTGACGTTTCGGTAATATAAAGTTATGAATGATGAGATCCCGGACGTCACGAGGAGTTCCGAAATGGTCCGGAAATGAAGATTGATATATAGGAAGGTGGTATTTGGACTCCGAAAAGATTTCGGGCACTTTCGGTAGTGTACCGGGAGTGACGAATGGATCCCGGGGGTCCACCAGTGGGGCCAACCCACCCCATGGGCCAAAGTGGTGACCCACCCGCCCCTAGTGGGATGATGGGGTCGGCCAAGGTGGCCTAGGCGCAAGTGAAGAGAGGCCCAAACCTAATTGGGGTGGAGTCTTCCCCAAGTTCCACCTCTCGTGTGAGAGGTGGACTCTCAGGTGGAGGAGGACTCTCCCTCCACCAGGTTCGGCCGAACCAAAAGGAGAGCCCTCCTTTGGGCGCAGCCTCCTCTCCCCTCCTCCTATATATATATGACTGGTTTTAGGGTTTTTTGGACAAGGATTTTCAGCCACGTCTAAACCCTACCTCTAGATCAAGTTCCTCCAAACTAGACTAGTTCGACAGTGCTTAGGCGAAGCCCTGCCGGAACAGCTCCACCACCATCGCCGGAGCGCCGTCACGCTGCCGGCGAACTCTTCTACCTCTCCGCTCTCTTGCTGGATCAAGACGGCGGAGATCGTCATCAAGCTGTACGTGTGCTGAACGCGGAGGTGTCGTCCGTTCGGCGCTAGATCGGAAGGATCGTGATCACGTTCGTGGGACGGATCATCATCAACCATGTTTCTTAACGCTTCCCGCTTAGCGATCTACAAGGGTATGTAGATCCACTCTCCCTCTCGTAGATGCTCATCACCATGGATAGATCTGCGTGTGCGTAGGAAAAATTTTGTTTCCCATGCGACGTTCCCCAACAGTTAGATAGTTTAAATTTTAGTTAGTTTAAATCAGAGTTAGTGTAGATTTTGTTTTAGTTTTCATTAGGTTCTGTTGTTTCAATATTGGGTGATTTACTTGTTGTTAAAAAATATATTTTTTTGTTTAGCTTATACTTTATTGTTATAGGAAATGTTATTCTTGTCATTAGGTATAGTTTTATACAACAATTTAGTTTTACTTTTCACAAACATTCTAGGAGTTTTAATTCTGTTTTCTAAATAAAGAATTTTAGTAATTCTTTTCTGTTAAGAAATGTTGTGTGAATAAATAGTTTTAGTTTACTTCATACCCTATTGTTAGAGGAAACTATAACCTATCTTATTAAGTAGTGTTTTATAAAACAAATTAACTTTAGTAGCATTTCTTTCACAAAAGTTTTAGTGGATTTAATTCTGTTAATAATAAAATTTGTATTATTCTTTTTTCTGTTAGCTATTGTTTTGATAAAAAAATAGTTTTTGCCTTATTTTGTAGTAGTAGTAGTTTTGACACTAAAAATTTATGAGTCAAACTTTTGTCTTGATTTCTTTCTCTTGATTGTTACTATTGAATTGTTTTAGTACTGTTATTTTAACCTTGCTGATTGTGTGTGTGGTATTATTGGTTGTATGCTTATTGAGTGCTCTTGTTTGATTCGTTAGATCACCCGGAGTGTGAGGCTTGTTACCTAGAGTCACTCGAGTACGAAGATCGTCAACCAAGCAAGTCACTTTGATCATTTTTTATGTTTTAATGCATTAGATCTACCATCTCCCCATTTGTATGCCAAGTAGGTAATTTGGAAATTTTGGTTACTTGATGTAGTATCATGTGGTAGGCACCCCTCAACCCTTTGACACTTTGGCCCCGGGAAACGTTAAATTAATTCTGCTATGCTATTAGTAGACGGGGTTGGTGGTGTGATTCTTGAGAGTTGTGAGATAATAACTTCAAGACCTACTATGATGATCAAGAATTCAAGACTTCCAAGTTTTCAACATACCTCTGGGTGGATGATGGTTGAACGGCGACCTGGAGAAACCAGTGGTTAGCCTAGGTGTTGTTGGGGATGTGTCAGTATACACGCGGAAAGGTCCACTCAGGCACAAAGAGATGGATGGATGTTTCAAGACCCAAGGCTGACCTGCACAGCCACAAGCCATTATGGGCTCTGGCTTGGTTGGATAGTGTGGTGACCCTGGACAGGCGGTGCTACGAGATGTAGAAGAACGGTAGGAAAGGATGGGCACCGATAGAGTCTCAGGGAAACCCTTTAGAAGACCATGTTTTGGTCATCCGTTTCTCAAACACCCTGAAGTGCGAGAAATCCAACGGAGGCGACCAAATCTTGTGGGGAACGTGTGCAAAACTCTGCAGAGTACTCAAACCTAATCGATTAGCCGTGTCCATGGTCATGGACGACTTGAGCCAAAGGAACTGAAAACTTCTGGAATTCTCAACACAATTAATATGATGATGTGGGTATTAATAACTTGGGTATGAGAATTGGTTGGTGGAACCTTCTCATTAATCAACCAACTTAGTAATAATTTTTGCTTAGCCCTCTCTTGATGTAGGAAAAATTGGCTTTACGCAAAAACTTACTACCCCACCTGCCATATATGCATGTAGATTAGTTGATTATTTTTTTCACCCCTCCCTTGTGTGACTTTGCTGGCATATTCAATATGCTGACCTACACGGCTGCAACGTATCATGTTGCAGAGTACTTTTCCGACCAGGAGTGAGGATACGCTCTACGCTCGGTGAGATGCCCTTGGAGTCAGATGGACTCAACTACCTTTGAAGCTTCCGCAAGATTTAGTTATTCTCATGAGTTGGCCTTCAGCCACTTTATTGTAATCCTTATTGTAATAAATGACTCGATATGAGATTTCAATTAATTAATGCTATGTGATTTCCCTTTGATATATACATTGATGTACCGTGTGTGTACGAGCATGATCATGGGATGGTACGGAAACACCAGAGATTCGACCTTTCAGGTCAGGTCGCTACAGAAATGGTATCAGAGCACACGCTGACCGTAGGACGTAACCTCTAGGATTGGAAAAGCCTTTGGATCATTCTTTTTCCTTTGTTTTACAAATTCGTATATTCTCATCTGCTCATTTCTGACTTCTCTCCGATGAACTTCAACATTTTTTAGATGGCCACCTTCACCCCCGTTCTCTTCATGGAGTTCTGCCAGCCTGACGCGACCATGCCTTTTGGCAAGGAGCTGACACAGATCGTCAAGGACGTGAAGATTGCCCTGCCAACCATCACCAGGATTGCGACCACGTCTTTTCCACAAGACGCTCGCTATAGGATCGAAGTGCATATGTCCGGAAGGACTTTTGGATACATCACAGAGCCCATCAATTTCAAGTTTGTGGCACCCAGCTGGATTCTTGGGAGAGACATGGTGATTCACCATGCCCTCGGACGTATTCAGGAGGAATACAGGGGTGGTCCTATTTCACGAGACCTCAGCATGGTTTGTCGCAGGGATGTCAATGGAAATATCATCACCAACCCCACTGGAGACTCCACCATTTCCTATATCCAGACTTTGGAGACTCATGTCAGGGCTCTAGAGCTTCGGGTACGTGCAGACACGAAGACGCTCAAGAATCTGATGAACCGCGAGCTGGACCTTGAAGCTGACATACGGGAAGCCAATTACGAACATGAGCATGAAGTGAAGGACTTCCTGGAGAGGATTGAGAAGCTGAATACTCGCATCGCAACTCTGGAGGAACAGCTGGACATGGGGGGAAATCTTCACCCCGAAGGAGACATGGCTCCCTTCATCAGCTGCGATGATGACTATGAGGAGAGCACCACCGGAGGACCCACGACCATGCACTTTTGAGGAGAACTTTAGTCATGCCCCATGTATCTTTCATTTTCAACATTAAAGCGTAGGTCGATGCTTAGTTTGAATTGAGACTTGTATCCCGATGTTTGAACCTTTAGTTGAATAAATGAATGAGTGTTTTGGTGTGACATGATTGTGCATTACATATTGGGTAGTGAACTTTCTTTTAGGCCATTGTTCTATTCTAATTCTCATCCCTCTGAAAACAGCAAGATGCCTCCCCGACGTGAGCCCGACTTCACCTTCCCGCCGGAACTCACGCAACTCCTCCAGCAGCAGAATTCCCTAATGCAGCTATTGCTCCAGAACCAGACCAACAACAACAACAACCACCCTCCACCTCAGGCTGACAACCTCACCCGTTTTCTGAGGTTGAACCCTCCAACTTTCTCCAGCAGCACTGAGCCCATTGTGGCAGATGACTGGCTCCGTAAGATGGAGAGGGAACTCATCACCGCTGGATGCACTGAAGCTGAGAAGGTGCACTTTGCCGCACATCAACTTGAAGGACCAGTAGCTTCATGGTGGGAGAACTACACCACCACATATCCTATTGCTGGTCTGACTTGGGAGCAGTTCAAGCTTGCTTTCCGCACCGCTCATGTTTCAGCTGGAGCCATGAGTCTAAAGAAGCGTGAGTTTCGCAACTTGCGCCAGGGAAATCGCTCGGTGGGCCAATATGTGGACGAATTCAGCATGTTGGCCTGTTATGCACCAGGAGATGTGGCCAATGATGCGGCCAAGTAGGAGAAGTTTCTGGAAGGACTCAACGATGAGTTGAGCATGCAGCTGGTGGTGGCAACCTTCAACAACTACCAAGAGCTGGTAGACAAGGCCCTCATCTTGGAGGGAAAACAACAGCAAATTGAGAACCGCAAGAGGAAGTATGGACAGGGGAAGTTTAACTCTAGAGCTCAACAGAAGCCCCGCTACTCCCCGTACTCAGGGAATACCAGATCAGGGACCGGTAAGTTTGGAGGGCACACTCATGTCGTTCACAACCATGGAGGAAATGGGAATATTCGTCCCAACAATGGCAACTTCAAAAATGGCAATGGGAATGGAAACAACAACCAGCACCGTCATGGTCCCACTCAGAAGGATCTGAGCCATATCACCTGCTTCAAGTGCCAGAAGATAGGGAACTATGCTACTAAATGTCCCCAGAACAAACAGGGAAATGGAAACAGCAACTCAGTAGCTAAGAAGCCCAACCCTTTTCCCTATGCTCACGTGAACCACCTTGATGTGGAGGAAGTCTATGATCAGCTCGAGACTATGGTGGGTAAGTTTTTATTGCATTCACGTCCAGTTATGGTACTTTTTGATTCCGGTGCAACTCATCATTCATATCAAGGGTAGTTGTGGGAAAGTATGGGTTGCCCACTGGAACCCTTAGTCATCCCATTAAGGTCAGTTCCCAAGGAGGCATGATGATGGCAGGGATAGCATGCCATGCTTTGGAACTCAATATAGGAAACCATGTTTTTCCCATAGACCTCATCATCTTAGAGTCACAGGGATTGGATGTAATCCTAGGCATGGATTGGATGACCAAGTATGAAGGAAACCTTGACTGCCCCAGCAAGTCTATTTTGCTCACCACCCAGAGAACAAGAGGATTAAGTATGTATCCCGACGCACATGGATGAGTGCTCGGTTAAATTCCCTCATGGGAGTTGTTCAGGAGGAAGTGCCGGTTGTACAAGACTTCCCAGATGTATTCCCGAAGGAATTACCAGGCATGCCACCAGATAGAGAGATTGAGTTCCTGATAGAGTTACTGCCAGGAACAGCCCCAATTTCCAAGAGACCCTATCGCATGCCCACAAATGATTTGGAGGAAATCAAGAAGCAGATTAAGGAGTTATTGTACAAGGGGTATATCCGCCCAAGTTCTTAACCTAGGGGAGCCCCAGTTCTTCTGGTAGAGAAGAAGGATAAAACCTTGAGGATGGTAGTCGATTATCGTGCATTGAACGAGGTGACTGTCAAGAACAAGTACCCTCTGCCGATGATTAATGACTTGTTCGATCAGCTAGTGGGAGCCAAAGTATTTTCCAAGATCGATCTTCATCAGGGTATCACCAATTGAAAATTCGTGAGCAGGATATACCCAAAACCGCTTTCACAACAAGGTATGGCTTGTATGAGTATATCGTCATGTCTTTTGGTTTGACAAATGCTCCTGCTTACTTCATGAGTTTGATGAACAAAGTATTCATGGAATACCTGGACAAGTTTGTCGTGGTGTTCATCGATGACATTTTGATATTCTCCAAGAATGAAGAAGAACACAAAGAACACTTGCGACTAGTTCTGGAGAAGCTTAGAGAGCATCAGTTATATGCCAAGTTAAGTAAATGTGAATTCTGGCTGACGGAAGTCGGATTCCTAGGACATGTTATTTCCGGAGATGGAATAGCAGTGGACCCGCTAAGGTTGAAGCCGTCACCGAGTGGAAGTCACCCACCTCAGTTAAGGAGATCCGTAGTTTCCTCGGACTTGCCAGATATTACCGGAGGTTCATTGAGAATTTCTCAAAGATTGCCAAGCCCATGACGGAGTTGTTGAAGAAAGAGTCTAAGTATATTTGGACTGAGGAATGTGAAGACAGTTTCCAGGAGTTGAAGAAACATTTGGTCACAGCCCTAGTGTTGATTTTGCCAACTATTCGGAAGGACTGCCAGGTTTATTGTGATGCTTCACGTCAAAGAATTGGAGGAGTACTCATGCAAGATGGAAAGGTTGTAGCTTATGCAACCAAACAACTACGACCTCATGAGTTGAATTATGCCACCCATGATTCGGAATTAGCAGCCGTAGTGCACGCACTCAAGACCTGGAGACATTTCCTTGTCGGAAATAGTTGTGATGTTTACACCGATCATAAGAGCCTGAAGTATATCTTCACACAGAAGGAGTTGAACCTCAGACAGAGGAGATGGCTAGACTTAATCAAGGACAATGACATGAGATTACATTATCATCCAGGGAAGGCAAATGTTGTAGTAGATGCCTTGAGTCGGAAAACTTATGTGAACACACTCACAGCAGGAGGATTACCCCAGGAGTTAGCCGATGATCTTAGAGAACTCCGGCTAGAGATAGTTCCAAGAGGATATGTTGCCACACTAGAGATCCAGTCCACTTTGACCGAAAGAATTCGTGAAGCCCAAAAGTGGGACAAGGAGATAGCTGAGATAAAGCAGAGAATGAAGGATGGTAAAGCTAAAGGCTTTCGTTAGGATGAACAAGGAACTCTGTGGTTTGAGAACCGAATCTATGTGCCCAATGATCTAGAGCTCAGGAAGTTGATACTTCAAGAAGCCCACGATTCACCTTACTCGATACACCCAGGTAACACCAAGATGTATATGCATTTGAAGGAAAGTTATTGGTGGACAGGTATGAAGAAGGATATTGCGGAAAACGTTGCAATATGTGATGTTTGTCAGCGAGTAAAGGCGGAACATCAGAAACCAGCAGGGTTACTCCTACCATTGCCGATACCCGAGTGGAAATGGGATAAGCTTGGTATGGACTTCATCACAGGATTACCTAGGACCCGTTCAGGTTATGATGCCATCTGGGTAGTGGTTGGTCGCTTGACCAAGGTGGCTCATTTCATCCTGGTGAAGACCACCAATACCAGTGCTAAGTTAGCCACGATATATATGACCAGGATCGTGTGTCTACATGGAGTTCCGAGGAGTGTCGTATCAGATAGAGGAACACAATTTACCTCAAAGTTTTGGCATCAACTACATGAAACTTTGGGTACGATGCTGGAGTTCAGTACAACTTTTCATCCGCAGACCGATGGAGAGACTGAGAGAGTCAACCAGATTCTGGAGGACATGTTGAGAGCTTGTGCACTAGACTATGGTTCTAGTTGGGATGACAACTTACCTTACGCAGAATTCTCAGACAACAACAGTTATCAGACCAATCTGAAGATGGCCCCTTTTGAAGCTTTATACGGAAGGAGGTGTAGAACACCATTGATGTGGGATGGTGTTGGCGACCGAAATTTTTTGGTCCCGATCTTATACGAGATTCTGAAGAGAAAGTCAAACTGATTCGTGACAGACTCAAGATAGCTCAATCCCGGCAGAGGAGTTATGCTGACAGCAAACGCAAGGAAGTGACGTATGAAGTGGGAGACCGAGCATATCTCCGGGTGTCCCCACTTCGAGGAATCAAGAGGTTTGGTGTTAAAGGAAAGTTAGCACCCAGATTCATAGGCCCCTAGAAAATTCGTGAACATAGAGGCGAAGTTAATACAAGCTGGAATTGCCGGAAGAATTGTCCGGAGTTCATGATGTTTTCCATGTTTCCCAGCTGAAGAAATGCCATGCTAAGATGGCTGATATTCCTTTGAGAGACACAGTGCCCCTAGAGGCCATACAACTTGACAGTGATCTGACTTACGAGGAGAAGCATGTCAGGATCCTCGAGACTGCCAACAGAGTTTCCCGTAACAGGATCATCAAGTTTTGTAAGGTTATGTGGGGTCACCAGACCGAGGAAGAAGCCACCTGGGAACGTGAAGAAGATCTTCGTAGAGACCACCCGCACCTATCTTCTAGCCAACCCGAATCTCGAGGGCGAGATTCATCTTAAGGTGGGTAGGTTTGTAACATCCCAAATTTCATTTTTTTGGAATGTAATGAAATATAGCTATGCATCATCATCATTTATTGAATGAATGGAATAGTTGAAGTATTTTTCCCTTGATATTCTGATGAGCACTTTCATTTTTTTACTATATTGGTTTCACCTATTTGAACATCTCTGGAAAAGTTCAAAGGAAGAGGGGAGTAACATGACACTCCACACCAAGGACATCTTAGTGAAATATTTGACAAATAAAACCAGGGGGTCTTCTGGAAAAAAAATTGCAAAAAGGTTTTAAAACCAAATAGGGATTTTTTGAAAATAATTATTTTTTTCAAAGTATTCAAATGATAGAGGAAAATGTTCAATAAATGGCATAAATTCTCCTGATCATTTTGATATATATTTTTCCTATGTTTTGAAATGATTTGAATGCATTAAAAGGTTTTAAACGCTCTGGAAAAATAGAAAGGAAAAATATTTAAAGCCTTTAAATACCGGTCGGCCCACCTGCTCTTTATACCGTCCTGACTTTCCTTATTAACGGCCAACCGACACTCCCGCAAACCTCTTGCTCTCGCTGACAGATGGGACCCATCTTCGCTCCCACTCACCGCGCGGTCACCTTCTTCCCTGCGTCGGAACCTCACCGGAGATCTCTCCCGCGCGGATCTCTCCCCCTGCCTTCCCCGCACCCACCCGAGCACCCTATATAAAGCCACACACCCTCCACACTCCATTCCTTCTTAAATCCCTCTCTCTCCCTCGCTGGAATGCTGCTGCACGAGCTCGCCGGAGCTCTGCCCACTCCCGAACCTCCCCACTCCACTACTTGCCGCTCCACTCCACCCCACTACCCACCGTCACCACCAATCGACGCCGGACACCCGTTGTCGTTGCTTGGACATCTCGAATGTCGCCCCCGACCACTGGAGCACCCTCCCCGACCACCTCCTGCTTCCGGCCACCGTCGACGTCACCGCAGATCACCCCGACCATCACTGTAAGCCGCCGCTCCTCCCATAGCCCTCGGATCTGTAGTGAACGCGCCAGATTAGATCATTTTAAATAAACGAATAGGTATCCTCTACTAATCAGCCTCCCACCCGCAAGCACTCCCGCGCACGCCCTCACAACCAATAGGAAGCTGCCACGTAGCCCTGTCCGTCCGTTAGGTTTTTCTTTTCTTTCCTGCTTTGTTTTAGAAAACAGAATGTGTTCTGTTTTTGTTTTTATTATATGTTTTAAAGTACTTAGAGTTTTTAGTTGATTCTTTTTGCATTAGGTCACAAAAAACTTGTTTTATGCCTGTAGTTTTAGACTTCAAATTGGAACTTTAAATTTGAATCTAAATAGATTTCCTTATATTACAAAAATTTGCTTAACTTAAGTTTAAAATTACATTTTTGAGTAATTCTTTTTGACACTACTTTGTATTAGTTAGGTTTATCATCCCGCACTGTTTGGGAAAAAATTGAAAATTTTAAATGATAGTTTTTAACAGAAACAGAATCTGTTTACTTCTTTATATAGTTAGATAGTTTAAATTTTAGTTAGGTTAAATCTAAGTTAGTATAGATTTTGTTTTAGTTTTCATTAGGTTCTGTTGTTTCAACATTTGGTGATTTACTTGATGTTAAAAAATATAATTTTTTTTAGCTTATACTTTATTGTTATAGGAAATGTTATTCTTGTCATTAGGTATAATTTTATACAACAATTTAGTTTTACTTTTCACAAACATTCTAGGAGTTTTAATTCTGTTTTCTAAATAAAGAATTTTAGTAATTCTTTTCTGTTAAGAAATGTTGTGTGAATAAATAGTTTAGTTTACTTCATACCCTATTGTTAGAGGAAACTATAACCTATCTTATTAAGTAGTGTTTTATAAAACAAATTAACTTTAGTAGCATTTCTTTCACAAAAGTTTTAGTGGATTTAATTCTGTTAATAATAAAAAAATATTATTCTTTTTTATGTTAGCTATTGTTTTGATAAAAAAAATAGTTTTTGTCTTATTTTGTAGTAGTAGTAGTTTTGACACTAAAAATTTATGAGTCAAACTTTTGTCTTGATTTCTTTCTCTTGATTGTTACTATTGAATTGTTTTAGTACTGTTATTTTAACCTTGCTGATTGTGTGTGTGTGGTATTATTGGCTGTTGCTTATTGAGTGCTCTTGTTTGATTCGTTAGATCACCCGGAGTGCGAGGCTTGTTACCTAGAGTCACTCGAGTACGAAGATCGTCAACCAGGCAAGTCACTTTGATCATGTTTTACCCATGTTGTAATGCATTAGATCTACCATCTCCCCATTTGTATGCCAAGTAGGTAACTTGGTAATTTTGGTTACTTGATGTAGTATCATGTGGTAGGCACCCCTCAACCCTTTGACCCTTTGGCCCCGAGAAACGTCAAATTAATTCTGCTATGCTATTAGTAGACGGGGTTGGTGGTGTGATTCATGAGAGTTGTGAGATAATAACTTCAAGACCTACTATGATGATCAAGACTTCAAGACTTCCAAGTTTTCAACATACCTCTGGGTGGATGATGGTTGAACGGCGCCCTGGAGAAACCAGTGGTTAGTCTAGGTGTTGCTGGGGATGTGCCAGTATACACGCGGAAAGGTCCACCTAGGCACAAAGAGATGGATGGATGTTTCAAGACCCAAGGCTTACCTGCACAGCCACAAGCCATTATGGGCTCTGGCTTGGTTGGATACTGTGATGACCCTGGACAGGCGGTGCTACGAGATGTAGAAGAACGGTAGGAAAGGATGGGCACCAACAGAGTCTCAGGGAAACCCTTTAGAAAACCATGTTTTGGTCATCCGTTTCTCAAACACTCTAAAGTGCGAGAAATCCAACGGAGGCGACCAAATCTTGGGGGGAACGTGTGCAAAACTCTGCAGAGTACTCAAACCTAATCGATTAGCCGTGTCCACGGTCATGGACGACTTGAGCCAAAGGAACTGAAAACTTGTGGAATTCTCAACACAATTAATATGATGATGTGGGTATTAATAACTTGGGTATGAGAATTGGTTGGTGGAACCTTCTCGTTAATCAACCAACTTAGTAATAATTTTTGCTTAGCCCTCTCTTGATGTAGGAAAAATTGGATTTACGCAAAACTTACTACCCCACCCGCTATATATGCATGTAGATTAGATGATTATTTTTTCACCCCTCCCTTGTGTGACTTTGCCGACATATTCAATATTCTGACCTACACGGCTGCAACGTATCATGTTGCAGAGTACTTTTCCGACCAGGAGGGAGAATACGCTCTACGCTCGATGAGATGCCCTTGGAGTCAGATGGACTCAACTACCTTTGAAGCTTCCACAAGATTTAGTTATTCTCATGAGTTGGCCTTCAGCCACTCCTTATTGTAATAAAGGATTCGATATGAGATTTCGATTAATTAATGCTATGTGATTTACCTTTGATATATACATTTATGTATCGTGTGTGTACCAGCATGATCTTGGGATGGTACGGAAACACCGGAGATTCGACCTTTCAGGTCGGGTCGCTACATAAAACCTCTGACACCAAAAACACAATAGAAGAAGCATATGAAATACGTTTTCCATGTACTAGAGCTTCTCAAGAATACAACCACAAGATCTAAAACCTCAAAAGGTTAAAATACAAATAAGAATCAAGAAAGATGATGCAAGGATGCAATGGTTTGAGCTCTTGACGAACGATACGATCAAGCTACTCACTTGAGGGCCCCCCCTTGATAGTTCGACTATCGATCCTATAACCCGGTCTCCAAACTATCACCTTGAGACTGGTAAAATAGAAAACCTATCAGGGAAAACCTTTTCCTTGCACGACGTCCACATGATCTAGATGATGACAATCTTGACTCCCTCAAGTTGGACCACCTTTCGTGATTGCGTTGGTTCGATGAAGGCTAGTTGATCGCTCCCCCATACTCCATTGTGGGTGAGTCACTCTTCAACACACCTTTACAAGTCCATTGTCACTACAATGGACGGCAAGCTACAATCATGATTTCTTCGTGATGCTTCACTTGAACTTGCACATCACGACATTGATGATGATCACCACTTGATGTCATCTTCCATGGGTTGTATCGGATCTTCCTCTCAATGCAATCCCATGGAAAAATACCTAACCCAACAAAGAACACTCACATAGACCATGGGTTAGTACACAAAGCATAATGGAAAATTCTTACCATACCATAGGATCACTTGATCCTTCTCGGTACATCTTGTACGCTTTGTGTGTTGATCAACTTGATTCACTCTTTGACTTAGTCTTGATCAACCTTGTGTCTTATCTTCTCTCTTCATAAAGATGATATCTTGAAGGTAAACATGAATGCTCACACAGTCTTCTTGTTTAAGACATGCTTGCAGTAAGCTCAACTCTAACCTGACCAATATTTGGATAACACCTTGAATACCACCTTGGTCACCATATAAACTCCTTGAAACCAATAGATGGACTTCAAGAAGTACCTACGGGCAAATCCTTACAATATAACTCAAGGCAACCATTAGTCCATAGGGATTGCCATCAATTACCAAAGATAGTACTTCCTTCACAAAGCTTCTCTCTGGATAGAAACTTTGTAAATTTACTCAGGAAGATTTACTATGCAAATGGAGTTGAATATTGTCATGTGTCATTGATTTGAGTATGCAATAGTGTCCAAAAAGTTTCAGGGGAATATGAGGGGTCTTGGTAGCACTTGCTTTGCAATGTGCCAATCTGACAAGAAAATAGAAATTGAATCTGGGCTCACATAGATTCTTGTATTGAGATGTAATTTGATGGAGGATGACAACTTGGTCATATGAAGGTACTATACAAATTTCATACCATTTGAATAAATAGAAGTGGGACATCCTTCACAATCCTCTCCACTTAACACAAAATTGGGAAACATCTTGAGGAGCATTGGCTACATTAAAATTAGATACTATTTGGTACAGAGAGGTTCTATGGGCAGGGTCATCTCTTGGTAAATTTTCAGAAATTATAAAGCAATATAAAATATACCTGCTTCACAAATTGAAAATATTCCGAGGAACAAAGATTTGATGGTGAGCTCACATTGTTTATTAAATGGGGATCAAATTTTGTGGAGAGATATGATCTTGTCATATAGAATATATGGAGAAAATTCAGCTCATTAGGAGATGCCTAGCTAGTACTTACTTCACAAAGCTTTTAGCTGAATCAAAATTTGGAAATTTGCTGAGAAAGATTTAATAGTAAAATGGATCTGAATTTCGTCATGAGGCAATGATTTGGATACAAAAGAGTGCCCAAAATTTTTGTGGGCAATCCAAAAAGTATAAATAACACTTTAATGCCTACTACACAACCTTCTTCTTGTAGAATTGTGTTGGGCCTCCAAGCGTAGAGTTTTGTAGGACAGTGGCAATTTTCCCTCAAGTGGGTGACCTAAGGTTTATCAATCCATGGGAGGTGTAGGATGAAGATGGTCTCTCTCAAACAACCCTGCAACCAAATAACAAAGAGTCTCTTGTGTCCCCAACACACCCAATACAATGGTAAATTGAATAGGTGCACTAGTTCAGCGAAGAGATGGTGATACAAGTGCAATATGGATGGTAGATATAGGTTTTTGTAATATGAAAATATAAAAACAGCAAGGTAACAAATAGTAAAAAATGAGCAAAACGTTGTATAAGTGCTTGGAAACAACGCCTAGGGTCCATACTTTCACTAGTGCAATTTTTCTCAACAACAATGACATAGTTGAATCATATGTAAATACCTCTCGTGCGACAAAGAGTTCACTCCAAAGTAAGAAATAGCGGAGAACTAATGAAGAAATTATTGTAGGGTACGAAATCACCTCAAAGTTATCTTTTATGATCAATCTTATGAGCTATCCCTATAAGTGTCATGGACAGCCCTAGAGTTTGTACTAAAATAACACCTTAAGATACACATCAACCAAAACCCTAATGTCACCAAGATACTCCAATGTCACCACAAGTACCCATGGGCTTGATTATACGATATGCATCACACAATTTCAGATTCATCATGTTCAATCCAACACAAAGAACTTCAAAGAGTGCCACAAAGTTTCTACCCAAAAGTCAAGACAAAGACGTGTGCCAACCCCTATGCATAGATTCCGAACGTCACGGAACCTGCAAGTTGATCACCAAAACATACATCAAGTGGATCAATAGAACATCCCATTGTCACCACAGATATCCCATCGAAAGACATACATCAAGTGTTCTCAAATCCTTAAAGACTCAATCCAATAAGAAAACTTCAAAGGGAGAACTCAATTCATCACAACAACATAGAGAGGGCAAAACTCCGTATGCTTCATCTATATCAATAAAGCTCGCGGTACATCTAGATCTGGCCATCTCAAGAACATGAGAGAGAGAGATCAAACACATAGCTATTGGTGCATACCCTCAGCCCCGAGGTTGAACTACTCCCTCCTCGACATGGACACCGTCGTGATGATGAAGATGGCCTCCGGTGATGGTTTTCCCCTCCGGCATGGTGCCGGAACGGGCTCTCGATTAGTTTTTTGTGGCTCTGGAGGTTTGTGGCGGTGGAACTCCCAGTCTAGGTTTCTTTTCGGAGGTTTGGGTATTTATATGAGTATTTGGAGTTGGTCCCATGTACAGAAGGTTCCAAAGGAGGTCACAAGCTCGTTAGGCGTGGCCAGGGCGTGGTTGTGCCTGGCAGGCTTGTGACTCCCTCTAGTCTCCTCTCCGGTATCTTTCCGCTCCAGTATTTTTTATATTTTCCAAAAATATTCTCTGTAAATTTTCAGCCCATTTCGAGAACTTTTATTTCTACGGAAAAACAACACCACGGTAGTTCTGCTGAAAACAACCTTAGTCCGGATTAGTTCTAATAAAATCATACCAAGATCATGTAGAATTATGGTAAACATGGCATGAATATGCCATAAATTATAGATATGTTGGAGACGTATCAGCATCCCCAAGCTTAATTCCTTCTCGTCCTCGAGTAGGTAAATGATAAAAGAAATAATTTATGAAGTGTGAATGCTAGCTTAGTGCATATATTTGATCAATTATAGTTCCAAACACTTTTTCTAGCATCATTATATATCATAAACAGTAGCTCGTCTCATAAAACTTCTCATGATGAAGTAACAAGCAATTCACAAGTTATGTATAGACCATAAAGTTTCTTGAAAACTAACGAAGTATGGTTTCACTCACCAAACAATTGTAATTCATCTTATTTTCAGGAAGGGTCTATGTAAGAGCTTTGATTTAGCAAATTCCACATACTCAACTATCATATACTCTTTCATGATTGCTAACTCTCAAAGCATATTTTTAGAGCAAATGGCATCCGTCGAACACAAAGAAAGATAGGGGCTTAAAGTTTCGCCTCCCAGCTTATATATCATATAGATAATTGTCAACAATAATGATTCATGATCAAATATATTTGAATGGCCATATATGCTTGGATCTTTCCCCAACACATGACGCTTGCCAAGAGAAAAAGGCAAAATATAGGAGGTGTTGAAGATCACCATGTCTCTTGCATAAAGGTAAGTACTAGAAAGTAAAAGATAGGCCCTTCGCAGAGGGAAGCATTGATTTGCAGAGGTGCTAGAGCTCGAGCTTTTAAAACAGAGGTGAATAATAATTTTGGGTGGTATGCTTTCATTTTCACCATAACAACCGAGAGATCTCGGTATCTTCCATGCTAGATACATTATAGGCGGTTCCAAACAGATTGGTAAAGTTTTTACTCCCCCTCCACCAATCAATCACACTCCATGATGAGCCGAATCCACAGGTACCATCCATACCAACAACATTCCTGGGGGAGTTTTGTTTAATTATTTGCATTTTTTTCTTTGATTTTGGGACTGGGAATCCCTATTACCAGCCTTTTTCTTTCTCGTGAATGACAGTGAATCAACACGTATCGTGAGAATAACCCACCTAGCATGGAAGATACTGACAGCCCCTAGTCATTATATGAGCGATTCGGGCATATAAAACAGAACATTATTTGAAGGTTTAGAGTTTGGCACATGCAAATTTACTTGGAACGGCAGGTAAATACCGCATATAGGTAGGTATGGTGGACTCATATGGAACAACTTTGGGTTTAAGGGTGTTTGGATGCACAAGTAGTATTTCTACTTGGTGCGGAATTTTTGTCTAGTATGAGGTGGAAGCAAGCACCACATGTTGGAGGATCCATAACAATATAACTTCTATGCAAATATACGGAACCATAACTCAATGGGTTGTCTTCCTTGTCCAAATTCAACTAATTTGCTAAAGTTTGAAAATAATTAATGGGTAACCACAATCATAGAAGATATCCAAGATCGTACATTTATATGTGAAATCTCTCTTCCTTCAATATGTTTTCATGAATGGTTCAAGTGACCAATGCGGTGTTTGCTAATTTACAATAAATTTTACCACCTATACTTCTTATATGTGAAGTCATTACTCCCCATGGGATAAGCATATTAAATATATATAATTTCAGATTTATGATATTCAAATCATTCAACCATTTACTCATAGGATATAAGTGAAGTGGGAGAGAAAATGACAAAACTACTCCAAAACATATAAGTGAAGATCAATGGGTAGTCAAACAATTAAGTAGATATGTGTGGACTCTCTCTCTCTGTCAATAAAGATTTTCCGATCTAAGCATTTTATTTAAAGAGCAAGCAAAGGAAAAATAGCACACATCATGTGAATGAATAACAATTTAGGCTCAACATAGGCCAACCGATAATTGTTGATGAAGAGAGGTGAGATGCATAGCATCCCCAAGCTTAGATTGTCCGGGGAAACGGAACCTATGGGATCGGAGGGACCCCTTTTAGGTTCGGCGGGGGAGAAGGCTCACGCAAAGAGCAGATCTGATGAACAACGCGTTGGGATTTTACCCAAGTTTGGGTCGCAAGGATGTGTAAAACCCTACTCCTGCTTGGTTGTATTGGATGAGTGTTTTTAGGATTCCAGCTACAGGAGCACTATGAACAGTTGCTACGCGTATGAGCTAGAAGGTCCAAAAGTCCAAAGATCGAAAAGTCATCTGCCGTATCGCCCCGAGCCTCCTTTTATACACTAGAAGGGGATCCCAACAGTGGCGTACAGTGCGTAGACAGGGTGTACATAGCTCTAGTGCTATCATACCTAACACTGATGGAGTAGGACAGGCGCATTTAATGCACCGTTAGACATCTCTGACTGTCTACGGGACGCTATGGGAGCCCGTCCCATCGGCACCGCTTAGCCCCTCCATCGTCGGCGCCGCGACACGTGCCCAGGCGGGGCGACACCTAGCCTCTGTGTTGGCGGGGTCTTGCCGGGGCTTCGCCTTTTCGGATCCTATCGGGGCTTTCGCTTGCCGGGTCCTGCCAGAGCTTTGCCTTGCCGGGGGCCTGAAGGCCATCCCAGCAGGGTCTTGCCTTTTATCTTGATTTTCCTGTACTTGTATCTAGCAGCTTCCTGCCGGGCCTCGTCGCCAGGGTGGCTACTACTGCCCGTGCACGAGTAAGGGGCACTGGAGAGCCCAAAACTCTAGTGCACCGACATAGATGCTTCAAACTGTAAGTGCATCTAGTGCCCCTTAGTGATTTTGGTGTATTGAAGACTTATAGGTTAAGGAACTAATGTGTTTGTGAGTGTACACAGGATATATAAGTTGATGAGGAGTTTGATATATTCAGAGATTATGACCCCTAAAAATGTATGTCTTCAACTGAAGACTTTGGTGAAGACTTTCTAAATAAAGAAGTTGGTGTGACCTTGAAGATGTGAACGAGGACTATGAAGCGTGAAGACTTTGTTTTCGTAGTTTCATTTCCTTTCTTTGAGTCGTAGGAAACACCGTACTATTAAAGGGGGCCGAGGTAATACTAAGAAAAAATCCAACTAATGCTCAACTCCAAAAGCCTCAACCTATCCAATCCTTCGAGTGAAGCCTTTGGAAATCTCTTATGGTTTAGTCAAGTTCTTTGGTGACAGAGACGATGTTCTTTTGGTCTCTAATAAAATTGATCTGACTGAGGAGTTAGGATTTCACCAGTGCGAATTGCCTACAAGTGAGGAACATGATAAGTCTGAGGACTTTCATAGTTAGAAATTCTAACCATTGATGTGCTTAGCGCTATCTGTCCCCAATCATCTTATCCACATAACGGTCATATCATTGGGGGCATTTATGTCTTATCATGTCAGGGTGCACCCTGGCTATAAATAGACACCCCCCAACCACTAGTTGGTTGGCTGCTCCGTGAGAGAACTAACATTTGTCATTTGAGAGCAACCCATCCTCTGAGGACTTTGAGAGAAAATCATCAATGAGGAAAAACCCAAATCCAAACCACCAAACCCAAAGTGATTAAGCATCACCAAAGAGATTGTTCATGTGTGGAACCGACGCTTGTTACTTTTGAGGACTGTGTATCCTCCAGACGGTTAGGCATCATGGTCTAGTGCATCCTGCAGTCAATTGGGGATCATGGAGTGACCTTGGTCTAGAGCATCTAACAGTCAATTGCGGATCGCGGGTGACCAGTTTGTGAGGGTTTTGGAAGTCTACCCTAAAGACTTACCACGAGTGTTGGGCGAGGACTTTGTGACCTTATCTCAAGGAGAATATGGTAAGGACTGTGTGTCCTCGGTCTGTGTATCCTCTGGTTTAGATACCAGGCTGCTCCAAACCAGATGTACGACTGTCACAGCAATTGGAAGTGGGTCATCAAACCATTGTCTTCATCGAGCTAGCTAGTTCTATTTCCTCAACCCTTTCATTTCCTCATATACCTATTGATGAAATTGATCCTGACGGTTTGAAGAATTTGACTGAAGAATTTCACAATTTCCCCACCTCAAATTCTTCAAGTTACCTTGTTCCTCACCTGCTTATCCTGTATTACTCTACTTGTAAGATGTGCATGTTTTTTCATCATGATGACTATGTTGTCGCTATGCTTCTCTTGAACTTGAGTACTTATTCTGCTACTAGTTATTCATCATATTTCAAATTTCTCAAGTTGAAATTCCTCAAGTGATGAATTTGTAAAAATCGACTATTCACTCCCCCCCCTCTAGTCGATATAACGCACTTTCAATTGGTGTCAAAGCAAGGTACTCCCTCGTTCTGTGTGATTTTGGTTTAACCACCTAGAGTTCTAGTTATGTCAACTATAGGTACAATCAAGGTTCCCGCAGGGTGTCCTACCTTCGATGGGACAGATTACCCCTACTGGAAGAAGAAGATGCGCATGCATCTTGAAGCTATTGACAACGATCTTTGGTACGTTGTGGAATGGTGTTCCCCGCATTTCTCCGACTGTTACTGCTGCTGATACGAAGAAATTCAAGCAACTTGATTCTCAAGCGAAGAATATCATTTGTGGCTATCTGACCAAAGGTCAGTATGGCAGAGTGAGTGCTTTGGAGTCTGCAAAGCTTATCTGGGATAGGCTATCCAAGGTCAACGAAGGTGTTTCCACTCAACATGACTCTCGTGTTGATGTTCTTCGCAATCTCTTCAACCTCTTCAAGAGACTCGACAATGACAAAGTTCAGCAAACTTTTGATCATCTCACTGATATCTCCAATGTGCTTCAAGCACTGGGTGCCTCTGATATCACCGACCATGAAGTGGTGAAGAAACTGCTAAGATCTCTTGATTCCTCATTCTATACACTGGCGTTGATGATTCAAGAACATGGATACTACAAGTCACTTGATCCCGCCGATATTCTTGAGAGACTCAATACTCATGAATTCCAACAAGCTGAGAAGAGAGACCTCTACGGGCCAAGCTATGGAAGATCTCGAGCTCTGAAGGCAAAAGCAATTTCCTCATTCGAAGGCGAAGATTCTGATAGTAGCCTTGGTGATCCTGAAGTACTGAGTCAGGAGCTGGCTATGCTTGTGAGGAAATTCCAGAAGTTCCCAAGGAGAGCTGGATTTGGAAAGTCATCAAAAAGTGGTTTGAGGAAATAAGATTCCTCAAATGACTTCAAGAAGAGAACTTGTCACAAATGCAAGAAATCTGGTCACTTCATCTCTGACTGTCCTCTCTGGGAAAAAGAATCAAAGAAGAAGAAGAAGAAGAAGTACAAGGATGACAGTTTTGATGACTCGAAGAGAAAGAAGAAATCTTCAAAGTCCTCATCTGCAAAGCCCTCATCTTCAAAGTCCTCAATGCACAAGAAGAATGGTTCCAGAAAGGCTCAAGATTTCATTGGCAAGGAAATGGACTCAAAAGAAGAATATGAAGAATATGAAGAAGAGGAAGAATCTGAGGTGGAATCTGAATCTGGTGTCGCTAGCCTTGCTCACGCTACTGCTTTTGTCAGTAAGTTCACCTTCAACAATGAAGAAAATGACTACTCCAACGACTGTGACATCAGCAATGATGATTACGCTCCCCCTATTGCTTCATGGCTAAAGGTTCCAAGGTACATAAGCATCAATCCTCCTCTGAATCAAGTGATGGTGAATCTGATGAATATGTGAAACCTAGCTATGACAAACTTGCCAATATTGCTACTAGGCAAGAAAGTGCACTTGAAAAGCTTCAGAAAATTCTAGACAAAAGTGATGATCTGTTGAATGAGCAAGTGGATCGGACTCAAACTCTGTCTGATGATCTCAAAAGTCTTCAAACAAAGTATGACAACCTTCAGAGTCATCGTAATGCCCTCTTAGCCGATCATGAGAAGCTTTCTTATGAATTTCTTCAAATAAAGCAAGATCTTGAGAAACTAAGGGTGTGTCATGAGGATTTCCAAAGAGAAAACGATTCCTTACTAGCTCAACAGATCAATACCGCTCAGGAAGAATTTGTTCCACCTTGTTTGAAATGCATCGAACATGAAACTGCTAATTCTTCACCTGAATGTTCAAATGCTTCTATTGCTGCAAATTATTCAACTATTCTAGTGGTCACAAATTCCTCATCTAAGGATACCACAAGTATCACTGACGAAAATGCAGGGTTGAAGGAATTGTATGTGACAGGAATGTACAAAAGTCTCAAAGGTCATCAAACCCTTTGTGATGTCCTCAAAAAGCAGATTCTGAACAGGAACCCTAGGAAAGAGGGTATTCTGTTTGAGAGGAAAATCAATGTTGATGGATCCTACTGGACTCCTGAGCAGTACCGCAAAACCTCATGCATTGCTGCAAAAGGACCTCCTGTAGATCCATCCACTCTATCTGGCTTTACTTGTGAAACTTCATATTCCTCTAATGAGTCACTTGAATGCAACTACAAATTTTTCAAAAATCAGAAAGGTGAAGTATTTGCCAGATTTGTTGGAACTAACTGCAGGAACGGTTCACATATGAAGAAAATCTAGATGCCCAAGAGCTTCTTACAAAATCTCCAAGTGAATGTCCTCATGACACTACTCATGAAGAACAGGAACCCTAGATCAAATTCCTCATGTGGACCAAAGTCTTCACTTGGACCAAATTCCTCACATGGTTAAAAATATCATTCGCGTGCTAATGCATCTGTTTTACAGGGAAAATCTAAGAGTTCTGAATGTGTGCATTATTTTTCAAATCATTATGTTCATAAGTCCTTGAAGAATTTCTCTGCTTATTCATATGAGTACTCTAACCCGCGTCTTGTAAAACGAAGCGCACTTGCTTCAATGCCTCCCTTCTCATATGGTGCTCACAGAATGATGAACTCTTTACCACCCCTCCAGATGTGGGTGGTGAGGAAATTGAACTAATTTCTTATGCAAGGTTAGGTCTCCAGATGAACTTGAAAATTTGATGAATTTGCTAGAGACCTGAGGAAATGCTTGAAAGGATGCAAGCTAATCATGTAGAAATGAATTTCTCATTTCTCATGTCCTAACACAGCGTTGCTTATTATGTTGTGTGATGAAGTTCTGTCTGATGAAATTGATGTCATATTCTTCACTCTGAAGCATATGAGTTCGTAAGTTGTGCTAATTCATCTACAGGATGAATCTCCAAAAGCTACTGAGTGGCTTCTCGACAGTGGATGCATGAACCACATGACTGGTGACAAGAATGTACTGATGAAACTGTCACTTGCTCCATCTCATTTGAAGCATATCACCTACGCTGACAAAGGAAAAAAAGCAAGGTATTGGGTCTAGGTAAGGTTGCAATCTCAAAGGACCGAACCGTGGATAAGGTGATGCTTGTTGAATCCCTCGGGTTCAACCTTATGTCTGTCACAATGCTTTGTGATCTTGATATGGTTGTCGTATTTGGAAAATATCGTTGTGTTGTCATCATGGAATCTAACATCTCCAAAGTCTTCGAAGGCTTTAGGAGAGGAGACTTGTATATTGTTGATTTCTCTACAGGTCCTCAGCCTGCTACATGCCTACTTGCAAATCCCTCAGAAGGCTGGTTGTGGCATCGACGGCTTGGACATGCTAGTATGAGGAACTTGCACACGCTTGTGAAGAAAAAGCACGTCATTGGCATTGAAGGCATCAAATTCCTCAAGGATTACCTCTCTGGTTCATGTGAGTCTGGGAAGATGACCGGATCCAAGCATCCCTCAAAGACAATCATGACCACAACTCGACCCTTTGAATTTGTTCACATGGACCTCTTTGGCCCCACTCATTACTCCACACTAACAAATTCTTCAAGTTTGTATGGCTTTCTCATTGTTGATGATTACTCTCGTTACACTTGGTTGCATATTATCATGTACAAGTATGAAGTGCAGGATGTCTTTAGACGATTTTCTTCAAGGGCCTTCATGAACTTTGACGCCAAGATCAAGCATATCAGCAGTGATAATGGGACTGAGTTCAAGAACACCAATCTTGATGAATATCTTGATGAACTTGGTATTACTCATGAGTTATCTGCCCCGTATACTCCTCAGCAGAACGGCCTCATGGCGCACAAGAATAGGACTCTTGTTGAGATGGCTCGCACCATGCTTGATGAATACAAGACCCCTCGTCGCTTCTGGCCTAAAGCAATTGATACAGCATGCCACATCATTAACAGGGTATATTTTCACAAATTCTTCAAGAAGACTTCATATGAACTTATGACTGGCAAGAAACCTAATGTAAGTTATCTCAAAGTCTTCGGTGCAAAATGCTGGATTAGAGATGCTCACCATAGTTATAAATTTGCACCTAAAGCACATAAAGGTTTTATGCTTGGTTATGGAAAGGACTCGCACACCTACAGAGTCTTCAACACCTACCACCAAAAGGTTGGTGAAACTCCAGATGTGCGGTTTGATGAAACCGATGGCTCGCAAAGAGAGCACCTTCCTTCTGTGTTAGATGAATAGTCTTATGAGGAATCCATTAAGCTGAAGGCTACTGAAGATGTAATACCCACTGAAGAAGTTATTCCAACAAATGAAGACATTCATGCTGATACACTTGAAGAAAATGGTGCTGAAGAAAATCCTCAGCCACGTCAACCTGCTCATCCAAGAGTTGCAAACGAAGTGCAGATTGAGAAAATCATTGATGGCATCAATGCACTAGTTCCCCTCACTCACGCAAGAGCTTCACATCTGACTAACTTTTGTGGGCACTTTTCTTTTGTCTCTATCATAGAGCCCACCAAAGTTGATGAAGCATTCAAGGAGCCGGAGTGGATTCAAGCTATGCAAGAGGAATTGCATCAATTCAAGCTCAACAACATGTGGGAACTTGTCAAGCAGCCAGATCCTCGCAAGCACAAAATCATAGGTAACAAGTGGATCTACCGCAACAAGCAAGATTAAAATGGCCTTGTGGTAAGAAATAAGGGTCGTCTTGTAGCTCAAGGCTACACACAGGTTGAAGGAATTGACTTTGATGAAACTTTTGCACATGTTGCTAGACTTGAAGCTATTCGCATATTGCTTGCTTATGCTAACCATCATGATATCATCTTATATCAAATGGATGTGAAAAGTGCATTCCTCAATGGTAAGCTTGAGGAAGAAGTATATGTTGCTCAACCCCCAGGTTTTGAAGACCCTAAGTATCCTGACAAAGTCTTCAGACTCAACAAGGCCCTCTATGGCCTTAAGAAAGCCCCTCGGGCGTGGTACGCCACTCTGAAGGAGTTCCACATGAAGAAAGGCTTCAAACTTAGTTCACTCGACCCAACTCTTTTCACAAAATCCTATGACCATGAACTGTTCATATGCCAAATATATGTAGACGATATTATTTTTGGCTGTATTGACAAATGTTACAGTGATGAATTCGCCTAGATGATGAGTGAAGAATATCAAATGTCTATGATGGGAGAGTTGAAATTCTTCTTAGGTCTTCAAATTCATCAGCAAGAAAATGGCATCTTCATCTCTCAAGATAAATACCTCAAGGATGTTCTAAGGAAATTCGACATGCAAGATTGCAAAGGCATCAAAACTCCAATGCCTTCAAAAGGCCACCCTCTACACTGACGAAAATGGTAAATATTTCGATCAAAAGGTATATCGGTCCATGATTGGCTCGTTATTGTATCTATGTGCATCTAGGCCAGATATTATGCTAAGTGTTTGCATGTGTGCCCAATTCCAAGAAACACCGAAGGAATCACACCATGAGGTTGTGAAACATATTCTTCGATACTTAGATCACACACCAACGCTTGGATTATGGTATCCCAAGGGCTCAAATCTTCACCTCATCGGATACTCTGATGTTGACTATGCTGGAGAACGTGTGGATCGCAAGTCAACCTCAGGCACATGTCATTTCCTCGGACGATCGTTAGTCTGTTAGTCCTTGAAGAAGTACAATTACATGTCACTATCTACTGCTGAAGATGAGTACATTGCTTCCTGTTCATGTTGCGCTCAGCTATTGTGGATGAAGCAAACCCTCAAGGACTATGGCATCAAGTTGAAGATTGTGCCCCTCTACTGCGACAACGAGAGTGCCATCAAGATTGCTTACAACCGAGTTCAGCATTCCAAGACCAAGCACATCCAGATTTTTCATCATTTTCTTCGAGATCATGTACTCAAGGGTGACATCTCCATCAACCACATCCCTACTGAAGAACAACTAGCCGATATCTTCACAAAGACCTTGGATGAAAAGAGATTTTGCAAGTTGCGGTGTGAGCTAAATATCTTAGAATCTTCGAAAGTTCTTTGAAAAAGGACACACATCCTAACACTTATGCGAAATTGATGACTTAGATGTGCAACACACAAAGTAATGTTTTTTTTTCAATTAATGAAAAATAACCCTCTAAGTATGAAGAAATTAATGAAGAATTTGATTCTCGAAACCCTACGACAATTGTACGCGGTGTCTGAAATCATCATTCTTATACGGTGGGTCATGCCACCAACCATAGTTGAAATACTTCAAAGTTGAGTTTTTCATCATTTGGCAAATTCTTAAAATTTTCAAATTCCTCAAGTTTCCAAATTCCTCAACTTTTCAAATTCTTCAAACTATGAAACTCATGTTCTTCATTGACTATATATATATATATATATATATATATATATAATCAAGTTTTCAGTGTCCTCAACAGCATTCACTTATTAGTAATTCTTCAAGTTGATTTTCATCTAAGTGAATGTGATCGGACCCGTTCCCCTCTATGCTAAACACAACCCAGTCTGTTCACAAATTCTTCATATGCGTTCTACTTTGAAACTCGTTCAAAGTCTTCACTGTGTCCTTGACAGCTGAAGAATTTGTGAACGGAAACTTAAAAAAAATTCTATCAAAAATTTCGGTGTTTCCCGCTCAAACTTTTCCGATTCCCACGACTGGATAACCCACGATCCCCCACTATTGCCGCTACTCAGAACGTGGGTGAGACATGTCGCGTGGAGAGTAAGGGTCAGGGGCAATCTTGTCCAAAATCTTTGGACATATTGGTTTTCACCTCCGCTATAAATACCCCTTCCCTTTCACTATGCTCAGTTTCTCCTCACTCCTACTCTCTCCCGAGCTCCGACCTAGCGCTGCCGCTAAAATCATCGCCGTCGGTGTGAAAGAGCTTCACTGCCTCGACCTCGCCATCGCCGTACTCGCATCGGTCACAGAAGTCTTCACCCCGCTGCCACTGTAGCTGTCTCCCTTTGCTGAGCTAGGGCGTGTGATATCCGGACTGACGAACTTCCTTGATTTCATCTCATAGTTCGCCGTGTTCTTCATCAGGGTAAATAAAATTTGTTTTTACTGCCCTTGTTTGATCTTCAAGTTTTCCTCAATTTTCTCAAAAGTGTTTATTCTTCAAGAATCTCATTCTAAAGCACCTTACATGTTCATACCCTTGATGTTTTTCCCTAAGTTATGATTTTCTTCAAGATTCCTCAATTGTGTGAATCCTCAAAATTTGCACAACTCTGGAACCTAAGACAAAGAACACTTAGTGAAACTCCTCAAGACACCCATGGTCAAATTCCTAACACTTGATGTTTTTTTGAAAAACTTCTAAGAACGCATATGACCTCTTCAAATTCCTCGCACCTATACTCTATTCATAGGTACAAACATGTCCGCTGATGAATCACTAGGTTCTCATCAACTTATCTCATTTGCAGCATTTCTTGAGGAAAAACTGTGTACATCTTCAAAATCTTCAAGAGGTCAGAATCCTCAGCCGAAGAAAATGGTTGATGGGAAGAATCCACAGAAAGGTGGAAAGAAACCTAATGTGCAAACTGCTTTTGAGATACCTGATGACTTGTATGAGGAATATTGCACGCCAGATGAAGAAATTCATGGCAAAGAAACAACAAAGCAGAGAAAGATCCGCTTATAGAAAATTGAGAGGAGATGGGAAAAGGAGTGGAAAGAATATCGCTATGTCACTCCCAAGTATATGATGAAATTTGCAGTTAAACCCCCTTGCAGCAGGCGACCCTGGGCTCCAAATCAAACAGCTGATCCCACTAGTCTGAAGACTAGTAATGACTTTCCTCATGAATGGGAAAACAGCAAGCCAAGCTGGCGAAGAAAGCAAAAGAGGTTGTGAAGAAATTCAATGAAGACTGTGTAGCTGCTGCGACTGTAGGAGCCACTGCTAGTGCTCTGAAGAAATCAGTTGTGAAGAAATCTGCTGTGAAGTCAAAGTCTTCAACTTCAAAATCATCACTTCAGATTCCTCAAGCAAAGCCTTCAAAGGCCTCAGCCCCTGGTTCAATAGCTGCTCCGTCCACTGCTGCCACCGCAAAGTCCTCAACACTTGTGCAACTTGCATCATGTCAGAGGATAGAGGGACTCTCAATTGCTTCAAGGGTCTCTACAAGTCCCTCTCCTCAAGCAAAGTCTTCAACAAGTTCTACTATGTTGAAGCTGAAGAAAACTGTTGGACGAGCTCAAAGACCAAGTCCTCACACTAGCAAAGCTATAGTGAATGTACCCTCAGGATCTGAGGATGATGATGAGATTGATGATAAAGAACTAGAAGAAATCATCAAAGAAAGTCAGCAATAGGCTGCAATAGCCAAAGGCAGCTCTGTTCCTCTTATGCTGGATCCCAAGATGATCCTCAACTTCATTGACATATGGCATGAGGATCCCAACACCCCACTTTCCTCACTGAACCTTCCTCTTGGTGTGGACCAGGTCCTCACTCACTTTATTGCCGAGGAAAAATGGAAAAGAGATCAAGCTCTGAGAGTTAAGAGGAACAGGGCTCGAAAAGAAAAAATTCTGAGGAATAATGTGATGAATTTGACTCCAAATCAACTCATCACTGTTATGTCTGAAATTCGCTGCCTCTCTGAGGAACAAGATAAATATGATGCTGAATGGAAGGGTACCAAAGTGGGATTTTTTAGGGCAGACCAAGCTGCCATTAAGGACCATAACTCAAGGGTTGCAGCTCGATCGCAACCACAAATAACTCCGGTTGAAGAATCTGCTCAGCCTGTTGAAGAAATTGCTCCCGTAGCTGAAGAAACTTAGGCCGGTGAAGAACATGCCAGGACAACCTGCACTGTTGTGCCTGAAGAAATTGCCAGGCCAGCAGAAGATTTTGCTGCGCCTAAGGAAATTGAGACCACAAGGGCGACTGCATCAGTTGCTCCTGAAGAAAATGCTCCTCCTTCACCCTCTGCAGAAACAGCAAAATCATCAAGGGTGAAGATCATCAACCTTCCTTCTGCATCAGAAGTGAAGAAGACCAAGGCTGCGGAGAAAAAGGCACTGAAAAGAAAAGCATCAACTTCAGAGTCCCCAGCAGTGAAGAAATTGAAGACACTGCCAAGTTCTTCAATAGAACCGTTTGACGCAACGCCTATCAGCTCCATGCCAGCCTATGCAATAGTGCCATTTGGTGTTGACTATGTCATCCCAAATGATGATCAAGAAGTAAAGGATCAATCTGCTGCTACCTCAGAGAAGATTGATGAAGAAATTGAAGTGGAAGCAAATGCTTCAACTCCAAAGGTATCATTGCCCCAGCCTCAGTTAACTGCTGAAGAGGCCAGCGTTGAAGAAATTGATGAGGACATGGACATTGGCAATACAACCCCTGTCATCAATGATGAATATTTGGAAGTAGCACATCCAAATTCTCCAATAACCACTCCTCTCTCACAAATTTCTCAGTCTCTAACCCAGACTGAAGAAATTCATACAGGATCTGATGACTTGGCCACCACTGCCACTGAAGAAATTCCATCTGCATCAGCTAAAGAAATTGTAGCTCCAACTGACACTGAGGAAACTGCAGTGCAAATTCCTTAGTTTGAAGAAGTTCCTCCTATACCTAAGGAGATTGTGGGCTGCTTCAAGCCAAAACTTCAGCCATAGCCAAGAATGCCACTCAAAGGCTCATAGCGCCCCAAATTCATCAAAACCAATTTCTTTAATGAACACATTTTCTTCGATGGGCCGAATCCTTATGACTCAGCTTGGACCGGTCGCACCAGATTCTGGACTGTTACACAAATGAACTATTATGCATCAGTACTGTTTGACAAGAAGAAAGTCTTCAAGCACCATCAGCTAAACAATCCCATCCTTCACACCAGTGCTCTAGTTCTTTACGATGCAGGAGCTTTTGAGTTGATTCTTTTTGTTGCTGATTGATATGCAAATTGCCCAAATTGTCATAATTTTTTCAAAAAATTTGGGATAGCAAAGGTATACGAAATATACAGATTGCTATAGACCGTTCAATTTTTGACAGATTCTATTTTTGTTGTGTTGATTGCTTATTTTGATGAAACTATGGTTAGTATCGGGGGGTTCTGTGTGGATATCTGCGATTGGAATGAAGAGCTAATTCTTCAATTATATGCCACACTGCACATCATAGGTGATGCTTCTGACATGACTCATGGGTCTTGGATTGGATGACTGGATCAACCCATTACGCTGCACCAGCCTCTGAATTGCTTCGGTCAGTCCGAGTTCCAATTCCTTCAGAAGAAGCCCATTGCTTGTTTGATGAACCTGCTCTGCCCAACCATATGCTGCACGTGCTGATGAAGCCATTGGCTCCTGGAAAACCTCAAAGGACCACCTTCCTTGTGAAGGATCTGCTCTATGTGCCCAGGACGGTTTATCGCATCCTCACCAACACCCTTTGTCCTCAAAAGGGTCACAACTCTGAAGAAGACGTTGAGGGAGTCATGAAGAACATGCTATTCAACATCATTCATGGGATTCCCATCAACTACCACGATTTCTTCATAAGGACTCTGGCCAATGCAGCATTAGCCCCATTTTAATTGAAGCCTTATGCTCTCTGGATCATGAAATTCATCAGAACAAGGTCTTCAATTCCCTTCAAGGCTGACTTACAAAATCACTTCGGCTTTTTGCCACCAATTGAATTCCTCAAGAACACAATTGCCTCAGTTGAAGGAAAAGGAAAAGAAGTCATTGATGAAGGTACTCATCCATTGGATGGTCAGTTTCGCAAAGCTGCATCTTACTCCACCAATGATGGCACTGCTACCGAGGACTCTGCTGCAAAAGCCTCAGCACAAAAGCCTCGAGAGTCTGCCCCTCGTGTGACGACAGATCATGAACTGCTCATAAGTCTTAATCGGAAGGTTGATCACAATCACAAGTGGGTGAAGCGTCAGTTTCCTTCAATTGTTCAGAACATGACTATGACGCAGAACTCTGTGAGGAAAAATTACTACTATGTACATGAAATCTTCGATCACACATGGGCCATTCTCGCACATCTCGAGACCCCTAAGGAACTCATGGACATGGACTTTCAGCAAAACTTTGACTGGTATCATCCTCCTTAGAAGAAATTCAAGAACGTTCAAGTTCCTCAGCTAGTTACGAGTTCATATTATTCATCACGCGAAACGGATGAAGCTGAGGATATTGACGACACTGAGGCAGGACCGACATCGACAAACGACCCCGACAACACTAGTGCTCCTTCCTCACTAACAAGATGAAATTCTTCAAGGGGTGTTAGTCCTCACTTTTCGTCCCTTTTGGTCTTCGATGACAAAGGAGGAGAAAATTTGAGTTAGTCTTCAAGAGGGTCTCTCTCTATATATGGGTTGTTTTTGATTAAGTTACAACTCTCGCTCTTCTGAAGCTTTTGTTGGTTGAGTTGTAAACTTAAGTCTGATGGTGGTCTGACTCTTTTGAACTGTTTTCTTGCATGCTTATTTCCTCAAGTACTTTAATACACGCATGTTGAATTACGTCAGACACCATTTTCAGCATGCATTTCAAATTCTTCATATCATATGTTCGAATGCGTGTAGGAATTACAAGATATAGGGGGAGTTCTCCATGTTTTTAACCTGCCATGTGCATCTGCAGTCCAAACCAAATTCCTCAAATATGCACATCTTCAGGGGGAGTTCTTCTATATCTTGCAATCAAATTCCTCAAACTCAGTATTTACACTTCATAGTATTATCCCCGTTGAAAACTTAACCTATTTGTCATCAATCACCAAAAAGGGGGGATTGTAAGTGCATTTAGTGCCCCTTAGTGATTTTGGTGTATTCAAGACTTATAGGCTAAGGAACAAATGTGTTTGTGAGTGTACACAGCTCTATAAGTTGCTGAGGAATTTGATATATTCGAACATTACTGACCCCTAAAAATGTATGTCTTCAACTGAAGACTTCGGTGAAGACTTTGAAAATGAGGAAGTTGGTGTAACCTTCAAGATATGAACGAGGACTATGAAGCATGAAGACTTTGTTTTCGTAGTTTCATTTCCTTTCTTTGAGTCATAGGAAATACCGTACTGTTAAAGGGGGTCAAGGTAATACTAAGGAAAATTTCCAACTGATGCTCAACTCCAAAAGCCTCAACCTATCCAATCCTTCGAGTGAAGCCTTTGGAAATCTCTTATGGTTCATTCAAGTTCTTCAGTGACAGAGACGATGTTCTTCTGGTCTCTGATGAAATTGATCTGACTAAAGAGTTAGGATTTCGCCAGTGCGAATTGCCTACAAGTGAGGAACATGATAAGCCTGAGGACTTTCATAGTTCGAAATTCCGACCATTGTTGTGCTTAGCGCCAACTGTCCCTAATCATCTTATCCACATAATGGTCATATCATTGAGGGCATTTATGTCTTATCATGTCAGGTTGCACACTGGCTATAAATAGCCACCCCCCAAAACCACTAGGTTGTTGGCTGCTCTGACAAAGAACTGACACTTGTCAGTTGAGAGTAACCCATCCTCTGAGGACTTTGAGAGAAAATCATCAGTGAGGAAAAACCCAAATCCAAACCACGAAAGCCAAAGTGATTGAGCATCACTTAAGAGATTGTTCATGTGTGGAACCGATGCTTGTTACCTTTGAGGATTGTGTTGTTGGAATCTGCCCTAGAGGCAATAATAAAATGGTTATTATTGTATTTCCATGTTCATGATAATTGTCTATTGTTCATGCTATAATTGTATTAACCGGAAACCGTAATACATGTGTGAATACATAGACCACAACATGTCCCTAGTGAGCCTCTAGTTGGCTAGCTCGTTGATCAATAGATGGTCACGGTTTCATGAACATGGACATTGGATGTGGTTGATAACGGGATCACCTCATTAGGAGAATGATGTGATGGGCAAGACCCAATCCTAAGCATAGCACAAGATCGTGTAGTTCGTCTGCTAAAGCTTTTCTAAATATCAAGTATCATTTCCTTAGACCATGAGATTGTGCAACTCGCAGATACCATAGGAATACTTTGGGTGTGCCAAACATCACAAAATAACTGGGTGGCTACAAAGGTATACTATGGGCATCCCCGAAAGTATCTGTTGGGTTGGCACGAATAGAGATTGGGATTTGTCACTCCGTGCGAGGGAGAGGTATCTCTGGGCCCACTCGGTAAGACATCATCATAATGAGCTCAATGTGACTAAGGAGTTAGCCATGGGATGATTTTTTGCGGAACGAGAAAAGAAACTTGCCGATAACGAGATTGAACAAGGTATAGGGATACCGACGATCGAATATCGGGCAAGTAACATATTGGTAGACAAAGGGAATTGTATATGAGATTGATTGAATCCCCGACATCGTGGTTCATCCGATGAGATCATCGTGGAGCATCTGGGAACCAACATGGGTATCCAGATCCCGTTGTTGGTTATTGACCGGAGAGGTGTCTTGGTCATGTCTACGTGCCTCCCGAACCCATAGGGTCTACACACTTAAGGTTCGATGACGCTAGGGTTATAGGGAAATTATGTATGTGGTTACCGAAGGTTGTTCGGTTTCCCATATGAGATCCCGGACGTCACGAGTAGTTCCGGAATGGTCCGTAGGTAAAGATTCATATATAGGAAGTGAGGTTTTGGCCACCTGAAGTGTTTCGGGCACCGCCGGTAATGTACCGGGACCACCGGAAGGGTTCCGGAGGTCCACCGGGAGGGGCCACCAGCCCCCGGAGGCTACATGGGCCATGAGTGGGAGGGAACCAGCCCCTAGGTGGGCTGGTGCATCTCCCACCTGTCCCAAGGCGCAGCAAAGGAGAGAGGGGGCAAACCCTAGCCCAGATGGGCCCTAGGCCCACCCTAGGGCGCCTAGGGCTGTCACACCACCTCTCCCCTCTCTTGGCCGCCGCCCCAAGTCCCATCTAGGGCCGGCCGCAGCCCTAGGGTGGGAACCCTAGGGGCTGCGCCCTCCCTCCTCATCCTCCTATATATAGTGGGGGTTTTGAGGGCTGCCAACACACAAGTTTCTCTCTCTCTCGGCGCAGCCCTACCCCTCCTCCTCGTCGTCCTCCGTAGTGCTTGGCGAAGCCCTACCGGAGTACCACGCAGCTCCACCGTCACCACGCTTTCGTGCCGCCGGAGCTCTCCCTCAACCTCTCCTTCCACCTTGCTGGATCAAGTCGTAGGAGACGACACCAGGCTGCACGTGTGTTAAACACGGAGGCGCCGTTGTTCGGCATTTAGATCGGAATCCACCACGATATGAATCTGTGCGAGTACGACTCCACCAACCGCGTTCTAGTAACGCTTCCACTTTGCGATCGTCAAAGGTCTGAAGATGCACCCCCCCTTTTGCTCGTTGTTGGTTTCTCCATAGATTGATCTTGGTGACACACAGAATTTTTTTGATTTACTACTACATCTACCAAAAGTGGTATCAGAGCTAGGTATATGCATAGAATCTATGCATGAGTAGAACACAAGTTGTTGTGGGCGTTGATTTTGTCAATTTGCTTGCCGTTACTAGTCTTAATTTGATTCGGCGGTATTGTGGGATGAAGCGGCCTGGACCGACTTTACACGTACGCTTACGCGAGACTGGTTCCGCCGCCTGACATCCACTTGTTGCATAAGGTGGCTAGCGGGTGTCTGTCTCTCCCACTCTAGTCAGATCGGATTCGATGAAGAGGGTCCTTATGAAGGGTAAATAGCAATTGGCATATCACGTTGTGGTTTTTGCGTAGGTAAGAAACGTTCTTGCTAGAAACCTGTAGCAGCCACATAAAAACGTGCAACAACAATTAGAGGACGTCTAAGTTGTTCTTGCAGCATATGTCGTGTGATGTGATATGGCCAAAAGAATGTGATGTGATATATGTGATGTATGAGATTGATCTGTTCTTGTAATAGGATTCACGACTTGCATGTCGATGAGTATGACAACCGACAGGAGCCATAGGAGTCTTCTTAATTTATTGTATGACCTGCGTGTCAATCATAAATGCCATGTAATTACTTTAGTTTATTGCTAACCGTTAGCCATAGTAGTAGAGGTAATAGTTGGCGAGACAACTTCATGAAGACACGATGATGGAGATCATGATGATAGAGATCATGGTGTCGTGTCGGTGACAATGATGATCATGGTGCCCCGAAGATGGAGATCAAAGCAGCAAGATGATATTGGCCATATCATGCCACTATTTGATTGCATGTGATGTTTATCATGTTTTACATCTTATTTGCTTAGAACGACGGTAGCTTAAATAAGATGATCTCTCACTAAAATTTCAACAAATGTGTTCACCCTAACTATGCACCGTTGCTAAGGTTCATTGTTCCGAAGCACCACGTGATGATCGGGTGTGATAGATTCTAACATTCGCATACAACGGGTGTAAGCCAGATTTACACACGCAATACCCTTAGGTTGATTTGGCGAGCCTAGCATGTACAAACATGGCCTCGGAATATGGGAGACCGAAAGATCGAACATGAGTCGTATAGAAGATACAATCAACATGGAGATGTTCACCATTGATGACTAGTCCATCTCATGTGATGATTGGACACGGGCTAGTTGACGTGGATCATGTGTCACTTGGATGACTACAGAGATGTCTAACTAAGTGGGAGTTCATTAAATAATTTTATTATGTGAACTTAATTATCATGAATTTAGTCTAAAATTGTATTTACAATCTATATTGTAGATCCAATAGCCCACGCTAATGTTGCCCTCAACTTCAACGCGTTCCTAGAGAACACCAAGTTGAAAGACGATGGAAGCAACTATATGGACTAGGTCCGTAGCTTGAGGATCATCCTCATAGCTTCCAAGAAATTATATGTCCTTGATGCACCGCTAGGTGACGCACCCATTTTTTCAGCAACTCAAGACGTTATGAACGCCTGGTAGTCGCGTTGTGATGATTACTCCCTGGTTTAGTGTGGCATGCTTTACAGTTTAGAACCAGGGCTCCAAAAGCATTTTGAGCAACACAGATCATATGAGATGTTCCAAGAGGTGAGAACGGTTTTCCAAGCTCATGCCCGGGTCGAGAGATATGATGTCTCCGACAAGTTCTTCAGTTGTAAGATGGAGGAGAATAGTTCTGTCAGCAAGCACATACTCAAAATGTCTAGGTTGCACAACCGCTTGTCTCAGCTAGGAGTTAATCTTCCGGATGACTCGGTTATTGACGGAATCCTCCAATTGCTCCCACCTAGCTACAAGAGCTTTGTGATGAACTACAACATGCAAGGGATGGAGAAGTCCATTCCTGAGTTGTACTCGATGCTGAAATCAGCAGAGATCGAGATCAAAAAGGAGCATCGAGTGTTGATGGTCAATAAGCCCACTAGTTTCAAGAAAGGCAAGGGTAAGAAGAACTTCAAGAAGGATGGCAAAGCAGTTGACACTCCCGGTAAGCAGGTTGCCAGGAAGAAGAATAAGAATGGACCCAAGCCTAAGACTGAGTGCATTTATTGCAAGGGTACCGGTCACTAGAAGCGGAACTGCCCCAAGTACTTAGCGGATAAGAAGGCCGGCAACGTTAAAGGCATATGTGATATACTTGTTATTTATGTGTACCTTACCAACGCTCATAGTAGCTCCTGGGTATTTGATACCGGTGCTGTTGCTCACATTTGTAACTCCAAGTAGGAGCTGCGGAATAAGAGGAGACTAGCGAAGGACGAGGTGACGATGCGTGTCGGGAATGGTTCCAAGGTCGATGTGATCGTCCTCGGCACGCTACCTCTACATCTACCTTCGGGATTAGTTTTAAACCTTAATAATTGTTATATAGTACCAGCTTTGAGCATGAACATTGTATCTGTATCTCGTTTGATGTGAGATGGCTACTCATTTAAATCCGAGAATAATGGTTGTTCTATTTATATGAGAGAAATGTTTTATGGTCATGCCCCGCTGGTCAATGGTTTATTTTTGATAAATCTCGAACGTGATGTTACACATGTTCATAGTGTGAGTACCAAAAGATGTAAGATTGGTAACAATAGTCCAACTTACATGTGGCACTGCCGCCTTGGTCATATTGGTGTCAAACGCATGAAGAAACTCGGTGTTGATGGACTTTTGGAGTCTCTTGATTTTGAATCATTTGACACCTGCGAACCATGCCTCATGGGCAAGATGACCAAGAATCTGTTCTCCGGAACAATAGAGCGAGCAACTAACTTGTTGGAGATAATACATACCGATGTATGTGATCCAATGAGCGTTGAGGCTCGCGGTGGCTACCGTTATGTTCTCACCCTCACCGATGACTTAAGCAGATATGGGTATGTCTACCTAATGAAACACAAGTCTAAAACCTTTGAAAAGTTCAAGGAATTTCAGAGTGAGGTAGAGAATCGACGTGACAGGAAAATAAAGTGCCTACAATCTGATTGTGGCAGAGAATATTTGAGTCACGAGTTTGGCACGCACCTAAGGAAATGTGGAATTGTTTCACAACCTACGCCGCCTGGCACACCTTAGCGAAACGGTGTGTCTGAATATCATAATCGCACTCTATTGGATATGTGTGATCTATGATGTCTCTTACCGACTTACCGCTATCATTTTGGGGATATGCATTAGAGACTGCCGCATTCACTTTAAATAGGGCACCGTCTAAATCCGTTGAGACGACATTGTATGAATTATGGTTTGGAAAGAAACCTACGCTGTTGTTTCTGAAAGTTTGGGGATGCGATGCTTATGTGAAGAAACTTCAACCTGAGAAGCTCAAACCCAAAGCGGAAAGGTGCGTCTTCCTAGGATACCCCAAAGAAATTGTTGGGTATACCTTCTATCTTAGATCCAAAGGCAAAGTCTTTGTTGCCAAGAATGCATCCTTTCTAGAGAAAGAGTTTCTCTCGAAAGAAGTAAGTGAGAGGAAAATAGAACTTGATGAGGTAATTGTACCTCCACTCGAACCGAGAGTAGCGCAACATGAGGAAGTTGTTTCTATGGAGCCTGCACCGGCTAGAGAGGGAGTTAATGATGATGATCATGAAACTTCAGATCAAGTTGCTATTGAACCTCGAAGGTCCGCAAGGACACGTTCCGCACTAGAGTGGTACGGCAACCCTTTCCTGGAGATCATGTTGTTGGATAACGGTGAACCTTCGAACTATGAAGAAGCGATGGCGGGCCCAAATTCCAACAAATGGCTTGAAGCCATGAAATCCGAGATAGGATCATGTATGAGAACAAAGTATGGACTTTGGTGGACTTGCCCGATGATAAGCGAGCCATAGAAAATAAATGGATCTTTAAGAAGAAGACTGACGCGGAGGGTAATGTGACCGTCTATAAGGCTCGGCTTGTCGCTAAGGGTTATCGACAAGTTCAAGGAGTTGACTACGATGAGACTTTCTCACCCATAGCAATGTTGAAGTCCGTCTGAATCATGTTAGCAATTGCTGCATTTTATGATTATGAGATCTGGCAAATGGATGTCAAAACGTCATTCCTTAATGGTTTCCTTAAGGAAGAATTGTATATGATGCAGACGGAAGGTTTTTTTGATCCTAAAGATGCTAACAAAGTATGCAAGCTTTAGCGCTCCATCTATGGGCTGGTGCAAGCATCTCGGAGTTGGAACATTCGCTTTAATGAGGTGATTACAACATTTGGGTTTATACAGGTTTATGGAGAACCCTGTATTTACAAGAAAGTGAGTGGGAGCTCTGTAGCATTTCTCATATTATATGTGGATGACATATTGTTGATGGGAAATAATATAGAACTTTTGGAAAGCATAAAGGCCTACTTGAATAAGTGTATTTCAATGAAGGACCTTGGAGAAGCTGCTTACATATTAGGCATCAAGATCTATAGAGATAGATCGAGACGCCTCATAGGTCTTTCACAAAGCACATACCTTGACAAGATATTGAAGAAGTTCAAAATGGATCAGTCCAAGAAGGGGTTCTTGCCTGTGTTATAGGGTGTGAGATTGAGTACGACTAAGTGCCCGACCACGGCAGAGGATAGAGAAAAGATGAGTGTCATCCCCTATGCTTCAGCCATAGGCTCTATTATGTATGACATGTTGGGTACCAGACCTGATGTGAACCTTGCCATAAGTTTGGTAGGGAGGTACCAAAGTGATCCCGGAGTGGAACACTGGACATCGGTCAAGAATATCCTGAAGTACCTGAAAAGGACCAAGGACATGTTTCTCGTATATGGAGGTGCCGAAGAGCTTGTCGTAAACGGTTATGTCGATGCTAGCTTCGACACAGATCCAGATGACTCCAAGTCACAAACCGGATACGTGTATATTTTGAACGAAGGGGCAGTCAGCTGGTGCAGCAGCAAGCAAAACGTCATGGCGGCATCTACATGTGAAGCAGAGTACATAGCTGCTTCGGAAGCAGCAAAGGAAGGAGTCTGGATGAAGGAGTTCATCACCGACCTAGGAGTGATTCCTAGCGCGTCAGGCCCGATGACTCTATTCTGTGACAACACTCGAGCTATTGCCCTTGCCAAGGAGCCCTGGTTTCACAAGAAGACAAGACACATCAAACGCCGCTTTAACTCCATTTGTGATTACATTCAGGAAGGAGATAAAGATATTTGTAAAGTACATACGGATATGAATGTCGCAGATCCGTTGACTAAACCTCTCTCACGAGCAAAACATTATCAATACCAGAACTCTATGCGTGTTCGATACATCACAATGTAACTAGATTATTGACTCTAGTGCAAGTGCGAGACTATTGAAAATATGACCTAGAGGCAATAATAAAATGGTTATTATTGTATTTCCTTGTTCATGATAATTGTCTATTTTTCATGCTATAATTGTATTAACCGGAAACCATAATACATGTGTGAATACATAGACCACAACATGTCCCTAGTGAGCCTCTAGTTGGCTAGCTCGTTGATCAATAGATGGTCACGGTTTCATGACCATGGACATTGGATGTCGTTTATAACGGGATCACATCATTAGGAGAATGATGTGATGGACAAGACCCAATCCTAAGCAAAGCACAAGATCATGTAGTTCGTCTGCTAAAGTTTTTCTAAATGTCAAGTATCATTTCCTTAGACCATGAGATTGTGAAACTCCCGGGTACCGTAGGAATACTTTGGGTGTGCCAAACGTCACAATGTAATTGGGTGTTTATAAAGTTATACTACGGGTATCCCCAAAAGTATCTGTTGGGTTGGCACAAATCAAGACTGGGATTTGTCACTCCGTGTGACGGAGAGGTATCTCTAGGCCCACTCGATAAGGCATCATCATATGAGCTCAATGTGACTAATGAGTTAGACACGAGATGATACATTGTGGAACGATTAAAGACACTTGCCAGTAACGAGATTGAACAAGGTATAGGGATACCGACGATCGAATCTCGGGCAAGTATCATACCGGTAGACAAAGGGAATTATATACGGGATTGATTGAATCCCCGACATCCTGGTTCATCCGATGAGATAATCGTGGAGCATGTGGGAGCCAACATGGGCATCCAGATCCCTCTATTCGTTATTTACCAGAGAGGTGTCTTGGTCATGTCTACGTGCCTCCCGAACCCGTAGGGTCTACACACTTAAGGTTCGATGCCGCTAGGGTTATAGGGAAATTATGTACATGGTTACCGAAGGTTGTTTGGAGTCCTAGATGAGATCCTGGACATCACGAGGAGTTCCGGAATGGTCCGGAGGTAAAGATTCATATATAGGAAGTGAGGTTTTGGCCACAGGAAGTGTTTCGGGCACCGCCGGTAATGTACCGGGACCACCGAAAGGGTTTAGGGGGTCCATCGGGAGGGGCCACCAGCCCTAGGAGGCTACATGGGCCAAGAGTGGGAGGGAACCAGACCCTAGGTCAGCTGGTGCGCCGCCCACCTAGCCCAAGGCGCAGCAAAGGAGAGAGGGGGCAAACCCTAGGCCCACCCTAGGGCGCCTAGGGCTGCCGCACGACCTCTCCTCTCCCTTGGCCGCCGCCCCAAGTCCCATCTAGGGCCGTCCGGAGCCCTAGGGTGGGAACTCTAAGGGTTGTGCCCTCCCTCCTCCTCCTCCTATATATAGTGGGGGTTTGGGGGGCTGCCAACACACAAGTTTCTCTCTCTCTCGGCGCAGCCCTACCCCTCCTCCTCCTCATCCTCTGTAGTGCTTGGTGAAGCCCTGTCGGAGTACCATGCAGCTCCATCATCACCATGCCGTCGTGCTGCCGGAGCTCTCCCTCAACCTCTCCTTCCTCCTTGCTGGATCAAGGCATAGGAGACGTCACCGGGCTGCATGTGTGTTGAAAACGGAGACGCCGTTGTTTGGCGCTTAGATCGGAATCCACCACGATCTGAGTCGCTACGAGTACTACTCCACGAACCACGTTCTAGTAACGCTTCCTCTTTGCGATCTTCAAAGGTATGAAGATGCACTCCCCCTTTTGCTCGTTGTTGGTTTCTCCATAGATTGATCTTGGTGACACGTAGGAAAAATTTTGATTTACTTCTACGTCTCCCAACATGTGTATCCTGTAGGCGGTTAGGCGTCATGGTCTAGTGCATCCTGCAGTCAATTGGGGATCATGGAGTGACCTCGGTCTAGAGTATCGAACAGTCAATTGTGGATCGTCATGTGACCAGTTTGTGAGGGTTTTGGAAGTCTGCCCTAAAGACATACCAGGAGCATTGGGAGAGGACTTTGTGACCTTAGCTCAAGGAGAATACGATAAGGACTGTGTGTCCTCTGCTTTAGATACCAGGCCGCTCCAAACTAGAGGTACGACTATCACAGCAGTTGGAACTGGGTCATGAAACCATTGTCTTCATCGAGCTACCTGGTTCTATTTCCTCAACCCTGTCATTTCCTCATATGCCTGTTGATGAAATTGATCCTTACTATTTGAAGAATTTGACTGAAGACTTTCACGATTTCCTCACCCCAAATTCTTCAAGGTACCTTGTTCCTCACTTGCTTATCATGTATCATGCTTCCTTGTAAACTGTGCATGTTTTATTTCATCATGATGACTATGTTGTCGCTATGCTTCTCATGCACTTGAATAATTATTCTGCTGCTAGTTATTCATCACATTTCAAATTCCTCAAGTGATGAATTTCTAAAAATCGCCTATTCACCCCCCCTCTAGTCGATATAACGCACTTTCAGAGACTTCTTGAAATATTTACTTCTGGTGCCTTGGGCATCCCCAAGCTTGAGCTTTTGTATCTTATTCAATCATCTCATATCCCGGTTTCACCTATTCTCAAAAACTTCATCCACACAAAACTCAAAAAGAACTCGTGAGATAGGTTAGTACACATAAGAATAAATCAACACTTCATGTACTGCCTAGACAAGTTGCATAATAATTTTCAAATATTAGGTACTGTATACTATCATTTCCCCAATTTATATCTACCAATATAGGATATTGAAACTATAGGATAAGTAGATAACAAAACTATGACAGCAATCTGTCTAAACAAAAGAGTCTGTAGAAATTTATGAAAACAGTGTACTTCTGTAACTTAAAAAATTATGAAACTTTAGGACATGCTAAAAACTTTATATGGAAATACTAACAAACTTTCCACGTTCCACTAAAATATGAAAATTGAAACACTACAGCAGAAGTTTCGGTTTTTACCCAGCACATATCAAACATGCAATTCAAGCATCCTAAAGACAATTCTTGGAACATTTTATTGAAAAACAAAACAAAATGATGTTCGAAGCAAAACTCATATTATGTGACGAATAAAAACATAGCTCCAAGTGAGATATACCGATAGTGTTGAAGACGAAAGAGGGGATGCCTTCCAGGGCATCCCCAAGCTTAGACGCTTGAGTGTTCCTTGGATGTTACCTTGGAGTGCCTTGGTAATCCCCAAGCTTAGGTTATTGTCACTCCTTATTCTCCTCATATAGGTGTCTCACCCAAAACTTGAAAACATCAATCACACAAAACTTAACGAAACTTCATGAGAAGGGTTAGTGTTGTAAAGATAAATAATTCACTTAGGTACTATCAAGACAAGATTAATAATAGTTCCCACTTGATACCTACTGTATTCCATAATTCCCACAATTTATATTACTCAATATAAGCTATAGGAACACTTGAAACAAGCAAACTATGCATGCAAAACAGAATCTGTCAAAAATAGAACAGTCTGTAAAGATCTGAATAATCACCATACTTACGGGACTCTAAAAATTCTGAAAACTTATTAAAAATAAATAAATTTGTATATAAATGTTGTGTAAAAATTTCAGAATTTTTTTGCGTGTCAGTAAAATCATATAATTCATATACTGGACGCAAAACTTTCTGTTTTTGCACAGAATCAAACAAGCAAGTATCAGCACTATCCCAAAGGCTTCACTTGCACTTTATTGAAATAAAAGACATAAAACATGATTACTACATTATATTAATCATGTGAACACACAAAAAACATAAAGTAAATATGTTGGGTTGTCTCCCAACAAGCATTTTTCTTTAATGCATGTTAGCTAGGCATGATGATTTCAATGATGCTCGTATAGGAATAGTAGTTGAAACATGCAAGAGAGCATCATGAATCTCATGACAAGCACATTTAAGTCTAACACACTTCCTATGCATAGGGATTTTGTGAGCAAACAATTTATGGGAGCAAGAATCAACTAGATAGGAAGACAAAACAAGCATGATTTTGAAACTTTCAATGCATAGAGAGGAAACATGATATTATTGCAATTCCTACAAGCATATGTTCCTCCCTCATAATAATTTTATGTAGAATCATTAAGAAAATCAACAATATAACCAAAACATAAAGCATTATTTTCATGATGCACAAGCATAGAATTTTTATTACTACCCACACAAGCAAAATTCTTCTCATGCAAAGTAGTGGGAGCAAACTCATCAAAATAACTATCATGTGACACTTGATTGACATAACCACATTGAATATTAAAATCATGATTGTAGGTTTCATGGTTTTGATTACACTTTATAGCATACATGTCATAACAACAATCATCATAGATAGGAGGCATGTCATAATCATAATAGTTTTGCTCATCAAAACTTGGGGAGATAAAAATATCTTCTTCATTAAACATAGCATCCCCAAGCTTGTGGATTTGCATATCATTAGCATCATGAATATTCAAAGAATTCATACTAACAATATTGAAATCATGCTCATCACTCAAAGATTTAGTGCGAAACATTTTAATAACTTCTTCTTCTAACACTTGAGCAAATTTTCCTTTCCATTGTTTTCACAAAGACATTAAAAAGATGAAGCATATGAGTCAACCTCAATTCCATTATTTTTTAGTTTTATTTTATAAAACCAAACTTGTGAAAAACAAGAAACTAAAATATTTAATTGCAAGATCTAAAGATATACCTTCAAGCACTCACCTCCCCGGCAACGGCGCTAGAAAAGAGCTTGATGTCTACTACACAACCTTCTTCTTATAGACTCGTGTTGGGCCTCCAAGCTCAGAGTCTTTTAGGATAGCGGCAATTTTCCCTCAAGTGGGTGACCTACGGTTTATCAATCCATGGGAGGTGTAGGATGAAGATGGTCTCTCTCAAACAACCCTGCAACCAAACAACAAAGAGTCTCTTGTGTCCCCAACACAACCAATACAATGGTAAATTATATAGGTGCACTAGTTTGGCAAAGAGATGGTGATACAAGTGCAATATGGATGGTAGATATAGGTTTTTATAATCTGAAAATATAAAAACAGCAAGGTAACAAATAGTAAACAGTGATCAAAATGTTGTATAAATGCTTGGAAACAAGGCCTAGGGTCCATACTTTCACTAGTGCAATTTCTCTCAAAAATAATGACATAGTTGAATCATATGTAAATACCTCTCGTGTGACAAATAGTTCACTCCAAAGTCACAAATAGTGGAGAACTGATAACCCACAAGTATAGGGGATCGCAACAGTTTTCGAGGGTAGAGTATTCAACCCAAATTTATTGATTCGACACAAGGGGAGGCAAAGAATATTCTCGAGTATTTGCAACTGACTTGTCAATTCAACCACACCTGTAAGACTTAATATCTGCAACAAAGTATTCAGTAGCAAAGTAGTATGGAAGTAACGGTAACGGTAGCAAAAGTAATAGTGGCAGTTATGTAGTGATTGTAACAGTAGCAACGGAGAAGTAACATAGTAAGGATCAATATGTGGAAAGCTCATAGGCAATGGATCGGTGGTGGATAATTATGTTGGATAGCATTCATCATGCAACAGTTATAACATAGGGTGACACATAACTAGCTCCAATTCATCAATGTAATGTAGGCATGTATTCCATATATAGTCATACGTGCTTATGGAAAAGAACTTTCATGACATCTTTTGTCCTACCCTCCCGTAGCAGCGGGGTCCTAATGGAAACTAATGGATATTAAGGTATCCTTTTAATAGAGAACCGGACCAAAGCATTAGCACTTAGTCAATACATGAACTCCTCAAACTACGGTAATCACCGGAAAGATTCCTAGTTATTATCACCCTGGGGGATGTGGATCATAACTCATAATAGGTGTCTACAAATTGCAAGAAAGGATCAAGAACACATATATATTCATGAAAACATAATAGGTTCAGATCTGAAATCATAGCACTCGGGCCCTAGTGACAAGCATTAAGCATAGCAAAGTCATAGCAACATCAATCTCAGAACATAGTGGATACTAGGGATCAAACCCTAACCAAACTAACTCGATTACATGATAAATCTCATCCAACCCATCACCGCCAACGATGGAATTAATCACGAACGGCGGAGAGCATCATGGAGTTGGTCATGAAGGATGGTTGGTGATGACGATGGCGTCCATTTCCCCTCTCCCGATCCCAAAACGGACTCTAGATCTGGTCTCCCGAGGAAGAACGGGAGGTGGCAGTGACTCCGTATCCTGAAACGCGATGAACTCTTCTCTCTGATTTTTTTCTCCGTGAATAGGGTTATATGGAGCTGGAGAGGAGGTCGGAGGAGCCACGAGGGCCCCAAAAGCCTGCTAGGCGTGGCCAGGGGGTGGCCGTGCCTAGCAGGCTTGTGGCCTGCAGGTGGCCCCCTCTGGCTACTTCTTGTGCTAGTATTTTTTATTAAATCCAAAAATATTCTCCGTAAATTTTCAAGACGATCCGAGAACTTTTATTTCTGCACAAAAATAACACCAAGGCAATTCTGTTGAAAACAACGTCAGTTCGGGTTAGTTCCATTCAAATCATGCAAATTAGAGTCCAAAACAAGGGCAAAAGGGTTTGGAAAAGTGGATACGATGGAGACGTATCAACTCCCGCAAGCATAACCCATTGCTTGTCCTCAAGAAATTCAGTTGATAAACTAAAAGTGATAAAGAAAAACTTTTACAAACTTTGTTTGATCTTGTTGCTGTAAATACGTCTAACTGATGTTCGGTTTTTCAGCAAATATCATGGACTAACCACGTTCACAATAACATTTAGGTCTCACGTTTACTCATATCAATGACATAATCAACTAGCGAGCAACAATAATAACTCTCAGATGACAACACTTTTTTATAAACAATCATGATACAATATGACAAAATGGTATCTCGCTAGCCCTTTCCGAGACCGCAAAACATAGATGCAGAGCACCTCTAAAGAAAAAGGACTGACTAGACAATGTAATTCATAGTGAGAGAGATCCAGTCGTGCTAATACTCAATATCAATTAACAGCAAGCATAGAAATTATGGTGGTGCTCTCTAACTGGTGCCTTTTATAAGAAGATGATGACTCAACAATAAAGTAAATGGAAAGGCCCTTCGTAGAGGGAAGCATTGATTTGCAGAGGTGCCAGACCTTGAGCTTTTAAAACAGAGAAGAGTAATGATTTTTGAGCGGCATGTTTCCATTGCTCACATAATGACCAAGGGGTTTTCAATATCTTCCATGCTAGATACATTATTGGCGGTTCAGGAGGAATGATAAAGTTTTTACTCCCCATCCACCAATCAGTCACACTCCACGAGCCGAATCCACGGGTACCGTCCATACAAACACAGGCCTAGGGGAGTTTTGCTTAGTTATATTTTTCTTTTATTTCAAGCATGGAACTGGGCATCCCGATTACTAGCCACTTTCTCGTGAATGATAGTGAATCAACACATATCGTGAGAATAACCCACCTAGCATGGAAGATACTGACAGCCCCCAGTCGCCACATGAGCGATTTGGGCATACAATATAGAATGTTTATTTGAAGGTTTATAGTTTGGCACATGCAAATTTACTTGGAACGACAGGTAAATACCGCATATAGGTAGGTATGGTGGACTCATATGAAAAAACTATGGGTATGAGGGATTGGATGCACAAGCAGTATTCCCGCTTAGTACAAGTGAAGGCTAGCAAAAGACTGGGGAGCGACCAACTAGAGAGCGACACAGTCATCAACATGCTTTATGATTAACCAACATTGAATGCAAGCATGACTAGGATATAAATCACTATGAACATAAATATCGTGGAAGCTATGTTGATTTTGTTTCCACTACATGCATGAACTTGTGCCAAGTCGAGCCACTTGAATCGTTTAGAGGAGGATACCATTCCATCATACTACATCACAACCATTTTAATATGCATGTTGGCACCCAAAACAATCCATTATCCACTCTTATCTAATTAAGCATGGCATGAATAACTATAATCTCCAATTGTCATTGCAAATATGTTTCACCCATGATGCACTAAATTCGGAATGATGAGCTAATCATATTTACAAAATCAAGATAGGTCGAGTTCATACCAGCTTTTCTCCATCTCAATCTTTTCATCAAATATCGTCATTATTGCCTTACACTTGCATGACCGAACGGTGTGTATAATAATAAGAGTGCACGTGCATTGGACTAAGCTGGAATCTGCAACCAATAACTCAAAGGAGAAGACAAGGTAACACATGCTCTCTAATAGGTAAACAATAATGCATATGAGAGCCACTAGACATTTTCCTTATGGTCTTCTCCTTACGACCCAAAGAAAGAAAAAATCAAAACAAGGACGAGAAAACTATTTACATGGGAAAGCTCCCAACAAGTAAAAGAAGAACGGAAAATATTTTTGGTTTTCCTTTTTAATGCTACAACTAAGCAACTTGAAATAAAGCTAGAACTAATTTTTTTGTATTTTTCTCAAAGTTAAATAAACACACAAGAAGAAAACAAAACAAGAAAGTAAACTACCATGGATGGTACAATGAAAGAGTATGAATAGTGGCTGCTAAGAATAAGTGTGTGAACTTGAATGTAAAGTCGATGAGAAATATGTACTCCCCCAAGCTTAGGATTTTGGCCTAAGTTGGTCTATGGCCATGGCTAGCCCTGATAATATCTGAAGTCATAGTTGGGGTTGTACTGGGCTGCGGCGGCTACCACCTGAACGACTACAGCATGAAGGCGAGCTGATTCTGCACTCCTCTCGTACTCGGCTGCCTCCTCTCTGGTTATAATGCATCTCTATTTTTCCTAAAAGTAAAAGAAGGCAGGAGCAGGATGGATAACATGGACAGCAAGTTGTCTGTCAAAAATTAGTCAGTACTCGAGAGATTGTTCGTTCCTTTCGAGAAACTGAAAATGTACCAAAGCCTCATAATCAAGAAAAGCATGTGGTAACTCAATATCATTTCCGCGTATGGGTACCCCAAGATAATTATCTAAACGAATGGCATAAATCCAACCAAATAAATCTCCATCCTTAGCATTATTATGCAACCTTCTAGCAATAATGGCTCCTAAGTTATATTGCCTTTCACCCATTACTGCACTCTTAAGAATACTAAGATCGGTTGCACAAAGGTGGCTATGCTCAACTTTACCATTAATACATCTACCTATGAATAGAGAAAAATAATGTATGGTAGGAAAGTGAATGCTCCCCATGGTAGCCTGTGTAATATTTCTAGTTTCTCCGACGGTAATGCTAGCAAGAAAATCATTGTATTCAGTTTTATGCGGATCACTATAGTTACCCCATTGTGGAATTTTTCATGCATGATTAAAACCCTCTATATCAAAAGTATATGATTTGTCATAAAGGTCAAATAGGACGGAAGGTTTATTATGATTGAGCAAAAATTCAAACCTCGGCACGAAAGAATACGTGAGTTGATAGTATTGCTTGCACTTGCCCGACATGAATTCCTCAAGGCCAGCATTTCTTGTGTATGCGTAAAATTCTTCCTTGAAACTGGTGTCACTCATGAATTGATCTGATGGCCATTAACAAGGTCGTACTTGAGCTTCCCTCGGTGGTTCAAGGTTGGGGTCACGTATCGCGAGTCTCGGGGCCTTCTTGCTCCATGATCCCCTTTGAAACACCTTCCTCAACATTTCTGAAAAATTCTGAAATTTTTAGTGACTCAAAATAAAGGTGCATAAAGCTCAACAAAACTCATGGCAACTACTGTCTCAAGTGCCTAGAAGCTATATCATGCATCAAAACTACATGGTACCATATAAATTTGGCATGCAAGCTCAAGAACAAGGTCACCACAGCAGCAAAAAATTGCAATATATAAAGCACTAGAAAAAAACTAATTGGACCATTAGAGGATTCACATACCGAGGAACAATCTCCCAAAATATTTTCGCGAATGAAGCTTTGAGCAAGGACATCGAAAATGGCAGCAAAATGAGCTAGAACACGAGTTTGAGCAGTAGTGGGATTTTTCTGGAGGAAGATGAAGTGGATGGGTACTCAAATAAGTGGAGGGGGGCACGTGGAATCCACAAGCCTTCTAGGCGCGGCCAGGGGGTGTGGCCGTGCCTAGTGGGCTTGTGGCCCACTGGTGCAGCCCCCTGCAGTGTGCTCAGTGCCATAAATTTTTAAATATTCCAGAAAAAACCATACTCCATTTTCAGGACATCTGAAGAACTTTTATTTTCAGGTCACTTTTTATTGCACGGGAAACTCATAAAACAGGAAAAACATGGCATTCTTACTTAATTTAATCTAACTAACAGAAAATAAAAGTTGGGTACAAAAAGTTGTGCTTTCTAAATTCATCCATCTCATGCTCATCAAAAGGAATCCAGCAATAAGGTTGATCAAGTCTTAAACTTCTTTCGAATGACATGAAACCGAAGAATTTTCGAATAACACTAAGTTACCTCAATGGGGATATGCATGTCCCCAACAATAAGTATATCATATTTCTTCTTAACAGTAGGAAGAGGGAATTCAAAGTCTCCAATAACAATCGTTGGAATTTTTTCAATGGAGTTGATACTATGAACTTGAGGTTGTTTCTTCGGAAAGTTTACGGTATGCTCATTACCATTAATAAGAAAAGTGGCATTGCCTTGCTGCAATCAATAACAGCCCCTACAGTATTCAAAAAGGGTCTTTCAAGGTTGATCAACATATTGTCGTCCTCGGGAATATCAAGAATAACAAATTCTATCAAGATAGTAGCATTTGCAACTGCGACAGGTACATCCTCACAAATACCGATAGGTAGAGCAGTTTATTTATCAGCCATTTGCAAAGAGATTTCGGTAGGTGTCAACTTATTCAAATCAAGTCTACGATATAAACATATAGTCATAACACTAACACCAGCTCCCAAATCACATTAAGCAGTTTTAACATAATTCCCTTTAATAGAGCATGGTATAGTTGGTATTCATGGATCTCCTAATTTCTTTGGTACTCCACCCTTAAAAGTATAATTAGCAAGCATGGTGGAAATTTCAGCATCTAGTATCTTCCTTTTATTAGTCATGATATCTTTCATATACTTACACAAGGAGACATTTTTAGAATATCCGTCATACGCATACGCAAAAAGACAGGTCTAAGCATTTCAACAAAGCGCTCAAAATCCTCATCATCCTTTTTCTTGGATGGTTTAGGAGGAAAGGGCATGGGTTTCTGAACCCATTGTTCTCTTTCTTTACCATGTTTCCTAGCAATAAAGTCCCTTTTAACATATCTTTTATTCTTGGGATGTGGGTTATCAAGATCAATAGCAGGTTCAATCTCTACACCATTATCATTACTGGGTTGAGCATCATCATGAACATCATCATTAATATTATCACTAGGCTCATGTTCATCACCAGATTGTGTCTCGGCATCAGAAATAGAAGTATCATTTGGGTTTTTAGGTGTATCTATAATAGGTTTACTAGTAGCATGCAAAGTTCTATCATCATCCTTATTTCTCTTATTGCTGGAACGACTAGGTACATCAATACTACTCCTTTGAGAATCATGCTCAATTCTCTTAGGATGGCCCTCAGGATACAAAGGTTCCTGAGTCATTCTTCCACCTCCAGTCACAACTTTAACAGAATGATCATTGTTCTTACTATTCATCTCATTAAGAAAATCATTTTGTGCCTTAAGTACTTGTTATACTTTAGTTACAATGGAAGCATGTTTACTAATCAGTTTAAGATCATTGATAGTTCTACTCATATAATCACCTAAGCGATCAAGCATGAAAGCATTATGTTTCAATTGTCTACTAACATAAGCATTAAAATTTTCTTGCTTAACAATAAAATTATCAAATTCATCCAGGCATTGGCTAGCAGACTTATTATAAGGAGTATCGCTTTCATCAAATCTATGAAGAGAATATCTCTACTACCTGTAGGGTTATCAAGACCATGTATTTCTTCAATAGGTGGTAGATTCTTAACATCTTCAGCTTTAATATCTTTTTCTTTCATAGATTTCTTTGCCTCTTGCATATCTTCAGGACTGAATAATAGAATACCCCTTTTCTTCGGAGTTGGCTTCGGAGGTGGTTCGGGAATAGTCCAATCATTATCATTGCTCAATATATTATTCAATAGTATTTCAGCTTGTTCAATTGTCCGTTCCCTCAAAACACAACCAGCACAACTATCTAGGTGGTCCCTAGAAGCATCGGTTAGTCCATTATAAAACATATCAAGTATTTCATTTTTCTTAAGAGGATGATCAGGAAAAGCATGAAGTAATTAGAGAAGCCTCCCCCAAGCTTATGGGAGACTCTCTTCTTCAATTTGCACAAAATTAAATATTTCCTGCAAGGCAGGTTGTGTCTTATGGGCAGGAAAATATTTTTTAGAGAAGTGATAAATCATATCCTGGCGGCTATGCACACAACCAGGAGCAAGAGAATAAAACCATATCTTAGCATCACCCTTTAACGAGAAAGTAAACAACTTAAGGATATAATAGTAACGAATTTTTTCCTCATGAGTAAATAGGGTGGCTATATTATTCTGTTTAGTAAGATGCGCCACAACAGTTTCAGATTCATAACCATGGAAAGGATCAGATTCAACCAAAGTAATTAACTCAGGATCAATAGAGAATTCATAATCCTTATCAGTAACAAAGATAGGTGAAGTAGCAAACTTAGGATCATATTTCATTCTAGCATCCAAAGATTTTTCTTTCCACTTGCATAGTAATTTCTTAAGATCATCTCTATCATTACAAGGAAGAAAGTCCCTAGATACCTCTCCTTCCATAACATAACCCTTAGGAATATCAGGCAATTCATGTCTAGGAGAGCTAGGTCTAGCAGGTGTCTCAAAGTGTTCAGTTTCAATAATTTCATCAGTTTCAGAAGTATCATAATTTTTAGCATTGACTCTAGCAATTTGTTCATCAAGAAATTCACCCAGTGGCACAGTACTATCAAGCAACGTATCATCATAAGCATCATGCATAGCATAAGTGGCATCATCAATTACTTGCGACATATCGAAATTACTAGCAGGTGTCGCAAACTTACTCATAACAGAAGGTGAATCAAGTACAGAGCTCGATGGCAATTCCTTACCTCCCCTCGTAGTAGAGGGATATATCTTGGTTTTTGGATCTTTCAGATTCTTCATAGTGATCAACAGATATAAATCCCAAGTGACTCAGATAATAGAGCTATTCTCCCTGGCAACGGGCTAGAAAAAGGTCTTGATAACCCACAAGTATAGGGGATCGCAACAGTTTTCAAGGGTAGAGTATTCAACCCAAATTTATTGATTCGACACAAGATGAGCCAAAGAATAATCTCGAGTATTCGCAGTTGAGTTGTCAATTCAACCACACCTGTAAGACTTAATATCTACAGCAAAGTATTCAGTAGCAAAGTAGTATGGAAGTAACGGTAACGGTGGCAAAAGTAACAGTAGCAGTTTTGTAGTGATTGTAACAGTAGCAACGGAGAAGTAACTTAGCAAGGATCAATATGTGGAAAGCACATAGGCAATGGATCGGTGATGGATAATTATGTTGGATAGCATTCATCATGCAACTGTTACTAGCCCTTTCTGAGACCGCAAAACATTATTGTCACCCTGGGGGCTGCGGATCATAACTCATAATAGCTGTCTACAACTTGCAAGATAGGATCAAGAACACATATATATACATGAAAACATAATAGGTTCAGATCTGAAATCATGGCACTCGGGCCCTAGTGACAAGCATTAAGCGTAGCAAAGTCATAGCAACATCAATCTCATAACATAGTGGATACTAGGGATCAAACCCCAACCAAACTAAGTCGATTACATGATAAATCTCATCCAACCCATCACCGTCCAGCAAGCCTACGATGTAATTACTCACGAACAGTGGAGAGAATCATGGAATTGGTGATGAAGGATGGTTGGTGATGACGATGGCATCGATTTCCCCTCTCCGGAGCCCAAAACGGACTCCAGATCTGGTCTCCCGAGGAAGAACATGAGGTGGCGGCGGCTCCATATCGTGAAACGCGATGAACTATTCTCTTTGATTTTTTTCTCCGTGAATAGGGTTATATGGAGCTGGAGAGGAGGTTGGAGGAGCCATGAGGGCCCCACAAGCCTCCTAGGCGCGGCCAGGGGGTGGTCGCGCCTAGCAGGCTTGTGGCCTGCAGGTGGCCCCCCTCTAGCTACTTCTTGCGCCAGTATTTTTTATTAAATATAAAGATATTCTCCATAAATTTTCAGGATGATCCAAGAACTTCTATTTCTGCAAAACAATAATACCAAGGCAATTCTGATAAAAACAACGTCAATCCGGGTTAGTTCCATTCAAATCATGCAAATTAGAGTCCAAAACAAGGGCAAAAGGGTTTGGAAATGTGGATACGATGGAGACGTATCAAGAACTAACGAAGAAATTATTGTAGGGTACGAAACCACCTCAAAGTTATCTTTTCTGATCAATCTTATGAGCTATCCCTATAAGTGTCACAGACAACCCTAGAGTTCGTACTAAAATAACACCTTAAGATACACATCAACCAAAACCCTAATGTCACCTAGATACTCCAATGTCACCTGATACGTCTCCAACATATCTATAATTTTTGATAGTTCCATGCTATTATATTATCAACTTTGGATGTTTTATATGCATGAATATGCTATTTTATATGATTTTTGGGACTAACTTATTAATCCAGTGCCCAGTGCCAGTTCCTGTTTTTTCCGTGTTTTTGACCATTTTCAGATAGGAATATCAAACGGAGTCCAAATGGAATAAACCTTTCGTCGTTATTTTTTTGGAAAATATAAAAAATAACTGAAGAAAAAGATACCGAAGAGGCGGCCCGATGGAGCCACGAGCCTAGGAGGCGCCCCCCTGGCTGCGGCTAGGGGGCTTGTCCTCGTGCCACCTCTTGACTTGTTCCCGACTCCAGGCGGCCTTATAAATATGGAAACCCTCGAAAATAAATCAAGTTCGCAAGTTCCGCTGCCGTAGACCTCCAGAGCCACCAAAAACCAATCGGGAGACCTTTCCGGCATCCTGCCGGAGGGGAATTCATCGCCGGAGGCCATCTTCATCAACACCATTGCCTCCCTTGCCTCTCTGATGATGCGTGAGTAGTTCACATCAGACCTTTGGGTCCATAGCTAGTAGCTATATGGCTCTCTCTCTCTCTTTGATCTTCAATACAAAGTTCTCCATGATCTTCATGGAGATCTATCCGATGTAATCTTCTTTTGCGGTGTGTTTGTTGAGATCCGATGAATTGTAGATTTATGATCAGATTATCTATGAATATTGTTTGAGTCAATTCTGAATTCTTATATGCATGATTTCATATCCTTGTATGTCTCATCAAGTTATAGGTTTTGTTTGGCCAACTTGATCTATGATTCTTGCAATGGGAAAAGTGCTTGGTTTTGGGTTCATACCGTGCGGTGTCCTCACCTAGTGACAGAAGGGGTAGCAAGGCACCTATCGTGTTGTTGCCATCAGGGGTAAAAATATGGGGTTTATATCATATTGCATGAATTTATCCCTCTACATCATTTCATCTTGCTTAAAGCATTACTCCGTTTGTTATGAACTTAATGCACTAGATGCATGCTGGATAGCGGTCGATGTGTGGATTAATAGTAGTAGATGCAGAAAGTATCGGTCTACTTGTCTCTGACATGATGCCTATATGTATGATCATTGCCTTAGATATCGTCATGACTTTGCGCTATTCTATCAATTGCTCAACAGTAATTTGTTCACCCACCGTAATACTTGCTACCATGAGAGAAGCCTCTAGTGAACACTATGGCCCCTGGGTCTATTTTATATATTATATATTCAGATCTAAACATAAAAACACCAAAAATACCTTGCTGAAATTTTATTTACTTATTTATATTTACTCATTATCACTATCAGATCTCACCTTGCAAGTAATCGTGAAGGGATTGACAACCCCTTTATCGCCTTGGGTGCAAGTTTGTTTGTGTTTGTGCAGGTTTCTTGGTGCCTCATCTTGATACTCCTACTGGATTGATACCTTGCTTCTCAAACTGAGGGAAATACTTACCGCTACCTTGCTGCATCACCCTTTCCTCTTCAAGGGAAAAACCAACACAAGACAAGAATTCTACTATCAACTAGCCAATTTCTGGTGACGTTGTAGAGAAGTAGCAGGAAGAATTTATGGCGCCGTTACCGGGGAGTATTCAAGTGAAGCATATCTAAAAGTACCTATCACAAACCCATCTCTTGCATTTACATTATTTGCATCTTGTTTTCCTCTCTCCCACTTCTAAAAAACAAAAATTACAAAAATATTTGCCTTTCTTTGTTTGCTTGTGTGCTTGTCTGCTTGCTAAGTCACCATGTCTGAAAACACTAAATTATGTGACTTCTCTAATACTAATAACAATGATTTTATTAGTACTCCAATTGCTCCCGTCACTAGTGCAGAATCATATGAAATTAATGTTGCCTTGTTGAATCTTGTTATGAAAGAGCAAATTTCCGGCCTTCCAAGTGAAGATGTCGCATCCCATCTTAATACCTTTATTGAGTTATGTGATATGCAAAAGAATAAAGATGTGGATAATGATATAATTAAATTGAAGCTATTTCCGTTCTCACGACGAGATAGAGAAAAAACCTGGTTTTCATCTTTACCCAAAAATAGTATTGATTCATGGAACAAATGTAAAGATGCTTTTATTTCCAAGTATTTTCCACCTGCTAAGATTATCTCTCTCCGTAATAATATTATGAATTTTAAGCAACTAGATCATGAACATGTTGCACAATCTTGGGAGAGAATAAAATTGATGATTAGAAACTGTCCCGCTCATGGCCTAAGTCTTTGGATGATTATACAAATTTTCTATGCTGGTTTGAATTTTGCTTCTAGAAATATCTTGGCTTCCGCTTCTGGTGGAACTTTTTGTTGGGGAACGTCGCATGGGAAACAAAAAATTTCCTACGCACACGCAAACCTATCCATGGTGATGAGCATCTACGAGAGGGAGAGTGGATCTAAGTACCCTTGTAGATCGCTAAGCGGGAAGCGTTAAGAAACGCGGTTGGTGTAGTCGAACTTCGCGATCCAAATCGCCGAGCGTCCCGCGATCCAATCACGAACCGTCCCGCAAACACATCATGATCCGTCCCGTGAACTCATCACGATCCATCTCACGATCTTGATCACGATCTGTCCCGCGAACTCATCACGATTCGTTCCGTGATCACATCACGAACCGTCTCGCGATCTCGATCACGGTCCTTCCGATCTAGCGCCGAACGGACGGCACCTCCGCGTTCAGCACACGTGTAGCTTGATGACGATCTCCACCATCTCGATCCAGCGAGAGGAGGTGGAGAGGAGAGAGAGTTCACCGGCAGCGTGATGGCGCTCCGGTGATGGTGGTGGAGCAATTCCGGCAGGGCTTCTCCTAAGCGCTGCGGAACTACGATCTAGAGGAGAAACTATGCACCGGTGGAACGGGTAGCACGTGGCCGGAAATTCTGTCCAAAAACCACACAATCCACTAGTATATATAGGAGGAGAGGAGAGGAGAGGCAGCCAAGGCCTTTGGGTCGGCCTAAATAGGAGGTGGGAGCAATCCTACTTCACCTCCAATCCTAGTTGGAGTAGGATTGCCTCCTATTGGCTGATTTTCCACTTTTTGCTTTAGGACTTTCTCTCCTGCGCCATGGGCCTTTGTGGCTGTTTTCCCAGCCCACTAAGGACTGGTTATTATTCTCCCACAGCCCATGGACCTCTTGGGGTCGAAATACCCCTCCCGGAGGTCCCCCGATACACTACCGGCACTCCCGGTACACTACCGATACTCCCGATACACTCCCGATGAGCCCGAAACTTTTTCGGCGACCAAACTGGGACATCCTATATATGAATCTTTACCTCCGGACCATTACGGAGCTCCTCGTGACGTCCGGGATCTCATCTGGGACTCCGAACAACCTTCGGTCACCACCATACATAACTTTACACTACCGAAACGTCACCGAACCTTAAGTGTGCAAACCCTGCGGGTTCAAAAACTATGTAGACATGATCGAGACACCTCTACGGTCAATAACCAATGGCGGGACCTGGACGTCCACATTGGTTTCTACATATTCTACGAAGATCTTTATCGGTCGAACCTCTATGTCAAGGATTCAGTTAATCCCGTTAACGTTCCCTTTGTTCTTCGGTATGTTACTTGCCCGAGATTCGATCGTCGGTATCTCCATACCTAGTTCAACCTCGTTACTGGCAAGTCTCTTTACTCGTTCCGTAATACAAGCTCCCATGACTAACACTTAGCCACATTGCTTGCAAGGCTTGTTGTGATGTTGTATTACCGAGTGGGCCCTGAGATACCTCTCCGTCACGGGGAGTAACAAATCCCAGTCTCGATCCATGCCAACTCAACAAACACCATCGGAGATACCTGTAGGGCACCTTTATAGTCACCCAGTTACGTTGCGACGTTTGATACACACAAGGCACTCCTCCGATATCCGTGAGTTGCATGATCTCATGGTCATAGGAACATATACTTGACATGCAGAAAATAGTAGCAATAAACTGACACAATCATATGCTATGTTTGTAGTTTGGGTCTTATCCATCACATCATTCTCCTAATGATGCGATCCCGTTATCAAATGACATCTCATGTCCATGGCTAGGAAACCTTAACCATCCTTTGATCAACGAGCTAGTCCATTAGAGGCATACTAGGGACATGGTTTTGTCTATGTATCCACACATGCATTTAAGTCTCCGATCAATACAATTATAGCATGGATAATAAACGATTATCATGAACAAGGAAATATGATAATAACTAATTTATTATTGCCTCTAGGTCATATTTGCAAAAGTCTCCCACTTGCACTAGAGTTAATAATCTAGTTCACATCACCATGTGATTCGCATTGTTATGAATCTAACACCCAATGAGTTTTGGGGCTCGATCATGCTTTGCATGTGAGAGAGGTCTTATAGTCAACGGCTCTGCGATATTCAGATCCGTGTGTACTTTGCAAATCTCTATGTCAAACCGTAAACACTACTACCACACTCCAGTTGGTACTATTTCCAAATGGCTACTCCACTATACGGATCCAAATTGCTACTACTAGTCATCCGGATATGTGTTAAAGCTTGCATCGACGTAACTCTTTACGACGAACTCTTTATCACCTCCATAATCAAGAAACATTTCCTTAGTCCTCTGGTTACTAAGGATAATTCCGACCGCTGTCCAGTGATCCACTCCTGGACCACTCTTGTACCCCTTGATAGACTCATGGCAAAGCACACATAGGTGCGGTACACAGCATGGCATAATATAGAGCCTATGGCTAAGGCATAGGGGACGACGTTCGTCCTTTCTCTTTCTTCTGCCATTGTCGAGCTTTGAGTCTCACTCAACTTCACACCTTACAAATCAGACGAGAAATATTTCTCTGGCTGATCCATTTTGAACTCTTTCAAAATCTTGTCAAGGTATGCACTCATTGAAAGTCTCATCAAGCATCTTGATCTATCTCTATAGATTTTGATGCTCAACAATTAGGTAGCTTTATCCAGGTCTTCCTTTGAAAGACACTTTTCAAACAACCTTTTCTGCCTTCCAGAAATTCTACATTATTTCCGATCAACAATATGTCAACCACATATACTTATCAGAAACTCTACAGTGCTCCCACTCACTTTATTGCAAATACAAGTTTCTCGTAAACTTTGTATAAACTACAGAAACTTTGATCACCTCATCAAAGTGTATATTCCAACTCCGAGATGCTTGCTTCAGTCCATAGAAGGATCATTGAAGCTTGCTCATCTTTTAGCATCCTTAGGACTGACAAAACCTTCTGGTTGTATCACATACAACCTTTTCTTAAGTAAACCGTTAAGGAAACGATGTTTTGATATCCATCTGCCAGATTTCATAATTGAAAATGCAGCAACTGCTAACATAATTCCAACAGACTTTTAGCATCGCTACGAGTGAGAAAGCCTCATCGCAGTCAACTCCTTGAACTTGTCACAAACAACTTTGCAACAAGTCGAGCTTTACAAATGGTGACATTCACCAACAGTGTCTGTCTTCATTCTAAAGGTCCATTTGTACTCAACGACCTGCCGTCTAACGAGCAAGTCTACCAAAGTCTATTCTTGGTTTTCATACATGCATCCTATCTCGGATTTCATGGCCTCTAACCATTCGACGGAATCCGGGCCCATCATCGCTTCTCCATAGCTCGTAGGTTCATCGTTGTCCAACAACATGATCTCCAAGACAGAGTTGTCGTACCACTTAGGAGCAGTACACATCCTTGTCGACCCACGAAGTTCGATAGTAACTTGATCCTGAAGCTTCATGATCATCATCATTAACTTCCTCTTCAACTAACGTAGGCTTCACAGAAACATGTTTCTGTGCTGCGCTACTCTTGGGTTGAACAAAGGTTTAACAACCTCATCAAGTTCTATCTTCCTCCCACTCAATTCTTTCGGGAGAAACATTTCCTCGAGAAAGGATCCGTTTAAGCAACAAACACTTTGCACTAGGATCTGAGATTGAAGGTTCACCCAACTGATCTTAGGGTATTCTATGAAGATGCATTTGTCCGCCTTGGGTTCGACCTCATTAGGTGAAAACATTTTCCACACAAGTGTCACAGCCCCAAATATTAAGAAATGACAGCTTAGGTTTCTATCAAACCATAATTCACACGGTGTCATCTCAACGGATTTAGATGATGCCCTATTTAAAGTGAATGTAGTTGTCTATAATGCATAACCCCAAATATTATAGTAGTAAAACGATAAGAGACACCACAGTATGCACTATATCAATAGAGCATGACTATGATGTTCGGACACACCATCACACCACGGTGTTCCAGGTAGCATTAGTTGTGAAACAAATTTCACATTGTCTTAAGTTGTATGCCAAACTCGTAACTCAGATATTCACCTCCACGATCATATCGTGGTCATTTTTATCTTCTTGTCACGATGATATTTAAACTTCACACTGAATTTGCTTGAACCTTTCAAATGATTTAGACTTGTGTTTCATTAAGTAAATATACACTATATCTACTCAAATCATCAGTGAAGGTAAGAAAATAACGATATCCACTGCACGCTACAAGACTCACTAGATTGCATACATCAACATGTATCATTTCCAATGAATCACTTGCCCGCTCCATCCAACGGGGTCCTTTAGTCATCTTGCCCAAGAGGCATGGTTCGCATGTCTCAACCGATTCGAAATCGAATGAGTCCAAATATCCATCAGCATGGAGTTTCTACATGCGCTTTATACCAATATGACATTTAGCGGTAGTGCCACAAGTATGTGGTACTATCATTATTAACTTTGTATCTTTTGACATCAATGTTATGAACATGTGTACTACTACGATCAAGATTTCAACAAACCATTCTCACTGGGTGCATAACCATTGAAGGTATTATTCATGTAAACAGAATAACCATTATTCTCTAACTTAAATGAATAACCGTATTGCAATAAACATGATCTAATCATGTTCAAGCTCAACGCAAAACACCAAAAAACATTTATTTAGGTTCGTCACTAATCCTGAAGGTAGAGAGAGCGTGCGATGTTGATCACATCAACCTTGGAAACACTTCCAACACATATCGTCACCTCACCCTTAGCTAGTTCTCCGTTTATTCCGTAGCTTTTATTTCGAGTTACTAACATTTAGCAACCGAACCGGTATCCAATACCCAGGTGTTACTAAGAGTACTAGCAAGGTACACATTAATAACTCATATATCAAATATACTTCTATTAATGTTGCCAGCCTTCTTATCTACCAAGTATCTAGGGTTGTTCCGCTTCAGCGACCGCTCACCTCATAACAGAAGCACTTAGTCTCGGGTTTGAGTTCAACTTTGGGTTGCTTCACTGGAGCAGCAACTGACTTGCTATCCATGAAGTTTCCCTCCTTGCTCTTGCCCTTCTCGAAACTAGTGGTTTGATTAACCATCAACACTTGACGCTCCTTCTTGATTTCTACCTTCGCGGTGTCAAACATCGCGAACAGCTCAGGGATCAACATTTCTTTCCCTGGCATTTTATAGTTAATCACCAAGTTCTAGTAGCTCAGTGACAGTGACTTGGAGAACTACATCAATCACTATCTTATCTGGAAGATCAACTCCCACTCGATTCAAGCGATTGTAGTACCCAGACAGTCTGAGCACATGCTCAACGATTGAGCTATTCTCTTTCATCTTGCAGGCAAAGAATCTCGTTGGAGATCCTATATCTCGCAACTCGGGCATGAGCCTGAGATCACAATCTCAGCTCTTAGAACATCTCATATGTTCCGTAACGTTCAAAATGTTTCGAAGCCTCAATTCTAAGCCGTAATGCATGACGCACTAAACTATCAAGTAGTCATCGAAACGTGCCTGTCAGATGTTCACAACATCTACACACGACACTAGATGGGGTGGCACACCGAGCGGTGCATTAAGGACATAAGCCTTCTGTGCAGCAATGAGGACAATCCTCAGATCACGGACCCAGTCCGCAATTTTGCTACCAACATCTTTCAATTCTATTTCTCTAGGAACATATAAAAATACAAGGGAGCTACAGCGCGAGCTAGTAATCTACAACATAATTTGCAAAGACACTTTGACTATGTTCATGATAATAAGTTCAATTAATCATATTACTTAAGAACTCCCACTCAAATTGACATCCCTCCGATCATTCGAGTGATACATGATCCAAATTTACCAACTCAAGTCCGATCATCACGTGAGTTGAGGTGGCTGGAATGGTGAACATCATCATGTTGATCATATCTACTATATGACTCATGTTCGACCTTTCGGTCTCTTGCGTTCCGAGGCCATGTTTGTACATGATAGGCTCCTCAAGTTTAACCCGAGTGTTCTACATGTGCAACACTAGCTTGCACCCATTGTATGTGAACGTAGAGTCTATCACACCCGATCATCACGTGGTGTCTCAACACGACGAACTTTCGCAACGGTGCACACTCGGGGAGAACACAATTTAGCTTGAAATTAAGTGAGGGATCACCTTATAATGCTACCGTCGTCCTAAGCAAAATAAGGTGCATAAAAAGGATTAACATCACATGCAAATCATAAGTGACATGATACGGCCATGAACTTGTGCTTTTGATCTCCATCTAGAAAGCACCGGCATGATCTCCATCGTCACCGGCACGACACCATGATCTCCATCATCTTGATCTCCATCAACGTGTCACCATCGGGGTTGTCACGCCCTACATGCTTCTACTACTATTGCTACCGTAGCGATAAAGTAAAGCATTACATAGCGCTTAATGATTGACACGCAGGTCATACAATAATTAAAGACAACCCTATGGCTCCTGCCGGTTGCCGTATTCAACAACATGCAAGTCGTGAAATTCTATACATCACATGATCATCTCATACATCACATATATCTCATCATGTAATTGGCCATATCACATCACAACATACCCTGCAAAAACAAGTTATACGTCCTCTAATTGTTGTTGCATGTTTTACGTGGCTGCTACGGGTATCTAGCAAGAACGATTCTCACCTACGCATAAACCACAACGGTGATACATAGATTGATTTTACAATGGGTATCTAACATGGTTTTGTCTATGTATCCACACATGCATTTAAGTCTCCGATCAATACAATTATAGCATGGATAATAAACGATTATCATGAACAAGGAAATATGATAATAACTAATTTATTATTGCCCCTAGGGCATATTTCCAACACTTTTATGGAAATCATACTAGGAGAAGCTACAAAACTCTTAGATAATATCATGACAAATTGTTCTCAATGGCACACCGAAAGGTCACCTACTAGTAAAAAAGTGCATGCTATAGAAGAAATCAATTCTTTGAGTGCTAAGATGGATGAGTTAATGAAGATGTTTGCTAGTAAAAGTGTTCCTCTAGATCCAAATGATATGCCTTTGTCTTCCTTGATTGAGAATATCCATGAAAATTTTGATGTCAGTTCCGTTGGTAGGAATAATTTTGGTAACAACAATGCTTATAGAGGTAACTTTAATCCTAGGCCTTTTCCTAGTAATCCCTCTAATAATTTTGGCAATTTTTTTCCTACAACAATGCTCATGGAAATTATAATGAAATACCCTCTGACCTTGAGAGTACTATTAAGGAGTTTATTAATTCGCAAAAGATTTTCAATGCTTCCATAGAAGAAAAACTGCTTAAAATTGATGACTTGGCTAGGACTGTTGATAGAATGTCTCTTGATATTGATGCTTTAAAATTAAGATGTGTTCCTCCCAAGATTAATATGGATGAAAAATTGAAATCTATGCATATTTCTATTAATGAGAGTAAAGAAAGAACCGCCCAAATTCGTGCTAGACTTGAATGGCTCAAAAAGGCGTGTTCTCGTGGTGAAAACCTTGAAGATCTTAAAGTGCTTGAGGTGACTCCTATTGAATCCTTGTTTTCTAATGTCAATCCTAATATTTAAGGGGCTGGATGTAAATCCACTTTTGTTGAGAACCACCCCAATGATTCAAAGTCTATTTATCTTGATGCTAAAAATACTAAAAGTGGAGTTGAGGATATCAAAACTTTAAATAGTGGTGAAACTACTACTTTTGATTTCAAGCAATTTAATTATGATAGTGTTGGAAATATGCCCTAGAGGCAATAATAAATTGGTTATTATCATATTTCCTTGTTCACGATAATCGTTTATTATCCATGCTATAATTGTATTGATCAGAGACTTAGATGCATGTGTGGATACATAGACAAAACCATGTTCCTAGTATGCCTCTAATAGACTAGCTCGTTGATCAAAGGATGGTTAAGGTTTCTTAGCCATGGACATGAGATGTCATTTGATAACGGGATCACATCATTAGGAGAATGATGTTATGGACAAGACCCAAACTACAAACGTAGCATATGATCATGTCAGTTTGTTGCTACTGTTTTCTGCATGTCAAGTATATGTTCCTATGACCATGAGATCATGCAACTCACGGATATCATAGGAGTGACTTGTGTGTATCAAACGTCGCAACGTAATTGGGTGACTATAAAGGTGCTCTACAGGTATCTCCGATGGTGTCTGTTGAGTTGGCATGGATCGAGACTGGGATTTGTTACTCCGTGTGACGGAGAGGTATCTCAGGGTCCACTCGGTAATACAACATCACAATGAGCCTTGCAAGCAATGTGACTAATTGTTAATTACGGGATCTTGTATTACGGAACGAGTAAAGAGACTTGGTGATAACGAGGTTGAACTAGGTATGGAGATACCGACGATCGAATCTCGGGCAAGTAACATACCAAAGAACAAAGGGAACATCATACGGGATTAACTGAATCCTTGGCATAGAGGTTCGACCAATAAAAGATATTCGTAGAATATGTAGGAACCAATGTGGACGTCCAGGTCCTGCCATTGGTTATTGATCGGAGAGATGTCTCGGTCATGTCTACATAGTTCTCGAACCCGCAGGGTCTGCACACTTAAGGTTCGGTGACGTTTCGGTAGTGTAGAGTTATGTATGGTGGTGACCGAAGGTTGTTCGGAGTCCCAGATGAGATCTCGGACGTCACGAGGAGCTCCGAAATGGTCCGGAGGTAAAGATTCATATATAGGAAGCCCCGGTTTGCTCGCCGGAAAAGTTTCGGGCTCATCGGTAGTGTACCGGGAGTGCCTGTAGTGTACCGGGAGACCTCCGGGAGGGGTATTTCGAACCTAGACGGTCCATGGGCTGTGGGAGAATAATAACCATCCCTTAGTGGGCTGGTGGAACAGCCACAAAAAGCCCATGGCGCCAGGAGGAAAAACGCCTAAATAAAAAGGTGGAAAAAAGGCAAAAAGGGGAGAGTCCTACTCCTACTAGGAGTGGTGGAGAAGTAGGACTTCTGCTCCTTGGCTCGCCCGGCTCCTAGAGGGCTTTGCCCTTGTGCCAAGGCAGCCTCTCCTCTCCTCCTATATATACTGGTGTAATAGAAGGGATTTGCATGGATTTTACGGCCATGTGCTACCCGTTTCACCGGTGCTCCTCTAGATCAGATTTCTGTAGCGCTTAGGCGAAGCCCTGCCGGAATTGCTCCACCACCATCACCGGAGCACCGTCATGCTGCCGGTGAACTCTCTCTCCTCTCCACCTCCTCTTGCTGGATCAAGATGGTGGAGATCATCATCGAGCTACACGTGTGCTGAACGCGGAGGTGCTGTCCGTTCGGCGCTAGATCGGAAGAACCGTGATCGAGATCGCGGAACAGATCGTGATGAGTTCGCGGGAAAAATCGTGATCAAGATTGTGAGACGGATCATGATGAGATCGCGGGACGGATCATGATGAGTTCATGGGACGGATCGTGATTGGATCGCGGGACGGATCGTGATGGGATCGCGGGACGCTCGGCGATTTGGATCGCGAAGATGTTCGACTACACCAATCGCGTTTCTTAACGCTTCCCACTTAGCGATCTACAAGGGTATGTAGATCCACTCTCCCTCTCGTAGATGCTCATCACCTTGGATAGATCTGCATGTGCGTAGGAAAATTTTTGTTTCCCATGCGGCGTTCCCCAATAGTGGCATCATGAGCTAGCTCTATGTGTAGATGAGATCTCGAGTAGAACACAAAAGGTTTGTGGGCGTTGATGCTTAGATTGCTTCCTCCCTTGGTCGGATTTTTGTTCAGCGGTATTGTGAGATGAAGTGGCCTGGACCAACATTACTCGTACGCTTACGAGAGACCGGTTCCCTCAACCGCAACTTGTTGCATAGATGGCTTGCTAGTGCCAGTTCCTCTCACTTTAGTTGGAACGGATTCGACAAAGGCGGTCCTTGAGAAGGTTGAAAAGCAACTAGTGTATCACCGTTGTGGTTTTTGCGTAGATGAGAATTGTTCTTGCTAGATACCCGTAGCAGCCACGTAAAACATGCTACAACAATTAGAGGACGTCTAACTTGTTTTTGCAGGGTATGTTGTGATATGATATGGCCAATTACATGATGTGATATATGTGATGTATAGATTATCACGACTTGCATGTCGATGAATACGGCAACCGGTAGGAGCCATAGGGTTTTCTTTAATTATTTTATGACCTATGTGTCAATCATTAAGCGCTATGTAATGCTTTACTTTATCGCTAAACGGTAGCAATAGTAGTAGAAGCATGCAGGGCGTGACAACCCCGATGGCGACACGTTGATGGAGATCAAGACGATGGAGATCATGGTGTCATGTCGGTGACGATGGAGATCATGCCGGTGCTTTCTAGATGGAGATCAAAAGCACAAGTTCATGGCCATATCATGTCACTTATGATTTGCATGTGATGTTAATCCTTTTTATGCACCTTGTTTTGCTTAGGACGACGGTAGCATTATAAGGTGATCCCTCACTTAATTTCAAGATAAATTGTGTTCTCCCCGAGTGTGCACCGTTGCAAAAGTTCGTCGTGTTGAGACACCACGTGATGATCGGGTGTGATAGACTCTACGTTCACATACAACGGGTGCAAGCCAGATTTGCACGTGTAGAACACTCGGGTTAAACTTGACGAGCCTAGCATGTACAGACATGGCCTTGGAACACAAGAGACCGAAAGGTCGAACATGAGTCATATAGTAGATATGATCAACATAATGATGTTCACCATTGCAGCGACCTCAACTCACGTGATGATCGGACTTGAGTTGGTGAATTTGGATCATGTATCACTCGAATGATCGGAGGGATGTAAATTTGAGTGGGAGTTCTTAAGTAATATGATTAACTGAACTCATTATCATGCACATATTCAATAGTGTCTTTGCAAATTATGTTGTAGATTACTAGCTCGCGTTGTAGCTCCCTTAATTTTTATATGTTCCTAGAGTAATAGAGTTGAAAGATGATGGTAGAAATATTGCAGACTGGGTCCGTGATCTGAGGATTGTCCTCATTGCTGCATAGAAGGCTTATGTCCTTAATGCACCGCTCGATGCGCCAACCCCTCTAGCATCGTCTGTAGATGTTGTGAACATCTAACAGGCACGTTCTGATGACTACTTGATAGTTCAGTGCGTCATGCATTACGTCTTAGAATTGAGGCTCCAAAACATTTTGAACGTCACGGAACATATGAGATGTTTCTAAGAGCTGAAATTAGGACCTCAAGCTCGTGTCCGTGTTGCGAGATATGAGATCTCCAACAAGATTCTTTGCCTACAAGATGAAAGAGAATAGCTCAATCGTTGAGCATGTGCTCAGATTGTCTGGGTGCTACAATCGCTTGAATCAAGTGAGAGTTGATCTTCCAGATAAGATAGTGATTGATATAGTTCTCCAAGTCACTGTCACTAAAGCTACTAGAACTTAGTGATGAACCATAAAACGCCAGGAATAGAAATATTGATCCCTGAGCTGTTCGCGATGTTTGACACCGTGAAGGTAGAAATCAAGAAGGAACGTCAAGTGTTGATGGTTAATCAAACCACTAGTTTCGAGAAGGGCAAGAGCAAGGAGGGAAACTTCATGGATAGCAAGTTAGTTGCTGCTCCAGTGAGGCAACCCAAAGTTGAACTCAAACCCGAGACTAAGTGCTTCTGTTATGAGGTGAGCGGTCGCTGAAGCGGAACAACCCTAGATACTTGGTAGATAAAAAGGCTGGCAACATCGACAGAAGTATATTTGATATACAAGTTATTGATGTGTACCTTGCTAGTACTCCTAGAAGCACCTGGGTATTTGATACCGGTTCGATTGCTAAATGTTAGTAACTCAAAATAAAAGCTACGGAATAAACGGAGAACTAGCTAAGGGTGAGGTGACGATATGTGTTGGAAATGTTTCCAAGGTTGATGTGATCAACATCGCACGCTCTCTCTAACTTCAGGATTAGTGAGGAACCTAAATAAATGTTATTTGGTGTTTTGCGTTAAGCATGGACATGATTAGATCATGTTTATTACAATACGGTTATTCGTTTAAGTTAGAGAATAATGGTTATTATGTTTACATGAATAATACCTTCAATGGTCATGCACCTAGTGAGAATGGTTTGTTGAAATCTTGATCGTAGTAATACACATGTTCATAACATTGATGTCAAAAGATACAAAGTTAATAATGATAGTACCACATACTTGTGGCACTGCCGGTAAATGTCATATTGGTATAAAGCGCATGAAGAAACTCCATGCTGATGGATCTTTGGACTCATTCGATTTCGAATCGGTTGAGACATGCAAACCATGCCTCTTGGGCAAGATGACTAAACGACCCCGTTGGATGGAGCGGGCAAGTGATTCATTGGAAATGATACATGTTGATGTATGCAATCAAGTGAGTCTTGTAGCGTGCAGTGGATATCGTTATTTTCTTACCTTCACTTATGATTTAAGTATATATGGTGTATATTTACTTAATGAAACACAAGTCTGAATCATTTGAAAGTTTCAAACAAATTCAGAGTGAAGTTTAAGATCATCGTGACAAGAAGATAAAAATGACTACGATATGATCGTGGAGGTGAATATCAGAGTTACGAGTTTGGCATACAACTTAATACAATGTGAAATTTGTTTCACAAATAACGCCACCTGGAACACCATAGTGTGATGGTGTGTCCGAACATCATAATCATGCTCTATTGGATATGGTGCGTGTTATGATGTCTCTTATCGTCTTACTACTATAATTTTGGGGTTATGCATTAGAGACAACTACATTCACTTTAAATAGGGCACCATCTAAATCCGTTGAGATGACACCATGTGAATTATGGTTTGATAGAAACCTAAGCTGTCATTTCTTAATGTTTGGGGCTGCGACACTTGTGTGAAAATGTTTTCACCTAATGAGGTCGAACCCAAGGCGGACAAATGCATCTTCATAGAATACCCTAAGAATAGTTGGGTGAACCTTCTATCTCAGATCCAAGTGCAAAGTGTGTGTTGCTAAAACGGATCCTTTCTCGAGGAAAAGTTTCTCTCGAAAGAATTGAGTGGGAGGAAGATAGAACTTGATGAGGTTGTTAAACCTTTGTTCAACCAGAGAGTAACGCAGCGGAGAAAGATGTTTCTATGAAGCCTACGTTAGTTGAAGAGGAAGTTAATGATGATGATCATGAAGCTTTAGGATCAAGTTACTGTCGAACTTCGTAGGTCGACATGGATGTGTACTACTCCTAAGCGGTACGACAACCCTGTCTTTGAGGTCATGTTGTTGGACAACGATGAACTTACGAGCTATGAAGAAGCGATGATGGGCCCGGAGTCCGACAAATGGTTGGAGGCCATGAAATCCCAGATAGGATCCATGTATGAAACCCAAGTATAGACTTTGGTAGACTTGCTCGTTGGACGGCAGGTCATTGAGTACAAATGGATCTTTAAAATGAAGACAGATGTTGATGGTAAGTATCACCATTTGTAAAGCTCGACTTGTTGCAAAGATGTTTGTGACAAGTTCAAGGAGTTGACTGCGATGAGAATTTCTCACTCGTAGCAATGCTAAAGTCTGTTGGAATTATGTTAGCAGTTGCTGCATTTTCAATTATGAAATCTGGCAGATGTATGTCAAAACATCGTTTCCTTAACGGTTTACTTGAGGAAAGGTTGTATGTGATACAACCAGAAGGTTTTGTTAGTCCTAAGGATGCTAAAAGGTGTACAAGCTTCAGTGATCCTTCTATGGACTGAAGCAAGCATCTCAGAGTTGAAATATACGCTTTGATGAGGTGATCAAAGTTTTGATGTTTATACAAAGTTTACGAGAAACTTGTATTTACAATAAAGTAAGTGGGAGCACTATAGAATTTCTGATAAGTATATGTGGATGACATATTGTTGATCGGAAATAATGTAGGATTTCTGGAAAGCATAAATGGTTGTTTGAAAAGTGATTTTCAAAGGAAGACCTGAATAAAGCTGCCTAATCGTTGAGCATCAAAATCTATAGAGATAGATCAAGATGCTTGATGAGACTTTCAATAAGTACATACCTTGACAAGATTTTGGGAGAGTTCAAAATGGATCAGTCAAAGAAAGAGTTATCGCCTGATTTGTAAGATGTGAAGTTGAGTGAGACTCAAAGCTCGACAATGGCAGAAGACAGAGAAAAGACTAACCTCGTCCCCTATGCCTTAGCCATAGGCTCTGTGTAGTATGCCATGCTGTGTACTGCACCTGAGTGTGCCTTGCCATGAGCCTGTCAAGGGGTACAAAAGTGATCCAGGAGTAGATCACTCGTCAGCGGTCAAGATTATCCTTAGTAACTAACATACTAAGGAGATGTTTCTCGATTATGGAGGTGATAAAGAGTTAGTCGTAAAGAGTTACGTCGATGCAAGCTTTAAACACCAATCCAGATGGCTCGTAGTAGCAATCTGGATACGTATAGTGGAGCAGCCATTTGGAAAAGTACCAAGTGGAGTGTGGTAGCAGTGATTACGGTTTGACATAGAGATTTGCAAAGTACACACAGGATCTGAATGTTATAGACCCGTTGACTATAAGACCTCTCTCACATGCAAAGCATGATCGAACCCTAGAACTCATTGGGTGTTAGATTCATAAACAATGCGAATCACATGGTGATGTGAACTAGATTATTGACTCTAGTGCAAGTGGGAGACTGTTGGAAATATGCCCTAGAGGCAATAGTAAATTGGTTATTATCATATTTCCTTGTTCATGATAATCGTTTATTATCCCTGCTATAATTCTATTGATTAGAGACTTAGATGCATGTGTGGATACATAGACAAAACCATGTTCCTAGTATGCCTCTAATAGACTAGCTCGTTGATCAAAGGATGGTTAAGGTTTCTTAGCCATGGACATGAGATGTCATTTGATAACGGGATCACATCATTAGGAGAATGATGTGATGGACAAGACCCAAACTACAAACGTAGCATATGATCATGTCAGTTTGTTGCTACTGTTTTTTGCATGTCAAGTATATGTTCCTATGACCATGAGATCATGCAACTCATGGATATCATAGGAGTGACTTGTGTGTATCAAACGTCGCAACGTAATTGGGTGACTATAAAGGTGCTCTACAGGTATCTCCGATGGTGTCTGTTGAGTTGGCATGGATCGAGACTGGGATTTGTTACTCCGTGTGACGGAGAGGTATCTCAGGGCCCACTCGGTAATACAACATCACAATGAGCCTTGCAAGCAATGTGACTAATTGTTAGTTACGGGATCTTGTATTACGGAACGAGTAAAGAGACTTGCCGATAACGAGGTTGAACTAGGTATGGAGATACCGACGACCGAATCTCGGGCAAGTAACATACCGAAGAACAAAGGGAACATCATACGGGATTAACTGAATCCTTGGCATAGAGGTTCGACCGATAAAAGATCTTCGTAGAATATGTAGGAACCAATGTGGATGTACAGGTCCCACCATTGGTTATTGACCGGAGAGATGTCTCGTTCATGTCTACATAGTTCTCGAACCCGCAGGGTCTGCACACTTAAGGTTCGGTGACGTGTCGATAGTGTAGAGTTATGTATGGTGGTGACCGAAGGTTGGTTGGAGTCCCGGATGAGATCCCGGTCATCACGAGGAGCTCTGGAATGGTCTGGATGTAAAGATTCATATATAGGAAGTCCCAGTTTGGTCGCCGGAAAAGTTTCGGGCTCATCGGTAGTGTACCGGGAGTGCCGGTAGTGTACCGGGAGACCTCTGGGAGGGGTATTTCGACCCTAGAGGTTCCATGGGCTGTGGGAGAATAATAACCAGCCCTTAGTGGGCTGGTGGAACATCCACAAAAAGCCCATGGCGCCAGGAGGAAAAAAGCCTAAAGAAAAAGGTGGAAAAAAGGCAAAAAGGGGAGAGTCCTACTCCTACAAGGAGTGAAGAAGTAGGACTTCTCCTCCTTGGCTCGCCCGGCTCCTAGAGGGATTTTCCCTTGCGCCAAGGCAGCCTCTCCTCTCCTCCTATATATACTGGTGGAATAGAAGGGATTTGCACAGATTTTACGGCCACGTGCTACCCGTTTCACCGGTGCTCCTCTAGATCGGATTTCTGCAGCGCTTAGGCGAAGCCCTGCCGGTATTGCTCCACCACCATCACCGGAGCGCCGTCATGCTGCCAGTGAACTCTCTCTCCTCTCCACCTCCTCTTGCTGGATCAAGATGGTGGAGATCGTCATCGAGCTGCACGTGTGCTGAACGCGGAGGTGCCGTCCGTTCGGCACTAGATCGGAAGAACCGTGATCGAGATCGCGGAACAGATCGTGATGAGTTCGCGGGAAAAATCGTGATCAAGATTGTGAGACGGATCGTGATCAAGATCGTGAGATGGATCGTGATGAGATCGCGGGATGGATCGTGATGAGTTCACGGGACGGATCGTGATTGGATCGCGGGACGAATCGTGATGAGATCGCGGGACGCTCGGCGATTTGGATCGCGAAGATGTTCGACTACACCAACCGCGTTTCTTAACGCTATCTGCTTAGCGATCTACAAGGGTATGTAGATCCACTCTCCCTCTAGTAGATGCTCATCACCATGGATAGAGCTGTGTGTGCATAGGAAAAATTTTCTTGCCCATGCGATGTTCCCTAACAGATAGCTGCTCTTTGATTGAATGTATTTCCTTGATGCAATCCATGTTAAACTCTCCACATCCTTATAGCCAAAATAAGGCTTTTACTAAACATATCGTTGATGCTATGATGAAATCTCTTGAAGAGATACTTGAGTTGGAAATATCTATTCCTAGAAAACTTCATGATGAGTGGGAACCTACTATAAAATCAGGATTAAAAATTATGAATGCCATGCTTTGTGTGATTTGGGTGCTAGTGTTTCCACGATTCCAAAATCTTTATGTGATGTTCTAGGTTTCAATGAGATTGATGAGTGCTCTCTTAATTTGAATCTTGCGGATTCTACTATTAAGAAACCTATGGGAAGGATTAATGATGTTCTTATTATTGCAAATAGGAATTATGTGCCCAATTGATTGCAATCCAACATGTCCCTTTATTCTTGGTAGACCTTTTCTTAGGACTATTGGTGCTATTATTGATATGAAGGAAGGGAATATTAAATTTCAATTTCCATTAAAGAAGGGCATGGAACACTTCCCTAGAAAGAAAATAAGATTGCCTTATGAATCCATTATGATAGCTACTTATGGTTTGAGCACTAAAGATGATAATACTTGATTCCATTGCCTTATGCATCGCTAAGGGCGTTAAATGATAGCGCTTGTTGGGAGGCAACCCAATGAATAGATTTATTATTGATTTTTACTTTATGTATTGTTGAGTCAACACCATCATTATTCTGTTATGATTGTGTTTTTTATGTTTTAATTAGTGTTTGTGCCAAGTAGAACCTTTATGATTAGTTTTGGTGATAGTTGTTTAATCATGCTGGAAAAAGACAGAAACTTTCTGCTCACGAAATTATTTTTCATTCCCATCCAGAAAGATATTTTGAGTTGATTCTTTTTGCTTATGATTGATATGCGAATTTCCCTAATTTTCATAATTGTTTAAGAATTTTTAAGTTAGAAGAGGTTTTAGAAATATACAGATTGCTACAGACTGTTCTGTTTTTGACAGAATCTCTTTTTGTTGTGTTGATTGCTTATTTTGATGAAACTATGGGTAGTATCAGGGGGTACGAGCCATGAAGAAGTGAGAATACAGTAATATAACATCAATATAAATGTAAATCAAGTTTACTACAGCACATGAAAAGGTGGTGGTTTGTTTTCTTATGCTAATGCTATCACGAGTTTCTATTTAAGTTTTGTGTTGTGAAGTTTCAAGTTTTGGGTGATGTTCTTATGGACAATGGAATAAAGAGCGGCAAGAGCCTAAGCTTGGGAATTCCCAAGGCATCCCAAGCCAAATTCAAGGACACCAAAAAGCCTAAGCTTGGGGATGCCCCGGGAAGGCATCCCCTCTTTCGTCTTGAATCCATCGGGAACGTTACTTGGAGCTATATTTTTATTCACCACATACTATGTGTTTTACTTGGAGCGTCGTGTGTTATAGTAGTATTTGCTTTTTCTTTTATCACAATCATCCTTTCTGCACACCTTTTGAAGAGAGACATGCACTCATCATGAATTTGTTACAATACTCAATGAGCTTCACTTATATCTTTTGAGTTAGGCAATATTAGCTCACATGTGCTTCACTTATATATTTTGAGCTTGATGATTTACGTCATGTGCTTCACTTATACCTTTTGAGATTGGTAATATTAGCTCATATGTGCTTCACTTATATCTTTTGAGGTTGATAAATTTTGCTCCCATGTGCTTCACTTATATCTTTTGAGCTAGATAAATTTTGCTCTACTGCTTCACTTAAATCTTTGTAGAGCACGGTGATGTCATATTTTGTAGAAATCAAAACTCTCTAATCTTAACTTATATCATTTTGAGAGTGATCTATCTAAAGTAACTTGGTAATTGGCGTGTGTTATGAAATTAGTCCTAAATATAATAGGCATCCAAAGAGCATATAATAAAAACTTTCATATTCAAGTGCATTGATTAGTAAGAGAAGTTTGATTCCTCATGATTAGTTTAGAGATATGGCTATGGTAATATGAGAGTTATGTTAGTAGGGTGTTGTGAATCTAGAAATACTTGTGTTGAAGATTAGTGATTCCCGTAGCATGCACGTATGGTGAACCACTATGTTAGGAAGTCGGAGCATAATGCATTTATTGATTGTCATCCTTTTTGTAGAGGTCGGGATCGCGCGATGGTTAACTCCTACCAACCCTTCCCCTAGGAGTATGCGTTTAGCACTTTGTTTTGATTACTAATAAAACTTTTGCAATAAGTATATGAGTTCTTCATGACTAATGTGAGTCCATGGTATATATGCACTTTCACCTTCCACCATTGCTAGCCTCTCGGGTGCCGCACAATTTTCGCCGGTCCACAAACCCACCATATATCTTCCTCAAAACAGCCACCATACCTACCTATTATGGCATTTTCATAGCCATTCCGAGATATATTGCCATGGAACTTTCACCGTTCTGTCTCATGACATGTGCCATCACTTTCATTCATATAGAATCATTATTGTTCTAAGTATCGAGTTGTAAGTAAATAAAAGTGTGATGATCATCATTATTAGAGCATTGTCCCATGTGAGGAAATACAAGAGGCCAAATATGCCCCCCAAATAAAAAAAGAGGTCAAAGAGCCCAAACAAAAAAATGAGAGAAATAGAGAGAAGGGACAATGCTACTATCTTTTTCCACACTTGTGCTTCAAAATAGCACCATGTTCTTCAAGATGGGAAGTCTCTTGTTTTGTCACTTCCATATGCTAGTGAAAATTTTCATTATGTAACTTGACTTGTATATTCCAATGATGGGCTTCCAAAATTGCCCTAGGCCTTCATGAGCAAGTAAGCTGGGTGCACACCCACTAGTTGTCATTTTTGAGCTTTCATACACTCATACCTCTAGTGCATCCGTTTCATGGCAATCCCTACTCATTCACATTGATATCTATCGATGGGCATCTTCATAGCCTATTGATACGCTGAGTTGATGTGACCATCTCCCTCCTTTTTGCCTCACAACCTTCACCACACTCTATTCCACCTATAGTGCTATATCCATGGCTCACGCTCATATATTGCGTGAGAGTTGAAAAAGGTTTGATAAAGTAAGAGTGTGAAAAAAATTACTTGGCCAATACCAATGTTGTGCATGATTTAAATTCTTTATGTGGGGATGATGGAGCATAGCCAGACTATATGATTTTTGTAGGGATAACTTTCTTTGGCTTTGTTATTTCAAAAGTTCATGATTACTTTGCTATTATGCTTGAAGTATTATTGTTTTCATGTCAATATTAAACTATTGTTTTGAATCTTACGGATCTGAACATTCATGCCACAATAAAGAGATTACATGAAACAAATATGTTGGATAGCATTCCACATCAAAAATTCGTTCTTTATCACTTCCCTACTCGAGGACGAGCACGAGTTAAGCTTGGGGATGCTTGATGCGTCTCCAACATATCTATAATTTTTGATCGTTCCAAGCTATTATATTATCAACTTTTGATGTTTAATATGCATGAATATGCTATTTTATATGATTTTTGGGACTAACTTATTAATCCAGAGCCCAGTGCCAGTTCCTTTTTTCCGTGTTTTTGACCTTTTTCAGATAGGAATATCAAACGGAGTCCAAATGGAATAAAACTTTTGTCGTGATTTTTTTGGAAAATATAAAAAATACCTGAAGAAAAAGATACCGTAGAGGCGGCCCGAGGGAGCCACGAGCCTGGGAGGCGCCCCCTGGTCGTGGCTAGGGGGCTCGTGACCTCCTCGTGCCACCTCTTGACTTGTTCCTGACTACAGACGGCCTTATAAATATGGAAACCCTCGAAAATAAATCAAGATCACAAGTTCCGCCGCCACAGACCTCCAGAGCCACCAAAAACCAATCGGGAGACCGTTCCGGCATATTGCCGGAGGGGAATTCATCGTCGGAGGCCATCTTCATCAACACCATTGCCTCCCTTGCCTCTCCGATGATGCGTGAGTAGTTCACATAAGACCTGCGGGTCCATAGCTAGTAGCTAGATGGCTCTCTCTCTCTCTCTTTGATCTTCAATACAAAGTTCTCCATGATCTTCATGGTGATCTATCCGATGTAATCTTCTTTTGCGGTGTGTTTGTTGAGATCCGATGAATTGTGGATTTATGATCAGATTATCTATGAATATTATTTGAGTCAATTCTGAATAATTATATGCATGATTTCATATCCTTGTAAGTCTCTTCAAGTTATAGGTTTCGTTTGGCCAACTTGATCTATGATTCTTGCAATGGGATAAGTGCTTGGTTTTGGGTTCATACCGTGTGGTGTCCTCACCTAGTGACAGAAGGGGTAGCGAGGCACATATCGTGTTGTGGGCATCAAGGGTAAAAAGATGGGGTTTATATCATATTGCATGAATTTATCCCTCTACATCATGTCATCTTGCTTAAAGCATTACTCCGTTTGTTATGAACTTAATACACTAGATCCATGCTGGATAGCGGTCGATGTGTGGAGTAATAGTAGTAGATGCAGAAAGTATCGGTCTACTTGTCTCGGACGTGATGCCTATATGTATGATCATTTCCTTAGATATCGTCATGACTTTGCGCTATTCTATCAATTGCTCAACAGTAATTTGTTCACCCACCGTAATACTTGCTACCATGAGAGAAGCCTCTAGTGAACACTATGGCCCCTGGATCTATTTTACATATTATATATTCAGATCTAAACATAAAAACACCAAAAATACCTTGCTGCAATTTTATTTACTTATTTATATTTACTCATTATCACTATCAGATCTCACCTTGCAAGTAATCGTGAAGGGATTGACAACCCCTTTATCGCGTTGGGTGCAAGTTTGTTTGTGTTTGTGCAGGTTTCTTGGTGCCTCATCTTGATACTCCTACTGGATTGATACCTTGTTTCCCAAATTGAGGGAAATACTTACCGGTACCTTGCTGCATCACCCTTTCCTCTTCAAGGGAAAAACCAACGCAAGACAAGAATTCTACTATCAAATAGCCAATTTCTGGTGACGTTGTAGAGAAGTAGCATCACAACAAGTACCCATGGGCTTGATTATATGATATGCATCACACAATTTTAGATTCGTCATGTTCAATCCAACACAAAGAACTTCAAAGAGTTCCCCAAAGTTTCTACCGGAAAGTCAAGACAAAAATGTGTGCCAACTCCTATGCATAGATTACCAAGGTCACGGAACCCGCAAGTTAATCACCAAAACATACATAAAGTGGAACAATAGAACATCCCATTGTCACCACGGATATCCCGTCGAAAGACATACATCAAGTGTTCTCAAATCCTTAAAGAGTCAATCCGATAAGAAAACTTCAAAGGGAAAACTCAATTCATCACAACAAGATAGAGAGGAGAAAACTCCATATGATTCATCTATATCAATAAAGCTCACGGTACATCAAGATCGTGCCATCTCATGAACACGAGAGAGAGATCAAACACATAGCTACTGGTACATACCCTCAGCCCCGAGGGTGAACTACTCCCTCCTCGTCATGGAGACCGCCGGGATGATGAAGATGGCCTCTGGTGATGGTTTCCCCCTCCGATAGGGTGCCGGAACGGGTCCCGATTGGTTTTTGTGGCTCTGGAGGTTTGCGGCGGCGGAACTCCCTATATAGGTTTATTTTTGGAGGTTTGGGTATTTATAGGAGTATTTGGAGTTGGTCCCACGTCCAGAAGGTTCTCGAGGAGGTCACAAGCTCGCTAGGCGCGGCCAGGGGGTGGCCACGCCTAGCAGGCTTGTGACTCCCTCAGGAATCCTCTCCGGTATCTTTTCACTCCGATATTTTCTATATTTTCCAAACATATTCTCCATAAATTTTCATCCCATTCCGAGAACTTTTATTTCTGCACAAAAACCACACCACGATAGTTCTGCTGAAAAAAGCGTCAGTCCTGGTTAGTTCTAATAAAATCATACCAAAATCATGTAGATTTATTTGTAAACATGTCATGAATACTTCATAAATTATAGATACGTTGGAGACGTATCACACTTCCTTCACAAAGTGTTGTTCTGAACAAATTAGGAAAGTGAATTTTTCCTGAATTATTTTTAACTAGCCAAGGAAGGGTTTTGACATATTTGAGGAATATATGATGCAAAGAATTTATTGATAATTTTTTGGGAATTCTAGGAATGATAGAAATGTTTGCTCCTTCACAACCTAGGGCAAAAATTGACACATGGACATGACACATAGGAAAATTGATGAGGTGGCGCCTATTCATAGCAATGCACCACAATTTACAAGGCTATGACCATCTTTATTGGTTGTGATCAGCTAGAAATAAGGCAGCGGACCAGTGCTATTTGCTTTACGGCCATTTCGTGCAAGGAAATTACGACCTTTCTGACCAAAGTGGTCATTATGGTATAGGGTTTGGAGCCCCCCAAACAACTTACGAACAATTGGTCTCAAATGGTCGTAGATTTATGACCATTTCTACCAACGTCACTGCAAGAAGGTCACAAGTTGACATATTTATTGTAGTGCATGCACCCAACGTGAATGGTTTATTGAATCTCGATCATAGTGATACACATGTTCATAATATTGACGCCAAAAGATGCAAAGTTAATAATGATAGTACTACATACTTGTGTCAGTGCCGCTAAGGTCATATTGGTGTGAAGCACAAGAAGAAACTCCATGCTGATGGATCTTTGGACTCACTCGATTTCGAGTCGGTTGAGACATGCGGAACATGCCCCATGGCAAAGATGACTCAGACCCCATTTTGCGGTATGATGGAGCGGGCAAGTGACTTATTGGAAATGACACATGTTAATGTATGCGGTCCAATGAGTGTTGAAGCATGCGGTGGATATCATTATTTTCTTACCTGCACTAATGATTTGAGTAGGTATGGGTATATTTACTTAATGAAACACAAGTGTGAAACGTTTGAAAAGTTCAAGCATATTCATAGTGAAGTATAAGATCGTCGTGACAAGAAGATAAAATGTCTATGATATGATCGTAGAGGTTAATATCTGAGTTACGAGTTTTGTATGCAACTTAAGATAATGTGGAAATTGTTTCACAACTCATGCCACCTAGAACACCATAGTCGTGCTCTATTGGATATGGTGCATACTATGATGTATCTTATCGTTTTGCCACTATCGTTTTGGGGTTATGCATTAGACACAACTACATTCACTTTATACAGGGCACCATCTAAATCCATTGAGATGACACCGTATGAATTATGGTTTGGCAGAAACCTAAGCTGTCATTTCTTAGAGTTTGGGAATGTGACACTTATGTCTGATAAGCTCGAACCCAAAGCGGAAAAGTGCATCTTCATAGGATACGCTAAGGAAACAGTTCGGTATACCTTCTATATCATATCCCAGGGAAAAGTGTTTGTTACTAAAAATGGGTCCTTTCTCGAGAAAGAGTTTCTCTCAAAAGAATTCAGTGGGAGGAAAGTAGAACTTGCTGAGGTTGTTGAACCATCACTTCAGTTGGAGAGTAGCACAATGCAGAAAGATGTTTCTACGGCACCTACACCAAGTGAAGAGGAAGCAAATGATGATGATCATGAAGCTTCGGATAAAGTTACTACCAAGCCTCGTGGGTCGACATGGACCCATGCTGCCCCTAAGTCGCACGACAATCTTGTCTTGGAGGTCATGTTGTTGGACAACATTGAGCCTACGAGCTATGAAGAAACAATGGTGGGCCTGGATTCCAACAAATGTCTAGGAGCCATGCAATCCGAGAAAGGATCCAAGTATGAAAACCAAGTATGGACTTTGGTAGACTTGCCTGATGAACAACAGGCCGTTGAGTACAAATGGACCTTTAAGGATGGTAAATGTCACCATTTATAAAGCTCGACTTCTCGCAAAGAAGTTTCCGACAAGTTCAAGGAGTTGACTACGATGAGACTTTCTCACCCGTAGCGATGCTAAAGTCTGTTGGAATTATGTTAGCAGTTGTTGCATTTTTAAATTATGAAATCTGGCAGATGGATGTCAAAACATTGGTTCCTCAATGGTTTCCTTGAGGAAAGGTTGTATGTGATATAACCGGAAGTTTTTGTCGATCCTAAGGATGCTAAAAGGTTTGCAAGCTCCAGCAATCCTTCTATGGACTGGAGCAAGCATCTCAAAGTTGGAATATACGCTTTGATGAGGTGATCAAAGTTTTTGGGTTTATGCAAAGTTTATAAGAAACTTGTATTTACAAGAAAGTGAGTGGGAGCACTATAAAATTTCTCATAAGTATATGTGGTTGACATATTGTTGACCGGAAATAATGTAGAATTTATGGAAAGCATAAACGGTTGTTTGAAAGGAGTTTTTCGAAGGAAGATCTACAATGAAGCTACTTAAATATTGGGCATCAAGATCTATAGAGTAAATCAAGACGCTTGATAAAACTTTCAATCATACATACCTTGACAAGATTTTGAAGGAGTTCAAAATAGATTAGTCAAAGCAGGAGTTCTTGGTTGTGTTGTAAGGCATGAATTTGAGTAAGACCCAAAGCTCGACCACGGCAGAAGAAACAGAAAGGATGAAGGTCGTCCCCTATGCCTTAGTCGTAGGCTCTATATAGTGTGCCATGTTGTGTACCGCACCTAGTGTGTGCCTTGCCATGAGTCTGTCAAGGGGTACAAGAGTGGTCCAGGAGTGGATCACTGAACAGCGGTTAAAATTATCCTTAGTGACTCAAGGACTAAGGAAATGGTTCTCGATTATGGAGGTGATAAAGAGTTCGTCATAAAGGGTTACATCGATGCAAGCTTTGACACCAATCCGGATGACTCTGAGTAGCAATCTAGATACGTATAGTGGAGCAGTCATTTGGAATAGCTCCAAGTGGAGAGTGGTAGCAGCATCTACAGTATGACATAGAGATTTGCAAAGTGCACACGGATCTAAATGTTGCAGACCCATTGACTAAAACCTCTCTCACAAGCAAAACATGATAAAACCCCAGAACTCATTTGGTGTTAATCACTTGGTGATGTGTAACACCCTAGTGTGAGTGCTACAGTGATGATGTAATTAAGCTACATTAATGGCATGGTCAACAACTAATCATTTTGTTAAGTGGAATATGATCAAGTTGAAATCAATTCCAATTCCCAAACTCCATTCAAAAGCCTTGTGATTCAATGTGACAAATTTAAACCTTCAAACAGCAAAGATAAAATGTTGCATGCTTGTGAAATAATCCAAGATAAATAATGTTAAGGAAAACAACATCACCAAGATCCTGATGTGGCCCCCACCAGTAATAACAGTAGCTGAAAGTATTTTCAAATCAATTTAAAATCAAATTGAAAATACAAACAGTTTCAAATATTCCCCAAAGTTGTTCTGGACCTTTGGAATAATGCATATTGTTTTGTGGGCCATGTCCCACATTTTTTGCTAAAGAAAAAGATGCCAAACAAAATAAAACAAAAAATGGAAAGAGGAAAACATAAACAGAAAAGGAAAAGAAAAGAAAAGGCCCGTGTCACTGGGCCCAAGTGGCCACAGTGTCGGCCCACCTCTCCCCTCCGTCGTCTCCTTCCTCTGTACTGACCAGAACGATCGCTACAGAGCGGCCGACCGCAGCGTTGCCGACGCACCGCGGCGTCCCCGCTGGCGAGGAGGATAAGAACGGCCCCATGGCCCCTCCTTTCTCTCCCCCGAAATCCTAGCCCGTCCAGATCTCACCTACTCCCTCCTCATGCTCTCTTCCCCGCTCGAGCCCGTGCCGCCGTCGCCATGGGCATCGGTTAGACGCGACCATCGTCACCTTCGAGCCTAGCCGTCGCGTCCACGAGCTCCGCTACGACCTCCTCGACCCTCTCGACCACGAGCTCGAGCTCGGGGAGCCCTGCATCGCCATCGCTGCCTTTTCTTCAACCTCGGGACCCGAAGCTCACCGGCGGCGATTCGCCCCACCGAGCCCCCCTTAAGCCCACTTTGCCCAAATACAGGGCTCGGTGAGCTCCCCTGCATCTTTCACTCCCTCTCAGCGCTCACGAAAGCCACTGTAGTCATAGCTCCACACGATCCCGATCCTGCCGCCATGGATGCTCAACATCGGCGACCATTCGGTTGTCGTTTGGAGCCGTAGCCAGGTCCGTTCGCTTGCGGTGCGTGCGTAGAGTCCACCTCGCGCAAAGTGTGTTTGGTTTAGTCGTCGGTTCGCTCGATGTCACGCTGGCTGAAGGCCACCGCCGCCATTGTTGAAGCTGCGCTCGACGCCGGCCACCTCCGGTCCTTCTTCTTGCACCAAACGATGCGGCTCGCCACCAGGAACTCGTAGGAACAAACGACGCTCAATTTGAGACACCGTAGACGAATTCCAAGCCACGCCAGTTTTTCGGATGCTCACCGGAGCTTCTCCGGTGGCCGAACGGTGCCCCCGCCTATGTGACCGGGCTAGGGCCACTGCTAGGGTCGCTGGCCGGAGGGCCAGGCCGACCCCGTTGACCAGTTGACTGGTCAACCCTACTGACTAGGCTCGGCCAGTCAATGATAGGTGGGGCCCGACACCCCCCCTGTATGACATGTGGGCCCAGGTTTAAATTAACCCTAATGACATGTTTGTCTAATTGAAATAAGTAGTTTTACCTAATTATTCACTGATTGGTGGGACCCCATGCCCCTGTGAGTATGATAGGTGGGTCCCCCTGTCAGCTGCCTAAATTAACAGAGTAGATTAGTTAAAATAATTGGGTTAACACTGATATCTCACTGGCTTGTGGGGCCCTCCCCTAATTAAACTCTGTTAACTTATTTTAAAATACTGGAATTTGTATTTATCTATGACAGGTGGGGCCCACTGGTCAGGGTTGACCTGGCCAGCCCCCTGTTGACTGTTGATGCAGTGCTGATGTTAGCATGATGTCATAAAGGAATTTTCCAATAAATAATAATCTGTTAATTCTAGAAAATATATAAAATTTTAGAAAAACATATCTTTTAAACATACCTCAGATGAAAATAATTTATATATGAAAGTTGATCAGAAAAATCCCACAAATCCAAATACGCTATCCATTCATCTGTCACATGCTCCGAGCATGATGAACATGGGACTTTCCCCTCCGATTCGAATGTCCGATAAATCCAAAGACCCGGGAAATATCGTGAGATATTCTCCCGCCACGTCTATGACGTGTAGTATTGCGTTAGTGCATACCTATCCCTGCATATTGCCATGTCATGCATCGTGTTGCATCTCTGCTTCATATTACTTGTTTCTCCCCCCCCCCCTCTTCTCTCTGGTAGACCCCGAGACTTACGTTGTTGCCGAGTACGACTACGTCCTTGACAACCAGCCTTTTGCAACAGAGCAGCAAGGCAAGCAAAGCCCCCCCCCCTTGAGCATTCTGATATCACCTAATTTCCTTACCTCCCATTCTTGCATTAGATTTTGCTATTGTATTAGTTAGCTCCAATTCTGGTGCATAGCCTGTTTTTCATGAACTGCTACTATTCCTGCAATCATATCAACTGCTTAGTATAGGTTGGTTAGTGAATCCCCATTGAACCCTTAGTCCCAGTTGCCCCTGCTTCTTCATCGACGACCCGACGACCCGACGACTCGACGACTCGAAGACCCAAAGACTCGGTCAACTGACCGACAAGCCAGTCCCCTCACATCACCGCACTTCCCCTAATTGTATGACTCTACAGTGCTACTATCGAGTACCGAGGGTGACACCTCATGAAGTACTCATGATGCTAGCCCTATAGTGCAGCTAGTCGGTCATGGTTATCGAGGGTGATTCCTCCACCATTCCCGACGATGTCTCCGTCGTGCAGGCCCTCAAGTGTGTGACCCTCGAGGGTGATTCCTCTAAGTCCACCTTGGCGGTTACATCGAGCGGGGAACATTGAGGGTGATTCCTCAGTTCCCGCCTTGATGTTGTATACATACAGTTACTATGACCTAGTTACAGAAACATGCTAAAGACGGGTCGGCCCCAAGGGTACCTGCGAGAGATATTTGTGGGATGCGCCGCGAGGCATCCGAAGACTTTGTGGGGTGTGCCGGTAAGGCACCTAAGTGTTATTGGCGGGGCGACGGCCTACAATATGGTTCGAGCTTGCCCCGCACTAATAAAATGCTAATGGGTTGGGTATTTGATCCGAGTTGGTTGTTGACCTTTTACGCACTAAACCTTCACGTGGGAGAAGTTATGGGTACTCAGCATCCTTGTATCAGCCGAAGATCTTCGGACGTAAACAATGGAGCGGCGTGCGTCGTATTGGGATGGAAGGTAAAACTCCTGGACTAAATGTACTAGGTCTGCTTCCGGCCGCGTACGCATCATGCAGGAGTGCAAGGGCAAGTGGGCCCACGAACCTGCGCGCTTAGGAGTTAGACCGGCGGGCTGGCCTTTTTGTTGATCCTAGGTGGGGCGATGACGTTTTGGATCCCGATACGACTGGGTTCCCGGCCATTCTGGTCGACCTCTTGAAGAAGCTGGGATATCGCTGGTACCCTGAGTACACTGTGTACGAGGACTACCATGAGTTCCACCAGGAACAGTATGAGGCTGTGATGGTTATCTGGGATCGACAGGACCTCTCCATCACAGAGCTGCACACCTTCTGTGGCATTGGAGTGACTGTCGAGATGGCCGTATAGGATGTTGCTTATGCTGCTATTGGTCAACTCCGTGCAGCGAACTCTTGTTTGGAGGAGACGGCATACAGATACATTCCGTATGTTCCTGCTAGAGTTGATACTGCCGCCGACGCTGAGGTCTTGTCCCCTTTCGCGGGGCAGCGCAATGACCGATCCTACACTGCTGTCTGCACCCCCTACGTGAGTCGTCGTTATGACCCACAGGTTCTGTTTTGGTACACTGAGGCATTGGATCGCACTGTCAGGGCCGTTAACGTCAAGTTGTATGCCACCCGTGATCATCTTTATCGGGCTTTGGCGCATTTGTTGCCAGCAGTCACTGCGGGGATACATCCGGAGAACATCCTTTACCCGCCTCAGACTGCGTTTCCTACAGGTCTTGAGTGGCCTGAGGTTCGAGGTCGTGTTCCGGCACATGGACCTGTGCTCCTGCTCACTATGCAGCGTATACATCAGAGTTTGCACGGGATGCAGAACCCTGCCACCAGGTTCAGCATTCAGGGTCATCTGCAGTTCCGTGGGTTCTTTCGTTGTCCCCGACGTTGATGTAGCTTTTCGCTATGTCCGTTGTTGTATCCCTCTACCACGTGCCTGCGTGCCGCCTAGTTGTTTAGGTTAATTTTGATGGGGAACGTCGCATGGGAAACAAAAAAATTCCTACGCACATGCAGATCTATCCATGGTGATGAGCATCTACGAGAGGGAGAGTTGATCTACATACCCTTGTAGATCGCTAAGTGGGAAGCGTTAAGAAAAGCGGTTGGTGTAGTCGAACATCTTCGCGATCCAAATCGCCGAGCGTCCCGCGATATCATCACGATCCGTCCCGCGATCCAATCACGGTCCGTCTCGTGAACTCATCATGATCTGTCCCACGATCTCATCATGATCCGTCTCACGATCTGTCCCGCGAACTCATCACGATCCGTTCCGCGATCACATCATGAACCGTCTCGCGATCTCGATCACGGTCCTTCCGATCTAGCGCCGAACGGACGGCACCTCTGCATTCAGCACACGTACAGCTTGATGACGATCTTCGTCTTCTCGATCCAGCAAGAGGGCGGAGAGGTAGAAGAGTTCTCCGGCAGCGTGACGACTCTCCGGCGATGGTGGTGGAGCTATTCCGGCAGGGCTTCGCCTAAGCACTGCTGAACTAGTCTAGTTTAGAGGAACTTGATCTAGAGGTAGGATTTAGACGTGGCTGAAAATCCTTGTCCAAAAAACCCTAAAACCACTCATATATATAGGAGCAGGGGAGAGGAGGCTGCTCCCAAAGGAGGGCTCTCCTTTTGGTTCGGCCGAACCAAGTGGAGGGAGAGTCCTCCTCCACCTGGGAGTCCACCTCTCGCACCAGAGGTGGAACTTGGGGAGGACTCCACCCCAATTCGGTTTGGGCTTCTCTCCCTGCACCTAGGCCACCTTGGCCGACCCCATCATCCTAGTAGGGTTGGCCCCACTGGTGGACCCCCGGGACCCATTCGTCACTCCCGATACACTACCGAAAGTACCCGAAATCTTTCCGGAGTCCAAATACCACCTTCCTATATATCAATCTTCATTTCCGGACCATTCCGGAACTCCTCATGACGTCCAGGATCTCATCCGGGACTCCTAACAACCTTCGGTCACCACGATACATAAATCTATACTACCGAAAAGTCACCAAAACTTAAGTGTGCAGACCCTGCGGGTTCGAGAACTATGTAGACATGACCGAGACACCTCTACGGTCAATAACCAATGGCGGGACCTGGATGTCCACATTGGCTCCTACATATTCTACGAAGATCTTTATCGTTCGAACCTCTATGTCAAGGATTCAGTTAATCTCGTATGATGTTCCCTTTGTTCTTCGGTATGTTACTTGCCCGAGATTCGATCGTCGGTATCTCCATACCTAGTGCAACCTCATTACCGGCAAGTATCTTTACTCGTGCCATAATACAAGACCCTACAACTAACACTTAGTCACATTGCTTGCAAGGATCATTGTGATGTTGTATTACCGAGTGGGCCCTGAGATACCTCTTCGTCACACGAAGTAACAATTCCCAGTCTTGATCCATGCGAACTCAACAGACACCCTCGGAGATACCTCTAGAGCACCTTTATAGTCACCCAGTTACGTTGTGACGTTTGATACACACAAAGCACTCCTCCGATGTCCGTGAGTTGCATGATCTCATGGTCATAGGAACACATACTTGACATGCAGCAAACAGTAGCAATAAACTGACATGATCATATGCTACGTTTGTAGTTTGGGTCTTGTCCATCACATCATTCTCCTAATGATGTGATCCCGTTATCAAATGACATCTCATGTCCATGGCTAGGAAACCTTAACCATCTTTTGATCAACGAGCTAGTCTATTAGAGGCATACTAGGGACATTATTTTGTCTATGTATCCACACATGCATCAAAGTATCCGATCAATACAATTATAGCATGGATAATAAACGATTATCATGAACAAGGAAAGATGATAATAACTATTTTATTATTGCCTCTAGGGCATATTTCCAATAGTCTCCCACTTGCACTAGAGTCAATAATCTAGTTCACATCACTATGTGATTCGCATTGTTATGAATCTAACACCCAATGAGTTCTGGGGCTTGATCATGCTTTGCATGTGAGAGAGGTCTTATAGTCAACGGGTCTGCAAAATTCAGATATGTGTGTACTTTGCAAATCCCTATGTCAAACTGTAAACACTGCTACCACACTCCACTTGGTACTATTCCAAATGGCTACTCCGCTATATGTATCCAGATTTCTACTACGAGTCATCCGGATTAGTGTTAAAGCTTGCATTGACGTAACTCCTTACGATGAACCCTTTATCACCTCCATAATCGAGAAACAATCCCTTTAGTCTTTTAGTCACTAAGGATAATGTTTGACCGCTGTCTAGTGATCCACTCCTGGATCAATCTTGTACCCCTTGACGGACTCATGGCAAGGCACACACAAGTGCGGTACACAGCATGGCATACTATATAGAGCATATGGCTAAGGCATAGGGGACGACGTTTGTCCTTTCTCTTTCTTCTGCCGTTGTCGAGCTTTGAGTCTCACTCAGCTTCACACCTTACAAATCAGACGAGAACTATTTCTCTGACTGATCCATTTTGAACTCTTTCAAAATATCGTCAAGGTATGTACTCATTGAAAGTCTCATCAAGCATCTTGATATATCTCTATAGATGTTGACGCTCAACAATTGGGTAGCTTTATCCATGTCTTCCTTTGAAAATCACTTTTCAACCAACCATTTATGCTTTCCAGAAATCCTACATTATTTCCGATCAACAATATGTCATCCACATATACTTACCAGAAATTCTATAGTGCTCCCACTCACTTCATTGTAAATACAATTTTCTCGTAAACTTTGTATAAACATCAAAACTTTGATCACCTCATCGAAGCATATATTCCAACTCCGAGATGCTTGCTCCAGTCCATAGAAGGATCACTAAAGCTTGTACACCTTTTAGCATCCTTAGGACTGACAAAACCTTCTGGTTGTATCACATACAACCTTTCCTCAAGTAAATCGTTAAGGAAACGATGTTTTGACATCCATCTGCCAGATTTCATAATTGAAAATGCAGCAACTGCTAACATAATTCCAACAGACTTCAGCATCACTATGAGTGAAAAAGTCTCGTCGCAATCAACTCCTTGAACTTGTCACAAACATTTTGCAACAAGTCGAGCTTTACAAATGGTGACATTTACCATCAGCGTCTGTCTTCATTTAAAAAGATCCATTTGCACTCAATGACCTGTCATCCAACGAGCAAGTCTACCATAGTCTATACTTGGTTTTCATACATGGATCCTTTCTCGGATTTCATGGCCTCCAACCATTTGTCGGAATCTGGGCCCATCATCGCTTCTCCATAGCTCGTAGGTTCATCGTTGTCCAACAACATGACCTCCAAGACAGGGTTGGCGTACCGCTTAGTAGCAGTACTCATCCTTGTCGACCTACGAAGTTTGATAGTAACTTGATCCTAAAGCTTCATGATCATCATCATTAACTTCCTATTCAACTAACGTAGGCTTCACAGAAACATCATTCTGCGCTGTGCTACTCTCTGGTTGAACAAAGGTTTAACAACCTCATCAAGTTCTATCTTCCACCCACTCAATTCTTTCGAGAGAAACTTTTTCTCGAGAAAGGATCCGTTTTAGTAACAAACACTTTGCACTTGGATCTGAGATAGAAGGTTCACCCAACTGTTCTTAGGGTATTCTATGAAGATGCATTTTTCCGCTTTGGGTTCGAGCTTATTAGGTGAAAACATTTTCCACACAAGCATCACAGCCCCAAACATTAAAATATGATAGCTTAGGTTTCTATCACACCATAATTCACACGGTGTCATCTCAACGGATTTAGATGGGGCCCTATTTAAAGTGCATGTAGTTGTCTCTAATGCATAACCCCAAAATTATAGTAGTAAAACAATAAGAGACATCATAGCACGCACCATATCAATAGAGCATAACTATGACGTTCAGACACACCATCACACTATGGTGTTCCAGGTGGCGTTTGTTGTGAAACAACTTTCACATTGTCTTATGTTGTATGTCAAACTCATAACTCAGATATTCACCTCCACGATCATATCGCAAGCATTTTTATCTTCTTATCATGATGATCTTAAACTTCACTCTGAATTTGCTTGAACCTTTCAAATGATTCAGACTTGTGTTTCATTAAGTAAATATACACTATATCTACTTAAATCATCAGTGAAGGTAAGAAAATAACGATATCCACTGCACGCTACAAGACTCACTTGATTGCATACATCAACATGTATCATTTCCAATGAATCACTTGCCCGCTCCATCTGACGGGGTCCTTTAGTCATCTTGCCCAAGAGGCATGGTTCACATGTCTCAACCGATTCAAAATCAAATGAGTCCCAAGATCCATTAGCATGGACTTTCTTCATGCGCTTTATACCAATATGACATTTAGCAGCAGTGCCACAAGCATGTGGTACTATCATTATTAACTTTGTATCTTTTGACATCAATGTTATGAACATGTGTATTACTACGATCAAGATTTCAACAAACCATTCTCACTGGGTGCATGACCATTGAAGGTATTATTCATGTAAACAGAATAACCATCATTCTCTAACTTAAATGAATAACCGTATTGTAATAAACATGATCTAATCATGTTCGTGCTCAATGCAAAACACCAAATAACATTTATTTAGCTTCGTCACTAATCCTGAAGGTAGAGAGAGCGTGCGATGTTGATCACATCAACCTTGGAAACATTTCCAACACATATCGTCACCTCACCCTTAGCTAGTTCTCCGTTCATTCCGTAGCTTTTATTTCGAGTTACTAACATTTAGCAACCGAACCGGTATCCAACACCCAGGTTTTACTAGGAGTACTAGCAAGGTACACATCGATAACTCGTATATCAAATATACTTCTGTCGATGTTGCCAGCCTTCTTATCTACCAAGTATCTAGGGTTGTTCCACTTCAGCGACCGCTCACCTCATAACAGAAGCACTTAGTCTCGGGTTTGAGTTCAACATTGGGTTGCTTCACTAGAGCAGCAACTGACTTGCTATCCATGAAGTTTCCCTCCATGCTCTTGCCCTTCTCGAAACTAGTGGTTTTACTAACCATCAACACTTGATGCTCCTTCTTGATTTCTACCTTCGCAGTGTCAAGCATCGCGAACAGCTCAGGGATCAATATTTCTATCCCTGGAGTTTTATAGTTCATCACTAAGTTCTAGTAGCTTTAGTGACAGTGACTTGGAGAACTACATCAATCACTATCTTATCTGGAAATCAACTCCCACTTGATTCAAGCGATTGTAGCACCCAGACAATCTGAGCACATGCTCAATGATTGAGCTATTCTCTTTCATCTTGCACGCAAAGAATCTTGTTGGAGATCTGATATCTCGCAACACGGGCACGAGCCTGAGATCCTAATTTCAGCTCTTAGAAACATCTCATATGTTCCGTGACGTTCAAAATGTTTTGGAGCCTCAATTCTAAGCCGTAATGCATGACGCACTAAACTATCAAGTAGGCATCAGAACATGACTGTCAGATGTTCACAACATCTACAGACGACGCTAGAGGGGTTGGCGCACCGAGCGGTGCATTATGGACATAAGCCTTCTGTGCAGCAATGAGGACAATCCTCAGATCACGGACCCAGTCCGCAATATTGCTACCATCATATTTCAACTCTATTTCTCTAGGAACATATAAAAATTAAGTGAGCTACAACGCGAGCTAGTAATCTACAACATAATTTGCAAAGACACTATTGACTATGTTCACGATAATGAGTTCAATTAATCATATTACTTAAGAACTCCCACTCAAATTGACATCCCACCGATCGTTCGAGTGATACATGATCCAAATTCACCAACTCAAGTCCGATCATCAGGTGAGTTGAGGTGGCTGCAATGGTGAACATCATTATGTTGATCATATCTACTATATGACTCATGTTCGACCTTTCGGTCTCTTGTGTTCCGAGGCCATGTCTATACATGCTAGGCTCGTCAAGTTTAACCCGAGTGTTCTGCATGTGCAACACTGGCTTGCACCCGTTGTATGTGAACATAGAGTCTATCACACCCGATCATCATGTGGTGTCTCAACACGACGAACTTTCACAACGGTGGACACTCGGGGAGAACACAATTTATCTTGAAATTAAGTGAGGGATCACCTTATAAAGCTACCGTCGTCCTAAGCAAAACAAGGTGCATAAAAAGGATTAACATCACATGCAAATCATAAGTGACATGACATGGCCATGAACTTGTGCTTTTGATCTCCATCTAGAAAGCACCGGCATAATCTCCATCGTCACCGACATCACACCATGATCTCCATCATCTTGATCTCCATCAATGTGTCGCCATCGGGGTTGTCACGCCCTGCATGCTTCTACTACTATTGCTATCATTTAGCGATAAAGTAAAGCAATACATAGCGCTTAATGATTGACACGCGGGTCATACAATAATTAAAGACAACCCTATGGCTCCTGCCGGTTGCCGTATTCATCGACATGCAAGTCGTGGTAATCTAGACATCACATGATCATCTCATAAATCACATATATCACATCATGTAATTGGCCATATCATATCACAACATACCCTGCAAAAACAAGTTAGACATCCTCTAATTGTTGTTGCATGTTTTACGTGGCTGCTACGGGTATCTAGCAAGAACAATTCTCACCTACGCAAAAAACACAACGGTGATACACTAGTTGCTTTTCAACCTTCTCAAGGACCGCCTTTGTTGAATCCGATCCAACTAAAGTTAGAGAAACTGTCACCCCAAGCCATCTATGCAACAAGTTGCGGTTGAGGGAACCGGTCTCTCGTAAGCATACGAGTAATGTTGGTCCGGGCGGCTTCATCTCACAATACCGCTGAACCAAAATCCGACCGAGGGAGGAAGCAATCTAAGCATCAATGCCCACAAACCTTTTGTGTTCTACTCAAGATCTCATCGACACATAGACCTAGCTCATGATGCCACTGATGCGGAACGTCGCATGGGAAACAAAAAATTTCCTATGCACACGCAGATCTATCCATGGTGATGAGAATCTACGAGAGGGAGAGTGGATCTACATACCCTTGTAAATCGCTAAGCGGGAAGCGTTAAGAAACACGGTTGGTGTAGTCGAATATCTTCGCGATCCAAATCGCCGAGCGTCCCGCGATCTCATCACGATCCGTCTCACGATCTTGATCATGATCTGTCCTGCCAACTCATCACGATCCGTTCCGCGATCACATCATGAACCGCCTCACGATCTCGATCATGGTCCTTCCGATGTAGCGCCGAACGGACGGCACCTCCACGTTCAGCACACGTACAGCTTGATGACGATCTCCGTCTTCTCGATCTAGCAAGAGGGGCGGAGAGGTAGAAGAGTTCTATGGCAGCGTGACGATGCTCCGGCGATGGTGGTGGAGCTATTCCGGCAGGGCTTCGCCTAAGCACTGCTGAACTAGTCTAGTTTAGAGGAACTTGATCTAGAGGTAGGGTTTAGACGTGGCTGAAAATCCTTGTCCAAAAAACCCTAAAACCACTCATATATATAGGAGGAGGGGAGAGGAGGCTGCACCCAAAGGAGGGCTCTCCTTTTGGTTCGGCCAAACCAAGTGGAGGGAGAGTCCTCCTCCACCTAGGAGTCCACCTCTCACACGAGAGGTGGAACTTGGGGAGGACTCCACCTAAATTCGGTTTGGGCTTCTCTCCTTGAGCCTAGGCCACCTTGGCCGACCCCATAAGACCACTAGGGGCTGGTGGGTCGCCAGTTTGGCCCATGGGGTGGGTTGGCCCCACTGGTGGACCCCCGGGACCCATTCGTCACTCCCGGTACACTACCGAAAGTGTCCGAAATCTTTCCGGAGTCCAAATACCACCTTCCTATATATCAATCTTCGTTTCCGGACCATTCCGGAACTCCTCATGATGTTCGGGATCTCATCCAGGACTCCGAACAACCTTCGGTCACCACCATACATAACTTTATACTACGGAAACGTCACCAAACCTTAAGTGTGCAGACCATGCGGGTTCGAGAACTATGTAGACATGACCGAGACACCTCTACGGTCAATAACCAATGGCAGGACCTGGATGTCCACATTGGCTCCTACATATTCTACGAAGATCTTTATCGGTCAAACCTCTATGTCAAGGATTCAGTTAATCCCGTATGATGTTCCCTTTGTTCTTCGGTATGTTACTTGCCCGAGATTTGATCGTCGGTATCTCCATACCTAGTTCAACCTCATTACCGGCAAGTCTCTTTACTCATTCAGTAATACAAGATCCCACAACTAACACTTAGTCACATTGCTTGCAAGGCTCATTGTGATGTTGTATTACCGAGTGGGCCCTAAGATACCTCTCTGTCACACAGAGTAACAAATCCCAGTCTTGATCCATGCGAACTCAACAGACACCCTCGGAGATACCTGTAGAGCACCTTTATAGTCACCCAGTTACGTTGTGAGGTTTGATACACACAAAGCACTCCTCTGATGTTCGCGAGTTGCATGATCTCATGGTCATAGGAACACATACTTGACATGCAGAAAACAGTAGCAATAATCTGACACGATCATATGCGACGTTTGTAGTTTGGGTCTTGTCCATCACATCATTCTCATAATGATGTGATCCCGTTATCAAATGACATCTCATGTCCATGGCTAGTAAACCTTAACCATCTTTTGATCAACGAGCTAGTCTATTAGAGGCATACTAGGGACATTATTTTGTCTATGTATCCACACATGCATCTAAGTCTCCGATCAATACAATTATAGCATGGATAATAAACGATTATCATGAACAAGGAAATATGATAATAAATAATTTATTATTGCCTCTAGGGCATATTTCCAACAAATTTCATGTCGCACCTATCATCTATGTTGTAACAGACTTATGGTTTGTAATAGACCCATGTATGGATCTGTATGTTGAATTCGAACTACTATGTCGTATCTATTGCACTTCCTTCATTGAGAAATTTACTTCATAGATGAATCATTGCCTTTGAATTGCCAAATGCTAAAATACCACTGTTAATTGTTTCAATAGAATGGTTAGGCTATCTGGTCGTGGTCGTGCTGCGGCTGACCACCCACCGCCGCCTGAATACATGGTTGGTATGATGCAGCAGTTTGAACTGAATCACCAGTTTATAAAAGGGCTTATGTGTTGGGGAACGTCGCATGAGAAACAAAAAAATTCCTACGCACACGCAAACCTATCCATGGTGATGAGCATCTACGAGAGGGAGAGTGGATCTACGTACCCTTGTAGATCGCTAAGCAGGAAGCGTTAAGAAATGCGGTCGGTGTAGTCGAACTTCTTCGCGATCCAAATCGCCGAGCGTCCCGCGATCCAATCACGAACCGTCCCGCGAACACATCATGATCCGTCCCGCGAACTCATCACGATCTTGATCACGATCTGTCCCACGAACTCATCACGATCCGTTCCGTGATCACATCACGAACCGTCTCGCGATCTCGATCACGGTCCTTCCGATCTAGCGCCGAACGGACGGCACCTCCGCGTTCAGCACACGTGCAGCTTGATGACGATCTCCACCATCTCGATCCAGAAAGAGGAGGTGGAGAGGATAGAGAGTTCACCGGCAGCGTGACGGCGCTCCGATGATGGTGGTGGAGCAATTCCGGCAGGGCTTCGCCTAAGCGCTGCAGAAAACCGATCTAGAGGAGAAACTATGCACCGGTGTAACGGGTAGCACATGGCCGGAAATTCTGTCCAAAATCCACCCAATCCACTATTATATATAGGAGGAGAGGAGAGGACAGGCATCCAAGGCCTTTGGGTCGGCCGAAATAGCAGGTGGGAGCAATCCTACTTCACCTCCAATCCTAGTTGGAGTAGGATTGCCTCCTATTGGCTGATTTTCCACTTTTTGCTTTAGGACTTTCTCTCCTGCGCCATGGGCCTTTGTGGCTGTTTTCCCAGCCCACTAAGGGCTTGTTATTATTCTCCCACAGCCCATGGACCTCTTGGGGTCGAAATACCCCTCCCGGAGGCCCTCCCGGTACACTACCGGCACTCCCGGTACACTACCGGCACTCCCGGTACACTACCGATGAGCTCGAAACTTTTCCGGTGACCAAACTGGGACATCCTATATATGAATATTTACCTCCGGACCATTACGGAGCTCCTCGTGACATCCGGGATCTCATCCAGGACTCCGGACAACCTTCGGTCACCACCATACATAACTCTACACTACCGAAACGTCACCGAACCTTAAGTGTGCAGACCCTGCGGGTTCGAGAACTATGTAGACATGACCGAGACACCTCTACGGTCAATAACCAATGGCGGGACCTAGACGTCCACATTGGTTCCTACATATTCTACGAAGATCTTTATCAGTTGAACCTCTATGTCAAGGATTCAGTTAATCCCGTATAACGTTCCCTTTGTTCTTCGGTATGTTACTTGCCCGAGATTCGATCGTCGGTATCTCCATACCTAGTTCAATCTCGTTACCGGCAAGTCTCTTTACTCGTTCCATAATACAAGATCCCGTGACTAACACTTAGCCACATTGCTTGCAAGGCTTGTTGTGATGTTGTATTACGGAGTGGGCCCTAAGATACCTCTCCATCACACGGAGTAACAAATCCCAGTCTCGATCCATGCCAACTCAACAGACACCATCGGAGATACCTGTAGAGCACCTTTATAGTCACCCAGTTACGTTGCGACGTTTGATACACACAAGGCACTCCTCCGATATCTATGAGTTGCATGATCTCATGGTCATAGGAACACATACTTGACATGCGGAAAACAGTAGCAATAAACTGACACGATCATATTCTACGTTTGCAGTTTCGGTCTTGTCCATCACATCATTCTCCTAATGATGTGACCCCGTTATCAAATGACATCTCATGTCCATGGCTAGGAAACCTTAACCATCTTTTGATCAACGAGCTAGTCCATTAGAGGCACACTAGGGACATGGTTTTGTCTATGTATCCACACATGCATTTAAGTCTCTGATCAATACAATTATAGCATGGATAATAAACGATTATCACAAACAAGGAAATATGATAATAACTAATTTATTATTGCCTCTAGGGCATATTTCCAACAGTCTCCCACTTGCACTAGAGTCAATAATCTAGTTCACATCACCATGTGATTCGCATTGTTATGAATCTAACACCCAATGAGTTTTGGGGCTCGATCATGCTTTGCATGTGAGAGATGTCTTATAGTCAATGGGTCTGCGACATTCAGATCCGTGTGTACTTTGCAAATCTCTATGTCAAACCGTAAACACTGCTACCACACTCCACTTGGTACTATTTCCAAACTGCTCCACTATACGTATCCAGATTGCTACTACGAGTCATCCGGATTAGTTTTAAAGCTTGCATCGACGTAACTCCTTACGACGAACCCTTTATCACCTCCATAATCGAGAAACATCTCCTCGGTCTCTTAGTTACTGAGGATAATCTTGACCACTGTCTAGTGATCCACTCCTGGTTCACTCTTGTACCCCCTGACGGACTCATGCCAAGGCACACACAGGTGCGGTACACAGCATGGCATACTATACAGAGCCTATGGCTAAGGCATAAGGGACAACGTTCGTCCTTTCTCTTCCTTCTGCCGTGGTCGAGCTTTGAGTCTCACTCAACTTCACACCTTACAAATCAGGCGAGAACTATTTCTCTGGCTGATCCATTTTGAACTCTTTCAAAATCTTGTCAAGGTATGCACTCATTGAAAGTCTCATCAAGCATCTTGATCTATCTCTATAGATTTTGATGCTCAACAATTAGGTAGCTTTATCCAGGTCTTCCTTTGAAAATCACTTTCCAAATAACTGTTTATGCTTCTACATTATTTCCGATCAACAATATGTCATCCACATATACTTATCAGAAATGCTATAGTGCTCCCACTCACTTTGTTGCAGATACAAGTTTCTCGTAAACTTTGTATAAACTCAAAAACTTTGATCAACTCATCAAAGCGTATATTCCACCTCCGAGATGCTTGCTTCAGTCCATGGAAGGATCACCGAAGCTTGCACACCTTTTAGCATCCTTAGGACTGACAAAACCTTCTGGTTGTATCACATACAACCTTTCCTCAAGTAAACCGTTAAGGAAACGATGTTTTGACATCCATCTGCGAGATTTCATAATTGAAAAATGCAGCAACTGCTAACATAATTCCAACAGACTTTTAGCTTCGCTACGAGTGAGAAAGTCTCATCGCAGTCAACTCCTTGAACTTGTCACAAACAACTTTGCAACAAGTCGAGCTTTACAAATGGTGACATTCACCATCAGTGTCTGTCTTCATTCTAAAGGTCCATTTGTACTCAACGACCTGCTGTCTAACGAGCAAGTCTACCAAAGTCTATACTTGGTTTTCATACATGGATCCTATCTCGGATTTCATGGCCTCTAACCATTTGTCGGAATCCGGGCCCATCATCGCTTCTCCATAGCTCGTAGGTTCATCGTTGTCCAACAACATGATCTCCAAAACAGAGTTGTCGTACCACTTAGGAGTAGTACACATCCTTGTCGACCTACAAAGTTCGATAGTAACTTGATCCTGAAGCTTCATGATCATCATCATTAACTTCCTCTTCAACTAACGTAGGCTTCACAGAAACATCTTTCTACGCTGCGCTACTCTCTGGTTGAACAAAGGTTTAACAACCTCATCAAGTTCTATCTTCCTCCCACTCAATTCTTTCGAGAGAAACATTTCCTCGAGAAAGGATCCGTTTAAGCAACAAACACTTTGCACTAGGATCTGAGATTGTAGGTTCACCCAACTGATCTTAGGGTATTCTATGAAGATGCATTTGTCCGCCTTGGGTTCGACCTCATTAGGTGAAAACATTTTCCACACAAGTGTCACAGCCCCAACTATTCAGAAATGACAGCTTAGGTTTCTATCAAACCATAATTCACACGGTGTCATCTCAACGGATTTAGATGATGCCCTATTTAAAGTGAATGTAGTTGTCTCTAATGCATAACCCCAAAAATTATAGTAGTAAAACGATAAGAGAGATCACAGTATGCACTATATCAATAGAGCATGACTATGATGTTCGGACACACCATCACACCATGGTGTTCCAGGTGGTGTTAGTTGTGAAACAAATTTCACGTTGTCTTAAGTTGTATGCCAAACTCGTAACTCAGATATTCACCTCCACGATCATATCACGGTCATTTTTATCTTCTTGTCACGATGATCTTTAAACTTCACTCTGAATTTGCTTGAACCTTTCAAACGATTCAGACTTGTGTTTCATTAAGTAAATATACACTATATCTACTCAAATCATCAGTGAAGGTAAGAAAATAACGATATCCACTACACGCTACAAGACTCACTAGATTGCATACATCAACATGTATCATTTCCAATGAATCACTTGCCCGCTCCATCCAACGGGGTCCTTTAGTCATCTTGCCCAAGAGGCATGGTTCGCATGTCTCAACCGATTCGAAATCGAATGAGTCCAAATATCCATCAACATGGAGTTTCTGCATGCGCTTTATACCAATATGACATTTAGCGGCAGTGTCACAAGTATGTGGTACTATCATTATTAACTTTGTATCTTTTGACATCAATGTTATGAACATGTGTACTACTACGATCAAGATTTCAACAAACCATTCTCACTGGGTGCATGACCATTGAAGGTATTATTCATGTAAACAGAATAACCATGATTCTCTAACTTAAATGAATAACCGTATTGCAATAAACATGATCTAATCATGTTCATGCTCAACGCAAAACACCAAATAACATTTATTTAGGTTCGTCACTAATCCTGAAGGTAGAGAGAGCGTGCGATGTTGATCACATCAACCTTGGAAACACTTCCAACACATATCGTCACCTCACCCTTAGCTAGTTCTCCGTTTATTCCGTAGCTTTTATTTCGAGTTACTAACATTTAGCAACCGAACCGGTATCCAATACCCAGGTGCTACTAAGAGTACTAGCAAGGTACACATCAATAACTCGTATATCAAATATACTTCTATCAATGTTGCCAGCCTTCTTATCTACCAAGTATCTAGGGTTGTTCCGCTTCAGCGACCGCTCACCTCATAACAGAAGCACTTAGTCTCGGGTTTGAGTTCAACTTTGGGTTGCTTCACTGGAGCAGGAACTGTCTTGCTATCCATGAAGTTTCCCTTCTTGCTCTTGCCCTTCTCGAAACTAGTGGTTTGATTAACCATCAACACTTGACGCTCCTTCTTGATTTCTACCTTCGCGGTGTCAAACATCGCGGACAGCTCAGGGATCAACATTTCTTTCCCTGGCATTTTATAGTTCATCACCAAGTTCTAGTAGCTCAGTGACAGTGACTTGGAGAACTACATCAATCACTATCTTATCTGGAAGATCAACTCCCACTCGATTCAAGCGATTGTAGTACCCAGACAGTCTGAGCACATGCTCAACGATTGAGCTATTCTCTTTCATCTTGCAGGCAAAGAATCTCGTTGGAGATCCTATATCTCGCAACTCGGGCACGAGCCTGAGATCACAATCTCAGCTCTTAGAACATCTCATATGTTCCGTGACGTTCAAAACGTTTCGGAGCCTCAATTCTAAGCCGTAATGCATGACGCACTAAACTATCAAGTAGTCATCGAAACGTGCCTGTCAGATGTTCACAACATCTACAAACGACGCTAGATGGGGTGGCGCACCAAGCAGTGCATTAAGGACATAAGCCTTCTGTGCAGCAATGAGGATAATCCTCAGATCATGGACCCAGTCCGCAATTTTGCTACCAACATCTTTCAATTCTATTTCTCTAGGAACATATAAAAATACAAGGGAGCTACAGCGCGAGCTAGTAATCTACAACATAATTTGCAAAGACACTTTGACTATGTTCATGATAATGAGTTCAATTAATCATATTACTTAAGAACTCCCACTCAAATTGACATCCCTCGGGTCATTCGAGTGATACATGATCCAAATTCACCAACTCAAGTCTGATCATCACGTGAGTTAAGGTGGCTTCAATGGTGAACATCATTATGTTGATCATATCCACTATATGACTCATGCTCGACCTTTCGGTCTCTTGTGTTCCGAGGCCATGTCTGTACATGCTAGGCTCGTCAAGTTTAACCCGAGTGTTCTGCGCGTGCAAATCTGGCTTGCACCCGTTGTATGTGAACGTAGAGTCTATCACACCCGATCATCACGTGGTGTCTCAACACGACAAACTTTCGCAACGGTGCACACTCGGGGAGAACACAGTTCATCTTGAAATTCAAGTGAGGGATCACCTTATAATGCTACCGCCGTACTAAGCAAAACAAGGTGCATAAAAGGATTAACATCTCATGCAATTCATAAGTGACATGATATGGCCATGAACTTGTGTTTAAGATCTCCATCTTCAAAACACCGGCATGATCTCCATCGTCACCGGCACAACACCATGATCTCCATCATCTTGATCTCCATCAATGTGTTGCCATTGGGGTTGTGGCGCCAGCCCTGCTTCTACTTCTATTGCTACCGCTTAGCGATAAAGTAAAGCATTACATAGCGCTTAATGATTGACACGCAGATCATACAACAATTAAAGACAACCCTATGGCTCCAGCCGGTTGCCGTACTCAACGATGTGCAAGTCATGAAATTCTATACATCACATGATCATCTCATACATCACATATATCTCATCATGTAATTGGCCATATCACATCACAACATACCCTGCAAAAACAAGTTAGACGTCCTCTAATTGTTGTTGCATGTTTTACGTGGCTGCTACGGGTATCTAGCAAGAACGATTCTCACCTCCGCATAAACCACAATGGTGATACATAGATTGCTTTTCAACCTTCTCAAGGACCGCCTTTGTCGGATCCGATCCAACTAAAGTGAGAGAAACTGTCACCCGCAAGCCATCTAAGCAACAAGTTGCGTCGAGGGAACCGGTCTCTCGTAAGCGTACGAGTAATGTTGATCCGGGCCGCTTCATCTCACAATCCCGCTGAACCAAAATCCGACCAAGGGAGGAAGCAATCTAAGCATCAACGCCCACAAACCTTTTGTGTTCTACTCGAGATCTCATCGAACCATAAACCTAGCTCATGATGCCACTGTTGGGGAACGTCGCATGGGAAACAAAAAATTTCCTATGCACACGCAAACCTATCCATGGTGATGAGCATCTACGAGAGGGAGAGTGGATCTACGTACCCTTGTAGATCGCTAAGCAGGAAGCGTTAAGAAACGCGATTGGTGTAGTCGAACTTCTTCGCGATCCAAATCGACGAGCGTCCCGCGATCCAATCACGAACCGTCCCGCGAACACATCATGATCCGTCCCGCGAACTCATCACGATCCGTCTCACGATCTTGATCACGATCTGTCCCACGAACTCATCACGATCCATTCCGTGATCACATCACGAACCGTCTCGCGATCTCGATCACGGTCCTTCCGATCTAGCGCCGAACGGACGGCACCTCCGCGTTCAGCACACGTGCAGCTTGATGACGATCTCCACCGTCTCGATCCAGCGAGAGGAGGTGGAGAGGATAGAGAGTTCACCGGCAGCGTGACGGCGCTCCGGTGATGGTGGTGGAGCAATTCCGGCAGGGCTTCGCCTAAGCGCTGCAGAAAACCGATCTAGAGGAGAAACTATGCACCGGTGTAACGGGTAGCACATGGCCGGAAATTCTGTCCAAAAACCACCCAATCCACTAGTATATATAGGAGGAGAGGAGAGGAGAGGCAGCCAAGGCCTTTGGGTCGGCCGAAATAGGAGGTGGGAGCAATCCTACTTCACCTCCAATCCTAGTTGGAGTAGGATTGCCTCCTATTGGCTGATTTTCCACTTTTTGCTTTAGGACTTTCTCTCCTGCGCCATAGGCCTTTGTGGCTGTTTTCCCAGCCCACTAAGGGCTGGTTATTATTCTCCCACAGCCCATGGACCTCTTGGGGTCGAAATACCCCTCCCGGAGGCCTCCCGGTACACTATCGGCACTCCCGGTACACAACCGATGAGCCCGAAACTTTTCCGGTGACCAAACTGGGACATCCTATATATGAATCTTTACCTCTGGACCATTCCGGAGCTCCTCGTGACGTCCGGGATCTCATCTGGGACTCCGAACAACCTTTGGTCACCACCATACATAACTCTACACTACCGAAACGTCACCTAACCTTAAGTGTGCAGACCCTGCGGGTTCGAGAACTATGTAGACATGACCGAGACACCTCTACGGTCAATAACCAATGGCGGGACCTGGACGTCCACATTGGTTCCCACATATTCTACGAAGATCTTTATCAGTTGAACCTCTATGTCAAGGATTCAGTTAATCCCGTATAACGTTCCCTTTGTTCTTCGGTATGTTACTTGCCCGAGATTCGATCGTCGGTATCTCCATACCTAGTTCAACCTCGTTACCGGCAAGTCTCTTTACTCGTTCTGTAATACAAGATCCCGTGACTAACACTTAGCCACATTGCTTGCAAGGCTTGTTATGATGTTGTATTACCGAGTGGGCCCTGAGATACCTCTCCGTCACACGGAGTAACAAATCCCAGTCTCGATCCATGCCAACTCAACAGACACCATCGGAGATACCTGTAGAGCACCTTTATAGTCACCCAGTTATGTTGCGACGTTTGATACACACAAGGCACTCCTCCGATATCTATGAGTTGCATGATCTCATGGTCATAGGAACACATACTTGACATGTGGAAAACAGTAGCAATAAACTGACACGATCATATGCTACGTTTGCAGTTTCGGTCTTGTCCATCACATCATTCTCCTAATGATGTGACCCCATTATCAAATGACATCTCATGTCCATGGCTAGGAAACCTTAACCATCTTTTGATCAACGAGCTAGTCCATTAGAGGCACACTAGGGACATGGTTTTCTCTATGTATCCACACATGCATTTAAGTCTCCGATCAATACAATTATAGCATGGATAATAAACGATTATCACGAACAAGGAAATATGATAATAACTAATTTATTATTGCCTCTAGGGCATATTTCCAACATTATGGACCAGTTCCCAAGGCCGAACATGAATCAACAGCCATCCCCAATGACTCTGCAAGACTTCATGCGCCTCAACCCTGCGATCTACCGCAGCTCAACTCAGTCGCTTGACATAGATGACTGGCTCCGTGACATCACTTATGAGCTGGAATTCTCAGGCGCCCCAGAGGCTAGCTATGTCACCTGTGCCTCTTACTTTATAAAGGGTCCCTCTGCTCAATGGTGGGACAGTCACATGCGTTCACAGCCTGTTGGAACTATCATCACCTGGCCGGAGTTCCAAGCTGCATTCCATGCTCGCCATATTCCTCAGGGAATGATGGACAATAAGAAGCGTGAGTTTCACAATCTCGTCCAGGCCAACAAAACTATGGATGCTTATCAGCGGGAATTTTTGGACTTATCTCGCTATGCTGAAGAAGACGTTGCAACTGCTGCTCGTAGGTAGGAGAAGTTCCGTGAAGGCCTCCACCCTGATATCAAACTAGCACTCCTTGTTCAAGACTTTGACAACTTTGCCACCTTGGTGAACAAGTCCATTATGGTGGAAACAGGTCTGCAGGACTACAAGGACAGCACCAAGCGCAATCGTGACATGGGCTCATCTTCGGGCTCCGCAAGTCAAAAGCGCAAGATCTGGATTCCCCACAACATTTACCATGCATCTGCTCCTGTTCCAAGGCCGTCCTATGCTGCACCTCGTCTGCCTCCACCCCCAACTAGGCAGCCGAGGCTCCCAGCTCTGCCACCACGAGCTCCTTCCCCCCCTTCTCGTCCTGAGGATGGGCTGTGATTCAAGTTTGGTCGTCCAGGACACCGTGCTGGAGAATGCAGGCAGAATCAGAATCAACTTGCACTGCCTTCCAACCAACCCCGCAACAACAATACCAGGTCTGCTCAGGGACGTGTTCAGTTAAGAACGTTGATCTGAATGAAGCTCAAGACCAGACTGCTACTGTGATGGGTACCTGTCTCGTCAACTCAGTACCAGCTTCTGTATTGTTTGATACAGGAGCATCACATTCTTTTATGTCTGAAGATTTCGCATACATGCATGACATTAAGTGTGATGAGATGAACGTCCCAATAGTGGTAAACACCCCCGCTAGCCAATGTCAAACCTCCATGGTTAGTCATGATGTCCCCATCGAAATAGAAGGGTTGGAATTCCATGCTTCCCCCATTATATTGAAGTCCTCCAAGATCGACCTTATCTTGGGATGGATTGGTTGAAAGCACATACTGCTTCTGTCATTTGTGCCACCAAAATTGTCCACCTCTTGCATCCTTCTAATGAGATAGTCAGCTACGATGCTCATCTTGTTCGAGATGCTGAAGCCCAGCTATATGCCATGAATGCATTAAATGAGTCACCTCTTGAAGGGATTGAAAACATTCCAGTTGTCCGAGATTTCCAAGATGTCTTTCCGGAAGAACTCCCAGGGATTCCCCCTGCTAGGGCTGTCGAGTTTGTCATTGTCTTGGTACCTGGTACCACTCCTATAGCCAAGCGTCCGTATAAGATGCCACCACATGAACTCCTTGAACTTAAGCAATAAATTGACAATTCGCTGTGGCTGGGTTTCATTCGTCCAAGTTCCTCTGCTTGGGGAGCACCTTCTCTCTTTGTTAAGAAGAAGGATGGGACAAACCGTCTGGTCCAGGATTATCGACCAATCAACCAAGCTACAATTGAGAACAAATACCCACTTCCTCGGATCAATGATTTGTATGATCAACTTGCTGGTGCATCAATTTTCTCTAAGCTCGACTTGAGGATGGGCTATCATCAGATTCGTGTTTGTGAAGAGGATATTCCGAAGACCACATTTGTTACTCGCTATGGTTAATATGAGTACACCATCATGTCCTTCGATCTAACCAATGCTCCAGCAACTTTCTCTCGTTTAATGAATTATATCTTCATGGACTACCTCGAAAAATTCGTTGTGGTTTATCTGGATGATATTCTGGTATTTTCTAAGGACAAAGAAGAACATGCTGAACATCTTCGTCTTGTACTGGAAAGACTTCGGGAACATTAGCTATATGCCAAGTATTCCAAGTGTGAGTTCTGGATGGACGAAGTCACCTACCTTGGTCATGTGATCTCCAAGGATGGTATTGCGGTCAACCCTGAACGAGTTTAGGCTATTCTTGACTGGACTCCCCCGAAGAATGTCAAGCAAGTCAGAAGTTTTCTCGGTCCCGCCAGCTATTGTTGTCGATTTGTCGCGAACTTCTCCAAGATTGCAAAGCCCTTAACCAATCTACTTCACAAAGGTGTTAAATATGAGTGGACAAAAAAATGTCAGGAGAGCTTTTAGGCACTTAAAGACAAACTGACGTCTGCTCCAGTGCTTGCTCCTCCAGATACTCATAAGGAATTTGTCATTTATTGTGACGCTTCATGTCAGGGAATAGGCTGTGTCCTAATGCAAGAACGCAAAGTGGTTGCTTATGCATCTCGTCAATTGCGTCATCATGAAGAGAACTACCCAGTTAATGACCTTGAACTTGCTGCAGTAATACATGCACTGAAGGAGTGGCAACAATACCTTGTTGGTAATCGATGCGAGATCTACACCGATCACCAAAGTCTGAAGTACTTGTTTACTCAACCAGATTTGAACCTCCGTTAACAGAGATGGATGGAGCGCATAGCAGATTACAATGTGGGAATTTCTTATACACCTGGCAAGGCTAATGTAATGGCTGATGCGTTGAGCCGCAAGTCTTACTGCAACCACCTTCAGGTTCACAAGGTTCATCCCCTTCTTCAATAAGAATTCCGCAAGCTGAACCTCCATATTGTTCCTCAGGGTTATCTTGTTCCCCCTCCACCGGAGAACTGCAAGATGAACCTTCGTGTTGTTAACCAGGGATCTTTGACTAACCTGGTTGTTGAACCAGATATTATGGGTTGTATCAAAAGAATGCAGGGCTATGACAGTGAAGTCGAAAGCATTAAATACTATCTGTCGGAAGGTAAACCCTCATGTTTCACCGTTGCTGATGATGGTGTTGTGTACTTCAAGGGACGCTTATTCGTTCCAACAAAAAGGGAAAACCTGAATATGACTGATAGAATACTAAAAGAAGCTCATGATACTCAGTTGTCTATTCATCCGGGTAGTACCAAGATGTACCGAGACATCCGTCAAAGGTTCTGGTGGTCAAATATGAAACAAGACATTGATCGCTATGTTTTAGAATGCGACACTTGTTGTCGTATCAAAGCAGAACATCAGAAGCCTACCGGAATTCTGCAACCTATTTCTATTCCTGAATGGAAATGGGATCACGTTGAAATGGATTTCGTCACTGGGTTTCCCAGGTCACATAAGGGTAATGATGCTATTCTTGTCGTCATTGACCGACTGTCCAAAGTTGCACATTTTCTGGCTGTCAAGGAAACTATTACTGCTAGTCAGCTAGCAGATCTCTACATGTCCAGAGTTGTTTCACTCCATGGTATTCCATTGGTGATTAGTTCAGACCGTGGCAGTTTATTCACTTCAAGATTCTGGGCAAGTTTCCAGGAAGCTATGGGAACTCATTTGTCCTTCAGCACCGCTTTTCACCCTCAATCCCAGGGACAAGTTGAAAGAGTCAATCAGATTCTCCAAGACATGCTTCGAGCTTGTGTCATTTCTTTTGGCAAGAAATGGGAGGAATCTCTTCTGTATGCTGAGTTCTCCTACAACAATAGCTATCAAGCTAGTCTGAAGATGGCTCCTTTTGAAGTATTATATGGACGTAGGTGTCGGACTCCTCTGAATTGGTTAGAAACTGGGGAACGTACACTTATCGGTCCGGATATTATCCAACATGCCGAAGATCAAGTCCGCATTATTCATGCAAATCTGAAGGCTGCTCAGTCTCGTCAGAAAAGTCAGTATGACCGTCATCACAAGGATATGGTCTATCAACCTGGCGAAAAGGCTTATCTTCGAGTCACGCCAATGAGAGGTACACACCATTTCGGGATCAAGGGCAAGTTGGCTCCTTGATACATTAGGCCTTTCACTATTCTTGAAAGGCGTGGAAAAGTGGCATATCAACTGGAACTACCGCCAAACCTTTCTTAGGTTCATGATGTGTTCCATGTGTCACAGCTTCGTCGCTGCTTCAAGGATCCTATCTGAGCAGTGGATCATGATATGCTTGAACTGCAACAAGAGCTTTCTTACGAAGAACAACCAGTCCGCATTCCTGATGAAACCTAACGACGGACTCGTCAGAAGGTTACCAAGTTCTTCAAAGTGCAGTGGGCAAATCACTGTGAAGATGAGGCCACTTGGGAACACGAAGATCATCTTCGTGCAGAATACCCTAGGCTCTTTCCTTCTACTTCTTAATTATTGGGACGAGAATTCTTGTTAGTAGGGGAGAGTTGTAACACCCTGGTGTCAGTGCTACAGTGATGATGTAATTAAGCTACTGTAATGGCATGGTCGGCAACTAATCATTTTGTTAAGTGGAATATGATCCAGTTGAAATCAATTCCAATTCCCAAACTCCATTCAAAAGCCTTGTGATTCAATGTGACAAATTTAAACCTTCAAACAGCAAAGATAAAATGTTGCATGCTTGTGAAATAATCTAAGATAAATAATGTTAAGGAAAACAACATCACCAAGATTCTGGCGTGGCCCCCACCAGTAATAACAGTAGCTAAAAGTATTTTCAAATCAATTTAAAATCAAATTGAAAATACAAACAGTTTCAAATATTCCCCAAAGTTGTTGTGGACCTTTGGAATAATGCATATTGTTTTGTGGGCCATGTCCCACATTTTTGCTAAAGAAAAAGATGCCAAAATAAAATAAAACAGAAAATGGAAAGAGGAAAACAGAAATAGAAAAAGAAAAGAAAAGAAAAGGCCCATGCCACTGGGCCCAAGTGGCCACAGTGTCGGCCCACCTCTCCCCTCCATCGTCTTCTTCCTCTGTAGTGACCAGAACGGTCGCTATAGAGCGGCCAACCGTGGCGTTGCCGACGCACCGCGTCGTCCCCGCCGGCGAGGAGGATAAGAACAGCCCCATGGCCCCTCCTCTCTCTCCCCCGAAACCCTAGCCCCTCTAGATCTCACCTACTCCCTCCCCACGCTCTCTTCACCGCTCGAGCCCGCGCCGTCGTTGCCATGGGCGTCGGTTAGCCGTGGCTACCGTCACCTTTGAGCCCAGCTGTCGCGTCCACGAGCTCCGCTGCGACCTCCTCGACCCTCTCGACCATGAGCTTGACCTCGGGGAGCCCTGCATCGTCGTTGCTGCCTCTTCTTCAACCTCGGGACCCGAAACTCGTCGGCGGCGATTTGCCCCACCGAGGCCCCCTCGAGCCCACTTTGCACAACTACAGGGCTCGGTGATCTCCCCCGCATCTTTCACTCCCTCTCAGCGCTCACGAACGCCACCATAGTCATAGCTCCACGTGATCCCGATCCCGCCGCCACCGATGCTCAACGCCGGCAACCATTCGGTTGTCGTTTGGAGCCGTAGCCAGGTCCGTTCGCTTGCGGCGCGTGCGTAGAGTCCACCTCGCGCAAAGTGTGCTCGGTTTAGTCGCCGGTTTGCTCGATGTCGCGCTGGCCGAAGGCCGCCGCCGCCATTGCTAAAGCTTCGCTCGACGACGGCCACCTCCGGTCCTGCTGCTTGCACCAAACGATGCGGCTCGTCACCAGGAACTCGTAGGAACAAACAACGCTCGATTTGACCCACCGTAGATGAATTCCGAGCCACACCAGTGATTCGGATGCTCGCCCCTGTGACATGTTTAAATTAACCCTAATGACATGTTTATCTAATTTAAATAATTAGTTTAACCTAATTAGTCACTGACTGGTGGGACCCCATGCCCCTATGAGTATGACAGGTGGGTCCCCCTATCAGCTGCCTAAATTAATAGAGTAGATTAGTTAAAATAATTGGGTTAACACTGATGTCTCGCTGACTTGTGCCCCCCCTAATTAAACTTTGTTAACTTAATTTAAAATACTGTAATTTGTATGTTTCTATGACAGGTGGGGCCCACTGGTCAGTGTTGACCTGGCCAGCCCCCTATTGACTGATGTCAGCATGATGTCATAAAGGAATTTTCGAATAAATAATAATCTGTTAATTCTAGAAAATATATAAAACTTTAGAGAATCATATCTTTTAAAACGTAGCTCAGATGAAAATAATTTATATATGAAAGTTGATCAGAAAAATCCCACGAATCCAAATACGCTATACATTCATCTGTCACATGCTCCTAGCATGATGAACATGGGAATTTCCCCTCCGATTCGGCTATCCGATAAATCCAAAGACCCGGAAAATATCGTCAGATATTCTCCCGCTACGTCTGCGACGTGTAGTATTGCGTTAGTGCATACCTAGCCATGCATATTGCCATGTCATGCATCGTGTTGCATCTGTGTTTTATATTTATTGTTTCTTCCCCCCTCTTCTCTCTAGTAGACCTCGAGACTAGTGTTGCTGCCGAGTACGACTATGTCCCTGATGACCAGCCTTTTGCAGCAGAGCAGCAAGGCAAACAACCCCCCCTTGAGCATTCTGATATCACCTAATTTCCTTCCCTCCCATTCTTGCATTAGGTTTTGCTACTGTATTAGTTAGCTCCAATTCTGATGCATAACCTGTTTTTGATGAACTGCTACTATTCCTGCAATCATATCAACTGCTTAGTATAGGTTGTTTAGTGAATCTCCATTGACCCCTTAGTCCCAGTTGCCGCTGCTTCTTCATCGACGACCCGACGACCTGACGACCCGACGACTCGAAGACCCGAAGACTCGGTCAACTGACCAACAAGCCAGTCCCCTCACATCACTGCACTTCCCCTAATTGTATGACTCTGCAGTGCTACTGTCGAGTACCGAGGGTGACATCTCGTGAAGTACTCATGATGCTAGCCCTGTAGCGCAGCTAGTCGGTCGTGGTTATTGAGGGTGATTCCTCCTTCATCATTCCCGACGATGTCTCCTTCGTGCAGGCCCTCAAGTGCGTGACCCTTGAGGGTGATTCCTCTAAGTCCACCTTGGCGGTTACATCGAGCGGGGACCGTTGAGGGTGATTCCTTAGTTCCCGCCTTGATGTTGTATACACACAGTTACTATGACCTGGTTACAGAAACATGTTGAAGACGGGTCGGCCCCAAGGGTACCTACGAGTGATATTGGTGGGATGCGCCGCAAGGCATCCGAAGACTTGGTGGGTTGCGCTGGTAAGGCACCCGAGTGTTATTGGCGGGGCGACGGCCTGCAATATGGTTCGAGCTTGCCCCGCACTAGTAAAATGCTAATGGGTTGGGTATTTGATCCGAGTTGGTCGTTGACCTTTTACACACTAAACCTTCACGTGGGAGAAGTTATGGGTACTCAGTGTCGTTGTATCAGCCGAAGCTCTTCGGACGTCAGCAATGGAGCGGCGTGCGCCGTATTGGGTTGGAAGGTACAATTCTCGGACTGAGTGTACTAGGTCTGCTTCCGGCCGCGTACGCATCATGCAGGAGTGCAAGGGCAAGTGGGCCCATGAACCTGCGCTCTTAGGAGTTAGACCGACGAGCTGGCCTCTTCGTTGAGCCTAGGTGGGGCGACGATGTTTTGGATCCCGAGGCCAGGCATTACCCTGGAAAGTGTGTCCGGACGGAGGTGATCAAGCGTGTTGGAAATGGGATGCACCCCTGCAGGGAAGAAATTATCTATTCGAATAGCCGTGTCCACGGTAACAGGACGACTTGGAGTTGTACTTGACCTTATACAACTATGATTGTGATTTAATTTAAATGAATGTGGCTCTGGGATTACTTCCTTGCAGGGAGTCGAGGAAAAATCTCTGGGCATGGTTACTTAATAAAATTGCTACAATAATATGACTATATATGAGATACCAGTCTACTCTCTTCTCATTCTGCAAGATGTTGAAGATGGTAGTCTTCGATAGGACTAGGCCTTCCCCCTATCCTTGCTTTCTGCTGTCAGTCCAAATATAACCCTACTCCTTGATAATGATGCATACTTAGCATAGTTTTGATGCCAGTCTTGCGAGTACTTTGGATGAGTACTCACCGCTGCTTTGCTTTCTCTTTCCCCCTCGTTGCGATTCTGCGTTCAGACGATGGAGCCCAGGAGATGGAGTACACCGGAGACAACTACTACACCACCGCAGGAGCCTACTACTACGTGGAGGTGGCCCCCGACCAGCAGTAGGATAGGAGGTTCCCAGACAGGAGGCCTCGCCTCTTTCGATCCGTCGTTATGTTTGTGCTAGCCTTCTTAAGGCAAAACTTGTTTAACTTATGTCTGTACTTAGATATTATTTGCTTCCGCTGACTCGTGCTTGTCGAGCTTTGTATTCGAGCCCTCGAGGCCCCTGGCTTGTAATATGAAGCTGTATGACTTTCTTTTGTGTCTAGAGTTGTGTTGTGATATTGATCAGTGAGTCCCTAATCTTGGTCGTACGCATTGCGTGTATGATTAGCGTACGGACGAAATTGGGGGCGTCACATGATGTGAACTACATTATTGACTCTAGTGCAAATGGGAAACTGTTGGAAATATGCCCTAAGGGCAATAATAAAGTGGTTATTATCATATTTACTTGTTCATGATAATCATTTATTATCCATGCTAGAATTGTATTGATCGGAAACTCAGATACATGTGTCGATACATAGACACCTTCATGTCCCTAGTGAGCCTCTACTAGACTAGCTCGTTGATCAGAGATGGTCAAGGTTTCCTGACCATAGACATGAGTTGTCATCTGATAACAGGATCACATCATTAGTAGAATGATGTGATGGACAAGACCCAACCGTGAGCATACCAGTTGATCGTGTCAGTTTATTGCTACTACTTTATCCATGTCAAGTATCTGTTATGACCATGAGATCATGCAACTCCTTGACAGCAGAGGAATGCCTTGTTTGTATCAAACGTCATAACGTAACTGGGTGACTATAAAGATACTCTACAGGTATCTCCAAGCGTGTCTATTGGGTTGGCGTGGATCGAGACTGGGATTTGTCACTCCGTATGACGGAGAGGTATCTCTAGGCCCACTCGGTAATACAACATTATAATAAGCTTGCAAGCAATATGACTAAGGAGTTAGTCACGGGATGTTGTGTTATGGAATGAGTAAAGAGACTCGCCGGTAATGACATTGAACTAGGTATGGAGATACCGACGATCGAGTCTCGGGCAAGTAACATATCGATGGACAAAGGGAACTGTATACGGGATTGCGTGAATCCTTGACATTGTGGTTTGACCGATAAAGATCTTCGTAGAATATGTGGGAACCAATATGGGCATGCAGGTCACGCTATTGGTTATTGACCATCGATGTGTCTCGGTCATGTCTGCATAGTTCTCGAACCCGCTGGGTCTGCACACTTAACATTCGGTGACGATTTGGTATTGTTGAGTTATATATGTTGGTGACCGAAAGCTCGTCAGTCATGGATGAGATCCCGGATGTCACGAGGAGATTCGGAATGGTCTGGAGGTAAAGATTAATTTATAGGAAAGTGGTATTCGGGTTCTGGAAAAGTTTCGGGTATTGTACCGGGAGTGCCGAAAGGGTTCTAGGGGTCCACCGGGAGGGGCCTGCCCACCCCGGGGGACCACATGGGCCTAAGAGGTTGAGCACCAGCCCTAGTGGACTGGGAAACCGACCCCAAAGGGCCCATGCGCCCAAGGGTAGGTGAGGGAGGTGCCATGGGGAGAGAGCAGTCCTCCCTAGGGCGCCCACACCTCCCTTGTGGGAGGTCGACTCCTCTCCACATTGGTAGGGCAACCCTCCTTGGAGGAGGGGCCATGGTTGCGCCCACCTAGCCCCTCCTCCTATATATACAGAGGGAGAGGGAGAGCAGCCGCACCCCAAGGCATAGGTGCAGCCCTCCCTCTCTCCCTAGATCTGTTTCTCCATCGAAAATGCATCTGTGGCAGCGCTTGGCAAAGCCCTGCTGAGATTGCTCCACCACCACATCGACCATGCCGTCGTGCTACCGGAGAACTCATCTACCTCCCCGCCCTCGCTTGATGGATCAAGAAGGTGGAGACGTCATCGAGCTGTACTTGTGCTGAACGCGGAGGTGCCACCTGTTCAACGCTAGATCGAGACGTATCATGATTGGATCGCGAAGATGTTCGACTACATCAACCGCGTTTCCTAATGCTTCCCGCTTAGTGATCTACAAGGGTATGTAGATCCACTCTCCTTCTCGTAGTTGTTGATCTCCATAGATAGATATTGTGTGTTCGAAAGAATTTTTTGGTTTCCCATGCGACGTCCCCAACATGTGGCCCCTCCGGGGCTGGTGGCCCCTTCCGATGGACCCCCGAAACCCTTCGACACCCCCCGGTACACTACCGACGATGCTCGAATTCCTTCCGGTGACCAACACAGAACTTCACATATATCAATCTTCACCTCCGGACCATTCCGGAACTCCTCGTGACGTCCGAGATATCATCCGGAACTCCAAACAACTTTCGGTCACCAACATATATAACTCAACAATACCAAATCTTCACCGAACGTTAAGTGTCCAGACCCTGCGGGTTCGAGAACTATGCAGATATGACCGAGACATTCTCCGGCCAATAACCAATAGCGGGACCTGGATGCCCATATTGGCTCCTACATATTCTACGAAGATCTTTATCGGTCGAACCACGATATCAAGGATTCAGGTGATCTCGTCTGCATTTCCCTTTGTCCATCGGTATGTTACTTGCCCGAGATTCGATCGTAGGTATCTTCATACCTAGTTCAATCACGTTACCGATAAGTCTCTTTACTCGTTCCGTAACACAAGATCCCGTGACTAATTCCTTGGTCACATTGCTTGCAAACTTCTTGTAATGTTGTGTTACTGAGTGGGCCCAGAGATACTTCTTCTTCATACGAAGTGACAAATCCTAGTCTCGATCCACGTCAATACAACAGACACCCTTGGAGATACCTGTAGAGCACCTTTATAGTCACCCAGTTACGTTGTGACATTTGATAAACACAAGGCATTCCTACGGTGTCAGGGAGTTGCGTGATCTCATGGTCGTAGGAACAGATACTTGACATGAATAAAGCAGTAGCAATAAACTAACATTATCATATGCTATGTTTACGATTGGGTCTTGTCCATCACATCATTCTCCTAATGACGTGATATCGATATAAATAACAACTCATGTCTATAGTCAGGAAACCTTGACCATTTTTTATCAACGAGCTAGTCAACTAGAGGTTCACAACGGACATAGTGTTTGTTCATATATCCACACATGCATCTGAGTTTCCAGTCAATACAATTCTAGGATGGATAATAAACAATTATCATAAATAAGGAAATATAATAATAATCACTTTATTATTGCCTCTGGGCATATTTCCAACATGAAGAGATGGATGACATCGAACTCGTCGTGGTACAGCTCCTCTCCCAACACGTACTTGTCGTCTAGGTCCCTTCTCGTAGGGTCCCGCGGCACCAACAGCCCCGCGCGCATCGGCGGCCCAGCCTCGCGGTTGTACGCGACAGTCTAGGGGTTGGCGCTAGGTATCCTCATGTTCTTCTCGTCGCTCCCGAGTGCCGACGGCGCGCCGCGACATTTGTCCATGGCGAGGCTGGGGGCTGGCTACGGCCGTGGAGCGGGCTGATTTGGGGATAAATGGCCGATGATGGGAGCTAGATTCAGCGAAGGAGGCAGCGGTGACTCAGGAAAAAGAAAGGATCAGGGAAGCGATGTATCGGGGTAGACGCGCATTGGAGAACGATTTAGTCGGGCAGAGTTTTCGTCCGCCGGGCAAATTGCTAAACGCAGTTTTAGGTGAGGGTTAGCATAATGCGAACTGTTAGATTAGATTAAGTGATTCTAATCGTGAGGTTGTAGTTAGTTTGTGTTGTTATGTGTGCGTTTGGCTGGGTACATTTATCAAGACAGGTGGCCTGTTTTCAGTTATATATATATATATATGTTTCAGTACGCAATATTGTCTTAATTTGGAGGCCGAGCTCTATGGAGCTCGGTTTTGAAAAATTCAATTTTTGTCAATTTTCATATTTTATACGTTTCCAAAAATTATAGAAAAGCACAGATATACATGAAGGCATAACACATGTGTGTAAATTTTCAAGGCAAAATACATTGAAATGAGGATGTGCAAAAAAGACAAATCTGGAGCTTTTTATCACATGATACTATTGATCCTCATAGGCCATGAATTTATCTTTTTTGTACAGGTTTGCATTTCAATGTTTTTATCCTGTAATTTTACACACATATACATAACATCCTTGTTTACTTGCACAATTTTTTCAAGGGTTTTTGAAATCGAAAGTTTGAATTTTGATTTTTTTTCTTCAAAAAAGAGCCTCCATGGAGACCGAAAGCCAAACGTGTATTCTCTTTCAGGACGTCTTTAAGAATAATTAAATGCAGTTGCTCTATAGTTACCATGACAGAAGGCATGAGCGTTAATACATGAGGTGTTGCGTTTGATCCGCATTGTTGTCGCTGAGGTTTCGTACCACACAAATTCCACGAGAATCCCAATCATTCTTTTCTGATGAAGGTGTTAAATAAAATGAACAGTGACATCAAAGCTGTGAGTCTTCAAGTGAAAAATTACTTGAAAACTTCAGGCTTTACTTGACACTTCTCGTGGTACATCTGCATCGCTACGGCGTGCATAAAAGCATCTTCAACAGGCGCGTCATTTTAACGGCGCGCTGCAAATAAGTGGCTTTTAGCGTACACGGAATCGATTTGGTGTTGCAAAATTGCACACGCGCTAAAAGCGTTTCAGCACGCGGATCAAAACCGCATCGCACGCGGTGTATTTGGTGCGCCCGCTACCGTCCGCTGGACAGCGATGACGCACGCATGACTCTCGTCCACCACCTCCCCATCACGAGATCTCAGTCGGAGACTCCACCGCCGCCGCCTGGATACTTTCCCCCTTGCTCCGGCGCACCGCCGCCGCCCGGATACTTTTCCCCTTGCTCCGGCACGCCGTCGCCGCTTTCCCCGCCCTTCCCCGAGCGCCGCTGGAGCTTTCTCCAGCTCCCCCGCTCACCGCCGCCGCTTGAGCGCACCATCCTTCTGAGAAACATTTTGCGGCGCCTACTGGAGTGGGCGCCTTGCCACGCATTAAAAAAGTGCATTTTGGCGCTTCAAACTTCTTATAACGCACCTGTTGAAGATGCTCTAAGGTTGATATTGTGTGTGACAATGTACGATTTTGTCCTGGGGTCATTTGCTACAGGCCACTTAAAGCACCTCCCCGACACATGGAAACCATCGCCATACATTAGAACGGCAGCGACCCTTGGCTTGTTGAAGTTTTTAAAAATTTATGAAGATTTTTTAAATCCCAATTTTGTTTGAAATCCTGAACAGTTTTTTAACGAAGCCAAAAAAACAAAAGAGAAAAAAAAACGAAAGGAGAAAGAAGCGGCGCCCGCCCCGCTCATGGGCCAGCCCAAAAGCATTCGCGGGAGGTCCACCTGAACAGACACCTACTCCTCCACGAATGAAAAAAAAAAGTCGTCGAATAAATCCCCACTGGTATCCCCGTCACAGCCGCCGGCGCGATTGGAGGATCCGCCACCACGACACAGTCGTTCGGATCAGTTGGAGTCAGTCGGTAGACTGTTGGAGATCCGCCATCGGCGGCGGGGCGATTGCCAGAGGAGGTTCCTCGATCGGGTTCCAAGAAAGAAGATGAGTGCGGCGGGATCCAAGAACAAGAGAAGCAGGTCCGGCCGAGACGACCCCTCGCCGGAGAAGAAGAAGAAGAAGGTGATTGTGTGGAGACACGAGGATCCAGACGCGTGGGTCATCAGCGATGCTGACTTGGCCAAGATGAAACGCGACCGAGAATCAGGTCCGTCTCATCCCTTTTTTCATCAAAAATCAGCCAGTTTTACTCTCGATTCTTTCATCAGTCAGTTGACTCAAGATGTAACGCAGCTGTTTGATTGGTTGATTATTTATTTACTCTCGATCGATATATAGCTCCCCGCCCTGTGAAAATCCCTACGATCGATTACTTCAAACCCCCGACCCGGTTTCACACCGCCGAGGTCTTCGCCGTCCGTGATTCAAGCGACGCCGTGCTCTCTGCTGCCAAATTTCTTCTAGGGGTTTCGTCCTCTCTTGGTATGTACTATGCGCGCGCGCGCGCGCGCGCGTGTGTGTGCGTATGCACCCTCTCTGTTTTGGATTTGATTGATCCATCAACTTGATGTATGTATCGATCGTGCCTGAATCACACAGATGGCGAACCGCTGAGACGCTGCTCCGGCTTCTGGGTCGACTGGGATGAGGAGAAGAAAACCGGCCTTGTTTTGACAACCACGTGGCTAATTCGCACAAAGGATGCTCCTGACAGCATCTGGTCAGGCGGCCTAGAGTATGCCCCTCATGCTGATGTGAGTCAGATCTAGTGTTTCTTCTGAAAATTTCAACCCTTGTATGATTCTATTCCAGCCGCTTCCACCCCAAAATAAATCATTAACTCTCTGGTGTAAATCTAACTAGTTGCAATTCACTTGTTTTTTTTTTGTGTGTGTGTGCGCTACTATTGGCCGATCCTAATAACAAAATGGGAGCGGCACATGTGTTTGCTTACTAAGCATTGTTCAAAAATCTTATATAATCTGTTCTGCAACTTTGTTTTAGGTCACTGTGCATTTGCTAGATACCACCAGTGCAAAAGACATGTTTTTTGTGCTAGCTATTGCCTTTTCCGATAACAAAATGGGAACATCATATGTGATTTGCTTACCAGGCATTGTTAAAAAATCTAATACAATCTGTTCCACAACTTTTTTTTAGATCACTGTTCATTTGCTAAATGGCACCAGTGCAAAGGGCACGCTGGTCTACTATCAGCCCCATTACGATATCGCCTTCTTGAATGTTGAGGTGGATCAACCAATCAAGTTACCAACTCTTCGTGAAAAGGATGTAAAATTTGCTGAAGACATTTTTCGGCTTGGGAGAGACAGTTCCTTAGATCTAAGGATAACATATGCTAGGGCAGAATATCGAAATCCAAACATGTATCGGCGGTACCACAATGTGCACTTCCGTTCTCCAGATGGCCATGGTGATGATAATGAGGTAATATATCTTATCATGTGATGGTACTATATGCATTTGTTACAACTTTAAGTTTTTCTATGTCATTTGTTTAATAACATTTTTCTTGTTACTGTAAACTCTCATGTTCTATCAATATGAATTGTTATAGTATGACAATGGGGGCCTGGTCATTGACTTGAAGGGAAAAGTTGTCGGAATGGTCAACCTCCCTAAGAGATTTGGGTCTTTTATACCTTCTTCCATTTTGCTCAATTGTTTGGATTCGTGGAAGAAATATCGGTGCGTTTTTCCTCTCAGCTCTGTGATAGCATCTATATGATTATTTGGTGATGCTAAGCTAATGTGTTCTCTCCTATTTTTTCTTCTTACTTATTGTTAGAAGTCAAACTATTTTTTGCAGTATCTATTTGCTCACTTTTATGCAATTTAACGATGTTCTGTAATTGGTGCATATCGGTTGGGTGTTGAATAGGGATTAATCGGCTTATCAGCCTAGTAACTGAATTTATTGGTAGGTTAAATAGGGTATATCCTAGGCTGCATCTGAATTTCTTTTCCATGTTGGAGCACTTGCTGAAGCAGAAGAAGCCATATATTGCTACAAATGGCAAATGCACCACATCAGTAGATACTACATAGGAGAGCAGCAGCAGCAGTATTACATCACAGAGGAAAGGAGTTTAACTTGCTACATGGTGACACAATGGACAGAGGACAGGAGGAACAGGCGACGAAGCAGCTGGAGGAGTGGGGGGCATGTGTCCACTGTGACGGCGCATGCCGCTGTTCGGGGAGGGGATGACGCTTGCGGCAGCTCAGGGCGCGGGCTGTGGCTGCTACTCCAGGAGCGGGAGAAGGGAGGGAATGGGCTAACCTAATGCACGGTAGGCTTGGGGAAAAGGGAGGGAACGGGCTAAATTTGGGCCAAATTGCCCAGACAGTTAATCGACCCAGCCGATAATTCGGTCTGACAGCTAATTAGTCGGCTTATCAGACAGGTAAATTGATCCACCCAGTTAATCGCGTGAATAGGTGGTTTCCGTATCGGCAGGTGGCCGAGACGATTAACTGTCCGATAGGCCGAGATTAACTGTCCGATATTTTTGACAGTGCAATTTAATCACCATAAGTCACGTTAAGATTCTCAAAGCAAATGTGATCAGTGCTGTGTTTTATGTATATATACATAGTCGTATGTTTGAACAAGTGGCTGCAATAAATAATTTAGCAATAATAATTTATTTATAAGAAAATTAAGAACTAGAAATAAACAAGTAGAACCACGCCGAGACTACAAAATGGTTCATGATGACAACTATTTATAAGAAGGAACTGATAAGACTTTATAATTTTGCTTCGCATGTCTTTAGCCAAATTGTAGAGTGAAGTTAAATGGAAAGCTATGTTTTAGGTTTTCTCTTAATGGAAAACATTCCTGAAACCTAGGAGATATTCAAATGTTTATTTGTGGTACTCAGTTGTTCTCGGTCATATTGAAATATGATGTTTTAGTTTTACGTAATATCATGAAAGTCTTTGAGCATTTTTCAACTACTATGAATGACCCCCCCCCCCCCCCCCCCACACACACCTTGTTTCAGCTTTATTTGAATCAAAATATTTGTTACCTTTTTTTAACATGTTAGATAGAAGTTGAATCCCACCAAAGATTGCTTATTGTGGAAGGGTTACTTACTCCTGTATACCTGGCTCGAAATATGTTAAATGGTGTCTGATTTGGCACAGGTACATCGCTCGGCCCCATCTTGGGATGATGTTTGAGGCGATCAAGCTTCTGGAGCCTGCTCATGTTGACATGTTATGGCGCATGTATAACATTGAACATGGTCTTATTGTTCAAGAGGTATGTAATGGCTTCCTAAAGGTGCTCTTTTTCCCATGTGTGTATGGTATAATTATTTGGCAATTGAACCCTAGGTGTCAAAAGGATCTAATGCTGAGATACTCGGAATCCAAAAAGGTGATGTTATTGAATGTATCAATGGAAAACCCGTTTCTACCACAATTGAGGTGGGTGTATTAGAGATCTTGTTAGGTTAATGAGTTGAAAATAAATTACATTTGTGTGATAGTTGGTAGCTTCGTGGTCTTGACTGCAATGTTTTTTCTCTGCAATTATCAGTTGGAGAATACGCTAATGAGCACATGCAAGGGCCCTTCAGGTGCTGAAGTTCATATTTCTGTAAGTTCATTTCTACATTATACGGCGGTTTGCTTGACCACTGCCATCCATTCCTTTGTACCGAAGTATTATTAGCAAGATGACTAAGAGATTTGTTTTGTTAACTCCATAGGCCGGGGTATTCCACACGCTCAAAGAACAACGAAGCACCATAGAGTTGACTGCAGAATTATCAGAACTTGGAGAAGTTCTTACAAGCTAGGTACACCTCTTCTTTTAGCTAGACCATTCGACAGATTATTATCCATATTATTATTTCAAATTCTCAAGTATGTATATTCCAATCTTTGTAGATAATTATTATCCAGACATACTGCTAGCGCTAAATCTATGTAAGGTTATGCCACACTCTTACATGGCACCCATGTGATGTTCAAAATATCACACCACACCATAAAGTATGCTGATATAGGTGGTGTGCAGCTAGTAAGTTGTAGAGAACGGACTTCATCCAAGTTTTGTCTTACCAAAGCCTCCATCTTCCATTTGTAAACTTGAAAGTTTTAGGAATTTTTGGAACAAGAGATGCATGTCTGTGCCTGTAGGTTTGTCGACGGGCGCTAACTTTGAGTTGTGTGACATTCTGCAAACAATGTTCGCTCTCAGTTGTTTTGGATATGGATACAAAACATTCTCCTTGAGAGACGTGTTCTGCATGCAAAAGAAGGCTTGGTTATTTGGCACTCATGTTGTGTTATTTATTTGTTACAGGTCCTTACTCTTGAACTAACTGCTAGAGGAGGGATGTTCCTATAGTGTGCCGTACTGTGATGGATACTTGTATGTGACCGTATGTAGTACCCAAGATACATTTGTATCTGTAATTTAGTGGCTTGGTCCTCTAAAGTAGCAGCTCCTTGTGAAATTTTCAGTACACCTTATTGAAACCCCTCTTAGTGCCTGAGGAAGCGTTGTTTGTTGCCTTATCTCATTTGGTGGTCTCATTTGGTGGTCAACAAGACCATGTATCTTGGATCTGCACATATGGGTATGCACGAGGAGGACCAAGTATTTTGGCTCATGAACTTTCTAAAAAAGCATTAATACTAATTTTTAACTCTTGCTGGCTTGTAGCAATTCTTTTCTACCGTGATCTCACTGTAAACACACTACTAAGCATGCACGTGCAACACACGTCTTTATTAAAATCCTAACTTATACAAATGACTGGAAATATCGTGTTTTATAAATCAACAGGCACATCCACTGTGTCATTTAGATATTCATGTACCACGGACAATATGTGTCACAGACAAAATTGTTTCTCATATATCACATCCATGACCTCGTAAACTCTATAACTGATATAATTCACCAGTTATTTTGATCTGAGAGTTGTAATTGTATCCAAACTGAATACAAAAATAATAATTGTGTGTGTGTGTGTGTGAGGGGGGGGGGGGGGGTGCAAAAGAAATACATCTTCGATCTTATTTCGCTTAGGTGGTGCCTAAGAGTAGACCATTGCCAAAAAGGACCAGGAAAAAAGAAATACATCTTCGATCTTATTTTCGTTTAGGTGGTGCCTAAGAGTAGACCATTGCCAATAAGGACAAGGAAAAATGATATGCAAGTGTGTGTACAATGAAAATTAGTAGTTTCCACATAAGCTGATTAAATGAAATAATTCATCAAGGTTTTGAGATACAAGTTTGTCCATCTAAGAAACAAAACATTGCTAGTTAGCAAACCGAGCTGCAGCAATATGACATCCTCGCCCCTGAGGCTGTACGAAGCAAAATCAGGTACACGTGAAACCAGCCTGAGAGACAGCAGATGAGCAAAGCCTGAAGGTAGAACCACGCTTACTCATAATCTAGAGGCATTTGTGGTCATTTAGTGTTCATCTTTCCATGGCAAGGTCCAAAGCAATGAAGGTATTTGCAATCTGATCCTTTTTTGTTAAAGCAAAGAAATCAATCTCTAGGGGAGTATTAACACATATCACTGATGATGAACATAACTCTGCAAGGAAAGGTGAGAAGGAGATCAACAAACGTGGCTGTACATATGCAGCATAAATTTGCATCTACTTCTCACCTTGTTCCCATTCTGCGGTATGTTGTCTTGCTCGTCCAACCTGAACTGATAGAGAAAGTTTGCTGTAGCACTTTATTCGTGAGGATATAACATGAGTCAACAACAAATTTATCATTGTTATTCATGGCAAGATAATAGATCAGTGTTATTCATGACAAGATAATAGATCATTCATAAATATATATTTTGTTGGCTATTGATTGATTACTGGAAAGTGATACAAATATGGGCTTACAAGTTTGGGCATGTTTCTTTGCAACGACATCTATTAGCAGAGGTAAATCATAATTTTATTGACATATATTACTAATAGAAAATATTGAGAAAATACTATTTTTATTTTTATATTACTTAAGTTAGAACAATCAATTCTCCCGAAACATCTCATAGAGCCTCTCCGGCTTTAACTCAGCAATATTGGGTTAGGATAAAATCATGGATTTTCCCCCAAATAAATAAACAAGAACAATAAGAAAGAAAAAACTAAGAATTCAAGCCTATCAGACAATCAGGCACTTCCGATGGCATGTCAACAATCAGACATACCAAAACCTTTGGTCCTCAATTTTCTCCCACTACAAAATTAACCGTGGAACACCCGTGCGTGTGTGCGTGTGTGTGTGAAACAACAAAAATAACCTTTATGCCAGCAATAAATACTAATATTAGAAGATCAAACTGTGTTTCGCTATGTAACATTTCCGTTGCATGTACGTAACATGTTATGCATCAGATCCCCCTGCATGAGCCTCCTCTGTTGCAGCCACACTCGTATCCGGCGGTAGCAGAGTAGCCTAGGCCGTGGGGCAGGGAAACGGGCACAACACACCAGTGCGGCCGGCAACGATGCATACACCACAGACTGATCGGCCTCCTCGTCCCCATGATGTTTTAACCATCTTGGATATCTATAAAAAAATGCCAATGAGGGTGTCACTTGCTACAAATCCATGACTCCAAAGAAACACAATAATCCATTAGATGGTTCAGTACAAATCATTTCTTCACTTGCAGTACTATGTAAAACATTGAATAGGTATGCATCACTCATCATTTCAAAAGACACCAAACAAAAACATTCAACACGTTGGACTCCACAAAGACTTAAGAAATCAGGGTGCCTAAATCTTTATGCAAAACTGGGGACATGTTACTTATTAGTTAGATAATCGCCGTAATCAAGTGACCGAATTACGTGAATACTATGAATACCCATTATAAGTATATAAACATTAAACTTTCTAAAATGATATACTTAGGGCCAGTTCTTTTGGTAGCTTTTAGAATAAGCCGAAATAAGCTGTTCCCTATCCAGCTTATTCTAGAAGCCCAACCAAATTTATTTGTTTAGAAGCCTATTAATTAAGACTTTATTAGTAGGCTTATATATATATATATATGTAATATAATATATAATATCTCATACACAGTATATATACAAATGTAATTACACATCCATATATATTCTGGACGTATAAATTAAGGCCCAAAACCTGGCCGGGACTAGCTAGCTAGTGCTCCGGATGAAATCTCAGTTTTCTACTACTGATTTGCTGGCATTATTGAGGCGGCGGTAAGTAATAGTGCTCTCCTTTACATCAATGACATGTCAAGAAGAAATGCCGTAAATTTCTCTTGAAGTGCTACAAAGCGTTTCTCGGGTGAGAGCTTCGACATCATCTGCCAAACCTGGACTTGTCTTTCACGTGCTCCTCTGCGACGTATAAGGCATTTCGGTCTGGATGTGAATGTTCTCGCAAAGGAAGTATCCACATAAATTTATCCCTTGTGGCTGTTTCACGCACTTTGCAAAAGAATAGAATTCAATAAGATAATTAATAATCAAGCATGATAATGGTATTGAAACTAGAATTAAAGAGATGCGCGGACCTAGTAGTACTACTTAATTATCTGCATCTTTTTCCACTTCAGCTTCGGTTTCCATTGACGACCGTGATGGTTTTTTTCTATCATCTTTTTCCAAACAGTACGCGGCAAAGAAAAAGAACGAAAGAGTTATTATAATTACTTTCGATATCAGGAAATAATGAAAGAAAGCAAGGTCGATAAAGATTGAAATTACCATTCTATCATAAAATACAAGTCCACGCATGATTGTTCTAGTGTATCTAGTGAGTCGTACACTTGAACAAGTCCATCTGCGAGGATAATATTTATAAGGATATAGTGATCTCTGTGCAGAAGTTTATATAATTAAGCAGACATGTTCATCAACTACACTTGACAACGAGCTAGTAAGCAAAAATAGAATTTGTAGTATACAAGAGAGTAAACACTCATCCCATGTTGTAAGGAAATATTATAGTAGATTTGGTATTCATTAGTGCCTCTAGAAAATTTTCCAAGATATCTTCTGTGTCCTTGGCATAATGTTTTACTACGTGACCATGAACGGTACTTGGGTCGATGAACCCAATGTCATCAATTCCCTCTTGTTTAAATTCCTGCATCTTCAATCTGCATAATAGCGTAGAAAAGAACATATATAGTGAGGATAAGCCAATGAATGATATCTTAGCTAGAGACTTAAATTATTAAAGATATAAATCACTTATAGACAATAGCAACTGATGAGAGTTTTGTCGATACAGTCCATGTGGTATAACTGGAAAAGTTCTGAGAATTCAAGACATATGTCACATCCATTGACGTAATGCTCTTTCCTTACTTTGACCATGACCGCTGTCTCCCCTCACTTTGCTTCACGCAGGTACCAATCATGCAACCGTCGCATCGAAGTTGTTACTTCCTTGTACTACTCGGGTGTGGCAAGTGGTTTTCCGACGGCATATTGCATTGCGTACTCATCTGCATCGTACCCGCAGATTTCCTCGGTGCCAAGGATTTGGCCAAGAGTGAGACCTGCAGCCTCTACTTCTTCGAGGTCGATTGGGTTGCCTTGCACATCGACTGCTTGGATTGATTGCTTGCTTGGATTGGTACTCATCTTGAGCAGAGAGATCGATTGCTTGGATTGTTCTCCGAGCTGGGGAACTGTTTTCCCGCTAGTAGTACCACCTGTCGTTGATGCCATACTTCCCGACTTCTTCCTTGGGCTGGGCCGACTTCTTTGCTCACTTGCCTTCTGAATCTGCCACTCATAGTCTGTCGGCATACGCTCCACATATGCCGGGGGTCGATCAATAAAGTGTTCCATAAAATGCTCTTGGACTTCCTTGGGTATTACCTCCTTTGGCGGCACAGTCTTCTTCACAAAAAAGGCTTTCACTTGGCGATCGCTTTCAATTTTGGTTTCCTCTGGTGTCATGTCGTAAGGCAGCTTCCTTTTGGCCGGAGGCTCGGGTTTCTTCTTTGCTTTCTTCCGAGGAGGACCGTTGATGGCCTTCCTCTTTTGGGAGCCCTGCTGGCGGGACCGCTGCTGGGCTGGAGTCGGCTCACGAGGCGGAGATCGATATCGACGATATGGACTCGCGTCATGCTCCGTCCCGAGGTTGGGTGGACTTGGGCTGGGATCCATATCGAAGTGGGACGCCTCTCGAGGTGGGGAGGACTGCTGGCGAGGTGGGGAGGACTGCTGGCGCTGCGATGCTCTGGCTGGGATCCCTCGCACTGGACATCGATACTCGGAGGAGCCGGTGGCCTTAGCGCCGAGTTTAGAAAGACGATGCAGTCCTTACTCCATAGAGTGAGACCACGGCCGGCTTCTGCCAGTGTGGACTCCCCCTCACCTCTAGGGATGTCAAGCAATAGTTCATCATATCCTAGCTCTATTGCGTCCACCGCGACACGAGCATACCCAGCTAGAACCGGATTGAAATGCCAGAGAACATCAGGTGTATTTGGTAAAGCATAGCCTGTCGTGACCTGCACGGGTATGTTCTTCAGCATGCATCTTATTCTCTAATGCATCCCACTTAGGAATGGCTGACTTGTATCCACCTGTCCCTAGTTTATGGTGATACTTTTTTTCTCCGCATTTATCTTATTCTTTGCCGACTTCTCCATAGTAGCTTCCGATGTCTTGTACTCGATAAATGCGTCCCAGTGATTCCTTACCTTCTCGTATATTCCTCTGAATTCGGGCGCCTTCTGGCCTCTAGCGTTGTACTCGGTCCATAATCTTTTCTTCCAAGAATGGAACGTGCCGACCATCTTATGGAGAGCAAACTCCTTGACTTTGTCCCTTTGGTGCTTCGAGAGTGAATCTGGTAGGATGAAATGCTCCATGAGATCTCGCCAAAGGGCATCTTTAATTGTTGTATCGACATAATTCACTCGTGGTTTTGGGTTGTTTGGTTGAATCCATTCTTGCATTGTGATCGGGACTCCATCCCTAACAACCACTCCGCATTGATGCACAAATGTCTTGGCATTGGCTTCAGGGTGAGTTGGTGCGCCATCATGTTTGAAAGCATCAAGATTGAGCTTTACGTTGCCGTCTAATATTTTGGCACCGCCTCGTACCTTTCTACTAGATTGGCTCGATCCGGAGGGCTGATAATTAAAAGAAAAATACTTGTTAATATATATATATATATATATACAAATCAACTAATACACATGTAATGATCACCAGAGGCTAATATGTGTATATACCTCGCCGGACATTGTTAGTTCTTCCGGATTTTGGAACATAAGTTGTTCTTCCTCGGCCTCACATCCATCACCGTAATCGTTCAGATATTGTGAGCCATCATCATCATGTGATTCACCTAGAAGGTCCGCTAGGTTTTCGGAGGAGCGTATCATGTCGAAGACGTCCTCTTCATGAGTTCTACCACTATTGTCCATAGCTTAATAACTAATCCATAATAATATAGATAAAACAAATTAGTATTCAAATTAGCATGCATTCAAGAAGCAAAATAACTAATAGTTAATTAATAATGCATCATCGAATACATATATAGTAGTTCTTAGAAAAGATCTCATCTCATAATCTCGGATAATTGTTAATACATCGTCTAATCCATCGATCTAGCTAATACATCATAATAATACATATATAGTAGCTAATATATCGATCTAGCTAGAACCCTAGCGCCCGAAGAATATCGGGGCGGGCGGTGGACACCCAAAGAGAAGGAACCATCACAGGAACATAGCTCCAGTGAGATCCTTGAAGAATCTGCCAGGTATTGTCGGACCTGGCCTCCAAAGCTGCCATGTAGCGACGGACGTGCTCGTTCTCCTTGCTGACATGGTACTATACCACCTCCGCGGGGGACTCAAGCCTCCGAATCGTTTGTAGCCCATGCGACCGCCACCACAAAACCTCCGGGTCGACGACGGGTTGGCTCCTCACCAGCTGCGCCGCCCGGAAGGCAGCACCTCCCAGTACCAACCCGGCGGAGCCCAGTCCCGGACAAGGACCCTCGGCTCAAGCAAGTGACCTCCTCCGCCGACTCGACAACGAGGATGCAGGATCGGCTTCGTCGACGTCGAGAAGAAACACTTAATTATGAAAACAAATTAAATAAAACTTTGCAAAATTAACACTTAGCATCTAACAAATTAAATAACACTTAAGCAATTAAATAACACTTAGCATCTAACAAAATTAACAAAATTAACACATACCCTAATAACCTAAGAACCTAACTAACTAACTAACTAAACTAACTAAACTAACCTGATAACCTAACTAACTAACACATACCCTAATAACCTAAGAACCTAACTAACTAACTAACCTAACTAACCTAACTAACTAAACTAACTAAACTAACCTGATAACCTAACTAACTAACTAACTAACTAACCTAACCTAACTAACTAACTAACTAAAGTAACCTAACTAATTAACTAATTAACTAACCTAACTAATTAACCTAAACTAACCTAAACTAACCTAAGAACCTAATAAACTAACCTAATAAACTAACCTAAACTAACCTAAACTAACCTAAGAACCTAACTAATTAACCTAAACTAACCTAAACTAACCTAAGAACCTAACTAATTAACCTAAACTAACTTAAACTAACCTAATTAAGAACCTAATAAACTAACCTAAACTAACCTAATAAACTAACTAATAAAATAACCTAATAAACTAACCTAAACTAGCCTAAGAACCTAACTAATTAACCTAAACTAACCTAAGAACCTAACTAATTAACATAAACTAACCTAAGAACCTAACCAGTTAACCTAAACTAACCTAAACTAACCTAAGAACCTAACTAATTAACATAAACTAACCTAAGAACCTAACCAGTTAACCTAAACTAACCTAAACTAACCTAAGAACCTAACTAATTAACTAACTAAAAATAGGAAAAAAGGTGGGGGCGGCCGTGCACTCACCGAAGCCGGAGTTGGGTGGGTCTGTCGGGGAAGCGTTGGGGCGGCCGGCGAGGCGGCGGGCGGCGTCGGGGCGGCGGGCGGCGGCGATGGTGGATTCTGGCAGCCTGGCGGCGCAAATAAGCTTCTCCCGGTGCGTGGCTCGCACCGGGACGAGGCCTCCACTATTTACACGTGGAGGACCTTTAGTACCGGTGCGTGGCTCGCACCGGTACTAAAGACCCTTTAGTACCGGTGTGAGCCACGCACCGGTACTAAAGGTCCACCCCAAAAAATGAGCGGGGCGGTGGACCTTTAGTACCGATGCGTGGCTCGTACCGGTACTAAAGGTTTTTAATTCGTTATTAATTATTATTTTCAGAAAAACCCTAAACTTTAGAAAATCATAGAAAAAAAATCTATGACTCCAATGGAAATAAATAATATATGAAAAAATATTAGAAAAATATAAAGAATCTGTTTATGGCATTTCCTTGCATGTTTGAACAACTTAAACTGTTGTATAAGACAATTTGATTAAATGACATTTGAAATGTCATATCTCGAGTTTGAAAAGCAGTACAAATGAACTCTGAAAAGGTTGTAACTTGGCATGACATCATAATTTCACCCACATAGCAACTTCTAAAGATTTGAGAGGGTTACGGCAAAAAGTGGATGCACTTCGTGTACAAATTGGACAATCTCTTTCGAAGTATGAGGGTTTCGAACGAAAACTCATCTATTACAAAGGGATTTCATTTTTAATAACTTATTTTAACTCCATACTTTTTGTGCGTTCAATATGCACCATTCAAAGGCACATCATCAATTTTCAACCTTTTCTGACTTCATTTGATATTTTTCATGCATTTAATGATTTATTTTGAGCTAAATGACCCTAAATTCGAAAAGCAGTACAAATGAACTCTGAAAAGGTTGTAACTTGGCATGACATCATAATTTCACCCACATAGCAACTTCTAAAGAGTTGAGAGGGTTATGGCAAAAACTGGATGCACTTCGTGTACAAATTGGACAATCTCTTTCGAAGTATGAGGGTTTCGAACGAAAACTCATCTATTACAAAGGGATTTCATTTTACTAACTTATTTTAACTCCATACTTTTTGTGTGTTCAATATGCGCCATTCAAAGGCACATCATCAAGTTTCAACCCTTTCTGACTTCATTTGATATTTTTCATGCATTTAATGATTTATTTTGAGCTAAATGACCCTAAATTTGAAAAGCAGTACAACTGAACTCTGAAAAGATTGTAACTTGGCATGACATCATAATTTCACCCACATAACAACTTCTAAAGAGTTGAGAGGGTTACGACAAAAACTGGATGCACTTCTTGTACAAACTGTTACAAAGATACCATGCTAGAAAATGCATGCATGTCCTTCACATAGAAAGTGATGACGGTGAAGCTGGTCACATCCCAGAGTGGGATCTCGCGGTGTAAGACTTTTTCTGCGTGTTTGCCCTTTCTTATGATTGCGCCGCAACCATGGAGAATCTTCATCATTTAACAGGATGCTTGGGTCAGTCTTCACTCTGAAGGGAGAGATTTCATGAAACTTTTCATAATCTTTTGACATGTATGTCTTGTCCTCCACTCCCACAATGTTTGTTTTCCCTGAAAGAACTATGTGGCGCTTTGGCTCATCATATGATGTATCCGCTTCCTTATCTTTTTTTCTCCTTGGTTTGCTAGACATGTCCTTCACATAGAAAACCTGAGCCACATCATTGGCTAGGACGAATGAGTCGTCTGTGTACCCAAGATTGTTGAGATCCACTGTTGTCATTTCGTACTGCGGGTCTACCTGTACCCCGCCTCTAGTATATTTGGCCCATTTGTACCGAAAAAAGGGACCTTAAGATCAGGTCCATAGTCAAGTTCCCATATCTCCTCTACGTAACCATAATATGTGTCTTGAAAGTTGGTTGCATCATAGCGAACACCACTGTTTTGGTTGGCGCTCTTTTTATCTTGGGCGATCGTGTAAAATGTATTCCCATTTATCTCCTACCCTTTGAAAGTCGTTACAGTCGAACTTGGTGTCTTGGCCAACTAGTACAGTTCATCTGGAACATCGTTGTCATTGATGAGCTTTGTTTGCAACCAACCGGTGAAAGTCTCCATGTGTTTACATTCAATCAAGGGGTCAGACTGCTCCGGGTTCTTGGACCGTACAATATCCTTGTGTTCCTCGATATATGGAGTCACCAAGGTAGAATTTTGTAGAACCATGTAGTGTGCTTGAGTGAAAGAATGCCCATCCATATTTATTTCTTCTTTATTTCCTAGTGTGCCTTTTCCACCTAGTCTCCCCTCATGCCGCGATTCAGGAAGACCAATCGGCTTAATGTTAGGAACAAAGTCAACACAAAACTCAATAAGCTCCTCTATTCCATATCCCTTGGCGATGCTTCCTTCTGGCCTAGCACGGTTATGAACATATTTCTTTAAGACTCCTATGAACCTCTCGAAGGGAAACATATTGTGTAGAAATACAGGACCTAGAATGTTAATCTCTTCGACTAGGTGAACTAGAACGTGCGTCATAATATTGAAGAAGGATGGATGGAACACCAACTCGAAACTGACAAGACACTGGACCAGGTCATTCTATAACCTTGGTAGGATTTCTGGATCGATTACCTACTGAGAAATTGCATTAAGTAATGCACATAGCTTCACAATGGCTACATTTTCCGATAGAAGCCCCCTAAGTGCAACCGGAAGTAATTGCGTCATAATCACGTGGCAGTCATGAGACTTTAGATTTTGAATTTTTTTTCTCTGCCATATTTATTATTCCCTTTATATTCGACGAGAAGCTAGACGGGACCTTGATACTGAGCAGGCATTCACAAAATATTTCCTTCTCTTCTTTCGTAAGAGCGTAGCTGGCAGGACCTTGATACTGCTCTGGAGGCATACCGTCTTTTTCGTTAATTCTTTGCTTGTTCTCCGTGCCTCCGGTGTATCTTTTGTCTTTCCATACAAGCCTAAGAAGCCTAGCAGGTTCAAAAAAAGATTCTTCATCACGTGCATCATGTCGATTACATTGCGGACCTCTAGGGCTTTCCAATATTCAAGTTTCCAAAATATAGATTTGTTCTTCCACATGGGTGCGTGTCCGTTGGCGTCATTCGGAACAGATTGTCCGCCAGGACCCTTTCCAAAGATTGCCTGTAAATCTTGACCATATCAAATATATATTCACCAGTATGGAGGCCAGGCTTCTTCTGGTTATCTGGCTCACCTTTGAAATGGTTGCCTGCCTTTCTTAAGATATGCTTGATCGGTAGAAATCGACGATGTCCCAGGTACACATTCTTCTTACATTTATCCAAATATATACTTTCGGTATCATCTAAACAGTGTGTGCATGCATTGTATCCCTTCTTTGTATGTCCTGAAAGCTTACTAAGAGTAGGCCAATCATTGATGGTTACAAACAACAATGCTCGTAGGTCAATTTCCTTTTGTGTGTGTGCATCCCACACACGTACACCTGGTTTTTTCCACAACTGTAGAAGTTCATCAACTAGTGGCCTTAGGTATACATCAATGTCGTTGCCGGGTTGCTTAGGGCCTTGGATGTGCACTGGCATCATAATGAACTTCCGCTTCATGCACAACCAAGGAGGAAGGTTGTAGATACATAGAGTCACGGGCCAGGTGCTGTGACTGGAGCTCTGCTCCCCAAAAGGATTCATGCCGTTTGTACTAAGACCAAACCATAAGTTCGTTCCGTCAGCTGCAAAGTCCCCGAACTCCCTCTCAATTTTTCTCCACTATGACCCACCAGCGGGTGCTCTCAACATCCCGTCTTTCTTACGTTTTTCTTTGTGCCATCGCAACAACTTGGCATGCACTTTGTTTTGGAACAAACGTTTCAACCGTGGTATTATAGGAGCATACCACATCACCTTGGCAGGAACCCTCTTCCTGTGGCGTTCGCCCTCCACATCACCAGGGTCATCGTGGTTGATCTTATAGCGCAATGCACCGCATACCGGGCATGCATCCAAATTCTCGTACTCCTCAACGCGGTAGAGGATGCAGTCATTAGGGCATGCATGTATCTTCTCCACCACTAATCCTAGAGGGCAGACAACCTTCTTTGCTTCGTACATACTTTCAAGAAATTCGTTATCCTTTGGAAGCATCTTCTTTATCATTATCAACAATTCTTGAAATCCCTTGTCAGTTACACCATTCTTCTCCTTCCATTGCAGCAATTCCAGCGTGGCACCCAGCTTTTTCTGGTCATCTTCACAATTTGGATAGAGTAATTTCTTGTGATCCTCTAACATGCGTTTCAACTTCAACCTCTCCTTGTCACTTTTGCAGTTTCTCTTTGCATCAGCAATCACCCGACCCAAATCATCAGCGGGCTCATCTGATGCCTCTTCTTCAGCTTCCCCCATTGTTGTATCGGCGAAAGGATAGTTGTCATCATCCTCTTCTTCTTCATTGTCTTCCATTGTAACCCCTCTTTCTCCATGCTTGGTCCAACAGCTATAGCCGGACATGAAACCGGACTTCAGCAGGTGGTAGTGAAGGGTTTTTGAGGTAGAGTAATTCCTATCATTCTTACAGTCACGACATGTACAACATATGAAACCATTATGCTTGTTTGCCTTAGCCACACGAATAAAATCATGTAGGCCATTAAGAAACCCTTGACTTAGTCGGTCACCGTACATCCATTGCCGGCTCATGTTCACTACACAACATCGAAGTGACCAAATTAATACAACTTCATCATCACATTACAACCAAAGTAGAGCTAGTAGTGACCAAATGTTATTACTGCAAATAATAGATACTTATAGTTCATACATACATCTCATAAAACAACATACAACTATCTAAAACATGTAAATGAAACAACAAATGCGATCATAATTGCAACTAAGGTAACACTTGAGCCAACGACATAATGATACCAATGTTGGGGAACATTGCATGGGAAACAAAAATTTTCGTACGCACACGCAAACCTATCCATGGTGATGAGCATCTATGAGAGGGAGAGTGGATCTACGTACCCTTATAGATCGCTAAGCGGGAAGCGTTAAGAAACGCGGTTGGTGTAGTCGAACTTCTTCGCGATCCAAATCGCCGAGCGTCCCGCGATCTAATCACGAACCGTCCCGCGAACCAATCATGAACCGTCCCACGATATCGTCACGATCCGTCCCACGATCTGATCACGAACGTCCCGTGGCCTTGATCACGATCCTTCCGATCTAGTACCGAACGGACGACACCTCCGCGTTCAACACACGTGCAACTTGATGACGATCTCCACCGTCTTGATCCAGCAAGAGGAGGTGGAGAGGAGAGAGAGTTCACCGGAAGCATGACGGCGCTCCGGTGATGGTGGTGGTGGAGCAATTCCGGCAGGGCTTCGCCTAAGCTCTGCAGAAATCCGATCTAGAGGAGCACCGGTGAATCGGGTAGCACGTGGCCGTAAGTTGTGTCCAAAAACCACCCAATCCACTAGTATATATAGGAGGAGAGGAGGGGGAGAGGGTCTGGCGCACCAAAACCCCCTAGGGGAGTCGGCCGGCCAAGGGGGGGGGGGAATCCTATTCCCCCTCCAATCCTAGTTGGAGTAGGATTGCCTCCTATTGGCTGATTTTTGCCTTTTTCCTTTTGGATTTCTTCTCCCTGCGCCATGGGATTTTGTGGTTGTTCTCCCAGCCCACTAAGGGCTGGTAATTAGTCTCCCACAGCCCATGGACCTCTTGGGGTCGAAATACCCCTCCCGGGGATCCCCCGGTACACTACCGGCACTCCCGGTACCCTACCGATGAGTCCGAAACTTTTCCGGTGACCAAACTGGGACTTCCTATATATGAATCTTTACCTCTCGACCATTACGGAGCTCCTCGTGACATTCGGGATCTCATCCGGGACTCCTAACAACCTTCAGTCACCACCATACATAACTCTACACTACCGAAACGTCACCGAACCTTAAGTGTGCAGACCCTGCGGGTTCGAGAACTATGTAGACATGACCGAGACACCTCTAAGGCCAATAACCAATGGAGGGACCTGGACATCCACATTGGTTCCTACATATTCTACGAAGATCTATCGGTCGAACCTCTATGTCAAGGATTCAGTTAATCCCGTATAACGTTCCCTTTGTTCTTCGGTATGTTACTTGCCCAAGATTCGATCGTCGGTATCTCCATACCTAGTTCAATCTCGTTACCGGAAAGTCTCTTTACTCATTCCGTAATACAAGATCTCGCAACTAACAATTAGTCACATTGCTTGCAAGGCTTATTGTGATGTTGTATTACCGAGTGGGCCCCGAGATACCTCTCCGTCACACGGAGTAACAAATCCCAGTCTCGATCCATGCCAACTCAACAGACATCATCGGAAATACCTGTAGAGCACCTTTATAGTCATCCAGTTACGTTGTGACGTTTGATACACACAAGGTACTCCTCCGATATCCGTGAGTTGCATGATCTCATGGTCATAGGAACATATACATTGACATGCAGAAAACAGTAGCAATAAACTGACACGATCATATGCTACGTTTGTAGTTTGGGTCTTGTCCATCACATCATTCTCGTAATGATGTGATCCCGTTATCAAATGACATCACATGTCAATGGCTAGGAAACCCTGACCATCTTTGATCAACGAGCTAGTTCACTAGAGGCATACTAGGGACACAGTGTTGTTTATTCACCCACACATGCAATGTGTTTCCAATCAATGAAATTATAGCATGGATAATAAACGATTATCATGAACAAGGAAATATAATAATAAACACTTTATATATTGCCTCTAGGGCATATTTCCAACAACCAAGCCTCTTTATCAATGGCATATTTCTAACCTTTCTAAGCTTCAAGCGCATTCCAGCCATCTTGTTCTTGTGATCATCGACGATATCGGCAACATGCAAGTCCAATCCCATCTTCTCATCTTCAGTTCTTTTCAATTTTTCTTTCAAATGATCAATTTCTTTTTCAGCTTGTGTCAATTTCTTGAGCAGAATTGCATAGTCGGTTGGAATTTCTGGTTCAACTACTTCCTATAGATAAAAACATCTACGTCAATTTGGTGGCATAATTAATTGTCATAGACATTAGATGATGCGTGAAATAGTTATAAAAGATAACGACATACCACATCTGAATCATAGACTGGACGAGGGCCGACGTGGGTGGATACCATAACCATGACACTATAGAATAACTAATGATAATACAAGTAAGTAAATCGTACACGCAACTATCTAAAACATACAAGTAATTTTTTTAACAAAAAGGTTTTAAGAAGAACAAGAGGCTCACCAAGGTGGCCGGTGCCGCGACGAGACGGTGCGGACGATCAACGGTGGTTAGGATGGGGATGGGAAGGCACCAAATAAACCACACCTACACATATGCAACCTAACAAGTTAATTTGAGCTCAAATTGCATATAAATCAAATAAACTCCCACATAATGATCACTCCTCCAAAACCTAGCTAAAACCCACAAATCACATATCTTTGAGCATACCACAAGCTAATCTAGCAATGAGAGATGAAGAAGTAAAGTTGCTAACCTTTATGAACACTTGGATAGATGGGGTGCCTTTAAATCTTGACAAATCCTTGGCAAAATGAAGGATGAGCTTCGAGCAAGAAGAAGAACATGGGAGAAAACAAAGAAATGAGAGCCCCTTCCATCGGCTACTGACGAAGCGTATATGTAGGAAGTCTTTAGTACCGGACGCCCTTTAGTACCGGTTGGTGTCACCAACCGGTACTAAAGATGCACGCGGGGCCCAAGTCTTACCAAAAGCCTGCCACACCCCCTTTAGTATTGGCTCGTGACACGAACCGGTACTAAAGATCCCTCACAAGCCGGTACTAAAGGTTGCCCTGTTCCTAGCCGTTGGAGCCGGCACGAACCGGGACTAATACCATCTTTAGTACCGGCTCGTAACCAGACTGGGACTAATGCTTGGGACGAAAGGTCTGTTTTCTACTAGTGATCGTAGCCCATCTTCTGGTGTAAAAGGTGTTTTGACCTAGACAAAAAATCAGGAGAGGACTTTTGGGACGGAACACCGCCGTCTCGAGGCGGAACTGGGACACGAGCACTTTTGCCCTTCGGTAGAGCGATTCCGTCGGGGGAACTTCCCTCCTGGAGGGGGAAATCGAAGCCATCGTCATCACCAACAACCCTCTCATCTTTGGAGGCCATTCTTCATCAAAAGCTTCAACAACACCATCTGCTCTCAAACCCTAGTTCATCTATTGTGTTCAATCATTGTACTGGAACCTTAGATTTGGTACCTCTGGGTGACTAATAGTGTTGATTACCTTGTGTAGTTGATTGCAATATGGTTTATTTGGTGGAATATTATATGTTCAGATCCATTATGCTATTCAATACCCCCTGATCTTGAGCATGCATATTATTTGTGAGTAGTTACTTTTGTTCTTGAGGTCACGGGAGAAGTCATGTTGCAAGTAATCATGTGAATTTCATATGTGTTCGATATTTGATGATATGTATGTTGTGATTCCCTTAGTGGTTGCATGTGAATGTCGACTATGTGACACTCCACCATCCTTTGCCTAAGGGAATGCATTGTGGAGTAGTTATTATATGATGGGTTGCTAGAGTGACAGAAGCTTAAACCCTAGTTTATGTGCTACTTCGTAAGGGGATGATTTGGATCCACTTGTTTAATGCTATGGTTAGACTTTGTTTTAATACTTTTCTTGTAGTTGTAGATGCTTGCGAGGGGGTTAATCATAAGTAGGTTGTTAGTTAAAGTAAGAACAACACCTTAGCACCGGTCCACCCACGTATCAAATTATCAAAGTAGCGAGCACAAATCAAACCAACATGATGAAAGTGACTAGATGAAATTCACAGGTACCCTCAAGAACACTTTGCTTATTATGAGTTAACGTCTTGGCCAGTCCTTTGCCACAAAAGGATTGGGCTACCTTGCTGCACCTTACCTATTCTTACCGTTACTTGCTTGTTACAAATTACCTTGCTACCAAACTACCTGTCACCTATAATTTCAGTGCCTGCAGAGAATACCTTGCTGAAAACCATTTGTCATTTCCTTCTGCTCCTCGTTGGGTTCGACACTCTTACTTATCGAAAGGACTACGATTGACCCCCTACACTTGTGGGTCATCATCTACCTCTAGGAAAAAAATCTTAGTTGCTCTCTCCCTTGTGTTCTTGCCCAAACCCGAGATTTTCGATCTCTTTGCTCCGATCCAAAACTGTTTTGAGGGATTGCTTCTTGGTATGTGACTCACCCATTGCCTCAATTAGTTTTTCATACTTTTCATATTTTTCTGCTCTTGTTGCTACTGAAAATAAGCTTGCAAGTTGAATTCTTTGAGTTCCAAGTAGTTTGAATGCTTGATATGGCCTCTAGGCATCTATATGAGTAGTTGCTATCAATCTTACAGAGTTTTGTTGACATAATTTTGTGTTCCAATATTTTTAGAAATTTGTTTTTAGTCATATGAACAGCTTTAGGAGAAGTTCTTCAAGCTGGAGTTCCAAGGGATCCATTGGGAGTGTCCACGAACGGGATATCAACATCTTTCATGACACGAAGGCTCGACCTTGCGAATGGCCACATACCATCTTCATGAAAGAAGCGGGTTTCTACCAAGAGTTCATGCAATTCATTGCAAATGGCGGGTTGAACAACTTCCTCAAAGATGAGTGTGACCAATACTATCTCCTCACGAATTCCTTTGTGCAAAATTTCTATTTCCTACATAGGCTCAATATTCCCATGGCACGCTTTGATTTGTACGCTGAACATTTTGAAATACCATTCACCCAGTTATGTCAAATATGCTTGATTCCGTCTGACAGGGGATAAGTGAGACTAAACTAGAGGTGATCAAGAATTTCCTTCTTCCTTTAATTCTGGGAGAACGTAGGGGCGTGTAGAGCACCAGAGCCACCAATTTGCATTTTCCTATTGTGCACTACTTAGCATTATTTATAGGAAAATGTTTAACTACTATGGAGCAAGGCGGCGGTCTCAGTACCCTTACCCTCCCTATCTTGTGTCGTGCATTATTTAATGACAATACTTACATCTTAGGAGCTATCATTATGCATCGCTTGCATGGTAATCGGATTAGGGGAAAGGTCCATGGTGGCATTTATGCCACTTGCTTAGCAAGACACTTTAATATCAATATACGCCCTACTGATTCCTTGCTACCTAAGGTTTATCTGGATCGCCAGTCTATGATAGAACACCATTATATCGATGAACTCGAGCCTCCGCACCACTATCGCTATAACGTGGTATATAGCAAGAAGACTCGTGTTTTTATTTTGTTGCCTGCTCCTTCCTTGTTTAACTACTATGCTAGGCATGGATATGTCATCATGTCCTCGGATATAGTCTCTTACCGGAATGAGTTGGCTGAGGCGGAGACCATGACCCAGTCTTAGGACACTCAAGTTTCTCAACCTAACTACTTCCCTCCTGGACCCGATGGCTACTACGAATGGTGATTGCCAAGCTAGGCCAAGAGCCTAAGCTTGGGGGGGTGGTGGACGTATTTCTCACCGAAATTACGTTCATATTCACACATTTCATATCAACTGTTGGTGTTCATCCTCTTTCATTGTATATCCATGTTAGTTTTATTTTTCACCTTCTTCTTGTGTGTTTGAAAAACTCCAAAAATCCAAAAATATTTCTCCCTTCTTTTTGGTTTTTCTTTCTTGTTTAATTAGTTTGTAGTACTAAAAGAAATGCCAAAAATATTTCCCTTTTTTTCTTTTGCTTGTTGGGATCTTTCCCGTGTAAATAGTTTTTCTCGTTCTTCTTTTTCCTTGTTTATTTGCTCTCTCCAAAAAAACCGAAAACTACAAAAAAATGGTGTGTTTCTCTGAATTTCCTTCCTTTTGTTGAGTCATTAAAAGGAGAAGACCACGATGAAAATGTTGAGTGGTTCTCATATGCATTATTGTTGATCAAACAAAGAGTCAGTATTACCTTATCTTCTCCTTTGTATAAAATGTTTTGCAGATTCCAACTTAGTCCATTGCACACTTGCACTATTATTATTTTGACATCATTCGATCGTATAAGTGAAAGAAAATAATGACAATATTTGATGAAGTGATCATAGTAAAGTAAGTTGGTATGAACTCTTCTTGTTTTTCCGTTTTTGTAAATACGTTTAGCTTGTTCAATCTTGATTCATCATATTATGAGTAAACATGTTTGTGGTGACAATTTGAGATCATTGTTACTCCTGCCATGCTTAAATAGCTTGGAGTGGATAATGATTTGTCTTATGTGTCAATATGCATTAAAATGGTTGTGATGTAGTATGATGGTATCATATTTCCCCCTTACTAATTCGAGCAGCCTGACTTGGACCATGTGCAAACATGTAGTTGATTCAAAACCAATGCAACCTACATGATATTTAAATTTAGAGTGTTCATATCCTACTGATGCTAGTGTTCAATTAACTATTATCAATGCAAGATTATGACTGTTTTCGCTCTCTAGCTGGTCGTTTCTCAATCTATTGCTAGCCTTCACCTGTACTAAGCAGGAATACTGCTTGTGTATCCAAAATCTTAAAGCCAAGTTGTGCCAAATGAGTCCACCATACCTACCTATATGTGCTATTACCCTACCGTTCCAAGTAAATTTTCATGTGCCACCTCTAAACATTCAAGTAAACATCTCTTTGTGTCCTTGTATCGCTCAAGGAGTAACGAGGCGGTCAATATCTTGCATGCTAAGCGGGTAATTCTCAAGACATGCATTTATTTGCTTGTCATTGCATGAGAGAGGCTGGTAAAAAGGGTGCCCAATCATGTATAATCAAAAATAAATTAAACAAAACTCCTGGGGCAGTTGAAATGTTGGAGGGCACCCAATGATTTGGCCACCATGGATTGTGTATGTATGGTGGATGGGAGTAAACTTTATGTTTTCCCTTGGAAACCGCCGACAATGTGTATAGCATTGAAGATACTGAAATTTCTATTATGAAGTTGATAGGAAAAGCACACCACGCAAAATTACCAGTTCATCTCTGTTTTAAACCATGAGCTCTATCACCTTTGCAAGTAAATGTTTCCCTTTGTGAAGGGCCTTTCTATTTACTTTCATGTTATTTTATTTTATTTTAGTCATCATCTTCTCACCAAAGCACCAGACATGAGAGCACTATTGTCATTCTTATGCACTCAGTGTAGTTAATGCTGGATGTGAGCATGAATCGATCTTTTCTACTCTGAATTACAATGTTTAATCGCATCTTGGATCTTAGAGGTTCTTTGCGTTTATGTGTCGTGGTCTTGGAAAGGGCTAGTGAGATACCATATCACCATATTTTATCATGGTTATTTTGAAAAATCGTTGGCATTATATATATTTAATTATTGCTCGCTAGTTCGTTACACTTGTGCAGCGACGTGTTATACAAATGGTTTTTAACCCCTTTCCGCTATGTACCTTGAAACCGTCGCCTTAAATGTGTGGGCGATAGGGGAGGTCCATCCCACACGACACAGAAAAATTGTCAGCGATAGTGGCTAACGAATGCAAACGTTTGGCGTCCTCTTTGCCATCTCGGAGCGGATGGCAAAGAGGAAGAAGGCTGACGGCAAAGATCCGTGGACGGCATCCATGCCATCCAGTTGACCCGCAGTCCAGTGGGGGGCCCATGTGCTCTTTATAATCTTCTTTCGGGCGCTTTGCCGTGGGCCAGCCGACGACAAAGTATGCACTGACGACAAAGAGTTCCTTTGCCATCAGCTCATACTTTACCGTCCGTTCTCTGGAAGCTGATGACAAAAACTATCTTTGCAGTCAGCCAGCAGACGTCAAAGATGTAGCAGACGGAAAATACCTGGATTCCAGTAGTGACCACAACATACCAGATGTTCATCCTGCCGCTGTTATAAGCGCGTTCCATCAAAACATACGCAACCGTAGGATGTAGGAAGAGCTGGCGATGAACAAGGTCAGGGATGTTACCGAGATCTATGCTCTGGCAGATAAATGTGCTCGAGCTGAAGAAGGGGGAGGCTCCTCGGCCAGTACGTTGGCACAAGGGTCGACTCTGAGGATGATGACACTACCTCCCCAACAAAGAAGGGCCAACGTCGTAACAAGAAGCGTAGGGGCAAGGCCGTGATTGCCGTCGAGGGATCCAGCAACACCGGCACCGCCAAGAAGACCAAGGTTGATGACCCCAGCAAGGTTGTTGCCGGGTGCGTCTCCTGTCAGGCTTTGGCGGCCGCCGACATGCCAGAAGGCTCCGTCAAGCAGTATTGCAAGATCCACTGCCCCAAAGGCCACGATCTCCAGGACTGTCGGCAAGTTGAGCAGCTTGTCGAGAGGCAAAAAGCCGAGTACGAGAGGTGATACAAGGAGAAGGGCCAGGATGTTGCGGAGGGGTCCGGCAAGAAGCGCGGTGTCCGTGGAGGTCGCCACGGCAAGGCAGAGCAACAGAAAGATAGGCCCGCTCGTGGCCGCGACAAGCAAGAGGGGGGGGGGTGATGATGACATTGAAGAGGACAATGAGTCCAACGAGCAAGAATTCCAGAGAGCTGCAGACGCCATGTGCGTTAACGGAGGTGCCTTGTTGAATTCTTCCCACCGCCAACTTAAACAATGGGCACGTGAGGTTAATGCGACCGAGCCATCTGTCAGTGTCCGAAAGCCTTTGAAATGCTCCAACACGCCTATCATTTTCGATGTTGAGGATCACCCTGATCGCATAACTGCGGTTGGGTGATTGCCGTTGTTGGTCTCACCAACGATTCACAACCTCAAGGTGAAGAAAATGTTAGTTGACGGTGGGGCCGTCTTGAACTTGATCTCTCCCGAGGTGATCAAGAGATTGCAAATTCCTAATCGAGATCTCGAGGAAATGGGCTCGTTTCAAGGGGTCAACCCAGGAAGGAGCTAGCCCAGGGAAAGATCACGCTTCTGGTAACATTTGGTAGCGATCTGAACTGTAGGATGGAGAAGGTTGTTTTCGACATTGCTGAAATGTCGTAGCCATACAATGGGATACTTATCAAAGAGGACGGCAAGCCTGGCATCGTTCCCGGCAGCTTCCTTGCCGATGGCTTCTGGGAGCTCTGCCGGGAAATACTTGCTAGAATCCAACTTTCTTCTTTTCTGTTGTCCAATTGTTGGCGCCACGGATGGTTGAGTCAGTCGGAGCACAAAATTTCCTAGTTCCACAGGCAACTTAAGGGCAGCACACTTCGACAGGCCATTAGCAACACTGTTCTCTGTGCGCGGAACGTGCTCCAATTGCAGGCCGTCAAAATGTTCTTCCAACTTTCTCACTTCATCTACATAAGCTTCCATCAGTGGACTTTGATAATCCTTATTCACTTGCTTGACGACAACCTGAGAATCACCCCTGACAATAAGTTTCTTAACCCCAAGGCCTGCCACGATCCTAAGACCGGCAAGCAGCCCTTCGTATTCTGCAGTATTGTTCATTGACCTATCCCGAGCATAGTGCATCTGAACCACATATTTGAGGTACTCCCCGGTGGGTGCGACAAGTAGCACTCCAGCACCGGTGCCTGGCAGCGAGAAAGCTCCATCAAAATACATGATCCACTCTTGATTGATTTCCTTACCGAGGAGAGTTGACTCTGGAACTTCTTCATTTGGCGTTGGGGTCCATTCCGGAAAGAACTCTGCCAAGGCCCTGCTCTGGATAGTCGAAGTACTTTCAAACTTGAGACCAAAGCTTGACTGTTCCAAAGCCCACTCCACAATCCTGCTGGTAGCATCTGGGTTCCGCAAAATCCGCTGCAACGGGAAGCAAGTGATAACGGTGATCTCATGTGCCTGGAAGTAATGGTGCAACTTCCTCGAGGCCATAAGGAGGCCGAAGAGCAACTTTTGCATGCCAAAATATCTTGACCTAGCCCATGCAAAAGGGAGCTAACAAAATAGACTGGGCGTTGGACCATCTTCTTCTTCTGAATTGTTTCATTCGACTACGCAGATCCTGCCTTGTCGGCACCAGACTCTGCCGAGGAATGTCCTAGCTTGTCGCTTGGCGGCCCTGCCGATGCTACTGTTTCTTCATCGACTTCTCTTTCAGCCACTAACGCATCACTCACCACTTGATTTATTGGCTCTAGATATAGCAGCGACGACTCTTGTGGTTTTGGCGTGAGTAGGACTGGCGGAGAGGATAGGTACTTCTTCAAGTCCTACAACGCTGCCTCCGCTTCCGGAGTCCATTTCATCGGACCCGCCTTCTTCAAGATTCTGAAAAAGGGCAAGGCACGCTCACCAGATTTTGAAATGAATCTACTCAGAGCGGTAACACAGCCGGCAAGACGACGTACATCCTTGACACGTCTTGGTGCTTCAATTTGCTCAATTGCTTTGATATTGTCGGGATTTGTTTTGATTCCACGTTGAGATACAAAGAACCCAAGAAGATTGCTGGATGGGACACCAAACACACACTTATGAGGGTTGAGCTTCAAGTTGATCTTGCGCAGATTTGTAAATGTTTCTTCTAGGTCTGATATGAGCGTCGCCTTGTACTTGGTTTTGACCACTATGCCATCCATATAAGCTTCCATATTTCTATGTATCTGGGGCTCAAAACCAATCTGGACCGCTCTTGCAAATGTAGAACCAGCACTCTTCAACCCAAAAGGCATACGCAAAAAACAATACGTACCACATGGGGTGATAAATGCAGTCTTCTCTTCGTCTTCCTTGGCCATGAAAATCTGATGATAACCTAAATAGGCGTCAAGGAAAGATGACAAGTCACAGCCGGCAGTGGACTCCACAATCTGTTCGATGCGCGGCAAGGGAAAAGGGTCTTTGGGGCAGGCCATGTTGATATCTATGTAGTCAATACATAGTCTCCACTTACCATTCACCTTGCACACTACAACTGGATTTGCCAACCATTTTGGATGAAGTACTCCTCTAACCAAACCATCCGCTTCTAATTTCTTGATTTCTTCAACAATAAACTGTTGCAGCTCCAAAGACTGCTTCCTGACCTTCTACTTGATGGGTCGTGCATGTGGACAAACGGCAAGATGGTGCTCAATCACCTTCCTAGGAACACCGGGGCTATCATATGGTTGCCATGCAAACACATTGACATTTCCCCGTAGGAAGGCGACGAGCGCACTTTCCTATTTTTCCTCAAGGGTGGAACTTATGGTGAAAGTTCCTCCCATACCATCCTCCTTGGCGGGCACCTTCTTTTTCTCTGGTGGAGCAACCTTGGACTTCTTGCTCTTGTCGGTAGAGCTCTCTAGAACATCGTCAACAGGAGCGCAACACTCTGAAGAGGCATGCTTGCTGAACTGTGCGCCAGAGGCCTTGCCGGTCTTCTTCCTCTCGGGAGTTTCAGCGGCAGGAGCAAGTGAATTGGCGGAAGATGTTGCAACTGCCTCCCGGTAGAGTTGATCGGCGCAGATAAATGCCTCTTTCTTGTCAGACTTGACAGTCATGACGCCCATCGTCCCGGGCATCTTCAACACATTGTAGGCGTAGTGCGATGCTGCCATGAACTTGGCTAATGTTGGGCGGCCAAGTATCCCATTGTATGGCAACGACATTTCGGCAACGTCGAAAACAACCTTCTCCGTCCTAAAGTTCAGATCGCTACCAAATGTTACCGGAAGCATGATCTTTCCCTTGGGCTGGCTCCTTCCTGGATTCACTCCTTGAAACGAGCCTGTTTCCTCGAGATCTCCATCAGGAATTTGCAATCTCTTGATCACCTCAGGCGAGATCAAGTTCAAGCCGACCCCACCGTCAACTAACATTTTCGTCACCCTAAGGTTGCGAATCGTTGGTGAGACCAACAACGGCAAACACGCAACTACAGTTACGCGATCAGGGTGATCCTCAACGTCAAAAAGGATAGGCGTGTTGGACCATTTCAATGGCTTCCGGACACCGACAGATGGCTCGGTCGCATTAACCTCACGCGCCCATTGTTTAAGTTGGCGGTGGGAAGAATGCAACGAGGGAACTCTATTGACGCACATGGCGTCTGTAGCTCTGTGGAATTCTTGCTCGCTGGACTCGTGGTCCTCTTCAATGTCATCATCACCCCCTCTTGCTTGTCGTGGCCACGAGCGAGCCTGTCTTTCTGTTGCTCTGCCTTGCCGCGATGACCTCCACGGCCACCGCGCTTCTTTCTGGACCCCTCTGCACCATCTTGGCCCTTCTCCTTGTCTCACCTCTTGTACTCAGCTTTTTGCTTCTCGGCAAGCTACTCAACTTGCCGACAGTCTTGGAGATTGTGGCCTTTGGGGCAGTGGATCTTGCAATACTGCTTGATGGAGCCTTCCGGCTTGTCGGCGGCCGCCAAAGCCTGACAGGAGATGCACCAGGCATCATCCTTGACGGGGTCATCAACCTTGGTCTTCTTGGCGGTGCCGCTGTTACCGGATCCCTCGATGGCAAGCACGGCCTTGCCCCTGCGCTTCTTGTTACTTTGTCGGCCCTTCTTTGTCAGGGCGGTAGTGTCATCATCCTCAAAGTCGAACCCTATGCCAGCATAGTCTCTGGGGAGCCTCCTCCCTTCTTCAGCTCGAGCACATTTATCTGCCAGAGCATAGAGCTCGGCAACATCCCTGACCTTGTTCATTGCCAGCTCTTCCTGCACCCTATGGTTGCGTATGTTTTGATGGAACGCGCTTATAACAGCAACAGGATGAACGTATGGTATGTTGTGGTCACTACTGGAATCCTGGTATTTGCTGTGTGCTGCATCTTTGCCATCTGCTGGCTGACGACAAAGATAGTCTTTGCCGCCAGCTTCCAAAAAACGGATGGCAAAGTATGAGCTGATGGTAAAGGAACTCCTTGCCGTTAGTGCATACTTTGTTGTCGGCTGGCCCACGGAAAATCGCCCGGAAGCAGACGGCAAAGAGCATGTGGGCCCCCACTAGACCGCGGGTCAACTGGATGGCATGGATGCTGTCCACGGATCTTTTCCGTCAGCCTTCTTGCTCTGTGTTGTCCGCTCCTAGACGGCAAAGAGGACCGCGACCTAATGGCTAACAGCATGCCCTGGCCGGCACCCCACCCCCTCTCTCTCCCCTTCTCCCCATCCCTAACTCTCTCCCCTTTCCTCCCCATCTCTCACTCTCTTTCACCGCAAACCACCGTGGTGGCGCCGAAGCCAACCCTTCCCACGGCGAGCCCTCCCTCCCCGCGGCCCTCCTCCACCATCTCCCCTCCCCGTGGCCCTCCTCCACCATCGCCCCTCCCCGCGTACCTCCTCCACCACCGCCCCTCCCCGCGGTCCTCCACCACCACCGCGGCGAGCCTCCACCACCGCGGCGCCCCCACCACCGCGGCCCTCCTCCACCACCCCGTGGCACTCTGCCACCACCGCGCCCCCCAGTGGCTAGCCCATAGCGGCAAGCACCCCATCCCCGTGGAGAGCACCCCCCCTGTGGCCAGGCTCCACCACTGTGTCGTCCTCCCCGTGCCGGACCCCCTCCTCTCGTCGGCCCTCCCCGCGCCGGTCCTCCTTCGGTGAGTTCATCTTCTTTTTTCATTAATTTCAATGCATCTATTAATTAGTTTAGGTTAATGTTAGTGTTAATTAGGTTACTTTTACTTTAGGTTAATTATGTAATTGGGAAAAAGAATAAAAGAAATATAAGTAGAAAATAAGAGGATAAAGGAAAAAAGTAAGAAGAGGAAGGAGAAGAAGAAGAGGAAGAAGAAGAGAAGAAAAAATAAGAGGAAGAAGTAGAGGAAGAAAAGGAAGAAAAAGGAAGAAGAAGAAAAGGAAGCACAGGAAAAAAAGAAGGAGAGGAAGAAGAATTAAATGACACCCCAACACGGCACCCCGACACGACATCCCGACATGTCACACCGACACCCTCGACATGACACCCCGACACGATGCCTTGACATGACATCCCGACACCCCGGCCCAACAACTTGACACCCCGTCCTGACACCCTGACACCCCGACACGACGCGCTGGCGATGCCTCTCCGGTGAGCCCCCTACATGACACCCCTAGCACAACACCCCTCCAGTGAGCCCCCTACATGACACCCCTGGCACGACACCCCAGCATGACACCCCAGGCGACGCCCCTCCGGCCTTCCAAATGCCGACAGGGTCATATATTTGTGAATTATGAGTTAGGTCATATATTTACCGATTTTGTTATGAAAAACATCATATATATTTGGGTTGATCAGGTGGATTTAAATGTGCAGTTGTTTCGTTGCTGTGAGGGTCTGGTGTTCGACAACCTCCCGATGCGTTCGATGAGCTCCACCCCTGCGTTCGTCGGTGAGGACAAATGCCATGTCCTCCCCCCCTTAATTTTCTCTATTTCGGTCTTCGTGCCGATGAAACTTGCTAGCTATAGATGTCTTGAATCATCAGTATGCGTGACCACTATGCGTCTCCTATTTGAAAGGGTTTCATTTTTAAATATGCATGCATTTGAATATTTATAACCGTGATTCTTTTGAATTGTCCAACATTATACATGTACAACCAGAATATGTGTAGATTGAGTTTGTTTTCCCATATGCTCTGCTCCGGATCCGATGCAGAATTTTGTCAGTGCCTCCCTGTTGTTCTCCGGGTACACATTCTCTCTACTTATTGCTAAGACGTGTATCAGGAGAACATCGGGGAGGTGCTGCCAAAATTCTACGTCGGATCCGGAGCAGAGCATGGGAAAACAAACCCAATCTACTCATACTTGAGTGGGATTAGGACCTATCTCTACCTATTAGCGTGTAGGTTGCATGGACGTAATAAAACTGACAAACTTGATTACCGGATGAATATAGATGATGAATTATATATATATATATCTTATGTGTTTAGTAGGTGGCAAGATGAGTGATCGTGCTTGGATATACACTGGTCACCCTAGTCAAAAAGACATGACCAATGAATGGTTTACAAAAACCAATGGGTTTTTGAGAGCCGCATTTGCAAATGGCCAGCAAAAAATATGGTGCCCCTGTACCAAATGCGACAATATTAAAAGGTAGACATATTTTGAAATGGGTAAACACCTGTAGAAGTGGAGTTTTACGCCTAATTATACGTGTGGAATTGTTGGGGAACGATGCATGGGAAAAAAAAAGTTTGCTATGCACACGCAAGATCTATACATGGTGATGAGCATCTATGAGAGGGAGAGTGGATCTACATACCCTTGTAGATCGCTAAGCGGGAAGCGTTAAGAAACGCGGTTGGTGTAGTCGAACGTCTTCGCGATCCAAATCACCGAGCGTCCCGCGATCTCATCACGATCCGTCCCGCGATCAAATCACGGTCCGTCCCGCAAACTTATCACGATCCGTCCCGCGATCTCATCACGATCCGTCTCACGATCTTGATCACGGTCATACGAACTAGCACCGAACGGACGGCACCTCCGCGTTCAGCACACGTATAGCTCGATGACGATCTCCGCCTTCTTGATCTAGCAAGAGGGAGCAGAGAGGTAGAAGAGTTCTCCAGCAGCGTGACGACGCTCCGGCGATGGTGGTGGAGCTATTCCAGCAGGGCTTCGCCTAAGCACTGCAGAAATCCGATCTAGAGGAGAAACTATGCACTGGAGGAATGGGTAGCACGTGGCTGAAATTCTCGTGCAAAACCCCTAAAACCCTCTAGTATATATAGGAGGAGAGGAGGAGGAGTCTTGGCTCCCAAGGAGACAGCCCTTGGGTCGGCCGAACCAGGAGGGAGGAGTCCTGCTCCTCCACTCCTAGTAGGATTAGGACTCCTTCCTTATTTAGCCCTTTTTGCCTTTTCCACCTTTTTTCCTTTTGGGCTTTTCGTCCTAGCTGCATGGGCCTGTTGGAAATATGCCCTAGAGGCAATAATAAATTAGTTATTATCATATTTCCTTGTTCATGATAATCGTTTATTATCCATGCTATAATTGTATTGATCGGAGACTTAAATGCATGTGTGGATACATAGACAAAACCATCTCCCTAGTATGCCTCTAATGGATTAGCTCGTTGATCAAAGGATGGTTAAGGTTTCCTAGCCATGGACATGAGATGTCATTTGATAACGGGATCACATCATTAGGAGAATGATGTGATGGATAAGACCCAAACTACAAACATAGCATATGATCGTGTCAGTTTATTGCTACTGTTTTCTGCATGTCAAGTATATGTTCCTATGACCATGAGATCATGCAAATCACGGATATCGGAGGAGTGCCTTGTGTGTATCAAACGTCGCAACGTAACTGGGTGACTATAAAGGTGCTCTACAGGTATCTCCAATGGTGTCTGTTGAGTTGGCATGGATCGAGACTGGGATTTGTTACTCCGTGTGAGGGAGAGGTATCTCAGGGCCCACTCGGTAATACAACATCACAATGAGCCTTGCAAGCAATGTGACTAATTGTTAGTTGCGGGATCTTGTATTATGGAACGAGTAAAGAGACTTGCCGGTAACGAGGTTGAACTAGGTATGGAGATACCGACGATCGAATCTCGGGCAAGCAACATACCGAAGAACAAAGGGAACGTTATACGGGATTAACTGAATCCTTGACATAGAGGTTCGACCGATAAAGATCTTCATAGAATATGTAGGAACCAATGTGGACGTCCAGGTCCCGCCATTGGTTATTGACTGTAGAGGTGTCTCGGTCATGTCTACATAGTTCTCGAACCCGCAGGGTCTGCACACTTAAGGTTCGGTGACGTTTCGGTAGTGTAGAGTTATGTATGGTGGTGACCGAAGGTTGTTCGGGGTCCCGGCTGAGATCCCGGACATCACGAGGAGCTCCGGAATGGTCCGGAGGTAAATATTCATATATAGGAAGTCCCAGTTTGGTTTCCGGAAAAGTTTCGGGCTCATCGGTAGTGTACCGGGAGTATCGGTAGTGTACCGGGTGTGCCGGTAGTGTACCGGGGGACCTCCGGGAGGGGTATTTCGACCCCAAGAGGTCCATGGGCCGTGGGAGAATAATAACCAGCCCTTAGTGGGCTGGGAAAACAGCCACAAAGGCCCATGGCGCAGGAGAGAAAGTCCTAAAGCAAAAAGTGGAAAATCAGCCAATAGGAGGCAATCCTACTCCAACTAGGATTGGAGGTGAAGTAGGATTGCTCCCACCTCCTATTTCGGCCGACCCAAAGGCCTTGTCTGCCTCTCCTCTCCTCTCCTCCTATATATACTAGTGGATTGGGTGGTTTTTGGACAGAATTTCCGGCCACGTGCTACCCGTTCCACCGGTGCATAGTTTCTCCTCTAGATCGGTTTTCTGCAGCGCTTAGGCGAAGCCCTGCCGGAATTGCTCCACCACCATCACCGGAGCACCGTCACGCTGCCGGTGAACTCTCTCTCCTCTCCACCTCCTCTTGCTGGATCAAGATGGTGGAGATCGTCATCAAGCTGCACGTGTGCTGAACACGGAGGTGCCGTCCGTTCGGCGCTAGATCGGAAGGACCGTGATCGAGATCACGAGACGGGTCGTGATGAGATCACGGAACGGATCGTGATGAGTTCGCGGGACAGATCGTGATCAAGATCGCGGGATGGATCATGATGAGTTCGCGGGACAGATCGTGATCAAGATCGTGAGACGGATTGTGATGAGATCGCGGGACGGATAGTGATGAGTTCACGGGACGGATCGTGATTGGATCGCGGGACGGATCGTGATGAGATCGCGGGACGCTCGGCGATTTGGATCGCGAAGATGTTCGACTACACCAACCGCGTTTCTTAACGCTTCCCGCTTAGCGATCTACAAGGGTATGTAGATCCACTCTCCCTCTCGTAGATGCTCATCACCATGGATAGGTTTGCGTGTGCGTAGGAAATTTTTTGTTTCCCATGCGACGTTCCCCAACAGTGGCATCATGAGCTAGGTTGATGGTTCGATGAGATCTCGAGTAGAACACAAAAGGTTTGTGGGCGTTGATGCTTAGATTGCTTCCTCCCTTTGTCGGATTTTGGTTCAGCGGGATTGTGAGATGAAGCGGCCCGGACCAACATTACTCGTACGCTTACGAGAGATCGGTTCCCTCGATGCAACTTGTTGCTTAGATGGCTTGCGGGTGAAAGTTTCTCTCACTTTAGTTGGATCGGATCCGACAAAGGCGGTCCTTGAGAAGGTTGAAAAGCAATCTATGTATCACCGTTGTGGTTTATGCGCAGGTGAGAATCGTTCTTGCTAGATACCCGTAGCAGCCACGTAAAACTTGCAACAACAATTAGAGGACGTCTAACTTGTTTTTGCAGGGTATGTTGTGATATGATATGGCCAATTACATGATGTGATATATGTGATGTATGAGATGATCATGTGATGTATAGGTTATCACGACTTGCATGTCGATGAGTACGGCAATCGGCAGGAGCCATAGGGTTGTCTTTAATTATTGTATGACATGCGTGTCAATCATTAAGCGCTATGTAATGCTTTACTTTGTTGCTACGGTAGCAATAGTAGTAGAAGCATGCAGGGCGTGACAACCCCGATGGCGACACGTTGATGGAGATCATGGTGTCATACCGGTGATGATGGAGATCATGCCGGTGCTTTCTAGATGGAGATCAAAAGCACAAGTTCATGGCCATATCATGTCACTTATGATTTGCATGTGATGTTAATCCTTTTTATGCACCTTGTTTTGCTTAGGACGACGGTAGCATTATAAGGTGATCCCTCACTTAATTTCAAGATAAATTGTGTTCTCCCCGAGTGTGCACCGTTGCGAAAGTTCGTCGTGTTGAGACACCACGTGATGATCGGGTGTGATAGACTCTACGTTCACATACAACGGGTGCAAGCCAGATTTGCACGCGCAGAACACTCGGGTTAAACTTGACGAGCCTAGCATGTACAAACATGGCCTCGGAACACAAGAGACCAAAAGGTCGAGCATGAGTCATATAGTGGATATGATCAACATAATGATGTTCACCATTGAAGCCACCTTAACTCACGTGATGATCGGACTTGAGTTGGTGAATTTGGATCATGTATCACTCGAATGACCCGAGGGATGTCAATTTGAGTGGGAGTTCTTAAGTAATATGATTAATTGAACTCATTATCATGAACATAGTCAAAGTGTCTTTGCAAATTATGTTGTAGATTACTAGCTCGCGCTGTAGCTCCCTTGTATTTTTATATATTCCTAGAGAAATAGAGTTGAAAGATGTTGGTAGCAATATTGCGGACTGGGTCCATGATCTGAGGATTGTCCTCATTGCTGCGTAGAAGGCTTATGTCCTTAATGCACCGCTCGGTGCTCCACCCCCTCTAGCGTCGTCTATAGATGTTGTGAACATCTGACAGGCACGTTTCGATGACTACTTGATAGTTTAGTGCGTCATGCATTACGGCTTAGAATTGAGGCTCGGAAACGTTTTGAACGTCACGGAACATATGAGATGTTCTAGGAGCAGAGATTGTGATCTCAGGCTCGTGCCTATGTTGCGAGATATGAGATCTCCAACAAGATTCTTTGCCTGTAAGATGAAGGAGAATAGCTCAATCGTTGAGCATGTACTCAGATTGTCTGGGTACTACAATCGCTTGAATCAAGTGGGAGTTGATCTTCCAGATAAGATAGTGATTGATATAGTTCTCCAAGTCACTGTCACTAAAGGTATTAGAACTTAGTGATGAACTATAATACACCAGGGATAGAAGTATTGATCCCTGAGCTGTTCGCGATGTTTGACACCGCGAAGGTAGAAATAAAGAAGGAGCGTCAAGCGTTGATGGTTAATCAAACCACTAGTTTCGAAAAGGGCAAGAGCAAGGAGGGAAACTTCATGGATAGCAAGTCAGTTGCTGCTCCAGTGAAGCAACCCAAAGTTGAACTCAAACCCGAGACTAAGTGCTTCTATTATGAGGTGAGAGGTCGCTGAAGCGGAACAACCCTAGATACTTGGTAGATAAGAAGGCTGGCAACATCGACAGAAGTATATTTGATATACGAGTTATTGATGTGTACCTTGCTAGTACTCTTAGTAGCACCTGGGTATTGGATACCGGTTCGGTTGCTAAATGTTAGTAACTCGAAATAAAAGCTACGGAATAAACGGAGAACTAGCTAAGGGTGAGGTGATGATATGTGTTGGAAGTGTTTCCAAGGTTGATCTGATCAACATCGCACGCTCTCTCTACCTTCAGGATTAGTGACGAACCTAAATAAATGTTATTTTGTGTTTTGCGTTGAGCATGAACATGATTAGATCATGTTTATTGCAATACGGTTATTCATTTAAGTTATAGAATAATGGTTATTCTGTTTACATGAATAATACCTTCAATGGTCATGCACCCAGTGAGAATGGTTTGTTGAAATCTTGATCGTAGTATTACACATGTTCATAACATTGATGTCAAAAGACACAAAGTTAATAATGATAGTACCACATACTTGTGGCACTGCCGCTAAATGTCATATTGGTATAAAGCGCATGTAGAAACTCCATGCTGATGGATATTTGGACTCATTCGATTTCGAATCGGTTGATACATGCGAACCATGCCTCTTGGGCAAGATGACTAAAGGACCCCGTTGGATGGAGCGGGCAAGTGATTCATTGGAAATGATACATGTTGATGTATGCAATCTAGTGAGTCATGTAGCGTGTTGTGGATATCGTTATTTTCTTACCTTCACTGATGATTTGAGTAGATATAGTGTATATTTACTTAATGAAACACAAGTCTGAATCGTTTGAAAGGTTCAAGCAAATTCAGAGTGAAGTTTAAAGATCATCGTGACAAGAAGATAAAAATGACTGCGATATGATCGTGGAGGTGAATATCTGAGTCACGAGTTTGGCATACAACTTAAGACAATGTGAAATTTGTTTCACAACTAAACGCCACCTGGAACACCATAGTGTGATGGTGTGTCCGAACATCATAGTTATGCTCTATTGGACATGGTGCGTAATATGATGTCTCTTGTCGTTTTACTACTATAATTTTGGGGTTATGCATTAGAGACAACTACATTCACTTTAAATAGGGCACCATCTAAATCCGTTGAGATGACACCATGTGAATTATGGTTTGATAGAAACCTAAGCTGTCATTTCTTAATATTTTGGGATGTGACACTTGTGTGGAAAATGTTTTCACCTAATGAGGTCAAACCCAAGGCGGACAAATTGCATCTTCATAGAATACCCTAAGATCAGTTGGGTGAACCTTCAATCTCAGATCCTAGTGCAAAATGTTTGTTGCTTAAACGGATCCTTTCTCGAGGAAATGTTTCTCTCGAAAGAATTGAGTGGGAGGAAGATAGAACTTGATGAGGTTGTTGAACCTTTGTTCAACCAGAGAGTAGCGCAGCGCAGAAAGATGTTTCTGTGAAGCCTATGTTAGTTGAAGAGGAAGTTAATGATGATGATCATGAAGCTTCAGGATCAAGTTACTATCGAACTTCGTAGGTCGACAAGGATGTGTACTGCTCCTAAGTGGTACGACAACTCTGTCTTGGAGATCATGTTGTTGGACAACGATGAACCTACGAGCTATGAAGAAGCGATGATGGGCCCGGATTCCGACAAATGGTTAGAGGCCATGAAATCCGAGATAGGATCCATGTATGAAAACCAAGTGTAGACTTTGGTAGACTTGCTCGTTGGACGGCAGGTCGTTGAGTACAAATGGATCTTTAAAATGAAGACAGACACTGATGGTGAATGTCACTATTTGTAAAGCTCGACTTGTTGCAAAGATGTTTGTGACAAGTTCAAGGAGTTGACTACGATGAGACTTTCTCACTCGTAGTGGTGCTAAAGTCGGTTCGAATTATGTTAGCAGTTGCTGTGTTTTCAATTATGAAATCTGGCAGATGGATGTCAAAACATCGTTTCCTTAACGGTTTACTTGAGGAAAGATTGTATGTGATACAACAAGAAGGTTTTGTCAGGCCTAAGGATGCTAAAAGGTGTGCAAGCTTCGGTGATCCTTCCATGGACTGAAGCAAGCATCTCAGAGTTGGAATATACGCTTTGATGAGGTGATCAAAGTTTTGATGTTTATACAAAGTTTACGAGAAACTTGTATTTGCAATAAAGTGAGTGGGAGCACTATAGAATTTCTGATAAGTACATGTGGATGACATATTGTTGATCAGAAATAATGTAGAGTTTCTGGAAAGCATAAAACGGTCATTTGGAAAGTGATTTTCAAAGGAAGACCTGGATAAAGCTACCTAATTGTTGAGCATCAAAATCTATAGAGATAGATCAAGATGCTTGATGAGACTTTCAATGAGTGTATACCTTGACAAGATTTTGAAAGAGTTCAAAATGGATCAGCCAGAGAAATAGTTCTCGTCTGATTTGTAAGGTGTGAAGTTGAGTGAGACTCAAAGCTCGATAACGGCAGAAGAAAGAGAAAGGACGAACGTCGTCCCCTATGCATTAGCCATAGGCTCTATATTATGCCATGCTGTGTACCGCAACTATGTGTGCCTTGCCATGAGTGTGTCAAGGGGTACAAGAGTGGTCCAGGAGTGGATCACTGGACAGCGGTCGGAATTATCCTTAGTAACCAGAGGACTAAGCAAATGTTTCTTGATTGTGGAGGTGATAAAGAGTTTGTCGTAAAGAGTTACGTCGATGCAAGCTTTAACACCTATCCGGATGACTAGTAGTAGCAATCTGGATACGTATAGTGGAGCAGCCATTTGGAAATAGTACCAAGTGGAGTGTGGTAGCAGTGTTTACGGTTTGACATAGAGATTTGCAAAGTACACACGGATCTGAATATCGTAGAACCGTTGACTATAAGACCTCTCTCACATGCAAAGCATGATCGAGCCCCAAAACTCATTGGGTGTTAGATTCATAACAATGCGAATCACATGGTGATGTGAACTAGATTATTGACTCTAGTGCAAGTGGGAGACTGTTGGAAATATGCCCTAGAGGCAATAATAAATTAGTTATTATCATATTTCCTTGTTCATGATAATCGTTTATTATCCATGCTATAATTGTATTGATCGGAGACTTAAATGCATGTGTGGATACATAGACAAAACGATGTCCCTAGTATGCCTCTAATGGACTAGCTCGTTGATCAAAGGATGGTTAAGGTTTCCTAGCCATGGACATGAGATGTCATTTGATAACGGGATCACATCATTAGGAGAATGATGTGATGGATAAGACCCAAACTACAAACATAGCATATGATCGTGTCAGTTTATTGCTACTGTTTTCTGCATGTCAAGTATATGTTCCTATGACCATGAGATCATGCAACTCACGGATATCGGAGGAGTGCCTTGTGTGTATCAAACGTCGCAGCATAACTGGGTGACTATAAAGGTGCTCTACAGGTATCTCCGATGGTGTCTGTTGAGTTGGCATGGATCGAGACTGGGATTTGTTACTCCGTGTGACGGAGAGGTATCTCAGGGCCCACTCGGTAATACAACATCAAATGAGCCTTGCAAGCAATGTGACTAATTGTTAGTTGCGGGATCTTGTATTATGGAACGAGTAAAGAGACTTGCCGGTAACGAGGTTGAACTAGGTATGGAGATACCGACGATCGAATCTCGGGCAAGCAACATACCGAAGAACAAAGGGAACGTTATACGGGATTAACTGAATCCTTGACATAGAGGTTCGACCGATAAAGATCTTCGTAGAATATGTAGGAACCAATGTGGACGTCCAGGTCCCGCCATTGGTTATTGACTGTAGAGGTGTCTCAGTCATGTCTACATAGTTCTCGAACCCGCAGGGTCTTCACACTTAAGGTTCGGTGACGTTTCGGTAGTGTAGAGTTATGTATGGTGGTGACCGAAGGTTGTTCGGAGTCCCGGATGAGATCCCGGACGTCACGAGGAGCTCCGGAATGTTCCGGAGTTAAAGATTCATATATAGGAAGTCCCAGTTTGGTTTCCGGAAAAGTTTCGGGCTCATCGGTAGTGTACCGGGAGTATCGGTAGTGTACCGGGAGTGCCGGTAGTGTACCGGGGGACCTCCGGGAGGGGTATTTCGACCCCAAGAGGTCCATGGGCCGTGGGAGAATAATAACCAGCCCTTAGTGGGCTGGGAAAAGAGCCACAAAGGCCCATGGCGCAGGAGAGAAAGTCCTAAAGCAAAAAGTGGAAAATCAGCCAATAGGAGGCAATCCTACTCCAACTAGGATTGGAGGTGAAGTAGGATTGCTCCCACCTCCTATTTCGGCCGACCCAAAGGCCTTGGCTGCCTCTCCTCTCCTCTCCTCCTATATATACTAGTGGATTGGGTGGTTTTTGGACAGAATTTCCGGCCACGTGCTACCCGTTCCACCGGTGCATAGTTTCTCCTCTAGATCGGTTTTCTGCAGCGTTTAGGCGAAGCCCTGCCGGAATTGCTCCACCACCATCACCGGAGCGCCGTCACGCTGCCGGTGAACTCTCTCTCCTCTCCACCTCCTCTTGCTGGATCAAGACGGTGGAGATCGTCATCAAGCTGCACGTGTGCTGAACGCGGAGGTGCCGTCCGTTCGGCGCTAGATCAGAAGGACCGTGATCGAGATCACGAGACGGGTCGTGATGAGATCACGGAACGGATCGTGATGAGTTCGCGGGACAGATCGTGATCAAGATCGCGGGATGGATCGTGATGAGTTCGCGGGACAGATCGTGATCAAGATCGTGAGACGGATTGTGATGAGATCGCGGGACGGATCGTGATGAGTTCACGGGACGGATCGTGATTGGATCGCGAGACGGATCGTGATGAGATCGCGGGACGCTCGGCGATTTGGATCGCGAAGATGTTCGACTACACCAACCGCGTTTCTTAACGCTTCCCGCTTAGCGATCTACAAGGGTATGTAGATCCACTCTCCCTCTCGTAGATGCTCATCACCATGGATAGGTTTGCGTGTGCGTAGGAATTTTTTTGTTTCCCATGCGACGTTCCCCAACAGGGCCTTGTGTGGGACTTCCACCAGCACACTAAGGGCTGGTATTCATCCTCCTACAGCCCATGTAGCCTGTTGGGTCGAAATACCCCTCCCGATGGTCTCCCGGTACACTACCGATGAGCCCAAAACTTTTCCGGCGACCAAAATAGGACATCCTATATATCAATCTTTACCTCCGGACCATTCCGAAGCTCCTCGTGATGTCTGGGATCTCATCTGGGAATCTGAAAAACCTCCAGTCACCACCACACATAGCTCTATACTACCGAAACATCACCGAACCTTAAGTGTGCAGACCCTGCGGGTTCGAGAACTATGTAGACATGACCGAGACACCTCTACGGTCAATAACCAATAGAGGGACCTGGATGCCCATATTGGTTCCTACATATTATAAGAAGATCTTTATCGGTCGAACCTCTACGTCAAGGATTCAATTAATCCTGTATGATGTTCCCTTTGTTCTTCGGTATGTTACTTGCCCGAGATTCGATCGTCGGTATCTCCATACCTAGTTCAACCTCATTACTGGCAAGTCTCTTTACTCGTTCTGTAATACAAGATCCCGCAACTAACACTTAGTCACATTGCTTGCAAGGCTTATTGTGATGTTGTATTACTGAGTGGGCCCTGAGATACCTCTCCGTCACACGGAGTAACAAATCCCATTCTTGATCCATGCCAACTCAACAGACACCCTTGGAGATATCTGTAGAGCACCTTTATAGTCACCCAGTTACGTTGCGACGTTTGATACACACAAGGAACTCCTTCGATGTCTGTGAGTTGCATGATCTCATGGTCATAGGAACACATACTTGACATGCAGAAAACAGTAGCAATAAACTGACACGATCATATGCTACGTTTGTAGTTTGGGTCTTGTCCATCACATCATTCTCCTAATGATGTGATCCCGTTATCAAATGACATCACATGTCAATGGCTAGGAAACCTTGACCATCTTTGATCAACGAGCTAGTTCACTAGAGGCATACTAGGGACAAAGTGTTGTCTATTTACCCACACATGTAATGTGTTTCCAATCAATACAATTATAGCATGGATAATAAACTATTATCATGAACAAGGAAATATAATAATAAACACTTTATTTATTACCTCTAGGGCATATTTCCAACAGGACTTTTCATGGTGAGTCTGACCAACGTGCCAGAGCTAAGGTGGTTCATCGTCACACCAACGAGCATGGTACCGGGATCGAAGACATGGTGCAAGACTTTGATTTTGCTCGGGATTCGAACGATGAGATGGAGGAATCTGCAAATGCCTTCTATGAAATGTTGGAATCTTCGAAACATCCTCTCCACGAGCACACTGAGCTTTGTCAGCTGGATGCCATCACGCAAGTAATGGCTGTGAAGGCTCAATTCAACCTAGGCAGAGAATGCTACAACGCGATGATGAAGATATTTGGACGCTTTCTACCCAAAGGCCATGTACTGCCTGCAAACCTGTACCAGTCAGACAAAATCCTTTGTGTACTTAAGATGGCCTATGAGAAGATACATGCCTGTGAGAATGGATGTGCCTTATTTAGGCTTGAGTATGCGGCCTTGAACTATTGCCCCATTTGCAATTCTTCCAGGTATATTGTGGTAGAAAATGGTATGGGTGAGAAGATTCAGACCAAAATCCCCATTAATGTTCTTCGGTATTTGCCAATCATACGAAAACTTCAATGTCTTTTCATGGTCGAAGAGACGGCCAGGCAGATGACATGGCACAAATTGGGCAAAAGAACCAAACTAGATGCAGATGGGAACAACATGTTGGTACACACTTCAGATGCTTTTGCGTGGAAGCACTTCTATGCATTACATAAGGATAAATCGACAGATCCAAGGCATCCTCGAGTTTCCATCAGCACGGATGGGTTCAATGTGTATGGTATGACAACATCACAATACAGTTGTTGGCCTGTATTTGTCATTCCACTCAATATCCCCCCAGAGAGATTATGAAAATAAAGAACATTTCCCTGACATTGATAATTCCAGGGCCCAAATATCCTGGGAAGACTATGAATATGTACATGCAGCCGCTTAAGGATGACTTGGAACAAGCCTATGATAATGGGATCAAGACATACGACGCCGCTACCAAAAAGAACTTCAAAATGCATGTGTGGTACATGTACTCGATGCATGACTATCCGGCGTATGCGCTATTCGTTCACTGGTGTGTGCATGGAAGGTTCCCATGCCCCACATGCAAGGCAACTCTTCATTTCCATTGGCTACAAGCGGGTCGCAAGTTTTCTTGCTTCGACATGCATAGACAATTCATGATTGGCACATATGACTTGAGCGGGTAATGCCGGTGATGTTGCGTGGCTTTATCCCTGAGGATGAATGGCTAATACTGGTAGAGCTGAGCTATTTCTTCCATTCTCTTTGTGCGAAAGAAGTATCGCCTGGTGTGCTAGATGAAATGGAAGAGTTGGCACCGGAGTTGATCTGCAAATTAGGAAGGATCTTTCCACCAGGCTTATTTAGTCCAATGCAGCATTTGATTTTGCATCTCCAGACCGAGGCAAGATTGGGGGGTGCAGTTCAAAATCGATGGTGCTTCTCAACTGAGAGGATGTAGAAGACGCTTCGAGCTAAATATAAAAATAAACATAGAGTTGAAGCATCGATGGCCGAGGCATTCATTACTAAGGAGGCGGCAAACTTCATGACAGCACACTACTGAGCCAAAAATCATCATTTGCATAACCCGAAGCCTCGGTACAATGATGGCGAGCCTAAAAAAGGTCGATCCAACCCGAACCTATTGAAAGGGAAGCTCGCACCAGCCGGTGCTTTGAAAGGGAAATCGTTGGATGTCGAAGAATGGCAGACCATTTCATTGTATATCTTTAACAACCTAAAAGAAGTGCGGCCATACATCGAGTAAGTTCTCGGTAAATTATTGTTCCGCAACTTCTAATTCCTTTAACTTCTCTTATTCCCAGATATTTGATATAGTCGAGACGTCGCCAAATTCTCGGATGGAGTGGTCATCGAAAAGGATTCCGTCGAAGAGTATGAGCTTCTGGCAAAGCATGGAGGCGACTATCCCGGTTTCATCTCTTGGTTCAAACAAAGGGTAATTAATTACCATTACTGGACCATTTCATTTCTTTGTCTAACTTGCGGCTAATGCATCCATTCTTCCGTATTAAACTTGTAGGCTGATGTAGAGTCTATGGACGCCGAGTTGAGACAAGTCGCTAATGGTTTTGACTATAAGGTCTGTTCATTTGACAAATACGACATCAACGGGTATCACTTTCGTACCTTTGGCAAAGAGCTACCTATGCCCGACGTAAATACTACAAATTGTTGTGTCTCTGCTATCGGCGAAGGAGGTACCGAGTATTATGGAAGAGTTGAAGCAATTTATGAACTTCTATTCTATGGTGAAAACCCACCGAACGTCGTAGTCTTCAAATGTTATTGGTTTCAGCCGAAGGAGACTAGAAGGACTCATGAACATATAGGGCTAGTCAAAATCAACCGAAGCAGCCATTTAGATGTTCCCGATGTCTATATTTGGCTCAACAGGCGACACAAGTTTTCTATCTAACGTGGGCCTGCCAAACTGATCCAAATCTGAAAGGTTGGGATGCCGTTTATGAACTGCCGCCAAGTTTTAGACCACCTACCCTCAATGAAGAGGATTACGAACCTCATATTAACCCAGACACATATGAAGGAGAATTCTTCCAAGAAACACATATGTCCAAAAAACGTTTCAAGAACCGCTCTACTTCACCCCAGAACATTGAAGTAGACAACGACAATGAATCCGTCTTAACCCCTGAGCCGGAATAGGAAGAGCCGGAAGAAGAAGAGGTTATTGCTGCGGATGACCTATCACTTCTTGACCGATTACATAATGGAGGCCTTCCACATGTTCTTCCTAATAGTGATGATGATGCTGCATTTATTGATGATAGTGATGATCATGATGCATTTATTGATCCCGAAGCATATATAGACGATCAAGATTATTATTAGTTCATGTCAGGTATTCAACTATTATTATATACATATATAAAAAATTATTACTCATGTTGGTATTTATGATGATGATACACTTAAATTATATACATTTTATTATTCATGTTGGTATTTATGTTGTACTAATTTCATTTACTCTTTGTCATGGCAGGTGTTGAAAGATGGTGGGAAAGGGTCGAGAGTACTCCGAGGTTCCTTCTTTGTTGGCGGGTGGTGGGATGGGTAATCCCATTCCTGCCCCGTCTCTCCAGAGAGCGTTGCTCTCTACTCTGCAAGGAGTGGCTGCTCCTTCGACGACAACGGACCCCGTGAGAGGAGGTCGACTCCCCGCGAAGAAGAGAGCTACTAAAGGTACACGTGGTGCCCATGGGAGAGGTAGGGTGGCTGCCATGCCTTCCTTGCCGCCACCCCCCGCTGATTCACCTGAGCAGAGGACTGGTAGGGTGGACCCGTTTGAGGTGGAGGCTACACGGACTCCGGTTCGCGAGCCTCAGGTCGACGAGCCTCAGGTCGACGAGACTCGTGTCCCAGAGGCTTCATTCCAGGAGACTCCAGAGCAAAGTAGGGATGAGGGTACGTCCCAAGAGACCCAGTGGGATACCTGGCCTGATCTGGGTCAGCCGGAGCCAAGTGGCCATGATGATAGCGACGAGAAGCTGGGTGAGGGGGCCACCGTCTACCAGCATGGTAGTATAGGGCTCCCGCTCATGCCGGTGACCCGCGAGTAGAGGTGGTCGATTCAGCCAAGTGGGGACAAGTAAGTTCATTTACTCTTATTTAATCTTTTGCCTTAATGTTTTCTCAAATATCTAATGTGTTGGCTTTAATTTGTCATACTGCAGGGGTTGGATTGTTGCCAAGGGTGTCCACGAGGCCAACAACATCCTTGGTGTGATTTGCTGGCAAAACTTCCCGGGGTTTGTTACGTTGCCTGGTCGGGGTCGAGAGGTAGGAATGATCTAGGAGCACTACTTGGGTGCCCCGGCCCTGCCGGAGGTGGAGATCGATGGTGTTTTGTGCCACACGAGGGCCGACATGGTGATCAAGCAGTTCCGGGTAATTTCTCCTTTACACAATTAAAAATCAACAATAGCTAGTTATTGTACTAATCAGTGTTGTCTCGTTTCTAGACCTTCTACAAGTGTGAGGAGGGATACGAGGAGGCCGCCACAAAGGTTATCGAAACCGAATTCCGCCGCCTAATTCAAAACTGGCGGCACGAGGCTCGGGTGCAGGCTATTCGAGACTACTATGCCTTGCGGCGTATTAGGAAGGGAAAGGGGAAGTGCCGCGATTCTAAGATGGAGAAGGAGCATTACATGAAGGTAATTACATATTATTAAGGCCTTGTAGTTAGTTTCCTTGATTTGATTCTTACGCATAACGATCAAATTTCTCTTTATTAACTTAGGTGCCCCCAAGATGGTGTGTGGATAAGATGGATTGTTGGGAGGCCTTGGTGGATGAGTGGTGCTCCGAAAAGAGGGAGGCCAGCGACAACACTGCCAAGGGTAGGTGTGGCAAAATGGTTGGTGTGCCAAACCATCAAGGGAGCGTCAACTTAAATGAGTTTGGTGAGAATTGGGTATGTGGTTTGCTTCATGACTCATGCAATTCATTCTTAATGCTAGCTTTAGCCCTTTACTAATATTTTTTTCCTCTCTCTCTCCCTCTCTTTTAGGCACGTCTAAATAAGATGGGTGTGCCAGAGATGTACGACCTCTATGCGATGGCCCATACTGCCTCGTACAAGAAGGTCAAGGCATTCTTTGAGTCTGACCTTGATCATCCCAAAAACTTCACCAACATCTCCTCCCACCACAAGCTCATGAAGTACATAGATCATGGGAAGGCGAGGAAAGGGAGGACTTTAACCCGAGTCAGGGGCCTATTGATCCAGAGCTGGTGATGATAGCTGGCAATGGGAGGCCCCATGGCTCGATTGCCATTGGAGACGGCCTTATATGTTGTCCTAGCTCCTTTCCTAAGATAAGACCTCGTCCACGACTAGTCAAGCTCGCCATCAAGGTGAGTTTAATGGACTCAACTATCTTTCCGCATTAAGTTGTGTGTGCGAACCAATATGATTACAATGCTAACAATGAGTTGTCTTGCAGGCTGCTATTCTAAAAGAGAGAGAGGCAACACATACGCTTTTGGCGGCAAAGGATAAGGAGATGAAGGAGTTCGAGGAGAGGACGGCTGCATTGATGAAGGCGGAGAGGCCACTGAATGATGCGTCTAACAGGGCCATGTGTGAGCTCTTCGTGGTAAGTTTCTTCTTCATATTTGTGAAATCTTGCATTTTAATGTTTTTTTCATTAATAAATAAAAAGTTTGACTTGTCAAAACCAAATGTACAGTCTATGTGCGAGAAGACTGGCCACGTCCCTCCGGCGATGCCAGTCATTAACATGGCGGGGGCAGTGATCTTTTGAGTGTCATCATGCTAACGACACATTGGAAATAGTGTTTGGTGCAAAATATCTCCCGAAACGCATCGCACGACCCTTCTATAGAGGAGCCTTCTCCACGTGAAACAAGCCAGAACCACCGTGCTTCACCTCGAATAGTATGTTTTTCTAGTTTCTGCTTAACAACCACATAATGATGGTTACTTACCTTACCTTACCTCCAAATGACATATTTTACCCAAGTTAGCTCTAGAATGACCTATACTTAGCTTAGTTTCCTCCTAAATGATATAATAAGCTTAGGTAGCTCCAAACTTGCATAATAAGCTTAGTTAGCTCCAAAATGACCTATGTTACCCAAGTTAGCTATAAAATGATCAATAATTAGCTTAGTTAGCTTCAAAATGGCATAATAAGCATATATAGCTCCTACATGACCTATTTTCACCTAAGTTAGCTCTAAAATGACATATATTTATCTTAGTTTCCTCCTAAATGGCATAGTAAGTTGAATTAGCGCCTAAATGGCATATTTTATCAAAAATATCCTATACTTAGCATAGTTCTCTCCTAAATGACATAATAAGCTTGCCTACCTCCAAAATGGTCTATTTTACCTAGATCAGCTATTAAATGACCCATACTTAGCTTACTTAGCTCCAAAATGGCATAATAGGCATAGTTAGCTCCTAAGTGACCTATTTTTACCTAAGTTAGCTCTAAAATGACATATATTTAGCTTAGTTTCCTCCTAAATGACATAGTAAGCTGAATTAGTTCAGAAATAGCCCATTGTATCAAAAATGTCCTATATTTAGCCTAGTTCTCTCCTAAATGACATAATAAGCTTACCTAGCTCCAAAATGGCCTATTTTACCTAGCTTAACTATTAAATGACCTATACTTGGCTTAGTTAGCTCCAAAATGGCATAATAAGCATAGTTAGCTCCTAAGTGACCTATTTTTACCTAAGTTAGCTCTAAAATGACATATATTTAGCTTAGTTTCCTCCCAAATGACATAGTAAGCTGAATTAGCTCCTAAATGGCCTATTTTATCAAAAATGTCCTATATTTAGCTTAGTTCTCTCCTAAATTATATAATAAGCTTACCTAGCTCCAATATTACCTATTTTACCTAGCTTAGATATTAAATGACCTATACTTAGCATACTTAGCTCCAAAATGGCATAATAGGCATAGTTAGCTCCTAAGTGACCTATTTTTACCTAAGTTAGCTCTAAAATGACATATATTTAGCTTAGTTTCCTCCTAAATGACACAGTAAGATGAATTAGCTCCTAAATGGCCTATTTTATAAAAAAATGTCCTATATTAAGCTTACTTCTCTCCTAAATGACATAATAAGCTTACCTAGCTCCAAAATGGCCTATTTTACCTAGCTTAGCTATTAAATGACCTATACTTAGCTTAGTTAGCTCCAAAATGGCATAATAAGCATAGTTAGCTCCTAAGTGACCTATTTTTACCTAAGTTAGCTCTAAACTGACATATATTTAGCTTAGTTTCCTCCTAAATGACATAGTAAGCTGAATTAGCTCCTAAATGGCGTATTTTATTGAAAATGTCCCATATTAAGCTTAGTTCTATCCTAAATGACATAATAAGCTTACCTAGCTCCAAAATGGCCTATTTTACCAAGCTTAGCTATTAAATAACCTATACTTAGCTTACTTAGCTCCAAAATGGCATAATAAGCATAGTTAGCTCCTAAGTGACCTATTTTTACCTAAGTTAGCTCTAAACTAACATATATTTAGCTTAGTTTAATCCTAAATGACATATTGAGCTGAATTAGCTCCTAAAAGGCCTATGTCGTGGATTTGTCACGGCAGATGTCTGGGTCAACGGACTTAGGTTCGGGGCGAGACGCAACTGCGTGGTGGCTTCAAGGGGTTGATCGGAATCGAGAAGACACGGAGTTTTACCCAGGTTCGGCCCCTCCAATGGAGGTAAAAGCCTACGTCTTGCTTGTCTGGTATTGATGATGATGAAGATCTCTCGGTTACAAGGGTGCTAATTGCTACCTCTAATTATGAGAGCCTCTAATCTGTCTATCTCTAATCTCTTGTGTTGTCTAAACTTGTGGACTTGTGTCTCTTCTGAACTTTTTCCCCCTAGGGGTTCTCTACCCGTCCTTATATAAGTGGAGAGGGTAGGTTTACAAATAGAGTCCTACTAGGAGTAGGATTAGGACTAGTCTCTCACAAATCCTACTCCGGGTCTTATTTCCTTTAAGGGAATCCTTCTCTCTTGTGGGCCTTCTCTTGTGGGCCTTCTCTTGTGAGCCTCCTGGCGCCGGCTCACCCGCCGGGTCTTGGGCTTGGTCATCCTGTGACTCGCCTGCCGGGTCTTTAATAAGAATGTCATGTCTTAAGCCGGGTCTCCTGTGAGTCGCCAGGCCGGGTCATACCATGGGGTATATCCCCGTCATTAGCCCCTAGGTTAGCTTGAATTTATTCATGGTAAGCTTCTAAAATAAGAGTAACAAATATGTTAAGTGGCCGGCTTGCTCCTTTGGCCGGCTTATAAAATGGCTCGTCAGAAATCCGGGTCTTTTCTATAATGAGCCGGCTTAAGTTGGCATGGTATGATCATTTCACCCACATAGCATGTGCTAAAAATTTGAGAGGGTTACAGAAAAAACTGGATGCACTTCGTGTACAAAATGGACAATCTTTTTCGAAGTATCATGGTTTCAGAGAAAAAATTGCCTATTACAAAGACATTTCATTTTTTAACTTATTTCAACTCTAGGCTTTTTGTGCATTCAGTATGCATCATTGGAAGGGAGGCCATCAATTTTCAACCCTTTTTGACTTCATTTGCTATATCTCATGAATTTACTGATTTTTTGGAGCCAAATGACCCTGAAATTGATAAGCACTAGAAATGAACTCTGAAAAGGTTGAAGGTTGGTATGGTATCATCATTTCACCCACATAGCGTGTACTAAAGAGTTGAGAGGGTTACGGCAAAAACTGGATGCACTTCGTGTACAAAATGGACAATCTCTTTTGAAGTATGAGGGTTTCAGACGAAAAATCACCTGTTACAAAGACATTTCATTTTTTAACTTATTTCAACTCCAGACTTTTTGTGCATTCAGTATGCACCATTCGAAGGGAGGCCATCAATTTTCAACCCTTTTTGACTTCATTTGCTATTTTTCATGCATTTATTGACTTTTTTGAGCTAAATGACCCTCAAATTGATAAGCACTACAAATGAACTGTGAAAAGGTTGAAACTTGGCATGGTATCATCATTTCACCCGCATAGCGTGTGCTAAAAAGTTGAGAGGGTTACGGAAAAAACTGGATGGACTTCGTGTACAAAATGGACAATCTATTTCGAAGTATCACAGTTTCAGATGAAAACTCGCCTGTTACAAAGACATTTCATTTTTTAACTTATTTCAACTCCAGACTTTTTGTGCGTTCAGTATGCACCATTCGAACGGAGGCCATCAATTTTCAACCCTTTCTGACTTCATTTGCATTTTTTTCATGCATTTATTGCTTTTTTGAGCTAAACGACCCTGAAATTGATAAGCACTACAAATGAACTCTGAAAAGGTCGAAAGTTGGCATGGTATCGTCATTTCACCCACATAGTGGGTGCTAAAAATTTGAGAGGGTTACGACAAAAACTAGATGCACTTCGTGTACAAAATGGACAATCTCTTTCGAAGTATCAGGGTTTCAGACGAAAACTCGCCTGTTACACAGACATTTCATTTTTTTAACTTATTTCAACTCCAGTCTATTTGGGCGTGCAGTATGCACCATACGAAGGGAGGCCATCAATTTTCAACCCTTTCTGACTTCATTTGCTATTTTTCATGCATTGATTGATTTTTTTAGCTAAATGACCCTGAAATTGATAAGCACTACAAATGTATTCTGATAAGGTTGAAAGTTGGCATGGTACCATCATTTCACCCACATAGTGTGTGCTAAAAAGTTGAGAGGGTTATGGAAAACACTGGATGCACTTCGTGTTCAAAATGGACAATCTCTTTTGATGTATCACGGTTTCAAACGAAAACTCGCCTGTTACTAAGACATTTCAGTTTTTAACTTATTTCAACTCTAGACTTTTTGTGCGTTCAGTATGCACCATTCGAAGGGAGGCCATCAATTATCAACCATTTTTGACTTCATTTGCTATTTTTCATGCATTTTTTTGCTAGATGACCCTGGAATTGATAAGCACTACAAATGAACTCTGAAGAGGTTGAAGGTTGGCTTGGTATCATCATTTCACCCACATAGCATGTGCTAAAAATTTGAGAGGGTTACAGAAAAAACTGGATGCACTTTGTGTACAAAATGGACAATCTCTTTCGAAGTATAATGGTTTCAGAGAAAAAATTGCCTGTTACAAAGACATTTCATTTTTTAACTTATTTCAACTCCAGACTTTTTGTTCATTCAGTATGCACCATTGGAAGGGAGGCCATCAATTTTCAACCCTTTTTGACTTCATTTGCTATATCTCATGAATTTACTGATTTTTTGGAGCTAAACGACCCTGAAATTGATAAGCACTAGAAATGAACTCTGAAAAGGTTGAAAGTTGGCATGGTATCATCATTTCACCCACATAGCGTGTACTAAACAGTTGAGAGGGTTACGGTAAAAACTGGATGCACTTCGTGTACAAAATGGACAATCTCTTTCGAAGTATCATGGTTTCATACGAAAACTCGCCTGTTACAAAGACATTTCATTTTTTAAATTATTTCAACTCCAGAATTTTTGTGCGTTCAATATGCATAGTTCGAAGGGAGGCCATCAATTTTCAACCCTTTTTGACTTTATTTGCTATTTTTCATGCATTAATTGATTTTTTTACCTAAATGACCCTCAAATTGATAAGCACTATAAATGAACTGTGAAAAGGTTGAAACTTGGCATGGTATCATCATTTCACCCACATAGCGTGTGCTAAAAAGTTGAGAGGGTTACGGAAAAAACCGGATGGACTTCGTGTACAAAATGGACAATCTATTTCGAAGTATCACAGTTTCAGATGAAAACTCGCCTGTTACAAAGACATTGCATTTTTTAACTTACTTCAACTCCAGACTTTTTGTGCGTTCAGTATGCACCATTCGAATGGAGGCCATCAATTTTCAACCCTTTCTGACTTCATTTGCTATTTTTCATGCATTTTTTGCTTTTTTGAGCTAAATGACCCTGAAATTGATAAGCACTACAAATGAACTCTGAAAAGGTCGAAAGTTGGCATGGTATCGTCATTTCACCCACATAGTGTGTGCTAAAAAGTTGAGAGGGTTACGACAAAAACTAGATGCACTTCGTGTACAAAATGGACAATCTCTTTCGAAGTATGAGGGTTTCAGACGAAAACTCACGTGTTACAAAGACATTTCAGTTTTTAACTTATTTCAACTCCAGACTTTTTGTGCATTCAGTATGCACCATTCGAAGGGAGGCCATCAATTTTCAACCCTTTTTGACTTCATTTGCTATTTTTCATGCATTTATTGATTTTTTTGAGCTAAATGACCCTCAAATTGATAAGCACTACAAATGAACTGTGAAAAGGTTGAAACTTGGCATGGTATCATCATTTCACCCACATAGCGTGTGCTAAAAAGTTGAGAGGGTTACGGAAAAAACTGGATGGACTTGGTGTACAAAATGGACAATCTATTTCGAAGTATCATGGTTTCATACGAAAACTCGCCTGTTACACAGACATTTCATTTTTTAAATTATTTCAACTCCAGACTTTTTGTGCGTTCAGTATGCACCATTCGAAGGGAGGCCAGCAATTTTCAACCCTTTTTGACTTCATTTGCTATTTTTCATGCATTAATTGATTTTTTTACCTAAATGACCCTCAAATTGATAAGCACTACAAACGAATTGTGTAAAGGTTGAAAGTTGGCATGGTATCATCATTTCACCCACATAGCGTTTGCTAAAAAGTTGAGAGGGTTACGGAAAAAACTGGATGCAGTTCGTGTACCAAATGGACAATCTCCTTCGAAGTATCACGGTTTCAGACGAAAAATCGCCTGTTACAAAGATATTTCATTTTTTTAACTTATTTCAACTCTAGACTTTTTCTGCGTTCATTATGCACCATTCGAAGGGAGGCCATCAATTATGAACCCTTTTTGACTTCATTTGCTATTTCTCATGCATTTACTGAATTTTTTGAGCTGAGTGACCCTGAAATTGATAAGCACTACAAATGAACTCTGAATAGGTTGAAAGTTGGCATGGTATCATCATTTCACCCACATAGCGTGTGCTAAAAAGTTGAGAGGGTTACGGAAAAAACTGGATGGACTTCGTGTACAAAATGGACAATCTATTTCGAAGTATCACAATTTCAGATGAAAACTCGCCTGTTACAAAGACATTTCATTTTTTAACTTATTTCAACTCCAGACTTTTTGTGCGTTCAGTATGCACCATTCGAACGGAGGCCATCAATTTTCAACCCTTTCTGACTTCATTTGCATTTTTTTCATGCATTTATTGCTTTTTTGAGCTAAATGACCCTGAAATTGATAAGCACTACAAATGAACTGTGAAAAGGTCAAAAGTTGGCATGGTATCGTCATTTCACCCACACAGTGGGTGCTAAAAAGTTGAGAGGGTTAGGGCAAAAATTGGATGCACTTCGTGTACAAAATGGAGAATCTCTTTCGAAGTATGAGGGTTTCAGACGAAAACTCACGTGTTACAAAGACATTTCAGTTTTTAACTTATTTCAACTCCAGACTTTTTGTGCATTCAGTATGCACCATTCGAAGGGAGGCCATCAATTTTCAACCCTTTTTGACTTCATTTGCTATTTTTCATGCATTTATTGATTTTTTTGAGCTAAATGACCCTCAAATTGATAAGCACTACAAATGAACTGTGAAAAGGTTGAAACTTGGCATGGTATCATCATTTCACCCACATAGCGTGTGCTAAAAAGTTGAGAGGGTTACGGAAAAAACTGGATGGACTTGGTGTACAAAATGGACAATCTATTTCGAAGTATCACAGTTTCAGATGAAAACTCGCCTGTTACAAAGACATTTCATTTTTTAACTTATTTCAACTCTAGACTTTTTATGCACCATTCGAAGGGAGGCCATCAATTTTCAACCCCTTTGTGACTTCATTTGCTATTTTTCATGCATTTATTGCTTTTTTGAGCTAAATGACCGTGAAATTGATAAGCACTACAAATGAACTCTGAAAAGGTTGAAAGTTGGCATGGTATCGTCATTTCACCCACATAGTGTGTGCTAAAAAGTTGAGAGGGTTACGACAAAAACTAGATGCACTTCGTGTACAAAATGGACAATCTCTTTCGAAGTATCAGGGTTTTAGACGAAAACTCGCCTATTACACAGACATTTCATTTTCTTAACTTATTTCAACTCCAGACTTTTTGGGCGTTCAGTATGCACCAAAGGAAGGGAGGCCATCAATTTTCAACCCTTTCTGACTTCATTTGCTATTTTTCATGCATTCATTGATTTTTTTTAGCTAAATGACCCTAAAATTGATAAGCCCTACAAATGTATTCTGATAAGGTTGAAAGTTGGCATGGTACCATCATTTCACCCACATAGTGTGTGCTAAAATGTTGAGAGGGTTATTGAAAACACTGGATGCACTTCGTGTGCAAAATGGACAATCTCTTTTGAAGTATCACGGTTTCAAACGAAAACTCAAATGAATCGTCTTGATAATCATTTTGCTTGTCAATGTCCTTTTGAAAAAATTGAGAATAGAACACCCATATGCCATTGAGTCGGCTTCCAATACTCTTGGTGGGTCATCGCCGCCTGGTCATAATCATTGATGATGCCGGGTCATTATTGTTGGTGACTCTGGGTCAAATAACTAGAATCCAGCTGACTTGCTGTAAAACCGGACTTCCATTGTTGTGAAGCAGGGCGGCTTATAAAATCTGGCGGCTTATGATCTTTTGATAACACCGGGTCAAAAGTGTTGGTGACGCCGGGTCTAACAACTGAACTCCATATTTAATATCTTGAAAATTCTCCTCAAAGTTTTTGATATGTCCATATTACCTGTAGCCCCCAAGCTCCAAGATTATCCATGATAACTTGGTGCTTTGCAAATAACATTTTGGACTGTGTAGCCTCCAAGTGCCGGGTTGTCCTGCCTGCAGCAACCTGGGACTTATAATTGCCTTATATCTTATAATGCTTCGACGGGTGTAGCCCCCAAGGGCCGGCTCATCAGAATGTGATGCGCCGGGTCTTCAATTTGAATCTCTTAATCTGTTGGAATAGCTGAATACTATAGCCCCCAAGTGCCGGGTCAGTAAGAATTACTGGGCTAGGACTTTAGAAAAATATAGAAGGGCCAACTCATCTCCTTGAGATAATATGGTCTTGCTGACAATGTAATGGTTTCAAAACCGACTTGCGTTAGCCCCCAAGTGCCGTGGTGCATGCTTGCAGTGGCAGATGTCCGGGTCAACGGACTTAGGTTCGGGGCGAGACGCAACTACGTGGCAGCTTGAAGGGGTTGATCGGAATCGAGAAGACACGGAGTTTTACACAGGTTCGACCCCTCCAATGGAGGTAAAAGCCTATGTCCTGCTTGTCTAGTATTGATGATGATGAAGATCTCTCAGTTACAAGGGTGCTAATTGCTACCTCTAATTATGAGAGCCTCTAATCTGTCTATCTCTAATCTCTTGTGTTGTCTAAACTTGTGGACTTGTGTCTCTTCTGAACTTTTTCCCTATAGGGTTGCTCTACCCCTCCTTATATAAGTGGAGAGGGTAGGTTTAAAAATAGAGTCCTACTAGGAGTAGGATTAGGACTAGTCTCTCACGAATCCTACTCCGGGTCTTTTTTCTTTTAAGGGAATCCTTATCTCTTGTGGGCCTTCTCCCATGGGCCTTCTCTTGTGAGCCGCCTAGCGCCGGCTCACCCACCGGGTCTTGGGCTTGGTCATCCTATGACTCGCCTGCCGGGTCTTTAATAAGAATGTCATGTCTTAAGCCGGGTCTCCTGTGAGTCACCAGGCCAGGTCATACCATGGGGTATATCCCCGTCATTAGCCCCCAGGTTAGCTTGAATTTATTCATGGTAAGGTCCTGAAATAAGAGTAACAAATATGTTAAGTGGCCGGCTTGCTCCTTTGGCCGGCTTATAAAATGGCTCCTCAGAAATCCGTGTCTTTTCTGCATATGAATGAATCATCTTGACAATCATTTTGCTTGTCAATGTCCTTTTGAAAAATATTGAGAATAGAACACCCATATGCCATTGACTCGGCTTCCAATACTCTTGGTGGGTCATCGCCGCCGGGTCATAATCATTGATGATGTCAGGTCATTATTGTTGGTTACTCCGGGTCAAATAACTAGAATCCAGCTGACTTGATAAAAATATTGGGATGAAAATCCATCTGATGTAAAACCGGACTTCCATTGTTGTGAAGCAGGGCGGCTTATAAAATCTGGCGGGTTATGATCTTTTGATAACACCGGGTCATAAGTGTTGGTGATGCCGGGTCTAACAACTGAACTCCATATTTAATATCCTTAAAATTCTCCTCAAAGTTTTTGATATGTCCATATTACCTGTAGCCCCCAAGCTTCGAGATTATCCATGATAACTTGGTGCTTTGCAAATAACATTTTGGACTGTGTAGCCCCCAAGTGCCGGGTTGTCCTGCCTGCAGCAACCTGGGACTTATAATTGCCTTATATCTTATAATGCTTCGGTGGGTGTAGCCCCCAAGGGCCGTCTCATCAGAATGTGATGTGCCGGGTCTTCAATTTGAATCTCTTAATCTGTTGGAATAGCTGAATACTGTAGCCCCCAAGTGCCGGGTCAGTAAGAATTATTGGGCTAGGACTTTAGAAAAATATAGAAGGGCCGACTCATCTCCTTGAGATAATATGGTCTTGCTGACAATGTAATGGTTTGAAAACTGACTTGCATTAGCCCCCAAGTGCCGTGGTGCATGCTTGCAGCGACATGGGACTTGCATAATTGATATAAACTTGGACTTGGATAATGTAGCCCCCAAGTGCCGGGTCGTCTGCCTGTGGCGACTCGGGACTATGTGAGATTAATATGACTCACCATAATTTGTTGAATGAATCTTTGACCGTGGTCGTAATATAACCCGGAATGAATATCCTAGAATAATTCCTTTGTCTTTGACATGAAATTCCTGCTCATGGTTGCGATGCAACCCGGCAAATATAAGTTTGAGAAATCCGGGAGTGTTTTAGATTACTACAGAGCACAATTAAAGAAATCCGAGAACTGGCCAATTAGAACACGGCATTATATCTGACAGGGCGGCTCTTGAAAGATAATAATTTCTCCGAGCTGGTTTGAAAAAATCTCAATTATTTATGAAGATCGAACCATGTTGTCTATTAAAAAAATACATTTGGTTTTGCAGAATACTTTAACAGCGTCTCATCTTAAGAGATAAAACCTGCAAAAAATGAACAAGACAGATATATTATGTATTGTTGTAAGGGCGGCTTTGATAATGCACAACCCGGAGATGTTATAACATTGCTCCTTCTTTCATAACCTTGCTCTGACCCGGCTTGGTAAGCCGGCATGACATGTGAATATGATGCAATGTATGATGGAATGCAATGAATGATGCATATGTGATGTAATGCATGATAATCTTGCTTTTCCTCAAAAAACTCATATGATGGTTCTTCTGGGTGGATTCGACGCTTGAACTCACACCAGTTCAGGATCTCTTAACGAGATTGACCGTCAACTCTTTTGAGCAGTTCAGGTTCTCTAGGCGAGATTAACTGATAAGAGCACAACGAACCAGAAAGAGATACATCCACCGGTTCTTTTGGGTGGACTCGATGCTTGAACTCACACCAGTTTAGGGTCTCTTAACGAGATTGATCGTTACCTCTTTTGAGCGGTTCAGGGTCTCTAGGCGAGATTAACTGATAAGAGCGCAACGAACCAGAAAGAAACACAGATACTGGTTCCACCGAGAGGACTCGCTGACTTCAAACTCAGAGCAACACTCGTTTTCTAGGCGAGAATTGATAAGCGTAGCGTCCCAGCTAGAGACACAGCAGGGCATGAGTATCCCTCGTCGCCATTTTAAGTTTAACCAGTTCAGGGTCTCTATCGAGATTGGCCGTCAACTCTTTGAACCGGCTCAGGGTCTCTAGGCGAGATTAACTAGTAAGAGTTCAACAGGTCGCCTCAATCTTAGCCGGTGCAGGGTCTCTAGGCAAGATTGGCCGTCAATTTCTTGAACCAGCTCAGGGTCTCTAGGCGAGATTAACCGGTAAGGCTTCTGTGGGTCACATAGTGGAGCAGCATTAACTTGTAAGACGCCATCTTGTAAAACGCCATCTTGTATGAATAAACGACAGAAGCTCCAAGCGACTTTATGATGATCTAGTAAATCCGGGCACCCATGTTTGAATGGTGCATCACGGCGGTCCATCCTCTTGGGAAACTTTTAATCATCCGCCAATAATGTAGTAGCCCCCAGGATTGGTTCTTGCGAAGACTCGGGGTTCTCGTTGAAAACGACCAAATGTGTCTCGCTATGTCTGTAGCCCCCGAGTATTAAGTTGACTCGAAGAGGCGGCTTGAGAATCTCCACTGGAAGTTTGAGGTTGGCCGTGGTGGGTTACAAATGATCCGTATGAATTGCTTCAATGATCCGGTCATTGGTTCGTTCCGGCTGTTTGTTGAAGTGAACCAAATTGTAGTGCTAGCGACTCATGTGCCTGTCCGTCGGGCGGCTCATATCGATGAGCATTGCACCGATATATTGATGAGATCAAACTGTGGGCGGCGTTTTGCACGCATCCATTGGGCAGCTCGTACAGGTGAGCATTGCACCGATATATTGATGTAGACGTAGAAACCAACCGCGGCATTGTAAGCCGGTGCTGTTGTGAAAGACCCCACGATGTTGTAAGCCGGCGCAGATGATGAGAGACGGTGATGGCATTGTAAGCCGGCGCGAGTGGCGAGAAACGGCCACGACATTGTAAGCCAGCACGGACGTGCGAGTTGTCGGTGTGACCGTAAGGGGCGGCCGCGACATTGTAAGCCGGTGTGGCCGCAAGAGATGGCCACAACATTGTAAGCTGGCGAGAACGATGAGTCGGCCATGGTGTTTTATTGGTGAAGACCATAATGCGGGTACGGCGGCTTGCAGCACTCGTTCGGCGGCTCATACTAGCGGGTGAACACGCGCGGTACCGTGTAACATCCCAAAATTCTAAATTTTGGAATGTTATATTAAATAAATAAGTAGGATTGTTTGCTTGAATGTTGTGTGATTGATTGTGTGAAAGTGAGTGAAATTTGAAACTTTTTGAAACTTTTGAAAGTTTATTGAGAGGGAATGAAATGACTTTCCCAAAACTTTCAATCTGCATTTTGATCACCAGGAATTCAAATTCATTTCATCACAAAACCCTAGAGTGAAGATGACATGACTTCTTCCATTTAAAGAAATGAAAAGGGATTTGAAAATGATTTGAATTTCCATTTTGAAAATATTTCAAATTCAGAAAACTTTATGCAACTCAATGATTTTCATGAGAGAAAATAATATGAATTCTTCAAATTATATGAAATATGAGTTGGAAGTTAAAAGAAGGAATTGAAAGAGCTTTTGAAAACCTCTGGATTATTTTGAAAATCCATTTCATATTGGTCCCTATCCAAAATTTTCAAAGTATTCAAACCCCTGACAAAAATTTGAAAGGAGTAACATGACACTCCAAGATAGGGGGTAATTTGTGAAGTTTTTGAATCATCAAACCCAAAAAGTTATTTGAAAAATATTTGCAAAAGTAAATAAAACCAATTAAGGCATTTTCTGAAAAATGATTTTTTTAAAAAGTATTCAAATGGCCAGAATACAAATGTCCATTAAATGTACTTTATTATTCTGTTAATTTTGATATAAAATTTGACTATATTTGGAGTTTATTTGAATGCTTTAAATAGGTTTTATGGCTCTGGAAAAATCATAAATAGCAAAACGGTAACGGTTTATATTAAAACGGCCAGCCCAATGACTTAAATGCCGAGACCGTTACGAGCCGGTCGCCCGTCGATCACGCCCCCCCCTCTCTCCCTATGACATGTGGGGCCCGCTGTCCGAATCAAAGCCGCCGCGGTCATCTCTTTCCTCCCCCTCACCCGAAGACCATGTCGGCAACCCCCGCCGTGACCACCTCCTCCGTTACTCCCCGAGCGCCCCACGGCCTCCTATAAATACCCACCGCTCCCCTCCCTCCATTCTCGTTGTTTCCCCCTCTCCCCGAGCCTTCCCCTCGCCGGAATCACTCGCCGGACTTCACCACGGCCGCCGCGCCATTTCTTCTCCACAGCTCCACTCCGACCTCCCCGAGCGCCACCGAACCCTCCTTTGACATCACCGCACCCGTGCGCACCACCCCACCCCTCTGCTTCGCCGGAGACCCCCTGGAATGCCCTAACCTACGACCTCGCCAGAGCCCCACCTCCACCGAGCCGCCCCGGAGCTCGTGCCGCTCGCTCCTGTCGCCTTCGAGCCTCGACGACGCCACCATCATCATCGCCACGCTCGCCGCCGTCGACCGGACCCTTTCCCTGACACCAAAGACCACCGGAGGCGCATCCCCGGCGACCTCGACGCCTCTGCCGTCGCCGGAACCCTCGCCGGAACCAGCAACCACCATGGTGAGCACCCTCCCCGTCCGATCCGTAATCAACGGCGTAGATTAGATCCCCGTACCCCTTCGGTTCTCTTAGAACGAACCGGCTGGTTTTCTTTTAAAATAAATTGACCGAACCGTTTTCTGTTATGTCTCGGTCGTCCGCCCGAAACTCCCTAGCACACGCACACCTAGACCAATCAGGAGATGCCACGTAGTCCACCTATCCGTTCGAAACAAAACTTTTTCTTTTGTTTTAATTTCTGTTACCAGAATAGTTTCAAATTTGTTTTGCTTATATCTTTTATGTTTTTAACTATTTTAAATTGATTCTTTTTGCATTAGATAATTTTTTTATCTAGTTTCTGTACATATCAAATTTGACCATGTTTGAACAGATTTGATTTCATTTTTTTTCTTCTGAATATCATGAGTTCTAAAATAAATTTTTGAATGATTCTTTTTCCTACTTGTCACTAGTGACCATAGCTATCATTTGGTAGAGTTTGAGAATTTTATAATAATTGTAAATAGTGTTTTCAAACCAAACAGAATCTGTTTAGTTTCATATTAGTTTATTTACCTTGTTTTATTTTGTAAAATCTGAATATGATTTATATTAAGTTTCAGATTTCATTTAGTTTTGTTGTTCCAAACCTTAGTAATTTACTTGCTGTTAACAAAAGTTAATTTGTTTAGTTATAAATTTTGTTGTAGGGATCTATACCCTCTTTCAAATAGGTATAGTTGTTTAAAAAGAAAATTTTGTAGTAACAATTCTTTTAACTAAAATTTTAAGTATTAGATTCTGTTTTCAAATAAAGGTTTTACTAATTCTTTTTTGGAAATAAATGTTTTAAACAAAAATAGTTTAGTTTTACTCTATTATTATAGGAAACCATATTTTTCTTCATTAGGTAATGTTTTATAAAACAATTTAGTTTTAATAGTAATTCTTTTACAAAAGTTTTAAATGACTTAATTCTGTTTTATAATAAAGATTTTATTTAATTACTGTCTGTTAACTAAGTTGTTTCATAATTTGTTTTCTCTTAGTTTATGGTTGTGCTTGTAGTTAAGTTCATTAGGCAAACACTCTTGTTGTTTAGGATAATGTTTTCATAGTTTTACTTGTTCTTCAAAAGTAATTCTTTTGCTAGTAAAATATTTACTAAAATCCTTTTATTGTATTTTACTTTGTTATTGTTTGTTACTATTTGAAAATAATTGTTTTAGGGGAAAACTACTTTAGTTGCTTTTATGAAAACTTTCTTGATTTTAACTTTTGTCTTAAGTGTTTCCTTCATCAACCTTGTTGTTTTTGTTCCTTGTGTTACCTTTTGATTGTTAGTATTGCTTGTTAGAAGTGTTTTCTTATGAATGCAATGGTTGTTATATAGATTTCTCATCGGAGAGTGATGAATAGTCTATCAAGTTATTTCTGAGAGCGATCTTTATCTTCATCAATAGTACAGGCAAGTTCACCTTGACCATCTATTTCATACCTATGTTTTATTTGCATGTAGTGACATCATTCAACATGTCCCTCCCGTAGTGTTATTGAAATTCTTGTAGTTGAGTAGAATGCATGAGGTAGGAACCCACCACCTGGTTACTAAAGCCCCAGGAACGTTAGTTACTTTTATGCTATGCTAAAGTAGACGGGGTTTGGTATGAGCGTTCGTGAGTGGTGTGAAGAAGGACTCTATGTCAAGACGACAACTTCATGAAGACATTTTCAAGTCCTGCATCTTCAAGTCCTCAAGACTTCAAGACTCGAGAAGACAAGTTTTCAATACACACTACTGGGTGAAGGATGGTTGATTGGGCATCCCTGGAGAAACCAGTAGATGGCCGGGATGCATGGAGAAGCGCCATGACATCTTGCGGAAAGCTTCACCCAGACTCAAAGAGAAGGATGAATACTTCATGCCCGGAAGCTTACCTGTGTAGCCACAAGTCATTATGGGCTCTGGCTTGGTTGATCTTTGTTGTGACTCTGCTGGGCAGTGCTACGAGATGTAGTCGACGTTAGGATTGGGATGGGCACTGTCGGACAGTCAGGGAAACACTCTGAAAGACCATGTTTCTTTCATCCTGTTCTCAAACACCAGGCAGTGCGAGGACTTACCAGGAGGGAAAGAATCTTGTGGGTAAAGTACACAACACTCTGCAGAGTTAAACCTAATCGATTAGCCGTGTCCCCGGTTACGGACAATTTGAGCTTCTAGACTTGGATCTATCTCTAAACTCTCAACACTAGACCGATAACTAATTGTGGGCAACTTATGATACTTATGGGCATTGAGACATTGGTTGGCGGAACCATGTCATGATAGGTAACACTATAGTGAAATTCCTGATATTCCTTTGTTGTAGGAAAATAAAATCAGCTTTTACGCAAAAACTCAGACACAGAGCCACAAAGCCTTTGCATATAGAATAGTCTTTATTTTTCTGTTCTACTATGGTGATCTTGCCAGTACATTCAATGTACTGACCTACACGGTTGCAACGTCTTATGTTGCAGATACTCTTCTACGACGGGTAAGAGTACGATTCAGGGTTACGGTCCGCACTCAACTTGCCGTTGGTGTTATTGGGACTCCACTCCCGTTGACTGTATTCGCTGCTATTTTAAGGTTTATATCAGTTTTACGTTATTTACATGTGATTGCACTTTGATATATACGTTGATGTACTGTGTGTGCCAGCATACTGATCCAGGGATGGCACAGAACACACAGAGGCTTGACTCGTTTTGAGTCGGGTCGCTACATACCAGCAAGTTGATGTAAACCGTCTGCGGCCACGACGACTTACGCGCGTCCATCGACAGCCGCTGTATCGTGCCACATGAATCATTGTCCTGCATACAAATATTGCAAGTGACAGAGTAATTGTTATCAAAGAAATGCATATATACTAATAATAGGGCAGATAGCACCTGATGTTTGTCGGATGACCGCAAGCGTTTCCTCCCATAAACATTGATAGAGAACCAGAGTACTAGCTGTCCCCCATTATAGTATCAATTTAACTTCTCCACCACGTGATTTTTTCTTTTGGAACCATCCGGTTCCCAACTCTCCTTTTTCCCACAGCAAGTCTCCAAAGAGCAGCCGGCGGAGCCGGCGAGGGGCATCGAACTGGAGGCTCATGGGAGGAGTGCCTGAAGCGGGGCGAGGCGCACGGTGAGGGCGGCATAGGTCCAACGGTTGCACTGAGCCGGCAGGGGCGGCGCAACTTGAGGCAGTGCTGGGGCCGCGGCTGCGAAGGAGGAGCTCAGCAGGGCAGGCCATCTCGGCGGAGCAACGACAGGGTGGACGCGCTGCGTTAGTGGCGGCGCAGCCGAGCGGAACGGATGCACAGAGCAGAGCGGATGCGCGGAAGCGGTCAGTGAGGCAGAGAGGGCGTGGCGTTGAGGCCGACCCCGAGTACGATTGAGGGAGGCACCGGTGGAAAACCGTGGGCGGCGGCTCGCTAGAGGCGGCTCACGGTGGCGGCTTGCAGAGGCCTGGGCGAAGCACGGCAACGAAACCAGAGCGGTGGCCAGAGCGGAGGCAGGCTGGCCTGCAAGGGAGGTTGCTTGCAGCAGAACCCGGCGGGCGAGGCACTTCCACCGCGTGGGCGGCTCGGCGGAGGGCCGGTTTGATGTTGGTGCAGCAGAGCGACGGCCGAAGACCGAGTTCGAGTCGAGCACGACGCGGCGGCGGCTAAACCGTGTGGATGATGCGAGGCCGGTGGGTTGACGCTATGGCGGCTTGGGCACGGATGCAACGAGACATGGCTGTGGCGGCGAGGCGTGCCAGCTGGAGGAGAGACCAGGCCGCGGCGGCGAAGGCGACGAAGCTGCGGTGGAGCGGGTGAGCTGGCGCCAGGCGAAGAGGGAGGTCAGAGTGTGGCGAAGTGGCCGAGTGGAGTCTGCTATGGCGACGTGGTGGTCGGAGGCCAACACGGCGGCTCGTACTGGAGACCTGCGCCAGGGAGTAGAGCTAGCGCAGCCGGGAAGAAAGTCTGGCTCCAGCCATGGTTGTGGTTTGCAAAACCAATTCGAATCTGTATCCAGGTCGTCGCCGGTTTTGATGAGTCCGTGTCAGGGCTAGTATTTTCTCTGTATAAATCGGTGGTCTTTGGTAGACAGATCTGACAAGTTTTATCTATAACTCGGCTGATGTGAAAACGACGCCCATCGTCCGTATCAATTTTCCTTCTTCTTTGCAAGTAGACCGCCATCATTAATCAATTTGACACCGATGTAGATCCTTTCACATTGAACTTTTTGGATCCCTAGAAAAATCTCTTCAAGATCACAATACCACCGTGCGAGCCCCACGATGGGCGCCAACTGTCGTGGATTTGTCACGGCAGATGTCCGGGTCAACGGACATAGGTTCGGGGCGAGACGCAACTACGTGGCGGCTTGAAGGGGTTGGTCGGAATTGAGAAGACACGGAGTTTTACCCAGGTTTGGCCCCTCCAATGAAGGTAAAGCCTACGTCCTGCTTGTCTGGTATTGATGATGATGAAGATCTCTCGGTTACAAGGGTGCTAATTGCTACCTCTAATTATGAGAGCCTCTAATCTATCTATCTCTAATCTCTTGTGTTGTCTAAACTTGTGGACTTGTGTCTCTTCTGAACTTTTTCCCTCTAGGGGTGCTCTATCCCTCCTTATATAAGTGGAGAGGGTAGGTTTACAAAGAGAGTCCTACTAGGAGTAGGATTAGGACTAGTCTCTCACGAATCCTACTCCGGGTCTTATTTCCTTTAAGGGAATCCTTCTCTCTTGTGGGCCTTCTCCTGTGGGCCTTCTCGTGTGAGCCGTCTGGCGCCGGCTCACCCACCGGGTCTTGGTGTTGGTCATCCTGTGACTCGCCTACCGGGTCTTTAATAAGAATGTCATGTCTTAAGCCGGGTCTCGTGTGAGTCGCCTGGCCCGGTCATACCATGGGGAATATCCCCGTCAGCCTATTTTATAAAAAATGTCCTATATTAAGTTTAGTTCTCTCCTAAATGACATAATAACCTTACCTAGCTCCAAAATGGCCTATTTTACCTAGCTTAGCTATTGAATGGTTATACTTAGCTTATGTAGCTCCAAAATGGCATAATAAGAATAGTTATCTCCTAAGTGACCTATTTTTACCTTCTCTTCTTCATCTAGAATTATTCTAATTTTGGAGCTTCCCATTTTGCAGATTACATTCACTTCATGGAAGTTTGCGTTGATGGAGTGCTTGGGTTACTTGTATTTTTTATTTTGTATCGATGAACAATGTGACACTTGCTACATATGTATATGAAACTATGTATGTATGGATGAAACTATCATGGCAGATGGCAAATTCCCCGATTCCTGTAGTGGGTGTATGCGGCTGAATCTCTGGATGTACTTGCACAGAGTCTCGCCCTCCCTCCGGGGGATGAGATGTAAATCACTTTCCTAGCCAGGAGCTTGATGACCTCTGGTAAAAGCGCCAACAAACTCATGGCATATATCTTCCCAAGAAGTTATGGATCCTTCTGGCAAGTGCATCAAACATGACCTAATGTTTGGGTTAAGCACCAACGGGAAGTAGTTGGCGATTATGTTGTCGTCCCGAGCCCCGGTAGCCTGCACTACAATGGTGTAGATGCTCAAGAACTCAGACGGGTGAGTCTTGCCGTCATATTTCTTTGGGACATGTGGCTTGAACATTCGGGAGTTGGGCCACTGGACTTGCCGCTGCTCACGGGTAAACGCTGGGCAACCCACCTCGTAAGGTAGACTGACAGGATACCCAAGCGTGGGTTTGTCAGCAGTGGGTCCCCTGCGCTTATTAGATTGATAGCGCTTCCCGCCGCTGCTCGATCGTAGTTCGAGCGTATTCTTTTCTTCATTTCCGAAGAACTTGATGCTGATTGTGGCGAGTCCGTGGATCGGACGACGCTGTGGAATAACCGTCGCAAGCGTTGGTCCACCGAGTCAGTGACCATCGTTGTTTCCATGGAGGAGAGTGCATTGTGGCCGTACCACCTCTGGCCTTCTCACCACTGGTGCGAGCCAACTCGGTGGACCGAAACTTGTCAGCAAGGCTGAGGAGGCTCTGAATGGTGGATCTCCACTCGTCAAGCTTCTCTGCAGCAGGAGGGAAGTTTAGGAGTAGCTGTGCCCATGCCATTGCTCTTTCGACGTGGTCGGCAGTGAACGGCGCGAAGAACGCAAGGTGATCTAACTCCTAACTGTGTTAGAAGGAGCTCCATCGCGGTCCCGCGATTGCACTCCACTCCCACTAGCATGCTGGCATGCATGCTGGTCCGACGCCTCTTGGAAACGATGCACAGGAGCTTTTCCATGGGGACATTGAGAAACACCAACACCGTGGTGCTGCTCTTCGCGCGCGTCCTAGGAAGGTTGCGGCATATGCGCCGGTGTGGGTGTCTTGGACGGTACCCTTCCATCACCAGAGTTCACGGTACCGCCCATAGGCGGTGCAACCTCGTCTTGAGGCCCAACAACATGGGGGTTCCCGCCACCGCCGTGAGTGTCTCCACGGCGAGCGTCACCGCTTCCTTGTCCTTGATCATCGGAGCGCCGCATGGGCGCAGGGTCTCCACTTCCTCCGCCCGTGCCCACTCCGTCAACCGCTTGGGCGGCTATGGGTGTGGCGGACGTGGAGGGTTCCACCACCATGAAACCCTTCTTCTTGGGAGCCATGGCGATGGATATGGCGAAGGAACTGACGCGCTGGTCGTTGGACCAGGTTTATGCAGCCAATCTCCCCTACCTGGCGCGCCAGAGATATCGAGGGAGACGACACCTATGGGATCATGATGATCCCTTTCGGTTCGACAGGGAGATGGGTGTGCACAAAGATCAGGACGAACGAACATCGCATGGGGATTTCTACCCAGGTCGGGTCGCAAAGATGCGTAAAACCCTACTCCTGCTTGGTTGTATTGGATGAGTTCTAGCTCAGGTTTTGGGAGCGCTATAGTACGTAGCTGCTACTCATGCAGAATGGGTCGGATGGAGATCTAGAAGTCTAAAAGTTCAAAAGTCGAAAAGCCCTCCACCGTATGCCTCGGGCCTCCTTTTATATCCTTGAAGGGGTCACCAACAGTGGCATACAATGCATACATGGGGTGTACACCGCTACAGTGTTATCATAACTAACTCTGACGGTGCAAGACAGGCACATTTAATGCTCCGTCTGGTGCCTCTGACCGTCCACGGGACGGGATAGGACCCCGTCCCATTGGCACTACTGAGCCCCTCCATCATCGACGCTTCGACACGTGCCCAGGTGGGGCGACACCCGGCCTCTGCGCTGGCGGGGCCTTGCCGGGGCTCTGTAGGCCATCTCGGCAAGATCTTGCCGGGGGTCTTGCCTTCAGTCTCCGGTCTGTTGACTTGAATGCCTTCTCGATGTTGTTGTCTTTTCTCTTAGTTGTTCCCTGACAGGCCTTACCGCTGGTATGGCTACAACTGCCTGTGCACAAGTACGGGGTACTAAAAATCCCATATTTAGTACACCAACATCTGGCTGCTATAAAAGGTGAAGCCGATTGCCCGTAGGTTGCCTTCCTCCATGTCGAATGCACACACAACTCTAGCCCAATCCCCTGTGATGGCCGACCGCCCATCCTTCAATATCTTCATGACTTCCAAATAGTCATTCTAGTATGGTAGAAATACATGTATGTGCCTGGATCTTTCTCCACCACATGATTCTTTCCAACTAAAGATATAACAGATTGGAATAGGGATGAACATTATTGACTCTTGCATGAAAGAAAATATAGAAAAGTAAATACATAAAAGTAAAAGATAGGACCTTCGTAGAGGGAAGCAAAGGTTGTTATGTTCCTTTTATATTTGGACGTGCAAGCTCTTAATGGAAAGGAACATCACTTTATATCACCCCTTGTGATATAAAACTCTATTATGCAGTCTGTCACTTTTATTAGTTTCTTCACCATCACAAGTTTGTACAAAGCTTATTTTCCCTTCCAATAAAAGATCATATATATTTAGGAACAATTTTTCTTGGTTTTTTCATTGATGACAACTTACTTGAAGGATCTGGTTCAATCCATAGGTAGATATGGTGGACTATTATGGCAAGAAACTGGGTTTAAGGGTGTTTGGATGCACAAGTATTATCTCTACTTAGTACAAATTTTTGCCTAGCAAAAGATCCTAAGCAAGCACCACATGTTAGAGTATCCATGAAAATATAACTTCTATTTGAATATAAGCAAACATAACCATTACGTTGTCTTCATTGTCCAACATCAACTACTTGATCAAGTTTGAAAACAATTAATGGGGGCTCACAATCATAGATGGTGTCCAAGATAGTATATTTATATGTGAAATCTCTCTTCCTTCAATATTCTTTCATTAATTTTTCAAGTGCCAATGCTATGTTTGTTAACTTCCAATAGATTTTACCGCTTATACTTCTTGTATGTGAATCACTGCTCCCCATGGGACGAACATATAAAACATAAATAATTTCATATTTATGACATTCAATTCATTCCACATTTTCTCTCATGATATAAGTGAAGCACAAGAGTGAACATCAAACTACTCTCCAAAAAAATAAGTGAAGAGAAATGAGTAGTTTAACAATTAAGTAGCTATGTGAGGACTCTCTCAATAAAGACTTTAAGAACTGATAATTTTATTCAAACAACAAGCAAAACAAAAGACACTCCAAGAACAACACATATCATGTGAACAAATAAAAAGTTATGATCAACATAGGCTAACCGATAGTTGTTGATGAAGAGAGGTGGGATGTGGAGCATCCCCAATCTTACATGCTTGAGACTTCTTGAGATATTTACTTGGGGTGCCTTGGTTATCCCCAAGCTTGATCTCTCATGTCTCGTTAATTACTCTCATATCACGCTATCACCTAGGTGACAAAAACTTCATCCGCACAAAACTTGAAAAGAACTCGTTAGATAGGTTAGTACACATAAAAATAAATCAACACTTCATGTACTACCAAGACAAGTTGCACAACAATATTCCAACATTACGTACTATATAATATCATTTCCACAATTTATATTTACTAATATAGGCCATGAAAACTCTAGGATAAGTAGATAACAAAACTATCACAACAATCTGTCCAAACATGACAGACAATAACACTGTATTAAAACAGTGTATTATATATCTCAAATAGTTCTGAAGATTTAGTACATGATAAAAAAATTATATGAAGATAATGTAAATATTTCATAAAGTTTTCACATTTTAGTAAAATATGAAAATTCTAACAGTACAACAAAAGTATCAGTTTTTAACAACACTGTCGGTGCATGACACCAATGGGATCGTGTGGATCCCTTTGTGGTTCCGCGGGAGGACGGTATGCGCAAAGAGTAGATCGAACGAATGGCGCGAGGGGAGATTTTACCCATGTTCGGGACGCTGAGAAGTGTAAAACCCAACTCCTGCTTATGTGTATTGTGGGTGTTTGAGGGTTCTGGCTACAGGAGCGCTATGAACAGCTGCTACGCGCGTGTCTGCCAGAAGGTGGAAGAAAAAGCCTCCTCTCATAACTCCTTGGGCCTCCTTTTATATGACTAAGGGGATCCCAACAATGGCGTATAGTGCATGCACGAGGTGCACAATGCTACAGTGTTATCATACCTAACACTGACGGTGTAGGACAAATGCATTTAATGCTCTGTCAGGTGTCCTGACCTTCTATGGAACGGTACAGGAGCCCGTCCCATCTGCATCGCTTAGCCTCTCCATGGCCAATGCCTTGACACGTATCCTGATGGATCGATACCTGGCATCTGTGTTGGCAGGGTGGTGAGGTCTTGTTGGGTTCATCGGGCTACCCCCGGCAAGATCTTGCCAGGGTCCCAGCCTTTAGCCTTCGGTCTTGTGCTTGAATGTTCCTTGGCGTCTTCATGTTTGCCGCATCGTAGGCCTTGCCGCTGGTGTGGCTACAACTGCCCATGCACAAGTATGGGGTACTAGAGCCCAAACTTTAGAACACCGACAAGCACACATCAAACATGTAATTTAGGCATCATAAAAGGCAATTCTTGAATTTTTTATTGAAAAACAAGATTATAAATAACATCTAACAGAGAGAAAAAATGATACTCCAAGTAAAACATATATTATGTGATGAATAAAAATATAGCTCCAAGTAAGATATACAGGTAGTGTTGAGTACTAAAGAGGGGATGCCATCTGGGGCATCCCCAATCTTAGACGCTTGAGTCTTCCTTGAATATTACCTTGGGGTAACTTAGGCATCATCAATCTTAGGTTCTTTCCACTCCTTATTCTCCCCATACCAGTATCTCACCCAAAACTTGAAAACTTCAATCACACAAAACTTAACTTAACCCCATGAGATGGGTTAGTGTTAAAGATAAATCATTCACTTAGGTACTGTCAAAACAAGATTAATAATTTTTATCACATAGTACCTACTATATTCTATCATTCCCATAATTTATATCACTAAATATAAGCTATGGAAACACTAAAACAAGAAAACTATGCATGCAAAATAGAATCTATCAAAAACAGAACAATCTCTAAAGATTTGAAAGAACACTATACATACCTAGCTCTAAAAATTCTTAAAACTAGGAAAACACAGAGAATTTGCATACCAAAACTATGTAAAAATCTCAGAATTTTTTGACGCTCCAGTAAAATCAGAGAAATTCTGCACCAGGCGTAAAAGTTTTTGTTTTCTACATAGAATCAAAGAAACAAGTATCCACACTATGCCAAAGGATTTTATTGGCACCTTATTGAAATAAAAGACACAAAACATCATTACTAAAGTAGCTTAATCATGTGAACACACAACAACAGAAAGGACAAGTGTTCAATTGTCTCCCAACAAGCGCTTTTCTTAAATGCCTTTTAGCAAGGCATGATGATTTCAATGATGCTCGCATAAAAGTAAAGAATTGAAACACAATGCGAGCATCATGAAGCATATGACAAGAACATTTCATTATAACCCTATTCCTATGCATAGGGATTTTGTGACCAAACAATTGATGGGAGCAATAATCAATTAGCACAGGAAGGCAAAGCAAGCATGACTTCAAAACATTGAACACATAGGGAGGAAACTTGATATTATTGTAATTCCTACAAGCATATGTTCCAACCTCATAATATTTTTCATTAGCATCATAAAGTAATTCAATAATATAAATATCACATAAAGCATTCGTTTCGTTATCCTCAAGCATAGAAAAAAATATTATTCTCCCCACAATCAAACTTCTCATACATAATAGTGGGAGTATTATAGGAGACTTGTAAGCTATAAATTGTTTCCACATTAAAATAAGAATATTCAGAGAAAGGATATTCATAATTGTGACAAGTTTTATAACAATAATCATCACTACTTTTTTTAGCGTAAGTATCATCACAATAATCATGATAAGTAGTAACTTGGTTCTCACCATAATCAATTCAAACTTCTTCCAAGATAGTGGAATCATTACTAAATAAATTCATAACCTCTCCAAATCAACTTTTATCATTATAATAAGATTCAACACCCTCCAAAATAGTGGGATAATAATCATCTAAGGTTGACGCTCTTCCGAACCCACTTTCATAAAAATTACAATAATCATAAATACGAGGAATGCAATCATCATAACAAATTTGATCATTGAAACACTAGTGCAAAACCGGCCTATTGTCGCGGGTCGTAAGGGCCTTTAATGCCAGTTCTCGAACTGGCACTAAAGGGTGGGGACTAAAGCCTACCCCCCTTCAGTGTCGGTTCAACATGGCCCGGCACCAAAGGTCCTCCACGTGGCGTTAACGGCGCCGTGGGCTGGGGGACCTTTAGTCCCGGTTGGTAACGCCAACCGGGACTAAAAGTATTTAGGTTTTTTAATTATTTAGGGGTTTATGAATTAATCATGGTTTAATTTTCCTTTTAATTTTGTGTTTTCCTTTGAATTAATTTTCATTTCAAACATATATTACGCCACTACGTACATACTGTAGACACGTTGTGCATGTGCATATATATAAATATAAATAGAAATTCTCGTAGAACCACGATCATATATATATATACAATTTCTCCTACAATTTGAGGATCATTATATATATATATATATATATATATGCAGGCCCCGCAGAAATCATGCTAATCCCTGGAGATCTTGTAATGGTATTCTCCTTTGGGATCTATGACCTGGTCGAGCAGAAATCCAGCTAATTCCTCTTGAATTGCTCGTACCCAAGCCTCTGGTATGAGCTGGCCCCGCACCTCCGTCAGCTACAAGATGGAGATCAAGATGAATATATTAGTTGTGTGTATATATTTTAGCTAGATCATGATAAAAAATTTATGGATAGTGTTCTAGAAAACGTGATCATGCGAATGTACTCGCAAACGTAGTATCCGCATAAACTAGTCCCCTGCTCTTGCACCATGCACTTTACAAGAATAAAATTCAATCAGGTAATGAAACTACAATTAAAGAGATGCACGTATGTAGCTAGCTAGCCAGTAGTACTTAATTACCTTGGATCGCACCCATTTCAGTTGTGGTGCCCAGTCGCCTGGGAACTGTTTGATGAACTTGGCCCAAGCCCTGCCCGCCGGCAAAGCAAATGAATAAATGAGTTATTATCTAGTTGGTATCAGGAAATGAAGTAATTATAGAGGCATACATAGTGCAATAATGATTGAAATTACCTGTCAAGCAGCCCCAACACGATTGCGTATGCGGATGCATCCTTTAATAGCGAGTCGAGTACTTCAACTTTTCCCTTGTCAAGTTCAATGATTAACAAGATCCAGTGGTAACTGCATAACTCATCAACAACACTTATTAACATCTAGTAAGCAAAAAATAGAATTTGTAGTACAATATATATATATATATGTAGTAACACTCACCCTAAGTTGTAAGGAAGTAGTATTTTTTGTTGGGTGTTTAGATGGATCTCTAGTATTTTTTTCTCTGTGTCTTTTCTCAAATATGAAGTTTCCCTTATCTTTTGATTAATCGTATTTGGGTCAATGAACCCAACGCCATAGCGTCCAGCTTGTTTCATTTCTTGCATCTTTATTCTGCACAATACCACAGAAACGAATATAGTGAGAATAACTCCAGGTAATGAGCGAGAGCACAACTAGCTAGAGACTTTAAATTATAGAAAGAAATCAGTTACAGAGAATAGCAACTGACTAAAGATTTGTCGAGTGCGCCTTGATTGAATAACTGAAACAACTCTGCATAATGAATCCACACATCGTTTTTATGGAAGTAATGCCTCTCTTGGACTCTCACCATGAGGGACTCTTCATTGGTATTTGCTGTTATTTGCGCGTACCACGTATTCAATTCATACATTCTCATTGGTAGAAGCTTGACATCGATACGTCTCCAACATATCTATAATTTTGATCATTCCATGCTATTATATTATCAACTTTGGATGTTTTATATGCATGAATATGCTATTTTATATGATTTTTGGGACTAACTTATTAATCCAGTGCCCAGTGCCAGTTCCTGTTTTGTCCGTGTTTTTGACCCTTTTCAGATAGGAATATCAAACTGAGTCCAAATGGAATAAAACTTTCGCCATGTTTTTTTTGGAAAATATAAAAAATACCTGAAGAAAAATATACTGGAGAGGCGGCCCAAGGAATCCACGAGCCTGGGAGGCACGGGCCCCCCTAGCCGCGGCTAGGGGGCTCATGACCTCCTCGTGCCACCTCTTTACGTGTTCTCGACTCCAGACAGCCTTATAAATATGGAAACCCTCGAAAACAGATCAGGAGAGCATGTGCTGCCGCCGAAGACCTCAAGAACTGCCAAAAACCAATCGGGAGACCGTTCCGGCATCCTGCCGGAGGGGAATTCATTGCCGGAGGCCATCTTCATCAACAACATTGCCTCCCTTGCCTCTCCGATGATGCGTGAGTAGTTCACATCAGACCTTTGGGTCGATAGCTAGTAGCTAGATGGCTCTCTCTCTCTCTCTCTCTCTCTTTGATCTTTAATACAAAGTTCTCCATGATCTTCATAGTGATCTTCCCGATGTAATCTTCTTTTGCGGTGTGTTTGTTGAGATCCGATCAATTGTGGATTTATGATTATATTATCTATGAATATTATTTGAGTCAATTCTGAATTCTTACATGCATGATTTCATATACTTGTAAGTCTCTTCGAGTTATAGGTTTCGTTTGGCCAACTTGATCTATGATTCTTGCAATGGGAGAAGTGCTTGGTTTTGGGTTCATACTGTGTGGTCTCCTCACCTAGTGACAGAAAGAGTAGCGAGGCACGTATCGTGTTGTTTCCATCAAGGGTAAAAATCCGGGGTTTATATCATATTTCATGAATCTATCCCTATACATCATGTCATCTTGCTTAAAGCGTTACTCCATTTCTTATGAACTTAATACACTAGATGCATACTGGATAGCGGTCGATGTGTGGAGTAATAGTAGTAGATGCAGAAAGTATCAGTCTACTTGTCTCGGACGTGATGCCTATATGTATGATCATTGCCTTAGATATCGTCATGACTTTGCGCTATTCTATCAATTACTCAACAGTAATTAGTTCATCCAACGTAATACTTGCTATCATGAGAGAAGCCTCTACTGAACACTATGGCCCCCGGGTCTATTTTACATATTATATATTCAGATTTAGACATGAAAACACCAAAAATACCTTGCTGCAATTTTATTTACTTATTTATATTTACTCATTATCACTATCAGATCTCACCTTGCAAGTAATCGTGAAGGGATTGACAACCCTTTATCGCGTTGGGAGCAAGTTTGTTTGTGTTTGTGCAGGTTCCTTGTTGCTCCATCTTGTTACTCCTACTGGATTGATACCTTGGTTCTTAAACCGAGAGAAATACTTACCGCTACCTTGCTGCATCACCCTTTCCTCTTCAAGGGAAAAACCAACGCAAGACAAGAATTCTACTATCAACTTGCCAATTTCTAGTGACGTTGTAGAGAAGTAGCAGGAATAATTTCTGGCACCATTGTCGGGGAGGATACAAGATAAGAACTCCCCCATCAACTCGCCAATTTCGGGCGCCGTTGCCGGGGAGTGTTCAAGTGAAGCATATCTACGAGTACCTATCACAAACTCATCTCTTGCATTTGCATTATTTGCTATTTCCACTTCTAAAAAACAAAAACTACAAAAATATTTGCCTTTTTCTGTTTTCTTGTGTGCTTGTCTACTTGCTAAGTCACCATGTCTGAAAACACTAAATTGTGTGACTTCTCTAATACTAATAACAATGATTTTATTAGTACTCCAATTGCTCCCGCCACTAGTGCGGAATCATATGAAATTAATGCTGCCTTGTTGAATCTTGTTATGAAAGAGCAATTTTCCGGCCTTCCAAGTGAAGATGTCGCATCCCATCTTAATACCTTTATTTAGTTATGTGATATGCAAAACAAGAAATATGTGGATAATTATATAATTAAATTGAAGCTATTTCCGTTCTCACTATGAGATAGAGAAAAAACTTGGTTTTCATCTTTACCCAAAAATAGTATTGATTCATGGAACAAGTGTAAAGATGCTTTTATTTCCAAGTATTTTCCACCTGCTAAGATAATCTCTCTCTGTAATGATATTATGAATTTTAAGCAACTAGATCATGAACATGTTGCACAATCTTGGGAGAGAATGAAATTGATGATTAGAAATTTTCCCGCTAATGGCTTAAGTCTTTGGATGATTATACAAATTTTCTATGCTAGTTTGAATTTTGCTTCTAGAAATATCTTGGATTTTGCTTCTGGTGGAACTTTTATTGAAATCACACTAGGAGAAGCTACAAAACTCTTAGATAATATCATGAAAAATTATTCTCAATGGCACACTGAAAGGTCACCTACTAGTAAAAAAGTGCATGCTATAGAAGAAATCAGTTCCTTGAGTGCTATGATGGATGAGTTAATTAAGATGTTTGCTAGTAAAGGTGTTCCTCTAGATCCAAATGATATGCCTTTGTGTTCCTTGATTGAGAATAGCCATGAAATTTTTGATGTCAATTTCGTTGGTAGGAATAATTTTGGTAACAACAATGCTTATAGAGGTAATTTTAATCCTAGGCCTTTTCCTAGTAATCCCTCTAATAATTTTGGCAATTCCTACAACAATGCTCATGGAAATTATAATAAAATACCCTCTGATCTTGAGAGTACTATTAAGGATTTTATTAATTCGCAAAAGATTTTCAATGCTTCCATAGAAGAAAAACTGCTTAAAATTGATGACTTGGCTAGGACTGTTGATAGAATGTCTCTTGATATTGATGCTTTGAAATTGAGATGTGTTCCTCCCAAGATTAATATGGATGAAACTTTGAAAGCTATGTGTATTTCTATGAATGAGAGTAGAGAAAGAACCGCCCAAATTCGTGCTAGACATGAATGGCTCAAAAGGCGTGTTCTCGCGGTGAAAACCACGAAGATCTTAAAGTACTTGATGTGACTCCTATTGAATTCTTGTTTTCTAATGTCAATCCTAATAATGATGGCGCTGGATGTGAATCCACTTTGGTTGAGAAACACCCCAATGATTCGAAGTCTATTTATCTTCATGCTAAAAATACTAAAAGTGGAGTAGAGGATATCAAAACTTTGAATAGTGGTGAAGATACTACTTTTGAATTCAAGGAATTTAATTATGATAGCTTCTCTTTGATTGAATGTATTTCCTTGATGCAATCCATGTTAAACTCTCCACATTCTTATAGCCAAAATAAGGCTTTTACTAAACATATCGTTGATGCTATGATGAAATATCTTGAAGAGAAACTTGAGTTGGAAGTATCTATTCCTCAAAAAATTCATGATGAGTGGGAACCTACTGTAAAAATCAAGATTAAAAATTATGAATGCCATGCTTTTTGTGATATGGGTGCTAGTGTTTCCACGATTCCAAAATCTTTTTGTGATGTTCTAGGTTTCAATGAGATTGATGAGTGCTCTCTTAATTTGCATCTTGCGGATTCCACTATTAAGAAACCTATGGGAAGGATTAATGATGTTCTTATTACTGCAAATAGGAATTATGTGCCCATATATTTCATTGTGCTTGATATTGATTGCAATCCAACATGTCCCATTATTCTTGGTAGACCTTTCCTTAGGACTATTGGTGCCATTATTGATATGAAGGAAGGGAATATTAAATTTCAATTTCCATTAAAGAATGGCATGGAACACTTCCCTAGAAAGAAAATAAGATTTCCTTATGAATCCATTATGAGAGCTACTTATGGTTTGAGCACTAAAGATGATAATACTTGATTTCATTGCCTTATGCCTAGCTCTGGGCGTTAAACGATAGGGCTTATCGGGAGGAAACCCGATGAATAGATTTATTCTTGATTTTTTACTTTATGTTTTGTTGATTAAACACCATCATGATTGTTTTATGATTGTGTTTTTTATGTTTTAATTAGTGTTTGTGGCAAATAGAACCTTTATGATTAGTTTTGGTGATAGTTGTTTAATAATGCTGGAAAAAGACAGAAACTTTCTGCTCACGAAATTATTTTTCATTCCCATAAAGAAAGATATTTTGAGTTGATTCGTTTTGCTGCTGATTGATATACAAATTACCCTAATTTTCATAATTTTTTAAGAATTTTTGAGTTATCAGAGGTTTTCTAAATATACAGATTGCTACAGACTGTTCTGTTTTTGACAGATTCTGTTTTTTGTTGTGTTGATTGCTTATTTTGATGAAACTATGGGTAGTGTCGGGGGGTACGAGCCATGGAGAAGTGATAATACGGTAAGATAAAATCAATCTAAATGGAAGTCATGTTTACTACAACACATGAAAAGTTGGTGGTTTGTTTTCTTATGCTAATGCTATCACGAGTTTCTGTTTAAGTTTTGTGTTGTGAAGTTTTCAAGTTTTGGGTGATGTTCTTATGGACAATGGAATAAAGAGTGGCAAGAGCCTAAGCTTGGGGATGCCCAAGGCATCCCAAGCCAAATTCAAGGACACCAAAAATCCTAAGCTTGTGGATGCCCCGGGAAGGCATCCCCTCTTTCGTCTTCAATCCATCGGTAACGTTACTTGGAGCTATATTTTTATTCACCACATAATATGTGTTTTGCTTGGAGCATCGTGTGTTATAGGAGTCTTTGGTTTTTTTTATCACAATCATACTTTCTGCACACCTTTTGAGAGGGACATGCACTCATCGTGAATTTGTTAGAATACCCAGTGAGCTTCACTTATATCTTTTGAGTTAGGCAATCTTAGTTCACATGTGCTTCACTTATATCTTTTGAGCTATATCTTTTGAGATTGGTAATATTAGATCACATGTGCTTCACTTATACCTTTTGAGCTTGATGATTTTTCTCCCATGTGCTTTACTTATATCCTTTGAGTGTAGTAATTTTTCTCCCATGAGCTTCACTTATATCTTTTGAGGTTGATAAATTTTGCTCTAGTGCTTCACTTAAATCTTTGTAGAGCACGGTAGTTTCATATTTTGTAGAAATGAAAAATCTCTAATCTTCACCTATATCATTTTGAGAGTGATCTATCTAAGTAACTTGGTAATTGGCGTGTGTTATGAAATTAGTCCTAAATATGATAGGCATCCAAAGAGGATATAATAAAAACTTTCATATTCAAGTGCATTGATTAGTAAGAGAAGTTTGATTCCTCATGATTAGTTTTGAGATATGGATATGGTAATATGAGAGTTATGTTAGTAGGGTGTTGTGAATCTAGAAATACTTGTGTTGAGGTTAGTGATTCCCGTAGCTTGCACGTATGGTGAACCACTATGTTAGGAAGTCGGAGCATAATGCATTTATTGATTGTCATCCTTTGTGTAGAGGTCAGGACCGCGCGATGGTTAACTCCTACCAACCCTTCCCCTAGGAGTATGCGTTTAGCACTGTGTTTTGATTACTAATAAAACTTTTGCAATAAGTATATGAGTTCTTCATGACTAATGTGAGTCCATGGTATAGATGCACTTTCACCTTCCACCATTGCTAGCCTCTCTAGTGCCGCGCAACTTTCGCCGGTGCACAAACCCACCATATATCTTCCTCAAAACAGCCACCATACCTACCTATTATGGCATTTTCATAGCCATTCTGAGATATATTTCCATGCAACTTTCACCGTTCCATTTATTATGACACGCACCATCATTGTCATATTGCTTTGCATGATCGTAAGATAGCTAGCATGATATTTTCATGGCTTGTCCGTTTTTGATGTCATAGATACGCTAGATCATTTCACATCCTGGTACACCATCAGAGGCATTCATATAGAGTCATATATTGTTCTAAGTATCGAGTTGTAAGTAAATAAAAGTGTGACGATCATCATTATTAGAGCATTGTCCCATGTGAGGAAATAAAAGAGGCCAAAGATGCCCACCAATAAAAAAGAGGCCAAAGAGCCCAAACAAAAAAATGAGAGAAAAAGAGAGAAGGGACAATGCTACTATCTTTTACCACACTTGTGCTTAAAATAGCACCATGTTCTTCATGACAAAGAGTCTCTTGTTTTGTCACTTTCATATGCTAGTGGAAATTTCTATTATGTAACTTGGCTTGTATATTCCAATGATGGGCTTCCTCAAAATTGCCCTAGGTCCTCATGAGCAAGCAAGTTGGGTGCAGACCCACTAGTTTTCATTTGTGAGCTTTCATACACTTATAGCTTTAGTGCATCCATTTCATGGCAATCCCTACTCATTCACATTGACATCTATTGATGGGCATCTTCATAGCCTATTGATACGCTGAGTCGATGTGACCATCTCCCTCCTTTCCACCTATAGTGCTATATCCATGGCTCATGCTCATATATTGCGTGAGAGTTGAAAAAAGTTTGAAAAAATAAGCATGTGAAAACAATTACTTGGCCAATACCAAGGTTTTGCATGATTTAAATTCTTTGTGTGGGGATGATGGAGCATAGCCAGACTATATGATATTTGTAGGGATAACTTTCTTTGGCCTTGTTATTTCGAAAGTTTATGATCACTTTACTATTATGCTTGAAGTATTATTGTTTTCATGTCAATATTAAACTATTGTTTTGAATCTTATGGATCTGAACATTCATGCCACAATAAATAGATGACATAAAACAAATACGTTGGGTAGCATTCCACATCAAAAATTCGTTCTTTATCACTTCCCTACCCGAGGACGAGCAGGAGTTAAGCTTGGGGATGCTTGATACGTCTCCAACATATCTATAATTTTTGATCGTTCCATGCTATTATATTATCAACTTTGGATGTTTTATATGCATGAATATTCTATTTTATATGATTTTTGGGACTAACTTATTAATCCAGTGCCCAGTGCCAGTTCCTGTTTTTTCCTTGTTTTTGACCTTTTTCAGATAGGAATATCAGACGGAGTCCAAATGGAATAAAACTTTCGCCGTGATTTTTTTGGAAAATATAAAAAATACCTGAAGTAAAATATACCAGAGAGGTGGCCAGAGGAAGCCACAAGCCTGGGAGGCGCGGCCCCCCTGGCCGTGGCTAGGGGGCTCGTGACCTCCTCGTGCCACCTCTGTACGTGTTCTCAACTCCAGACGGACTTGTAAATACGGAAACCCTCGAAAACAGATCAGGAGAGCAAGTTCCGCCGCCGCAGACCTCCAGAAACACCAAAAACCAATTGGGAGACCGTTCTGGCATCCTGCCGGAGGGGAATTCATCGCCGGAGGCCATCTTCATCAACACCATTGCCTCCCTTGCCTCTCCGATGATGTCTGAGTAGTTCACATCAGACCTTCGGGTCCATAGCTAGTAGCTAGATGGGTCTCTCTCTCTCTCTTTGATCTTCAATACAAAGTTCTCCATGATCTTCATGGTGATCTACCTGATGTAATCTTCTTTTGCGGTGTGTTTGTTGAGATCCGATGAATTGTGGATTTATGATCAGATTATCTATGAATATTATTTGAGTTAATTCTGAATTCTTATATGCATGATTTCATATCCTTTTAAGTCTCTTTGAGTTATATGTTTCGTTTGGCCAACTTGATCTATGATTCTTGCAATGGGAGAAGTGCTTGGTTTTGGGTTCATACCGTGCGGTGTCCTCACCTAGTGATAGAAGGGGTAGCGAGGCACGTATCGTGTTGTTGCCATCAAGGGTAAAAAGATGGGGTTTATATCATATTGCATGAATCTATCCCTCTACATCATGTCATCTTGCTTAAAGCGTTACTCCGTTTCATATGAACTTAATACACTAGATGCATGCTAGATAGCGGTCGATGTGTGGAGTAATAGTAGAAGATGCAGAAAGTATCAGTCTACTTGTGTTGGACGTGATGCCTATATGTATCATTATTGCCTTAGATATCGTCATGACTTTGCGCTATTCTATCAATTGCTCAATAGTAATTAGTTCACCCACCGTAATACTCGCTATCATGAGAGAAGCCTCTAGTGAACACTATGGCCCCCGGGTCTATTTTACGTATTATATATTCAGATTTAGACATAAAAACACCAAAAATACCTTGCTGCAATTTTATTTACTTATTTATATTTACTCATTATCACTATCAGATCTCACCTTGCAAGTAATCATGAAGGGATTGACAACCCCTTTATCGCATTCGGTGCAAGTTTGTTTGTGTTTGTGCAGGTTTCTTGTTGCTCCATCTTGTTACTCCTACTGGATTGATACCTTGGTTCTCAAACTGAGGGAAATACTTACCGCTACCTTGCTGCATCACCCTTTCCTCTTCAAGGGAAAAACCAATGCAAGAAAAGAATTCTACTATCAACTTGCCAATTTCTGGTGACGTTGTAGAGAAGTAGCAGGAAGAATTTCTGGCGTCGTTGTCGGGGAGGATACAAGATAAGAACTCCCCCATCAACTCGCCAATTTCTGGCGCCGTTGCCGGGGAGTGTTCAAGTGAAGCATATCTACGAGTACCTATCACAAACTCATCTCTTGCATTTGCATTATTTGCTATTTCCACTTCTAAAAAACAAAAACTACAAAAATATTTGCCTTTTTCTGTTTTCTTGTGTGCTTGTTTGCTTGCTAAGTCACCATGTCTGAAAACACTAAATGTTGTGACTTCTCTAATACTAATAACAATGATTTTATTAGTACTCCAATTGCTCCCACCACTAGTGCGGAATCATATGAAATTAATGCTGCCTTGTTGAATCTTGTTATGAAAGAGCAATTTTCCGGCCTTCCAAGTGAAGATGCCGCATCCCATCTTAATACCTTTATTGAGTTATGTGATATGCAAAAGAATAAATATGTGGATAATGATATAATTAAATTGAAGCTATTTCCGTTCTCACTACGAGATAGAGCAAAAACTTGGTTTTCATCTTTACCCAAAAATAGTATTGATTCATGGAACAAGTGTAAAGATGCTTTTATTTCCAAGTATTTTCCACCTGCTAAGATAATCTCTCTCCGTAATGATATTATGAATTTTAAGCAACTAGATCATGAACATGTTGCACAATCCTGGGAGAGAATGAAATTGATGATTAGAAATTGTCCCGCTCATGGCCTAAGTCTTTGGATGATTATACAAATTTTCTATGCTAGTTTGAATTTTGCTTCTAGAAATATCTTGGATTCCGCTTCTGGTGGAACTTTTATGGAAATCACACTAGGAGAATCTAAAAAACTCTTAGATAATATCATGACAAATTATTCTCAATGGCACACCGAAAGGTCACCTACTAGTAAAAAAGTGCATGCTATAGAAGAAATCAATTCTTTGAGTGCTAAGATGGATGAGTTAATTAAGATGTTTGCTAGTAAAAGTGTTCCTATAGATCTAAATGATATGTCTTTGTCTTCCTTGATTGATAATATCCATGAAAATTTTGATTTTAATTTCGTTGGTAGGAATAATTTTGGTAACAACAATGCTTATAGACGTAATTTTAATCCTAGGCCATTTCCTAGTAATCCCTCTAATAATTTTGGCAATTCCTACAACAATGCTCATGGAAATTATAATAAAATACCCTCTGATCTTGAGAGTGCTATTAAGGAGTTTATTAATTCGCAAAAGATTTTCAATGCTTCCATAGAAGAAAAACTGCTTAAAATTGATGACTTGGCTAGGACTGTTGATAGAATGTCTCGTGATATTCATTCTTTGAAATTAAGATGTGTTCCTACCAAGATTAATATGGATGAAACTTTGAAAGCTATGTGTATTTCTATGAATGAGAGTAAAGAAAGAACCGCCCAAATTCGTGCTAGACATGAATGGCTCAAAAAGGCGTGTTCTCGTGGTGAAAACCACAAAGATCTTAAAGTACTTGATGTGACTCATACTTAATACTTGTTTTATAATGTCAATCCTAATATTGATGGGGCTGGATGTGAATCCACTTTGCTTGAGAAACACCCCAATGATTCGAAGTCTATTTCTATTGATGCTAAAAATACTAAAAGTGGAGTAGAGGATATCAAAACTTTGAATAGTGGTGAAGCTACAACTTTTGATTTCAAGGAATTTAATTATTATAGCTGCTCTTTGATTGAATGTATTTCTTTGATGCAATCCATGTTAAACTCTCCACATGCTTATAGCCAAAATAAGGCTTTTACTAAACATATCGTTGATGGTATGATGAAATCTCTTGAAGAGAAACTTTAGTTGGAAGTATCTATTCCTAGAAAACTTCATGATGAGTGAGAACGTACTGTAAAAATAAAGATAAAAAATTATGAATGCCATGTTTTGTGTGATTTGGGTGCTAGTGTTTCCAAGATTCCAAAATCTTGATGTGATGTTCTAGGTTTCAATGAGATTGATGAGTGCTCTCTTAATTTGCATCTTGCGGATTCCACTATTAAGAAATGTATGGGAAGGATTAATGATGTTATTATTATTGCAAATAGGAATTATGTGCCCGTAGATTTCATGGTGCTTGATATTGATTGCGATCCAACATGTCCCATTATTCTTGGCAGACCTTCCTTAGGACTCTTGTTACTATTATTGATATGAAGGAAGGCAATATTAAATTTCAGTTTCCATTAAAGAATGGCATGGAACACTTCCCTAGAAAGAAAATAATATTTCCTTATGAATCCATTATAAGAGCTATTTATGGTTTGAGCACTAAAGATGATAATACTTGATTTCATTGCCTTATGCCTAGCTAAGGGCGTTAAACGATAGCGTTTCTCGGGAGGCAACCCAATGAATAGATTTATTCTTGATTTCTACTTTATCTTTTGTTGAGTCAAGACCATAATGATTCTGTTATGATTGTGTTTTTTATGTTTTAATTAGTTTTTGTGCCAAATATAACCTTTATGATTAGTTTTGGTGATAGCTGTTTAATCATGCTGGAAAAAGACAGGAACTTTCTTATCACGAAATTATTTTTCATTCCGATCCAGAAAGAGATTTTGAGTTGATAATTTTTTCTGATGATTGATATGAAAATGTCCCTAATTGTCATAATTATTTCAGAATTTTTGAGTTAGCAGAGGTCTTCGAAATATACAGATTGCTACAGACTGTTCTGTTTTTGACAGATTCTGCTTTTGTTGTGTTGATTGCTTATTTTGATGAAACTATGGGTAGTATCGGGGGGTACGAGCCATGGATAATTGATAATACAGTAATATAACATCAATATAAATGGAAATCAAGTTTACTACAGCACATGAAAAGTTGGTGGTTTGTTTTCTTATGCTAATGCTATCATGAGTTTCTGTTTAAGTTTTGTGTTGTGAAGTTTTCAAGTTTTGGGTGATGTTCTTGTGGACAATGGAATAAAGAGTGGCAATATCCTAAGATTGGGGATTCCCAAGGCATCCCAAGCCAAATTCAAGGACACCAAAAATCCTAAGCTTGTGGATGCCCCGGGAAGGCATCCCCTCTTTCGTCTTCAATCCATCGGTAACGTTACTTGGAGCTATATTTTTATTCACCACATAATATGTGTTTTGCTTGGAGCATCGTGTGCTATAGTAGTCTTTGCTTTTTGTTTGATCACAATCATACTTGCTGCACACCTTTTGATAGGTACATGCACTCATCGTGAATTTGTTAGAATACTCAATGAGCTTCACTTATATCTTTTGAGTTAGGCAATATTAGCTCACATGTGCTTCACTTATATCTTTTGGGCTATATATTTTGAGATTGGTAATATTAGCTCACATGTGCTTCACTTATACCTTTTGATCTTGATGATTTTGCTTCCATGCGCTTCACTTATATCCTTTGAGCGTAGTAATTTTGCTCCCATGAGCTTCACTTATATCTTTTGAGCTTGATAAATTTTGCTCTAGTGCTTCACTTAGATCTTTGTAGAGCACGGCGGTGTCATATTTTGTAGAAATCAAAACTCTCTAATATTCACTTATATCATTTTGAGAGTGATCTATCTAAGTAACTTGGTAATTGGCGTGTGTTATGAAATTAGTCCTAAATATGATAGGCATCCAAACAGGATATAATAAAAACTTTCATATTCAAGTGCATTGATTAGTAAGAGAAGTTTGATTCCTCATGATTAGTTTTGAGATATGGATATGGTAATATGAGAGTTATGTTAGTAGGGTGTTGTGAATCTAGAAATACTTGTGTTGAGGTTAGTGATTCCCGTAGCATGCACGTATGGTGAACCGCTATGTTAGGAAGTCGGAGCATAATGCATTTATTGATTGTCATCCTTTGTGTAGAGGTCGGGATCGCACGATGGTTAACTCCTACCAACCCTTCCCATAGGAGTATGCGTTTAGCACTTTGTGTAGAGGTCGGGATCGCGCGATGGTTAACTCCTACCAAACCTTCCCATACGATCATCATTATTAGAGCATTGTCCCATGTGAGGACATAAAAGAGGCCAAAGATTCCCACCAATAAAAAAGAGGCCAAAGAGCCCAAACAAAAAAATGAGAGAAAAAGAGAGAAGGGACAATGCTACTATCTTTTACCACACTTGTTCTTAAAATAGCACCATGTTCTTCATGACAGAGAGTCTCTTGTTTTGTCACTTTCATATGCTAGTGGAAATTATCATTATGTAACTTGGCTTGTATATTCCAATGATGGGCTTCCTCAAAATTGCCCTAGGTCCTCATGAGCAAGCAAGTTGGGTGCACACCCACTAGTTTTCATTTGTGAGCTTTCATACACTTATAGCTCCAGTGCATCCGTTTCATGGCAATCCCTACTCATTCACATTGATATCTATTGATGGGAATATTCATAGCCTATTGATACGCTGAGTCGATGTGACCATCTCCCTCCTTTTTGCCTCACAACCTCCACCACACTCTATTCCACCTATAGTGCTATATCCATGGCTCATGCTCATATATTGCATGAGAGTTGAAAAAAGTTTGAAAAAATAAGCGTGCGAAAACAATTACTTGGCCAATACCAAGGTTTTGCATGATTTAAATTCTTTGTGTGGGGATGATGGAGCATAGCCAGACTATATGATATTTGTAGGGATAACTTTCTTTGGCCTTGTTATTTCGAAAGTTTATGATCACTTTACTATTATGCTTGAAGTATTATTGTTTTCATGTCAATATTAAACTATTGTTTTGAATCTTATGGATCTGAACATTCATGCCACAATAAAGAGATGACATAAAAGAAATACGTTGGGTAGCATTCCACATCAAAAATTCGTTCTTTATCACTTCCCTACCCGAGGACGAGCAGGAGTTAAGCTTGGGGATGCTTGATACATCTCCAACATATCTATAATTTTTGATCGTTCCATGCTATTATATTATCAACTTTGGATGTTTTATATGCATGAATATTCTATTTTATATGATTTTTGGGACTAACTTATTAATCCAGTGCCCAGTGCCAGTTCCTGTTTTTTCCTTGTTTTTGACCTTTTTCAGATAGGAATATCAGACGGAGTCCAAATGGAATAAAACTTTCGCCGTGATTTTTTTTGGAAAATATAAAAAATACCTGAAGAAAAATATACCGGAGAGGCGGCCCGAGGAAGCCACGATCCTAGGAGGCGCGGGCCCCCCTGGCTACAGCTTGGGTGCTCATGACCTCCTCGTGCCACCTCTTTACGTGTTCTCGACTCTAGACGGCCTTATAAATACAGAAACCCTCGAAAACAGATCAGGAGAGCAAGTTCCGCCGCCGCAGACCTCCAGAACCACCGAAAACCAATTGGGAGACCGTTCTGGCATCCTGCCGGAGGGGAATTCATCGCCGGAGGCCATCTTCATCAACAACCTTGCCTCCCTTGCCTCTCTGATGATGCGTGAGTAGTTCACATCAGACCTTCAGGTCCATAGCTAGTGGCTAGATGGCTCTCTCTCTCTCTCTTTGATCTTCAATACAAAGTTGTACGTGATCTTCATGGTGATCTACCCGATGTAATCTTGTTTTGCGGTGTGTTTGTTGAGATCCGATGAATTGTGGATTTATGATCAGATTATCTATGAATATTATTTTATTCAATTCTAAATTATTATATGCATGATTTCATATCCTTGTAAGTCTCTTCGAGTTATAGGTTTCGTTTGGCCAACTTGATCTTTGATTCTTGCAATGGGAGAAGTGCTTGGTTTTGGGTTCATACCGTGCGATGTCCTCACCTATTGATAGAATGGGTAGCAAGGCACGTATCGTGTTGTTGCCATCAAGGGTAAAAAGATGGGGTTTATATCATATTGCATGAATCTATCCCTCTACATCATGTCATCTTGCTTAAAGCGTTACTCCGTTTCTTATGAACTTAATACACTAGATGTGTGTTGTATAGTTGTCGATGTGTGGAGTAATAGTAGTAGATGCAGAAAGTATCGGTCTACTTGTCTCGGACGTGATGCCTATATGTGTGATCATTGCCTTAGATATCGTCATGACCTTGCGCTATTCTATCAATTACTCAACAGTAATTAGTTCACCCACCGTAATACTTGCTATCATGAGAGAAGCCTCTAGTGAACACTATGGCCCCCCGAGTCTATTTTACATATTATATATTCAGATTTAGACATACAAACACCAAAAATACCTTGCTGCAATTTTATTTACTTAAATATATTTACTCATTATCACTATCAGATCTCACCTTGCAAGTAATCGTGAAGGGATTGACAATCCCTTTATCGTGTTGGGTGCAAGTTTGTTTGTGTTTGTGCAGGTTCCTTGTTGCTCCATCTTGTTACTCTTACTGGATTGATACCTTGGTTCTCAAACTGAGGGAAATACTTACCGCTATCTTGCTGCATCACCCTTTCCTCTTCAAGAGAAAAACCAACGCAAGACAAGAATTCTAATATCAACTTGCCAATTTCTGGTGACGTTGTAGATAAGTAGCAGACATCTTCAGGCTTGACCAGAGGTTTGCCGCGGGCATATTGATATTTAACTTCTAACTCTTTAAGCACTGGCATTTACTCAAGGCCTACGAGTTGTTCAATAGTGACACTGGCCTCTTTAGCCATCCTAATATGTTCTTCGGTTATTTCTGGACGACCAGCGGTACTCACAGGTGTTTGTACAATGAGCGGGGGGATCGATTGCACTGCATGTTCTCCCGGTTGCGGGGGGGGGTGGGGTAGTTTTCCCGATTTTTTTGCCAACTCCTTGGCTCGAGCTCGAGCTCGACTCCTTTTTTCTTGCAAGATATGACTTCTTGATAGACCGCACATAGTCGCTGTCCATCTGAGCCGGTTGAGCCATATCAATGAAGTGTTGTGAGACATGCTCAAGTACTTTCTCCTTTGGCGGCTGGGGCGGTTTCGGTCCAAAATGGGCCTTCAAATTGGCATCCACTACGCTGTCGAGTTCCTCGTCGGTCAGGTGGTAAGGCAACTTCGGAAGAGGCTTCAGGATGCTTGGACCATATTTGAATTTCTTGCCTATTGTACCGCTAGTCCTCGTAGTTGCGGCATCTCTCTTCCGTTGTTGCTTCGGCGACATAGAACGTTGATTCGACGGAGCATGCTGACGCTGTGTCGGACCTGGAGGAGGAGTCGGCTAACGTGGTGCCGGACTTGGAGGAGGAGGAGTCGGCTGAAGCGGTGCCAGACCTGGAGGATGAGTCGGCTGACGCGGTGCCGGACTTGGAGGAGGAGGAGTTGGCTGACGTCGTGCCGGACTTGGAGGAGGACTCAGAGTCAAGTGACGTGGCGGCAGACTTGGAGGAGGAGGTGTCGGTGGCCTTGGAAACACGATGCAATCCTTTTTCCATAGAATGATACGATGTATGGCCTCTCCCAGTGTTCTCTCCTCGTCACCTCCAGGAATGTCAAGTGTAGCTCGTGATATGCTGACATCACTTCATCAACCCCAACATGAGCATAGCCAGCTGGAATGGGATTGCAATGGAAGGTTGCCTCTGGGGGATTTGCTAAAGCATAGCCATCCACAACCTTCATGGATAAGTTCTTCACTTTCATGTGTAGCTCATAGTTAGTCATGTCTTTGATATAATCCATAGGGTACCTAGCTAGCAGTGCATCATCATCGATATCGGCCAGGGCGAAACCCACGCTGCTTCTCGGCATATATGGGATGGTGGTATCCAATGATGGATCGATCTGCTCATGCTGCCGCTGAGACGCCCTTTCCTGGCTAAGTGAGTCGATCTGCTCCTGTTGCCGCCTGACTCTGGATTCCAACTCCAGGTGCTTTTATTCGAGGCCTTCAAGGCGGAGTGCTTCCTCCTCCTTCTTCCGCTCCTCCTGCATCTTCTTTCTCGTACGGCTTCTGTAGTCATCGTTCCAACCAGCAAACCCCTCAAACCATGGAACAACGCCTTTCCCTCGTGTTCTTCCCAGGTGTTCAGGATTCTTCAGGGCGCGCGTAAGCTCGTCGTCCTCTCTGTTGGGCATGAACATCCGCATTCGAGCTGCTTCTATTTTCATCAGAATTTCATCTGTCACTTTTTTAAGACTTGCCTTCACCATAATAGCCCTTGCCTTTGGGTCCAACTTCCCCCCATGCGTGTAAAACCATGTCCTGCACCTCGGGCACCAGGTCACTATAACTGGAGTGACCCCTGCACTAATCATATCTATTCTGGATTGATCCCACTTAGGCAGGCCCGTCTGGTAGCCACCTAGCCCCAGAGTATGGTGCTACTCCTTTTTCGCAGCATTAATCTTGTTCTTTCTCGACCATTCCTTAGCTACTTCCGATTCCTTGAACTTCACAAAATCGTCCCAGTGATCTTTTGCCTTCACCGGTGCTCCCTGGAATTTTGGAGTCATCTTGTTTGCTTTGACGTACGCAGCCCATGCATTTTTCTTGAAGGTGTTGAATGCGATCGCCATCTTTTTAAGAGCATAGTTTCTGACTTTATTTAGATCTGCATCTATCAAGTTATCTGGTAGTGTGAAATGTGACATCAGCTCGGTCCAAAGCACATCTTTTGCTCTTTCGTCATCAAAAGTAACTCCTTGTCGATCTCCCTTTGCTGGCTTTTTCCATTCTTGTGTGGAGATCGGGATTAGGTCCTTGACAATAACTCCGCATTGATTCTTGAACTTGGTAGCATTTTTCTTACGTTCAAGCGGTTCGCCAGTTGATGTATTGATGGAATCGATGATGAACTTTACGCCAACGTCCAACTTTCTGGCCGGGCCTCGCTTTACCCTGTCGCTTGTAGAAGATTTGCTCGATCTGGAGGCCTAAAAGAAGAAAGATCGATTCGTTAATGCATATACAACTCAATTAAGACATGTAACGAACACCGGATGTCTTATATAATAAATATACCTTGCCAGTCTTTGTTATTTGAAGAACATTTTCTTTGTCAACATTGTTGTTGAATTCATCTATTCTTTCGTCTTCATCAAACATACAACCCTCACCGGAATTGTTCAGATATTGCGAGCCATCGTCATCTTCATGTTCATCCTCTAGGCTCGTGGAGTGTATGATGTCGAAAAGAGCCTCTTCTCCTTCTCTGTCGGTATTGTCCATAGATTATATTTAACTAACCCAGAAGAAAGATAAAACAATTTAGTATTCAAATTAGAATGCATGCAATCAATAAGGAAAACTAAATCATAGTACATAATATGCATCATTGAATATAATGTCGAATAAATCGTATAGATATTGTTGAATATAATCTCGAATACATCTCGAATGTTATTACTAATACATCTCGAATATTATTGATTATATAATATCACTACTACAGATCCAGATGACGTCTCGTGCGGCAGGCAGTGGACACCCAAAGAGAAGGAACTATGACAAGATCATAGCCCGGGTGAGATCCCCGAAGAACCTGCCAGGTATTGGAGAACCTGACGTCCAACGCATCCATGTACCGACGGACATGCTCATCCTCCTCCCTGACACGGCGATGTACCACCTCCGACGGGGCTACCCGCCACCGCACCGAAAGTGGACCACGCGAACGCCACCAAAGAAGCTCCGGGTCGACGACGGGACCCGGGTTCGTCACCAAGCTGCGCGCCCCTGAAGGTAGTACCTCCCAGTGCTAGCTAGGCAGGACCCAGTCCCGAACGTTGCCCCTCTCATGCAGGACGTCATCGCCAATGAGTCGACGACGAGGATGGGGGCCACGCATCGTTGACTCCGAGACAAAAAATCTTATGAATTTTTTCTCTCTAACATTTAATTAACATTCAAAATTCATCTAATTAACATTTAATTAAAATTCATCTAACATCTAATTAACATTCAAAATTCATCTAATATACATCTAACATCTAATATAAATCTAATTCATCAACATCAAATTAATCAACATACAATTAAAATTAAAAAATTAACTAATATACATCTAATTAACATCTAATATACATCTAACATCTAATTAATATATAATTAACATTAAAAATTCATCTAATGAACATCTAATTAATAACTAATATACATCTAATATATCTAAAATTCATCTAATTATTAAGAAAAAATCTAGAGGCGAGTCAGGGCTCAAGCGGGGCGACGGCCGGCGAGGCGACGGCGACGGCGACGACGATGGCGCGCGAGCTCAAGGAGGCGGGGCCGGACGGCGCGTGTAACATCCCAAAATTATAAATTTTGGAATGTTATATTAAATAAACAAGTAGTATTGTTTTCTTGAATTTTGTGTGATTGATTGTGTGAAATTGAGTGGAATTTAGCAACTTTTGAAATTTTAAGCAGAGGGAATAAAATGACTTTCCCAAAATTTTCTATTTCGAATCCCTATTCAATTTTGAGTTCGAATATTTTCAAAACCATCTTATAAAAAAATCAAATGGGAGGAGGTAAATGACACTCAAAAATCATATACAATGTTTTGATTCAAATTTTAAAAAAAACTATTTGCCATTTATTTGAAATTCGAGTTTCTTTTTCATTTTGGAGTTATTGCAATAAATAATAATTTTTTAAGTATTTTATTCATCCTTGAAAATATGTTCATGTTTTAGGAAATATTTTTATGAAAATTTTGATATATAATATGCCTATATAAAATGTTCGTCTATTTTTGTTTATTTGTTTCTGTTAGCTGTTTTTAAAAGAAAAACAAAAAAAACAGGATACACTGGGCAGCGCCCATGTCTGCAGCCGGCTGAACCAGCCCATGCGGTGTCCTCCCTTTTTCTTTCAAATTTAATCCACCTCTAATCTATTCATTTAGTCCCACCTCGCTTAGCCTTAAACGTTTGGACCTCCCTTCTACCTATAAATATAGATTCATAGGTGAACCAGAAAATCATCCACCTCGGGTTAAACCAATCTTTTGGTTTGACTAGCTTTATTAAATAAAAATATTTTCTTCTCTCCGGCGGGATTTCTGGAAGTCGTCTCCACGTTGGAATAATTTTTACTCTACATGCTAAAGGTATTTTCTTCGTATTTTCTTTTATACTCCTATAGTTTAATATCCATAGACTAGTATTTTCATACTAATATACGGTAGAGTAATTAGATTATTAATTAGTCCCCGTATTTACACATTAGTATTACAATTCCTTTAGACATAATACTTTTTCTTCCGTAAAACAGCTTGGTCCTGATCTTTTAAATAGCCATAACTTTTTACTCATTCACTCAAATTAGATGAAACCAATGCCTAGATTTTAGTCTTGACCTCACCTATCCAATCAATCTATCACGTCAACTTTTTCAAATTTTCAAATTTCGAAATTTATTCAGATTTATATTCAGACTTCTTTTGATCATATCTTTTTTATCCGTAGCTCCGTTTCCGATGAATCCAATTGCGACGGATCCGTATCGAAGTAATCTTTCCGTTTACATCATTAGTGTTATCGTCTCAACATATAATTTTGATCTTGCTCATACTTCTCTATTAGTCCCCAAAATATGTTCACACACCGTACTAAGCTAATTCAATGCCATATTGAATTGCTTATAACTTTTTGATTCGTTATTTTGATCCTAGTAGTTCTTTTTTCTACACGTTCATATTGACTTCCCATATATAGTAACATCATTAGTTTCAATCTTTGAACCTTTCAAATTTGAGCGATTCAATTCGAATCCAAACCTTCATTTGATCATATCTTGCAAACTGTGACACCTTTTCAAGTGATTCCTTTTGCCCCTAAATACTCGTGTCATATACTTCTATTCATAACCATCGTACTTCGGTTAAACTTCTTTTGACCTTTGTGAATTCAGATTCAATTCATACTTGAATTTACAATTCATTTCATACTTCAATTCGCTATAACTTGTGTTGTAGTGCTCCTTTTCAATTAAATTCTTTCTACAAATAAATTCTTATGTCTTATACTATTTGTCAAACAACATTCATGTTGTTCTCCCATACTGTGGATTGTCTTTCGTAGTCTCTCCAACCTAAGCTTATATAGCTATAGTTCATCATCCATTAACTCTTTTGAGTTGATTCCTCCACTTTCACTTTACAACATAGTTAGAACCTATCCTTAATTATTTAACCTTAGTATCTTGTTAGACATGTTTTATTCTTGCGTTCTTTCGGTTCTTTGTTGTGGCATGAATGCTTATTGAATGTTATTTGCTGACGATAGATTTCTCGGAGTGTGACGAGTAGAATTATCCAGATTGTGAGAGCGACTATCTTCATCAAGTAATACCAGGCAAGTTCACATTGACCATGTTATTACCTATGTTTTCAATTTGCATTAGTTCAACCTTTCCACTCATTGCATGCAAAGTAGGTACTTGGAAACTTGGTTACTTGATGTAGTATCATGTGGTAGGCACCCTCAACCCTTTGACACTTTGGCGCCGGGATACGTTGATTTAATTTTTGCTATGCTATTAGTAGACGGGGTTGGTTGTGTGATTCATGAGCGTTGTGAGATATTAATTACAATACCTACATGATGATCAAGACTTCAAGACTCTGAGTTTTCAACATACCTATGGGTGGATGATGGTTGAACGGCGCCCTAGAGAAGCCAGTTATAGCCTAGGTGTTGCTGGAGAAGTGCCAGTATTCACGCGGAAAGGTCCACCCAGGAACAAAGACATGGATGGATGCTTCAAGACCCAAGGCTTACCTGCACAACCACAAGCCATTATGGGCTCCGGCTTGGTTGGATATTGTGGTGAGACTGGACAGGCGGTGCTACGAGATGTAGAAGCATGGTAGGAAAGGATGGGCACCGACGGAGTCTCAGTGGAACCCCTTAGAAGACCATGTTTTGGTCATCCGTTCCTCAAACACCCTGAAGTGCGAGGAATGCAACGGAGGCAATCAAATCTTGTCGGGAACATGTGCAAAGCTCTGCAGAGTACCCAAACCTAATCGATTAGCCGTGTCCATGGTTATGGATAACTTGAGTCAAAGGACCTGAAACTATTTGGAATTCTCAACACAAAGAATTATAATGATATGGGTATTAATGACAACTTGGGTATGAGAATTGGTTGGTGGAACCATCTCATTAATCAACCAACATTGTAGTAATAACTTCTGTTTTGCCCCTCTCTTGTTGTAGGAAAAATTGGCTTTACGCAAAATTTACTACCCGCACCTGCCATATATGCATATAGAATAGGTGATTATTTTTCACCCCTATCTTTTGTGACATTGCCGGCATATTCAATATGCTGACCAACACGGCTGCAACGTATCATGTTGCAGAGTACTTTTCCGACCAGGAGTGAGGATACGCTCTACGCTCGGTGAGATGCCCTTGGAGTCAGATGGACTCAACTACCTTTGAAGCTTCCGCAAGATTTTGGTTTAGTTTATCTCATGAGTTGGCCTTCAGCCACTTTATTGTAATCATTATTGTAATAAAGGACTCGATATGAGATTTCGATTAATAAAGCTATGTGATTTTCCCTTTGATATATACATTGATGTACCGTGTGTGTACGAGCATGATCTTGGGATGGTACGGAAACACCGGAGATTCGACCGTTTTAGGTCGGGTCGCTACAGAAATGGTATCAGACCATATGTTGACTATAGGATGTGACCCTAGAAACTGGAAAGCCCTTAGGAAACGATTTCTCGAAAAACTTTGTTTTCAAAAGACCCTTTACTTCTCATCTTATTTGAGCGTTATCAAATGTTCTCTCTTACCTCAAATAGTTAGACAATACCTTTTCCCCTGTGACCACACTAAGGATCAAATGAGAGCACTTAGAGAAGGACAAGATATCGAAATAATTGATGGCCACTTCAAAGTAAAGAAGATTTCACCATGCATTAGAAGAATTGAAGCTACACGAGTTGAAGACTGTGAAGACCCGAAGAATTCGAAGATCCTGAAGAATTACAAGATTTATATGACCCCTAGAAGACCAACCCCCTATTGTATAATTACGTTAGAAACGATGATTTGTGAGCTATCATTTGTGTGTGTTTTTTGACAGCCACAAACAAATTCCATTTTCAGTACTATAATGTTTGTATTGTGTGTATCTCTCTCGATCCCTCTCTTGTATCTCATCCCAAACCCTTGGACCCAATAGATGCTGAATGAAGATGGACTTGCATTCTCTATACCGATGACTCATTTGGAGGCAGAACTATGGATTCAGAACATGGAGAATCACTTCAAGAAAAAGGTTACTCAAAGAAAGAATGAGGTTCATTATGATCTTGAGTACTTTGCAAGAAGCGCTGCAACCTGGTGGAGGATGCATCAAGCTATACAAGGATGGAATTAAGCAAGAATTTGGGAAGAATTGAAAAAAACTTTGTTAGGATCTTGTCTCATTTGGAAGCCATCTCATCATAAAATGAAGAAGCCTTGTGAATTCAAGATCTGTGGAGAAATAGGACACACCTAGGAAGAACACAAGATGGATGCCCTCATTATGAAGAAAATCACCCAACTGAGGAATGCACAACTAGTAAGGTGACTTTTTTCTTGTGTGAAGGAACCACCCACTACCTAGTTGAGTGCCACATTTATCCTAAGGTACGACAAGATGTCAAGCAATAGAAAGAGGCCATCAGGGAAAACTTTGAGGAACCTCTCATGAGTATGCCCGTGCCAATGACGATAAAAGATGTACCATTTGGAGATACCTCAATGGAGAACTGCACCAAGTCATGTTATTCGTGTGGAAAAGGACATATCTCACGTGATTGTCCAAAGGAATATCTGAAAGAATTCCCGACAGAAATGTTTGGGTATGATCCTCAGGAAATAGAAGCTATGATCTGCACGCAAGGGTCTAGAAAGAAGATAAAACGTATCAAGAAGAGACAAGCCCCTGAACAGAGGGACCTGAGTCATATCAGATGTTTCAAGTGTAAGGATATGGGTCACTACGCCAATATGTGCCCAGGAAAGGAACCAAGAACCCAAGGAGCAAACACCAACATCAAGAAGCCTCAAGACTTGTTAGACATCATCTGCTTTCATTGCAAGGAAGCAGGACATTATGCTAGCAAATGTCCAAAGGAGAAGAAAGAAAGAATGTAGTAGTTAATTTTTGATAATGGCAATAAGTGTATCATGAAGCACTCTTGTTTTCATGAGATTATTTTGTAACGGAAGTCTCTGAGATTGTAATAACTTCATAAATCAATGAAATTTATTGTGTCACGATTTTCCATGTTGGTATATATGAGTTTTACTCTATGAACAAAGATCTCCGACCATTTTCGAGGATATGAGAAAATATGGTCTATGAATGCATATGTGCATTTCATTTTTAAGTGTGGTAGTAATCGGTAAAACCACATGATCCATGGAATAAGAAAGTGATATATTGCCAAGGAGTCTGGATCAAATGAAAACAATTAAAGGTAATGTTGTACCATATCAAACTATGTGGATGACAACATTTACTTTCGAAGTTGGAATACTGGGAAAAGGAATGATTGTGATGAAACAATACCCAAGATTAAACAGACCAATGGAAAGGAAAATGAATTCCACAGAGTGGATCTAGACAATAATAAGTCTGTGATTTGTTACCTCAAGGGTATGATGGAGTGAACTGAAGGAAATGCTAGAATATGAAACGGTAGTAACCCCAAGGGTGAGATGAAGTTCTTCAAGTATTCAAGTGAGCCCACAACTCATAGACCCAAGGATTGTTAAGGATCAAGTACTACCTTTATGAAGGAAGAAACTTGGGATAAGCTACTACTGTTCAGCAAACGTTTTTCTTAGGAGCATTACGAAAACCTGAGAGTTGTGAAGAAATGATAGATGTTTTGGTTCAGCTTGTAGAATCAATGGATTTATCCGAACTTTGTTCATTGACAAGAGAAATTTTTGCAACTCTTGTGAGGAAGCCCAAGTGCTAGAATACGAGATTCACTAAACCTTATACAAGGTAATGATTTCAGTGCGACATGGCTTGGCCAGCATGATGACTTACTCTTATCATTCTCTTGCTATTCAGAATGGTAAATCTGAGTGACTTACCCATAGTAAAGACACGACGTTCTTGGAAGCTTTTGATTAAGCCTTAGAATGGTATGATGAAAACCCCTTGTACATGTCAGTTGTTGCCACACGTAGGAATTTTACGGTGAGGACTGAAGCCAAGACCCATTTCACTGCAGGATAACCACAAATGGTAGGCCACCATGAGAATCATCGATAACTTAATTAGACAAATCACAAGACCTGTCAGTTAACAAGATCAAGTATTGGAGGAAATACATTTTGTTATGAGAACACAAGATTTTGATTTAAGGGAAGAGCATCACCGAAGGAGCTATCAAATGCACCCAGAGGACTGTCATGATTTTGAGGGGCAGTAACTCTCATTTAAGTGTGGTAGCCCCACACTTTCTTGGTCCATGGATTTGCTAAGAAGACCCCCCAAACCATAACCTTTTCTTTCTAGCCTTTTCGAATCTTGAGGACGAGAATCATTTTAAGTGTGGTAGTTTGTAACATCCCAAAATTCTAAATTTTGGAATGTTATATTAAATAAATAATAGGATTGTTTGCTTGAATGTTGTGTGATTGATTGTGTGAAATTGAGTGGAATTTTGAAACTTTTGAAATTTTAATGAGAGGGAATAAAATGACTTTCCCAAAATTTTCTATTTCGAATCCCTATTCAATTTTGAGTTCGTATATTCTCAAAACCATCTTCTAAAAAAATCAAATGAGAGGAGGTAACTGACACTCAAAACTCATATACAATGTTTTGACTCAAATTTTAAAATAAAAACTATTTGCCATTTATTCGAAATTCAAGTTTCTTTTTCATTTTGGAGTTATTGCAAAAAAAATTCTTTTAAGTATTTTATTCTTCCTTGAAAATATGTTTATGTTTTAGGAAATATTTTTCTGAATATTTTGATATATAATATGCCTATATAAAATGTTTGTCTATTTTTATTTATTTGTTTTTGTTTCCTGTTTTTAAAAGAGCTGGGCAGCGCCCATGTGTGCGGCCGGTTGAACCAGCCCATGCGGTCTCCTTCCTTTTTCTTTCAATTTTAATCCACTTCTAGTCTATTCATTTAGTCCCACCTCGCTTAGCCTTAAACTTTTGGACCTCTCTTCTACCTATAAATATAGATCCATAGGTGAACCCCAAAATCATCCACCTCGGGTTAAACCAATCTTTTGATTGGACTAGCTTTATTAAATAAAAATATTTTCTTCTCTCCGGCGGGATTTCTGGAAGTCGTCTCCACGTTGGAATTATTTCTTACTCTGCATTCTAAAGGTATATTCTTCGTATTTTCTTTTATACTCCTATAGTTTAAGATCCATAGACTAGTATTTCTATACTATTATACGGTAGAGTAATTAGATTATTAATTAGTCCCCGTATTTACACATTAGTATTACAATTGTTTTAGACATAATACTTTTTCTTCCGTAAAATAGGTTGGCCCTGATTTTTAAAATAGCCATAACTTTTCACTCATTCACTCAAATTAGATGAAACCAATGCCTAGATTTTAGTCTTGACCTCACCTATCCAATCAATCTATCACGTCAACTTTTTCAAATTTTCAAATTTCGAAATTTATTCAGATTTATATTCAAACTTCTTTTGATCATATCTTTTTTATCCGTAGCTCCATTTCCGATGAATCCAATTGCGTCGGATCCGTATCGAAGTAATCTTTCCGTTTACATCATTAGTGTTATCGTCTCAACATATAATTTTGATCTTGCTCATACTTCTCTATTAGTCCCCAAAATATGTTCACACACCGTACTAAGCTAATTCAATGCCATATTGAATTGCTTATAACTTTTTGATTCGTTATTTTGATCCTAGTAGTTCTTTTTTCTACACGTTCATATTGACTTCCCATATATAGTAACATCATTAGTTTCAATCTTTGAACCTTTCAAATTTGAGCGATTCAATTCGAATCCAAACCTTCATTTGGTCATATCTTGCAAACTGTGACACCTTTTCAAGTGATTCCTTTTGCCCCTAAATACTCGTGTCATATACTTCTATTCATAACCATCGTACTTCGGTTAAACTTCTTTTGACCTTTGTGAATTCATATTCAATTCATACTTGAATTTACAATTCATTTCATACTTCAATTCGCTATAACTTGTGTTGTAGTTCTCCTTTTCAATTAAATTCTTTCTACAAATAAATTCTTATGTCTTATACTATTTGTCAAACAACATTCATGTTGTTCTCCCATACTTTGGATCGTCTTTCGTAGTCTCTCCAACCTAAGCTTATATAGCAATAGTTCATCATCCATTAACTCTTTTGAGTTGATTCCTCCACTTTCACTTTACAACACATTTAGAACATATCCTTAATTATTTAACCTTAGTATCTTGTTAGACATGTTTTATTCTTGTGTTCTTTCGGTTCTTTGTTGTGGCATGAATTTTTATTGAATGTTATTTGCTTACGATAGATTTCTCGGAGTGTGACGAGTAGAATTATCCAGATTGTGAGAGCGACTATCTTCATCAAGTAATACCAGGCAAGTTCACATTGACCATGTTATTACCTATGTTTTCAATTTGCATTAGTTCAACCTTTCCACTCATTGCATGCAAAGTAGGTACTTGGAAACTTGGTTACTTGATGTAGTATCATGTGGTAGGCACCCTCAACCCTTTGACACTTTGGCGCCAGGAAACGTTGATTTAATTTTTGCTATGCTATTAGTAGATGGGGTTGGTTGTGTGATTCATGAGCGTTGTGAGATAATAATTACAAGACCTACATGATGATCAAGACTTCAAGACTCCGAGTTTTCAACATACCTCTGGGTGGATGATGGTTGAACGGCGCCCTGGAGAAGCCAGTGGTTAGCCTAGGTGTTGCTGGAGAAGTGCCAGTATTCACGCGGAAAGGTCCACCCAGGAACAAAGAGATGGATGGATGCTTCAAGACCCAAGGCTTACCTGCACAGCCACAAGCCATTATGGGCTCCGGCTTGGTTGGATACTGTGGTGACACTGGATAGGCGGTGCTACGAGATGTAGAAGAACGGTAGGAAAGGATGGGCACCGACGGAGTCTCACTGGAACCCCTTAGAAGACCATGTTTTGGTCATCCGTTCCTTAAACACCCTGAAGTGCGAGGAATCCAACGGAGGCGATCAAATCTTGTGGGGAACGTGTGCAAAGCTCTGCAGAGTACCCAAACCCAATCGATTAGCCGTGTGCACGGTCATGGACAACTTGAGTCAAGGGAACTGGAACTATCTGGAATTATCAACACAAAGAATTATAATGATGTGGGTATTAATGACAACTTGGGTATGATAATTGGTTGGTGGAACCATCTCATTAATCAACCAACATTGTAGTAATAACTTCTGTTTTGCCCCTCTCTTGTTGTAGGAAAAATTGGCTTTACGCAAAACTTACTACCCCCACCTGCCATATATGCATATAGAATAGATGATTATTTTTCACCCCTCTCTTTTGTGACATTGCCGGCATATTTAATATGCTAACCTACACGGCTGCAACGTATCATGTTGTAGAGTACTTTTCCGTCCAGGAGTGAGGATAGGCTCTACGCTCGGTGAGATGCCCTTGGAGTCAGATGGACTCAACTACCTTTGAAGCTTCCGCAAGATTTTGGTTTAGTTTATCTCATGAGTTGGACTTCAGGCACTTTATTGGAATCATTATTGTAATAAAGGACTCGATATGAGATTTTGCTTAATAAAGCTATGTGATTTCCCCTTTGATATATACATTGATGTACCGTGTGTGTACCAGCATGATCTTGGGATGGTACGGAAACACCGGAGATTCAACCGTTTCAGGTTGGGTCGCTACAGCGCGCGACGGGGGCGGCGTGTTTGGGGTGGCGACGGCCTGGGCGGCGCATCAAAGGCAGCGACTGCGTGGGCAGCGACGGTGTTGGGTATGCACAGGCGGCGATCTCCTCTGTGGTCGAAGAGACGAAGAAAGCAGAGGGAAAATGAAAAAAGTTCAAGTGCTCCTTATATAGGAGGACCTTTAGTCATGGTTGGTGGCTCCAACCGTGAATAAAGACCCCCCTTTAGTTGCGGTTGGAGCCACCAACTGTGACAAAAGGTGAATTGCAGCAGGCACGGGCGGCAGGAAGCGAAACCCTTCAGTCACGGTTGGTGGCTCCAACCGCGACTAAAGGGGGGTCTTTAGTCGCGGTTGGAGCCACCAACCGCGACTAAAGGCCAGTTCCTAGCATGGGGCACTATGGTGGAAGTTTAGTCCCACCTTGCCAAGCAAGGGGCAGCTGCACTGGTTTATAAGCCACGTTGCGGCTGCTCCCTCGAGCTCCTCACTAAGGAGGCCTATGTGGGCCTATCGAACCTGTGCCGCCATGTTGGGCCTACTGGGCCTTGGGGCCTGCATCCTGGCCCAAGTTGTTTTTCTGGTCATATGCAGGCCGTGGCGGCCTATTTTTTAATTATTTTTCATTTTTTTTGTTTTTTGCTTTATTTATTTTCTTTTGTTTCTGAGTATTTTTGTGCTTTATTGAGATTTAATGAGTGAATCTTTCTGTGTTAGGTTATAAAAATTATAAAAATTATAGAAATGAAATGCCGTTGTAACAAGCGAGTTTTCGTCCGAAACCTTGATACTTGGAAAGAGATTGTCCATTTTGTACACGAAGTGCATCCAGTTTTTGTCCTAACCCTCTCAACTTTTTATAAAATGCTATGTGGGTGAAATGCTTATACCATGCCAACTTTCAACCTATTCAGAGTTCATTTGAAGTGCTTTTCAATTTCAGGGTTATTTTGCTGCAACAAATCAGTAAATGCATGAAAAATAGCAAATGAAGTCAGAAAGTGTTGAAAAGTGATGATGTGGCTTTGAATGGTGCATTTTGAACACACAAAAAGTATGGAGTTCAAATATGTTAAACAATGAAATGCCTTTGTTAGAGGCGACCTTTCGTCCGAAACCCTCATACTTCGAAAGAGATTGTCCATCTTGTACATGAAGTGCATCCAGTTTTGGCCGTAACGCTCTCAGCTCTATATAACATGCTATTTGGTTGAAATGATGATACCATTCCAACTTTCAACCTTTTCAGAGTTCATTTGAAGCGCTTTTCAATTTCAGGGTTATTTTGCTGAAAAAAATCAGTAAATGCATGAAAAATAGCAAATGTAGTCAGAAATGGTTGAAAAGTGATGATGTGGCTTTGAATGGTGCATTTTGAACACAAAAAAGTACAGAGTTCAAAAAAGTTAAAAAATGAAATGCCATTGTAATAGGCGACTTTTCGTCCGAACCCTTGATACTTCGCAAGAGATTGTTCATTTTGTACACGAAGTGCATCCAGTTTTTGCCGTAACCCTCTCAACTTTTTATAACATCCTATGTGGGTGAAATGATGACACCATGCCAACTTTCAACCTTTTCAGAGTTCATTTGAAGGGCTTTTCAATTTCAGGGTTATTTTGCTGAAAACCCCAGTAAATGCATGATAAATAGCAAATGAATTGAGAAAGGGTTAAAAAGAGATGATGTGGATTTTAATGGTGAATTTTGAACATAAAAAAAGTATGGATTTAAAATAAGTTAAAAAAATGAAATGCCTTTGTAACGCGCGAGTTTTCGTCCGAAACCTTGATACTTCGAAATAGATTGTCCATTTTGTACACGAAGTGCATCCATTTTTTGCCGTAACCCTCTCAACTTTTTATAACATGTTGTGTGGGTGAAATGAAGATACCGTGACAACTTTCAACCTTTTCAGATGTCATTTGAAGTGTTTTTCAATATCAAGGTTATTTTTTTGAGAAAACCAGTAAATGCATGAAAAATAGCATATGAAGTCAGAAAGGGTTGAAAAGTGATGATGTGGATTTTAATGGTGCATTTTGAACACAAAAAAAGTATGGATTTGAAATAAGTTAAAAAATGAAATGCCTTTGTAACAAGCGAGTTTTCGTCCGAAACCCTCATACTTCGAAAGAGAATGTCCATTTTGTACACGAAGTGCATCCAGTTTTTGCCGTAACCCCTCTCAAATTTTTATAACATGCTATTTGGGTGAAATGATGATACCATGCCAACTTTCAACTTTTTCAGATTTCATTTGAAGTGCTTTTCAATTTCAGGGTTATTTTGCAGAAAAAATCAGTAAGTGCATGAAAAATAGCAAATGACGTCAGAAAGGGTTGAAAAGTGATGATGTGGCTTCGAATGGTGCATTTTGAACACATAAAAAATATGAATTTGAAATAAGTTAAAAAAATGAAATGCCTTTGTAACATGTGAGTTTTCGTCCGAGACCCTCATACTTCGAAAGAAATTTTCAATTTTGTACGCGAGGTGCATCCAATTTTTGTCGTAACCCTCTCAACTTTTTAGCACATGTTATGTGGCTTAAATGATGATACCAAAACAACTTTCAACCTTTTCAGAGTTCATTTGAAGTGCTTTTCAATTTCAGGGTTATTTTGCTGAAACAAATCAGTAAATGCATGAAAAATAGCAAATGAAGTCAGAAAGGGTTGAAATGTGATGACGTGGCTTTGAATGGTGCATTTTGAACACACAAAAAGTAAGGAGTTCAAATATGTTAAAAAATGAAATGCCTTTGTAACAGGCGACTTTTCGTGCGAAACCCTCATACTTCGAAAGAGATTGTCCATTTTGTAGACGAAGTGCATCCCGTTTTTGCTGTACCCCTCTCAACTTTTTATAACATACTATTTGGGTGAAATGATGATACCATGCCAACTTTAAACCTTTTCAGGGTTCATTAGAAGTGCTTTTCAATTTCAGGGTTATTTTTGCTGAAAGAAATCATTAAGGGCATGAAAAATAGGAAATGAAATCGGAAAGGGTTGAAAAGTGATGATGTGGCTTTGAATGGTGCATTTTGAACACACAAAAAGTATGGAATTCGACTAAGTTAAAAAATGAAATGACTTTGTAACAGGTGAATTTTCGTCCGAAACCCTAATACTTCGAAAGAGATTATCCATTTTGTACGCAAAGTGCATCCAATTTTTGTCGTAACCATCTCAACTTTTTAGCACATGCTATGTGGCTGAAATGATGATACAAGGCAAACTTTCAACCTTTTCAGAGTTCATTTCAAGTGCTTATCAATTTCACGGTTATTTTGCTGAAAGAAATTAGTAAATGCATGAAAAATAGCAAATGAAGTCAGAAAGGGTTGAAAAGTGGTGATGTGGATTTGAATGGTGCATTTTGAACACATAAAAAGTATGGAGTTCAGATAAGATAAAAAATGAAATGCCTTTGTAACAGGCGAGTTTTCGTCCGAAACCCTCATACTTCGAAAGAGATTGTCCATTTTGTACACGAAGTGCATCCAGTTTTTGCCATAATCCTCTTAACTTTTTATAACATGCTATTTGGGTGAAATTATGATACCATGCCAATTTCAACCTTTTCAAAGTTCATTTGAAGCGCTTTTCAATTTCGGGGTTATTTTGCTGAAACAAATTAGTAAATGCATGAAAAAGCAAATGAAGTCAGAAAGGGTTGAAAAGTGATGGTGTGGCTTTCAATGGTGCATTTTGAACAGACGAAATGTATGGAGTTCAAATAAGTTTAAAAAATGAAATGCCTTTGTAACAGGCGAGTTTTCGTCCGAAACCCTGATACTTCGAAAGAGATTGTCCATATTGTACACGAAGTGCATCCAGTTTTTGCCGTAAGTCTCTCAACTTTTTATAACATGCTATGTGGGTGAAATGTTGATACCACACCAACTTTCAACCTTTTCAGAGGTCATTTGAAGTGCTTTTAAATTTCAGGGTTATTTTGCAGAAAAAAATCAGTAAGTGCATGAAAAATTGCAAATGAAGTCAGAAAGGCTTGAAAAGTGATGATGTGGCTTTGAATGGTGCATTTTGAACACACAAAATGAATGGATTTTAAATAAGTTAAAAAAATGAAATGACTTTGTAACAGGCGAGTTTTCGTCAGAAACCCTGATACTTCGAAAGAGATTGTCCATTTTGTACGCGAAGTGCATCCAATTTTTGTTGGAACCCTCTCAACTTTTTAGCACATGCTATGTGGCCTAAATGATGATACCAAGACAAGTTTCAACCTTTTCAGAGTTCATTTGAAGTGCTTTCCAATTTCAGGATTATTTTGCTGAAACAAATCAGTAAATGCATGAAAAATAGCAAATGAAGTCAGAGAGGGTCGAAAAGTGATGATGTGGGTTTGAATGGTGCATTTTGAAACCGCAAAAAGTATGGATTTGAATTAAGTTTAAAAGATGAAATGCCTTTGTAACAGGCGAGTTTTCGTCCAAAACCTTGATACTTTGAAAGAGATTGTCCATTTTGTACACGAAGGGCACCCAGTTTTTGCCGTAACCCTCTCAACTTTTTATAACATTCTATGTGGGTGAAATGATGATACCATGCCAACTTTCAACCTTTTCAGAGTTCATATGAAGTGCTTTTTAGTTTCAGGGTTATTTTGCAGAAAAAATCAATAAATGCATGAAAAAAAGCAAATGAAGTCAGAAAGGGTTGAAAAGTGATGATGTGGCTTTGAATGGTGCATTTTGAACACAAAAAATTATGGAGTTCAAATAAGTTTGAAAAAATGAAATGCCTTTGTAACATGCGAGTTTTCGTCCAAAACCCTGATACTTCGAAAGAGATTGTCCATTTTGTAGACGAAGTGCATTCCGTTTTTGCCGTACCCCTCTCAACTTTTTATAACATACTATGTGGGTGAAATGATGATACCATGCCAACTTTAAACCTTTTTAGGGTTCATTTGAAGTGCTTTTCAATTTCAGGGTTATTTTTGCTGAAAAAAATTCAATAAGGGCATGAAAAATAGCAAATGATGTCAGAAAGGATTGAAAAGTGATGATATGGCTTTGAATGGTGCATTGTGAACACACAAAAAGTATGGAGTTCGAATAAGTTAAAAAATGAAATGACTTTGTAACATGCGAATTTTCGTCCGAAACCCTGATACTTCGAAAAAGATTGTCCATGTTGTACGCGAAGTGCATCCAATTTTTCTCATAACCATCTTAACTCTTTAGCACATGCTATGTGGCTGAAATGATGATACCAAGCCAACTTTCAACCTTTTGAGATTTCATTTCAAGTGCTTTTCAATTTCACAATTATTTTGCGGAAACAAATCAATAAATGCATGAAAAATAGCAAATGAAGTCAGAAAGGGTTGAAAAGTGATGATGTGGCTTTCAATGGTGCATTTTGAACACCGAAAAGTATGGAGTTCAAATAAGTTTAAAAAATGAAATGCCTTTGCAACAGGCGAGTTTTCGTCCGAAACCCTGATACTTCGAAAGAGATTGTCCATTTTGTACACGAAGTGCATCCAGTTTTTGCCGTAACCCTCTCAACTTTTTATAACATGCTATGTGGGTGAAATGTTGATACCATGCCAACTTTCAACCTTTTCAGAGTTCATTTGAAGTGCTTTTCAATTTCAGGGTTATTTTGCGAAAAAAAATCAGTAAGTGCATGAAAAATAGCAAATGAAGTCAGAAAGGCTTGAAAAGTGATGATGTGGCTTTGAATGGTGGATTTTGAACACACAAAATGTATGGATTTTAAATAAGTTAAAAAAATGAAATGACTTTCTAACAGGCGAGTTTTCGTCAGAAACCCTGATACTTCGAAAGAGATTGTCCATTTTGTACGCGAAGTGCATCCAATTTTTGTCGGAACGCTCTCAACTTTTTAGCACATGCTATGTGGCCTAAGTGATGATACCAAGACAACTTTCAACCTTTTCAGAGTTCATTTGAAGTGCTTTCCAATTTCAGGATTATTTTGCTGAAACAAATCAGTAAATGCATGAAAAATAGCAAATGAAGTCAGAAAGGGTCGAAAAGTGATGATGTGGGTTTGAATGGTGCATTTTGAAACCGCAAAAAGTATGGATTTGAATTAAGTTTAAAAGATGAAATGCCTTTGTAACAGGCGAGTTTTCGTCCAAAACCTTGATACTTTGAAAGAGATTGTCCATTTTGTACACGAAGGGCACCCAGTTTTTGCCGTAACCCTCTCAACATTTTATAACATTCTATGTGGGTGAAATGATGATACCATGCCAACTTTCAACCTTTTCGGAGTTCATTTGAAGTGCTTTTCAGTTTCAGGGTTATTTTGCAGAAAAAATCAATAAATGCATGAAAAAAAGCAAATGAAGTCAGAAAGGGTTGAAAAGTGATGATGTGGCTTTGAATGGTGCATTTTGAACACAAAAAAATTATGGAGTTCAAATAAGTTTGAGAAAATGAAATGCCTTTGTAACATGCGAGTTTTCGTCCAAAACCCTGATACTTCGAAAGAGATTGTCCATTTTGTAGAGGAAGTGCATTCAGTTTTGGCCGTACCCCTCTCAAATTTTTATAACATACTATGTGGGTGAAATGATGGTACCATGCCAACTTTAAACCTTTTCAGGGTTCATTTGAAGTGCTTTTCAATTTCAAGGTTATTTTTGCTGAAAAAAATTCAATAAGGGCATGAAAAATAGCAAATGAAGTCAGAAAGGATTGAAAAGTGATGATATGGCTTTGAATGGTGCATTGTGAACACACAAAAAGTATGGAGTTCGAATAAGTTAAAAAATGAAACGACTTTGTAACAGGCGAATTTTCGTCCGAAACCCTGATACTTCGAAAAAGATTGTCCATTTTGTACGCGAAGTGCATCCAATTTTTCTCATAACCATCTTAACTTTTTAGCACATGCTATGTGGCTGAAATGATGATACCAAGCCAACTTTCAACCTTTTGAGAGTTCATTTCAAGTGCTTTTCAATTTCACGGTTATTTTGCGGAAACAAATCAGTAAATGCACGAAAAATAGCAAATGAAGTCAGAAAGGGTTGAAAAGTGATGATGTGGCTTTCAATGGTGCATTTTGAACACACGAAAAGTATGGAGTTCACATAAGTTTAAAAAATGAGATGCCTTTGTAACAGGCGAGTTTTCGTCCAAAACCCTAATACTTCGAAAGAGATCGTCCATTTTGTACACGAAGTGCATCCAGTTTTTGTCGTAACCCTCTGAACTTTTTATAACATGCTATGTGGGTGAAATGTTGATACCATGCCAACTTTCAACCTTTTCAGAGTTCATTTGAAGTGCTTTTCAATTTCAGGGTTATTTTGCGGAAAAAAATCAGTAAGTGCATGAAAAATTGCAAATGAAGTCAGAAAGGCTTGAAAAGTGATGATGTGGCTTTGAATGGTGCATTTTGAACACACAAAATGTATGGATTTTAAATAATTTAAAAAATGAAATGACTTTCTAACAGGCGAGTTTTCGTCAGAAACCCTGATACTTTGAAAGAGATTGTCCATTTTGTACGCGAAGTGCATCCAATTTTTGTCGGAACGCTCTCAACTTTTTAGCGCATGCTATGTGGCCTAAATGATGATACCAAGACAACTTTCAACCTTTTCAGAGTTCATTTGAAGTGCTTTCTAATTTCAGGATCATTTTGCTCAAACAAATCAGTAAGTGCATTAAAAATAGCAAATGAAGTCAGAAAGGGTCGAAAAGTGATAATGTGGGTTTGAATGGTGCACTTTGAAACCGCAAAAAGTATGGATTTGAATTAAGTTTAAAAGATGAAATGCCTTTGTAACAGGCGAGTTTTCGTCCAAAACCTTGATACTTTGAAAGAGATTGTCCATTTTGTACACAAAGTGCACCCAGTTTTTGCCTTAACCCTCTCAGCTTTTTATAACATTCTATGTGGGTGAAATGATGATACCATGCCAACTTCCAACCTTTTCAGAGTTCATTTGAAGTGCTTTTCAGTTTCAGGGTTATTTTGCAGAAAAAAATCAGTAAATGCATGAAAAAAAGCAAATGAAGTCAGAAAGGATTGAAAAGTGATTATGTGACTTTTAATGGTGCATTTTGAACACCCAAAAATTATGGAGTTCAAATAAGTTTGAAAAAATGAAATGCCTTTGTAACATGCGAGTTTTCGTCCAAAACCCTGATACTTCAAAAGAGATTGTCCATTTTGTAGACGAAGTGCATTCAGTTTTTGCCGTACCCCTCTCAACATTTTATAACATACTATGTGGGTGAAATGATGATACCATGCCAACTTTAAACCTTTTCAGGGTTCATTTGAAGTGCTTTTGAAATTCAGGGTTATTTTTGCTGAAAAAATCAATAAGGGCATGAAAAATAGCAAATGAAGTCAGAAAGGATTGAAAAGTGATGATATGGCTTTGAATGGTGCATTGTGAACACACAAAAAGTATGGAGTTCGAATAAGTTAAAAAATTAAACGAGTTTGTAACAGCCGAATTTTCGTGCGAAACCCTGATACTTCGAAAAAGATTGTCCATTTTGTACGCGAAGTGCATCCAATTTTTCTCATAACCATCTTAACTTTTTAGCACATGCTATGTGGCTGAAATGATGAAACCAAGCCAACTTTCAACCTTTTCAGAGTTCATTTCAAGTGCTTTTCAATTTCACGGTTATTTTGCGGAAACAAATCAGTAAATGCATGAAAAATAGCAAATGAAGTCAGAAAGGGTTGAAAAGTGACGATCTGGATTTGTATGGTGCATTTTGAACACACAAAATGTATGGAGTTCAAATAAGTTAACAAAATGAAATGCATTTGTAACAGGCGAGTTTTCGTCCGAAACCCTTATACTTCGAAAGAGATTGTCCATTTTGTACACGAAGTGCATCCAGTTTTTGTCGTAACCCTCTTAACTTTTTATAACATGCTATTTGGGTGAAATTATGATACCATGCCAACTTTCAACCTTTTCAGAGTTCATTTGAAGCACTTTTCAATTTCAGGGTTATTTTGCTGAAACAAATTAGTAAATGCATGAAAAAAGCAAATGAAGTCAGAAAGGGTTGAAAAGTTATGATGTGGCTTTGAATGGTGCATTTTCAACACACAAAAAGTATGGATTTCAAATAAGTTAAAAAATGAAATGCCTTTGTAAGAGGCGAGTTTTCGTCCGAAACCCTGATACTTCGAAAGAGATTGTCCATTTTGTACACGAAGTGCATCCAGTTTTTGCCGTAACCCTCTCCACTTTTTATAACATGCTATGTGGGTGAAATGATGATACTTCGAAAAATTCTTGAGTTCAAATATGTTAAATAAATTGAAATCCTTTTGGAACATACGTGTTTTCGTCTGATAAAAGTTATATTATTAAACTTGATATTATATAAAATTTATGCAACTAAATTATCAAAGTTTTTTAAAAACTTTAATAGAAAAAACAATATTCAACCTAAATTCAAAGTGAAAATAACATAAAAAATAGGAAAAGTGAAAATAGATGCGCTTATAGAGAAAATTCAACCTAAATTCAAAGTGCTAATTAGGCCTAAGTAGCATTTTTAATTTAGGTCAAATTTCCTGTATAAGGGCATCTATTTTCAATTTTAGAAGAGTTCAGCGTAACAGCCGTAGCGGGGCTTATAAACAGGTCCGGGCAACCTTCACTTGGCAAGGTGGTGTTGGAAATATGCCCTAGAGGCAATATATAAAGTGCTTATTATTATATTTCCTTGTTCATGATAATTGTTTATTATCCATGCTATAATTGCATTGATTGGAAACACATTGCATGTGTGGGTGAATAGACAACACTATGTCCCTAGTATGCCTCTAGTGAACTAGCTCGTTGATCAAAGATGGTCAGGGTTTCCTAGCCATTGACATGTGATGTCATTTGATAACAGGATCACATCATTAGGAGAATGATGTGATGGACAAGACCCAAACTACAAACGTAGCATATGATCGTGTCAGTTTATTGCTACTGTTTTCTGCATGTGAAGGTATATGTTCCTATGACCATTAGATCATGCAACTCACGGATATCGGAGGAGTAACTTGTGTGTATCAAACGTCGCAATGTAATTGGGTGACTATAAAGGTGCTCTACAGGTATTTCCGATGATGTCTGTTGAGTTGGCATGGATCGAGACTGGGATTTGTTACTCCGTGTGACGGAGAGGTATCTCGGGGCCCACTCGGTAATACAACATCACAATAAGCCTTGCAAGCAATGTGACTAATTGTTAGTTGTGGGATCTTGTATTACGGAACGAGTAAAGAGACTTGCCGGTAACGATATTGAACTAGGTATGGAGATACCGACGATCGAATCTCGGGCAAGTAACATACCGAAGAACAAAGTGAACGTGTTATACGGGATTAACTGAATCCTTGACATAGAGGTTCGACCGATAGATCTTCGTAGAATATGTAGGAACCAATGTGGACGTCAAGGTCCCGCCATTGGTTATTGTCCGTAGAGGTGTCTCGGTCATGTCTACATAGTTCTCGAACCCGCAGGGTCTGCACACTTAAGGTTCGGTGACGTTTCGGTAGTTTAGAGTTATGTATGGTGGTGACCGAAGTTTGTTCGGAGTCCCGGATGAGATCCCGAACGTCACGAGGAGCTCCGGAATGGTCGAGAGGTAAAGATTCATATATAGGAAGTCCCAGTTTGGTCGCCGGAAAAGTTTCGGACTCATCGGTAGTGTACCGGGAGTGCCGGTAGTGTACCGGGGGACCCCCGGGAGGGGTATTTCGAACCCAAGAACTCCATGGGCTGTGGGAGACTAATTACCAGCCCTTAGTGGGCTGGGAGAACAGCCACAAAAGCCCATGGCACAGGGAGAAGAAATCCAAAAGGAAAAAGGCAAAAATCAGCCAATAGGAGGCAATCCTACTCCAACTAGGATTGAAGGGGGAATAGGATTCCGCCCCCCCCCTTGGCCGGCCGACTCCCCTAGGGGGTTTTGGTGCGCCAGCCCCTCTCCCCCTCCTCTCCTATTATATATACTAGTGGATTGGGTGGTTATTGGACACAACTTATGGCCACGTGCTACCCGATTCACCGATGCTTCTCTAGATCGGATTTCTGCACAGCTTAGGCGAAGCCCTGCCGGAATTGCTCCACCACCACCATCACCGGAGCGCCGTCACGCTGCCGGTGAAATCTCTCTCCTCTCCACCTCGTCTTGATGGATCAAGATGGTGGAGATCATCATCAAGCTGCACGTGTGCTGAACGCGGAGGTGCCGTCCGTTCGGTACTAAATCGGAAGGATCGTGATTAAGGCCACGGGACGTTCGTGATCGGATCGCGGGACGGATCGTGATGAGATCGCAGGATGGTTCGTGATTGGTTCACAGGACGGTGCGTGATTAGATCGCGGGACGCTCGGCAATTTGGATCGCGAAGAAGTTCGACTACAACAACCGCGTTTCTTAACGCTTCCCGCTTAGCGATCTACAAGGGTATCTAGATCGACTCTCCCTCTCGTAGATGCTCATCACCATGGATAGGTTTGCGTGTGCGTAGGAAATTTTTTGTTTCCCATGCGACGTTCCCCAATAGGTGGGACTAAACTCCCACCACACCATTGTGCAAGGCCATTGGTCCCGGTTGGTGGCTCCAACCGAGACTAAAGGTTAGCCTATAGTCGCGGTTGGAGCCAGCAACCGGGACTAAAGGTTCCCGTGGGGCCCCTGGCTGACGCCAGCCTTCCACCACACCTTTAGTGCCGGTTGGAGATACCAACCGGGACTAAAGGTCCGTAACGAACTGACACTAATGATCCCCGTCATGAACCGACACTAATGCTCACATTAGTGCCGGTTCAAAAGCCAACCGGGACTAATGATGAAGACAAAAGGTCCGATTTCTACTAGTGAAAGTAGGGGAACTAAAAAGATCATCTTCATACAACATTGCATCCCCAAGCTTGGGATAAACATTATTTTCAGCAAATATATTCTCAAACATGTCTTTTTCATCAAACATAGCATCCCCAAGCTTGTGGGTTTGCATATCATTATCATAATCATTATCATCATAATTTTCCAAGTTGGTGCCAAAAGGAGTATCATTATCTTTCCAGTCATCCTCATCGCAAGAAGTAGTAGGCATAAAAATTAATCATCAAGTGAATCATCGTCCACACTACTTCCGGATTCATTCTCAACGATTATAGGAGAAACATTATTTGGTAGAGATACCCTTTTATCTCTAATTTTCCTTCTTTCTTCTTCTTCACCCTGGTATGTGTGGGTTTAAGTAATTTATCCATACTTCTTATTGATGAGATGGGAAGCTCCACCTTGAAACCTGGCTCATTATGAGAAACAAAAGGAGGGTATTGGGAGACCTTTAACCTTTCATTAGTATGTGTGGGTTTTCCCGTCTTTCTGTAGTTTTCAATATAAGCATTCCCCTTGCAATTTACTATGCAAAACATACAGATTTCTTGTAGATTATTTTCTTTCTCATCAACGATAAGGAATATATCAAACCAGTCATTTTTATGTGAGAATTCTTCACACCCCAAAAATAAACAAAGTTCATTATAGAGTTCACCTCATATCAAATTATCACAATATTTCGAAATAGTGCAATCATAAAAACGCATGCATTGGAAATTAAGATGACCAACCCTATTAAAAGTTCACAAGTAATATGATGAACAAAGCATACTGGCAAGTTCATCTCTCATTTAGTCCACCAATTAGTTTGATCACACTTATGGTTCTTACAAAATATATCATCCCTATATGGCATGTCTTCACAAATTTTATCCACTCCACAAAAATTAACATGCTTATAGGAATATTTTTATCATCATTAGCATCATGGATATTTAGATAATTCATACTAAAAATATTACTATGATGCTCACTATTCAAGGAGTTCACACTAAGCATTATTATAAATTCTTCCTCTAACAGTTGAGCACAATTTTACAAACCATCCTTTTCATGAAAGACATTAAAAAGGCGAAGCAATTGAGGCAACCAGAACTCCATTTTTTTGTAGTTTTCTTTTATAAAACCAAACTAGTGAAAAACAAGAAACTAACTTATTTAATTGCAAGATCTAAAGATATATGATGTCTACTATGCACATCTATTCTTGTAGACTATGTTGGGCCTCCAAGCGTAGAGTTTTGTAGGACAGTAGCGAGTTTCCCTCAAGTGGATGACCTATCCGTGGGAGGTGTAGGATGAAGATGGTCTCTCTCAAACAACCCTACAATCAAATACAAGTAATCTCTTGTCCCCAACACACCCAATACAATGGCAAATTGTAAAGGTGCACTAGTTCGGCGAAGAGATGGTGATACAAGTGTAGTAATCATAGTAGATATTGCTTTTTCTAATAGTAACAATAAAAAACAGAAAGGTAGCAAGTAACAAAAGTGAGCACAAACAGTATTTCAATGCTTGAAAACAAGGCCTAGGGTTCGTACTTTCGCTAGTGAAATCTTACAACAATGCTAATATAATTGGATCACATAACCATCCCTCAACGTACAACGAAGAATCACTCCAATGTTCTTATCTAGTGGAGAAGATAAGAAGAATTTGTTTGTAGGGTTCGAAACCACCTTAAGGTTATCCTTTTCGATCAATCTATCCAAGAGTTCGTACTAAGAAAACCAAGTTATCCTATCCAATCGATCTATCAAGAGTTCATACTAAAATCAACAACTTATCCTTTCCGATGGATCTATCAAGAGTTCATACCAACATAACCAAGTTATCCTTTCCGATCAATCTATCTAAGAGTTCGTACTAGAGTAACACCATATGATATGCATCAACCAACTCCAATGTCACCTAGATACTCCAATGTCACCACAAGTATCCGTGAGTTAATTATACGATACACATCAAACAATTTGAGATTCATAATACTCAATCCAGCACAAAGAACCTCAAAGAGTACCCCCAAAATTTCTATCGGAGAACATGGTATGAAAACATGCAATCAACCCCTATGCATAGATCCGCAAGGTCACGAAATCCACAATCTGATGTCATAACATATATCAAGTGAATCACTTGAATACCCCAATGTCACCATGGGTATCCGCATGCAAGATATACATCAAGTGCTCTCAAATCCATAAAATTATTCAATCCAACATAATTAAATCTCAAAGGGAAAACTCAACTCATCACAACAAGATAGAGAGGCGAAAACACCATGTGAGCCAACTATATTAACAAATCCCGTGATACATCAAGATCGTGCCATCTCAAGAATACGAGAGAGGGAGAGAGATAGAGATATTGAACACATAGCTACTTGTACAATCCGTCAGCCCCGAGGGTGGACTACTCCCTCCTCATCATGTCATCCGCCGGGATGATGTCGATGGCCACCGGAGATGATCTACCCTCTTCGGTAGGGTACTGGAACGCCTCCAGATTAGTTTTTCGTCGATACATACAGTTCCGGCAGCAAAACGAGGAGTGTAGGGTTATTTGTTATGGTTTTTGTACTTATAGGAATTTTTGGCGTTGGTTTCACGTGTAGGTGGGACACGAGGTGAGGAACATACACTAGGGCACACCAGGGGGCTGGCGTGCCCTGGTGGGTAGTGCCCACCTCGTGGCTCTTCTGTCCCTCCCACAAAGCGTCTAGTGCCTCTCTTGTTCCAAAAAAAAATCTTCAAAAAGTTTCGGGCCATTCCGAGAATTTCATTTTCTACACACAAAAAACAACACCACGGTAGTTCTGCCAAAAACAGCATCAGTCCGGGTTAGTTCTAAATAAATCATATAAAGTGCATCAAAACCATATAAAAGTATTGTAAACATAGGTGGATATGGCATGAATACTTCAGAAATTATCGAGACGTTGGAGACGTATCAGCATCCCCAAGCTTAATTCCTACTCGTGCTCGAGTGGGTAAATGATAAAAGAAATAATTTATGAACTGTGAATGCTAGCATAGTGCATAAGTCTGATCAATGATAATTTGAACCACTTTTCCTAGCATCATAACAACAACTCTTTCTCATAAAACTTGTCATAATAAACTAGCAACCAATTCACGTGTTACGGTTCAAACAATCCATTCTCTTGAAACTTAACAACCTATGTTCTTAGTCACCAAACAATTGCAATTCAAATTATTCTCAACAAAGTCTAAGTAAGTGCTCCACATACTCAATCATCATATAGCCTTCTATGATTGCTAGTACTCAAGCATATTTTTAGAACAAATGGCATCCGTCGAACACATAGAAAGATAGGGGCTTAATGTTTCGCCTCCCAACTCATTTATCATAGTTGTCAACAATAATAAGTCATGACCAAATATGTTTGACTGGCCATATGTGCCTAGATATTTCCCCACCATGTGATGCTTGCCAACTAATATATTGAGGATGGAATAAGAAAGCATACTATTGACTCTTGCATAAAAGTAAATATTGAAAGGTAAAAGATAGACCCTTCGCAAAGGGAAGTAGAGGTTGTGATGCGCTTTTTGGTTTTGTATGCACAATCCCTTAATGCAAAAGAACGTCATGATATATTTCCCCTTATGATAGCAACCTTTATTATGCAGTATGTCGCTTTTATTACTTTGCCATCACAAGTTCATACAATGCTCAATTTTCTCTTACACTAATTGATCAAACACATTTAGAAGCTATTTTTTTTGCCTTTTTGCACCGATGAAAACTTACTTGAAGGATCTTATTCAATCCATAGGTAGGTATGGTGGACACTCATGGAAAGAAACTGGGTTTAAGGGTTTTTGGATGCACAAGTAGTATCTCTACTTAGTACGAATTTTTGGCTAGAAAAAGATCCTAAGCAAACACCACATGTTGGAGGATCCATAACAATATAAATTATATGCAAATATACACAACCATAACTCATTATGTTGTCTTCCATGTCTAACTTTAACTAATTTTCTCAAGTTTGAAAATAATTAATGGGTATTCAAAATCATAAAAGATGTCCAAGATAATATATTTGTATGTGAAAGTACTCTTCCTTATACTTATCATTCACGAATTGCTTGTATGACCAATATTGTGATTGTCAAGATTCAAAAGATTTCACTTTCTAAACTAGATGTGAAGCTACTACTAAGAATAAAGAACATTGATAATTTCATATTTACGATATTTCATTGATTCACAATTTACTCATAGGATATAAGTGAAGATCAATGAGTACTTAAATAATTAAGTAGCTATATGAGGGATCTCTATCTCAATAAATATTTGAAGATCTAGGTATTTTATTAAACATCAAGCAAAACAAATAATGACACTCCAAGAATAGCACATATTATGTGGACGAATAAAAAATTAGGCTCAACATAGGCTAACCGATAGTTGACGAAGAGAGATGGGATGCATAGCATCACCAAGCTTGGATGCTTGATACTTATTGAAATATTTACTTGGGATGCCATGGGAATCCCCAAGCTTGATCTTTTGTATCTTGTTCAATCCTCTCATATCATGGTTTCACCTATTCTTAAAAGCTTCATCCATACAAAACTCGAAAAGAACTCGCGAGATAGGTTAGTACACATAAAAACGAATCAACACTTCATGTACTACCAAGACAAGTTGCACAATAATTTTCCAACATCATCTACTTTTTAATCTTTTTGCCACAATTTATATCTACCAATATAGGCTACGGAAACTATAGGATAAGTAGATAACAAACTATGGCAGCTACTTGTCCAAACAGAACAGTCTATAGCAATCTATTAAATTAGTGTACTTATGTAATTCAAAAAATTCTGAAATTTAGGGAGTGCTACTGTATTTATATGAAAACACTGTGTTAAAATTCAAGAAGCTTTCCACGTTCTAGTAAAATATAAAAATTAAAACACTACAGGAAAAGTTTCTGCTTTTACACAACACACATCAAATATATAACTCAAGCATCCTAAGAGGCAATTCTTGGAAATTTTTATTGAAAAACAAGATTATAAATATCATTTAACAGAGAACAAAAAATTATAATGACATTCCAAGCAAAATACATAATATGTGATGAATAAAAATATAGCTCCAAGTAAGATGTACTGATAATGTTGGAAACAAAAGAGGGGATTCCTTTCGAGACATCCCCAAGCTTAGACGCTTGAGTATTCCTTGGATATTATCTTGGGGTTGCCTTGGTAATCCCCAAGCTTAGGTCCTTTCTGCTGCTTATTCACCTCGTATCGGTATCTCAACCAAAACATGAAAACTTCAACCACACAAAACTTAATGGAACTTCATGAGATAAATTAGTATAGTGAATATAGATCATTCACTTAGGTACTGTTACAACAAGATTAATAACTATTCTCACATAATACCTGTTGTATTCCATCATTCCCACAATTTATATCACCAACTATAATCTATGGAAACACTTGAAACAAGCAAACTATGCATGAAAAACAGAATCTATCAAAAACAGAACAGTCTGTGAAAATCTGAATGATCACCGTACTTCTATGACTCCCAAAATTCTGAAACATTAGGAAAAATCATATAATTTGTTCATAAATTTTTTGTAAAAATTTCATACTTTTTGACACTCCAATTAAATCAGATAATTCATATACTGGACGCAGAACTTTCTATTTTTGCATAGAATCAAACAAACAAGTTTCCACAGTATCCCAAAGGCTTTACTTGGCACTTTATTGAAATAAAAGACACAAAACATGATTACTACAGTAGCTTAATCATGTGAACATATAAATACAGAAAGTAGAATAGCTGGGTTGTCTCCCCACAAGCACTTTTCTTTATTGCCTTTTAGCTAGGCATGATGATTTCAACGATGCTCACATAAAAGTAAAGAATTGAAACACAATGGGAGCATCATGAAGCATATGTCAAGCACATTTAAGTCTAACCCACTTTCTATGCATAGGGATTTTGTGATCTAACAATTTATGGGACCAAGAATCAACTAGCATAGGAAGGCAAAACAAGCATATGTTCAAAAATTTGAACACATGGGGAGGAAACTTGATATTATTGCAATTCCTACAAGCATAAGTTCCTCCGTCATAATAGTTTTCAGTAGCATCATGAAGGAATTCAACAATATAACTATCACAAACAGAATTCTTTTCATGATGCACAATCATAGAATTTTTTTCACTCTCCACATAAGCAAAATTCTTCTCATTAATAATAGTGGGAGAAAACACAACGAAATAACTATCATGAGACACTTGATTGACATACCCACATTCAATACAAAAATCATGATAACAAGTTTCATTGTTGTCATTAATCTCTCTAGCATACATGTTATCACAATAGTTATCATAGATAGGAGGCATGCCATCATCATAATAGTTTTGCTCGTCAAAACTTGGGGGACTAAAAATATCAACTTCATCAAACATAGCATCCCCAAGCTTGTGGCTTTGCATATCATTAGCATCATGGACATTCAAAAAATTCATACTAATAATATTTGTATCATGCTCATCATTCAAGGAATTTTCATTAAGTATTTTCAGAAATCCTTCCTCTACCAATTTAGCAAAAAAATCCGAGCCATCATTTTCACGAAAGACATTAAAGAGACGAAACAACTGATGCAACCTAAACTCCATTTTTTGTAGTTTATTTTATAAAACCAAACTAGTGAATAAAACAAAAACTGAAAGACTTTATTGCAAGATCTAAAGATGTACGTTCAAGCACTCACCTCCTCGGCAACGGCGCCAGAAAAGAGCTTGATGTCAACTACGCAACTTTATTCTTGTAGACTATGTTGGGCCTCCAAGCGCAGAGTTTTGTAGGACAGTAGCAATTATCCCTCAAGTGGATGACCTCAGGTTTATCAATCCGTGGGAGGTGTAGGATGAAGATGGCCTCTATCAAATAACCATGCAGTCAAATACAAGAAATCTGTTGCGTCCCCAGCACACCCAATACAATGGAAAATCGTATAGTTTACTAGATTGCCAAACAGATGGTGATACAATTGTAGTAATGATCATAGATATTTTTTTACAATAAAAATAAAAAACAGCAAGGTATCAAGTAATAAAAGTAAGCACAAGCGGTATTTCAATGCTTGAAAACAAGGCATAGGGTCCGTACTTCGCTAGTGCAATCTCTCAACAACGCTAATACAATTGGTCACATAACCATCCCTCAACATACGACAAAGAATCACTCCAAAGTTCTTATCTAGCGGAGAAAATAAGAAGAAATTGTTTGTAGGGTACGAAACCACCTTAAAGTTATCCTTTCCGATCGATCTAGCAAAGAGTTCGTACTAAAATATCCACGTTATCCTTCCCGATCGATCTTTCTAGAGTTCATACTAAAATAAACAATTTATCCTTTCTGATCGATCTATCAAGAGTTCGTACTAACATAACCAAGTTATCCTTTCTGATCGATCTATCTAAGAGTTTGTACTAGAATAACATCATATAATCCGCATCAACCAATTCTAATGTCACCTAGATACTCCAATGTCACCACAAGTATCCATGAGTTAAAAATACGATACGCATCAAACAATTTCAGATTCATAATGCTCAATCCAACACAGAGAACCTCAAAGAGTGCCCCAAGATTTCTATCGGAGAACATGGTATGAAAACATGCAACCAACCCCTATGCATAGATCCCGAAGGTCACGGAATCCGCAAGTTGACGCCATAACATATATCAAGTGAATCACTTGAATACCCCAATGTCACTATGGGTATCCGCATGTAAGACATAGATCAAGTGCTCTCAAATCCATAAAAATATTCAGTCCAACATAACGAAATCTCAAAGGGAAAACTCAACTCATCACAAAAACATAGAGAGGGGAAAACACTATGTGATCCAACTATATTAACCAAGCCCGTGACACATAAAGATTGTGCCATCTCAAGAACACGAGAGAGAGAGAGAGAGAGAGTGATTGAACACATAGCTACTGGTACAAACCGTTAGCCCCGGGGGTGGACTACTCCTTCCTCATAATGGCCTCCGCCGGAGTGATGAAGATGGCCATCAGAGATGATCTACCCTCTCTCGCAGGTGTCGGCATACGACACCTATGGGATCGTGTGGATCCCTTTACGGTTCGACAAGGGGAAGGCATGTACAAAGAGCAGATCCAACAAGCAACGAGAGGGACTTTTACCCAGGTTCGGGCCACTAAGAAGTGTAAAACTCTAATCCTGCTTTAGTGTATTGGAGTCTTTGAGCTTTGGCTCTAGGAGCGCTATGTGATGAACATTACACAGCCGCTACGCATGAGTCTAGAACCGAAGGTCCTCCTCTATATAGCTATGCCTTGGGCCTCCTTTTATATGTCAAAGGGGTCACCAACAGTGGCGCACAGTACATACAGGAGGTGTACGGTTGCTACATTATTATCATACCTAATACTGACGGCATAGGAAAAATGCATTAAATGCTTTGTTTAGCTGTCCCTAACTTTCTTGGGGATGGAAAAAGAGGTCGTTCCATCAGCACCGCTTAACCCCATCATCGTTAGTGCCTTGACACGTACTCAGGAGGATAAGGCATGTCTGACAGGCCGGTCACTACGCTGGAGTGGTGACATGCTGGCGAGGTCTTGCCGGGTGCGGGTCCTGTCGGCTCTCCGCAAGCCATCCCGACAAGATCTTGCCGGGTTCCCATCTTTTGGTCTTCTGTCTTCTGATTATTTACTTGAATGTCTTCTTGACATTCTTGCACTTGCATTTAGCTATCCCCCGGCAGGCCTTGCCGCTGGTCTGTGGCTACAACCGTCCGTGCACAAGTATGGGGTAGTAACAGACCCAAACTTTAGTACATCGACAGGAGCCCCGGGCCTAGGCCATACACGGGTGTGAGGCATTGTTGTGCTAGGCCCAAATGGTGCACGGGCACACATGGTAGGAGACAATAGTTGTAATCATTCGGCTTACTGCGCCCCTCCCCACGACGCATGCTGAGTGCGCCACGTGGGATATGTGCGCGAAGAGGCCGTAACTGCACGCGCTTGGAAAAGCTTTTCACATTGACTAGTAAAGAGGCAGCCTTGCACCTTCCCCATAAGAAGGAGTCCATAGAGGCGCTTGCTCATTTACTTCCTGTCCTTTCCAATCTGGAAACCACCGCCGTCTCCTTCCTCGATCCTAAAACAGAGCCTCTCCCACTCATCCTCCGCCTCCACGCCTTATCCATCCTTAGCCTCTGCTCCCATAGCCACCATGCCGCCCAAGGCGAGCAGGAGCAAGGAGGTGAAAGCCACCATCACGCAGAGCGAGCTGGCGAAGATGCGGAGGGAGCACGTCGTCTTCACTTTGGCGCTCTATGCAAGCGCCTTGAAGGAGTGGGTGAGGGAGACGAAGGCTCATCCTGCTACACGCGTGAGTTCATGTTCCACCAAGGGTGGCCTAGATAAATTCCCCTTCTTTGCCTATTACTTTTACTGCAGGCTCTGTTCCCCGTTTTCTGATTTGTTCAATGACATCATGTACACATACGGCTTCCATCTCTTGGATTTTATGCCGAATGTCGTGACATGCATGTTAGTCTTTGCCCATCTCTGTGAAAACATCTCCGGAGTAGTCCCCAACATAGCCCTCTTCCGCCACTATTTCATTCCCCGCATTCAAAAGGGAGAGGCCCTTTCTGGTTCTATCACCTGGATCCCAAGGTCATGGAACAAGGAGATATACCCAGATGGGGTCTTCCGTGAGAAGTGGGAAGAATGGTGGGCCAAGTGGTGCTTGATTCAAGAGAAAGATCCTTAGCCCTTCTGTTAGCCTCAACAAACAAAGATGGTGCACGGCAATGACTGGAGCGCCCTCGATCTTCAATATGAGAAGCTCGTGATTACAATTACCAGGATTCACCGCCTTAAAGTTGTCGGGCTCACAATAGAGATGATTGGCGCTAATTTACTTCGCTGGTGCATCGCCCCTCTGTAGAACAAAGGGAGACCAGACTATGAGTTTCGGAATGAAGCAGACATCATGAGGCTGCATCCTGGCTTGAATAACAACTTGGCGGTCGTATAGCACGCAACTCTTTGCCACAAACTATTCAGGCTTGATGCGAGGTACGAGCTGCCGGCTGGCGTAATCCCTCTGTGCAACAATTCTGCCTTGGCCTCAATCATCGCCATGATGCCGGTGTGTAATGCTTGCGGCCTTGAAGGAACTTGGGAAGATCCATCCACAGAGCAGGCAGAAGAGTTCTTTGACAACTTGTCGGAGAGGGACATTCGGGAAGAAACGAACCTCATCCGCCCCACCACTTAAGAAGAAGTAGCGTACATCGCCAGCAGGATGGAAGAGGCAAATCTTGCCGCGAAGGCCAGCAGTGCTTGCTTCATGGAAGGGGAAGCCAGCGAAGAAGTGATGTCAGAGGGAAAACTTGCCGGGCAGGGCGATGTTGCTGGAGAGCAAAGCGGCACCGCTGCCGGAGGTCCTTCTGCCAATGATACAGCCGAGGGGCGGTTGCACGAGGAGCCTCCAGCTCCCGAGTAGAAGAAGAAGCATGTTCTTTGGAAACCCTCCTCCGATGCCTCAGTTCTCCAACCTTCCTCAAGTGATGTAGCCCCGACAAGGGGGTGGCCAGCAAGGCTACGCAGCGGCAAGAAGCTCAACAGCAACCCTCCGCTTCTGCTGCAGCTAAGCGACCTAGGGCCACTCCTCCTCACATGGACACCGTGGCGGAGGTTGACTTCAATCTCTTCGCCTTTAGCTCGGAACAAGAAGAGTAAGGATCCTATCACATATTTTATCCTCTGAATTTCCATCTTCCCTTAACTTCTTTGCCTCACTTTGGCCTGTCCCTGTAGAGATATGGAAACATTAGCGCAAAGGATGGTGAAGAAGGCAAAGACTTCAACGGGCGATGAGCTGCCAGCAAGCACCATAGGTGCGCCAGAGCTGATCAACATCAGCCCGAAGCCCAGCCCATGATGCAGTCCTCATCACAGCCCCCAGCATGAGTTCATTACTCATTTCCCACTGGCGAGCACTGGGATGTATATCTTCGCCACTGACATCATCGGGCTTGTAGAAGAAGAGCAGCAACAAGGAGAGCCATCGGAGGCTTCCCCTGATGCGTCGCCTCCGTTGACTATGCCACCCAGAGATGGATCTCCAGCAAGGGCTTCTAGTGACGATCCCATTAATGCTGAGGGGAGGACGGCAAGAACAGGCACTGGCATACCTACACCGGCAACCAATGTTGCCGGAAAAGGAGAAACTACCTCTCAACAGCGTGGCACAGGTAAACCGCTCATCGCAGAGTACTTGTCATTCTGTCTTTATATATATATTTGTTCTTGAACTTCAACCTTGGTGTCATCTTGTTCCCCCTTCTTTGGCTTTCAAATATCCCTTCGACGGAACAAATTGATGTCGATGTCGTCATCGAGGAGACCACCAGAAATGTTGTCGCCGAGGCTGCCAGGGTTGCCGCTGACGAGGCTGCCAAGGACGTACAAGAAGAAACCGCCAAGGAGTCTACTGAGAAGGCCGACAAGGAGTCTAGTGACCATACTAACGGCATTCCTGCCGTAGGAGCGCCAGGTGCTACACTGGCCAGGGAGCCCCTAGTTGCCGGTGAGGCGGCTGTTGAGGATCAGCCGTCAACATCCGAAGCCCCCTCTTCAAGTAGATATCTCAAGGCTTATGAGAACCTGTTCGGCAACATACCAGGAACGGCAAGCACTGGAGTGCCAACTGACGAACAAAGCTTTGACGAGGAAGTCACCACTTCTGCCTTACTCAAAATTATCGATGAACCAAGTGCCAGTAGCCAATCCAAGGAAGAATAGGTCCTCTAAACCATGAGCAAGAACTTTCAAATGCTCCAGGCGCTCTACCGCACTCGGAAAGAGAAGTTGGACTCCAGAGCAGGAGTTATTGGAGCAACGGAGGCGGATTTCCAGAAGCACGTTGAGGAAACACAAGCCTGGTTCGCTGAAGCTTTCCAAGAGTTGAAAACTGGTTGCGAGCAGCTGAGCGAAAAATGGAACGAGCTCCTCTTGAAACAGTCTGACATTGATAAGATGCAAGAGGAGTCCTCACAACAGGCTACTGCAGAGGAAGCTCACTTAACATAATGCCGTGTCTGGCTTGATGCTCATGAAGAGGACCTTATCGCTCGTGAGGTGGCGGTTGACGACAAGCTTCACCTCAAGGATAAAGAAATTGATAAGCTTGTCGTGCAGCAAACCTAGGAGATGGACCAGAAACACAAGGAAACCCTCGAGGCTCTGGTCATAGTCCACGCCGGCAAGCTGAAGGAAGCCGTCAATGCTGCCGAAGCTGCAAAGGCCGCCAAGAACTAGCTCGACGATAAGGTGAAGTGGCTGGAGGGGGGCCTTGAGGGACACGACAATTTGATCTCGATGCTGAAGACTGGCAGAGAGAAGGCTCTCTACAGCCTGGCGGAGATACAGGTTGCCATGTCCGACAAGACCAGGCAACTCACTTCAGCCAATGACTCCATTGCCGATCTGAAGTTGAAGCTGGCCACACTAAATGTGCCCCTTGAGAACATCACAACTCATGAGAATGTCTTGATCAAAGATCTCCGGAATGAGTAGGACCTGCTCAAGAGTGCCTCCGCAACTCATAACAACAATGTGAGAGGTGTGTAGATCTGGATTGGGCGCCTTTTTGATGTAGCGGAAAGGCTTGATGCACAGTTGTCCACCATGGGCCTGCAGAACTTCAACCTTTCTTCTAAGAACATGGTGTCTCTGAGTGCCAGGTTGACCATGTTCTTTGAGGGCATAATTGACGCCCTAAAGCAGCTCCATTCTGATCGAGCAACCCGTCTGGCAGAAAAAATCCCACAAACTTTGCTAGCCCGTCCTCCTTAAGGTGCTCATCAAAGTGGCGCACAAGAACCCCGGCATAAACCTCGTTAACATTCTCAACCGCTTGCCGAAGGATCTGGACGTCAAGGCACTCGAAGAACTTGTCGCGCCCTAATGTCTACTACACAACCTTCTCCTCCAAGTGCAGAGGTTTGTTGGGCCTCCAGGTGCAGAGGTTTGTAGGACAGTAGCAATTTTCCCTCAAGTGGGTGACCTAAGGTTTATCAATCCACAGGAGGCATAGGATGAAGATGGTTTCTCTCAAGAAACCTTCCAACCAAATAACAAGTAGTCTCTTGTGTCCCCAACACACCCAATACAATGGTAAGTTGTATAGGTGCACTAGTTCGGCGAAGAGATGGTGATAGGTTTTTGTAATCTGAAAATATAAAAACAGCAAGGTAACTAATAGTAAAAGTGAGCACGAACGGTATTGCAATGCTTGGAAACAAGGCCTAGGGTTCATACTTTCACTAGTAGACGTTCTCTCAACAATGATAACATAATTGGATCATATAACTAGCCCTCAACGTGCAACAAAGAGTCACTCCAAAGTAACTAATAGCGGAGAACAAACGGAGAGATTATTGTCGGGTACGAAACCACCACAAAGTTATTCTTTCTGATCGATCTATTCAAGAGTCCGTAGTAAAATAACACGAAGCTATTCTTTCCATTCAATCTATCCTAGAGTTCTTACTAGAATAAAACCTTAAGGCACATATCAACCAAGAACCTAATGTCACCTAGATACTCCATTGTCACCTCAAGTATCCGTGGGCATGATTATACGATATGCATCACACAATCTCATAATCATCTATTCAGCCGACACATAGAACTTCAAAGAGTGCCCCGAAGTTTCTACCCGAGAGTCAAAACATGTGCCAACCCATATGCATAGGTTCCCGAGGTCACGAAACCCACAAGTTGATCACCAAAACATACATCAAGTACTCACATGAATATCCCATTGTCACCACAGATAGACACGTGCAAGACATACATCAAGTGTTCTTAAAGACTCAATCCGATAAGATAACTTCAAAGGGAAAACTCAATTCATTACAAGAAGGGAGAGGGGAGAGAACATCATAAGATCCAACTATAGTAGCAAAGCCCACGGTACATCGAGATCAAGACATCTCAAGAACACGAGAGAGAGAGATCAAACACATAGCTACTGGTACATACCCTCAGCCCCGAGGGTGAACTACTCCCTCCTCATCATGGAGATCGTCGGGATGATGAAGATGGCCACCGGAGATTGATTCGCCCTCCGATAGGGTGCCGGAACGGGCTCTCGATTGGTTTTTGGTGGCTACAGAGGCTTGCGGTGGCGGAACTCCCGATCTAGGTTTATTTCTAGAGGTTTCTTTATTTATAAGACCAGATGGCGTCGAGAATAAGTCAGGAGGACCCACGAGGGAGTCACGAGCCTCCCAGGCGTGCCCAGGGGGGTGGGCGCACCTCCCAGGCTCATGGCTTCCTCGCGAGTCCTCTCTGGTATCTTTTTCTTCTGGTATTTTTGATATTTTCCATAAAAATCACGGAGAAAGTTTTATTCCGTTCGGACTCCGTTTGATATTCCTATCTAAAAATGGTCAAAAACACGGAAAAAACAGGAACTGGCACTGGGCTCTAGGTCAATAGGTTAGTCCCAAAAATAATATAAATAGCATATTCATGCATATAAAACATCCGAACTTGATAATATAATAGCATGGAACGACCAAAAATTATAGATACGTTAGAGACGTATCAAGCATCCCCGAGCTTAATTCCTGCTCATCCTCGAGTAGGTAAATGATAAAAACAGAATTTTTGATGTGGAATGCTACCTAGCATATTTATTCTTATAATATTCTTTATTGTGGCATGAAGGTTCAGATCCATAATATTCAAAAAAAAAGTTTAATATTGACATGAAAACAATAATACTTCAAGCATACTAGCAAAGTAATCATGAACTTTCGAAATAACATGGCCAAAGAAAGTTATCCCTACAAAATCATATAGTCTGGCTATGCTCCATCTTCCTCACACAATGAATCTAAATCATGAACATCCCCGGTATTGGTCAAGCAATTGTTTTCACACTTTTACTTGTTCAAATTTTTTGAACTCTCACGCAATACATGAGCGTGAGCCATGGATATAGCACTATAAGTGGAATAGAATATGGTGGAGGTTGTGAGGCAAAAAAGGAGGAGATGTTCGCATCGACTCGGCGTATCAACGCGCTATGGAGATGCCCATTAATAGATATCAATGTGAGTGAGTAGGGATTGCCATGCAACAGATGCACTAGAGCTATAAGTGTATGAAAGCTCAAAAGAAACTAAGTGGGTGTGCATCCAACTTGCTTTCTTACGAAGACCTAGGGAAATTTGAGGAAGCCCATCATTGGAATATACAAGCCAAGTTCTATAATGAAAATTCCCACTGGTATATGAAAGTGAAAAAACATGAGACTCTCTATCATCAAGATCATGGTGCTACTTTGAAGCACAAGTGTGGCAAAGGATAGTAGCATTGTCCCTTCTCTCTTTCTCTCTCTTTTTTTTGTTTGGGCTCTTTGGCATCTCTTTTTTTCAAAAAAAATTCATTCATTTTTTCGTGGGCTCTTTGGCCTCTTTTTTATTTATTTTTAAAGTCCGGAGTCTCATCCCAACTTGTGAGGGAATCATAGCTTCCCTCCTTTCCTCACATGGGACAATGCTCTAATAATGATGATCATCACACTTTTATTTACTTACAACTCAGTACTTAGAACAAAAGATATGACTCTATATGAATGCCTCCGGCAGTGTATTGGGATGTGCAATGACTCATGAGTGACATGTATGAAAGATATGAACGATGGTTTTGCCACAAATACGATGTCAACTACATGATCATGCAAAGCAATATGACAACGATGATGTGTGTCATAATAAACGGAACAGTGGAAGTTGCATGGAAATATATCTCGGAATGGCTATGAAAATTCCATAATAGGTAGGTATGGTGGCTGTTTTGAGGAAAGTATATGGTGGGTTTATGCACCGGCGAAAGTTGCACGTCACTAGAGAGGCTAGCAAAGGTGGAAGGGTGAGAGTGCGTATATACCATGGACTCACATTAGTCATAGATAACTCACATACTTGTTGTGAAAGTTTTATTAGTAATATAAACAAAGTTCTAGACACATGCTCCTAGGGGAAGGGTTGGTAGGAGTTAACCATCGCGCGATCCCGACCGCCACACAAAGGATGACAATCAATAAAAATATCATGCTCCGTCTTCCTAACTTAGCGGTTCACCATACGTGCATGCTACGGGAATCACAAACTTCAAAACAAGTATTTATAGATTCACAACACTCTACTAACATGACTCTAATATCGCCATCTCCATGTCTCAAAACTAGATGCAAGGAATCAAACTTCTCTTACTACTCAAATGCACTTGAATATGAAACTTTTTATTATATCCCTTTTGGATGCCTATCATATTAGGACTAGTTTCGTAACCTAAGAAAATTACCATTCTGTTTAAGACTCTCAAAATGATATAATTGAAGCATGAGAGTTCATTAATTTCTCTAAAATATAAACATTGCAATGCTCTATAAGGATATAAGTAAAGCTTTAGAGCAAAAGACAAACTACTCCAAAAGATATAAGTGAAGCTCAATGAGTAGTTGAATAATTATTTAGCTATGTGAAGATTCTCCCATCTAAGAATTTCATATACTAAGTACCTTTTTCAACCAAAATTAAATGACACTGCAAGGATAGCACGAATCATGTGAATAAGCAAAAAACTTAGGTTTAACCGATACTAACCGATAATTGTTGAAGAAGAAAGGCGGGATGCCAACCGGGGCATCCCCAAGCTTAGATGCTTGAGACTTCTTGAAATATGGATTTGGGTGCCTTGCGCATCCCCAAGCTTGAGCTTTTGTGTCTCCTTAATTCCTCTCATATGGTGGTTTCCAAAATCTTAAAAACTTCATCCACACAAAACTTAACAAGAACTCGTGAGATAGGTTAGTATAAGTCAATGCAAAACTATATCATCCTATACTTTAAAAAATCACTAAGATTATTATTTGACATTTAACACTAAATGCCTCTGCATATTTAAAACTCCCATCATCAAATGGAATCATTAAACAAGCAAACATATGCGAACAATGCAAACATAACAGCAATCTGCCTAAACAGAACAGTCTGTGAAGAATGCAGCAAGATCCATACTTAATTAACTCCAAAAAAACATGAAAAAATTCCAATCTGTATGGATTTTTTAAGATCATACTGCATCCAAATTTCAAGTTATTTTTACATACATAAAATTCTAGGGAATTTTTGCACTACAGGCAAACTTTCTGTTTTGGAACAACAACTCCTATACTTGCAAATTAAGCATGGTAAAGGCTATCCTTGACATTTTTATTGAACTAAATGATGAAAAACATTAAAATTAATATAAATGACACCAATTAAATACTAACAAAATAAAATTACGCTCCAAGAAAAACACATATCATGTGGTGAATAAAAATATAGCCCCAAGTAAAGTTACCGATGGATTGAAGACGAAAGAGGGTATGCCTTCCCGGGGCATCCCCAAGCTTAGGCTCTTTGGTGTCCTTGAATATGGATTGAGATGCATTGGTCATCCCCAAGCTTAGTCTATTTACACTCCTTGTTCCGTTGTCCATCCGAACTTTACCCAAAACTTGAAAACTTCACAACACAAAACTTAACGGAACTTCGTGAGATGGGTTAGTATAATAAAGGCAAATCATTCATTTTGGTACTGTCAAGACAAGATTAATAAACGTTCCCACACAATTTATAATTTATATTATCATTTCCACAATTTATATCACTTAATATAATCTATGGAAACACTAAAACAAGCAAACTATGCATTGAAAACAGAATCTGTCAAGAACAGAATAGTCTGTAATGATCTAAACGATAACCATACTTCTGCACCTCCAAAAATTCTTAAAAAACTATTACAATTAAGGAAATTTGTATATCAATCCTCAGCAAAAAGAATCAACCTAAAATCTATCTCTCGATAGGAACTAAAAATAATTTCGTGAGCGCAAAGTTTCTATCTTTTTCAGCATGATCAAACTACTATCACCCAAACTAATCATAAAGGCTTTACTTGGCACTTTATTGAAATAAAAGCTATAAAACATGATTAATACAGAAGCCTAATCATGTGAACACACAAAAACAGTAAGGATACATATTGGTTTGTCTCCCAACAAGCACTTTTCTTTAATGCCTTTCAAGCTAGGCATGATGATTTCAATGATGCTCACATAAAAGATAATGATTGAAACATAATGGAAGCATCATGAAGCATATGACTAGCACATTTAAGTCTAACCCACTTCCTATGCATAGAGATTTTGTGAGAAAACAACTTATTGGAGCAATAATCATCTAGCATAGGAAGGCAAAACAAGCATAGCTTCAACATTTTCAACACATAGAGAGGAAACTTGATATTATTGTAATATGTAGAAGCATATGATCCTCTGTCATAGTACTTTTCAGTATTATCTTTATCTTCCATTTGTTTTCTTGCCTTTAAGTAATTTGCAATATAAGGATTCTCAATGCAATTTACCGCACAATATAAATAAATTTCTTCTAGATCATAATCAAGCATATTCATGACAGCCCAATCTGGGAGGCTCTTAGTTATACGTTTCATTTCTTCATATCTCAGAAGCAAACTAAGTTCATTATGATACGCAAGGGAAATCAAGTAATCACAATTTTTGGACACGATTCGATCATTAAACAATTTTCATTGGAGATTTAAATGACCATGTTCATTGCAAAGTTCACAAGGACGGCTATCAATATTAAATATTTCAGCACAATCATCTAGCCTCACATGCAACGACTTAGTTTCTAAATACTTATGCATCTTACAAAATCTATCTTCCCTTTTTGGTATATATTTGCAAACTCTATGTATTCCATAGAAATAAACATGCTTATAGGAAATATTTTCATCATGAATAGTGCAATCACAATTAGCATCATGGACATTAAAAGTATTCATGCTAACAACATGGCAATCATGCTCATCATTCACATATTTTATGCCAAGCATCCTACGTAATTCTTCTTCTAGCGTTTGAGCACGATTTTCTTTTCCATCATTTTCGTGAAAGACATTAAAATATGAAGCATATGAGGTATCCTTAATTCCATTTTTTTGTTTTCTTTTAATAAACTAAACTAGTGATAAAACAAGAAACTAAAAGATTCGATTGCAAGATCTAAAGATATACCTTCAAGCGCTAACCTCCCCGGCAATGGCGTCAGAAAAGAGCTTGATGTCTATGTTGGGGAACGCGACAGAAAACAAAAATTTCCGGTATAGCGAGCACATCCAGGACCACTATGGAGATTGCATACAAGGTTTGATCTGATCCGTACCGACTCGTAGCGCAGCGGTAGAAGAGCCGATGGAGATCGTTCGTGCAGATCCCCGCAGCTAGGATTTTACATCCTCCCAACCGCGAGGATGTACTCCCTCGTTGGACATCCCTCCAGGAGGCAGTCAGACAGTCCCCCGGACGATGTCGCGGACAGCCCTTCGGGAGGACCCTCGAAACATGAACGGAGACTCGGACAGCCCTTCGGGAGGACACTCGAAACTCGAACGAAGACTCGGACAGCCCTTCGGGAGGACACACGAACAGCCCCTCGGGCAAAAGATCGAAACTAAGACCTCTCTACGGGTTTGCACACATACGGTGTGATCTATCTGGCAGGGCTTCGCCGTCCAGAGCTAGTTCCTGCCAGAACCTAGACAACCTTTCGGCTCTACGAAACTATGTCGCTAGGAGGGAGAGAAGAAGCCAGATCATTGCAATGGCACTTGTATGTGAGAAGGAGTGATTTTTTGGGATGCCTCCTCACCCCTATTTATAGGGTGAGACACTATGGTAAAAATACCAAAATGCCCTAAGATATTTTCACTATTCATAATAGTGATTCCACTATTCATAAATAGTGTTCCCCACTATTCACAATAGTGTTTTCCACTATTTCGTAATAGTTTTTTCACTAGTCATGAGATATTTTCTCCCAATAGTGTTTCCCACTATTCATAATAGTGTTTCCACTATTCATGAGATATTTTCTCCCAAAAAGCACTTTCACTATTCACGACGACATTTTTCAGCGTCCGTTCAAACTGAAAATATTTATGTGGGCTTAGAACATTTCCAGCACCCACTAAAATAATTTTCAATGCGATACGGAACAATTCCGGATTAGTGATTTTCATCTGCAAAATGCATCTGAAGCAGTTCCGGCAGCTCCGGAACATCTCCCGTTTTTCTTCCGGAAAATTCCCAGAAGTTTCCAGAATGATTCTGGGACCCTCCAAGAATTATCAGGCATGTGCCGAAACCAATTTGACTTAATGGTATCCCCTGAAACAACTTTTCAGTTTTACCGAAAATATGCCGGTGTTCTCTCTGCGGAACTTTTCCGCTGTCCGAAACTTTTTCGGTGATTTTCTCTCAGACTCCCTGTCTAGTATTCAGCAGATAGATGACCCTTAAGCGTGTGACCCTATAGGTTCGGTGAAGCAAATACATGACCCGGAACCCCTTCCGATCAATGATCAACATCGGAGCTGTGGACACCCATATTGACCCCTATACCCGCACGAATGAATATTCGAGTGAACTTCCAGTTTCAGTGTGCTATTCCTGTTGCTTCATGATATGTTACAAATTCCCAAGGTGAGACATGTTGGCATCCCCGTGGATCAAAAACTTGTCGACTATGCCAGTTACCTCGTTACCGGTATTGTTCTCTTTTCTCGTTCCCGTGTTCCGGCATCCCCGTGATCAAATCACAAAAGGTCTGGCCAGACAATGATGGATGCCGTAACACCGAGAGGGCCCAGAGATATCTCTCCATCGTCAGAGGAGCAAATCCCATTCTTGAGCTATCAAGTTACTTGACATACTTTTCCATGAACCCGTAAGCCGCCGTAATAGCCACCCTTTTGCGGATGACATTTAACAAACCCCAAAGTTCATGAAGCAAGCATGAAGAAACTCGATACTCTCTTGGTCTAAGGAATTATGCAAACATAAACCATCTCTGTGTTATTAACCATTAACTTGTGACGAATGTATCTCACATAGCATAACATCAATTCGGATCGATTCAATACAGGTGTTCTACCAACATCGTGCCCTCAAAATTGCCGGCATAACCATGCCCATGATCAGGAAAACAGGATCATCATGCAATACTTGAGCCAGTCTTAGAGGCAAGACTAGGAATACAATTTACCGTTTATTATACCACACGTGCACATGAGTTTCCCTCCAAGCCTCGTGGATATTGCAGACTCGAGAATCATTGCAGTTATAGCATGGATCATAAACATTCATTACATACTTGGAGATACAAAAGTAACTGTTATTACCACCTCTAGGGCATATCTCCTATAGTATTCTACGCAACCTTCTCCTTGTAGACGTTGTTGGGCCTCCAAGTGCAGAGGTTTGTAGGACAGTAGCAATTTTCCCTCAAGTGGGTGACCAAAGGTTTATCAATCCGCGGGAGGCGTAGGATGAAGATGGTTTCTCTCAAGCAACAATACAACCAAATAACAAGGAGTCTCTTGTGTCCCCAACACACCCAATACAATGTTAAGTTGTATAGGTGCACTAGTTCGGTGAAGAGATGGTGATACAAGTACAATATGGATAGTAGATATAGGTTTTTGTAATCTGAAAATATAAAAACAGCAAGGTAACTAATAGTAAAAGTGAGCACGAACGGTATTGCAATGCTTGGAAACGAGGCCTAGGGTTCATACTTTCAATAGTGGAAGTTCTCTCAACAATGATAACATAATTGGATCATATAACTAGCCCTCAACGTGCAACAATGAGTCACTCCAAAGTAACTAATAGAAAAGAACAAATGAAGAGATTATTTTCAGGTACGAAACCACCACAAATTTATTCTTTCTGATCGATCTATTCAAGAGTCCGTAGTAAAATAACAAGAAGCTATTCTTTCCATTCAATCTATCCTAGAGTTCGTACTAGAATAACACCTTAAGACACATATCAACCAAGACCCTAATGTCACCTAGATACTCCATTGTCACCTCAAGTATCCGTGGGCATTATTATACGATATGCATCACACAATCTCAGAATCATCTATTCAACCGACACATAGAACTTCAAAGAGTGCCCCGAAGTTTCTACCAGAGAGTCAAAACATGTGCCAACCCATATGCATAGGTTCCCAAGGTCACGAAACCCGCAAGTTGATCTCCAAAACATACATCAAGTACTCACATGAATATCCCATTGTCACCACAGATACACACGTGCAAGACATACATCAAGTGTTCTTAAAGACTCAATCCGATAAGATAACTTCAAAGGGAAAACTCAATTCATTACAAGAAGGGAGAGGGGGAAGAACATCACAAAATCCAACTATAGTAGCAAAGCCCGCGGTACATCGAGATCAACACATCTCAATAACACGAGAGAGAGAGAGAGATCAAACACATAGCTACTGGTACATACCCTCAGGCCCGAGGGTGAACTACTCCCTCCTCATCATGGAGATCGCCGGGATGATGAAGATGGCCACTGGAGATGGATTCCCCCTCCGGCAGGGTGCCAGAACGGGCTCCCGATTGGTTTTTGGTGGCTACAGAGGCTTGCGGCAGCGAAACTCCCGATGTAGGTTTATTTCTGGAGGTTTCTGTATTTATAAGACCAGATGGCGTCAAGAATAAGTCAGGGGGACCCACGAGGGAGTCACGAGCCTCCCAGGAACGCCTAGGGGGGTGGGCATGCCTCCCAGGCTCGTGGCTTCTTCGGGACTCCTCTCTGGTATATTTTTCTTCTGGTATTTTGATATTTTCCATAAAAAATCACGGCGAAAGTTTTATTCCGTTCGGACTCCATTTGATATTCCTATCTGAAAAAGGTCAAAAACACGAAAAAAACAGGAACTGGCACTAGGCTCTAGGTCAATATTTTAGTCCCAAAAATAATATAAAATAGCATATTCATGCATATAAAACGTCCAAAGTTGATAATATAATAGCATGGAATGATCAAAAATTATAGATACGTTGGAGACGTATCACGCCCATCGTCGACAAGGTGAACCCAGTCAAGAGGGTCGAAGGCCAGCGCAGGGACTAGCTGATTCACTTCTTCTTGACGCCACCATTCGATGCCAAAGACAATTTTATCTTAAGTTAGAATCGCGGCAACTTTTAATGCAATATAACTATATGTGTTTCGAATGAATGCACGTTATTCCTCTTGTCAGATTTCTCTTTGTACGGTACATGCCCTACGCTTTATCGGAAACTTGCGGGGGCATGCAACCCTGCCTCAAGCACTTTGAGGAGTGGATCCTTAGCAGCCTCCTGGAGGTGTCGTTGTCGGCAAGATACCTTGATGTTTTCAGTGCAGCCACTTAAGCTATTGAGTGGACTCGAAACGAAGTAAGGTCACTCATGAAGCCTACATCAGTGTAACAACTGACTCGAAACGAAGTAAGATACCAAGATTGAGATTTGAAGTCATCTGGGTCAGTCATGAAGCCTGCATCAGTGTAACAACTTACAATGAGCTCTTCATCACCTCCGTACAAAAGGAGTAAATCCTTGGTCCTTCTGAGGTACTTAAGATTACCCTTGTCTGCGGCCCAGTGTTCCAATCCTGGATCACCTTGGTACCGGCTGCTAACACTTAGCGCATAGGAAACATCCGGTCTTGTACATAGCATGGCATACATAATAGAACCAACTGCCGAAGCATATGGAATATCATTCATTTGTATTCGCTCATCGAGGGTCCGAGGACTCTGATTCTTGCAAAGCACTGTGAGGTGACATGGGGAGTAGGCCTTTCTTGGAGTTCTCCATGTTGAACCTTTTCAACACCTTGTCAATGTACGTGCTTTGGCTAAGCGCTATTAGGCGTCTTGATCTATCTCTATAGATCCTGATGCCCAATACATATGCCGCTTCACCTAAGTCTTTCATTGAAAAACTCCTTTTCAATGAGTCTTTTGTTTCGCTAAGAAAATACACATCATTGCCAATCAACAATATGTCATCCACATACAAGATTAGAAATGCTTTTGCGCTCCCACTAAACTTCTTGTAAACATAAGATTCTTCATCGTTCTTGATGAAGCCAAACTCTTTGACCACTTCATCAAAACGAATGTTCCAGCTCCTTGATGCTTGCTTCAGACCATAAATGACTTTCTGAAGCTTACATACCTTTCCAGCATTCTTAGGATCGATAAAACCTTTTGGATGTATCATGTATACATCCTGTTCAAGGTTTCCATTTAGGAAAGCCGTTTTGACATCCATCTGCCATATTTCATAATAGAAATAAGCAGCAATTGCTAGTAATATCCGAACAGACCTAAGCATAGCTACGGGCGAGAAAGTCTCGTCGTAGTCCACTCCTGGAACTTGCGTGAACCCTTTCGCGACAAGTCTAGCTTTGTGGATAGTAAGGTTACCATCCGCGTCCGTCTTTATTTTGAAAATCCATTTACAACCAATGGGTTTTACGCCATCTGGAAGTTCGTCCATGTTCCAAACTTGGTTTTTGTACATGGATTCCATTTCGGATCTCATGACCTTGTGCCAATCCCTTGAGCTAGGCCCCGCCATCGCTTCCTTGTAGTGCGCTGGTTCATCGTCTTCAAGAATGAAGATTTCGTTATGAAATCACTCAGGTGGCTGGATAGCCCTACCTGATCGGCGCGGTTCAGTTACAACATTGTCTGAAGTTTCCGCATCACATGCGACAACTTCCGGCCCAGTTGTAGGGATAATTTGCGGAATTACTTCCGGTTCCTTAGCCATATCAAAGGTGGCCGAAGATTCACTAATCTCATTAAGTTGTAGTGTCCTCCCACTAGCTTCTTTAGCGAGAAACTCTTTCTCAAGAAAGACTCCGCCTTTAGCAACAAACACTTTGTGCTCGGAGGGTAGGTAGAAGGAATACCCAACAGTGCTTGTTGGATAACCTACAAAGTAACATTTGTCTAATCTGGGATCGAGTTTGCTAGGCTGTAAACGCTTTATGTATGCCTCACAACCCCAAATTTTAAGATGCGACACACAAGGTTTCTTCCCATGCCACATCTCATGTGGTGTTGTTTTAACAGACTTAGACGATGCTTTGTTTAGTGTGTGAGCGGCAGTTTCTAGTGCATTACCCCAAAAAGATATCGGTAGATCTTAAGAGACATCATCGACCTTACCATGTCTAACAGGGTTCGGTTACGTCGTTCCGACACTCTGTTTCTCTGTGGAGTTCCAGGAGGCGTAAGCTGTGAAACAATTCCACGATCACTCAGATGTTGGCCAAACTCGTGACTAAGATATTCGCCTCCGCGATCAGACCGCAGAAACTTAATATTTTTGTTACGATGATTTTCTACCTCATTTTGAAATTCTTTGAACTTTTCAAATGTTTCCGACTTATGCTTCATCAAGTGGATATATCCATACCTACTTAAATCATCAGTAAAAGTTACGAAGTAGAAATACCCACCTCGTGCGACTGTGCTCATTGGACCACATACATCACTATGTATTTTTTCCAATAATTCACTCGCCAGTTCAGGATGACCCGTGAACGGCATCTTTGTCAATTTTTTCATCAAGCAAGCTTCACATGTGTCAAATGATTCAAAATCAAAATACGGTAAAACTCCATCTTTATGGAGTCTTTGCATTCGTTTCTTTCCGATGTGGCCAAGCCGATAGTGCCACATGGAAGTGGTAGTGGTATCAGCCTTTTTAAAGCGTTTAGCATTCACGTTAAAGACATCATTCTTACTTTCAAGATTTAGTATGAAAAGGCCCCCAACAATGGGTGCAAATCCATAAAACATATCCTTACAATAAAGTGAACAACCATTGTTCTCAGACTTGTAGGAGTACCCATCGTGTACTAAACATGATCCAGAGATAATGTTTCTACACAACAATGGAACAAAATAACAGTTACTAAGTTCCAAAATAAATCCTGAAGGGAGACGTAGAGGCATAATGCCGATGGCTTGAGAGGCGATCCCAGCGCCGTTCCCGACACGCATCACGACTTCATTCTTTCCCAGCTTGCGCACCTTCTGAAGCCCCTGTATCGAGTTGCAAATGTGAGCAACCTATCCGGTATCAAATACCCAAGACTTAGAATTTTCGCTAGCAAGCAAAACGTCAATAACATTAACTTGTATAACAATTATACCTTTTCCGGTTTTCTCAGACTTCTTATCTTCCAGATACTTCTTGCAGTTTCTCTTCTAGTGACCTATGCCCTTGCAGTAGTAGCACTCAGTATCTTTCTTGGCTCCGCCCTTAGATTTGCGTTGGAAACCGGTCTTACCGGTGCCCTTGCCCTTCTTTGGCTTGCCTTTCCTTTTGAAACTGGCAGTTTTATTCACAAGCAACACTTGCTTGCGATTTTTCGGCAGTCCTCCTTCAGCAGTTTTCAGCATGGCAAGCACCTCATTTGGTGTTTTGTCCATCCCATTCATGTTGTAGTTCATGATAAAACCACCATAAGACGGGGGGAGTGAACCTAGCAACAAGTCGATAACATGCTCTTATGGAAGTGGGAATTCCAGGATTTTAAGCCTTTCAGCGTAGCCAATCCTATTGACTACGTGCTCGCCAACTGAATTGCCCTCAGCCATCTTGGTCTCCGCCATCATTTTCATGATGTCAAAACATTCAGATCGTGCATTAAAATTGTAAAGAGCATCCAGATCTTTGATCATATCAAAGGAGTTATGGAATTCAAAATTTTTTTGAAGCTCTCAACTCATGCAAGACAACATGAGGCACTGCACTAAGTTGTAATCATCATCCTTAGTGACCCAGACATTTTGTATGTCTGTCGCAGCAGTTGCCGTCGGTTTAGGAGGAAGAGGTCCGTGAAGCACGTACACTTTCTTAGCACCCCTGAGGACAATCCTCAGGGACGGACCCAGTCCACATAGTTGTTTCCATTCACAGCTAACTTCTCTTTCTCTAACATCGGGCCTAAGTTGAATGCGCTATTGCGAGCCATTTGATCTACAACGGAAAACACAAATTCACTTAGACTTTGTTCATAATGATATTATCACTAGTGAATAAAACGTTTTTATTCCAAGGTGCGCTCCCACTCAAATCAATATCTCTCAAAATTGATTATGAGTGATTCAAGACCTAGACTTCAATTCATCGTCATAAAATCATCATCTCATGATGGGAATTTTAATCGGTAGGCTAACTTGCCGATCACATCTCCATGTGACTCTTGTTCATCTTTCGATGCATGTGTTCCGAGCTCATGACTTTCATGCCCGAACATCAAGACAACCAAGTGATATTGCTGCGAGGTCTTTACTCACCCGCCTCACACATCCCTAATCGTTCGTACCCATGCATCCATGGCGCACCCGAAAAAGTTAGGTGCCGTGACGGTGCTACACTTGGGAGAACACTAACTACTTGATATTTTTGTGAGAGATCACCCTAATAAAAAGCAACTACTGTGCAATCAAGAAGGGTGCAACATAAGGGATAAACATCTGAGGCAATTCATAATTAGCATGATATGGTATAGGCCCTTCTAACGGAGAAGTCAAGTATTTCTTCGTCTTCGGCATTCGCGTCGGTGTTCACCTTTGCGAAGATTCCCACAACCTTGTCGATGCACCAGATAATATTGCTATCTCTATAGCTAATAAAATAATTGCATTACATAAGGTTGACACGCAGGTCATTAAAGTGCAATCATATCGCTCCAGCCATGATGCCGAATCATGACACGTAGGTCATGTTAATTACACCATATAGCCATCTCATGCATAATCAAAATTGAATATGAGCTTTGCTATACCACATCACATGCAAACCATCCTACAAAACCAAGTTAGACGCCTCTAATCGGTTTAAACAAAATTTTATTTTACGTGGCTTCTAAGGTTTTGACTCAAACCGCAGCTACCAACGTTTATCATCAAGTATGATAATTCAAGTTGCTAGATTAACTTTCCAGGGTGTATGAAACACGAGATGATAAAATCTCGAGCCCCATACTAAACTTCATCATACGCGTGACCCCTGTGTAGATCATATCTGCATTGCCATTTCGTCTGTGAAACATCCAACTTTCTTTTTACTATGGTGGAACCCAAAGAACTGTTAGCACTTCGTTGATCTGTCAATCAGCATACTCAGGAGCAGCATGAAAGGATCGCGGATTGCCAAAACTTTGTAAGATTCCACCACTCCATCAAGATATGGACTACGCAAATTTACGGGAAGCAACAGGAACATCGGGTAACAGATTTCATCTGCTACCCGCACAAATAATTTTCAGCAATAGATCTCATCTACTACAAAATTATACTATTGAATACCCATACATCTCATGTATTCTAGATCATAACATGCATCTTCTCATAGCCTGGCTCTTGATGCCACTGTTGGGGAACACGACAGAAAACAAAAATTTCCGGTATAGTGAGCACGCCCAGGACCACTATGGAGATTGCATACAAGGTTTGATCTGATCCATAACGACTCAAAGCGCAGCGATAGAAGAGTCGGTGGAGATCGTTGGTGCAGATCCCTGCAGCTAGGATTTTACAACCTCCCAACCGTGAGGATGTACTCCCTCATCGGACAGTCTTCCGGGAGGCGGTTGGATAGTCCCCCAGACAATGTCGCGGACAGCTCTTCGGGAATACCCTCGAAACTCGAACGTAGACTCGGACAGCCCTTCAGGAGGACACTCGAAACTCGAACGGAGACTCGGACAGCCCTTCGGGAGGACACACGAACAGCCCCTCGGGCAAAAGATGGAAACTACGACCTCTCTACGGGGTTGCATACATACGATGTGATCTATCCGGCAGGGCTTCGCCGTCCAGAACTAGTTCCTGCCGGAACCCAGATAGCCTTTCGGCTCTACGAAACTATTTCGCTGGGAGGGAGAGAAGAAGCCAGATCATTGCAATGGCACTTGTATGTGAGAAGGAGTGAGTTTTTGGGCTGCCTCCTCACTCCTATTTATAGGGTGAGAGACTATGGTAAAAATACCAAAATGCCCTAAGATATTTTCACTATTCATAATAGTGATTCCACTATTTCATAAATAGTGTTTCCCACTATTCACAATAGTGTTTTCCACTATTTCGTAATAGTGTTTTCACTAGTCATGAGATATTTTCTCCCAATAGTGTTTCCCACTATTCATAATAGTGTTTCCACTATTCACGAGATATTTTCTCCCAAAAAGCACTTTCACTATTCACGACGACATTTTTCAGCGTCCGTTCAAACTGAAAATATTTATGTGGGCTTAGAACATTTCCAACACCCACTAAAATAATTTTCAATGTGATACAGAACAATTTCGGATTAGTGATTTTCATCTGCGAAATGCATATGAAGTAGTTCCGGTAGCTCCGGAACATCTCCCATTTTTCTACCAAAAAATTCCCAGAAGTTTCCAGAATGATTCTGGCACCCTCCAAGAATTACCAGGCATGTGCCGAAACCAATTTGACTTAATGGTATCCCCTGAAACAACTTTTCAGTTTTACCGAAACTGTTCCGGTGTTCTCTCTGCGGAACTTTTCTGCTGTCCGAAACTTTTCCGGTGTCCGAAACTTTTTTGGTGATTTTCTCTCAGACTCCCCGTCTAGTATTCAGCAGATAGATGACCCTTAAGCGTGTGACCCTATAGGTTCGGTGAAGCATAAACATGACCCGGAACCCCTTCCGATCAATGATCAACATCGGAGTCGTGGACACCCATATTGACCCCTATACCCACACGAATGAATATTCGGGTGAACCTCCAGTTGTCGTGTGCTATTCCTGTTGCTTCATGATATGTTACAAATACCCAAGGTGAGACATGTTGGCATCCCCGTGGATCAACAAATTGTCCACTATGCCAGTTACCTCATTACCGGTATTGTTCTCTTTTCTCATTCCCGTGATCAAATCACAAAAGGTCTGGCCAGACGATGATGGATGCCGTAACACCGAGAGGGCCCAGAGATATCTCTCCATCGTTGGAGGAGCAAATCCCATTCTTGAGCTATCAAGTTACTTGACATACTTTTCCATGAACCCGTAAGCCGCCGTAATAGCCACCCTTTTGCGGATGACGTTTAACAAACCCCAAAGTTCATCAAGCAAGCATGAAGAAACTCGATACTCTCTTGGTCTAAGGAATTATGCAAATGTAAACCATCTCTGTGTTATTAACCATTAACTTGTGACGAATGTATCTCACATAGCATAACATCAATTCGGATCGATTCAATACAGGTGTTCTACCAACATCATGCCCTCAAAATTGCCGGCATAGCCATGCCCATGATCAGGAAAACAGGATCATCATGCAATACTTGAGCCAGTCTTAGAGGCAAGACTAGGAATACAATTTACCGTTTATTATACCACACGTGCACATGAGTTTCCCTCCAAGCCTCGTGGATATTGCAGACTCGAGAATCATTGCAGTTATAGCATGGATCATAAACATTCATTACATACTTGGAGATACAAAAGTAACTGTTATTACCACCTCTAGGGCATATCTCCTACAGTATTCTACGCAACCTTCTCCTTGTAGACGTTGTTGGGCCTCCAAGTGCAGAGGTTTGTAGGACAGTAGCAATTTTCCCTCAAGTGGGTGACCGAAGGTTTATCAATCCGCGGGAGGCGTAGGATGAAGATGGTTTCTCTCAAGCAACAATACAACCAAATAACAAGGAGTCTCTTGTGTCCCCAACACACCCAATACAATGGTAAGTTGTATAGGTGCACTAGTTCGGCGAAGAGATGGTGATACAAGTACAATATGGATAGTAGATATAGGTTTTTGTAATCTGAAAATATAAAAACAGCAAGGTAACTAATAGTAAAAGTGAGCACGAACGGTATTGCAATGCTTGGAAACAAGGCCTAGGGTTCATACTTTCAATAGTGGAAGTTCTCTCAATAATGATAACATAATTGGATCATATAACTAGCCGTCAACGTGCAACAAAGAGTCACTCCAAAGTAACTAATAGCAGAGAACAAACGAAGAGATTATTGTCGGGTACGAAACCACCACAAAGTTATTCTTTCTGATCGATCTATTCAAGAGTCTGTAGTAAAATAACACAAAGCTATTCTTTCCATTCAATCTATCCTAGAGTTCGTACTAGAATAACACCTTAAGACACATATCAACCAAGACCCAAATGTCACCTAGATACACCATTGTCACCTCAAGTATCTGTGGGCATGATTATACGATATGCATTACACAATCTTAGAATCATCTATTCAACCGACACATAGAATTTCAAAGAGTGCCCCGAAGTTTCTACCGGAGAGTCAAAACATGTGCCAACCCATATGCATAGGTTCCCGAGGTCACAAAACCCGCAAGTTGATCACCAAAACATACATCAAGTACTCACATGAATATCCCATTGTCACCACAGATAGACACGTGCAAGACATACATCAAGTGTTCTTAAAGACTCAATCTGATAAGATTACTTCAAAGGGAAAACTCAATTCATTACAAGAAGGGAGAGGGGGAAGAACATCATAAGATCCAACTATAGTAGCAAAGCCCACGGTACATCGAGATCAAGACATTTCAATAACACGAGAGAGAGAGAGAGAGAGAGAGAGATCAAACACATAGCTATTGGTACATACCCTCAGCCCCGAGGGTGAACTACTCCCTCCTCATTATGGAGATCACCGGGATGATGAAGATGGACACTGGAGATGGATTCCCCCTCCGGCAGGGTGCCGGAACAGGCTCCCGATTGGTTTTTGGTGGCTACAGAGGCTTGCGGCAGCGGAACTCCCGATCTAGGGTTTTTTCTGGAGGTTTCTGTATTCATAAGACCAGATGGCATCGAGAATAAGTCAAGGGGACCCACGAGGGAGTCACGAGCCTCCCAGGCGTGCCCAGGAGGGTGGGCGCGCCTCCCAGGCTCGTGGCTTCTTTGGGACTCCTCTCTAATATCTTTTTCTTCTGGTATTTTGATATTTTCCATAAAAAATCACGGCGAAAGTTTTATTCCATTCGGACTCCGTTTGATATTGCTATCTGAAAAAGGTCAAAAACATGGAAAAAACATGAACTAGCACTAGGCTCTAGGTCAATAGGTTAGTCCTAAAAATAATATAAAATAGCATATTCATGCATATAAAACATCCAAAGTTGATAATATAATAGCATGGAACGATCAAAAATTATAGATACGTTGGAGACATATCACGCCCATCGTCGACAAGGTGAACCAAGTCAAGAGGGTCGAAGGCCATGGCAGGGACTAGCTGATTCACTTCTTCTTGACGCCACCATTCGATGCCAAAGACAATTTTATCTTAAGTTACAACCGCGACAACTTTTAATGCAATATAACTAGATGTGTTTCGAATGAATGCACGTTATTCCTCTTGTCAGATTTCTCTCTATATGGTACACGCCCTACGCTTTATAGAAAACTTGCGGGCGCATGCAGCCCTGCCTCAAGCACTTTGAGGAGCGGATCCTTAGCAACCTCCTGGAGGTGCCATTGCCGGCAAGATACCTTGATGTTTTCAGTGCAGCCACTTAAGCTGTTGAGCGGACTCGAAACGAAGTAAGGGCACAACCAATCACAACAAGGTTCCTTCGCGTGCAGGTTTCCCATACAAAAGTCAAAATCGTCCAAGGAAAATAACTTCAAAGTAAAAAACTTACTTAGAATTTTGCAACTTAGCTTTTTGTTGCAGCACTCCTTTCTACAAGATGTCAATTCCGAACATCTCCTGTTGGTGTCCATACCATCATCCCCCCGGCAAACTTGTACGAGAGGGAATCTTCTATCTTTTAAGAAAAAGAAAGAAGAGAAAATATTGATATGTAACCTTGGCGGTTCATTAGTACTTGCTAGAAATAAGCGTAATACAACATCTCAGATAAACATGCATATGAGGAAACATGAAAATCGACAAGGATTGTAAAACGCTTAATTTTATTCAACTAGGCACAGGGTCTGCACCTCGCTTTGTACATAGGATTACATGCCTTGCCGGCAAGACTTGTACAAAATATGGTTGCTAGGGGACCCGGTAACCGCGCCTTATGGATAGAACTTACGAAGATGTTCAATATTCCAGGAATTGCTTATTGGAATGCCATCTTCGGTCTCCAGGCGTACTGCGCCAGGCCTGATGACTCGTACTACCCAATAAGGGCCTTCCCACTTTGGCGTCAACTTGTTGGAATTCTTGGCCGACTGAACGCGCCAAAGAACAAGGTTGCCTTCCTCGAGACTTCGGGATTGAACCTTGCGGCTATGGTAGCGGCACAAAGCTTGCTGGTAGCGTGCATCTCGAAAAGCAGCCTAAAGACGATCTTCCTCAAGGAGTGGAACGTCATCTCTCCACAACTTCTCTTGCTCAATCTCATCATAGGAAAGCACTCGAGGTGACCTATATATGAGTTCCGTGGGGAGAACTGCTTCCGCCCCGTATACTAGGGAGAAGGGTGTCTGGCCGGTGGCTCGATTTGGTGTCGTTCTTACTGACCAAAGAACTGTCGGCAGCTCATCAATCCAGCGTCTTCCGCACTTGTATATCTTGTCAAAAGTTCTTATCTTCAGATCTCGCAACAGTTCATCATTTGCCCTTTCCGCTTGCCATTGCTCCTCGGATGATCAACAGAAGAAAAACAGATCTAGCTGTCAAGGTCTTGGACATATTGCATGAAGGTGTGGCTTGTGAACTATGTGTTGTTGTTAGTGATGATTCTATTTGGTACACCAAAATGGCAAACAGTTCCTTTGAAGAACTTGACGGTTGATTGTGCTGTCACCTTCCTCACTGCTTCCACTTCCGGCCACTTTGTGAACTTGTCGATCACGACGTACAAGTACTCAAAGCCCACGGTAGCACGAGGAAAAGGTCCCAAGATGTTGAGCCCCCAAACCGAAAATGGCCAAGAAAGAGGGATTGTGTGAAGATCTTGAGGTTGTTGATGTAGTTTCTTTGAATGGAACTAGCACGCTTCACACTTGGTTACTAGTGCAGTTGCATCCTGGAGAGCAGTGGGCCAAAAGAAACCTTGCCGGAATGCCTTACCAACAAGATCTCTTGATCCTATGTGCGAGACGCATATGTCTCCATGTATCTCTGCCAACAGCTCCAGTCCATCCTCCCGAGGAATGCACTTCAATTTCACACTGTACAATCTCTTTTTGTACAGGACATTGTCCACAAACTAGTACATATTAGACCGACGGGCTACTTTATCTGCTTCTTCCAATTCTTCGGGGAGTTCTCCTGTTTGGAGGAACTAAACAATGTGCTATTGCCATGCTGGAGCGTGGGGCTCGACAGCAATGACTAAAGGCATGTCTTCTTCCACGAGAGCATTCGTCTCTATGGAAAGGGCTCGAGGCCCTTCCGGAGCCTGTTACCCCCCGGCAGGCTTGGCGTTGTTCTTGGAAACTTCCTTGTCGACAGCTTCTGGAAGCTCTGCAGGAAACTACTGGCTAGAATTCAACTTCCTTGTCTTATTTTGCCTCGCTGATGGTGCTACGGATGGCTGAGTCAATTGGAGCACAAAAGTCCCTGGTTCCACAGGTAACTTGAGGGCAGCATGCGTTGACAGGTCATCGGAAATGATGTTCTCTGTTCAAGGAACATGCTCTATTGGCAAACCGTCAAAGCGCTCCTCCAAATTCCTCACTTCATCTACGTAGGCTTCCGTCAACGGGCTCTGATAATCTTTGTTTACTTGCTTGATGACAAGTTGTGAATCAACTCTGATGCCGAGATTTTTAGTTCCATGGTCTGCCGCAATCAGAGACCGACAAGCAGCCCTTCATATTCTGCAATGTTGTTTGTCGACTTCTCCTGGGGAAAGTGCATCTCAATTACATATTTGAGGTGCTCTCAAGTGGGTGCGACAAGCAGCACGCCAACATCGACGCCTTGCAGGGAGAAAGCCCCATCAAAATACATAATCCATTCTTGATTCCTTTCCTTGCCAGGGAGAGTTGTTTCTTGGACCTCTTCATACGGTGTTGGGGTCCATTCTGCACTGAACTCTACCAAGGCTTTCTCCGAATAGTCTAAGTACATTCAAATTTGAGACCAAATCTTGAAAGTTCCAAAGCCTACTCCACAATCCTGCCGGTCGCATATGAATTTCATAAAATCTGTTGAAATGGAAAGCGAGTGAGGACGGTGATCTCATGTGACTGCAAATAATGGCGCAACTTCCTCGAGGCCATAAGGAGGCTGAAAAGCAACTTTTGCACGCCAAAGTATCTTGACCTAGCCCCCTGCAAAAGGGAGCTGACAAAATAAGCTGGGCACTGCACCATCTTCGTCCTCTGTGTCGCTTCATTTATCTGCGCAGATCCTGCCTTGTCGGCACTAAACTCTGCCGGGGAAGATCCTGGATCATTGCTTGGCGGTCCTGCCTCCGCTGCTGCTTCTTCATCGACTTCTCTCTGCGCCACTAACGCAGCACTAACCACCTGATTCGTTGCCGCCAGGTATAGGAACAACGGATCTTGTGGTTTAGGTACGACTAGTATTGGCGGAGAGGTGAGGTACCTCTACAAATCCAACAACACTACCTCCGCTTCCGGAGTCCACTTCATTGGACCTGCCTTTTTCGAGATTTTGAAAAAGGGCAGGGCGCCCTCAGTAGATTTGGAGATGAACCTACTAAGAGTCGCAACACAGCTGGCAAGACGACGCACATCTTTGACGCGTCTTGGTGCTTCAATCGGCTCAATTGCCTTGATCTTGTCGGGATTCGCCTCTATCCCACGATGGGACACAAAGAATCCGAGAAGCTTGCCGGACGGAATGCCAAGCACACACTTCTCAGGATTGAGCTTCAAATTGATCTTTCGCAGATTTGTAAACGTCTCTTCTAGAACTTGTATGAGTGTTGCTTTGTCCTTGGTACTGACCACTATGTCATCCATATAAGCTTCCTTATTTCTATGTAGCTGGGGCTCAAAACCGATCCGGACTGCTCTTACAAATGTTGAACCAGCACTTTTCAACCCGAAAGGCATGCGTATGAAGCAATACGTACCACATGGGGTGATAAATGCGGTCTTCTCTTCATCTTCCTTAGCCATGAAGATCTGATGACATCCTGAATAAGCGTCAAGAAATTACAGCAAATCACAGCCGGTAGTGGAGTCCACAATATAGTCGATGCGCGGCAAGGGAAAAGGATCTTTTGGACAGGCTTTATTGATATCTGTATAATCAATACAGAGCCTTCATTTTCCATTCGCCTTCTGCACTACAACTGGATTGGCCAACCATGTTGGATGGAGCAGTCCTCTAACCAAACCTGCAGCTTCCAACTTCCTGATTTCCTTGGCAATAAATTCTTGCCGCTCCAAGGCATGCTTCCTAACTTTCTGCTTGATGGGTCGCGCATGAGGACAGACAGCAAGATGGTGCTCAATTAACTCCTTGGGAACACCAGGGATATCAGATGGTTGTCATGCAAACACATCGACATTCGCCCGCAGGAAGGCAATGAGCGTGCTTTCCTATTTGTCGTCGAGGGTGGAACTTATGGTGAAAGTTCCTCCCGTACCATCCTCCTAGATGGGCACCTTCTTAGTTTTCGGTGGAGCTGCCTTGGACTTCTTGCTCTTTCCATTCGAGCTCTCTGGCACATCCTCAATAGGAGCACAACACTCCGAGGAGGTGCGCTTGCCGAAGTGTGTACCAGAGGTCTTGTCGGTCTTCTTCCCCCCGTGAGCTTCAGCGGTAGGTGTTCCAACTGCCTCTGGGCAAAGTAGGTCGGCGCAGATAAGCGCATCCTTCTTGTCGGAGTTGACAGTATGACGCTCATCGGCCCGGACATCTTCAATACATTATAAGCATAGTGCAATGCCGCCATGAACTTGGCCAGCACTGGACGACCAAGGATCCCATTATATGGCAATGGAATCTTGGCGACATAAAAAACAATCTTCTTTGTCATGTATTCAGGTCACTACCAAATGTTACCGATAGTGTGATCTTGCCCTTCGGCTGGCTCTTCCCTGGATTGATCCCCTGAATCGTGCCCGTTTTCTCGAGATCTTCATCAGGAGTTTGCAACCTTTTGATGACATCAGGTGAGATCAATTTCAAACCATCCCCACCATCAACTAACATGTTTGTCAACTTGAGGTCATGAATTGTTGGCGAAACCAACAATGGAAGAAACCCGACCACAGTTGTGCGATGAGGGTGATCCTCGGTGTAAAAAATGATAGGCATGTTGGACCATTTCAATGGTTTCCATGCATTGATAGATGGCTTTGTCGCATTAATCTTGCACGCCCACTGTTTAAGTCAGCAGTGAGAACAATGCAACAAGGCACCTCTGTCAACGCACATGACTTTTGTAGCTTTTGAAAATCCGTGCTCGTTGGACTCGTCGTCCTCCTCGTTGCCATCGTCACCCCCTCTTCCTGGTCGCGGCCTCGAGCGGGCCTCTCCTTCTGCTGCTTGGCCTTGCCGCGGGACCTCCTCGGCCATCGCATTTCTTTTTGGACCCCTCTGCACCATCTTGGGCCTTCTCCTTATCTTGCCTCACATACTCAGCTTTCTTCCTCTCGACAAGCTTCTCAACTTGCCATCAATTTGGAGATCGTGGCCCTTGGTGCGATGGATCTTGCAATACTGTTTGTCGAAGCCCTCCGGCTTGTCTGCACCCTCCAAGGCCTGACAGGAGGCGCACCCGGCAATCTCCTTGCCGGGGCTGTCAACCTTGGTCTTCTTGGCGGTGTCGATGTTGTCGGAGTCCTCAACGGCAGGCGCTGCCCTGCCCTTGGGTTTCCTATTTCGCCGCCGACCTTTCTTTGCCGGAGCGGCAATGTCTTCGTCTTCAGAGTCGACTCCGGCGCTAGCATCCTCGCCGAGGAGTCTCCTCCCTTCTTCCAGTTGAGTACATTCATCAACCAAAGCATAGAGCTCGGTGACATCCCTGACTTTGTTCATCACCAGCTCTTCACGCATCCTACAGTTGCGCATGTTCTGATGAAACACGCTAATAACATGAGTAGGATGAACGTCTGGGGTGTTGTGATGTATACCGCTGAATCTCTGAATGTACTTGTGCAATGTTTTGCCCTCTTTCTAGGGGATGAGATGCAAATCACTTTCCTGAACAGGAGCTTTGTGGCCTCCGATAAAGGCGCCAACAAACTCATGGCACATATCTGGCCACGAAGAAATGGAATTCTCCGACAGATGCATCAACCACGACCTGACGTTGGCCTTGAGTACCAACGGGAAGTAGTTGGCGAGTATCTTGTCGTCGCGAGCCCTGGCATCCTGCACCGCAATGTTGTAGATGCTCAAGAATTCCGACGAATGAGTCTTGCCGTCGTATTTCTCTGGGACCTCCGGTTTGAACGTTTGGGAATTGGGCCACTGGACTCGCCGCAGCTCACAGGTAAAAGCTGGACAACCCACCTGATGAGGCAGATCGACAGGATACCCTGGCGCAGGCTTGTCTACAGTGGGTCCTACGTGCCTATCAGATTGATGGCGCGCTTCCCACCGCCGCTTGATGGAATTCCAAGTGTCTTCTTTGCTTCCTTCCTGAAGAACTTGATGTTGATCGCGGCGAGTTCGTAGATCAGACGACATCGTTGAATCTTCATCACGGGCGCCGATCTGTTGAGTAGGCAACCGTCATTGCCGCCATGGAGGAGAGTGCACCATGGTCATGCCACCTCTAGTCTTTTTGCCATCGGTGCACACCGGCTCGATGGGCTGCCGCCGCGAAGGCTCCATCTGTTGTGGCCCATATCCATCAGCGAGCCTGGTCAGGCACTGAATAGTAGCTCTCCCCTCTTCAAGCTTCTCCAAAGCAAGAGGAAAATTTCGGATTAGTTGTGCTCGCGCCAACGCTTCTGCTGGTGTAGGCGGCAGCAAAAGGTGCGAAGAGCGTGAGGTGCTCTGACTCCTAACCATGTTACAAGGAGCTCCATCATGGGCCCGTGAACTTGTGCCACTTCCACTAGCATTTTGGTGTGGATACTAGTCCCATGCATCTCGGGAGTGATGCTCAGGAGTCTTTCCATGGTGACGCTTAGAACCACCAACGTCACGGCGTTGTTCATCGCGTGTGACCTGAGAAGGCCACGGCGCATGCGTCGGCGTGGGTGTCTTAGAAGGCGCCCTTCCGTCCTTGGAGTTCACTATGTCGCCCGTAGGTAGTACAACTCTGTCCTTAGATCTAGCGGTGCGTGGGTTGCTGTCGCTGCTGCAAACGCCACCGCTCACTTGACTCTGATTATTAGAGCATCGTGGAAGATCAAGACTCCGCCTCCTCCGCCTGCAACCACACTGTGGCTCGTCCGAGTAGCTACTGGCACATCGTACTTGGATGGATCAACCGCCGTAAAACCCTTCTTCTTGGGGGGGAGCATGGCGATGAAGATGATGAAGAAACTGTCGTGCTGATCACTAGATCAGGTTCATGCAACCCTTCTCCCCCTACCTGGCACGCCAAATATGTCGGCATATAACACCTATGCGATCGTGTGGATCGCTTTATGGTTCGGCAGGGGGAAGGCATGCACAAAGAGCAGATCCAACGAGCAACACGAGAGATTTTTACCCAGGTTCGGGTTGCTGAGAAGCGTAAAACCCTACTCCTGCTTTAGCGTATTGTGATCCTTTGAGCTCTGGCCCTAGGAGTGATATGTGATGAATAATACACAGCCGCTACGCATGCGTCTGGGCCTGAAGGTCCTCCTCTCTATAGCTACACCTTGGGCCTCCTTTTGTATGTCAAAGGGGTCACCAACAATGACTCATAGTACATACAAGAGGTGTACACTGGCTACTGTATTATCACACCTAATATTGACTGCATAGGACAAACACATTAAATGCTCTGTTTAGTTGTCCCTAAATTTCTCGGGGACGGAAAAAGAGGTCGTCCCATCAGCACTTCTTAACCCCATCATTGTTAGTGCCTTGACACATACTCAGGAGGATAAGGCATGTCTGATAGGCTGGTCGCTGTGCTGGAGTGGTGACAGGCGGGTGAGGTCTCGCCGAGTGCGGGTCCTGCCAGCGCTCCGCAAGCCATCCCGGCAAGATCTTGTCAGGGTCGCAAATTTTGGTCTTCTGTCTTCTTATTATTGACTTGAATATCTTCTTGACATTCTTGTATTTGCATTCAGCTATCCTCTGACAGGCCTTGCCGCTGGTGTGGCAACAACCATCCATGTACAAGTATGGGGGTACTAAAAGACCCAAACTTTAGTACACTGATGGCAGGGTACTAGAACGCCTCGAGATTGGTTTTTCGTCCATACAAAGAGTTGCAGCATTGGAATGGGGACTCTAGGGTTATTTCTTATGGTTTCTGTATTTATAGGAATTTTTGGCATTGGTTTCACGCGAAGGTGGGCCACTAGGTGAGGAACATAAACCAGGGCGCGCCAAGGGGGCCTGGCGCGTCCTCGTGGGTAGTGACCACCTCGTGGATCAACTCGCCCGCCCACGAAGCGTCTAGTGCCTCTTTTGTTCCAAAAAAATCATCAAAAAGTTTTGGCCGATTCTGAGAATTTCATTTTCTGCACACAAAAACAACACCACTGTAGTTTTGCTGAAAACAGCGTTAGTCCGGGTTAATTCTAAATAAATCATATAAAGTGCATGAAAACCATATAAAAGTATTGTAGACATAGTTTAATATGGCATGAATACTTCATAAATTATCGATACGTTGGAGACATATCAATATACCTCCGAGCATTCACCTCCCCAGCAAAGGCGCCAAAAATTACCTTGATGTCTACTGCACAATTTTATACTTGTAAACTCTAATGGGCCTCCAAATGGAGTGTTCTGAAGGACAGTAGCAATTTTCCCTTAAGTGGATGACCTAAGGTTTATCAATCAGTGCGAGTTGTAGGATGAACTTGGTCTTTCTCATACAACCCTACCACAAAATACAAGAAATCTCTTGTGTCCCCAACACACCAAATACAATGGCAAATTGTATAGGTGCACTAGTTCAGCAAAGATATGGTGATACAAGGGCAATATGGATAGTAGATATAGATTTTTGTAATATAAAAAATATAAAAACATCTAGGTAGCAAGTGGAAAGTAGTGAGCAAAATGTTGTATAAATGCTTGGAAAAGATGCCTAGGGGTTCATACTTTCAATGGTTAAATCTCTCAACAATGCTAACATAATAGAATCATATGGTCATCCCTCAAACTACAACAAAGAATCAGTACAAAGTTCATAAGTAGCGGAGAACATAACATGAAATTGTTGTATGTAGTAGGACTACCTCAAAGTTACCCTTTCTCATCAATCTATTGTGCTATTCCTGTAGGTATCTGTTAGTGCATCTAGTGCCCCTTAGTGATTTTGGTGTATTGAAGACTTATAGATTAAGGAACTAATGTGTTTGTGAGTGTACACATGCTCTATAAGTCGATGAGGAGTTTGATATATTCAGAGATTATCGACCCCTAAAAATGTATGTCTTCAACTAAAGACTTTGTGAAGACTTTGCTGAAGACTTTGGTAATCCTTGAAGACTTTGAAAATGAAGAAGTTGGTGTGACCTTGAAGATATGAATGAGGACTATGAAACGTGAATACTTTTTTTTTGTATTTTCATTTCCTTTCTTTGAGTCATAGGAAACACTGTACTGTTAAAGGGGGCCGAGGTAATACTAAGGAAAATTTCCAACTGATGCTCAACTCAAAATCCTCAACATATCCAATCCGTCGAGTGAAGACTTTGGAAATCTCTCGCGGTTCAGTCAAGTTCTTCAGTGATAGAGACGAAGTTCTTCTGGTCTCTGAGGAAATTGATCTGACTGAGGAGTTAGGATTTCGCTAGTGCGAATTGCCTACAAGTGAGGAATATGATAAGCCTGAGGACTTTCATAGTTTGAAATTCTGACCGTTGCTGTGCTTAACGCCAGCTGTCCCCAATCACAAATATCCCCATAACAGTCATATCATTAGGGGCATTTATGTATTATCATGTCAGGTTGAACCCTGGCTATAAATAGCCACCCCCACAACCACTAGTCGGTTGGCTGCTGTGAGAGAGAACTGACACTTATCATTTAAGAGCAACCCGTCCTGCAAGGACTTTGATAGAAAATCATCAGCGAGGAAAAACCCACAACCAAACCACGAAACCCAAAGTGATTGAGCATCACTGAAGAAATTCTTGTGTGGAAGCGATGCTGGTTACCTTTGAGGACTGTGCATCCTGCAGACGGTTAGGCATCATGGTCTAGTGCATCCTGCAGTCAATTGGGGATCAAGGAGTGACCTTGGTCTAGAGTGTTGGAAATATGCCCTAGAGGGCAATAATAAATTAGTTATTATCATATTTCCTTGTTCACAATAATCGTTTATTATCCATGCTATAATTTAGTTGATCAGAAACTCACATACATGTGTGGATACATAGACAATACCATGTCCCTAGTATGCCTCTAATAGACTAGCTCGTTGATCCACTAGTAGAAAAAGGCCCATTTGTCCCGGTTCTAGAGGGCCATTTGTCCCGGTTCCGCAACCAGGACTAAAGGGTCGTTAATAATGCCCAAAACCTTTAGTCCCGGTTTGCCCACCAACCGGGACAGATGGGGCTCCACGTGGCCTCTACGGCTTGCCCGGGAAGGAGGGCCTTTTGTCCCGGTTGGTAGCACCAACCGGGATCAAAATGCATCAATGCGTCAGCAATTCCGGAGCTGGGTTTTTTTTTGAGAGAGGGGGGATGGGGGTTTTGTAGGATTAATTTTGGGGTTTAATAGATTGTGTTAGCTAGCTAATAGAGAGAGGTGTCCTCTCTTATCTCCGTGCTTGGTCGATGCTACATACTATACATATAGAGAGGACTCGACAAGCTAGCTAGTAAGCAAATGAAGGAATTAAACCATTAAGTACAGAAGATTGTCATGAACATATACAGAGAGAAGTGAGATTGTTCGAACAACAAGTTTTTGTATATCTATCCGATGCTACTGGCTACATATATACAATATAAGATCTCTTACAATACCCTAACATCTGAAATCAAGTTCCATATGTTATTCTCCCTCTTTCTTGATGACGTGTTCAAGAAAGAACCCCGCTAATTCCTCTTGAATAGCTATTATGCGATCTTGTGGTAGGAGTTGTTCCTGCAGCTCCCAAAGCTAATTCGAAGAAGGGGGTCAATACATATATATGAATGAAACTCAACACAAATGATGGTAATAAAATAAAATTGTGAATATTATTGCTTACGCACATCAAAATCGTTTTTAGAGTAGCCGCCCTGCTTAGAGATCGTCGCGTTGTAGATGAACTCGCATACGTAGTATCCACAAAGATTAGACCCTGGTTGCTGCCACAACCACTTTACGAGAAATAGAGGTCAATCAAACTGATAATCAAGCATTATATAAATGGTATTGATGAAACTAGCTAGAATCAATATAATGGGAGATGCGCGGAACTAGCTAGTAGTACTTATTTTCGGGCGTGTAAATTTCAGCTCCTTTCGGCAGTCCCGGAGATTTTGTGGTGAACGGTATCCAAACCCTGCCAGACATAGAAAATAATTATTACCTGATATCAGGAAATGAACAAAGTTGCCGAAATGGTGCGATAATGATCGATTGAACTTACTTCTTGAGCCTTTCAGTGATGATCGCATACGTCTTGGGATCTCTTCGTCTTGAGTCTAAGACGGTTACTAGTCCCTCCTCAAGCATAATCTCTAGGAGAATAAAGTGCAAGCTGCGCACGCATGCATAACTCATCAATTACATTACTATAACCTCAAGTAAATAAAGGAAAACCGAATATGCACAGTATAACACTCGCTCGAAATTGTAAGGAAAGATTATTTTTTGTTTGTTTTGATGTTGAAACAACGATTGTAGCAAGTTGGCCTCGGCTTGTTTGGGATTCTTTTTCATCTCCCATTCATCAAAGAGATTTAGGTTAATGAACCCAATATTATAGATTTCTCTTTGCTTGCATTCGACGATCCTCAATCTGCATGATATAGTGAATTATATGTACATGCAATGAAAGAGCTGAGCTATATATAGAGACTTAATTAAAGAAGTAGTACTTACAGACAGTAGCAAGTGACGATAACTTTATCGATGGCCTTTTGATTGAAAAGATGGAATAACTCCTCAAATGGAACACACAACACGTCAATTCCAACGAGGTCGTGCTTGTCTTTAACCATAATCATCAAATTACCCAACCCAGAGTTCTTGCAGGTGTCCATGTACCACTGATGGAATTTTTGCATCATCATTGGTAACTGTTGATCACGTCTGACGAGAGGATACCTGTGCCGGAATTTGTGTTCGTCCACCTCCAGTGTATCAAAATATGTATCGTCGGGCAGGTAATCAGTAGGATTGGTACCGGGCACCATCCCGGCCGGCAGATTTGCGACGACGATATCGCTAGACACCTGCAGCGGGGGGCAAGATTGTTTCGCCTGTTCGCCGAGCTAGGGAATTTTTTTCCCTATTACAATTTGTTGTTCTCTCCTTTTGTCAGTTGCAGTGGTTCTGGACCGGCGCGCTTCTTGCACTTTCTTTTTAAGAATACGGACATGGTTGTCATCCAGCGGAGCCGGTGCTGGTTGCTTCAGGGCATCCAAAGTGCGCTTCAATTTCACCTCATCTATGTTCTCCTCCGGAGGTGGATTTTTCTTTTTAAAAAAGGTATCCACTTCGCCTTTAGAGATCTTCGCATTTTCCTCATCGCTCCTCTCATATGGTAACGGCTCAAGAGGCTTGAGAGATGATGGACCGTATTGGTATCGCCTCCCGCCACTCGTTGTAGTGCTAGATGCTGAAGTGACGGCTGTTATTTTCCTTTGTTGCTTAAGAGGCGCCGAAGCAGCCAGAGCAGCGGTGGTGGCTCTCTTCTGCTCTTGCTGACGAGGCAGAGGAGGAGACGGGCTGCTCGGACGCGCCGACGCAGGCGGAGAAGGAGGCGGGGGAGGAGGCATGGACCAATCACTCGCCTGAGGAGGAGACGGAGAAGGAGGCGTGCCCTGATCACTCGCCGGAGGAGGAGGCGGAGGAGAAGGCGGGCCCTTACTCGCCGGAGGAGGAGGCGGAGGAGGAGGCGGGCCCTTACTCACCGGAGGAGGAGGCGGAGGAGGAGGCGGGCCCTTACTCGCCGGAGGAGGAGGAGGCAGAGGCGCCGTCTAGTTCGGAAGCTTGATGAATTCCTTCGGCCATAGACATGAAGTCCTTAGAGCATTCTCCAAGAGAGTTTCCCCTTCGCCGGTAGGGTAGTCAAGTTCGAGCTCCTCATATCCCTCCACTATTTCTTCGACCATGACAACAGCATAGCCTTGTGGAATCGGACGACAGTGAAAAGTTCCGTTGGGTCGAGGAGGTGCAACATGGCCGATAGCCACCGTGGGTTTGAGGTGCATCATCAATTTCTTCTTAAGGTGGCAATCCTGAGACTCCGTGATTTCATCCACGGGGTACCTGGGAGCCGTCAAATCAGGCTGCGCAATGAGCTTGGTGGAAGCCACGCTGCTTCTCCGCTGAGATGGCGGGGTAGCTTCTAGGGTAGCTTCGTCAGCTCGATGCCTCTCCTCTAGCGCTTGTACTCTCGCATTCAGGTTCTGTATTTCGCTTTGCTCCTGTTTCCTCTTCCTCTCCCTGCTTTTGTAACTGCCTGCGTCGGGAAACCCATGCTTCCACGGAACGGAGCCTGCCGTGCCTCGTGTACGTCCTGGATGCTCAGGGTTCCCGAGGGCCATTGTGAGCTCGTCGTTCTCTCTATCGGGAACGAACGTCCCTTCCTCCGTTTTGGCGATATAACTCCTGAAGCTTGGTGATCGGTACTGCCAGTTGTTCGTTCATCCAACAACACTTCCCTGTTTCAGGGTCCAAGGTTCCCCCAACCCCGAAGAACCAATTCCTTCCACGCTCTGGCCAGTTCAATGTCGCTGGTACGATCCCTTTGTCAAGAAGGTCCTTTTCAGCCTTGTCCCACAACGGTCAGGCTTTGTGGTAGCCACCTCACCCCGTGCGATGGTGATGCTTCTTCTTTGCAGCATTGAGTTTGTTTATCACTGACATCTTCTTACTCTTCTCCGATGTCTTGTGGGTCACAAATGCGGGCCACTGTTCTCTTATCTTCTCAAATCGGCCCTCGAATATTGGAGTCTTATTTTTGTTGACAAACTTTGTTTTTAACTCATTCTTCCACCTCCTGAATGGCTCTGCCATCTTCTTAAGAGCATGAGTCTTGACCTTTCGCTCTATAACTGGCTTTTCCGGATGCTCCTCTTCCGGTAGGGTGAAATTTGCCTTCAGCGCGGTCCAAAGATCATCTTTCTGTATATGAGTGACAAAAGACACTTCAGGGTCTCCGGCCTTCGGCTTATTCCATTGGTGGATGGTGATCTGGATCATGTCCCTAACAAGAACCCCTCACTAAGCAGAAAATGCATCCTTGGTCCGGCTGGGTTGGCCATCTCTATTGATGCTGGTGATCGTGAACCTTTCATCCGGGTGCAACTTTTTCTTCGGGCCTCGTTTCGTTACCGAAGTTTGGCTCGATCCGGATACGGAGGGCTAGAAAAGAAGAAAGAAGAGAGTTAATATGTGTACACATGCGAGAACAATTAATGCATCAATTAGCTAGTCAGCACAGGCTTAATTATTATATATACCTTGCCGGACTTTCCAACAACTCCTTCCTCCGTTCGCTCACCGGAGACATCATCACGGTCTCCTTCTTCCGTTCGCTCATAGGAGCCATCATAAGCATGTCCTTCCACCTCTGCCCGATCACCGGAGCCTACTTCACCCTCTTCTTCCAGACCATCGGTGTCGTTCAGAAACTCAAAGGGGTTAACTCCTTCCTAGTTTCTTTGACGATCGTCCATAGTTTCTGCAAAATATTAATTACAACATGACACTTAATATCCAAACATGATATAGCATGGATATATTAGTGTGCCAAACATACAAGTTTTGCCGAAAAACATGGGGGCATGTGTTGACACCAGTTTTTGGCACGACAATAAACCTATATAAGATGGCGCCCGGAGCCAAACACCTGTGCAACCGATGTCTGATGGAAAACGTGACAAGGGGTTAAACCGGATCGGATTCAGACGGGTAATCTCTCATGTCGAAGTTATCGGAGGGGGGGTATATCGGAGAGGACGTGACTAGGGATGGAAAACATGATGGGCCTCAAGAGTTGGTCGCCCAAATATCGAGACGGGGGTGAACATTTTACCTTAGTAACTTAGAAACAAATGTTATCGAGGAGGGGGTATATCGACCCCCCCCTAATGTCGAAGTTATCGAAGAGGGGGTATATCGACAATGACATACGTTCCGGATCTGATGGAAATCTCTCGGGGAGCCGATACCAACGTGATGATAGATCCAATGCCAGCATTTTCATTTAACAAAAAAACAACTTCAAAAAAAGACTTGCTTCGCCAACATGAATATATACACACATGAACATATCAAAAAACGATTTGCTTCGCCAACTTGATGATAGAGCAAATGCCAACTTGAACATATACACACATATACATGAACATATATATATACATGAAAAAAACATATACACATATACATGCCCACAAAAAAATACACATATACATGAAAAAAAACAATGCACGCGCGGTGCTGCGGCCAGCGACCATGTAGCAGTGACGACGGGGAGCAGGGTACATTGAAGGGGGGCTCACTGTGGGGGGGCGCGGCGATGGCTTGATCGGTGACGGGGCCGGCGACGAGGATGACGGGCTCGGGGGGGCAAGGGAGCGACGAGGATGGCAGGCTCGAGGCGGGCGACGAGTAGAGCGCGTGGCAAGGTCGAGGGCGCGGGCAAGGGCAAGGGCGAGGGCGCGGCGAGGTCGAGGGCGTCAGCGAGTACGACGGCGGGCTTGAGGCCGGCGACGAGGATGGCGTGCGGCGAGGGCGAGGGTGCGGGCGAGGGCTCGGGGAGGGGAGCGTGTCGGTGATGGCAAGGCTGCAGTTTGGCAGCCTGACGGCGAGCGCGGCGGTGACGGTGTCGGGGATGCCAGCGACGAGGACAGCGGGTTCGGGGAGGCAACGACGCGGCGACGGGGATGAGGACAACGGGCTCAGGGCAACTGGTTGATGAAAACTGAAATTTCCTAAGTGTTTTCTTATATACAACAAGCATTTGTCCCGGTTGGTGCCACCAACCGGGACAAAAGGTGGGTATTGGTCCCGGTTGGTGCCACCAACTGGGACCAAAGGTCCCTTTTCGTCAGCCCAAAGGGCGGGAAGCAAAGACCTTTGGTCCCGGTTGGTGGCACCAACCAGGACTATAGGTGGGTATTGGTCCCGGTTGGTGCCACCAACCAGGACCAAAGGGCGGGAAGCAGAGACCTTTGGTCCCGGTTGGTGGCACCAATCGGGACTAAAGGTGGGTATTGATCCCGGTTGGTGCCACCAACCGGAACCAAAGCCCTGTTCCTGGTGCGGTGGGAGTTTAGTCCCACCTCGCCGAGCGAGGAGCGCACATATTGGTTTATAAGCGCCGAGCGAGGAATATGCCTAATTGTCTCTGCCTGTTGGACCTACTTGCCCCATGGGCCTACATCCTGGCCCATGTACATTAGGTTACTAGTCGTATGCAGGCCATGGTGGCTTAGTAGGTGGGCATTTTTTATGTTATTTTTTTGCATATTAAAAGTTCTTAACAATAAATACTTTATGGTGGCTTAGTGTGTTTTATCATTATATTCTTTTTGCTATTATTTTTTTGAACAAACAATACTTTGATAATTTTAGTTGCATAATTTCCATTATTTTTGTTTTGTTTTTTGCTTTATTTTTTGCTTTTTTTATTTCCAGTGTGTTTTATCGGTATATTCCTTTTGCTATTAATGTTTTGAACAAAAAATACTTTGATAATTTTAGTTCCATAATTTTGATATAATTATAGTTTCAGAAATACTTGAGGTTTATAAAAGCTTTTTAGTTGATTCTTTTTTGAACTCCACTCCCATGATGATTTGAAAGAAATTAAGAAGCACTTCAAACAAACTCAGAAAAGGTTGAAAGTTGCCATGGTATCATCATTTCACCCACATAACATGTGCCAAAAAGTTGAGAGGGCTATGACAAAAATTGGATGCATTTCGTGCACAAAATGGACAATCTCTTTCAAAGTATCACGGTTTCGGACGAAAACTCATCTGTTACAAAGGGATTTCATTTTTTGAACTTATTTGAACTCCATACTTTTTGTGTGTTCAAATGCACCATTCAAAGCCACATCATCAATTTTCAGCCCTTTCTGACTTGATAAATTGGTATTTTTCATGCACTTGCTGATTTTTTTGAGCTAAATGACCATGAAATTGATAAGCACTACAAATGAACTCTGGAAAGGTTCAAAGTTGGCATGGTGTGTGTGCTTGCCAACAATGACAACCCACATTTTTGTTGCATTTTGTTCTCAGCCACAATCAAAATTTAAGAAAACCTGAATGGAAAAGCACTACAAATATATAATAGCTAGAGAGATATGTAATATATAATAGTTTAGGTATCCATTACAGAAAGTACTCGTCCAAGCGAACACTACTAGCTAGTCTGAATCAGAAGAATATTCCCATGGTGGTGGTGGTGCGAGGTGACGCTGCCCATAGTTCACGGTTCGAATCTTGCGGTACAACTCATATGCAACGTATGCATCTTTTGCTGCATACTCAATGTTGATAGGCTGAAGTGGGGTCCTCTCCCACCTTTGTGCTGTGCCCGGGGAAATTTGGTCTTCATATCTTTGTAATCATCGTCGATCAAGGAGACTGCCATAGAAGCCATCGAAGTCCTCTCATACTGAAGCCTAAATATGTCTTGGATATCAATAAGGCAGCCAGCTGGTATCTCAATACTGAAGACGCGCCTCATCTTCAGCTTGTCATTACTTACATCAACGCTAGCAAAATGTATGACGCTGTGTAGGAAGTCCATGAGTGTTGGGCAGTGCTTGTCACTACTGCAACATCAACAAATTAAAATGGAACAAATGCTAAATATTACTACAACAAGTATATTTCGGCAGAATTATAATATGCAACTATATAAAGGAAAATTATTTCCCTGCAACAAAAGAGGAAGACGCAGAGTTTTTGCTCCCAGGCTCATTTGAGCCCGGTGAACAGTAATATCATAAAAAAATCAAAAATTATTTCACTACAACTTAAGAGAAATTGATCTTTGCCATAGGATTCAAAATAGAACATATATATTGCTATATCCTATATATATGCAATTTTCATATCCTATGAATTGATGAAGAAACCCTAAATTAACTATATGACATATATGTTCTCCCACATTTTGCAACAAGGAAAATTGTTTTACTACAAACTTAAAAGAAATATTGATCTTTCCCATAGGATTCAAAATGGAACATATTTCTATCCGATGCAATTTTCATAATAATCTATAAATTATTAATTGATCAAAGAAAACCCTCAAAACTCACCTTGCCCATTGGAAGATCATGACATATTTCTTGAAACATAGATGGATGACGACAACATCTTCTTGCTTGGCCGTGTACTCGAGATCAAGCCCTATGAACTTGTCTTTCTTATCCGCCACTTCAAGCCATTTCTGTAAAAGGGAAAGAAAACGCAGCACCATGGCGCTGTCGTTCATGTAGACGACATCGAGATTGGTCGTGCCATGAGCGAGCACCTCCCCATAGCGAGTGATTGGAGTCATGGTAGAAGATATGGGGAAGAAGAGATGAGAATGGAGGAGAAGAAGAGAGGAGAATGGAGGAGAAGAAGAGAGGAGAAGAAGAGAAATGGGCGAAGTTACTGTAGCGCTCGCCGAGGAACAGTTGCCTCTTTCTCGGAGCGCGAAACGTCATGGGATGCGAACCGTTCGAACCTTTAGTCCCGGTTTGAGCCACCAACCGGGACTAAAGGGGCTCGCACCAGGAGAACGGTTACCCTGTGGTACCACTTCCACCCACGAATCGGGACCAATGGTTGTGGGCCAGGAACGAGGCATATTGGTCCCGGTTCGTGTCTTGAACCGGAACCAAAGGTGTCCTACGAACCGGAACCAATGCCCCACGTGGCCCGCCTGGACCCCTGGCCTCACGAACTGGGACCGTGGCCCCCATTGGTCCGGTTCGTGAATGAACCGGGACTAATGGGCTGGCCCGGACCGAACCAATGCCATGTTTTCTACTAGTGATCAAAGATGGCTATGGTTTCCTAGTCATGGACATGAGATGTCATTTGATAGTGGGATCACGTCATTAGGAGAACGATGCGATGGACAAGACCCAAACTACAAACGTAGCATATGATCGTGTCAGTTTATTGCTACTGTTTTCTACATGTCAAGTATTTGTTCCTATGACCATGAGATCATGCAACTCACTGACACCGGAGGAGTAACTTGTGTGTATAAAACAGCGCAACGTAACTGGGTGACTATAAAGGTGCTCTACAGGTATCTCCGAGGGTGTCTGTTAGGTTGGCATGAATCAAGACTGGGATTTGTTACTCCGTGTGACGGAGAGGTATCTCAGGGCCCACTCGCTAATACAACATCACAACAAGCCTTGCAAGCAATGTGACTAAGTGTTAGTCTCGAGATCTTGTATTACGGAACGATTAAAGAGGCTTTCCGGTAACAAGGTTGAACTAGGTATGGAGATATCGACGATCGAATCTCGGGCAAGTAACATACCGAAGAACAGAGGGAACATCATACAGGATTAACTCAATCCTTGGCATAGAGGTTCGACCGATAAAGTTCTTCGTAGAATATGTAGGAACCAATATGGGCATCCAGGTCCCGCTATTGGTTATTAACCGTAGAGGTGTCTCGGTCATGTCTACATAGTTCTCGAACCCGCAGGGTCTGCACACTTAAGGTTCGGTGACGTTTCAGTAGTATAGAGTTATGCGTGGTGGTGACCTAAGGTTGTTCGGAGTCCTGGATGAGAAACCGGACATCATGAGGAGCTCCGAAATGGTCTAGAGGTAAATATTGATATACAGGAAGTCCTATTTTGGTCGTCGGAAAAGTTTCTTGCTCATCAGTAGTGTACCGGGAGTGCCGGTAGTGTACCGGGAGACCACCGGGAGGGGTATTTCGACCCAAGAGGCTACATGGGCTGTGGGAGGATGAATACCAGCCCTTGGTGGGGTGGTGGAATTCTAACACAAGGCCCAAGCAGCTGGGAAGAAAAGCCCAAAAGGAAAAAGGGTGAAAAAGGCAAAAAGGACTAAATAAGGAAGGAGTCCTAATCCTACTAGGAGTGGAGGAGGAGGACTCCTCCCTCCTGGTTCGGCCTACCCAAGGGCTGGCTCCTCTGGAGCCAAACCTCCTCCTCCTCTCCTCCTATATATACTAGAGGGTTTTAGGATTTTGGCACAAGATTTTTAGCCATGTGCTACCCGTTCCTCTAGTGCATAGTTTCTCCTCTAGATCGGATTTCTACAGTGCTTACGCGAAGCCCTACCAGAATAGCTCCACCACCATCGCCGGAGCGCTGTCACGCTGCCGGAGAACTCGTCTAACTCTCCGCTCCCTCTTGCTGGATCAAGAAGGCGGAGATCGTCATCGAGTTGTACGTGTGCTGAGCGCGGAGGTGTCGTCCGTTCGGCGCTAGATCGGAAGGACCGTGATCAAGATCGCGAGACGAATCATGATGCTATCGTGCAACGGATCGTGATGAGATCGCGGGACGGATGGTGATTAGTTCCCGGTACGGATCGTGATTGCATCGCGGGACGGATCGTGATGAGATCGCGGGACGCTCAGCGATTTGGATCGCGAAGACGTTCGATTACACCAACCGCATATCTTAACGCTTCCCGCTTAGCGATCTACAATGGTATGTAGATCCACTCTCCCTCTCGTAGATGATCATCACCATGGATAGATATTGCGTGTGTGTAGGAAATTTTTTGTTTCCCATGCAACTTTCAGCAACAGTGGCATCATGAGCTAGGTCTATGGGTAGATGACATCTCGAGTAGAACACAAAGAGTTTGTGGGCGTTGATGCTTAGATTGCTTCCTCCCTTGGTCGTGTTTTGGTTCAGCAGTACTGTGGGATGAAGCAGCCCGGACCAACCTTACTCGTACGCTTCCGACAAACCGGTTCCATCGACTGATGTGTAACTTCGTTGCACAAAGATGGCTGACGGGTGTCTGTCTCTCCTACTTTAGTTGGATCAGATTCCACTAAGGCGGTCCTTGAGAAGGTTGAAAAGCAACTTATGTATCATCATTGTGGTTATGTGTAGGTGAGAATTGTTCTTGCTAGAAACCCATAGCAGCCACGAAAAACATGCAACAACAATTATAAGACATCTAACTTGTTTTTGCAGGGTATGTTGTGATGTGATATGGCCAATTACATGATGTGATATATGTTATGTATGAGATGATCATGTGTTGTATAGAATATCACGACTTGCATGTAAATGAGTACGGCAACCGGTAGGAGCCATAGGGTTGTCTTTAATTATTGTATGACCTGCATGTCAATCATTAAGCTCTATGTAATGCTTTACTTTATCGCTAAACGGTAGCAATAGTAGTAGAAGCATGGTGGGCATGACAACCCCGATGGCGACACGTTGATGGAGATCAAGATGATCGAGATCATGGTGTCATGCCGGTGACGATGGAGATCATGCTTGTAGCGACCCGACTCAAAACGAGTCAAGCCTCTGTGTGTTCTATGCCATCCCTGGGTCAGTATGCTGGCAAACACAGTACATCAATGTATATATCAAAGTGCAATCGCATGTAATTAACGTAAAACTGATATATACCTTAAAATCTCAGCGGAAGCAATCAACAGGAGTGGAGTCCCAATAAACACCAACGACAGGTTGAGTGTAGACAGTAACCCTGAATCGTACTCTTACTCGTCGAAGAAGAGTATCTGCAACATGAGACGTTGCAGTCGTGTAGGTCAGCATTTTGAATATGCCGGCAAGTCACAAAAGAGTGGGTGAAAATAATCATCTATACTATATGCATATATGGCAGGTGGGGCTAGAAGTTTAAGTTTTTGCGTAAAGCAAATTTTTCCTACAACAACAGGGGTAATGCAAAAATTATTACTACAAAGTTGGTTGATAAATGAGATGGTTCCACCAACCAATTCTCATATCCAAGTTAACAATAATACCCTCATCATTATAATTATTTGTGTTGAGACTTCCAGATAGTATCAGTTCCTTTGGCTCAAGTTGTCCATGACCGTGGGCATGGCTAATCGATTAGGTTTGAGTACTCTACAGAGGTTTGTGCACTTTTCCCGCAAGATTTGATCCCTCCATTTATGTCCTCGCACTTCAGGGTGTTTGAGAACCAGATGACCAAAACATGGTATTTCAAATAGTTTCCCTAACCCCCGGTTAAGAGTTCAGGTTAGAGTTACCACTGAGATCAACCAAGCCAGAGCCCAAAATGACTTGAGGTTGCATAGGTAAGCTTCCGGTCATGACGTATCCATCCATCTCTTTGATTCTGGGTGGAGTTGTCCGCTGGTATCTCTCCAACAGGTTTAGGTTCACTCCTCTGAGGTATTCCAGGGGCGCCTATCAATGGTTCACAAACACAGGGAATTCCAGCGGCCTATCAAGGTGCACACCCACTGGTAACTCCAGGGAGCCTATTTCCAAATCCACCCAGTAGGTGTATTAAAGTTTGTCTTGAATCATGAAGTCTTCATCTCCTCGAAGTAGCCTTGATCACGTCAAGTGGTATTCATCATCTTGAATGGTCGTCATCCAAGACACTCACAACTCCCATGTAACACTCAACCAAAACCTCGTCTACTTAGGTGTAGCATCAAATAAAACTAGTGTCCCGAGCCAGGTTAATAGGGGATTTGTGGGGTGTCCTACTTCATGATACTACTCAACAAGTTTAATACTCCTACTACATGCATGGTGGAAAATATCATCTAATGCAAATAAAACTTGGGTAAAACATGATCAAATGACTCGCCTGGTATTACTTGATGAATATAGTCGCTCTCACAATCTGGATAATTCTACTCGTCACACTCCAAGAAATCTATCGTCAGCAAATAACATTCAATAAACATTCATGCCAAAACAAAGAACCGAACGAACGCAAGAACAAAACATGTCTTGGTGCGAAAATAACAACATACTAGGGTTAAATAAGAAAGGATAGGTTGTAACTGTGTTGTAAAGTGAAAGTGGAGGAATCAACTCAAAAGAGTTAATGGATGATGAACTATTGCTATGTAAGCTTAGGTTGGAGAGACTACGGAAGTCGATCCAAAGTATGGGAGAACAACATGAATGTTGTTTGACAAATAACATAAGACATAAGAATTTATTTGTAGAAATAATTTAATTGAAATGGAGCACTACAACACAAGTTATAACGAATTGAAGTATGAAATAAATTGTAAATTCAAGTACGAATTGAATCTGAATTCATAAAGGTCAAAAGAAGTTGAACCGAAGTACGATGGTTATGAATAGAAATATATGACACGAGTATTTAGGGGCAAAAAGAATCAATTGAAACGGTGTTACACTTTGCAAGATATGATCAAATGAAGGTTCGGATTCAAATTGAATCATTCAAATTTGAAAGGTTCAAAGATTGAAACTAATGACGTTACTATATATGGGAAGTCAATAGGAACGTGTAGAAAAAAAGAATTACTAGGTTCAAAATGACGGATCAAAAGTTATAAGCAATTCAATATGGCATTGAATTAGCTTAGTACGGTGTGTGAACACATTTTAGGGACTAATAGAGAAGTATGAGAAAGATCAAAATTATATGTTGATATGATAACACTAATTATGTGAACGGAAAGATTACTTCGATACGGATCCGACGCAATTGGATTCATCGGAAATGGAGCTACGGATAAAAAGATATGATCAAAAGAAGTTTGAATATAAATCTGAATAAATTTCGAAATTTGAAAATTTGAAAAAGGTTACGTGATAGGTTGATTGGATAGGTGAGGTCAAGATGAAAATCTAGGCGTTGGTTTCATCTAATTCCGATAAACGAGCAGAAAGTTATGGCTATTTGAAAATTTTGGGCCAAGCTGTTTTACGGAAGAAAAATGCTATGTCTAAAAGAATTTTAGAACTAATGAGTAAATACGGAGACTAATTAATAACATAATTACTCTACCATATACTAGTATAGAAATACTAGTCTAGGGATATTAAACTACACGAGTATAAAAGAAAATACGAAGAGAATACCTTTAGAATGCAGAGAAGATATAAATCCAAAGAGGAGATGACTTTCAGAAATCCTGCCGGCGAGAAGAAAATATTTTTATTTTAATAAACATAGTCAAACCGAAACGATTCGATTCAACCCGAAGTGGATGATTTTTGGTTGACCTATGGGTCTATATTTATAGGTGGGAGGGAGGTGCAAAGGTTTAAAGCTAAGTGAGGTGGGACTAAAATCGTAGACAAAGAGGAAAAAGAGAGAAGAAGAGGAGCCACATGGGCTTTGGTGGCTAAGGCCTTCGGTAGCTGCAGATTTTTTTCTGTTTTCTTTTTTGTCCCGGATGAACAGTGTTTCCTGGATATTTTAAAAAAGAAAAGAAAAACAAATAGAAAAAATAGAAAAACATTTTATATAGGAATATTATATATCAGAATTTTCAGAACAATATTTCCTAAAACATGAACATTTTTTCAAGGCCGAATAAAATGCTTTGAAAAATTATTATTTTTTGCAATAACTCCAAAATGAAAAGAAACTTGAATTTCAAATAAATGGCAAATAGTTTTTTAAAAAAATTGAGTCAAAACATTGTATCTGATTTTTGAGTGTCATTTACCTCCTCTCATTTTTTATAAGAGGGTTTTGAAAATATTCGAACTCAAAATTGAATAGGGATCCGAAATACAAACTTTTGGGAAAGTCATTTTATTCCCTCTCATTAAAATTTCAAAAGTTTCAAAATTCCACTCAATTTCACACAATCAATTCACACAACATTCAATCAAACAATCGTACTTATTTATTTAATATAACATTCCAAAATTTAGAATTTTTGGATGTTACAATGCTGGGGCTTTCATGATGGAGATCAAAAGCACAAGTTCATGGCCATATCATGTCACTTATGATTTGCATGTGATGTTAATCGTTTTTATGCACCTTGTTTTGCTTAGGACGACGGTAGCATTATAAGGTGATCCCTCATTTTAATTTCAAGATAAATTGTGTTCTCCCTGAGTGTGCACCGTTCCGAAAGTTTGTCATGTTGAGACACCACGTGATGATCAGGTGTGATAGACTCTACGTTCACATACAACGGGTGCAAGCAAGTGTTGCACATGCGGAACACTCAGGTTAAACTTGACGAGCCTAGCATGTACAGACATGGCCTCGGAACACAAGAGACCGAAAGGTCGAACATGAATCGTATAGTAGATATGATCAATATGATGATGTTCACCATTGAAACCACCTCAACTCACGTGATGATCGGACTTGAGTTGGTGAAATTTGGATCATGTATCACTCGAATGACCGGAGGGATGTCAATTTGAGTGGGAGTTCTTAAGTAATATGATTAATTGAACTCATTATCATCAACATAGTTAGTAGTGTCTTTGAAAAATTATGTTGTACATTACTAGCTCGCGCTGTAGCTCCCTTGAACTTTTATATGTTCCTAGAGAAATAGAGTTGAAAGATGATGGTATCAATATTGCGGACTGGGTCCGTGATCTGAGGATTGTCCTCATTGCTGCACAGAAGGCTTATGTCCTTAATGCACCACTTGGTGCGCCAACCCCTCTAGCGTCATTTGTAGATGTTGTGAACATCTGATAGGCACGTTCTGATGACTACTTGATAGTTTAGTGCGTCATGCATTACGGCTTACAATTGAGGCTCCGAAACATTTTGAACTTCACGGAACATATGGGATGTTCTAAGAGCTGAAATTAGGATCTCAGGCTCGTGCCCATGTTGCGAGATATGAGATCTCCAACGAGATTCTTTGCCTGCAAGATGAAGGATAATAGCTCAATCATTGAGAATGTGCTTAGATTGTCTGGGTGCTACAATCGCTTGAATATAGTAGGAGTTGATCTTCCAGATAAGATAGTGATTGATATAGTTCTCCAAGTCACTGTCACTAAGATACTAGAACTTGGTGATGAACTATAAAACGCCAGGGATGGAAATAATGATCCCCAAGCTATTCGTGATGTTTGACACCGCGAAGGTAGAAATCGAGAAGGAGCATCAAGTGTTGATGGTTAGTAAAAACCACTAGTTTCGAGAAGGGCAGGACCAAGGAGGGAACCTTCATGGATAGCAAGTCAGTTGCTTCTCCAGTGAAGCAACCCAAAGATGAACCCAACCCCGAGACTAAGTGCTTCGATTATGAGGAGAGCGGTCGCTAAAGCGGAACAACCCTAGATACTTGGTAGATAAGAAGGCTGGCAACGTCGACAGAAGTATATTTGATATACGTGTTATTGATGTGTACCTTGCTAGTACTCCTAGTAGCACATGGGTCTTGGATACTGGTTCGGGTTCTAAATGTTAGTAACTCAAAATAAAAGCTACGGAATGAACAGAGAACTAGCTAAGGGTGAGGTGACGATGTGTGTTGGAAATGTTTCCAAGGTTGATATGATCAAGATCGCACGCTCTCTCTACTTTCGGGATTAGTGATGAACATAAATAAATATTATTTGGTGTTTTGCGTTAAGCATGAACGTGATTAGATCGTGTTTATTGCAATGCGGTTATTCATTTAAGTTAGAGAATAATGGTTATTCTGTTTACATGAATAATACCTTCAATGGTCATCCACCCAGTGAGAATGGTTTGTCGAAATCTTGATCGTAGTAATACACATGCTTAGAACATTGATGCCAAAAGATACAAAGTTAATAATGATAGTACCACATACTTGTGGCACTGCCGCTACATGTCATATTGGTATAAAGCGCATGAAGAAAATCCATGTTGATGGATCTTTGGACTCATTCGATTTTGAATCGGTTGAGACATGCGAACCATGCCTCTTGGTCAAGATGACTAAGGACCCCTTTTCTGGTTTGATGGAGCGGGCAAGTGATTTATTGGAAATGATACATGTTGATGTATGCAATCCAATGAGTCTTATAGAGTGTGCAGTGGATATCATTATTTTCTTACCTTCACTGATGATTTGAGTAGATATAGTATATGTTTACTCAATGAAACACAAGTCTGAATCATTTGAAAGGTTCAAGCAAGTTCATAGTGAAGTTTAAGATCATCGTGAAAAGAAGATAAAAATGTCTACGATATGATCATGGAGGTGAATATCTGAGTTACGAGTTTGGCATACAACTTTAGACAATGTGAAAGTTGTTTCACAACTCACGCCACCTGGAACACCATAGTGTGATGGTGTGTCAGAATGTCATAGTCGTGTTGTATTAGATATGATGCATACTATGATGTCTCTTATTATTTTGCCACTATCGTTTTGGGGTTATGCATTAGAGACAACTACATTCACTTTAAATAGGGCACCATCTAAATCCGTTGAGATGACACCGTATGAATTATGGTTTGATAGAAACCTAAGCTGTCATTTCTTAGTGTTTGGGGCTGCGATGCTTATGTGAAAAAGGTTTTCACCTAATGAGCTCGAAACCCAAAGCGAACAAAGGCATCTTCATAGATTACCCTAAGAACAGTTGGGTGAACCTTCTATCTCATATCCAAGCATAAAGTGTTTGTTGCTAAAATGGGTCCTTTCTCGAGAAAGAGTTTCTCTCGAAAGAATTGAGTGGGAGGAAGATAGAACTTGATGAGGTTGTTGAACCTTTGTTTCAACCAAGGAGTAGCGCAGAAAGATGTTTCTGTGGAACCTACGTCAGTTGAAGAGGAAGTAAATGATGATGATCATGAAACTTTGGATAAAGTTACTATCAAACCTCGTAGGTCAACAAGGATGTGTACTGCTCCTGAACAGTACGACAACCCTGTCTTGGAGGTCATGTTGTTGGACAACGATGAACCTACGAGCTGTGGAAAAGCGATGATGGGCCCGGATTCCGACAAATGGTTAGAGGCCATGAAATCCGAGATAGGATCCATGCATGAAAACCAAGTATAGACTTTGGTGGACTTGCTCGTCGGACGGCAGGTCGTTGAGTACAAATGGATCTTTAAAATGAAGACAAACGCTGATGGTAAATGTCACCATTTGTAAAGCTCGACTTCTTGCAAAGAAGTTTACAACAAGTTCAAGGAGTTGACTACGATGAGACTTTCTCACTCGTAGCGATGCTAAAGTCCATTGGAATTATATTAGAAGTTGCTGCATTTTTCAATTATGAAATCTGGCATATGGATGTCAAAACATCGTTTCCTGAACAGTTTACTTGAGGAAAGGCTGTATGTGATACAACCAGAAGGTTTTGTCAGTCCTAAGGATGCTGAAAGGTGTGCAAGCTCTAGCAATCCATCTAAGGGTTGGAGCAAGCATCTCGGAGTTGGAATATACACTTTTATGAGGTGATCAAAGTTTTTGAGTCTATACAAAGTTTATGAGAAACTTGTATTTACAATAAAGTGAGTGGGAGCACTATAGAGTTTTTGGTAAGCATATGTGGTTGACATATTGTTGATCGGAAATGATGTAGAATTTCTAGAAAGCAAAAACGATTGTTTGAAAAGATTTTTTCAAAGGAAGACCTGGATAAAGATACCTAATTGTTGAGCATCAAGATCTATATAGATAGATCAAGATACTTGATGAGACTTTGAATTAGTACATACCTTGAAAAGATTTTGAAAGAGTTCAAAATGGACTAGTCAGAGAGAAGTGTTCTCGCCTGCTTTGTAAGGTGTGAAGTTGAGTGAGACTCAAAGCTCGACCACGGCAGAAGAAAGAGAAAGGACGAATGTCGTCCCCTATGCCTTAGCCATAGGCTCTCTATATTATGCCATGCTGTGTACCGCACCTGTGTGTGCCTTGCCATGAGTCTGTCAAGGGGTACAAGAGTGGTCCAGGAGTGGATCACAGGACAGCGATCGAAATTATCCTTATTAACCATAGGACTAAGGAGATGTTTCTCGATTATGGAGGTGATAAAGAGTTCGTCGTAAAGAGTTACGTCGATGCAAGCTTTAAACACCAATCCGGATGACTCGTAGTAGCAATCTGGATACGTATAGTGGAGCAGCCATTTGGAGTAGTACAAGAGTGGAGTGTGGTAGCAGTGTTTACAGTTTGACATAGGGATTTGCAAAGTACACATGGATCTGAATGTTGCAGACACGTTGACTATAAGACCTCTCTCACATGCAGAGCATGATCGAGCCCCAGAACTCATTGGGTGTTAGATTCATAACAATACGAATCACATGGTGATGTGAACTAGATTATTGACTCTTGTGCAAGTGGGAGACTGTTGGAAATATGCCCTAGAGGCAATAATAAATTAGTTATTATCATATTTCCTTGTTCAGGATAATCGTTTCTTATCCATTCTATAATTGTGTTGATGGGAAACTCAGATACATGTGTGGATACATAGACAATACCATGTCCCTAGTATGCCTCTAATAGACTAGCTCATTGATCAAAGATCGCTATGGTTTCCTAGTCATGGACATGAGATATCATTTGATAACGGGATCACGTCATTAGGAGAATGATGTGATGGAAAATACCCAAACTACAAATGTAGCATATGATCGTGTCAGTTTATTGCTACTGTTTTCTACATGTCAAGTATTTGTTCGTATGACCATGAGATCATGCAACTCACTGTCACCGGAGGAGTAACTTGTGTGTATCAAACGTCGCAACGTAACTTGGTGACTATAAAGGTGCTCTATAGGTATCTCCAAGGGTGTCTGTTGGGTTGGCATGAATCAAGACTGGGATTTGTTACTCCGTGTGACGAGGAGGTATCTCAAGGCCCACTCGCTAATACAACATCACAACAAGCCTTGCAAGCAATGTGACTAAGTGTTAGTCACGAGATCTTGTATTATGGAATGAGTAAAGAGAATTTCCGGTAACAAGGTTGAACCAGGTATGGAGATACCGACGATCGAATCTCGGGCAAGTAACATACCGAAGAACAAAGGGAACATTATACCAGATTAACTGAATCCTTTACATAGAGGTTCGACCGATAAAGATATTCGTAGAATATGTAGGAAACAATATGGGCATCCTGGTACCGCTATTGGTTATTGACCGTAGAGGTGTCTCGGTCATGTCTACATAGTTCTCGAACCCGCAGGGTCTGCACACTTAAGGTTCGGTGACGTTTCGGTAGTATAGAGTTATGTGTGGTGGTGACTGAAGGTTGTTCGTTGTCCCGGATGAGATCTCGGACATCACGAGGTGCTCCGGATTGGTCCGAAGGTAAAGATTTATATATAGGAAGTCCTATTTTGGTCGCCAGAAAAGTTTCGGGCTCATCGGTAGTGTACCGGGAGTGTCGGTAGTGTACCGGGAGACCACCGGGAGGGGTATTTTGACCCAAGAGGCTACATCGTATATGTGAGGACGAATACCAGCCCTTAGTGGGCTGGTGGAAGTCCCACACAAGGCCCAAGCAGCTGGGAAGAAAAGCCCAAAAGTAAAAAGGTGGAAAAAGGCAAAAAGGACTAAATAAGGAAGGAGTCCTAATCCTACTAGGAGTGGAGGAGGAGGACTCCTCCCTCCTGGTTCGGCCGACCCAAGGGCTGGCTCCTTGGGAGTCAAGCCTCCTTCTCCTCTCCTCTTATATATACTAGAGGGTTTTAGGGTTTTGGCACAAGATTTTCAGCCACGTGCTACCCGTTCCTCTAGTGCATAGTTTCTCCTCTAGATCGGATTTCTACAGTGCTTAGGCGAAGCCCTGCCGGAATAGCTCCACCACCATCGCCGGAGCACCGTCACGCTGCCGGAGAACTCGCCTAACTCTTTGCTCCCTCTTGCTGGATCAAGAAGGCGGAGATCGTCATCGAGTTGTACGTGTGCTGAACACGGAGGTGCCGTCCGTTTGGCACTAGATCGGAAGGACCGTGATCAAGTTCGCGAGACAGATCTTGATGAGATCGCGGGACGGATCGTGATGAGATCGTGAGACGGATCGTGATGAGTTCGCGGGACGGATCGTGATTGGATCGCGGGATGGATAGTGATGAGATCGCGGGACGTTCGACTACACCATCCGCGTTTCTGAACACTTCCCGCTTAGCGATCTACAAGGTTATGTAGGTCCACTCTACCTCTCGTAGATGCTCATCACCATGGATAAATCTTGCATGTGCGTAGGAAATTTTTTGTTTCCCATGCAACGTTCCTCAACATAGAGCATCCAGCAGTCAATTGTGGATCGCCGGGTGACCAGTTTGTGAGGGTTTTGGAAGTCTACCCTAAAGACTTACCACGAGTATTGGGCGAGGACTTTGTGACCTTAGCTCAAGGAGAATACGGTAAGGACTGTGTGTCCTCTGGTTCAAATACCAGGCCGCTCCAAACCAGACACACGACAGTCATAGCAGTTGGAACTGGGTCATCAAACCATTTTCCTCATCGAGCTACCTGGTTGTATTTCCTCATCCCCTATATTCCTCACAATTTCCTCACCTCAAATTCTTCAAATTACCTTGTTCCTCACCTGCTTATCATGTATCACACTACTTGTAATATGTGCATGTTTTATTTCATCATGATGATTATGCTGTCACTGTGTTCCTCATGCACTTGAGTACCTATTCTGCTGGTAGTTATTTATCACATTTCAAATTCCTCAAGTTGAAATTCCTCAAGTGATGAATTTGTAGAACTTGCCTATTCACCCCCCCTCTAGTCGATATAACGCACTTTCAATTGGTATCAGAGCAAGCTACTCCCTTGTTCTGTGTGATTTTGGTTTAACCACCTGGAGTTCTAGTTATGTTGACTGCAGGTATGATCAAGGTTTCCAAAGGATGTCCTACCTTCGATGGGATGGACTGTCCCTACTGGAAGAAAAAGATGGGCATGCATCTTGAGGCAATTGACAATGATCTCTGGTACATTGTGGAAAACGGAGTTCCCCGCAGTTCTCTGACTGTTACTGCTGCTGATATGAAGAAATTCAAGCAACTCGATGCTCAAGCAAAGATTATCATCTGTGGCCATCTGAGCAAAGGTCGGCATGGCAGAATGAGTTCTTTGGAGTCTGCTAAGCTTATCTAGGATAGGTTTTCCAAAGTCAACGAAGGTGTTTCCACTCAACGTGACTCCCGTATTGATGTTCTTCGCAATCTCTTCAACCGCTTGAAGAGACTTGACAATGAAAATGTGCAGCAAACTTTTGATCGTCTCACTGATATGTCCAATGAGCTTCAAGCACTGGGTGTCACTGATATCACCGACCATGAAGTGGTGAAGACACGCCTAAGATCTCTTGATTCCCCATTCGATACTCTAGCTTTGATGATTCAAGAACGCCGAGACTACAAGTCACTTGATCCTCGTGACATTCTTGAGAGACTCAATACTCATGAATTCTAGCAAGCTGAGAAGAGAGACCTCTATGGGCCAAGCTATGGAAGATATCGTGCTCTGAAGGCAAAAGAAATTTCCTCATCCGAAGACGAGGATTCTGATAGTAGCCTTAGTGATCCTGAAGAACTAAGTCAGGAGCTAGCAATGCTAGTAAGGAAATTCTAGAAGTTCTCTAGGAGAGGTGGATTTGGAAAGTTGTCAAAGAATGGTTTGAGGAAATCAGATTCCTCAAATGACTACAAGAAAAGAACTTGTCACCATTGCAAGAAACCTGGTCACTTCATCTCTGACTATCCTCTCTGGGAAAAAGAATCAAAGAAGAATAAGAAATACAAGGATGATAGTTCTGATGACTCGAAGAAAAACAAGAAATATTCAAAGTCCTCATCTACAAAGTCCTCATCTTCAAAGTCCTCAAAGCACAAGAAGAATGGTTCCAGAAAGGCTCGAGCATTCATTGGCAAGGAATTGGATTCTGAGGAAGAATCTGAAGAATATTAAGAAGAGGAAGAATTTGAGGTGGAATCAGAATCTGGTGTTGCAAGTCTTGCTCCCGCCACTGCTTTCATCAACAAGTCCATCTTCAATGATGAATGAAATGACTACTCCAACAACTCTGATGTCAGCAATGATGATTATGCTCCCACCTATTGCTTCACGGCAAAAGGCTCAAAGGTACACAAACATCATTCCTCATCTGAATCAAGTGATGGTGAATCTGATGAATATGTGAAACCTAGCTATGCTACACTTGTTAACATTGCCACTAAGCAACAAAGTGCACTTGAAAAGCTTCAGAAAATGTTAGACAAAAGCGATGATCTATTGAACGATGAAGTGGATCGGACTCAAACTCTGTCTCACGATCTTAAAAGTCTTCAGACAAAGTATGATAACCTTTAGAGTCATCATAATGCTCTCTTAGCTGATCATGAGAAGCTTTCTTATGAATTTCTTCAAAGAAAGCAAGATCTTGAGAAACTAAGGGTGTCACAAGAGGATCTCCAAAGGGAAAATGATTCCTTATAGGCTCAACAGATCAGTACCGCTTAGGAAGAATTTGTTCCACCTTGTTTCAAATGCATCGAACGTGAAACTGCTAATTGTTCACCTGAATGTTCAAATGCTTCTATTGCTGCAAATTCTTCAACTATTCCAATGGTCACAAATTCCTCATCTTAGGATACCACAAGTATCACTAACGAAAATGCAGGGTTGAAGGACATGTATTGACAGGCATGTACAAAAGTCTCAAAGGGCATCAAACCCTTTTGTGATGTCCTCAAAAAGCAGATTCTGAACAAGAACCCTAGGAAAGAGGGTATTGCCTTTGTGATGAAACTCAACGCAGATGGATCCTACTGGACACCTGAGCAGTATCCCAAAACCTCATGGGTTGCTCTAAAAGGACCTCTTGTAGATCCATCCACTTTATCTGGCTTTACTTGTGAAACCTCATATTCCTCTAACGATTCACTTGACTGCAACTACAAATTCTTCAAAAATCATAAAGGTGAAGTATTTGCTAGATTTGTTCGAACTAACTGTAGGAACGGTTCTCCAATGAAGAAAATCTAGGTTCTCAAGAGCTACCTACAAAATCTTCAAGTGAATGTCCTCACGACACCAGTCATGAATAACAGGAACCCCAAATCAAATTCCTCATATGGACCAAAGTCTTCACTTGGACCAAATTCCTCAGATGGTCAAAAATATCATTCTCGTGCTAATGCCTCTGTTTCGCATGGAAAATTTAAGAGTTATGAATATGTGCATTATTCTTCAAACCATTATGTTCATAAGTCCTCGAACAATTTTTCTGCTTTTTCATATGAGTACTCTAACCCTCGCCCCGTGAAATAAAGTATAACATCCCAAATTTGGAATATTATATTAATTAATATAATGATTGATTGTTTGATTGAGTGATTGAATTTGAGTGAAAATTTGAAACTTTAAAAAAACTTTTGAATGAGAGGGAATGACATGACTTTCCCCTTTTGCTTTTGAATTCATAATTCATCCAATTCCAAATTAGTGAGAGAAGATGACATGACTTATTCATAATAAAATATTTGAAAAGTGAATTTGAAAACTATTTGAAATCTTTTTGTTATGCAGTTCATTTCATATTTGGTTCCATTTTAAAGTTTGAAAGAATTCAAATTCCCTTGACAAAATTTTGAGGGGAGTAATATGACACTCCAAACCAGGTGCCATTTGAATCTTCTTTGAACTTATAAAACTCAAAAAAATATTTCTGAAATATTTCATATTAGGTTTCAAAGCCAGTTTTGAAATTTGTTTAAAAAAATATTTTTCTCCAAAAATAAAATATAAGGAAAATAGGGTAAAATGATTCCCTTGAGTATAAAAATGGAGATAAATTAATTTGAAGCCATTCTGGTATTTTTAAAATGTTTCATTTTCCTTCTATTTAAAACAATAGCACTGTTTGATTTTTCTGACTTTGTGTGAATTTTATTTGACTCTGAAAATATGTTCATCTTTTAGAATTTATTTTTCTGGTCATTTTGATATATAAAATGTCTATATAAAAGTATATTAGTTTTCCTTTTATTCAACTTCCTTTTCTGTTTTTGTTTTATAAAAGGAAAACATTTCTTTTATTAGGAAAGACCCCGAGGCCCACTTGGAAACATTCGGCCCGTATCTCCCCGCGCCCGATCTGAATGTAGATCAGATCGGACACCCGATCTGTTTACTTCCCCTCTCTCTCTCCCTCTTGCACGCGGGTCCCTCCGCCCGACCGTATCCCACGCCGGTCTCCACCTTCCTTGCCCGCCTCACCTTTCCATCCCGACATCGGAGCATCGCCGGAAGCTTGCCGCAGCTTGGATTCCCTTCCGTTTGGATGCCCTCGACCCCTAGGCTATATAAGACCGAGGCCCCTCCACCCGTTCCACCCCCTAAGCCCCCTGCCCGACGCCTCTCCTTGCCCGCAATACCTCGCCAGAGAAGAGCCCCGCCGCCACGCCATTTTTGAGCTGCCGCTCGCCTCCGACCACCCCGAGCTCTCCCACCCCCACCAACAGCTTTGCCGAGCTCGCCTGCACCTCCCCGTGCACCCGACCGAGATGTAGAGCCAGCAGACCGAGCTCGTCATCGACCACCCGACACCACCGCCGCCTCGGAGCTTGATAACCCACTAGTATAGGGGATCGCAACAGTTTTCGAGGGTAGAGTATTCAACCCAGATTTATTGATTCGACACAAGGGGAGCCTAAGAATATTCTCGAGTATTAGCAGTTGAGTTGTCAATTTAACCACACCTGAAATATTTAATATTTGCAGCAAAGTTTTTAGTAGCAAAGTAATGTGATAGTAACAGTAACAGTAGCAGCAGTAGCAGTAGTGATTTGTGTAGCAAGTGTAACAGCAGTAGCGGTAAAGTAGCGTAGCAACGAACAGTATACGAAAATCTCGTAGGAATTGGATCGGTGATGGATAATTATGTTGGATAGCATTTATCATGTAACAGTTATAACATAAGGTGATATGTAACTAGCTCCAATTCGTCGATGTAATGTAGGCATGTATTCCGTATATAGTCATACGTGCTTATGGAAGAGAACTTGCATGACATCTTCTGTCCATCCCTCTCGTGGCAGCGGGGTCCTAATGGAAACTAAGGGATATTAAGGTCTCCGTTTAATAGAGAACCGGAACAAAGCATTAACACATGGTGAATACATGGCTTCTCATACTATGGTCATCTCCGTGAGTGGTTCCGGCTAATGTCACTCCGGGGTTGCCGGGTCATAACACGTAGTAGGTGACTACTAATAAGCTTAAGATCATTGACATTTCTATCCACACAAGCACTTATATGATTAATCATTCGAGCATTTTGTTCCAATTTTCTACTAACATAATCATTAAAACTTTGTTGTTTGACAACAAAGTTATCAAATTCATCTAAACATAAGCTAGCAGGTTTATCATAAGGAATATCGCTCTTATTGAATTTACGGAGAGAATTTGCCTCTATTACCTATATCGGGTTATTAAGACCATGTATCTCTTCAATAGGTGGTAAATTCTTAACAACTTCAGATTTAATACCTTTCTCTTGCATAGATTTCTTTGCTTCTTGCATATCTTCAGGACTGAGGAATAGAATACCTCTTTTCTTTGGAGTTGGCTTCGGAGGTGGTTCGGGAATAGTCCAAGCATTATCATTGCTCAAGATATTATTTAATAGAATTTCAGCTTGTTCCACAGTTCCTTCCTTGAAAACACAACCAGCATAACTATCTAGGTGGTCCCTAGAAGCATTGGTTAGTCCATTATAAAAGATATCAAGTATTTCATTTTTCTTAAGAGGATGATCAGGCAAAGGATTAAGTAACTGGACAAGCCTCCTCCAAGCTTGTGGGAGACTTTCTTCTTCAATTTGCACAAAGTTATATATATCTTGCAAGGCAGCTTGTTTCTTATGGGCAGGAAAATATTTTTCAGAGAAGTAGTATACCATATCCTGGGGAATACGCACACAACCAGGAGCAAGAGAGGTAAACCATGTTTTAGCATCACCCTTCAGTGAGAAAGGAAACAACTTAAGGATATAGTAATAGCAAATTTTTTCCTCATTAGTAAATAGGGTGGCAATATCATTCAGTTTAGTAAGATGTGCTACAACAGTGTCAGATACATAACCATGAAAAGGATCAGATTCAACCAAAGTGATTAACTCAGGATCAACAGAGAACTCATAACCTTTATCAGTAACAAAGATAGGTGAAGTAGCAAACTTAGGATCATATTTCATTCTAGCATTCAGAGGTTTTTCTTTCCACTTGCGTAATAATTTCTCAAGATCATAGCTATCCTTACAAGAAAGAGTGTCTTCAGCTACCTCTCCTTCCATAACATAACCCTTAGGTATATTAGGCAATTCATATCTAGGAGGGCTAGGTCTAACAGGTGTAACAGCAGGTTCAGTTTCAGAAGTATCATTTGATTCAGTAGTAACTGTAGCAATTTGTGCATCCAGAAATTCACCAAGTGGCATCTCATTGTAAAGCAAAGCAGCATCATAATTATCATGTATAGCAGAAGTAGCATCATCAAGCACAAGCGACATATCGGAATTAATAGCAGGTGGCGGTGTCGCAAATTTATTCATAACAGAAGGTGAATCAAGTGCAGAGCTAGATGGTAGTTCCTTACCTGTCCTCGTAGTTGAGGGTAGAACTTTAGTTTTTGGATCTCGCAGTTTCTTCATAGTGATCAACAGATATAAATCCCAAGTAACTCAGAGAATAGAGCTATGCTCCCCGGAAACGGCGCCAGAAAAAGGTCTTGATAACCCACAAGTAAAGGGGATCGCAACAGTTTTCGAGGGTAGAGTATTCAACCTAGATTTATTGATTCGACACAAGGAGAGCCAAAGAATATCCTCGAGTATTAGCAGTTGAGTTGTCAATTCAACCACAGCTGAAAGATTTAATATCTGCAGCAAAGTTTTTAGTAGCAAAGTAATGTGATAGAAACAGTAACAGTAGTAGCAGTAGCAGTAGTGATTTGTGTAGCAAGTGTAACAGCAGTACCGGTAAAGTAACGTAGCAAGGAATAGTATAGGAAAAGCTCGTAAGCATTGGATCGATGATGGATAATTATGTTGGATAGCATTTATGATGTAACAGTTATAACATAAGGTGATATGTAACTAACTCCAGTTCGTCAATGTAATGTAGGCATGTATTCCGTATATAGTCATACGTGCTTATAGAAGAGAACTTGCATGACATCTTTTGTCCCTCCCTCCCGTGGCAGCGGGGTCCTAATGGAAACTAAGGGATATTAAGGTCTCCTTTTAATAGAGAACCAGAACAAACCATTAACACATGGTGAATACATGGACTCCTCATACTATGGTCATCTCCGGGAGTGGTTCCGGCTATTGTCACTCCGGGGTTGCCGGGTCATAACACATAGTAGGTGACTACAACTTGCAAAATAGGATCAAGAACACACATATATTGATGAAAACATAATATGTTCGGATCTGAAATCATGGCACTCGGGCCCTAGTGAGAAGCATTATGCATAGCAAAGTAGTAGCAACATCAATCTTAGAACATAGTGGATACTAGGGATCAAACCCTATCAAAACTAACTCGATTACATGATAGATCTCATCCAAACCCTCACCGTCCAGCAAGCGTACGATGAGATAACACACGAACGATGGAAATCATCATGCAATTGGCGATGGAGGATGGTTGATGATGACGATGGTTTCGATTTCCCCTCTCCAAAGCCCAGAACGGACTCCAGATCTGCCCTCCCGAGGACGAACAGGTGGTGGCGGCGGCTCCGTATCGTAAAATGCGATTATTTCCTCTCCCTAATTTTTCTGGGACAAACAGGGTTATATGGAACTGGAGAGAGGGGGTCGGAGGGGCCACGTGGGCCCCACGAGCCTGCCAGGCGCGACCTAGGAGGGCGTGGCTCCTCGGCTCGTGGCCCACTGGCTCCTCCCCTCTGGTTGATTCTTTCGCCAATATTTTTTATATATTCCACATAAATTCCTCGTCCATTTTCAGGTCATTCCGAGAACTTTTATTTCTGCACAAGAACAACACCATGGCAGTTCTGCTGAAAACAGCGTCAGTCCGGGTTAGTTTCATTCAAATCATGCAAATTAGAGTCCAAAACAAGGGCATAAGAGTTATGAAAAGTAGATATGTTGGAGACGTATCAGAGCTCACTCTCGACGCCTCCGACCACCTGTGCCGATGCCAAGACCACCATCATGCTCGCCATCCTCGCCTGCGTCGACCGGTGCCATCTCCAACGCCGGAGACCCCCCGGAGCAATGCCCCCATTCACGCCCGAGCCGTCGCTGTTGCCGGACCACGCCGGAGTTGACCTCCACCTCGGTGAGGCTCTCTCCTCCGTCCGATCTATTTGAACGGCTCCGATTAGATCCCGCGTACCGATTCTGTCTTTTCAAACGAACCGGTCGGTTTTCTATTTACTTATTTTAGCTGAACCATTTTTTTAGTATCGGTCGTCCGCCCAAAACGTTAGAACAGGCACGCCTTATGGCCAATCACAGAGCGCCACGTAGCCCCAGTCCGTTAGTTAGAATTTTTCTTTTTCTGTTTTTTGTTCTAAAAACAGAGTAGTTCTGTTTTTGTTTTCTTTATATCTTTTATGTTTTAATTGTTTTAATTTGATTATTTTTTGCATTGTGTGAAAAAATTATTCTAGTTTCTACAGATATAAAGTTTGACCATATTTGAAAATCTTAAATTTGAATTCTGTTGAATTTTCTCAAATCACTAGAAATTGAATTTCTTGAATTTAAAAATAGATTTTGAGTTCATTCTTTTTTCTACTAGTCACTAGTTATTTTATTTACTAGTAGGTAGAATTGGAGAATTTCTAGAATAACTTAAATTAGGGTTTCAAGCAAAACAGATTCTGTTTTAGTTCTTTTTTTAGGTTTATTCCTATTTCTTTTATTTTAAATTGTTTTGAGTTGTTTTTTTATATCAGTTGACAAGTTTTTTACTTTGTATTCTGTTATTTATCAGTAGTATTTCAACCAAGTTTATTTTTATGCCAATTATTATTTTTGTAGCATGAAATCAATTCTAGTTTCATAATAACTTGCAAATTGATTTCATTGCTAGTTGGATTTCCTATTTGAAATTATTTTCATAAATTGTTTTATAAGTTTTACTTTCTGTTAACTTACTTACTACATATTTTTTCTCTTATTTTAGTATTTTATTGTTTTTCTTGTTGTTAAGTTTATTAGGCAAAAACTTATGTTGTTTAGAGTATTGCTTTTTCTTAGTTCTTAGTTGTTCTTCAAATACTTTTGTTATATTTTACTTTGTTTTGTTTTGTTACTTTTCAAAATAGGTTACTTCTAGGGAAAACTACACATGGTTGATTTGATGAAGTTTTGTTATTTTAACTTTTGTCTTAAGTATTTCCTTCATCACAACCCTTTTGTGTTTTGGTTTTGTTGTACCTTTTTGATTGTTAATATTGATTGCTAGTATGATTGCTTATATGAATGCAATGTTTTATTATATAGATTTTCACCGGAGAGTGATGAATAGTTCTATCAAGTTATTTCTAAGAGCGATATTTTCTTCATTAACAGTAGAGGCAAGTTCACCTTGATCATTTTACATTACCTATGTTTTATTTGCATTAGAATCAAACTTGCCATCATACATCCAATAGGATATTGAGCTTGAAATTGTAGTAGTATCATGAGGTAGGAGAAACCCAACACCCTGTTACCATTGCCCGGAAAGGGACGTTACTTCACAATTGCTACGCTTTAGTAGACGGGGTTGGTTGTGAGATCAGGACCGTTGTGAGGTTAATAAATTATATCAAGACCTGCATGATGATCAAGACTTCAAGACTTCAAGGACTCATTATACTTCTGGGTGGATTGGACATGCATTTTGGTAGCCTAATATCTATCATGGTTATGCCTGGGAATCCTGGTATCTACCTATGATCAACCCAACGGAATGCCACCCAGGCTTAAAGAGATGGATGGATACTTCAAGGCCGGAAAGCTTACGTGTGCAACCGCAAGTTAATATGAGATCTGGCTTGGTTGACCCTAGTGATGACTTCGGTAGGTCAGTTGCTACGCGATGTAGAAGAATGGTAGGATTTGGATGGGCACTAACTTTCTATCGGAGGATCACTATGGAAGACCATGTTTCGATCATCCCATTCTCAAACACCAGGCAGTGCGAGGACATAACAGGAGGGATCGATTCTTGCGGGTAAAGTGTACAAACCTTTGCAGAGTGTCAAACTAATCGATTAGCCGTGTCCCCGGTTACAGACAACATGAGCACCGGAGATGATACAATCGGCCGTTCTCAACACAGTTAATAAAAATTTATGATGAGTGGGTCTATTAATAACTTTTGGGACATGAGAATTGGTTGGTGGAACCATCTCATTAACAACCAACTGTTAGTAGTGATTTCTGTTTCACTCCTTTGTTGTAGGGAAAATAAAACCAGCTTTTCTGCAAAAACTCACACATAAAGCCACAAAGCCTTTTGCATATAGAATAGACTTTATCATTCTTTCTGTGGTGATCTTGCCGGTACACTCAATGTACTGACCTACACGGCTGCAACGTCTTATGTTGCAGATAATTTTCTACGATGAGTAAGAGTACGATTCAGGGTTACGGTCTACAATCAACCTGCCATTGTTGTTTACTGGGACTCCACTCCCGTTGACTATTTCCACTGTGATTTAAGAGATATATATCAACTTTACGCTATTTACATATGATTGCACTTTGATATATACATTGATGTACTGTGTGTGCCAGCATACTGATCCAGGGATGGCACTAACACACAGAGGCTTGACTCGTTTTGAGTCGGGTCGCTACACGAAGCGCACTTGCTTCAATGCCTCCCTTCTCTTATGGTGCTCGCAGAATGATGAACTCTTTGCCACCCCTCCAGATGTGGGTGGTGAAGAAATTGAACTAATTTCTTATGCAGGGTCAGATCTCTAGATGAATTTGAACATCTGATGAATTTGCTGGAGACCTAAGGAAATGCTTGAAAGGACGCAAGCTAACCATGATGAAAAGAATTCCACATTTCTCACGTCCTCACACTACTTGCTTACTATCTTGTGTGATGAAATTCGGTCTAATGAAATTGATGTCATATTCTTCACTCTGAAGCATATGAGTTTGTAAGTTGTACTAATTCATCTGCAGGATGAACCTCCAAAAGCTACTGAGTGGGTCCTCGATAGTGGATGCACAATCCACATGACTGGTGACAAGAGTCTTCTGATGAATTTGACACTTGCTCCATCTCATCTGAAGCATATCACCTATGCAGACAAAGGAAAAAAGCAAGGACTTGGGTCTAGGTAAGGTTGCAATCTAAAAGGAACGAACCATGGATAAGGAGATTACTACAGGAATCAGCTATTTTGCTGACATGAATGTTCTTTGCCGTCAGCTTATTGTCGGGACAGACGGCAAAGGCTTATTTTGCTGTCATGGGAAGACGACAAAGAAAGGCAGATGGCAAACAAATGCTTTGCCATCAGTGAGCTGAAAGGCTGACGGCAAAGATAGATAAATGCTGATGGCAAAGAAGGCAAGACGGCAAATCGGCGCTTTGACGTCAATGATTTGGTTGGATGACGGCAAAGGATGGACATGTGTCCAATCTGACGTTCGGTAATGGTGCCATGGCTTTGCCGTCATGTTTTTTGAAAGCAGATGGCAAAATTAAGCGCTTTGTCATCTATTATTTGTATGCTAACGGCAAAGAAGAAACACACTCATGTGGATCAACCACGCGGATCAATGACGTGGCAGCATCAATTCGGCTCACCCCACCCCATGATTGATCACGGGTGCAGCCCACCCCGACGCCACATCCCACCATATCCGGTTCCACCTATCTCTCTCTTATCCACCCACTCCCCACCCCCCATGATCTCTCTCTCTCTTATCCACCCGGCCCCTCCCCCCATGATCTCTCTATCTCTCCCCATGCCATCCCACATCCCCGGCTGCTAGGCTCGCCCCCGGCCATCTCGCCATGGCCCCAACCGCCACCCCACCATCGCCCCCCGCGTGGTCGCCTCGTCCATTGTCCCACTCACCTGGGGAACAGCTGGCCCTGTCTCCCATCCACTCCGGTGGGGCCATCCCCTTCCCCCTTATCACCTCCGGCGCGGCCGTCCCCTCCCGTCATCGTCCCGGCGCGACCGGCCCTCGCTCGTTGTCCCGGTGACCCACCGTCGCCCCCCGCATGGCCGCCCCGTCCACCGCCTTTGACATCGCCCCTGCGCGGTCGGCCCTCCCTCGTCGTCCTGGCATGGCCGGCCCCTCCTTCCAGGTAGCCCCGGCGTGGCCAACCCGTCCCCCGCAAGCAGCCGGCCCGGTTCCCCATAGCCCACGACTCTGCCGGCCACCGCTGACCGCGCTGGCCTCAGGCCTCCTCCATGTCGACACCTCACGCCACCAGTGAGGCCTACCGCTTCCTCCGTCACCCCCGGCGCGGCCAGCCCGTCCCCCGTCGTGCTCGGTTCCCCTCGTCCCCGTCGGCGCGTCGTCAGACCACAAGCGGCCACGCCCCGCAGGCCGCACGGGGTGAACTTGGCAGCCTATGTAAATCTAATTTTTTCTTGATGGATGATTGTGAGAATAGTGAATGATTGTCAAACTACCAAAATGCATAAACGCTAGTGATGATTTTGTCTACGCCTTCGAGCATCTCTAGCCTCTCTACTTGGACTGTTGGCTCTGTTTTTCTTATTAAAACTAGTAAGACTCTAGTGGGACTGTTGGCTCATATTTTATTATTAGAAAAAGTAAAAAAAAATACCGTTTGTGATGTAGTCCCGCTGACGGCAAAGAAACATATTTTCCGTTGGGCATTCTCGTTGTGCTGATGTCAAAGAGTTCACGCCACCCGTTAGCGGGCACTTCTGTCATGCTGCTTTTTTTGCCGTCGGGCTTGTAACAGATGACGGAAAACTATTTTCACTAACGGCAAATTCTTTGCCGTCTGTCCGACCAAATGCTGACGGCAAAATAGTCCTTTGTCGACTTTGTGTATGCCGACATGCTTTGCCATCATGGGCTTGCGGCAAAATCTTTGCCGTCAATAATTCTGTCTTTGCCGTCTGTAGCATCCTGACGACAAAATGTCTGATTCCTATAGTGGATGCTTGTTGAATCCCTTGGGTTTGACCTTATGTCTGTCTCAATGCTTTGTGATCTTGATATGGTTGTCATATTCGGAAAATATCATTGTGTTGTCATCATGGAATCTAACAATTCCAAAGTCTTCGAAGGCTTTAGGAGAGGAGACTTGTACATTGTTGATTTCTCTACAGGTCCTCAGCCTGCCACATGCCTACTTACAAAGTCCTCAGAAGGCCTGTTATGGCATCGATGACTTGGACATGCTGGTATGAGGAAGTTGCACACGCTGATGAAGAAAAAGCACGTCATTGGCATTGAAGATGTCAAATTCCTCAAGGACCACCTCTATGGTGCATGTGAGTCTCGGAAGATGACCAGATACAACCATCCCTCGAAGACAATCATGACCACGACTCGACCCTTTGAATTGCTTCACATGGATCTCTCTGGCCCCACTCATTAGTCAAGACTGACAAATTCTTCAAGTTTGTATGTCTTTGTCATTGTTGATGACTACTCTCGTTACACTTGGGTGTATATTATTCTGTACAAGTCTGAAGTGCAGGATGTCTTCAGACGATTTGCTTCAAGGGCCTCCAAAAACTTAGGCATCAAGATAAAGCATATCAGGAGTGATAATGGGACTGAGTTCAAGAACACCAATCTTGGTGAATATCTTGACGATCTTGGTATTACTCATGAGTTATCTGCCCCTTATACTCCTCAGCAGAATGGCGTCGTGGAGCGCGAGAACAGGACTCTTGGTGAGATGGCTCGCACCATGCTTGATGAATACAAGACTCCTCATCACTTCTGGCCTGAGGCAATTGATACTGCATGCCACATCATCAATAGGGTATATCTTCACAAATTCTTCAAGAAAACTTCATATGAACTTATGACTAGCAAGAAACCCAATGTAAGTTATCTCAAAGTCTTCGGTGGAAAATACTGGATTAGAGATCCTCGCCATAGTTCTAAATTTGCACCGAAAGCACATGAAGTTTTTATGTTTGGTTGCGGAAAAGACTCGCACACCTATAGAGTGTTCAACACCTACCACCACAAGGTTGTTGAAATTCTATATGTGCGGTTTGATGAAACTGATGGCTCGCAAAGAGAGCACCTGCCTTCTGTGTTAGATGAACAGTGTCCTGAGGAATCCATTAAGCTGAAGGCTACTGAAGACGTCATAACCACAGAGGAAGTCATTCCAACGAATGAAGACATTCATGTTGATACACCTGAAGAAAATGGTGCTGAAGAAAATCCTCAACCACGTCAACCTGCTCACCCAAGAGGTTCAAATGAAGTGCAGACTGACAAAATCATTGATGAGATCAATGCACTAGGTCCCCTCACTCGCTCAAGAGTTTCACATTTGACTAACTTTTGTGGGCACTTTGTCGTTGTCTCTATCATAGAGCCCACCAAAGTTGATGAAGTTTTCAAGGAGCCTGAGTGGATTCAAGCTATGCAAGAGGAATTGCATCAATCCGAGCTCAACAATGTGTGGGAACTTGTCAAGCGGCCAGATCCTCGCAAGCATAACATCATAGGTACCAAGTGGATCTATCGCAACAAGCAATATGAAAATGGACTTGTGGTAAGGAATAAGGCTCGTCTTGTAGCTCAAGGTTGCACACAAGTTGAGGGAATTGACTTTGATAAAACTTTTGCACCTGTTGCTAGACTTGAAGCTATTTGCAAATTGCTTGCTTATGCTAACCATCAGGATATCATCTTATATCAAATGGGTGTGAAAAGTGCATTCCTCAATGGTAAGCTTGAGGAGTAAGTATATGTTGCTCAACCCCCAGGTTTTAAAGACCCTAAGCATCCTGACAAAGTCTTCAGACTCAACAAGGCCCTCTATGGCCTCAAGCAAGCCCCTCGGGCGTGGTACCACACTCTAAAGGAATTCCTCATGAAGAAAGGCTTCAAACCCAGTTCACTCGACCCAACTCTTTTCACAAAATCCTATGACAATGAACTGTTCAAATGCCAAATATACATAGACGATATTATCTTTGGATGTACTGACAAATGTTACAGTGATGAATTTGCCTATATGATGAGTGAAGAATATCAAATGTCTATGATGCGAGAGTTGAAATTCTTGTTCGGTCTACAATTTCATCAGCAAGACAAAAACATATTCATCTCACAAGAGAAATACCCCAAGGATGTTCTGAGGAAATTCGACATGCAAGATTGCAAAGGCGTCAAAACAACAATACCTTTGAAAGGCCACCTCTGCACTGACGAAAATGGTAAAGATTTCAATCAGAAGGTATATCGCTCCATGATTGGCTCATTATTGTAATTACGCGCATCTAGGCCTGATATTATGCTGAGTATTTGCATATGTGCCCGATTCCAAGCAACACCGAAGGAATCACACCATAAGGCTATGAAACGTATTCTTCGATACTTAGCTCACACACCAATGCTTGGATTATGGTATCCCAAGGGCTGAAATGTTCACCTCGTCGGATACTCTGATGTTGACTATGCTGGAGATCGTGTGGATCGCAAGTCAACCTGAGGCACATGTCATTTCCTTGGACGATCCTTAGTCTGCTGGTCCTCGAAGAAGCAGAATTGTGTGTCACTATCTACTGCGGAAGCTGAGTACATTGCCGATGGTTCATGCTAAGCTCAGCTGTTGTGGATGAAACAAACCCTCAAGGACTACGGCATCAAGTTCAATAATTTGCCTCTCTACTGAGACAACGAGAGTGCCATCAAGATTGCTTACAACCCAGTTCAGCATTCCAAGACCAAGCACATCGAGATTCATCATCACTTTCTTCGAGATCATGTACTCAATGGCCACATCATCATCGACCACATCCCTACTGAAGAACAACTAGACAACATCTTTACAAAGCCCTTGGATAAAAAGAGATTTTGCAAGTTGTGGTGTGAGCCAAATATCATAGAATCTTTGAATATTCTTTGAAAAAGTACACACATCCTAACCCTTATGCAAAATTGATGACTTAGATGTGCAACACATGAAGTAACGTTTTTCTTCAATCAATGAAGAATAACCCTCTAAGTGTGAAGAAATTAATGAAGAATTTGATTGTCAGAACCCTATGACAAATTGTATGCAGTGTCTGAAGTCATCATTCTTATACGTGGGTCACGCCACCAACCATAGTTGAATTTCTTCAAAGTTGAGTTTTTTGTCATTTTGCAAATTCTTCAAATCTTCAAATTTCTCAAGTTTGCAAATTCCTCAATTTTTCAAATTCATCAAGTTTTCAAATTCTTCAAACTATGAAACTCTTGTTATTCATTGACTATATATATATATATAGAAAGTCTATTCATCACCCAGGGTCTAGAATAAGTTATTCTTCACCCGAGGTAATATTACAATCATTTCATAAATAAATTACATTTAAAATGTAAACAGTTATATTTATATTGATTCACTGCGTAAAATTTGACATAAGAAAACAAAAATATATGTCGTAAAGCTAGAAAAAACGCATTTTATGTATATTTACACTATGTTTTTATGTTTGTAATTTTACATGACGTAAAATATTTTTTACGGTGAGTATATGTTTTCTTACGGTCTCTTTTTACGTATGGAATACGATAAAATTTACAGAACGTAAAATTACGGTGCATTGATGTGAATATAGAAAGGGGTGAAGAATAACTATTCCTCACCCAGGATGACGAATAGTCGATCCCTATATATATATATGTGTGTGTGTGTGTGTGTGTGTGTATTTGAGTTTTCAATGTCTTCAACAGCATTCACTTATTACTAATTCTTCAAGTTGATTTTCATATAAGTGAATTTGATCGGACCCTATCCCCTCTATGATAAACTCAGCCTAGTTGTTCACAAATTCTTCATATGCGTTCTACTTTGAAACTCGTTCAAACTCTTCACTGTGTCCTTGACAGCTGAAGAATTTGCGAACGGAAACTTAAAAAAAATGTGTCAAAATTTTCGGCGTTTCCCGCTCAAACGATTCCGATTCCCATCACTGGATAACCCACTATCGCCACTACTCAGAACATGGGTGACACATGTCGCGAGGAGAGCAAGGGTCAGGGGCAATCTGGTCCAAAATCTTCGGACGAATTGTTTTTCATCTCCACTATAAATACCCCCTCCCCTTTCACTGTGGTCGGTTACTCCTCACTTCTACTCTCTCTCGAGCTCCAACCTAGCGTCGTCGCTGAAATCATCGCCGCCAGTGTGGAAGAGCTTCACTGCCTCGACCTTGCCGTCGCCGTACTTTCATCGGCTGCAAAAGTCTTCATCCCGCCACCGCTGTAGCTGTCTCCCTCTACCGAGCTAGGGCATGGGAAATCTGGACTGACGAACATCCTCAATCTCATCTCCCAGTTCGTCGTTTTCTTCACCAGGGTAAATAAAATCTATTTTTACTGCCCTTGTTTGATCTTCAAGTTTGCCTAAATCTTCACAAAAGTGTTTATTCTTCAAGAATCTCATTCTAAATCACCTTACATGTTCATACACTTGATGACTTTCCCTAAGTTATGATTTTCTTCAAGATTCCTCAATTGTGTGAATCCTCAAAATTTGCACAACTCTGGAACCTAAGACAAAGAACACTTAGTGAAATTCCTCAAGACAACAATGGTCAAATTCCTCACACCTGATTTTATTTAAAAAAGTATGAAAACGCATATGACCTCTTCAAATTCCCAGGTACAAACATGTCCACTGATGAATCACTAGGTTCTCATCAACTTAACTCATCTACAGCATTTCTTGAGGAAAAACTATGCACTTCTTCAGAGTCCTCAAGAATTCAAAATCCTCAGCTGAAGAAAATGGTTGATGGGAAGAAGCCACAGAAAGGTGGAAAGAAATCTCAATAGAATACTGCTTTTGAGATACCTGAACATTTGTATGCTGGTTACTGTACACCAGATGAATCCATACATGGCAAAGAGACAAAAGAATAGAGGAAAATTAGAATTCCGAGGATTGAACGGAGGTGGGTGAGGGTGTGGAAAGAATATCGCTATGTCACTCCCAAATATATGAAGAAATTCTCTCTCAAACCCCCTTGGAAATAGGGCTCCTCCTACTGATGATCAAGAGGTTGATCCCACAAGTGTTGCTTGCGGTGAAGACTTTCCCGGTGAGTGGGCAAAGCATCAACTCAAACTTCAGAGAACTGCCGAAGATGCAGTGAACAAATTCAATGAAGACTCTGCTGCTGCCTCTACCGGAGCCTCTACAAGTGCTCCGAAGAAAAGGATGATGAAGAAATCTGCTGTGAAGCCAAATCCTTCACCATCAAAGTCATCACAGCAAATTCCTCAAGCTCAGCCCTCAAAGGCCTCAGCGGCTGGATCTATAGCTGCTCAGTCCTCGGCTGCTGCTGCTAAGTCCTCAACTCCTGTGCATCTTGCATCATGCCAAAGGACTGAGGGATTCTCAATTGCTTCTGGGGCATCAGCAAGTTCTTCAGCCCAAGCACATTCCTCAAGCGGTCCTTCTCTGAGGAAAATGAAAGAACTACTGGACGAGGCATTCGACCAAGTCCTCAACCCAAGAAGGTGGCGTTCACTATACCATCAGATTCCTTAGATGAAGATGACGATGAGGAACTGGAAGCAATCGTCAGAAACAAGCAACAACGAGTGGCTAAAGCAAATGGATCTCAAATTCCTCTTTTGCTTGATCCTAAAATTGTGTTGAACTTCATTGACATCTGGCACAAGGATCCCAAAACACCTATTGATGACTTGAATCTGCCTCCTAGTCCAGATCATGTACTCACTGCCTTCATCACTGAAGAAAAATGGAAGTATGAGAAGGCGAGACAAACCAAGAAATCTTAGTACAAGAAAGAGCATTACTTGAAGAAAAATGTTCTGAATCTCTCTCCTGAGGAACTTGCAAAGGTGCGGTCTGAGATCAAAGGCCTCAGTAATGAATTCAATTCATAATATGTTGATTGGCAGGGCGCTAAGGTTCGCTTCGTTAACATTGCTGATAAAGTCATCAATGATCACAACTCAAGGGTTGCCTCTTACTCCCAGCCACAGGCTAAGGAAACTGCTCAGCCTACTGAGGAAACTGCCAGCACAGCTGAAGAAAGTCAGACCGCTGAAGAACCTGCCAGGGCACGCTCCACTCGTGCGCCTGATGAAACTAAACCTACAAGGACGACTACATCAGTCGTGCCTAAAGAAACTACTGCCCCTTCACCCTCCTCTGACACCCCAATATCTTCAAAGATGAAGACAATCAACCTTCCTTCTGCATCAGAAGTGAAGAAACCTAAGGCTACTGAGAAGAAGGCTTTAAAGAAAAAAGCTTTAACTTCAGATTCCTCAGCTGTGAAGAAGTTGAAGACTCTGCCAAAATCTTCAATAGAACCATTAGATGCCACTCCAGTCTCCTCAGCACCAACCTATGAGATAATTCCATTTGGCATTGACTACGTCATCCCAGATATGAAGATGAATGTCATTTTGCTGCCTCAACAGAGCAGATTGATGAAGACATTGAAGTTGAAGAAAATGCTTCAACTCCACAAGTATCCTCACCCCAGCCTTAGTTTACTGCTAAAGAGGCCGACGTTGAAGAAATTGATGAGGATGTGGACATTGGCAACACAACTCCTCACCCAAATTCCCCAATGACCACTCCTATGTCACAGATTCCTTAGTCCCCTGCTCAGACAAAATAAATTCATGAAGGATCTAATGACATGGCCACTTTAGTCACTTAAGAAAATCCACCTACATCAGTTGATGACTCTGCTACTCCAACTGCTACTAAGGAAAATGCTCCTCAAATATCTCAATCTGAAGCAATTCCTACTATGCCTAAAGAAATCATGGGCTGCTTCAAGCCAAACCGTCAGCCAAAGCCAAGGATGCCATTCAAAGGCTCAAAGCGCCCCAAATTCCTCAAGTCAAATGTCTTCAATGAGCACATATTCTTCACTAGTCCCAATCCTTATGACTCAGCAAGGTCCGGTCGAACCAGATTCTGGACTCCAACTCAGATGAATTACTATGCAACAGTTATGTTCGACAAGAAGAAAGTCTTCGAGCACCACCAAATTCCTCATGCTGATATGGAAACAATTCCATCCTTCACACCGGTGCTTTCAATTCTTCATGATGCAGGAATCCTTCCCTTATATGTGGATATCTGTGACTAGAATGAAGAGCTAATTCTTCAATTCTATGCCACATTGCACATCACAGGTGATGCCTCTGACATCAACTCCTGGGTCTTGGACTGGATGACCAGATATACTCACCTCACAGCTCCCGCATCTGAATTGCTTCGGTCAGGCCCTGTCCCAATTCCCTCAGAAGAAGCATGTCGCTTGCTTGATGAACCTGCACTACCCAATCAACTGATGCAAGTGTTGATGAAGCCTTTGGCTCCTGGAAAACCTCAATGGACAACCTTCCTTGTGAAGGATTTGCTCTATGTGCCCAGGACGGTCTACCGCATTCTCACCAATACCCTATGTCCTCAGAAGGGCCACAACTCTGGAGAAGAAGAAGTGGAGGGAGTCATGAAGAATATGTTGTTCAAAATTATTCAAGGGATTGCCATCAACTTCCATGATTTCTTCATGAGGACATTGGCAAATGCTGCTCTAGCCTCGTTTGAACTGAAGCCTTATGCTCCTTGGAGCATGAAGTTCATCAGATCAAGGTCTTGAGTTCCCATCAAGGCGGACTTCAGAATCACTTCAGCTTCTTGCCCCCGATTGAAGTCCTCAAGAGCACAATTGCCTTAGTTTAAGGAAAGTTCAAGGCTTTCATTAATGAAGGCACTCGTCCATTGGATGGTCAATTTTTCAAAGCTACATCCTTCTCCACAAATGATGACACTACAACCCAGGACTTAGAAGCAAAGGCCTCAGCGCAAAAACCTCAAGAGTCTTCCCCTCGTGTGATGAATGATCGTGAGCTTCTCATCAGTCTTCATTAGAAGGTCGATCGCAATCATAATCGGGTGAGGGTGTTGGCTTCCATTGTTCAAAACATGACTGTGATGCAGAACTTTGTGAGGGTATCACTACTATGTGCATGAAAATCTTCGATCATTCATGGGCCATTCTTGCACACCTCAAGACTCCTGAGGAACTCAAGGACATGAACTTTTAGCAAAACTTTGACTAGTCTTATCCTCCTCAGAAGAAATTCAAGAAGGTTCAAGTTCCTCTGATGGTCACAAGTTCATATTCTTCATTGCGGGAGACGGATGAAGTTGAGGACATTGACGACACTACGGTGGGCCTTGCGTCGACAAATGACACCGACAACGCTAGCGCTCCTTCTTCACCAGGAAGATGAAATTCTTCAAGGGTGGTAGTCCTCACTTTTTCGTCCCTTTTTGTCTTCGATGACAAAGGGGGAGAAAATTTGAGTTAGTCTTCAAGCGGGTCCCTCTATATGGGCTTATTTTTCTTTAAGTTACAACTCTCGCTCTTCTGAAGCTTTTGTTGTTTGAGCTGTAAACTTAAGTCCGATGGTGGTCTGACTCTTCTGAACTACTTTCCGCATGCTTATTTCCTCAAGCACCTTAATGCATGAATGCTGAATTTCATCAGATGCCATTTTCATCATGCATTTCAAATTCTTCATATCATATGTTTAAATACGTGTATGAATTACAAGATATAGGGGGAGTTCTCCATGTTTTTAACCTGCCATGTGCATTTGCAGTCCAAAGCAAATTCCTCAAATATGCACATCTTTAGGGGGAGTTCTTCTATATCTTGCAATCAAATTCCTCAAACTCAGTATTTGCACTTCACAGTATTATTCCCGTTGAAAACTTAACCTATTTGTCATCAATCACAAAAAAGGGGAGATTGTTAGTGCATCTAGTGCCCCTTAGTGTTTTTCGTGTATTGAAGACTTATAGGTTAAGGAACTAATGTGTTCGTGAGTGTACATAGGCTCTATAAGTCGATGAGGAGTTTGATATATTCGGATATTACCGACCCCTAAAAATGTATGTCTTCAACTGAAGACTTTGTGAAGACTTTGTTGAAGACTTTTGTATTCCCTAAAGACTTTGAAAATGAAGAAGTTGGTGTGACCTTGAAGATATGAACGAGGACTATGAAACATGAAGACTTTTGTTTTCGTAGTTTCATTTCCTTTCTTTGAGTCATAGGAAACACCGTACTATTAAAGGGGGCCAAGGTAATACTAAGGAAAATTTCCAACTAACGCTCAACTCAAATCCTCAACCTATCCAATCCTTCGAGTGAAGCCTTTGGAAATCTCTTGCGGTTCAGTCAAGTTCTTCAATGATAGAGACGAAGTTCTTTTGGTCTCTGAGGAAATTGATGTGACTGAGGAGTTAGGATTTCGCCAGTGTGAATTGCCTACAAGTGAGGAATATGATAAGCCTAAGGACTTTCGTAGTTTGAAATTCCGACCGTTGCTGTGCTTAGCGCCATCTGTCCCCAATCACAAATATCCACATAACGGTGATATCATTGGGGGCATTTATGTCTTATCATGTCAGGTTGCACCCTGGCTATAAATAGCCACGCCCCACAACCACTAGTCGGTTGGCTGCTCCGAGAGAGAACTAACACTTGTCATTTGAGAGCAACCCATCCTCCGAGGACTTTGAGAGAAACTCATCAGTGAGGATAAACCCACAACCAAACCACCTAACCCAAAGTGATTGAGCATCACTGAAGAAATTCATGTGTGGAACCGACGCTTGTTATCTTTGAGGACTATGCATCCTCCAGACGGTTAGGCACCATGGTCTAGTGCATCCTACTACTAATTGGGGATCACAGAGTGACCTTGGTCTAGAGCATCCAGCAGTGAATTGTGGATCGTCGGGTGACCAGTTTGTGAGGGTTTTGGAAGTCTACCCTAAAGACTTACCACGAGGGTTGGGAGAGGACTTTGTTACCTTAGCTCAAGGATAATACGGTAAGGATTGTGTGTCCTGGGACTGTGTGTCCTCTGGTTTAAATACCAGGCCGCTCCAAGCCAGACGTACGATTGTCACAGCAGTTGGAACTGGGTCATCAAACCATTGTCTTCATCGAGCTACCTGGTTCTATTTCCTCAACCCCTTTATTCCTCATATACTTGTTGATGAAATTGATTGTTACTGTTTGAAGAATTTGGCTAAAGACTTTCACAATTTCCTGACCTCAAATTCTTCAAGTTACCTTGTTCCTCACCTGCTTATCCTGTATCATGCTACTTGTAAGCTGTGCATGTTTTATTTCATCATGATGATTATGCTGTTAGTGTGTTCCTCATGCACTTGAGTACTTATTCCGCTGCTAGTTATTCATCACATTTCAAATTCCTCAAGTTGAAATTCCTCAAGTGATAAATTTGCAAAAAACGCCTATTCACGCCCCCCCTCTAGTCGATATAACGCACTTTCAGTATCACAAACAACCTTAGAGTTCGTACTAAAATAACACATATGATACATATCAATCAACCCTAATGTCACGTAGATACTCCAATGTCACCACAAGTATCCATGGGTTAATTATTTGACATGCATCGAACAATTTCAGATTGATCATATTCAATCCAACACAAAGAACTTCAAAGAATACCCCAAGATTTCTATCCAAGAATGTAGTATGAAAACATGCAATCAACACCTATGCATAGATCCCCATGTTCATCGGAATTCGCAAGTTGATGCCATAACATATATCCAGTGAATCAATAGAATACTCCATTGTCACTATGGGTATCTGCATGCAAGGCATACATCAATTGCTCTCAAATACATAAAAGTATTCAATCCAACATAATGAAATCTCAGATGGAAAACTCAACTCATCACAACAAGATAGAGAGGAGAAAACACCATGTGATCAAACTATATTAACAAAGCCCGCGATAACAAGATCTCAAAGGGAAAGAGTCAAGTCATCACAACAAGATAGCAAGGGAAGAACACCATATGATCCAACGATATTAACAAAGCCAGTGATACATCAATATTGTGCCATCTCAGGAACACGATAGAGAGAGAGGGAGAGAGAGAGAGATTAAACACATAGATACTTGTACATACCCTCAGCCTCGAGGATGAACTACTTTCTCCTCGTCATGGCCTCCACCGGGAATGACAAAGATGGCAAGCGGAGATGATTTCGCCCTTTGGCAGGGTACTGGAAAGGCTCTAGATGGATTTTTCTTTGATAAAGACAGTTGCACTAGTGGAGTGGAAGTTCTAGGTTTATTTCTGAGGGTCTCTGTATATATAGGATTTTTCGGCATCGGAATAACGTTAAACGAAGCCATGAGGAGCCCATAAGCTATCAAGGAGTGCCGAGGGGGTCAGGGCACCCTGATAGCTTGTGGGAACCTGGTGGGCCCCCTACTATGGTTCTTCGCTTCAATATTGCTCATATGTTCCAGAAAAAATCATAAAAAAGTTTAGGGCGATTCCGGTAACTTTTATTTTCTGCACAAAAAACAACACCACGGTAATTCTCCTAAAAACAGCATCAATCTGAGTTAGTTCTAATTAAATCATATAAAGTGCATCAAAACCATATAAAAGTATTGCAAACATAGGCAAATATGTCATGAATACTTCATAAATTATCGATACATTGGAGACGTATCACAATATATATCGAAATGGCTATGGAAACGCCATGATAGGTAGGTATGGTGGTTGATTTGAGGAAGATATAGGGTGGCTTATGCGTGATAGATCATATCATATCATGGGATTTGGATGCACTGGCGAAGGCTGCACCGGTCCGCGAGGTGAGAATGGGCAATGCATGGTACTAAAGAGGCTAGCAATTATGGAAAGGTGAGAGTGCGTATATCCATGGATTCACATCAGACATAAAGAAGTAACATACTTATTGTAAATCCTATTAGATCTCTCAAAGCAAAGTACTCCCTCTGTCTTAGTTTACAGGGCATGCGCATAGTTCTAGGTTGATAATTTAACTAGCTAAATATGTATCATATGTGATGAAAAATATATGTTTAGAAACTACATCCACTCAAGAATCTAATGATATACTTTTTATGACATATGACACATATTTAGTTAGTCAAATCAATGAGCTATAATCATGTGTATGCCCTATAAACTGAGACGAAGGAAGTACTAATCACATGCCCCTAGGGAGGAGGTTGGTAGGAGTTAACCATTCCCCCCCCCCCATTATAATAGCACAAAGGATTTCAATCATGAAAAAATTATGCTCCAACTTCATCGCATAACAAGAGACTATACGTGCATGCTTCAAGAATCACAAACCATAACACCAATATTCTTACTAAACCACCATTATTCACTAGTACCCCCATATACTACCATCTTAATATCCCAAAACTATTGCAAGGAATCAAAAGTATCATATTCATGGCTTATCTGAAGCCTAAGACCTTGAATTTTTGTTGTTAATAAAGTAAAAATTGCAGTGGGGTACTGCCCTATTGTGTATGGTTCAAAAAAGTGATCTACAAGTTTGATGTAGGACTTTATGACTAACCATGTGAATAACCAATTCTTGTTAATTCTCTTAATAGGTATAAGTGAAGCACGAGAGTTTAGTTTCTTTCTACAAAAGACCTAGACATGCTCTACTAAATATAAGTGAAGCAAAAAAGTATTCTACTAATAACGGTGTACACAATGTAGAGAGGCGGGCAACCAAACTTCAAAATATATTAGTGAAGCACATGAAGCATTCTATAAAGCCATACTCAAAAGGTATAAATGAAGTTAAAAGAGCATTCTATAAATCAACCAAGGACTATTCCATACCATCATGGTGCATTGCTAAAACAAAAATAAAAGGCATACGATGCTCCAAGAATTTACGCATATTGATATTTTTTAGGAAGAAAGAGGAGATGCCTTTGATACGTCTCCAACGTATCAACAATTTTTGATTGTTCCATGCTATTATATTATCGTTCTAGGATACGTTTTGAGTAATAATTTACCAATTTGTATTACTAGTCGTCAACTCGTTTATTCGCATGGGCTAGTTAATAAGTTTTATGCATTTATTTTGGCATAAATAATATCTATCATGAAAGGACTAAAGTTAAACACCCATCCATCCACTTCACCCTCAAGCACATGTACAGTGTCTCATTTTTTTATTAGTTCCATTCTAAGTGTCAAAATACGATTAGACAACCTCTTCTAACTCTTAGGATTTTATTTGTTTTATTTTCATGAAAGTTGCTTCTTTGTATATATGATATGTGCCCCGCAGAATAATTATAATTTAAATTTGCGATGCTTATGTTTTTTCAGTGTCAAAGTCATTACATACTATAGAAATTTGAAGCAAGTCAATATAGAGACCGAAAGGAGAGAAGATTTATTGGAAATTATTAGTGGTTTGAGTCTCGTATAAACTACTTGTAGAAATATATATGAGGATGATATCTCTACATACTAATTTGATTGATCCATGACAATGTTCACCATTGGACAATAGAAGTATGACATATGGCATTAATGCAATTATAAGGATATTATAAGCATGTCATGTAAATTAAGTGGATAAGTTTAATCATTTCATATGCTTACTTAGCAATGAATATATATATATATATCAAAATTATTGTCCAGCAAGGACTAGCCAATTTCGGTTTCAATGTGCTATTTACTAAAGTAGATTGCCAAGTGTTTTGTCAAGATAATCATAAAATGTACTTTAAAGGTATCCGTAAAGGTGATCAATATATTATTGATTTCACTAAGAGAGCCCAAACGCATACTTGTCTTATTGCAAAATCTTCTAAAGGTTGGTTATGGCATAGAAGTCTAGGACATGTTGGTATGCGTAATCTAGACAAGCTCATCAAAGCTGATCATATACTTGGTGTTAAAGATGTTATCTTTGACAAAGATAGACTTTGTAGTGCTTTTCAAGCAGGAAAACAAGTGGGTGGAAGTCATCTCGTGAAAAAACTTATGACTACTAGGAGACCACTCGAGTTGCTTCATATGGATCACTTTGGTCCCAATGCTTACGAGAGCCTCGGTGGAAATTCCTTTTGTCTAGTTATAATTGATGATTTTTCTAGATTTATGTGGGTGTTCTTTCTTGATGACAAATTGCATGTATAAAATATCTTCAAGAACTTCGCTCGCAAAGCCCAAAATCGATATGAAGTGAAGATCAAGAAAGTTCAGAGCGACAACAGACCAGAGTTCAAGAACACTAATGTGGATACTTTTCTTGACGAAGAAGGTATCTCACATGAGTTCTCGGCTACGTACACACCTCAACAAAATAGACTTGTTGAGAGGAAGAACAAGACTCTCATACAGATGGCTAGAACGATGTTCGACGAATACAAGACGCCAAGACACTTTTGCGCGGAAGTCATGGAAACAAATTGGCATGCAACAAGTCGACTCTACATGCACAAGCTTCTTGGTAAAACGACATACGAATTACTCACCGGTAATAAACCCCAAATTGGATACTTTTGGTTATTCGGCTCAAAGTGCTACATTCTTCATAAGAATCGTCACTCTAAATTTGCTCCTAAATCTCACGAAGGTTTCCTACTTGGTTATGGATCAAACTCTCACACTTACCGTGTCTACAACAACTTCACTCGAAAAGTGGAAGACACGGTAGATGTGAAGTGTGATGAGACTAGTGGTTCGCAATTCAAACAATTGCCGAATGATGTAGAAGATAAGGAACCTTAGGAAGTCATTCAATACTTGTCCATTAGCAAGATTCGCCACATGGAAGTGAATGAAAGTACTTCATCAACACAAGTGGAAGCTCCTACTTCGCATCAAGGAAAATCACAAAACGACATGAACGCATCCACAAGCGGTACACGTCAAGATGAAGAGGAAGAAGAAGTACATCAAGATGGTACACTTCAACCTCCTTCACCACCCCCACAAGGAAATGACACCTTCAACAACAACGAAGAAGAATATGAGGAGGAGGAAGCTCCACCATCCAATAAGCAAAAGCTCTTCCGCCATCCAATAAGCAAAAGCTACCACAAGTTCGAGCAAGAGTTAACAAGAATCATCCCTTAGAGAAAATATTCGATGACATACAAACCGGGAGAATCGCTCGCTCTAAAAATCATTTAGCTAACTTTTGTGAGCATTACTCATTCATCTCTAGATTGAGCCTTTGAAGGTATAAGAAGCATTTGAAGACCCGGATTGTGTGAATGCCATGCATGAAGAGCTACACAACCTTAAGAGGAATGAAGTGTGGACACTAGTGCAGAAGCCCAAGGATGAGTACAACATCATTCGAACCAAATGTGTGTTTCAGAACAAGCAAGATGAAGATGGTCAAGTTGTACGCAACAAGGCATGTCTTGTAGCTCAAGGATACACTCAAGTCAAAGGTATGGACTATGGTGAGACTTATTCCCCCGTTGCTGGACTTGAAGCTATTTGTATACTTCTTGCTTATGCCAATCACCATGATATTACTCTTTATCAATGTAACATCCCAAAATTCTAAATTTTGGAATGTTATATTAAATAAATAAGTAGGATTGTTTGCTTGAATGTTGTGTGATTGATTGTGTGAAATTGAGTGGAATTTTGAAACTTTTGAAATTTTAATGAGAGGGAATAAAATGACTTTCCCAAAATTTTCTATTTTGAATCCCTATTCAATTTTGAGTTCAAATATTTTCAAAACCCTCTTATAAAATCAAATGAGAGGAGGTAAATGACACTCAAAAATCAGATACAATGTTTTGACTCAAATTTTAAAATAAAAACTATTTGCCATTTATTTGAAATTCTAGTTTCTTTTCATTTTGGAGTTATTGCAAAAAAATACTATTTTTTAAAGTATTTTATTAGGCCTTAAAAAATGTTACTGTTTTAGGAAATATTTTTCTGAAAATTTTGATATATAATATGCCTATATGAAATGTTTTTCTATTTTTGTTTATTTGTTTTTCTTTGCTGGTTTTTTTAAAAAAAAAACAGGGAACACTGTTCATGCCGGAACACTGTTCATCCGAAAAAAAAACAGAAAAAACTGGTCTGCGCCCCGGCCGGCTGAATCAGCCCATGTGACCCTCTTCTCTCTTTCCCTATTTTAGTCCCACCTCGCTTAGCTTTGGACGTTTGCACCTTCCTTCCACCTATAAATATAGACCTATAGGTGCACCCAAAAGTCATCCACTTCGGGTTGAATCGAATCGTTTCGGTTTGACTAGCTTTATAAAAAAACAAAATCTTCTCTCTGGCGGGATTTCTGGAAGTCGTCTCCTCTTTGGATTTATATGTTCTCTGCATTCTAAAGGTATTCTCTTCGTATTTTCTTTTATACTCATGTAGTTTAATATCCCTAGATTAGTATTTCTATAGTAGTATCCGATAGAGTAATTATCCTCATCAACAGTACAGGCAAGTTCACTTTGACCATCTTTTCATACCTATGTTCTATTGCATGTAGTGACATCATTCAATAGATCCCTCCCGTAGTGTTATTGAAACTCTTGTAGTTGAGTAGAATGCATGAGGTAGGAACCCACCACTTGTTACTAAAGCCCCGGGAATGCTAGTTAGTGCAATGCTATGCTAAAGTAGACGGGGTCTGGTATGAGTGTTCGTGAGTGGTGTGAAGAAGGACTCCACGTCAAAACGACGACTTCATGAAGACATCTTCAAGTCCTGCATCTTCAAGACCTCAAGACTTCAAGACTCGAGAAGACAAGTTTTCAATACACACTACTGGGTGAAGGATGGTTGATTAGGCATCCCTGGAGAAACCAGTGGATGGCCGGGATGCATGGAGAAGCGCCATGACATCTTGCGGAAAGCTTCACCCAGACTCAAAGAGAAGGATGAATACTTCATGCCCGGAAGCTTACCTGTGTAGCCACAAGTCATTGTGGGCTCTGGCTTGGTTGATCTTTGTTGTGACTCTGCTGGGCAGTGCTACGAGATGTAGTCGACGTTAGGATTGGATGGGCACTGTCGGACAGTCAGGGAAGCACTCTGAAAGACCATGTTTCTATCAGCCTGTTCTCAAACACCAGGTAGTGCGAGGACTTACCAGGAGGGAAAGAATCTTGTGGGTAAAGTACACAACACTCTGCAGAGTTAAACCTAATCGATTAGCCGTGTCCCCGGTTACGGACAATTTGAGCTTCTAGACTTGGATCTATCTCTGAACTCTCAACACTGGACTGATAACTAATTGTGGGCAACTTAATGATACTTGTGGGCATTTGGACATCGGTTGGCGGAACCATGTCATGATAGGTAACTCTATAGTGAAAATTCCTGATATTCCTTTGTTGTAGGAAAATAAAATCAGCTTTTACGCAAAAACTTAGACACAGAGCCTCAAAGCCTTTGCATATAGAATAGTATTTATTCTTCTGTTCTACTATGGTGATCTTGCTAGTACATTCCATGTACTGACCTACACGGCTGCCACGTCTTATGTTGCAGATACTCTTCTACGACGGGTAAGAGTACGATTCAGGGTTACGGTCTACACTCAACCTGCCGTTGGTGTTATTGGGACTCCACTCCCGTTAACTGTATTCCGCTGCTATTTTAAGGTATATATCAGTTTTACGTTATTTACATGTGATTGCACTTTGATATATACATTGATGTACTGTGTGTGTCAGCATACTGATCCAGGGATGGCGCAGAACACATAGAGGCTTGACTCGTTTTGAGTCGGGTCGCTACAGAAATGGTATCAGAGCACATGTTGACTGTAGGACGTGATCCTAGAAACTGGAAAGCCCTTAGGAAATGATTTCTAGAAAACTTGTTTTCAAAAGAGTCTTTACTTCTCATCCCTTCTGAGTTTTATCAAAGAGTTAGAAAATACCCTTTTCCCCTTGAGAACACGAAGGATCAACTGAAGCCCTCCAAGAAGGATAAGATATCAAAACAGCTGATGGTCACTTCAAAGTAAAGAAGATTTCACCATGCATTAGAAGAGTTGAAGCTACATGAGTTGAAGACTGTGAAGACCCGAAGAAATTGAAGACCATGAAGAATTTCCAAGATATTATGCCCTAGAAGACCAAACCCCTGATGTATACTTACGTTAGATACGATGATTTATGAGCCGTCATTTGTGTGTAAGTTTTATTTTCGACAGCCACAACAAAAAAAATCTATTTTCAAAAAAAACATTGTTTGTATTGTGTGTATCTCCCTCTATCTCTCCCTCGTATCTCATTCCAAACCCTTGGACCCAATAGATGATGAATGAAGCTGGACTTGTGTATTCTGGATCGATGACTTGGTTAGAGACAGAAGAATGGATTCAGAACATGGAGGATCATCTAAGGAGTAACTATGTTGCAAGGAACGAGATGGTCCATTATGGTCTTCGGTACCTTGCAAAAAGAGCTGCAAATTGGTGGTAGATGCATGAAGCTATCCATGATAGGCAAGCATCCATCACTTGGGAAGAATTCAAGATGACTCTACAAAAGTCTCATGTTGTCACCAGCACCCAGAAGCCCCGTTGCAAAGTTGTGAAGAAGATTTGTGCATGCAGGATATGTGGAGAGATAGGACACACCCAAGAAGAACACAAGGAAGGATGCCCTCATTGTGAAGAAAATCTCCGAGATGAGGAATGCCCAACTGGGCAGGTGACATGTTTCTTGTGTGAAGGAACTACGCATTACCCGACTCAATGCCAAATGTACCCCAAGGTACAAGAAGTCATCAAGCAGCACAAGGAAGCCATGGAGGTAACCTTCATAGAAAACTTATGAGAACTTATGACGAAGGAAGATGTTGAAGACCCTAATGGAGAAGGCCTAACCAGATTTTACTCCAATGTCTGCTATTCATGTGGGGAAGAAGGACATTTCTCATAGGACTGTACAAGGGAAAGAAAAGAGTATCTGGGAAACTTCCCGATATAAGAAGTGGAGTTTGATCGACAGGAAATTGAAGTTTGATTGGAACAAAGAAGCGTAGTAAGAGAAACCGAAGACGTTCTCAGAACAACCCAATTTCTGCAAAGAAGGACCTGAGTCATATCAAATGTTTCAAGTGTAAGGATATGGGCCACTACGTCAATAAGTGCCCAAGAAAGGAACCAGAACTCCAAGGAGCAAACACCAACATCAAGAAGCCCCGAGACTTGTCAGAAATCATCTGTTTTCGTAGCAAGGAAGCATGACATTACGCTAGTAAATGTCCAAAGGAGAAGAAAGCTAGAATGAGTTAGTAAATTTTTGAAGATGGAAATAAGTGTATCATGAAGCACTCTTGGTTTCATGACATTATTTTGTAATGGAAGTCTCTAAGATTGTAACAACTTCGTAAATCAATGAAATTTGTTGTGTCATGATTTTTCTATGAGTTGTTACCCCATGAACAAAGATCTCCGACTATTTTTGAGGGTGTCAGTACTCTGCAACATGTTCGGAAGTATAAGTTTGGTTTGGATGATAAGGATGCTTACCCAAGAAGAAATACATGTTAATTTTTGAGTACTTTTTCTGATACCTACAGATGACTACCCTCAATGAGTCTTTTCTCAAGGGCCGGAGACGATCATGACCCTGACTAGTGACCATGATTACCCAAAGATCCTGAAGGATATGATGAATTACATCAATCTGGAAGGAGATGCATTCTATACAGACTACCCATTCATCGAAACTGGAGTGGAACTCTGGTATGTGCAGGTACACCTCCACTGGGAGAAAGGAGTATGCCCAAAGACTATGGGACAATACTTTTTCATATCTCATGTACCACGAGCAACGTTCTTTGACGCTGTTCGTGAAGCTGCCATGGAAGCCATACGGCAGATTGGAGAAATACTTGAAGCAAGACTCCGCCAGACTCACGAATACCTGCATGAGGTGCACACGGAGATGATGGAGATGAAGCTCAAGTCCACCCTGATCAAGGAGAAGATGGGTGATTTCAAGGAGCACATCGCAAAGTTCCAGTGGTTCTAAAATATCTCCAAGAGGGGATAAAGGAATAAAGTTGGGAGTGAAACTGACCCATACCAAACTATGTGGATGGCAACACTTGTAATAAAGTATTTTGGAATTTTAAGAAGAGATTGAAGTTATGTAACGGAAGTCTCAGTGTCTGTAATAAAAGTCATGAGATCAATGGAATTTATGATGTCATGACTCTCCTGTGTTAAATTATATGAGTTGCCATTCTAAGAGCAATAGTCCCCGACCAATTTTCGAGGATACAAGAGAAAATTTTGGTCAAAACAGACCTGGGTGCATTTCATTTTAAGTGTGGTAGTGACCACAGGTACCTCCCGGTTAAGGAATTTGGATCAGTGAATACGGATGAAGAGAATGTGGAACCATATCCAAACTATCTGGATGATAACCTTTGTGACAAAGTGATTTTGAAGTTTGAATATTGAGAAAAGGAATGATTGTGATGAAACCATACCCATGGTTAAATAGACCAATGGAAAGGAAAATGAACTCCGCGGAGTGGAATCTAGAAAAGAACGGGTCTGTGATTTGTTACCTCGAAGGTATGAGGGAGTGAACTGAAGGTAATGCTGGAATATGGATCGATAGTCACCCCACGGGTGAGATGAAGTTGTTCAAGTATTGAAGTGAATCCACAAGTCACTGACCTCAGGATTGATAAGGATCAAGTCCCACCTTTGTGAAGGCAGAGACTTGGAAGAAGCTACGACTGATCAGCAAACGTTTTCCTTAGGAGTATTACGAAAATCTCAGAGTTGTGAAGAAACGATAGATGTTTTTGTCCGGCTTGCAGAAATAAATGGATATATCCGAACTTTGTTCGTTGACAAGAGAAATTTTCTGCAATGCTTGTGAGGAAGCCCAAGTGCTAGAACACTAGATTCACTAAACCTTATACAAGGTAATGATTTCAGTGCGGCATGGCTTGGCCACCATGACGACTTACTCTTATCATTCTCTTGCTATTCGGAATGGTAAATCTGAGTGACTTACCCATAGTAAAGAGACAACGTTCTTTGAAAGCTTTTGTTGAAGCCTTAGAATGGTATGATGTAAACCCCTTGTATACGGCAGTTGTTGTCACCCGTAGGAATTTTACGGTGAGGAATGAAGCCACGACCCATTTTTCACTGCAGGACAACCACAAATGGTAGACCACCATGAGATCTTCGATAAATTATTTAGAATTGATCACGAGACTTACCAGCTAAGAAGACCCAGTATCGGAGGAAATACATTTTGTTATGAGAACACAAGTTTTTGATTTTAAACGGAAGAGCATCACCGAAGGAGCTATCGTGAAGAATGTGAACAGACAGATGCACCCAAAGGTGTGTCATGATTTGAGGGACCAGTAACTCGCATTTTAAGTGTGGTAGTCCCACACTTTCTTGGTCAATTGATTTTCTAAGAAGATCCCCCAAACCCTAACCCTTTTCTTTCTAGCCTTTTCGAATCTCGAGGACGAGATTCATTTTAAGTGTGGTAGTTTGTAACATCCCAAAATTCTAAATTTTGCAATGTTATATTAAATAAATAAGTACGATTGTTTGCTTGAATTTTGTGTGATTGATTGTGTGAAATTGAGTGGAATTTTGAAACTTTTGAAATTTTAATGAGAGGGAATAAAATGACTTTCCCAAAATTTTCTATTTCGAATCCCTATTCAATTTTGAGTTCAAATATTTTCAAAACCCTCTTATAAAATCAAATGAGAGGAGGTAAATGACATTCAAAAATCAGATACAATGTTTTGACTCAAATTTTAAAATAAAAACTATTTGCCATTTATTTGAAATTCTAGTTTCTTTTCATTTTGGAGTTATTGCAAAAAAAATACTATTTTTTAAAGTATTTTATGAGGCCTTAAAAAAATGTTCATGTTTTAGGAAATATTTTTCTGAAAATTACGAGATATAATATGCCTATATAAAGTGTTTTTCTATTTTTTTATTTGTTTTTCTTTGCTGTTTTTTTAAAAAAAAACAGGGAACACTGTTCATGCCGGAACATTGTTCATCCGAAAAAAAAACAGAAAAAACTGGGCTGCGCCCCGGCCGGCTGAATCAGCCCATGTGGCCCTCTTGTTCTCTCTTTCCCTATTTTAGTCCCACCTCGTTTAGCTTTGGAGGTTTGCACCTTCCTTCCACCTAGAAATATAGACCCATAGGTGCACCCAAAAGTCATCCACTTCGGGTTGAATCGAATCGTTTCGGTTTGACTAGCTTTATAGAAAAAAAATTCTTCTCTCCGGCGGGATTTCTGAAAGTCGTCTTCTCTTTGGATTTATATGTTCTCTGCATTCTAAAGGTATTCTCTTCGTATTTTCTTTTATACTCCTGTAGTTTAATATCCCTAGATTAGTTTTTCTATAGTAGTATGCGATAGAGTAATAAGATTATTAATTAGTCTCCGTATTTACTCATTAGTCCTACAATTCTTTTAGACATAGCATTTTTTTCTGTAAAACAGCTTGGCCCAGATTTTTCAAATAGCCATAACTTTTTACTCGTTCATCAGAATTAGATGAAACAAACGCCTAGAGTTTCGTCTTGACTTCACCTATCCAATCAACCTATCACGTCAATTTTTTCAAAATTTCAAATTTCGAAATTTATTCAGATTTATATTCAAACTTCTTTTGATCATATCTTTTTATCCGTAGCTCTGTTTCCGATGAATGCAATTGCGTCGGATCCGTATCAAAGTAATCTTTCCTTTCACATCATTAGTGTTATCGTTTGAACATATAATTTTGATCTTGCTCATACTTCTCTATTAGTCCCCAAAATGTGTTCACACACTGTACTAAGCTAACTCAATGCCATATTGAATTGCTTATAACTTTTGATCCGTCATTTTGAACCTAGTAATTCTTTTTCTACATGTTCATATTGACTTCCATATATAGTAACATCATTAGTTTCAATCTTTGAACCTTTCAAATTGGAGCGATTCAATTTGAATCTGAACCTTCATTTGATCATATTTTGCAAACTGTAACACCTTTTTAATTGATTCCTTTTGCCCCTAAATACCCGTGTCATATATTTTTATTCATAACCATCGTACGTCGGTTCAACTTCTTTTGACCTTTTCAATTAAATTCTTTCTACAAATAAATTCTTATGTCTTGTACTATTTTTCAAACAACGTTCATGTTGTTCCCCCATACCTTGGACGTCTTCCGTAGTCTCTCCAACCTAAGCTTATATAGCAATAGTTCATCATCCATTAACTCTTTTGAGTTGATTCCTCCACTTTCACTTTACAACGCAGTTAGAACCTATTTTTTCTTATTTAACCCTAGTATTTTGTTATTTTCGCACCAAGACATGTTTTGTTCTTGCGTTTTTCCAGTTCTTCGTTTTGGCATGAATGTTTATTGAATATTACTTGCTTACAATAGATTTCATCGAAGAGTGACGTATAGTTCTATCAAGTATTTTCTGAGAGCGATACTTATCCTCATCAACAGTACAGGCAAGTTCACTTTGACCATCTTTTCATACCTATGTTTTATTGCATGTAGTGACATCATTCAACAGATCCCTCCCGTAGTGTTATTGAAACTCTTATAGTTGAGTAGAATGCATGAGGTAGGAACCCACCACTTGTTACTAAAGCCCCGGGAACGCTAGTTAGTGCAATGCTATGCTAAAGTAGACGGGGTCTGGTATGAGTGTTCGTGAGTGGTGTGAAGAAGGACTCCACATCAAAACGACGACTTCATGAAGACATCTTCAAGTCCTGCATCTTCAAGACCTCAAGACTTCAAGACTCGAGAAGACAAGTTTTCAATACACAGTACTGGGTGAAGGATGGTTGATTAGGCATCCCTAGAGAAACCAATGGATGGCCGGGATGCATGGAGAAGCGCCATGACATCTTGTAGAAAGCTTCACCCAGACTCAAAGAGAAGGATGAATACTTCATGCCCGGAAGCTTACCTGTGTAGCCACAAGTCATTATGGGCTCTGGCTTGGTTGATCTTTGTTGTGACTCTGCTGGGCAGTGCTACGAGATGTAGTCGACGTTAGGATTGGATGGGCACTGTCGGACAGTCAGGGAAGCACTCTGAAAGACCATGTTTCTTTCATCCTGTTCTCAAACACCAGGCAGTGCGAGGACTTACCAGGAGGGAAAGAATCTTGTGGGTAAAGTACACAACACTCTGCAGAGTTAAACCTAATCGATTAGCCGTGTCCCCGGTTACGGACAATTTGAGCTTCTAGACTTGGATCTATCTCTGAACTCTCAACACTGGACTGATAACTAATTGTGGGCAACTTAATGATACTTGTGGGCATTTGGACATCGGTTGGCGGAACCATGTCATGATAGGTAACTCTATAGTGAAAATTCCTGATATTCCTTTGTTGTAGGAAAATAAATCAGCTTTTACGCAAAAACTTAGACAGAGAGCCTCAAAGCCTTTGCATATAGAATAGTCTTTATTCTTCTGTTCTACTTTGGTGATCTTGCCAGTACATTCCATGTACTGACCTACACGGCTGCAACGTCTTATGTTGCAGATACTCTTCTACGACGGGTAAGAGTACGATTCATGGTTACGGTCTACACTCAACCTGCCGTTGGTGTTATTGGGACTCCACTCCCGTTGACTGTATTCCGCTGCTATTTTAAGGTATATATCAGTTTTACGTTATTTACATGTGATTGCCCTTTGATATATACATTGATGTACTGTGTGTGCCAGCATACTGATCCAGGGATGGCACAGAACACACAAAGGCTTGACTCGTTTTGAGTCGGGTCGCTACAATCAAATGGATATTAAAAGTGCTTTTCCATATGGTGAAATTGAGTAGGAAGTTTATGTCAAGCAACCTCCCGGCTTTGTGAACCCTAAGAAACCTAATCATGTTTATAAACTTCGTAAAGCTCTTTATGGTCTTAAACAAGACCCATGAGCTTGGTATAAATGGTTAACGAAGTTGTTTTTAAAGGGTTTTGGAATTGGTAAAATTGATGCAACCTTGTTCAAAAAAAGAGTTAACGACGAATTATTTTTTGTGCCAAATTTCTGTGGATGATATTATTTTTGGATCTACTAACCCACATTTTAGTGGGAAATTTGGAAGGTTGATGTCAGAGAAATACGGGATGTCTATGATGTGTGAGCTATTTTTTCCTTGGTTTGCAAATCAAGCAAACAAGACAAGGTACGTTTATCTCTCAAACCGAGTATACCAATGTAACAGCCCAAAATTTCATTTTGGAATGTTATGAAATATAGCTATGCATTCCATCTGCATCATTGCTTGAATGTATGTGTTTGTTGAAATGCCTTTTCTAAATTTCTGAAAGTCCTTTCTACTTTCCTTATGTTGCTTTCACCTATTTGAAATTTTGGTAAAATGTTCAAAATAAGAGGGGAGTAATATGAAACTCCACACCAGGGTCATCTTGGTGATATAATTGAACAAAAATAACCAGGGGTTATTTTGAAAATATTTGCAAAAAGGATTTAAAAACAATTAGGCAATTTCTAAAAATATTTTTTTTCAAAGTATTCAACTAACAGAATAAAAATGTTCATTAACTAGAATTTATTATTCTGTTACTTTTGATATATAATACCCCTATATTTATAAATTGTTTGAATGTTTTAAAAGCTTTTGAATGTCGTTGGAAAATCATTAAAAGAAACGTAACGGTTTCCTGTATTAAACGGGCCGGCCCAACGGCTTTAAAAGCCGAGACCGTTACCGGTCGGCCGACCGAAACGGACGCCTTCCCTCTCGCTTCCACTGGACCCCACCCCGACCGACCGTTTCGCCCGCGCGGTCGCCCTCTTCCTCGCGCGCGCGCCGGACCATCGCAGGCAGTAACTCTCTCCCCCCCGGATCTCTCTCCTCTCTCCTCCCCCGCACTCCCCAGCACCCCTATATAAGCCGGACACCCTCCGCACTCTGTTCCTCCTCGAGCCCCCTCTCTTCCGTCGCCGAGACGCTGTCAATTCCTCGCCGGAGCCCTACCACCACCGGAGCTCCCATTGCTCGTGCCCGTCGCTCCACTCTTCCCCTCGCCCCTCCGACCTCACCATTCGACGCAGGATGTCCACCGCAACCGCCCGGACCACTTCACTGCCTCCCACGACCATCGGAGCTCCTCGCCGTCGTCTTCGCCGCTTTCGGATCCACCGGAGACCTCCAACGCCGGCGACTTTTCCTCCGTAAGCTCCCTGGACCCTCGGATCTATAATCAACGCCTGAGATTAGATCGGAAATAATTCCGAACCGGTATCCCCTACCGACCGGTCGTCCGCCCGTAAACCTCCACGCGCGCACACTAGCCACCAATAGGATCGTGCCACGTCACCCCCTGGCCGTCCGGTAGATTTTTTTCCCTTTTCTGTTTTTGTTTTAGTTAACAGAGTGTATTCAAATTTTGCTTTGCTTATATCTTTTAACCTGTTAAGTGTTTTGAGTTGATTCTTTTTGCAATAGCTCACATTTTTCATGTAGTTTCACCCTGTACTTTTAAATTTCAAATTTGAACTATAAAATTTGAATTGAATCAAATTTGCTCAAAATCTTCAAATCTGAATAACTAGAGTTTGAAAATAGATTTTGATATGAATATTTTTTCTACTGTTTCATATGGGTTAGGACTATCACCATGTTTACTTTGAGCATTTTTAGGATGATTTTGATTAGTGTTCTAGCTATAAACAGAATCTGCCTAGTATTACAATATAGTTTTATTTACTTAGTTTTAGTTAGTTTAACTTAGATTTAGTTTTAGTTTGTTTAGTAGGTTCTGTTGTTTATACATTTAGTGTTTTACTTATTGTTAATAAAAATATAAAATTGTTTAGTTTATTTCTTTGTTAATATAGGAATCACAACTTCTTTTCAAATAGGTTTATTTTGATTAAAACAACTAGTTAGTAATAGTTTTGCTTTCAAACAAAGTTTTATATAATTTAATTTTGTTTTCTAAAACAAGTTTATTTGTAAATTCTTTTCTCTTAAGAACATCTTTTAATAATAACTAATAAGTTTTGTTTTGCTCTCTTGTTAGTAAAACTATATTTGTTCCATTTAGTGCTTATCAAAACTTTTACAAACTTTACAAAAGTTTTCGCAACAAACTTAAATTGATTTTTCTTCTGTTTATTAATAAAAATATTTTATTGTTTCCTTGCTGTCAACAATTGTTTTGGTTATTTCAAAATAGTTTTATTATGTTAGTAGTGTTTTATCAATCACCTCCTAGTAAACAACACTTTGTGTGTTTTCCTTACTTGTGATTTGTGCATTGTTTTGTCTTGATTGTTTACTAGTTCTTGATTGATGTTTGTGGGTTACAGTATTCTGTTGTATGCTTATTGAGTGTTTGTTTGTTTCGTTAGAATATCCGGAGTGCGAAGCTTGTTACTTAGAGTCACTCACGTACGAAGATCATCAATCAGGCAAGTCACCTTGATCATGTTTTACCGATGTTTTATATGCATTAGTTCTACCATCTCCCCAATTGCATGCAAGATAGGTTAGTTGGAAACTTGGTTACATTGTAGTAGTATCATGTGGTAGGTACCCTCCTCAACCCCTTTGACAACATTGGCCCCGGGAAACGCTGTTTTACTTTTGCTATGCTATTAGTAGACGGGGTTGGTTGTGTGATTCATGAGAGTTGAGAGAGTTTATAATTTCAAGACCTACATAATGATCAAGATTCAAGACCCCGTGTTTTCAACATACCTCTGGGTGGATGATGGTTGAACGGCACCCTAGAGAAACCAGTGGATTTGCCTAGGTGATGCTGGAGATGGCCAGTATTCACGTGGAAAGATCCACCCAGGCACAAAGAGATGGATGGGTGCTTCAAAACCCAAGGCTTACCTGCACATCCACAAGTCATTATGGGCTCTGGCTTGGTTGGATATCGTGGTGACCCTGGACAGTAGGAAAGGATGGGCACCGACAGAGTCGCAGGGAAACCCTTTGGAAGACCATGTTTTGGTCATCCGTTTCTCAAACACCCTGAAATGCGAGAAATCAAACGGAGGCGACCAAATCTTCTGGGGAACGTGTGCAAAACTCTGCAGAGTACTCAAACCTAATCGATTAGCCCTGTCCACGGTCATGGACGACTTGAGCCAAAGGTACTGAAACTTCCGGAACTCTCAACACAATTAGTATGATGATGTGGGTATTAACAATTTGGGTATGAGAACTGGTTGGTGGAACCATCTCATTAATCAACCAACTTAGTAGTATTTTGCTTAGCCCCTCCCTTGATGTAGGAAAAACTTGGCTTTATGCGAAAACTTACCACCCCACCTGCCATATATGCATATTGACTAGATGATTATCTTTTCACCCCTCTCTTGTGACTTTGCTAGCATATTCCATATGCTGACCTACTTGGCTGCAACGTATCATGTTGCAGAGTACTTTTCCGACCAGGAGTGAGGACGCGTTCTATGCTCAGTGAGATGCCCTTGGAGTCGGATGGACTCATCTTACTTCGACGCTTCCGCAAGATTTAGATATTCTCATGAGTTGGCTTTTAGCCACTTTATTGTAATTTTTATTGTAATAAAGGACTCGAAATGAGATTTCGATTAATATAATGTTGTGTGATTTCCCTTTGATATATACATTGATGTATCGTGTGTGTACCAGCATGATCTTGGGATGGTACGGAAACACCGGAGATTCGACCTTTCAGGTCGGGTCGCTACAGAAATGGTATCAGAGCACACGCTGACCGTAGGATGTAACCTCTAGGACTGGAAAGCCTTAGGATTGTGTCTCTTTTTCTTTAAAATTCTTATACTCTCATCCATTCGTTTCTGACTCCTCTCCGATTATTTCAAAATTTATAGATGGCCACCTTCATCCCAGTGTTGATCACGGAGTTTTGCCAGCCTGACGCAATGATGCCCTTTGGTAAGGAGCTGATGAGGATCGTCAAAGACGTAAGGATTGCTTTGCCGAGCATCACCGGGATTCCTATCATGTCATTTCCCCAAGATGGACGCTACAGGATCGAGGTGCATATCCCAGGAAAGACCTTTGGGAATCGGAGAGGAACCCATCGACCTCAAGTTCGTGGCACCCAGTTGGATACTTGGGAGAGACATGGCCATTCATCGTGCCCTTGGACGTATTCAGGAGGAATACAGAGGTGGAACCATTTCACCAGGACTCAGCGTGGTTTGTCACAGGGATGTTCATGGAAACATCATAACTCTTCCCACTGCAGACACCACTATTTCCTATATCCAGACTCTGGAGACTCACATCAGGACTCTGGAGCTTCGAGTTCGTGCTGATACGAAGACAATCAAGAATATGATGAACCATGAGATTGATCTCGAAGCTGATTTACGGGAAGCCGAGTACGAGCATGAGTATGAGGTGAAGGATTTCTTAGAGAGAATCGACAAGCTGAATACTCGCATCGCCACTCTGGAGGAACAGATGGACATGGGTGAAAACCTTCATCCTAAGGGAGACTTGGCTCCTTTCATCAGCGACGATGATGACTATGAGGAGAGCACCACTGGAGGAGACTCAGTCACCATGTACTTCTGAGGAAAACTATAGTCATGCCCTCCATGTATCTTTTATTTTCATCGTTAAAGCGTAGGTCGATGCTTAGTTTGATTAAGATTTGTATTCCCGATGTTTGACATTGATTGAATAAATGAATGAGTGTTTGGTGTGATATGTTTGTTGCATTGCATATGGGTAGTGAATTTCTTCTTTTAGGCCCTTGTTCTATTCTAATTCTCACCCCTCAAAAAATAGCAAGATGCCTCCACGACGTGAGACCGACTTCACTTTCCCGCCGGAAATCACCCAACTCCTTCAGCAGCAGAATGCACTGATGCAGTTATTGATCCAGAATCAGACCAACAATCAGAACAACAACAACCACCATCCACCCCAGACTGACAATCTCACCCGTTTTCTGAGGTTGAACCCTCCAAATTTCTCTAGCAGTACTGAGCCCATTGTAGCAGATGACTGGCTCCGTAAGATGGAGAGAGAACTTGTCACTGCTGGATGTACTGGTGCTGAGAAGGTGCGATTTGCCGCACATCAACTTGAAGGACCAGCAGTTTCATGGTGGGAGAATTACATCACCACCTATCCTATTGCTGATGTAACTTGGGAGCAATTCAAGCTTGCTTTCCGCACCGCACATGTTTCAGCTGGAACCATGAGTCTGAAGAAGCGCAAGTTTCGTAACTTGCGCCAGGGAAATTGCTCTGTGGCCCAATATGTGGACGACTTCAACACATTGGCACGTTATGCACCAGGAGACGTGGCCGATGATGCAGCCAAGCAAGAGAAGTTTCTAGAAGGACTCAACGATGAGTTGAGCATGCAGCTAGTAGTGGCTACTTTCAACAACTACCAAGAGCTGGTGGAAAAGGCCCTTATTCTGGAGGGTAAACAGCAGCAAATTGAGAACCCCAAGCGGAAGTACACTCAGGGGAATTTTAACTCTAGAACTCATCAGAAGCCCCGCTACTCCCCGTACTCAGGAAATACCGGATCAGGTACCGGTAAGTTTGGAAGGCACACTCATGTTGTGCACAACCATGGAGGTCACCACCATGGAGAAAATGGGAACAATCGTCCCAACCATGGCAATTTCAAGACTGACAATGGTAATGGGAACAACAACCAGCACCGTCACGTTCTTACTCATAAGGATCTGAGCCACATCACCTGTTTCAAGTGCCAGAAGACAGGGCACTATGCTACTGAGTGTCCCCAGAGCAAGCAGGGAAATGGAAACGACAACTCCGCAACCAAGAAGCCAAACCCTTTTCCTCGTGCCCAGGTGAACCATCTCGACGTGGAAGAAGTCTATGATCAACCCGAGACTGTGGTTGGTAAGTTTTTATTGCATTCACATCCAGTTATAGTACTTTTTGATTCCGGTGCAACTCATTCATTCATATCAAGGGTAGTTGTGGATAAGTATGGTTTGCCCACCAAAACCCTTAGTCAACCCATTAAGGTCAGTTCCCCAGGAGGTATGATGATGGCAGGGATAGGATGCCATGCCTTGAAACTCAATATAGGAAACCATGTTTTTCCCACCGACCTCATCGTCTTAGAATCCCAGGGATTGGATGTAATCCTAGGCATGGACTGGATGACTAAGTATGAAGGAAATCTTGATTGCCTCAGCAAGTCTGTTTCACTCACCACCCCGGAGAACAAGAGTATTAAGTATGTATCCCGACGCACACGTATGAGTGCTAGGTTAAATTCTCTCACGAGACTTGTTCAGGAGGAAGTACCCGTGGTAAAAGATTTTCTAGATGTATTTCCGAAAGAATTACCAGGCATGCCACCAGATAGGGAGATTGAGTTCCTAATAGAGCTACACCCAGGGACAGCTCCAATTTCCAAGAGACCCTATCGGATGCCCGCAAATGATCTGTTGGAAATCAAGAAGCAAATTAAGGAGTTATTGGACAAAGGTTATATACGCCCAAGTTCTTCACCTTGGAGAGCCCTAGTTCTTTTGGTGGAGAAGAAGGATAAAACCTTGAGAATGGTAGTCGATTATCGTGCCTTGAACGAGGTGACTATCAAGAACAAGTACCCTTTGCCGATGATTAATGATTTGTTTGATCAACTAGTAGGCGCCAGAGTATTCTCCAAGATCGATCTTAGATCAGGGTATCATCAACTGAAGATTCGTGAACAGGATATACCCAAAACAGATTTCACAACTAGGTATGGCTTGTACGAGTATACAGTCATGTCCTTTGGTATGACTAATGCTCCTGCCTACTTCATGAATCTGATGAACAAAGTGTTCATGGAATATTTGGACAAGTTTGTCGTGGTGTTCATCGATGACATTTTGATATTCTCCAAGAACGAGGAAGAACACAAGGAACATCTGCGTTTAGTTCTGGAGAAGCTAAGAGAGCATCAGTTTTATGCCAAGTTCAGCAAATGTGAATTTTGGCTGACAGAAGTCGGATTCCTTGGACATGTTATTTCCGGAGAAGGAATAGCCGTAGACCCCGCTAAGGTTGAAGCCGTCACCGAGTGGAAGTCACCACTTCAGTTAAGGAGATCCGCAGTTTCCTCGGACTTGCCGGATATTACCGGAGATTCATTGAGAATTTCTCAAAGATTGCCAAGCCCATGACAGAGTTGTTGAAGAAAGAATCTAAGTATGTTTGGACTGAGGAATGTGAAGCCAGTTTCCAGGAGTTGAAGAAACATTTGGTCACAGCCCCAGTGTTGATTTTTCCCAATATTCAGAAGGACTTCCAAGTTTATTGTGATGCCTCACATCAAGGACTTGGAGGAGTACTCATGCAAGATGGAAAGGTTGTAGCCTATGCATCTAGACAACTATGACCTCATGAGTTGAATTATGCCACCCATGATTTGGAACTAGCAGCCGTAGTGCACGCACTCAAGACCTGGAGACATTTTCTTATCGGAAATAGTTGTGATGTTTACACCGACCATAAGAGCCTGAAATATATTTTCACGTAGAAAGAGTTGAACCTCAGACAGAGGAGATGGTTAGAGTTAATCAAGGACTATGACATGAGATTACACTACCATCCCGGTAAGGCTAATGTTGTAGCCGATGCCTTGAGTCGGAAAACTTATGTAAACACACTCACAGCGGGAGGATTACCCCAAGAGTTAGCCGATGATCTCAGAGAGCTCAAGCTAGAGATAGTTCCAAGAGGATATGTTGCTACACTGGAAATTCAGTCCACCTTGACCGAAAGAATTCGTGAAGCCCAGAAATCGAACAAGGAGATAGCTGAGATTAAACAGAGAATGGAAGATGGTAAGGCTAAAGGTTTTCGTGAGGATGAACACGGAACTTTGTGGTTTGAGAACCGAATCTATGTGCCCAATGACCCAGAGCTCAGGAATTTGATACTTCAGGAAGCCCACGATTCACCTTACTCGATACACCCAGGCAATACCAAGATGTATCTGGATTTAAAGGAAAGTTATTGGTGGCCAGGTATGAAGAAAGATATTGCAGAACATGTTGCAATATGTGATGCTTGTCAGCGAGTAAAGGCAGAACATCAGAAACTAGCAGGGTTACTCCAACCTCTGCCGATACCCGAGTGGAAATGGGAAAAGCTTGGTATGGACTTCATCACAGGATTACCCAGGACCCGTTCAGGTTATGATTCCATCTGGGTAGTGGTAGATCGCTTGACCAAGGTAGCTCATTTCATTCCAATGAAAACCACCTATACCAGTGCTAAACTAGCCAAGATATATATGACCAGGATCGTATGTATGCATGGAGTTCCGAGGAGTATCGTGTCAGATAGAGGAACACAGTTTACCTCAAAGTTTTGGCATCAGTTACATGAAACTTTGGGTACAAGGCTAGAGTTCAGTACAACTTTTCATCCGCAGACCGATGGACAGACTGAGAGAGTCAACCAGATTCTGGAAGACATGTTGAGAGCTTGTGCGCTAGATTATGGATCTAGTTCGGATGACAACTTACCTTACGCAGAATTCTCGTACAACAACAGTTATCAAACCAGTCTAAAGATGGCCCCTTTTGAAGCTTTATATGGAAGGAGATGCAGAACACCGCTGACGTGGGATGGTGTTGGAGACCGACAACTTTTTGGTCCCGACCTTATCCGAGATTCTGAAGAGAAAGTCAAGTTGATTCGTGACAGACTCAAGATAGCTCAATCTCGACAGAAGAGTTATGCTGACAGCAAACGTAAAGAAGTGACGTATGAAGTGGGAGACCGAGCTTATCTTCGTGTGTCCCCGCTTCGAGGAATCAAGAGGTTTGGTGTTAAAGGAAAATTAGCACCCAGATTCATAGGCCCCTACAAAATTATTGAACGTAGAGGCGAAGTTGCATACAAGCTGGAATTGCCGGAAGGATTATCCGAAGTTCATAATGTGTTCCATGTGTCCCAACTGAAGAAATGTCATGCTGAGATGGCTGATATTCCTTTGAGAGATACAGTGCCCCTAGAGGCCATACAACTTGACAATGATCTGACTTACGAGGAGAAGCCTGTCAGAATCCTCGAGACAGCCAACAGAGTTACCCGCGGCAGGATCATCAAGTTCTGTAAGGTTTTGTGGAATCATCACACCGAGGAAGAAGCCACCTGGGAACGCGAAGAAGATCTTCGTAGAGACCACCCGCACCTATTTTCTAGCCAACCCGAATCTCGAGGGCGAGATTCATCTTAAGGTGGGTAGGTTTGTAACATCCCAAAATTTCATTTTGGAATGTTATGAAATATAGCTATGCATTCCATCTGCATCATTGCTTGAATGTACGTGTTTGTTGAAATGCCTTTTCTAAATTTCTGAAAGTCCTTTCTACTTTCCTTATCTTGCTTTCACCTATTTGAAATTTTGGTAAAATGTTCAAAATAAGAGGGGAGTAATATGACACTCCACACCAGGGTCATCTTGGTGATATAATTGAACAAAAATAACCAGGGGTTATTTTGAAAATATTTGCAAAAAGGATTTAAAAACAATTAGGCAATTTCTGAAAATATTTTTTTTTCAAAATATTCAAATAACAGAATAAAAATGTTCACTAACTAGCATTTATTATTCTATCAATTTTGATATATAATACCCCTATATTTATAAACGGCTTGAATGTTCTAAGAGCTTTTGAATGTCGCTGGAAAATCATTAAAAGAAACGGTAACGGTTTCCTGTATTAAACGGGCCGGCCCAACGGCTTTAAAAGCCGAGACCGTTACCGGTCGGCCGACCGACGCGCAACGGACGCCTTCCCTCTTGCTGCCACTGGACCCCACCCCGACCGACCGTTTCGCCCGCGCAGTCGCCCTCTTCCTCGCACGCGTGCCGGACCATCGCCGGCAGTTATTCTCTCCCCCCCGGATCTCTCTCCTCTCTCCTCCCCCGCACTCCCCAGCACCCCTATATAAGCCGGACACCCTCTGCACTCCGTTCCTCCCTGAGCCCCCTCTCTTCCGTCGCCGAGACGCTGTCAATTCCTCGCCGGAGCCCTGCCACCACCGGAGCTCCCATTGCTCGTGCCCGTCGCTCCACTCTTCCCCTCGCCCCTCCGACCTCACCATTCGACGCAGGACATCCACCGCAACCGCCCGGACCACTTCACTGCCTCCCACGACCACCGGAGCTCCTCGCCGTCGTCTTCGCCGCTTTTGGATCCACCGGAGACCTCCAACGCCGGCGACTTTTCCTCCGTAAGCTCCCTGGACCCTCGGATCTATAATCAACGCCTGAGATTATATCGGAAATAATTCCGAACCGGTATCCCCTACCGACCGGTCGTCCGCCCGTAAACCTCCACGCGCACACACTAGCCACCAATAGGATCGTGCCACGTCACCCCCTGGCCGTCCGGTAGATTTTTTCCCTTTTCTGTTTTTGTTTTAGTTAACAAAGTGTATTCAAATTTTGCTTTTCTTATATCTTTTAACCTGTTAAGTGTTTTGAGTTGATTCTTTTTGCAATAGCTCACATTTTTCATGTAGTTTCACCCTGTACTTTTAAATTTCAAATTTGGACTATAAAATTTGAATTGAATCAAATTTTCTCAAAATCTTCAAATCTGAATAACTAGAGTTTGAAAATAGATTTTGATATGAATCTTTTTGCTACTGTTTGATATGGGTTAGGACTATCACCACAATTAGTATGATGATGTGGGTATTAACAATTTGGGTATGAGAATTGGTTGGTGGAACCATCTCATTAATCAACCAACTTAGTAGTATTTTGCTTAGCCCCTCCCTTGATGTAGGAAAAACTTGGCTTTACGCAAAAACTTACCACCCCACCTGCCATATATGCATATAGACTAGATGATTATCTTTTCACCCCTCTCTTGTGACTTTGCCAGCATATTCCATATGCTGACCTTCTTGGCTGCAACGTATCATGTTGCAGAGTACTTTCCCGACCAGGAGTGAGGACGCGTTCTATGCTCAGTGAGATGCCCTTGGAGTCGGATGGACTCATCTTACTTCGACGCTTCCGCAAGATTTAGATATTCTCATGATTTGGCTTTTAGCCACTTTATTGTAATTTTTATTGTAATAAAGGACTCGAAATGAGATTTCGATTAATATAATGTTGTGTGATTTCCCTTTGATATATACATTGATGTATCGTGTGTGTACCAGCATGATCTTGGGATGGTACGGAAACACCGGAGATTCGACCTTTCAGGTCGGGTCGCTACAACCAAGGACTTGATCAAGAAGTTCAGCATGCAAGAGTGTAAAGGTATGAAAACCCTCATGCCTACTAGTGGACATATTGACCTCACCGAGGAGGACAGACCGATTGATCGAAAGGTTTATCGATCGATGATTGGTCCAGTGCTATATCTATCTGCCTCTTGTCCTGATACCATGCTTAGTGTTTGCATGTGCGCTTGATATCAAGTTGCACCAAAAGAATCTCATCTTAAGGTCGTGAAAAGAATTATGAGATACTTGATACATACACCAAACTTTGGCATTTGGTATCCCAAGGGATGTTCCTTTAACCTTGTTGGCTATTCTGACTCGGACTATGCCGAAGATAAGGCTGATAGAAAATCCACCTCAGGTACTTGTCAATTTCTTGAGAGATCTCTTGTATCTTGGCATCCAAGAAACAAAACTTGATATCTCTATATACCGCCGAAGCGGAATACATTGTCGTCGGATCATGTTGTGCGCAATTGCTATGGATGACTCAAACTCTTAAGGATTATGGTATACATCTGAAACATGTTCCTTTATTGTGTGACAATGAGACTGCTATTAAGATTGCTCATAATCCCGTGCAACACTCTCGAACTAAACATATTCAAGTTTGAAAGTGCGTTATATCGACTAGACGGGGGTGAATAGGTGATTTTTACAAATTCATCACACAGGAATTTCAACTTGGGGAATATGAAATGTGATGAACAACTAGCAGCGGAATAAGTACTCAAGTGCATGAGAAACATAGCAGTAGCATAGTCATCATGATGAATTAAAGCATGCACAGATAACAGGTAGCGTGATACAGGATAAGCAGGTGAGGAACAAAGAAACTTGAAGAATTTGAAGTGAGGAAATTGAGTAAAGTCTTCAATCAAATTCTTCAAAAAGTAATGATAAATTTCATCAACAGGTATATGAGGAAGTGAAAAGGGCTGAGGAAATAGAAACAGGTACCTCGATGAAGATAATGGTTCGATGACCAAGTTCCAACCGTTGTGACAGTCGTACGTCTGATTTGGAGTGGCCTGGTATTTAAACCAGAGGACACACCGTCCTTACCGTATTATCCTTGAGCTAAGGTCACACAGTCCTTGCCCAACACTCGTGGTAAGTCTTCAGGGTAGACTTCCAAAACCCTCACAAATTGGTCACCCGATGATCCACAATTGTCTGTTGGATGCTGTAGACCAAGGTCACTCAGTGATCCCCAATTGACTACAGGATCCACTAGACCATGACGCCTAACCGTCTCGAAGATACACAGTTTTCAAAGGTAACAAGCATCGGTTCCACATAGGAACAATCTCTTCAGTGATGCTCAATCACTTTGTATTTGGTGGTTTGGATTTGGGTTTTTCCTCAGTGATGATTTTATCTCAAAGTCCTCGGAGGATGGGTTTCTCTCAAATGACAAGTGTCAGTTCTCTCTCGGAGCAGCCAACAAACTAGTGGTTGTGGGGGTGGCTATTTATAGCCAGGGTGCAACCTGACATGATAATACATAAATGCCCCCAATGATATGATCGTTATGTGGATAGGATGATTGGGGAGAGTTGGCTCTAAGCACAACAATGGTCGTAATTTCGAACTATGAAAGTCCTCAGGCTTATCATATTCCTCACTTGTAGGCAATTCGCACTGGCGAAATCCTAACTCCTCAGTCAGACCAATTTCATAAGAGACCAGAAGAACTTCATCTGTGTCACTGAAGAACTTGACTAAATTGTAAGAGACTTCCAAAGTATTCACTCGAAGGATTGGATAGGTTGAGGCTTTTGAGTTGAGCATCAGTTGGAAATTTTCCTTAGTATTACCTCGGACCCTTTAACAGTACGGTGTTTCCTATGACTCAAAGAAAGGAAATGAAACTACGAAAACAAAAGTCTCCATGCTTCATAGTCCTCGTTCATATCTTCAAGGTCACACCAACTTCTTCATTTTCAAAGTCTTCAGGGAATACCAAAGTCTTCAGCAAAGTCTTCACCAAAGTCTTCAGTTGAAGACATTAATTTTTAGGGGTCGTTAATCTTCGAATATATCAAACTCCTCGTTGACTTATAGAGCCTGTGTACACTTACAAATGCATCAGTCTCTTAACCTATAAGTCTTCAATACACCAAAATCACTAAGGATCACTAGATGCACTTACAATCTCCCCCTTTTGGGTGATTGATGACAAATAGGTTAAGTTTTCAACGGGGATAAAAAGTGTAAGTACTGAGTTTAAGGAATGTGATTGCAAGATATAGAAGAACTCCCCCTCAAGATGTGCATATTTAAGGAATTTGCTTTGGAGTGATAATGCACATGGGAGGTTCCAAACATGGAGAACTCCCCCTATATCTTATAATTCATACACGCATTTATCATATGATACGAAGAATTTGAAATGCATGATGAAAATGGTGTCTGATGAAATTCAGCATGCATGCATTAAGGTACTTGAGGAAATAAACATGCAGAAATCAGTTCAAAACAGTCAGACCACCACCGCACTTAAGTTTACAACTCAACCAACAAAAGCTTCAAAAGAGTGAGAGTTGTAACTTAAACAAACAACAGCCCATATATAGAGACCCACTTGAAGAATAACTCAAATTTTCTCCCCCTTTGTCATCGAAGACCAAAAGGGACGAAAACTAAGGACTAACACCCCTGAAGAGTTTCATCTTGAAGTAGATGGAGGAGCACCAGCGTTGTTAGGGTCGTTTGTCGATGCAGGGCCTGTAGCAGCGTCGTCAATATTCTCAGCTTCATCCGCCTCACGCGATGAAGAATATGAGCTTGTAACCAGTTTAGGAACTTGAACTTTCTTGAATTTCTTCAGAGGAGGACCAACCCAGTCATGGTTCTGCTCAAGGTCCATCTCCTTGAATTCTTTAGGAGTCTTGAGGTGAGACAGAATGGCCCAAGTGCAGTTGAATACTTCACGAAGATAGTATTGGTTCTTCCTCACAGTATTGTGTCTGATAGTCATGTCTTGTGATTATGATCAACCTTCATGCTTTACCCACTTGTGATTATGATCAACCTTCTGATGAAGACTTAGGAGAAGTTCTTGATCGGTCATCACACGACGGGCAGCTTCTTGAAGATTTTGCGCTGAGGCTTTTGCAGCAGAATCTTGGGTAGCAATCTCATCATTGGTGGTATAAGATGTAGCTTTGCGAAACTGGCCATCCAATGGACGAGTACCTTCATCAATGACAGCTTTGCCTTTTCCCTCAACTGAAGAAAATGTGTTCTTGAGGACTTAGATTGGCGATACAAAACTGAAGTGATTCTGAAAATCAGCCTTGAATGGAACTTAAGACCTTGATCTGATGAATTTCATGATCCAGGGAATGTAAGGCTTCAATTCAAATGGGTCTGAAGCAGCATTAGACAAAGTCCTCATGAAGAAATCATGGTAGTTGATGGGAATCCCATGAATGATGTTGAATAGCATATTCTTCACGATTCCCTCCACTTCTTCTTCTTTAGAGTTGTGGCCCTTGTGAGGACAGAGGGGTTTGGTCAGAATACGATACATGGTCCTGGGAACATAGAGCAAATCCTTCATAAGGAAGGTAGTCCTTTGAGGTTTTCCAGGAACCAAAGGCTTCATCAGCACATGCATCATGGTATTGGGCAATTCAGTTTCCTCAAACAAGCATCTTTCACCTTCTGAGGGAATTGGTATTGGCACAGCCCGAAGCAACTCAGAGGCTGGGACAGTGTAATGAGTGGATCCAGTCATCCATTCTAGAACCCAAGAATTGACATCAGAAGCATCACCGGTGATGTGAAGGTTGCATAGAATTGAAGAATGATCTCTTCATTCCAATCACATATGTCCATGCAGAATGGAAGAATTCCAGCATCATGAAGAACTACGAGCACCGGTGTGAAGCATGGGATAGTTTCCATATCCGCATGAGGAATTTGCTGATGCTCGAAGACTTTCTCTTTGTCAAGCAGCACCGTTGCATAGTAATTAATCTGTGTGGGTGTATAGAATCTTGTGCAACCGTCCCTTGCTGAATCATAAGGATTCGGCCCTGTGAAGAATATGTGCTCGTTGAAGAAGTTCATCTTTATGAATTTGGGGTGCTTTGAGCCTTTGAATGGCATTTTAGGCTTCGGCTGAAGATTTGGCTTGAAGCGGCCCACAATTTGTTTTGGCATGGGAGGAACTTCTTCAGACTACGGAATTTGAACATCAGTTTCCTCAGTTGCAGTAGGAGCAGCAATTTCTTCAGCTGATGCAGCTGGAATATCCTTAGGGATTGAAGTGACAAGTGCGGCTAAGTCATCAGATCATGTATGAATTTCTTTAGTCTGGGCTGGAAACTGAGGAATTTGGGTGAGGTAAGCGGTTATTGGAGAATTTGGGTGTGCAGCTTCCCAATATTCATCATCGATAAGAGGAATTGTGTTTCCAATGTCCAGGTCCTCTTCAATTTCTTCAACACCGGCCTCTTCAACAAACAACTGAGGCTGGGGCGATGATATGAAGGGGGTTGAAGCATTTGCTTCCACTACAATTCCTTCATCAATATGCTTTGACGAAGCAACAGGATGATCCTGTTCTTCTTATTCATCATTTGGGATTACATAGTCAACACCAAATGGTACTAACTCATAGGTTGGCACAGAGGTGATAAGAGTTACATCAATTGGATCAGTTGAAGAACTGGGCAGAGTCTTCAACTTCTTCACTTCTAAGGAATCTGAAGTTGATGCTTTTCTCTTCTGTATAGCCTTGTTCTCCACAGCCTTTGTCTTCTTCACTTCTAATGCAGAAGGAAGGTTGATATTCTTCACCGTTGAAGATTTTGCAGTTTCAGCAGAGGGTGAAGGAGGAGCAGTTTCTTCAGGCACGACTGATGCAGTCGTCCTAGTGGTCTTAATTTCATCAGGCACAGCAGAAGCTTCAACTGTCCTGGCAATTTCTTCAGGTGCAACAGTGGAGGTTGCCCTGACGGGTTCTTTAGCAGCCAGAATTTCTTCAGCTGCGCTTGTAGTTTCTTCAGCAGGCTGAGCAAATTCTTCAGCCTTAGGAATTTGCGGTTGCGATTGAGCTGCAATCCTCTTGTTGTGTTCATTGATCGCTCTGTTAGCCACTTTAACGAAACGGACCTTGGCACCTTGCCAATCAGCATACTATCAACTGAATTCATCATTGGGTCCTTTAATCTCAGATTGCATAGTCACAAGTTGCTCTGGAGTGAGCTTCAGAACATTATTCCTCAAGAAATGCTCCCTCTTGTACTAAGCCTTCTTCATTTGTTGAGCCTTCTCACACTTCCACTTTTCTTTAGCAATGAAGGCAGTGAGGACATGGCTGGGACCAGGAGGCATATTCAAATCATCAATCGAAGTGTTTGGGTCCTGGTACCAAAGGTTGATGAAGTTAAGCACAATCTTTGGGTCCATCATCAGAGGAATTTGAGTGCCCTTAGCTTGAGCCACTCTTTCTTTCTTGTTTTTGATGATTTCCTCATGTTCCTCATCATCAGCTTCATCATCTGAAGAATTTGATGGAACTTGGAATACAACTTTGTTTGGTTGAGGACTTGGTTGAGCTCCTCGTCTAGTAGTAGCTTTCACCTTCAACAGAGAAAGACTAGTTGAGGAATGTGCTTGGGCTGATGAACTTGTAGAGGCCCCTGAAGCAATTGAGAAGCCTGTAGTCCTCTGACATGTTGCAAGATGTACATATGTTGAGGACTTCGTGGCAGCTGATGATGATTGTGCAGCTACTGAAGGCATTGCAGTAACCTTTGAAGAACTAGCTTGAGGATTCTGCAGTGAGGACCTGCAAGTTGAGGATTTTGGCTTCACCGCACACTTCTTCACTATGCATTTCTTTGGAGCACTAGCAGAGGCTCCGGTAGAGGCAGCAGCAGCAGCAGAGTCTTCATTGAATTGTTTCACTACTGCTTTGGCAGTTCTCTGAAGTTTTGTTTGATCCTTAGCCCATTCAGTTGGAAAGTTTTCACCACGAGCAACGCTAGTGGTATCAACTTCTTGATCACAGCAGGAGGAGCCCTTTTGCAAGGAGGTTTGAGTGCGAATTTCTTCATGTACTTGGGAGTGACATAACGATAGTCTCTCCACACCTTAATCCACCTCCGTTCAATCCTCTGAATTCTGATTTTCCTCTGCTCCTTTGTTTCTTTCCCATGAATAGCTTCATCAGGGGTACAGTAACCAGCATATAAATGCTTAGGTATATCAAAGGCAGTGTTCTGTTCTGTCTTCTTTCCACCCTTCTGAGGTCTTTTACCATCTGCCATTTTCATCACTTGATGACTATGAACTTTTGATGAATCTGAAGATTTATACCATTTTTTCTAAAGGAACGCTACAAATGAGTTAAGTTGATGACAACCTAGTGATTCATCAGCAGACATTTTGTACCTGTGAACAAAATATAGGTGTGAGGAATTTGAAGAGGTCATATGCATTCTCAGAAATTTTTCAAAATACATCAAGTTGAGGATTTTGACCATAGGTGTCGTGAGGAATTTTACTAAGTGTTCTTGACTTAGGTTCCAGAGTTGTGCAGATTTGTGGATCCACACAATTAAGGAATCTTGAAGAAAATCATAACTTAGGAAAGAACATCAAGGGAATGACACATGTGAGGTGCTTAAGAAGATGATTCTTGTATAACAAACACCTTTGAGGAATTGTGCGAAACATGAAGATTAAACAAGGGCAGTAAAATTGTATTTTATTTACCCTGATGAAGAACATGACGAACAGAGAGATGAAATCTGAGGAGTTTGTCCGTTCAGATCTACCATGCCCTAGCTTGGCAGAGGGAGACAACTACAACGGCGGCGGGGTGAAGACTTCCGCGAATGATGCGAGTATGTCAATGGCGAGGTCGAGGAAGTGAAGATCTTCCTCTCCGGCAACGATGAATTTAGCAAGGGCACTAGGTCTGAGCTCAGGAGAGATGGGTGTGAGGAGTAACTCGAGCATAGTGAAGGGAAGGGGGTATCTATAGTGGCAGTAAAAACCAACGGTCCGAAGATTTTGGAAGGCATTGCCCTTGTCCCTTGCTATCCACACGACATGTGTCACCCATGTTCTGAGTTCTGGAGATAGTGGGGGGTTGTGGGTTATCCAGTCGTGGGAATCAGAATGGTTTGAGCGGGAAGTGTCGAAATTTTGAAAATGAAACTTTTTAAAGTTTTCGTTCGCAAATTCTTCAGATGTCAAGGACACAATGAAGACTTTAAACGAGTTTCAAAGTAGAACGGATATGAAGAATTTGTGAACAAACTCGGTTGAGTTTAGCATAGAGGGGGGAATGGGTCCAATCACATTCACTTAGATGAAAATTAACATGAAGAATTAGCAATAAGTAAATTTTGTTGAGGACATGAAAAAATCAAATATATATGTATCAAATGAATGAAGAACATCATTTTCATAGTTTCAAGAATTTGAAAATTTGAGGAATTTGAAAATTTGAGGAATTTGCAAACTTGAGGAATTTGAAAATTTGAAGAATTTGCAAAATGATGAAAAACTCAACTTTGAAGAATTCCAACTATGGTTGGTGGCGTGACCCACCATATAAGAATGACGATTTCAAACACCGCGTACAATTGTCGTAGGGTTCTGAGAATCAAATTCTTCATTAATTTCTTCACACTTAGAGGGTTATTCTTCATTGATTGAAGAAAAACGTTACTTCATGTGTTGCACATCTAAGTCATAAATTTTGCATAAGTGTTAGCATGTGTGTCTTTTCAAAGAACATTCAAAGATTCTAAGATATTTAGCTCACACCTCAACTTGCAAAATCTCTTTTGATCCAAGGGCTTAGTGAAGATATCAGCCAGCTGTTCTTTAATGGGTATGTGGTCGATGGAGATGTCGCCCTTCTGTACATGATTTTGAAGAAAATGATGACGAATCTGCATGTGCTTGGTCTGGGAGTGTTGAACTGGGTTGTAAGCAATCTTGATAGAGATCTCTTTGTTGCGGTAGAGAGGCACATTCTTCACCTTGATGCCATAGTCCTTGAGGGTTTGCTTCATCCATAGCAACTGAGCGCAACATGAATCAGCAGCAATGTACTCAACTTCAGCAGTAGATAGTGACACGCAGTTCTGCTTCTTCGAGGACGAACAGACTAAGGATCGTCCGAGGAAATCACATGTACCTGAGGTTGACTTGTGATCCACATGATCTCCAGCATAGTCAGCATCTGAGTATCTAACGAGGTGAAGATTTGAGCCCTTGGGATACCATAATCCAAGCGTTGGTGTGTGAGCTAAGTATTGAAGAATATGTTTCACAGCCTTATGGTGTGATTCCTTCGGTATTACTTGGAATCGAGCACACATGCAAACACTCTGCATAATATCTGGACTAGGTGCACACAGATACAATAAAGAGCCAATCATGGAGCGATATACCTTCTAATCGAAATCTTTACCATTTTTGTTAGTGCAGAGGTGGCCATTTGAAGGCATTGGAGTTTTGACACCATTGCAGTCTTGCATGTTGAATTTTCTCAGAACATCCTTGAGGTATTTCTCTTGAGAGATGAAGATGCCACTGTCCTGTGGACGAATTTGAAGACCTAAGAAAAACTTCACCTCTCCCATCATAGACATTTGATATTCCTCACTCATCATATAGGCAAATTCATCACTGTAACGTTTGTCAGTACAGCCAAAGATAATATCGTCTATGTATATTTGCCACACGAATAATTCATTGTCATAGGTTTTAGTGAAAAGAGTTGGGTCGAGTGAACTGGGTTTGAAGCCTTTCTTCATGAGGAATTCCTTCAGAGTGTCGTACCATGCCCGAGGGGCCTTCTTAAGACCGTATAGGGCCTTGTTGAGTCTGAAGACTTTGTCAGGATGCTTAGGGTCTTCAAAACCTGGGGGTTGAGCAACATATACTTCTTCCTCAAGATTACCATTGAGGAATGCACTTTTCACATCCATTTGATATAATATGATATCATGATGGTTATCATAAGCAAGCAATATGCGAATAGCTTCAAGTCTAGCAACAGGTGCAAAAGTTTCATCAAAGTCAATTCCTTCAACCTATGTGTAGCCTTGAGCTACAAGATGGGACTTATTCCTTACCACAAGTCCATTTTCATCTTGCTTGTTGTGGTAGATCCACTTGGTACCTATGACATTGTGCTTGCGAGGATCTGGCTTCTTGACAAGTTCCCACACATTGTTCAGCTTGAACTAAAGCAATTCCTCTTGCATAGCTTGAATCCACTCGGGCTCCATGAATGCTTCATCAACATTGGTGTGCTCTATGATAGAGACAAAAGCAAAATGCCCAAAACATTTAGTCAAATGTGAGGCTCTTGAGCGAGTGAGGGGACCTGATGCATTGATGTCGTCGATAATTTTGTCAATATGCACTTTATTTGCTACTCCTGGATGACAAGGTTGACGTGGCTAAGGATTTTTGATAGATGTGTAGTTGTCCCTATCTTTCGATGAGATCGTGGCTATCATTTTTGGTGGAGTAGACTTTGATGATCCGACTACGAACATGTGATGACGTCGCGCCTTAGCAATCGCTAAACCAACTCCGAGAGGTTATTGACCACGCCGGAGAACCATAAACCTAACCACGAGGCTCTGTTTCCTGCACGCAAATGAAGAACAAGCAAGAAACAAAGATTGCAATCTGGATATTGCGAATATAAGAGGGAAGCTTTATCGATGGAAGTGGGGTTCTATGACGCCTTTGTATGGTCATGGAACACAAACGAAGAACGCGAAGTTATAGCTATGGCGAACTTGTAATCTAAAAAAAAACCAAACCTAAAACAACGCCCTAAGGGCTGTATATATGGGGGAATAGAGGGGAATTTCGTGGCCCCTTGGAGGAGGGATCCGAAACTGACCCTAACTTAGTTTCTCCATATATACGGACTCTAAAAACAACATATAATATGGTATTTCGAATTTCCATGAGCCTGGCCCAAAAATAAGGTGGCGTAACACCTATATTAGCCTAGGGACGAATTTTATAAAGTATCATCATGCATATTTCGTCCAAGGCTTCTCACTCCCATTACGGTGGCTTCAAAGTGCAAAAATCATTAATGGAAGCTCCGTTGTTCTTTCCCACGCGCGCATCTTCTTCTCCATGCATGATCTCGCTCCGATGGTCATCCTTCTTGTCCATGCTAGGTCCTTCATTCATAAGTAAAACAAAAGTATCTAATTTAGGCAGCATCATACGTTCATGAACATTAGAAGGATTTCCAAGAAACGAAAGTACCTGGTAATTCAATTGACATGCACGAGCTCTAGTAATTGGTCTTGTTTATATAGCAGTCGGGGTTGTGGGTGTAACATTAGTAGGGATGTCCTCATTATCCTCCCCTTCTTGAACTGAAGTCGTCCTCGATGGAAGCTCATCTTCCTCACCCAAATAAGGCTTCAAATCTGCAATGTTAATAGTTGGGCTAACCCCAAACTCTCCAGGAAGCTCAAGTTTATATGCATTATCATTTATTTTCTCTAACACCTTAAAAGGACCATCAGCACGTGGCATTAGCTTTGACTTGCGCAAATCAGGAAATCTATCCTTACGCAAATGTAACCAAACAAGATCTCCAGGTGCAAAGGCAACATGTTTTCTACCCTTATCTCCAGCAATTTTGTATTTAGCATTCATACGCTCAATGTTTTCCTTCGTTAACTCATGCATCTTTAATATCAATTCAGCACGTTCTTTAGCATCAAAATTAACCTTCTCCGAAGATGGAAGAGGCAACAAATCAATAGGTGGACGAGGTAAGAAACCATACACAACTTCAAAAGGGCACATCTTAGTGGTAGAATGTAGCGAACAATTATAAGCAAATTCAATATGAGGCAAGCATTCTTCCCACATTTTCAGGTTATTCTTCAAAACAGCCCTAAGCATAGTAGACAGTGATCTATTGACTACTTCAGTTTGGCCATCAGTTTGGGGATGACATGTAGTACTAAAAAGTAGTTTAGTCCCCAACTTAGCCCAAAAACATCTCCAAAAATGGCTAAGCAATTTAGCATCACGATCTGAAACAATTGTATCTGGCACACCATGCAACCGAATAATTTGACGAAAGAACAAATCAGCAACATGAGTAGCAGCATCACTTTTATGACATGGTATAAAGTGTGCCATTTTGGAAAATCTATCCACGACAATAAATATGCTATCCCTCCCCTTCTTTGTTCGATGTAAACCTAAAATAAAGTCCATAGATATATCCTCCCAAGGAACACTAGGTACAGACAAAGGCATATATAAACCATGAGGATTGAGTCGTGACTTAGCATTTTTACATGTAGTGCAGCGAGCAACAAAACGCTCAATATCCTGTCTCATCTTTGGCCAAAAGAATTGTGTAGAAAGTATGTCCTCCGTCTTCTTGAAACCAAAGTGTCCCATTAATCCTCCTCCGTGCAACTCTTGTAACAACAAAAGACAAACGGAGCTAGCTGGAATGCATAGCTTGTTAGCACGGAACACAAACCCATCATTAATAACGAACTTGTTCCATGTTCTCCCTCCTTTACAATTCTGCAACGCATCTCTAAATTCAGCATCATGCACATATTGATCTTTGATGGTCTCCAAACCAAATATTTTAAAGTCAAGTTGTGAAAGCATAGTATAACGACGAGACAATGCATCGACAATAACATTTTCTTTACACTTCTTGTGTTTAATGACATAAGGGAAAGTCTCAATGAATTCAACCCATTTAGCATGTCAACGGTTCAGTTTTGCTTGACTTTTAATATGTTTCAAAGATTCATGATCAGAATGTATAAAAAATTCTTTGGGCCATAAATAATGTTGCCATGTTTCCAAAGTCTGAACAGGAGCATATAATTCCTTATCATAAGTAGAATAATTCAGACTAGGCCCACTCAATTTTTCAGAAAAGTACGCAATAGGTTTACCATCTTGTAATAACACACCTCCTAACCCAATTCCACTAGCATCACACTGAAGCTCGAAAGTCTTATTAAAATCGGGAAGTTGGAGTAAAGGAGCATGTGTTAACTTATCTTTCAAGACCGTGAAGGCTTCTTCATGTGCGGTACCCCAAGCAAAAGGCATGTCCTTGTTTGTAAGCTCATTGAGAGGTGCAGCAATGGTGCTGAAATCTCTCACAAAACGCTTATAGAAACCAGCGAGGCCAAGAAAACTCCTCACTTGTGTGACTGTTTTGGGATGCGGCCAACTCTCAATAGCTTCAATCTTGGCTTTATCAACTTCAATTCCTTGTGGAGTAACAACATAGCCAAGAAAAGACACTCGGTCGATGCAAAAGGTGCACTTCCCAAGGTTACCAAACAAACATGCATCACATAGGGCAATAAAAACAGCACGTAAATGTTCCAAATGTTCCTCCAAACATCTACTAAAAATCAGTATATCATCAAAATATACTACGACAAATCGCCCAATGAAAGTATGTAAAACCTCGTTCATTAATCTCATGAAAGTGCTAGGTGCATTAGTTAACCCAAAATGCATGACTAACCACTCATATAATCCGAACTTAGTTCTAAATGTTGTTTTCCATTCATCTCCCAATTTCATATGAATTTGATGGTATCCAATACGCAAATCAACTTTGGAGAAAATTGTAGAGCCACTTAATTCAGCAAGCATATCATCTAGCCTAGGAATAGGATGACGATAACGAATAGTAATATTGTTAATGCCTCTACAATCCACACACATACGCGATGTACCATCCTTTTTCGGCACTAAAATAATAGGAACAGCACAAGGACTAATGGATTAGCGTATATAACCTTTGTCGAGCAGCTCCTGTACTTGACGCTTAATCTCCTTTGTCTCCTCTGGATTGGTACGGTATGGCGCACGGTTAGGTAGCGATGCACCTAGAATTAAGTCAATCTGATACTCAATCCCGCGAATAGGTGGTAATCCCGGTGGCACGTCTTGTGGAAAGACGTCAGCGAACTTCTGCAAAATGTTAATGACCGCAGGAGGCAAAGAGGGAGGCATATCCTCGAATGAAAATAATACCTCTTTGCATACAAAAGTATAGCAAATAGATGTACCAACATCCAAATTAATAATATCAGATTTAGTAGCAAGTAAACATCCACCCTTCAATTTTATTTCGGTTGCAACACTAGATGATGGTTTATTAGGCTTATGGTATTGCTCAAATTCCTGTGCTACAATCTGATTTTCACTCTTATTTTTCTCCTGTTTTGCTTTACTAGCACTAGGAATGTCATCTTTCATAATATGTTTAGGAGGCATAGGAAGCGAAGTGATATTTTGATCCTTATGAACAAGAGTATACTGATTTGTCCTACCATGGTGACAGAATTTTTATCAAACTGCCATGACCTACCAAGTAAAACAGAACATGCTTGCATGGGTACCACATCACAATCCACATAATCAGAATATGTAGCAATGCTAAAATGCATACGAACAGTACGTGTTACCTTAACCTTGCCACTATTGTTGAATCATTGGATGTAATAAGGAGGAGGATGTGGTCTGGTGGTTAGAGACAACTTCTCCACCATCTCCATGCTAGCCAAGTTATTGCAACTCCCTCCATTGATGATGACGCGAACAGAATGCTCCTTCATAACTCCCTTTGTGTGCAACAAGTTGTGCCTCTGATTTTTCTTAGCATGTGTAACCTGCACACTGAGAACATGTTGAGAAACTAAACTTTCATACGTGTCAGCATAATCAGCAGCCATGTAGTGTGTCTCTGGTTTTGTATCCTTGCCACCCTGTTCTTCACTCGCAATGAGAGCCAAAGTCTCCTCATCATAATCACTAGCGGACGCATATCCACCATCCTCAGTAACAATCATTACACGCTTGGAAGGGCGTTCTCTCAAAAAGTGACCTCCACCCTTGGAACGATGACATATAACCTCATGTGTTTGCCCTGTGGATGCAATAGATGAAGAAGAGCTCTGTGCATGCCCAGAAGGTGTGCTCTTCACGGAGGGTGGAGTAGGAGCCTGTTTCCTGGTATCTCCGTTGGAGTTGGAGGTTGAAGTAGGTGTTGCTGCAGCAGGACATGCGGAAGTAGAGGAGGTTCGTGCTGTCCATGGCAAAGTGCGACTTGCAGAAAAATTAGTTCTCGCTGTTGCTTGTCGATCCTGCACTTCACGTTCAGCTTTGCAAGCAAGATGGAATAAACGATTGATAGCGTTATACTCCTTATACTCTAGAATAATATGAATCTCTCTATTTAATCCACCCATAAAACGTGCAAGCATAGCTTCAGTCTCCTCAACAATACCACATCTAATCATGCCAGTTTGTAATTCCTGATAATATTCCTCTACAGAATTTTTTCCTTGTCTTAAACGCTACAAATTTTGAAGCAATTCACGTTGATAATATGGTGGAACCCAACGATTACGCATTGCAGCTTTCAAAGCAGACCAAGTAGTTGGAATATTAGCATGATATATTCTATAATGTTCTGACCACCAAACACAAGCAAAAGTAGTGAATGAACAAACAGCAGCAACAACACGTCTATCCTCAGGAAATTGTAAGCATGTAAAACGTTGTTCTGTTTCTAACTCCCATGTAAGATATATATCAGGAACATATCTACCCTCAAATGTCAGAATATTCAATATAAGTTTAGGGAGATGGTCATGATCCCGTACCTGAGGGGGTGGTGCAGCCCTACCGTTACGGTTGTAGCCATGTGGACGACCTGGTGCTTGTGGTGGTGGTTTCCCCTGAGACTGATCCGGACCAACCTCTCCCTCATCATCGTGATCACCATCATAATCCTCAACCTTCTCAACAGCAATAGCAGCAGCAGCCACAGAAGTAGCAGCAGTATCAACAGTACTAGTATGTTGGACTAGGCCGAGAGGCACACGTCACGCTCGTCGTTCGAGAGGAATAGGAGCTGCAGCTGGTAGTGGTAGATGGGCAAGCACCTCATTGAACTTGGCGTCCACCTTGGTGTCGAATGTCTTCTCCAAACCATCTAGCATCTTCATGGCCTCTCCAAAGTTCGTCACGAAGTCTTGTACCTAGTCAGCCATCATTTGCTGAAATTTATCATAGAGCGCTTTGTTGAGCATGCTCTCCCAGTCGAGCCCGTCGTCTCGTGATCCTGGCATGGTTAGCCGAAATAGGAAACACACAAGAATATGAAACCTATAGACTACTGGGAAGTGGTGGTGGTGTGTCAAAAATCCTCCAAGCGAATCTCAAATTCTTACTAGTTCTTACCCAGCAGCGAGCGGTGATCGGCAACCATTGTAGTCAAAACTCTCAAAGCTTGGATTGAGCGATTGCGAGGTGGTTTTAAACACACGACGTAGATGTATGTGGAGCTGGAATGGCTTATAATATGGTAGCAAAAAGGGTCAGCAATAATCAATTCAGAGATGCAAGGTTGAATAAATGCTCAACGACGGTACTGTGCTGGTCCTAGGCTCGACAGTGCTAGAGACACGAGCCTAAAACACCAACAAAATCATGATGCTACACGTAATCAAGGGAAGAGCACACTTTTTTTGGCAGCACTTTTTTTGTGCGCTCTTCTTTTTTTTGCTCAGAAAATCACTACAATGGCGAGCGTCTCAAAACTCTTCCCAAATCGTATAAGCAAGATAGGCACAAAAAATTTTGACTAATTTTTTTCCCTGGGGCTATTCTGGGGCTATGATGACAAAAAATTCAAAAAAAATCATTATGATGGCAAGTGTCTCAAAACGCTCTGGAGAACCTAAAATCAAGATAGGGAAAAATATTTTCAGCCGAAAAATTTTTGGGGCCAAAACATGCTCTGCAAAGCGTGTCAGACTCTTTTTTTCTTTTTTCCGACACCTACTCAGGTAGTAAAAACTTGAATCCGAAATCAAAAGGATCTCGAAACTAAACCTAAAACGAGATGGGCTCGCATTGGTGGCAGATTTGTGGTGGTATATATGGACACCAATGGATAGTGATGGTGGGTGGTGATATATGGCAGCGGTGATGATGGTGGTGGTATATGGCAACTATGAAGACGATGTCGTGGCGGCATGACACCCTGTGAATAGAACTCGAAACTCTAAAGGACTATACACTAAGACCATCAACTCGACTCGGCGATGTAACCGCAAATTCAACAAAGAAAAATACTAAAAAGACTATGCAAAGGCTCAGATTGGTTCGGATATGATGATCTAACCCTAATTATTTTTTGTGTCTTTTTCGTGGATTAGAGGTATGAAGAACAGATGTGATCTAAACTACGAAAACTAGTAAAATCTCACCGAGCAACCTGGAGCTCTAATACCACTTGATAGAGGCAAAGTTGTCCCTGTCTTTTGATGAGATGGTCGCCATCGTTTTTGGTGGAGTGGACTTTTACGATCCGACTACGAACGTGTGATGACATCACACCTTAGCAATCACTAAACCAACTCTGAGAGGTTACTGACCGTGCCAGAGCATGGTCAACCTGACCACGAGGGTCTGTTTCCTGCACGCAAACGAAGAAAAAGCAAGAAACTAAGATTGCAATCTGGATATTGCAAATATAAGAGGAAAGCTTTATTGATGGAAGTAGGGTTTTGTGACGCCTTTGTCTGGTCGTGGAACACAAATGAAGAATGCGAAGTTGCAACTATGGCGAACTTGTAATCTAAACAAAACCCAAACCTAAAACGACGCCCTAAGGGTTGTATATATGGGGGAATAGAGGGGAATTTCGTGGCCCCTTGGAGGACGGGTCCAAACCAACCCTAACTCAGTTTCCCCATATATACGGACTCTAAAAATATCCTATAATACGGTATTTTGAAATTACATGGGCCTAGCCCAAAAATAAGGTGGCACAACACCTATATTAGCCTAGGGACAAATTTTATAAAGTGGCATCATGCATATTTCGTCCAAGACTTCTTGCTCCCATTATGGTGGCTTCAAAGTGTGAAAATCATCACGGGAAGCTCCATTGTTCTTTCCCGCATGCTCACCTTCTTCTTCATGATTCATCTCGCTCTAGTGGTCATCCTTCTTGTCCATGCTAGGTCCATCATTCATAAGTAAACAAAAGTATCTAATTTAGGAAGCATCATACGTTCATGAACATTAGCAGGATTTCCAGGAAACAAAAGTACCTGATAATTCAATTGACATGCGCGAGCTCTAGTAATTTTTCATGTATGTATAGTAGTCGGGGTTGTGGGTGTAACATTAGTAGGGATGTCCTCATCAATTTTCTTTAGCACCATTTTCTTTAGGTGTATCAGCATGAATGTCTTCATTGGTTGGAATGACTTCCTCAAGAGATTGAGGTTCTTCAGTGGGTATGACATCTTCAGTAGACTTCAACTTAATGGATTCCTCAGGAGACTTTTCATCTAGCATAGGAGGCAGGTGCTCTCTTTGCGAGCCGTTAGTTTCATCGAACCACACATCTATAGTTTCAACAACCTTCTGATGGTAGGTGTTGAATACTATGTAGGTGTGCGAGTCCTTTCCATAACCGAGCATAAAACCTTCATGTGCTTTCGGTGCAAATTTAGAACTATGGTGAGGATCTCTAATCCAGCATTTTGCACTAAAGACTTTGAGATAACTTACATTCGGTTTCTTGCAAGTCATGAGTTCATATGAAGTCTTCTTGAGCAATTTGTGAAGATATACCCTGTTGATGATGTGGCAAGCTGTATCAATTGCCTTAGGCCAGAAGCGACGAGGAGTCTTGTATTCATCAAGCATGGTGCGGGCCATCTCAACAAGAGTTACGTTCTTGTGCTCCACGACACCGTTCCGCTGAGGACTATATGGGGCAGAGAGCTCATGAGTGATACCAAGTTCATCAAGATATTCATCGAGATTGGTGTTCTTGAACTCAGTCCCATTATCACTCCTGATATGCTTGATCTTGATGCCAAAGTTTGTTGTGGCCCTTTAAGCAAATCGTCTGAAGACATCCTGCACTTCATTCTTGTACAGAATAATATGCACCCAAGTGTAACGAGAGTAATCACCAACAATGACAAAGCCATACAAACTTGAAGAATTTATTGGTGTGGAATAATGAGTGGGGCCAAAAAGGTCCATGTGAAGCAATTCAAAAGGTTGAGTAGTGGTCATGATTGTCTTAAAGGGATGCTTGGATCTGGTCATCTTCCCAAACTCACAAGCACCACAGAGGTGGTCCTTGAGGAATTTGACACCTTCAATGCCAATGACGTGCATTTTCTTCACGAGCATGTGCAAGTTCTTCATACCAGCGTGTCCAAGTCGTCGATGCCACAACCAGCCTTTTGAGGACTTTGCAAGTAGGCACCTGGCAGGCTGAGGACCTGTAGAGAAATCAACAATATACAAGTATCCTCTCCTAAATCCTTCAAAGAATTTGGAATGATCAGATTCCATGACGACAACACAATGATATTTTCCAAAGACAACAACCATATAAAGATCACGAAGCATTGAGACAGACATTAGGTTGAACCCAAGGGATTCGACAAGCATCACCTTATCCATGTGTCAGTCCTTTGAGATTGCAACCTTACCTAGACCCAATACCTTGCCTTTTTCCTTTGTTAGTGTAGGTGATATGCTTCAGATGATATAGGGCAAGTGGTGTATTCATCAGTAGATTCTTGTCGCCAGTCATGTGGTTGGTGCATCCACTGTCAAGGACCCACTCAGTAGCTTTTGGTGTTTCATCATGCAGATGAATTAGTACAACTTACGAACTCATATGCTTCAGACTGAAGAACATGACATCAATGTCAACAAACAAAATTTCATCACACAACATGGTAAGTAAAGCAGTGTGAGGACAAGAGTAATGAGGATTTCATTTCTGCATGATTAGCTCGTGTCCCTTCAAGCATTTCCTCAAGTCTCCAGCAAATTCATTATACGTTCAAATTCATCTGGAGACCTAACCCTGCATAAAAAATTAGTTCAATTTCTTCACCACCCCTAGCTGGAGGGGTGACAAAGTGTTCATCATTCTGCCAGCTCCATATGAGAAAGGAGGCATTGAAGCTAGTGCACTTCATTTCACACGACGAGGGTTAGAGTACTCATATGAATAAGCAGAGAAATTCTTCAAGGACTTATGAACATAATTATTTGAAGAATTATGCACAGATTCAGAACTCGTAGACTTTCCCTGCAAAACAGATGCATGAGAATGATACTTTTGACCATTTGAGGAATTTGGTCAAAGTGAAAACTTTGGTCCATGTGAGGAATTTGATCTGGGGTTCCTTTTCTTCATAGGTGGTGTAGTGAGGACATCCACTTGAAGATTTTCCAAGTAGCTCTTGGGAACCCAGATTTTCCTCATAGGTGAACCGTTCCAACAATTAGTTCCAACAAATCTGGTAAATACTTCACCTTTCTGATTTTTGAAGAATTTGTAGTTGGAGTCAAGTGACTCATCAGAGGAATGTGAAGTTTCACAAGTAAAGCCAGATAGAGTGGATGGATCTACAAGAGGTCCTTTTGCAGCAACTCATGAGGTTTTGGGGTACTGCTCAGGTGTCCGGTAAGATCCATCAGCATTGAGTTTCCTCTCAAATGCAATGCCCTCTTTCCTAGGGTTTCTGTTCAGGATCTTCTTTTGAACCGACCTTTCGTCCGCCTCAGCATTGAGTTTCCTCTCAAATGCAACACTAGTAGAAAACAGACCTTTCGTCTGCCTCATTAGTCGCGGTTGGCTTTTGAACCGACACTAATGTGATCATTAGTGTCGGTTCGTGACGGCGATCATTTGTTCCAGTTCGTTACGGACATTTAGTCCTGATTCTTGCCACGAACCGGCACTAAAGGTGTGGTGGCAGGCTAGCGTCAGACTGGGGCCCCACGGGAGCCTATAATCCTGGTTGGAGCCACCAACCACGACTATAGGCTAACCTTTAGTCGGGGTTGGAGCCACCAACCGACACTAAAGGTCCCCCTATATTGAAGCCCTTTGGCGCCAGCCCGAGCAGAGTCCTCTCTGTTCCTCCCCTTTCCTCTCCTCTCTGTTCTTCCTCTCTTCCTCGATCTCATCCTCCATTTTTGCCAAAATTTGTCAAGATTTGGAGGCATCCCATCCTTCCAAGTGTTCACAAAGGTTAGCAACTTTGTCCTTTCATCTCTCATTGCTACATTAGCTCTTGCAATGCTCTATAAGTATAGTAATTTGTGGGTTTTAGTTTGTATGTGGTAGTTTATTTGATTTATGCAATTTGAGCTCCAATTAAATTCTTACTTTGCATTTGTAGGTGTGGTTTACTTAGTGCCTTCCCGTCCCCGTCCTAACCACCGTTGATCACCCGCACCGTCCCGTCGCCGGCACCACCTTGGTGAGCTTCTTGTTCTTAACCTTTTTATAAAAAAACATGTTTCTAAGATTTAGTTAGTTACTTGTATAGTTTTCTTACATATATGATTGTTTGTTATACATAGTGGCATGGTTTTGAAATCCGTCCCCGTCGGCCCTCGTCCGGTTTATGATGCGGATGTGGTATATACTCTCTTTTATATCTCTTTGTTGCATTCCGTGTTTATGACAATTATGCCAATCAAGTTGACATAGATATTTTTATCTAGGACGTATGTGAACCGGAGATTCCAACCTACATAGATGTTCTTGTCAACAAGTTAATATTAGTTGAAAAATAAAACAAGTATTCGAAAGAAAAATTGAAAAGAGTTGAAGAAGACAAGATGAAACTGGAGTTGTATATTGCCGATGTTGTAGCGACCCGACTCAAAACGAGTCAAGCCTCTGTGTGTTCTGTGCCATCCCTGGATCAGTATGCTGGCACACACAGTACATCAATGTATATATCAAAGTGCAATCACATGTAATAGCGTAAAACTGATATATACCTTAAAATAGCAGTGGATACAGTCAACGGGAGTGGAGTCCCAATAACACCAATGGCAGGTTGAGTGCGGACCGTAACCCTGAATCGTACTCTTACCCGTCGTAGAAGAGTATCTGCAACATGATACGTTGCAGCCATGTAGGTCAGTACATTGAATGTACTGGCAAGATCACCGTAGTAGAACAGAAGAATAAAGACTATTCTATATGCAAAGGCTTTGTGGCTCTATGTCTAAGTTTTTGCGTAAAAGCTGATTTTATTTTCCTACAACAAAAGGATTATCAGGAATTTCACTATAGAGTTACCTATCATGACATGGTTCCGCCAACCAATGTCTCAATGCCCACAAGTATCTTAAGTTGCCCACAATTAGTTATCAGTCCAGTGTTGAGAGTTCAGATATAGATCCAAGTCTAGAAGCTCAAATTGTCCATAACCGGGGACATGGCCAATCGATTAGGTTTAACTCTGAAGAGTGTTGTGTACTTTACCCACAAGATTCGTTCCCTCCTGGTAATTTCTCGCACTGCATGGTGTTTGAGAACAGGATGAACGAAACATGGTCTTATCGAGTGCTTCCCTAACTATTCGACAGTGCCCATCCAATCCTAACGTCGACTACATCGCGTAGCACTGCCTAGACAGAGTCACAACAAGGGTCAACCAAGCCAGAGCCCATAATGACTTGTGGCTACACAGGTAAGCTTCCGGGCATGAAGTATTCATCCTTCTCTTTGAGTCTGGGTGAAGCTTTCCACAAGATGTCATGGCGCTTCTCAATGCATCCCGGCCATCCACTGGTTTCTCCAGGGTGCCCATCAATTCCATCCTTCACCCAGTAGTGTGTATTGAAAACTTGTTTTCTCGAGTCTCGAAGTCTTGAGGTCTTGAAGATGCAGGACTTGAGGTTGCCTTCATGAAGTTGTCGTCTTGACGTGGAGTCCTTCTTCATACCACTCATGAACACTCATACCAGACCCCATCTACTTTAGCATAGCATTTCACTAACTAGCGTCCCCGGGGCTTTAGTAACAAGTGGTGGGTTCCTACCTCATGCATTCTACTCAACTACAAGAATTTCAATAACACTACGGGAGGGATCTGTTGAATGATGTCACTACATGCAATGAAACATAGGTATGAAATAGATGGTCAAAGTGAACAAGAGTACTGTTGATGAAGATAAGTATCGCTCTCAGAAAAATACTTGATAGAACTATACGTCACTCTCCGATAAAATCTATATAATCAAACATCGCATACATATAAGCAAATCATACTAGCAATCAATTCTATCAATCAAGAAGTAACAAAAATCAAAAGTAACAAGGTTGATAAAGGAAATACTTAAGACAAAACTCCAAGTAACAAAACTACATCAACACAATTGTGGTGAAGGAAATACTTAAGACAAAGTAAAAATCAACAAAGTTTTCATGAACACAACTAAGGTAGTTTTTTCCCTACAAACAACTATTTTCAATAGTAACAAAACAATAACAAAGTAAAATACAACAAAAGTATTTTAGTAATTATTTTACTTAGCAAAAGAATTACTTTTGAAGAACAACTAGAAATCATGAAAACAACACTCTAAACAAACATAGGTGTTTGCCCACTAAAGAGAAAACAAAGTATAAAACAACTAAATTAACAGAGAAATAAAACTTATCAAACAATTATTTTTAAATATTTGTAAATAAGAACCAACTAGCATTACTAGAGCAACATGTCAAAACATAACAAAGCAAAGCAATGGACTCTAAGTTTTAGTGGCTAAACTACTACTAAAACAAAACTATTTTTTGTAACCAAACTAATAGTTAACAGAAAAGAATTAGTAAAAATATTTATTATAAAACAGAATTAAATCATCTAGAACTTTTGTGAAAATAATCTCTACTAAAACAAAGTTGTTTTATAAAACATTACCTAGTGAAGAAGAATATAGTTTCCTATAATAATAGAGTAAAACTAAACTATTTTTATTAGCAAAACATTTCTTAACAGAAAATATTTATTAAAACTTTATTTGTAAACAGAATCTAATTACTTAAAACTTTAGTTAAACGAATTATTACTAACAAATTTACTTTTAATCAACTATACCTATTTGAAAAAAGTATAGGTTCCTACAATAAAATTCATAAACTAAACAAATCTATTTTGTTAACAGCAAGTAAATTACTAAGTTTAGAACAACAGAACTAAATGAAATCTAAAACAAAAGTTAAATCAAATTCAGATTTCAAATTAAACCAAAAGAAAATCAAACTAATTAAACTAATTAGAAATTAAACAGATTCTGTTTTGATTAAGAACACTAATCAAATTTATCCAATTAATTCTCAAACTTTACCTAATGATAACTAAGATCACTAGTGACAAGTAGCAAAAAGAATCAATCAAAAATATATTATAAAACTCAAGTTATTCAGAAAACAAAATTTAAATCAAATCTGTTTAAATTCAAATTTAATTATTCAAATATAGTCAAACTTGGTATCTACAGAAACTAGATGAAATCTATGTCACAATGCAAAAATAATCAAATTAAAACTCCTAAAAACATAAAAGATATGCTAAAAACAAAATCAGGACTATTCTGTTTTTAGAAACAGAAACACAAAATATAAATCCTAACTAACGGACAGGGGGGTGACGTGGCGCGCTCTTGTTGGTTGAAAGGTGTGTGTGCTAGAGCAATTCGAGCGGACGGCCGAAACATAAAAGAAAACGCTTTGGTCTATTATTTCAAAAGAAAAACCGGCCGGTTCTTTTTAAAAGAACCGAAGGGGTACGCTGAGTCTAATCTATGCCGTTGATCCAGATCTGACGGTGGGGAGAGAGAGAGAGAGGCTCACCGAGGAGGGTTGCCGGTGGTGGGTGTCTCCGGCGACGGCGGCGGCGGCGGCGGCTGGATGTGGGCGACGGCTCCAGGGGGTCTCCGGTGATGGCGTTGGCACTGGTCGACGCGGGGGAGCACGGCGAAGACGATGGTGGCGTCAGAGGGTCTCGGGGGCGATGGAGGCGACGGGCACGAGCTCCTTGAGCTTGGGTGGGGCTCCAAACTCCGGAGAGGGTGGTGGTTATGGTGTTCCAGGGGTGTGGAGCACGGGCAGGTGGCTGGGGAGGTGCGGGCGAGTGCGGCGAGGTCGTCGGAGGCTCCAGAGGGGCTCGGGGATGGTGCGGGCGAGTGGCAGGAGGGCAAAGGTGCGGCGGCTACCGGTTGTCTCCGGCGAGCTATCCCATCGAGATGGGGGCTCGGGCAGAGGGGCGAAGGGGTGGAACAGATCGAGGGAGGGGCAGGCTTCTTATAGGGGCCTCGGGGTCGTCTGAAAGGAAGGGGAGAGAGAGATCCGGTGATGGCTCCGGCGATGATTGCTCGGGGGGACAGAGGGAGCGGGAGGAGGGAGATGGGCGCGGGGAGAGGAAGGGCGGTCGGTGGGGGTCCCACATGTCAGCGAGAGGGAGGCGGGGTTAGCAGTATCGGCGACCGGCATGGAGGGATTTAGGGAGGCCTAAAAGGGCAGGTGGCCCGGCGGTCTTAAAAACCTTTAAAAGTTTTCCTTTTATAAGTACCAGAGCTTTAAAAACTATATTAAGACCTTTAAATCATGTCCAAAAAATAAAATGTATGTACCAAAATGACCAGGGAATTAAATTGCATTTAATGGACATTTTTACCCGGCCATATTAAATACTTAAAAAATATTTATTTTCAGAAAAATGCCTAAATGGCTTTATTTACTTTTGCAAATATTTTTCAAATAACCCCATGGGTTTTAAGGTTCAATTACTTCACAAAATACCCCCTAGCTTTGGAGTGTCATTTTACTCCTCTCAAAATCTTTGCAAGGGGTTTGGATGCTTGCAAATTCAAATAGGGAATTCAAATGAAAGTGAAATTCCATATGAGAATTTTATCAAATAGTTTTCAACTTCACTTCCAACTCATATTTCATATAATTTGAGGAAGTCATATTATCCTCTCTCATGAAAATCATTGAGTTGCATAAAGTTCCTTTTCTGAAAGATATTTTCAAATGCAACTCAACCCATTTTCAAATCCCTTTTCATTTTGTCAAATGGAAGAAGTCATATCATCTTCACTCTAGGGTTTTGTGAAGGAATGGATTTGAATTCCTGAGGATAAATAATATAGAGTAAAATTTTGGGAAAGTCATTTCATTCCCTCTCATTCAAAAGTTTCAAAAAGTTTCAAATTTTCACTCACTTTCAATCACTCAAGCAAACAAAACAATCATTCTAATAATTATTATAACATTCCAAAGTTTGGGATGTTACAGATGTCGTCGATGATCACAAGATCGACAAGGGTGCAATGTGCTTGAAGATTAGAAAATTTAAAAGATATGCCATTGATAGTGAGGCTTGGTATCACTATGCTGTTGGATCAATTGTTACCTTAGTTGCGATGTTAATCGCATTTGTTGTTGCATTTAAATGCTTTAGCTAGAGAGTTTGTATGTTGTTTTATGAGAACAAGTGTGTATGAACTTTATGTATGAACTTGTATTAATTTGGTATTTTCGGTGTTGTGTAATGAAGATGAGCCGGCAATGGATGTACGAGGACCGATGCTCTCCCCAGTTCATTAATGGCGTGCATACTTTTCTGGTTGCGGTTGAGGCAAACAAGCGGCCAGATGGTTTTATGTATTTTCCATGTGTTGGATGTAACAATGATCGAGATTACTCTAACTCAAGAACCATTCACGTCCACATGTTTGAGTCTGGTTTCATGTCCGGCTATAACTGTTGGACCAAGCATGGAGAAAGAGGGGTCCTAATGGAAGAGAATGAAGAAGAAGAGGATGACGATAGCTATCCTGGCCATGGGTTCCATGAATATGATGGTACAACAATGAGGGAAGAAGTTGAGCCGACAATGCGGGAAGGAGCTGAAGAAGACGCATCAGATGAGCCCGCTGATGATCTTGGTCGGGCCATTGCCGATGCAAAGAGAAACTACGCAAGTGAAAAGGAGAAGCTGAAGTTGCAGCGCATGTTAGAGGATCACAAAAAAGGGTTGTACCCAAATTTCTAATATGACAATAAAAAAGCTGGGTACCACACTGGAATTGTTGCAATGGAAGGCAGAGAATGGTTTATCTGACAAGGCATTTCAAAAGCTGCTGATAATGTTAAAGAAGAAGCTACTAAAGGACAATGAATTGCCAGAGAGTACGTACGAAGCAAAGAAGGTTGTCTTCCCTCTTGGATTAGAGGTCGAGAAGATACATGCGTGCCCTAATGACTGCATCCTCTACCGCGGTGAGTATGAGGATTTGAATGCATGCCCAATATGATGTGCATTGCGCTATAAGATCGTACACGATGACCCTGGTGATGTTGAGGGCGAGCGTCCCAGGAAGAAGATTCCTCCCAAGGTGATGTGGTATGCTCCTATAATACCACGGTTGAAACATTTGTTCCAAAACAAAGAGCATGCCAACTTGATGCGATGGCACAACGAAGACCGTAAGAAAGACGGGAAGTTGAGAGTGCCCGCTGACGGGTCAAAGTGGAGAAAAATCAAGAGAAAGTGGAAGGACTTTGCAAAGGATGCAAGGAACGTATGGTTTGGTTTAGGTGCAGATGGCATTAATACTTTTGGGGAGCAGAACAACAATCATAGCACATGGCCTATGACTCTATGTATCTATAACCTTCCTCCTTGGTTGTGCATGAAGCGGAAGTTCATTATGATGCTAGTGCTCATACAAGGCCCCAAGGAACCTGTCAACGACATGGATGTGTACCTAAGGCCATTGGTTGAAGAACTTTTACTGTTGTGGAATGGAAAAGGTATACCTGCGTGGGATGCGAAAGATCAGGACGAATTTGACCTACATGCGTTTGCTATTTGTAACCATCAATGATTGGCCTGCTCGAAGTAACCTTTCAGGACAGACAAAAAAAGGATACCACGCATGCACACACTGTTTAGATGATACCGACAGTATATATTTGGATAAATGTAAGAAGAATGTTTATCTAGGGCATCGTCGATTTCTTCAGAGCAGGCATCCCGTAAGAAAGAAAGGAAAGCATTTCAAAGGTGAGGCAGATCACCGGAAGAAGCCTCGCCACCGTACGGGTGATGAAATACTTGATATGGTCAAGGATTTAAAAGTAATCTTTGGCAAGGGTCCTAGTGCACAATCTGTTCCGAATGACGCTGACAAATGTACACCCATGTGGAAGAAATCTATATTTTGGGACCTACCGTATTGGAAAGACCTCGAGGTCCTCTCTGCAATTTATGTGATGCACGTGACGAAGAATCTTTGCATGAACCTGCTAGTATTCTTAGGCGTGTATGGGAAGACAAAAGATACGTCGAAGGCACGGGAGGACCAGCAACGTATGCATGAAAAAGAAGGCATGGATCCAACGCAGCTTCAGGGTCATGCCAGCTACGCTCTTACCAAAGAAGAGAAGGAAATCTTCTTCGAATGCCTTCTCAGTATGAAGGTCTCGTCTGGCTTCTCATCGAATATAAAGGGAATAATAAATATGGCAGAGAAAAAGTTCTAGAACCTAAATTCTCATGACTGCCACATGATTATGATGCAACTGCTTCCGGTTGCATTGAGGGGGCTTCTATCGGAAAACGTTCGATTAGCCATTGTGAAGCTATGTGCATTCCTGAATGCAATCTCTCAGAAGGTAATCAATCCAGAAATCCTACCAAGGTTAGAGAATGATTTGGTGCAATGGCTTGTCAATTTTGAGTTGGTTTTCCCGCCATCCTTCTTAAATATCATGACGCATATCCTAGTTCACCTAGTTGAGGAGATTGCCATTTTCGGTCCTGTATTTCTACACAATATGTTCCCCTTTGAGAGGTTCATGGGAGTCTTAAAGAAATATGTTCATAATCGTGCTAGACCAGAAGGAAGCATCTCCAAGGGACATGAAACAGAGGCGGTCATTGAGTTTTTTGTTGACTTTATTCCTGACATTAAGCCGATAGGTGCTCCTGAATCGCGGCATGTGGGAATACTAGGTGGAAAAGGCATGCTAGGAAAGAAATCACTAATATGCCGGGACGTGCATTCTTTGGCGCAAGCACACTACACATTTATACAAAGTTCCACCTTGGTGACTCCGTATATCGAGCAACACAAGAATATTCTACGCTCCAAACACCAGGAGAAGTCTGGCGACTGGATTACACATGAACAGACGGTGACTTTCGCCGGTTGGTTGCAGACACGTCTCGTGCATGACGACACTATTGAATATGACATGTACTTCTTGTCCAAGTTACCATCTTCGACTATATTGACTTTCAAAGGTTACGAGATAAATGGGAATACATTTTACACGATCGCCCAAGATAAAAAGAGCGCCAAACAAAACAGTGGTGTCCGCTTTGATGCAGCAAACAACAATGGGCCAAAGGACACATACTGCGGTTACATAGAGGAGATATGGACTTGATTTGAAGGTCCTTTTGTTTAGGTGCAAATGGGTCAATCTGACAAGAGGCGGTGTAAAGGAAGACCCGCAGTACGGAATGACAACAGTGCATCTCAACAATCTTGGGTATGCAGACGAACCATTCGTCCTAGCCAATGATGTGGCGTGGGTTTTCTATGTGAAGGACATGTCTACCAAGCCGAGAAAAAGAAAAGATAAGGAACCAAATACATCATGCGATGACCCAAAGCGCCACATAGTTCTTTCAGAGAAAAGAAACATCGTGGGAGTGGAGGACAAGAAAGACATGTCAGAAGATTATGAAAATGTTCATGAAATTGCTCCCTTCACAGTGAATGTTGACCCGAGCATCAAGTTAAACGATGAAGATTGTCCATGGTTACGACGCAAAGGGACACACGCGTAGAAAAAGTTTTACACCCAAAGATCCCACTCTGGAATGTGACTGGCTTCTCTAGTTAGTTTCCGGACATATATATCTAGAAAGCCCCACTTCGGACAAACCGAAGGGAATCTTTGTAATAGTAGTGTACTTATGTGTTTTGTGCGTTCAGTATAAACCATTCGAAAGGAGGCCATCACTTTTTAACCCTTTCTGACTTCATTTGCTATTTTTCATGCATTTACTAATTGTTTTGAGCTAAATGACCCTGAAATTGATAACCACTTCAAATGAACTCTGAAAAGGTTGAAAGTTAGCATGGTATTATCATTTCACCCACATATCATGTGCTAAAACGTTGAGAGGGTTACGGCAAAAACTGGATGCACTTCGTGTACAAAATGGATGATCTCTTTCAAAGTATCAGGGTTTCGGACGAAAACTCGCCTGTTACAAAGGCATTTCATTTTTTTAACTTATTTGAACTCCATACTTTTTGTGTGTTCAAAATGCACAATTCAAAGCCACATCATCAATTTTCAACCCTTTCTAACTTCATTTGCTATTTTTCATGCACTTACTAATTGTTTTCAACAAAATAACCCTAAAATTGAAAATCACTTCAAATGAACTCTCATAAGGTTGAAAGTTGGCATGGTATCATCATTTCACCCACATAGCTTGTGCTAAAAATTTGAGAGGGTTACATGCAAAAACTGGATGCACTTCGTGTACAAAATGGACATTCTCTTTTGAAGTATCAAGGTTTCGAACGAAAACTCGCTTGTTACAAAGGCATTTCATTTTTTAACTTATTTGAACTCCATACTTTTTGTGTGTTCAAAATGCACCATTCAAAGCTACATCATCAATTTCAACCCTTTCTGACTTCATTTGCTATTTTTCATGCACTTACTGATTTTTTTCAACAAAATAACCCTGAAATTGAAAAGCATTTCAAATGAACTCTGAAAAGGTTGAAAGTTGGCATGGTATCATCATTTCACCCACATAGAATGTGCTAAAAAGTTGAGAGGGTTACGGCAAAAACTCGATGCACTTCGTGTACAAAATGGACAATCTCTTTCGAATGATCAGGGTTTCGGACGAAAACTCGCCTGTTACAAAGGAATTTCATTTTTTTAACTTATTTGAACTCCATACATTTTGTGTGTTCAAAATGCACCATTCAAAGCCACATCATCAATTTTCAACCACTTCTGACTTCATTTGCTATTTTTCATGTACTTCTGATTTTTCAGCAAAATAACCCTGAAATTGAAAAGCACTTCAAATGAACTCTGAAAAGGTTCAAAGTTGGCATGGTATAATCATTTCACCCACATAATATCTGCTAAAAAGTTGAGAGTGTTAGTGCAAAAATTGGATGCACTTCGTGTACAAAATGGACAATCTCTTTCGAACTATCAAGGTTTTGGACAAAAACTCGCATGTTACAAAGGCATTTCATTTTTAAAATAACCTAAGATTTACCAAATTGGATATAATGATAAAACACGATAATATTAAACAGTGGAAAAAAGAATCACGGGAAAATTTATTTTTAAAGTAAAGTTATTCACAAACTAGTGATTCACACAAATTTCAAATAATTAAAATTTAAACTATTTGAATTTGAAAACTACTGCCACTAACAGAAAGTTCATAATTTTTTTGACCTAACGCGAAAAGATTCACTCATTAGCTCTCAATAAAGCACAAAAAAACTCAGAAACAAAAGAAAATAAATAAAGGAAAAAATGAAAATTAAATTTAAAAATTCCCGCCTACTGGGCCGCCACGGCCTGCATACGACTAGAAACCCAACCTGGGCCAGGATGCAGGCCCGCAAGGCCCAGTAGGCCCATAGGGAAACGCGCACATGTAGGCCTAGAAGGCCTGCATTAGAGAGGAGCTCAATGCAGGGCCCGCGCCGGGGCTTATAAACTGGTCGAGGCGCCCCTCGACTAACAAGGTGGGACTAAACTTCCCCGCAGTGTGCCGTGCCAGGAACAGGTCTTTAGTGCCGGTTGGTGACTCTAACCGCGACTAAAGACCCCCCCCCCTTTAGTCACGGTTGGAGCCACCAACCGCGACTAAAGGTGAATTTCAGCGAGAATATTAATTAGATCTGTAGATGATTAGATGACTAGATGCAAGAATTTTGATGTATAGAAAAAAGTTAAGGAATTTTGACATTTGACGATTTTTGACATATATGCATGAATTTTGACATTTTCACTAGATGATTAGTTAGATGTGAACAAAAAAAGTGAAGGAATTTTTACATTTTGATCCAATATATGAATAGAAAAAAGTTGATGAATTTTGACATTTGATCCAATGTATAGCAACTAGTATTTGCAAAAGTTGCATATTTTAATGTTTTCCATTTTGTGTTTTCCATATTTTCATTTTTTTGGGTTATATGTATGATACTATTCGAGATGTATTAGTGATACTATTCGATGATGTACGAACGCAAGAGATGATTTAGCTTTGCTTATTGAATGCATGCTAATTTGAATACTAATTTGTTTTATGATTTAGTTTTGCTTATAGAATGCACGTCTATTTCAACTATGAACATAGGAAATGTCTTCTGCTACAATGTAGGACATATCGAGTGCTTGTGATTTGCTAGTCATTCCGGCAAAACATTGCTGGATATATGGAACGGGTTGACCCTTATGTCTGTTTAGGATCTTTGTGTGTCTTTCAATGAGGGAGAGTGTCCACCATATATATATATATATATATATATATATATATATGAGAGAGAGGAAGAATCCCGACTGTTATCGTGGGGGTCGCTTCTCCTTCGTTCTCGTGTGCTAGACATTTTGGTGTAATGCACTCGGGGACGAATGAAGGAGCCACCATCACCGACGGTCGCAATATCATAAGGAGTGCCCACCATATACGTGAGATGAGAGTTTAGGAAGGAAAGACTCGACAGACCTAAAGTCAACATGTTGCATATTGAGTAATAGTGATCTGTGTGTTGATCAGTTTTCTCGTAGTTTCCTTCGATCGATTTTAAATGTTTCAACTATGAACATAGGAAATGTCTGACGACGAAAGGGAATTCGTTATGTGCGAATACTGCGAAGACGAGCGCGGCCTGTATGACAAGCCTTTCCTAGTTGATGGTAGGCGCTTCAACATCATGCCGAATGAGACCTTCGAAGTGGATACAGTAAGTCACAATGACAAGTCTATTTTCGTAATTAAGCATGAATTCTCCTTCATTTGCTTCAACTTATAATTTTAATTTTTTACTATTCTACTAACGTATCCCCTGCCATGCAAGAATTTATGTCTTCGATAAGATTGGTTTCAATACTAAAAAAAGTATGGAGGTAAAGAGAGTTCACTTGAGGACCGAGCATGGTTATACTTTTGCCGTAAAATTGTATAATGCATACACCTACTCCTATTTTGAATGCAAAAGTTGGAGAGCACTATTCCAGGCTTATGCATTTGAGCCTAATATGCTTATCACCTTTGATATTCGTTCGGAAGATGAAACTGAAGGTAATATCAACATCTGGGTCGATGTGCAGACACCTCCAGTTCTACCATTATGTGAGTTTCTCAACCATATTTATTAAGTAATTTATATTGTTTATTTAAAAATAGTTGACAACTTATTTCCATTGACAGCTTCTTTTCATTCTTCAAAAAATGTACGGAAGATGGTAGACAGAACCTACTACTACAATGATGAAGCAGAATTAACTTATAAGGAGAAAGTTCATCTTACCACATTTCTTAATCATCTTGAGAATTACAATAGCTATTATCAAACTCCTCCACATTATGGTAAATACGTGCCACTAGTGCATGTGGTGAACTACGGTAACATCCATGGAGATTGCATGGTAAGATTTTCTACTATTACAACATCTGTGCATCTTTTGCATAAATTCTTCTAAAACTAAACTACATTGCTAACTACAAAGTTATTACTATGTTTTTCAATAGAAAATCCCGAAGGATTGTGTGCCTTCTCTGATGTTTTCGAGAGGTCGCGTTGATGTTATGAGCTTACGGCCAACATGGCCAGGTCAGCCTACACATCACTCTTGTCCATACCGGATTTCTAAAACCGATGAAGACATGACAATCAAAGATTGGAAAAAATGTATGGTCAATCGTACAAAGCTACTTGGAAGCAACATTGTGCGTAGGCCAAGAATTGGAGACATGATGATCTCCATTCTCCATAATGGAGAGTCAGGGCCTATCTTGTTTTATGATATTGTACCTAAGAGAGGGTAGAGTAGGTCCTATGAGAGAGGAGTAGGTCCGAGGTACAATGTGTTATCATGTGATACAATGTGTTAGAGTTGTTGATGATGAGGAGGAGGAGTTGTGATTATGACTAGTGACCAACTTGTTATATGATGTCTCATTGACGAAAATGATGATTAAATAGTGTTGGTGGTAATGAATATGATGATTATTAACTATAGTGTTGTTGGTCATGATATGATGCAAGAGATTTTATATTAATATGATGATGATGTTGATCATGATTATCATGATGATTTGTTATATCATTGGGGAAAGGAAAGCATATTAGATTCATGTGGATGGATCAAAAGTGACCAAAAGTTGAATTAGTATGATTATCGTCCTACTAATTCAAGTTTTGATCACTTTTTATTCATTTGGATGAATAAAATCCATGTTTCTTCCTCACAATGATATAATAATTCATCATGAACATAATGATATAACAACCTCTTAATTGGTGTTGTATCAAAATTTGTATAATGACGTATAACCATAATTAATTCATAAACCCCTAAAGAATTAAAAGGAAAAAATAAAACAAAACTAAAAAACTAAATATTTTTAGTACCGGTTGGTGTTACCAACCGGGACTAAAGCCCACGGCGCCGTCGGATGCCACGTGGAGGGCCTTTGGTGCCGCGTCGTGTTGAACCGGCACTAAAGGGGGGTAGGCTTTAGTCCCCACCCTTTAGTGTCGGTTTAAGAACCGGCACTAAATGCCATTACGACCCGCGACTATAGGCATGTTCTGCACTAGTGCAAAGGGTTTTATTGTTGGAAATATGCCCTAGAGGCAATAATTAATTAGTTCCTATCATATTTCATTGTTCATGATAATCGTTTATTATCCATGCTATAATTGTGTTGATCGGAAACTCAGATACATGTGTGGATACATAGACAACACCATGTCCCTAGTATGCCTCTAGTAGACTAGCTCATTGATCAAAAATGGTTAAGGTTTCCTAGCCATGGACATGAGATGTCATTTGATAACGGTATCACATCATTAGGAGAATGATGTGATGGACAAGACCCAAACTACAAACGTAGCATATGATTGTGTCAGTTTATTGCTACTGTTTTCTGCATGTCAAGTATATGTTCCTATGACCATGAGATCATGCAACTCATAGACATCGAAGGAGTGCCTTTTGTGTATCAAATGTCGCAACATAACTGGGTGGGTATAAAGGTGCTCTACAGGTATCTTTGAAGGTGTCTGTTGAGTTGGCATGGATCAAGACTGGGATTTGTTACTCCGTGTGACGTAGAGGTATCTCAGGGCCCACACGGTAATACAACATCACAATAAGCCTTGCAAGCAATGTGACTAAGTGTTAGTCACGGATCTTGTATTACGGAACGAGTAAAGAGACTTGTCGGTAACGAGGTTGAACTAGGTATGGAGATACCGACGATCGAATCGCGGGCAAGTAACATACCGAAGAACAAAGGGAACATCATACGGGATTAACTGAATCCTTGACATAGAGGTTCGACTGATAAAGATCTTCATATAATATGTAGGAACCAATATGGGCATCCAGGTCCCACTATTGGTTATTGACCGTAGAGGTGTCTCGGTCAGGTCTACATAGTTCTCGAACCCGCAGGGTCTGCACACTTAAGGTTTGGTGACGTTTCGGTAGTATAGAGTTATAAATGGTGGTGACCCAAGGTTGTTCGGAGTCCCGGATGAGATCCTGGATGTCACGAGGAGCTCCGGAATGGTTTGGAGGTAAAGATTCATATATAGGAAGTCCTATTTTGGTCGCCGAAAAAGTTTCGGGCTCATCGGTAGTGTACCGGAAGTGCCGGTAGTGTACCGGGAAACCATCAGGAGGGGTATTTCGACCCAAGAGGCTACATGGGCTGTGGGAGAGTAAATACTAGCCCTTAGTGGGCTGGTGGAAATCCCACACAAGGCCCATGAGGATGGGAAGAAAAACCCAAAGAGAGAAAGGTGGAAAAAGGCAAAAAAAAATAGGGTGAATCCTAGTCCTGCTAGGATTGGAGGTGGATTCCACCTCTCCAACTTGATTTGGTGCACCCAATTGCTGGTACTTTGAGGGAAAAGCCTCCTCCTCTCTTCCTCTTATATATACTAGAGGTTTTAGGGTTTTTTGGCACCAGATTTTAGCCGCGTGCTACCCGTTCCTCCAGTGCATAGTTTCTCCTCTAGATCGGATTTCTGCAGTGCTTAGGCGAAGCCCTGCCGGAATAGCTCCACCACCATCGCCGGAGCGCCGTCATGCTGCCAGAGAACTCTTCTACCTCTCCTCTCCCTCTTGCTGGTTCAAGAAGGCGGAGATCGTCATCAAGCTGTACGTGTGCTGAACGCGGAGGTGTCGACCGTTCGGCGCTAGATCAGAAGGACCATGATCAAGATCGCGAGACGGATCGTGATGAGATCACGGGACGGATCGTCATGAGATCGCGGGACGGATCGTCATGAGCTCACGGGACAGATCGTGATCAAGATCGTGAGACGGATCATGATGAGATCGCGGGACGGATCGTGATGAGATCGCGGGACGCTCGGCGATTTGGATCGCGAAGACGTTCGACTACACCAACCGCGTTTCTTAATGCTTCCCGCTTACTGATCTACAAGGGTATGTAGATCCACTCTCCCTCTCATAGATGCTCATCACCATGGATAGATTTGCGTGTGCGTAGGAAAATTTTTGTTTCCCATGCATCGTTCCCCAATAGTGGTATCAGAGCTAGGTCTATGTGTAGATGAGATCTCGAGTAGAACACAAAAGGTTTGTGGGCGTTGATGCTTAGATTGCTTCCTCCCTTGGTCAGATTTTGGTTCAGCGATATATTGAGATGAAGCGGCCCGGACCAACATTACTCGTACGCTTACGAGAGACCGCTTCCCTCGACCGCAACTTGTTGCATAGATGGCTTGCGGGTGCCAGTTTCTCTCACTTTAGTTGGATCGGATTCGACAAAGGCGGTCCTTGAGAAGGTTGAAAAGCAACTAGTGTATCACCGTTGTGGTTTTTGCATAGATGAGAATTGTTCTGGCTAGATACCCGTAGTAGCCACGTAAAACATGCAACAACAATTAGAGAACGTCTAACTTGTTTTTGCAGGGTATGTTGTGATGTGATATGGCCAATTACATGATGAGATATATGTGATGTATGAGATTATCATGTGATGTATAGATTATCACGACATGCATGTCGATGAGTACGGCAACCGGCGGGAGCCATAGGGTTGTCTTTAATTATTGTATGACCTGCGTGTCAATCATTAAGCGCTATGTAATGCTTTACTTTACCGCTAAACGGTAGCAATAGTAGTAGAAGCATGATGGGCGCGACAACCCCGTCGGCGACACGTTGATGGAGATCTAGATGAGGGAGATCATGGTGTCATGCCGGTGACGATAGAGATCATGCCGGTGATTTCAAGATGGAGATCAAAAGCACAAGTTCATGGCCATATCATGTCACTTATGATTTGCATGTGATGTTAATCCTTTTATGCACCTTGTTTTGCTTAGGACGATGGTAGCATTATAAGGTGATCCCTCACTTAATTTCAAGATAAATTGTGTTCTCCCCGAGTGTGCACCGTTGCGAAAGTTCGTCGTGTTGAGACACCACGTGATGATCGGGTGTGATAGACTCTACGTTCACATACAACGGGTGCAAGCCAGTGTTGCACATGTAGAACACTCGGGTTAAACTTGACGAGCCTAGCATGTACAGACATGGCCTCGGAACACAAGAGACAGAAAGGTCGAACATGAGTCATATAGTAGATATAATCAACATGATGATGTTCACCATTGTAGCCACCTCAACTCACGTGATGATCGGACTTGAGTTGGTGAATTTGGATCATGTATCACTCGAATGACTGGAGGGATGTCAATTTGAGTGGGAGTTCTTAAGTAATATGATTAATTGAACTAATTATCATGAACAAAGTCATTAGTGTCTTTGCAAATTATGTTGTAGATTACTAGCTCACGCTGTAGCTCCCTTGAATTTTTATATGTTCCTAGAGAAATAGAGTTGAAAGATGATGGTAGCAATATTGCGGACTGGGTCCGTGGTCTGAGGATTGTCCTCATTGCTGCACAGAAGGCTTATGTCCTTAATGCACCGCTCGGTGTGCCAACCCCTCTAGCGTCGTCTATAGATGTTGTGAACATCTCACAAACACGTTTTGATGACTACTTGATAGTTTAGTGCGTCATGCATTACAGCTTAGAATTGAGGCTCCAAAAACGTTTTGAACGTCTCGAAACATATGAGATGTTCTAAGAGCTGAAATTAGGATCTCATGCTCGTGCCCATGTTGCGAGATAAGAGATCTCCAACAAGATTCTTTGCCTGCAAGATGAAAGAGAATAGCTCAATCATTGAGCGTGTGCTCAGATTGTCTGGGTGCTACAATCGCTTGAATCGAGTGGGAGTTGATCTTCCTGATAAGATAATGATTGATATAGTTCTCCAAGTCACTGTCACTAAGTTACTAGAACTTGGTGATGAACTATAAAATGCCAGGGATAGAAATAATGATCCCTGAGCTATTCGCGATTTTTGACACCGCGAAGGTAGAAATCAAGAAGGAGCATCAAGTGTTGAAGGTTAGTAAAACCACTAGTTTCGAAAAGGGCAAGGGCAAGGAGGGAAACTTCATGGATGGCAAGTCAGTTGTTGCTCCAGTGAAGCAACCTAAAGTTGAACCTAAACCCGAGACTAAGTGCTTCTATTATGAGGTGAGCGTTCACTGAAGCGAAACAACCCTAGATACTTGGTAGATAAGAAGGCTGGCAACGTCGACAGAAGTATATTTGATATACGTGTTATTGATGTGTACCTTGCTAGTACTCCTAGTAGCACCTGGGTATTGGATATTGGTTCGGTTGCTAAATGTTAGTAACTCTAAGTAAAAGCTACGGAATAAACGGAAACTAGCTAAGTGTGAGGTGACGATGTTTGTTGGAAATGTTTCCAAGGTTGATGTGATCAACATCGCACGCTCTCTATACCTTCGGGATTAGTGACAAACCTAAATGTTGTTGGTGTTTGCGTTAAGCATGAACATGATTAGATCGTGTTTATTGCAACACGATTATTCATTTAAGTTAGAGAATAGTGGTTATTCCATTTACATGAATAATACCTTCAATGGTCATGCACCCACTGAGAATGGTTTGTTGAAACTTGATCGTAGTAATGCATATGTTCATAACATTGATGTCAAAAGATACAAAGTTAATAATGATAGTACCACATACTTGTGGCACTGCCGCTAAATGCCATATTGGTATAAAACGCATGAAGAAACTCCATGTCGATGGATCTTTGGACTCATTCGATTTTGAATCGGTTGAGACATGCGAACCATGCCTTTTGGGCAAGATGACTAAGGACCCCATTTTCCGGATTGAGGGAGCGGGCAAGTCGTTCATTGGAAATGATACATGTTGATGTATGCAATCCAATGAGTCTTGTAGCATGCGGTGGATATCGTTATTTTCTTACCTTCACTGATGATTTGAGTAGATATAGTGGATATTTACTTAATGAAACACAAGTCTGAATCATTTGAAAGGTTCAAGAAAATTCAGAGTGAAGTTTTAAGATCATCGTGACAAAAAGATAAAAATGTCTGCGATATGATCGTGGAGGTGAACATCTGAGTTGCGAGTTTGGCATGCAACTTTAGACAATGTGAAAGTTGTTTCACAACTAACGCCACCTGGAACACCATAGTGTGATGGTGTGTCCGAACGTCATAGTCATGCTATATTGGATATGGTGCGTGCTATGATATCTCTTATCGTTTTACTACTATAATTTTGGGGTTATGCATTAGAGACAACTACATTCACTTTAAATAGGGCACTATCTAAATCCGTTGAGATGACACCGTGTGAATTATGGTTTGATAGAAACCTAAGCTGTCATTTCTTAATGTTTGGGGCTGCGACGCTTGTGTGGAAAATGTTTTCACCTAATGAGGTCAAACCCAAAGCGGACAAATGCATCTTCATACAATACCCTAAGAACAGTTGGGTATACCTTCTATCTCAGATCCAAGTGCAAAGTGTTTGTTGCTAAAAATGGGTCCTTTCTCGAGAAAGAGTTTCTCTCAAAAGAATTGAGTGGGAGAAAGATAGAACTTGATGAGGTTGTTAAACCTTTATTCAACCAGAGAGTAGCGCAGCACAGGAAGATGTTTCTGTGAAGCCTACGTTAGTTGAAGAGGAAGTTAATGATGATGATCATGAAGCTTCAGGATCAAGTTACTATCGAACTTCGTAGGTCGACAAGGATGTGTACTGCTCCTGAGCGGTACGACAACCCTGTCTTGGAGGTCATATTGTTGGACAACGATGAACCTACGAGCTATGGAGAAGCGATGATGGGCCCGGATTCCGACAAATGGTTAGAGGCCATGAAATCCGAGAAAAGGATCCATGTATGAAACCCAACTATAGACTTTGGTATACTTGCTCGTTGGACGGCAGGTCGTGGAGTACAAATGGATCTTTAAAATGAAGACAAACGCTGATGGTAAATGACACCATTTGTAAAGCTCGACTTGTTGCAAAGAAGTTTGTGACAAGTTCAAGGAGTTGATTGCGATGAGACTTTCTCACTCGTAGCGATGATAAAGTCTGTTGGAATTATGTTAGCAGTTGCTGCATTTTTCAATTATGAAATCTAGCAGATGGATGTCAAAACATCGTTTCCTTAATGGTTTAATTGAGGAAAGGTTGTATGTGATACAACTAGAAAGTTTTGTCAGTCCTAAGGATGCTAAAAGGTGAGCAAGCTTCAGTGATCTTTCTATGGACTGAAGCAAGCATCTCGGAGTTGGAATATACACTTTGATGAGGTGATCAAAGTTTTTGAAATTTATACAAAGCTTACGAGAAACTTGTATTTACAATAAAGTGAGTGGGAGCACTATAGAATTTCTGATAAGTATATGTGGATGACATATTGTTGATCGGAAATAATGTAGAATTTCTGGAAAGCATAAACGGTTGTTTGAAAAGTATTTTTCAAAGGAAGACCTGGATAAAGCTACCTAATTGTTAAGCATCAAGATCTATATAGATAGATCAAGATGCTTGATGAGACTTTTAATGAGTACATACCTTGACAAGATTTTGAAAGAGTTCAAAATGGATCAGTCAGCGAAAGAGTTCTCACCTGATATGTAAGGTGTTAAGTTGAGTGAGACTCAAAGCTCAACCATAGCAGAAGAAAGAGAAAGGACGAACGTCGTCCCCTATGCCTTAGCCATAGGCTCTATAAAGTATGCCATGCTGTGTACCGCACCTGTGTGTGCCTTACCATGAGTCCGTCAAGGGGTACAAGAGAGACCCAGGAGTGGATCACTGGACATCGGTCAAGATTATCCTTAGTAACTCAAAGACTAAGGAGATGTTTCTCGATTATGGAGGTGATAAAGAGTTCGTCGTAAAGAGTTATGTCGATGCAAGCTTTAACACCAATCTGGATGACTCGTAGTAACAATCTGGATATGTATAGTGGAGCAGCCATTTGGAATAGTACCAAGTGGAGTGTGGTAGCAGTGTTTATGGTTTGACATGGAGATTCGCAAAGTACACATGGATCTGAATGTCGCAGACCCGTTGACTATAAGACCTCTCTCACATGCAAAGCATGATCGAGCCCCAGAACTTATTGGGTGTTAGCTTCATAACAATGCGAATCACATAGTGATGTGAACTAGATTATTGACTCTAGTGCAAGTGGGAGACTGTTGGAAATATGCCCTAGAGGCAATAATAAATTAGTTATTATCATATTTCCTTGTTCATGATAATCGTTTATTATCCATGCTATACTTGTGTTGATCGGAAACTCAGATACATGTGTGGATACATAGACAACACCATGTCCCTAGTATGCCTCTAGTAGACTAGCTCATTGATCAAAAAATGGTTAAGGTTTCCTAGCCATGGACATGAGATGCCATTTGATAATAGGATCACATCATTAGGAGAATGATGTGATGGACAAGATCCAAACTACAAACATAGCATATGATCGTGTTAGTTTATTGCTATTGTTTTCTGCATATCAAGTATATGTTCCTATGACCATGAGATCATGCACCTCACAGACATCAAAGGAGTGCCTTGTGTGTATCAAACGTCACAACGTAACTGGGTGGCTATAAAGGTTCTCTACAGGTATCTCCGAGGGTGTCTATTGAGTTGCATGGATCAAGACTGGGATTTGTTACTCCATGTGACGGAGAGGTATTTCAGGGCCCACTCGGTAATACAACATCACAATAAGCCTTGCAAGCAATGTGACTAAGTGTTAGTCATGGGTTCTTCTATTACGGAACAAGTAAATAGACTTGCCGGTAACGAGGTTGAACTAGGTATGGAGATACCGACGATCGAATCTCGGGCAAGTAACATACCGAAGAACAAAGGGAACATCATACGGGATTAACTGAATCCTTGACATAGAGGTTCGATCGCTAAAAAACTGCGTAGAATATGTAGGAACCAATATGGGCATCTAGGTCCCGCTATTGGTTATTGACCGTAGAGGTGTCTCGGTCATGTCTACGTAGTTCTCGAACCGGCAGGGTCTGCACACTTAAGGTTTGGTGACGTTTTGGTAGTATAGAGTTATGTATGGTGGTGAGCCAAGGTTTTTCGGAGTCCCGGATGAGATCCCAGACGTCACGAGGAGCTCCGGAATGGTCTGGAGGTAAAGATTCATATAAAGGAAGTCCTATGTTGGTCGCCGGAAAAGTTTCGGGCTCATCGCTAGTGTACCGGGAGTGCCGGTAGTGTACCAGGAGACCATCAGGAGGGGTATTTCGACCCAAGAGGTTACATGGGCTGTGGGAGAGTAAATACCACCCCTTAGTGGGCTGGGGGAAATCCCACACAAGGCCCATGAGGCTGGGAAGAAAAGCCCAAAGAGAGAAAGGTGGAAAAAGGCAAAAAATAAGGTGAATCCTAATCTTACTAGGATTGGAGGTGGATTCCACCTCTCCAACTTGATTTGGTGGACCCAATTGCTGGTACTTTGAGGGACAAGCCTCCTCCTCTATTCCTCTTATATATACTAGAGGTTTTAGGGTTTTTTGGCACCAGATTTTAGCCACGTGCTACCCGTTCCTCCAGTGCATAGTTTCTCCTCTAGATCGGATTTCTGTAGTGCTTAGGTGAAGCCCTGCCGGAATAGCTCCACCACCATCACCAGAGCGCCGTCACGCTGCCAGAGAACTCTTCTAACTCTCTGCTCCCTCTTGGTGGATCAAGAAGGTGGAGATCGTCATCATGCTGTACGTGTGCTAAACGCGGAGGTGTCGTCCGTTCGACGCTAGATCGGAAGGACCATGATCAAGATCACGAGACGGATCATGATGAGATCGCGGGATGGATCGTGATGACATCGTGGGACGGATCATGATGAGTTCACAGGACAGATCATGATCAAGATCGTGAGACGGATCGTGATGAGATCGCGGGACGGATCGTGCTGAGATCGCGGGACGCTCGGCGATTTGGATCGCGAAGACGTTCGACTACACCAACCGCGTTTCTTAACGCTTCCCGCTTAGCAATCTATAAGGGTATGTAGATCCACTCTCCCTCTCGTAGATGCTCATCACCATGGATAGATTTGCGTGTGCGTAGGAAATTTTTGGTTTCCCATGCATCGTTTCCCCAACATTGATGCCCTTTGAGACTTTTGTACAGGCCTGTCACATACAATTTCTTCAACCCTGCATTTTCATGAGTTATAGCTGTGGTATCCTCAGATGAGGAATTTGTGACCACAGGGACAGTTGAAGAATTTGCAGCAATAGAAGCATTTGAACATTCAGGTGAAGAATTAGCAGTTTCATATTTGATGCATTTCAAACAAGGTGGAACAAATTCTTCCTGAGCGGTACTAATCTGTTGAGCCAGTAAGGAATCATTTTCCCTTTGGAGATCCTCATGAGACACTCTTAGTTTTTCAAGATCTTGCTTTCTTTGAAGAAATTCATAAGAAAGCTTCTCATGATCGACTAAGAGAGCATTATGATGACTCTGAAACTTATCATACTTTAATTGAAGACTTTTGAGATCATCAGTCAGAGTTTGAGTTCGATCCACTTCCTCATTCAACGGATCATCGCTTTTGTCTAACATATTCTGAAGCTTTTCAAGTGCACTTTGTTGCTTAGTGGAAATATTAGCAAGTTTGGAATAGCTAGGTTTCACATATTCATCAGATTCACCTTCACTTGATTCATAGGAGGAGTGATGCTTGTGTACCTTGGAACCTTTTGCCATAAGACATAGTGAAGAAGATGAACCAGGATCTGCTTCCTGGGTTTTGAGCAATTTCTTGAGTTCAGTGAACATGGGGTCTTGACGAGTGCGATAACCTTCATTGATGTCCATGATCCTATCCCAGATGAGCTTTGCATTTTGAAGATAGATGCCCTTGAGCATGATGCTTGATAGGCTTGAGCAGATGATGTTCCTCGCCTGAGCATCATGTTAAGTGTACTTACGAATTTCCTTGGCATTTGCCATCTTGCAGAGTTCAGTCAGTCCAAGGTTAGTAATAGTCCATAGCTCATTGTTCATTGATATGAGATACTTCTTCATTATAACTTTCCACCTAGGATATTCAATGTCATCAAGATTGAGACATTCTGTGAATGACTTGACGCCTTTCGTCATGAAGTAGTAAGTGGGAGCATATTCATCATTGCTGACATCAGAGTCGTTGGAGTAGTCATTTTCTACATCGTTGAAGATGGACTTGCTGACGAAAGCACTAGTGAGAGCAAGACTAGCAACATCGGATTCTAACTCCACCTCAGATTCTTTCCCTTCTTCATAATCTTCAGATTCTTCTTCAAAGTCCATTTCCTTCCAATGAAAGCCCGAGCCTTTCTGGAACCTTTCTTCTTGTGCGATGAGGACTTCGAAGACAAGGACTTTGTAGATGAGGACTTTGAAGATTTCTTCTTTTTCTTCAAGTCATCAGAATTGTTGTCCTTATACTTCTTTTCGATTCTTTTTCCCACAAAGGATAGTCAGAGATAAAGTGACCAGATTTCTTGCATTTGTGACAAGTTCTCTTCTTGTAGTCGCTTGAGGAATCTGATTTCTTCAAGCCACTTTTTGATGACTTTCCAAATCGGCCTCTCCTTGAGAACTTTTGGAATTTCCTCACGAGCATTGCAGCTCCTGCCTCAGTTCTTCAAGATCACCAAGGCTACTATTAGAATCTTTGCCTTCGAATGAGGAAATTGCTTTTGCCTTCAGAGCACGAGATCTTCCATATATCTTGGCTCGTAGAGGTCTCTTTTCTTAGCTTGTTGGAATTCAAGAGTGTTGAGTCTCTCAAGTATATCAGCAGGATCAAGTGACTTATAGTCTCCATGCTCTTGAATCATCAAAGCCAGTGTATCGAATGAGGAATCAAGAGATCTCAGCAGTTTCTTCACCACCTCGTCGTCGGTGATCTCAGTGGCACCAAGTGCTTGAAGCTCGTTGGAGATATCAGTGAGACGATCAAAAGTTTGCTGAACCTTCTCATTGTCGAGTCTTTTGAAGCAGTTGAAGAGATTGCCAAGAACATCAACACGGGAGTCACGTTGAGAGGAAACACCTTTGTTGACTTTGGACAGCCTATCCTAGATAAGCTTAGTAAAAAACTCCAAAGCACTCACTCTGCCATACTGACCTTTGCTCAGATGGCCATAGATGATATTCTTTGCTTGAGAATCGAGTCCCTTGAATCTCTTCACATCAACAGCAGTGACAGTGGGAGTAACAGAGGGAACATCATTTTCCACAATGTACCAGAGATCGTTGTCAATTGCCTCAAGATGCATGCACATCTTGTTCTTCCATTAGGGATAGTCCGACCATCGAAGGTAGGATAGCCTGCGAAAACCTTGATCATACCTACAGTCGACATAACTAGAACTCTAGGTGGTTAAACCAAAATCACACAGAACAAGGGAGTACCTTGCTCTGCTACCAATTGAAAGTGCATTATATCAACTAGAGGGGGTGAATAGGAGATTTTTACAAATTCATCACTGAGGAATTTCAACTTGACGAATTTGAAATGTGATGAATAACTAGCAACAGAGTAAGTACTCAAGTGCATGAGAAACGTAGCAGTAGCATAGTCATCATGATGATATAAAGCATGCACACATTACAGGTAGCATGATACAGGATAAGCAGGTGAGGAACAAAGTAACTTGAAGAATTTGAAGTGAGGAAATTGAGAAAGTCTTCAGTCAAATTGTTCAAACAATAATGATCAATTTCATCAACAGGTATATGAGGAAGTTAAAAGGGTTGAGGAAATAGAACCAGGTAGCTCGATGAAGACAATGGTTTGATGACCCAGTTACAACTACTGTGACAGTTGTAGGTATGGTTTGGAGCGGCCTGGTATTTAAACCAGAAGACACACAGTCCTTACAGTATTCTCCTTGAGCTAAGGTCACACAGTCCTCACCCAACACTCGTGGTAAAAAGGGTAGACTTCCAAAACCCTCACAAACTGGTCACCTGGCGATCCACAATTGACTGTTGGATGCTCTAGACCAAGGTCACTCAGTGATCCCCAAATTTACTACAGGATCCACTAGACCATGATGCCTAATCGTGTCGAAGATATGCGGTCTTCAAAGGTAACAAGCGTCGCTTCCACACAGGAACAATCTCTTTAGTGATGTTCGATCACTTTGGGTTTGGTGGTTTGGATTTGGGTTTTTCCTCAGTGATGATTTTATCTCAAAGTCCTCGGAGGATGGGTTGCTCTCAAATGTCAAGTGTTAGTTCTCTCTCGGAGCAGCCAACCAACTAGTGCTTTTGGGGGGTGGCTATTTATAGCCAGGGTGCAACCTGACATGATAAGACATAAATGCCCCCAATGATATGACCCCCTCGTGCAAACCCCCCTCCCCCTCATCCAAACCCCCCTCCCCATCGTTTTCCTTTTCCTGAGTGGTAGCTAGGGTTCCTAGCTGCTGCCCGCGCCACCGGCGGCCCTCCCCCGCGCCTCCCTCTTCCGCCTCCCTCCCACCTCCTCCCTCTGCCAGTTCCCGCTAGTACTCCCTGCCACCTCCTCCCTCTGCCAGCGACTGGACTAGCAAGGGCCCCGGCGCTTGGCCTGGCATCGGTGTCGCCGTCCTGCCGCCGGCGACGCCACCCGGAGCCCCGTCGTGACCCCCTCCCCCCTTTGTTCTGAAGGTTGTTGTCCCCTCCTCCCTCTCCCCTATCCCCTCCCCCACCTCCTCTACAAGTAGGAACAAGATGTTTTTTGCTCACAGGTTGATGTATAAGTACAAACTGGATTTTTGCTCATATATTGATGGGTGGTGGAAGCATTTTTTATAGTTCTTGTACATTGGATGATTGCGTGTTGCATATTGCTATGTAATTCCTTGGTAGAACATATATATTGATCTATTTCTATGTCATTATTTTGCTTGATTGAAGAATGTCTGAAAAAGCGGTGTGGGATGATGAAAATTTGAAGAAACTCATAGGCATATTAAAGAGGAGGTTGAAAATGGGAATAGGCCAACGGGCTATTTAACTAAGAAGGGTGGGAAGAATGTCATGGAAAATGGGAAGCAAAAACGGGAAAGAAGTATCCCAAGGATAAATTCAAGAATAAATGGGATGCAATAAAAAGTGATTATGTTTTCTTTATGGAGTTGAAAAATGAAGCACCCGGGCTTGGATGGGATGATGCAAACAGAACCATTGTTTGCTCTCAAGAATGGTGGAATGAACACGTTGCCGTATGTGTAGGAACTTTATTATTTGACATGCTTTTGAATGATTGCATTACCTAATTTGTATATTTCTTTTTCAAAGATGCCAGGAGAGCACAAGAAAGAAATGCAATCATTTGAAGTTCAAAAGGCAGGGACCGAAACATCTAGAAGATTTACACATCATTTTTGACAAAGTACATGTCACATGGGCTAGTGCTTCTTGTGCTGGAGATATATCCTCTAACGAATCAAGTGATGATAATGATGCTATGCTAGAGAAAGCCGATGATAGTGATGAAATTAAGTTAGCATCTTTAAAGAAACCGAAAACAAGCAAGAAGCGCAAGTAACCTTCAATCAAAAATGAGGATAAGGAAGAGAAGAGTCCTTTCTTACGATTGTACAATCAGACATGTAAAAATATAGAAAGTGGAGTTGAGAAGATAACCTCTAGTGTTCAAGCATCATCAGCTCCTCCTCCAACCAACCGTGTCCCTACCATTTCGAAGGTCATGAAGTTGGTGAAATATTGTGGTGTCAAAGAAAAAACTGCTCTCATGCACACGACCCTCACTCTTATAGTGAAGCCTGAGTTTAGGGAAATTTTCATTGTTCTTGAAACAAATGAAGGGAGGTTCGATTTTCTAGAGAGGGAGCATGAGAAGGAGATGTTGAAGCACGTGTTGTAGAACCTTTTTTTCTTATGTTGTGAATCTTATTTGCTTCCATTCTAGAACCTTATTTGCTTATGTTGTGAAACTTATTTGCTTCTGTTGTGAACCTTATTTTCTTATATCAACCAAATTTTCCTTTTTGTAAACTATACATGTTTTGATTGTTCAAACATGATTATGTTGTGAGAATATTTGCTTCTGTTGTTGAGCTGCATTTATGTTGTAATAAATATTATTGATGATGAATGTGTTAACATTATTATATTCTTGTGTAGATGGATGGAAGGATGGAAGGAGTGGCCAGAAAGGGACAAGAGGGAATGAAACTTCTTGTTGAACTTGCAAATCAGGTTGCTATCATAGGAAACCTAGGTAACCTCTATGTTCAGTGGTACTTGAAGAAAACATACAGAGATGCTAAGCAAACTGGACTAGAATGGGTCATGGAGTGTTATGATCGGCCCAGATATTTCTATAAAATGTTACGGATGAGTCCGGAAGTTTTCATGGCACTCCATGATTTGCTTATTTCTTCATATGGTTTGACATCAACTAGTAATGTTTCATCAATCGAGTCACTGGCAATGTTCATATGGATAGTTGGAGGCCCTCAAGCATTTGCTCAAGCAGAAAATTGTTTTGTACGATCGCTTTGGACAGTTCATACAAAGTTTAAGGAAGTTTTGTTATGTTTGCGCAAGCTAGCGAAAGATAACATCAAACCGAGAGATCCTACATTTTAGTATGAGCATGAAAAGATTAGAGAAGACACTTTTGGCCTCATCTCAGAATGTGCTTGCGATATGCGACTTTGACATGAGGTTTACCTTTGTGGTTGCGGGTTGGCCGGGTTCTGCACATGACTCAAGGATCTTGAATCATGCATTAGCACACTTCTTTTCATTTCCTATACCTCCCAAAGGTATAACATAACAACACATGTCATCATTCATTATATTCTTATGTGAGATGCTCACTTGGTGATTTGATGTTTATTTTCAGGGAAATACTATATTGTGGACTCTGGGTATGCAAACCGGACAGGATATCTTGCTCCTTTTAAGGGAAGTACGTACCATCTACCAGAATTCGTCTTCGGCTTCACCGTCCACCTCAAGGGAAGTATGAGTTATTCAACCTTTCACATTCGTCCATTCGCAATGTCGTTGAGCGTGCTTTTTGGGTGCTCAAGAAGAAATGGTGCATATTGAAAGGAATCCCTAGTTTCTCACCTCGCACGCAAAAGCATATCATCATTGCTTGCATGGCATTGCACAACTTCATTCGTGATAGCAAATGAGTGACAATTTTTTTGATAAATGTACCTCCAGTCATACGCAAGCGGATCCCAATGAAGAGGAGGAGAACGAAGATACGATGGATACTATTCGTAGTAGGATAGCCGATGCTTATCTTGCGATAGCAACCTAGGTTAGCTATCTTGTTGGAGCTCATCATCATGTGAACCATATGTATATTCTATGGTGCATATGCCTTTTGTAAAAATATTATGTGTCAATATCTATTTATATGTAATATGTTGTTCAATTCGTATGTGTTAGATGTGAATCATCTAAATTGTCATAATTTCCTTTGCAAAACGGTCATTCTATTCCCTACCAATGCTTTTGACACTATTTTATGATCAAGTTGCACATAAAAATATTAACTCATTGCCCAGGGTCATTACACACAATTCACACACAAATCTATAGTTTCATAGTTGTTTCAGCCAAATAGCTTTCAGCTTTTCCACAGCTGAAAGCTCATAGCAGCTTTTTCATAGCTCACGGCAGCTCTTACAGAGTAGTCACGCGCAACAGTTTTTAACAGATTGACATGTTTGACAGTATAAATATCTATGATGAAAATACTATATATGGAAACTAATGGCACAACATGCAAATATTCATTTCTGAGCTCGAGTTCAACTGCTCCCTAAATCATTCCCATTCGTCCGCATGAGGATTTGTGCTCGTACTTGTATTTTCTTGTTGTATATGTCGCGTATCGATTCGGAAATGACCGAGTGTTGTCCCGCATTGATTTCGCCGAATTTTTTTTATAAATAGTACTAAATTTATAATAATTATGAAAAATAATATGCAAAAAAACCATTTTTAGTACCCTGTCGGCCTTAACTGGGCAGACAGGAGGGAAATCGGCCCACTCCAGGCCGAAAGTGGGCTGTCGGCCCACTCCAGGCCGAGTCGGCCAGCCGCCGGCCGAGGACCCCACCTGTCGGCCTACTCCCGACCGACCGGTCACGGGATAAGGCTGAGTCGGCCAGCCACCTTCTTCCTCCTTTCTCTCCCCATTTTTCTCTATTTTGGCCGAAATACCCCCCCCCTTGATCTCCCAATCCGTCCATTCATTTCCCGTTTCACTCCGATGAATTGATAGATCATGTATTCCTCCCCCACCCTATGTTTTTTTTTCGAAATGGTGTACCGGTTTGTTCGGGCGGAGGAGAAGATGGTGTGGTGGTGGAGCTTGCAATGGTGAGAAGGTGGAGTGGTGGAGAGGAAGAGGAAGGTGGAGAGGAAGAAGGAGAGCACTCACGCGTCGAAGGTATAAAAATTTTCTGTTGATTTCGTTTTTTTTTTGTTATTTTTGTAATGTACGTACAATTACTTAATGTTATTTTTATTGTAGTTATTTTTAGTATAGTTAGTTTTAGTAGCGTAGTTATTTGTAGTATCGGGTTTATGTGTAGTTAATTTTAGTGTAGTTTTTTTAGTAGCGTAGTTAGTTTTTGTTTGCGTAGTGTAGGATTAGTTAGTTTTTGTGTAGTCATAGTAGTGCCGGGTTTTTTTTGTGTAGCTCATTTTAGTGTAGTTTTTTTAGTTACATTACATTGTTATTTTTATTTTAGTGTCAGTATATTCGCTGCGAATAACGAGGATCTGGAATTGTCTGATCAGGTTAAAATGTCTGAATCCGTAAATCTGACTGTGTATTACGGCCCTGGTACTGTTTGATATAATGAGTTGGGATTGATCTTAGCGACTTTAAAATAGGCGAGTTGACACTTTCAGACCCGAACAGATTGGACATTAGGCAGTTGAAGCACTGGTTGACTATTAGTTTTGGCCTCGATCCTGAAGTTTGTTCCGTCAGTATTCATGCCTTTTGGACCAAATCCTATAAAAATGTCAAGTGGGATTTGATTCCGATAGATAGGAGCCACCATTGGTTGTCTCTATTAAGTCGTTGCAGAGACCGAAGAATCCATCCTTATACCCTAGTCCAACCAGTGGCGAAGGAGGAGAACATCGTGCCGCCAACCGTGGGGTATGATCCAGGCCAGAGTAGTCAAGTGGCTAACGAGATTTATGTATCCGGGTCACAGCCACCGGATGTGAATGATACTCAAGCGGAGAATCAGTCAGATTTTGTTAATGATGGTCAGATTCAATCGGTAGTATTAGCTGCCTCTGGTGTTGCTGATGGGGACGATGAAGGCGAGGAAATGCAGAGGGTGATGGAGGAAGAGGACGAGGATGGTAATGCAGAGCAACTTGATTCTGAAAATTCCGAGGATGAGGAGGAGGTACCAATTCCTGCTGCATGGGAGCAGGACATATCCGCCGGATTTACTGTCAACGATGGCCATGAGACTCCATGGCAATATAATCTGAACCAAGTCCAGATCGGGGCTATGTTTGACAGAAAGAAGAAACTGAAGTATGCGGTGATAAAGTGGGCTATGTCTACCGAGAGGGTTTTCCGGACACATATCTAGTCCAACGAAATATACCATGAAGTGTGCTGAATCAGGTTGTCCTGCGAAGGTGCACACCCACGTGCCAAAGTATCACATCCACTAGGTTGTGACAAATGTTGTACCACATAATTATGTTAGGAAAAACATGTTGGCTCGTCATCCAAACCTTACTTCAACTCTCATAGCGCAACTCATGTATACTGAGATAGTGCAGAAGACAGATATGGAAGCAAAGCACATCCAGACCGTAGTGAAGGTGAGATGGAAGTATGACATTCCATATGGGAAGGCTTGGAGAGCTAAGCAAAAGGCTATGGAGGAGAGGTTTGGGACGTTCTTCAACTCGTATGATAATGTTGTGCGTCTCCTTGACATACTGAAGGAGAGGAATCCGGGCACTTATGTTAACGTTCAGCACACGAGCTTGGAAAGCATACCTGACTTCAAGGTGTTGAAACGAGTATTCTTCTATTTCGGTATGTGCATCGAAGCTTTTAGGCATTGTCCTCCTGTGATGTTTGTGGATGGTACATTCCTGACTGGTCAGTACAAAGGGCAAATCCTGACTGCTATTGGTGTGGACGGGAACAACCAAATCATCCCACTAGCCATGGCATTTGTGGAGGGTGAGAATTTTCCGAGCTGGGTATGGTTCTTCCGTCAAATTAAAATTGTGATCGTGAAGGACAGACCAAATATGTGTCTCATTCATGACAGACATCCCGGTATATTGAAGGTCGTGAAGACACTGAGTAATCCAACTGCTGACGAGCCAACACCTTGGAAGGACTTGCAAAGCCGGTGGTGCATGCGCCATCTTGGTGCTAATTTTTTCTCACAGTTCAAGAACAAACGGTTGATGAACTTGCTGAAATTGAGTTACTGCAATCTAAATCTACTGGGTCCAACGTGGATATTTTCCTTTTCCATCTCCAGCTTCTTCTGCTGCCTGGGCTGCACGAGCCCTTTCTTTCTTTCTCTGCCTCTCAGCTTCACGGGCCTCCTCTCGCTACCGGTAGACCTCCGCCAGTCGAAGTTGGTCTTCTTGGTTTTTCTTCTTCATCTCAGCAAGAAAAGCCCTTTGCTCCACACAGTGCTATTGCCAAGCTCTCTCCTGCTCTGCTTTCTCCTCTATTGCCGCCTTCTCGCGGCGCTCCTCCACGTCCAAACTTGCCCATGCTCGACGACTTCTTTTACGAATCTCAGTCACCACCTAGTCCGGCATTTTCGTGTCTATCCAACGATAGTACTGGCATAGGGGCGAAGGAGACTACAAAAGAAACAAAAATATAACACATCAAATCAACATCAGTATGAACAACGTATTTATTCTGTATGACTGAAACTTATTGGAGGCGTGATGTACGGCGAAAGACCAACGGGTGGATCTTCCTCATAATTAGCGCACATGAAAAACTTCATTCCCAACCAATCTGAAAAATCAGTCACCTCCTTCACCTTGTAGAGATCACCGCACCAACAACGAACTGCTTCAACCCCCTGAGGCAGCTTCGCACTCTTCCATTTGCTAGGCCTAATACTTTGATCCGAAGAAGGCAAACTCATAATGACTACCGCGCTGGGGTTTTCGAGTATTCGTGGTTGATGGAGGAAGGCACATACAATGCCTCCTTTTATAGGCAGATGACAACCGCAATGGCGGGAAATCGGGCGGGAGAGAATGGCGGGAGAGAGAATGGCGGGAGAGAATGGCGGGAGAAAATGGCGGGATAGAATGGCGGGAAGGAAAGTATTGGCAAAGATTGGTGGGACTAATGTGGCGCCACAGTATGACGGCAAATAAAAACAGTAATAGTACGGCTTGCTGAAATTAAGATACATCTTACTGAAATTAAGATACAAACTACTGAAATTAAGATACAACCTACTGAAATTAAGATACAACTTGCTTGAGTTACAAGAATATAAATCTACTGAGTCCAACGTGGATATTTTCCTTCTCCATCTCCAGCTTCTTCTGCTGCTTCGGCTGCACGAGACCTTTCTTTCTTTCTCACTGTGGCAGATAGCTGAAAACAATAGCTAGCTCCCGTTCACACTGTTTGAATGTTATGAGCACCAAATTGTTGACTTCCATAGACGATGCCAACAGAAAATTTCCGAAACCTTCCTTCTTCAAAACCATTCTATCACCCAAACCAATGAAGTAGGAACAAGGAATGCTCACAAATATATCATCATCTTCAGAATCCAAAGTAATTTCAAGAAGTAAAGAACCAGTCCTAGGAATAGCCACAAATTCCAGCAAACTCCTCACAACCATGGTAGGAATAACCTGACAGAAACAAGCAAGTTATATGATCCATCTTATGAACCAGCAAATAACAAATAAATAATAAAAAACAGAAACCAAAGCTTACCATATGTTCGGAAATAACGTTCATGCGATCCATCCTATGAACGAAAGGAGTACACAGTATGTAGTAGTCATCAAAGAGCTGCCATGACATGACATACATTTGATAATAATTCAGAGTGGCACCACGACTATAAAAACAGTTGTCAACAAGTTTCCTCTGAGTTTCACTCAGATCCTCAAGAGCTATAACAAAATGATATCACTAACTGAGATGAACCGCAAAACGTATAAGCTGAATCTAATCTGAAAATCAGTCAAACAAATATCTTACCAACATGGGTTAAAGGAAACAACATAACACCATCCCGGTGGGATTCGACACTAATATAAGTTCCATAGTGCTCAAGCATAAGAGTCATCATGTCACCGTGGCGGAGACCATAATCATTCATGAGTTCCTCCCACGAAGGACCATGGAATTTACTACTCATCCTATCATGTGTAAATATAACATGGTATAAGTTACCCTCAGTGTTGTGCAGAGCAAGATCAATATCTGTGTCACCTCTCCGAATAGCTAAAGCTCTGCATTCTTCAATGTACCGAGCAAGATGTGATCTAACACTGCACGGAACATACTACAACAAGAATGGAAGCAAGGATCATAAACTTATAAACAAAGGCATTCGAATATGCCACAATCAGATAATGAAGACATAGAATCTTACAACACATCTTGCACATCGATGATCCAGCACAACAGTAAATATAGAAGAACCGGAATCAACGGCAGCACAAGGACCACCTGGAGCTCGGCAAAATGGGCAAGTCATTACCTGCAGAAGAACACTGACAAATATGAACTAAATCCACTACCGACTTGAAAGTTCTCTTTCGATTGAGTTGTAAGCAAAAAAAAATTACCGTAGGCCGGTGGAGAACGCCCTGATCTATTGATTAGGTGGGTACGATAAAAGAAAGGGTGTTCCAACGAGGAGATCGGCGAGTCGGTGGAACCACCGGAGAGCAACGGAAGTGATAATGGGAGAGGGGAAGGGTGAGGGTGAAATGACTGATCGAAGGAGGAAGAAAAGAGGGCTGGGGCTTAGCCAGGGGCCAGTCGGCCTATCCCTGGCCGACAGGTGCCTTTCGGCCTACCCCAGGCCGACAGGCTTATCTCCTGGCCACTGATTGGCCGACAGGAGCCTTTCGGCCTACCCCAGGGGAAAAGGTCCCCGGTCGACCTGCTGGTGACCAACAGGGTACCAATATTGAAATTCATCCAAATCACGCATCTGTTTTCAAAATTGCTTCAAAATCCGTACTATTTTTAAAAAAAAATCGATTTCACCGGCAGCTGGGACAGTACGTGCAGACCAGGTGGTTCTCGCACGGCTCGGGCATTTTCCTGTTCCTTCCTGAGCCGGTCTCTGTGACGGCCACCTACCCCGCCCTTCATAACTGCATCCCCAACCGTGCACAACCAACACGGCCCCAAATGACCCAGTACTTTGGCTCGGTAATTAGTGTGTTCAGAGCTGTTGACTGACTCGCCGTGCGAACGGCCGCAAGGCGTCAACCATGTCAGGGTGGCTCCATGTACGTCTAAGCCTATTTCTCCTAATATTAGTAATTTGAGGTGTAATGATGGTAACTATGTTAAGTATGCTTGTTACTGGTTGTCATTGAAATTAATTATGTGTAATGAACAACCATGTCAGGGTGGCTCCATGTACGTCTAAGCCTGTTTCTCCTAATATTAGTAATTTGAGGTGTAATGATGGTAACTATGTTAAGTATGCTTGTTACTGGTTGTCATTGAAATTAATTATGTGTAATGAATTTTGTTGTTATATAAGAACTGTCCCTTATATAATTCTTTGTTGATCAGTTGGATACAAATTCTGCCCTGGCCAACCATTAGGGGGTTGCACATAGACCGTAATACCAAATGCATTATATATTATATTTTTCATTTCAGTTTGTTAACCCAAATATTTTCTTTATTATTTTGCTTCCCTAATGATAGATAAGACATTGATATTTGAAAGGTGCATAAGCTTCGACACCAACAGTCGATGGAAACAACCAGAATCATGCATAGATGTCTCAAAACATTTTCTGCATTTGAAGTAGTATGGGAGCATGTAACCAATTCCTTTAGTAAAAAGATACACTGACTTGGTTGGCATTTAACAAACCGAAGAAGATATGAACCAGGTTTTCAATTTTCTGCAGTGATAAATATCAAGTTGTTCCATTCGAAATGCAAATCTTTGTCTGAAAGGATGGCATGTTGTGAACAATAACCTTTTGTATCTACAACAATAATGTGCTACCTGCACTAACTTTGCAACAGCTGGATAATTTTCTCTGTATCCTTTTTTTTTTTGTCAATGCGAAGCTCCAACGACTACCGCTTCAGCGATGACTGTCGTTTTCTCCATCACTTTCCTAAAAGCCACCATGGACATGCACATGTTATTTACGAAAAAAATGAACAACCAGACCTTGACGGTGAGGGGTGTTAAACAAGTAAATATGTCACATACATTCCCGATGCATCTAGCTCAGAGATATGCGGCATAGGAGATAGATAGGTTGTTAGAGGATTATGTTTATCTCATGTAACCTCTTATCTCTATCTCCTTTCTTGATCTTCAAGGTTGTAATCTCAACAACATGTATGCGCTATCTTGGAAGGTGCGCCTCATCTATTTAACACGAACCCGTCGGCCTCGGTAAGGTAAGACGTTCCGCTAGTTCACACATGGTAATCAGAGCCCCATCTCTTCCCATCTATTGAGATCCCATCTACCCCGAGCCTAGCCATGTCTTCCTCCTCCGGCGGCTTCCAACCTACCCTCAATGGTCAGGTCACCAAGAAGCTAACACGCACGAACTACGTGTTGTGGCGCACGCAGGTCACTCCCCATCTGCGTGGCGTCGGTGTCTTCGGCTACGTCGACGACACCATGCCGGAGCCGGCTAGGCTTCTTGTCACCAAGGATAAGGATGGCAAAGAAAGCTCTGCGCCCAACACTCTCCACCCAATCTGGGTCCGGGAGGATCAGCAGGCATTGGTCTATTTGCTCAGCACTCTCTCCAAGGAGGTGCTCGTCATGGTGACCACGGTCACCACGGTGCACGCACTCTAGACTACGCTGGAGGGTATGTTCTCGTCATAGTCCATGAGCCGCGTGAACAACATCCGGACCGCGCTCATCAACGCGCAGAAGGGCAACCAGACGATTTCCGCCTACTTCGCCTCCCTCCGTGGCCTTGCCGACGAGCTTGTAGTCGCAGGGAAGGCCATTCAGGACGACGAGCTCATCTCCTACATCATCCACTGGCTGGAGGTCAACTACCAGCCCCTCGTCTTTGCCCTCAACGCACGCGTCACGCCGGTCTCCCTCGACAAACTCTACGCCATGCTGAGCAACTTCGATCAGTGTATAGCCTAGTTCAACAACTCGGGCGGCGGTTTTTGCTCCTCTGCCAACGCCGCAGTACGTGGCCGTGGTGGTGGCTCCCGCGCCCGTGGCTCTTCCCGCAACAAGGGGAGGTCTGGAGGACACGGTGGTGGCGGCAACAGCGGCAGTGGCAGCTCCAATGAACGATCTGGCACGTCCATAGGTCGTCGTGGTGGCGGCTCCAACCGGTCCCGTGCAGAGATACCACGCTGCCAGATCTACGGCAAGCCAGGGCACACTATGAAGGAATGTTGGTACAGTTATGACGAAGATAACGATCATTCTCAAGATGACGACAAGGTGGCTATCGCGGCTGATTGCTCCTATGGAGTTGATACAAACTGATATGTTGATAGTGGTGCCACCAATCACATCACCAATGAACTTGAGAAAGTCACAATGAAGGAGAAGTATCGTGGCAAAGATCATATCCACACAGCAAGTGGAGAAGGTATGCAGATTTGTCACATTGGTCACTCAACTTTTCGTACACCTCATCATAAAATTCATCTTAAGAGAATCCTGCATCTTCCTAGTGCTGCTAAAAATCTTCTTTCCGTTCATAGAATTGCCATTGATAATCATGTCTTCCTCGAATTTCATCCCTACTTCTTTTTTATCAAGGACAAGGCAATGAAGAAAGTACTCTATCGAGGTAGATGTGTTCGAGGGCTTTACCCGTTGATTCCGGAGCTTAGGAGATTCAATAAACAAGCCAATGGTGTTGTCAAAGTCTCATCAACACGGTGGCACGATCGATTAGCACATGCTGCTTTTTCTGTAGTTGGAAGATTGCATAGGAAAAATAAGCTCCCATTTGTTGGTGAGGGCAATGTCGAAACTATTTGTGATTCTTGTCAGTGTGCTAAAAGTCATCGGTTACCTTATCCAATATCTACTAGTGTCTCTACCAAACCACTTCAATTAATTTTTGTGATGTGTGGGGACCTGCCCCTACATCTGTTGGTAGACATGATTATTATGTGAGCTTCATAGATGATTATAGCAAATTTGTGTCGATTTATCTTCTAAAGAAGAGATCCAATGTCTTTCAAGTTTTTCAAAACTTTTCAGCCCTGGTTGAGTGCAAATTTGCTAGTAAAATCATTGCAATGCAATCTGATTGGGGAGGGGAGTATGAAAAATTAAATTCCTTCTTCCAAACACTTGGCATATCACACCATGTTTTGTGTCCTCATGCTCATCAACAAAATGGCTCTGCTGAACTCAAGCACAAACACATAGTCGAAGTCGGGCTAGCCCTCTTGGCAGGGGCCTCCATGCCTGTCAAATTTTTGGATGAGGCTTTTATCACCGCTGTTCATATCATCAACAATGAAACTTCGATAGAAAGACTCCTCCACACAAAACTAGACTACAAATCCCTTCGTGTTTTTGGGTGTGCCTGTTGGCCCAATCTCCGCCCATACAACAATCGCTAACTCATGCTCTGTTCTAAGAAATGTGCTTTCCTAGGGTATAGTCTTCAACACAAAGGGGTCAAATGCCTAGATGTATCCATTGGTCGCGTTTATATATCTCGTGACGTCGTTTTTGATGAAACGAAATTCTCATTCGTTGATCTGCATCCAAATGTCAGTGCTCGTCTTTGAGAAGAAATTCTTCTCCTACCCTCTCATCTCACCAGCTTTGATCGGGGGGGGCGAATTGTGATGATCAATCGTTGACTAACCCTGCTACTAATGATGTGCATGAGTTTTCTAATGATGCCACAGGAGAAAACAACAAAGAAAACAATGACACTGGTGAAAAAAAATGCTTCGGCAGACTCATATCTTATGTGCCCGATTGTGGGAGGCAAATCCTCCTCGGGATTTGTTTTGCAGTAGCACAGCCGATCCACCGTGGGATCTGCAGCGGCAGGTGTGGCAGATGCACCAGCGACAGGGTCCGCCGACCGCGTCGCTATCTCCAGTCCAACGCATGACACGCGGTCTCCCCCCAGCAGTGGCGGGCCGTGTCCTTCCCCGCGTCAATCACCGCTCGACACGCGGCAACACGCCTCTTGCCGGACCAGCATGGGGCCCAGGGCTGGCGCACGATCCGGCACGATCACACGCCCGACCGGCATACGGCTAGAGGCGGATACGCCATCATCAGCCTTGATGAGGCCCTCTTCCCCGGATCTTCTGCGCCAACTGGAGATGATGTGCCCGCACAAGCTGCCACAGAAGATCCATCTGTAGCAGATTCTGCTGTAGGCCCTGTTCAAGGATTCTCTATGGCTGTTGATCCAGCTACTGCGTCATCATGCCGTACAAGACTACAACATTTGGTAATACAGCCTGTTAATTATAAACACATAACCAAATATGGTATGGTTTGTTCTACGGGTGAACCACATACACTTGAGGAGGCACTTGGTGATGAAAAGTGGAAAAATGCCATGAATGAAGAATACATGGCCCTTAAGAAAAATAAAACTTGGCACTTGGTTCCTCCACAGCAAGGTAAAAATTAATTGACTGCAAGTGGGTATTCATAATCAAAAGGAAATCTGATGGAACCATTGATCGCTAAGGCTCGTTGCAAAGGGTTTTAAACAACGGTATGGTATAGATTATGAGGACACTTTTAGTCCGGTTGTTAAATCTGCCACCATCCGTCTTGTTTTGTCTATTTTTGTTTTCAGGGGATGGAGTCTCAGACAGCTTGATGTACATAACGTGTTTCTTCATGGTATTCTCGAAGAGGAGGTATATATGAAACAACCTCCTGGGTTTGAAAGTAAAAAATGCCCCCTCTTATGTCTGCAAATTGGACAAGGCACTTTATGGATTGAAACAGGCTCCAAGGGCATGGTACTCCCGTCTCTGTCACAAAATGCAAACACTTGGTTTTGTTCCTTCAAAATATGACACCTCTCTATTCATCTACAACAAGTCCAATACATGCATATTTGTTCTAATATATATTGATGACGTCATTGTGACAAGCTCATCTGATGAAGCCATCACAGGACTCTTAAAAAATATGAGTGCAGATTTTGCCTTGAAGGACCTTGGAGACTTGCATTATTTTCTTGGGATTGAAGTAAAGAAACATAAAGATGGACTTCATCTCTCTCAATAAAAGTATGCAACTGACTTGGTAAGAAAGAACGGCCTTTGTCGTTGTAAACCTATACCTACCCCACTATCCAGCTCAGAAAATTGTCTCTCATAGAAGGAACTCTCTTGAATCAATAGGACAACACCAAATACAGGAGTTTGGTCGGCGCACTTCAATATCTCACTCTCACCAGACCTGATATTTCTTTTGCTGTTAACAAAGTATGTCAGTTCCTTCATGCACCTACAACCGTTCATTTCACTATTGCCAAACGGATAGGTAGATATGTCAAAAACACATCAAGTACGGGTCTAAACTTTAGCAAATCATCTTCTACTCTTGTCAGTGATTTCTCCAATTCTGATTGGGCAGGATGTCTTGATGATAAACGCTTAACTGGTGGTTTTGCTATTTTCTTTGGACCTAACTTGATATCATGGTGTGCTCGAAAACAAGTCACAGTTTCCAGGTCCAGTACTGAGACAGAGTATAAGGCTTTGGCAAATGCTACAACTAAAATTATATGGGTCCAGTCCATGCTAAAGGAGCATGGTGTGAAGAGTAAACAAGCTCCATGTTTGTGGTGTGATAACCTTGGTGCTACCTATCTTTCGGTTAATCCAGTGTTCCATACCAGGATAAAACACATTGAGATAGATTTTCATTTTGTCAGAGAGAGAGTTGCTCACAAGCAACTTGATATTCGTTTTGTGCATTTCAGAGATCAAATCGCAGATGGATTCACAAAGGCACTGCTTGTCAAGAGCTTTGAGAACTTCAAGTATATCTCAACTTAATGCAGTTGTAATTAAAGGAGGGTGTTAAACAAGTAAACATATCACGTACATGCCTGACATCTAGCTCAGAGATATGCGGCATAGGAGATAGATAGGTTGTTAGAATATTGTGTTTATCTCATGTAACCTCTTATCTCGATCTCCTTTCTCGATCTCCAAGGTTGTAATCTCAACAACATGTATGCGCTATCTTGGGAGGTGCGCCCCATCTATTTAACACGAACCCGTCGGCCTGAGTAAGGTAAGACGTTCCCCTAGTTCGCACAAGGGGGAGCCCGAGAAGCAGCCAATGAGTCTGGGGAGCAGCTTCAAGACCAGGCTATGCGTGAGCTTTGTCGTCGGCGGATGCCACTTGGCCTATGGCAAAGTTGAGCTGTGCAGGCCAGACGCATCTTCAGAAGTCCGAGATCAAGTGGTTCTCATGGTGTTTGTGATGATCGGGTGTCTGCTGTTTTGCAGAGATACCTAAATAGAAACTTGTCTATTGTTGCCATAGTTCATTTTTCAGTTCAATTAAGGCATGATACGCAAGGCAACAAAAACGGATTGAACAGGACACTGTATCTCTTAGTCTCTTCCTCGAATTCTAACTTTAGAGTACAATTCTTCATGTAGCTGGACATCACCTCTTCCACTCGTATTTTTACATGTAATACATGCATTATTAGCTTCGGTTTTGTTACCTTCCCTTGGATAATGAGAAGGGTAAGTGTCAGTCCAACAGAGATAGTGCTGACAGACAGCAAGGTCCTCAAGTTCTGGGCTGAGGATGTCTGCAACGTTTTTGAGATCCCTTGCGGTTATCGCAAAATCAAAGGCAGGGATGCCAACATAAACCCTGAAGCAATTCAGTTCATAAAGGTTACACCTGAAATGAATAAGACGGGGGGGTCGCAGCTTACGCGCAGCAGAAGAGTCCCTTTTGCGTGACATCAACGAGAATTCCAGCAAGCTTGAAAGCGATTGTTTCCAGATAGCCTTTGTTATATTTTCCATGGGCCATGTCGTTGCTCTGTTATGTACCAGTTGTTGTCGTACAAGCGCAGCAGGCAGCCTTATCAATGCAGTATACTCGCATCGGCATGACCTAATATTCTCCGTCTATGGGTTCCCCTGTATAATTTGACAAAAAACACACAAATGTCGTCATTTAAGCACACTTGCAGCCCCGACACAATGGCTGCTTCTTATCTTCCAAAATGATAATTACTCCTTCGGTCCTTTTTAGTCTGCATATAAATTTGTCCGAAGTCAAAATATCTCTACTTTGACCAAATTTATAGAGAAAAATATAAATATTTACAATGCCAAATTAATATTGTTAGATTCATTATGAAATGTAGTTTCATAATATATATATTTAATATTTTAGATGTTGATACTTTTTAATATAAATTTGGTTAAACTTCGCAAAGTTTGACCTGACACAAATTTAATACGTGAGGTAAAAAAGACCGAGGGAGTACATGAATCAGTGTTTACCGAGGAGTCGTGGACCATTTCTGGCATTGGCTTTGTCCTCTTGATGTTTAGCCGGCTCTTACCGTACCTTATTCTGAATCTAATCACCCAAGAATTGCAGAATGTAGGTCAGTCCATTTTTTTAAACCCATAAGCTCACATGCACAATCCGAACTGAGCACTCACCGAGAAACGGCAGGCTATCTCCTCCATGCACTTTGTCCTTCTGCGTTCCGTATGCTCTTATACCAGATCTAATACCAAAACCGATTTCCCAGGAATACAAATTGTAGAAGTCATAGGCTTCACCTAGCGAATCGAAAGTCAAACCAAGTGTTGGGCGTACAACACTTTTTGTTGGTTCCTCGGCATACTTGCGGATCGACTCCTCGAGTGCGGTCATCCGTGACGGACATGGTGTCCTGTATGGTGTATGGTGGCGCACACCCTAGCCGTAATCTGAATTTTCAGAACAAGTAAAACATTCACTACACTGTCCCAAATGCCATAGAAATAAAAATGTTAGCACTATTTTTTCTTTCTGAATGTGGACAAGCCAGTGAATTTGCTTCTGGAAGCTTAGCAGCTTGCACCCAGATATCAGGAAAGATATCATCAACGAAAAGAACTAAAGCACATTTTGTCTGAACCTGAAGTGAATACAATACAATTTTCAAGCAGGGACGGGTTGGATTCGGACCGTTTTGTCCATCCATGCGATTCCGGGAACACTCTGTCAGTGGACTGCGCCGGCCTAATCAGAGATGTGTCTGCACGGCGGCCAGCTCCACCATGCCTCCCGAATAGCTCATCACCGCGGACCTGCTGGCCGCATCCAGAAGCATCCTTTGAGTTCACAGTCCCACCACAAGCGGCCTCTCATGGCCGCATCAACACCAGAGGAACCGGATCTGGCTGCTCAATCAACGCTGTCCGCGAACTTCTCCAGCGGTGGGAACCTGAAAAGCCGACGTCCATGCCCGTTTGTTAGCCTCCTCCTCCAGGTAGGGATTTATGCTAGATCTGCGTCAAGGGAGTCCCGGATTAAGGGATCATCGGATAGCCCATCTGTTTTATAGGTCAGATTATATTGGTTGCTTATCGAACACTGAATGATTTAAAGGCCCAGTTTTCAGGATGGAAGTTTCGAGGAACACGGTTTGTGCTTCATGTTTGATGTAGTAAATAGGCATGTTTATTTTTTTGGCATGTAACTAGCCATGTTGTTGAAATTTCAGAATGGACTTTAGGCCCATAAGACAATTTCAGAAAAATCTCCAAGGGCCCATGTAGGTGGCATGACAAGTGGAGTGAGAAGTTTAGTCCCACCTTGCCAGTGAAGAAGGAGTTGAACCTCTTTATAAGGGTCTTTCTTCCACATGCTATTGAAGCATAAGAAGAGAAGAGGCCCTCGCGCACTCCTCCGCCGCCCGCCTCGCCTCGTCACGACGCGACGCGGGAATGAGCCGAGCCGAGCTCATACCTACGCGCTTATTTTTGCCGGTCGGGAACGAAGATTACGTAACGCCACGATCTGAGACGTTGGATCGTCGGACGTGGGTTCAGCCCACGTCTCTCCACCTGGACGCCGCCTACATAAGCAGGGCTTCGGCCAGCCCTAGCCGCCACAGAAAACAGATCGCATCTGCCTCCACGCGCTCCGCCCACGTCGTTTCTTTTACTGTTGCTACCACCGGCGACTCCGTACTGTTCACCGCGTACACGGTCGACGGGAGAGCAGGCCTCCGAAACCACGCCTCTCTAGGTCCTGTACGGGGAGAGAGACAATTAGGTTTTTGGGGAGCGACTACGCGACTGCTCGCTTCCGTTCGTCTACCTCATCTACGTCCGCGTCGCCTCCATCGTCTACACCATGTCGTCCCCAACCGTCGTCGACCGCGCTGCTGCCGAGAAGGCCGAAGCTGACAAGAAGGCGGCCGAGGATGCTGCCGCCGCCAACACTGCTGGTACAGCCAACTGGCCTATTGGAGGGTATAACACGTTTATCCCGCTTCTGTTTATGTTAATTGTAGCACTGCTAGCGTTATGCGTAGATATCTACTGTTAGCGTAGTACGTGCTTGCATGATTGAATATCAGTATGTTTGCGCTTATGTCAATGCCATGCTAGTTATTATTTCGTGGATTAATCTGATCGGAAAATTGCCTATATTCTCAACAATCCAAAAACCTAATTTGTGTAGAAATTTTTCGAGTAATGGTTTTGCTGCTGCACTGAAATCGAACAAGTTTACCGGTACATACTTTAAGCGTTGGCAGACCAAAACCACCTTATGGCTCACGGCTATGAACGTGTTCTGGGTAGCCGGTGTCACTCCCACAGGAACGATCACTCCTGAAAAGGAGAAGGCGTTCAAAGAGGCCACTGTCTATTTTATTGGAGCAATCCTTAGCGTGATCGAAGATAAGCTGGTTGATGCATATTTGCATGTGGGGGTTGCCAAGGACTTGTGGTAGGCGCTCGAATCTAAATTTTCAGGGCCACCGATGCTTGGAGCGAGATGTATGTTATGGAGCAGTTCCATGATTACAAAATGGTTGACAACCGTTCTGTGTTGGAACAAGCTCATGAGATAATATGTATTGCTAAGGAACTAGAGGCTCTTAAGTGCAATTTACCGGGCAAGTTTGTCGCGGGATGTATAATTGCTAAGCTCCCTAATTCCTGGAGGAACTTTGCTACCACTCTGAAACATTAGAGGCATGAATTCTCAGTAGAGGATATCATCAGCCATCTGAGTGTTGAGCAGAACCCGAGAGCAAAGGACTCGCATGGAAAAGCGGTTGAAGATCCTTAGGTTGCCAATATGGTACAACAAAAGAACTTCAATTCCCACAAGCCCAAGGGAAAGAATTATGTCCAACAGAATACCGACTTCAAGAAGAAGGGAAAGAAGACCTTCAAGAGGAATAAGAAGGATGATGGCTGCTTCAATTGTGGTTCAGAGGAACATTGGGCCAACAAGTGCCCAAACAGGTACAAGAAGCCAGTGCGGGACAATAAGTCTGCCAATATGATTGTGAGCAACAATGAAAGTGGTGCATCTGGGTACGGTAATTTATTTACTGTGTTTTCAGTTTGTCAGTCCACCGAATGGTGGGTGGACACAGGTGCAAATATTCATGTGTGTGCTGACATCTCATTGTTCTCTTCTTATCAGGCCACAGACCGAGGGTCCGTATTGATGGGGAATGGCGCGAGTGCTTCTGTTCTTGGTGTTCGCACGGTCGATCTGAAGTTTACTTCAGGAAGGATCATGCAGCTGAAGAATGTGCAGCATGTCCCCGCCATCAGGAAGAACCTCGTTAGTGGCTACCTTCTGTGTAGAGAAGGGATTAAGTTGGTTTTCGAGTCTAATAAAGTAGTTGTTACGAAATATGGACTTTTCATTGGAAAAGGTTATGAATGCGGAGGTCTATTCCGCCCTTCCCTTGTAGATTTTTGTAATAAAGTCGTGAACAATATTCATTCGAATGTTAATGAATCTGACGTTTGGCATTCACATCTTTGTCACATTAGTTTCGGTGTTATGACGCGGCTAGCAAAACTGAACTTAATCCCGAGTTTCACTTTAGCCAAAGGTTCTAAGTGCCATTCGTGTGTGCAAGCAATGCAACCTCGCAAGCCCCACAAGGCTGCTGAGGAGAGACACATGGCGCCCTTAGAACTCATACATACAAATCTCTGTGAGATGAATGGTGTGTTGACTAAAGGTGGAAAGAAATACTTCATGACATTGATAGATGATTCTATTAGATATTGCTATGTGTCTCTGTTAAATACTAAAGATGAGGCTCTACACTACTTTAAAATCTATAAGGCAGAAGTTGAGAACCAACTTGAAAAGAAATTAAATGAGTCCGGTCCGATCGTGGTGGAGAGTACTTCTCAAATGAGTTTGATTCTTTCTGTGCGGAACATGGCATTATTCATGAGAGGACGCCTCCCTATTCACCCCAGTCAAACGGGGTTGCCAAACGGAAAAACCGTACTCTAACTGATTTGGTTAACGCCATGTTAGATACATCGGGTTTAATCAAGGCATGGTGGGGGGAGGCTATCTTGACTTCGTGTCATGTCCTGAATAAAGTTCTGACAAAAGATAATGAGGTCACTCCCTATGAGCAATGGTCGAAGAGAAGAACGACGCTCTCCTACTTACCTACTTGGGGCTGTTTGGTGAAAGTCAACGTGCCGATCCCCCAAAAGCGTAAGCTTGGACCAAAGACCGTGGACTGCGTTAATTTGGGATACGCTAAGAATAGCGTTGGATATAGATTTCTAGTAGTGAAATATGAGGTACCTGACGTGAGGGCCGGTACAATTATGGAGTCTAAGGATGCTACATTCTTTGAGGATATATTCCCCATGAAAGATATGCAAAGCACTTCTAGACAGGAACCAGAGGAGACTCCTGAGCCAGCCATTCCTATGGAATATTATGAACAAACACATGATGAAAATCCTGAGGAGGAGGATGACGAAACCCTTGGTAGGGGCAAGAGACAAAGGACTGTAAAGACCTTTGGTGATGACTTCCTTGTATACCTCATGGATGATAACCCCACTTCTATTTCAGAAACCTATGCATCTCCTGATGCTGACTACTGGAAAGAAACGGTCCGTAGTGAGATGGATTCCATCATGGCTAACAGAACATGGGAGATAACTGAGCGTCCCTATGGGTGCAAACCATTGGGATTTAAGTGGGTGTTCAAAAGAAAGCTTAGGCCCGATGGTACAATTGAAAAGTATAAGGCTAGGCTTGTGGCCAAGGGCTATGCCGAGAAAGAAGAAGAAGATTTCTTCAATACTTACTCACCTATGGCTAGACTGACCACCATTCGAGTACTACTCTCGTTGGCGGCCTCGCATGGTCTTCTCGTCCATCAAATGGACGTCAAGACGGCTTTCCTTAATGGAGAGCTAGAGGAGGAAATTTATATGCAACAGCCAGATGGCTTTGTGATAGATGGTCAGGAAGGAAAGGTGTGTAAGTTGTTGAAATCTTTATATGGCCTGAGACAAGCACCTAAGCAATGGCATGAGAAGTTTAATACAACTCTGACATCTGTTGGCTTTGTTGTTAATGAAGCTGACAAATGTGTATACTATCGCCATGGTGGGGCGAAGGAGTTATATTGTTCTTGTATGTTGATGACATACTGATATTCGGAACTAATCTCAAAGTGATTGAGGAGGTTAAGTCTTTTTTGTCTCAGAACTTTGAGATGAAGGACCTTGGAGTGGCTGATGTTATCTTGAACATCAAGCTATTGAGAGATGATAATGGTGGGATTACACTTCTGCAATCCCATTATGTTGAGAAGATTTTGAGTCGTTTTGGATATTAGGACTGCAAAGTTTCTCAAACACCATATGATCCTAGTGTGCTGGTTCAAAAGTTCAAAGGCACAGCTAAAGACCAGTTGAGATACTCTCAAATCATTGGTTCACTGATGTATCTAGCTAGCGCAACGAGGCCTGACATCGCGTTTGCTGTGAGCAAACTGAGCCGGTTTGTTGCCAATCCGGGTGATGTTCATTGGCGTGTTGTTGAAAGAGTTATGCGCTATTTGAAAGGTACTATGAATCACGGACTTCACTATAACAAATACCTGTCGATAATTGAAGGGTATAGTGATGCAAATTGGATCTCTGATGCTGATGAGATGAAGGCCACTACTGGTTATATGTTTACCCTTGGAGGTGGTGCTGTTTCCTAGAAGTCTTGGAAGCAAACGATCTTAACGAGATCGACAATGGAAGCAGAATTAACAGCATTAGACACCTCTGGTGTCAAAGCAGAATTTGTTCGGGATCTTTTGATGGACTTGCTAGTGGTTGAAAAGCCGGTTCCAGCTATCCTTATGAACTGCGATAACCAGACAGTCATTGTCAAAGTGAAGAGTTCAAAGGACAACATGAAGTCCAACAAACATATAAGAATGAGATTGAAAGTTGTCAGACGTTTAAGAAACTCCGGAGTGACAGAGTTGGATTACATCCAAACGGCTAAGAATCTGGCAGACCCCTTTACTAAAGGGCTATCACGTGTTGTGATAGATAATGCATCATGGAAGATGGGTATGAGACCCACATAAGTTGCCATGGTAGTAACCCAACCTATGTGATCGGTGAACTCGTGAAGTAGGACCTGGGAAAACAAGCCAGTGGTGAACTGAGGAGAGTAACCTTACTAACCCACTCCATTGGAGATGCAATACTCTCGGTTACTGTATGGTAGGATGACTATCGTCTTAATGTGTTCTTAAGCTTATGTGTAAGCAAGATGTTGTCCTACAGAGCGATCTTTGGAGGAACACACCTATATGAGCCCGACTGCTGGTCACGGTCTATGAGATTGGGGTGATCTCTAGTAAGCTCACGAATAGGCCAGGAGTGTGACTAATATGCTCCACCCGAGGGGTCAGCCTTCGGCAGCCTAGTACTAGTAGGACTTGTGGTGAAACTTCTTGACACCAAACTGACAATTCAAGGCATAGTCCATTGTTCAGTTGTGAAGGGGTGTAACTACTTGTTCTAGGTGAAGCTCAACCTTAACAGGTCTTCACTGAAATATTGGTATATCAAAACAGTAATTGGAACAGAGGACGAAATGGGCCCTTGAAATCTGGTGGGGGATTGTTGAAATCTGAGAATGGGCTTAGGCCCATAAGACAATTTCAGAAAAATCTCTAAGGGCTCATGTACGTGGCATGACAAGTGGAGTGGGAAGTTTAGTCCCACCTTGCTAGTGGAGAAGGAGTTGCACCTCTTTATAAGGGTCTTTCTTCCACATGCTATTAGAGCATGAGAAGAGAAGAGGCCCTCACACACTCCTCCTCCATTGCCCGCCTCGCCACGCCACGCCTCGTCACGACGCGCCGCGGGTTGCGGGAATGAGCCGAGCTGAGCTCATACCTACGCGCTTATTTTTGCCGGTCAGGAACGGAGAATACGTAATGCCACGATCTGAGACGTTGGATCGTGGGCTACCGACTCAGACGTGGGTCCAGCCCACGTCTCTCCACCCGGACGCCGCCTACATAAGCAGGGCTTCGGCCAACCCTAGCCGCCACGGAAAATAGATCGCATCTACCTCCACGCGCTCCGCCCACGTCGTTTCTTTTGCTGCTGCTGCCACCGGCGACTCCGTCCTGTTCACCGCATACACGGTCGACGGGAGAGCAGGCCTTCGAAACCACGCCTCTCCAGGTCCTGTACGGGGAGAGGGGCAATTAGGTTTTTGGGGAGCGACTACGCGACTGCTCGCTTCCGTTCGTCTACCTCATCTACGTCCGCGTTGCCTCCATCGTCTACACCATGTCGTTCCCAACCGCCGTCGACCGTGATGCTGCTGAGAAGGCCGAAGCTGACAAGAAGGCGGCCGAGGATGCTGCCGCCGCCAACTCTGCTGCTACAACCAACTGACCTATTGGAGGGTATAACACGTTTATCCCGCTCCTATTTATGTTAATTGTAGCACTGCTAGCGTTATGCGTAGATATCTACTGTTAGCGTAGTACATTCTTGCATGATTGAATATCAGTATGTTTGCGCTATGTCAATGCCATGCTAGTTATTATTTCGTGGATTAATCTGATCGGAAAATTGCCTATATTCTCAACATAAACCCTAGGACTCCTTGGCATCTATATAAGCCGGAGGGTTTTAGGGTGTAGATAGACAACAACTCATCTAGGGTTAGACATACGATCTCGAGGTAGATCAACTCTATAACCCCTTACATCATCAATACAACCAAGTAGGACGTAGGGTATTACCTCCGTTGGAGGGTCCGAACCTTCGTAAACTTGTGTCCCCTTCGTCCCCTGTTATCATCGATCCTAGTCTCACAGTTCGGGACCCCCTACACGAGATCTGCCGGTTTTGACACTGACATTGGTGCTTTCATTGAGTTCTCTATGAGCGAGATGTGATCGACACCTCGCCTAGTCATCAACAAAGAGGTCCGCAACATGGATGTTTTAGTCCCCGGGCAGATCTTCGCCTTCGGCAGCGTTGTGCTGCATGTTGATTCCGCCGGCCATCTAGGCCGTGTGGAGAACTTCGCCCCGATCAAGAGGTCATATTCCGAAACCTAGAGTTTTCCGTCGACTCTCGGGGCGACTTGTCACTATCTGGGCTCACGTCTTCACCCATAGCCCCTGAGAACTCTGAGGCTTTAACCTCGAGCCCCTTCTTTGGACACGCCGATGGGTTCACCCACGGCGACAGTCCGATCTCTCATCCTGATCCGGCTGTTAAACCATACAACCGGATATACGTTCCTTTCGAACAATCTCCATGGGTGGACTTCACGGGGGTAAACCCCATGAGTTCCGAACAGCTGGATCAGACCGGGCCCTAATGGTTGACGAGGCCTTGGAACAACTCTCGTCGATGAGGATCACCAAAGATCCATCCCCAATCTACGTCCGATCTGGTTACAGTTCGGATAGGGACGGACTTTTTGACCCACCCACCACCCACTAGATAGCCACCGTCGAAGACTTAACCGACGTGTTGTTCTATGCCTCTGAAGAGGCAGAATACATGGATGAAGAGGAACGTGTTCCCACTCCCATCAATACCAAGAATTGGACCATCACTTCTACATAAGATGTCTACATGGTGGATATTCCTGCCACCAACGGCGACAATACGCCTCACAACGACGGCGACAAATCGGGCGATGCACCATCAATGCGCCGGAAATCGCATAAGCGGTCCAAAAGCAAAAAAAAGGTAGAAGAGCTATTATCAGCAGTGGGGACGGTAACGCCCCCGCCGATCATGACAACCTCGATGTCCGCGAGCACCCGTTTGAGGGTCCGGACGAACGTGAGGACCAAAACGGCCCCGATACTGTCAATGACCCTAAAGGCGACGGTTACCTTCCCCCCATCGAGGAGGAAGACATACCAGAAGCCGATGACTTGTACATCCCTGATAACCTCGAAGATCAGGAAGAAATCAGGCAGTGGCTGATAGCAACGGCTCTCAGCCTAAAGGCCAAAGAGCGGCAACTCAAAGCCGAACAAGCCGATCTCACTAATCGATGGACAGAAGTCCTCTCAGCCGAGGAAGTACACTCCGTTGGTCTGTCAAACCAGCCCAAAAGCTACCTTCAAAGAAGGCTGCTACCACAATTCGACGATGACCTCACTGACACTCCGTCTCTGCATCACACCCCATATGATAGGCCAAACCGTCCTCCTCGTGGGTGTGATAGAATGGCCAATGAAACTGGTTACGTACCAACGATGCTCCGAAGATGGGGTAAGGAGCCATTCGAGCCCAATGACAGGTTCGACATGCGCGATGACCTAGATCACAAAGCAGGCCATACAAGATCAATCTATGGATCCAGAGATTACTCGTCGGATAGACAAGGAGAGTATAGACCATGGTTCGACCAAAACCACAGTGTACGGGAACGCAACCGGACACATCACTAGTAGAAAACGGCCCATTTTTCCCGGTTCTAGAGGCCCATTAGCCCCAGTTCTAGAACCGGGACTAAAGCCCAAAACCTTTAGTTCCGGTTCGCTTACGAACCGAGACAGAAGGGGCTCCACGTGGCCGCTGCGGGGAGCCCAGGCAGGAGGACCTTTAGTCCCGGCTGGTGACACCAACCGGGACAAAAAGGCATGCACGCGTCAGCATCTGGCAGGAGCTGGATTTTTTTTTTGAAAGGGGGGTTAGGGGGTTTTGGACGGTTAATTTAGGGGTTTCATATTGTATTAGCTAGCTAATAGAGAGAAGTGACCTCTCTTTCTTCGTGCTTGGTCGACGCTGCTAGCTACTATACATATAGAGAGAACTCGACGCGAGCTAATAAGCAAATGAAGGAAACACTATAGGAATCAGCTGATTTGCCATATGCCATAGCAGACGGCAAAGGCATGTCCGGCGGACGGCAAAGGCTTTGCCGTCTACCATCAGACGGCCAACAGTCCGGCTGAACAAATAACGGCAAAGGCCACTTTGCCGTCTGCTAGAGGACGGCAAAGAAGCAAGCTCTTTGTCGTCTGCTGGCGGACGGCAAAGAAGCGAGCTCTTTGCCGTCCGCTAGCAGACTGCAAAGAGGCCAAATAGGCCAAAATGGCTATATAGCCCCTGTTTTTTTTGTTTTTTCTTATATCAATTCATTTTCACAGAAAAATATATATATGACCAATATAGCATATCCAACACATATTACCAATAGTCATGAACACATGTAAATTAAAAACTTTATTAATAATTGGAATAGGTAATACAAAGTCATATTATAAAGAATCAGAAATGATTAAGTAATTAAATTTACATTTCGGAAATTACAAGAAATGACCTAAAACTAAATATCTATTTTCCTAAATACTATCTTATTAATAAGATCTTCTCTGGATCTTCTTCTTTTCTTCCAACCTGCATAACAAAAACACTAAGAAAGAGAGAATGGGTTAGGAAATGCAATGCTGTAGGAGCCAACACTTAAGATCAAGACAATCTTAGTTAAGATCCTGATTTTCAAAGTAATCTTAATTAGAAGGCTAAATAGAGTAAACCAATACGAAAGAGCCAAAGGAGAGAACCAGCCAAGGACCAAATCAAGAAGCCACCACAATCTATCTATCTATCTATTATATTATTAAAACGATAGAAAACGAACGGCTCAGATGAAACAATATAAAAAGAGTTAAAAAGAACGGCTGTGATTTGCAGTAAAGAAAGAAGTACGCATGCATGTTTCCTAAGCCTACACGTTCCAAGAAAAAGAATCTCTAGCCTTTTTTTTGCATGGTGCCCAATTCTCTAGCCTTGCAATATTCAAATCCGTAGGAGAAGCAAAACACGACGTAAAGAGAACATATGCATGCATTTTTCTATTCCCATATGTTCCAAGAGAAAAACGATTCGCTAGGCTTACAATCTTGAAATCCGTCGAAGAAGCAAAGCACGAGTTAAAAATAACATACGTATGCATGTTTCCGAATGCCACACGTTCCAAGAAAAAAACGTTCACTAAGCTTATAATATTAAAATCCACCAGAGAGCAAAGCAAGAGTTCAAAAGAACGTACGCATGCATGTTTCCTGGTCCCATACGTTTTTCAAAAAAAGTAAAAAATTGCTAGCCTCACACGATTGGAATCCGTCGGAGACAAAGCTGGAGTCTGGACCTAATATATATACGTGTGTTTCATTATATACCTGATCATAAATGCTTTTCACGTGAACTCATCCTACAGAATTTTACATATCTATTCTCTACCTGGTCATACCATATTTGAAGGCCATGGACAAAGTCAAGTCTAGAAAAAAAACATACTATATGTTTTTTTTATGTCAGCACTTTCTAATCTGTATGAAAGACCTAATTCATAAGCCAAATACTCCCTCCGTTCCTAAATATAAGACCTTTTAGAGATTTCACTATAGACTATATACGGAGTAAAATAAGTGAATCTGCATTTTAAAATATGACTACATACATCCGTATGTAGTTCATAGTGAAATCTCTAAAAGGTCTTATATTTAAGAACGGAGGGAGTACAAGTGATAATGCCATGCCGACATCAGTAATAAAGAAGAGATCAACCCTTTTTAATCTAGCGATTCTTAATTTGTATGCAACATCCAAACCATGCTAACTGTTATTGATGCCGACATAAAGAAAAGGCAGCCTCATCCTACAGAATTTTACATATCTATTCTCTACGTGGTCATACCATATTTGAAGGCCATGGACAAAGTCAAGTCTAGAAAAAAAACATACTATATGTTTTTCTTTATGTCAGCACTTTCTAATCTGTATGACAGACCTAATTCATAAGCCAAATACTCCATTCGTTCCGAAATATAAGACATTTTAGAGATTTCACTATAGAGTACATACGGAGCAAAATGAGTGAATCTAGATTTTAAAATATGACTATATACATCCCTATGTAGTTCATTGTGGAATCTCTAAAATGTCTTATATTTAGGAACGGAGGGAGTACAAGTGATAATGCCATGCCGACATCAGTAATAAAGAAGAGACCAACCCTTTCTAATCTAGCGATTCTTAATTTGTACGCAACATCCAAACCATGCTAAGTGTTATTGATGCCGACATCAGAAAAGGCAGCAAGCATCAACTTTTTTTCCTCATTAGCTACTTGCATAGGGGTTTATTTGGCACATAATTTAATAATTAGGAGCATACTATCGAATGAGATATCAGAATAATATGGATATGCAATAAAAACTAATCCACCGGTTTTTGCAAAAAAAGGAGCGAAAATAATACAGAGAGATATTTAAAATATTAATAACATTATAAAAGCATATACATAGCTGATTTTTTTCGGGGATACATAGAAGTTCAATAGACAATAAATATACGCTATGAAACGTGAAATATTTGTCAACAAACATGCAAGAGCAGATGCACAAATCTAAATGTGAAGACAAATGATTTATTCCTTATAAAACAATCAAGAGAGATCTATCTATGTATTATATTATATTATTATAAAACAAGAGGCAAACTCGCCTCCAGATGATTTCAAATAGATTAAAACATATGATCTACTAATTATGTATTTTAACGGTCGAGCCTGAAAACAGATGCACATAAAAGACATCTTTTTTTACAGCTTACCACATATGCCATGTGTCATAAATACCATCTTCTGATCATGCACATCTACACAGACACAATAGACCTTTACATGACTCCAGAAAAGATATCTACGATGCATTACACAGAGTAGTCAAAGCTATCATATTAGCTACCTACTTAGTATAGAGTTTATTCATATATACCTCATGTAATATAGAAATTCCCAATAAAGAACATGAAATACATCTATATATAACGTCTGGGTATTGAATGAAAGAGCCTACAACATCAGTTTCCTAACAATAGTGCTCTTAATATAAACATTTATATTGTTTTCTTCTAAACTTTACTATATATATCATTGCTACTTTGATAGAACAATTCAACCGCATAACAATAGGTTGTAGGGAAGACACAGGTAGAACAAGCAATATTGTTGGAACAAATAAAAAGCAAGTTATGATGCGCATGGGGCAAAATATTTTACCATTTTCGATACCATCTACCAATTATTATGTTTATTTAGATTTAAGACGAGAAGACGCCGAAACACGTGGATCATGTATGATATAATATTATTAGAAAAACAAAGTTGCAATGCCGTCAGTGATGAGGCAGGGTATTGAATCAACAATTAAGGGCTATAGAATAGTTTCATATTATTTTGTCTTTCATTTTTAGATGTCAAGATCTTCAACACCAACTTAGTGCCAAATAGGAACATTGAATTTTTTTAATGCAAATGAGAGGTAAATAACAAAAGATCACAATATAAGAATACATATAAATTCTAGCCGTGCAAATGCGTGGGTAACCCCGCTAGTTAGTAGTAAGTTAATGCCAACACAAAGACCACTATCAGTACTAGCTCCGGGAATTAAGCTAACTAAAAACTAGTGATTGCCAAGGATTAGAATTCATGACCACAATCAGTTTTGTCCAATGACAAATAGGTACATGTCACTGTGCAACGCCAAAAACAAAGCTCCAGGAGGAGATATACATCACAGCCAGCCGACGAGACCAAGTCCCAACACATCCAGCTGCTGTTAACACCACAATCATCAAAGCCACCCGTGAGGATAGCACAAACACACACACAACTTAGTCACACCATTCAGGCCAGTATAAATAGGGCAGCCAACCGTAGAGTAGGGTTTGTTAGACACTTGGTGTCCAAAACATCAAACGGGACTGGGCCCAAAACCATATATGTGATTTAGTGTGAAGTAGCTAGGAGGAGCAGGCTGTCCACAAGAAGCAGGTTTACCAGAATCCACAAGACCAAGCTAGAGAAGACCTCAAGGTATACTTGAGGGATTATGTGCTCAGACAGCCTGGAAGTGCCAGGGCTAGTTCATCACAACACAGGGATAGCCACATGTAAATTAAGCCTAAGAGAGGGGGGCTCAAACCAGCATCACTGTCCAAATCAGATGTAGTATCTGTCTTATTAGTAGAAAACTAGGAAAGTAACAGCCAAAACCAAGTATAGCATCTGTTCATATACTATTAGAAAGAGACCAATAGGAATAGCCAAACCAAGTGGTATCTGTTCATGTCAGTATTAGAAATAAGGCAACTAAGATCAAGTGAGCATATGTTCATAAGATCAATAGAAATAGCATAGAAGAAATAGCAGGGTAGCACCCCACTGATTATCTGCTTCTGCAGAACACAGCACACACATGCATCTGGTAATTTCTGCAAATAGGGCACTACACCCACAAGCACAGGGGGCTAGTATCACTTAACAGCTACTACAACTAAACAACAGCAGCATTAGTTAACAACAGCTATAACCACTATTATCCAAAGGTTAAACAGATCAATGGAAAGGAAATATATAACTCTAAAATCAGTTAACTGAATCAAAGGCACCGCCAACAGTTAGGGAATTAACTCACAACCACAACAACTATAGGGAGAGATCCCTAGTACAGCCAAGTACAGGATTTAGCCACTGACTAGATCAAACACAGCAAGCCTCACTTAGGAACAACTAGAGGAGCAGCACATCCTAACCAATTTAGCAAATCCAGAAGCACATATGCACAGGAGCAACTACACACATGAGCAACCACTGACCAATTTAACAAATCCAAGAGCTAACTACATACTCAGATCCCTCACACAAGCACCAGAGCATCACAGTAGCACATTAGGATGGCCTAGATCACAACCACCATATCCCCACTAGCAGTAGAGCAGCACCATAGCCACGGCCACCTCCGACGCAATAGCAGAAGAGTAGGAGCAGGGGAAGATGAAGCTCATCAAGGGGCTGTTGACGGAGCAGTACTCAGGGAGGCGCCGGGGTTGCGTTGGACGCCGTCCAACCGGTAAGGAGCCCTCCTGAACCGCAAGCCAACGATGCCACGTCAGAGTTGCGCCAGAGCGCCGTCCCGCCGACTTTCAAACAACACATGGGCAGGAGGAAGGGATGGGGAACGGGGGTCCACCTACCTCGGAGTAGCAGGTCTGCCGGAGTGAGGCTCCGACGGCTGGACGGAGGGGATGCGGCCAAGGGAGAGGACGCGCCTGAGGGAGCTCGGTGGAAGATGCAGGCCTACCCCATGGCCATGTCGCCAGAGATGGCCTTGTCGAGGAGCGGAGGACGGGAGGACTGGCGTAGGCGGCTACGGACGGGAGGACCTGCGGCGGCGGACGGGAGGAAACCTAGGGGAGCGAGTGCGAGGCTGTTCTGTGCGGGGCTGAGCGTGGGCGGTTCTGGGCGGGACTGGGCGGTGGCAATTTGGACGTAATAATAAGTCCGACCCGGAAAAAAAAGATAGCCCCACCTCTTTGATGTCTGCCAGCAGATGGCAAAGATTCTTTGTCGTCTGCTAGCAGACGGCAAAGAGGTGGTGCTGCTAGACCGTTACAGCGCTGGCGACCACTGGACCCCACCCACCTCTTTACCGTCTGCGAATAGATGGCAAAGAATCTTTGCCATCTGCTGGTAGACGGCAAAGAATTGGCTGATGGCAACCAGGTTCTTTGTCGTTCGCTAGCAAACGGCAAAGAGCTGGCAGACGGCAAAGATCCTGATTCCAGTAGTGAAACCATTAATTACACGAGATCTAACAACTCATCATCATCATCTTAATCATACATAGTTAAAGTCTCATAAAACAAAAAAAAAGATAAAATGGCATAGTCCTCCCTCATAGGACCTACTCCTCCCTCCTAGGTAAAATGACATACAAAAGAATAACATCTGTGTCTCCATAATGAAGCAAAGAGATCCAACGGTCTCCAACTTGTGGCTTGCGATCCTTCTTTATTTGTCCTCATGCTTCAATTTGGAGCCGTCTTGGTGGTTTGCATTCAATCAGAGTATGCAAAAGAGAAATCGAGATGGAAGGGGCTTTCAATTGTCATATTACCTTCGGATTGCATCAATGGTGGCACAACTTCATATGGCAATTTCTATTGAAGAACATGATAGTAGCCTAGTTACCAATGTAATCAATACCATTTACACAATAGTACTAGTGTACTTAATTAGCAACTCTTACCAAGATATTTCGGCGAATGTCATCCGCCCTCAACCTATGCACTAGTGTCCTTACAATGTATAATTTGGGCCAGTTCCCAAATTATACGGGAAGATTTCCCTGCCAGCTAGGACACCAATAACAAAGTAGATAAGACCACCCTTCTCCTCCCAAGTTAGATGTGATCCATAAGTGTAGTGTGTCGTGTCGATTATGTTCTGTATTAAACTCGAAGAAACGAAATGAGCTGTAAATTAACAATTAACAAATTTAGTACGGATGAACACCAAATATTTTAATATATAGAATGCAAATAACTTGACAAATATGCATGGTTGACAAACTCACATGGAGGTAAAACAGGAAGCATATGGACATCCACCCAAATGTTGATGTTTCCTTCAATATGATCTTCAGGAAGAAGGTCGAAGGTTATTTCCATATCCTCCTGAAATCCATATGCCTTGCAAAGAGCTTCCCAATTTGAGCACCCTAATTATGTGTTATTACGTGCATTCATTACTTTCACAAGAAATGTGTGACCATGTTTAGTCCTCAGGTTGGCTGTCCTCGTCTCGAAACTCTCGTGCTCTTCAAAACCGAGCCTCTCCAAGAAATACCGTCTTGCATGACAAGGGACGAACTAGTCGAATTATATAAAACAGAAATTACGCGTTGAAGGAAAGAAACAGAAGTCATGCTTAATTACGAAAAAACAGTTGTCATCGTTGCGTACCGTAGAAATATCAAAGTCCTTGTAAAGCTTCATGGTGAAGAACATGTCATCTCGCAGCCCAGGCTGGTCACAAAGACCCTTATCTTCACCGCAAAATTCACACGCTTGGATCCTATCATCGTCTGATGACGATGACATTTCCTGTGTTCATGATTCAAGAATTATGGCACGATTTGGATCCTAATGTGTGTGTGACTTTCGGTCCGTCGAGGCTTTCCTTAAATAACTCTCATATCTCATGGTGTTCTGTTGCTCACTCTCTCACATTGATACGATGGTGTATATATGTTGGTGGACACTCTCTCACAGTAATAGTTCGACAATCGGTGATGGACGTCCCGCCTCTTCTCTTCTTGCGCATTATATTGCAAATAAGAGAAGAAAGACGAGGCGCTCCCCATGACAACAGTCGGGATTCCTCCATCGAGAACACAAATGAAAGTCACACAAGGATCAACGATAGACCGAAAATCACACACGCATTATACCGATAAAATATCACTAATACATTTATAATGAACTCAAATATAATATCACTAATACATCATCTCAAATAATCCAGTTATTAATACATCATCAAATATTAACTAATAAATCTCTAATATTATCATATAAGATCACTAATACAGATCAAATACTATCGAATAATCTAACTCGCTAGTGGTTCCTGAGTCGCGGGTGGTGGACACCCAAAGATAAGGAACCATCACGGGATCAAAACTCGGGTGAGATCCCTGAAGAATATGCCAGGTATTGTTGAACCTAGCATCCAATGCCGCCATGTAGCGATGGACGTTCTCTTCCTCCTCCCTAACACGATGACGTACCACCTCCGCAGGGGCCCGCTCCCTCTACACCGAAAGTGGCCCACGTGACCGCCACCAAAGAAGCTCCGGGTCGACAACGAGATCCGAATTCCTCACCAAGCTTCGAGCCCCGGAAGGTAGCACCTCCCAGTGCCAGCCCGGCGGAGCCCAGTCCCGGACATGGCGCCTATTAAGCAGGCTCTCGCGGACCACTCGACGACAAGGATGCGGGTCGGGCATCGTCGATGTCGAGATAAACTCCAATGACAACATTTTCTTATCGTTTAATCACTAATTTTTCCAAAACCCAAGAATTTTTCTCTAATCTAACATACACATACTAATTTTTCCTAGCATGTACCTGATACGTCTCCAACATATATATAATTTTTTATCGTTCCATGCTATTATACTATCAACTTTGGATGTTTTATATGCATGAATATGCTATTTTATATGATTTTTGGGACTAACTTATTAATCCAGCGCCCAGTGCCAGTTCTTGTTTTTTCCGTGTTTTTGACCTTTTTCAGATATGAATATCAAAACGGAGTCCAAATGGAATAAAACTTTCGCCGTGATTTTTTTTGGAAAATATAAAAAATACCTGAAGAAAAATATACCGGAGAGATGGCCCGAGGAAGCCACGAGCCTGGGAGGCGCGGGCCCCCCTAGCCGCGGCTAGGGAGCTCGTGACCTCCTCGTGCCACCTCTTTACGTGTTCTCGACTCCAGACGGCCTTATAAATACGAAAACCCTCAAAACACGTCAAGATAGCAAGTTCCGCCGCTGCAGACCTCCAGAGCCACCAAAAACCAATCGGGAGACCGTTTCGGCATCCTGCCGGAGGGGAATTCATCGCCGGAGGCCGTCTTCATCAACACCATTGCCTCCCTTGCCTCTTAGATGATGCGTGAGTAGTTCACATCAGACCTACGGGTCCATATCTAGTATCTAGATGGCTTCTTCTCTCTCTTTGATCTTCAATAAAATGTTCTCCATGATCTTCATGGTGATCTATCCGATGTAATCTTCTTGTGCAGTGTGTTTGTTGAGATCCGATGAATTGTGGATTTATGATCAGATTATCTATGAATATTATTTGAGTCAATTCTGAATTCTTAGATGCATGATTTCATATCCTTGTAATTCTCTTCGAGTTGTAGGTTTCGTTTGGCCAACTTGATCTATGATTCTTGCAATGGGAGAAGTGCTTGGTTTTGGGTTCATACCGTGCGGTGTCCTCACCTAGTGACAGAAGGGGTTGCGAGGCACGTATCATGTTGTTGCCATCAAGGGTAAAAAGATGGGTATTATATCATATTGCATGAATCTATCCCTCTACATCATGTCATCTTGCTTAAAGCATTACTCCATTTGTTATGAACTTAATACAATAGATGCATGCTGGATAGCGGTCGATGTGTGGAGTAATAATAGTAGATGCAGAAAGTATCGGTCTACTTGTCTCGGACCTGATGCCTATATGTATGATCATTGCCTTAGATATCGTCATGACTTTGCGCCATTCTATCAATTGCTGAACAGAAATTTGTTCACCGACCGTAATACTTGCTATCATGAAAGAAGCCTCTAGTGAACACTATGGCCCCCGGGTCTATTTTACATATTATATATTCAGATCTAAACATAAAAACACCAAAAATACCTTTCTGCAATTTTATTTACTTATTGACATTTACTTATTATCACTATCAGATCTCACCTTGCAAGCAATCGTGAAGAGAATGACAACCTCTTTATCGCTTTGGGTGCAAGTTTGTTTGTGTTTGTGCAGGTTCCATGTTGCTCCATCTTGTTACTCCTACTGGATTGATACCTTGGTTCTCAAACTGAGGGAAATACTTACCGCTACCTTGATGCATCACCCTTTCCTCTTCAAGGGAAAAACCAACGCAAGACAAGAATTCTACTATCAACTTGCCAATTTCTGGTGACGTTGTAGAGAAGTAGCAGGAAGAATTTCTGGCGCCGTTGTCGGGGAGTATTCAAGTGAAGCATATCTATCAAGTACCTATCACAAACTCATCTCTTGCATTTACATTATTTTCTATTAGCATCTCGTTTTCCTCTCCCCCACTAAAAAAAACAAAAACTACAAAAATATTTGCCTTTTTCTGTTTGCTTGTGTGCTTGTCTGCTTGCTAAGTCACCATGTCTGAAAACACTAAATTGTGTGACTTCTCTAATACTAATAAAAATTATTTTATTAGTACTCCAATTGCTCCCACCACTAGTGCAGAATCATATGAAATTAATGCTGCCTTATTGAATCTTGTTATGAAAGAGCAATTTCCCGGCCTTCCAAGTGAAGATGCCGCATCCCATCTTAATACATTTATTGAGTTATGTGATATGAAAAAGAAGAAAGATGTGGATAATGATATAATTAAATTGAATCTATTTCCGTTCTCACTATGAGATAGAGCAAAAACTTGGTTTTCATCTTTACCCAAAAATAATATTGATTCATGGAACGAATGTAAAGATGCTTTTATTTTCGAGTATTTTCCACCTGCTAAGATTATCTATCTCCGTAACGATATTTTGAATTTTAAGCAACTAGATCATGAACATGTTGCACAATCTTGGGAGAGAATGAAATTGATGATAAGAAATTGTCCCGCTCATGGCCTAAGTCTTTGGATGATTATACAAATTTTCTATGGTGGTTTGAATTTTGCTTCTAGAAATATCTGGGATTCTGCTTCTGGTGGAACTTTTATGTAAGTCACACTAGGAGAAGCTACAAAACTCTTAGATAATATCATGACAAATTATTCTCAATGGCACACCGAAAGGTCACCTACTAGTAAAAAAGTGCATGATATAGAAGAAATCAATTCTTTGAGTGCTAAGATGGATGAGTTAATGAATACGTTTGCTAGTAAAAGTGTTCCTCTAGATCCAAATGATATGCCTTTGTCTTCCTTGATCGAGAATAGCCATAAAAATTTTGATGTCAATTTCGTTGGTAGGAATAATTTTGGTAACAACAATGCTTATAGAGGTAACTTTAATCCTAGGCCTTTTCCTAGTAATCCCTCTAATAATCCTACAACAATGCTCATGGAAATTATAATAAAATACCCTCTGATCTTCAGAGTACTATTAAGGAGTTTATTAATTCGCAAAAGATTTCCAATGCTTCCATAGAAGAAAAACTGCTTAAAATACTAATGATTCGAAGTCTATTTATCTTGATGCTAAAAATACTAAAAGTGGAGTAGAGGATATCAAAACTTTGAATAGTAATGAAGCTACTACTTTTTATTTCAAGGAATTTAATTATGATAGCTCCTCTTTGATTGAATGTATTTCCTTGATGCAATCCATGTTAAACTCTCCACATGCTTATAGCCAAAATAAGGCTTTTACTAAACATATCGTTGATGCTATGATGAAATATCTTGAAGAGAAACTTGAGTTGGAAGTATCTATTCCTAGAAAACTTCATGATGAGTGGGAAACTACTATAAAAATCAAGATTAAAAATTATGAATGCCATGCTTTGTGTGATTTGGGTGCTAGTGTTTCCATGATTCCAAAAATCTTTATGTGATGTTCTAGGTTTCAATGAGATTGATGAGTGCTCTCTTAATTTGCATCTTGCGGATTCCACTATTAAGAAACCTATGGGAAGGATTAATGATGTTCTTATTATTTTAAATAGGAATTATGTGCCCGTATATTTCATTGTGCTTGATATTCATTGCAATCCAACATTTCCCATTATTCTTGGTAGACCTTTCCTTAGGACTATTGGTGCTATTATTGATATGAAGGAAGGGAATATTAAATTTTAGTTTCCATTAAAGAAGGGCATGAAACACTTCCCTAGAAAGAAAATAAGATTGCCTTATGAATCCATTATGAGAGCTACCTATGGTTTGAGCACTAAAGATGATAATACTTAATTTCATTGCCTTATGCCTAGCTAAGGGCGTTAAACGAAAGCGCTTCTTGGGAGGCAACCCAATGAATAGATTTATTATTGATTTTTACTTTATGTTTTGTTGAATCAACACCATCATGATTCTGTTATGATTGTGTTTTTTATGTTTTAATTAGTGTTTGTGCCAAGTAGAACCTTTATGATTAGTTTTGGTGATAGTTGTTTAATCATGCTGGAAAAAGACAAAAACTTTCTGCTCACGCAATTATTTTTCAATCCCATCCATAAAGATATTTTGAGTTTATTCTTTTTGCTGCTGATTTATATGAAAATTTCCATAATTTTCATAATTTTTTAAGAATTTTTGAGTTATCAGAGGTTTTCGAAATATACATATTTCTACAGACTGTTCTGTTTTTGACAGATTCTGTTTTTTGTTGTGTTGATTGCTTATTTTAATGAAACTATGGTTAGTATCGGGGGGCACGAGTAATGGATAAGTGAGAATACAGTAATATAACATCAATATAAATGTAAATCAAGTTTACTACCACATATGAAAAGTTGGTGGTTTGTTTTCGTACGCTAATGCTATCACGAGTTTGTGTTTAAGTTTTGTGTTGTGAAGTTTTCAAGTTTTGGGTGATGTTCTTATGGACAATGGAATAAAGAGTGGCAAGAGAATAAGCTTGGGTATGAACAAGGCATACCAAGCCAAATTCAAGGACACCAAAAAGCCTAAGCTTGGAGATGCCCCGGGAAGGCATCCCCTCTTTCGTCTTCAATCCATCGGTAATGTTACTTGGAGCTATATTTTTATTCACCACATAATATGTGTTTTGCTTGGAGCGTCGTGTGTTATAGTAGTCTTTGCTTTTTGTTTTATCACAATCATACTTGCTGCACACCTTTTGAGAGGTACATGCACTCATCGTGAATTTGTTAGAATACTCAATGAGCTTCACTTATATCTTTTGAGTTAGGCTATATTAGCTCACATGTCCTTCACTTATACCTTTTGAGTTTGATGATTTTGCTCCCATGTGCTTCACTTATATCTTTTGAACGTGATGATTTTTCTCCCATGTGCTTCACTTATATGTTTTGAGCGTAGTAATTTTGCTCCCATGTGCTTCACTTACATCTTTTGAGCTAGATAAATTTTGCTCTAGTGCTTCACTTAAATCTTTGTAGAGCACGGCGGTGTCATATTTTGTAGAAATCAAAACTCTCTAATCTTCAGTTATACCATTTTGAGAGTGCTCTCTCTGAGAAACTTGGTAATTCGCGTGTGTTATGAAATTAGTCCTAAATATCATAGGCATCCAAAGTGGCTACAATAAAAACTTTCATATTCAAGTGCATTGATTAGTAAGAGAAGTTTGATTCCTCATGATTATTTTTGAGATATGGATATGGTAATATGAGAGTTATGTTAGTAGGGTGTTGTGAATCTAGAAATACTTGTGTTGAGGTTAGTGATTCTCGTAGCATGCACGTATGGTGAACCGCTATGTTAGGAAGTCGGAGCATAATGCATTTATTGATTGTCATCCTTTGTGTGGAGATCGGCATCGCGCGATGGTTAACTCCTACCAACCCTTCCCCTAGGAGTATGCATTTAGCACTTTGTTTCGATTACTAATAAAACTTTTGCAATAAGTATATGAGTTCCTCATGACTAATGTGAGTCCATGGTATAGATGCACTTTCACCTTCCACCATTGCTAGCCTCTCTAGTGCCGTGCAACTTTCACTGATGCACAAACCCACCATATATCTTCCTCAAAATAGCCACCATACCTACCTATTATGGCATTTTCATAGCCATTACAAGATATATTGCCATGCAACTTTCACCGTTCCGTTTATTATGACACGCACCATCATTGTCATATTGCTTTGCATGATCATAAGATAGCTAGCATGATGTTTTCATGGCTTGTCCATTTTTTGATGTCATTGCTACGCTAGATCATTGCATGTCCCGGTACACTGCCGGAGCCATTCATATAGAGTCATATATTGTTCTAAGTATCGAGTTGTAAGTAAATGAAAGTGTGATGATCATCATTATTAGAGCATTGTCCCATGTGAGGAAATAAAAGAGGCCAAAGATGCCCACCAAATAAAAAAGAAGCCAAAGAGCCCAAACAAAAAAATGAGAGAAAAAGAGAGAAGGGACATTGCTACTATCTTTTTCCACACTTGTGCTTCAAAATAGCACCATGTTCTTCAAGATGGAGAGTCTCTTGTTTTGTCACTTTCATATGCTAGTGGAAATTTTCATTATGTAACTTGGCTTGTATATTCCAATGATGGGCTTCCTCAAAATTGCCCTAGGTCTTCATGAGCAAACAAGTTGGGTGCACACCCACTAGTTTTCATTTGTGAGCTTTCATACACTTATAGCTCTAGTGCATCCGTTTCATGGCAATACCTACTCATTCACATTGATATATATTGATGGGAATATTCATAGCCTATTGATACGCCGAGTCGATGTGACCATCTCCCTCCTTTTTGCCTCACAACCTCCACCACACTCTATTCCACCTATAGTGCTATATCCATGGCTCACGCTCATGTATTGCGTGAGAGTTGAAATTTTTTGAAAAAATAAGAGTGCGAAAACAATTACTTGATCAATATCGGGGTTGTTCATGATTTAAATGTTGGGAGACGTAGTAGTAAATCAAAATTTTCCTACGCGTTCACCAAGATCCATCTATGGAGAAACCAGCAACGAGCAAGGGGAGAGTGGATCTTCATACCTTTGAAGATCGCTAAGCGGAAGCGTTACAAGAACGCGGTTGATGGAGTCGTACTCGCAGCGATTCAGATCGCGGTGGATCCGATCAAGTGCCGAACGGACGGCACCTCCGCGTTCAACACACGTGCAGCCCGGTGACGTCTCCAACACCTTGATCCAGCAAGGAGGAAGGAGAGGTTGGGGAAGGGCTCCAACAGCAGCACGACGGCGTGGTGGTGGTGGAGTAGCAAGGTAATCCGACAGGGCTTCGCCTAAGCGCTGCAGAGGAGGAAGAAGAGAGGTAGGGCTTTGCCGTGAGAGAGAGAGATCAAATCCTCTCTCAAAACATCCAAAACCTTAAGTATATATAGGAGGAGGGACGTGGAGGGATGGCTTGGCCTCTACTCCAAAGAGGAGATGGCCGGCCGAATTAAAGGGAGAGTCCACCTCCCACAAGGGAGGTGGATCTCCTCCTTTTAAATCCTTTTTGCCTTATCTCCTTATCTCCAGCCACATGGGCCTTTAGAAAAAGTATTTCCCAGCCCAATAAGGGCTGACACACTTTATCTAACAGCCCATGAAGTCCTCTGGTCGTCACACCCCTCCCGGGGGTCCTCCGGCACCCTCCCGGCACTCCCGGTACACTACCGATGAGCCCGAAAACTTTCCGGTGACCGAAACTGGACTTCCTATATATCAATCTTTACCTCCGGACCATTCCGGAGCTCCTCGTGACGTCCGGGATCTCATCCGGGACTCCGAACAACCTTCGGTAATCACGTATACCTTTTCCCTATAACCCTAGCGTCATCGAACCTTAAGTGTGTAGACCCTACGGGTTCGGGAGACACGTAGACATGACCGAGACACCTCTCCGGTCAATAACCAACAGCGGGATCTGGATACCCATGTTGGCTCCCACGTACTCCACGATGATCTCATCGGATGAACCACGATGTCAAGGATTCAATCAATCCCGTATACAATTCCCTTTGTCTATCGGTATGATACTTGCCCGAGATTCGATCGTCGGTATCCCCATACCTTGTTCAATCTCGTTACTGGCAAGTCTCTTTACTCGTTCCGTAATACATCATCCCGTGGCTAACTCCTTAGTCACATTGAGCTCATTATGATGATGTCTTACCGAGTGGGCCCAGAGATACCTCTCCGTCACACGGAGTGACAAATCCCAGTCTCGATTCGTGCCAACCCAACAGATACTTTCGGAGATACCCGTAGCGTACCTTTATAGCCACCCAGTTACGTTGTGACGTTTGGCACACCCAAAGTATTCCTACGGTATCCGGGAGTTACACAATCTCATGGTCTAAGGAAATGACACTTGACATTGAAAATCTTTAGCAAACGAACTACACGATCTTTGTGCTATGCTTAGGATTGGGTCTTGTCCATCACATCATTCTCCTAATGATGTGATCCCGTTATCAACGACATCCAATGTCCATGGCCATGAAACCGTGACCATCTATTGATCAACGAGCTAGTCAACTAGAGGCTCACTAGGGACATGTTGTGGTCTATGTATTCACACATGTATTATGGTTTCCGGTTAACACAATTATAGCATGAACAATAGACAATTATCATGAACAAGGAAATACAATAATAACCATTTTATTATTGCCTCTAGGGCATATTTCCAACAGTCTCCCACTTGCACTAGAGTCAATAATCTAGTTCACATCACCATGTGATTAACACTTACATCACCATGTGATCATATCATCATGTGATTAACACCCAATAAGTTCTGGGGTTTCTTCATGTTCTGCTTGTGGAAGAGGTTTTTAGTCAACGGGTCTGCGACATTCAGATCCGTGTGTACCTTGCAAACTTTCCATGTCATAGTTGTAGATACTGCTCCCACGCTCCACTTGGAGCTATTCCAAATGGCTGCTCCACTATACGTAGCCAGATTTCTACTAAGAGTCATCCGGATTGGAGTTAAAGCTTGCATCATCGTAACCCTTTACGATGAACTCTTTATCACCTCCATAATCGAGAAATATGTCCTTAGTTCTCAAGTTACTAAGGATAACTTTGACCATTGTCCAGTGATCCACTCTTGGATTACTCTTGTACCCCTTGACAGACTCATGGCAAGGCACACACAGGTGCGGTACACAGCATGGCATACTATATAGAGCCTATGGCTAAAGCATAGGAGATGACACTCATCTTTTCTTTATCTTCTGCCGTGGTCAGGTATTGAGTCTTACTCAATTTCACACCTTACAATACAGTCAAGAACTCCTTCTTTGACCCATCTATTTTGAACTCCTTCAAAAACTTGTCAAGGTATGTCTTCGTCGAAAAAACTTATCAAGCGAATTGATCTATCCCTATAGATCTTGATGCTCAATAAAATAGTAGCTTTATCTGGGTCTTCCTTTGAAAAAACTCTTTTCAAACAACCCTTCATGCTCTTCCAGAAATTCTACATCATTTCCGATCAATAATATGTCAACTACATATTCTTATAAGAAATTCTATAGTGCTCCCACTCACTTTCTTGCAAATACAAGTTTCTCATAAACTTTGTATAAACTTAAACACTTTGATCACCTCATCAAAGCATATATTCCAACTCCGAGATTCTTGCTCCAGTCCATAGAAGGATCGCTGGAGTTTGCATATTATTAGCATCCTTAGGATTGACAAAACCTTCTGGTTGTATCACATACAACTCTTCCTCACAGAAACCATTATGGAAACCTTGTTTTGTCATCCATCTGCCAGATTTCATAATCAAAAATGCAGCAACTGCTAACAAAATTTTAATAGACTTTTAGCATCGCTACAGATGAGACAATCTCATCGCAGTCAACTCCTTGAACTTGGCGGAAACTTCTTTGCGACAAGTCGAGCTTTATGAACGGTGACATTTCACCATTAGCGTCTATGTTTATCTCAAAGGTCCATTTGTACTCAATGACCCGCCATTCAACAGGCAAGTCTACCAAAGTCCATACTTGGTTTTCATACATGGATCCTTTCTCGGATTTCATGGCTCCTAGCCATTTGTTGGAATCCGGGCCCACCATCGCTTCTTCATAGTTCGTAGGTTCATCGTTGTCCAACAACATGATTTCCAAGACAAGGTTGTCGTACTACTCAGGAGCAGTACGCGTCCTTGTCGACCTACGAGGTTCGATAGTGACTTGATCCGAAGCTTCATGATCATCATCATTAACTTCCTTTTCAACTGAGTAGGCTCTACAGAAACATCTTTCTGTGTTGCGCTATTCTCTGGATGAAACAAAGGTTCAACAACCTTATCAAGTTCTATCTTCCTCCCACTCAATTCTTTCGAGAGAAACTCTTTCTCAAGAAAGGACCCGTTCTTAGCTACAAATACCTTTTGCGCTTGGATCTGAGATAGAAGGTATACCCAATGTCTCATTAGGGTATTCTATGAAGATGCATTTGTCTACTTTGGGTTCGAGCTCGCTAGGTGAAAAACCCATTTTCACATAAGCGTCGCAGCCCCAAACATTAAGAAATGACAGCTTAGGCTTCTATCAAACCATAATTCTCACGGTGTCATCTCAACAGACTTAGATGGTGCCCTGTTAAAGTGAATGGATTTGTCTTTAATGCATAACCCCATAACGATAGTGGTAAAACGATAAGAGACATCATAGTACTCACTATATCCAATAGAGCACGACTACGACGTTCGAACACACCATCACACTATGGTGTTCCAGGAGGCGTGAGCTGTGAAACAATTTCCACATTGTCTAAAATTGCATACCAAACTCGTAACTTAGATATTCACCTCCATGATCATATCATAGACATTTATCTTCTTGTCACGATGATCTTTAACTTCACTCTGAAACTCCTTGAACCTTTCAAACATTTCAGATTCGTGTTTCATTAAGTAAATATCCCCATATTTACTCAAATCATCAGTGAAGGTAAAGAAAAACAACGATATCCACCGTGTGTTTCAACACTCATTGGACCACATACATCAACATGTATTAATTCCAATAAGCCACTTGCCCGCTCCATCATATTGGATGACGGGGTCTCAGTCATCTTGCCCAAGAGGCATGGCTCGCATGTCTCAACCGATTCGAAATCGAGTGAGTCAAAAAACATCCATCATCATGGAGTTTCTTCATGCGATTTATACCAATATGACATTACGTGGCAGTGCCACAAGCATGTGGTACTATCATTATTAACTTTGTATCTTTTGGTACCAATGTTATGAATATGTGTACTACTACGATCATGATTCGATAAACCATTTCGAGTGGGTGCATGACCATTGAAGGCATTATCCATGTAAACAGAATAACCATTATTCTCTAACTTATATGAATAACCGTATCGCACTAATCATGATCTAATCACGTTTATGCTCAACGCAAACACCAAATAACATTTATTTAGGTTTATCACAAATCCTGAAGGTAGAGAGAGCGTGCGATGGTGATCACATCAATCTTGGAAATACTTCCAACACACATCGTCACCTTTCACCTAGCTAGTCTCCATTTACTCCGTAGCTTTTATTTCGAGTTGCTAACACTTAGCAACCGAACCGGTATCTAATACCCAGGTGCTACTAGGAGTACCAGCAAGGTACACATCACTAACACGTATATCAAATATACTTCCATTGACATTACCAGCCTTCTTATCTACCAATCATCTAGGGTTTTTATGCTTCAGCGAACATTCTCCTCATAACAGAAGCACTTAGTCTCGGGTTCGGGCTCAACCTTGGGTTTCTTCACTAGAGCAACAACTGGCTTGCCATTCCTGAAGTTTTTCCCTTCTTGCCCTTGCCCCTTTTGAAACTAGTGGTTTTCACTTAACCATCAACACTTGATGCTCCTTATTGATTTCTACCTTCGTGGTGTCAAACATCACGAACAACTCAGGGATTATCTTATCCATCCCTGGCATGTTATAGTTCATCACGAAGCTCTAGTAGCTTGGTGGCAGTGACTTGGAGAACTGCATTAATCACTATCTCATCTGGAAGATTAACTCCCACTTGATTCAAGTGATTGTAGCACCCAGACAATCTGAGAACACGCTCACCGATTAAGCTATTCTCCTTTATCTTGCAGGCAAAGAATCTTGTTGGAGGTCTCATACCTCTCAACATAGGCACGAGCTTGAGATCACAATCTCAGCTCCTAGAACATCTCATATGTTCTGTGACGTTCAAAACATTTTGAAGCCTCAATTCTAAGCCGTAATGCATGACGCACTGAACTATCACGTAGTCATCAAAAAGTGCCTGTCATATGTTCACAACATCTACAGACAACGCTTGAGGGAGTGATGCAGTTAGCGGTACATCAAAAACATAAGCTTTCTGTGCAGCAATGAGGACAATCCTCAGATCACGGACCCAGTCCGCATTATTGCTACCATCAACTTTCAACTTACTTTTCTCTAGGATTGTATCAATAAAACTGGGGAGCTACAGCGCGAGCTATCTACGACATAATTTGCAAGGACATTTTTAGACTAAGTTCATGATAATTAAGTTCATTTAATCAAATTATTAATGAACTCCCACTTAGATAGACATCTCTCTAGTCTTCCAAGTGATACATGATCCATGTCAACTAGCCCGTGTCCGATCATCACGTGAGACGGACTAGTCATCCATGGTGAACATCTCCATGTTGATCGTATCTTCTATACGACTCATGTTCGACCTTTCGGTCTTCCGTGTTCCGAGGCCATGTCTGTACATGCTAGGCTCGTCAAGTCAACCTAAGTGTTTCGCGTGTGTAAATCTGGCTTACACCCGTTGTATGCGAACGTTAGAACCTATCACACCCGATCATCACGTGGTGCTTCGGAACAACGATCCTTAGCAACGATGCACAGTTAGGGTGAACACTTCTCTTGAAATTTTATTGAGAGATCATCTTATTTACTACCGTCGTTCTAAGCAAATAAGATGTAAACATGATAAACATCACATGCAATCAATATAGTGACATGATATGGCCAACATCATCTTGCTCCTATGATCTCCATCTTCGGGGCACGATGATCATCATTGTCACCGGCACGACACCATGATCTCCATCATCATGATCTCCATCATTGTGTCTTCATGAAGTTGTCTCGCCAACTATTACTTCTACTACTATGGCTAACGCTTAGCAATAAAGTAAAGTAATTACATGGCGTTTATGATTGACACGCAGGTCATACAATAAATAAGACAACTCCTATGGCTCCTGCCGGTTGTCATAATCATCGACATGCAAGTCGTGAATCCTATTACAAGAACATGATCAATTCATACATCACAATGCATCACATCACATCCTTTGGCCATATCACATCACAAGGCACATGCTGCAAAAACAAGTTAGACGTCCTCTAATTTGTAGTTGCAAGTTTTTACGTGGCTGCTATAGGTTACTAGCAAGAACGTTTCTTACCTACGTCAACACCACAACGTGATTTGCCAATTGCTATTTACCCTTCATAAGGACCCTTTTCATCGAATCCGATCCGACTAAGGTAGGAGAGACAGACACCCGCTAGCCACCTGATGCATCTAGTGCATGTCAGGCGGTGGAACCGGTCTCACGTAAGCGTACGTGTAAAGTTGGTCCGGGCCGCTTCATCCCACAATACCGCCGAATCAAGATAAGACTAGTAGCGGCAAGCAAATTAACAAACTCGACGCCCACAATTGCTTTGTGTTCTACTCGTGCATAGATTCTACGCATAGACCTAGCTCATGATGCCACTGTTGGGAGACGTAGTAGTAAATCAAAATTTTCCTACGCGTTCACCAAGATCCATCTATGGAGAAACCAGCAACGAGCAAGGGGAGAGTGGATCTTCATACCTTTGAAGATCGCTAAGCGGAAGCGTTACAAGAACGCGGTTGATGGAGTCGTACTCGCAGCGATTCAGATCGCGGTAGATCCGATCAAGTGCCGAACGGACGGCACCTCCGCGTTCAACACACGTGCAGCCCGGTGACGTCTCCAACACCTTGATCCAGCAAGGAGGAAGGAGAGGTTGGGGAAGGGCTCCAACAGCAGCACGACGGCGTGGTGGTGGTGGAGTAGCAAGGTAATCCGACAGGGCTTCGCCTAAGCGCTGCGGAGGAGGAAGAAGAGAGGTAGGGCTTTGCCGTGAGAGAGAGATCAAATCCTCTCTCAAAACATCCAAAACCTCAAGTATATATAGGAGGAGGGACGTGGAGGGCTGGCTTGGCCTCTACTCCAAAGAGGAGATGGCCGGCCGAATTAAAGGGAGAGTCCACCTCCCACAAGGGAGGTGGATCTCCTCCTTTTAAATCCTTTTTGCCTTATCTCCTTATCTCCAGCCACATGGGCCTTTAGCAAAAGTATTTCCCAGCCCAATAAGGGCTGACACACTTTATCTAACAGCCCATGAAGTCCTCTGGTCGTCACACCCCTCCCGGGGGTCCTCCGGCACCCTCCCGGCACTCCCGGTACACTACCGATGAGCCCGAAAACTTTCCGGTGACCGAAACTGGACTTCCTATATATCAATCTTTACCTCCGGACCATTCCGGAGCTCCTCGTGACGTCCGGGATCTCATCCGGGACTCCGAACAACCTTCGGTAATCACGTATACCTTTTCCCTATAACCCTAGCATCATCGAACCTTAAGTGTGTAGACCCTACGGGTTCGGGAGACACGTAGACATGACCGAGACACCTCTCCGGTCAATAACCAACAGCGGGATCTGGATACCCATGTTGGCTCCCACGTACTCCACGATGATCTCATCGGATGAACCACGATGTCAAGGATTCAATCAATCCCGTATACAATTCCCTTTGTCTATCGGTATGATACTTGCCCGAGATTCGATCGTCGGTATCCCCATACCTTGTTCAATCTCGTTACTGGCAAGTCTCTTTACTCGTTCCATAATACATCATCCCGTGGCTAACTCCTTAGTCACATTGAGCTCATTATGATGATGTCTTACCGAGTGGGCCCAGAGATACCTCTCCGTCACACGGAGTGACAAATCCCAGTCTCGATTCGTGCCAACCCAACAGATACTTTCGGAGATACCCGTAGCGTACCTTTATAGCCACCCAGTTACGTTGTGACGTTTGGCACACCCAAAGTATTCCTACGGTATCCGGGAGTTACACAATCTCATGGTCTAAGGAAATGACACTTGACATTGAAAAGCTTTAGCAAACGAACTACACGATCTTTGTGCTATGCTTAGGATTGGGTCTTGTCCATCACATCATTCTCCTAATGATGTGATCCCGTTATCAACGACATCCAATGTCCATGGCCATGAAACCGTGACCATCTATTGATCAACGAGCTAGTCAACTAGAGGCTCACTAGGGACATGTTGTGGTCTATGTATTCACACATGTATTATGGTTTCCGGTTAACACAATTATAGCATGAACAATAGACAATTATCATGAACAAGGAAATACAATAATAACCATTTTATTATTGCCTCTAGGGCATATTTCCAACATTAAATTCGTTGTGTGGGGACGATGGAGCATAGCCAGACTATATGATTTTGTAGGGATAACTTTCTTTGGCCTTGTTATTTCAAAAGTTTATGATCACTTTGCTATTATGCTTGAAGTATTATTGTTTTGATGTAAATATTGAACTATTGTTTTTAATCTTATGGATCTGAACATTCATGCCACAATAAAAAGATTACATGAAACAAATATGTTGGGTAGCATTCCACATCAAAAATTCGTTCTTTATCACTTCCCTACTCGAGGACGAGTAGGAGTTAAGCTTGGGGATGCTTGATACGTCTCCAACATATATATAATTTTTGATCATTCCATGCTATTATATTATCAACTTTGGATGTTTTATATTCATGAATATGCTATTTTATATGATTTTTGGGACTAACTTATTAACCCAGTGCCCAGTGCCAGTTCTTGTTTTTCGTGTTTTTGACCTTTTTAAGATTGGAATATCAAACGGAGTCCAAATGGAATAAAACTTTCGCCATGATTTTTTTTGGAAAATTTAAAAAATACCTGAAGAAAAATATACCGGAGAGGCGGCCCGAGGAAGCCACGAGCCTGGGAGGCGCGCCCCCCTGGCCGTGGCTAGGGGGCTCGTGACCTCCTCGTGCCACCTCTTTACGTGTTCTCGACTCTAGATGGCCTTATAAATATGGAAACCATCTAAAACACATCAAGATAGCAAGTTCCGCCGCTGCAGACCTCCGGAGCCACCAAAAACCAATCGGGAGACCGTTCCGGCATCCTGCCGGAGGGGAATTCATCGCCGGAGGCCGTCTTCATCAACACCATTGCCTCCCTTGCCTCTTCGATGATGCGTGAGTAGTTCACATCAGACCTACGGGTCCATATCTAGTATGTAGATGGCTTCTTCTCTCTCTTTGATCTTCAATAAAATGTTATCCATGATCTTCATGGTGATCTATCCGATGTAATCTTCTTGTGCGGTGTGTTTGTTGAGATCCGATGAATTGTGGATTTATGATCAGATTATCTATGAATATTATTTGAGTCAATTCTGAATTCTCAGATACATTATTTCATATCCTTGTAATTCTTTGAGTGCTAAGATGGATGAGTTAATGAATATGTTTGCTAGTAAAAGTGTTCCTCTAGATCCAAATGATATGCCTTTGTATTCCTTGATCGAGAATAGCCATAAAAATTTTGATGTCAATTTCGTTGGTAGGAATAATTTTGGTAACAACAATGCTTATAGAGGTAACTTTAATCCTAGGCCTTTTCCAAGTAATCCCTCTAATAATCCTACAACAATGCTCATGGAAATTATAATCAAATACCCTCTGATCTTGAGAGTACTATTAAGGAGTTTATTAATTCACAAAAGATTTCCAATGCTTCCATAGAAGAAAAACTGCTTAAAATTGATGACTTGGCTAGGACTGTTGATAGAATGTTTCTTGATATTGATGCTTTGAAATTAAGATGTGTTCCTACCAAGACTAATATGGATGAAACTTTGAAATCTATGTGTATTTCTATGAATGAGAGTAAAGAAAGAACCGTCCAAATTCGTGCTAGACATGAATGGCTCAAAAAGGCATGTTCTCGTGTTGAAAACCATGAAGATATTAAAGTGCTTGATGTGACTCCTATTGAATCCTTGTTTTCTAATGTCAATCCTAATAATGATGGGGCTCGATGTGAATCCACTTTGGTTGAGAAACACCCCAATGATTCGAAGTCCATTTATCTTGATGCTAAAAATACTAAAAGTGGAGTAGAGGATATCAAAACTTTGAATAGTAATGAAGCTACTACTTTTTATTTCAAGGAATTTAATTATGATAGATCCTATTTGATTGAATGTATTTCCTTGATGCAATCCATGTTAAACTCTCCACATGCTTATAGCCAAAATAAGGCTTTTACTAAACATATCGTTGATGCTATGATGAAATCTCTTGAAGAGAAACTTGAGTTGGAAGTATCTATTCCTAGAAAAATTCATGATGAGTGGGAACCTACTATAAAAATCAAGATTAAAAATTATGAATGAAATGCTTTGTGTGACTTGGGTGCTAGTGTTTCCATGATTCCAAAATCTTTATGTGATGTTCTAGGTTTCAATGAGATTGATGAGTGCTCTCTTAATTTGCATCTTGCGGATTCCACTATTAAGAAACCTATGGGAAGGATTAATGATGTTCTTATTATTTTAAATAGGAATTATGTGCCCGTAGATTTCATTGTGCTTGATATTGATTGCAATCCAACATGTCCCATTATTCTTGGTAGACCTTTCCTTAGGACTATTGGTGCTATTATTGATATGAAGGAAGGGAATATTAAATTTCAGTTTCCATTAAAGAAGGGCATGGAACACTTCCCTAGAAAGAAAATAAGATTGCCTTATGAATCCATTATGAGAGCTACCTATGGTTTGAGCACTAAAGATGATAATACTTAATTTCATTGCCTTATGCCTAGCTAAGGGCGTTAAACGATAGCGCTTGTTGGGAGGCAACCCAATGAATAGATTTATTATTGATTTTTACTTTACATTTTGTTGAATCAACACCATCATGATTCTGTTATGTTTGTGTTTTTTATGTTTTAATTAGTGTTTGTGCCAAGTAGAACCTTTATGATTAGTTTTGGTGATAGTTGTTTAATCATGCTGGAAAAAGACAGAAACTTTCTGCTCACAAAATTATTTTTCAATCCCATCCATAAAGATATTTTGAGTTGATTCTTTTTGCTGCTGATTTATATGAAAATTTCCATAATTTTCATAATTTTTAAGAATTTTTGAGTTATCAGAGGTTTTCGAAGTATACATATTTCTACAGACTGTTCTGCTTTTGACAGATTCTGTTTGTTGTTGTGTTGATTGCTTATTTTAATGAAACTATGGTTAGTATTGGGGGGCACGAGTAATGGATAAGTGAGAATACAGTAATATAACATCAATATAAATGGAAATCAAGTTTACTACCACATATGAAAAGTTGGTGGTTTGTTTTCGTACGCTAATGCTATCACGAGTTTGTGTTTAAGTTTTGTGTTGTGAAGTTTTCAAGTTTTGGGTGATGTTCTTATGGACAATGGAATAAAGAGTGGCAAGAGAATAAGCTTGGGGATGAACAAGGCATACCAAGCCAAATTCAAGGACACCAAAAAGCCTAAGATTGGGGATGCCCCGGGAAGGCATCCCCTCTTTCGTCTTCAATCCATCAGTAACGTTACTTGGAGCTATATTTTTATTCACCACATAATATGTGTTTTGCTTGGAGCGTCGTGTGTTATAGTAGTCTTTGCTTTTTGTTTTATCACAATCATACTTTCTGCACACCTTTTGAGAGGGACATGCACTCATCGTGAATTTGTTAGAATACTCAATGAGCTTCACTTATATCTTTTGAGTTAGGCAATATTAGCTCACATGTCCTTCACTTATACCTTTTGAGTTTGATGATTTTGCTCCCATGTGCTTCACTTATATATTTTGAGCTTGATGATTTTGCTCCCATGTGCTTCACTTATATGTTTTGAGCGTAGTAATTTTGCTCCCATGTGCTTCACTTACATCTTTTGAGCTAGATAAATTTTGCTCTAGTGCTTCACTTAAATCTTTGTAGAGCACGGCGGTGTCATATTTTGTAGAAATCAAAACTCTCTAATCTTCACTTATACCATTTTGAGAGTGCTCTCTCTGAGAAACTTTGTAATTGGCGTGTGTTATGAAATTAGTCCTAAATATGATAGGCATTCAAAGAGGCTATAATAAAAGCTTTCATATTCAAGTGCATTGATTAGTAAGAGAAGTTTGATTCCTCATGATTATTTTTGAGATATGGATATGGTAATACGAGAGTTATGTTAGTAGGGTGTTGTGAATCTAGAAATACTTGTGTTGAGGTTAGTGATTCTCGTAGCATGCACGTATGGTGAACCGCTATGTTAGGAAGTCAGAGCATAATGCATTTTCTGATTGTCATCCTTTGTGTGGAGATCGGGATCGCGCGATGGTTAACTCCTACCAACCCTTCCCCTAGGAGTATGCATTTAGCACTTTGTTTCGGTTACTAATAAAACTTTTGCAATAAGTATAGGAGTTCCTCATGACTAATGTGAGTCCATGGTATAGATGCACTTTCGCCTTCCACCATTGCTAGCCTCTCTAGTGCCGCGCAACTTTCGCCGGTGCACAAACCCACCATATATCTTCCTCAAAATAGCCACCATACCTACCTATTATGGCATTTTCATAGCCATTCCGAGATATATTGCCATGCAACTTTCACCGTTCCGTTTATTATGACACACACCATCATTGTCATATTGCTTTGCATGATCATAAGATAGCTAGCATGATGTTTTCATGGCTTCTCCATTTTTTGATGTCATTGCTACGCTAGATCATTGCATGTCCCGGTACACTACCGGAGGCATTCATATAGAGTCATATATTGTTCTAAGTATCGAGTTGTAAGTAAATGAAAGTGTGATGATCATCATTATTATAGCATTGTCCCATGTGAGGAAATAAAAGAGGCCAAAGATGCCCACCAAATAAAAAAGAAGCCAAAGAGCCCAAACAAAAAAACTGAGAGAAAAAGAGAGAAGGGACAATGCTACTATCTTTTTCCACACTTGTGCTTCAAAATAGCACCATGTTCTTCAAGATGGAGAGTCTCTTGTTTTGTCACTTTCATATGCTAGTGGAAAATTTTCATTATGTAACTTGGCTTGTATATTCCAATGATGGGCTTCCTCAAAATTGCCCTAGATCTTCATGAGAAAACAAGTTGGGTGCATACACACTAGTTTTCATTTGTGAGCTTTCATACACTTATGGCTCTAGTGCATCCGTTTCGTGGCAATCCCTACTCAGTCACATTGATATATATTAATGGGAATATTCATAGCCTATTGATATGCCGAGTCGATGTGACCATCTCCCTCCTTTTTGCCTCACAACCTCCACCACACTCTATTCCACCTATAGTGCTATATCCATGGCTCACGCTCATGTATTGCGTGAGAGTTGAAATTTTTTGAAAAAATAAGAGTGCGAAAACAATTACTTGATCAATATCGGGGTTGTTCATGATTTAAATTCGTTGTGTGGGGACGATGGAGCATAGCCAGACTATATGATTTTGTAGGGATAACTTTCTTTGGCCTTGTTATTTCAAAAGTTTATGATCACTTTGCTATTATGCTTGAAGTATTATTGTTTTGATGTAAATATTGAACTATTGTCTTGAATCTTATGGATCTGAACATTCATGCCACAATAAAAAGATTACATGAAACAAATGTGTTGGGTAGCATTCCACATCAAAAATTCGTTCTTTATCACTTCCCTACTCGAGGACGAGTAGGAGTTAAGCTTGGGGATGCTTGATACGTCTCCAACATATATATAATTTTTGATCATTCCATGCTATTATATTATCAACTTTGGATGTTTTATATGCATGAATATGCTATTTTATATTATTTTTGGTACTAACTTATTAATCCAGTGCCCAGTGCCAGTTCCTGTTTTTCCGTGTTTTTGACCTTTTTAAGATAGGAATATCAAACGGAGTCCAAATGGAATAAAACTTTCACCATGATTTTTTTTGGAAAATTTAAAAAACACCTGAAGAAAAATATACCGGAGAGGCGGCCCGAGGAAGCCACGAGCCTGGGAGGCGCGGCCCCCCTGGCCGCGGCTAGGGGGCTCGTGACCTCCTCGTGCCACCTCTTTATGTGTTCTCGACTCCAGACGGCCTTATAAATATGGAAACCCTCGAAAACAGATCAAGATAGCAAGTTTCGCCGCCGCAGACCTCCGGAGCCACCAAAAACCAATCGGGAGACCGTTCCGGCATCCTGCCGGAGGGGAATTCATCGCCGGAGGCCGTCTTCATCAACACCATTGCCTCCCTTGCCTCTCCGATGATGCGTGAGTAGTTCACATCAGACGTACGGGTCCATAGCTAGTAGCTAGATGGCTTCTTCTCTCTCTTTGATCTTCAATACAAAGTTCTCCATGATCTTCATGGTGATCTATCCGATGTAATCTTCTTGTGCGGTGTGTTTGTTGAGATCCGATGAATTGTGGATTTATGATCAGATTAGCTGCCTGGCGGCCGGACTGTAGCCATGCACACCGGTGCGTCAGCGGCCTCTGTGGCTACAATGATGCATGTCGTGCCGGTCACGTCTTGTCGCTGTACTTGCGCGCAGCGGGACGGGACATTGCACGTCCGCCCCAGGGTCAATAGAGGAGGCGGCCTGGAGGCAGCCGGTCCGTGCCCAACCGGCCGGGGATCGAGCAGGCGCCTCGAATAGCCGTCCATGTCGCCAGCCGACGACAGCTCGAGCCGGCCGCGCCCCAGCCGGCCGTGGGCTGCCGGTCGTCTAGTTTTTCTTTGAAGCGGGGGGAGAACCCCGTTGCTTTGGCCTACCCAGGGGTAATAACCCTATCAGTAGTCCCCGAAGCCAGCGAGAGCCCGCGTCCGGCAGATGGAGGGGAGCCGACGGGTTCCCCCAGCGGTACCAGCCTCCGGCGCGAAACCGAAAGGCCAGCCGGGTCGGCGGTTGGACCCGACGCCTCGGGTTCCGGCGCGTCACTCTGGGTCCCAGGCCAGCCCGCCACGCGCCATGCGGCATATAATGATGTTGTGGGCCCCGCGCATGCGGGGATATGGGACGTCGCCCTAGGCCTAGCCCACTAGGCCTCGGGCGTAGCCTAGTAGGTCTTCGGGCGCAGGCCAGGATCCTCTGGGCCCTGGAGCGGCCATTACGGCCCGAGCCGCCCATTCATGCACGGGGTTTCCAGGGGAGTGGGCGCAATTAATCCCCATGTCCCCCGGTCGTGGCCTCCCCATTTAAAAGGGGAGGAAGGGCAAGGGCAGAGATACCCGCACCCCCTTTGCCTCCTTGCTTCTTTCCTCTTTGCCTTCCTTGCCCCCTCGTGCAACACCGCTGCAGAGCTCGCAAGCGCACCTGCACGTCGTCCTTCCATCACAATGGACGACGGGCATGGAGGGAGCTGGGCTGGATCTGTCATCACTGAGGAGGCCATCGCGGACCTCCGCCGCGCGTGCATGCTGCCGTCGGCGGAGCTTGTGGTCGCCCGCGTGCAGGGCAACGAGGTGGTGCCGGCGCCGTAGCCAGGGGAGCATGTCGTCTTCCTCTGGCACTTCTCCCATGGTTTCGAGCTCCTGGTGAGCCTCTTCTTCCGGTTGCTCATGGACACCTTCGACCTTCAGCCGCACCACCTCAGCCCCAACGCTATCCTCTACCTCACCGGTTTCGTGACGCTGTGCGAGGGCTACCTGGGCATCCTCCCCTTTCTTGACTTCTTCAACGCCCTCTTCTACCTCAAGGCGCTGAAGAGCAGTGCCTGCGGGGGCACGGCAGTGTGATGCCGTGGCATCGCGCGCTTCCCGCCCTTCTCTCTCATTGATTCCTTCAAGGGGTGGCATCGGACGTTCTTCTATGTGAAGAACGCCGACCCAGGCCTAGACTCTATCCGGCTGCCGCCGTTCGTCAATGCGCAATCCTCCAGGGCGAACTGGCAGGGAGCTGCCCTGTGCGGAGTGCCCCTGGCGGAGCTCGGCTGGCTCGCGCAGCTGAAGAGCGCTGAGGGGTTGGTCGCCTCTGATCTGGTGGCGGCCTTCATCTCGCGCCGGGTGCTGCCTCTCCAACTGAGGCCGCACCAGATCTGCGACATGTCCGGCCGCCGGGACCCCTGCCGGCTAACGACCATCGACCTGACGCCAGCTCAGGTGGCAAAGCGGGTGAACGCCATCACGACATTCAAGCTAGCGCCGGTGTCGTGGAGCTTCGGCATGGAGCCGTACGACCGCATCAACCACCCCCCCTGGTATGTTTCGTCGAGACGGCTTCTTTTTATTTGATTCTTCCTAGCCGGCAGCCGGCAGCGGACCTTACGTTGTCGTACTGACCGCAGCTGTTGGTGCGACAGAACACGCCGGACGGCCTGCACCCCAAAATCTTCGAGGCGGAGCGCATCCACTTCGACTCCGAAGACTACGAGAGGGGAGGCCCGCCAGAAGAGGGGGTGGACTCCTTGGGAGGGGTTAAGGAGCTGGCAGACCCGCGAGCCGGCGGGCCCAGCGGAGCCGGAGGGTCCAACGCAGCTGAGGAGCCTAGTGGAGCTGGTGAGTTCCCTATTGGTCCCACGATCAGGGACTGGACAAATGACGATGATGACGATGACGATGGTGTGATGATCCTGAACGCGCCTCCCTCCTCAGCTCAGCAGGCCCGGTGTCGACGGAGCGAGGAGCAGCCAACTCAAGCCCCGGCGGCCGGAGCCGCCAGCCGGGCGAAGAGGCCGGCTTAGAAGGAGCCGACGGCCCTGCTACCCGTTCATAAGAGGGTGAAGGTGGCCGCACGGAAGCTGCCGGCACGCGCCAAGCGGGCTTTGCCGGTTGTCACCGGGTGAGTTTTTTCTTCTTCTTGCGTGCATTCCCTTCCGAGTCGCAAGCTAGTGGGTGTCTAACCCTTATGCACCACAGGGACCCCATTGAGCTCCACGAGGCAGAGTCGGCGGTGGATCCGATGGACACCGCCAGCCGGCTGACCCGCGAGCACGCGGCCATCGAGCGGGAGGAGAAGAGGACGCTCATGGATCTGCGAGCCTCAAAGTCCGGAATGCGAGGCACTCTCGGAATTCGAGCGGCGGGAGGCAGAGGAGGGCCGCGGACCTCGCGCGGGCGTCGGACTCGGCGGCAGAATCGACCCGTCTGTCGAGGCCCCCGTCGAGCGAGCCGCGAGGGGCGGCTTGATACGTCTCCAACATATCCATAATTTTTTATCATTCCATGCTATTATATTATCAACTTTGGATGTTTTATATGCATGAATATGCTATTTTATATAATTTTTGGGACTAACTGATTAATCCAGTGCCTAGTTCCAGATCCTGTTTTTTCCGTGTTTTTGACCTTTTTCAGATAGGAATATCAAACGGAGTCCAAATGGAATAAAACTTTTACCGTGATTTTTTATGGAAAATATAAAAAATTCTGAAGAAAAAAATACCGGAGAGGCGGCCCGAGGGAGCCACGAGCCTAGGAGGCGTGGGCCCCCTTGTCACGGTTAGGGGGCTCGTGACCTCCTCGTGCCACCTCTTTACGTGTTCTCGACTCCAGACGGCCTTATAAATACAAAAACCCTTGAAAACAGATCAAGAGAGCAAGTTCTGCCACCGCAGACCTACAGATCCACCAAAAACCAATCGGGAGACCGTTCCGGCGTCCTGCCGGAGGGGAATTCATCGTCGGAGGCCATCTTCATCAACCCCATTGCCTCCCTTTACCTCTCCGATGATGCGTGAGTAGTTCACATCAGATCTTCGGGTCCATAGCTAGTAGCTAGAAGGCTCTCTCTCTCTCTCTCTTTGATCTTCAATACAAAGTTCTCCATGATCTTCATGGTGATCTATCCGATGTAATCTTCTTTTGCGATGTGTTTGTTGAGATCCGATGAATTGTGGATTTATGATCAGATTATCTATGAATATTATTAGAGTCAATTCTGAATTCCTATATGCATGATTTCATATCCTTGTAAGTCTCTTCGAGTTATAGGTTTCGTTTGGCCAACTTGATCTATGATTCTTGCAATGGGAGAAGTGCTTGGTTTTGGGTTCATACCGTGCGATGTCCTCACCTAGTGACAGAAGGGGTAGCGAGGCACGTACAGTGTTGTTGCCATCAAGGGTAAAAAGATGGGTATTATATCATATTGCATGAATCTATCCCTCTACATCATGTCATCTTGCTTAAAGCGTTACTCCATTTGTTATGAACTTAATACACTAGATGCATGCTGGATAGCGGTCGATGTGTGGAGTATTAGTAGTAGATGCAGAAAGTATCGGTCTACATGTCTCAGGCGTGATGCCGATATGTATGATCATTGCCTGAGATATCTTCATGACTTTGCGCTATTCTATCAATTGCTCAACGGTAATTTGTTCACCGACCGTAATACTTGCTATCATGAGAGAAGCCTCTAGTGAACACTATGGCCCTCGGGTCTATTTTACATATTATATATTCAGATCTAAACATAAAAACACCAAAAATACCTTGCTGCAATTTTATTTACTTATTTATATTTACTCATTATCATTATCAGATCTCACCTTGCAAGTAATCGTGAAGGGATTGACAACCCCTTTTTCGCATTGGATGCAAGTTTGTTTGTGTTTGTGTAGGTTGCTTGTTGCTCCATCTTGTTACTCCTACTGGATTGATACCTTGGTTCTCAAACTGAGGGAAATACTTACCGCTACCTTGCTGCATCACCCTTTCCTCTTCAAGGGAAAAACCAACGCAAGACAAGAATTCTACTATCAACTAGCCAATTTTTGGTGACGTTGTAGAAAAGTAGCAGGAAGAATTTCTGGCGTTGTTGCCGGGGAGTATTCTAGTGAAGCTTATCTACAAGTACCTATCACAAACCCATCTCTTGCATTTACATTATTTGCTATTTCCACTTCTAAAAAAACTACAAAAAGACTTGCCTTTTTTATTCGCCCTTTTTCGTTCGCCTTTTCGTTGCTATGTTTGCTTGTGTTGCCATGTGCCTTCTATTTGCTTGCATCTTCGCTTGCTAAAAATCTATTGATATGGATCCTCATCCACTTGCTAACCTTTTCAACAGACCAAATTATTATGAACCAATTGCTAGTGAGTTGAGTGTAGTTGATTATCTCTATGAAGTTTTGTTTGAAAATCATGAATCTAAATTTTTTTATGAAGTGTTGAAAGAAGAAATTTATAAGGTGATTCATTATAGTTCCTTGAATGAAAAAGCATGATTTACATGTTCTTAGTATGAATTCTATGAATATCCATGATGCTAATGATATGCAAAACCACAAGCTTGTGATGCTATGCTTGATGAAGATAACATTTTTTGTTCCCCAAGTTTTGGTGATGACACGTATGCTATAATTGATCATGTAAAGAATGATTTATGTGATAGTTACATTGTTGAATTCCTTCATAATTATACTGAAATTTATTATGAGGTAGGAACATATGCTTGTAGGAATTGCAATAATATCAAGTTCCCTCTCTATGTGTTTAAAGTTATGAAGTTATGCTTGTTTTGCCTACCTATGCTACTTGATTCTTGTTACCATAAATTGTTTGATCACAAAATCCCAATGAATAGGAAGTGGATTAGACTTAAATTTGTTTTTAATTCTATTCATGATTCTCTTTTGCATATCTCAATTACTATTTTTTTATGTGAGCATCATTGAAATCATTATGCCTAGCTAGGGGCGTTAAACGATAGCGCTTGTTGGGAGGCAACCCAATGAATAGATTTATTATTGCTTTTTAATTTCTGTTTTGTTGAGTAAACATCATCATGATTATGTTATTATTGTTTTTTTATGTTTTAATTAGTGTTTGTGCCAAGTAGAACCTTTATGATTAGTTTTGGTGATAGTTGTTTAATCATGCTGGAAAAAGACAGAAACTTTCTGCTCACAAAATTATTTTTCATTCCCATCAAGAAATAGATTTTGAGTTGATTATTTTTGATGATTATTGATATGCAAATTTACCTAATGTTCATAATTTTTTAAGAATTTTTGAGTTAGCGGAATTTTTTGAAATATACAGATTTCTACAGACTGTTCTGTTTTTGACAGATTCTGTTTTTGTTGTGTTGATTGCTTATTTTGATGAAACTATGGGAAGTATCGGGGGGTACAAGCCATCAAGAAGTGAGAATACAGTAATATAACATCAATATAAATGGAAATCAAGTTTACTACAGTACAAAAAAAGTTGGTGGTTTGTTTTCTTACGCTAATGCTATCACGAGTTTCTGTTTTAGTTTTGTGTTGTGAAGTTTTCAAGTTTTGGGTGATGTTCTTATGGACACTGGAATAAAGAGTGGAAAGAGCCTAAGCTTGGGGATTCCCAAGGCATCCCAAGCCAAATTCAAGGACACAAAAATCCTAAGCTTGGGGATGCCCCGGGAAGGCATCCCCTCTTTCGTCTTCAATCCATCGGTAACGTACTTGGAGCTAGATGTTTATTCACTACATAATATGTGTTTTGCTTGGAGCGTCGTGTGTTATAGTAGTCTTTGCTTTCTGTTTTATCACAATCATCCTTTCTGCACACCTTTTGAGAGGGACATGCACTCATCGTGAATTTGTTAGAATACTCAATGTGCTTCACTTATATCTTTTGAGCTTGATAATTTTGCTCTAGTGCTTCACTTAAATCTTTGTAGAGCGTGGCGGTGTCATATTTTGTAGAAATCAAAACTATCTAATCTTAATTTATATCATTTTGAGAGTGATCTATCTAAGTAACTTGGTAATTAGCATGTGTTATGAAATTAGTCCTAAATATGATAGGCATCCAAAGAGGGTATAATAAAAACTTTCATATTCAAGTGCATTGATTAGTAAAATAAGTTTGATTCCTCATGATTAGTTTTGAGATATGGATATGGTAATATGAGAGTTATGTTAGTACAGTGTTGTGAATCTAGAAATACTTGTGTTGAGGTTAGTGATTCCCGTAGCATGCACGTATGGTGAACCGCTATATTAGGAAGTCGGAGCATAATGCATTTATTGATTGTCATCCTTTGTGTAAAGGTCGGGATCGTGCGATGGTTAACTCCTATGAACCCTTCCCCTAGGAGTATGCGTTTAGCACTTTGTTTCGATTACTAATAAAACTTTGCAATAAGTATATGAGTTCTTCATGACTAATATGAGTCCATGGTATAGATGCACTTTCACCTACCACCATTGCTAGCCTCTCTAGTGCCGCGCAACTTACGCCGGTGCACAAACACACCATATATCTTCATCAAAACAGTCACCATACCTACCTATTATGGCATTTTCATAGCCATGCAACTTTCACCGTTCCGTTTATTATGGCGCGCACCATCATTGTCATATTGCTTTGCATGATCGTAAGATAGCTAGCATGATGTTTTCATGGCTTGTCCGTTTTTTGAAGTCATTGCTACGCTAGATCATTGCACATCCTGGTACGTCGCCGGAGGCATTCATATAGAGTCATATATTGTTTTAAGTATTGAGTTGTAAGTAAATAAAAGTGTGATGATCATCATTATTAGAGCATTGTCCCATGTGAGGAAATAAAAGAGTCCAAAGATGCCCACCAAAAAAATAAAAAAAAAAGAGGCCAAAGAGCCCAAACAAAAAAATGAGAGAAAAGAGAGAAGGGACAATGCTACTATCTTTTTCCACACTTGTGCTTCAAAATAGCACCATGTTCTTCATGACGGAGAGTCTCTTGTTTTGTCACTTTCATATGCTAGTGGAAATTTTCATTATATAACTTGGCTTGTATATTCCAATGATGGGCTTCCTCAAAATTGCCCTAGGTCTTCATGAGCAAGCAAGTTGGGTGCACACCCACTAGTTTTCATTTGTGAGATTTCATACACTTATAGCTCTAGTGCATCTGTTTCATGGCAATCCCTACTCATTCACATTGATATCTATTGATGGGCATCTTCATAGCCTATTGATATGCCGAGTTGATGTGACCATCTCCCTCCTTTTTGCCTCACAACTTCCACCACACTCTATTCCACCTATAGTGCTATATCCATGGCTCACACTCATGTATTGCGTGAGAGTTGAAAAAGTTTGAAAAAAAAGAGTGCGAAAACAATTACTTGATCGATACCGGGGTTGTTCATGATTTAAATTCGTTGTGTGGGGATGATGGAGCATAGCCAGACTATATGATTTTTGTAGGGATAACTTTCTTTGGCTTTGTTATTTCAAAAGTTCATGATTACTTTGCTATTATGCTTGAAGTATTATTGTTTTCATATCAATATTAAACTATTGTTTTGAATCTTACGGATCTGAACATTCATGCCACAATAAAGAGATTACATGAAACAAATATGTTGGGTAGCATTCCACATCAAAAAATTATTCTTTATCACTTCCCTACTCGAGGACGAGTAGGAGTTAAGCTTGGGGATGCTTGATACGTCTCCAACATATATATAATTTTTTATCGTTCCATGCTATTATATTATCAACTTTGGATGTTTTATATGCATGAATATGCTATTTTATATGATTTTTGGGACTAACTGATTAATCCAGTGCCCACTGCCAGTTCCTGTTTTTTCCGTGTTTTTGACCTTTTTCGGATAGGAATATCAAACGGAGTGCAAATGGAATAAAACTTTCGCCGTGATTTTTTATGGAAAATATGAAAAATACCTAAAGAAAAAAATACCGGAGAGGCAGCCCGAGGGAGCCACGAGCCCGGGAGGTGCGGGCCCCCCCTGGTCGTGGCTAGGGGGCTCGTGACCTCCTCGTGCCACCTCTTTACGTGTTCTCGACTCCAGACGGCCTTATAAATACAGAAACCCTCGAAAACAGATCAGGAGAGCAAGTTCCACCGCTGCAAACCTCCAGAGCCACCAAAAACAATTCGGGAGACCGTTCCGGCTTCCCGCCGGAGGGGAATTCATCGCCGGAGGCCATCTCCATCAACACCATTGCCTCCCTTGCCTCTCCAATGATGCGTGAGTAGTTCACATCACACCTTCGGGTCCATAGCTAGTAGCTAGAAGGCTCTCTCTCTCTCTCTTTGATCTTCAATAGAAAGTTCTCCATGATCTTCATGGTGATCTATCCAATGTAATCTTCTTTTGAGGTGTGTTTGTTGTTGGGGAACGTCGCATGGGAAACAAAAAAATTCCTACGCACACGCAGATCTATCCTTGGTGATGAGCATCTACGAGAGGGAGAGTGGATCTACATACCCTTGTAGATCGCTAAGCGGGAAGCGTTAAGAAACGCGGTTGGTGTAGTCGAACATCTTCGCGATCCAAATCGCCGAGCGTCCCGCGATCGCATCATGATCCGTCCCGCGATCCAATCGTGATCCGTCCCATGAACTCATCACGATCCTTCCCACAATCTCATCACGATCCGTCTCACGATCTTGATCACAATCTGTCCCGCGAACTCATCACGATCTGTTCCGCGATCTCATCACGAACCGTCTCGCGATCTCGATCACGGTCCTTCCGATCTAGCGCCGAACGGACAGCACCTCCGCGTTCAGCACACGTACAGCTTGATGACGATCTCCACTGTCTTGATCTAGCAAGAGAGAGCGGAGAGGTAGAAGAGTTTGTCGGCAGCGTGATGGCGCTCCAGCGATGGTGGTGGAGCAATTCCGGCAGGTCTTCGCCTAAGCACTACAGAAATCCAATCTAGAGGAGAAACTATGCACTAGACATTAGGGTTGCACGTGGCTGAAAATCAAGTGCAAAAACCCTAGAAATCCACTAGTATATATAGGAGGATAGGAGGAGAGGAGGCAGCCTTGGCCTCCAAGGCTACCTTGGTTCGGCCGAAGTGGGAGGTGGAGGAGGACTCTCCTCCTCCACTCCTAGTAGGACTAGGACACTTCCTTTTTGCCTTTTTTCCATCTTTTTCCTTTGGGTTTCTTTCTTCCAGACACATGGGCCTATTGTGGTTGTTCCAAGAGCCCACTAAGGGCTGGTTATTATTTTCCCACAGCCCATGAAGCCTCTTGGATCGAAATACCCCTCCCGGAGGTCTCCCGGAACACTACCGGCACTCCCGGTACACTACCGATAAGCCCGGAACTTTTCCGGCAACCAAAACAGGACTTCCTATATATGAATCTTTACCTCTGGACCATTCCGGAGCTCCTCGTGATGTCCAAGATATCATCCGGGACTCCGAACAAACTTCAGTCACCACCATACATAACTCTATACTACCGAAACGTCACCAAACCTTAAGTGTGCAGACCCTGCGGGTTCGAGAACTATGTAGACATGACCGAGATACCTCTACGGTCAATAACCAATGGCAGGGCCAGGATGTCCACATTGGTTCCTACATATTCTATGAAGATATTTATCGGTCGAACCTCTATGTCAAGGATTCAGTTAATCCCGTATGATGTACCCTTTGTTCTTCGGTATGTTACTTGCCCGAGATTCCATCGTCGGTATCTCCATACCTTGTTCAATCTCGTTACCAGCAAGTCTCTTTACTCGTTCTGTAATACAAGATCCCGTGACTAACACTTAGTCACATTGCTTGCAAGGCTTATTGTGATGTTGTATTACCGAGTGGGCCCTGAGATACCTCTCTGTCACACGGTGTAACAAATCCCAGTCTTGATCCATGCCAACTCAACAAACACCATCAGAGATACCTATAGAGGACCTTTATAGTCATCCAGTTACGTTGCGACATTTGATACACCCAAGGCACTCCTCCGATGTCCGTGAGTTGCATGATCTCATGGTCATAGGAACACATACTTGACATGCAGAAAACAGTAGTAATAAACTGACACGATCATATGCTACGTTTGTAGTTTGGGTCTTGTCCATCACATCATTCTCCTAATGATCTGATCCCGTTATCAAATGACATCTCATGTCCATGGCTAGGAAACCTTAACCATCTTTTGAGCAATGAGCTAGTCTATTAGAGGCATACTAGGGACATGGTTTTCTCTATGTATCCACACATGCATCTAAGTCTCCGATCAATACAATTATAGCATGGATAATAAACGATTATCATGAACAAGGAAATATGATAATAACTAATTTATTATTGCCTCTAGGGCATATTTCCAACATTTGTTGAGATCCGATGAATTGTGGATTTATGATCAGATTATCTATGAATATTATTTGAGTCAATTCTGAATTCTTATATGCATGATTTCATATCCTTGTAAGTCTCTTCGAGTTATAGGTTTCGTTTGGCCAACTTGATCTATGATTCTTGCAATGGGAGAAGTGCTTGGTTTTGGGTTCATACCGTGCGATGTCCTCTTGTCATATTGCATGAATCTATCCCTCTACATCATGTCATCTTGCTTAAAGCATTACTCCGTTTGTTATGAACTTAATACACTAGATGCATGCTGGATAGCGGTCGATGTGTGGAGTAATAGTAGTAGATGCTGATGGTATCGGTCTACTTGTCTCGGACGTGATGCCTATATGTATGATCATTGCCTTAGATATCATCATGACTTTGCGCTATTCTATCAATTGCTCAACAGTAATTTGTTCACCCACCATAATACTTGCTATCATGAGAGAAGCCTCTAGTGAACACTATGGCCCCCGGGTCTATTTTACATATTACATATTCAGATCTAAACATAAAAACAACAAAAATACCTTGCTGCAATTTTATTTAATTATTTATATTTACTCATTATCATTATCTGATCTCACCTTGCAAGTAATCGTGAAGGGATTGACAACCCCTTTTTCACGTTGGGTGCAAGTTTGTTTGTGTTTTTGCAAGTTCCTTGTTGCTCCATCTTGTTATTCCTACTGGATTGATACCTTGATTCTCAAACTGAGGGAAATATTTACCACTACCTTGCTGCATCACCCTTTCATCTTCAAGGGAAAAACCAACGCAAGACAAGAATTCGTCTATCAACTAGCCAATTTCTGGTGACGTTATAGAGAAGTAGCACGGCTATGGAGCCGCCTGCGCCTTCGTCCGGGGAGGAGGCGGCCCGAAAGAGGGCGGCGGCTATGGAGCCGGCCCCCGAGGTGACCCGGCCGGAGGTGCCGATCGTGACTCCGCCTGCGGCCGAGCCGACCCTGGTCAAAGTGCCGGAGGCTCCGGCGGCCCCGGAGGCGGTGCCGGAGGCGGTGCCGGAGGCGGCGTCAGAGGCAGCGCCGGAGGTGGCGGCCATGGAGACGGAGGCGCCGTCCGTCGCAATCGTTGCGTCAGATCGACAGGAGGAGGACGGCTGGCGCCGAGCGGCGGGTCGGTGGGGACCGACTCTCGGGCCCTCGCCGTCATTAATCCTCCCCCAGCGGTCGGCGCCGTGGCAAGCACCAGAGCAGGTGGCAGCGGAGGCCGGGTCCAGAGGTCCATGCAGGACGTGCTCCCGGACTGGGAGGCGCTAGCACGCGTTATGACCCTTCCGGCTCCCCCGGCAGGTGGCCTGGTCCCCGCACTTGGGGAACTAGGGAGCGGCCTGGACCGGTGCCGCCAGGAGCTGGCCCGAGTCACAGAGGCGGTCGCCACCACTCTGTAGCAGGCGGAGGTAAGAGTTGTCATCTTTATCGAATTTTTCAGTAGGGGCACGTAAGCGCACCCACTGGGTGTAGCCCCCGAGATGCGGGCCGGCTGACCGACTGACGGGCAGCCGGGCCGGATCTCCTTGAGCATTTTTTTAACCTTGGCTTCATGTGGTAGGAGGGGAACTCCTAGCAGCAGAAGCTTTTCGAGGAGGCGGTCTCCATCCATGACCGAGGCAAGCATGGCTTCTACCGGCTGGAGGAGGAGCTGGCGCGGGTGCAAGGTATGTCGAGTTTTGCGGGAGGGGCACGTAGCCCCTAGGAGCCGGGTCAGCTGCCTGATAGCCGGAGTGGACGTAGGAGGGCCAGCTAATGCCTGCTTTGTCTTGCAGATGAGCTGACCGCCCTTCGGGCGGAGAAGACCGGGGCCGTCTCTGAGCGGAACCAGCTGGGGCAAAGCGTCCAGCCAGTCATGTAGGAGAAGGACCGATTGGCTGAACTGCTGGTGGACAGGGAGGCAGCCCAGGACTGCCTCAAGGCCGACGTGGCGCGGGAGGTGGCGGACAAGGAGACGGCCATCCAGGAGGCGGCTGATGCTGCCCGACGGACCGCCGCCCTCCAAGGCGAGGTGACCCGCCTCGAGAGGATGCTCGAGGAGCTTAAGGGTTCCCTCGCCGAGGCGGAGGCAGCGTTGGCGTCAGAGAAGGATTCATTGCTCCATTTTGCCATCGACGTGGACGACTCCATCGAACGTAAGTGTTCATTTTTCCTTTTTACAGCCGGTTGCCTTTTTCTTTGTTGGTTCTTGTTCTTGATGTGCCTTTCTCTCCTTCTTCCCTTTGTTCTCTTAGGGCACTTCCCAGAAACTCAGCGCCGCACTGAGCGTGTCGTCGAGGAGCACCGGGAGTGTCTTCGGGCGCACGGACGCTCCATCATGGAGGACACCGCGTGGGCTGTGGCGGAGCTTGGAATCGCCATTGAAAACCGGCTGGTCCACCTTGAGCGAAGCGTGGAGCGGCTGAAGACGGCCGGCAAAGAGATCATTGTTTTCTTGTGGTCGGGCTATGGAGGAGCTCTGGAGAACCGTGTGGCTTTGTGGCTGGAGCATGTCGTGGCAAGGCTCGAGGTCTGGAAGGCGTCGGTGACGAGAGCCGGAGCGCAGATGGCGCTCTGGTTTGTAACTTCGTGGTACCGCGGTGTGGACCTGGACCGGCTGGCCACCATGCGGGAGCAGCCGGCCAAGGAGCAGGCGGCCCGTGAGCCGTCCCTTGTCCTCCGTGCCGACGAGCTCGCGTTGTTTGTCGACCCGGACGAGCTCCTGTCGGCCCTCGGCGAGGACGGCAAACTGGCGACTAAAGACTCCTTCGGCATTCCCCAAGGTCCGGAGGACAAGGAGGTTGCCGGCGAGAGTACCGATTCCAGGGGCAAGACGGCTGGGACTGCGGAGGCCGCCTCGAAGGCCAAGGAAGCCGACCTGAAGGCCACAGCCACCCCCGGGATAGGAGTCAATCTGCCCAGCGATGCGCCGGCTGGGGCGCGCCGGCTGGCGAAGCACCGGTGGCCTGAGCCCCCGGTCGTTATCTTTCTTTCTCTTTCCTGCATGTTAGGCTTGAGTCCACCCACTGGGGGTGTAATGTAATGAACCAAGATGGCCATGGGCCTGTTTTATCTTAGGATTCATATTGTGAATATCTGATGTGTTTGCCTTATTGCGCATGCTTGCTCGTCCTTACCCTATTTTGCCTTTTGGTTCCATCTGTTCTGCCCCTTTTCCCCTTTGGTTTCGGCCCCACCAGCCCGACAGCCGGGAACCAATCTATAGTTGGGTCGAGGCGTCTGCCTCGAGGGAGCCAGTTCTGAACTTAGGAACCGCGATAGATTTTTTGGATAAGTAGAGTGCCAGAGGCGAGGCGGTGATCCCTCTAGTCCTAGCCGGCATCTCCTTTGCGATCGATCTTTCATGTGTGCTAAGCTTTGCTGCCGCGAGGCCCCGTCAACCGAATAGCCGGGAGCCGGATCTGTAGCTAGGAGGGGTGGGAGGGCTTGCTCGGCTCACACTACTTGGTCAATTTTTGGGAGAGGTGACCTAGGACCAGTCGGCGAACCCTGGAGCCCGGGAGCCGGGTCTGGGAGCCGGTGAGTGAGGAGACCTTCGAGGGAAATGAAAAGGGCATGCCCCAAGAGCCGGCCTGGGGCACCCATTGCATTCATAAGCCCAAAAGGGGGGGATACATACATTCACTGGTCTTTTCAATAGTAAAACGGACGGAGAAACGCCGTGTTCCATGGGCGCTCGGTCTCCTCGCCGGAGGCGTCTCTTTTGCGCTTCTGCTGCTTTTGGGCGTCTATTAGGTAGTATGCATTGTTGTGCAACACCTTGCTGACAATGAACGGGCCCTCCCTGTTGGAAATATGTCGTAGAGGCAATAAATGAAATGTTTATTATTATATTTCCTTGTTCATGATAATCGTTTATTATCCATGCTATAATTGTATTGATTCGAAACACATTACATGTGTGGGTAAATAGACAACACATTGTCCCTAGTATGCCTCTAGTGAACTAGCTCGTTGATCAAAGATGGTCAAGGTTTCCTAGCCATTGACATGAGATGTCATTTGATAACGGGATCACATCATTAGGAGAATGATGCTTGCGGGTGCCAGTTTCTCTCACTTTAGTAGGATCGGATTCGACAAAGGCGGTCCTTGAGAAGGTTGAAAAGCAACTAGTGTATCACCGTTGTTGTTTTTGTGTAGATGAGAATTGTTCTTGCTAGATACCCGTAGCAGCCACGTAAAACATGTAACAACAATTAGAGGACGTCTAACTTGTTTTTGCAGGGTATGTTGTGATATGATATGGCCAATTACATGATGTGATATATTTGATGTATGAGATGATCATGTGATGTATAGATTATCACGACTTGCATGTCGATGAGTACGGCAACCGGCAGGAGCCATAGGGTTGTCTTTAATTATCATATGACCTACGTGTCAATCATTAAGCGCTATGTAATGCTTTACTTTATCGCTACGGTAGCAATAGTACTAGAAGCATGTTCAGCGCGAAAACCCCGATCGCGACACATTGATGGAGATCAAGATGATGGAGATCATGATGTCGTGCCGGTGACGATGGAGATCATGTCGGTGCTTTCATGATGGAGATCAAAAGCAAAAGATCATGGCCATATCATGTCACTTATGATTTGCATGTGATGTTAATCCTTTTATGCACCTTATTTTTCTTAGGACGACGGTAGCATTATAAGGTGATCCCTCACTTAATTTCAAGATAAATTGTGTTCTCCCCGAGTGTGCACCGTTGCGAAAGTTCGTCGTGTCGAGACACCACGTGATGATCGGGTGTGATAGACTCTACGTTCACATACAACGGGTGCAAGCCAGTTTTGCAAGTGCAGAACACTCGGGTTAAACTTGACGAGCCTAGCATGTACAGACATGGCCTCGGAACACAAGAGACCGAAAGGTCAAACATGAGTCATATAGTAGATATGATCAACATAATGATGTTCACCATTGAAACCACCTTAACTCACGTGATTTGGCCTCAGAACACAAGAGACCGAAAGGGCAAGCACTGACAGAGTTCTTCAATCACTGCCACCTCGTTACAAGAGCTTTGTAATGAACTATAACATGCACGGGATGAACAAGTCAGTCGCCGAGCTGTTTGCGATGCTGAAAGTCGCTGAGTCTGAAATCCAGAAAGAACATCAAGTGTTGATGGTCAATAAAACCACTAGTTTCAAGAAAAATGGCGAGGGCAAAGGCAAGAAGGGTAAAACCAAGAAGGATGGCAAAGCAGTTGCTACTCCTACAAAGAAGCCTAAGCATGGACCTAAGCCAAAAACTGAGTGCTTTCATTGCAAAGGAACTAGTCACTGGAAGCGGAACTGCCCCAAGTACCTGGCTGACAAGAAGGCGGCCAGCGACAAACAAGATATATATGATATACATATTATTGATGTGTACCTTACTAGCACTCGTAGTAGTGCCTGGGTATTTGATACCGGTTCGGTTACTCACATTTGCAACTCAAAGCAGGAACTACGGAATAAACGAAGGTTGGCGAAGAACGAAGTGACGATGCGCGTGGGAAATGGTTCCAAGGTTGATGTGATCACCGTCGGCACGCTCTCTCTTCAATTACCATCGGAATTAGCGATGAACCTGAATAATTGTTATTTAGTGTCTGCGTTAAGCATGAACATTATATCTGGATCTTGATTATTGCGAGACGGTTACTCATTTAAATCAGAGAATAAAGGTTGTTCTATTTATATGAGTAATATCTTTTATGGTCATGCACCCAATGTTAGGAGTTTATTCATATTGAATATTGATAGTGATGACACACATGTTCATAACATTGATGTTAAAAGATGTAGAGTTAATAATGATAGTACCACTTTCTTGTGGCACTGCCGTTTAGGTCATATTGGTGTAAAACGCATGAGGAAGCTCCATGCTGATGGACTTCTGGAGTCACTTGATTTTGAATCAGTTGACACATGTGAACCATGCCTCATGGGCAAGATGACTAAAACACCGTTCTCTAGAACAATGGAACGGGCAAGTGACTTATTGGAAATCATACGTACTGATGTGTGCGGTCCAATGAATGTTGCAGCGTGTGGTGGATATCATTATTTTCTCACCTTCACTAATGACTTAAGTAGATATGCGTATATTTACTTAATGAAACACAAGTCTGAAGCATTTGAAAAGTTCAAGCAATTTCAGAGTGAAGTTGAGAATCATCGTAACAAGAAATTAAGTTCCTGCGATCTGATCGAGGAGGTGAATATCTGAGTTATGAGTTTGGCAGTCACTTAAGACGATGTGGAATTGTTTCACAGTTGACACCACCCGGAACAACACAGCATAATGGTGTGTCCAAACGTCGGAATCGAACCTTATTAGATATGGTGCGTTCTATGATGTCTCTTGCTCAATTGTGATAACCCACAAGTATAGGGGATCACAACAGTTTTCGAGGGTAGAGTATTCAACCCAAATTTATTGATTCGACACAAGGGGAGCCAAAGAATATCCTCGAGTATTAGCAGTTGAGTTGTCAATTCAACCACACCTAAAAGATTTAATATCTGCAGCAAAGTGTTTAGTAGCAAAGAAATATGATAGTAACAGTAAAAGTAGCAGCAGTAGCAGTAGTGATTTTTGTAGCAAGTGTAACAGCAGTAGCGGTAAAGTAACGTAGCAAAGACCAGTATAGGAAAAACTGGGAGGCATTGGATCGGTGATGGATAATTATGTTGGATAGCATTTATCATGTAACAATTATAACATAAGGTGATATGTAACTAGCTCCAGTCCGTCAGTGTAATGTAGGCATGTATTCCATATATACTCATACGTGCTTATGGAAAAGAACTTGCATGACATATTTTGTCCATCCCTCCCGTGGCAGCGGGATCCTAATGGAAACTTAGGGATATTAAGGTCTCATTTTAATAGAGTACCGGAATAAAGCATTAACACATGGTGAATACATGGAATCCTCATACTATGGTCATCTCCGGGAGTGGTTCCGGCTATTGTCAGTCCGGGGTTGCCGGGTCATAACACATAGTAGGTGACTACAACTTGCAAAATAGGATCAAGAACACACATATATTGATGAAAACATAATAGGTTCAGATCTGAAATCATGGCACTCGGGCCCTAGTGACAAGCATTAAGCATAGCAAAGTAGTAGCAACATCAATCTTAGAACATAGTGGATACTAAGGATCAAAACTAACTCAATAACATGATAAATCTCATCCAAACCCTCACCGTCCAGCAAGCCTACGATGAGATTACTCACAAACGATGGGAAGCATCATGAAATTGGCGATGGAGGAGGGTTGATGATGCCGATGGCTTCGATTTCCCCTCTCCGGAGCCCAGAACGGACTCCAGATCTGCCCTCCCGAGGAAGAACAGGCGGTGGCGGTGGCTCTGTATCGTAAAACGCAATTATTTCTTCTCTTTGATTTTTTCTGGGACGAATAGGGTTATATGGAAGTGGAGAGGAGGTCAGAGGGGCCACGTGGGCCCACGAGCCCACCAGGCACGGCCTAGGGGGGCCACGGCTCCTAGGCTCGTGGCCCACTGGCTCCTCCCCTCCGATTGATTCTTTCGCCAATATTTTTATATATTCCACAAAAATCCCTCGTCCATTTTCAGGTCATTCCGAGAACTTTTATTTCTGCACAAAAACAACAACATGGCAGTTCTGCTGAAAACAGCGTCAGTCTGGATTAGTTTCATTCAAATCATGCAAATTAGAGTCCAAAACAAGGGCAAAAGAGTTCGGAAAAGTAGATACGTTGGAGACGTATCAACTCCCCCAAGCTTAAAGCCTTTCTTGTCATCAAGCAATTCAGTTGATAAACTGAAAGAGACAAAATAAAAACTTTTACAAACTCTGTTTGATCTTGTTGTTGCAATTATGTCTAACTCATATTCAGATTTTTCAGCAAGATCATAAGCTAAACACATAAGCTATGACATTCAGGTCTCTCGGTACACTCATATCAATGGCATAATTAACTAGCAAGCAATAATAATAAGTTTCAAATGTCAACACTTCAATCAAAACAATCATGATACAATATGAATAAATGGTATCTCGCTAGCCCTTTCTGAGACCGCAAAACAAAAATGCAGAGCACCTTCGAAGACCAAGGGCTGACTAGAAATTGTAATTCATGGTAAAGAAGATCCAGTCATAATCATACTCAACATCAATTAATAGCAAAGCATAAAAATGACGGAGGTGCTCTCTAGCTGGTGCTTTTAATAAGAAGAGGATGAATCAACAGCAATGTAAATAGATAGGCCCTTTGCGGAGGGAAGCATTGATTTGCATAGGTGCCAGAGCTCAAGTTTTTTAACAGAGATGAATAATTTTGGAGGTGATATGCTTTCATTGTCAACGCAATGACCAAGAGTTTTCACTATCTTCCATGCTACACATATTATAGGCGGTTCCCAAACAGAATAGTAAAGTTTTAACTCCCCCAACCACCAATCAATCACACTCCACGGCTAGCCGAATCCTCGGGTACCGTCCATACAAACATCAATCCTGGGGGAGTTTTGTTTGCAATTATATTTTCATTTGCTTTGAACATGGAACTGGGCATTCCGATTACCGGCCCCTTTCTCGTGAGTGATAGTGAATTAACACAAATCGAGGATAACACGCCTAGCATGGAAGATACTGACCGCCCCTTGTCACCACATGAGCGGTTCAAGAATACAAAACAGATTATTATTTCAAGATTTATAGAGTGGCACATGCAAATTTACTTGGAAAGGCAGGTAGATACCGCATATAGGTAGGTATGGTGGACTCATATGGAACAACTTTGGGTTTATGGAAGTGGATGCACAAGCAGTATTCCCGCTTAGTACAAGTGAAGGCTAGCAAAAGACTGGGAAGCGACTAACTAGAGAGCGGTAACAGTCATCAACATGCATTGATATTAACCAACATTGAGTGCAAGTATGAGTAGGATATAAATCACCATGAACATGAATATCGTGAAGGCTATGTTGATTTTGTTTCAACTACATGCGTGAACATGTGCCAAGTCAAGCCACTTGAATCATTCAAAGGAGGATACCATCCTATCATACTACATCACAATCATTTTAAAATTCATGTTGGCATCCGAGACAAACCATTATAAGCTCCTAGCTAATTAAGCATGGCATAAAACTATGATCTCTAAGTTGTCATTCCAAACATGCTTCTCTCATAACAATGATGAATTAGGAACGATGAGCTAGTCATATTTACAAAAACAAAATAGATCGAGTTCATACCAGCTTTTCCAGGCTCAGTCACTTCATCATATATCGTCATTATTGCCTTTCACTTGCACGACCGAATGATGTGAATAATAATAAGAGTGTTCGTGCATTGGACTAAGCTGGAATCTACAAGCAAACTCAGAGGAGAAGACAAAGAAATATGGCTCTTTGACGAATAAACAATAATGCATATGAGAGCCACTAATCATTTTAATCATGGTCTTCTACCTCGACCCAAAGAAAAAGAAAACTATTTACACGGGAAAGCTCCCAACAAGCAAAAGAAGAACGGGAAATCTTTTGGGGTTTTCTTATCTTAATTACTACTAAGCATGCAAGAATGTAAAGTTACAACTAATTTTTTTGTTTTTCTCGTTTTTAATTTTTTGGATTTTATCAAGTTTAATAAAAACACACAAGAAGAATACGAGAAAAGAAACTAGCATGGGTGATAAAATGAAAAAGTGTGAACACCGACTATCAAAGTGAATGTGTGAACAGGAATATAAAGTCGGTGAGAAACACGTACTCCCCCAAGCTTAGGATTTTGGCCTAAGTTTGTGTCCTTGAATTTGGCTTGGTATGCCTTGGTCATCCCCAAGCTTAGGCTATTGCCACTCTTTATTCCATTGTCCATGAAAACATCACCCAAAACTTGAAAACTTCACAACACAAGACTTAAACAGAAACTCGTGATAGCATTAGCATAAGAAAACAAACCACCAACTTTTTAGGTACTGTAGTAAACTTTAATTTCCATTTAGATTGATGATATATTACTGTATTCTCACTTCTCCATGGCTCGTACCCCCCGATACTACCCATAGTTTCATCAAAATAAGCAATCAACACAACAGAAACAGAACCTGTCAAAAACACAACACTCTGTACCAATCCGTATATTTCGTACACCTCTGCTAACTCAAAAATTCTGAAACAATTATGATAATTAGGAAAATTTGCATATCAATCAGCATCAAAAATAATCAACTCGAAATCTCTTTCGGGATAGGAATGAAAAATAATTTTGTGAGCACAAAGTTTCTGTCTTTTTCCAGCATGATTAAACAACTATCACCAAAACTAATCATAAAGGTTCTACTTGGCACAAACACTAATTAAAACATAAAAAAATCATCATAACAGAATCATGATGGTTTGGACTCAACAAAGTAAAAAGCAAAAATAAACCTATTCATTGGGTTGCCTCCCAACAAGCGCTATTGTTTAACGCCCTTAGCTAGGCATTGAAGAACTTTTATTTTCAGGACATTTTTTATTGGACGGATAATGCAGAAAACAGGAAAATAATGCTATATTTATTATTTTTCTATTAAATAACAGAAATTAAAAGTTGAGGACAGAAGTTTGTGACTTCTAGATTCATCCATCTCACGGTCATCAAAAGAAATCCATCAATGAGGTTGATCAAGTCTCCTTGACAAACTTTTTTCGAATCACATGAAACCGGAGAATTTTCGAAAAATCACTAGGTTACCTCAATGGGGATATGCATATCCCCAACAATAAGTATATCATATCTCATCTTGATAGTAGGTAAACGAATTTCAAAGCTTCCAACAGTAATGGATGAAGATCTTTCAATTGGATTTATGCAATGAATCCGATATTGTTTCTTCGGAAAGTGCACTGTGTGCTCATTACCATTGACATGGAAAGTGACATTGCCTTTGTTGCAATCAATAACAGCTCCTGCAGTGTTTAAAAAGGGTCTTCCAAGGATGATTGCCATGGCATCATCCTCGGGAATATCTAACGAAGTCTGTTAAGATAGTAATGTTTGCAACCACAACAGGCACATCCTCGCAAATGCCGATAGGTAAAGCAGTTGATTTGTCGTCCATTTGCAAAGAACTTTCAGTAGGTGTCAACTTATCTAATTCAATTCTACGATATAAAGAAAGAGGCATAACACTAACACCGGCTCCAAGATCACATAAAGCAGTTCTAACATAATTTCCTTTAATGGAGCAAGGTATAGTGGGTACTCCGGGATCACCTAGTTTCTTAGGAGTCCCACCCTTAAAAGTGTAATTAGCAAGCATGGTGGAAATCTCAATATCAGGTATCTTTCTTTTATTTGTCACAATATCTTTCATGTATTTAGCATAAGGAGACATTTTAATCATATCAGTCAAATGCATTTGCAAGAAGATAGGTCTAATCATTTCAACAAAGTGCTCAAAATCCTCATCATCTTTTTTCTTGGATGGTTTGGGAGGAAAGGGCATGGGTTTCTGAACCCATGGTTCTCTTTCTTTACCGTGCTTTTTAGCAATAAAATCACTCTTATCATATCTTTTATTCTTAGGTTGTGGGTTATCAGGATCAATAGCAGGTTCAATTTCCACATCATTGTCATTACTAGGTTGAGCATCAATATGAACATCATTATCAATATTATCACTAGGTTCATGTTCATCACAAGGTTGTGTCTCAGCATCAGAAATAGATATGTCATCTTGATTCTCAGGTGTAACAGAAACAGGTTTACTAGCATGCAAGTTCCTATCATCTTTCTTTTTCTTATTACTCGGATGACTAGGTGCATTAGTATTAATTCCTTGAGAATCTTGCTCAATTCTTTTAGGATGGCCCTCAGGATACAAAGGTTCCCGAGTCATTCTACCACCTCTAGTAACAACTTTAACAGAATTATCATTCAATTCATTAAGCAAGTCATTTTGAGCCTTAAGTACTTGCTCTACTTGAGTAGTGATCATAGAAGCATGTTTACTAATAAGCTTAAGATCATTGACATTTCTATCCACACAAGCACTTATATGATTAATCATGCGAGCATTTTGTTCCAGTTGTCTGCTAACATAATCATTAAAACTTTGTTGTTTGATAACAAAGTTATCAAATTCATCTAAACATAAGCTAGCAGGTTTATCATAAGGAATATTACTCTCATTGAATCTACGAAGAGAATTTACCTCTACTACCTGTGTCGGGTTATCAAGACCATGTATATCTTCAATAGGTGGTAGATTATTAACATCTTTAGATTTAATACCTTTCTCTCGCATAGATTTCTTTGCTTCTTGCATATCTTCAGGACTGAGGAATAGAATACCTCTTTTCTTCGGAGTTGGCTTCGGAGGTAGTTCGGGAATAGTTCAAGCATTATCATTGCTCAAGATATTATTTAATAGAATTTCAGCTTGTTCCATAGTTCGTTCCCTGAAAACACAACCAGCACAACTATCTAGGTGGTCCCTAGAAGCATTCGTTAGTCCATTATAAAAGATATCAAGTATTTCATTTTTCTTAAGAGGGTGATCAGGCAAAGCATTTAGTAACTAGACAAGCCTCCCCCAAGCTTGTGGGAGACTTTCTTCTTCAATTTGCACAAAGTTATATATATCCTGCAAGGCAGCTTGTTTCTTATGGGCAGGAAAATATTTCTTAGAGAAGTAGTATACCATATCCTGGGGACTACGCACACAACCAGGAGCAAGAGAGGTAAACCAAGTTTTAGCATCACCCTTTAGTGAGAAAGCTAACAACTTAAGGATATAGTAGTAGTGATTTTTTTCCTTATTAGTGAACAGGGTGGCAATATCATTTAGCTTAGTAAGATGTGCTACAACAGTTTCAGATTCATAACCATGAAAAGGATCAGATTCAACCAAAGTGATTAACTCAGGATCAACAGAGAACTCATAATCCTTATCAGTAACAAAGATAGGTGAAGTAGAAAACTTAGGATCATATTTCATTCTAACATTCAGAGATTTTTCTTTCCACTTGCATAATAATTTCTCAAGATCATAGCTATCCTTACAAGCAAGAAAGTCTTCAGCTACCTCTCCTTCCATGACATAACCCTTAGGTATATCAGACAATTCATATCTAGGAGGGCTAGGTCTAACAGGTGTAACAGCAGGTTCAGTTTCAATAATTTCATCAGTTTCAGAAGTATCATTTGATTCAGTAGTAACTCTAGAAATTTGTGCATCCAGAAATTCACCAAGTGGCATCTCATTGTAAAGCAAAGCAGCATCATAATTATCATGTATAGTAGAAGTAGCATCATCAAGCACAGGCGACATATCAGAATTAATAGCAGGTGGCGGTGTCAAAAATTTACTCATAACAGAAGGTGAATCAAGTGCAGAGCTAGATGGCAGTTCCTTACCTGTCCTCATAGTTGAGGGCAGAACTTTAGTTTTTGGATCTCGCGGTTTCTTCATAGTGATCAACAGATATAAATCCCAAGTAACTCAGAGAATAGAGCTATGCTCCCTGGCAACGGCGCCAGAAAAAGGTCTTGATAACCCACAAGTATAGGGGATCGCAACAGTTTTCGAGGGTAGAGTATTCAACCCAAATTTATTGATTCGACACAAGGGGAGCCAAAGAATATCCTCGAGTATTAGCAGTTGAGTTGTCAATTCAACCACACCTGAAAGATTTAATATCCGCAGCAAAGTGTTTAGTAGCAAAGTAATATGATAGTAACAATAACAGTAGCAGCAGCAGCAGTAGTGATTTGTGTAGCAAGTGTAACAGCAGTAGCGGTAAAGTAACGTAGCAAAGACCAGTATAGGAAAAACTCATAGGGATTGGATCGGTGATGGATAATTATGTTGGATAGCATTTATCATGTAACAATTATAACATAAGGTGATATGTAACTAGCTCCAGTTCGTCAGTGTAATGTAGGCATGTATTTCGTATATAGTCATATGTGCATATGGAAAAGAACTTGCATGACATCTTTTGTCCATCCCTCCCATGGCAGCGGGGTCCTAATGGAAACTTAGGGATATTAATGTCTCCTTTTAATAGAGTACCCGAACAAAGCATTAACACATGGTGAATACATGGAATCCTCATACTATGGTCATCTCCGGGAGTGGTTCCGGCTATTGTCACTCCGGGGTTGCCGGGTCATAACACATAGTAGGTGACTACAACTTGCAAAATAGGATCAAGAACACACATATATTGATGAAAACATAATAGGTTCAGATCTGAAATCATGGCACTCGGGCCCTAGTGACAAGCATTAAGCATAGCAAAGTAGTAGCAACATCAATCTTAGAACATAGTGGATACTAGGGATCAAACCCTATCAAAACTAACTCGATTACATGATAAATCTCATCCAAACCCTCACCGTCCAGCAAGCCTACGATGAGATTACTCACGAACGATGGGAAGCATCATGAAATTGGCGATGGAGGAGGGTTGATGATGCCGATGGCTTCGATTTCCCCTCTCCGGAGCCCAGAACGGACTCCAGATCTACCCTCCCGAGGAAGAACAGGCGGTGGTGGCGGCTTTGTATCATAAAATGCGATTATTTATTCTCTTTGATTTTTTTTGGGACAAATAGGGTTACATGGAAGTCGAGAGGAGGTCGGACGGGCCACGTGGGCCCCACAAGCCCACCAGGCATGGCCTAGGGGGCGTGGCTCCTGGGCTCGTGGCCCACTGGCTCCTCCCCTCCGGTTGATTCTTTCGCCAATATTTTTTACATATTCCACAAAAATTTCTCCTCCATTTTCAGGTCATTTCGAGAACTTTTATTTCTGCACACAAAAACAACACCATGGTAGTTCTGCTGAAAACAGCGTCAGTCCGGATTAGTTTCATCAAATCATGCAAATTAGAGTCCAAAACAAGGGCAAAAGAGTTTGGAAAAGTAGATACGTTGGAGACGTATCAATTTGCCACTATCGTTTTGGGGTTATGCATTCGATACAGCTGCATTCACTTCAAATAGGGCACCACTGAAATCCGTTGAGACGACGCCATATGAACTATGGTTTGGCAAAAGGCCAAAGTTGTCGTTTCTTAAAGTTTGGGGATGTGATGCTTATGTCAAAAATATTCAGCCTGACAAGCTAGAACCCAAAGCGGAGAAATGCGTCTTCATAGGATACCCGAAAGAGACAGTCGGGTATACCTTCTATCTCAGATCCGAAGGCAAAGTGTTTGTCGCTAAGAACGGAACATTTCTTGAGAAAGAGTTTCTCTCGAAAGAATTGAGTGGGAGGAAGATAGAGCTTGATGTGGTTATTGAACCTTTACTTCAACCAGAAAGTAGCGCAGCGCAGAAAGTTGTTTCTGTGGAACCTACGACGGTAGAAGAGGAAGTTAATGATGATGATCATGAAGCTTCGGATCAAGCTGCTATTGAACCTCGTAGGTTGACAAGGGTGCGTACTACTCCTGAGTGGTACGGCAACCCTATCTTAGAGGTCATGTTGTTGGACAACAATGAACCTACGAGCTATGGAGGAGCAGTGATGGGCCTGCATTACGAGAAATGGTTAGAGGTCATAAAATCCGAGATGGGATCCATGTATGAAAACAAAGTATGGACTTTGGAAGTATTACCTGAAGGGCGAAAGGCCATTCGGAACAAATGGATCTTTAAGAAGAAGACAGACGCGGACGGTAATATCACTGTCTATAAAGCTCGACTTGTGGCAAAGGGTTTTTCACAAGTTCAAGGAGTTGACTACGATGAGACATTCTCACCCGTAGCGATGCATAAGTCTGTCAGAATCATCTTGGCAATAGCTTCTTATTTCGACTATGAAATTTGGCAGATGGATGTCAAAACGGCATTCCTCAACGGTTTCCTTGAGGAAAGGTTGTATATGATGCAACCCGAAGGTTTTGTCGATCCAGAGAATGCTGACAAAGTTTGCAAACTCCAGCGATCCATTTATGGACTGGTGCAAGCATCTTGGAGTTGGAGTAAGCGCCTTGATGAGGTGATCAAAGCGTTTGAGTTTATACAAGTTGATGGAGAAGCTTGTATTTACAAGAAAGTGAGTGGGAGCTCTATAGCGTTTCTAATATTATATGTGGATGACATATTGCTGATTGGAAACAATATAGAAATGCTGGAAAGCGTGAAGGAATATTTGAACAAGAGTTTTTCAATGAAGGACCTAGGAGAAGCTGCTTACATATTAGGCATTAAGATCTATAGAGATAGATCGAAACGCTTAATAGCACTTTCACAGAGCACATACCTAGATAAAGTTTTGAAGAAGTTCAAAATGGATCAGTCCAAGAAGGGGTTCTTGCCTGTGTTACAACGTGTGAAGTTGATTAAGACTCAATGCCCAGTGACTATAGAAGATAGAGAAAAGATGAGTGTCATCCCCTATGCTTCAGCCATAGGCTCTATCATGTATGCAATGCTGTGCACAAGACCCGATGTCAGCCTTGCCATAAGTATGGCCGGAAGGTTTCAAAGTGATCCTGGAATGGAGCACTGGCAAGCGATCAAGAATATCCTTAAGTACCTAAAAAGGACAAAGGAAATGTTTCTCGTTTATGGAGGTGATGAAGAGCTCATCGTAAAGGGTTACATCGATGCAAGCTTTGACACTGATCCGGACGACTCTAAGTCGCAAATCGGGTACGTATTTATTCTTAACGGGGGAGCGGTAAGCTGGTGCAGTTCCAAGAAAAGCGTGGTAGCTGATTCTACGTGCGAAGCAGAGTACATCGTAGCCTCAGAGGCGGCGAAGGAAGGTGTCTAGATGAAGCAGTTCATGACAGATCTTGGAGTAGTGCCTAGTGCACTGAATCCAATGAACCTGTTCTGTGACAACACTTGTGCCATTGCTCTAGCCAAGGAACCAAGGTTTCACAAGAGGACCAGACACATAAAGCAATGCTTCAACTCCATCTGGTATTACATCGAGGAGAAGGACATAAATATTTGCAAAGTGCACATGGATCTGAATGTTGCAGACCCGTTGACTAAACCTCTTCCAAGGGCTAAACATGATCAACACCAGAACTGCATGGGTGTTCGATTCATTACCATGTAAATCACATAGTGATGTGAACTGGATTATTGACTCTAGTGCAAGTGGGAGACTGTTAGAAATATGCCCTAGAGGCAATAAATGAAGTGTTTATTATTATATTTCCTTGTTCATGATAATTGTTTATTATCCATGTTATAATTGTATTGATTGGAAACACATTACATGTGTGGGTAAATAGACAACACATTGTCCCTAGTATGCCTCTAGTGAACTAGCTCGTTGATCAAAGATGGTCAAGGTTTCCTAGCCATTGACATGAGATGTCATTTGATAACGGGATCACATCATTAGGAAAATGATGTGATGGACCAGACCCAAACTACAAACGTAGCATATGATCGTGTCAGTTTATTGCTACTGTTTTCTGCATGTCAAGTATGTGTTCCTATGACCATGAGATCATGCAACTCACGGACATTGGAAGAGTGCCATGTGTGTATCAAACGTCGCAATGTAACTGGGTGACTATAAAGGTCCTCTACAGGTATCTCCGAGGGTGTCTATTGAGTTGGCATGGATCAAGACTGGGATTTGTTACTCCGTGTGACGGAGAGTTATCTCAGGGCCCACTCGGTAATACAACATCACAACAAGCCTTGCAAGCAATGTGGCCAAGTGTTAGTCACGGGTCTTGTATTACGAAATGAGTAAAGAGACTTGCCAGTAACGAGGTTGAACTAGGTATGGAGATATCGACGATCGAATCTCGAGCAAGTAACATACCGAAGAACAAAGGGAACATCATATGGGATTAACTGAATCCTTGACACAGAGGTTCAACCGATAAAGATCTTCGTAGAATATGTAGGAACCAATGTGGACATCCAGGTCCTGCCATTTGTTATTGACCGTAGAGGTGTCTCGGTCATGTCTACATAGTTCTCAAACCCGCAGGGTCTGCACACTTAAGGTTTGGTGACGTTTCGGTAGTATAGACTTATGTATGGTGGTGAATGAAGTTTGTTCGGAGTCCCAAATGAGATCCCCGGACATCAAGAGGAGCTACGGAATGGTTCACAGGTAAATATTCATATATAGGAAGTCCTGTTTTGGTCGCCGAAAAAGTTCTGGGCTTATCGATAGTGTACCAGGAATGCCGGTAGTGTACCGGGAGACCTCCGGGAGGGGTATTTCGACCCAAGAGACTTCATGGGCTGTGGGAGAGTGAATATCAGCCCTTAGTGGGCTGGTGGAAACTCCCACACAAGGCCCATGTGGCTGGAAGAAAAAGGCCCAAGAGAAAAAGGTGGAAAAAGGCCAAAATAGGTGAATCCTAGTCCTACTAGGATTGGAGGTGGACTCCACCTCCTCCAGCTCCTTCAGCCGAAGCCTTTGGCTTGGGAAACCAAGGATTCCTCCTCTCCTCTCTTCCCCTTATATATACTAGAGGTTTTAGGGTTTTTGCACTAGATTTTCAGCCACGTGCAACCCTACCCTCTAGTGCATAGTTTCTCCTCTAGATCGGATGTCTGTAGTGCTTAGGCGAAGCCCTGCCGGAATTGCTCCACCACCATCGCCGGAGCGCCATCACGCTTCTGGCGAACTCTTCTACCTCTCCGCTCTCTCTTGCTGGATCAAGACGGCGGAGATCGTCATCAAGCTGTACGTGTGCTGAACGCGGAGGTGCCGTCCGTTCGGTGCTAGATCGGAAGGATCATGATCAAGTTCGTGGGACGGGTCGTGATCAAGTTCGCAGGACGGATCGTGATTAAATCGCGGGACGGATCGTGATTGGATCGCGGGACGCACAGCGATTTGGATCGCGAAGACGTTCGACTACACCAACTGCGTTACTTAACGCTTCCCGCTTAGCGATCTACAAGGGTACATAGATCCACTCTCCCTCTCGTAGATGCTCATCACCATGGATATATCTGCATGTGCGTAGGAAAAAAATTGTTTCCCATGCAACGTTCCCCAACACTCCCATGTGGAGGACAGCTTGTGTTATCCGGTTGTCCGCTGGATCCGCCTGAGCACCAGGTCCCCTTCATGAAAGGAGAGCGGCCGGATCCGCTTGTTGTGGCAGTGCCGGAGCTTCTACTGGTAGATTACCATCTTGATCAAGGCCAGTTCGCGGTCTTCTTCGAGTAAGTCGACACCGTCTTCTCTTGCCTCCTTTGCGTCCCTCTCTGTGTATAGGGCGACCCAAGGTGAGTTGAACTCGGTGTCGGTGGGGATGATCGCCTCGGACCCGTACACAAGGAAGAAGGGTGTGTATCCGGTTGATCGTTTGGGGGTGGTCCTAAGACTCCAAAGGACAGCCGGTAGCTCGTCGACCCAGCAGCCGGCTGACCTTACTAGCGGTGTCACGAGCCGGGGCATGATGCCGGACAGGATGAGGCCGTTTGCCCTCTCGACCTGGCTGTTTGACTGTGGATGAGCGACGGAGGCCAGGTCGAGCCAGATTCCTTGCTTGGAGCAGAAACGCGTGAGTGTGCCCTTGGCGAAGTTCGTGCCGTTATCGGTGATGATGCTGTGGGGGACGCCGTAGCGAACCATGATGTCGTCGATGAACCGGACGACCGTGGGGCCATCTAGCTTCTTGATTGGTCATTCCTCGGTCCACTTGGTGAATTTGTCGACAGCCACTAGCAAATGTGTCATGCCGCCTCGTGCGGTCTTGAAGGGACCCACCATGTCCAGCCCCCAGACGGCGAAGGGCCACGAGAGGGGGATGGTCGGGAGGGCCGATGCCGGCAGGTGGCTCTGCGTGCTGAAGCGTTGGCAGCCCTCGCACTCGTCGACCAATTTCTTGGCCGCCTCAAGGGCGGTGGGCCAGTAGAAGCCATGGCGGAAAGCCTTAGCCACTAGTGTTCTGGAGGTGACGTGGTACCCGCACTCGCCCAGGTGGATGTCGAGGAGGATATCTAGACCCTTTTCCGTCTCAACGCACTGCTGGAAGACGTCTGTGGTGCTGCGATGGACGAGCTCGTTGTTGATGATGTTGTATGCCGAGGCCCGGCGCTGAATTTGCCTCGCCATGGTCTCGTCCGGGGGGAGCTCTCCGCGTAGAAGGAATGCCAGGATGGGTTGTGCCCATGAGGGAGCCGAGACGGGGCTGGCTTGGGAGCCCCCGGGCCCAGATGATCAGTCCCCAGGACCGGCTCGCCAGCCCCCGAGGCCGGCTGGTCGATTGCCATCACGACAACCGCCTCGTTGGAGCTGACGGCCCCCTATGCAGCCGGCTCAACTGGTGTAGGCAAGGCGGCCAAGGTTAAGGGAACCGGTGGCAAAGATGCCGAAGGGACGGCCGGAGCCATTGATGTGCTGGCAGCGTCTGCCAGCACAAAGACGGATTCCGATTCTAGGGAAGGCTTGATCAATGGCTTGAGCAGCCGCTCGAGCGAGACGCCGTCTAGGATGTCTTGCCGGGGGGAGCTAATTTTTGCCAACGTGTCGGCCACCTCGTTGTCCGCCCATGGAACACGGTGGAACTCACAGCCCTCGAAGGATCCGGTGAGATGTTGTATGAGGAAGAGGTAGCTGGCCATGTTGGCATCCCTGGCGTCCCATTTGCTAGAGACCTGTTGCACCATGAGGTCGGAGTCGCCGAAGCATAGAATGCACCTAATGCCAATCTCCTTGGCGTGCCGGAGGCCATGGACGATGGCCTCGTACTACGCCACATTGTTGGAGGTGGTGAAGTGGATCTGGAGGGCGTACTTGAGCTGGTCACCTTTCGGGGAGGAGAGGACTATGCCGGCACCCAGGCCGGTCCTGTTTTTTGAGCCATCGAAATGCATGTGCCAATGTGTGGAGTCTGGGGGAGGCGGCACGAACTCGGTTTCCGCCCAGTCGACGAGGAAGTCGGCCAACGCCTGTGACTTGATGGAGGTGTGAGGTTCATACCGGATCTCGTGATCAGCGAGGGTGATGACCCATTTGGCGATCCGGCCGGTGGAGTCCCGGCCGCTCATGATCTCGTTGAGCAGGGCCATGCTCACCACGGTGATGGTATACTCCTGGAAGTACCGCTTGACCTTCTTGGCGGCGAAGTATATGCCATAGCACATCTTCTGGTACTAAGAGTAGTTCTGCTTAGGCATGGAGAGGACCTCGCTGAGGTAGTAGACGGGGCACTGGACCGGCAAGAACTTGCCCTCCTCTGGCCGCTCGGCCATCAAGACGACGCTGATGACGCAAGTGGTCGCCGCGATGTAGGCGAGCAAGGGTTCCTTCTTAGCCGGCGCAGTCAGGATGGGCATGCGGGTGAGAGCCTTCTTGAGGCCACGGAAGGCCTCGTCCGCCTCGTCGGGCCAATCAAACATGCCCAGCTTCTTGGTGTGACTCGGCTCGACTAGAGCCGTCTTGCGAAGGAGCCCGTAGAGGGGCAAGGCTTTCTCTCCCAACCGGCTGATGAACCGGCTGAGCGAGGCGAGGCAGCCGGTGAACTTCTGGACGTCGCGGAGCTGGGTCGGCTTGGGCATGCGCTCGATTGCGCTGATCTTCTCTGGGTTAGCTTCGATGCCGCGGGCGGACACGAAGAAACCCAGGAGCTCGCCAGGCGGGGACGCCGAAGATGCATTTCTTCGAGTTGAGCTTGATCTTGTATTCGCGCAGGTTCGTGAAGGTTTCTCGGAGGTTGTCTAGGAGGCTAAAGTGCTTCTTGGTTTTGACGACGATGTCGTTGACATAGACGTGGACATTCCTGCCTATCAGAGGTAGGAGGCACTTCTGCATGCACCGCTGGAAGGTGGCGTCTGCATTCTTCAGGCCGAAGGACATGGTGATGTATCAGTAGGCCAAGGCGTGATGAAGCAGGTCTTGAGCCGGTCTTCCGGATCCAGCTTGATCTGGTGGTAGCTGGAGTGGGCATCCAGGAAGGACAGCAAGTCGCGGCCGATTGTGGAGTCGATGACTTGATCAATCCGCTGCAGGGCGAATGGGTCCTTGGGGCACGCCCTCTTCAGGCTGGTGTAGTCAATGCACATGCGCCAGGTCTTGTTCTTCTTCAGCACCACGACTGGGTTGGCCAACCAGTCCGGGTGGAAAACTTCCATGATGAACCCAGCTACAAGCAGCCGAGTGATCTCTTCTCCTATGGTACGCTGCTTCTCCTTGGAGAAACAGCATAGGGGTTGCTTGACCGGCTTGACATCCGGCCGGACATGTAGTTTGTGCTCGGCGAACTTCCTCGGAACACCCGGCATGTCCTTGGGGGACCATGCAAAGATGTCCCGATTCTCACAGAGGAATTCAACGAGCTCTCCTTCCTATTTGCTGTCGAGGCAGGAGCCGATGGTGATGCACTGAGTGGGGTTAGCCTGGTCGAGCGGGATATGCTTGGTGTCCTTGGAGGGCTAGAAGGATGCCTCGCCGACGGACTGCGAGGGGGGAGTCGGCATGGCCGGCTGGCTGGTAGCAAGGGCCACGAGCCAGTCGAGCTGCCTCTTCTCCTCGGTGATTTCCAGGGCCTCGGCCAGCCAACTACCGTCCCGAGCGCACTCGACCGACATCTTGTAGTCACCCGCGATGGTGATGATTCCCTTGGGGCCTGGCATTTTGAGCTTGAGGTAGGCGTAATGGGGGACCGCCATGAACTTGACAAGGGCCAGCTGGCCCAACAGCGCGTGGTAGGGACTCGCAAGGTCCACGACCTCGAATAGCACCGGCTCGCGACAGAAGTGTCCGGGGTCTACCGAAGAGGACGTTGAGCATGATATTTCCGACGGGGGAGCAGAACTTCCCAGGCACAATGCCATGGAAGACCGTCCGACTCGCCTGTAGGTCTTCTATCTTCAGCCCTAGCTTGTACATCATGTCGAGGTAAAGGATGTTGATGTTGCTGCCACCATCAACCAACACCCGTGAAAAGTGGAAAGTGCGCTTCTCGGTGGCAATGGTGGGGTCGAGGACCAGGGCGTAGCTGCCGGGACTATGCATCACGGCAGGGTGATCTGCCCGGCTCCAGCTGACTGACTTCTCCAACCAGTGCATGAAATAGGGAGCTGCCGACATGGTGGCGTTCACCTCATGATGGAGCCGGCGTTGAACATGTTTTCTCGTCTCTTCAATGGTGAAGACGATGTAGCAACCGTCCTGGTTGGGGAATTGGTTGTGAAGACGATCGTCGTTTTGGGCGCGAGCCGAAACCGGCATCGGGGCGGCAGCTAGGGTCGAGGCCGACGGGCGGGCAGGTGGCGTGGGAGGAGCCGGAAGGCCATCCCCCCGGGCCAATCACTGTGAGGAGCTGCAGTGCCGGAGTGTGTGCGTAGAGGGTTTGGCCCCTGAGTGGTTCTTGCAGGGAAGGTCGAGCATCTACTCGAAGCTGAGCTTCGGCTGCCAGGCAGCCTTGCCAGTGCACTAGCGCTAGCTGGAAAACTGGGCAGCCAGCTCCTGCTCCTCAATGGTGGCGGCCTGCGGGCTCCCATAGCGTGGATCGGGCTGGTTGTTCTTGCGTTTGTTGTTCTGTGGCTACCGGTTGTCGGCAGCCGACCGAGACGTCGCCGGTGTCGTCGTCACCTTGGCGGGCGGGGTCGTCTTGACCCGGATGGCTGAATCAGTCGTGGTGTACTTGTCCGCCTTGGTCATGAGCTTGGCAAGCGTGGCCGGCTCGAAGCACAGAAGCTTGTGCTTGAGGGGGGTGCCATCTCGACAGCCTTCGATGAAGTACTGTATGGCTTGCACCTCGTGCACCCCCTCGCAGGAGTTGCGGAGCTCGGTCCACCGAGTGAGGTAGTCGCGGAGGGACTCGTCCAGCCCCTGAACGCACATGGTGAGTTCATGGGGACGGCAATGCCGCTTGTAGGTGCCGGTGAAGTTGCGGACAAAGGCTTCCTCGAAGTCCGTCCAGGTGTTAATGCTGCCGGCTGCCAGGCTGTTGAGCCAGGTGCGGGCCGAGCCGATCAGCATGAGGGGAGCGTAGCTAACGGCTACACGCTTGTTTCCCCTGGCGATGCCGACCGCGGTGGTGTAGTCAATTAGCCAGTCCTCGGGCTTGGCGGCCCTGCTGTATTTCGAGGTGTCTCGGGGGAGCATGAAGCCAGTTGGGAATGGCTCGTTGCGGATCCGCGGATCGAAACAGGCCAGGCCAATCGAGCCCTCCTCTTCGAGGAGGGCAGACTACGCGAGTTGGTCGATGCGGTTGCGGGCATCGTTCTCGCTGCAGGGGACACGCGGCCCGATCCGGGCCGAGAGCTCGGGGCGGATGACGGGCGGAACCGACCGTTCCGGCTAGCGCCGCGGGGGTGGAGTGTGCCCGCAGCTGCGCTTGCTGTCGGCCGCCGGTGCCTCATGGCGGCCGCTACGAGGCGGGTTGTTGGTGTGTCGGTTGTTAACAACCGGCTGCTCGCTCCCTGGCAACTGAGAGGGCCAGGGTTTGCTTGCCTTGACCCAGCGGCCGGAGACGCGAGGGGAGAAGGAGTGCTGAGCCGGCTGACGGCCAACAGTCCCTGTGCCCTCATGCTCGGGCAGGGGGCCTTCGGAGGCGGCGCCGCCAGCCGCGAGCAAATGCTACTACACGTCAGCGGCGTCGATGAGGTCCTTGATGTGACGCTCATGGGCGGCACGTTCTTCGCCCTCCAAGGTAGTCAAATCCTCATAGGCTACCTTGAGGGCCCGTAGGTTGGCTGCGGGGGTGTCGTAGACAGGCATTTTCCCGCCCAGGATTTCGGCGACCACGTGACCGCGGTCGCGCACAGCCCCACGCCGGCTGGGCTCAGTGCCAGCCGGGGTGAGACCATAGGCGGAAGCGTATTCCCGCTGGGCATCCTCCATGCGCCGCCGTGTGGCTGCGAGGGTGGTGGCGTCCTCGAACAGGACACGGCCAGCCGCCTCAAGCTCGGCCGCTATGGCATCGGGGTTTGCCGTCGGGGCAATAGGGGTGCTCAAACCCCGGAGAGCCGCACTGAGCGGGTCGGAGGTGCCGACGCGGGCCGTGGCGGCGTTAGGCTCGGCCCGCGCACATCCGAAGGAGGTGGAGGAGATGATGGCCATTGCCCCCACGCGATCGCGGGAGCTGCTGGACTGGGTCGTAGCAAGTGCCCCCACAGCCGTGGGTGGACTGGTGCAGACGAGTAGCTAGCTAGGGTACTCGTCAGCTGCCGGAGCTTCGGCGAGGCTAAGCCTGCCGAAATGCTCGGTGAGCATGTCGATGTAGTGTGTGAGGTTGATGGAGCTGCCCACAGGGCGTGCCGGAGCAATCCCCATGAGCTCGTGGTTTCGCTTGGACGTCAAGCGACGGCGGGGAATGGCGAGGGGTGCCGCCCAGAGCATGAATCTGGCCGGCGCCACGTACGGCCCCACGGTGGGTGCCAACTGTCGTCATTTTCTCATGACATATGCCATGGGTAGGCTTATCATAGGTGGTTGGGGCCAGAGGACGCCAACGGGCTTCGGGAGTGAGAATAGGTACAAGCGGTGGCGACACACGATGTACCCAGGTTCAGGGCCCTCCATGGGAGATAATACCCCTAGTCCTGGTTGGTCTAGTTTGATGGACGGGTGTGTTTACAGGGTTGCTCCTGGAGCTGAGTCTAGAGGAGGAAGAGGGAGCAGCCGGCTCGCCTTCCTCCACTATCGAATGTGAGAATGTGGGAAATGTCCCATAGGTGTGTGCGTGAGAGTTGTCTGTCTCCCCGTTGCATGGGGCACTCGGGGGGGTTTATAGGCCAACCCCCCAGCTTACAATATTCCTAAGGTACAAAGGTGGGGGGACCTGGCTGGCAGCCTCTCCGGCTGACCAGGGGGTCCCACCCTTCGAGCCGTCTAGTCGCCCGTAGGGTCCACCAGTTGTGCGGTCCCGTCGCCTACTAGGGCCCGCCAGCCAGCTCCATGATTGGCCCTCGCCCACCTACCACGGCACGAGCCGCCCGAGAGGCATCGTCTAGTGCCATCCGGACGAAGTCTCCGGTACGGCCGGCTGCACTGTAGCCACGCCGGGGCAGGTAATCGAGTGGGCAGGGGCGTGCCGGCACTATTTCCCCGCCCGGTCACGGTCGCCAAGGTCAGCTACCTGGACGGGTTGAATGTAGCCATGCGCACCCGCGCGTCAGCGGCCACTGTGGCTACAATGATGCATGTTGTGGTGGTCACGTCTTGTCGCTGTACTCATGCGCAGAGGGACAGGACGTTGCACGTCCGCCCTAGGTTCAACGGAGGAGGCAGCTCGGAGGCAGCCGGTCTGTGCCCAGCCGATCGGGGGTGTAACACTCCAAAAAATTTGATTTGGTTTTTATCAAATTCTATATTGGATTTGGAGGAAGTTATTTGAATTTTTCCAAAAGACTCTCCTTCTAAAAAACTTTTGATGACAAATATTTTATAAAACCTTATCAATCTTGATTCTGGTCTTGAGGGTTCTACAACATGTGTTGATTCAACACAAATACTCTTGGGATAGTTTGCTAGTTCTTTTATTAAAAAGAATTTCTATGAATTGGGATTTATTCTTCCCTTTTCAAAAATATCCTATGCCACTCTCTTGCCATGACTTGCATTTCAAAATTTCTTCCTAAACCCCTCCAACTTACTTTGGGTCAAGCCAAGCACGCTATTCCAGCAAGGTTCAGCCTCTTTCTACATTCTTTTATATTTATTCTTCCTCAAATCTTTTCCTGTGATTTATTTTGGACCACTCTAGTTTACAAAGGGAGTACCAAATACCTTTGAGATTTAGTCCCAAATAAATTACCCTAGCTACTCCTTGGTACCCTCAACCTATATCTCCAAAGATCTCCTGGTCCCCAGTTCAAAAATTTCAAAGTTTGTTTACTGCATGTTTGGACCAGATTTGCCATTTTTGATGCAATTCATTCTTTTCTCTTTCCATAAATTCTGAGAAAATTCAGGAAGCCTCTGGATGCATCAAGAGGCCACCCCTCCAAGTTTCAGCTCAAATAAAATTTTCCGCGTGCCTAAATCATTTCATTGAGTAGCTAGCATGCACTGTTCAGTCGGTTTCAGAAGTTTCAGTGTCAATCTATAGAGATTCGGTGTCGTTTCCGACAGTCGCCAGTGACAATCTCGCTATTGCCCTTGTTGGCTCGTTGCTCACCGCTCCTCCTTCTTATCTATAGAGATTCATTGAACACCTCATGTGCATAGGAGGTGAGCTAGAGCACCACAAAGCACTCCCACGGTCGGCCAAAAAATAGAGCAGTGCGCGGGCAGGGGGTATATATAGGCCAACCTTTGGTCCCGGTTTTTGGCTAGAACCGGGACTAAAGGACCCCATTTGGTCCCGGTTCCTGCCACAAACCGGGGCCAATGATTGTGGGCCAGGAGCGAGGACCACTGGTCCCGATTCGTGGCTGGAACCGGGACCACAGGGGTCAGACGAACCAGGAGCAATGGCCCACGAGGCCACGCCGGCACCCTGGCCTCAAGAACCGGTACTGATGCCATCATGGGTCCCAGTTCGTGAGTGAACCGGGATTAATGGCTTTTCAGGCCTGGGCCGAAGCCCTGTTTTCTACTAGACGCCGAATACGGGCGGGACATAGCTCGGGTCAGAGCCGCCGCTCATCCATTGTGCTTCAGAGATGAAGTAATGCGACATCAGTTCCCCGAAGAGTTTAAACCCGTGAAAATAGAACAGTATGATAGGACCACTGACCCAATTGTATGGATCAAGGACTTCCTCCTCCATATCCACGTGGCACGAGGAGACGACCTCTATGCCATCAAATACCTACCCCTTAAGCTTAAGGGGCCAGCTCGGCACTGGCTAAACAGCCTCCCCGAAAACTCCATAGGATGCTGGGAGGACATCAAGGACGCGTTCCGCTCGAACTTTCAAGGGGACCTATTTCCGCCCGCCAGACTCTTCCGATCTCAGCAACGTTGTCCAGAAGCCTGGCGAGTCTGCCCGGCAGTTCTAGAATCGGTTCTTGACTAAGAAGAACCAGATTGTTGACTGTCTGGACGCTGAGGCCATAGCCTCCTTTCGGCACAATATTCGGGACGAATGGCTGGCCCGCCAACTAGGCCAGGACAAGCCTCGAACTATGTCCGCCCTTACCTCCCTCATGACCCGCTTTTGTGCGGGCGAAGATAACTAGCTGGCAAGACACAGACACAATTCTGAAGATCCAATGGCACCTGAAGCCCACGATGGCAACTCAAAGCCAAAGCACAATAAGAACAAGTGTCGGCATAATAGCAACGATGTCGATGACACGGCGGTTAATGCTGGCTTTCAAAACTCCCGACCTGGGCAACGGAAGAAGCCCCCTAAAGGCAATCGCGACAAACCCACTCAGCTCGAGAAGATCATGGACACGACTTGCCAAATCCATGGGACTTCGGAAAAGCCCGCCAATCACACACACCGCAATTGCTGGGTGTTTAAACAGGCCGGCAAGATACAACCCGGAGACCAGGGTAAAAGCTCGCGCAGCAAGGACGAAGATGAGCCTCGGGGTCCATTGGGCAGCGGTCAGAAGAAATTCCCTCCCAAAGTCAAAACGGCAAATATGATATACGCCACGCACATACCCAAGAAGGAGATGAAGCGGGCCCTTCGGGAGGTCTATGCTATGGAGCCCGTAGCTCCAAAGTATAACCCATGGTCAGCATACTCGATAACCTTTGACTGGCGTGACCACCTAACTAGTATCCGTCCTAGGGGCTCGGCTACCCTCGTCCTAGATCCCATTATAGATGGGTATCACCTCACTAAAGTCCTAATGGACGGAGGAAGTAGCCTCAATCTGATTTACTCAGACACGGTGAAAAGATGGGTATAGATCCGTCAAGGATCAAACCCAGCAGCACTACCTTCAAGGGAGTGGTCCCAGGTGTTGAGGCCCGATGTACGAGTTCTGTAACCCTGGAGGTTGTGTTCGGCTCGCCCGATAACTTCCGCAATGAGGACTTGATCTTCGACATTGTGCCCTTCCACAGCTGCTATTACGCGATGCTCGGCCGAACGGTGTTTTCTCGGTTCAATGCAGTCCTGCATTACGCATACCTCAAGCTCAATATGTCGGGCCCCAAGGGGGTCATTACTATCAACGGCAATATAGAGCGGTCCCTTAGAACAGAGGAACATGCACTGGCACTAGAGGTCGAATTCAGCTACAAAGACGACCAACAAGTTTTGGCATCCGCCGTAAAGGCACGAAAGGCGAGGAAGCGAGTTCGAATTCCGACCGAAAACACCGACCCTCCCTCCTCCCCTCAATAGGGAGTCGCCCCCCATCGCACAACCTCAGGACCAGTGAAGTACGTGCCGACAAGGCACAACTTCGCACTTAAGATTCCATGGGTAGCGGTGGGGAACTAACGATGGGTGTTCGGTTGTCCCGAACTATTACCATCAACACGTCTTCGGACAAGATGCAGGTGCTCCTAAAAGAGCCTGCCCATGGCGTAAAGCTCACCTTTAACACTGCGGCCTCTCAAGATTTTGTTCGCAAGATCCGCCCGCACTAACACCCATCAAGGTGCATCTAAAAGCAGGAGTCAACTAGCAACAGGGCATATCGAAGACGTCTGGTCACCAGTTGAAGACCCCTGGTACAACAGCTCATGTAGGACTTTATTTCTTATCTTCTTCCACATACCTGTAAACAGATGCTTCGGCAATCCGAGTAATAAGAGTTGTTCAGGAAATGTGAAATTGCATGGAGCAAGTACGCCTCATTTGTCCTGTTTTTGGCGCGTGCCTTTTTCTTCCCTCCCTCTTCTCGTGAACCTGTTCGGTATGACTCTAGGTCACCGGCTAACAAACCAGGGGCTCGATTTCAAACATAATCACCTTAACCATTGTGTGTTCGGCGTCTTGGCATTCGCTTTATATGCATCGGTTCTGAACTATGTCATTGGTCATTAAATTGGGTTGCCCGGCTCCTATGCTTGCCCCTTTATGTTCCGCTCGTCCGGCTAAAAAGGTAAAGGGAGCACCCTTGCGATTGTGCTTTCGGATAGTCCGGTCAAGCACCTCAGGGGAGAAAGCTGAAAACGGATGGTCATAGTATGTGTGTTCCGATCTGTGAACCCCAAGTTAGAAGTATTATACTTCACCCTCGTAAGCGGTTATTCCGTGTTATACGAGGAATTCGCCCTTTATGCAAATACTATGATGTCGCCCTTCGGCCTCGGTTCGTCCGAACATCGCAAATACTCCGGTGGCTAATCATACGCTTCCCGCAGTCCTTTTCGCGCCCCTTCGTTAAGTGAAAGAAATAAAGCACAATGTTCTGATTGCCTAGTCTGTCACACTAAATCGCCTTCGGGTTCCTGTAATTCGGTTAAGGAACACAATGCATTGGCATAGACACCCCATGTAGTATCTACGTGGGGGCTGAAGCCGACGACTCGCATCTTTCAGTATTAAACAACCATACAGGAGTTATAAAGGAATGCAAAACCATATGAGAGTGGATACTAATATCATTGAAAGTTATCTCAAGTCTTCGGACACATTACAAGCTCATTCAAATAATTTTTTGCCCGAATACTGCGACGCTATGACCAACACACTCTGCATCACTCCATTGAAGTAAAGCTTGAGGCGTCGGTGCTCCTTTCTGGGCGGCGGTGGGTCGGTGGCGACCTTCATCGGATTGAGCCCCGGCCAGTGCACTTTGGCCTTGGCAAGGGCCATCTGGACTCCTTCGATGCAGGAGGAGTGCTTGACAGCGTCGAGGCGGGGCGTGACAGCAATCAGTCATTGCACCAGGCCGAAGTAGCTGCCTGGGAGTGGCTCGCCGGGCCATAAGCGGATGCAAAGGTCCTTGATGGCTGGCTCCACCATCTAGTGCATCTCCATCAGCTGTTTCAGCTGCCCCACCATAAGAGGAGGATGCTCGAGGGCTCCAAACTATGACCAAAACATCCAAGCTTCGTCTTCCTCTCCCCGCAAGGCAAGCAGCTGATTGGCATCCGCCACACTCTTCTAGAGATTGGCGGTTGCGCCTGAGGATCGCCACACCCGGGTCAGCAATTCGAATTTGCTATCACTGAACATGCACTTTAGGGAGTACGGCTTACCATTGGCTATCTCCTTGGCTTGGCGAACTTGTTCCTCGAAGAACCGTCTGTCCACCCGCTCCTTCTGGAGATCGGACTTCATGGTGGACAGTTCGGCCGAGATTGCCGTATTCTTTTTCTCCAAGGACTCACACTTATTCCTAGTGTCCTTGAGCTCATCATGTATCTCCACCACATGAGCTTGGTGTTTATCACTAGTGGCTCGTAGGGCGGAGAGCACGATGGCCGCTTCATCTTTGGCACATTGAAGCTCGGCCTTGAGCTTTTTCGATCTCTTTCGACGAAGCTACGACACGATGCGACTTTATTCAACAGGAATCTGCATTGACAATATTCGGGAGAAAGTATCCAAATGTAGTTCCGACTTACCCTACGCCTCGTTGACCCTCTTGTTGAGGGCTTCCACCTCATCCTTGGAGCGCTTGAGCTTCCGATGTAGCTCGTCCAACTCAGAAACATTTTTGGCCGCCGCTGAATATGAAGACTACATTACACACACAATGCATACATCACATCGGCACTCACTTCCCGACTTAAAGATATGACCCCTAGGTGAGCCTGTCCATCTCACCTAGGGCTCGGAGGCTGCCATGTATACAATGCGAATAAATAAAAATATTAGCGAAAACATCGGGCGACTTACTTGAAAGCCCGCAAGGAGACCTTTGAAGGCCTCCTTCAGTCCGTTGTCAACGGACTGGACGCTTTGTAGTACCGCACCCTTGATAGAGCATCCTCCATGGCCGACCACCTGTTGGTCGGCGGTGCCGGGGATGATCGGATTTCCCGATCACCCACCGGGGATTGGACCGGTGCCTCCAGAGGTACAATGCACTCCGGAGATGTCCTTGGAGTGGACTGATTGCTCGTCCGGCCGTCCTCCTCGGTGTCCGGGCAAGGGATTGTCCCCTGGTCTTCGGTGGCCGAAGCATTAGCCTCGGCCACGGTGATATCTCCCTCGCCCCTGGATCCGCCTCCATTGGAGTAGGCTGGGACGACACCTCCACGGCATCCTTCGTAGCGCCTGGAGTGGTGGGGTGTGAGGTGTCCCCGCTCTCCGCTAGTTCGGCGGGCAGGGTCTCCCCATCCGATACCACCTCGGTGGGGATGATGCGCGGGGGGTTGTAGGACCAATAACCAGCGCGTTAGCAAACTTTGAATTTACTAGTTGTAGGAAGGAGGGTCTTCGGATCGTAACCTGGATGGAGGGGGCTTGACCCTTAGGCTCATTCGTGGAACCTCCTCGGGGTCTTCGGGCGTGGAGCTCGAGTCCGAGCTGTCATCGGACAGGATCATCCGCGCTTGCCGTGCTCTTTGGGGTAGGAGAAGCTGCCTGCCCCGAGGCGTCCGAAGACGATTCTCTCTTCTTAGCGCGGGGGAAGTTACCTCCCCCTCTCTCTTGACCTCCTCCTCCTCTTCCTCCTCTTCGGCCTCCTCCTGATTTGAGGAGGTGAGGGTGTCTTTGGATGCAGCATCAGGATGGTCCTTGATCCGAAGGCTAGCCTGATTTGGTTTCTTCTTCTTCTCCTTCTTCGTGGGAGCCTCGTAAGGCTTCTCCATGAGCATCCTGGCTAGTAGCCCGGTCCTCTCATCTTCGGGCTGAGGAGTCAGACTGCTGATGTTGATGGCTTTCTTCAGCCATCTCTGCATAAACAGATCTAACATAGGGTTATATATATTCTATGTAATAAGGCCGACCAAGCTAGGGTGTATCGTACCTCGGAATCCGGCTTGGTGGTGTGCATGCCCTTGTCCCCCTCCTTGGCCGGTCATCTCTTCATGGATTTGAAGAACGCCTTCCACAGCTTCTCCCGCATAGTCCGGAAGAGGTTCCGGACAGTGGGCTCGGCTTCGAGTTTTCAAGCCCACAGGGAAGTGTCCCGCTGCTGGCAAAGAAGGATGCGTCTTCGGAGCATCACCTAGACCACATCGGGCGGTGTGGTGCTGTCCTCGACCAGGGAACGGACGCGCTTCTGCAGATCGGTCGCCTCCTTGCTCGACCCCCAGGCGAGGCCCTTTTCGAGCGAGGAAGCCAATCGGGTCGGGGGACCGGATCTGAATGCGGCGGTAGGGATCTGACCTCCTTCTTGTGGATTGATGTCTACCACACAACCTTCTTCCTGTAGACTCCTATTGGGCCTCCAAGCATAGAGTTTTGTAGGACAGTGGCAATTTTCCCTCAAGTGGATGACCTAAGGTTTATCAATCTACGACATGTGTAGGATGAAGATGGTCTTTCTCAAGCAACCCTGCAACCAAATAACAAAGAGTCTCTTGTGTCCCCAACACACCCAATACAATGGTAATTTGTATAGGTGCACAAGTCCAGCGAAGAGATGGTGATACAAGTGTAATATGGATGGTAGATATAGGTTATTGTAATCTGAAAATATAAAAATGGCAAGGTAACAAATAGTAAACAGCAAGCAAAATGTTGTATAAATGCTTGGAAACAAGGCCTAGGGTCCATAATTTCCCTAGTGCAATTTCTCTCAACAATACTAACATAGTTGAATCATATGTAAATACCTCTCGTGCGACAAGGATTTCACTCCAAAGTCTCAAATAGCGGAAACTAATGAAGAAATTATTGTAGCATATGAAACCACCTCGAAGTTATTTTTTTCTGATCAATCTTATGAGCTATCCCTATAAGTGTCACGAACAGCCCTAGAATTCATACTAAAATAACACCTTAAGATACACATCAACCAAAACCCTAATGTCACCTAGATACTCCAATGTCACCACAAGTACCCATGGGCTTGATTATACGATATGCATCACATAATTTCAGATTCATCATGTTCAATCCAACACAAAGAACTTCAAAGAGTGCCCCAAAGTTTCTACCATAACGTCAAGACAAGAACGCGTGCCAACCCCTATGCATAGATTCCCAAGATCGCAGAACCCGCAAGTTGATCACCAAAACATACATCAAGTGGATCAATAGAACATCCCATTGTCACCATGGTTATCCCATCGCAAGACATACATCAAGTGTTCTCAAATCCTTAAAGACTCAATCCGATAAGAAAACTTCAAAGGGAAAACTCAATTCATCACAAGAAGATAGATAGGGGGAAACTCCATATGATTCAATCTATATCAATAAAGCCCACGATACATCAAGATCGTGCCATATCAAGAACACGAGAGAGAAAGAGAGAGAGAGAGAGAGATCAAACACATAGCTACTAGTACATACCCTCAGCCCCGAGATGAACTACTCCCTCCTCGTCATGGAGAGCATCGGGGTGATGAAGATGGCCTCCGGTGATGGTTTCCCCCTCCGGCAGGGTGCCGGAATGGGCTCCTGATTGGTTTTTCGTGGCTCTAGAGGCTTGCGGCGGCAAAACTCCCGATCTAGGTTCTGTGTTGGGGTTTTTGATATTTATAGGAATTTATGGCGGTGGGGAATAAGTCAGGATGGGCCACGAGGGAGTCACAAGCCGGCAGGGCGCGCCCATGGGGGGTGGTCGCGCCCCTGAGGCTTGTGACTGCCTCGTGGGTCTTCTGGCCCAACTCTAATGCTCCGTGGGTCTCTTCTGGTCCAAAAAATCAACGTAAAATTTTATTCTGTTTGGACTCCGTTTGATATTCCTTTTTTGTAAAACCAAAAAACGCAGAGAAAACAGGAACTGGCACTGGGCTCTAGGTTATTAGGTTAGTCCCAAAAATAATATAAAGTTGTGATGATTGTAAAACATCAAGGAATGATAATATAGCAGCATGAAACAGGCAAAAATTATAGATACATTGGAGACGTATCAGCATCCCCAAGCTTAATTCTTGCTCGTCCTCGAGTAGGTAAATGATTAAAACAAGAAAAATTGATGTGGAATGCTGCCTAACATATGTCCATGTAATATTATTTATTGTGGCATGAATATTCAGATCCGTAAGATTTAAAACAATATTCTAATATTGACATAAAAACAGTGATATTTCGAGCACACCAACAAGGTAGTCGTGTCCTTTTGAAATAACATGGCCTTAGAAAGTTATCCCTACAAAATCGTATGGTCTAGCGATGCTCCATCTTCCCCACACAAACCCCGATGAACAAGTAAAGCAATCGTTTCACACTTTTCGTGTTCTAAAACCTTTTCAACTCTCACGCAATACATGAGCGTGAGCCACGGATATAGCATTATAGTTGGAATAGAATATGGAGGAGGCGCAAGACGAAAAAGGAGAAGACAGTCTCACATCAACTAGGCATATCAACGGGCTATGGAGATGCCTGTCAATAGATATCAATGTGAGTGAGTAAGGATTGTCATGCAACAAATGCACTTAGAGCTATAAGTGTATGAAAGCTCAAAAAGAAAACTAAGTGGTTGTGCATAATGAATATCCACTAGTTATATGAAAGTGACAAAATAGCAGACTCTCTATCATGAAGATCATGGTGTTGGAAATATGCCCTAGAGGCAATAATAAATTAGTTATTATCATATTTCCTTGTTCGTGATAATCGTTTATTGTCCATGCTATAATTGTATTGATCGGAAACTTAGATACATGTGTGGATACATAGACAACACCATGTCCCTGGTATGCCTCTAGTAGAGTAGCTCGTTGATCAAAAGATGGTTAAGGTTCCCTAGCCATGGACATGAGATGTCATTTGATAATGGTATCACATCATTAGGAGAATGATGTGATGGACAAGACCCAAACTACAAACGTAGCATATGATCGTGTCAGTTTATTGCTACTGTTTTCTGCATGTCAAGTATATGTTCCTATGACCATCAGATCATGCAACTCACGGATATCGGAGGAGTGCCTTGTGTGTATCAAACGTCGCAACGTAACTAGGTGACTATAAAGGTGCTATACAGGTATCTCCGGGGGTGTCTGTTGAGTTGGCATGGATCGAGACTGGGATTTGTTACTCCGTGTGACGGAGAGGTATCTCGGGGCCCACTCGGTAATACAACATCACAATGAGCCTTGCAAGCAATGTGACTAATTGTTAGTTGCGGGATCTTGTATTACGGAACGAGTAAAGAGACTTTCCGGTAACGAGATTGAACTAGGTATCGAGATACCGACGATCGAATCTCGGGCAAGTAACATACCAAAGAACAAAGGGAACATTATACGTGATTGACTGAATCCTTGACATAGAGGTTCGACCGATAAAGATCTTCGTAGAATATGTAGGAACCAATGTGGACGTCCAGGTACCGCCATTGGTTATTGACCGTAGAGGTGACTTGGTCATGTCTACATAGTTCTCGAACCCGCAGGGTCTGCACACTTAAGGTTCGGTGACGTTTCGGTAGTGTAGAGTTATGTATGGTGGTGACCGAAGGTTGTTCGGAGTCCCGGATAAGATCCCGGACATCACGAAGACCTCCGGAATGGTCCAGAGGTAAAGATTGATATATAGGAAGGTGGTGTTTGGATTCCGAAAAGATTTCGGGCACTTTCAGTAGTGTACCGGGAGTGACGAATGGGTCCCGGGGGTCCACCAGTGGGGCCAACCCACCCCATGGGCCAAAGTGGCGACCCTCCAGCCCCTAGTGGTCTGGTGGGGTCGTCCAAGGTGGCCTAGGCGCAGGGAGAGAGGCCCAAACCGAATTGGGGTGGAGTCCTCCCCAAGTTCCACCTCTCGTGTGAGAGGTGGACTCTCAGGTGGAGGAGGACTCTTCCTCCACTTGGTTCGGCCGAGCCAGGAGGCCTTGGAGGCCAAGGCTGCGCCCTCCTCTCCCTCCCTCCTATATATATTGGTGGAATAGAGGGTTTTTGCACAGATTTTACGGCCACGTGCTACCCGTTTCACCGGTGCTCCTCCAGATTGGTTTTCCGCAGTGCTTAGGCGAAGCCCTGCCGGAATTGCTCCACCACCACCATCACCGGAGCGCCGTCACGCTGCCGGTGAACTCTCTCTCCTCTCCACCTCCTCTTGCTGGATCAAGACGGTGGAGATCGTCATCAAGCTGCACGTGTGCTGAACGCGGAGGTGTCGTCCGTTCGGCGCTATATCGGAAGGACCGTGATCGAGATCGCGAGACAATTCGTGATGAGATCGCGGAACAGATCGTGATGAGTTTGCGGGACAGATCGTGACCAAGATCGTGAGACGGATTGTGATGAGATCGCGGGACGGATCGTGATGAGTTCACGGGACGGATCATGATTGGATCGCGGGACGGATCGTGATGAGATCGCGGGACGCTCGGCGATATGGATCGGGAAGATGTTCGACTACACCAACCGCTTCCCGCTTAGCGATCTACAAGGGTACATAGATTCACTCTCCCTCTGGTAGATGCTCATCACCATGGATAGGTTTGCGTGTGCGTAGGAATATTTTTGTTTTCCATGCGACGTTCCCCAACAGTGGCATCATGAGCTAGGTTGATGGTTCGATGAGATCTCGAGTAGAACACAAAAGGTTTGTGGGCGTTGATGCTTAGATTGCTTCCTCCCTTGGTCGTATTTTGGTTCAGCGGGATTGTGAGATGAAGCGGCCCGGACCAACATTACTCGTACGCTTACGAGAGACCGGTTCCCTTGACGCAACTTGTTGCCTCGATGGCTTGCGGGTGACAGTTTCTCTCACTTTAGTTGGATCGAATTCGACAAAGGCGGTCCTTGAGAAGGTTGAAAAGCAACTAGTGTATCACCGTTGTGGTTTTGCGTAGGTGAGAATTGTTCCTGCTAGATGCCCGTAGCAGCCACGTAAAACATGCAACAACAATTAGAGGACGTCTAACTTGTTTTTGCAGGGTATGTTGTGATATGATATGGCCAATTACATGATGTGATATATGTGTTGTATGAGATGATCATGTGATGTATAGATTATCACGACTTGCATGTCGGTGAATACGGCAACCGGTAGGAGCCATAGGGTTGTCTTTAATTATTGTATGACCTGCGTGTCAATCATTAAGCGCTATGTAATGCTCTACTTTATCGCTAAACGGTAGCAATAGTAGTAGAAGCATGCAGGGCGTGACAACCCCGATGGCGACACGTTGATGGAGATCAAGATGATGGAGATCATGGTGTCATGACGGTGACGATGAAGATCATGCTGGTGCTTTCTAGATGGAGATCAAAAGCACAAGTTCATGGCCATATCATGTCACTTATGATTTGCATGTGATGTTAATCCTGTTTATGCACCTTGTTTTGCTTAGGACGATGGTAGCATTATAAGGTGATCCCTCACTTAATTTCAAGATAAATTGTGTTCTCCCCGAGTGTGCACCGTTGCGAAAGTTCGTCCTGTTGAGACACCACGTGATGATCGGGTGTGATAGACTCTACGTTCACATACAACGGGTGCAAGCCAGATTTGCACGTGCAGAACACTCGGGTTAAACTTGACGAGCCTAGTATGTACAGACATGGCCTCGGAACACAAGAGACCGAAAGGTCGAACATGAGTCATATAGTAGATATGATCAACATGATGATGTTCACCATTGTAGCCACCTCAACTCACGTGATGATCGGACTTGAGTTGGTGAATTTGGATCATGTATCACTCGAATGATCGGAGGGATGTCAATTTGAGTGGGAGTTCTTAAGTAATATGATTAATTGAACTCATTATCATGAACATAGTCAATGGTGTCTTTGCAAATTATGTTGTAGATTACTAGCTCGCGTTGTAGCTCCCTTAATTGTTTTATATGTTCCTAGAGAAATAGAGTTGAAAGATGATGGTAGCAATATTGCGGACTAGGTCCGTGATCTGAGGATTGTCCTCTTTGCTGCACAGAAGGCTTATGTCTTTAATGCACCACTCGGTGCGCCAACCCCTCTAGCATCGTCTGTAGATGTTGTGAACATCTTACAGGCACGTTCTGATGACTACTTGATAGTTCAATGCATCATGCATTACGGCTTAGAATTGAGGCTCCGAAATGTTTTGAACGTCACGGAACATATGAGATGTTCTAGGAGCTGAGATTGAGATCTCAGGCTTGTGCCCGTGTTGCGAGATATGAGTTCTCCGACAAGATTGTTTGCCTGTAAGATGAAGGAGAATAGCTCAATCGTTGAGCATGTACTCAGATTATCTGGGTACTACAATCGCTTGAATCAAGTGGGAGTTGATCTTCCAGATAAGATAGTGATTGATATAGTTCTCTAAGTCACTGTCACTAAGCTACTAGAACTTGGTGATGAACTATAAATTCCCAGGGATAGAAATAATGATTCCTGAGCTGTTCACGATGTTTGACACCGTGAAGGTAGAAATCAAGAAGGAGCGTCAAGTGTTGATGGTTAATCAAACCACTAGTTTCGAGAAGGGCAAGAGCAAAGAGGGAAACTTCATGGATAGCAAGTCAGTTGCTGCTCCAGTGAAGCAACCCAAAGTTGAACTCAAACCCGAGACTAAGTGCTTCTATTATGAGGTGAGAGGTCGCTGAAGCGGAAAAACCCTGGATACTTGGTAGATAAGAAGGCTGGCAATCTCGACAGAAGTATATTTGATATACGAGTTATTGATGTGTACCTTGCTATTACTCCTAGTAGCACCTGGGTATTGGATACCGGTTCGGTTGCTAAATGTTAGTAACTCGAAATAAAAGCTACGGAATAAAACGGAGAACTAGCTAAGGGTGAGGTGACGATATGTGTTGGAAATGTTTCCAAGGTTGATGTGATCAACATCGCACGCTCTCTCTACCTTCAGGATTAGTGACAAACCTAAATAAATGTTATTTGGTGTTTTGCGTTGAGCATGAACATGATTAGATCATGTTTATTGCAATACGGTTATTTATTTGAATTAGAGAATAATGGTTATTCTGTTTACATGAATAATACCTTCAATGGTCATGCACCCAGTGAGAATGGTTTGTTGAAATCTTGATCGTAGTAATACACATGTTCATAACATTGATGTCAAAAGATACAGAGTTAATAATGATAGTACCACATACTTGTGGCACTGCCGCAAAATGTCATATTGGTGTAAAGCGCATGAAGAAACTCCATGTTGATGGATCTTTGGACTCATTCGATTTCGAATCGGTTGAGACATGCGAACCATGCCTCTTGGGCAAGATAACTAAAGGACCCCGTTGGATGGAGCGGGCAAGTGATTCATTGGAAATGATACATGTTGATGTATGCAATCCAATGAGTCTTGTAGCGTGCAGTGGATATCGTTATTTTCTTACCTTCACTGATGATTTGAGTAGATATAGTGTATATTTACTTAATGAAACACAAGTCTGAATCATTTGAAAGGTTCAAGCAAATTCAGAGTGAAGTTTAAGATCATCGTGACAAGAAGATAAAAATGACTGTGATGTGATCGTGGAGGTGAATATCTGAGTTACGAGTTTGGCATACAACTTAAGACAATGTGAAATTTGTTTCACAACTAACGCCACCTGGAACACCATAGTGTGATGGTGTGTCCGAACGTCATAGTCATGCTCTATTGGATATAGTGCGTGCTATGATGTCTCTTATCGTTTTACTACTAAAATTTTGGGGTTATGCATTAGAGACAACGACATTCACTTTAAATAGAGCACCATCTAATCCGTTGAGATGACACCGTGTGAATTATGGTTTGAAAGAAACCTAAGCTGTCATTTCTTAATGTTTGGGGCTGCGACACTTGTGTGGAAAATGTTTTCACCTAATGAGGTCGAACCCAAGGCGGACAAATGCATCTTCATAGAATACCCTAAAGATCAGTTGGGTGAATCTTCTATCTCAGATCCAAGTGCAAAGTGTTTGTTGCTTAAACGGATCCTTTCTCGAGGAAATGTTTCTCTCGAAAGAATTGAGTGGGAGGAAGATAGAACTTGATGAGGTTGTTAAACCTTTGTTCAACCAGAGAGTAGCGCAGCGCAGAAAGATGTTTCTGTGAAGCCTACGTTAGTTGAAGGGGAAGTTAATGATGATGATCATGAAGCTTCAGGATCAAGTTAATGTCGAACTTCGTAGGTCGACAAGGATGTGTACTGCTCCTGAGCGGTACGGCAACCCTGTCTTGGAGGTCATGTTGTTGGACAACGATGAACCTACGAGCTATGGAGAAGCGATGATGGGCCCGGATTCCGACAAATGGTTGGAGGCCATGAAATACGAGTTAGGATCCATGTATGAAAACCGAGTATAGACTTTGGTAGACTTGCTCGTTGGACGGCAGGTCATTGAGTACAAATGGATCTTTAAAATGAAGACAGACGCTGATGGTAAATGTCACCATTTGTAAAGCTCGACTTGTTGCAAAGTTGTTTGTGACAAGTTCAAGGAGTTGACTGCGATGAGACTTTCTCACTCGTAGCGATGCTAAAGTCTGTTGAAATTATGTTAGCAGTTGCTGCGTTTTCAATTATGAAATCTGGCAGATGGATGTCAAAACATTGTTTCCTTAACGGTTTGCTTGAGGAAAGGTTGTATGTGATACAACCAGAAGGTTTTGTCAGTCCTAAGGATGCTAAAAGGTGTGCAAGCTTCGGTAATCCTTCCATGGACTGAAGCAAGCATCTCGGAGTTGGAATATACACTTTGATGAGTTGTTCAAAGTTTTTGAGTTTATACGAAGTTTACGAGAAACTTGTATTTACAACAAAGTGAGTGGGAGCACTATAGAATTTCTGATAAGTATATGTGATGACATATTGTTGATCGGAAATAATGTAGAATTTCTAGAAAGCATAAGCGGTTATTTGGAAAGTGATTTTCAAAGTAAAACCTGGATAAAAACTACCTAGTTATTGAGCATCAAGGTCTATAGAGATAGATCAAAGATGACTTGATGAGACTTTCAATGAGTACATATCTTGACAAAGATTATGAAAGAGTTCAAAATGGATCAGTCAGAGAAAAGAGTTCTCACCTGATTTGTAAGCTGTGAAGTTGAGTGAGACTCAAAGCTCGGCCACGGTAGAAGAAAGAGAAAGGACGAACGTCGTCCCCTATGCCTTAGCCATAGGCTCTATACAGTATGCCATGCTGTGTACCACACTTGTGTGTGCCTTGCCATGAGTCCGTCAGGGGGTACAAGAGTGACCCAGGAGTGGATCACTGGATAGCGGTCAAGATTATCCTTAGTAATTAAAATACTAAGGAGATGTTGCTCGATTATGGAGGTGATAAAGAGTTCGTCGTAAAGAGTTACGTCGATGCAAGCTTTAAACACCAATCTGGATGACTAGTAGTGGCAATCTGGATACATATAGTGGAGCAGCCATTTGGAAGTAGTACCAAGTGGAGTGTGGTAGCAGTGTTTACGGTTTGACATAGAGATTTGCAAAGTACACACGGATCTGAATATCGCAGACCCGTTGACTATAAAAGACCTCTCTCACATGCAAAGCATGATCGAACCCCAGAACTCATTGGGTGTTAGATTCATAACAATGCGAATCACATAGTGATGTGAACTAGATTATTGACTCTAGTGCAAGTGGGAGACTGTTGGAAATATGCCCCAGAGGCAATAATAAATTAGTTATTATCATATTTCCTTGTTCGTGATAATCGTTTATTGTCCATGCTATAATTGTATTGATCGGAAACTCAGATACATGTGTGGATACATAGACAACACCATGTCCCTAGTATGCCTCTAGTAGACTAGCTCGTTGATCAAAAGATGGTTAAGGTTTCCTAGCCATGGACATGAGATGTCATTTGATAACGGGATCACATCATTAGGAAATGATGTGATGGATAAGACCCAAACTACAAATGTAGCATATGATCGTGTCAGTTTATTGCTACTGTTTTCTGGATGTCAAGTATATGTTCCTATGACCATGTGATCATGCAACTCACGGATATCGGAGGACTGCCTTGTGTGTATCAAATGTTGCAACGTAATTGGGTGACTATAAAGGTGCTCTACAGGTATCTCCGGGGGTGTCTGTTGAGTTGGCATGGATCGAAACTGGGATTTGTTACTCCGTGTGACGAAGAGGTATCTCGGGGCCCACTCGGTAATACAACATCACAATGAGCCTTGCAAGCAATGTGACTAATTGTTAGTTACGGGATCTTATATTACGGAACGAGTAAAGAGACTTGCCGGTAACGAGGTTGAACTAGGTATGGAGATACCGACGATCGAATCTCGGGCAAGTAACATACCGAAGAACAAAGGGAACGTTATACGGGATTGACTGAATCCTTGACATAGAGGTTCGACCGATAAAGATCTTCGAAGAATATGTAGGAACCAATGTGGACGTCCAGGTATCACCATTGGTTATTGACCATAGAGGTGTCTCGGTCATGTCTACATAGTTCTCGAACCCGCAGGGTCTGCACACTTAAGGTTCGGTGACGTTTCGGTAGTGTAGAGTTATGTATGGTGGTGACCGAAGGTTGTTCAAAGTCCCGTAGGAGATCCCGGACATCACGAGGAGCTCCGAAATGGTCCGGAGGTAAAGATTGATATATAGGAAGGTGGTGTTTGGATTCCGGAAAGATTTCGGGCACTTTCAGTAGTGTACCGGGAGTGACGAATGGGTCCCGGGGGTCCACCAGTGGGGCCAACCCACCCCATGGGCCAAAGTGGCGACCAAGGTGTTCAAAGTCCCTAGTGGGCTGGTGGGGTCGGCCAAGGTGGCCTAGGCGCAGGGAGAGAGGCCCAAACCGAATTGGGGTGGAGTCCTCCCCAAGTTCCACCTCTCGTGTGAGAGGTGGACTCTCAAGTGGAGGAGGACTCTTCCTCCACTTGGTTCGGCCGAGCCAAGAGGCCTTGGAGGCCAAGGCTGCGCCCTCCTCTCCCTCCCTCCTATATATACTGGTGGAATAGAGGGTTTTTGCACAGATTTTACAGCCACGTGCTACCCGTTTCACCGGTGCTCCTCCAGATTGGTTTTCCGCAGTGCTTAGGCGAAGACCTACTAGAATTGCTCCACCACCACCATCACCGAAGCGCCGTCACTCTGCCAGTGAACTCTCTCTCCTCTCCACCTCCTCTTGCTGGATCAAGACGGTGGAGATCGTCATCAAGCTGCACGTGTGCTGAACGCGGAGGTGTCGTCCGTTCGGCGCTAGATTGGAAGGACCGTGATCGAGATCGCGAGACAGTTCGTGATGAGATCACGGAACAGATCGTGATGAGTTCGCGGGACAGATCGTGATCAAGATCATTAGATGGATCGTGATGAGATCGTGGGACGGATCGTGATGAGTTCACGGGACGGATCGTGATTGGATCGTTGGACGGATCGTGATGAGATCGCGGGACGCTCGGCGATTTGGATCACGAAGATGTTTGACTACACCAACCGCGTTTCTTAATGCTTCCCGCTTAGCGATCTACAAGGGTACGTAGATCCACTCTCCCTCTCGTAGATGCTCATCACCATGGATAGGTTTGCGTGTGCGTAGGAAATTTTTTGTTTCCCATGCGACGTTCCCCAACATATGGTTCTACTTTGAAGCACAAGTGTGGAAAAAGGTAGTAGCAATTGTCCCTTCTCTCTTTCTCTCATTTTTTCCCTTTTCCCCTTTATTATTTTGGTGGGCTTCTTTGGCCTCTTTTTTTGTTTGGGCTTTGCTGGCCTCTTTTATTTTTTGTAAAGTCTGGATACTCATCCCAACTTGTGAGGGAGTCATAGCCTCCATCATCCTTTTATCTCACGGGGCAATGCTCTATTAATGAAAAATCATCACACTTTTATTTACTTATAACTCAAAGAAAAAGAAATTACAACTCGATTCCTATGACAAAATATGACTATATGCAATATGAAGTGATGATGCAAGTCATAAAAAAACTACATGGTGGAAGTTGCATGGCAATATATCTCAGAATGGCTATGGAAATACCATAATAGGTAGGTATGGTGGCTGTTTTGAGGAATATATGGTGGCTGTTTTGAGGAATGAAGGTTTGGTGTACCGGCGAAAGTTGTGTGGTACTAGAGAGGCTAGCAAAGATGGAAGGGTGAGAGTGCGTATAATCCATGGACTCAACATTATTCATAAAGAACTCACATACTTATTGCAAAATTATATTAGTTATCAAACAAAGCATTAGTCGCATTCTCCTAGGGGAGAGGTTGGTAGGAGTTAACCATCGCGCGCTCCCGACCCTCACACAAAGGTCGACAATCATTAAACAAATCATGCTCCGACTTTGTTACATAGCGGTTCACCATACGTGCATGCTACGGGAATCACAAGCTTTAACACAAGTATCTATTCCAAGTCACAACTACTCACTAGCATGACTCTCATATTACCATCTCTATTATCTCAAAACTATATGCAAGGAATCAAACTTCTCATAATTTTTAATGCACTTAATATGAAAGTTTTTATTATATCCCTCTTGGATTCCCATTATATTAGGACTATATTCATAACCTAAACAAATTACCATGTTGTTTTAAGAAACTCTCAAAATAATATAAGTGAGAAACGAGAGTTCAATAATTTCTATAAAATATAACACCACCATGCTCTATAAAGGTATAAGTGAAGATTAATGAGTAGTCAAACAATTAAGTAGCTATGTGAAGACTCTTTCTCCCTCAATAAATATTTTCAGATCTGATTATTTTATTCAAACAACAAGCAAAATAAAAATAGCACTCCAGAATAGCACGCATCATGTGAACGAATAGAAATTTAAGCTTAACATAGGCTAACCGATAATTGTTGATGAAGAGAGATGGGATGCGTAGCATCCCCAAGATTAGATGCTTGAGAGTTCTTGAAATATTTACTTGGGGTGCCTTGGGCATCCCCAATCTTGAGATTTTGTATCTCGTTCAATCCTCTCATACCATGGTTTCACATATTCTCACAAACTTCATCCACACAAAACTCGAAAAGAACTCGTGAGATAGGTTAGTACACATAATAATAAATCAACTCTTTATGTACTGCCAAGACAAGTTGCACAATAATTGTAAAACATTAGGTAATGTATAGTATCATTTCCACAATTTATATCTACCAATATAGGATATGGAAACTATAGGATAAGTAGATAACAAAGCTATAAAAGCAATCTGTCCAAACAGAACAGTCTGTAGAAAATTGTGAAAACAGTGTACTTCTGTAACTCAAACAGTTATGAAAATTTAGTACATGCTATAAAATTTATATTACAACACTGTGTAAAAAATTTAGAAACTTTACACGTTCTAGTAAAATATGAAAATTCAAACACTATAGCAAAAGTTTCTGTTTTTACCCAGCACATAGCAAAACATGCAATGCAAGCATCCTAAGGCAATTCTTGGAATTTTTTATTGAAAAAAAAAGATTATAAATAACACCTACCAAAAAACAACAAAATATAATGACGCTCCAAGCAAAACTCATATTATGTGACGAATAAAAACATAGCTCCAAGTAAGATATACCAATAGTGTTGAAGACAAAAGAGGGGATGCCTTCCAGGGCATCCCCAAGCTTAGGTGCTTGATTATTCCTTGGGTATTACCTTGGGGTGCCTTGGGCATCCCCAAGCTTAGGTTCTTGTCACTCCTTATTCTCCTCATATCGGTGTCTCACCCAAAACTTGAAAACTTCAATCACACAAAACTTAAAGGAACTTCGTGAGATGGGTTAGTTTAGTAAATATAGATCATTCACTTAGGTACTATCAAGACAAGATTCATAATTTTTCCCACATTACACCTACTGTATTCTACCATTCCCATAATTTATATCACTGAATATAAGCTATCGGAACACTAAAACAAGCAAACTATGCATGCAAAATAGAATCTGTCAAAAACAGAACAGTCTGTAAAGATTTGAATGATCACCAAACTTCCCTGACTCTAAAAATTCTGAACAATTAGGAAAACTCAAGGAATTTGCATCTGAAGTTCGTTTAGAAATTTCAGAATTTTTTGACGCTCCAGCAAAATCAGATAATTCATATACTAGAGGCAAAACTTTCCATTTTTACACAGAATCAAACAAGCAAATATTCACATTATCCCAAAGGCTTTACTTGGCACTTTATTGAAATAAAAGACACAAAACATTATTATTAGAGTAGCTTAATCATGTGAACACACAAAAACATAAAGTAAAAGTGTTGGGCTGTCTCCCAACAAGCATTTTTCTTTAATGGCTTTTAGCTAGGCATGATGATTTCAATGATGCTCACATAGGAATAGTAATTGAAACATGCAAAAGAGCATCATGAATCTCATGACAAGCACATTTAAGTCTAACCCACTTCCTATGCATAGGGATTTTGTGAGCAAATAATTTATGGGAACAAGAATCATCTAGCATAGGAAGGCAAACCAAGCATAACTTCAAAACTTTGAACACATAGAGAGGAAACTTGATATTATTGCAATTCATATAAGCATATGTTCCTTCCTCATAATAATTTTCAGTACCATAATGAAGAATTCCACAATATAACCAGCACATAAATCATTATTTTGATGATGTACAAGCATAGAAAATTTGTCACTCTCCACATAAGCAATTTTCTTCTCATTCAAAATAATGGGAGCAAACTCAACAAAATAACTATCATGACATACTTGATTGACATAACCACTTTGAATATTAAAATTATGATGACAAGTTTCATCGTTACCATTACTCTTTATAGCATACGTGCATCACAATAATCATCATAGATAGGAGGCATGTCATAATCATAATAGTTTTTCTCATCAAACTTGGGGGGCTAAAAATATCATCTTCATCAAACATAGCATATCCAAGCTTGTGGCTTTGCATATCATTAGCATCATGAATATTCAGAGAATTCATACTAACAGTATCACTATCATGCTCATCACTCAAATATTTAGTGCCAAACATTTTAATAACTTCTTCTTCTAACACTTGAGCACAATTTTCCTTTCCATCATTTTCGAGAAAGGCATTAAAAAGATGAAGCATATGAGGCAACCTCAATTCCATTTTTTGTAGTTTTCTTTTATAAATACAAACTAGTGAAAAACAAGAAATTACAAGATTTTATTGCAAGATCTAAAGATATACCTTCAAGCACTCACCTCCCCAGCAACGGCGCCAGAAAAGAGTTTGATGTCTACCACACAACCTTCTTCCTGTAGACTCGTGTTGGGCCTCCAAGCACATAGTTTTGTAGGATAGTGGCAATTTTCCCTCAAGTCGATGACCTAAGGTTTATCAATCTACGACATGTGTAGGATGAAGATGGTCTTTCTCAAGCAACCCTGCAACCAAATAACAAAGAGTCTCTTGTGTCCCCAACACACCCAATACAATGGTAATTTGTATAGGTGCACAAGTCCAGCGAAGAGATGGTGATACAAGTGTAATATGGATGGTAGATATAGGTTATTGTAATCTGAAAATATAAAAATGGCAAGGTAACAAATAGTAAACAGCAAGCAAAATGTTGTATAAATGCTTGGAAACAAGGCCTAGGGTCCATAATTTCCCTAGTGCAATTTCTCTCAACAATACTAACATAGTTGAATCATATGTAAATACCTCTCGTGCGACAAGGATTTCACTCCAAAGTCTCAAATAGCGGAAACTAATGAAGAAATTATTGTAGGGTATGAAACCACCTCAAAGTTATCTTTTCTGATCAATCTTATGGGCTATCCCTATAAGTGTCACGAACAGCCCTAGAGTTCATACTAAAATAACACCTTAAGATACACATCAACCAAAACCCTAATGTCACCAGATACTCCAATGTCACTACAAGTACCCATGGGCTTGATTATACGACATGCATCACATAATTCCAGATTCATCATGTTCAATCCAACACAAAGAACTTCAAAGAGTGCCCCAAAGTTTCTATCGAAACGTCAAAACAAGAACGCGTGCCAACCCCTATGCATAGATTCCCAAGGTCGCGGAACCCGCAAGTTGATCACCAAAACATACATCAAGTGGATCAATAGAACATCCCATTGTCATCACGGATATCCCATCGCAAGACATACATCAAGTGTTCTCAAATCCTTAAAGACTCAATCCGATAAGAAAACTTCACAGGGAAAACTCAGTTCATCAAAAGAACATAGAGAGGGGAAAACTCCATATGATTCAATCTATATCAATAAAGCCCGCGGTACATCAAGATCGTGCCATCTCAAGAACACGAGAGAGAGAGAGAGAGAGATCAAAAACATAGCTACTGGTACATACCCTCAGCCCCGAGGGTGAACTACACCCTCCTCTTCATGGAGAGCGTCGGGATGATGAAGATGGCCTCCGGTGATGGTTTCCCCCCTCCGGAAGGGTGCCGGTACAGGCTCCTGATTGGTTTTTCGTGGCTCTAGAGGCTTGCGGCGGCGGAACTCCCGATCTAGGTTCTGCGTTGGGGTTTTGGGTATTTATAGGAATTTATGTCGGTGGAAATAAGTCAGGATGGGCCACGAGGGAGTCACAAGCCTGCAGGGCGCGCCCAGGGGGGTGGTCGTGCCCCTGAGGCTTGTGACTGCCTCGTGGGTCTTCTGGCCCAACTCTGATGCTCCGTTGGTCTCTTCTGGTCCAAAAAAAATCACTGTAAATTTTTATTCCGTTTGGACTCCGTTTGATATTCCTTTTCTATAAAACCCCAAAACACAGAGAAAACAGGAACTGACACCGGGCTCTATGTTAATAGGTTAGTCCCAAAAATAATATAAAGTTGTGGTAAAATGATTGTAAAACATCCAAGAATGATAATATAGCAGCATGAAACAAGCAAAAATTATAGATAGGTTGGAGACATAGCATGGATCAGAGACATAGAACCACTCCTTTTGCCACCCCTTGATGGTGTCGATGACGGTGCCTGATGGCCACCCGACGCGGGTGAGTTTGCCGATGACGGCCCTACCGCAGTCGGCATGCTTGCCGTCGACGCACTTTGGCTTGACATTGAAAACCTGCAGTCAGAGCCCGAAATGCAGCTTGACATGCAGGAAGGCATCGCAGACGAGGATGAAGGATGGGAAGTGCATGATGGAGTTTGGCGGGAGGTCGTGGAAGTTGAGGTCGTAGAAGAACATTAACCCCCTGACGAAAGGATGGAGGGGGAAGCTCAACCCCCTGATGAAGTGGGGGATGAATGTTGGGGAACGTTGCATGGGAAACAAAAAATATTCCTACGCACACGCAAGATCTATCCATGGTGATGAGCATCTACGAGAGGGAGAGTGAATCTACATACCCTTGTAGATCGCTAAGCGGGAAGCGTTAAGAAACGTGGTTGATGTAGTCGAACGTCTTCACGATACAAATCGCCGAGCGTCCCGTGATCCCATCACGATCCTTCTTGCGATCCAATCACGATCCATCCCGTGATCCCATCACAATCCGTCCCATGATCAAATCACGAATCGTCTTGCGATCCTGATCACGGTCCTTCCGATCTAGCGCCGAACAGATGGCGCCTCTGCGTTCAGCACATGTACAGCTCGATGATGATCTCTTCCTTCTTGATCCAGCAAGAGGGAGCGAAGAGGTAGATGAGTTCTCCGACAGCGCGATGGCGTGGCAGCGATGGTGGTGGAACTATCCCGACAGGGCTTCGCCTAAGCATCGCCAAACTAGACTAGAGGAGAAAACCGATTTAGATGAAGTAGAGGGAGCACGTGGCAACTAGGGTTAGCTTTCCCCTCTAAATCCTCTAGTACATATAGAAGGGAGGGAAGGGAGGAGGCAGCCTCAAACCCTCAAGATTTGGCCAAAATTGGAGATGGGGGATCCCTACTCCAATCCTATTAGGAGTAGGATTCCTCCTTTCCACTTGTAAACTCTTTCCACCTCTCCACCTTTGGGTTTTCCCACCCCTAGCCGCATGGGACTTAGTGGGGGGATCGGCAAGCCCACTAAGGGCTGGCTTGACTCCTCCCACAACGCATGAAGCCCTTTGGGTCGAGACACCCCTCCCGATGGTCCCTGGTACCCCTCCCGACACTCCCGACATACTACCGGTGAGCCCAAAACTTTTCCGGTGACAAAACAAGACTTCCTATATATCAATATTTACCTCCGGACCATTCCTAAGTTCCTCGTGACGTCCAAGATCTCATCCGGGACTTCGAACAACCTTCAGTCACCACCATACATAACTCTATACTACCGAAACGTCACCGAACCTTAAGTGTGCAGACCCTGCGGGTTCGAGAACTATGTAGACATGACCGAGACACCTCTACGGTCAATAACCAATGGCGGGACCTAGATGTCCACAGTGGCTCCTACATATTCTACAAAGATCTTTATCGGTCAAACCTCTATGTCAAGGATTCAGTTAATCCCGTATGATGTTCCCTTTGTTCTTCGGTATGTTACTTGCCCGAGATTCGATCGTCGGTAACTATACCTAGTTTAATCTTGTTACTGGCAAGTCTCTTTACTCGTTCTGTAATACAAGATCCTGTGGCTAACACTTAGTAACATTGCTTACAAGGCTTGTTGTGATGTTGTATTATCGAGCGGCCCTAAGATACCTTTCCGTCACACGGAGTAACAAATCCCAGTCTTGATCCCTGCCAACTCAATAGACACCCTAGGAGATACCTGTAGAGCACATTTATATTCACCCAGTTACATTGCAATGTTTGATACACATAAGGTACTCCTCCGATGTCAGTGAGTTGCATGATTTCATGGTCATAGGAACAGATACTTGACATGCAGAAAACTATAGCAATAAACTGACACGATCATATGCTATGTTTATAGTTTGGGTCTTGTCCATCACATCATTATCCTAATGATGTGATCCCGTTATCAAATGACATCTCATGTGCATGACTAGGAAACCATAGTCATCTTTGATCAACGAGCTAGTCCAATAGAGGCTTACTAGGGACATGGTGTTGTCTATGTATCCATACATGTATCTGAGTTTCCGATCAATAAAATTATAGAATGGATAATAAACGATTATCATGAACAAGGAAATATGATAATAACCAATTTATTATTGCCTATAGGGCATATTTCCAACAATGAACACCACCTACTCGCCTCGCTTGGGGGTAGGGAATACTTGGCCGTCCTTCACCGTGCGATGAGGGATGTTGGTGGGGAGGTAACCGGCCTTATTGAGGTCGATTATGTCTTTATTGGTGACCGTGGAAGCTTCCCACTAGCCATTGGAGCCCGCCATTGCTAAGCTCGGGAGCGTAGGTGGAGAAACCTAGATCTGTGCTCTAGAGGCGCAAGGGAATAGGAGGCGGATAAGTCGAATGGAGAGCATGAAAAGCCCTTGGGGTTTTCTTTCTCCTTTTATGAGGTCTGCCGATTCGGGCTCCCCCTGCTGCGCCGTGAATCCCTCCACTTACCGAGACGCGCGAGCCATTGTGAGCGCGTAATCAAGTAAATCATGTATAAAACAGGACACGATCGACATGTCGATAGATCGTGTGGATGGAACGGCCTCGAACCGCGCATCGAGTACCTGTACTGGCCTATCGATCGTGGAGGGCTTTGACCTTTCGTCAGAAAGGTCGTCAGGGAACCTTACTTTTTCCTTGGCGCTTGGCCTTCAAAGCCAGCTTAATTCACAGAATTCGGACGTGCCACTATGCGGAAAAACTACTTATCATCGGAGGCCGAGTTATGGTTCGGCGGGAAGGAACTCACCTCGCAAGCCGAAGACTCTGTTTGCGAAGCAATTGAATATGAAGACCCTTGGCGTTGGACTCAAGTTCATGGGCTACTGAGGGAGTCCCGGATTAGGGGGCCCTCGGATAGCCGACCTGTTGTTTATAGGCCAGACTATATGGGCTGCTTACCGAACACTGGATGATCTGAAGGCCCAGTTTCCAGGCCCTGTAGTCTTTGTTTAGTTTTGTTTAGATTTGATGCCTCAAAGGCCCAAAGTATAATAACTCTTGCCTGCAACAGGTGTCACAATTTGAACACAAGTTGTAGGGGCAGTGTTGCTGGACCCATTGCTCAGAGTTTTAATGGTAGGTCTCAAAGTTCAGGACGCACGAGGCAAGAGAGGAACAAGGAAGTCTTGTTCTCGAAGGCACTGCAGTCATGGGTATATCCACAATCCATGTTACCTGCTCCCATCGTATCTGTTATGCTCGCATCAACTGCACAAGGAGGTAATTACTAGACCTGAACTATTGTGTGCTTTTCAAGATAAAATATCCCCGTACTTTTGTGGATGTATCTCTTTACCTTTTCTCCTTCTGGCATGTAGAAAAAGAGTTCATTCACAAAAGGTATCAGGATTGGGAAGATTCTTTTCAGAATCTTTACTACATGTTCCGGCATAATCTGTTGAAGATCTTCTATGGTATCTTCTTGCTCCTCAGACCTCAATCCTTCAAAATAATTTGATAAGTCATATATATGGAAAATTAACTGTTTTTGTACATGCTCAAAGAATCCTGAACATGTCCACATTTGTCTCAGATCACCTTTGCTTGCAGTTTCACTTCATTTTACTTGGAAGTATTCACTTCCAGTTCCATTTAATTTTCCTTGGAAGTATTGAATCTTTAGGTTCTACTAGACTGCTACTCTATGGCTCAACCTTGTTCATCTTACCAAACATCACTTTTGTTATTTTAGTTTATACGCCACAATTTGTTGCTCTATTTATCAGTGGAAACTGTTTGGAGAAGCAGTCATGTAATGCCTACCTATCACAATCTACACGTGGCATGGGGTCACTACTACGAAAACAGGTCGGTCCTTCATTTTGTTTTTCCTTCTGGGTTTTCATGTTGTGTAATCTAATCTTGTGATTTTTTTTCCAGGTCCTTTCTGAATTCATTATATGCCACAGACGTCACGGCGCTATACTCACCGGTGCCATTTCAAAATGGCTGCCTCCATGTTCCGGAGGTAATTTCATTTCCATTGGCTTTGTTTTTCCTTCCTGCCTGCTGCCTTGGGAAGCAAGCAAAATGGTTTTGCGTACTCACATTTATGTGCAGTTATTAACCATGTGGTGCTACTATCGCACAATTATCGTTAGTGTCAAGTATTTGTTCACTGGATTCTCTGGTAATAAGTTGCAGAACACTCCGTCTAGAAGTATCCTAAAAAGCACGGACACGGGGACGGAAAGTCGGGGATACGCATACGGGGATATGGGATACATCATTTTCCAAAAACAGCCATTCGGGGATACGGCAAGTATATATAAAATAAAATAAAAATATGACATATAATATAGAGTTAATACAGAACATTAAAGAGGAAGATATTAGAATAGAGATATTACCCCATTCGGTGTCTCTTTTAGCAAGTGCTTGATTGATCCGTCTCCCCCATGTCATTGCAAGTTGTGCCGCTCCCAGATGCTATGCCACTTGCTAGTTGCTACCTATCAGCAAGTAAGAGCAGTAGAGCACATCAATGAGCAGTTGAGAACTAGCAGAGTAGCAGTGGCAGAACATTAGAACAATGAACACTAGCAAGTGAGCAGCAGGCCAGCAGCAGAAACAGAGAGGGAGCAGCAAGGTAGCAAGCATCCAGATCGAGTAGCTTAATGCCTTAATGGAACAAACTCTGAATCTGAAGAGTAAAAGAGGAGGGGGTTGAAGAATGGAGAGGCTGCTGGGTTACCTACGGCTGCGAGGACGAGGAGATACTGCTGGTGCTGGTGCTGGATGGGGGAGTCACCGTCGAATCCAGGAGTCGCCGGCGCCGGCGCCGGCGAGTGCAGGTGGTGGACACTTCGATCCAGGAGGTGGCGGCTCCTTCTGTGCGACCTGGGAGGCAGGGAGCAGCTCGTGCTTGTGTCTAGGGCATGCTGGAGAACCTGCAAAATAGGGTTACAAGATGGGCCTTGGCTGGGCCGAGGCTGTTTTTGGGCTGGGCCGTATCCCAGACGTGTCCTGGCGTATCCCTTTATTTTTTTTGTTTTTTTAATTCGAATTTCGGGGATACTCCAAAATTCGCGTATCCCGCCTCATCCCCGTATCCCGCCGTCTCAGTACGCCAGTTCGGCAATATCTGGCGTGTCCGTGCTTTTTAGGAAGTATCTTATTCATCCATCCGAATTCCGACCAGCTACACCATGTTTCATAACGCTTTGTTATTTTGTGGAAAAACTCGAAAAATCTTATACCCTCCCTGAATACATGGTGTTGCAGGTGATATGCAGGGAGATGAGGAGAGCCGACAGCGGCCTGGCCTCGTCCAGCGTTTCCGACGACGCAGGAGAACCTGGATCAGCAGCGTCTGATCCTCCTCCTCTTGCGGCGGGCAGCATGTGCTACAGCATGGAGATAAAGGACGCGTCGCTCCCGCCATGGGTCATCTCGGGCATCTGGGCCGCGATGACATCAGGCACGGACCGCTTCGATCTGACATAAGCACCACGTTTCCTCCCCGCCATGGCGCCATCACCCCTTGCCCGTTTCTCTCACAGCATCGTATCTGGTGAGAGAGCTGCTCCCCCCTGTCTTCCACCCTCCGGTGCCCAAGTTGAAATGCTGAATAGGGTAGTGTTCTAGATTACATAGATGACCTGTAGGAACTCGCACATCTTCGGCCTGGTGGATCTATAGCTATTTCAGTAAAGATCCATGGATTCATATTTATTATATATGGCAATTTTACTGCCCATTGTTTCTAACCTTCTTTTCCAATCTCTGCATATGCACGAAATTAAGGAATATTGCTTTGTGCTTGGAGTGATGGTTCAGTCTTAAGAGTTAAAGATCTAATCTTGGGATGAATCACCTTTTCCAGTGAAACATGGTCTTTGTTCAACAATGATATTCAGTAGGATACAAACGATCTCTGACGCAGATGCATGACGCCTGCCTCAAGAGTAGTAGCAGCCTGAGCTCCATGAGCTTCAAAATCATTCTCTCATGGCCCTGAGGATAATAAACAACTTAAGATCCAGGCACTAAATGAATAGTTCCGTCAAAAGTCAAAACGTGCCATGCTTGTCTTGCTAGTAAAGGAAGATTGAACAACTTATTATCAGTATATCACAGAACATGAGACGCCTCATCTGTGTTCAGAACAACCCTATTCAGCAGTGTCTTAATATCAATATGATTTCAAGATTTAAGAGAGCTTCACACCGGTTAGCCTGATCCTCACAATAAGCCTGAATTGACAAATAAGAGATGGTTAGCTCATTATAGCCTTCAGCCAACAGGAGTGGTCCTCAGCGGCAATCCAGACAAGATACAGCAATACTGGGTCTCTTTGTCCAATCCCATGGGTAGGTTTAAACTCCTCAGTTTGACCACCATCCACCATTAAACAGGATAGAGAAAGATATTGTGCTCACACACTTCATAAACAAAGATACACATCTAGTGCTGGAACCAGCCTGACCACAATCGCTCCAAATATCTCCACTCAACCCTATCATAATTAATAAGCTTTCATCATATAAAGTTTCTCAATACGCAAGCACTCATGGTTGTGAACTTGTGATGATATTATTGCACGGTCATTGAGGGGGAGTTTGGTGTTCACAAAGAATCTGGTTGAAGCAGAGTGCCAGGTTTCAACTTGATGTGCTTGTACATATACTCGAGTAATGTAATCATGGACTGTAGCGGTTCATTACTCTCGTAAGATGCACACCTGTTTTTATTTTGTTTCAACTTTCAACTATGTGACAAGTTATGTTCATCTGCTCTCTACTGCACTACATGCAGTTGCATTCCTTGTGGACATGCGTTTGGCATATCATGACTGGAAAAGTGGCTGCATAACTTTTGTAACAAACGTCCGCAGGTAACATGCATTATTCTATATACTTTGTTTTAATTCCGGTCCACAGATCATGTGCCTGAATTTTCTCAACTTATGCATGAATGCTTCTCTTCTTTCCAGTGCCCTCAATATAGACAACAAGTTGAAAGCTCATTAGACAACATCAAGATCCTGGAATTCAGTTACCACCTTGAAGTACACCGGTTTCAACACCCAACAAATCACCCGAAACCCACTCCAAAACCTATACACCTCACCCCACCTACACCAGCAACAACAACCCCCACCTCCTCAAAACCCAGGATATGTCTACACTCATATCCCCACTTCCAACATGCCTGCATAACCACGGCCAAAACCATTCCCACCACCTACTTACACCACAAAACCAACATTTACCACAATACAACTATTATATGCCTACCCCACAACCACCATCACCACCTGCTATTTCATTTCCGCCATATTCATACCAATATCAGTAACCTTATCACCCAACCCAACCACCTCCCAGTCAACACCAACCTGAACCCTTCCTCAGACCTCCTTCATTCAAAATACATATCTATACTGGTGAGGACGTGCTGAATTGGATCCAACAGCGAGAAAGTGTTAGATTTGGCAGGCATACAACATGATACAAATTCAGGTGGGCCATTGCTCATATCAGAGGCCGAGCACAAACTTAATTATCAGGAAATAACATCCAACTTCACTACTTTATTTGGCATCAGCTCTGTGGTCTTCTCTGTGACAGATTTTCTGATGTTATGGATAATTCCAACACCTACACCAGCTGAACAGTGTGACAACTATATTAATCAGTTTGAAACTTGGATGGCACTCATGAGAAGAGACAACCAATACTTGCCTGAGTATTCCTTGTCCTCAGATTCATTAGCGGGCTCAAGGATTCTGTTAAGCATATGGTAAAATGTCACAAACCCTCTACCCTGATTTCTTCTTATGAGTACTCCAGAGATTCGGAGCAGGTACACTTGGCACCTGACAAGAAATCTGCTGCTCCAGTCAACCCAGACAGAGCTCCTGCTCCTGCTCAACAAAATGCTAGACCAGCCCACCACGGGACAACAGACCCGGGGCTAAAATGATAAAACCAGAGAACCAAAGAAATGCTGGTATTGTCTGAAAAACTGGTTTTATGGACATAAATGCAGAGGATTATAGAGAGATGTCCATGCATTGAAACTTCACGGGTATTCTGATGATGAGGCGGATGAACTTGAACAAAAGCCACCACCTGATCCAATACCAGGGCAACCACCACTTCCACAGCAGCACTGGAACAAGGCTCTGAAGCAATTCCTATTAATCCTGCTGTAGTCTTAATCAATCCACCTCCGGAAAAACTAATCCTCATTTCCCAACAGGCAGTCTGTGGTAAACCTGAAGATCTGACATTCTCATTGCTCCTCAACATCAAGGACAAATGTGGTGTCGCATTAGTGGACAGTGGCAGTACCTCCACTTTTATGGAGTACCACTTTGCATCCAAATTGGGCCTTCCACAAATACCCACACCAGTCAGAAAGGTACATGTTTCTAGTGGGGAGAACTCTTATCTACCGCAACATTAGACGACTGCTCCTACACCATCCAGGGGAAGAAATTCACTACTTCCTTCAAGCCTCTTTCGCTCAAGGGCTACATGATAATTCTGGGAGCAGATTGGATCAAACAGTTTAGTCCTGTCGCTACGGGCTTCAGTGCCGGATGGCTTGCACTTACAGACAAGAACAGAGTGCACACCGTCCAGGATTACACTGCTCCTTCTTCAGACTTCTAATTTCTGCCAAACTTGGAACAAAATGTTGAAGAAGGGAGCTCCACGTCATGTTCTTGAACTCACATCACCAAGCACACATCCTGCTCCTCCAACTGAAACTGTCACATTATCTGCACCTCCTGAAATTCAGAAAGTGTTGAAAAAATATATTCAAGGATGTGTTTGCAGAACCTGCTGGCCTTCCTCCCCATACGGATTGTGACCATCAAATCCACCTAGTACCTAGTGCAACACCTCCTAACCTCAGGCCATATAGAATGCCACATAGGCAGAAATATGCAGTGGAAGAACTCAATAAACAGATGCTGGCCACTTCTGAAATTCAGCCCAGTTCTAGCCCCTACTTCTCACCGGCAATCCTGGTCCGGGAAGGATAAGTCCTGGAGAGTATGTGTGGACTACCGGCAACTTACTCCCCAAACTATTAAGAACAAATACCCCATTCCAGCAATCGAAGACTTGTTGGCTGAACTTCAGGGAGCAACCATATTTACCAAGGTTGATCTCAGTTCCAGATACCATCAAATCCAAATGCACCCCGACGACATCCACACAACAGTACTCTGAACTCATTTGTGGCACTATGAGTATTTAGAGCCAGTTCTTTTGCTGGCTTTTAGAATAAGCTCAAATAAGTTGCCCCCTACCCAGCTTATTCTAGAAGCACAACGAAAATTATTTTTTTAGAAGCCTACTAATTAAGACTTAACTAGTAGGCTTCTAAAAAAATATTTTTAGTTGGGTTTCTATAATAAGCTGGGTAGGGGGCAGCTTATTCTAGAAGCCCAAAAAAGCTACCAAAAGAACTGGCCCTTAGTCATGTCCTTTGGGCTTACTAATGCTCAGGCAACCTTCCAAGCACTCATGAACTCCATCTCAACCATTGTGGGTCACTATTTAATTATTGAGGGACTCAACTGTTACCTCAACCATTGTGGCAATGTTTAATATTGTAAAGGGATAATGTGGAATGGTTGTAAAAGCCAATATTCTTAGGAGATGCCCAAGAAAACAGAAATTCATAATCTGACCCTTCCATTGAAATACTGAAGTACAGGGTAAGGTATAAGCTGAACCGTCGCATCTGAACAATGATGTTGGTGGCAATTGGTTGGGCCTCAGGCTGCCAAACTGGATGGGTTGGCCTGTTGAGTGTTGAAGGGTGTCAGGAGTGATGGTATAAGCTGAGTTGTAGCTTGTCTCCATTTGGTGTCATGAAACCCCTTCTGTCCATTCGTGGTTGCTAGACCATACTGATCGCTGTTCTCAGACGTACTAGCAGCAGACTTGGGTGTTCCTTGTGCTGGATGTGGTACAAGGACAGGCCTTTTTCCCGACAGAAATGCTCATCTGCATCACTACCTCAGTTCACTACCTCAGTTAGTTTCGAGGTCTCACCATGAAGAGAGTCGAGGGAGTCCTGTTGCTGGTCAAGCCAACCCTGGAGATGAACCACTGCCCTGGGAAGGTGGTTGCGTACCTTGTCCTCTGCATGTGCAGCCTCTTCCGCCGTCTGCTGCGCCATCGCCAAGCTTGCCGCTTCCTCCTTCAATGCCTCCTGCTACACCTTGACATGGTCCTGGACACCATGTCGCCGCCAAAGTCACTCCTTTTCTACCGCCGCCGCAGCTGAAGCACAAGTCCGGGGATTTTACGGTCCCTTTCGTGTGACTTAACTGACTCGCCTCTGGTCTTCAATTCCACAAGATCTCAGGCGTTTTACGACACCAATCAGTGAGATGGGCGCAACCTGAGGAGCCTGAAGAATCGCTGGTAAGAACCGAGATGGCTCTGATGCCCTTGACAGGATCTTGGTGTTTCGGGGTAGGAAATCGATTATCCCGGCAGTAATTTGGGGATTTTGCTAGGTAAATGAACTACAGATAGGGTTCCTAAGGCAGAAAGGTAAAGAACAATGAAATTTGTTTTTTCTTCTCATTCTCTTCAGCCGCATCACTGATTTTATATACTACTTGCAGCGGAAATTACTGTCTGAACTTAGAGACAGTCGAATTTAAGTTGCAGAGCCTGAACTGAGTGATTGAAAGGTAAGGGAAACATCTAGTCGGAGTGGAGCACAACTATCGCTGGGGATCAATCTGGATGCTCCATTGTCCTTAACCGTTTTCCAGAATATGTTGTCTCCCCTGTTCCTCTGCTGAAGGTGTTGAAATTCAGTTTGATACTGCCATTTCTTCTGTTGGGCCCTGACACACTCCATGCCGCAGTCCCCCGCCTCGCTCCTGTCTGTTTTGGTGCTGGAGCATCGCCAGCAACTGGAGAGGAAGAGGATGACAAGTGAGGCGTGCACATCGGAGACCTGTTGCCGTCATTCTGGAACATTTGGCACACGCATGGCCGGGGGGAGGAGCCAGCGAGTGACCCACTCCAGTAAGTACTACTTCTGAGACGCCAGCCGGGGGAGGCATTTTTCCTAGTAACCATCTCATTGCTTGCAATTTCTGACTGCCTTTAAATCTTTTTTATTCTGGAGCTATCTTTTTTCTCAAATAATGATACCAGGCTTCTCATCAAATTCACTGTCTTTAATATCATCCTTAATGTGTGCTGGTGATTCTGGAAAATAATCAGGGGGCAGTATCAGTAGCACAATCAAACACAAAACATTACAAACAATCTACCTGTAGACCTGGTTAAACAATTTGTGAGATTATCACATGAAAGTGTGAACGTTAGAACTTACAAGCAATCTACCTGTAGACCTGGTTAAACAATTTGTTGACTTTAGTTACTAAGCTTACTATTGAGCAGTATTCCCAGTGTAGAAATCTTGTGTCGCAAACAGAAACTGCCAAATGGAGTGAAGTGTGTTGCAGGCTAAACATATCGAGTGCAGCACAGTGAATCTTTATTTAGAGTGTATATCCAAGGCAGAGCACAACTACAGCGCTGCCCAGAAATTAGTCAAGGATGTATACAGGTGCTCAATAGCATTACAATAATGATAATGCCAAGAAACATTCATTGCATCATTTCTTCCAAAAGACATAAGGTAGGAAGAGTGGCACATGCATGTTTAGAGCTGTAGGGTCTGTAAATGGCCCTTATATGCATAGAAATTTATGCAGAACTCCTTAATGATTAGAGTCCATAGATAATCAGCTCTGACGCAACCACTATACATCTCGTAGCTTACTCCCTACCATAAACTTTATGTATCTTCATGCAAAAACATAGTCAACAGGAGTTAGATTGGCAAATAAATTCAGTTGCAAGAACTCAAGAACTAAACTCTGCTAAACTTCCCATCGCATGGTTCTGCCACAACGCCACATGGTTGGAAAAGAAATAAATATATTGCATGATAATGGATAAAATGAGGTGCATGGAAACTGAGTAATGAAAGTATATCTTGAACATCTGAAATTAGCACCATAGTATGAGATAAGATTTAACAGGTTCAGTGGTAGTAGAGCTGTAGAGGGTTGTAGAATATTCACCGAGAGATCAGCTAGTGTATGTAATGCATCAAGAGCTGATCCCAAAACAAAGACCAACCAGGTAATCAGGACCATGTATCGCCAACTGAGTTTTCATCTGCAGAGCAAAAAGACCAATCAGGCAATCAGGACCAAGGGTTTGGGCTATATAGCACGAAAGCAAGAAATCCAACAAATTATCCTACTCAGGAAGATTGTATAGCAACAGCAATGTTATGCAATAACCATTACATAGTTGTGTTTGTATTTTCCATGGTAGGGAGATTTATAATTTATTTCACAAATGCATCATCCCAACAAGACAACCAATATTATGAAATAAAAATTGATGATCAACCATGCCAGCGTAGGGCATACTTATTTTTCATCAAACGATCGAGAAAATACTGCACTGCACACCCATATAACAAGTAACTTAACCCATTTGGCATTCAGTAATATAGGATATGTCTATATTTTATTCAATAGTTGAGGAAATACTGCACTTTACAACTGATAGTTTCACCCATGCTAGAAGCCTAGAAGAAATACTGCTGTGGTCATATTTCAATACTTTGTTCTGCTGTCAAAAACTAGAAGATAATGCTAGAATAGACATGCCACCAAATATAGTTGGCTGCTTCCTTTGTTTGATTTGTTAGATAGCTATGAAGTTTCACTTCCTAATACGTCCACCTCTGATTCATACTTAGCCTTTCTGGCACTATACCCTTCTTTAGAGCCACCGCAAGCCTCTCTGTCATCCTCGAATTGATCATCTGTTTTGTGTGCAGCTTTCTTTCTTCTCTTCTGAGGCCTCTTAACTTTCTGCTTAGAGTTGACAGATGCAAAACATCCATTATTCATAAAATATGAAGCATCCTTGGGATAGTCACCAGTCTTTGCTTCCCTACTTCCTAAGCTACCTTCCAAATAATCAGCGTCTACTTGAAATTGATGTATCTTTGAACTTTCCATCTCTGAATCCGCATTCTGCAAGCATCATCCAGATAATTTGATCATGCAAGTACTTTGTGACGAGTGGCAGACATTAATAAGAAAGAGATTCTGGGTTCTTACTTTTCTGTTGATACTTTTACCAGGAGACAGGAGCCAAGCATTTCTTTAATGAAGTACCAAGTACATACCTAAGATAATATAAGTATTTCTCCTACGCATCTGATACTTTTTTATTTGCTTCTTTAAGCCTTTCAGACAGTTATGCAAAAAACTACTCCCTCCGTTCACTATTATAAGGTGTTTTAACTTCTTTTTGATTCAGATGTATGTAGACACATTTTAGTGTGTTTGCTCACTCATTTCAGTTTGTATGTAGTCCATATTGAAATATCCACATCTTATATAGTTATATTTGTGAACTGAGGGAGTATGATCCTTGCTGCTCACATACCATATATCCCTTTCCCTTCTGATTTTAAGATAACTCAAGTGAGACAGTTTGCAAATAAACAACTAAGATTCATCACAAATTTCCAGAAAATGTCCTACAATTAGATTCTCTAGGTTGTGATCAGGTCCCACAACTTGAAGCTGTAAATAATTCTTCAAAGTGAAGATATGGAACGACAAGTCATACTCCTGAAACTGGATGGAAGAACAAACTAAGATAGAGGAAAGTCCAACTGATTGCTAGCTATCCCTGCCGCGACACCTGCAGAGTTGGTTAAGCAATAGATAAACCAAGAGCAATCAAATTCCATAACAGGGGAAATTTTTATGTACAGTTGCAATTCCTGATGTGTAGAGTAAGTGTGGAAGGACTGGTGGTAGCGGTAGTACCTCCTTCCCTAAATTCTGAACGTGTCACCCTTCAGTTGCTTCACATCTGCTTCCACTTGCTTTGTTCATGTAGTGAAGCAACTAACGTGTGGCCGTATTCTTGGGTTTCAAGTTTTCTGATCTTTGCCTCTTTGCGCAGGGGTTGTTAGGTATCTCTCAATAGGAGATGACCCAAGTGCTCAAAGGACAAAGGCTAATCAGGGCCATCCGGAGGCTTGAGAAGGTCCTGCAGCAGTGGAGATCCTGGCATAGTCTATTGGTGAGACCCAACTAGAAGTGATAGTTCATTAGTTACCACTAACCTCTCAAGAATACGGGAAAAGTTGTGATGCTTCATTAGTTGCCCCTGAGGAGTTCTACCATTTATTTGATGAAACTGCAATTTTACCACGTCATATATGTTTCTTCAAAGTGTAAATCCAAAGTTAAGTGTGATTGTAGCCTCGAGTATTTCCCATATCCTACCATGAACTGAAAAAGTAATGAAAACTTTAAAGCTCTCCGAATTATTCTTTAGAATAAAAGGGTTGCCGCCATTCCGAGGGATGTTTAGTGAAAAGCGTAAATATGCAGTTCATGAATTTCCTTAAGTCATAATTGATCATGCTATCCAACCAACAGCATGACTCCCAACAATTGTTAGTGACCTGCCAACTAAGGGTGTAGTTTTTGGATGATTAATTTGGGTTGAACTACAATTTGTAAGCTAAAGCTGAATGAGTGAGTGAGATTTTACTTAATCGTCTCTTTTTGGATGACAGCAAACTCAACAGACTAAAGGACCAGCTGACTTGAAGCAGGTGTTGTAGAACCTCTGTCCAGTAAGCATTTATTCACTCTTGTGCATTGCACCAATGGGGTGTATATTCATTTTTTGTCTTCATTTTGCTATGGATGATTCAGTGCATGCATTTTTCACATAATGCTAGTTTTCATACTGGTCTCCTTGTCCTCTATTGCATTTCATGGGAAGGACTGAAATCTTGTAAACTTTCTATGCATCCCAGCTAAATAAAGGAGAGATAGTGGCATGCAAACTTTAGCTCAAGTATTTCTTTCTATTTCTCTTAGGAGGCTGTTGCTTGTTATATTGATTGCTCAAGCTGTTAACTTTGCTTGGTAGTATCTGTACCTTCTGTTGTATCATGCATACCTATCTCTCCTTTGCCAACTAGCGTGCTCCTTTAAGAAACTACGAGTTCTCAACTTCTCATGCGATGATTGTTCATCTCAATAGCGAACATGGCCAAAAGCTTAACATCTGCATCAGAGATTTTGTTTATACTTCCATGAGAGTAGTCAAGGTTGAGTGGCTATATTAATGTAATTTTGTAGCAGAAAGCAAATATATAATAAGAAATTGAAGTATAGATCGGATTGATTTGAAAAAGAAGAACCTAACATATGATGGCCATTCCTACGTACTTAGTCTTAACTGGTCTGCTTATCAGGTTGGTGGCTGATGGTGTTGAGGGCATGGCCACAGTGAACGACTACTGGTCTGCTTATCAGGTAAGACGAAAATCTATGCTTTTAGTAATACTACAATTTGTGCCTGATGCAAGTGCTAAGCATAATGTCAGCTTGGTTCATATTAGTTGCTTATACCTGCATAGATACTGAAAATCACAATATTGCTAAAGGTACCATAGAACTTGAGGGCTATGATTGTTCTGCAACTTGTCTGTAGATGGAGTACACTGGTACTGCTATAACCAGCAATTTAAAGTGGCTAGCCCAGCGTATTACCATCCAATTAAATGTCGTCATCGAATGCTGAATGAGTTGATGGTTAGGCTTAACTTTGTCTGGTAAACCCTAAACCGTAAGCACCTATTTTATTTGCTTTTGGCTTTGGGATTTTGACTTGGTATTGTTACATGATGCTCTAAGCCAAAGCCAGGGCCAAAAGCACAAAAAATATATGCTTTTTGGCTCATAAGCCAAACACCAAAAGCACAAAAAATAATACGTATGTTTTTTGGCTTATAAGCCAAACACCAGAAGCCAAAGTTAAGCTTAACCAAACACACAAGCCTTCTTGTCTCTGTGATGTTAACTGCTTGCAATTCTTGTCGTGGACCGAAGGCAAGTGTCTTATGTTAACATATGGACATAGAACGAAAATTATAATGTAATCTTATTTCAATGCATCGTCCTAGTGTTCCTCTGATTTTCTATGTTTGGATTTAAGCAAGATAGGTATAGGAATTAGGAGCAGAAGTGAATTGTTATCAGTGGGAAGACTAACTTGAACGTCTGTTTCTTAGTTGGAGAGTCAGCATGTACTTCATGGCTTTGGTTTTTCAGAACCAAAGAGCGGAATTGATTGACCAGGTGGGTAATTCTCGTTGAGGCTCTGTTCGGTTTGCCCCTCCCCGACCGGGATCGGGGCTGAATCCCCGTCGACCCCCATGGGTCAGCTCCGCCTGGGGTTTGATCCCGGCTTACCTTGTGTGTGTGTTTGTTAGTGTGGCATGAGACATATAAGATACATTGCATATGCAATGGTAAAATCCAGAACATTGTTAAGTGTTAATGAATTGGATTTCTTGAGGAAGCATCGTTTCCTTGTCTGTTCATAAATGTCAGTGTGTGCTAGTGTTTTTTTTTCAGCATATTATTACTTGAGATAAATTTATGGTTCTAAAAGCATGCAGAATCCTGTATATCATGTGTCATGCTCAAACCTCATCACTTGGTGTACTGAAGCAAATAATGTCTAGCCATGTTCTCTGCTGTTAAGCTTGCTGTTCTTTGTGTCTTTGTGCAGGGGATTGTTAGGGCCGTCAGATCTCTCAATAGGAGGTGACCCAAGTGATCGAAGGCCGGCAGCTTGATAAGGGCCATCAGGAGGCTTGAGCAGGTCGATCAGCATGCTGAGATCGTGGCATCCAAGTGTACTGTTGGTGACTTGGTGAGACCCAGCTATGCGGTCAGTAAGATCGTTGTATGATAAATGTAACACTATCATGTATGTTAACTGCTCTTCATAGTAGTGATTGAGTTGATGAGACAACTCTTACGTGTTGCCATGCATCAACCTTGTGCTGTCCTGGCCGCACAAGGCAGTATTGTTCTAGCATCGTCCACATTAATCCTAGTATATTGTATATATAGTAAAAACTGGTTCCTGTACCGAGTGAGGACGTCCTGAGCACTCGTACATATGAACCCACTTTTTAAAAATGCATTTTAACCGCGTTTTAGAATGTCAAAAATTCTGAAACAAAATTCTGCGCTTATATGTTTGCAAAAATGTGTGCACTGCACAAAGTTTTGCGAAAAATGTCTTTCTGTTTTGTCTCCGTGAAAAATATAAGTTTCAAAACTTTTAAATAGTGTTTCATGACATATTTTTTGTTTTTCTTGCACAAGCCGAAGAAAAGTTTTTTTCATGAAACTTTTTGTGGCAATGTAAAATGTGGACAAATGTGTTTAATGGATACTGCATGGTTCATGCCACGTGCAACTTTTTTCATAAATTTTTTTGGAATTCAGAAATGTGTTTTTTGAGGTGGGTTCATAACTTCATATGTACCAGGTTCATTTATGTATTTTCCTTCCTGTATTTGGTGAATCTTGTGTGGGCTTGTTGTTTTAGCTGGTGTCCCCCATCAGACTTTGTACTTGTGTTCTACCCTCAGTTCCTAAATATTTGTTATTTTAAAGATTTCATTATGGACTGCGTATGAGTGTGTATATAGACATAATTTAAAGTATAGATTCGTTCATTTTGTGTTGTATGTAGTTCATAGTCGAATCTCTACAAAGACAAATATTTAGAAATGGAGGGAGTACTTTTGGTGTATATTGTATGGTTCCTGTGTATTGGCAAAAAGGAAAAAATGGTTCTTGTACTTTGTGAATCTTGTGGTTTGTGGTTGGGTTTGGTTTTATGTATATATAACGGAGCGAAAGTCTTTTTTATAAATATATAGTAAAAAGTGTAGTTATTTTTTGTACACCGTTACAAAGGGCGTGTTTGGTACTTTCACCGTCATTAGGCCGTGTTTAGTATTGCATTAGGTCCAAAAAGGCCTGCACGAAACATAAAGCATCCTAGCCAGGCCCGCTAGAAACGACATGATCAACATTTTCCCTTAGTCACACTCGAGCGATGCAGGTGAGGGAACGCGGAGCCAAGCTCATGCGAGCAGGGAGATGTCGCGAGCTCGCATGGGCCCCTGAAACACTAGTGGGTGGAATTGGATCACCTCCTGCTGCTGAATCAAGCACCTATATAGCCACCCTTGGCTCATCGCCCAAACTTCCGCACCATTCCCCCTTCGAGCTCTTTGTCCCACGTGGATCGTCACTAACGAGCAAGTGAGCGACATGTCTTCTTCGGGCGATGGTAGATAGTGATGGCGATCCGTCTTCCTCCTCTTCTCTGGCCTGTTTCATGCCTCCACCTGGCTGTACTGATAGATGTATGTTCGACCACTCCCTCCTCTCTATTCGTTCTAGCCAGATATGTGACCGTGAGCATGTGATAGGAGTAGATCTATGAGCATGTGGTAGCATTGTAGACCATCGATCTGTGAGAATGTGATGTTGTAATAGCAAGTAGTGATGGGTTGGTAGCATGCTAGGTGTTCCTTGTAGGATATGATGATGTTCATGACGTTTCCATGTCAGCAAGGATGTTGCTATGAAGATATGGTACAGTCTCAGAGCATGTGTAGTATGCTCATTTGCAAGCGTGTGTGAACTCCATGGTATGATATGAGCTTGAAGATGAGTCATGAGTGATGCGTTTGATGCCCTTTGAGACACAATTCGGATAACAAAACATGCCCTTTTCTCAAGGAACGACCTTGAGTTATCGAACCCACTAGAGGATGTGCACTACAATATTAGACCTTTGAACAACCTTTAGGGGGTGTAAACACTAGTATTAAAACATGAGTATGAGATCCTACTCATAAATTTATATTTGTGCTCGGGGTCTTCATGATATTAATATGTGCTCACGAGCACATCCTCTACGATGTGCTTACTACGCGAGATGGGGGGGTTGGAAAGTATGTCCTGGCCCGTGGGCGACCTACATCAAGAGTCAGTTGTCCAACTGACGCCCCTTACTGTCGCGCGGGGTTACCTCGGTTATTAGAAATAAACTTTCACACGAAATCATTATATGTTTGATGGGAGATCGATCTACGGGATCCTGGGTACATGTAGGGCCTTGGTAGGCGAAGATGACAATAGACAACTCCGTTGCAATCGGACACATAAATAATGTCAAACATACAAAATCTTCCAACGATCCCGTGTATAGATACATCATGTTGCAAGGCAGTGCCTCAACCCATTGCCTTATCGAATTACTAACACATGGCCATCGAATCGCAAGATGAACTCATTAAAGACCACATAAAGATGAATGATTGATGATAATATGTTTTACAATAGTTGCTGGTGTGATACATTGATTACAAGTATGACTAAAAGGGATTCTTGCAGTGATGATGGTGGCGGTGGCTGTGAAAATGAGATGGGAAATGATGGCGGGTAGGGTTGAAAGATGGTTCTAGTGCTCTGTTTCGTGAATGATGATCTATCTATTGAGAATTTGGCATTACCCTTTTTATAACTCTTAACCAGGTGGACGTCCTGGTGTTGATGGAGGCGAGTAGGACCGCTGGTACGAGTAGGTGTGGTCATACCAAGCGTCGTATTGCGCTCTATTGTGGTTGGATCTTCTCCCATCGACTTGCCTCTTTCCATCAAAATTTATGTGTTTCTCGTATGTGATGATTATCTTTATGTTTAAGTTCTTCTACCGTGGAAACTCATTAAACAAAAGTTTCGTGATCTCTCGCATTCGTTAGTCATTAGTAGTAATATCGGAGTGGTTTTCTCAAAAAAATTAGGATTATCATGTTTAAACAACGATATGATGAGCGCAAAAATATTGCTCAAAAGTATGAACTTTATGTTTAATGTGTACTATGCCTATTGTGCATGTATAGTGGTCTTTCTTACGATATCTGTGTAGTGTGTTACACTAGTCCCAATGTTAACGCGCATATGACATGAGCACGCAAGAGTTTAGTCAGCCCATTATCTTGTTCAAGAACCAATCCCTGTCGTACCATATTCAGGACTCCCATCCTATGACCAAGGAGAACATGCCTTTGGACTCAAATATCTTCTAGGGGTCTACTAGGCCTCTAGCATTTGTGCTGGTTGTGCCTAATACTATTGTTGTACATAAGACACCCATCAATACTGGGAAGGCAAAGATGGTTAAGAGGGGGAACTGTATGAGATTCCTTCGTGTCTAACATGATGTGTGATATCATATCTAGTGTGGTGATAACTTACAATGGCATGCATTTGTAAATTTGTGTGCCAAGTATGTGTTCGAGTTATATGATCAAGAGGTCATCTTGACCCAGGTCTACAACCACCTCAAAAAGTGGAGAGCCATATGAATCCAAGTGTCCGAGTTCATAGACCTTAGCGGCATGCCATGGGATTAGGATGCCTACAGGATCCCGTTGGAGGCATGGTATTACCAAGGCCACACCGTGGTTAGAATATCATTTGTTTAAGTTTGTCTAACATGCCAATCACAACTAATTATGATGTGTCTTCTGTTGGAAAAGGTAGTGCCTAGGACGGTTAGGCACTAGGCACACTTAGGCACTAGGCAATGGCCAAACAACTCACGCAGGGCATAAGCGGATGTCTAGGTAGAGCAATCAAGAAATTGTCCATCTGAATGATAAATCATGTCATATTTCACTCGTATGCCAAATAGATCATATTCGAGTGGCAGTAGGTGGTATTTAACTTAGTTATATGCCCTAAATTCGCATCATACATATATAATATTTGCAAATACACCCTGATAATAAAACACTATTACCGACTAGGACATGCCTAGGACGGTTAAACAACACCTAGGTACTTGGCAAAGGGCAACCACCTCACTTACATCTAACACTTTTTTCAACATTGGTTTCTTTCTTAGGACCATCCCAAGAACGCCGAGTCTTCAACACACCCATCTAAAACTACTCATAGCTGCAACAGATCTTCTTCTTTGTGTTAGCAACCAACAAGCATAGTATGAGCTCTATTGTGCCACTTGGTTCACCTATGTCTGACTGTCCAGGCACCTAAGACTCAAACATTGTCGTCGTTGATGGTCCTGATAATGATTGTAATCACTTTTCTATGCTTGATAGGAAGATGAAGATGAACAAATTGATGAAGGAGCTGAGCGTCTTCAACATCAATACGCCGTTGAGGAGGTGGCAAACATCATTAGGGAGAGAAAGCCCGTCTACGTCCACCCTCACTGGTACAACATCATTATGGAGCAAGGTAGCTTCAATCTGGAGGCTTTGATGACCGCACTTGGTCCGTGCTGAACAACAAGGTACATGATGCTGGATTTTTCATCATGGCAGACATACAATGCTTTGGCCTAGGTACTGGCTAGGCAAACACTATTGCTAGTGTTGTTTTCTAATGGTGGTGGTGATGGCATGCATGATGATCGACAACGACAATGACGCTGACAACGTATATTTTGTGCCAACTAGGACTTGAAAATTGTTGATGGCTTGTAAAATGACATCCTATTTTAGATGTGGTAATACATTTTTTTGAATATGATGGTAAGATGACACTATAGTATAGTAATACTAGTAATTAGGATGGACTTGCTCTGTCTTTTGTGGATATGATCATTTGGAGCATGTTTGCTTGCTTGTATTAGGCCCAATCAGGCCCACGAAAAAACTAGGTTGTTTGGTTTTTATCTATTCATTGTTGTGTTTGCATCGCACGAAACTTAAATCACCTCTGATCCTAGCTCATTGGGCACGTTCAGATCGCCAGTTTCTTGCGAGCCAGGCTAAACTGAGCCACATACAACGAATGCACATGGATAGACCCCTTGCAAGAGAGGAGGCTGGACGGATGTCAGCTCTGTACGTGCTTCTTCTACCTCCACTAAGCTACTCCCTTTCTCCTTTCTTCTTTCTCCCCTCTAATCTACACAACGGTGCTTCGATTTGAGATAACCTATACGCAAAAAAGATGCACATTGACGTGACGGTTCCATTTTTATAATTGGTTCGTAGTTTCGTCGACCGTAAATGCTCAATTTTTTGTTCACATTTGGAGCTATTTTGGATGAAGTTTGTCGATTTCGTAAATTTCCTTTGACTGACAGCTTTATCACGTAGTTCCACAAGACATTCGTTTTGCAAGTTTTCTGTTTTGACGTCCTATTGCACTGACGTCATAATTATGCCCACAGTATATTTCCTCTCCTTTCTATATCTCAGAGCCGTGTTAGAAGTGGCGGACCTAGCCCACTGGGTCAGGGTGGGCCAACGGTGTTACTGTACATATACGTTTATTGTTTTCTTTTACTTTTTAGTTCTTTCCATGGTATAAAAGCCGTTTTCAAATCTCAGGGTGGGCCATGCCACCCTCTACCTCCACCAATGACTGCTACTCGCCCCTTTTGACGCGGGGGTCGTTCCTCTTGGCCTCCTTGCCCCCTTACTGCACTGGAGTCGTTTTCGGTATCGGTCATCTTGGCCTTCTTTCTCTCATCCTACTGCACTGACGCTGTCATGCCGCGAGCACTGCATTTCTTCTCCTCTATCCACCGTCTTTGTGCGGATTTTCTCTGCGACGACGAGGCTAGCAACTAGTTCGCCGCGCCGTCGTCGGGGCCGCTCGCACACGACTTCGTACACGTCGTGTCGGACGCGGCGCGAGGACCACAGTCCACCGCAGTCGCCATGCTCCAACACGCACTGCATTTCCCCTCCTCCGTTCTCTACCTCGACGCTCCTCCGCATGGACTTTCTCTGCAACGCCGACGGTAGCAACTAGTTCGCTGTGATGCCAACAAGAACACTCGCCCGAGACTCCGTCCTCATCGTGTCGAGCCAATGCAAACAACCAAGCACCATGTCAAAATTGTTTTTCCAACGCAAAAAGGCTAGATGTAGGTAACTAAACAACATGCAAATTGTTAATTTTTTTAACCTGTATTTCTTTCATCCAGGCTTTTCCGATGAGCCGGGCACGCCCTCAAAGTTGAAACTCCCTCCTTCGGACCGGCCTGTTAGGATTTTAATTAATCCTATTAATCCCTACTTTTCCTGACAAAGACAGTTGCCTCATATTCCTTCGGACACACTCCTTCAACCCCTTCGAGACTATATATATATATGTGTAATCCATCATCAATAAAGACAACTGTTCACTTTACATCTTTGTGTATTGTCTCCCTCGTTCTCTAATTCTAACACGTTATCCTCTTCCCTGAGCGACTCGGCGAACAGGACAGAAACACAGCCCTTGACCGGTGAAGCCATAGCTCGGCAATGGCGCTCGGCCTGGTGCGACTTCCGGTAGCGGAGGCGGCTGCCAACGCGAATGACGCGTGAGGCCCGACGTTGTTGTCCCTAGCACATGCGGCCGTGGGCCCCCGCGAGTTGCTCGACCAGAAGCCCGGCGCTGCGTGATCCTCGACGTGAACTGAACAGGGCATCGTTCATGCACAGGCCCTTTGCGGCCAGCCGCGGTTACCAATGGCAAAACTCACGAATTGATCCCATTGCTACAGGATAAAGGTGCTTCTTTGCCAATTTAATCATGATTAATACCTTTGGCACTCGCCACGCACGCATCTGCTGTTCTCTGTCATGCGGCAGCACGGAGTCTTCGGCGAATAAGCGGCCGATTGAAACTTGGTGCGCGGCGTAGCGGCTCTTCTCGCTGCCCCGGCATCGAACCGGACCGAGGGCGACGCAGCCCTCGACTTGCATCGGCGTGGCGTGGCGGCCCTGGGCGCGGCAGCCCCAGCGGTCACATCCTTTGTCGACGCGGCCTTGGATTACGGCCCCCATGGCAATGGCGGACGACGTACTCCTGATTCGCATCCTTGAGATGCGACGACGGCTGCTCGTGGCTCCCTCCTGCACAGCCGACCGCGTCTGCACCTGGCCCGGGTCCTCGCGGTGGAGCGACAGGCTGCGGTGGGGAAGCAAGCCAGGAACCAGCGCTCGGCCTCCAACCTCGACGCGGCCGGAACACTGCTTTCGGCCACAGAGGCGGCTGCTCCCTCCGGCGTGGTTCCCCGCGGAGAAGACGGCGGGGCTATAGTTGCAACCTTGGCCGTCGAGCCAAATCGGCGACGCAGCGAGGTCGGCCCGCTCGCGGTCTCACTACCGGCGGTGGCGGTTACGGGATTTCTCCCGTGAGAACCGCTCGAGAAAGACACTGGGAAAATCTTATCCCGTTGTCACTTTTGTATTCAGGTCCTTGCAATCGCACTCAGGACCTTGCAATTGCATGAATTTGCAAAACAGGCTAAACAATGGTCCAGACCGATTTTACACATTGGTTCTGTTAATAGTACTTAACTGTTTTAGACCTTGTTATTCTTGGTATTTGTCTTAAATACTATGTTCTGTTGAGTACCGATGTACTCCAGATCCGAAATTGATGTGATATATTTCTACGTTTCCCACGTGTTGAGAATAATTATGTTTATTTGCAATTTGGGATTTTTAATCTCTTACAAAAATAAATTCAGTATCTCTACAGTACTGATTTGCGATTGAGAATTTTTCTCTCGCAGAACAATCTCATTACGATTGAGATTAACTTTCTCTCGCAAAATATTAATTCACCACGTTGAATTATCTTGCAATTTGATACAAGATCATCTCATTTAATTTGAGACCGATACAATTTAAGTTTTCATTTGACCATCAAGTTTGCAACATCATTACTATTCATTACGATAGTAGTGTATATCCGTAGAGTACCTTGTATTCCAGATTAAACTATGATGTAATACATTTCCATGTTATTCTACATGTTGAGATTATACATATGTTATCTACATGTTATTCTATGTGTTTACCACATATCAAGTTCTCTTGAACATGTTTTTGTGATTGATATCATCTTCTCTCGCATCAAACTTGCAAATTTTTGAATATTTCTCCCTCATTATATTTGGAATCACAAGGTAATGAGTTGGGATCTACTGCTCATTTGCAGACTATCCCCTTTTACTGTGAGGTCTATGCTTTGTCAAACTCGACAATCGATTACCTTTAACGTGTATTCCTTATATCTAAATTGTAGCATACACAAGGTAATGGCCATGCAGCCTATTACTGTGAGATCTAAGTGATCTTCAATCTGTTATGTTCACACAATTGAGGTTGAGGAATTATCAAGTTTACACTTGAGTATTAAATTTTTGCATTCTTATTACACAACCATGATGTTTTTTTTTAATTTACCGTCCATAATTAATTATCTCTGGTAATCGATGGCTAGAGAATTTGAGGCATTCGCCCTCAATGGCCACCACTGCCCTTCCTGGGCCAAGGACATCATGATCACTCTTATGTCTTGTGGGATAATGTGTGAAATCCAAGACCGTAAGATTCATCTCTGGTCATGATCACACCGCTAATAGAAAAAAATGTTGTCTTATACATCATAAGGCACTATATTGATTCAGATCTTAGCATCTGGTTATTCTGTATCAGCAATTCTTGGGACACAATGAACTCAAGGGAAAAGGTTTGAAGCTCACTTCAACCTTCAACCCGACATCACCAGTGATGATGGGATCATATGGACACAGAGAACGTGTGGTTGAATATGACTCAACCGACATGTTTGGAGACTATGAATAGTCTTTCAATCTCGTGAGTGGTCAATATACTTAATGTCCATTTATGATGTTGTAACAACATCATAATTATAGTTGTCATCTAATATTGTATATCACAATATATTATATCAGCACTTTGGTACAAATACATTTGTATGTATTCTATATATCTGACAGCGATTTTCTTGAGGATCTTCATGTCTACATATAGATTTCTACGGGAGTCAATCTGATGTAAGATGATATGTGCCTTGTAGACATATGCACGACAAACTCTATACTCAGGGAAGTGAAATGTTTCCACTCTCGTTGAGAGAAAGGGGATATTTTAAAATCGCTAGACGCGATGAGGTATTTGTTGGCTCAACTCGAGTCATATTTACTATCCCCGTGGGTACTCGAGTAACGTCAGGATGCTTCACTGCCTCCAAGTTTAACTCGTACCCTACGAAAGTATAGAGGTATCCGTCAAAATAGTTTCCATAGCGAAACTTATGATGACAACAAAGAGGACTAGCTTCTCTTTACCATATGCAACGGATATGGCAAGCACATTCTCTATGTATCATCTGGATTGTACTACACATACTACAAAACCCGTAGCACATGTTGCGCCCAAGATAGTTTTCCAAAATATCTTGTACATGACAAACTTGGCATACTTGCCCTGGTCATAGAGACATTGGGTTGAAACCGGAACTATGAGCAATTCCATTAGTTTATGATTATTATGATGCTAAATTCTAACAATATTTGGATTTTATGTGCACTACATGTGACACAGGGAAGCTAATTTTAAGGCTCACGCACCTTAAAGTCTACGCTGAACCACTCAAGTAAGTGGCTCTTTCCATCCATTGACTAGACTATTCAGGTGTTCGATGGTTCTAAAAGACACGCCTATATGATCGTCTCAAGTGTGATTTATTCACATGAAACCATTGGTTCATTATCCTGACATCAATTTCAAGCAAATCGAATGGATAACATTGTAGAATTCTCCTTGAGTGCCTTCTATATTGGCCCTTGGATTGAAGTTTAGCAATTTGTCCTAATGTCTAGACTCAAAATGGTTTGGTAGAATCCTTTATCCAAAGAGTTAAGCTCATTGCATTATATTTACTTTGGAATTGCAACTTACCAACTTTACGTTGGAGTCATGTAGTTTTACACACTCACGACCAAACTGCATACTATTATTCCCCTCTATCTTTGATACGTGGAAACCTACCAAGTATTTCCTATCTGCGGTAATTTGGTTGTATACCAATATCACCACCCGGCATACATCATTGGCCCCTCAACATATAGTTGGGATCTATGTGAGGAATAGCTGTATTTCCGTCAATACCTCAAGACCCTCGCATGGGGAGTTATTCAAGGCCAGTATGCTGATTCATAAGAAATATTTCCAGGCATTAGGGGGAGATTTAAAGTACCATAAAGAATGCCAGGAAATTAGTGGAATGTTCAACACATTTCTGCCTCAAATCCACGTACTTAAAGAGCTGAACCATGCGTTCGAAAGGTTTGCAACACATTGCAAATAACCTGCCAGATTCATTTACTGACTATAAAGGTGTCACACAATCCTACAATCCTGCAAAAGTATGCCTGAAAGAGTGAAGGTACCAACAAAATCCACTCCACTCCCCGTTCAAAGAAACAGGGGGGATGTATGGCAAAAGTACATCAGGATTCAGCTTCTCGCAAGCAAGGATATCAAGGCCTGTAAAACAGTAAATGCAAGTGAACTTCACGTTGACAGACACCTAATGGATAGTATACACCCAGTGGATGGGAAACCTCCACCAACCTAGGTCATAGTGTACATAATGACCGGGACATCGGAATACCCGACTCAACCACATTGGGAAATCGCGTGCAGTCACCATGGGTAACGATATTTCCATCAACTCTATATTGATATATAGATTCTGGAGAAACATATAACCGGAAGTCTACAATTGTCGACATATATTTCTCAACTAGATTGCGAAAACCTTCAAATGATTCAGATCCAAAGACCATGGCCATGGAAAAATATGAACAACACTCGGACTGAATTCAAGCAAAGGTATAATCTAGGTAGAAATTGTTGGGGAACGTCGCATGAGAAACAAAAATTTTCCTACGCACACGCAAACCTATCCATGGTGATGAGCATCTACGAGAGGGAGAGTGGATCTACATACCCTTGTAGATCGCTAAGCGGGAAGCGTTAAGAAACGCGGTTGGTGTAGTCGAACATCTTCGCGATCCAAATCGCCGAGCGTCCCGCGATCTCATCATGATCCGTCCCGCGATCCCATCACGATCCGTCCCGCAATCTCATCACGATGATCTTGATCACGATCTGTCCCGCGAACTCATCACTATCCGTTCCGCGATCTCATCACGAACCGTCTCGCGATCTCGATCACGGTCCTTCCGATCTAGCGCCGAACTGACGGCACCTCCGCGTTCAGCACACGTGCAGCTTGATGACGATCTCCACCGTCTTGATCCAGCAAGAGGAGGTGGAGAGGAGAGAGAGTTCACCGGCAGCGTGACGGCGCTCCGGTGATGGTGGTGGAGTGATTCCGGCAGGGCTTCGCCTAAGCGCTGCGAAAACCGATCTAGAGGAGAAACTGTGCACCGGTGAAACAGGTAGCACGTGGCCGGAAATTCTGTCCAAAAACCACCCAATACACTAGTATATATAGGAGGAGAGGAGAGGATAGGCAGCCAAGGACTTTGGGTCGGCCGAAATAGGAGGTGGGAGCAATCCTACTTCACCTCCAATCCTAGTTGGAGTAGGATTGCCTCCTATTGGCTGATTTTCCACTTTTTGCTTTAGGACTTTCTCTCCTGCGCCATGGGCCTTTGTGGATATTTTCCCAGCCCACTAAGGGCTCGTTATTATTCTCCCACAGCCCATGGACCTCTTGGGGTCGAAATACCCCTCCCGGAGGTCCCCCGGTACACTACCGGCACTCCCGGTACACTACCGATACTCCCGGTACACTACCGATGAGCCCGAAACTTTTCCGGCGACCAAACTGGGACATCCTATATATGAATCTTTACCTACGGACCATTCCGGAGCTCCTCGTGACGTCCGGGATCTCATCCGGGACTCCGAACAACCTTTGATCACCACCATACATAACTCTACACTACCAAAACGTCACCGAACCTTAAGTGTGCAGACCCTGCGGGTTCGAGAACTATGTAGACATGACCGAGACACCTCTACGGTCAATAACCAATGGCGGGACCTGGACGCCCACATTGGTTCCTACATATTCTACGAAGATCTTTATCGGTCGAACCTCTATGTCAAGGATTCAGTTAATCCCGTATAACGTTCCCTTTGTTCTTCGGTATGTTACTTGCCCGAGATTCGATCGTCGGTATCTCCATACCTAGTTCAACCTCGTTACTGGCAAGTCTCTTTACTCGTTCCGTAATACAAGATCCCGTGACTAACACTTAGCCACATTGCTTGCAAGGCTTGTTGTGATGTTGTATTACCGAGTGGGCCCTGAGATAGTTTGGGTCTTATCCATCACATCATTCTCCTAATGATGTGATCCCGTTATCAAACGACATCTCATGTCCATGGCTAGGAAACCTTAACCATCTTTTGATCAATGAGCTAGTCTACTAGAGGCATACTAGGGACATGGTGTTGTCTATGTATCGACACATGTATCAGAGTTTCCGATCACTACAATTATAGCATGGATAATAAACGATTATCATGAACAAGGAAATATGATAATAACTAATTTATTATTGCCTCTAGGGCATATTTCCAACAGAAATGGTCTTGCTCAATAATGGGAAGGTATTCTTAAGCAATACCTACTCCAGTTTTCTTCTGGAAACATAATTGAGAAAAATGAGGTGGTGAAACAAAGAGCAAGTATTGTAGCACAAGGGTTGACGCAGATACTCAACTATTCTCCAGAGATGGAATCTCTTTTCGATAACTTATATCATTGGCAGTACAAAATCATCTATCTCTCCAGTTGATAGATGTAGTGATCACATGTCCATATAGACGCAGATTTGTTTTTTTTGAAATACACGCATTTGTTAGGCTATGTGAAAAAATATATCAGGATCGACAGAAAAATGTTATAAATGAATAATTTCAGCTCGTTCGTTGACCACATTGACCATGTCGCGCCGCGTCAAGCACATCAAGGCTCCTGTTTGTTGATGTTGATCATGCCGCGCCGAGGGCACTGATACATTGCGTAGATATTGGGTTTTCCCCGAAAGGGGAGGGATGAAGCGGTATATCAGCATATAATATTTCCCTCAGTTAAGAACCAAGGTTTATCGAATCAATATGCGACACTGTCGGCGTTTTGGGATCAGACCTACCTGCCTGTTGGGAAGGACATGTCCCACCTCGTCAGCCAGGCTCGGCTCCACTCAAGACAAGGCCCTCGCGAGGAAGAACGACACCAAGACTAGCAGGATGGGCCTCCTTAGGCCCCCTCTAGAGCGACGAACTATGCAGAACCTGGCCTTAGGAGTCAAAGATGACGCAAGGAAGGACAGGTGGGCGCCAGCGCGCCAGGCGGTGCAGTTTCCCCTTTGGTGCAAAGGGAGCAAGGACGTACGCGGGTTCCCGAAGCGCCACCCAAAGGTTTCCATTCCAGTGCAACAAGACCACGACCACGAGCCCCGTAGGGCGGATGTCATCGCCGAGCCCACCACTACTCGACAACCACTTTGCAGGCGAAGACCACCTTTGGACAGGGCGTAGATGTACTCCTGTCCCCCTTCAAATTTGGCCATTGTGGGATCCCTTCCCACCATTGTGATAAGGAAAGAGGACCCGTGCCACTGCTATATATAGAGGCTAGATCACACCATAGAGGGGATCCGATTCCCGACTTAGCCACCCGACGAACCACTAGACAAGGCAGAGAGCCAAGAACACCACTCGAGCCCCCTCGCGAGGCTTGAGACCACTGTACTAGTTCATCCACCAAACCTCCCCGAGAGGCAATTCACCAAAGCAGGAGTAGGGTATTATGCTTCACAGTGGCCCGAACCTGGATAAATTGCCGTGGTAACCATCGAGTAGCGAGCTAGGTAGGGCGAGGCTGCAGGGGATCTTCGCACACGCGCGTGTGTTCAAACCTTGACGGTTTTGCGGAGCCGGAAATCTGACATTTGGCGCGCCAGGTAGGGGGCGTGTCAAAGCCTTCCTCGAGCCAAGCTCTGATGGCTGATGACCGCCAAGCCCGCGCCGAGTGCCACGCTGCCGCGTTGCCCAGACGACACCCGTGCGTCGCGCCTGCGTGCTCCGGTCCCTCTCGCCCGTGGCCAACGCCGCCACGGGCCCAAATGCCCACAAACAACAAGACTCTTCCCAGCCGGTCACCGCGCAATGCGACGACCACATCACCACTCCGTCAATCATCCCAGCTACCGGGTCGTCCTCCCACATCCGGCCCGGGCCGGCGTGCGGTTCAGGTGCACTTGCCATGGCGAACGAGCTGCTCTGCTACCGCCCCGCCGCCGACTGGCTTCGGCACATTGAGGAGCTCGCCAGTGCTGCGGGTGATGCCTCAGCGCTCTCTTACTCGCTTCAACCCCGACCTACCTTGGCAGACGATGTGGTCCACGATGCGCCGCCACCTCCTCCGCAACGCGACGTCGACCCCGAGCCTAGGTGTGAGGCCCGCCCGCGCGACCAGCCCTGCAGGCCGCGTGCAAGGGCAAGAGATGAAGTAAGTTGCTAGGTGGTGCCCCGACAGTGCGTTGACGCGCGCACGCTCCCCACGCTACCAAAATAGCAGCGCGACCGAGCACCACTCGAGGCGGCCCCTCAGGAGCGTCAAGACCGGGCCCCGCGCGCACGTGCAACAGCACTCGTCGAGCCGGTGGGCTGCCTCGACATCGCGCTAGAGATCCATACAACTACATGGCCCTGGAAGTTCAAACCCGATCTACCCCCTCGCTACGATGGCACCCCGGACCCTGCCGAGTTCCTACAGCTCTACTCGCTCAGCATCGGGGTGGCCGGTGGAGACGACAAGGTCATGGCATGCTGGTTCCCCATGGCGCTCAAGGGCGGCGCACTCTCCTGGCTCCTCAACCTCCCGGCGGGGTCCTCACCTCTTGGGACGACCTGCGCAAGCGCTTCGTCGCTAACTTCCAAGGTAACCGCGACCGCGCGCTCACCGTGAACGACATGCGATGCGTCAAGCAACAGGATAGAGAGACCCTGCACAAGTTCATATAGTGTTTCACGACTACGCGCCTCAAGGTCCCGAAGGCATCGGGTGAGTCTATAATCTCCGCTTTCACCGACGGCGTCACATATCTCAAGATGAAAGAAGAGCTCACCATGAACGACGAACTGTGCTCCGCCCTGGAGATGTTCAACCTGGCGAACAAGTGCGCCAAGGCCGAAGAGGGCCGCCTGTCGCTCCGTGAGCCTTCGGCGATAGAGCCAGAGGAAAAGAAGACCAAAGCCAAGGAGGCAAAGCACAGGGCCCCAACGGTACTTGCGGGCGAGCCTGAGGCGAAGCGCAGCCGAGACCGACCTGCATCTTCCATGGCACCAACAACCACGACACCTCCGACTGCCAGGAACTCATGCTGGTTCGCGCCGAGCACTTTGGCCGGCGCCCCGGACGCACTGACCGTGGCTTCGGACGCGACGGAGGCCGCTGGGACAACCATGATCCGTGTCAGGGGTGGCGCGATTAGCCTCAGGAGGACCGCTGGCACGATCAGGCTCGGGAGGACCGCTGGCGCGATGACCCTCTGGAGGTGTCACGCCGCGGCCAACCTCGTGAGGCGGGCCTACCACCACTACCACCTCAACCTAGAAGGAAAGAAGAGGACAGGTAGGACGACGGGGTTGGGGGCTTCCAGGAGATCAGGGCGGTAGCCTGTATCCTGGGCGGCGCCGAGGCCCCAGCATCAAACCGCATCTTCAAGCAGTTCGCGCGGGAGGTCAACGCAGCACTCCAAAGCCCGAGGCCATGTGCCCCATCATGTGGTCCCAGACTGCCATCACATTCAACTCGAGGGATCAGCTCAAGCGCTTGGCCATGTCCAGCAAACTTCCCATGTTGTGCACCCCAACCATGAGCAACGTCCTCGTCACCAAGACCCTCATCGATAGTGGAGCGGGGCTCAATGCCCTCTCCATTAAGACCTTCGAGATGCTCCAAGTACTGTAAGACCAGCTCATGTCGACCAAGCCCGTCTCGGGAGTCACTGATGGGTCCACCGTTCCCATTGGGCAAGTGCGCCTGCCCGTCACCTTCGGCGGGCGCAAGAACTACCACACCGAGAGCATCGTCTTCGACGTCACCCACATCCACCTCCCATACAATGTGATCCTTGGGTACCCGGCCCTCGCCAAGTTTATGACAACAACTCACCATGGCTACAATGTCCTAAAGATGCTAGGGAGTGGTGGCGTCATCACCATCGCCTGTGGTCGTGGATTTGTCACGGCAGATGTCCGGGTGAACGGACTTAGGTTCGGGGCAGAAACACAATTATGTGGCGGCTTGAAGGGGTTGGTCGGAATCGAGAAGACACGGAGTTTACCCAGGTTCGGCCCCTCGAGATGGAGGTAAAAGCCTATGTCCTGCTTGTCTTGTATTGATGATGATGAAAATCTCTCGGTTACAAGGGTGCTAATAGCTGCTTCTAATTACGAGAGCCTCTAATCTGTCTATCTCTAATCTCTTGTGTTGTCTAAACTTGTTGTCGTGGATTTATCATGGCAGATGTCTGGGTGAACGAACTTGGATTCGAGGCCATCGCTAATGGGGTGGACTCAAAGGGGTTGATCGGGATGAAAGACACGGGTTTACCCAGGTTCTGCCCCTCAAGTCGAGGTAATAGCCTACGCCTTGCTTGTGTTTGTATTGCTTGTTGTATCGATTACAAGGTGCTAAAAGATTGACGTAGCTCTCGATAACCTCTCCTCTAAGTCGCCCCGGGTCTGCCTTTATATAGGAGGTCAGGACCACCGGTTCTCTACAATTACTTAAACGAGTCTCCTTGTATGTCCGAGTCTCTCTCTATCTTCCTATCCAAGTTGTCCTTGAGGCGGCTTACACGCCCGGGTCTTCTCCGTCCGGGCCATCGTGCGGCCCACACTTTGAGCCGTCCATCTTCCTGGGCCCCCAGTCTTATGGCTCACCGTTGGGCTGGCTCACGAGCCACCAACATGACCCGGAACCTTTAAGGGCGGGTCATATTGCGGGGTTATATCCCCAACATTAGGCCCCAGGTTGAATTGAGCTCGCTCACTTCATCCTTCTCTTTTGTTCTTGATGAGCCGCCCGGAGATGACCCGGCGTGACGTCATGAGATCTGCTGACGTATCACCGAATCCTTCATTAAATGGTTAGCCCGAGAATCGAGGCGTCCGCCTTGGTAAAATGATTTCTGCCGCCTTGATTCTTGCGCCTGCCCTGTTATCCTTTTTAAATAGGACCGTGGTGGCTAGTCACTTTTCACGTTCCCTCTCCAGCCTTCGTCTTCCTCCCGTCGTCCGCTCCGCTCCCGCGTGCTCTGCTTCGGCACCGTCCGCACGTCGTCCACAACTAGGCTGCTGCATCACCCTGATTGTTCCAGAGACTCTTTCGCCTCCGCCGTAGCATCCCCAGTGAGTCTTTGCTCTTCTAGATCGCCCGCCGCCGTAGTAGGGTTTCACCGGGAGCTCCTCCGCCGCCGCTCGGGCTTCGGCACCGCCACCGCGAGTATACCTCGACGCCTTTGCTCCCTTTAGTATGCGGTCTTACTGCGCCGCCATTTACGGGTCGTCCGCTCTCAATGCACGGACCGCCACGACTCCGTTCTGTTTTCCTTGTTTCTGTTGTTCGTCGCTAGGTCAGAAGTAGGATCCATTTTTCTGACTTTTGTAGATCCGTAATTATAGCGGTAGTCTGTGAAAAATGTTTTCTAGGACTTAGCTGATTTTCGCTCCTTCTTTCCTTGTTGAACCGCCAGGCCTTTCCGGCTCTTATCACCCGGACTGGGCCATGGTATTGTAGAGCTTTTAGAATTTGTAAGCCGCCATAGATACCTGCTTGTTCTTGACTTGCCGGTTTCATCTCCTTTGCACAGTAGTTAAACCGCCACCATGTCTCGCGCCTCCAACTCTTGCAATTGGGTTGGTTCCTGTGTTACGGAAGAGTATCTGGCGGATCTTGTCTAAGCGGGCACTCTCCCTCCCAAAGAGGTCCTTCACTGGTGGGTTCCGGGTAATGAGACCCGACCTTCACCCAAGAAAGGAGAGATAGTAGTTTTCACCGACCATATCGAGCGAGGGTTCGTGCCCCCCGTCTCTAAATTCTTTCGGGATATTCTTCATCTGTATAAGCTTCGCCCTCCAGACCTGGCCCCCAATTCCGTTTCAAATATATGCAACTTCCAAGTGCTCTGCGAGGCTTATCTGTAGTCCAGGCCATCTGTGGGGTTCTTCCGGGAGTTCTTTTACGCCAACCGCCTAACTAAAATGAAGGGTGGCCCGATCTGGAGCTTGGAGGGATCTCTTCAGCGACGCAGAGACATCATTTTTCCGGCTATCCAAAGGCCGAGTCACCCAAAGGACCGGAATAAAACCTGGTTCTACTAACAAGACACCTCTCCTGAGGATGAACGCCCCTTGCCGGGCTACCGTCCCGCCCGGCTCAAGACATATTCAGAGCTTCCGGGCCGGCTCTCAGCCTCGGAACGTGCTAGGTTTGAACCGGCTCATGCCAAGCTCAACGCGCTCATGGCCAATGGACTAACAGGAATAGACTTGATCCGCTGCTGGGTTTCTTGGCAGATCATGCCCTTAAGCCACAGGGGCCGGCTTATGTGTGAATACGAAGGCAAGTATGACAGCTCCTTGTGCTTCAACAAATCAACCTTGATAGGATGATATCACCATGACCATTCGGAGCCTTGTCCACGAAGCCTCCGGCTCGTGCAGCACCATCGGGCTAGCGCCTTTCTGCGTCAACAATCCGGCTCCAGACGTAAGTTGACTTCTTCCCATCTGTCTCTTGGATGTTGCTTGTACTTTGTTGACTTATTACTCCTTCTCCGGGTCACTCCTGCAGGCCGACTCAGACTTCTGAAAGAAGGAGTATGTTCCTCATCCTAAGAAGGCCAAGAAGAAAGCTATCGGCAAAAAATCAAAGAAGAGCGCTCCACAGGAAGACTGGCTTGAACGGCCACAGTCGTCCGACTCAGAGGTAAGTCTTAGTTTGTTTGCTTGACCCTTTGCCCTCCTGCCTTATTAATGTTTGTTTTACCCACAGGACGATGTGGAAACCAGCCACGCCAATGCTCCTGAGGTAAACTATATTTCTTCCGGCTCAGAATGTTTTGTCCCCCGAAAGCCACGACGGGTTATTAGATAAGTTCCTCTTTCTCATCCTCTCGCTTACCTGGCTCCCGACTTTTTTTGAAAAAGCAACAGCAGGCCGAGCGTTGACAGACTCGAAGCACCGGCTCTACTGAGCCCGTGTCCGGGTTACCAAATTCTCCGGCTCCCAAGAAACGCCCCGCCGAGGTTTATGTATCTACTTTTCCTTTGACTTTCTTTTGTAATCTTGACGCTTTCTCATCTTTCTTGTTTTATTCTTTTAGAAATCTCCTTCCTCTGGCGACTCTTCGACGTCGGTTCTACCACCACCCAAGATCAATCCGCTGTAAATATTTCTTACTATGACATTTAGATATCTGGCTGTTAGCACGATAGTAACATCTTCAAATGCTGATCCTTCTATTTCGCAATGCTCAAGCCAAGCGGCGTAAAACCAATAAGCCCTCCCCCGGTCCTGTTATTCAAGAGCAGGACCCTGAACAACCGGAGGAGACTCCAGCAGAAGAAAATCCGCCGGCTGCCTCTACGGAGCCGGCCACTGAAGATGTCATCATGGAGAGCCCTCCAAGGGCTCCTAAACCGGCAACTCCTACAAAAACTCCTGCAATTTCGGAGGTCATGATCACCGGGTCTGCCCAGAAAACTCCCTCGGCTCATGTGCTGACTAAGCATACAGAGCCGACCGAGGCCTCGAAGAAACTGAACTTTGACTCCTCCTACGAGAAGATGACAGCTGAGGAGCTCCACGCGGGGTACATGAACCGGCTTAACACCAGCCGGGATTTGGAGCTTTGGTTGGTGACCCTAATGAAGACAAAATATGAGGTACCTTTCTTCTTACCATACCCTTACTTAGCCCCCAAGAGCCGGTTTAATCTAGTTGATAGTTGAACCTGGTCTTTCTTTAACTTCTGTAGAGAATGGAATGCCAAATTTGCTAAATTTGATTTAGATCAGCACTGTAGATATAGTGAACCGCCAATCGTAGCCCCCAAGGGCCGACTCAAATTTTATTTGAGTCAGGTCTTCCATCATAAGTAGTTGTGAAGAGCCATATCGTAGCCCCCAAGGGCCGGCTCAAATTTGATCAAGTTGAGTCAGTGCTTCCATTATAAGTACCTTAAAGAGCCATAGTGTAGCCCCCAAGTTCCGGATTAACTTCGAAGAAGATGAACTGGAACTGTGTTGCATACTCAAAGATCAAACATACATTAGCCCCCAAGTGTCATACATATTGCTTGAAATCTGCTTGAGACTTGCATATGATTTCTCTTTCTGTGACTTATTTTGTATTTTGATGTGTCACAGGAAGCTTTAACCGATGCCGGGTCTCAACTGATGGACCTGAAGGCAAACTTAATGGCTCAACAAGAAGCTCGCGGCGTCTCTGACGAAAAGTGCCAGCTTCTGTCTGAAGAGCTGGTCAATATTAAGGCGGAGCTTGCTGCTCTCAGAGAATCTGCTCTGATTGAAAAGGCGCAATTGACTAAGAGGGCGGATGATGCTGAGCAAGGGCTCAAAACTGCGTCTGAAGAACTGCAAACCCTCAAGCAGCACATCTCAAAAATGACAGCCGCCCTATTTGGTAAACCTTGACCTTCTCCTCTACTTTCTGCATGACTTTACTCACTTGGGGGCTCATTATGACTATTTCCGGTTTATAAAGGTCCCAGGAGCCGACAACTGGCCTCCGAGAGTCTCCTGCCTTTGAAGGCTATTTATACTTTTGCGGAGCAACTCTACTGCGGCGCCATTTTTGTCATTAAGACGGTTCAATACAAAGAAAAGATCCCCTTAGATCTGAAAGGTGTCTTGGAACTCTTCTCAATGATGCCCAAGCAAATAGAGGAATTGAAGAAGTCCGCCTTTCGCCAAGGAGTAGTCGCCAGTCTAAGCCGGGCTCTGGCTTTCGCCCCAGAGCTGACACCGGCTGAAATGATGGAGGGCTACCCGTCGAAGAAAGATGACGGTTCAGAATTCATAGAGGCGGATTACATCTGGTGTGTCAAGGATTCCCGCTATCTGGCCTCTGTGCTAGCTAACAAAGCCGACTTAAACACCTACCAGGCGGCTTATGATGCCGAGGAGAAGAGGATCCGCGGGCCTCTCTACGAGTGGAAAGATCTGACACCCGCCCGCAGTAAGGATCTCTTTCCTTGTGAGCTTGACACGTCTCCTTTCCTTGAAGGGTCTTTCACTGCTCTGGCTGATTGCAATTGGGATGTGGAAAATCTCCAGATCAGGCCAGCAGAAGAGCCGGAGCAGGATGAGCCAGCCACTAACTGAACCTTTTATCATTTTGATCTTCTGAGCAGCGGCTCATGTAATGACCCGCCAAGGGCGGTGAAACTTGTCAACACCTTTTGGCTCCCGTTGAGAGCACCTTTGTAATAGCTTAAGAATAACTCTGCCTTTGTTGAATGTGCCTCCGGATGTATATACTTTCCATATTTCTATTTTATTCTCATGCTTTGCCGGCTCTTCATTAACTGATCACTCTTTTATACAAACGTGTCTTGAGATTTCATGATGAGAGGCCTTTGTCCTTAAAGATGCTGCTCCTTCTCTAGAAAATTAGAGCCGGCTAATAACTTTGAAACTTGAAACTTGTCAACCGGAGTAGCATGACTCCGGCTCTTGTAAGGTGAACTCTGTCGAGAACCGGTTGTCATAGGGTAATGTAAGCTATACCTGAAGGTAAGAAGCCTCCATCAACAACCGTGGCTACAAATGAGCCGGCAGCGTCATAAAGCCGACTGTATGAAGGGTAATGTAAGCTATACCTGAAGGTAAGAAGCCTCCTTTTAACAGCAAGTATTGTATGCACGGACGCCGGCTGTCGATGGGTAATGTAAGCTATACCTTAAGGCAAGAAGCCTTCATCGACAACCGCGGCTAATGATTAGCCTGAAACGACATAAAGCCGGCTGTGTGAATGGTAATGTAAGCTATACCCGAAGGCAAGAAGCCTCCTTCAACAGCTACAGTTGATAAGCAACTGAGTTTCTGCGTAAAACGCCGGTTGTGAGGGTGAGATAAGCGAACCCATCGGTAAGAAGCCCCCTTCGACAACCGCGGTTAATAAGTAACCGGAAGTGGCATAAAGCCGGCCATTAGGGTGAGATAAGCGATACCCGTCGATAAGAAGCCCCCTTCGATAGCCGCAGTTGATAAGCAACTAGAATTTGGTGTACGCGCTGGTTTGTCTTAGGGTAATGTAAGATATACCATAGATAAGAAGCCTCCATCGACAACCGCGTTTAATGTACCCAAATTAGGCATAAAGCCAGCTGTTGCAAGGGCAATGTAAGCTATACCCGAAGGCAAGAAGCCTCCTTGCAACCGTGTTTAAAAGCCGGCTGCACAAGGGTGATGTAAGCTATACCCGAAGGCAAGAAGCCTCCTTGCGACAGTGCTTAATTGGGCATAAAGCCGGCTGTTGCAAGGGTAATGTAAGCTATACCCGAAGGCAAGAAGCCTCCTTGCAACAATGTTTAATAAAAGCCGCCTGTGCAAGGGTGATGTAAGCTATACCTGAAGGCAAGAAGCCTCCTTACAACAACGCTTAATTGGGCATAAAGCCAGATGATGGATCAACCATTGGCGGCGACACAGAACCGCTTCAACTCAAATTTAGAGCCAGAAAATTTCATCTTGTTTGAACAAGGATATATATAAAAGCAGAGGCCCCAGTCTTTGTAGGGATGCTAACATAAATATGATATGTACAATGATAGCGGCTTTCAATCATCTGCTAAGTAAAATAAGGTCGCAAATGTGCGATATTCCATGGCCGTTGAGTCTCCTGACCCACTGTGTCCGATTCATCTTGGATATCAATAAGGTAATATGAACCATTGTTAAGGTTTTGGCTGACCACAAAAGGCCCCTCCCATGGCGGAGATAACTTATGCATTCCTGATTGGTCTTGAATCAACCGGAGCACCAAGTTGCCTTCCTGGAACGTTTGGGTCTTCACCTTGCGGCTATGATAGTGTCGTAGGTCTTGCTGATAAATCGCTGGCCTAGCTGCTACTAGCTCTCGCGCTTCGTCCAAGGCGTCCAACGCATCTTGGCGTGCCACTTCATTATCCGTCTCAACATAAGCCGCCACCCTTGGTGAGTCATGCCGGATGTCACTGGGAAGAACCGCCTCGGCGCCATACACCATGAAGAAAGGCGTGAATCCCATAGACCTATTAGGGGTGGTCCTAATGCTCCATAAGACGGAAGGTAACTCGTCGACCCAACATCTGGGTGTCCTCTTCAAAGGAATCATCAGCCGAGGTTTAGCCCCTCATAAAATTTCCTGGTTAGCGCGCTCCACCTGACCATTAGACTGTGGATGTGCCACGGTTAAAACATCAAGCCGGATATGCTCCTTCTCATAGAATGCTTTCATAGCCCCCTTGGATAGATTTGTTCCGTTATCAGTAATGATACTGTGCGGGTAACCAAAGCGATAAATCAGCTTCTTGATGAATAGAACCGTTGTAGCTGCATCGCACTTACTGACCGGCTCTGCCTCTACCCACTTAGTAAACTTATCAACCGCCACCAGCAGGTGTGTTTTCTTGTACTTGGATCTCTTGAAAGGTCCTACCATGTCAAGCCCCCAGACCGCAAACGGCCAAGTGATTGGTATCATCCGTAATTCTTGAGCTGGAACGTGAGCACGCCGGTCAAACTTCTGACAGCCGTCACACTTGCGGACCAAATCCTCTGCATCCTTGTGAGCCGTCAACCAGAAAAACCCATGTCGGAAAGCCTTGGCCACTAATGATTTTGACCCGGCATGATGTCCACAATCGCCAGCATGAATTTCACTCAAGATCTGCCGGCCCTCCTCTGGTGATACGCAACGCTGAAAGACACCCGTCACACTGCATTTATGTAACTCACCATTCATAACTGTTATAGATTTAGAATGGCGGGTAATCTTCCTGGCCAGATCCTCATCCTGGGGTAACTCGCCATGTGTTAAGTATGCTAGATAAGGAATAGTCTAGTCTGGGATAGCGTGTAGAGGCGCTACCAACTCTGCCTCCAGGTCAGGAATAGCCAGATCCTCCTCAGAAGGTGTTTTGACAGTCGGGTGATGCAATACGTCCATAAAAACATTAGGCGGCACCGGCTTCCGTTGAGAACCTAACCGTGATAAGGCATCAGCCGCCTCGTTCCTGCGACGATCAATATGATCCACCTGATATCCCTTGAAGTGACCTGCAATAATATCAACCGCCCGTCGATAAGCCGCCTTCCGCGGATCCTTGGAATCCCAAGTACCTGAAACTTGTTGAGCCACAAGGTCTGAGTCACCTAAACATCTGACCCAGTTTAAATTCATCTCTTTAGCAACTCTGAGACCATGAAGCAATGCCTCATATTCAGCTGCATTATTGGTGCAAGGAAACATTAGCCGAAGCACATAGCAAAACTTTTCGCCCTTCGGGGAGGTGAGAACAACCCCTGCATCGGACCCCTCTAACTGTTTAGACCCATCAAAGTGTATAGTCCAATATGTGTTGTCCGGCTTTTCTTCAGGAGCTTGACACTCTGTCCAATCATTTATGAAATCCACCAAAGCTTGGGACTTTATCGCCGTACGAGGAACATACTTGATGTTAAGAGGTCCCAACTCTAAGGCCCACTTGGCAATCCTCCCCGTGGCCTCTCTATTCTAAATGATATCTCCCAACGGGGCAGAACTGACCACAGTTATCTGGTGTCCTAGAAAGTAGTGTTTTAACTTACGGTTGGCCATGGAAACTCCATACACCAACTTCTGCCAATGTGGATATCTCTGCTTAGATTCTGCTAAGACCTCACTAATATAATAAACCGGCCTTTGCACAGGATACTCCTTCCCTACCTCCTTGCGCTCAACCACAATTGCAACACTGACCGCTCGGTTGTTAGCCGCCACATAAAGGAGCAGCGGTTCTTTCTTAGCCGGAGCGGCTAACACCGGCGGCTCAGTCAACTGTTTTTTAAGAGCTTCAAGTGTTCAGCCGCTGCCTGGCTCCACTCAAACTTATCTGTCTTCTTCATCATCTGGTATAAGGGAATAGCTTTCTCCCCAAGCCGGCTTATGAACCGGCTCGACGCCGCAATCCGTCCTGCAATGCGTTAAACATCATTAATGAAAGTTGGCTCTCCCAGTGTAGTTATAGCTTTAATTTTATCCGGGTTAGCTTCGATGCCCCGCTCAGAGACCAAAAAACCCAAAAGTTTTCCTGCTGGAACACCAAAAAGACACTTCGTCGGGTTAAGCATCATCTTGTAGACCCGGAGATTGTCAAAAGTTTCCTTCAGATCCTCCAAGAGAGTTTCCTTCTTTCTGAATTTAACCACGATGTCATCCACATAAGCATGCACATTACGGCCAATCTGACTGTGAAGGCAGTTCTGCACACATCGTTGGTAAGTCGCCTGGGCACTCTTGAGTCCGAAGGGCATAGAAACATAACAAAACGCCCCAAAGGGTGTAATAAACGCCGTCTTCTCCTGATCTTTTACTGCCATCTTGATCTGATGATACCCTGAATACGCATCCAGGAAGCATAAAATTTCACACCCGGCTGTAGCATCAATAATCTGATCAATACAAGGGAGTGCAAAAGGGTCAGTCGGGCAAGCCTTGTTAAGGTCCATGTAATCCACACACATACGCCAGGTGTCGTTCTTTTTGAGCACTAGCACCGGGTTAGCCAACCATTCCGGGTGAAAAACTTCCACGATAAAACCTGCAGCCAAGAGCCGGGCGACTTCCTCCCCAATAGCTTTACGTCTCTCTTCGTTGAACCGTCGCAGAAACTATTTGATCGGCTTAAACTTTGGATCTACATTAAGGTTGTGCTTGGCAAATTCTCTTGGTACACCCGGCATGTCAGAAGGCTTCCATGCAAAGATGTCCCGATTCTCACGGATGAATTCGATGAGCGCGCTTTCCTATTTGGGATCCATATGAGCCCCAATGATGAACTGGTTAGATGAATCACCCAGATTGAAATCTACTGCCTTGGTATCATCTGCTGAAAACTTGAGTGGCGGCTCAACCTCTGTAGTAGGCTTCTTCAGTGGGGTCATATCCTCCGGGTCAACGTTCTCCTTGTAAAACTTAAGCTCCTCCTGGGCGCAACTAGACTCTGCATAAGCCGCATCTCCTTCTTCACACTCAATAGCCGTATTCCGATTACCATGAATGGTAATTGTACCCTTTAGGCCGGGCATTTTGAGCTGTAAGTAAACATAGCAAGGCCTAGCCATGAACTTGGCATAAGCCAGCCTCCCGAACAGGGCGTGATAAGGGCTCTTGATCTTAACCACCTCAAACCACAAGAACTCCACCCTGTAGTTGTACTCATCACCGAAGGCCACTTCCAAAGAAATCCGGCCTACTAGATAGGCCGATTTACCCGGGACCACACCATGAAAGACGGTGGAAGACGACTTAAGATCCTTGTCAAGAAACTTCATCCGCCGGAAGGTGTCATAATAAAGGATGTTGATTTGCTGCCTCCGTCCATGAGCACTTTGTTCACCATATAACCATTCACCTGAGGGGCCACAACCAAAGCCAGCCGGCCCGGGTCATCTACCCGCGGCGGGTGATCCTCCTGGCTCCACATTATGTCATACTCAGACCACTGTAAGTACCGTGGGAGAGCCGGTGCAACCGCATTAACCGCTTGCCTCCGCAACTTCTGGTCTCGTTTACTGTGACCGGTCGTGAATACGTGATACTGTCCGGAACTAAGCTGCTTTGGGTTACTCTGATACCCGGATTGATTGCGCTACTGCTGTTGATTATTGTTGTTGTTATTGTTGCCAGGATGCTGTTGGTGTCCCCCTTGGCTATTCTGACCCGGGTGTCCGGCTCTTGAACCACCGACGCCGAATCCAGCCCCTGATCCGCCGTGCCCTGAGCCGCCGCCTTGGTTATTATGTTGCTGTGAATGCTGGTTTTTGAATCTCTGCATGATAAAGCAATCACCCGACGCATGCAACTCCGGCTTATCAGGCATGCTGTGCTCCGGACAAGGCTTCTTAAGCGCTTCCTCTAAATTGAAAGGAGCCCTGTTCCTGTTATGAAACGGCCTGAACTTTCCGTTCCCGTTGGGATGGTTCTGCCCTGTGTTGGTGTTTGCCACTAGCTCTGACCCGCCATCAGAGTTTTTCCGCTTATTCTGGTTCCCATTGTTCACAAAGCCCTTGCCTTGACCGTTCTTCTTCTCTTGATTGACTTTCTCCTCATCTGAGCCCGGATCCTTGGTGTTATTTGAATCGACATACTTTGTCAGGGCCGTCATGAGCTCTCCCATATCCTGACATGTGTGCTGGAGCCGGTCGAGCTTCTGTTTTAATGGAACAAAATGACAGTTCTGTTCTAGGATAAGCACTGATTGAGCCGCCGTGATCTGCTCCGAGGAATAAATAATGGTCGACACCCGCCGGACCCAATGATGAGCCGACTCGTTCTCCTGTTGAACACAATGATCCAAGTCTACGATGGTCATAGGCTGCTTGCAGGTCCCCTGAAAATTCTTGATAAACTTCGCTCTTAGCTCTGCCCATGAGCTTATCGTGTTAGGCGGCAGGCCTTTTAACCACGTGCGAGCCAGACCCTCAAGCATCATGATGAAATATTTTGCACACACCACTTCACTAACGTGCAGCATCTTCATGGCTAGCTCATAACTCTCAACCCAAGCCTCAGGGGGCAGATCAGCCGTGTAATTTGGAACTTTCTGAGGTCCCTTGAAATCCTTCGGTAGACGTTCACTTCTCAGAGCCGGAGTTAAGCACGGCACCCCTACGTCTCTGGTACTAACTGCTGTTCCGGCTCCCATCGAGACGGAAAGCGCCGGCTCTGGACGGGTCGCCGCTACCTCCGCCTCTCGCCTGTCCCTTGCTTGTTCCACGAGGGCTTGTGCATCTAGAGCCGCTTGCTCATCCTCTGGCGGTCCCTGACGTGGATCACTGCTGGAAACTGCCGGCGACTCATAGCACCAACTGAAACTTAGACTAGGCAGAGGGGTAGAATGAACCCGGCTCCGGCTGTGAGCATATCTCTCTTGCTGGGCCATAGCCGTCTGTAAGTATCCAATGGCGTTTCACACGTCCTCTGCAAAGGGTGCTTCATCTGGGATGGGGATCGTCCCGAGTCGGGTGGTCGCCGCCACCATATTCTCGGCCGGGTTGGAGTAATGACCGCCGGTGTTGGAAAAGCTCCCGGTGAAGTTTGGTTATGCTGGGGTGTATGAGCCACTGGCCATTCCATCGGGCGGCTCTCTGGCGCGCCCACGGCCCGCCCCGCACTGGGGGTATTAAACAGGTTCCTTGCTTCGTAATGTTCTGGCAGACGGGACTGATGCTTCCTCCGGTGCACCGCGGCTACTGACCTTTGCTCTAGCTCTAGACGGAAAGCATCTTCCTTGATATGCTCCGGTTCTTCCTCCATCTAGATCTTCAGCTCAGCCATCCTTTGTCGTTCCTCTGCCATCCGGCCCGTGATCCATGCAACCTCTAAATTCCGGGCTACTTGATTATCCGGCGTCAATTCCATGGCCATGAGAGCCGTAAGCTCGTCCATCAGTTCCACTAGAACCTGAGCCGGCGACGGCGGGCTATCACCCGCGGCGGCGGCTCCCGCAGCTGTGTTACCGGCGGCTGGAGCCGATCCCGCCATAAACACCGCTGCATGAACTGGAGGTCTTGGAGCATCCGACTTAAAGCCCTCCGCCTCAGAATAGGCGTCATCATAGCCCCCAAGGCCACCATTGCTGAGCCGATACACTGACTCTGTCTTCCCACTTGAGGACTCATCTTTCGAGCAAATGAGAGTTCCTTGTGACCCGGACGCTTCCAGATCCATACCCTGAGTGAAGCCCACAAAAACATGTTTTTGACCTGGATGGGCGCTTGCAGGCCGCATGCTGCTTGCAGATTGGAGACGCCGAGCCGGCTCGACGTTGTTGGTGCAGATGTCCGGCCCGGGTGTAGATCCATCAACCTTTCCAATAAAACCTGGATCCCACCAAACGGAATCCGGAATCCATACTCCACGGATTCAGCATCAAGCCCCCAGCCCGCGTCGTCGATCTAGAGCCGGCCGCGACGACTCTTGCTCAGCCTTCCGACCATGTATCCCTCGGGCCCTGGGAAAGATCCCTTTGAGAACTCAACACCACCAAGCGCTATCCCCACGGTGGGCGCCAACTATTGTGGATTTATCATGGCAGATGTCCGGGTGAACGGACTTGGACTCGAGGCCATCGCTAACGGGGTGGACTCAAAGGGGTTGATCGGGACGAAAGACACGGGTTTACCTAGGTTCGGCCCCTCAAGTCGAGGTAATAGCCTACGTCCTGCTTGTGTTTGTATTGCTTTTTGTATCGATTACAAGGTGCTAAAAGCTTGACCTAGCTCTCGATAACCTCTCCTCTAAGTCGCCTCGGGTCTGCCTTTATATAGGAGGTCAGGACCACCGGGTCTTTACAATTACTTAACCGAGTCTCCTTGTATGTCCGAATCTCTCTCTATCTTCCTGTCCAAGTTGTCCTTGAGGCGGCTTATGCGCCCGGGTCTTCTCCGTCCAGGCCACCGTGCGGCCCACACTTTGAGCTGTCCATCTTCCTGGGCCCCCAGTCTTACAGCTCACCCTTGGGCCGGTTCAGGAGCCACCAACATGACCCGGAACCTTTAAGGGCGGGTCATATTGCGGGGTTATATCCCAACACTTGTGGACTTGTGAATCTGTCCCTCTAGGGGTTCTCTACCCCTCCTTATATAGGTGGAGAGGGTAGGTTTACAAAATAGAGTCCTACTAGGAGTAGGATTAGGACTAGTCTCTTGAGAATCCTAGTTCGGGTCTTGTTTCCTTTGGCAGGGAGTCTTTCTCTCTTCGGGCCTTCTCTTGTGAGCCGCCTAGCGCCGGCTCACCCGCCGGGTCTTGGGTTTGGTCGTCCTGTGACCCGCCTGCCGGGTCATTAACAAAGTGTCATGTCTCTATCGGGTCTCCGTTGAGTCGCCAGGTCGGGTCATACCGCGGGGTATACCCCGTCATTAGCCCCCAAGTTAGCTTGAATTTATTCATGGTAAGCTCCTAAAATAAGAGTAATAAATATGTTAAGCGGCCGGCCTTCCCCTTTGGCTGGTTGATGAAATGGCTCCTCAGAAATCCGGGTCTTTTCTGCATATGAATGAGTCGTCTTGATAATCATCTTGCTTGTCAATGTCCTTTGAAAAATATTGAGAATAGAACACCCATATGCCATTGAGTCGGCTTCCAATACTCTTGGCGGGTCATCTCCGTCGGGTCATAATCATTGATGATGCCGGGTCATTATCGTTGGTGACTCCGGGTTAAATAACTAGAATCCAGCTGACTTGATAAAATTATTGGGATGAAAATCCATCTGATATAAAACCGGACTTCCATTGTTGTGAAGCAGGGCGGCTTATATAGACTCTGGCGGGTTATGATCTTTTGATAACGCCGGGTCATAAATGTTGAAGACACCGGGTCTAACAGCTGAACTCCATAATTAACTTCTTGAAAATCGTCCTAAAAGTTTTTGATATGTCCATATTACCTTTAGCCCCCAAACGCCGAGATTATCCATGATAACTTGGTGCTTTGCAATGATATATTGGACTGTGTAGCCCCCAAGTGCCGGGTTGTCCTGCCTGCAACAATCTGGGACTTATAACTATCTTATACCTTATAAAGCTTTCGGCGGGTGTAACCCCCAAGGGCCGGCTCATCAGAACGTGATGCGCCGGGTCTTCAATTTGAATCTCTTAATCTGTTGGAACAACAGAATACTGTAGTTCCCAAGTGCCGGGTCGCACGCCTGCGGTGACTTGGGACTTTTAGAAATTTTAATCTGAGCGGTGTAGCCCCCTAGTGTCGGGTCAATAAGAATTATTGGGCTGGGACTTTAGAAAAATATAGAAGGGCCGGCTCATATCCTTGAGATAATATGGTGTTGCTGACAATGTAATGGTTTGAAAACCGGCTTGCATTAGCCCCCAAGTGCCGTGGTGCGTGCTTGCAGCGACATGGGACTTGCATAATTAATATGAACTTGGACTTGACTAATGTAGCCCCCAAGTGCAGGGTTGTCTGCCTGCGGCGACTCGGGACTATGTGAGAATAATATGACTTACCACAATTTGTTTGAATGAATCCCTGACCGTGGTTGTAATATAAGCCGGAATGAATATCCTGAAATAATTCCTTTGTCTTTGACATGAAATCCCTTCATGGTTGGGGTGCAACCCGGAAAATATAAGTTTGAGAAATCCATGAGTGTTGTAGATTACTACAGAGCACAATTGAAGAAATCCGAGAACCGGCCAATTAGATGACACGGCATTATATCTGACAGGGCGGCTCTTGAAAAATAATAAATTCTCCGAGCTGGCTTGAAAACCCCAGTCATTTATTACTGGTTATGATAAACCATGAAGATCCAGCCATATTGGCTATTAAAAGATCCATTTGCTCTTGCAGAACACTTAATCGTCGGCTCATCTTAAGAGATAATAACTGCAAAAAATAAACAAGACAGAATATATTCTGCATTGTTGTGAGGACGGCTTAAAGATGCTCAACCCGGAGATGTTATATCTTTCATAACATTGCTCCTTTTCTCATAATATTGCTCTGACCCGGCTTGATAAGCCGGCATGTTATCGGGAGGTGGGAAGCCTTCTTGAATAATCCATGGCTGATATGTCAACCGGAGTGGCATGAAGCCGGCTGTTAAGGTGAGATAGCTACACCCGGAGGTAAGAAGCCCCCTTCATCAACCAATATTGTAGGCGTGAACGCCGGTTGTTTTAGGGTAATGTAAGCTATACCCAAAGGTAAGAAGCCTCCATCAACAACCATGGTTACTAAATAACCGGAAGTGGCATAAAGCCGGCTGTTTTAGGGTAATGTAAGCTATACCCGAAGGTAAGAAGCCTCCTTTGACAGCAGTAGTTGATAAGCAACTGGAATTTGGCGTAAACGCCGGTTGTTAGGGTGAGATAAGCGAACCCGACGGTAAGAAGCCCCCTTCGACAACCACGGTCAATAAGTAACCGGAAGTGGCATAAAGCCGTCCGTTAGGGTGAGATAAGCAATACCCGTCGGTAAGAAGCCCCCTTCGACGGTCGCAGTTGATAAGCAACTGGAATTTGGCGTAACGCCGGTTGTCTTAGGGTAATGTAAGCTATACCCGAAGGTAAGAAGCCTCCATCGACAAACATGTTTAATATACTAACCAAATTTGGCATAAAGCCAACTGTTTTAAGGGTAATGTAAGCTATACCCGAAGGTAAGAAGCCACCTTTCAACAACCGCAGCTGATATGTCAACTCGAATATGGCGCGAACGCCGGTTGTTAGGGTGAGATAAGCGAACCCGTTGGTAAGAAGCCCCCTTCGACAACCGCGGCTAACATGTTAACCGGAAATGGCATAAAGCCAGCTGTTAGGGTGAGATAAGCGATACCCAAAGGTAAGAAGCCCCCTTCGACAGCCAATATTTTGTGCACCATCTTGTAAGTTGCCATCTTGTAAGCCACCATCTTGTATGAAGAAATAATAGAAGCTCCAAGCGATTTTATGATGATCCAATAAATCTGTGCACCCATGTTTGAATGGTGCATCACGGCGGTTCATCCTCTTGCGCAACTTTTAATATTCCGCCAATAATGTAATAGCCCCCAGGATTGGGTTCTTGCGAAGACCCGGGGTTCTTGTTGAAAACGACCAAATGTGTCTCGCCATGTCTATAGCCCCAGAGTCTTAAGTTGACTCGAAGAGGCGGCATGAGAATCTCCACTGAAAGTTTGAGGTTGGCCGTGGCGGGTTATAGATGATCCCGTATGAATTGCTTCAATGATCCGGTCAATGTTCTGGCTGTTTGTTGAAGTGAATCAAACTGTAGTGGCGGCGACATGTGTGCCTGTCCGTTGGGCGGCTCGTATTGATGAGCACTGCACCGATATGTTGATGTAGATCACAGTGTGGGTGGCATCTTGCACGCGTCCGTTAGGCGGCTCGTACAGGCAAGCACTGCACCGATATGTTGATGTAGACGTAGAAAACCACCCGCGACATTGTAAGCCGGTGCTATTTGTGGAAAACGCCACGGCATTGCAGGCCGACGTGGATGGCGAGAGACGGCCACGACGTTGTAACCTGGCACAGATGGCGAGAGAGGCCACGACGTTGTAAGCCGGCGCTATGGCGAGAGACTGCCACGACATTGTAAGCCGGCATGAAGAACGTGAAACGGCTGCAACACTGTTGATGTAAACTCGACTGCCCAGTTGGCGGCTTGAGGATATTCATTGGGCGCCTTGTAGAGGCGGGTGAGTGTGCCACGGGCATGTCAATATAGATGTAAGGAGTCGCCCACGGCGTGTTGACGTAACCGGGTCCACAGAGGTGGCAGCTCCATACTCGCAACATGAAATTGCCTTTGTGTTTGGTAATTGTCGGGCGGGTCAGCCATGGCGTGTCAATATAATCCAGCTCACAGGGGCGGCGGCATGCGCGGATATCCGTCAACTGGCGTGACATGAGCGAACGCCGATGCAGAATATTGTTAATGCATACTCCGGACCCGCGGTATAAGCCACTTTTGTAGGGAATAATTGTCGTGCATACCAAAATGCACATATGAAAGTAGTTGTTCTTGGATAGAAACATTACGTGCTAATAAAATAGACTTAGATGGATATCACCTGATTTGCACGGACGAATGATTATCCGTACATAACTTCCCTAGCTAATCTTTAAATGCTGTTTACTGAATCCCGTTTGATCCTTATATGCATCAAAAGATTTCTGCGTTTGACCCCTCGAGCACCCTGCGAGGCATTGCCACAACATCCTTTTTCTTCCATCCGCCCGTATCTTATCCTTTTCCTGTTGCTGAGAGGAGAACGCATGGGAACAGCCGGCTCGCAAGCTCGCGGGTGCGGCCAATGGAGGATAGAAATTGCGCTGCGGGCGAGAAGTGTACGACATAGGCAGGTCACGATGGATGTCACAGCCCTGGAAGTTGATTGCATTAGTTGCATCATGTGCATCATGTCATCATGCTAGAATTTGAATGAAACTTGAAATGGGGATTGACAAACCCTAGCACCTCCTCAAATAAATAAAATGTAACATCCCAAACTTTGGAATGTTATAATAATTATTAGAATGATTGTTTGTTTGCTTGAGTGATTGAAAGTGAGTGAAATTTGAAACTTTTTGAAACTTTTGAAAGTTTATTGAGAGGGAATGAAATGACTTTCCCAAAACTTTCAATCTGCATTTTGATCACCAGGAATTCAAATTCATTTCATCACAAAACCCTAGAGTGAAGATGACATGACTTCTTCCATTTAAAGAAATGAAAAGGGATTTGAAAATGATTTGAATTTCCATTTTGAAAATATTTCAAATTCACAAAACTTTATGCAACTCAATGATTTTCATGAGAGAAGATAATATGACTTCTTCAAATTATATGAAATATGAGTTGGAAGTTAAAAGAAGGAATTGAAAGAGCTTTTAAAACCTCTGGATTATTTTGAAAATCCAATTCATATTGGTCCCTATCCAAAATTTTCAAAGTATTCGAACCCCTGACAAAAATTTGAGGGGAGTAACAAGACACTCCAAGATAGGGGGTAATTTGTGAAGTTTTTGAATCATCAAACCCAAAAAGTTATTTGAAAAATATTTGCAAAAGTAAATAAAGCCAATTAAGGCATTTTCTAAAAAATGATTTTTTAAATTATCCAAATGCCAGAATAAAAATGTCCATTAAATGGCATTTATTATTCTGTTAATTTTGATGTAAAATTTGACTATATTTGGAATTTATTCGAATGCATTAAATAAGTTTTATGGCTCTGGAAAAATCATAAATAGAAAAACGGTAACGGTTTTATAATAAAACGGCCGGCCCACAGGCAGTTACTCGCGAAGTTATTACGAGCCGGTCAACCAACGTAGCGCCTCACCTCTCCCTCTCGCTGACGTGTGGGACCCGCCGCCCGACCGAGCCATCCGCGCGGTCGCCTTCCTCCTCCCACGCGCCCGACGCCGTCGCCGGTTTCCCTCGCCGCGGACCCCCTCCCTCCTTACTCCCCCGACCCCTCTGAGCCCCCTATAAGAAGCCTCCAGACCCCTCTCTCCATTTCCCTTGTTTCCCCCTCCTCCCGCGCCCTCCCACTACCGGAATCCCTCGCCGGACTTCACCACGGCCGCCGCGCCATTATCGCGTCCCCGCATCACCCTGACCTCCCCGCACTCTCCCGAGCCCTCCGACGATTTCCCCACGACCGTGCGCACCTCCCCGACCCCTCATAGTCTCTGGAGACTCTCTGGAGCTGCTAAGACATCACCCTTGCCGGAGTGTTCCCCGACCCCGAAGCTCCCTCCGCTCCTGCTCGTCGTCACCGTCGTCCCCGAGCTCGCCCTCGACCACCACCGGATGCGCCATTCATCGCTGAGTCGAACGGAGCCCTCGCCGTCGCCGGAGGACCACCGGAGGCGCATCCCCGATGACCTCGACGCCTCTACCGTCGCCAGAACTCTCGCCGGAACCGGCAACCACCACGGTGAGCACCCTCCCCGTCCGATCCCTAATCAACGGCGTAGATTAGATCCCCGTACTCCTTCGGTTCTTTTAGAAAGAACCGGCCGGTTTTTTCTTTTGAAATAAATTGACCAAATCGTTTTCTGTTACATTCCGGCCATCCGCTCGCACGCGCACCCCATAGCCAATAGCAGAACGACACGTGTACCCCCCTGTCCGCTAGAAACCCATTTTCTTTTCTGTTTTAAATTCTGTTTCCAGAATAGTTTCTGATTTTATTTTCTTTATAACTTTTAAACTAATTAATGTTTTTAATTGATTTGTTTTTAATTAGATCAAAAATTTCATCTAGTTTCTGTGAATACCAAATTTGACCATGTTTGAACATTTAAATTTGAATTTGGATAGATTTGATTTAAATTTTGCTTTCTGAATATCTTGAGTTCTAAAATGAATTTTTGAATGATTCTTTTTCCTACTTGTCACTAGTGACCATAGCTATCATTTGCTAGAGTTTGAGAATTTTTAGAATCAATTTGATTAGTGTTCTAGCTAAAAACAGAATGTGTTTAGTTGTTAATATAGTTTAATTAGTTTTATTTTGCTAGTTTAAATCTGAGTTAATTATATATTTGATTTAGTAGACTCTATTAGTTAAACTTTAGGTGAATTACTTGTTGTTAAAATAAAAATAATTTGCTTAGTTTACTACCATGTTGTTATAGGAACACTATACATTTTCAAATAGGTTTAAATTGTGATAAACAAACTAGTTAGTAATAGTTTATTCCAACAAAGTCTTAAGTAATTAGGTTCTGTTTTCTAATAAATTTGTAGTAATTCCTTTCTATTAATAAATGCTTAGTTAATAAAAATAATTTAATTATGATAGGAAACTATATTATTTTTCATTAGGTAATGTGTTTAGTTTTATTAAGAAACTCATTTCACAAAAAGTTTTAGATGATTTAATTCTGTTTTATAATAAAGATTTTTATTAATTACCTTATGTTAACTTAGTTGTTTCATAATTTGTTTTCTCTTAGTTTATGGTTGTGTTTGTAGTTAAGTTCATTAGGCAAACACTTATGTTGTTTACAATGTTGTTTTCATAGTTTTACTCGTTCTTTAAAAGTAAATCTTTTTGCTAGTAAAAATATTTACTAAAATCTTTTTGTTGTGTTTTACTTTGTTATTGTTTTGTTACCATTTGAAAATAATTGTTTATAGGGGAAAACTACCTTAGTTGCTTTTATGAAAATTTCTTGATTTTAACTTTTGTCCTAAGTATTTCCTTCATCATCACCTTAGTTGTGTTGATGTAGTTTTGTTACCTTGAGTTTTTGTCTTAAGTATTTTGTTCATCAACCTTGTTGTTTTGTTTCTTGTGTTACCTTGTGATTGTTAGAATCGATTGCTAGTATGATTGTTTATATGAATGCAATGTTTGTTATATAGATTTTCATCGGGGAGTGACGAATAGTCTATTAAGTTATTTCTGAGAGCGATCTTTCTCTTCATCAACAGTACAGGCAAGTTTACCTTGACCATCTATTTCATACACATGTTTTTTATTTTCATGTAGTGACATCATTCAACAAATCCCTCCCGTAGTGTTATTGAAATTCTTGTAGATGAGTAGAATGCATGAGGTAGGAACCCACCACTGGTTACTAAAGCCCCGGGAACGTTAGTTAATTTTATGCTATGCTAAAGTAGACGGGGTTTGGTATGAGTGTTCGTGAGTGGTGTGAAGAAGGACTCTACGTCAAGATGACAACTTCATGAAGACATCTTCAAGTCCTACATCTTCAAGACCTCAAGACTTCGAGACTCGAGAAGACAAGTTTTCAATACACACTACTGGGTGAAGGATGGAATTGATGGGCATCCCTGGAGAAACCAGTGGATGGCCGGGATGCATGGAGAAGCGCCATGACATCTTGCGGAAAGCTTCACCCAGACACAAAGAGAAGGATGAATACTTCATGCCCGGAAGCTTACCTGTGTAGCAACAAGTCATTATGGGCTCTGGCTTGGTTGATCTTTGTTGTGACTCTGCTGGGCAGTGTTACGAGATGTAGTCGACGTTAGGATTGGATGGGCACTGTCGGACAGTCAGGGAAGCACTCTGAAAGACCATGTTTCTTTCATCCTGTTCTCAAACACCAGGCAGTGCGAGGACTTACTAGGAGGGAAAGAATCTTGTGGGTAAAGTACACAACACTCTGCAGAGTTAAACCTAATCGATTAGCCGTGTCCACGGTTACGGACAATTTGAGCTTCTAGACTTGGATCTATCTCTGAACTCTCAATACTGGACTGATAACTAATTGTGGGCAACTTATGATACTTATGGGCATTGAGACATTGGTTGGCGGAACCATGTCATGATAGGTAACTCCATAGTGAAATTCCTCATATTCCCTTGTTGTAGGAAAAAAATCAGCTTTTACGCAAAAACTCAGACACAGAGCCACAAAGCCTTTGCATATAGAATAGTCTTTATTCTTCTGTTCTACTATGGTGATCTTGCCAGTACATTCAATGTACTGACCTACACGGCTGCAACGTCTTATGTTGCAGATAATCTTCTACGACGGGTAAGATTATGATTCAGGGTTACGGTCCGCACTCAACTTGCCGTTGATGTTATTGGGACTCCACTCCCGTTGACCGTATCCGCTGCTATTTTAAGGTATATATCAATTTTACGTTAATTACATGTGATTGCACTTTGGTATATACATTGATGTATTGTGTGTGCCAGCATACTGATCCAGGGATGGCACAGAACACACAGAGGCTTGACTCGTTTTGAGTCGGGTCGCTACATAAAATCCCAACAATTGAATTTTCAATGATTTTAAAATACCATTCAAAAATGTTCACTATTCTAGACAAAGGTTGGCAACAACATATTAGGGGATATCCTAATTTTCAAAACAAATGTAACATTTTAAAATACCCATTAATGCTACTGAAATCAATTAATAAAGCATTATAAATGTGATAGTTGTCTAAAAATGTCCAAATCTTTTGTGGAAATTTGATTATAATAAGACTATGTTTAATAAAATATTGGGTATTTTTGTACTGGGTATTTTGTCCTCACAAATAAAAGAAGAATGTCAGAATAAAGAAAATAGGAAATAAAATAGAGAAGGAGGGGGTTACCTGGCGCTTACCTGGCCCAGAGCCGGCCCAGCCCAGCTCCCTCTCCCCTGTCGTCTTCCTCCTAGCGCCAGTAGGCAGAGGAGAGGCGTGGCGCACCCTTGTGAGCCCCCGGACACCTCCTGCTTTCCTAGGGGCCTCGAGGCTTCCAGCCGCTCTAGCTCGATGGCCAGAGCAAGATGGCCCCATTTCCCCTCTCTCCCTTGCTCTGTTCCCTCCTCCCCTGCTTCCTCTCCCGCGTCGTACCCGAAGGCCTCCGTCGCCATTGCTCATCCCACCACGGCCACTGGCCTCCCCTTGCCTCTCCAGCCAGTCCTGCTGCTCCGCCCCATCCTGCCGCTCCTCCCCGCCGAAGGAATCGAGGCTAGCGACCCCGTGGCATCGTCCCCGTCGCTGTTTTTGTCTCCGGGCGCCGAAGATCGCCGGCGACCCTGCGCTCGCATCGCCGCCTCTCCGAGCCGCCTTCGACGCCAGCGAGCTTCCCTGTGAGCTCCCCGTCCTTCTTCCCCTCTCCCCGTGGTCCTCCTCGCCCCCTAGCCGCTACCCTCGCCGTTGCCGAAGCTCCGGCCGTCGCGCAAGCTGTCGCCACCGTCGTTCCAGGCCTCCCTAGCTGCTGCCACTTGCCGCGTTGGATGCGCGCGAGTCCTAGCTAACCGTAGGTGGTCTCCGCCGCTCAAATGGTTGCCGAGGGCCATTTCCGACGATCCCCGCCGTCTCGGCTCGCCGCCGGCGGCCTCCCTCCGGCGAGTGCCAGCGTGGCTGGGTTAATTAGCCACTAATCCCCCCTAGCCACTGACCAGAGGGCCCCACAGGGGGTCAAAGTCCCATCAGCCTCTGCTTTGACCGGGAATTAGACCCGGGTCAATGACAGGTGGGGCCCAGCACTGTTTAAATCTGGATTAGATTAAAAATAAGTAATTTTCTTAATTAACTTAATTAGACACTGATTGGTGGGCCCTGATGTGTTAATTAATATGAAGTAATAAAATTAAAACCTATTAGTGACTGTGTCACTAACCAGTGGGTCCCACTGGTCAGGTTTGACCTGGACCTGGTCTAGTTGACCTGCTGACATAGGCATGACTTCAGAATGACATAATAAATATTTTCTGTATTAAAAATAATTCCAGAAAATGCTCTAGACTTCTAAAAATCATAGAAAATAATCTATAGCTCAGATGAAAATATTTTATATATGAAAAATGATCAGAAAAATTCAATGAATCTATTTATGCTGTGATCATGCATGTTTGAACAAATTAACCTCATCAAATGGGACATTTTATGATTAGGCCAATATATGAAATATTATTTGGAGTTGGAAATTCAAACTTGTTTGAATTCCACTTCAACCAATTTGGCTAACCACTCCTCTAGGTTAATTAAGTACCTCAATATGCCATGTCATACATCATGATTGTTGCATTGCATTGAATGTGTTCTTTCTTCCTGTTTGCCGGTGGTTATTCCCTCTCGGTAGACGATGGTTCCAACGATGTGAATGTTGACACTAATGTAGAGAAGTATATCTTCAGGATTGTTAGGCAAGCAAAACCACCTTGAGCATACTGATATCAACCCACTCTCTCGCTCCTGCTCTCTTTTATTGCATTAGGACAACAGCGATTCAACTGTTACATGTCAACGGTAGTTGAACTCATTCCTTTGCATGACCTGTCTTTGCCATAGTAAATAGTTGAAACCACTTAGCATGAGTAGCAACTGTTTGAGCCTTGTTGTGCTTACTCATACATGCATGCTTAATTACTGCACCTGCTATGCTTAGAGTCGTGTCGTGTCGGGTCTGATACATCTAGGTGATGGATCGGAATGGCAGTGTTCATGTCCTACGGAGTGAGAACTAAGTGTGTGAACACGATTTGGTAAAGGTAACGATGAGAGGTCATGTAGGAGTACATGGCGGGTTGTCTCATCGGGATCGTCCTTAAGAACTGAGTTCTGTGTATGTTATCCAAGAAAAGATACTACCATACATTGGGTTCCGGTAACTCGACCCCTCTCGACTTATTAATCACCTAGACCTCTGTACAGGAGTTGCAACTAGTTTCTGGCATTTGTAGGGAAAGTGTTGGCGGCCGTGTATAGTGCGGCCCGATGGGGTGGACTATGATGCGGTACAGACACAATGGCACGGTGTACGAAGTGGCACCCGAATGGTGGGCTTGGGAACCCTGCGCACATCGTTTGAGGCCATAGCGGAAACTTCGGCCGGACTTCCATGCGGATTCAACCTCGGATAGGCGATAAACCTATACTAGGGTCTTGTGTGGTTGATGGTCGTGGCCGACGCCCATGCTAGTGCTTCCGCTTGAAGGTTGCCGAGATGCATGACGTGCATATGGTGCTAAGTGGCGGGAGCGTGTGTGAAGAAGTATACCCCTGCAGGGTGAAATAATCTGTTCGAATAGCCTCGTCCTCGGATATGGACTACTTGGAGAACTTATGTGGTTCATAGACAACTGGAAGTGGATACTCTAAAATACGCAAGATAAGCGTGAGTGCTATGGATGGCCTTCTCGTAGGGAGATAGAAGTGGATCCATAGTGGTGTATTGATTGGTGAATATGTGGACTCGTGTGCGCTATCCCACCTCAAAGAAAGCACTTGTAGTCCTAGTATATGTTAGCCAAGAGTCAAAGCTAGCTTGCTGCAATGAACTCCGCAACCCTCTTCATTGATACTTGTGCGTATGTAGTTAGTTCTGATGTAAGTTTTGCTGAGTACTCTTGTACTCACGTTTGCTTAATTTATGTTTTGCAGAGGAGACGTCAGTCTCATTAGTGATTGTTTCAACGTGAAGCTCGATGTTGACCGGGTTAGCTTGGGATTCCCAGACAGAGGTCTGGTTCCTTTGGTAGGGTCATTATAGCTTTTCAGGCTCCTCTAGCCACATTTGTAGATGTTTGTACCCAGACATGTTTAAGTTCCGCTTGCTTGATTGAATGCTTTGTATGTTGGGTCTTGTGACCCCTGTTTGTAACATCTATTGTATTGGCTCTTCCGAGCCTTCTAAATAAATGTGGTAATGTTGTATGGTTATGTTGTCATGCCATAGTTGTATCTATGCATATCGGGCATGTCGTGCATACGTGTGACGTGCAATGGTATGTATGGGATCTGACACCTAGTTGTGTGCCTTTAGTAGTACTCTTTACGGGGAACTGCCTCTTTGTGCTTCCACCGAGTCTTGGTAGCTTGCTACTGCTCCGGACACATTGATTGACCGGCATGTATCCTTCTTTGCTGCTGTGTCTGTCCCTTTGGGGAAATGTCTCGCAGTGTAATTGTAACATCCCAAACTTTGTAATGTTATAATAATTACTAGAATGATTGATTGTTTGCTTGAGTGATTGAAAGTGAATGAAATTTGAAACTTTTTGAAACTTTTGAAAGTTTGATGAGAGGGAATGAAATGACTTTCCCAAAACTTTCACTCTACATTTTGATCACCAGGAATGCGAATTCATTTCACCACAAAAACCCAGAGTGAAGATGAAATGACTTCTTCCATTTACAGAAATGAAAAGGGATTTGAAAATGGCTTGAATTCCATTTTGAAAATATTTCAAATTCAGAAACTTTATGCAACTCAATGACTTTCATGAGAGAAGATAATATGAATTCTTCAAATGTTTGAAATATGAGTTGGAAGTTTAAACCAAAGATTGAAAAATGGAATTTGAAAACTATTTGAGAATTTCTCATATGGAGTTTTCAGTTTCATTTGAATTCCCTATTTGAATTTGCAAGTATCCAAACCCCTTGCAAAGAATTTTGAGAGGAGAAAAATGACACTCCAAAACAAGGGGGTATTTTGTGAAGTTTTTGAATCATAAAACCCATGGGGTTATTTGAAAATATTTGCAAATAGGATTTAAAAGCAAATAGGCCATTTCTGAAAATGATATTTTTTCAAAATATTCAAATAACAGAATAAAAATGTTCATTAAATGGCATATTTTATTGTGTTAAATTTGATATATAATACTCCTATATTTGGAATTATATCAAAGGCATCATTTGGGTTTTACTGCGCTGATATTTAATAAATGGAAAGCTTTTAAAGCTATTAAGGCCCGACGGCCCATCTGCTAATAACTCCCCTCCCGACCTACCTAATTTGCGGCCAATCGACGCGCCCCTACCTCCCTATCTCTCTCTGGCAAGTGGGGCCCACCGTCCGATCCGAAATCGCCGCGGCCACCACCTTCCTCCCGCATGCGCTGCCGCCGCCGGAATCACCTCGCCGCGGATCTCCTCCTCCTCCTTCCTTTCCCTCGCTCCCTTAGGCCTATATAAGCAGCGGCCCTCCCCCTCACATCCATTACCCCTCCCGAATCCCCTCTCTCCCTTGCCGAGACGCTGCACAAATCCCTCACCGGAGTTGCTTCGACCACCGGAGCTTCCTCCGCTCCTGCATGTCGCCTCGGTTGCCCCCTCTCCTCTCCGACACCACCAAAGTGCGCCGGAGACCCGCCGCCATTGTTCGAACCCCTCGGACACCATCCCCACCCACCGGAGCGCCGCCCCGATGACCACGTCGCCTCGGCCTCGCCTGAGAAGCCCTTGCCGGCGACCCACCCGTCGGTGAGCCCCCCATCCATCCGATCCGAATCCTACGGCTAGGATTAGAACGGGTGAAGTTCCGAATCGTTTTTTCTTAGCATTCGGTCGCCCGCTCGAAACGCCCGCTCGCACACACTAGCCCAGCCAACCAGAGCGCGCCACGTCACCCCCCTACCCGTTAGTATTAGTTTTTCTTTTTCTGTTTTGTTTTAAAAAATAGATTTAGTTCTATTTTTGTTTTTAGCATATCTTTTATGTTTTTAAGTGTTTTAAATTGATTCTTCTTGCATTAGGTCACAAATTTTATCTAGTTTCTATAGATTCCAAGTTTGACCATGTTTGAATATTTAAATTTGAATTTAAACAGATTTGATTTAAATTTTGTTTTCTGATTATCTTGAGTTCTAAAATATATTTTTGATTGATTCTTTTTGCTACTTGTCACTAGTGATCTTAGTTATCATTAGGTAAAGTTTGAGAATTAATTTATTAAATTTGATTAGTGTTCTTAATCAAAACAGAATCTGTTTTAGTTTCCTATTAATTTAATTAGTTTGATTTCTTTGTTTTATTTTGAAAATCTGAATTTGATTTAACTTATTTGTAGGTTTCATTAGTATCTGTTGTTCCCAACTTTAGGAATTTACTTACTATTAACAAAAATAATTCGTGTAGTTTATTAAATTATTATTGTAGGAACCTACACTCCTTTTTCAAATAGGTATAGTTTATTAAAAACAAATTAGTTAGTAATAATTCTTTTACCTAAAGTTTTAAGTAATTAGATTCTGTTTACAAATAAAGTTTTAGTAAATCTTTTCTGTTAAGAAATGTTTTGTTAATAAAAATAATTTAGTTTTGCTCTATTATGATAGGAAAACTATATTATTTTTCATTGGGTAATGTGTTATAAAACAATTTAGTTTTAATAGAAATTCCTTTCCCAAAAGTTTTAGATGATCTAATTCTGTTTTGTAATAAAGATTTTTATTAATTACTTTCTGTTAACTTAGTTGTTTCATAATTTGTTTTCTCTTAGTTTATGGTTGTGCTTGTAGTTAAGTTCATTAGGCAAACACTTATGTTGTTTAGGATGTTGTTTTCATAGTTTTATTTGTTCTTCAAAAAAATACTTCTTTTGCTAAGTAAAATATTTACTAAAATATTTTTGTTGTATTTTACTTTGTTATTGTTTTGTTACTATTGAAAATAATTGTTTGTAAGGGAAAACTACCTTAGTGGCTTTTATGAAAACTTTGTTGACTTTGAGTTTTGTCTTAAGTATTTCCTTCATCAACCTTGTTGCTTTTGTGTCTTGTGTTACCTTGTGATTGTTAGAATTGATTGCCAGTATGATTGCTTATATGTATGCAATGTTTGATTATATAGATTTCATCGGAGAGTGATGTATAGTCTATCAAGTTATTTCTGAGAGCAATCTTTATCTTCATCAACAGTACAGGCAAGTTCACTTTGACCATCTATTTCATACCTATGTTTTTATTGCATGTAGTGACATCATTCAACAAATCCCTCGTGTAGTGTTATTGAAATTCTTGTAGTTGAGTAGAATGCATGAGGTAGGAACCCACCACTTGTTACTAAAGCCCCGGGAACGCTAGTTAGTGCAATGCTATGCTAAAGTAGACGGGGTTTGGTATGAGTGTTCGTGAGTGGTGTGAAGAAGGACTCCACGATAAGACGACAACTTCATGAAGGCATCTTCAAGTCCTGCATCTTCAAGACCTCAAGACTTCGAGACTCGAGAAGACAGTTTTCAATACACACTACTGGGTGAAGGATGGAATTGATGGGCATCCCTGGAGAAACCAGTGGATGGCCGGGATGCATGGAGAAGCGCCATGACATCTTGTGGAAAGCTTCACCCAGACTCAAAGAGAAGGATGAATACTTCATGCCCGGAAGCTTACCTGTGTAGCCACAAGTCATTATGGGCTCTGGCTTGGTTGACCCTTGTGTGACTCTGTCTAGGCAGTGCTACAAGATGTAGTCGACGTTAGGATTGGATGGGCACTGTCGGACAGTCAGGGAAGCACTCTGAAATACCATGTTTCTTTCATCCTGTTCTCAAACACCAGGCAGTGCGAGAAATTACCAGGAGGGAACGAATCTTGTGGGTAAAGTACACAACACTCTGCAGAGTTAAACCTAATCGATTAGCCGTGTCCACGGTTACGGACAATTTGAGCCTCTGGACTTGGATCTATCTCTGAACTCTCAACACTGGACTGATAACTTAATTGTGGGCAACTTAAGATACTTGTGGGCATTGAGACATTATTTGGCGGAACCATGTCATGATAGGTAATTCCATAGTGAAATTCCTGATACTCCTTTTGTTGTAGGAAAATAAAATCAGCTTTTAGCAAAAACTTGGACACAGAGCCACAAAGCCTTTGCATATAGAATAGTCTTTATTCTTCTGGTCTACTATGGTGATCTTGCCAGTACATTCAATGTACTGACCTATGTGGCTGCAATGTATCATGTTGCAGATACTCTTCTACGACGGGTAAGAGTACGATTCAGGGTTACGGTCCGCACTCAACCTGCCGTTGGTGTTATTGGGACTCCACTCCCGTTGATTGTGCCCGCTGCTATTTGAAGGTATATATTATTTTACGTTATTACATGTTATTGCACTTTGATATATACATTAATGTACTGTGTGTGCCAGCATACTGATCCAGGGATGGCACAGAACACACAGAGGCTTGACTCGTTTTGGGTCGGGTCGTTACAGAAATGGTATCAGAGCACATGTTGACTGTAGGACGTGACCCTAGAAACTGGAAAGCCCTTAGGAAATGATTTCTCAAAAACTTTGTTTTCAAAAGACCCTTTACATCTCATCCTTTCTGAGTTTTATCAAATAGTTAGACAATACCCTTCCCTTTTGATCACATGAATGATCAACTGAAGCCACTCCAAGAAGGAAAAGATATCGAAATAGCTGATGGTCACTTCAAAGTAAAGAAGATTTCACCATGCATTAGAAGAGTTGAAGCTACACGAGTTGAAGACTGTGAAGACCCAAAGAAATTGAAGACTATGAAGAATTTCCAAGATATTGTGCCCCTAGAAGACCAAACCCCTGCTATATACTTACGTTAGATACGATGATTTGTGAGCTGTCATTTGTGTGTAAGTTTTATTTTCGACAGCCACAACAAAAATCTATTTTCAAAACCATTGTTTGTATTGTGTGTATGCCCTCCTTTCTCTCTCTCTCTCTCGCATCTCATCCCAAAACCTTGACCCAATAGATGAAGACTGAAGCTAGACTTGTGTATTCTGGATCAATGACTCGGTTAGAGACAGAAGAATGGATTAAGAACATGGAGGATCACCTAAGAAGTAACCTTGTTGCAAGGAACGAGATGGTCCAGTATGCTCTTCGATACTTTGGAGAAGGTGCTACACATTGGTGGAAGATGCATAGGCAGGAATCAATCACTTGGGAAGAATTCAAGATGACTTTGCAAGGATCCCATGTTGTTACCAACACCCAGAAGCCCCATCGGAAAGTTGTGAAGAAGATTTGTGCCTGCAAGATATGTGGAGAGATAGGACACACCCAAGAAGAACACAAGGATGGATGCCCTTACTATGAAGAGAAACACCCTACTGAGGAATGCCCAACTGGGCAAGTGACATGTTTCTTGTGTGAAGGAACTACACATTACCCTGCTCAATGCCAAGTGTACCCCAAGGTACAAGAAGTCATCGGACAGCAGAATAAAGCCATGAAGAAAGCCTTCAGAGAAAAATTTGGAGAACTTGTGAAGAAGGAAGATGATGAAGACCCTAATGGAGAAGGATTAACTAGATTTTACTCAAATGCCTGCTATACATGTGGAGAAGAAGGACATTTCTCATAGGACTATACAAAGGAAAGAAAAGAGTATCTGGGAAACTTCCCGGTAGAAGAAGTGGAGTTTGATCCACGGGAAATTGAAGTGTTGATCAGAACAAAGAACCTCAGGAAGAGACAAGCCCTTGAACAGAAGGACCTGAGTCATATTCGATGTTTCAAGTGTAAGGATATGGGCCACTATGCCTATAAATGCCAAGAGAAGAAGGTCAAACATGGGTAGTTGAGTTTTTGGAAGTAATAAATGTAATAGGTAGCACTCTTATCATTTGAGGTTATGTAATGGATAACCAATTTGTTTTAAGGATGACAATACTCTTTAAAAATGTTGGAAAGTGAAGTTGAAGCTTGGTTTTGGATAACATGGATGCCTACCCAAGACGAAAACATATGTTAACTCTGAGTACCTTATTTTGACACCTGCAGATGACCACCCTTTATGAGTCTTTCCTCAAAGGCCCGGAGACGATCATGACTCTGACTAGTGATCATGATTACCCAAGGATCCTGAAGGATATGATGAAGCACATCCATCTGGATGGAGATGCAGTCTACAAAGGCTACCCATTCATGGAAAATGGAGTGGAACTCTGGTATGTGGAGGTACACCTCCACCGTGTGAAAGGAGTTTGCCCAAAGACTATGGGGCAATACTTTTACATATCTCGTGTATCACGAGCAATTTTCTTTGACGCTGTTCATGAAGCTGCCATGGAAGCCATACGCCAGATTGGAGAAATACTTGAAGCAAGACTCCGTCATACTCAGGAATACCTGCAAGAGGTGCATATGGAGATGATGGAGATGAAGCTCATGTCCACCCTGATCAACGAAAAGATGGATGATTTCAAGGAGCACATCGCAAAGTTCCAGTGGTACTAGAATATCTCCAAGGGGATATGAATGAATAAAGTTGGGAGTCGATGCTAGACCATACCAAACTATGTGGATGGCAGCATTTGTAATAAAGTATTTTCTAGGAGTTTTAAGTAGTGATTGAGGATGTAAGGATTGAATATGAGAAGAAAGCTAGAATGGAGTAGTTAAGTTTTGAAGATGACAATAATTGTATCATGAAGCACTCTTGTTTTCATGAGATTATCTTGTAACGGAAGTCTCAGAGTTTGTAATAAATTCATGAGTCAAGGGACATTTATGGTGTCATGATTTATCTTATGTTGTATTACATGAGTTGTTACTCTATGACCCAAGATCTCCGACCATTTTAGAGGATATGAGAAAACATGGTCTACGCAATGCATGGGTGCATTTCATTTTAAGTGTGGTAGTAACCACAGGTACCTTTTCCGGATTAAGGAGTTTGGATAAGTGAATACAGGTGAAGAGAATGTGGAAGCCCCTCAAACTGTGTGGATGATAACCTTTGTGACAAAGTGCTTTCGAAGCTGGAACGTTGAGAAAAAGAATGATTGTGGTGAAACCATACCCAAGGTCAAACAGACCAATGGAAAGGAAAATGGATTCCGCTGAGTGGAATCTAAACAAGAATAAGTCTGTGATTTGTTACCTCAAGGGCATGATGTATTGAACTGAAGGAAATGCTGGTATATGGAACGATAGTAACCCCGGATTGAGTTAAAGCTATCCTAGTATTCAAGTGAACCCACAAGTCACTGACCTCAGGATTGATAAGGATCAAGCCCCATCTTTGTGAAGGAAGAAACTTGGAAGAAGCTACGACTGATCAGCAAACGTTTTCTTAGGAGTTTACGATAACCTAAGAGTGGTGAAGAAACGATAGATGTTTTTTCTTAGCTTGCAAAATCAATGGATTTATCCGAACTTTGTTCGTTGACAAGAGAGATTTCTGCAATGCTTGTGAGGAAGACTAAGTGTTAGAATACGAGATTCACTAAACCTTATACAAGGTAATGATTTCAGTGCGGCATGGATTGATCACCATGACGACCTACTCTAATCATTCTCTTCCTATTCGGAATGGTAAATCTGAGTGACTTACCCATAGTAAGAGACGACGTTCTTTGAAGCTTTTGTTTAAGCCTTAGGACGGTATGATGAAGAACCCTTGTACATGACAGTTGCTATCACAAGTAGGAATTCTACGGTGAGGAATGAAGCCAAGACCCAACTCACTGCAGGGTAACCACTAATGGTAGACCACCATGAGATCATCGATAAGTTATTTAGAATGATCACGAGACCTGTCAGTTAAGAAGACCCAATATCGGAGGAAATACATTTTGATGTGAAAACCCAAGATTTTGATATAACGGAAGAGCATCACCGAAGAAGCTATCGTGAAGAAAATGAACAGACAGATGCACCCAGAGGACTGCCAATATTTGAGGGACCAGTAGCTCTCATTTTAAGTGTGGTAGACCCACACTTCTAGGTCAATGGAGTCTTGTTGGAAGACCCCACACCTTATTGGTCAATGGATTTGTTAGAAGACCCCCAAACCCTAACCTTTTCTTTCTAGCCCTTTCGAATCTCGAGGACGAGATTCATTTTAAGTGTGGTAAGTTTGTAACACCCCAAACTTTGGAATGTTATAATAATTACTAGAATGTTTGATTGTTTGCTTGAGTGATTGAAAGTGAGTGAAATTTGAAACTTTTTGAAACTTTTGAAAGTTTGATGAGAGGGAATGAAATGACTTTCCCAAAACATTCACTCTGCATTTTGATCACCAAGAATTCAAATTAATTTCACCACAAAACCGCAGAGTGAAGATGACACGACTTCTTCCATTTAAAGAAATGAAAAGGGATTTGAAAATGGTTTGAATTCCATTTTGAAAATATTTCAAATTCAGAAACTTTATGCAACTCAATGACTTCCATGAGAGAAGATAATATGACTTCTATAAATGTATGAAATATGAGTTGTAAGTTTAAACCAAAGATTGAAAAAGGGAATTTGAAAACTATTTGAGAATTTCTCATATGGAGTTTTCAATTTCATTTGAATTCCCTATTTGAATTTGCAAGCATCCAAACCGCTTGCAAAGAATTTTGAGAGGAGCAAAATGACACTCCAAAACCAGGGGGTATTTTGTGAAGTTTTTGAATCATAAAAACCATGGGGTTATTTGAAAGTATTTGCAAATAGGATTTAAAAGCAAATAGGCCATTTCTGAAAATGATATTTTTTCAAAGTATTAAAATAACAGAATAAAAATGTTCTAAATGGAATATTTTATTCTGTTAATTTTGATATATAATACTCCTATATTTGGAATTATATGAAAGGCATCATTTGGGTTTTACGGCGCTAATATTTAATAAATGGAAAGCTTTTAAAGCTATTAAGGCCCGACGGCCCATCTGCTAATAACTCCCCTCCCGACCTACCTAATTTACGGCCAACCGACGCGCCCCTCCCCCCTCTCTCTCTGGCAAGTGGGGCCCGCCGTCCGATCCAAAATCGCCATGGCCACCACCTTCCTCCCGCACGCGTCGCCGCCGCCAGAATCACCTCGCCGCGGATCTCCTCCTCCTCCTTCCTTTCCCTCGCTCCCGTCGGCCTATATAAGTAACGACCCTCCCCCCGCATCCATTCCCCCTCTCGAATCCCCTCTCTCCCTCGTCGAGACGCTGCACAAATCCCTCGCCGGAGTTGCTTCGACCACCGGAGCTTCCTCCGTTCCTACACGTCGCCTCGGTTGCCCCCTCTCCTCTCCGACACCACCAAAGTGCACCGGAGACCCGCCGCCATCGTTCGAACCCCTCGGACGCCATCCCCACCCACCGGAGCGCCGCCCGAACGACCATGTCGCCTCGGCCTCACCGGAGAAGCCCTCGCCGGCGACCCACCCCTCGGTGAGCCCCCCATCCATCCCATCCGAATCCTACGGCTAGGATTGGAACGGGTTAAGTCCCAAATCGTTTTTTCTTAGCGTTCGGTCGCCCGCTCGAAACGCCCGCTCGCATGCACTAGCCCAGCCAACCAGAGCGCGCCACGTCACCCCCCTGTCCGTTAGTATTAGTTTTTCTTTTTCTGTTTTGTTTAAAAAAATAGATTTAGTTCTATGTTTGTTTTTAGCATATATTTTATGTTTTTAACTGTTTTAAATTGATTCTTCTTGCATTAGGTCACAAATTTTATCTAGTTTCTGTAGATGCCAAGTTTGACCATGTTTGAATATTTAAATTTGAATTTAAACAGATTTGATTTAAATTTTGTTTTCTGAATATCTTGAGTTCTAAAATATATTTTTGATTGATTATTTTTGCTACTTGTCACTAGTGATCTTAGTTATCATTAGGTAAAGTTTGAGAATTAATTTAATAAATTTGATTAGTGTTCTTAATCAAAACAGAATCTGTTTTAGTTTCCTATTAATTTAATTAGTTTGATTTCTTTATTTTATTTTGAAAATCTGAATTTGATTTAACTTATGTATAGGTTTCATTAGTATCTGTTGTTCCCAACTTTAGAATTTACTTACTATTAACAAAAATAATTCGTGTAGTTTATTAAATTATTATTGTAGTAACCTACACTCCTTTTTCAAATAGGTATAGTTTATTAAAAACAAATTAGTTAGTAATAATTCTTGTAACTAAAGTTTTAAGTAATTAGATTCTGTTTACAAATAAAGTTTTAGTAAATCTTTTCTGTTAAGAAATGTTTTGTTAATAAAAATAATTTAGTTTTGCTCTATTATGATAGGAAAACTATATTATTTTTCATTAGGTAATGTGTTATAAAACAATTTAGTTTTAAGAGAAACTCCTTTCCCAAAAGTTTTAGATGATCTAATTCTGTTTTGTAATAAAGATTTTTATTAATTACTTTCTGTTAACTTAGTTGTTTCATAATTTGTTTTCTCTTAGTTTATGGTTGTGCTTGTAGTTAAGTTCATTAGGCAAACACTTATGTTGTTTAGGATGTTGTTTTCATAGTTTTATTTGTTCTTCAAAAAAATAATTCTTTTGCTAAGTAAAATATTTACTAAAATATTTTTGTTGTATTTTACTTTGTTATTGTTTTGTTACTATTGAAAATAATTGTTTGTAAGGGAAAACTACCTTAGTGGCTTTTATGAAAACTTTGTTGACTTTGAGTTTTGTCTTAAGTATTTCCTTCATCAACCTTGTTGCTTTTGTGTCTTGTGTTACCTTGTGATTGTTAGAATTGATTGCCAGTATGATTGCTTATATGTATGCAATGTTTGATTATATAGATTTCATCGGAGAGTGACGTATAGTCTATCAAGTTATTTCTGAGAGCAATCTTTATCTTCATCAACAGTACAGGCAAGTTCACTTTGACCATCTATTTCATACCTATGTTTTTATTGCATGTAGTGACATCATTCAACAAATCCCTCGTGTAGTGTTATTGAAATTCTTGTAGTTGAGTAGAATGCATGAGGTAGGAACCCACAACTTGTTACTAAAGCCCCGGGAACGCTAGTTAGTGCAATGCTATGCTAAAGTAGACGGGGTTTGGTATTAGTGTTCGTGAGTGGTGTGAAGAAGGACTCCACGATAAGACGACAACTTCATGAAGGCATCTTCAAGTCCTGCATCTTCAAGACCTCAAGACTTCAAGACTCGAGAAGACAAGTTTTCAATACACACTATTGGGTGAAGGATGGAATTGATGGGCATCCCTGGAGAAACCAGTGGATGGCTGGGATGCATGGAGAAGCGCCATGACATCTTGTGGAAAGTTTCACCCAGACTCAAAGAGAAGGATGAATACTTCATGCCCGGAAGCTTACTTGTGTAGCCACTACTCATTATGGGCTCTGGCTTGGTTGACCCTTGTGTGACTCTGTCTAGGCAGTGCTACGAGATGTAGTCGACGTTAGGATTGGATGGGCACTGTCGGATAGTCAGGGAAACACTCGGTAAAACCATGTTTCATTCATCCTATTCTGAAACACCATGTAGTGTGAGAAATTACCAGGAGGGAACAAATCTTGTGGGTAAAGTACACAACACTCTGCAGAGTTAAACCTAATCGATTAGCCGTGTCCACGGTGACGAACAATTTGAGCCTCTGGACTTGGATCTATCTCTGAACTTTCAACACTGGACTGATAACTTAATTGTGGGCAACTTAAGATACTTGTGGGCATTGAGACATTGTTTGGCGGAACCATGTCATGATAGGTAATTCGATAGTGAAATTCCTGATACTCCTTTTGTTGTAGGAAAATAAAATCAGCTTTTACGCAAAAACTTGGACACAGAGCCACAAAGACTTTGCATATAGAATAGTCTTTATTCTTCTGTTCTATTATGGTGATCTTGCCAGTACATTCAATGTACTGACCTATATGGCTGCAACGTATCATGTTGCAGATACTCTTCTATGACGGGTAAGAGTATGATTCAGGGTTACGGTCCACACTCAACCTGCCGTTGGTGTTATTGGGACTCCACTCCCGTTGACTGTATCCGCTGCTATTTTAAGGTATATATCAGTTTACGTTATTACATGTGATTGCGCTTTGATATATACATTGATGTATTGTGTGTGCCAGCATACTGATCCAGGGATGGCACAAAACACACAGAGGCTTGACTCGTTTTGGGTCGGGTCGCTACAGTAATGGAGTCCCTGTAGCCTGCTACGACTCGTCTACGTGCAGTGATGGCATTTATGTCCCACGGCGTAATGGAGTCCTTGTAGCTTGCTATGACTCGTCTACACACGCTAGAGATCGACACCTGTATTGCTGGGTTACGTATGACTGTCCCTGTATGGATGTGCCACTTGGGTTCTACGACTAGTCATGTCGGCCCGGGTTCTTTGACATTTGAATGCTAGCGACACTTTCACATACGTGAGTCAAAAGACGCAAACAGTCACGGCCCAGGTAGGTGGCAGCCATGGAAATAACCGCGTGTGAGACCGCAAAGTGATGTGATGTGTTACATGCTGGATTCTTATGGCTTAGGATCGGGGTCCTGACAGCTTTGGTATCAGAGCTTGACTGCCTGTAGGATTACCAAGCCAAACTGGTCGATGTTAAGTCTAGAACTGCTTTAGTTATATAAGGGAATTGATTGTGGAAGGGAATGTAAGGCTCTTTTTACTCCTTTACTTGTGTCATTCTAATTCTGAGTCACCCTCTTCTTTATTCTATTAGGAGGACGAGTTACTATACTGGAGACCTATAGGAAAGATGTTGTCTTCTGGATCGATGTCTCTATAAGAAATTCAATGTCATGTTATCAGTTGTCTTGCAGGTCGCCTCATATTTCATGTCATACAACCGTTATGTTGTCCGAGTTATCCAAGAATTCTAATTATCTGATGCAATTGCAAAACCCTTTCATCTCGAGTCAATGTCTTTTAGGTCAGACAAAGCACACTAAACTTTGAGTTGAGGTACTATATTACCTCAACGTGTTTGATGAAGGTGTTTAGGAAACCATGTTGTTTCAGTGAACCAACCTATAGACTAGTGGTGTCTTATATTTCCAGTGTGATAATTCTGGCCATCATTATCAAAGGCATGCTGTGATGCTACTTAGTCAATAGGTATTCTGTATCTGGGCTCTTAAACCCAAGGATCATTCTGCTTATTTTCGTAGATAGTATTTGTTCGTTCCCTTAGGACATTAGTAACCTTGTTATAGTCCTCAAGATTTGTGGTATATCATTCTTCCACTACCATGAATCAGTTATGGCAGAGGTTCTTTGTGAACGAAAGATCACAACATGAGTGCTCTTGATGAGTTCTTCATTCCATAGTTGTGACTCTGCCAATCCTTTCTTTCTGCATGGACTGTCTGGAAGAAACATGTTGAACTTTGTTTGACATATCCAATCTATGCATCTACAACTCAGGAAAATCAGGTGCTCTTGAGTTGCCCTTCTTCAATTTTATTCTGACCATTATCTATCAATGGATAGTCAAGAGTATGTTATGCATTGAGTTATCAATGTCGTCTGTTCTTGTGGCCGGTCAAGCCATTCTACTCCAGAATGACTAGGAGAAGCAAACTCCCGTACCTCATCCATTTCTTGGATTGGGTCAAAGCAGTTGTGTTCCGCAGATCAAAATGCTAATTCAGCCTTTGCTCTGTTCTACCTTGAAGTATTACCCTCTCCATGTTAAGAATATCATGAGAACTGCACTCCCTCTTATGAGATCTTAATGTAGTAATACTTCTCGCCATCATCATTCATCTCTCGGTCTCTGTGTTGTTTGAAACCAGAACACCGACAAGGGAATCGTGATGAGTGCAATCAATACTCCTAGCAACTTTGTTGCTTGGTAGTTAATGGACAATAATCTCACTCTTGGGGTGATGATCATTGAATTGTCATACTAAGAATGATCGTGCCATCTAGTCCATTTTCCATGGTGCACTTTTTGATCAATGAGCTATAGGATTGTATCAATCTTTTGCTCTGTTGATCATATCGTCTTGTCTTGAAACGCAAGATTGTTCTCGAGCTTGATAACATATCAGTGGATCATGAATTTCCGAATATCTTCTCGGAAGTGTCACCAAGGAGTTCCTTGACCGTTATGTTGAGTTCATGATCAAGATGGTTTTTCTATAAACCATCCCTTCTCCAAGAATCCGTGTTGGATATCCCAGAACTAGTTGGTTAAGCTAAACAACAACTTGGAGAGTTGGAAGATAGAAGCTTGATCTAACTTAGCTCATGATAAAGGGATATCTTGTGCTTTTGTGCTCGTATGTGTAGAAGAAAGGTGATATCCACATCGATTGATCCTTGTGACCAATTGATGCACCTATCATCTTGTACAACCATTGATTTGAATGTCGGCTATCGTCAAATCAAAATCAGAACCAAAGATTTCTTTAATGTTGTTTTACTCGCGGGTTTATCCTCGAGCATACACCGTTATATCTTTTGGTCTGACCAATGCTATCAACTTGCTCTCATAGTTGTGGAATTCCATCTATATGGATATCCTGATGAATTGTTGTTAAGCCCATTGACAACATTTCCATCCCTTCCATGACTCATGAAGAACATGAAGCTAGTGTTGGAAACTTTGTAGGCATATCTTCGTATTCCGTACATGAAGTATATGTGAGGTGTAAGAAGTGACTTACTCTTGATTCATGTGCATATGGTGCAAGTTGCCGCCATGAACTTGAGAAAGGTCGTTTTGTTTTCATTGGTATCATCCCAAGTTAGTCATGCACGTGCAAAGTATTCTATGGTTTGGTAGACTGATCATCTCCATTCCACATGCAATCCCTAGCACACTAAGCCACTGATTGAGTTATTCAAGAAAAAGAAGTTCTTTCTTGAGAGCTAATCTGGACTTGTGTAAGAACTTCGCTAATTCCTAATGATGGTTCCTAACCAGAACTTGGAGGTGTTTTGTTGTAAGGTTATGTATCTTGCAATCCAGCTCATGTTTTGGAGTTGGCTTCCGTAGTTCATCTCCTGAGAATCTCGCAACGTCATCTCTTCGATTTGTGTTGCAACCTTACACTTTCAGACATACTGAGTCTGGAATATCCTGACACCAACCATATCTGAATCTCGGGCAGATATGATGGTTGGAACATTTCCCAAGAAGTATAATAATGGTCTCTCTGTAACCGGCACAGGAATGTTGTGTCTAACATACCTATCCGGAAGGCCTATTATTTTAAATATCTTGAATCAGCAACCGTAGCCACTTCCCCATGAGGTTCTCATATGACTTTTTGAAAGTTGTTTCTCATGCACCCTTTGAGATCCCGAAGTCCGACCTTTACTTGATGTCTTAGATAGTAAACCTGACCTACGATTGGGGTTATGCTAGTACATCAAGGAGATCATTAGAAGCGGAGTGCTAAATGTCTCCCGATCGATTATCTAGATTTCGCTCCCCTGGCATAGCTAAGGTCAAATCTGAGAAAGTGTTATCTTCCTTTGCATCTGCATCCTCCATCATTATTCATCATCGTGGTATGAAGTGTCGCCAGGATCCTTGGCACAGATGTTGGTAAAACTGTGTTGATTATGGAGATGCTCAAGTTCTTGAGAGCACGCTCAGACACCGGGTTATACTCTCGGTATTACTTGGAATGTGCCTTCCATCACCGAGTTGTTTTATAGCTCTAGCTTCCATTCCGTTCTGAGTGTGCCATTCTTTGAATTCCTTCAAATGATCGTTGTGAATTGCCTTAGGATGGAATGAAGAGTTTAAATGATCTATGGATCAAAAGTAATTCTTTTTGCCACTTAAGGGATAATCCTACGAGTCACCCTCCCTAAGGTTTTCCGGAATGGTATTATGGCAACTACCTCCTCGCTACTTTCAAACCTCTTCACCATCTGCTTTAGCATGGAATTGTTTCCTACCAATTGAACCTCCGTCATCTGCTTCATTCATTGTTTTTGATGTGTGTTTTGTGTCTCAGCTCGAGAGATGTTATCACATCTCATTCTACGAGTTGATCATGAGTGTTCGATCTTCGAGAAGATCGAATCGTGTAGAGCTCTCTATCCCTGATGTAATTCTGCTGGATGAGAATTCCGATGGCAAAGATGTCAAGAGCCGCATGATGCAATGAATCAACATCTTTGAGGAGAGCAATGGAATCGTCAAGATTGTGGTAGTTATGTCCCCTTTGTCCCCTTACCCTACGCTTGAATCTCGGGACGAGATTCTTGTTTAGTGGGGGTGAGTTGTCACAGCCCTGGAAGTTGATTGCATTAGTTGCATCATGTGCATCATGTCATCATGCTAGAATTTGAATGAAACTTTAAATGGGGATTGACAAACCCTAGCACCTCCTCAAATAAATAAAATCCCAACAATTGAATTTTCAATGATTTTAAAATACCATTCAAAAATGTTCACTATTCTAGATAAAGGTTGGCAACAACATATTAGGGGACATCCTAGTTTTCAAAACAAATATAGCATTTTAAAATACCCATTAATGCTACTGAAATCAATTAATAAAGCATTATAAATGTGATAGTTGTCTAAAAATGTCCAAATCTTTTTGTGGAAATTTGATTATAATCAGACTATGTTTAATAAAATATTGGGTATTTTTGTACTGGGTATTTTGTCCTCACAAATAAAACAAGAATGTCAGAATAAAGAAAACAGGAAATAAAATAGAGAAGGAGGGGGTTACCTGGTGCTTACCTGGCCCAGAGCTGGCCCAGCCGAGCTCCCTCTCCCCTGTCGTCTTCCTCCTCGTGCCAGTAGGCAGAGGAGAGGCGTGGCACACCCTTGTGAGCCCCCGGCCACCTCCTGCTTTCCTAGGGGCCCCTAGGTTTCCAACCGCTCTAGCTCGACGACCAGAGCAAGCTGGCCCCATTTCCCCTCTCACCCTCGCTCTCTTCCCTCCTCCCCTGCTTCCTCTCCTGTGTCGGACCCGAAGGCTGCCGTCGCCATTGCTCGCCCCACCGCGGCCACCGGCCTCCCCTCGCCTCTCCAGCCAGTCATGCTGCTCCGCCCCGTCCTGCTGCTCCTCCCCACCAAAGGAATTAAGGCCAGCGACCCCGTGGCGTCGTCCCCGTCGCTGTTTTTGTCTCCGGGCGCCGAAGATCGCCGGTGACCCTGCGCTCGCATCGCCGCCTCTCCGAGCCGCCTTCGACGCCAGCGAGCTTCCCTGTGAGCTCCCCATCCTTCTTCCCCTCTCCCCATGGTCCTCCTCGCCCCCTAGCCGCTACCCTTGCCGTTGCCGAAGCTCCGGCCGCCGTCGTTCCAGGCCTCCCTAGCTGCTGCCGCTTGCTGCGTTGGATGCGCGCGAGTCCTAGCTACCCGTAGGTGGTCTCCGCCGCTCAAATGGTCGCCGAGGGCCATTTTCGGTGATCCCCGCCATCTCAGCTCGCCACCAGCGGCCTCCCTCCGGTGAGTGCCAGCGTGGCTGGGTTAATTAGCCACTACTCCCCCCTAGCGACTGACCAGAGGGCCCCACAGGGGGTCAAAGCCCCATCAACCTCTGCTTTGACCGGGAATTAGACCCGGGTCAATGACAGGTGGGGCCCAGCCCTGTTTAAATCTGGGTTAGATTAAAAATAAGTAATTTGCTTAATTAACTTAATTAGACACTAACTGGTGGGCCCTGATGTGTTAATTAATATGAAGTAATAAAATTAAAACCTATTAGTGACTGTGTCACTGACCAGTGGGTCCCATTGGTCAGGTTTGACCTAGACCTGGTCCAGTTGACCTGCTGACGTAGGCATGACCTCAACATGACATAATAAATATTTTCTGTATTAAAAATAATTCCAGAAAATGCTCTAAACTTCTAAAAATCATAGAAAATAATCTATAGCCCAGATGAAAACAATTTATATATAAAAAATGAGCAGAAAAATTCAATGAATCTGTTTATGCCATGATCATGCATGTTTGAAAAAATTGACGTCATCAAATAGGAAATTTTATGATTAGGCCAATATATGAAATATCATTTGGAGTTGGAAATTCAAACTTGTTTGAATTCCACTTCAACCAATTTGGCTAACTACTCCTCTAGGTTAATTAAGTACCTCAATATGCCATGTCATACATCATGATTGTTGCATTGCATTGAATGTGTTCTTTCTTCCTGTTTGCCGGTGGTTATTCCCTCTCGGTAGACGATGGTTCCGACGATGTGAACGTTGACACTAATGAAGAGAAGTATATCTTCAGGATTGTCAGGCAAGCAAAAACCCCTTGAGCATACTGATATCAACCCACTCTCTCGCTCTTGCTCTCTTTTACTGCATTAGGACAACAACGATTCAACTGTTACATGTCAACGGTAGTTGAACCCATTCCTTTGCATGACCTGTCTTTGCCACAGTAAATAATTGAAACCACTTAGCATGAGTAGCAACTGTTTGAGCCTTGTTGTGCTTACTCATACATGCATGCTTAATTACTGCACCTGCTATGCTTAGAGTCGTGTCGTATCGGGTCTGATACATCTGGGTGATGGATCGGAATGGCAATGTTCATGTCCTACAGAGTGAGAACTAAGTGTGTGAACACGATTTGGTAAAGGTAACGATGAGAGGTCATGTAGGAGTACATGGCGGGTTGTCTCATCGGGACCGTCCTTAAGAACTGAGTTGTGTATGTTATCCAAGACAAGATACTACCATAGATTGGGTTCCGGTAACTCGAACCCTCTCGACTTATTAATCGCCTAGACCTCTGTCCAGGAGTTGCAACTAGTTTCTAGCATTTGTAGGGAAAGTGCTGGCGGCCATGTATAGTGCTGCCCGACGGGGTGGACTATGATGCGGTACAGACACAGTGGCACGGTGTACCAAGTGGCACCTGAACAGTGGGCTTGGGAACCCTGCGCACATTGTTTGAGGCCATAGAGGAAACTTCGACCGGACTTCCGTGCGGGTTCAACCTCGGATAGGCGATAAACCTGGACTAGGGTCTTGTGTGGTTGACGGTCGTGGCCGACGCCCACGCCAGTGCTTTCGCTTGAAGGTTGCCGAGATGCATGACGTGCATATGGTGCTAAGTGGTGGGAGCGTGTGTGAAGAAGTATACCCCTGCAGGGTGAAATATCTGTTCGAATAGCCGCGTCCTCGGATATGGACTACTTGGAGAACTTATGTGGTTCATAGACAACTAGAAGTGGATACTCTAAAATACGCAAGATAAGCGTGAGTGCTACGGATGGCCTTCTCGTAGGGAGACAGAAGTGGATCCATAGTGGTGTATTGATTGGTGAATATGTGGACTCGTGTGCGCTATCCCACCTCAAAGAAAGCACTTGTAGTCGTAGTATAGGTTAGCCAAGAGTCAAAGCTGGCTTGCTGCAATGAGCTCCACAACCCCCTTCATTGATACTTGTGCATATGTAGTTAGTTCTGATGTAAGTCTTGCTGAGTACTCTTGTACTCACGTTTGCTTAATTTATGTTTTGCAGAGGAGACGTTAGTCTCATTAGTGATTGTTTCAACGTGATGCTCGATGTTGACCGGGTTAGCTTGGGAATCCCAGACAGAGGTCTGGTTCCTTTGGTAGGGTCGTTATAGCTTTTCAGGCTCCTCTAGCCACATTTGTAGATGTCTGTACCCAGACATGTTTAACTTCCGCTTGCTTGATTGAATGCTCTGTATGTTGGGTCTCGTGACCCCTGTTTGTAACATCTATTGTATTGGCTCTTCCGAGCCTTCTAAATAAATGTTGTAATGTTGTATGGTTATGTTGTGATGCCATAGTTGTATCTATGCATATCGGGCATGTCGTGCGTACGTGTGACGTGCAACGGTATGTATGGGATCCGACACCTAGTTGTGTGACTTTAGTAGTACTCTTTACGGGGAACTGCCTCTTTGTGCTTCCACCGAGCCTTGGTAGCTTGCTACTGCTCCGGACACATGGATTGACCGGCATGTATCCTTCTTTGCTGCTGTGTCTGTCCCTTCGGGGAAATGTCTCGCAGTGTAATGGAGTCCCTGTTGCCTGCTACGACTCGTCTATGTGCAGTGATGGCATTTATGTCCCACGGCGTAATGGAGTCCTTGTAGCTTGCTATGACTCGTCTACACACGCTCGAGATCGACACCTGCATTGCTGGGTTGCGTATGCCTGTCCCTGTATGGATGTTCCACTTGGGTTCTATGACTAGTCATGTTGGCCCGGGTTCTTTGACATTTGAATGCTAGTGACACTTTCACATACGTGAGTCAAAAGACGCAAATGGTCCCGGCCCAGGTAAGGTGGCAGCCGTGGAGATAACCGTGCGTGAGACCGCAAAGTGATGTGATGTGTTACATGCTAGATTCTTATGGCTTAGGATCAGGGTGACAGTGGAGCCATGGTAAGGGGGTCGGAGACCTGGCTAGAAGCGAGAGCTGGTGGTGGTGAGGAGAGCAACAATGACGTGCGGCGGCTCGAGGCGGACGGACTGGTTGAGTTGGAGTGCTTGAGCCGGTGCGACAGCTTATGGTGTGGCGTGCGGGTGAGGTGGCGACACGGTGTGGAGCAGTGACCGGTGGGCGCTGCGGGGTCCTGAGCGACGGGTGCAGCGAGGAGAACCGAAGGCCACGGGGGAGCCAGATGGATGTCCGGGGCCGGACGAGCGTCAGGCGGTAGCGGAGGCGAGGCCAAGGCGGCTCAGTCGTGCGGCGACGCGGCGGAGTCCGTCACCTCGACGGCCCTAGGCGTGGTGTTTGACGGCTGCGACGAGGAGAGGCCACAACAGCGACTCCCGAGCAGCGACTCGTGGCGGGGAGAATCCTCTGTAGTGGCTCCCGAGTGGCAGCTCACGGCAAGGCAAAGCCTCAGCAGCGGAAGCCAGCCGGAGTATGCGTGAAGGGGGGCCGGTTTGTCATAGGCGAGGCACGACAGCGCCGTGGATGGTCAGCGGGCGTGGCGACTCACGACGGCCTGGTTCAATACTAGTGGCAGGCCGGAGGGGCACAACAGAGGCAGGGTGACTCAAGGCAGGGCCGGCTAAGAGCGGGCATGGCAGGAGAGCCACGGTCGTCGTGGCGACTCAGCGACGGGAGAGCCACGGTGACCTAGAGCAGAACGGCAGCGGGAGAGCCACGGCGGAGGGTCGCCTCAACGAGCGGGCGAAGGCGCGGCAGAGTCAGGGTGAGGCGGCCCAAGGTGGAGGCGGGCGGCTCGGCCACGGCGGGGGCAAGGTGAGGTGAAGCGCGGTAGCGGCGAACCAGTAGCAAGGCGCGAGCGCCCTGTGCAGGTAGAGCTAGTGCGGCGGAGACGCGGCGACTCGGCTCGGCGGCCGTGGCCACAGCGACGGACGGCTTTCCGAATAGGTGAAGCAGGAGCAGCGGCCATAGCAGTCTGGAGGTGCGCGGCTGAGCCGACGCGCATGGCGTGAGGTGACGGTTCGCCGGAGCAGGCCTGGCGCAGGCTCATGCGAGGGCAGCCGGAGCAATACGGGTGTGCGAGGCACACTGGAGCCGGCCGGCATGCGGCATGGTAGCAGAGGCGGAAACGGACGCTGCAACGTGTGATCCGGTTTCGGATTGTGGCTGGTGGACGAAAACCGCGTCCGCGTCCACTCCATCTTTCCTTGTTTTTCTTTGAATAAGGATTGCCTTTCCTTGAAATTTTGTCTGATGCATGTATTAAGTAGTATGGAGTACTACGTTGCAACATAGTATATCTTTGTAGCTTTACCTTGGTTGCTGTGGAAATCGGAGAATATTGCCTCCTCGGTGGAGTAATTGACCATGTATCAGACGCCACAAACAGAGCAACCGGACGGATTACTGATTGCTGGAGGAGCTATTTTGGGGTTTGCTTTGATTTTGCATAGAGGAAAAGTAAGTCTCCGAACTTGATTTGGACACGGAGGTGAGCCGTCAAATCCTATCGAAACCGATGGATTGCATGCGGCGGCAACGCAAACAAAACAACCGTAACCCTAATCTCTCGAACTCAGACGAATCTTGTATCTTCCATTTCAATTGCTCATTGGGACGACCAAAATCTTTTTCTCGTTGGGTCTTTCTTTATCCGGTCAATTGCGAGATTCTCGATCCTTGAAGAGATCCCTTCAAAAACACAATACCACCGTACTTGCCCCACGGTGGGCGCCAACTGTCGTGGATTTGTCACGGCAGATGTCCGGGTGAACGGACTTAGGTTCGGGGCAGAAACACAACTATGTGGCGGCTTGAAGGGGTTGGTCGGAATCGAGAAGACATGGAGTTTACCCAGGTTCGGCCCCTCGAGATGAAGGTAAAAGCCTACGTCCTGCTTGTCTTGTATTGATGATGATGAAGATCTCTCGGTTACAAGCGTGCTAATAGCTGCTTCTAATTACGAGAGCCTCTAATCTGTCTATCTCTAATCTCTTGTGTTGACTAAACTTGTGGACTTGTGAATCTGTCCCTCTAGGGGTAGTTTACCCCTCCTTATATAGGTGGAGAGGGTAGGTTTACAAAATAGAGTCCTACTAGGAGTAGGATTAGGACTAGTCTCTTTAGAATCCTAGTCCGGGTCTTGTTTCCTTCGGCAGGGAGTCTTTCTCTCCCCGGGCCTTCTCTTGTGAGCCGCCTGGCGCCGGCTCACCCACCGGGTCTTGGGTTTGGTCGCTGTGACCCGCCTACCGGGTCATTAACAAAGTGTCATGTCTCTATCGGGTCTCCGTTGAGTCGCCAGGCCGGGTCATACTGCGGGGTATATCCCCGTCACCTGTGATGAGAAGGATGTCGTCTGCTCCCTCGATCGTGCCTACCGCGCTGCTACAGCCGAGCGCTCGGATGGCGAGAAGGATGCCCATCCTCATGAGGATGCACGCAAGATGAAGAAGCAACTCACCCACGCGGAGCGCCTGGGGGCTGGAACCTCCTGGGGCGGAGCCTTAGGCTGTTCATCCGGGGACGGGGCCGCACATTCCATCGTGTATGAAAGCGCGCTTGGCGCCCCCCTTGGGTCGGGCTCGGGGGCTGATATGTCCATTTTGCACCATGATTTTCTATTGATATTTATTGCATTATGGGCTATTATTACACGTTATGGTACCATACTTATGCCTTTTCTCTCTTATTTTACAAAGTTTACATGAAGACGGAGAATGCCGGCAGCTGGAATTCCAGAATGGAAAAGGAGCAAATCTGAGATACCTATTCTGCACAACTCCAAAAGTCTTGAAAATTTATGGAGAATATTTTTGGATTTAATAAAAAATACTGGCGCAATAATCAACCAGAGGGGGGCCACCTGTAGGCCACAAGCCTGCTAGGTGCGGCCACCCCCTGGCCGCGCCTAGCAGGCTCGTGGGGGCCCTATGGCTCCTCAGACGCCCATCCTCTGCTATATGAAGCGTTTTGACCTGAATAAGTCAGAAGAGAGCTTTCAGGACGAAGCGCCGCCGTCTCGAGGAAGAACTTGGACAGAACCAATCTAGAGCTCCGACAGGGCTGTTCTGCCAGGGAAACTTCCCTCCCAGAGGGGTAAATCGAAACCATCATCATCACCAATGATCCTCTCATTGAGAGTAGGTCATTCTCCATCAACATCTTCACCAGCACCATCTCCTCTCCAAACCCTAGTTCATCTCTTGTATCCAATCTTTGTCTCAACACCTCAGATTGGTACCTGTGGGTTGCTAGTAGTGTTGATTACAACTTGTAGTTGATGCTAGTTGGTTTACTTGGTGGAAGATCATATGTTCAGATCCTTAATGATAATTAATACTCCTATGATCTTGAACATGAATATGCTTTGTGAGTAGTTACTTTTGTTCTCGAGGACATGAGATAAGTCTTGTTATAAGTAATCATGTGAATTTGGTATTCGTTCGATATTTTGATGAGATGTATGTTGTCTATCCTCTAGTGGTGTTATGTGAACATTGACTACATAACACTTCACCATTATTTGGGCCTAGGGGAAGGCATTGGGAAGTAATAAGTAGATGATGGGTTGCTAGAGTGACAGAAGCTTAAACCCTAGTTTATGCGTTGCTCCGTAAGGGGCTGATTTGGATCCATATGTTTTATGTTGTGGTTAGGTTTACCTTAATTCTTCTTTCATAGTTGCGGATGCTTGCGAGGGGGGTTAATCATAAGTGGGAGGTTTGTCCAAGTAAGGGCAGCACCCAAGCCCTGGTCCACCCACATATCAAATTATGAAAGTAACGAACGTGAATCAAATGAGCATGATGAAAAGTAGCTTGATAGAAATTCCCATGTGTCCTCGGGAGCGCTTTGCTTTATATAAGAGTTCATCCAGGCCCATCCTTTGATACAAAAAGGATTGGGCTACCTTGCTGAAACTTTTCTACACTTGTTACTTGTTACTCGTTACGAATTATCTTATCACAAAACTACCTGTTACCAATAATTCGAATGCTTGCAGAGAATACCTTACTGGAAACCGCTTATCATTTCCTTCTGCTCCTCGTTGGGTTCGACACTCGTACTTATCGAAAGCACTATGATAGATACCCTATACTTTTGGGTCATCAAGAATCTTTTCTGGCATAGTTGTCGGGGAGTGAAGCGCCTTTGGTAAGTGGAATTTGGTACGGAAATTTTTTATATAGTGTGCTGAATTTTACTGTCACTCGTCACTATGGAAAATAATCCTTTGAGGGGCTTGTTCGGGGTATCTTCACCTCAACCAGAAATACAAAGAGTTTTCCGTCAACCTACTGAACCTACTAAAAATATTTGTTATGAAATTCCTTCGGGTTTGATAGAGAAACTGCTGGCTAATCCTTATGCAGGAGATGGAACATTACATCCTGATTTGCATCTAATCTATGTGGCTGAAGTTTGTGGATTATTTAACCTTGCAGGTCTTCCCGAGGATCACGTCAAAGAAGGTATTTCCTTTATCTTTGAAAGAAAAAGACATTGACATGGTATAGGCTATGTGATGATATTGGATCATGGAGCTACAACCGATTGAAGATGGAATTTCATCAGAAGTTCTATCCTATGCATCTAGTTCATCGTGATCGGAATTATATTTATAATTTTTGGCTTCGTGAAGGAGAAAGAATCTCCCAAGGTTGGGGGAGGATTAGGTCAATGTTATATTCATGCCCCAATCATGAGCTCTCGGGAGAAATTATTATTCAGAACTTTTACGCTCGGCTTTCTCGTAATGATCAATCCATGCTCGATACCTCTTGTGCTGCTTCCTATATGAAGAAAGATATTGACTTCAAATGGGATTTATTGTAAAGAATTAAACGTAACTCTGAAGATTGGGAACTCGACGAAGGTAAGTAGTTAGGTATGAACCTTAAGTTTGATTGTGTTAAATCTTTCATAGACACCAATGCTTTTCGTGAATTTAGCACTAAATATGGACTTGACTCTGAGATAGTAGCTTATTTTTGTGAATCTTTTGCTGCTCATGTTGATCTCCCCAAGGAGAAGTGGTTTAAATATCATCCTCCCATTGAAGTGAAATTAGTTGAACCTATTAAAGCTTAAGAGAAAACTATTACTTATAATGTTGATGTTGTTATTCCCACTGCTTATATTGAGAAACCACCTTTCCCAGTTAGAATAAAGGAACATGCTAAAGCTTCAAATGTGGTTCGTAAGAGTTGTGCTAGAACACCTACACCCCGTGAGAAAATTAAAGTCGAGCCTAGTATTTCTATAGTTAAGGATCTCTAGGTTGATAATATTGATGGGCATGTTATTCAATTTTGTGATGAAGCTGCTAGAATTGCTAAACCTGACACTAAAGATAAACATAGACCCATTGTTGGCACGCCTGTTGTTTCTGTTAAAATAGGAGATCATTGTTATCATGGCTTATGTGATATGGGTGCTAGTGTGAGTGCAATTCCCTTTTCCTTATATAAAGATATTATGAATGATATTGCACCAGCTGAGTTAGAGGAAATTAATGTTACAATTAAGCTTGCTAATAGAGACACTATATCACAAGTTGGGATTATTAGAGATGTTGAAGTCTTGTGTGGGAAAATAAAATATCCTACTGATTTTCTTGTTCTTGGTTCCCCACAAGATGATTTTTGTCCCATTATATTTGGTAGACCCTTCTTGAATACCGTTAATGCCAGGATAGATTGTGAGAAGGAAACGATTACCGTAAGTTTTGGGGATATTTCTCATGAGTTCAATTTCTCTAAATTTCATAGACATCCCCGTTATAAAGAATTGTCTAGTAAGGAGGAAATTATTGGTCTTGCTTCTATTGTTGTTCCTCCTATCGATCCTTTAGAGCAATATTTGCTAGACCATGAAAATGATATGCATATGAATGAAAGGAATGAAATAGATAGGATTTTCTTTGATCAGCATCCTATTCTGAAATATAACTTGCCTGTTGAAATACTTGGGGAACCTCCTCCACCCAAGGGTGATCCCGTGTTTGAGCTTAAACAATTACCAGACACTTTGAAATATGCTTATCTTGATGAAAAGAAGATATATCATGTTATTATTAGTGCTAACCTTTCAGAGCATGAAGAACAAAGATTATTGAAAACTCTCAGGAAGCACCATGCTACTATTGGATATAGTCTTGATGATCTTAAGGGCATTAGTCCCACTCTATGTCAGCACAAAATTAAAATGGAACCTGATGCTAAACCAGTTGTTGATCACCAACGACGGTTGAATCCTAAAATGAAGGAAGTGGTAAGAAATGAAATATTAAAGCTTCTAGAGGCAAGTATCATTTACCCTATTATTGATAGTAGATGGGTTAGTCCCGTTCATTGTGAGCCTAAGAAAGGAGGTATTACCGTAGTTCCTAATGATAAAAATGAATTGATCTCGCAAAGAATTGTTACAGGTTATAGAATGGTAATTTATTTTAGGAAATTGAATAAAGCTACTAGAAAATATCATTACCCTCTACCTTTCATTGATCAAATGCTAGAAAGATTATCCAAACACACACATTTCTGCTTTCTAGGTGGTTATTTTGGTTTCTCTCAACCACCTTTACCTGCCCTTTTGGTACCTTTGCTTATAGACATATGCCTTTTGGTTTATGCAATGCACCTGCTACCTTTCAAAGATGCATGACTGCTATATTCTCTGATTTTTGTGAAAGGATTGTTGAGGTTTTCGTGGATGATTTTTTCGTTGACGGAACTTCTTTTGATGATTGTTTGAGCAAACTTGATTGAGTTTTGCAGATATGTGAAGAAACTAATCTTGTCTTGAATTGGGAGAAGTGCCACTTTATGGTGAATGAAGGCATTGTCTTGGGACATATAATTTCCGAAAGAGGTATTGAAGTTGATAAGGCTAAAGTTGATGCTATTGAAAAAATACCGTGCCCTACGGATATCAGAGGTATAAGAAGTTTCCTTGGTCATACTCGGTTATATAGGAGATTTATTAAAGATTTCTCTAAGATTTCTAGGCCTCTCACTAATATCTTGCAAAATGATGTTCCATTCATTTTTTATGATGATTGTGTATAAGCTTTTGAAATTCTTAAGAATGCCTTGATTTCTGCACCTGTTGTTCAACCACCTGACTGGAACCTACCCTTTGAAATTATGTGTGATGCTAGTGATTATGACATTGGTGCTGTCCTAGGACAAAGAGTTGATAAGAAATTAAATGTTATTCATTATGCTAGCAAAACTGTAGACAGTGCTCAAAGAAACTATGCTACCACTGAAAAAGAATTTTTAGCAGTTGTGTTCGCTTGTGATAAGTTTAGACCCTATATTGTTGATTCTAGAGTAACTTTTCACGCTGGTCATGCTGATATTAAATATCTCATGGAAAAGAAAGATGCTAAACCTAGACTTATCAGGTAGGTTCTTCTGCTATAAGAATTTGATTTGCATATTGTTGATAGAAAGGGTGTTGATAACCCCGTAGCAGATAACTTGTCTAGGTTAGAGAATGCTCTTGATGACCCACTACCTATTGATGATAGCTTCCCTGATGAACAATTAGCTGTCATAAATGCTTCGCATAATACTCCTTGGTATTCTTATTATGCTAATTACATTGTCGCTAAATTTATACCGCCTAGTTTCACATACCAGCAAAAGAAAAAGTTTTTCTATGATTTAAGACATTACTTATGGGATAACCCACACCTTTGTAAAAGAGTAGATGGTGTTATTAGACATTGTGTACCTGAGCATGAACAGGAACAGATCCTACGGAAGTGTCATTCCGAGGCCTACGGAGGACACCAAGCTAGAGATAGAACTGCACATAAGGTATTACATTCTGGTTTTTATTGGCCTACTCTCTTCAAGGATGCCCGTAAGTTTGTCTTGTCATGTGACGAATGTCAAAGAATTGACAATATTAGTAGACATCAGGAAATTCCTATGAATTACTCTCTTGTTATTGAACCATTTGATGTTTGGGGTTTTGATTATATGGGACCTTTTCCAACGTCCAACGGGTATACTAATATTTTAGTTGCTGTTGATTATGTTACTAAGTGGGTAGAAGCTATTCCAACTAGTAGTGCTGATCATAACACCTCTATTAAGATGCTTAAAGAAGTTATTTTCCCTAGATTTAAAGTCCCCAGATATTTAATGATTGATGTTGGTTCACATTTTATTCATGGTGCTTTCCATAAATTGCCTGCTAAGTATGATGTTAATCATAGAATTGCATCTCCTTATCATCCTCAGTCTAGTGGTCAAGTAGAATTAAGCAATAGAGAAATTAAATTGATATTGCAAAAGACGGTTAACAGATCTAGGAGGAATTGGTCTAGGAAACTTGACGATGCATTATGGGCTTATAAATCTGCTTACAAGAATCCTATGGGTATGTCTCTGTATAAAATGGTTTATGGTAAAGCATGTCACTTACCTCTAGAACTAGAGCATAAAGCTTATTGGTCAATCAAAGAGCTCAACTATGATTTCAAACTTGCTGGTGAGAAGTGGTTATTTAACATTAGCTCACTTGATGAATGGAGAACTCAGGCCCATGAGAATGCCAAGCTGTTTAAAGAGAAAGTTAAGAGATGGCATGATAAAAGGATACAAAAGCGTGAATTTAATGTAGGTGATCATGTCTTGCTATACAATTCTCGGTTAAGTTTTTTTGCAAGAAAATTTCTCTCTAAATGGGAAGGACCATACATCGTCGAGGAGGTATATCGGTCTGGTGTCATCAAGATCAACAATGCCGAAGGCACAAATCCGAAGGTGGTAAACGGGCAAAGAATCAAACATTATATCTCAGGTACTCCCATTAATGTTGAAAGCAATGTTATCAATACCATAACTCTCGAAGAGCATATTAGGGAGATTTACCAGAATTTTTTAGACTCCAAAAAGGAATAGGTACGTGGTACGGTAAGTAAACCGACTCCAAAAGTTTCCCAACAGCAATTTTATTTAGTCTTGGAATATTTTAAAAATTAGGAAAATAGAAAGTAATCCAAAGGACGCATGGGGAGGCGACAAGCCTGCTAGGCACGACCACCCCCTCGTCGCGCCTAGGGGGCTTGTCACAACCCCGTGCGCCCCCGGGACTCCGTTTTCTTGTGGAACATCCCTTCAAGTCGGCAAAAATTCATTATATAATCTCCCAAAGGTTTCAACTTTCGTATCAGGACAATACCTCCTGTTTTCGTTTTGAGCTGTTTCTGCAGCAGATTTAGAGCAAGATGTCGTCCCAAGAGTCTGATAGGGAGAGCTACTTATCGCACAATCTTGCCAATCCCAAGCTCTATGGGGACCTAGATCCTTATGGATTATTCTCGGAGGAGGAACAAGACGACAAGTACCAAGAAGAAAGCTCAAATGAAGAGGAGACTCCTATGCCTCAATTGGGAGACATAAACGTGGAGTTCAGGAAATCAAGCCTCCCAAATGGAAGAAGAAAACCCAAAGTTCTATTTATCCCTTCTCGTTTTTTGCAGGAGAGTAAATAAGAATTATGTCAAAGGATATTGAAGCTCGAGCAGGAAGCAGATGACCCGAGGGAACAAAATTTTATACTTAAGAGGAAATTGAACAAGCTTCCAGCCTCATCAACAACTCCACCACCATCACTTCCGAAGAAGGACACCTGAGTACATGTGTATGGGCACTCCCCTTGGGTGGTGCCAAGCTTGGGGGAGTTGCCCTGGTATCGTATCACATCACACCTTTTTTCCTTTTTCGTTTTTATTATCTTTCCTAGTTCGATCCTGTTTGATTTTGTTTTGATCTAGTAGAATAAAAGTTTTGGTATGATCCACCTTTTGGTTTTTGCTTTTGCTCCCCTTATGTAAGCAAGTCCGAGAGTTATATAATAAAAAGTAGTTTTGATGAGAGGGCTTTGCTAGATTGCTATGCTGTTGAAAGTAATGAATAAAGAATAATAGAACAAAACAAAAGAGAATACAAAGTGACCTTATGGGGAGTGATGACTTCACATATAAAAAATATGGTGATTGAAATTTGTTGGGAGTTAAGAAACATAGTAATTGGTCATTGGTGCAATTGAAAGGAAAGGATAAAGAAAGAGAGATTCACATATAAATATATTATCTTGGACATCTTTTATGATTGTGACCACTCATTAAAATATTACATGCCAAGAAGTTGATGTTGGACAAGGAACACAACATAATAGGTTATGTTTGCTTGCCTCCGGATAGAAGTTATATGGTTTAGATCCTCCAACATGTCGTGCTTGCTTCCACATCATATTAGCCAAAACTTCCGCACCAAGTGGAGATACTACTTGTGCATCCAAACACCTAAACCCAGTTTTGCCATGAGAGTCCACCATATCTACCTATGGCTTGAATAAGATCCTTCAAGTAAGTTGTCATCGGTGCAAAAGGCAATAAATTTTTCTCCTAAATATGTGTAATCGTTTATTGTAAGGGAAATAATCAATGTACGAACTTTTGATAGCAAAGAAATAAAAGAGACAGACTGCATAATAAAGGTTGCTATCACAAAGGGCAATACAACACGACGTTCCTCTGCACTAATGGTTTGTGCATCGAAAAACAAAAAGCGCATGACAACCTCTGCTTCCCTCTGCGGAGGGCCTATCTATTACTTCTAATTTTAAGTACTTACCTTTATGCAAGAGTTATGGTGATCCTGACCACTTCCTATATTTCGCCTCTCTCTTGGCAAGCATTATGTGTTGGGGAACAATCTAGACTTATATACCCACTTGGATGTGGGTAAATCATGAGTCATTATTGTTGACATCACCCTTGAGGTGAATAGTTGGGAGGCAAAACTACAAGTCCCTATATTTCTCTGTGTTCAACTGAAGCTTTGATCTCGTGGGTACTTGATAACCCACAAGTATAGGGGATCGCAACAGTTTTTGAGGGTAGACTATTCAACCCAAATTTATTGATTCGACACAAGGGGAGCCAAACAATATTCTCGAGTATTAGCAGTTGAGTTTTCAATTCAACCACACCTGAAAGACTTAATATCTGCAGCAAACTATTCAGTAGCAAAGTAATATGGTAACAACGGTAACGGTGGCAAAGTGATAGTAGCAGTTTTGTAGTGATTGTAACAATAACAACGGAAAAGTAAGTGAGCGAAGATCAATATATGGAAAGATCATAGGCAATGGATCATTGATGGATAATTATGTCGAATGGCATTCATTATGCAACAGTTATAACATAGGGTGACACAGAACTAGCTCCAATTCATCAATGCAATGTAGGCATGTATTCCATATATAGTCATACATGCTTATGGAAAATAACTTCAATGACATCTTTTGTACTACCCTCCCGTGGCAGCGGGGTCCTATTGGAAACTAAGGGATATTAAGGTCTCCTTTTATTAGAGAACCGGACCAAAGCATTAGCACTTAGTGAAAACATGAACTCCTCAAACTACGGTAATCACCAGAAAGAATCCCAGTTATTGTCACCTTGGGGGATGCGGATCATAACTCGTAATAGGTGTCTACAACTTTTAAGATAGGATCAAGAACACACATATATTCATGAAAACATAGTAGGTTCAGATCTAAAATCATGGCACTCGGGCCCTAGCGACAAGCATTAAGCATAGCAAAGTCATAGCAACATCAATCTTAGAACATAGTGGATACTAGGGACCAAACCCTAACCAAACTAACTTGATTACATGACGAATCTCTTCCAACCCATCACCGTCCAACAAGCCTACGATGAGATTAGTCACGAACGGTGGGGAACATCATGGAATTGGTGATGAAGGATGGTTGGTGATGACGAAGGTGTCAATTTCCCCTCTCCGGAGCCCAAAACGGATTCCAGATCTGGTCTCCCAAAGAAGAACTGGCGATGGCGACGGCTCCGTCTCGTGAAATGCGATGAACTCTTCTCTCTGAGTGTTTCTCGACAAATAGGGTTATATGGAGCTGGAGAGGAGGTCGGAGGAGCCACGGGAGGCCCACAAGTCTGCCCCACGCGGCCAGGGTAGTGGCCGCAGCTAGCAGGCTTGTGGCCTGCTGGTGGCCCCCCTCTGGTTAATTCTTGTGCTAGTATTTTTCATTAATTCCAAAAATATTCTCCATAAATTTTCAGGATGATCCGAGAACTTTTATTTCTGCACAAAAATAACACCAAGGCAATTCTGCTAAAAACAACGACAGTCCGGGTTAGTTCCATTCAAATCATGCAAATTAGAGTCCAAAACAAGGGCAAAAGAGTTTGGAAAAGTAGATACATTGGAGACGTATCAACTCCCCCAAGCTTAAACCTTGGCTTGTCCTCAAGCAATTCAGTTGATAAACTGAAAGTGATAAAGAAAAGCTTTTACAAACTCTGTTTGATCTTGCTGTTGTAAATATGTCTAACTTATGTTTAGGTTTTCAGCAAAGATTATAAACTAACCACATTCACAATAACATTTAGGTCTCACATTTACTCATGTCAATGGCATAACCAACTAGCGAGCAATAATATCAAGTCTCGGATTACAACAATTTATCAAAACAATCGTGATACAATATGACATAATGGTATCTCGCTAGCTCTTTCTGAGACCGCAAAACATAAATGCAGAGCATCTCTGGAGAACAAGGACTGACTAAACATTGTAATTCATGACGAGAGAGATCCAGTCATGCTCATACTCAACATCAATTAATAGCAAGACATAGAAATGACAATGGTGCTCTCTAACTGGTGCCTTTTATAAGAGGATGATGACTCAACAATAAAGTAAATAGATAAGCCCTTCGTTGAGGAAAGCATTGATTTGCAGAGGTGCCAGAGCTCAAGCTTTTAAAATATAGATAGGTAATGATTTTGGAGCAGTATGCTTTCGTTGCTCACATAACGACCAACAGGTTTTCAATATCTTCCATGCTAGATACATTATAGGTGGTTTCCAAACAGAATTGTAAAGTTTTTACTCCCCCTCCACCAATCAGTCACATTCCACGGTGGGCCGAATCCACGGGTACCGTCCATACAAACACATTCCTAGGGGAGTTTTGTTTAATTATATTTTGCTTTTTATTTCGAGCATGGAACTGGGCATTCCGATCACCAGCCACTTTTTCGTGAATGATAGTGAATCAACACATATGTGAGAATAACCCACCTAGCATGGAAGATACTGACAGCCCCCAGTCGCCACATGAGCGATTTGGGCATACAAAACGGAAGGTTTATTTGAAGGTTTAAAGTCTAGTACATGCAAATTTACTTGGAACGGCATGTAAATACCACATATAGGTAGATATGGTGGACTCATATGGAACAACTTTGGGTTTATTGAGATGGATGCACAAGCAGTATTACCGCTTAGTACAAGTGAAGGCTAGCAAAAGACTGAAGAGTGACCAACTAGAGAGCGACACAGTCATCAACATGCCTTGAGATTAACCAACATTGAATGCAAGCATGAGTAGGATATAATTCACTATGAACATAAATATCATGGAGGCTATGTTGATTTGTTTCAACTACATGCATAAACATGTGCCATGTCAAGACACTTGAATCATCCAAAGGAGGATACCATTCTATCATACTACATCACAACCATTTTAATGCACATGTTGGCACTCAAGACGAACTATTATCCACTCTTAGTTAATTAAGCATGGCATTGATAACTATAATCTCTAATTGTTATTGCAAACATGGTCAACCCATAATGTGCGGAATTCGGAATGATGAGCTAATCATATTTACAAAAGCAAGATAGGTCGAGTTCATACCAGGTTTTCTCCATCTCAATCTTGTTATCATATATCGTCATTATTGCCTTTCACTTGTATGACTAAACAATGTGAATAATAATAAGTGTGCACGTGCATTGGACTAACCTGGAATCTGCAAACAATAAAACAAAGGAGAAGACAAGGCAATACAGGATCTTTGTAAGATAAAAAATAATGCATATGAGAGCCACTCAACATGTCATCGTGCTCTTCTCCTTACGACCCAAAGAAAATAAAGGAAAATTATTTACACGGGAAAGCTCCCAACAAGCAAAAGGAAGAACGAGAAATCTTTTTGGGTTTTCTCTTTAATGCTACAACTAGCAACTAGGAAATAAACCAAGAACTAATTTTTTTGTATTTTTATAAAAGTTAATTAAACACACGAGAAGAAAGCATAAATAAGAAAATAAACTACCATGGATAGTACAATGAAAAAGTATGAACACAGACAACTGAAATAAGTGTGTGAACATGAATGTGATGTTGGTGAGAAATACGTACTCCCCCAAGCTTAGGCTTTTGACCTAAGTTGGTCTAGGGCCATGGATGGAAATAACATTCTCTGGGGTACTCCGGAGGACACTGAGGGTTCCATAGATTAGTGATCTCTTGTGGCTCCCATTGAAAAACCGGGGTTGATATGGATCCAGAGCCGGTGCTGGCTTAGGTGCTGGGGGTTGCTCCAAACCCCAACATTGATAGATGTCATTGGGCATAACAGTGTACCTGCCTGAATGAATACGAACAGAGAAGAAGTAGGCAGAGTAATAATCTCACAAGTACCCTGACTAAATACTAAGTTGTAAAGCAGCCTCCTATCATCATTCTTCTTAATAAAATCATGGGATACCATACGGTCATAATCTAAAAACTTCGCGGGTATCAGCTTTTCATCTTTCTCGTGAACCCTAATGGGTATCTCAAAATGTTTAGCTAAACGAGATGCATAGATACCTCCGAATATGGACCCCTTCAAATGGTTGGTGTTCAACCGTTGGGCCACCATAGCGCCCAGACTAAAAGTTCTATCAACAAGTAAAGCATGTCGCAAAATAGTGAGGTTGGGGGCACTAAGGCTACCACTCTCCCAGCGACCAACTAAACATCTTCCCGCAAATAATGAATAATAGTGTAGCACAGGAAAATGTAAACTAGCTGCTCTTTTTTTGACACGCCTCTCTCTTCTCCTACAGTGACTGAGGCAATAAAATCTTCCATGTCCCGAGGACGTGATTCCCTGATGCTGCCCTCATATGGTATCTTGCAAACTTTGCAAAAATCATAAAGATTCATTTTCTTAGGCACATCATATAAATGAAATTCTACTTTAGGAGGGTCTTCCCTAGGATGAAAGTGAAAAATTTGCACAAAGGTATTAGTGAGCAAGAGGTACTCGTTGAGGAAGTCGGTGATGCCTGCATTCTCAGCCAAATAATAGAAATCTTCATATATTCCAGCTGCTCTCAAGAATGTGTCACACAACCAACATGGTCGGATTTCTGCAACGCGAGGAAGATTGTATTTGAGTTTCTCCTTCATTTCATTCTCATCTCCCTTAGAACCCTGGCTTGAAGATCCTCTTAGCAACCTTCTCAACATTTCTGAAAAATTCTGAAATTTTTAATGAGTGAAAATAGAGGTGAATAAAAATCAACAAAACTCATAGCAACTACGCCCTCGAGTGCCTAGAGACCATATCATGCATCAAAACTACTTGGGCCCATAAAAATTTGACATGCAAGCTCAAGAACAAGGTCACCACAACATATTTTTTTTGCAATATATAAGGCACTAGAACAAAAACTAATTGGACCATTGGAGGAGTCACATACCGGCAAGCAATCCCCTAAAACAGTTTTGCAAATGGAGCTTTGAGCAAGGAGGTCGAAAATGGCAGCAAGATGTGCTAGAACACGGGTTTGAACAATGGTGGGATTTTTTCTGGAGGAAGATGAAGTGAATGGGTGCTGGAATAAGTGGACGGGGGCCACGTGGGACCCACAACCTTGCTAGGCGTCACCAGGGGGTGGCTGCGCCCTGCAGGCTTGTGGCCCACTAGTGCAGCTCCCTGATGCATTCTTAGTGAAAAAAATTCTTAAATATTCCAGAAAAACTCATACTAAATATTTAGGGGATTCTGGGAACTTTTATTTCTAGGTCATTTTTCTATTGCACGAAAAACTTAGAAAACAGAAAAATAATAGCATTTTTTACTTAATTTCATCTATGTAACAAAAAGTAAAAGTTAGGTGCACAAAGTTGTGCTTGCTAAATTCATCCATCTCATGCTACTCGAAAGGAATCCATCAATAAGGTTGATCAAGTCTTATTAACAAACTTCTTTCGAATAACATGAAACCGAAGAATTTTTGAATAACACTAAGTTACCTCAATGGGGATATGCATTTCCCCAACTATAAGTATATCATATTTGTTCTTGACAATAGGAAGAGGGAACTCAAAGTCTCCAATAATAATCGTTGGAATTTTTTCAATAGAGTTGATACTATGAACTTTAGGTTGTTTATTCGGAAAGTGTACCGTATGCTCATTACCATTAATATGAAAAGTGACATTGACCTTGTTGCAATCAATAACAGCCCCTGCAGTATTCAAGAAGGGTATACCAAGGATGACCGACATACTGTCGTCCTCAGAAATATCAAGAATAACAAAGTCCGTCAAGACAGTAGCAATTGCAACTATGACACGTACATCCTCACAAATACCGATAGGTAGAGCAGTTGATTTATCAGCTATTTGCAAAGAGATTTCAGTAGGTGTCAACTTATTCAAATCAAGTCTACGGCACAAAGAGAAAGGCATAACACTAACACCAGCTCCAAGATCACATAAAGCAGTTTTAACATAATTTCCTTTAATAGAGCATGGTATAGTAGGTACTCCTAGATCTCCTAGTTTCTTAGGTATTCCACCTTTAAAAGTATAATTAGAAATCTTGGTGGAAATCTCAGCTTTCGGTACCTTTCTTTTATTTGTCACAATATCTTTCATATACTTAGCATAAGGAGACATTTTCAAAGTATCAGTCAAGCGCATACGTAAAAATACAGGTCGAATCATTTTAGCAAAGCGCTCAAAGTCCTCATCATCATTTTTCTTGGACAGTTTAGGAGGAAAGGGCATAGGTTTCTGAACCCATGGTTCTCTTTCTCTACCATGTTTCCTAGCAATGAAGTGTCTTTTATCATATCTTTAATTCTTAGGTTGTGGGTTATCAAGATCATCAGCAGGTTCAATCTCCACATCATTATCATTACTAGGTTGGGCATCAACATGAACATCATTATTAATGTTATCACTAGGCTCATGTTCATCACCAAATTTTGTCTCAGCATCGGAAATAGAAATATCATGATGATTCTCATATGTATCTATAACAGGTTCACTAGCAGCATGCAAAGTACTATCATCATTCTTTTTCCTACTCTTATTAGAAGGAATAGGTGCAACAGTATTAACTCTCTGAGAATCTTGCTCAATTCTCCTAGGAGGGCCCTCAGGATAGAAAGGTTCCTGAGTCAGTCTACTACCTCTAGTCACAACTTTAACAGAATCATCATTGTCTTTACTATTCATCTCATTAAGCAAATCATTTTGAGCCTTAAGTACTTGTTCTACTTTAGAGGTTACCATGGAAGCATGTTTACTAATAAGCTTAAGATCATTGACAGTTCCACTCAAATAATCACCCAAATAATCACCCAAATTTTCTACTAACATAGGCATTGAAATTTTCTTGCTTCACAATAAAACTATCAAATTCATCCAAGCATTGGCTAGAAGGCTTATTATAATGAATATCTCTTTCATCAAATCTTCAGAGAAAATTTACCTCTACTACCCGTGTTGGGTTATCGAGACCATGTATCTCTTCAATAGGTGGTAGATTCTTAACCTCTTCAACTTTAATACCCTTTTCTTTCATATATTTCTTTGCCTCTTGCATATCTTCAGGACTGAGGAATAGAATACCTATTTTCTTCGAAGTTGGCTTTGGAGATGGTTCAGGAATAGTCCAATCATTATAATTGCTCAATATATTATTCAATAGTAATCCAGCTTGTTCAACAGTTTGTTCCCTGAAAACACAACCAACACAACTATCTAGGTGGTCCCTAGATGGATTGGTTAGTCCATTATAAAAGTTATCAAGTATTTCATTTTTCTTGAGAGGATGATCAGTCAAAGCATTAAGTAATTGGAGAAGCCTTCCCCAAGCTTGTGGGACACTCTCTTCTTCAAGTTGCAGAAAGTTAAATATTTCATGCAAGGCACCTTGTTTCTTATTGGCAGGAAAATAATGTTCAGAGAAGTAATAAACCATGTCCCGGGGACTACGGACACAACCAGGAGCAAGAGAATTAAACCATTTCTTAGCATCACCCTTTAATGAGAAAGGAAACAACTTAAGAATATAGTAATAGCGACTTTTTTCCTCATAAGTAAATAATGTGGCAATATCATTCAATTTGGCAAGATGTGCCACAATAGTTTTAGATTCATAACCATGGAAAGGATCAGATTCAACCAAAGTAATTAACTCAGGATTGACAGAGAATTCATAATCCTTATCAGTAACAAAGATGGGTGAAGTAGCAAACTTAGGATCATATTGCATTCTAGCATTCAGAGATTTTTCCTTCCACTTGTGAAGCCATTTCTTAAGATCATCTCTATCCTTACAAGCAAGAAAGTCCCTAGCTATCTCTCCTTCAATATCATATCCTTCATGTATATCAGGCAATTTATATCTAGGAGAGCTAGATCTAGAAGGTGAATCATAGTGTTCAGTTTCAATAATTTCATCAGATCCAGAAATATTATCAGTTTTAGCATTAGCTCTAGCAATTTGTTCATCAAGAAATTCACCTTGTGGCACAGTATCATCAAACAAAGTATTATCATAAGCATCATGCATAGAAGAAGTAGCATCATCAATTACTCGCGACATATCAGAATTACTAGCCGGTGGTGGTGTCACAAACTTACTCATAACAGAAGGTGAATCAAGTGCAGAGCTAGATGGCAGTTCCTTACCTCCCCTCGTAGTAGAGGGATAGATCTTGGTTTTTGGATATTTAAAATTCTTCATAGTGATCAACATATATATATATATATCCCAAGTGACTCGGAGAATTAAGCTATGCTCCCCGGCAACGGCGCTAGAAAAAGGTCTTGACAACCCACAAGTATAGGGGATCGCAACAGTTTTCGAGGGTAGAGTATTCAACCCAAATTTCTTGATTTGACACAAGGGGAGCCAAAGAATATTCTTGAGTATTAGAAGCTGAGTTGTCAATTCAACCACACCTGAAAGACTTAATATCTGCAACAAAGTATTCAGTAGCAAAGTAATATGGTAACAACGGTAACGGTGGCAAAGTGATAGTAGTAGTTTTGTAGTGATTGTAACAGTAACAATGGAAAAGTAACTGAGCGAAGATCAATATATGGAAAGCTCGTAGGAAATGGATCAGTGATGGATAATTATGTTGGATGGCATTCATCATGCAACAATTATAACATAGGGTGACACAGAACTAGCTCCAATTCATCAATGTAATGTAGGCATGTATTCCATATATAGACATACGTGTCTATGGAAAAGAACTTGCATGACATCTCTTTTCCTACCCTCCCGTGGCAGTGGGGTCCTATTGGAAACTAAGGGATATTAAGGTATCCTTTTAATAGAGAACCAGACCAAAGCATTAACACTTAGTGAATACATGAACTCCTCAAACTACGGTAATCACCGGAAAGAATCCTAGTTATTGTCACCCTGGGGGATGTGGATCATAACTCGTAATAGGTGTCTACAACTTGCAAGATAGGATCAAGAACACATATATATTCATGAAAACATAATAGGTTAAGATCTGAAATCATGGCACATGGGCCCTAGTGACAAGCATTAAGCATAGCAAAGTCATAGCAACATCAATCTCAGAACATAGTGGATACTAGGGATCAAACCCTAACAAAACTAACTCGATTACATGATAAATCTCATCCAACCCATCACTATACAGCAATCCTCCAATGAGATTACTCACGAACGGTGGAGAGCATCATGGAATTGGTGATGAAGGATGGTTGGTGATGACGAAGGGGTCGATTTCCCCTCCCCGGAGCCCAAAACGGACTCTAGATCTGGTCTCCTGAGGAAGAACAGGCGATGGCGGTGGCTCCGTATCATGAAATGTGATGAACTCTTCTCTCTAATTTTTTTCTCGACAAATAGGGTTATATGGAGCTGGAGAGGAGGTTGGAGGAGCCACGATGGCCCCACAAGCCTGCTAGGCGCGGTCAGGGGGTGGTCGTGCCTAGCAGGCTTGTGACCTGCAGGTGGCCCCGCTCTGGTTACTTCTTGCACCAGTATTTTTTATTAATTCCAAACATATTATCCATAAATTTTCAGGACGATCCGAGAACTTTTATTTCTGCACAAATATAACACCAAGGCAATTCTGCTGAAAACAACGCCAGTCCGGGTTAGTTCCCTTCAAATCATGCAAATGAGAGTCCAAAACAAGGCAAAAGAGTTTGGAAAAGTAGATACGTTGGAGACGTGTCAACTCCCCCAAGCTTAAACCTTTGCTTGTCCTCAAGCAATTCAGTTGATAAATAGACAGTGATAAAGAAAAACTTTTACAAACTCTTTTTGATCTTGCTGTTGTAAATATGTCTAACTTATGTTCAGATTTTCAGCAAAGATTATAAACTAACCACATACACAATAACACTTAGGTCTCACATTTACTCATAGCAATGGCGTAACCAACTAGCGAGCAATAATAACAAGTCTCGAATTACAAAAATTTATCAAAACAATCGTGATACAATATGACATAATGGTATCTCGCTAGCCCTTTCTGAGACCGCAAAACATAAATGAGAGCACCTCTGAAGAACAAGGACTGGCTAAACATGGGAATTCACGGTGAGAGAGATCCAGTCATGCTCATACTGAATATCAATTAATAGCAAGGCATACAAATGACAATGGTGCTCTCTAACTAGTGCTTTTTATAAGAGGATGATGACTCAACAATAAAGTAAATGGAAAGACCCTTCGAAGAAAGAGGAAAGCATTGATTTGCAGAGGTGCCAGAGCTCAAGCTTTTAAAATAGACATAGGTAATGATTTTGGAGCGGTATGCTTTTGTTGCTCACATAACAACCAAGAGGTTTCTAATATCTTCCATGCTAGATACATTATAGGCGGTTCCCAAACAGAATGGTACAATTTTTACTCACCCATCCACCAATCAGTCACACTCCACGGCGGCCAAATTCACGGGTACCGTCCATACAAACACAGTTCTGGGGGATTTTTGCTTAATTATATTTTGCCTTTTATTTTGAGCATGGGACTGGGCATGCCGATTACCAGGCACTTTCTCGTGAATTATAGTGAATCAACTCATATCGTGGGAATAACCCACCTAGCATGGAAGATACTGACAGCCCCCAGTCGCCACATGAGCGATTTGGGCATACAAAACAAAATATTTATTTGAAGATTTAAAGTTTAGCACATGCAAATTTACTTGGAATGACAGGTAAATACCGCATATAGGTAGATATGGTGGACTCATATGGAACAACTTTGGGTTTATTGAGATGGATGCACAAGCAGTATTCCATCTTAGTAAAGGTGAAGGCTAGCAAAAGACTGGGGAGCAACCAACTAGAGAGCGACACAGTCATCAACATGCTTTGAGATTAACCAACATTGAATGCAAGCATGAGTAGGATATAATTCACTATGAACATAAATATCATGGAGGCTATGTTGATTTGTTTCAACTACATGCGTGAACATGTGCCAAGTCAAGCCACTCGAATCATCCAAAGGAGGATACCATTCTATCATACTATATCACAACCATTTTAATGCGCATGTTGGCACTCAAGATGAACCATTATCCACTCTTAGCTAATTAAGCATGGCATGAATAACTATAATCTCTAATTGTCATTGCAAACGTGTTCAACCCATAATGTACTGAATTCGAAACGATGAGCTAATCATATTTACAAAAGCAAGATAGGTTGAGTTCATACCAGCTTTTCTCCATCTCAATCTTTTCATCAAATATCATCATTATTGCCTTTCACTTGCACGACCGAACGATGTGAGTAATAATAAGAGTGCACGTGCATTGGACTAAGATGGAATATGCAAACAATAAACCAAAGGAGAAGACAAGGCAATATAGTCTCTTTGTAAGATAAGCAATAGTGCATATGAGAGCCACTCAACACGTTATCATGGTCTTCTCCTTACGACCCAAAGAAAAAAAGGGAAAATTATGTACACAGGAAAGATCCCAACAAGCAAAAAGAAGAATGGGAAATCTTTTTGGTTTTTCTCTTTAATGCTACAACTAAGAAACTAGAAAATAAAGCTAGAACTATTTTTTTTTGTATTTTCCTCAAAATTAAATAAACACACAAGAAGAAAGCATAAAGAATAAAATAAACTACCATGGATAGTACAATAAAAAAGTATGAACATCGACAACTGGAATGAGTGTGTGAACATGAATGTAATGTCGGTGAGAAATACGTACTCCCCCAAGCTTAGGCTTTTGGCCTAAGTTGGTCTAGGGCCATGGATGGCCTGGATAATATCCGAAGTCAACGTTGGGGTTGTACTGGGCTGCGGCGGCTACCGCCTGAACCACTGCAGCGTGAAGGCGAGTGGTTTCTGCATTTCACTCGTACTCGTTTGCCTCCTCCCTAGTTATAAAATATGTCTGCTTTTCCTGAAAGTTAAAGAAGGCAAGAGCAGGAAGGCTAACATGGACTTCAACACATTGCCTGTCAAAAATTAGTCGGTACTGGATGGATTGTTCGTTTCTTTAAAGAAACTGATAGCGCACCAAATCCTCATAATCAAGGAAAGCAGGGGGTAACTCAATGTCATTCCCTCTTATGGGTACCCCAAGATACTTAGCTACATGGGTGGCATAAATTGCACCAAAGAAATCTCCATCCTTAGCATTATGATGTAACCTCCTAGCAATAATAGCCCCGAAGTTATATCGTCTATCTACCATCACCGCACTCTCAAGAGTACTCAAATAACGCATGCAAAGGTGACTATGCTCAAGATTACCATTAATACATCTACCTATGAAGAGAGCAAAATAATGTATAGACGAAAAGTGAATGCTCCCCAAAGTAGCTTGTGTAATGATTCTAGTTTCTCCCACCGTGATGCTAGCAAGGAAGTCATTACATTCATTTTTATGTGCATCGCTATGACTACCCCACTGTGGAATTTTGCATGCATCATTAAAATCTTCCAGGTCCATGGTATAGGTCTTATCATAAAGATCAAATAGAACAGAATGAGAATTACTCCTAGATGAAAATTCAAACCTCCACATGAAGGAATCAGTGAGTTGATAATATTGCTTGCATCAATCTGAAATGAAATCCTCAAGGCCAGCATTCCTTATGTACGCATAAAACTCTTCCTTGAATCCGGTGTTGTCCATGAACTGATCCCATGGCCATTCACAAGGCAGTACTCGAGCTTCGCAGGGTAGTTCAAAATCGGGCTCACGTAGCGCAAGTCTCGAGGCTTTCTTGCTCGAGGAACCACCTTTGTATATTCTCCTCAACATATTTTCTTTCTCTGAAAAAATTCTAAAATTTTGAGTGAGTGAAAATAAAGGTGAACAAAACTTAACAAAACTCATGGCAACTACCCCCTCAAGTGCCTAGAGATAATATCATGCATCAAACTACTTGGGACCATACAAATTTGACATGCAAGCTCAAGAACAAGGTTACCATATCAACAAAATTTTGCAATATATAAGGCACTAGAACAAAAACTAATTGGACCATTGGAAGAGTCACATACCGATGAGCAATTCCCTAAAACAGTTTTGCAAATGGGGCTTTGAGCAAGGAGATCGAAAATGGCAGCAAGATGAGCTAGAACACAGGTTTGAGCAATGGTGGGATTTTTTCTGGAGGAAGATGAAGTGAATGGGTGCTGGAATAAGTGAAGGGGGCCACGTGGGACCCACAAGCCACAAGAGCGTGCCCAGGGGGGTGGCCGCGCCCTGTAGGCTTGTGGCCCACTGGTGCAACCCCCTCATGCATTCTTAGTGCCAAAAATTCTTAAATATTCCAGAAAAAATCATACTAAATTTAAGGGACTTCTGGGAACTTTTATTTTTAGGTCATTTTTCTATTGCATGGAAAACTGAAAAATAGAAAAATAATAGCATTTTTACTTAATTTCATCTAGGTAAGAGAGAGTAAAAGTTAGGTGCAGGAAGTTTTACTTTCTAAATTCAAGCATCTCATGCTTATCAAAAGGAATCAATCAAGAAGGTTTATCAAGTCTTATTAACAAACTTCTTTCGAATATCATGAAACCAAAGAATGTTCGAATAACACTAAGTTACCTCAATGGGGATCTGCATTTCCCCAACTATAGGTATATCATATTTGTTCTTGACAATAGGAAGAGGGAACTCAAAGTCTCCAATAATAATCGATGGAATTTTTTCAATAGAGTTGATACTATGAACTTTAGGTTGTTTATTCGGAAAGTGTACCGTATGCTCATTACCATTAATATGAAAAGTGATATTTCCCTTGTTGCAATCAATAACAGCCCCTACAATATTCAAAAAGGGTCTACCAAGGATGATCGACATACTGTCGTCCTCGGGAATATCAAGAATAACAAAGTCCGTCAAGATAGTAGCATTTGCATCTATGACAGGTACATCCTCACAAATACTGATAGTTAGAGCAGTTGATTCATCAACCACTTGCAAAGAGATTTCAGTAGGTGTCAACTTATTCAAATCAAGTCTACGGTATAACGAGAAAGGCATAACACTAACACGAGCTCCAAGATCACATAAAGCAGTTTTAACATAATTTCCTTTAAAAGAGCATGGTATAGTAGGTACTCCGAGATCTCCTAGTTTCTTAGGTATTCCACCTTTAAAAGTATAATTAGCTAGTATGGTGGAAATCTCAGCTTTCGATATCTTTATTTTATTCGTCACAATATCTTTCATATACTTAGCATAGGGAGACATTTTCAAAATATTAGTCAAGCGCATACGTAAAAGACAAGTCTAAGCATTTCAGCAAAGTGCTCAAAGTCCTCGTCAGCCTTTTTCTTGGATGGTTTAGGAGGAATGGGCATGGGTTTCTGAACCCATGGTTCTCTTTCTCTACCATGCTTCCTAGCAATGAAGTCTTTTTTATCGTATCTTTTACTCTTAGATTGTGGGTTATCAAGATTATCAGCAGGTTCAATCTCCACATCATTATCATTAATAGGTCGAGCATCAACATGAACATCATTATTAATGTTATCACTAGGCTCGTGTTCACACTAGATTGTGTCTTAGAATCAGAAATGGAAATATCATTTGGATTCTCAGGCGTATCTATAACAGGTTCACTTGCAGCATGCAAAGTACTATCATCATTCTTTTTCCTACTCTTATTGGAAGGAATAGGTGCATCAATATTAACTCTTTGAGAATCTTGATCAATTCTCCTAGGATGGCCCTCAGGATACAAAGGTTCCTGAGTCATTCTACCTCCTCTAGTCAAAACTTTAACAGAATGATCATTGTATTTACTATTCATCTCATTAAGCAAATCATTTTGATCCTTAAGTAATTGTTCTACTTGAGTGGTTACCATGGAAGCATGTTTACTAATAAGCTTAAGATCATTGATAGTTCTACTCAAATAATCACCCAAGCGATCAAGCATATAAGCATTATGTTTCAATTGTCTACTAACATAGGCATTGAAATTTTCTTGGTTCATAATAAAATTATCAAATTCATCCAAGCATTGGCTAATAGACTTATTATAAGGGATATCTCCTTCATCGAATCTACTGAGAGAATTTACCTCTACTACCTGTGTCGGGTTATCAAGACCATGTATTTCTTCAATAGGTGGTAGATTCTTAACATCTTTAGCTTTAATACCTTTTTCTTTCATAGATTTCTTTGCCTCTTGCATATCTTCAGGACTGAGGAATAGTACAATCATTATGATTGCTCAATATATTATTAAATAGTAATTCACTTGTTCAACAGTTTGTTCCCTGAAAACACAACCAACAGAACTATCTAGGTGGTCCCTAGATGGATTGGTTAGTCCATTATAAAAGATATCAAGTATTTCATTTTTCTTGAGAGGATGATCAGGCAAAGCATTAAGTCATTGGAGAAACCTCCCCCAAGCTTGTGGGCGACTCTCTTCTTCAATTTTCACAAAGTTAAATATTTCCTGTAAGGCAGCTTGTTTCTTATGGACAGGAAAATATTTTTCAGAGAAGTAATAAATCATATCCTGGGGACTGGGCACACAACCAGGAGCAAGAAAATTAAACCATATGTTAGTATCACCCTTTAACGAGAAAGGAAACAACTTAAGAATATAGTAATAGCAAATTTTTTCCTCATGAGTAAATAGGTTGGCTATATCATTCAATTTGCTAAGATGTGCCACAACAGTTTCAGATTCTTAACCATGGAAAGGATCAGATTCAACCAAAGTAATTTACTCAGGATTGACAGAGAATTCATAATCCTTATCAGTAACAAATATAGGTGAAGTAGCAAACTTAGGATCATATTGCATTCTAGCATTTCGAGATTTTTCCTTCCACTTGCGAAGCAATTTCTTAAGATCATATCTATCCTAAGAAGCAAGAAAGTCCCTAGCTACCTATCCTTCCATAACATAACCCTTCGGTATATCAGGCAATTCATATATAGGAGAGCTAGGTCTAGCAGGTGAATCATAGTGTTCAGTTTCAATAATTTCATCAGATTCAGAAATATTATCAGTTTCAGCATTGGCTCTAGCAATTTTTTCATCAAGAAATTCACCCAGTAGTACAATATCATCAAGCAAAGTATTATCATAAGCATCATGCATACTAGAAGTAGCATCATCAATTACTTGCAACATATGAGAATTACTAGCTGGTGGTGGTGTCGCAAACTTACTTATAACAGAAGGTGAGTCAACTGCAGAGCTAGATGTCAGTTCCTTACCTCCCCTCGTAGTAGAGGGATAGATCTTGGTTTTTGGATCTTTCAGATTCTTCATAGTGATCAACAGATATATATCCCAAGTGACTGAGAGAATAAAGTTATGCTCCTTGGCAACGGCGCCAGAAAAAGGTCTTGATAACCAAAAAGTATAGGGGATCGCAACAATTTTAGAGGCTAGAGTATTCAACCCAAATTTATTGATTCGACACAAGGGGAGCCAAATAATATTCTTTAGTATTAGAAGCTGAGTTGTCAATTCAACCACACCTGAAAGACTTAATATCTGCATCAAAGTATTCAGTCGCAAAGTTATATGCTAAGAACGGTAATGGAGACAAGTGATAGTAGCAGTTTTGTAGTGTTTGTGACAATAGCAACGGAACGTAACTGAGCGAAGATCAATATATGAAAAGCTCCTAGGCAATGGATCAGTGATGGATAATTATGTCGGATGGCATTCATCATGCAACAGTTATAACATAGGGTGACTTAGAACTAGCTCCAATTCATCAATGTAATGTAGGCATGTATTCCGTATATAGTCATACATGCTTATGGAAAAGAACTTGCATGACATCTTTTGTCGTACCCTCCCATGGAAGCGGGGTCATATTGGAAACTAAGGGATGTTAAGGCCTCCTTTTAATAGAGAACCGGACTAAAGCATTAGCATTTAGTGAATGCATGAACTCCTCAAATTATAGTAATCACCGGAAAGAATCCCAATTATTGTCACCCTGGGGGATGCGGATCATAACTCATAATAGGTGTCTACAACTTGCAAGATAGGATCAAGAACACATATATATTCATGAAAACATAATAGGTTCAGATCTGAAATCATGACACTCGGGCCCTAGTGACAAGCATTAAGCATAGCAAAGTCATAGCAACATCAATCTCAGAACATAGTGGATACTAGGGATCAAACCCTAACAAAACTAACTCGATTACATGATAAATCTCATCCAGCCCATCACCGTCCAGCAAGCCTATGATGAGATTACTCACGAACGGTGGAGAGCATCATGGAATTGGTGATGAAGGATGGTTGGTGATGACGAAGGCGTCAATTTCCCCTCTCCAAAGCCCGAAACGGACTCCAGATATGGTCTCTCGAGGAAGAACAGACAATGGTGGCGGCTCTGTATCGTGAAACGCGATGAACTCTTGTTTGTGTTTTTTCTCGACAAATAGGGTTATATGGAGCTAGAGAGGAGGTCGGAGGAGCCATGATGGCCCCACAAGCCTGCTAGGCGCGGCTAGGGGGGTGGCCACGCCTAGCAGGCTTGTGGCCTGCTGGTGGCCCCCCTTTGGTTACTTCTTGCGCCAGTATTTTCTTATTAATTCCAAAACTATTCTCCGTAAATTTTCAAGATGATCCGAGAACTTTTATTTTTGCACAGAAATAACACCAAGGTAATTCTGCTGAAAACTGCGTTAGTCCGGGTTAGTTCCATTCAAATCATGCAAATTAAAGTCCAAAACAAGGGCAAAAGAGTTTGGAAAAGTAGATACGTTGGAGACATATCAGGGTTGAGGGGGGGCGCTGGCGGGGAGGACCGGCGGTGGCGGCGCATGGCGGCGGTGGTGGTTCCCCTCGATCCAGATCCGGGGAGGGAGAGGCGACGGGGGGGAGATGGGGAGAGTGTGTGAGTGGGGCGGCTAGGGTTTCGGGGGAGGGGGTTATCCCCGCAGGTGCTGGGGTGGGCTGGCCGGTTGGGCCGGTGGGCCAAGGCCCAATGGGGGGGGTTCTGTGCTCTTTTTCCGTTTTCTTTTCTTTTTTTTAGTTTTTAGTTTTAGTTTTATTTTATTTTAGTGGATTTAAATACCTTATAAAAATGTGGTTTCATCATGACAAATATCCAAAGAATATTTGTCACAGTGTGAACATTTTTGTTTTCATATTTGAAAACTTTATTTGTTTGACTTTATTTTAATTTTGAATTTATATTTGATTAGGATTGGGGTTATCGCGAGATTAACAACGGTAACAATGGTGACTTGGCATCATTAGCATAGGGTTATTGTAGCTTAATTACAGAGATTACTATAGCACAAAACCAGGGCATCACATCGGGCCGTGTTGACGTAGAGCATCATAGCAAGCAAGAACGAAACAAGGCAAACATGGCAATCATGTAGTTCAACACTTATTACAAGCATTAAAAGTTTTTCGCGAATACAAATGAGTTTAATGACTCCTGGAGGCCCGATGAACGTTGTAGGAAAGGAACAAGGAAGAGGAATCAGGAGGAGCTCCTGCCGCCGCTCGTACCATCCGTAGGGAGCTCGTGGTCGACGTCGCCGACATCGTCTTCTTCACCACCAACCCCTGCAGCTTCAGGAGGCGGAGGAATGGTGATGGGGGATAAATTCTTCACCAGCGCCTCCACGGCGCCCTTCACTACTGCCACAGTGCTGTTGCGGACCTCTGGGGCGACCGAGCAGATCAAGGAGTCAAACTCAAACCCTGGCTTGGGAAGGTGAAGGTGGCTAATGACGCACGTCACGGCCTTAGAAAAGAGGTCGCAACACTCGCTCTCCAAGACCCCCTCCACCTTGACAATGGTGCCCTCCAGCCCCTCGGAAAGCTTCAAAGGAAGCTCCACGAAGCCATTCTCCGGAGCCACTAGGGGATCCGCAAACCCTTCCTGGCAAAGGGAATGAAGCTATCAGCGTAGCCTAAGCTTGACCAGGGGAAGGGTGCTGAGCTGCGCGACCTTTTCCTCTTTGGCCTCGGCGAGAGCCTTTTCCATGGTCTCGAGCCTACACTACAGTAATCCAGTTATTTGCCGTCCGCCATGGCTGACGACAAAGGTCAGGAAACTGGACGGCAAAGGCCTTTGTCATCCGTCAGCAGACGGCAAAAATTCCGGCAAAGAAAACCCCGGTAAAGCGGTCCTTTGTCGTCCGCCTCAGGACCATGCACGACAAAGAATCTTTGCCATGGGGGAGCGGATGACAAAGAGTTTGGACAGCAGACCCAGGGGCTATGACCGTCAAGTGTTAATGGCAGTTCTTTGTCATCCGCTCCCTTTGCCGTCGGCCTTTTGCCCCCCTTTGCCGTCGGTGGGCGGACGACAAAGTGTAAGACCCTTTGCCCCTGGGATCCCCCTTTGCCATTGGCCTTGGGCCCCTACCTTTGCCGTCGACCTTACCCACCCCTTTGCCGTCTTCCTTACGCCCCTTTGCCGTCGGTGGGCCGACGACAAAGAGTGAGGCCATTTGCCCTTGGGGTCCCCCTTCATCGTCTGTCCAAGGCCCCCCTTTGCTGTTAGCCCACCAACGGCAAAGAGTAAGACCATTTTCCTTTTTCTATTTTTTATTAAATCCATTTTCACAGCAATTTTCACAACAATATGACACATATATATATTTCACAGGAATAAATATGTTGCCATACTGATAACCTATTCAAGTAAGTTTCATCCATACATATTATGAAAGTTTCATCCGTACCTAAGCATATTACAATAGTTTGATCCATACATACATAGTTTCATAAACATATGTAGCAAGTGTCACATTGTTCATCGATACAAAATAAAAATAACAAATAACCCAAGCACTCCATCAATGCAAACTTCCGTGAAGTGAATGTAATCTGCAAAATGGGAAGCTCCAAGATTAGAAGAAGACTAGATGAAGATTATAATGTAAAAATAGGTCACTTAGGACCTAACTATGCTTATTATGCCATTTTGGAGATAAGTAAGCTAAGTATAGGTCATTTAATAACTAAGCTAGGTAAAATAGGCCATTTTGGAGTTAGGTAAGCTTATTATGTCATTTATGAGAGAACTAAGCTAAATATAGGATATTTTTGATAAAATAGGCCATTTAGGAGCTAATTTAGCTTACTATTCCATTTAGGAGGAAATTAAGCTAAATATATGTCATTTTAGAGGTAACTTAGGTGAAAATAGGTCACTTAGGAGCTATCTATGCCTATTATGCCATTTTGAAGCTAACTAAGCCAAGTATAGGTCATTTAATAGCTAAGGTGGGTAACATAGGTCATTTTGGAGGTAGGTAAGCTTATTATGTCATTTAGGAGAGAACTATGCTAAGTATAGGATATTTTTGATAAAATAGGCCATTTAGGAGCTAATTTAGCTTACTATGCTAATATGTCATTTTAGAGCTAACTTAGGTAAAAATAGGTCAGTTAGGAGCTAACTATGCTTATTATGCCATTTTGGAGCTAAGTAAGCTAAGTATAGGTCATTTAATAGCTAAGCTAGGTAAAATAGGCCATTTTGGAGCTAGGTAAGATTATTATGCAAGTTTGGAGCTACCTAAGCTTATTATGTCATTTAGGAGGAAACTAAGCTAAGTATAGGTCATTCTAGAGCTAACTTGGGTAAAATATGTCATTTTGGAGGTAAGATAAGTAACCATCATTATGCGGTTGTTAAGCAAAAACTAGAAAAACATACCATTCTCGTCAGCACGGAGGTGAAGCACGGTGGTTCTGGCTTGTTTCACCTGGAGAAGGCTCCCCTGTAGAAGGGTCGTGCGATGCGTTTCGGGAGATATTCTGCACCAAATATCATTTGCAATGTGTCGTTATCATGATGACACTCAAAAGATCACTGCATTGAAATGAAACTCACCGTCCCCACCATGTTAATGACTAGCATTGCCGGAGGCACATGGCCAGTCTTCTCGCACATAGACTGTACATTTGGTTTCGACAAGTCAAACTTTTTTATTTATTAATGAAACAAACATTAAAATGCAAGATTTGACAAATATGAAGAAGAAACTTACCACGAAGAGCTCGTACATGGCCCTGTTAGACGCATAGTTCCATGCCCTCTCCGCCTCCATCAACGCAGCCGTCCTCTCCTCCAACTCCTTCATCTCCTTACCCTTTGCCGGCAAAAGTGTTTGCATTGCCTCTCTCTCTTTCAGAATAGCAGACTGCAAGACAACTCATTGTTAGCATTGTAATCATATTGGTTCGCACACACAACGTAATGCGGAAAGATAGTTGAATCCATTAAACTCACCTCGATGGCGAGCCCAAATGGCCGTGGATGAGGTATTATCTCAGGACAGGAGCTTGTTTGGCTTGCCTTTATCTATCGGAGAGTGCTAGGACAACATATAAGACCGTCTCCAATGGCGATGGAGCCATGGGGCCTCCCGTTGCCAGCTATCATCACCAGCTCTGGATCAATAGGCCCCTGGCTTGGGTTAAAGTCCTCCCCTTTCCTCGCCTTCCTGTGATCTCTGTACTTCACGAGCTTGTGGTGGGAGGAGATGTTGGTGAATTTTTCGGGATGATCTAGGCCAGACTCAGAGAATGCCTTGACCTTCTTGTATGAGGCAGTATGGGCCATCGCATAGAGGTCGTACATCTCTGGCACCTCCATCTTATTTTGATGCACCTAAAAGAGAAAGATAGGAAAAAAGTATTAGTAAAGGGCTAAAGCTAGCATTAAGAATGAATTGCATGAGTCATGAAGCAAACCACATACCCAGTTCTCACGAAACTCATTTAAGTTGATGCTCCCTTGATGGTGTGGCACACCAACCATTTTGCCACGCCTATCCTTGGCAGTGTTGTGGTTGGGCTCCCACTTTTCGGAGCACCACTGATCCACCAAGGCCTCCTAACAATCCATCTTATCCACACACCATCTCGGGGACACCTAAGTTAATAAAGAGAAATTTGAGCGCTACACGTAGGAATCAAATCAAGGAAACTAACTACAAGGCCTTAATAATATGTAATTACCTTCATGTAATGCTCCTTCTCCATCTTAGAATCGCAGCACTTCCCCTTTCCCTTCCTAATACGCCACGAGGCGTAGTAGTCTCGAACGACATGCACCCGAGCCTCGTGCCGCCAGTTTTGAAGTAGGCAGTGGCATTCAGTTTCGATAACCTTTGTCGCGGCCTCCTCGTATCCCTCCTCACACCTGTAGAAGGTCTACAAACAAGACAACACTGATTAGTACAATAACTAGCTATTTTTCATTTTTAATTGTCTAAAGGAGAAATTACCTAGAACTGTCTTATCACCATGTCGGCCCTCGTGTGTCACAAAACACCGTCGATCTCCACCTCGGGCGGGGCCGGGGGACCCAAGTAGTGCTCCCAGGTCATTCCTACCTCTCGACCCCGACCAGGCAACGTAACAAACCCCGGGAAGTTTTGCCGGCAAAGCACACCAAGGACGTTGTTGGGCTTGCGGACATGCTTGGCAACAATCCAACCCGTGCAGTATGACAAATTAAAGCCAACACATTGGATATTTGAGAAAACATGAAGGCAAAAGGTTAAATAAGAGTAAATGAACTTACTTGTCCCCACTTGGCTGAATCGACCACCTCTGCTCGCGAGTCGCTGGGACGAGAGGGAGTCCCATACTACCATGCTGGTAGACGGTGCCCCCCTCACCTAGCTCCACGTTGGTATCAGCATGGCCACTTGGCTCCGGCCGACCCAGATCAGGCCAGGTATCCCACCGGGTATCTTGGGATGTACCCTCATCCCTGCTTTGCTCCGGAGTCTCCTGGAATGAAGCCTCTGGGACACGAGTCTCGTCGACCTGAGGCTCATGAACCAGAGTCCGTGTAGCCTCCACCTCAGATGGGTCCACCCTAGAAGTCCTGTGCTAAGGTGAATCAGCTAGGGGTAGCGGCAAGGAAGGCATGGCAGCCACCCTACCCCTTCTATGGGCGCCACGTTTACCTTTAGCAGCTCTCTTCTTCGCGGGGGGTCGACCTCCTCTTACGGGGGCCGCGGTCGTCGAAGAAGCGGCCACTCCTTGCAGAGTAGAGAGCAACGCTCTCCGGAGAGACGGGTAGGAATGGGATTACTCATCCCACCACCCGCTGACGAAGAAGGAGCCTCGGAGTGCTCTCGACCCTTTCCCACCATCTTTCAACACCTGCCATGACAAAGAGTAAATGAAATTAGTACAACATAAATACCAACATGAGTAATAAAATGTATATAATTTAAGTGTTTCATCATCATAAAGACCAACATGAATAATGTTTTTTAATATATGTATATAATAATAGTTGAATACCTGACATGAACTAATAATAATCTTGATTGTCTATATATGCTTCGGGATCAATAAATGCATCATGATCATCACTATCATCAATAAATGCATCGTCATCATCACTATCAAGAAGAACATGTGGATGGCCTCCATTATGTAATCGGTCAAGAAGTGACAGGTCATCCGCAACAGTAACCTCTTCTTCTTCCGACTGTTCCTCTTCCGGCTCAGGGGTTAAGACGAATTCACTGTCGCTGTCTACTTCAATGTTCTGTGGTGAAGTAGAGAGGTTCTTGAAACGTTTTTTGGACATACATGTTTCTTGGAAGAATTCTCCTTCATATGTGTATGGGTTAATGTGAGGTTCGTAATCCTCTTCATTGAGGCTAGGTGGTCTAAAACTTGGCGGCACTTCATAAATGAGATCCCAACCTTTCAGATTTGGATCAGTTTGGCAGGCCCACGATAGATAGAAAACTTGTGTTGCGTGTTGAGCCGTAATATAGACATTGGGAACATCTAAATGGGTGCTTTGGTTGATTTCGACTAGCCCTATATGTTCGTGAGTCCTTCTAGTCCCCTTCGGCTGAAACCAATAACATTTGAAGACTACGACGGTCGGTGGGTTTTCACCATAGAATAGAAGTTCATAAATATCTTCAACTCTTCCATAATACTCGGTACCTCCTTCACTGATAGCAGAGACACAACAATTTGTAGTCTTTACGTCCGGCATAGATAGCTCTTTGCCAAAGGTATGAAAGCGATACCCGTTGATGTCGTATTTGTCAAATGAACAGACCTTATAGTCAAAACCATTAGCGACTTGTCTCAACTCGGCGTCCATAGACTCTGCATCAGCTTACAAGTTTAATACAGAATAATGGATGCATTAGACGCAAATTAGACCAAGAAATCAAATGGTCCAGTAATGGTAATTAATTACCCTTTGTTTGAACCAAGAGATGAAACTGGGATAGTCGCCTCAGGGATAAAGCCACACAACATCACCGGCATTACCCGCTCAAGCCATATCTGCCAATCATGACTCTTGAGACCAAATATTTTCAATTTTTGAAGAGTCACCCCCCTCTTTAGATTCGCAGCATACCCATTGGGGAACATCAACCACATTTTCACCCACAATAGCATTTCTCTCATAGCTGGCCTTCCAAGATTGAACCATGCCTTTGGCTTCGATACACTTTGCTTTCCTTTCTGTTGTCACAAGTTTTGTAATGGTCTATCACCTAGGGCCTCCTGGCCGATTCTAGCCTAAGGATTATCCTTTGACTTCCCATCTATGCCGAACAATGTACCAAAAATGGCCTCCGCCATATTCTTTTCAGTGTGCATCATGTCGATGTTGTGTGGGCAAATGAGGTCTTTGAAGTAAGGTAGATCCCATAAGCATGATTTGTGAGTCCACGCATGTTCCGTATTATACCCTTTGAAATACCCTAGACGCAAAGGATCAAGATCGAGAGCGTTTAACTGATCAAGGGTCCATTGGCCTGTCAACGCAGGTGGTGCGGTGTTTTTGACAACTATACCTTTGATGAAATTCTTCTTGTCTTTTCTGAACTTATGGTTAGGATCCAGGAACTGTCTATGCATGTCGAAGCAAGAAAACTTGCGACTCGCTTGTAGCCAACGGAACTGAAGAGCTGCCTTGCATGTGGGGCATAGGAACCTTCCATGCACACACCAGCCAACGAATATCGTATACGCGTGATAGTCATGCGTCGAGTACATGTAGCACACATGCATTTTGAAGTTCTTTTTGGTAGCGGCGTCTTATGTCTTGATCTCATTATCCCAGGATTCTTGCAATTCATCCTTAAGCGGCTGCATGTACACATTCATATTCTTCCCTGGATATTTGGGCCTTGGAATTATCAACGTCAGGAAAATGTTCTTTCTTTTCATAATCTCTCCGTGAGGGTGACAAATACAGGCCAATAACTTTATTGTGCTGCCGTCATACCATACATATTGAACCCATCCGTGCTGATGGCAACTCGAGGATGCCTTCGATCTGCCGATTTATCCTTATGTAATGCATCGAAGTGCTTCCACGCAAAAGCATCTGAAGTGTGTACCAACATCTTGTTCCCATCCGCATCTAGTTCGGTTCTTTTGCCCAATTTGTTCCGTGTCATCTGTCTGGCCGTCTCTTCGACCATGAAAACACGTTGAAGTCTTGGTACGATCGGCAGATACCTAAGAACATTAATGGGGATTTTGGTCTGAATCTTCTCACCCATACCATTGTGTACCACAATATACGTGGAAGAATTGCAAATGGGGCAATAGTTCAAGGCCGCATACTCAAGCCTAAATAAGGCACATCCATTCTCACAGGCATGTACCTTCTCATAGGGCATCTTAAGTACACGGAGGATTTTGTCTTACTGGTACAGGTTTGCAGGCAGTACATGGCCTTTGGGTAGAAAGCGTCCAAATATCATCATCATCGCGTCATAGCATTCTCTGCCTAGGTTGAATTGAGCATTCAAAGCCATTACTTGCGCGATGGCATCCAGCTGACAAAGCTCAGTGTGCTCGTGGAGAGGATGTTTTGAAGACTCCAACATTTCATAGAAGGCCTTTGTAGATTCCTCCATCTCATCATCAGAATCCCGAGCATCATCAAAGTCTTGCAGCATGTCTTCGATCCTGGTACCATGCTCGTCGCTGCGACAACGAACCACCTCAGCTCTGGCACGTTGGTCACACTCACCATGAAAAGTCCACACTGTATAACTAGGAATAAAACCCCGCTTCTGCAGGTGTGTGACCATTTCAAACTCTGTCTGCCCTTTTAATATTGTCGCATTTGGGACAGGGGCACCATGTTTTTTGCTGGCCATTTGCAAATGCGGCTCTCAAAAATCCCCTGGTTTTGTTAACCATTCATTGGTCATGTCTTTCTGACTAGGGTGACCAGCTTACATCCAAGCATGATCACTCATCTTGCCTACCTACTAAACACACAAGATATATATATATATATATATATATATAATTCATCTATATTCATCCGACAATCAAGTTTGTCAGTTTTATTACGTCCATGCAACCTACACGCTAATAGGTAGAGATAGGTCCTAATCCAACCTGAGTATGTGTAGATTGGGTTAGTTTTCCCATGCTCTGCTTCGGATCTGACGTAGAATTTTGGCGGCGCCTCCCCACTGTTCTCCTGATATACGTCTCGGCAATAAGCACAGAGGATGTGTACCCGGAGAACAACAAGGAGGCACTGAAGAAATTCTGCATCGGATCCGGAGCAGAGCATATGGGAAAACGAACCCAATCTACACATACTCGGGCTATCCATGGATAATGTTCGACAATTCGAAAGAATCATGGTTATAAATATGCAAATGCATGCATATTTATGGATGTAATCCTTTTGAATGGGAGACGCATAGTGGTCACACATACTGATGATTCAAGACATCTATAGCTAGCAAGTTTCATCGGTACGAAGACCGGAACAGAGCAAATTAAGGATGGAGGAGGAGATGCAATTTGTGCTCACCCACGAACGCAGGGGCAGAGCTCGTCGAACGCACGGGGAGGTCATCGAACACCAGACCCTCGCAGCGACGAAACAACTGCACATTTAAATCCACCCGATCAACACAAATATATATGATGTTTTTCATAACAAAATCGGTAAATATATGACCATGCCGGCATTTGGAAGGCCGGAGGGGCGTCGCCTAGGGTGTCATGCTGGCGTGTCGTGCCAGGGGTCCTCATGTAGGCGGCTCACCGAAGGGGTGTCATGCCGGGGGTGTCATGTAGGTGGCTCACCGGAGGGGCGATGCGGGGGTGTCGTGTCGGGCCGGGGTGTCTGGTTGTTGGGCCGGGGTGTTGGGTCTGGGTGTCGGGATGTCGTGTCAGGGCATCGTGTCGGGGGTGCCGGTGTGACGTGTTGGGGTGTCGTTTTCTTCTTCTTCCTCTTTTTTTCCTGTGCTTCCTTTTCTTCTGCTTCCTTCTTCTTCCTTTTCTTCTTCTTCTTATTTTTTCTTGTCTTCTTCTTCCTCTTCCTCTTCTCCTTCCTCTTCTTCCTTTTTTTCCTTTATCCTCTTCTTTTCTACTTATTATTCTTTTATTCTTTTTCCACTTACCTAATTAACCTAAACTAACAGTAACCTAATTAACATTCTAACCTAATTAACACTAAGAGTAACCTAAACTAATTAACAGATGCAATGAAATTAATGAAAAAAAAGAACATGAACTCACCGGAGGAGGACCGGCATGGGGAGGGCATGCGAGAGGAGGAGGGCCGGCGTGGGAAGGACGACACGGTGGTGGAGCCTGGCCGCAGGGGGGTGCTTGCTGCGGGGATGGGGTGCTTGCCTCTATGGGCTAGCCGCTAGGAGGGAGCGCGGTGGTGGCGGAGGGCCACGGGGTGGTGGACGAGGGCCGCGGTGGTGGCGGCAGCGCGGTGGTGGAGGCTCGCCACGGTGGTGGTGCAGGGCCGCGGGGAGGGGCGGTGGTGGAGGAGGTCCGCGGGGAGGGGAGGTGGTGGAGGAGGGCCGCGGGGAGGGGCGATGGTGGAGGAGGGCCGCGGGGAGGGGGAGATGGTGGAGGAGGGCCGCGGGGAGGGAGGACTCGCCATGTGGAGGGCTGGCTCCGGTGCCGCCGTGGTGGTTTGTGGCGAGAGAGTGATAGATGGGGAGGAAAGGGGACAGAGAGTGAGGGATGAGGAGAAGGGGGGAGAGAGGGGGTGGGTGCCAATCGGGGCAGGCCATTAGTCGTTAGGTCACCGTCCTCTTTGCCGTCTGGGAGTGGATGGCAAAGAGGAAGAAGGCTGATGGCAAAGATCCATGGATGGCATCCATGCCATCCAGTTGACCCGCAGTCCAGTGGGGGGCCCACGTGATATTTGCCGCCTGCTTTAGGGCGCTTTGTCTTGGGCCAGCCGACGGCAAAGTATGCACTAATGACAAAGAGTTCCTTTGGCATCAACTCATACTTTGTCGTCCGGTTTCTAAAAGCTGACGACAAAGACTATCTTTGCCGTCAGCCAGCAGACGGAAAAGATACAGAAGACGACAAATACCTGGATCCAGTAGTGCGAGCCTTCTCCAGTGCGGCCTCCCTCTCCTACGCCTCCAGGCGCTCTCGCATCGCGGCACGGACGACCGTCGCCTGGGACATCTCGGAGTCCTGGTCAGCAAGCTCGGCCTTGCTGGTCCTGAGGGCCTCCCCCTGCTGATGCAGTTCTTCCTCGAGTGCGGACTTCTCTTCCTGAAGAACCCTCAAGCGGGCTGCTTTGGCCGACGCGACCTCCTTCTCACCCTTCACCACGGCGGCCTCGACACCAGCGAAGGTGTCCCGAACTCGGCCCAAAGCGGTGAATGCCCCGTCCAGGACGTCGAGGCCGCACGACGAAGGCACAAAGGCCTCCTCCGGAGGGGTCGCCTACGCGATCGCATGAGACGTCCCCTGAGAGACAGCAGCATGAGGAGCAGGGGGCTGATACGTCTCCAACGTATCTATAATTTATGAAATATTCATGCATGTTTACAATAATTCTATATGATTTTGGTATGATTTTATTAGAACTTACCCGGGCTAACACTGTTTTCAGCGGAACTACCGTGGTGTCATTTTTTGTGCAAAAAAATAAACGTTCTCGGAATGGTCTTAACATTTAGTATGATTTTTTGTGGACCAAAAGAGAACCCCCGAAGCATTGGAGCTAGGCCAGAAGATCCACGAGGAGGCGACAAGTCTGCCAGGTGCGGCCACCCCCTGACTGCGCCTCGCGGGCTTGCCATCGCCTCGTGGCACCCCTTGACGTGAGATCGATGCTAATAATTCCTATAAATATAGAAACCTGCGAAAAGAAACCTATATCGGGAGTTCCGCCGCCGCAAGCCTCCAGAGCCACGAAAATCCCATCGGGAGCCCGTTCCGGCACCCTGCCGGAGGGGGAAACCATCACCAGAGGCCATCTTCATCATCCCGGCACTCTCCATGACGAGGAGGGAGTAGTTCACCCTCGGGGCTGAGGGTATGTATCAGTAGCTATGTGTTTGATCTTTCACTCTCTCTCTCTCTCTCTCGTGTTCTTGAGATGGCACGATCTTGATGTACCGCGATCTTTATTGGTATAGAATGGATCATATGAAGTTTCCCCCTCTCTATCTTGTTGCGATGAATTGAGTTTTCCCTTTGAAGTTTTCTTATCAGATTGAGTCTTTAAGGATTTGAGGACAATTGATGCATGTCTTGCGATGGGATATACGTGGTGACAATGGGATGTTCTATTGATCCACTTGATGTATGTTTTGGTGATCAACTTGCGGGTTCCGTGACCTTGGAAATCTATGCATAGGGGTTGGCACATGTTTTCGTCTTGATTCTCCGGTAGAATTTTTGGGGCACTCTTTGAAGTTCTTTGTGTTAGCTTGAATATGATGAATCTGAAATTGTGTAGCATATCGTATAATCAAGCCATGGGTACATGTGGTGACATTGGAGTATCTAGGTGACATTTGGGTTTTGGTTGATGTGTGTCTTAAGGTGTTATTTTAGTATGAACTCTAGGGCTGTTCGTGACACTTATATGGATAGCTCATAAGATTGACCAAAAAAGATAACTTTGAGGTGGTTTCGTACCCTACAATAATTTCTTTGTTAGTTCTCCACTATTTTTGACTTTGGAGTGAACTCTTTATCACACGAGAGGTATTTCCATATGATTCAACTATGTCAATAATGTTGCGAGAAATTGCACTAGTGAAAGTATGGACCCTAGGCCTTGTTTCCAAGCATTTATACAATGTTTTGCTCGTTCTTTACTATTTGTTACTTTGCTGTTTTTATATTTTCAGACTACAAAAACCTATATCTACCATCCACACTTGTATCACCATCTCTTTACTGAACTAGTGCACATATACAATTTACCATTGTATTGGGTATGTTGGGGACACAAGAGACTCTTTGTTATTTGGTTGGAGGGTTGTTTGAGAGAGACCATCTTCATCCTACACCTCCCATGGATTGATAAACCTTAGTTCATCCACTTGAGGGAAAATTTTCATTGTCCTACAAAACTCCGTGCTTGGAGGCCTAACACGAGTCTACAAGAAGAAGGTTGTGTAGTAGACATCAAGGGCTCTGGAGGCTACACTGCAACCAAGGGCAAGACGGATGTGGACGGATCAGTGGGCGACCGCCCCTCTGGAGATGGCCCTCTATATAGCGGCACCGACATGTCCTCAAGGGTAGGAGCGACCACACCAACAGGCATCGGGGGCTCGGGGGGCTCTGCGGCGGTGACTTGCCTCACGAGCCTCCACCCCCTCGCCCGCAGCCACCTCGTCAGGCGACGACGGCACGATAGGAGCAAGCGGAGCATCGAAAAACGCCTTTGGCTTGACGCCCACTTTCTTCCACCTCATCTTCAGCGTGGTGGCGTTCCTAGTTACTAGGCAAGGGAAGAATCATCAACGCAAGCTACCGGCAGGCGGGCAAGGCCGAACTGGGGTACTTACTCCTCAATGTCAACCAACTTCCTCTTCTTCTTCGCTCTGACGATGACGACGTTGCCCTCACCTCTCGTAGTGAGGGCACCACCTTGCCGGGGAGCAGGGGCACTGTGCGCCAGGGCAGCCGCTGGAGGGATCGCTGCGGCCGCGGCCTTTACCACCTGGCTCGCGGGCTGAGATTCGGGCGGGGGCGAGGCCGACACCCCAACTGCCATGCCGACAGAGGTAGGACACACCGGAGGAGACTCTGCTTCGCACTTCTTGGGGTCGCCAGGCAGGTGGACCGAGTGGCACGAGGGGACGACCCTAGCCCCTTAGGAACCTTGGCGGGACACAGAGAGCCTGCAGTAGGAGCTTCACAAGCATCGTCGTCATCCGCCAGCTAGTGCAAGAGCATGCTCTATGGCAGGGGAGGTGCCTCTACCAAGTCGTCGTCAGCTGTGTTCTCTGATTCGTCCTCACCCGTGGTGTCGCTAGAGGACACCATCACCGGGGAGCTAAGGCCCTCAACTGGGAAGAGCCCCAGTTCGTTGAAGACATGCATCCTTGCGACCAAATCGGCCATGTCGTCGCTGCGGTACAGCGGGCCATAGGCCTCTAGTAGATCGTCGGGGTCATCGTTGAGCAGGGTTGCCATGGCCCTTCCCAATTCCTCGGGGGTCATGCACGCGGACCAAAGCCTTTGGCTGTCCCCGGTGCCCTGATAGTCCCACAGGGGCCTGGAGTGAGATTGGAGGGGTGCCAGGCGCTCCGTCAAGAACTCCTTCACTATCATCCCCAAGTCAGCTTCCTGGCGCTGATGTCGCGGGAAATCCGCTCCAGGACGGGTTTGGCCCGGGGCCAGAAAGCTTCGCGGAACTCCACGTGGAGGTCTTCTCCCGTAGCCCCTTTGGCAGCTCCAAGCGGGGGTTTGGGCTGCCGGGATCCATGAAGGCCCAATGGTGCCGGAAGTTCTCCACCTTCTTCCCAGCCTTTAAGAGCATGTTACCGCTCTGGACCGCGACGAAGGAGACGCACGTCGACCGCTGAGCGCCGTCGTGCACACGCAAGCTGCAGAAGTGTCAGAAGAGGGCCACCGAAGGATTCACGCCCACGAAGGCCTCGCGGTAAAAGGCAAAGATGGACAAGAGCAGGATGGAGTTGGGCTAAAGGTGAAAGGCTTGAATCCCGTAGTAGTCGAGGATGGCGGTGAAGAACGTGAAGAAAGGCGGGATGAGCCCGGCAAATACGTTGTGAAGGAAGAAGGGATAAGCTGACCTGGACGAGGGCCGCCTCTTTGAGGAGCCACACCATATCAAGGTCTTCCCACACTCGATAGTCCCATCCGCCGTCGACGGGAGCACCGGGACAAGGTCTCCGCCCTTGGCAATGGTGGACTCGGAAAGTACCGGTGAGATGGGAGAGGAGGCTGAGCTCTGGGCCTCAGGCTTCGACTTGCAGACGGGATCCATTCAGAAGAAAGACGGAGCGATGCCGGACCTAGAGAGGTCTCAACTAAGGCCGGGATCTGGGAGCAAGAGCAGGCACGCAGAAGAGGAAAGCAGTAATGGCTCGGTGTTCGAAGCCAGGCTTTTGTCGATTCGGGCAGTGGCCGAGAGGACGCCCCACGTCAATTGCACGACGCACGCCAGTCCTGGCCCCTCAGGCATTTGGGGCCCACGACACTTCGGGCCGTCCTCAAGGCTTCACCCTGAAGCCAGCTCGAGCGTGCCTTGGGCCCTGGGGCTACTATCGTCGTTCTGGGAATGCGGGTACCCAAATCTGCCTGCTTGCTGGGCAGGACATGGCCCACCTAGTCAGCGAGGCTCGGCCTGGCGTGGCTCCACTCAATACAAGGCCCTCGTGAGGACCCTACGCTCATGAGTAAGAATGACACCAAGACTAGCAATGATGGGCCTCCTCAGGGCCCCACCGCAGCGGCGGAGATCTCTATGCAGAACCTGGCCGCAGGAGTCAAAGATGATGCAGGGAAGGACGGGAGGGCGCCAGCGCGCCAGGCAGTGCAGTTTCCCCATTGGGGCAAAGGGAGCAAGGCCGTACGCGGGTTCCCTAAGTGCCACCCAAAGGTTTCCATTCCACTGCAACAAGACCACGACCACGAGCCCCGCAGGGCGGATGTCATCGCTGAGCCCACCACTGCATCATCGACAGCCACTTTGCAGGCGAAGACCACCTTTGGACAGGGCGCGGATGTACTCCTACCCCCCTTCAAATTTGTCCATTGTGGGATCCCTTCCTGCCATTATGATAAGGTAAGAGGACCCAGGCCGCTGGTATATATAGAGGCAAGGTCACATCATAGAGGGGATCCAATTCATGACTTAGCCACCCGACGAACCACCAGACAAGGCAGAGAGCCAAGCACACTTTTTGACCCCCTCGCAAGGCTCAAGACCACTATAATAGCTCATCCACCACACCTCCCAGAGAGGCAATACACCAAAGCAGGAGTAGGGTATTAGGCTTCACAGCGGCCCAAACCTGGGTAAACTGCCGTGTTCATCTTCTTCCTCGTCATCATGCGAGCTTGTCGTGGTAACCATCGAGTAGCGATCTAGGTAGGGCGAGGCTGGACGGTATCTTCGCACACGCCCCTGTGTTCAAACCTTAAGTGTTGTGCGGAGCCCGAAATCCGACAAACACCATAAAAACAACATCTACAACACCTGCAGACACACAAAGCAAATGCTCGCACCCAACAAAAGGCAAGATGGTTGTCAATCCCGTTGTTCTTGCCAATTGCGAGGAGTAAATCTGATAGTGATAGGTAGTAATAAAATAAAAAAGAGTAAATGTAAATAGCAAGGTAATTATGTTTTTAGTATATAATAAGAAAATCGCATAAGAAGAAGACAATGTCATGGACTCCGAGGCGGAGGTGATTATGAGGGTTGGCTGGTTAGGCTGTGGGGTGGAGCCGTCGTAGCTGGAGAATAACATAATATGTGTGGGAGTAGAGGAATGCCATGGACGATGGTAGGATTAGGGTGGGGCGGCGAGTCCTGCACAATAGTGCAAGCGGCTAGGGGATACAGGAGCAGGCGGTTTCGTTGGCACTGGTTTGGGTGGTTGGATCATGAAGATCATAGGTTAAAAAAGCACGACGCCATTGGGTGGCAATCCAATGGCTACTGGTGCGAGAATTGTTTGTTGACTAAGTAGACAAAGCCTTGTAAAGCTTTCCACCAAGTGGGCCTCACATTCTAGCATCAAAATCTTTAGCAGACATACATTTAATATTTACAACCCATTTGTTGGGCGGGCTAATCTTCAAAACCAAAATTTACTTCAATACATAATCCACCCCTCCTCTTCTTGAAATATTTGTAGCCCGGCTAGGCAGAGAAAAGTAAGTTGGGCCGGGCTAGGTATTCTTCTAAAAAAGTAAAGTAGCGCTAGCCATTTTTAGAAAGGAGCCTGCTACGCGTCGGCCGGTGGATCTTTTAAAAGATCGGTTGCCTCATGAACCGGTAGATTTTGTGGATTAAGCGGCAGGACGGTACTTTCTAGTATTGCAACACATCTTGTGTTGCAGGAAAATTTCGCAACACGGTTAATGTTACGAATTTTTTTGCAACATAGATCAATGTGGAAAAAAATTCTGCAACAGAGGTCATGTTGCAATTTTGTTGAAACAAAGATCTTTCTACAAAAAATTTGGCAACAAAGACCTCATTGTAATTTTATTTTTATTGCAACAGACTTGTTGTTCTAACTTTTTTTTGCAACATGGACGTTGCTGCAGAAATCCACTAGCGTAAAGAAAGGAGCAAGTAGCGACCCGCGTCGTACAGACAAGAGGGCGGATGCTGACTTGCAATTCGTCAGTTGAAGTGAAGAGTTTCCCTTTTAGAAAGGAAAAAGGTTGGGTTCATTGTGTACTCGTTTTGTAAACAAGAAAATCAAAGCCAGGGCTAGACGAACCACATCCCCGCACAATCCACTTGATACATGCTCAGTTTCAACAACAACAAAATAATTGCTTGCTCCAAGATGTGAGTACATGTCACACCTTGTGTTTTGCCTCATGACTAAGTTATCATGACTCAAAAATTAGGGCCAACTAAAACTTTTGTGTGCTTGTTATGCTTGACTTGATTGCTGAATGTGTGATTGCTTGCTAGTGCTCTATATTCATAAAATCCCTCCTACTCTCAAAACTCTTTTACTTGATCTCAACTCTTGTCCAATGGTAATGCCATGTGAATAGGACTTAATAATATTTTTACAAAATATTATTTTGGCCAAAAATCATTTATTTAAATTAGGTTTTCAAAACCCCCCTGATTTGAGATTTGCACTACAAGTACCCAAATTGGGTGGATCCTTTTCCCCCAAATATTTTATTTGGAATCTACTATGTATATAACTTCCCAAAACCACAAAATATTATTTTAAAAGACTATTTTCATATTTGATTTAAAGGCTTTTTCTTAAGGAAAAAATGGTCTTTTATAGGGAAAAATTATTTAAATGCTTTACAAATATTTGAGAAAAATTAGGAAATCTCATTGGACATATATTGTCCATATATAAGAGTTTCAAGGCATGGTCATGTTCAAAGTATTGGACAAAACCCTTCAAAACCATTTCTGCCTATTCAAAGCATTTGAAATATTTCTATAAGGAATATTCTCAAATAAATCCAGGAAAATTCTAGCAAGTCACATATGATATATGTGGTCATATTGCCAAGTTTCATATCAATCCCAATTGTTTTGATTCGCCAAAATATCCTAAAGCCATTCCTGTCCAGAGCCCAATTTGATCAACTTTAAATTGTGAAGTTTCTCTTATTGATCCCAAACTTTGTGGGCATTATATATTAACCAAATGATGATGATACATCAAGTGGTGCATCAAGGGGAATAGTATTGCATGATAAGATCTATAGAAATCCATTTCTGTCCATTTCTAGGGCTTACCAAGTTTACATTATCAACTTTCTTAAAATCATCTCAAAACTTGTGGTTAGGACCAAATGGACTTACCATTTACCATTGGTAAATCCCAAGGTCATAGAATTCCCCTGCGTAGCCCAATCACAGCTCAAACACCTTCACCCATAAACTTGTGGACAAGCAAAGTGGGCCCAAAAAGATTCCCCTTGACTCTAACTTTTTACCACAACATATCTTAACTCTCTTCTACCTCCAGTAACTTTGCCATGGCCTCTGGTCAATTATTTGTGGGGCAACTCCCTCATTCTTCCTCTCTTTTACCATGGCAAGACCTCTTCTTTCCCCTCTCCCATTATTATGTTACTAAAAATGCCCCCAAACCCCCATATGACTAGATCCATTTACCATGATATATAATTCTTCCAACACTTTACTGCATGCGTGCCTCACACTCCAGACATCATTGGCCGATCAAAAGGGTGCCTGAGACATGTGTTGGCGTGGTGAGGACGGCATTGGCATGCAATAATGATGCTCTATCGCTGGTTCTTGTCCTATGCCTCATGTCCAGTTGCAGGGAGTTGTCCACGCGTGCTAGGGGTTCCCTCTCGTCCTCCCACGCCTCTCCCCGGTGTCCGGATGCAGCCAAGGGAGCCCAAGCACACGCAAGCTCAGTGCCCGAGGGCATCCGAGGCGCACCCGAGCTCTCCCTCATCGCCCCCTTGCTATACCTCTCCCCTGAGCACCCAGGCGTGTCCATCCCCTCCTAACCCTCCTAGAGACCTCCCTTGGCGAGCCACTCGAGCCCCGAGCTCGACCCCGTCCTCCATGGCCTCCATGGCTCTGCCTCGGCCCCCCTCAAATCCAAGCTCACCTGAGCCCTCCTCTTCATTAATTCACACCAGAACCTTCGCAGCACCTCGGATACCCCCTGCCATGCTATTTTTTCTCCTCTGGGTGGCCGGGAGCCTTGTTCCTCCGCTGCCCATCTCCAGCCTCTGCTGGGGCCGAAGCCCTGCTCCCTCCGACACTCCTCGGAGGGAGCCCGACCTCTAGGTGGGTGCAGCTCACCGCCCCGTGCTCTCCGGTGGTCGGAGCACCGCCGAGGGTGGCCCGTGCCGCCGGGATGGTGCACCGGTGCGGGCACGTCCGGTCTCCCCTGCTGCTCCTCTGTTTTGGGCGGGAGGTAGGGGAGGACCTGCCGGTGGGGCCCGCCCGTAAGTGGCTACGGCCCCAGGCCCCACCCTGTTAAGTAGAATCACCCCCGCCATCTGTGCCTTCTTTCGGCCAAAGGCGTATTCCAAGGAATATGCCATCGGCGTGGCCTCCAATTTGCTCAGCCGAGCCACTAGGCTGGCCTAGTAGAGGCTCTACCCGTTGAGCTGTGTGGCCCACTGGCTTTGAGCCCGAGAGGTATAAACCTTTTTCATTTTTCTTTTCCACGCATACTAAATAAATCCTAGGATATTCATTTTAACTCCAAATCGGATGATTCAAAGTCCCAATTGTTCCAAAAATCATGCTCTATCCAAAGATATATCCTAATCATTTTTCCAGATAACTTCCTTGTTGAGTTCAAATTCAAATTTGAATTTAAACTATGAATTGCCCCACTTATAAAATAGGTAGATCCCTCATATCAGCTCCAATTTGAGTGATTCAAATTTCCAAAGGCTCTAGATGTCATGCCCTATTTTTCTAGCCATGTTGAACATTTTTACCATGCACCTATTCTATGGGATCCACTAAATAAGCTACTTTTCCATTTATCTCATCTTTGCAAATCACTAGGAAATTCATACCAACTCCAATTCCAATGAAACCACTTCCTAAATGTTTCTAAAATCATGCCCTATTTTATTAGTGCCTCCACTCGTTTTTATGAAAATATTCTTTGTTGAAATCTTATAGGATCATCGATTCCTTCATTACCACCATTCACAACTCCCCCTTGACCCACATCCACCAAAACCTCCTTGGTTATTCTCCTTATGACCAGAGATGTCCAAGAAAAAAAAACTCCTATTTATAGAGCACTTTATTTTCTACTTTCTCTGTTGCTTATTGTGGTTGTTCCGACGATAGTTGACGAAGTGGTCGGAGTGGACAAGAAGCGTGTGAAGACCTCGAAGACGTTGCTAAGCCAGGCAAGCAGCCCTTTGACCATGATGAGAAACCATTTTTATTGCATTTCATATAGCACTTTACTTTCATCATAATTGATCATGTGATGTGGTGTTCCCCTTTCGGTGGGATGCCTCTGATACTTTTCCTTTGACACTTGCATCGTGCATGACCCTACCACCTTATGAGGGTTATGCGGGTGGGTATAGATAGGATGCTAGTAGATGCTACGCAAGTGGGATCGGGACTATGCATAGTGATGGAAAGAGAGAAATGATTTCAAGAACTTTCGGAAAAAAAACCGTCGGGTGCCACTAATTCTCGAGGGAGATATTGATGAGATGGGCGACCACTTGAGAAAAAAGTGGTGTGCCGGAACAAGTGAGTATGTGTTTTTGAAAACGAAGAGTTCTAAGGTCTGCTGACCATCCCAACATTACATGTGCAACCACGATACCCCTTATGGGACGGGGCTTTGTTGATCTCCTTGGTGGGTACTCGCAAGGAGCCCACATTACTAGTGGCGGGAGTGGTGTGGTCACTCTCGATACGGGGTCGAACCGGTATGTATGATCATGCGTTGTCTTCATAGGCACCGGGCACACTGTTGGTCCCCTCATGGATGGCACGATAAGAGCGAGGCTCGTGTGATGTACATCGTGAGGGCTGGGTACCAATCGAGTGGACTCGTTATTTAGTATCGATGGGGGAAAGGCATTGTTTGGGTGCTTACCTCAGGTATGTTACATACCGCGAGTCGTGGATGACACGGAAGTTCCCCGAGTCTTGTGGGTAAAATGTGCAACCTCTGTAGAGTATAAAACTATTCGAATAGCCGCGGCCACGGTCATGGACAGTTGGAGGTTCTTCTTAGACTATGTCCAGATGTTTTCGCAAACTTGGGGTGTGTGTGTGGTGACAAGGATGATATTTGAGTCAAGTCGGATGACTTGGCATGATGACTGAACATGAGACGTTCAGACGGTACATGAGACAAGTCTGAGGACTTGGTGTGATGGTTGAACATGAGACGTCCAATCCCCTGATTATGATGATGATTGTGACATGTTCTTATGAACACCTGTCTTGGTTAATGCATGCTTATTAAGTTACTTGATCATGTCATTGCACTCAAAAATAGCTTTCTGCAAAACTTCCTATTAGTGCTACATCATGCATTGTTATTGCCTTGTTCCAAACATGGGTTGCTTGCGAGTACATTCAAAGTACTCTGTAACAGCCCGAGACCGACGCTCCAGAAGATTCCAGAAGATTCCCCTTTTATATCCGTTCTCGTCTGTCTTTCGTTTGATTGTTGCATTCATCATATCATCATTCACATCATCTACATAGCATCGTCACTCATTTTCGAAAACTTGCATCCATTCGTAGTTGCCGGTTGTCTCCTTTCTCATCGCTGACCATTTTGAGATCAACCACACATGCACGCGCCCGCGACATCGTTTTAAAATGTTTTAAAAGGCGCGCTAAAAATATTCTTGGATTGGGTCGAAACTTGGCATGCGGTCTTGTTATAGTGTAGGTAGACCGCCCGTCGAATTTCGTCGCGTTCCGAGTTCGTTTGATACCCCGTCGGTCAGCCCTAGCAGTGCCGTCATCGGTTATTCGTCGGACGTTTTCGGTATTTTAAAACTTCGTGTCACGAGCCACCATTATCTCTCTCTTCCCCACCTAGCCCCTCTACATAGTCACCGTAGCCCCCCTCCACTTCTGGGTCGTTCGATCGAGATCGTACGGTCCAAAAACGAACAGAGACCATCAACCCTAGCCCCTAAGCTATAAATAGACCCCCTCCCCTTCCTAATTGGACAGCAAACCCTAATCCCCTCATTCCCCGTGCCAAACCCTAATCCCCTCGTTCCTCGTGCCAAACCCTAAACCCTAATCCCCTCGTTCCCCGTTCAACCATCCCCGAGCTTCTCCCGCAGCTCCCATGGCTGCCCTGAGCTCCCCGAGCCACAACTGCCTCCCCTGCATGTCGTCGTAGCCGCCCTGCCGGAGACGCCACCGCCAGGTCGCCGGAGCCAGGCCGCTCCTCGTCGGAGCCTCATAGCGCCGCATTCCCTCTCCCTCTCCTCTTCTTCCTCCTCCCCTCTCTCTATCTCTTACCCCGGCCTCGGCCTCTCTCTCTCTCTCGCAACTCCGCCACCGGCCGTCCGCAACTCGCCGCCGGGAACGGTTCCCTCTGCTCCAGACCCGGCGAGATATGTGCTACCCCGCCCTTCCATGGCCTCGCCGCCGCCACCTGTGGAGCGTCGCCGCCGCTCCTTCCTCGCTCGGGAGGGAGACGAGGACCCGAGTCCTCCGCCCCGTTGACCCCAACGCTCCGCGTGGGCCTCGCCCCGGCCCAGCTCCCTTGCCACACTCTGGCCCAGTGCCTCCCCTGCATCGAATGGGCCAAGGCCCACAAGGTGAGCCAGCCCCCTATGCGTTTTATTATTTTAACGTGTGTAGGCCTTTTGCAGATTTTAGAACGTCTATAAATATTTAACCGTGCATCGTAATAAAATATTTTATGCATGTAAAATGCTTAGAATATTGTGTAGTTTAATCTTATGCCATTTTCCTACTTGCACAAAATGTGTATCATGCCATTTTTCTGTTATTTTGCATAATTGCCATATGTTCATTGAAATATTCATTTAACGTGCATCGGAATTAATCCAACCATATATTAAAAATGTTCATATCATTGGCATCGCATTTTCATGCATGATAAAAAATTTGGCATGATGTTTGCATGTTATTTGCATATATGACTTGCTATAAGGTGATTAGGCCACACACTTGCATAATTAATTGTGATTATTTTTTCCACATGAACATATGCATATTATATATGTTTTCGGGATAGAAAAATCCATAGTATTTACCTGTGCATTTGGTTTAGTCATTTGAGCATGTTTGTGTGCATGTCATTTATGCTGTGATGCCCTTTTGTTAATTTTGTGCGATTTAATCCATGCACGATATGAAATAAGTTTGAACATGAGAAATGCCCTTTGATATGTGTCCTAGCCCCTGGACATTTTTCTTGTCATAGAAATGCATGTTTAGATGTTATTTTGTTGTGGAAAACTTGCTATAAAAATTCTGCTGTTTTGAGATCCTAAAATATTTCCAAGTCTGGAATCTGTAATATTTTGTTGTTGTCTTGCCATGTGTTTTGCTAGTGATCTAGAAACATTTCGTGGTAGGTGTAATGGAGTTATTTGTAGTTGATATTGTCCTTTAGTATCCTGTTAAGTCTCATGCCATTCTATGACCTGTAGCATATAGTTTTGCTTCTGTCAATATGCCTTCATGATAAAGTCTGTAACTGTTTTCAAGTAGTCACCTTGTGAGCTTCCTACCATGTGAGCCATGCATGTTTTGATTATGATATGTGAAGATGAAATGAAGTGGATGTTGTATACTACTGCCCCATGCTTAGTTTGTGCATTTTTGCATCTTGTAGCTTGTTGTTTTCATGTGTGCAAAATGCTATGTTGCTGTTTTGGGCAGATTTAGTATAAAAGTTGTTTTGGTGTTTCTGGTTGAACCGTAGCTCCATTTTGGACATGCCATATATGAAACTTGCTCAGAATCTCATGTAGTTTCATAATAACTTGCTGCATTCATGGTTTGAAATGTTTGCGATTGTCTTTCCCATGCATTTGCATCCATGACATATGCATCTTGTGTTGCTCATATCTTTTAGACCGGAGCTCCGTTTGGGATGTTCTATATGTGTAAATCGACTAAAATTACGTGTAGAATGAATTGGTGAAATTTATTTCACTGTTTAATAAATATAAAATATGATTAGTTCAGATCTGGACTAATTTCGAAATTAACATATGAGGTCGTTTTGAATATACTATAAGTTGTTTCCGGCCTCATTTAAGTTGCCTAGATAGATAGTTTACTCATGCTTCACCTCTTGCCATGTTTAACAAAATTTAATATTGATGAGTACCTAGACGAGATGAACTAAATAAGTCGAACGTGGAGTTTCGTCAATATGTAACTCGTTGCATATTGAGCTCCACTTTAATGTGTAGAAGTTGATTGTTGTGATTATCATGTCTTGCATAATTAAACCGTACATGCATCATATTTGTTTGTGCATCATGTCACGCATATGTTGTGGTGTTTCTCGTGTGTTGATTGTTTGTTTCGGATTGCTTCTTCTCGATAGAGTTCCGAAAGCATTCGGAATGTGAGGATTCGTTCAACTACGTTGGTTCGTCCTCTTCATGGACTCGATCTTCTTCCGAGCGGTATCTCAGGCAAGATGACACATTTCCCTAGATACCTTTACTATCATTGCCATGATAGATGTCTCGTTTTCTCTCGCTATGTCACGCTACCTACCACTTGTTTGACAAGCCTCCCAACATTGCCATGAAAAGCCTCTAACCCCTGGACATCCCAGCAAACGTTGGTTTGGCTATGTTACCGCTTGCTCAACCCTTCTTATAGCGTTTCTAGTTGCAGGTGCATTTGCTTTCATGTGTTAACATGGGCCTTCTTTGTTATATCACCTTATTGCTGCTATTTAATTTAATGCACATATATACTTGGTAAAGGTGGAAGGCTTGACCTTTTGCTCGGTGTTTTGTTCCACTCTTGCCGCCCCTAGTTACTTGTGAACCGGTGTAATGTTCCATAATTGAGCGCTCCTAACATGCTCGGGGTTGTTATGGGGATCCCCTTGATTTTCTTTTCGGGATAAAACTTATCCGGCAAGGCCCAACATTTGTACTACATTTGCCTAATAATTAATTAACTTGCATAGGGACTTTCCGGACCCCGTGGATAATTAATCAACAACTCGGGCCAGTGCTCCTCATGAGTGTTGGTACAAACTAGATCACTGTGCGGGGCCAACCCAGGGCAACTTGGGAGATTTCTATCAGGCCACTGTACGCGTCGCTTATCCACCGTGTCCTGAGAATGAGTTACGCGGCTCCTATCGGGATCATCGACACGTCGGGAGGCCTTGTTGGATTTGTTTTACCTTTCTCGAACCTATTGAGTGAGGAACTCTGATCTTCTTCAGGCTATCTCAAGGTGTCAGATTTCCTTTGGAATTGCCTAGGATGATCACGAGATCTGTGGTCGATGTTATTCCCACTGCGTGTGGTAAATTTGTGATGGGTGAGTTGGAGCACCCCTGCAGGGTTAAATCTTTTTGTGAAGCCGTGCCCGTGGTTATGTGGCAAACTTGGATACTTTGTTTAACACCCGGTCATAGCAAACTTGAAGTAAACTCTAATAAATACGCCAACTGTGTGCATAACCATGGTTGTCTCTTCTCGTGAGTCCTTATCTGAAAGAAAACACGGTGGGGTTATGATTGACGTAAGTAGGTGTTTGGGATCAGTTAGTGATCATTACTAGCTCACGTCCGTTATGCGTAGTTCACCATACTTTACTTTCTGTATTCGTAAGTTAGCCACTCAAATAAATGCTTAGTCACTTGCTGCAGCCTCACAGCTTAACCACACCTCACCTATTAAGCTTTAATAGTCTTGATACCCTTGGAAATGAGATTTCTAAGTCCCTGTGGCTCATATATTACTACAGCAACAGTTGCAGGTATAGGTAATGCGATGATTTGACGTGAGCGCGTTGCTTGATTTGACTTGGAGTTCTTCTTCTTCTTCAATCTTGGATGGGTTCCAGGTGGCAGCCTGGGATAGCAAGGGTGGATGTCATTTTATCATTTGATTTCGTCTGTACACGGACCCTGCTCATATGTATGATGTTTGAGATGTTATTGTATTGATGTGACTCTGATGTTTGCTTGTGGCGAGTGTAAGCCAATTTCATATACTCATCTTTTCTGTACATGTACTTGTAATGATATCCATTCTTGCAAACGCGTCGAGATACCCTTCTATCCCTATCGAGGCCCTAGTGCCAAAATAAGGATAGGACCGCATCTTGGGCGTGACAAGTTGGTATCAGAGCTTGTACCAACCTAGGAGCCCCCTTGATTGATCAAACTTGGCCGAGTCGAGTCTAGTGAAAAACTATTTTGAGTCTAGTTATATCGGAGAGTAGGATTCTTTTTACTCCTCTTCTATGCTCTAGTGAGGTATTCGACTTAGGAATTTTGTTTCTACTCCCCTTCTCGCTCAAATTTTTTTAAGATCACGCAGGTATTTTGGAAACTATATGATGCCGATGTGATAGGGTTCTGTCTTGGTGCCTCCGACCTGACTTGATTTCTTCCGGCGAGTCGAGCTCCAGGGAATGTTGGCACATCGTTATCATTCAGTTATCTTAGTATCCCAGGACGAAGGATGTTCGGAATTGCTTCAATACTTGTCGTGGTGAGATAAGGTCGGAGACACCCAGTACTGGGAGGCGTTCGGGGTACCACCATGGTTTAGTATCGTTGTGAGTTCGAGGATCTGAGTTAGATGAATTTGCGGAAGCCTCTGGTTATGTGTTGAAGGATGGATATAGTTGGGGTGTAGAATTGCTAGTTATGTGAGATATTTCCTCCTTGTATCCCCCACACCGGATTGCATAACCAGAAAGTTTCCGGAAGTTCTTAGGTGGGAATTCAAGTAGTTACCTAGAATTATCTTTCCAACAAGTGCATAGTGGGAATGTATTTGTTCTGGCTTGTTTCGTAAGCCTCATCCTTCGTTTTGATTTGAATATGGTAATTCGAGTTGCTTTGATGTCAAGTGGTGATTTCATATCTTTCCGAAGTAGTGTTCTCGTATTTCTGTGGGAATGCTAATTCTTTTGCCCAATCAAGTTATCATATCAATTTTGTTCAACTGTTGTGCTTCTCTTCGGGATAATTCTATCTTCTCCAATATTGCAAGATCAATCCTCTTATTCTTTCCCAGAGTTTATTCCATCTATTCCATGTTTTCTTTGTTTTTCCCACGCTCCCGCCCTTTTTCTTCAGTGATTAAATTCTCATCCAAGTGTCTTTTCTATTTATGTAATGCTTCCGCTATCTTTTCTTCTATCTTGTTTCCGGTGATTCTTTGTGAATATTCTCAGGAGTTTCAATTTCAAAATCTATCCTCATATTCTTTGTTCTCATTGTTATTCTTCTCCGGTGATTCTTTATGAAGATGCCTAGTGCTCAAGTTATCATTTATTAGTATTCATCCTTGTTTTCTTTTCCGGTGCATTCAATTCAAGTTCGTGGTGTTCATCATATCATTTTGATTCTCTATTTGCTCTCCCATGTTGGAATTCTTTATCAAGCCTCTCTTGCTTATTCCCTCTCTATTCTATCCGGAGTGTTGAGATATCTCAGAAGACATTCATTTTCATTCTTGTCCTATTAAATTATTTCAAGGGCCTCTTATGATCAAGTTCTTAATTGTACCAGTGCAATCTCACTTTTAATCAATTGTTTCAATGGTGATCTCTTTGAGTGGGCCCATAACCCACATGTCTTTTCCCAGGATCCTACCCGACTCTTCTAATCTTTTCGGAGATGTTCTCAAGTTCTCTTCAAATATAAAGTAAGAATGAATTTCGTAAGTCATATGCCTTCTTGAAGATCGCATCAAAATCATTTTCGTTGTTGGCTCAACTTTTCCTTTATTCAGTGTTCCAGAGTGTCTCAGTAATTCATGGTGTTGTTTCTGGTCATCATTCTCTACATTGAAGACCGAAGGAGAGTTTCTCTTAAATCGTTGTTCGTTCTTCCAAAGATTCATGGTTTCATCTTGTTGTTATCTTCTCAAATTGTTTCTGTTCATGAGAAATTCCTCCCATATCTACCCGGTGCATTCAGAGTTGTTTTCATTTCTCGATCTTCCCGAAGGCCATCATTTCGGAAGATTTCCTTGTTCTCAGCTTTCAGCTCTCGTTCTCAAATTCTTCTTAATTGTTGTCCCTTCGTTCGTATCTCATTTATTCCGGTGCTTTTTTCAGTTTCTATTAGGCAAATCTTGATTTGTTCATTCTCATGTGTCCTCTTTAGTTTCTAATTCTTCTTGGTGCCTTGTGAAGTGTTCTATTCGGTAGATCATGCTCTCTTCGTTGTCATGTTATATCATTCATTTGTTTTATTCTCTTTTGTTTCGAATTCTTACCGGTGTTCTCGTGCAAGACTTCTTCAAGTCTGTGATCTATCTCTCTCTTCAATTCTTTTCAAGAAGAATAAGTGGTATGCCAATTCTGTTGTTTGTCATCAATTTAACTTGATGAAGGATAGTCATATCATAATTCTTATTCTTGTTCATTAAAGTGATTTCAATTCTTCTTCCGGAGTTGTTCATGATATCAATTCCTAATCCCAAGTGGTCATCTTTATTTTCCGGAGTCCCTAGTTTTTCTCAAGTATCTGTCGCTAAGCTCCATCTAATTCATAGCAAGGCCTCAATCTTATTCTTTTTGCATCCTTCAATTCTTTCTATCATACTTTTGTTTTAGAGTTCTTTCAGAGGTTCTTCATGGTGGTTCATCTAGATTTATTTCATTTTCAAGTGTTCTTCAAGATTCTTGTGGGAGGTGCTCAAGTGTTCTTTATCTTGGATTTCTAAGTTCTATTCCTTCTCCATTGTCTTTTAAGATGTTGTTATTAAATTCTTGATTATGAGGAGTCTCGAAGGAAATTGTCAAGAATAAGATAAGTAAACCCGTCTTCTTTTCTCGGAGTTATCTTGGGTTGTAATTCACCTAAAGCATTTTCTAAGGATTTTTGCTATCATGGTGCCATAATTGATTCAAGTTTTTCTCCTCCTCTTGGTGAAAGAAGTTTTGCATATCTTGTTGCTCTCAAGCAATCAATTATTTTTGTTGTGGCAGGTTGTCACCTCATAATTTTGAGATGTTTTTGATAAGCCCATAACAATTATTTTCTTTGTGGTAGAAGGCTCAAATTTGACGGGGATTTGTTGATTACCTTGGTGGGTACTGGCCAGGAGCCCGCATTACTAGTGGCGGGAGTGGCGTGGTCACTCTTGATACGGGGTCGTACCGGTATGTACGATCATGCGTTGTCTTCACAGGAGGCAGGCACACCGTTGGTCCCCTCATGGATGGTACGATTAGAGAGAGGCTCGTGTGATGTATATCGTGAGGGTTGGGTACCAATTGAGTGGAATCTCTGTTTAGTATCACCAGGGGAAAGGCATTGTTCGGGTTCTTACCTCGGGTATGTTACATACCGCGATTCGTGGATGACACGGAAGTTCCCCGAGTCTTGTGGGTAAAGTGTGTAACCTCTGCAGAGTGTAAAACTATTCGTTCGAATAGCCGCGTCCGCGGTCATGGATAGTTGGAGGTCCTTCTTAGATTATGTCTGGATGTTTTTCCAAACTTGGGGTGTGTGTGTGGTGACAAGGATGATATTTGAGTCAAGTCGGATGACTTGGCATGATGACTGAACAGGAGACGTTCAGACGGTACATGACACAAGTCTGAGGACTTGGTGTGATGGTTGAGCATGAGACGTCCAACCCCCTGCTTACAATGATGATTGTGACGTGTTCTTATGAACACCTGTCTTGGTTGATGCATGCTTACTTAGGTTACTTGATCATTTCATGCACTAAAACTAGCTTTCTCCAGAACTTCCTATTAGTGCTACATCATGCATTGTTATTGCCTTGTTCCAAACATGGGTTGCTTGCGAGTACATTCAAAGTACTCATTGGCTTGCCACTGGTTATTCTATTGGCCAGGCATGAAAGAGCAGGTTGCGATGAAGATTACCTTGGTGGAGAACGTGCGATCTAGGACGCTTCCCAGTCAGAATGCCTGTAGGGTTGATACGTCTCCAACATATCTATAATTTTTGATTGTTCCATGCTATTATATTATCAACTTTGTATGTTTTATATGCATGAATATGCCATTTTATATGATTTTTGGGACTAACTTATTAATCCAATGCCCAGTGCCAGTTCCTGTTTTTTCCGCGTTTTTGACATTTTTTAGATAGGAATATCAAACAGAATCCAAATGGAATAAAACTTTCGCCGTTATTTTTTTTGGAAAATATAAAAAATACCTGAAGAAAATATACCGGAGAGGCGGCCCGAGGAAGCCACGAGCCTGGGAGGCGCGGGCCCCCCTGGCCGCGGCTAGGGGGCTCATGACCTCCTCGTGCCACCTCTTTACGTGTTCTCGACTCCAGACGGCCTTATAAATACAGAAACCCTCGAAAACATATTAGGAGAGCAAGTTCCGCTGCCGCAGACCTCCAGAGCCACCAAAAACCAATCGGGAGACCGTTCCGGCATCCTGCCGGAGGGGAATTCATCGCCGGAGGCCGTCTTCATCAACACCATTGCCTCCCTTGCCTCTCCGATGATGCGTGAGTAGTGCACATCAGACCTTCGGGTGCATAGCTAGTAGCTAGATGGCTTCCTCTCTCTCTTTGATCTTCAATACAAAGTTCTCCATGATCTTCATGGTGAGCTACCCGATGTAATCTTCTTGTTCGGTGTGTTTGTTGAGATCCGATGAATTGTGGATTTATGATCAGATTATCTATGAATATTATTTGAGTCAAATCTGAATTCTTATATGCTTGATTTCATATCATTGTAAGTCGCTTCGAGTTATAGGTTTCATTTGGCCAACTTGATCTATGATTCTTGCAATGGGAGAAGTGCTTGGTTTTGGGTTCGTACCGTGTGGTGTCCTCACGTAGTGATAGAAGGGGTAGCGAGGCACATATCTTGTTGTTGCCATCAAGGGTAAAAATATGGGGTTTATATCATATTGCATGAATCTATCCCTCTACATCATGTCATCTTGCTTAAAGCATTACTCCGTTTGTTATGAACTTAATAAACTAGATGCATGCTGGATAGCGGTCGATGTGTGGAGTAATAGTAGTAGATGCAGAAAGTATCGGTCTACTTGTCTCGGACTTGATTCCTATATGTATGATCATTGCCTTAGATATCGTCATGACTTTGCTCTATTCTATCAATTGCTCAACAGTAATTTGTTCACCCACCGTAATACTTGCTATCATGAGACAAGCCTCTAGTGAACACTATGGCCCCCGGGTCTATTTTACACATTATATATTCAGATCTAAACATAAAACACCAAAAATACCTTGCTGAAATTTTATTTACTCATTATCACTATCAGATCTCACTTTGCAAACAATCGTGAAGAGATTGACAACCTCTTTATCGCGTTGGGTGCAAGTTTGTTTGTGTTTGTGCAGGTTCCTTGTTGCTCCATCTTGTTACTCCTACTAGATTGATACCTTGGTTCTCAAACTGAGGGAAATACCCATTCCTCTTCAAGGGAAAAACCAACGCAAGACAAGAATTCTCCTATCAACTTATCAATTTCTGGTGACGTTGTAGAGAAGTAGCAGGAAGAATTTCTGGCACCGTTACCGGGGAGTATTCAAGTGAAGCATATCTACAAGTACCTATCACAAACCCATCTCTTGCATTTACATTATTTGCATCTCGTTTTCCTCTCCCTCACTACTAAAAAAACAAAAACTACAAAAATATTTTCCTTTTTCTGTTTGCTTGTGTGCTTGTCTGCTTGCTAAGTCACCATGTCTGAAAACACTAAATTTTGTGACTTCTCTAATACTAATAATAATGATTTTATTAGTACTCCAATTGCTCCCACCACTAGTGCGGAATCATATGAAATTAATGCTGCCTTATTGAATCTGGTTATGAAAGAGCAATTTTCCGGCCTTCCAAGTGAAGATGACGCATCCCATCTTAATACCTTTATTGAGTTATGTGATATGCAAAAGAAGAAAGATGTGGATAATGATATAATTAAATTGAAGATATTTCTATTCTCACTACGAGATAGAGTAAAAACTTGGTTTACATCTTTACCCAAAAATACTATTGATTCATGGAACAAGTGTAAAGATGCTTTTATTTCCAAGTATTTTCCACCTGCTAAGATTATCTCTCTCCGTAATGATATTATGAATTTTAAGCAACTAGATCATGAACATGTTGCATAATCTTTTGAGAGAATGAAATTACTGATTAGAAATTGTCCCGCTCATGGCCTAAGTCTTTGGATGATTATACAAATTTTCTATGCTGGTTTGAATTTTGCTTCTAGAAATATCTTGGATTCCGCTTCTGGTGACACTTTTACGGAAATCACACTAGGAGAAGCTACAAAACTCTTAGATAATATCATGACAAATTATTCTCAATGGCACACCGAAAGGTCACCTACTAGTTAATGAAGATGTTTGCTAGTAAAAGTGTTCCTGTAGATCCAAATGATATGCCTTTGTCTTCCTTGATTGAGAATAACCATGAAGATTTTGATGTCAATTTTGTTGGCAGGAATAATTTTGGTAACAACAATGCTTATAGAGGTAACTTTAATCCTAGGCCTTTTCCTAGTAATCCCTCTAATAATTTTGGCAATTCCTACAACAATGCTCATGGAAATTATAATAAAATACCCTCTGATCTTGAGAGTGCTATTAAGGAGTTTATTAATTCACAAAAGATTTTTAATGCTTCCATAGAAGAAAAACTGCTTAAAATTGATGACTTGGCTAGGACTGTTGATAGAATGTCTCTTTATATTGATGCTTCAAAATTAAGATGTTTTCCTCCCAATATTAATATGGATGAAACTTTGAAAGCTATGCGTATTTCTATGAATGAGAGTAAAGAAAGAACCGCCCAAATTCGTGCTAGACATGAATGGCTCAAAAAGGCATGTTCTTGTGGTGAAAACCACAAAGATCTTAAAGTGCTTGATGTAACTCCTATTGAATCCTTGTTTTCTAATGTCAATCCTAATGATGATGTGTCTGGATATGAATCCACTTTGGTTGAGAAACACCCCAATGATTTGAAGTCTATTTATCTTGAAGCTAAAAATGCTAAAAGTGGAGTGAAGGATATCAAAACTTTGAATAGTAATGAAACTACTACATTTGATTTCAAGGAATTTAATTATGATAGCTTCTCTTTGATTGAATGTATTTCCATGATGCAATCCATGTTAAACTCTCCACATGCTTATAGCCAAAATAAGGCTTTTACTAAACATATCGTTGATGCTATGATGAAAACTCTTGAAGAGAAACTTGAGTTGGAAATATCTATTCCTAGAAAACTTCATGATGAGTGGGAACCTACTATAAAAATCAAGATTAAAAATTATGAATGCCATGCTTTGTGTGATTTGGGTGCTAGTGTTTCTACGATTCCAAAATCTTTATGTGATGTTCTAGGTTTCAACGAGATTGATGAGTGCTCTCTTAATTTGCATCTTGCGGATTCTACTATTAAGAAACCTATGGGAAGGATTAATGATGTTTTTATTATTGCAAATAGGAATTATGTGCCCTTAGATTTCATTGTGCTTGATATTGATTGCAATCCAACATGTCCCATTATTCTTGGTAGACCTTTCCTTAGGACTATTGGTGCTATTATTGATATGAAGGAAGGGAATATTAAATTTCCTTTTCCATTAAAGAAGGGCATGGAAAACTTCCCTAGAAAGAAAATAAGATTGCCTTATGAATCCATTATGAGAGCTACTTATGGTCTGAGCACTAAAGATGATAATACTTGATTCCATTGCCTTATGCCTAGCTAAGGGCGTTAAATGATAGCGCTTGTTGGGAGGCAACCCAATGAATAGATTTATTCTTGCTTTTTTACTTTATTTTTTGTTGAGTAAACACCATCATGATTCTGTTATGATTCTGTTTTTTATGTTTTAATTAGTGTTTGTGCCAAGTAGAACCTTTATGATTAGTTTTGGTGATAGTTGTTTAATCATGTTGGAAAAAGACAGAAACTTTCTGCTCACAAAATTATTTTTATTTACCAGCCAGAAAGAGATTTTTAGTTGATTCTTTTTTATGATGATTGATATGCAAATTTACCTAATTTGCATAATTGTTTAAGAATTTTTGAGTTAGCAGAAGTTTTCGAAATATACAGATTGCTACAGACTGTTCTGTTTTTGATAGATTCTTTTTTTGTTGTGTTGATTGCTTATTTTGAGAAAACTATGTGTAGTATCAGGGGGTACGAGCCATGGAGAAGTAATAATACAGTAATAAAACATCAATATAAACGTAAACCAAGTTTACTACAGTACACAAATAGTTGGTGGTTTGTTTTCTTATGCTAATGTTATCACGAGTTTCTGTTTAAGTTTTGTGTTGTGAAGTTTTCACGTTTTGGGTGATGTTCTTATGGACAATGGAATAAAGAGTGGCAAGAGCCTAAGCTTGGGGATGCCCAAGGCATACCAAGCCAAATTCAAGGACACCAAAAATCCTAAGCTTGGGGATGCTCCGGGAAGGCATCCCCTCTTTCGTCTTCAATCCATCGGTAACGTTACTTGGAGCTATATTTCTATTCACCACATAATATGTGTTTTGCTTGGAGCGTCATGTGTTATAGTAGTCTTTGATTTTTTTTTATCACAATCATCCTTGGTGCACACCTTTTGAGAGGGACATGCACTCATCGTGAATTTGTTAGAATACTCAATGAGCTTCACTTATATCTTTTGAGTTAGGAAATATTAGCTCACATGTGCTTCACTTATATCTTTTGAGCTATATCTTTTGAGATTGGTAATATTAGCTCACATGTGCTTCACTTATATCTTTTGAGATAGATAAATTTTGCTCTAGTGCTTCACTTAAATATTTGTAGAGCACGACGGTGTCATATTTTGTAGAAATCAAAACTCTCTAATCTTCACTTATATCATTTTGAGAGTGCTCTCTCTAAGTAACTTGGTAATTGGCGTGTGTTATGAAATTAGTGCTAAATATGATAGGCATCCAAAGAGGATATGATAAAAACTTTGATATTCAAGTGCATTGATTAGTAAGTGAAGTTTGATTCCTCATGATTAGTTTTGAGATATGGATATGGTAATATGAGAGTTATGTTAGTAGGGTGTTGTGAATCTAGAAATACTTGTGTTGACGTTAGTGATTCCAGTAGCATGCACGTATGGTGAACCGCTATGTTAGGAATTCGGAGCATAATGCATTTATTGATTGTCATCCTTTGTGTGGAGGTCGGGATCGTGCGATGGTTAAATCCTACCAACCCTTCCCCTAGAAGTATGCGTTTAGTACTTTGTTTTGATTACTAATAAAACTTTCACAATAAGTATGTGAGTTCTTCATGAATAATGTGAGTCCATGATATAGATGCACTTTCACCTTCCACCATTGCTAGCCTCTCTAGTGTCGCGCAACTTTCGCCGGTGCACAAACCCACCATATATCTTCCTCAAAACAGCCACCATACCTACCTATTATGGCATTTTCATAGCCATTCCGAGATATATTGCCATGCAACTTTCACCATTCCGTTTATTATGACACGAACCAACATTGTCATATTGCTTTGCATGATCATAAGATAGATAGCATGATGTTTCCATGTCTTGTCCGTTTTTTTATGTCATTGCTACGCTAGATCATTGCACATCCCGGTACACCGTCGGAGGCATTCATATAGAGTCATATATTGTTTTAAGTATTGAGTTGTAAGTAAATAAATGTGTGATGATCATCATTATTAGAGCATTGTCCCATGTGAGGAAATAAAAGAGGCCAAAGATGCCCACCAATAATAACTAAAGAGGCCAAAGAATCCAAACAAAAAATGAGACAAAAAGAGAGAAGGGACAATGCTACTATCTTTTTCCACACTTGTGCTTCAAAGTAGCACCATGTTCTTCAAGATGGAGAGTCTCTTGTTTTGTCACTTTCATATGCTATTGGAAATTTTTCATTATGTAACTTGGCTTGTATATTCCAATGATGGGCTTCCTCAAAATTGCCCTAGGTCTTCATGAGCAAGAAAGTTGGGTGCACACCCACTAGTTGTCATTTTTGAGCTTTCATACACTTATAGCTCTAGTGCATCCGTTTCATGGCAATCCCTACTCATTCACATTGATATCTATTAATGGGCATCTTCATAGCCTATTGATACGCCGAGTCGATGTGACCATCTCCCTCCTTTTTGCCTCACAACCTCAACCACACTCTATTCCACCTATAGTGCTATATCCATGGCTCACGCTCATCCACACTAGAGATCCAGTCCACCTTGACCGGCAGAATTCGGGAATCCCAGAAGTCAGACAAGGAGATAACTGACATAAAGCAGAGAATGAAGGGTGGAAAATATAAAGGTTTTCGTGAGGATGAACAAGGAACACTGTGGTTCAAGAACCAAATCTATAGGCCTAATGACCCAGAGCTCAGGAAGTTGATACTTCAGGAAGCCCACGGTTCACCTTACTCGATACACCCACGCAACACCAAGATGTATCTGGATCTGAAGGAAAGTTACTGGTGGACACGGATGAAAAAGGATATTGCCGAACATGTTGTTGTATGTGATGTTTGCCAGCGAGTAAAAGCGGAACATCAGAAACCAGCAGGGTTACTCCAACCTTTGCTTATACCCGAATGGAAATGGGATAAGCTTGGTATGGACTTCATCACAGGATTACCCAGGAGCAGTTCCGACTATGATTCCATATGGGTAGTGGTCGATCGCCTGACCAAGGTGGCTCATTTTATTCCAGTGAAAACCACCTATACCAGTGCTAAGTTAGCTAAGACATATATGACCAGGATAGTGTGTCTGCATGGAGTTCCGAGGAGTATCGTGTCAGATAGAGGAACCCAATTTACCACAAAGTTTTGGCATCAGCTACATGAAACTTTGGGAACGAGGCTAGAGTTCAGTACAACTTTTCATTCGTAGACCGATGGACAGACTAAGAGGAAGAAGCCACATGGGAGCGTGAAGAAGATCTTCGTAGAGACCACCCGCACCTATTTTCTAGCCAACCCGAATCTCGAGGGCGAGATTCATCTTAAGGTGGGTAGGTTTGTAACATTCCAAAATTTCATTTTGGAATGTTATGAAATATAGCTATGCATCATCATCACATTCTATGAATGAATAGAATGGTTGAAGTGTTTTCCTTGAATTTCTGAAAGGCCACTTTCATCTTTTCCTTTTACTTGTTTCTCACATTTAAAAACCCCTAGATTTATTAAAAAAAAAAGAGGAGCAACATGACACTCCACACCAGGGGCATCTTGGTGAAATATTTGAGCACATAAAACCAGGGGGTTATTTGAAAATTACTGCAAAAGGATTTAAAAGCAATTAGGCATTTTCTAAAAAATAATTTTTTGAAAAAGTATTCATTTGACAATGGAAAAATGTTCATTAGATAGCATTAATTCCCCTGATCATTTTGATATATATATTTTCTATGTTTCGAAATATTTTGAATGCATTAAAAGAGTTTTAAATGCCCTGGAAATAGAAAAGGAAATAAATTAAACCGAACTGGGCCGACCCACTACCTTTAAGACCCGAAATCACTCCGGGACGGCCACGGACGCGTAGATCCTGCGTACCACCCTCACTGGCACGCGGGACCCACCGTCCGAACGCGGCTTCTAGGGGACCACCGCAGCGCACTCGTCCCCTCCCCCGTGCCCGACGACCTCGCCGGAGATCCCTCTCCGCGGATCTCGCCCCTCTCTGTGTTCCCGACCACCGCACCTGGCCTATATAAACCCCGGCCCTCTCCGCTTTTCGTTCCACACTCGAAACCCCCTCTTCCCTCGCTGGAACGCTGCCCCCACACCTCGCCGAAGTTCTAACTCCAACCGGACCTCCCCCGAGCTCCCGCCCATTGCCACACTCACCCCCAGCCCCCTCCGACGCCACCAATCGACGCCGGAGACTCACCGCCGCCATTTGAAGCTTTCGGACGCTGCCCCCGACCACCGCACCATCGTCACCGAGCACCTCCGACCACCGGCCACCGTCGACCTCGCCGGAACCCCGACCCCCACCGTTGTAAGCCACTGCAACCCTCCGTAGCCGTCTGATCCCAATCCAACGCGTGAGATTAGATCACTTAAAACCCCGAACCGGTACGCGTTAAGTTTCAGTCGTCCACTCGCTAGCTCCCGGACGCGTGCCCTCGCAGCCAATCACAGCATGCCACGTAGACCCTATCCGATCGATAGAATGTTTTTCTTTTTCTTTTCGGTTTTAGAAAACAGAATGTATTCTGTTTTTGTTTTTATCATATCTTTTAAAATATTTGGTGTTTTTAGTTGATTCTTTTTGCATTAGGTCAAAAATTTCATGTAGTTTCATCCTGTAGTCTTAGATTCCAAATTTGAGCTTTAAAATTTGAATCTAACCTAATTTGTTTAAATTACTAAAATCTGTATAACTAGAGTTAAAAATATATTTTTGTATGAATCTTTTTGCCACTGATTTGTATTAGTTAGAACTATCATCCTACATACTTTGAGAATTTTTAGGATAAATTTGGTTAGGGTTTTTAACAAAAACAGAATCTGTTTAGTTCTTAATGTAGTTTAGTTATTTTAATTTTAATTTAATTTGAACCTGAATTAGTTTAACTTTTGTTAGTAGTTTTCATTAGGTTCTGTTGTTTCAAACCTTTAGGGTAAATTACTTGCTATGATTAAAAAGAATTGTGTAGTTTTATACCTTATTGTTATAGTAAAACCTTAACCATTTTCATTAGGTATAGTTTTATAAAAACAATCTAGATTGCACTTTCACAAACTATTTAGGAGATTAAATTATGTTTTCTAATAAATAATTTTAGTAATTCTTTTATGTTAAGTAATATGATGATAATAATAATAATGATAATAATAATGTTGTTTTGTTTCCTACTCTAATGTTATAGGAAATTCTAGTTATTTTCATTTAGTGGTGTTTTATAAATTATAATTTTTAGTAGTTTCTCTTTACACAAAAGTTTTTGTGAATTTGATTCTGTTTACAAAAATTAATTTTACTATTTATTTTGCACTAACTACTGCTTGGTTAATAAAAATAGTTGTTTATCTTATAGTATTAGTAGTTTTGACACTAAAAATTTGTGAGTCAAATTTTGTTTTGATTTCTTTCTCTTGATTATTACTATTGAATGGTTTTAGTATTGTTTGTTTAACCTTGATGAATTGTGTAAATTGTATTGTGTTTGTGCTTATGGTGTGTTCTTGTTTGATTCGTTAGATCATTCGGAGTGCGAGACTTGTTACCTAGAATTACTCGAGTACGAGGACCGTCAGCAAGGCAAGTCACTTTGATCATGTCTAACCATGTTTTTATTGCATTAGTTCTACCATCTCCCCAATTGCATGCAAAGTAGATAATTTGGAAACTTGGTTACTTGATGTAGTATCATGTGGTAGGCACACCTCAACCCTTGACACTTGGCCCCGGGAAACGTTGATTTCATTTTGCTATGCTATTAGTAGACGGGGTTGGTTGTGTGATTCATGAGAGTTGTGAGGTAATAATTTCAAGACCTGCAAGATGATCAAGACTTCAAGACTCCGAGTTTTCAACATACCTCTGGGTGGATGATGGTTGAACGGCGCCCTGAGGAAGCCAGTGGTTAGCCTAGGTGTTGCTGGGGAAGTGCCAGTATTCACGCGGAAAAGTCCACCCAGGCACAAAGAGATGGATGGATGCTTCAAGACCCAAGGCTTACCTGCACAGCCACAAGCCATTATGTACTCTGGCTTGGTTGGATACTGTGGCAACCCTGGACAGGCGGTGCTACAAGATGTAGAAGAACGGTAGGAAAGGATGGGCACCGACAGAGTCTTAGGGAAACCCTTTAGAAGACCATGTTTTGGTCATCCGTTTCGGAAACACCCTGAAGTGCGAGAAATCCAACGGAGGCGATGAAATCTTGTGCGGAACGTGTGCAAAACTCTGCAGAGTACTCTAACCTAATCGATTAGCCGTGTCCACAGTCATGGACAACTTGAGCCAAAGGAACTGAAACTATCTGGAATTCTCAACACCAAGTATTATAATGATGTGGGTATTAATAACTTGGGTATGAGAATTGGTTGGCGGAACCATCTCATTAATCAACCAACATTGTAGTAATAACTTTTGCTTTGCCCCCTCTTGTTGTAGGAAAAAATTGTCTTTACGCAAAACTTACCACCCCCTGCCATATTTGCATATAGAATAGATGATTACTTTCTCCCCTTCTCTTTGGTGACATTGCGAGCATATTCAGTATGCTGACCTACACGGCTGCAACGTATCATGTTGCAGAGTACTTTTCCGACCAGGAGTGAGGATACGCTCTACGCTCGGTGAGATTCCCTTGGAGTCAGATGGACTCAACTACCTATGAAGCTTCCGCAAGACTTTGGTTTAGTTTATCTCATGAGTTGGCCTTCAGCCACTTTATTGTAATCATTATTGTAATAAAGAACTCAATATGAGATTTCGTTTAATAATGTTGTGTGATTTCCCTTTGATATATACATTGATGTACCGTGTGTGTACCAGCATGATCTTGGGATGGTACGGAAACACCGGAGATTCGACCTTTCTGGTCAGGTCGCTACAGAAATGGTATCAGAGCACACGCTGACCGTAGGACGTAACCCCTAGGATTGGAAAAGCCTTAGGATCATATTCTTTCTTTTCGAAGTCTTATAATCTCATCTGTTCATTTTCTAACTTCTCTCCGATTTATTTCAATATTTCTAGATGGCCACCTTCGCCCCAGTTCGCTTCACAGGGTTTTGCCAGCCTGACGCTACAACGCCAGAGGAGAAAATCCCAATCTTGAGCTATCAAGTTACTTGACATACTTTTCCATCAACCCGTAAGCCGCTGTAATAGCCACCCATTTACGGATGACATTTAACAAACCCCAGAGTTCATGGAGCAAGCATGAAGAAACTCGATACTCTCATGGTCTAAGGAATTATGCAAACATTAACTTCTCTGTGTTATTAACCATTAACTTATGACGAATGTATCTCATAGCATAACATCAATTCAGGTCGATTCAACACAAATGTTCTTCTAACATTGTGCCCTCAAAATTGTCGGCATAGCCATGCCCACGATCAGGAAAACATGATCATCATGCAATACTTGAGCCAGTCTTAGAGGCCAGACTAGGAATACATTTTACTGTTTATTATTCCACACGTGCATATGAGTCTTCCTTCAAGCCTCGTTTTATTTGCAGAGTCGAGAATCATTGCAGTTATAGCATGGAATATAAACATAATTATGAATAAGGAGATAATCAATAACATTTATTATTGCCTCTAGGGCATATCTCCTACAATCGTGACCACCACCCACCCTTTCCATAAGGAACGTGGCCACGAACACCTCTACTAGGTTGGACCTCGAACCCTTGAGACTAGTGACCATCCGGGGCAAATGCCCGCTCCTCTAACATACCCCATGAGCAATGTGTTTATGTGGTACTTCGGGAAATAGGTTTTTGTCCTCTGGGATAACATGCTTATTCACCCAATGAGAGGAGGGACACCTTGGTCCTGTTTGGACCCGCCCCAGGAACACACATTACCATGCCTCTCGAGTATAAGGTCTCACCTTGAAGGAGATGGACTACTTGAAGCACCCTCCCTACAGAACAAGACCTTCTTTCCCAAGCAAGATGAAGGACCACTATGATTTCACAGCCGCGACAACAATGAAGAAGAAGTCAACCACCACTCCTCGGCTGGCTACATCAACTAGACTACATCTCGAAGCACCGACGCTCAAGCCCGATGTAGCCCTTGCACACCAAGAGGATTAAGAGCCCCTTGCTTATTTAACCAGTCACCTATTAGTTCCTAACTAGGAAAGAACCAAGGAGGTAATAACACCCCCTCACTCCACCACTTTGATGGCGTACGATAAGCATGACATCCCTACTCCCTTCAGATGCCTGGAATGGAATGGATGACTGTCATGACTTCATCACTAGCCCCTTGTTGGTCCAATCTAGGGTGTAAACCCTGACTCGGTCATGGTAAGCCACCTATCAAAGGTAGTTCACCCCGCTCGCCAAGACCTAGACCTTGTAGATTAGATGGCTGGTATATACTCTCAATAGTCAAGTTTGTCTAGAACCCCACTATAACCTACCCAGAGGGTAGAGCCTGTTTTGACACCAAGTCTCTAAGCTCAGTCTTAGGGGCGGGACCCAGCATAGACCTTGCCACGGAGTGACGAATAGACCAAACGCTCTAAGACCCTCCGGAATGTGCGTCCTTGACGATGAAGACAAACGACCAAAGAAGAATGAAGAATCTACCTGGGCAACTTACTAAAGCAGAAGATATCGACGGGAAGCCCACGATGGCGCACCTCAGCACTCTCAAGGGTGGAGACCACCTATGACTGAAGATCCCTGCTTTAAGAAAGATAAGGACTTGCCCGTCAACAAGGAGCTACAGCAAGACTCAACCCTTCTATTCTAACGCGAGACATATAGATGAGCAATCCCAGGACCAACACACAAACACACTACTGTCCAGGTTTTCCGACTTTGGGATACACACGCAAGCCAGGCCCTTGCCAAAACCCTGTTCACCCTTAGACAAAGTCAACAAGTGCACTCGAAGGCATATAAACAAGCACTTCAAGACCCAGGAGGACAACCATGCCAGAGCAAAAGCAACATGGAACGTGAAGACTACCTCACCTCTGAATTTCCGCATCCTTCTTGCGCCTAGCCTAGGAATCTCGGGGACGATATTCTTGTAAGGGGGTAGGTCTATCACACCCTGTGTTTTGCCTCATGACTAAGTTATCATGACTCAAAAATCATGGCCAACTAAAACTTTTGTGTGCTTGTTATGCTTGACTTGACTGCTGAATGTCTGATTGCTTGCTAGTGCTCTATATTCATAAAATCCCTCCTACTCTCAAAACTCTTTTACTTGATCCCAACTCTTGTCCAATGGTCATGCCATGTGAATAGGACTTAATAATATTTTTACAAAATATTATTTTGGCCAAAAAGCATTTATTTAAATTAGGTTTTCAAAAAAAACCTGATTTCAGATTTGCACTACAAGTCCCCAAATTGGGTGGATCCTTTTCCCCCAAATGTTTTATTTGAAACCTACTATGTATATAACCTCCCAAAACCACAAGATATTATTTTAAAAGACTATTTTCATATTTTATTTAAAGGCTTGTTCTTAAGGCCAGAAATGGTCTTTTATAGGGAAAAATTAAATCAATGCTTTAAAAATATTTTAGAAAATTTAGGAAATCTCAGTGGACATATATTTTCCATATATAAGAGTTTCAAGGCATGGTGATGTTCAACGTATTGGACAAAACCGTTGAAAACCATTTATGCCTATGCCAAGCATTTGAAATATTTCTATAAGAAATATTCTCAAATAAATATAGGAAAATTCTAGCATGTCACATATGATATATGTGGTCATATTGCCAGGTTTCATCTCAATCACAATTGTTTTGATTCACCAAAATATCCTAAAACCATTCCTGTCTAGAGACAAATTTGATCAACTTTACATTGTGAAGTTTCTCTTGTTGATCCAAAATTTTGTGGGCATTCTCTATTAACCAAATGATGATGCTACATCAAGTGGTGCATCAACGGGAATAGGATTGCATGATCAGATTTATAGAAATCCATTTTTGTCCATTTCTAGGGTTTACCAAGTTTACATTATCAACTTTCTTAAAATCATCTCAAAACTTGTGGTCAGGATCAAATGGGCTTACCATTTACCTCTGGTAAATCTCAAGGTCATAGGATTACCCTGCCTAGACCAATCACAGCTCAAACACCTTCAGCCATAAACTTGTGGACAAGCAAAGTGGGCCCAAAAAGATTCCCCTTGCCCCCAACTTTTTACCAGAGCATATTATAACTCTCTTCTACCTCCAGTAACTTTGCCATGGCCTCTAGTCAATTATTTGTGGGGCCACTCCCTCATTCATCCTATATTTTACCATGGCAAGACCTCTTCTTTCCCCTCTCCCATTATTATGTTCTTAAAAATGCCCCCTACCCTTTCCAAAGCACCATTTGCATCAACCCAAACCCATATATGGCATACTCATGTGGGAAATACGAGTAGCACCTTTAAAAATAGATTTTGACAACAATTGTAGCTTTGAACTACAAGTACCTTGTGCATTTATCTCCCTGAGCTGAAAATTGGTGGAGATGTAGTCCTTCCATAACCAAGACCACTAGACAACGTTTTATCCCCAATGCCCTCCATTGCAAACCCCTTAGATGAGTCTCCAGTTTGCTGCTGCAAACTTACTCCCAGTAAAAAAACATATGACTAGATCTATTTACCATGATAATTCTTCCAACACCTTACTGCTTGCGTGCCTCACAATCCAGACATCATTGGCCGACCAAAAGGGTGCCTGAGACATGTGTTGGCGTGTTAACTACGGCATTGGCATGCAATAATGGTGCTCTGTCGCTGGTTCTTGTCCTATGCCTCATGTCCGGATGCAGGGAGTTGTCCACGCGTGCCAGGGGTTCTCTCTCGTCCTCCCATGCCTCTCCCCGATGTCCGGATGCAGCCAAGGGAGCCCAGGCACGCGCGAGCACGGCGCCCGAGGGCATTCGAGGCGCACCCGAGCTCTCCCTCATCGCCCCCTTGCTATACCTCTCCCCTGAGCACCCCAGGCGTGTCCAGTCCCATCCTAACCCTCCGAGGGACCTCCCTTGGCTTGCCACTCGAGCCCCGAGCTCGACCCCATCCTCCATGGCTGCCATGGCTCTGCCTCGGCCCCGCTCAAATCCGAGCTCACCTGAGACCTCCTCCCCATTGATTTGCACCAGAACCTTCGCAGCACCTCGGATACCCCCCCCCCTCCCGTGCTATTTTTCCTCCTCTAGGTGGCCGGGGCCCTTGTTCCTCCGCCGCCTATCTCCGGCCTCTACTGGGGCAGGCCGGAGCATCGCCGGGGGTGGCCTGTGCCACCGGGATGGGGCGCCGGTGCAGGCACGGCCGATCTCCCCTGCTGCTCCTCTGTTTCGGCCAGGAGGTAGGGGAGGACCTGCTGGTGGGACCCGCCCGTAAGTGGCTGCGGCCCCAGGCCCCACCCTGTTAAGTGGAAGCACCCCCGCCATCTGCGCCTTCTTTTAGGCAAAGGCGTATTCCAAGGAATACGCCATCGGCATGGCCTCCAATTTGCTCAGCTGAGCCACTAGGCTGGCCCAGTAGTGGCTCTACCCGTTGAGCTGTGTGGCCCACTGGCTTTGAGCCCGAGAGGTATAAACCTTTTTCATTTTTCTTTTCCAGAGATACTAAATAAATCCTAGGATATTCATTTTAACTCCAAATCTGATGATTCAAAGTCCGAATTGTTCCAAAAATCATGCTATATCCAAATATATATCCTAATCATTTTTCCAGATAACTTCCCTATTGAATTCAAATTCAAATTCAAATTTGAACTATGAACTGCCCCACTTGTAAAATAGGTTGATCCCTCATATCATCTCCAATTTGAGTGATTCAAATTTCGAGAGGCTCTAGATGTCATGCCCTATTTTTCTAGCCATGTTGAACATTTTTACCATGGACCTATTTTGTGGGATCCACTAAATAACCCACTTTTCCATTTATCTCATCCTTGCAAATCCTAGGATATTCATACCAACTCCAAATCCAATGAAAGCACTTCCTAAATGTTTTTAAAATCATGCCCTATTTTATGAGTGCCTCCACTCATTTTTTATGAAAGTATTCTCTATTAACATCTTATAGGATCATCGATACCTTCATTACCACCATTCACAACTCCCCCTTCACCCACATCCACCAATACCTCCTTGGTTATTCTCCTTATCACCAGAGATGTCCAAGAAAAAAAACAAAACTCCTATTTATAGAGCACTTTATTTTCTACTTTTTGTGTTGCTTATTGCGGTTGTGTCCGGCGATAGTTGACGAAGTAGACGAAGTGCTCGGAGTGAACAAGAAGCGTGTGAAGACCTCGAAGACGTTGCTAAGCTAGGCAAGCAGCCCTTTGACCATGATGAGAAACCATTTTTATTGCATGTCATATAGCACTTTACTATCATCATAATTGATCATGTGATATGGTGTTCCCCTTTCGATGGGACGCCTCCGATACTTTTCCTTTGACACTTCCATTGTGCATGACCCTACCACCTTATGAGGGTTATGCAGGTGGGTATAGATAGGATGCTAGTAGATACTACGCAAGTGGGATCGGGACTATGCATAGTGATGGAAAGAGATAAATGATTTCAAGAACTTTCCAAAACCCCGTCGAGGGCCACTAATGCCCGAGGGAGGTATTGATGAGATGAGCGACCACTTGAGATAAAAGTGGTGTGCCGTAACAACTGAGTATGTGTTTTCAAAAATGGACAGTTCTAAGGTCTGCTGACTGTCCCAACATTACATGCACAACCACGATACCCCTTATGGGATGGGGCTTTGTTGATTACCTTGGTGGGTACTAGCAAGGAGCCCGCATTACTAGTGGCGGGAGTGTCATGGTCACTCTCGATACAGGGTCGTACCGGTATGTACGATCATGCGCAGTTCTTCACAGGCAACGGGCACACCGTTGGTCCCCTCATTGATGGTACGATTAGAGAGAGGCTCGTGTGATGTATATCGTGAGGTCTGGGTACCAATCGAGTGGACTCTTTGTTTAGTATCGTCAAGGGAAAGGCATTGTTCGGGTGCTTACCTCGGGTATGTTACATACCGCGAGTCGTGGATGACACGGAAGGTCCCCGAGTCTTGTGGGTAAAGTGTGTAACCTCTGCAAAGTGTAAAACTATTCGAATAGCCGCGTCCGCGGTCATGGATAGTTGGAGGTCCTTCTTAGATTACGTCCGGATGTTTTCGCAAACTTGGGATGTGTGTGTGGTGACAAGGATGATATTTGAGTCAAGTCAGATGACTTGGCATGATGACTGAACATGAGACATTCAGACGGTACATGAGACAAGTCTGAGGACTTGGTGTGATGGTTGAACATGAGACGTCCAACCCCCTACTTATGATGATGACTGTGACGTGTTCTTATGAACACCTGTCTTGGTTGATGCATGCTTACTTAAGTTACTTGATCATGTCATTGCACTCAAAACTAGCTTTCTACACCTATTAGTGCTACATCATGCATTGTTATTGCCTTGTTCCAAACATGGGGATCTTGCGAGTACATTCAAAGTACTCATTGTCTTGCCACTTGTTATTTTATTGGCCAGGCATGAAAGAGAAAGTTGTGATGAAGATTACCTTGGTGGCGAACGTGTGAGCTAGGACGCTTCCCAGTCAGAATGCCTGTAGGGTTAAGGCAGATGGCATGGGTTCACGCTATCGTTGAAGATTTCCGCTGCAATCATATGAAGACTTGGCCATGAAGGCCATATTTGAGTAAACCGGTATGTAATGGATGTAAGACTCTTGTTATTCAGTTTCTGTGTGTTCAGTGAGCATTGATCTCTGGGATCACTTTGCACGTACAATCGGTGATCATGACTTATGAGTCAGGGTCCCCACAGTCCAGAAACCCGATGACTCCACCTGATAGGGGGGAATATGCATGACTAAAAAAGTACTGGGAGAGTATGTTAGCTTTGGCAACTGAGGACTTGTACATGGAGAACATGTGCATGTGGTGTTTGAGGGATGCCCTAGGACGCGCTTCAGAGGAAAGACATCGAAGGGTGCCACGGGGCAATGCTGTCGGCCCCGAGGGTTGGCATCAGGTGGTCCGTCCAGAGATAGTTTCCATGAATGGAGGAAGAAGAGTATGAGAGATTCGAGGAGCAAACCAGTAGTTGGATTTAGCCCTGTTCGGGAGCCCTCCGCTCCGCGGAGTTTGCGGAGCAGCGTATTAGCAACTCTGCTAATTATCATTAGGGCACCACTTCGCTCCGGAGCGGAGGGAGTCCGAACACGTCCTTAGAATCGAGGAGACAAATAAGGATACACTTGCTTGCGGACGACCATGTGAAAGCTGTCGGATGCTAGGTGTCAACCACTCCTTGTACAATTTCCTCGTTTATGATTACTTTGATAATCCCGCTAGGTCCTAGATGTCAACATAGAATTAGGAGGAAACACTTTTGTTTGCTTGTAATAAGGATGCACTTGCTTGCGTATTGCAATGGATTAGGTGGGTACGTACTATCAGCCTCTCCATGTATAGTCCTTTCTCGACTCCTCTCGTTTGTTGACCATGTTGACAACGCGAGTCGACAGCGCCATGATGAACACATGTAAAATGCATTGTGTTTTTCCCCGAAGAGGAAAGGAGATGCAACATAGTAGATATAAGTATTTGCCTCAGTGAGAACCAAGGTTATTGAACCAATAGGAGAATCACGCAAACTCTCGTCTTTAGCACCTACACACACAGAATCAAACACTTGCGTCCAATGCGGGCAAGAGGGTTGTGAAGCCCCTTGAAATCGTGACTTGCAAGGATTAAATATTGATACACAGATAATGTAAATATAAAATAAAATAACCGAAGATAAATGACAGCAATATTTTTAGGGTTTTAGTAATATAATTTGTGTAGACCCGGGGTCCATATTTTTCGCTAGAGGCTTCTCTCTCGAAGATAGCATATAGTGGGTAAACAAATTACTATAGGATAATTGACAGAATAGCACATAGTTATGACATCTTATTAAAGGCAATGATCATGTATATAGGCGTTACGTCCATAAACAAGTAGACCGACTCTTGCTTGCATCTACTACTGTTATTCCACTCATCGACCGCTATCCAACATGCATCTAGAGTATTAAGTATGAAAGAGAGTAATGCTTGGAGCAAGACGACATGATTTAGACAAAGTAAACTAAATCAATATGAATAAACCCCATAGTTTCGTTCTTAACTGCAGCAATCCAATACGTGTCATGTCCCTTTCTATCACTAGGATAGAGCATCGCAAGATTGAACCCATCACAACACACTACTCCAACTGAAGATAAATCAATCTAGTTGGTCAAACCAAACCGATAGATCAGAGAGAAATACAAAGCTATAATAATCATGCATAATATAATTCATAGAAGACTCAATTAACATTCATGAATAATCTGATCATAAACCCAAAATTCATCGGATCCCAACAAATACACTGCAAAGAACATTAAATATATCACCATGGGAATCACGATGAACTTTGTATCGAAGATTAGAGAGAGGGAGAGAGAGAGAGAGATGCTAGATATGGACCCGTAGGTGTGTGGTAGACTACTCACACAACATCATGGGAGCATCAAGGTTGATGTAGAGTCCCTCCATGATTGATCCCCCTTCGACAGGGCACTAGAACAGGGATCTAGATGGCCTCCCATCGGAACAAAAGCTTGTGGCGGTGGAAAAAGTGTTTCGGGTGGCTCTCTCATGGTTTTCCTATTTTAGAGAATTTATAGAGGCGGAGTTAGATCAAACGGATCCACGAGGTGATCCCAAGGTAACAGGGCATGCCCTACCCCCTGGACGGGTCATGTTGCCTTGGAGCTGCCTTGTGTGGTGTCTGAACTCCCCCCAAAGCTTCCATGTCTTATTTTTTTTCCAATAAAAATCATCAAAATGTTTCGTAGCATTTGGACTTGGTTTGGTACTTGTTTCCAGAAAATCCAAAAACACACATGAAATAGCAACTAGCACTAGGTACCGGGTTAATAGGTTAGTTCCCAGAAATGATATAAAACAACATATAAATGCATATAAAGTATCCTAGAATGATAATATAATAACATGGAACAATTAAAAATTATAGATGCATTGGAGACATATTAGCATCCCCAACCTTAATTCTTGCTCATCCTTGAGTAGGTAAATGATAAAAACAGAATTTACATGCATTAATCGGAATCAATGCGAGGAATAGAGATTGCCATGCAGTGGATGCACTAGAGCTATAAGTGTATGAAATCTCAACAGAAGCTAAGTGAGTGTGCATCCAACTTGCTTGCTCATGAAGACCTAGGGCATTTGGGGAAGCTTGTCATTAGAATATACAAGCCAAGTTATATAATGAAAAATTCCCGCTAGCATATGAAAATGACAACTCATGAGACTCTCTATATGAAGAACATGGTGATCCCTCTAAGCACAAGTGTGAAAAAGTAGTAGCACTACCCCCCTTTGTTTATGTCTCATTTATTTCCTTTTTTCTTTTACATTTTTTCTTTCCCTTTTTCCTTCCCCCCTCTTATTTCCTTATTCTTTCTTTCTCTTTTTATTTATTGTCCGGAGTCTCATCCCGACCTGTGAAGGAATCATAATCTCCATCATCTTTTCCTCACTGGGACAGTGCTCTAATAATGATGATCATCACACTGTTATTTACTTAGCATTGATGATATAAAATAAATGACTCTATGTGAATGCCTCTCGCGGTGTACTAGTATGTGCAATGATCTATCATAACATGTAAGTAATGATGAATGGTGGCCTTGCGACAAATACTATGTCAACTACATGACCATGCAAAGAAATATGATGATGAACGCACAAGTCATGTGATGTAAGTGTGGAAGTTGCATGGCGGTATATCTCAGAATGGCTATGGAAATGCCATAATAGGTAGGTATGGTGGCTATTTTAGGAAGATATAAGGAGCTGATGTGGCTTGAGACTGCGTCGGTATTTCCCCAACGAGGAAGGGTTGATGCAGCACAACAACGGTATTTTCCTCAGTTATGAAACCAAGGTCTCAATCTGTAGAGGAAGATCACGCACCCATGTGGACAACATGTAACAGCCTGGGACCGACGCTCCAGAAGATTCCCCTTTTATTTCCATTCTCGCCCGTGTTTTGTTTGGTTGTCGCATTCATCATCGCATCATTCGCATCATCTGCATAGCATCGGCATTTTGTCAACATGACTTTTCAAACTTGCATCCGTTCATAGTCGCCGGTTCTCTCCATTCTTTCCGTTGCCCGTTTCGAGACCAACCACACTTGCACGTGCCTGCGACATCATTTAAAAAAACTGTTTTCAAAGTGCCTTTAAAATATTGTTGGATTGGGTCGAAACTTGGCATGCGGTCTTGTTATATTGTAGGTAGACTGCCTGCCAAATTTCATTGCGTTCTGAATTCGTTTGATACCCCGTCGGTCAACCGTAGCAGTGTGGTCATCGGTTATTCATCGGACGTTTTCGTGTTTTAAATCTCGTGTTATGGGCTCACATTTCCCTCTCTTCTTGGCCCAACCACCTATGCACAGCCCACTAGCACACCTAGCCTTCCCCTTCGATCGGAACTGTCAGATCACAATCGGAGGGCTCTGAAATGCCCCCAAACTGCTAACCCTAGCCCTATTTTCCTATTTAACCTCATCCCCTTCCTACTTTTACCTCCTCCCTAATCCCTCCTTGTTTTCCGTGCCGAGCCAACAGCCAGCCGCCAACCGTCGCCCCGCGTCTTCCCTATCGCCGTGGCCCGCGTGGCCCGAGCCAGCCGTTGTCGCAGCTTCCTCCCTCGATCCCGACCTGGATCGGGAGAGGAGCCCGACCTCCTCGCTCCTGCCGGTCACCAAGACTCCCCGGCCATTTCGTCGGAGCCCGCAAGCCCTCGCCACCCTCCTGACCGGATATATTTCGTCGCCCGCTGTCGATTTGCTTCCCCGTGGCCTCTCTCTGCTTGCACGACCACGCCGCCGGAGCCATGGCTACCAACCCCACCAATCTCACCCGGATCTCGTCCCTCCCACGTCGTCATTGACCACGACCGTTGGGAACGGATGGATCCCTCCGAATCTGCCCACTCCGCCCATCGTCGGCCTCCCTTGCCTCCGGGGGTGCTCGCCAGCGCAGGTTGTGCCGCCATGTCCTCGCCCGGCTCTAGAGCGAGTAGCACGCTGCCAGCGCGTGGGCTGCGACCCCGCAGGAGGCTCAGTTGCCCGCTCGTGCACTGCTCCACCAACATGGGCCTGGCCCGCTAGGTGAGCCCCTGCCTAGCCGCCCCTATGTGATGCCCGTGCGATGTTTTGTATTGCGCGCGCATGTTCTGTTTAGCCTAGTCCGGTAGATTTGGCCCGTAAACATTTTTCCGATCTGTGAATTTCGTAATAATCCAGAGATTTGGTAGTTTTGCAGATAAACCCTCATACTTCATACATTTAATAACTCACCACCCGTGCATCGGATCAAAATAATTTATATATGTAAAATGAGTAGAATTTCGTGTAGATTCATAATATCCAACTCTCAATTGTGATAAAAATACTTAAACTTGATGTTTTCATGTAATTTGCGTGAATGCCATGTTAAAATGATTTATTTCATAACTACTAAATCTTAGCTCCGATAAAAATGTTCCACATATGTAACCTGACTAGAAAGATGTGTAGAATCACATGGTGGCATTTATTTTACTGTTTAAAAACTCTAAAATTGTGTTAGTACAGATCTGGACCAAATTCATATTATGCATATGGGGTTGTTTTGGAAATGCTATATATTGCTTCCGGCCTTATTTAAAATGCCTAGACGATATGGTTGTTCATGCTACACCTCTTGCCATGATAAACAACATTAACCACTTCCTCATAATATGGAGAGTTATTATTTTGTTAGATGTATGTTGTCCCACTCCATTTAAATTTCTTAATTCCATCTTCGCCATATGTCATGACCACCCATGTTAAATAACATTTAATATTGATGAGTATCTAATGAGAGTGAAATAAATAATCAATTGTGGAGTTTCGTCAATATGCAACTCATTGCATATTGAGCTTCAGTTAATATGTAGTGGTTGTTTGTTGTTCTTGCCATGCCATGCCATGCGCTGCAGATTAAACCGGACATGCATCATATTTGTTTGTGCATCATGTCATGCATATGTTGTGGTGTACCGTGTGTTGATTGTTGTTTCCGGATTGCTTCTTCTCGATAGATTTCCGAAAGCATTCGGAGTGTGAGGATTTGTTCGACTACGTTGGCTCGTCTTCTTCATGGACTCGGTCTTCTTCCGAGCGGGATCTAAGGCAAGATGACACATTTGTCTGGATACCACTACTATCATTGCCATGCTAGATGTCTCGTTTTTATATCGCTATGTCACGCTACCTACCACTTGTTTGATAAGCCTCCCAACATTGCCATGAAAGCCTCTAATCCCTTCACCTTCCCAACAAACCATTGTTTGGCTATGTTACCGCTTGCTCAGCCCTTCTTATAGCATTTCTAGTTTTAGGTGCAATTGCTTCCATGTGTCAACATGGACATTCTTTTGTTATCACAATATTATTTCTATTTAGTTTAATGCACTTATACACTTGGTAAAGGGTGGAAGGCTTGGCCTTTTTCTCGGTGTTTTCTTCCACTCTTGCCGCCCTAGTTACTTGTGAACCGGTGTTATGTTCCATAATTGAGCACTCCTAACATGCTCGGGGTTGTTATGGGGACGCCCTTGATTTTTGTTTTAGGATAAAGCTTGTCTGGCAAGGCCCAACATTGGTACTATTTGCTTAATAACAACTAAAATTTGCATAGGGCATGATCACCCCGTGGATTAATCAACAACATGGGCCAGTGCTCCTCATGAGTGTTGGTCCAAACTAGAGCTCCGTGCAGGGCCAACCCGGGACAACTCAGGAGATGTCTATCAGGCCATCGTACGCTTCGCTTATCTGTCGTGTCCTGAGAACGAGATATGTGGCTCCTATCGAGTTCGTCAACACATCGGGCGGCCTTGCTGGATTTGTTTTACCTTTCTCGAACGTCTTGAGTGAGGAACTCTGATCTTCTTCGGGCTATCTCGAGGCGTCGGATTTCCTTTGGAATTGCCTAGGATGATCACGAGATCCGTGGTCGAGGTTGTTCCCGCTGCGTGTGGTTAATTTGTGATGGATGAGTTGGAGTACCCCTACAGGGTTAAATCTTTTGGAAAGCTGTGCCCGTGGTTATGTGGCAAACTTGTATAGTTTGTTTAACACTCGGTCATAGCAAACTTGGAGTAAACTCAAATAAAATACACAAACTATGTGTGTAACCGTGATTGTCTCTTCTCGTGGGTCCTTATCAAAGAGAACACGGTGGGGTTATGATTGACGTAAGTAGGTGTTTAGGATCATTTAGTCATCATTACTAGTTCATGTCCGTTATGCGTAGACCACCATACTTTACTTTCTGCTCGTAAGTTAGCCACTCAAACAAATGCTTAGTTGCTTGCTGCAGCCTCACTACTTATCCATTCCTCACCTATTAAGCTTTAATAGTCCTTATACCCTTGGAAATGAGATTGTTGAGTCCTTGTGCCTCACAGATTACTACAACAATAGTTCAGGTACAGGTAATGCGATGCTTTGACGTGAGCGCGTGGCTTGTTTGATTTGGAGTTCTTCTTCTTCATCAATCTAGGATGGGTTCCAGACGGCGGCCTTGGATAGCAAGGATGGATGTCATTTTGTCGTTCGTTTTCGTCCGTAGTCGGACCCTGCTCTTCTGTGTGATGTTTGAGTTTGTTGTTGTATTGATGTGACTCTGATGTAGCTTGTGGCGAGTGTAAGCCAATTCCATATACTCATATCTTCTGTACATGTACTTGTAATGATATCCATTCTTGCAACACGACGAGATGCGCTTCTCTCCCTATCGAGGCCCTCGTGCCGAAATAAGGATAGGACCGCATCTTGGGCGTGACAAGTTGGTATCAAAGCCTGTGCCGACCTAAGAGCTCCCTTGATTGATCGAACTTGGTCGAGTCGAGTCTAGTAAAAACTATTTTGAGTCTAGTTATATCGAAGAGTAGGTTTCTTTTTACTCCTCTTCTATGCTCTGGTGAGGAATTACGACTTAGGAATTTGGATTCTACCCTCTTCTCGCTCAATTTTTTTTGGATCACACGGGTATTTTGGAAACTATATGATGCCGATGTGACGGAGTTTTGTCTTGGTGCCTCCTGTCTGACTTGATTTCTTCTAGGTAGTTGAGCTCCAGGGAATTCTTGGCACATTGTTATCATTCATCTTCCTTAGTATCTCAGGACAGAGGGTGTGCGGAATTGCTTCAATACTTGTCGTGGTGAGATAAGGTCGAAGTCACCCAGTACTGGGGAGGCGTCCGGGGTACCACCATGGTTTAGTATCGTTGTGATTTCGAGGATTCGAGTTAGATGAATTTTCAAAAGCCTCTGGTTATGTGTTGAAGGATGGATACAGCTGGGGTGTAGGATTGCTAGTTGTGTGAGATATTTTCTCCTTTTATCCCCCACACCGGATTGCATAACCAGAAAGTTTTCGGAAGTTCTTAGGTGGGAATGCAAGTAGTTACCTAGGCTATCTTCCAACATATCATGATGTGAGGTTGGGTTTCGATATCTAGTGGATTCGTTTGTTCATGGTCTTTCTTACAGAGGACAGTCTCGATATATGTCATTAGATATGCTTCGTCAAGCCTTGTAGTTCGCTACGCCTAGGGAGCATATTCGAGCGTCATTTCAATATGACAATCCAATGTACGATCGAGCCCCTGCAAACCTTACCACGAAAATATCGGACGAAATCTCTGTTATGCATTTGTTTCTGGCTTGTTTCGTAAGCCTCATCCTTTGTTTTGTTTTCGAATATGGTAATTCGAGTTGCTTCGATGTCAAGTGGTGATCTCATATCTTTCCTATGAAGTGTTCTCATATTCTGTGGGAATGATATTTCTTTTGCCCAATCAAGTTATCATATCAATTCTTTTCCTACCGGTGTGCTTCTCTTCAAGATAATTCTATCCATGAGAAGGGATTTCTATTCATGAGAAATTCCTCCCATATCTACCCGGTGCATTCAGAGTTGTTTTAATTTCTCGATCCTCCCGAAGGCCATCATTTCAGAAGATTTCTTCGTTCTCAGCTTTCAGCTCTTGTTCTCAAATTCTTCTTAATTGTTGTCCCTTCATTCGTATCTCATTTATTCCGGTGCCTTTTTCAGTTTCTATTAGGCAAATCTTGATCTCTTCATCTCATGTGTCCTCTTTAGTTTCTAATTCATTCCGGTGCCTTGTGAAGTTTTCTATTCGGTGGATCATGCTCTCTTCGTTGTCATGTTATATCATTAATTTGCATTATCCTCTTTTGTTTCTAATTCTTACCGGTGTTCTCGTTCAAGACATATTCTAGTTTTTGTTGTATATATCTTTCCTATCTTGTCCAAAAGAATAAGTGGTGTGCGAAATCCGTTGCTTGTCATTAATTTAACTTGATGAAGGATAAGCATAACATAAATCTTATTCTTGTTTCATCCAAGTGATTTCAATCCTTCTTTCGGAGTGTTCATGATATCAAATTCCTTATCCCAAGTGGTCATCTTCCTTTTCTGGAGTTCCTAGTTTTTCTCAAGTATCTTGTCGCTAAGATTCATCTAATTCATAGCAAGGCCTCAATCTTGTTCTTTTTGCATCCTTCAATCCTTTCTATCATCCTTTCATTTGAGAGTCTTCCGGAGGTTCTTCATGGTGGTTCATCAAGATTTCTTTCATTTTCAAGTGTTCTTCAAGATTCTTGTTAGAGGTGCTTAAGTGTTCTTTATCTTGGATGTCTAAGTTCAATTCCTTCTCCATTGTCTTTTGAGGTGGTGTTATTAAATTCTTGATTATGAGGAGTCTCGAAGGAAATATTGTCAGGAATAAGATAAGTAAAACCATCATTCCTTTCTTGGAGTTCTCTTGGGTTGGATTTCACCTAAAGCGTTTTCTAAGGATTGTTGATATCATGGTGTTATAAATGATCCAAGTTTTCTCCTCCTCTTCTTGGTGAAAGAAATTTTCATCCCTTTTGCTCCCAAGAAATCCTTATTTTGTCGGTGGCCGGTTGTCACCTCATAATTTTGAGATGTTTTTCCATAAGTCCACAACAAGTTTGTTGTTTTCGTTGATGATTTTTTCAACAACCCCGTTCAGTCTCTTCTTGTAAGATGCATTTCAAGTTCAATGGTGGTAGAAGTTGTTATTTTCTTCTCCGTTCTTTCCTTCCAATGATCTAGTTTCTATTCTTTTCTTTTCTTTTGGAGGTGTTGTCATGTTGCTCTCTTTCAACCATCATCTAGTCTGATTAAGATCATGTTCTTCCCTTGCTTATCCAATTGACTTGAGTGTTGTGTTTTCTTTTCAAGTTCTCCTATCTTATTAAAATTTCCCCTCTATCCTACTGAAGTGCTGCTAAAATTTCTTGTGAATTCTTGCTTGTTCCTCATGTCATTCTTCATCTTTCCAACCTTCAATGATCATTGGTTTCACTCGTGTTTCAGAGAAGCAACTAAGTTTTACCTTTTGCTCTTTTTCTTCCCCTTCTCATTCTAGATCTCAGGACGAGATCCTCGTGTAGTGGAGGACAGTTGTAACAGCCCAAGACTGACGCTCTAGAAGATTCCCCTTTTATTTCCATTCTCGTATGTGTTTTGTTTGGTTGTTGCATTCATCATCGCATCATTCGCATCATCTTCATAGCATTGGCATTTTGTCAACATGAGTTTTCAAACTTGCATCCGTTCGTAGTCGCCGGTTCTCTCCGTTCTTGCCGTTCCCATTTCAAGACCAACCACACTTGCACGTGCCTACGACATCATTTAAAAAAACTGTTTTTAAAGTGCCTTTAAAATATTCTTCGATTGGCTCCAAACTTGGCATGTGGTCTTGTTATATTGTAGATAGGCCGCCTGCCAAACTTCGTCGCGTTCCGAGTTCGTTTGATACCCCGTTGGTCAACCGTAGCAGTGTGGTCATCAGTTATTTGTCGGACGTTTTCGGTGTTTTAAAACTCGTGTCGCAGGCTCACATTTCCCTCTCTTCTTGGCCCAACCACCTATGCACAGCCCACTAGCCCATCTAGCCTACCCCCCTTCGATCGGAACCGTCAGATCGCGATCGGAGGGCTCTAAAACACCCCCAAACTGCTAACCCTAGCCCTCTTTTCCTATTTAACCTCCTCCCCTTCCTAATTTGACCTCCTCCCTAATCCCTCCCTTTTTTCCGCGCCGAGCCAACAACCAGCCGCCAATCGTCACCCCGCAACTCCCCTGCCACCGTGGCCCGCATGGCCCGAGCCAGCCGCTGTCGTAGCTCCCTCCCTCGATCGCGACCTGGATCGGGAGAGGAGCCCGACCTCCTCGCGCCTGTCGGTCACCAAGACTTCCCGGCCATTTTGTCAAAGCCCGCAAGTCCTCGTCACCCTCCTGACCAGATAGACCTCGTCGCCCGCTGTCGATCTGCTTCCTCGTGGCCTCCCTCTGCTTGCACGACCCCGCCGCCGGAGCCATGGCAACCGGCCCCAACAACCTCGCCAGATCTCGTCCCTCGCACGTGGTCGTCGACCACGACCGCTGGGAATGGATGAATCCCTCTGGATCTGCCCACTCCGCTCATCGCCGGCCTCCCTGGCCTCCGAGGGCGCTCGCCGGCGTAGGTTGTTGCCGCCATGTCCTCGCCCGGCTCTGGAGCGAGGAGCACGCTGCCAGCGCGTGGGCCGCGACCCCGTAGGAGGCTCAGTTGCCCGCTCGTGCACTGCTTGATACATCTCCAACATATCTATAATTTCTGATTGTTCCATGCTATTATATTATCAACTTTGGATATTTTATATGCATGAATATGCTATTTTATATTATTTTCGGGACTAACTTATTAACTCAATGCCTAGTGCCAGTATCTGTTTTTTCCATGTTTTTGACCTTTTTCAGATAGGAATATCAAACGGAGTCCAAACGGAATAAAACTTTCGCCATGATTTTTTGTGGAAAATATCAAAAATACCTGAAGGAAAAAATACTGGAGAGGCGGCCCGAGGGAGCCACGAGCCTGCTAGGCACGGCCCCCTCCCTAGGGTGTGGCCAGGAGGCTCGTGACCTCCTCGTGGCCCCTCTTTACTTGTTTCCTCCACCATACGGTCCTATAAATACCCAAACCATAAGAACTAAACCTAGATCGCAAGTTTCGCGGCCGCAAGCATCCAGAGCCACCAAAAACCAATCGGGAGACCGTTCCGGCATCCTGCCGGAGGGGAATCCATCTCCGGTGGCCATCTTCATCAACACCATTGCCTCTCCGATGATGCGTGAGTAGTTCACATTAGACCTTCGGGTCCATATCTAGTAGCTAGATGGCTTCTTCTCTCTCTTTGATCTTTAATACAAAGTTCTCCATGATCTTCATGGAGATCTATCCGATGTAATCCTCTTTTGCGGTGTGTTTGTTGAGATCCGATGAATTGTGGATTTATGATCAGCTTATGTATGAATATTATTTGAGTCTCCTCTGATTTATTATATGCATGATTTCATATCCTTGTAATTCTCTTCGAGTTATGGGTTTCGTTTGGCCAACTTGATCTATAGTTCTTGCAATGGGAGAAGTGCTTGGTTTTGGGTTCATATCGTGCGGTGTCCTCACCCAGTGACAGAAAGGGTAGCGAGGCACGTATCGTGTTGTTGCCATCAAGGGTAAAAAGATGGGGTTTATATCATATTGCATGAATATATCCTTCTACATCATGTCATCTTGCTTAAGGCGTTACTCCGTTTCTTATGAACTTAATACACTAGATGCATGCTGGATAGAGGTCGATGTGTGGAGTAATAGTAGTAGATCCAGAAAGTATCGGTCTACTTGTCTCGGATGTGATTCCCATATGTATGATCATTGCCTTAGATATTGTCATGACTTTGCGCGATTCTATCAATTGCTCAACAGTAATTTGTTCACCCACCGTAATACTTGCTACCATGAGAGAAGCCTCTAGTGAACACTATGGCCCCTGGGTCTATTTTACATATTATATATTCAGATCTAAACACAAAAACACCAAAAATACCTTGATGAAAATTTATTTACTTATTTACATTCATCTATTATCACTATCAGATCTCACCTTGCAAGTAATCGTAAAGGTATTGACAAGCCCTTTATCGCGTTGGGTGCAAGTTTGTTTGTGTTTGTGCAGGTTTCTTGGTGCCTCATCTTGATACTCCTACTGGATTGATACCTTGGTTCTCAAACTGAGGGAAATACTTATCTCTACTTTGCTGCATCACCCTTTCCTCTTCAAGGGAAAAACCAACGCAAGCTCGAGAAGTAGCATCGCTCCACCAACATGGGCCTGGCCCGCTAGGTGAGCCCCTGCCTAGCCGCACCTATGTGACGCCCGTGCGATGTTTTGTATTGAGCATGCATGTTCTGTTGAGCCTGGTCTGGTAGATTTGGCCCGTAAAAGTTTTTTTCCGATCTGTGAATTTCGTAATAATCCAGAGATTTGGCAGTTTTGCAGATAAACCCTCATACTTCATACATTTAATAACTCACCACCCGTGCATCGGATCAAAATAATTTATATATGTAAAATGAGTAGAATTTCGTGTAGATTCATAATATCCAACTCTCAATTGTGATAAAAAATACTTAAACTTGCTGTTTTCATGGAATTTGCGTGAATGCCATGTTAAATTGATTTATTTCATAACTACTAAACCGTAGCTCCGATAAAAATGTTCCACATATGTAACTTGACTAGAAAAATGTGTAGAATCACATGGTGGCATTTACTGTTTAACAACTCTAAAATTGTGTTAGTATAGATCTGGACCAAATTCATAATATGCATGTGGGGTTGTTTCGGAAATGCTATATATTGCTTCCGGCCTCATTTAAAATGCCTAGACGATATGGTTGTTCATGCTTCACCTCTTGCCATGATAAAAAAACATTAACCACTTTATCATAATATGGAGAGTTATTATTTTGTTATATGTATGTTGTCCCTCTCCATTTAAATTGCTTAATTCCATCTTTGCCTTATGCCATGACCACCCATGTTAAACATCATTTAATATTGATGAGTATCTAACGAGAGTGAACTAAATAATCAATTGTGGAGTTTCGTCAATATGCAACTCGTTGCATATTGAGCGTCACTTAGTATGTAGTAGTTGTTTGTTGTTCTTGCCATGCCATGCCATGCGCTGCAGATTAAACCGGACATGCATCATATTTGTTTGTGCATCATGTCATGCATATTTTGTGGTGTACCGTGTGTTGATTGTTGTTTCCGGATTGCTTCTTCTCAATAGAGTTCTGAAAGCGTTCGGAGTGTGAGGATTTGTTCGACTATGTTCGCTCATCTTCTTCATGGACTCGGTCTTCTTCCGAGCGGGATCTCAGGCAAGATGACACATTTCCCTGGATACCACTACTATCATTGCCATGCTAGATGTCTCGTTTTTCTATCGCTATGTCACGCTACCTACCACTTGTTTGATAAGCCTCGCAACATTGCCATGAAGGCCTCTAACCCCTTCATCTTCCCAGCAAACCGTTGTTTGGATATGTTACCACTTGCTCAGCCCTTCTTATAGCGTTTCTAGCTGTAGGTGCAATTGCTTCCATGTGTCAACATGGACATTCTTTTGTTATCACAATATTATTGCAATTTAATTTAATGCACTTATACACTTGTTAAAGGGTGGAAGGCTTGGCCTTCTGCTCGGTGTTTTATTCCACACTTGCCGCCCTAGTTAATTGTGAACCGGTGTTATGTTCCATAATTGAGCGCTCCTACCATGCTCGGGGTTGTTATGGGGACCCCCTTGATTTTCATTTTAGGATAAAGCTTGTTTGGCAAGTCCCAACATTGGTACTATTTGCTTAATAACAACTAAAATTTGCATAGGGCATGATCACCCCGTGGATTAATCAACAACCCGGGCCAGTGCTCCTCATGAGTGTTGTTCCAAACTAGAGCACCGTGCGGGGCCAACCTGGGGCAACTCGGGAGATGTCTATCAGGCCACCGTACGCTTCGCTTATCTGTCGTGTCCTGAGAATGAGATACGCGGATCCTATCGGGTTCGTCGACACTTCGTGTGTCCTTGCTAGATTTGTTTTACCTTTCTCGAACGTCTTGAGTGAGGAACTCTGATCTTCTTGGGGCTATCTTGAGGTGTCAGATTTCCTTTGGAATTGCCTAGGATGATCACGAGATCCGTGGTCGAGGTTATTCCCGCTACGTGTGGTTAATTTGTGATGGATGAGTTGGAGTACCCCAGTAGGGTTAAATCTTTCGGAAAGCCATGCCCGCGGTTATGTGGCAAACTTGGATACTTTGTTTCACACTTGGTCATAGCAAACTTGAAGTAAACTCAAATAAAATACACCAACTGTGTGAGTAACCGTGACTGTCTCTTCTCGTGAGTCCTTATCCGAGAGAGAACACGGTGGGGTTATGACTAATGTAAGTAGGTGTTCAGGATCATTTAGTGATCATTACTGGTTCACGTCCGTTATGCGTAGACCACCATACTTTACTTTCTGTACTCGTAAGTTAGCCACTCAAACAAATGCTTAGTCACTTGCTGCAGCCTCACCACTTAACCATAGCTCACCTATTAAGCTTTAATAGTCTTGATACCCTTGGAAATGAGATTGCTGAGTCCTTGTGCCTCACAGATTACTACAACAACAGTTGCAGGTACAGGTAATGCGATGCTTTGACGTGAGCGTGTTGCTTGTTTTATTTGGAGTTCTTCTTCTTCATCAATCTAGGATAGGTTCCAGGCGGCAGCCTGGGATAGCAAGGATGGATGTCATTTCGTCGTTTGTTTTCATCCGTAGTCAGACCCTGCTCTTCTGTATGATGTTTGAGTATGTTGTTGTATTGATGTGACTCTGATGTAGCATGTGGCGAGTGTAAGCCAATTCCATATACTCATCTCTTCTGTACATGTACTTGTAATGATATCCATTCTTGCAACATGATGATATGCACTTTTATCCCTATCGAGGCCCTCGCGCCGAAATAAGGATAGGACCGCATCTTGGGCGTGACACAGCACCTACACACAAATAACAAATACTTGCAACCCGACGCATAAGAGAGGTTGTCAAGCTTTCAAAGGTAAAAAGATAGATTAGGTAATGATAGTTTTGGCAAATAGATCTCGCAAGAACACAAAATAAAATAAGTAAACAAAATGTGCAGCAAGGTATTTTTGGTTTTTTGGATTAATAGATCTGAAAAAATGCAAAATAGTAGATCGTATAGCAAGATGTTGGAAAAGTAGACCCAAGGGTCGTAGGTTTTACAGGTGCTTCTCTCATGAGTATAGCGCACGGTGGGTGAACAAATTAATATTGGGCAATTGATAGAAGATCAAATAATCATGATGATATCCATGCAATGATCATTATATAGGTATCATGTCCAACATAAGTAGACCGAAACAATTCTGCATCTACTTCTATTACTCCACACATCGACCGTTACCAGCATGCATCTAGTGTATTAAGTTCATGGGAAAACGAGTAATGCAATAAGAACAGCGACATGATGTAGATAAGATCTATTCATGTAGGAATAGACTGCATCTTTTTATCCTTAATGTCAATGATACATGCGTGTCTTGCTATCCCTTCTGTCACTGGGAAAGAACACCACAAGATCGAACCCATCACAAAGCACCTCTTCCCATGGCAAGAAAAATTGATCTAGTTGGCCTAACTAAACCAAAGATTCAAAGAAGAAATACGACACTATAAGTAATCATGCAAATAAGAGATCAAAGAAGACTCAAATCATATTCATGGATAGAAACAGATCATGAACTCAAAATTCATCGGGTCCCAACAAACACACCGCAAAAGTCATTACATCAAATAGATCTCCAAGAGACCATTGTATTGAGAATCATAGAGAGAGATTAAGCCATCTAGATACTGCCTACGGACCCGTAGGTCTATGGTGGACTACTCACGCATCATCGGAGAGGCACCTATGAGGAAGATGAACCCCTCCGTGATGGTGTTAGATTGGATCTCAAGGTTCTGGAACTTGCGACGGCTGGAATTGTGTTTCGTCGACTCCCCTAGGGTTTTCTAAATATTTGTGAATTTATAGGCTCGATAGTCGATGGAGGGGGCTCCTGAGGTGGGCACTACCCATCAGTCCGCGCCAGGTAGGTGTTTGGCCCATATGAGGTCTTCCGGTCCACAAAAAATCTGCAAAAAAATTCAGGACGTTTGGGCTCCATTTGGTACTGGTTTTTTGCGAAGTAAAAAACAAGCAAAAACAACAAATAGTACTTTGGCACTATGTCAATAGGTTAGTCCCAAAAAACGATATAAAATTGCTATAAAATGACTGTAAAACATCCAAGATTGATAATATAACATCATGGAACAAGAGAAAAATATAGATATGTTGGAGACGTATCAGGAGGCTTATGTGTGATAGAGCGTATCATATCACGGGATTTGGATGCACTGTTCCTGGAGGTGAGATTGGGTAATGCACGGTACCAAAGAGGCTAGAAAATTATGGAAAGGTGAGTGTGCATACGTCCATGGATTCACATTGGTCACAAATAACTCATATAGTTATTGCAAAGACTCTTCCACCCGGCTCTACGGTGATGTTCCGCATGGAAGGGGTTCGTGCCTATGGAGGCCTTGTGATTGGCCTCACTACTCGCTTCACCAACCGCTTTGACGCCTACTTCCTCCTCGGCAAAGTCTTGTGGTGCAGGTGCAAGTTCATCGCCTTCACCACCCACAACATCTTCACCAACTTTGACAACATCTTCCCCACCGCCAACTACATGCACACTCTCCCCTACAACACCGAGGACGAGGAGTGAAGTTGGTAGTGTAGGGGGCAGGTGGTGTTCGGTGTTGTCCAATATGTTGGGTTATGTTATTTGTAAGGGCACTACTATAAGCTCATATCTATTTATGTAATGGGTGTTTTCCCTATATATTGAGGGTATATATTAATATACGCAAACTTGAGTTTATATTAATGTTTAATGTGATTGTCTATTACTTAAATTTATATCACGAGTCATTCAAAGTGCATGCAACCTACTCAAGATACAATCCAGTCTTATCATATGATTTCATACATATTCAAAGTGCTCATTCTCTCTCTTTGTTCTTCAATACAAAGTTCATCGTGATTCCCATGGTGATCTATTCAATGTAATATTTTGCGGTGTGTTTGATGGAATCCGATGAATTGTGTGTTTATGATCAGATTATTCATGAATATATATTGAGTCTTCTCTGAATCTTTTGTGCATGATTTTCATAGCTTCGTAATTCTCTTTGATCTATCGGTTTGGTTTGGTCAACTATATTGATTTATCTTCAGTGGGAGTGGTGCGTTGTGATGGGTTCAATCCCGTGTTTCTCAATCCCAGTGATAGAAAGGGACATGACATTTATTGTATTGTTGCCATTAAGGATAAAACGACAAGGTCTGGACATATTTCTTGTCTTAGTTTGTCTACAACATGTCATCTTGCTCCAAGCATTCCTCTGTTTCATACTTAATACTCTCGATGCATGCTGGACAGCGGTCGATGAGTGAAGTAATAGTAGTAGATGCAGGCAGATGTTGGTCTACTTGTTTATGGACGTGATGCCTATATACACGATCATTGCCATGAATAACATGTCATAACTATGTGTTATTCAGTCAATTGCCCAACATTAATTTGTTTACCCACCATATGCTATGTTCAAGAGAGAAGCCTCTAGCGATAACTATGACCTCTAGGTCCACTAAATATATTTACTAAAACCTTATTTACCTTGATGCAATTTATTTAGTTTTATATTTTCTTATCTATCTATCGGTATTTAATCCTTGCAAGTAACGAGTTTAAGGGGCTTGACAACCCCCTTGCCCGCGTTGGGTGCAAGAGTTTGGTTATGTGTGTGTAGGTGCTGGTAAAAGGGGTTTGCGTGATTCTCCTATTGGTTTGATAACCTTGGTTCTCACTGAGGGAAATACTTATCTCTACTGCATTGCATCTCCCCTCCTCTTCGGGGAAAATCCCAACACATTTTACAAGTAGCAGGAAAACTTTCTGCTGCCGTTGCTAGGGAGACATCATCAAATTCTTTTAGGTTCCCTCACATAAATTATCATTCACTTGTTGTACTTTTTTCCATTATATTTTCCTACCAAAAAATATCAAAAACACAAAAATATTTCTCTTTGCTAGTTTGCTTGTTTCGCTTGTTAATTTGCTTGTTTTGTCACTATTTCTCGAGAAATTACCAAACTGTGTGATTTCTTTAATACTAATAATAATTATTTTATTAGTACTCATATACCCCCTGCCACTAGTGCGGAGTTTTATGATATTAATGTTGCATTGCTAAATCTTGTTATGAAAGAATAATTTGCTGGAAGTCCTAACGAGGATCCTGCTTCACATCTTAATACATTTTGTTGAATTATGTGATATGCAAAAACAGGATATGAAGAATGATGTGGTTAAGTTGAAATTATTTCCCTTCTCACTAAGAGATAAAGCTAAACATGGTTTTCATGCTTACTTTGTAATAGTATTGGAACATAGGATAAGTGTAGGATGCTTTTATTGCTAAGTATTTTCCTCATGCTAAGATTATTTCTCTCAGAAATCAAATTATGAATTTCAAACAACATGAGCATGAACATGTTACACAAGCATGGGAGAGAATGAAATTGGTGATTAAACATTGTCCACTCAGGGCTTAAGTTTATGGATGATAATACAAAATTTCTATATGGGACTAAACTTTGTGTCTGAAAACCTTCTAGATTCTGCTGCAGGTGGTACATTCATGAAAGTTACATTGCGAGAAGCTATAAAACTTCTGGATAGTATCATGACAAATTATTCTAAATGGCATACCAAGCGAGCTCTAACTGGTAACAAGGTAAATTATGTCAAAGAAATCACTACTTTAAGTGATAAAATGGATGCTCTCATGAATATGGTTGCTAATAAAAATACACATGTTGATCCCAATGATGTGCCACTATCTACTTTGCTTGCATAAAATAATGATGTTATCGATGTTAATTTCATCCCTCGAAATACATTCAACAACAATGGTTATAGAGGAAATTTTAATCCTTGACTGTATCCCGATGATTCCTATAATTATTATGGTAATACCTATGGAAACTCTTCTAATAATAATAGGATACCCTATAATCTTAAGCGCACGATTAAATAATTTATTAGTTCTAAAAAAATCAACAATATGATAGAGGAAAAACTACATAAAATTGACGATATTGCTAGAAACATGGATATGAGTACTCTTCATGTGGATGCTCTTAAGTAAAGTGTTTCCACCTAAACATGATATTAATGATTTTCAATCAAATCCATTTTATTTATTAATGAAAGTAAGAAGAGGAATGCTAGATTGAGAGCTAAGTGAGAATTCCTAGAAAAAGCTCTTCCATCCGTTTTTTACCGTAATTATGATGAAGATATTAAAATGATTGAGGTTTCTCCTATTGAATCTTTATTTACTAATCTAAAAATTGTTGAAAAGGGGACTGGAGATGAGTCACTTCAACTAGAAGGCGTCCCACTTGTTCGGACGACGATGATCCTAATGATAAAAATGAAAAAGATGGGTTTGGAGAGGTCAAAACTTTAGATAGTGATGTGCCCACTATTTTAGATTGGAAGGACTTTAATTATGAAAGTTGTTCTTTAGTTGATTGTATTTCTTTGTTGCAATCCATAATTAGCTCACCTAATGCTCATGAACAAAATAAGGCTTATACTAAATATATATCGTAGAAGCCATGATAAAAGTTCATTGGAAACTTGAACTAACGGTTTCAATACCTAGAAAATTGCTTGATGAATGAGAATCTACTATTAAAATCAAGCTTAATAATGATGAATGCAATGCTTTGTGTGACCTTGATGCTAGGAAGAGCCGACACTCTTCTTTTAGGTAAATACACCTAAGGTCTTAAAGCTTGCACACGATGATCTTTGATGCACAACGTTGTAATTTTCGGTCACTAAACTTGCGAGGTTGTTCAAATACAATCATTCTACTGTACGCGGGCGTTTCTGGTGCTTGTGTGGCACGACAGTGTAGACACCGACTCCGGTGCTTGTGTGGCATGACAGTGTAGACAACGGGCTAGTCAATGGCATGTGGACGCGTTTGTGCAAGAAACCCCCTCATGTCTTTCCTTTTTATGCAAGTGGGTCCTATCTCCCAATAAGAGGGATAATTAACGCTGGCAAACTAGACGTCCTAGCCACTAACCCATGACATTAGACAATGTCAAATTCCATTTGGCGTTGTAGGCGCCGTTAACACTTGCACCTGCGGCGTTCATAAATGGGTCGGCCCATCTAAGTTCAAGCGGGAGGGAGCTTTTTCCGGTTTTATGAAGCTTTCTAGTTGGCCTTTTTACGGTTTTTTCAGGACGGACTTTTGTTCATTTTTTCCTTTTCCTTTTTATTTATTTATTTTCTTTACTCTTTTTACTTTTTCTTTTCTATTTCCTTTTCCTTTTTTTGAAAAAGCGCAGCGTTTTTCAAGTTTGATGGACTGTTTTCAAATGATCAAACTTTTGTTCATCAAATCAATGAACTTTTTGCAAGTTCTTAAAACTTTTTATTAAAATTCTATAATATTTTTTGAATATCGTTGACCTTTTTTGAAAATTGATGAACTTTTTTGAATTTCTATGAACTGTTTTCAATATTTATGAACTTTTCTCAAATTGAATGAACTTTATTTGCAAAATTGATGCAAAAATTTAAAATCTGATGAAAATTTTCATAAAAATTTGAATTTTTTTCAAATTTGATGAACTTTTTCCAAAATCCAGTAACTTTTTTCAAATTCGATGAACGTTTTCCAGAATCACAGAACTTTTTTTCAAATCCAATGAATTTTTTTGAAATTTGATGAACTTTGTTCAGATTTATGAACTTTTTTCAAATTGATGTACCTTTTTATTCTTTTAATGTATCCATCACCTTATTTATTTACATAACATATTCAAAATTGTACAAAATCAAAGTCTCTTTTTCCAAACAAATAGCGCAGCACGTCCAAAAAAAACAAAGATGCATGCGAAAGCGAACGGGAAGCAATTTTCTTAATGGGCCGCACACTGCTGCTAGGCGCGGTAGGCGCCACTTCTTCAACGGGCACCTATAGCGCCCAATAGGAGCTCCCATAGGCAACTATGAGCAAGTGGGGAGTTAGGATTGGACGACCCAAACAGCGAAAGGAAGGAAAGGAGAGAGAGAGAGAGCCAAAGCAATTGAGGTTTGGGAAGGAAAGGAGAGAGAGAGGGCAAAAGCAATTGAGGTTTGGAAGTCGATTAAGGTCAAGGGATTAGCTTATACAGATATATGTGACAAGGCATGGTGTTTATCGGGTCTCGTGTTAGATCCTATGATTTGGTTAGTTAGCCTATGAGAACAAGCCACAAGTTTTTAGTTTTACTATGCATCCAGTTCGTTGCTATCTTCTACATGAATATTAACACGCACTATTTTTGAGAGTCGAGACACTGTTTTGCTTTAAAGAACAAAATAAATTTCAGATAATTACTAATGCACCGTTGAGTACACTACTTTTTTTATAATGTACAAAAGCAGAGGCGCTCTTGGAGCAAAAATGGGCTGGTCCACGACCCATTTGGCACTTGTTTGTTTTTTCAGAAATTTGTAGATAGTATCTAGATGGTTGTATTTATTAGCTCATACATTCATTGTCTTTAAAATGGTATGTGATGGTAATCTATTATGTTATTCCAAACTTTTTATTAACGGGTTTGCTAAGACACATCTAAATCATACTATTAATTTTACATGAAGATTTTTCCTTTTCATTTTCCTTCTTCTTTTTTATGTCAAAAAATGACCCTTCCACCGAACATTTTTCACACCAAATCAAATTTGGTCTTTTATCCCAAAAATTTAAATCAAAGAACGGCGTGCATTACCTTCTACTCCAACTAGTGTCGCAATCACTCTTATATTACAGGATGGAGGGAGTAGTACACTAACTACATTCTCAAATAATTGATATCTCAAGGTTATATGTCAATGCTGACAGAGTAACACTGTCAAACAACAGCAGAAGAGAGAAAACTAAGCAGGAAAGATGCACATAACCCCACTGTTATCTTCGCTTTGAACTACACTTGCATTGGTACAGATTAAATATGGCTCTGTTCTTGTCAGCAACACAAAGCAAAGCACTAACACTATCCAATCTCGACACACAAGATCAAGAACTATCTCCAGTAGAAATATGAATATAGGACCACTGCTTCTAAACCGTGGGTGATAAACAGACCACGTCTACATCAGAGTAGGCAAACCTAGCATAGCAAAGACCACACCCATTGACCATTATAGTGAGGATAACCAATTAACTATAACGTCACCATCAACATTAGAATCTATCGCTGGCACAGTGAACATGAACCCCAGCATTTCATCCATACCAAAAATTCAGAACTGGCCGAAGACCCCAGACCAGCACGATAGCATGAGTGGCTAGTTAGTTAAGCTGCAGTTAGAAAATTCATGGCCTAGTAGGTCCAATTCTAGCCCAGCACAACAAGATCAACCACAGCTTGATAGAAAGGAGGGCAGAGGAAGACCAAGCACTCACTAAGAGCTTGTTTGGGATTCAATCCCCCCAGTATTCGAGCTAATGATCAGTATTGTCTAAAGCTTTGGGTTTCTTCCAGACTCACGAGCCACATAATAATAATAACTTATGTAAACCACCAAATAATCTGGGTTGTCCAGCACATAATTTTGTTGTTATGAATAATAGGCATAGGAAAAAGCAAACAGATTATGGACATAGTTTTTTTCCGTTGATTATGGACATGGATGCATGTAGATGAAAACCGCCAAAGAGGTTCAGCTGGATCCAAAAGAAAACAATGGAGTTGCACATCAAGAAAGGCAAACACTGGCGGTGAAATTTGCACGATTGCAATGTTAAATTATGTGAGCAAAACCAGAAGTTCGTGACTTGAAAACAATGGTACAATGGAATCAGGTCCGACTGCTCAAACCAATGCTGATCAACTGTGGCTATACTAAGTCGTACAGAAATCAAACATATTATATTGCACATGAAGCAAGCAGCATGTCCGATACAGGGGAACATATTTTATATATATATATATATATATATTAAATAATACTAGCATAGAGAGACTGCTCCAACATATGAGTGCATGACAGGCAGATCAGACAGATAGAAATTCTAGGGTAGATGTTAGTACAAATACTGCAAACTAAATGGCCCACTCATTACTACTAGGGATAGATACAGGGTGAAATAACAGTGCTCCTCCGATCTAGAACTTAGCTGGCGGTTCGGTGCCAAACACCTCGATGTACGCCTTCCTGTGAGCCTCACGCATCCTCCTGTTGGCGTCTTCCAGAAAGTTGTCGGGGATCTCGACGTAGCCCTTCTCCTCAAACTCATCCTTGATCTCCTGCTGATACTCCAAGAGATCATCACTCAGCTGGTTGAAGAAGTCGGCGGCCCTGTGCTTCTTTCGGTCCAGTGGGTCACGCTTTTCCCAAGACATGATGCACATGATTTCCTCTTCAGACATCATGTTCTTCGCCGGAGGAAGAGGACCCTTCTTGCCCTTGCCGTGCCCCCCCTGCGAACCGGCCTTGGGAAACCCCTTCTGTCGACCATGACGCCCTGCCATCATCACCGCCTCCTTCTCCTGCTCTCCTGCCATAGGAGACCCCTTCGGTCGACCACGACGAGACGGCTTGGGCACATCGGCCTTGGCAAACCCCTTCTTCTCTCCACCACGACGCGTCGGCTTGGGTGCCGCCACCTCCGCCTCCTCCGACGAACCGGCCCAGAAAGAAGGCCCCTTCTTCGGGCGGAGAGGCGCCATCTTCGTCCCTAACACGGACAGATCCTCGAACCGATCTAACTCGCCGACGGTCGCCATCTCTCGATCTAAGCGATTTGGGGATTTCCGATCAATTTGGACGGGAACCCTAGCTTCCGACTGTAGTCGATTCAAGATTGGGGGAGGAGACGACGCCGCGTCTTCCGTCTTATAGGGGCGGCGGAGGCCAGCCCTAGTCGGTGTCGGGTCGCTCTGGACTCCAGTTGGGCTTGTCGTGCCATGCCAGGTAAGAAGTATGATGAGCGCCAGATGCGGCCCGGCCCAACACCCAGGCGCACGATTCTCTCATATCAACCGTGCGTTTTCTTCTTCTCGGGAAAAACTCACGGCAAATCCTCCAAAAAAATAAAAAACTCACAGCAGCTTAATTATTTAATTTACTACTAGAAATAGGGCCCATATTGCTAACAAAAGCAATAGGGCCCGTGCGTTGCAGCGAGAGAAAAAAATTATAATTTTGAATGGCCATGATCATATTTTGCCGCATCACCAAGATAAACTATTATTTTCAATTCTGAAATCATCACCATTTTTAAAACTTGTGAACATTTTCCAAAATCAGGACCATTTTTACAGTATTTAAAACATTTTTTCTAAAAATAAGAATATTTTTTGAATTAATGAACATTCTATAATATTTTAAATCGTTTTTCTAATATTGAACATTTTTTAAAAGTTTCTTGTATCCGCGAAAATTTCGATGGACGGACATTATTTTGAAAATTTGTGGAATAATTTTTGGCATTCACGAATATTTTTATGATTTACCGAATTTTTTTTGGAATGCATGATAATTTCTTGAATCAACAAACATGTTATGAGTGAATAAACTATTTTGTAAGTCACGCAACATTTTGGATTTTTAGAATATTGTTCCATTTGTGAATTTTTTTTGAATTTGCGATATTTTGGTCAATTTCATTAATATTTTTATTACATGAAATTTTACAAAATCGTGAACATTTTTTTTATTTCCCGAACATTTGTTTTCAAAATCTCAATATTTTTTGAATAAGCACACATTTTTCATAAAATCGTGAAAATTTTCAGAAACCACAAACATATTATTTCAAAATTCTCATTTTGAAATAATCTAATATTTCGAAGTCCCAAAGTAGTTAATGTAGAAAAAAGGAAAACAAAAAAATGAAAAAGCGAAATTTAAAAAACAGGCCGTCCAGACATGTGCAGCCCAAATGGGCGCGCATCGTCTTCTTCACACAGGGCGTTGTATAGGAGGTACCTACTGTGTGGCCCGGCGTAGGAAGGGGATTGTGCGTGACTTTATAACTTTGAGGCCAATTTTCGCGACGTACCGCAACGGGAGAAAATCTCATTGCACTCCGGCACTCCTAATATAGTCACTATGAATTCTCAAACAAAAATAAATGTGGCCTAAAACACAAGTGATGACAATAAGCCTAGCCTAAAACATAATGATGATTTGATCTATGGCCCATGTCAAATATCCATAACATGAATAAGAAATTTTCTTTGAAGTAGACCATCTTTGCAAAAAGTCTTAACTACGTTGTTGGACTTGCGGGCCATGCGGAGTGGCTCTCTCCTCCTTTGAGTATTGGGGCTTTCATCGCAATCGCAATTTTTTTATTTTACAAATGTCGCGTTTTTTGTGTCTCTAAGTCTTCTTTTCATTCATTGATCGAGGGTATTTTATTATACCTATAGCCGACCATCTCTTTTCATATGCTAATCATTATATGTGGTACACGAAATTCCTCCATCAGGTTAATGAGCCGCCCATATATATAGATCTCTTCCTTCGTGTTATCCCTCTCTTGTCGAACCAAAGCTTTCCTCTTTCCTTTCTATCCAAGTAATCCAACCATTAGGTATGTCCTTCCATCCTCTTTAATTCCTCTTTACTAAGGATAAACCGAACCCACAACTCACTTTCCTTTATTTGTTCTCGAGATGCCTCCTTGAAACCCTGGAACCTCAAATACATATATAAATAAGACAGATTTAATGTAACGGACCGAGGTTGTATTATTTAATGAGCTAATCAGTCTACCCTCTAAACAAGAGAACTTTCGCAGCTAAGTTGGTTGCTGGCTTCGGGACGGAGAAACCGATCGTGATTTCGAATCCTCAAATCTCGCAACCGGAGCGGTCCCAGTTCAGCCCAGTGTAGTAGCTAAAAATATAATATGACGGCGGATGGACGGAAGCAATATCCCTTTTATTAATACTAGCACTAGCAAAAGTGCTCGTGCATTGAAACGGGTGAAACAAATCATCACCCCTAGTGCCCCATCCCTGTTACCACTTCTTTTCTTTGTCATCATTGCTGATAACCATAGACCAACATGTTGGGGAACGTCGCATGGGAAACAAAAAAATTCCTACGTACACGCAGATCTATCCATGGTGATGAGCATCTACGAGAGGGAGAGTGGATCTACATACCCTTGTAGATCGCTAAGTGGGAAGCATTAAGAAACGAGGTTGGTGTAGTCGAAAATCGTCGAGCGTCCTGCGAACTCGTCACGATCCGTCTCGCGATCTTGATTACGGTCCTTCCGATCTAGCGCCGAACGGACGGCACCTCCGCGTTCAGCACACGTACAGCTTGATGACGATCTCCGCCTTCTTGATCCAGCAAGAGGGAGCAGAGAGGTAGAAAAGTTCTCCGGCAGCGTGACGGCGCTCCAGGAATGGTGGTGGAGCTATTCCGGCAGGGCTTCGCCTAAGCACTGCAGAAAACCGATCTAGAGGAGAAACTATACACTAGAGGAACGGGTAGCATGTGGCTGAAAATCAAGTGCAAAAACCCTAAAACCCTCTAGTATATATAGGAGGAGAGGAGGAGAGGAGGCATCCTTGGCTTCCAAGCCAATCTGGTTCGGCCGAACTAGGAGGGAGGAGTCCACCTCCTCCATTCCTAGTAGGATTAGAACTCCTTCCTTATTTTGCCTTCTTTTTTTTTTGCCTTTTTCCACCTTTTTCCTTTTGGGCTTTTCTTCCCAGCCGCATGGGCCTTGTGTGGGACTTCCACCAGCCCACAAAGGGCAGGTATTCACTCTCCCACAGCCCATGAAGCCCCTTGGGTCGAAATACCCCTCCCGGTGGTCTCCCAGTACACTACCGTCACTCCCGGTATACTACCGATGAGCCCAGAACTTTTTCAGCGACCAAAATAGGACTTCCTATATATCAATCTTTACCTCCGGACCATTCCGGAGCTCCTCGTGACGTACGGGATCTCATCCGGGACTCTGAACAACCTTCGGTCACCATCATACATAACTCTATACTACCAAAACGTCGCGAACCTTAAGTGTGTAGACCCTGCGGGTTCGAGAACTATGTAGACATGACCGAGACACCTCTACGGTCAATAACCAATAGCGGGACCTGGATGCCCATATTGGTTCCTACATATTCTACGAAGACCTTTATCGGTCGAACCTCTGTGTCAAGGATTCAATTAATCCCGTATGATGTTCCCTTTGTTCTTCAGTATGTTACTTACCCGAGATTCGATCGTCGGTATCTCCATACCTAGTTCAACCTCGTTACCGGCAAGTCTCTTTACTCGTTCCGTAATACAAGACCCCGTGACTAACACTTAGTCATATTGCTTGCAAGGCTTATTGTGATGTTGTATTACCGAGTGGGCCCTGAGATACCTCTCTATCACACGGATTAACAAATCCCAGTCTTGATCCATGCCAACCCAACAGACACCCTCGGAGATGTTGGGGAACGTCGCATGGGAAACAAAAATTTTCCTACGCACACGCAGATCTATCCATGGTGATAAGCATCTACGAGAGGGAGAGTGGATCTACATACCCTTGTAGATCGCTAAGCGGGAAGCATTAAGAATCGCGGTTGGTGTAGTCGAACGTCTTTGCGATCCAAATCGCCGAGCGTCCCGGGAACTCATCACGAGCCGTCCTGCGATCCAATCACGATCCGTCCCGCGAACTCATCACGATCCGTCCCGCGATCACATCACGATCCGTCTCATGATCTTGATCACGATCTGTCCCACGAACTCATCACGATCCGTTCCGCGATCTTATCACGATCCATCTCGCGATCTTGATCACGGTCCTTCCGATCTAGCGCCGAACGGACGGCACCTCCGCGTTCAGCACACGTACTGCTTGATGATGATCTCCACCTTCTTGATCCAGCAAGAGGGAGCGGAGAGGTAGAAGAGTTCTCCGGTAGCGTGACGGCGCTCCGGCGATGGTGGTGGAGCTATTCCGGCAAGGCTTCGCCTAAGCACTGCAGTAATCCGATCTAGAGGAGAAACTATGCACTAGAGGAACGGGTAGCACGTGGCTGAAAATCAGGTGCAAAAACCCTAAAACCTCTAGTATATATTAGAGGAAGAGAGGAGGAGGCTTGGCTCTCAAAGAACCAACTCTTGGGTCGACCAAAACAAGTAGGAGAGGTGGAATCCACCTCCAATCCTAGTAGGACTAGGATTCATCCTTTTTTTGCCTTTTTCCACCTTTTTCTCTTTGGACTTTTCTTCCCAGCCTCATGGGCCTTGCGTGGGACTTCCACCATCCCACTAAGGGCTGGTATTCACTCTCCCACAGCCCATGTAGCCTCTTGTGTCGAAATACCCCTCCTGATGGTCTCCCGGTACTCTACCGGCACTCCTGGTACCCTACCGGCACTCCCAGTACCCTATCGGCACTCCCGGTACACTACCAGTACTCCCGGTACACTACAGGTGAGCCCGAAACTTTTTCGGCGACAAAAATAGGACTTCCTATATATCAATCTTTACCTCCGGACCATTCCGGAGCTCCTCGTGACGTCCGGGATCTCATCCGGGACTCCGAACAACCTTTGGTCACCACCATACATAACTCTATACTACCGAACGTCACCAAACCTTAAGTGTGCAGACCCCGCGAGTTCGAGAACTATGTAGACATGACCGATACACTTCTACGGTTAATAACCAATAGCAGGACCTGGATGCCCATATTGGTTCCTACATATTCTACGAAGATTTTTATCGGTCGAACCTCTATGTCAAGGATTCAGTTAATCCCGTATGATGTTCCCTTTGTTCTTCGGTATGTTACTTCCCCGAGATTCGATCGTCGGTATTTCCATACCTAGTTCAACGTCGGTACCGACAAGTCTCTATACTCGTTCCGTAATACAAGATCCCGTGACTAACACTTAGACACATTGCTTGCAAGGCTCATTGTGATGTTGTATTACCGAGTGGGCCCTGAGATACCTCTCCGTCACACGGAGTAAGAAATCCCAGTCTTGATCCATGCCAACTTAGCAGACACCCTCGGAGATACCTGTAGAGCACCTTTATAGTCACCCAGTTATGTTGCGACGTTTGATACACACAAGGCACTCCTCCGGTGTCCGTGAGTTGCATGATCTCATGGTCATAGGAACATATACTTGACATGCAGAAAACAGTAGCAATACACTGACACAATCATATGCTACGTTTGTAGTTTGGGTCTTGTCCATCACAACATTCTCCTAATGATGTGATCCCATTATCAAATGACATCTCATGTCCATGGCTAGGAAACCTTAACCATCTTTTGATCAACGAGCTAGTCTATTAGAGGAATACTAGGGACATGGTTTTGTCTATGTATACACACATGCATCCGAGTTTCCGATCAACACAATTATAGCATGGATAATAAACGATTATCATGAACAAGGAAATATGATAATAACTAATTTATTATTGCCTCTAGGGCATATTTCTAACAGGAGATACCTATAGAGCACCTTTATAGTCATCCAATTATGTTGCGACTTTTGATACACACAAGGCACTCCTCCGGTGTCCGTGAGTTGCATGATCTCATGGTCATAGGAACATATACTTAACATGCAGAAAACAATAGCAATAAACTGACACGGTCATATGCTACGTTTGTACTTTGGGTCTTGTCCATCACACCATTCTCCTAATGATGTGATCCCGTTACCAAATGACATCTCATGTCTATGGCTAGGAAACCTTAACCATCTTTTGATCAACGAGCTAGTCTATTAGAGACATACTAGGGACATGGTTTTGTTTATGTATCCACACATGCATCTAAGTCTCCGATCAATACAATTATAGCATGGATAATAAACAATTATCATGAACAAGGAAATATGATAATAACTAATTTATTATTGCCTCTAGGGCATATTTCCAACAGTCTCCCACTTCCACTAGAGTCAATAATCTAGTTCACATCACCATGTGATTCGCATTGTTATGAATCTAACACCCAATGAGTTCTGGGGCTCGATCATGCTTTGCATGTGAGAGAGATCTTATAGTCAACGGGTCTATGACATTCAAATCCGTGTGTACTTTGCAAATATCTATGTCAAACTGTAAACACTGCTACCACACTCCACTTGGTACTATTCCAAATGGCTGCTCCACTATACGTATCCAGATTGCTACTACGAGTCATCCGGATTGGTGTTAAATCTTGCATCGACGTAACTCTTTACGACAAACTCTTGATCACCTCCATAATCAAGAAACATGTCCTTAGTCTTTTTGTTACTAAGGATAATCTTTACCGTTGTCCAGTGATCCACTCCTGGATCACTCTTGTACCCCTTGATGGACTCATGGCAAGGCATACACAGGTGCGGTACACAGCATGGCATACTATACCGAGCCTATGGCTAAGGCATAGGGGACGACGTTCGTCCTTTCTCTTTCTTCTTCCGTGGTCGAGCTTTGAGTCTCACTCAACTTCACACCTTACAAATCAGGCGAGAACTCTTTCTCAGACTGATCCATTTTGAACTCTTTCAAAATCTTGTCAAGGTATGTACTCATTGAAAATCTCATCAAGCATGTTGATCTATCTCTATAGATCTTGATGCTCAACAATTAGGTAGCTTTATCCAGGTCTTCCTTTGAAAATAACTTTCCAAACAACGTTTATGCTTTCCAAAAATTCTACATTATTTCCGATAAACAATATGTCATCCACATATACTTATCAGAAATTCTATAGTGCTCCCACTCACTTTATTGTAAATACAAGTTTCTCATAAACTTTTTATAGACTCAAAAACATTGATCACATCATCAAAGCGTATATTCCAACTCCGAGATACTTGCTTCAGTCCATATAAGGATCACTGAAGCTTGCACACATTTTAGCATCCTTAGGACTGACAAAACCTTCTGGTTGTATCTCATACAACCTTTCCTTAAGGAAGGAAACAATGTTTTGACATCCATCTGCCAGATTTCATAATTGAAAAATGCAGCAACTGCTAACATAATTCCAACAGACTTTAGCATCGCTACGAGTGAGAAAGTCTCATCGCAGTCAACTCATTGAACTTGTTGAAAACTCCTTTGCGACAAGTCGAGCTTTATAAATGTTGACATTTACCATCAGCGTCTGTCTTCATCTTAAAGGTCCATTTATACTCGACGGCCTGCCGTCCAACGAGCAAGTCTACCCAAGTCTATACTTGGTTTTCATACATGGATCCTTTCTCGGATTTCATGGCCTCTAACCATTTGTCAGAATCCGGTCCCATCATCGCTTCTCCATAGCTCGTAGGTTCATCGTTGTCTAACAACATGAACTCTAAGACAGGGTTTCCGTACCATTTAGGAGTAGTACGCGTCCTTGTCGACCTACGAGGTTCGATAGTAACTTGATCCAAAGCTTCATGATCATCATCATTAACTTCCTCTTCAACTAACATAGGCTCCACAAAAACATCTTTCTGCGATGCACTACTCTCTGGTTGAAACAAAGGTTCAACAACCTCATTAAGTTCTATCTTCCGCCCACTCAATTCTTTCGAGAGAAACTTTTCCTCGAGAAAGGACCCGTTTTAGCAACAAACACTTTGCACTTGGATCTGAGATAGAAGGTTCACCTAACTGTTCTTAGGGTATTCTATGAAGATGCATTTGTCCGCTTTGGGTTTGACCTCATTAGGTGAAAACATTTTCCACACAAGTGTCGCAACCCCAAACATTAAGAAATGACAGCTTAGGTTTCTATCAAACCATAATTCACACGGTGTCATCTCAACGGATTAAGATGGTGCCCTATTTAAAGTGAATGCAGTTGTCTCTAATGCATAACCCCAAAATTGTAGTAGCAAAATGATAAGAGACATCATAGCACGCACCATATTCAATAGAACACGACTATGATGTTCGGACACACCATCACACTATGGTGTTCCAGGTGGCGTGAGTTGTGAAACAACTTTCACATTGTCTAAATTTGTATGCCAAACTCGTAAATCATATATTCACCTCCATGATCATATCGTAGACATTTTTATCTTCTTGTCACGATGATCTTTAAACTTTACTCTGAATTTGCTTGAACTTTTCAAAACGATCTAGACTTGTGTTTCATTAAGTAACTATGCACTATATCTACTCAAATCATCAGTGAAGGTATGAAAATAACGATATCCACTACATGCTACAAGACTCATTGGATTGCATACATCAACATATATCATTTCCAATAAATCACTTGCCTGTTCCATCAATTCGAAATACTGGGTCCTTAGTCATCTTGCCCAAGAGGCATGGTTCGCATCTCTCAACCGATTCGAAATCGAATGAGTCCAAAGATCCATCAACATGGAGTTTCTTCATGCGCTTTATACCAATATGACATTTAGCGGCAGTGCCACAAGTATGTGGTACTATCATTACTAACTTTGTATCTGTTGGCATCAATGTTATGAACATGTGTATTACTATGATCAAGAACAAACCATTCTCACTGGGTGCATGACCATTGAAGGTATTATTCATGTAAATAGAATAGCAATTATTCTCTAACTTAAATGAATAACCGTGTTGCAATAAACACGATCTAATCACGTTCATGCTCAACGCAAAACACCAAATAACATTTATTTAGGTTCATCACTAATCCCGAAGGTAGAGAGAGCGTGCGATGTTGATCACATCAACCTTGCAAACATTTCCAACACACATCGTCACCTCACCCTTAGATAGTTCTCCGTTTATTCCGTAGCTTTTATTTTGAGTTACTAACATTTAGCAACCGAACCGGTATCCAATACTCAGGTGCTACTAGGAGTACTAGCAAGGTACACATCAATAACACGTATATCAAATATACTTCTGTCGATGTTGCCAGCCTTCTTATCTACCAAGTATCTAGGGTTGTTCCGCTTCAGCGACCGCTCTCCTCATAATCGAAGCACTTAGTCTTGGATTTGGGTTCAACTTTGGGTTGCTTCACTGGAGCAGCAACTGACTTGCTATCCATGAAGTTTCCCTCCTTGCTCTTGCCCTTCTCGAAACTAGTGGTTTGACTAACCATCAACACTTGACGCTCCTTCTTGATGTGTACCTTCGCGGTGTCAAAACATTGCGAACAGCTTAGGGATCGTTATTTCTATCCCTGGCATTTTCTAGTTCATCACCAAGTTCTAGTAGCTTAGTGACAGTGACTTGGAGAACTATATCAATCACTATCTTATCTGGAAGATCAACTCCCACTCTATTCATGTGATTGTAGCACCTAGACAATCTGAGCACATACTGAACGATTGAGCTATTCTCTTTCATCTTGCAGGCAAAGAATCTTGTTGGAGATCTCATATCTCGCAACACGGGCACGAGCCTGAGATCCTATTTTCAGCTCTTAGAACATCTCATATGTTCTATGACGTTCAAAATGTTTTAGAGCCTCAATTCTAAGCCATAATGCATGACGCACTAAACTATCAAGTAGTCATCAGAACATGCTTGTCAGATGTTCACAACATCTACAGACGACGCTAGAGGGGTTGGTGCACCAAGCGATGCATTAAGGGCATAAGCCTTTCTGTGCAACAATGAGGATAATCCTCAGATCATGAACCCAGTCCGCAATATTGCTACCATCATCTTTCAACTCTATTTCTCTAGGAACATATAAAAAATTAAGGGAGCTACAGCGTGAGCTAGTAATCTACAACATAATTTGCAAAGGCACTACTGACTATGTTCATGATAATGAGTTCAATTAATCATATTATTGAAGAACTCCCACTCAAATTGACATCCCTCCGGTCATTCGAGTGATACATGATCCAAATTCACCAACTCAAGTCCGATCATCACGTGAGTTGAGGTGGCTGCAATGGTGAACATCATCATGTTGATCATATCTACTATATGACTCACGTTCGACCTTTCGGTCTCTTGTGTTCCGAGGCAATGTCTGTACATGCTAGGCTCGTCAAGTTTAACCCGAGTGTTCTGCATGTGCAACACTGGCTTGCACCCGTTGTATGTGAACGTAGAGTCTATCACACCCAATCATCACATGGTGTCTCAACACGACGAACTTTCGCAACGATGCACACTCGGAGAGAACACAATTTATCTTGAAATTAAGTGAGGGATCTGTTGGGGAACGTTGCATGGGAAACAAAAAAAAATCCTACGCACACGCAAGATCTATCCATGGTGATGAGCATCTACGAGAGGGAGAGTAGATCTACATACCCTTGTAGATCGCTAAGCGGGAAGCGTTAAGAAACATGGTCGGTGTAGTTGAACGTCTTCGCGATCCTAATCGCCGAGCGTCTCGCGATCTCATCACGATCCATCCCGCGATACAATCACAATCCGTCGCGCGAACTCATCATGATCCATCCCGCGATCTCATCACGATCCGTCCCGCGATCCAATCACGAATCGTCTCGTGGTCTTGATCACGGTCCTTCCAATCTAGTACCGAACGAACGACACCTTCGCGTTCAGCACATGTGCAGCTTGATGATGATCTCCACCGTCTTGATCCAGCAAGAGGAAGTGGAGAGGAGGAAGAGTTCACCGGCAGCATGACGGTGCTCCGACGATGGTGGTGGAGCAATTCCGTCAGGCTTCGCCTAAGCACTGTAGAAATCTGATCTAGAGGAGAAACTATGCACTAGAGGAACGGGTAGCACGTGGCTAAAATCTGGAGCCAAAAAACCCAAAAACCTCTAGTATATATAAGAGGAAGAGAAGAGGTGGCTTGGCCCTCAAAGTACCAGTAATTGGGTCGGCCAAATGAAGTGGGAGAGGTGGAATCCACCTCCAATCCTAGTAGGACTAGGATTCACCCTATTTTTTTTTGCCTTTTTCCACCTTTTTCTCTTTGGGCTTTTCTTCCCAGCCTCATGGGACTTGTGTGGAATTTCCACCAGCCCACTAAGGGCTGGTATTTACTCTCCCATAGCCCATGTAGCCTCTTGGGTCGAAATACCCCTGCCGAAGGTCTCCCGGGACACTACCGGCACTCCCGGTACAATACCGATGAGCCCAAAACTTTTTCGGCGACCAAAATAGGACTTCTTATATATGAATCTTTACCTCCGGACCATTCCGGAGATCCTCGTGACATCTGGGATCTCATCCAGGACTCCGAACAACCTTCAGTCACCACCATACAATGTATAAAATGGACAATATCTTCCGAAGTATCACGGTTTCGGACGAAAACTCGCCTATTACAAAGGCATTTAATTTTTTAACTTATTTGAACTCCATACTTTTTGTGTGTTCAAAATGCACCATTCAAAGCCACATCATCAATTTTAAACCCTGTCTTACTTCATTTGCTATTTTTCATGCACTAGCTAATTTTTTCCAGCAAAATAACCTTGAAATTGTAAAGCACTTCAAATGAACTCTGAAAAGGTTGAAAGTTGGCATGGTATCATAATTTAACCCATATAGCATGTGGTAAAAAGTTGAGAGGGTTACGAAAAAAACTGGATGCACTTCGTGTACAAAATGAAGAAACTCTTTCGAAGTATCAGCGTGTTGGAGGAAAACTCGCGAGTTACAAAGGCATTTCAATTTTTAACTTATTTGAACTCCATACTTTTTGTGTGTTCAAAATGCACCATTCAAAGCCACATCAACAATTTTCAACCCTTTGTGACTTCATTTGCTATTTTTCATGCACTTACTGATTTTTTCCAACAAAATAACCATGAAATAGAAAAGGACTTCAAATGAACTCTGAAAATGTTGAAAGTTGGCATGGTATCATCATTTCACCCACATAGCATGTGCTAAGAAGTTGAGAGGGTTATGGCAAAAACTGGATGCACTTCATGTACAAAATGAACAATATCTTTCGAAGTATCACGGTTTCAAACAAAAACTCGCCTGTTACAAAGGCATTTCATTTTTTAACTTATTTGAACTCCATACTTTTTGTGTGTTCAAAATGCACCATTCAAAGCCACACCATCAATTTTCAACCCTTTCTGACTTCATTTGCTATTTTTCATGCACTTACTGATTTTTGTCAGCTAAATAACCCTGAAATTGAACATCACTTCAAATCAACTCTGAAAATGTTGAAAGTTGGCATGGTATGATCATTTAACCCACATACCATGTGCTAAAAAGTTGAGAGGGTTACAGAAAAAACTGGATGTAGTTTGTGTACAGAATGAACAATCTATTTCGAAGTATCAGGGTTTCGAACGAAAACTCGCCTGTTACATAGGTAATTCATTTTTTAAATTATTTGAACTCCATACTTTTTGTGTGTTCAGTATGCACCATTGAAAGCCACATCATGAATTTTCAACCCTTTCTCACTTCATTTGCTATTTTTCATGCACTTAGTGATTTGTTTTCATCTAAATAACCCTAAAATTGAAAAGCACTTGAAATGAACTCTGTAAATGTTGAAAGTTGGCATGGTATCATCATTTCACCCACATAGCATGTGCTAAAAAGTTGAGAGCGTTACGGAAAAAACTGGATGTAGTTCGTGTACAAAATGAACAATCTATTTCGAAGTATGAGGGTTTCGAACGAAAACTCGCCTGTTACATAGGCATTTCACTTTTTAACTTATTTGAACTCCATACTTTTTGTGTGTTCAATATGCACCATTCAAAGCCACATCATCAATTTTCAACCCTTTCTGACTTCATTTGCTATTTTTCATGCACTTACTGATTGTTTTTCATCTAAATAACCCTAAAATTGAAAAGCACTTCAAATGAACTCTGTAAATGTTGAAAGTTGGCATGGTATCATCATTTAATCCATATAGCATGTGCTAAAAAGTTGAGAGGGTTACGGGAAAAACTGGATGCACTTCGTGTATAAACTGAACAATTTCTTTCGAAGTATGAAGGTTTCGAACGAAAACTCGCCTGTTACAACACTATTAGAAAAGAGACCTTTCATCCCAAGCATTAGTCCCGGTCTGGTTATGAGCCGGTACTAAAGACGGTATTAGTCCCGGTTCGTGCCGGCTCCAACGGCTAGGAGCAGGGCAACCTTTAGTACCGGCTCATGAGCGATCTGTAGTACCGGTTCGTGTCACGAGCCGGTACTAAAGGGGCGTGGCAGCCTTTTGGTCAGACTTGGGCCCCGCATGCACCTTTAGTAATGGTTGGTGACACGAACGAGTACTAAAGGGCAACCTTTAGTACCGGTTGGTGTCACCAGCCGGTACTAAAGACTTCCTACATATACGGTAATTTTTAGGTCTTATATAACTTTAGTTTCAAAAATACTAGAGGTTTATAAAAGCTTTTAAAGTTTCTTTTTTCTATTAGAGTTTTATAAAAGATTTTTATTTGATACTTTTTGCTATTGAAGAATATTATAGTTCATAAAATAATATTTAAAATGATTATTTTTAGTTCATTCTTTTTGCTGGATGCACTTTATGTACAAAACGGATAGTCTCTTTCAAACTATCAGGGTTTCGAACGGAAACTCATATGTTACAAAAAGCATTTCATTTTCTTAAACTTATTTTTATTTGATACTTTTTGTCTGTTCAAAATACACCATTCAAAGTCACATCATCAATTTTCAACCCTTTCTGACTTCATTTGTTATTTTTCATGCAGTTAGTGATTTTTTGAGCTAAATGACCCTGAAATTGAAAAGCACTACAAATGAACTCTGAAAAGGTTGAAAGTTGGCATGGTATCATCATATCACCCACATAGCATGTGCTAAAAAGTTGAGAGGGTTACGACAAAAGCTGGATGCACTTCGTGTACAAAACGGACAGTCTCTTTCGAAGTATCAGGGTTTTGGATGGAAACTCATCTATTACTAAAGGCATTTCATTTTCTTGAACTTATTTGATATCCAGGCTTTTTGTGTGTTCAAAATGCACCATTCAAAGCCACACCATCAATTTTCAACCCTTTCTGACTTCATTTGTTATTTTTGATGCAGTTATTGATTTTTTTGAGCTAAATGACCCTGAAATTGAAAAGCACTACAAAGAAACTCTAAAAAGGTTGAAAGTTGGCATGGTATCATCATTTCTCCCACATAGCATGTGCTAAAAAGTTGAGAGGGTTACGGCAAAAGCTGGATGCACTTCGGGTACAAAACGGACAGTCTCTTTTGAAGTATGAGGGTTTTGGACATAAACTCATCTATTGCAAAAGGCATTTCATTTTCTTGAACTTATTTGAACTCCAAGATTTTTGTGTGTTCAAAATGCACCATTCAAAGCCACATCATCAATTTTCAATCCTTTCTGACTTCATTTGTTATTTTTCATGCAGTTATTGATTTTTTGAGCTAAATGACCCTGAAATTGAAAAGCACCACAAATGACCTCTGAAAAGGTTGAAAGTTGGCATGGTATCATCATTTCACCCGCATAGCATGTGCTAAAAAGTTGAGAGGGTTACAACAAAAGCTGGATGCACTTCGTGTACAAAACGGACAATCTCTTTCGAAGTATGAGGGTTTCGGACATAAACTCATCTGTTAAAAAAGGCATTTCATTTTCTTGAACTTATTTGAAACCTAGGCTTTTTGTGTGTTCAAAATGCACCATTCAAAGCCACATCATCAATTTTCAACCCTTTCTAACTTCATTTGTTATTTTTCATGCAGTTATTGTTTTTTAGCTAAATGACCCTGCAATTGAAAAGCACTTGAAATGAACTCTGAAAAGGTTGAAAATTGGCATGGTATCATCATTTCAGCCATATAGCATGTGCTAAAAATTTGAGAGGGTTACGGCAAAAGCTGGATGCACTTTGTGTACAAAACAGACAGTCTCTTTCGAAGTATCAGGGTTTCAGAAATAAACTCATAAGTTACAAAAGACATTTCCTTTTCTTGAACTTCAGCTTCCCCCATTGCAGCATCACCGTATTTAGGGGGAGGGTGGTTGTCGTCATCCTTTTCTTCTTCGTTGTCTTCCATCATAACCCCTCTTTCTCTGTGCTTGGTCCAAACATTATAGTATGGCAAATAACCCTTCTGAAGTAGGTGGAAGATCATTTCTCTATTTTCTCTCCTCTTCTTCTTCTTGCTCGAAGCTCATCCTCCATTTTGCCAAGGATTTGTGAAGATTTAAAGGCACCCCATCAATCCAAGTATTCATAAAGGTTAGGAACTTTGCTCCTTCATCTCTCGTTGCTAGATTAGCTTGTGGTATGCTCAAAGATATGTGATTTGTGGGTTTTAGCTAGGTTTTGGAGGAGTGATCATTATGTGGGAGTTTATTTTACTTATATGCAATTTGAGGTAAAATTAACTTGTTAGGTTGCATATGTGTAGGTGTGGTTTATTTCGTGCCTTCCCATCCCCGATCATCCTAACCACCGTCGATCGTCCGCACCGTCTCGTTGCAGCATCGGCCACCTTGGTGAGCCTCTTGTTCTTCTTAAAACTTTAAAAAAAATATTATTTGTATGATTTAGATAGCTGCGTTTATGATTTACTTACTTGTATTATGATCACATTTGTTGTTGCATTTACATGAGTTAGATAGTTGTATGTTGTTTTATGAGATGTATGTATGAACTATAAGTATCTATTATTTGCATAATAACATTTGGTCACTGCTAGCTCTACTTTTGGTTGTAATGTGATGATGAATTTGTATTAATTTGGTCACTTCAATGTTGTGTAGTGAACATGAGCCGGCAATGGATGTATGATGACCGACTAAGTCCAGGGTTTCTTAATGGCCTGCATGATTTTATTCGTGTGGCTGAGGCAAACAAGCAGAATGGTTTCATGTGTTGTCCATGTCGTGACTGTAAGAATGATAGGAATTAATCTACCTCAAAAACCCTTCACTACCAGGCTATAGTTGTTGGACCAAGCACGGAGAAAGAGGGGTTATAATGGAAGACAATGAAGAAGAAGAGGATGATGAAAACTATCCTTTCGCTGATACAACAATGGGGGAAGCTGAAGAAGAGGCATCAATGGGGGAAGCTGAAGAAGAGGCATCAGATGAGCCCATTGATGATTTGGGTCGGGTCATTGCTGATGCAAAGAGAAACTACGAAAATGATAAGGTGAGGTTGAAGTTGAAATGCATGTTAGAGGATCACCGGGGTTAGTTTAATATATAAGAAAAACTAGAGAAAAATTGGGACTCGATTTCACCGGGGTTTACCCGGTGAAGTTTTCTCAGATTCTCGAAATCCTAAAAGTAAAAAAAGTTATTTCAAAAAGAAGATTTTTTCTACAAAATCAAAAAAATAAAATAAAAATAATTCTATTTAAAAATAAATAAATTATGTCATATTTGGATTCCTCACATTTTTCTGGATATATTATTTGTTGAATTTCGATTTACAGATTTGAAGATAGTAATTATGCCATATGAATTGAATATATGGAAAAAAATGAATAAAATAATAATATTACATATTTTATTTTCATAGAAATTCAATTTATTATTATTATTTTAATAATTGTTTGGAATTCAAAAAATTCAATAATGTGACAGCAAGACCTAAGGGTTAATAGGATTGATAGCTTACTATTGTCAAGAAAACAAGTGCAGACTTGGAAATGAAGGATGATAGAACTCAAAAGTTAAGCATGCTCGGGTTAGAGCAGTGAGAGGATGGGTGACCGGCTGGGAAGTTAGATGATTTGGAGTGAGGGGGTGATTAGAGATTAAATTGTCGAATAATTCAAAAGCAGTGAAGAGCGGTGATTAGAGATTAAATTGTCAGATAATTCACAGATTCGAAAATTAGAAAAAAATAAAAAAAATTGAAAAACAAAAATAAAAAATTTATTTTAAAAACCAGTTGGTAACACTTAGTACCGGTTGGTATCACCAACTGGTACTAAAGGTCCTCCAACACCAGCCAACGCAGGCAGCCACGTCGTGGGCCTTTAGTACTGGTCCGTGGTCCAATCGGTACTAAAGGCCTGGACCATTAGTCCCAACCCTTCATTTGCTATTTTTCATGCACTTACTAACTTGTTTTCATCTAAATAATCCTGCAATTGAAAAGCACTTCAAATGAACTCTGAAAAGGTTGAAAGTTGGCATGGTATCATCATTTCACCCACATAGCATGTCCTAAAAAGTTGAGAGGGTTACGACAAAAACTGGATGCACTTCATGTACAAAATGGACAATCTCTTTCGAAGTATCAGGGTTTCGGACGAAAACTCTTCTGTTACAAAGGCATTTCATTTTTTAACTTATTTGAACTCCATTCTTTTTGAGTGTTCAAAATGCACCATTCAAATCCACATCATTAATTTTCAACCCTTTGTGACTTCATTTTCTAGTTTTCATGCACTTACTGATTTTTTCCAACAAAATAACCGTGAAATTGAAAAGCACTTCAAATGAACTATGAAAATGTTAAAAGTTGGCATGGTATCATCATTTCACGCACATAGCATGTGCTAAAATGTTGAGAGGGTTATGGCAAAAACTGGATGCCCTTCATGTACAAAATGCACAATCTCTTTCGAAATATCAGGGTTTCGAACGAAAAGTTGCCTGTTACAAAAGCATTTCATTATTTTAACTTGTTTGAACTCCATACTTTTTGTGTGTTCAAAATGCACCATTCAAAGCCACATCATCAATTTTCAACCCTTTCTGACTTCATTTGCTATTTTTCACGCACTTACTGATTTTTTCCACCTAAACAACCCTGAAATTGAAAAGCACTTCAAATCAACTCTGAAAATGTTGAAAGTTGTCATGGTATCATCATTTCACCCACATAGAATGTGCTAAAACGTTGATAGGGTTACGGCAAAAACTAGATGCACTTCGTTTACATAAATACATAATCTCTTTCGAAGTATCAGGGTTTCAAACAAAAACTCGCCTGTTACAAAGGAATTTCATTTTTTAACTTATTTAAATGTCATACTTTTTGTGTGTTCAAAACGCACCATTCAAAGTCACATCATCAATTTTTAACACTTTTTGACTTCATTTGCTATTTTTCATGCAATTACTCATTTTTTCGAACAAAATAACCCTGAAATTGAAAGACACTTCAAATGAACTCTGAAAAGGTTGAAAGTTTGCATGGTATCATCATTTCACCCACGTAGCATGTTACAAAAAGTTGAGAGGGTCACGGCAAAAACTGGATGCACTTCGTGTACAAAATGGACAATCTCTTTCGACCTATCAGGGTTTCCGACAAAAACTCGCCTGTTACAAAGGCATTTCATTTTTTTAACTTATTTGAACTCCATACTTTTTGTGTGTTCAAAATGCACCATTAAAAGCCACATCATCAATTTTGAACCCTTTCTGACTTCATTTGCTATTTTTCATGCACTTACTGATTTTTTTGAGCTAAATAACCCTGAAATTGAAAAGCACTTCAACTGAACTCTTTAAAGGTTGAAAGTTGGCATGGTATTATCATTTAACCCACATAGGATGTGATAAAAAGTTGAGAGGGTTACGGCAAAAACTGGATGCACTTCGTGTACAAAATGAACAATCTCTTTCGAAGTATCAGGGTTTCGAACGAAAACTCGCCTGTTACAAAGGCATTTCGTTTTTTAACTTATTTGACCTCCATAATTTTTGTGTGTTAAAAATGCACCATTAAAATCTAGATCATCAATTTTCAACTCTTTCTGACTTCATTTACTATTTTTCATGCACTTATTGATTTGTTTTCATCTAAATAATCCTAAAATTGAAAAGCACTTCAAATGAACTCTGAAAAGGTTGAAACTTAGCATGGTATATTAATTTCACCCACATAGCATGTGCTAAATAGTTGGAGGGTTACGACAAAAACTGGATGCACTTCGTCTACAAAATGGACAATCTCTTTTGAAGTATCAGGGTTTCGCACGAAAACTCTTCTGTTAGAATGGCATTTCATTTTTTTAAACTATTTGAACTCCATACTTTTTGTGTGTTCAAAATGCACCATTCAAAGCCACATCATCAATTTTCAACCCTTCCTGACTTCATTTGCTATTTTGATGCACTTGCTGATTTTTCCAGCTAAATAACCCTGACATTGAAAAGCACTTCAAATCCACTCTGAAAATGTTGAAAGTTGGCATGGTATCATCATTTTGCCCACATAGCATGTGCGGAAAAGTTGAGAGGGTTACGACAAAAACTGGATGCACTTCGTGTACGGAATGGACAATCTCTTTCGAAGTATCAGGGTTTTGGACGAAAACTCGTGCGTTACAAAGGCATTTCATTTGTTTACTTATTTGAACACCATACTTTTTCTGTGTTCAAAATGCACTATTCAAAGCCATATCATCAATTTTCAACACTTTCTGACTTCATTTGTTATTTTTCATGCACTTGCTGATTTTTTCCAACAAAATAACCCTGAAATTGAAAAGCACTTCAAATGAACTATGAAAAGGTTGAAAGTTGGAATGGTATCATCATTTAAACCACATAGCATGTGCTAAAAATATGGAGGGTTACGGCAAAAACTGGATGCACTTCGTGTACAAAATGGACAATCTCTTTCGAAGGATCTGGGTTTTGGATGAAAACTCGTCTGTTACAAAGTCGTTTCATTTTTTTAACTTATTTGAACTCCTTAATTTTTGTGTGTTATAAAATGCACCATAGAAAGCCACATAATCAATTTTAAACCCTTTCTGACTTCATTTGCTATTTTTCATGCACTTATTGATTTTTTCCAACTAAATAACCCTGAAATTGAAAAGCACTTCAAATGAACTATGAAAAGGTTGAAAGTTGGAATGGTATCATCATTTCACCCACGTAGCATGTGCTAAAATTTGAGAGGGTTACGGCAAAAACTGGATGCACTTCGTGTACAAAATGAACAATCTCTTTCGAAGAATCAAGGTTTCGGACGAAAACTCGCCTGTTAAAAAGGCATTTCAATTTTTTAACTTATATGAACAACATACTTTTTGTGTGTTCAAAATACACAATTCAAAGCCACATCATCAAATTTCAACCCTTTCTGACTTCATTTGCTATTTTTCATGCACTTACTGCTTTGTTTTCAGCTAAATAACCCTGAAAATGAAAAACACTTCAAATGAACTCTGAAAAGGTTGAACGTTGGCATGGTAGAATCATTTCACCCACATAGAATGTGTTAAAAAGTTTAGAGGGTTACGACAAATACTAGATGCACTTCGTGTACAAAATTAACAATCTCTTTTGAAGTATCAGGGTTTCGTACGAAAACTCGCCTGTTACAAAGGCATTTCATTTTTTTAACTTCTTTGAACTCCATACTTTTTGTGTGTTAAAAATGCACCATTCAAATCCACGTCATCAATTTTCAACCCTTTCTGACTTCATTTGCTATTTTTCATGTACTTACTGATTTGTTTTCATCTAAATAATCCTAAAATTGAAAAGCACTTCAAATGAACTCTGAAAAGGTTGAAAGTTAAAATGGTTTATTCATTTCACCCAAATAGCATGTGCTAAATAGTTGGAGGGTTACGACAAAAACTGGATGAACTTCGTGTACAAAATGGACAATCTCTTTCGAAGTATCAGGGTTTCGGACGAAAACTCGCCTGTTACACAGGCATTTTATTTTTTTTAACTTATTTGAAATCCATACTTTTTGTGTGTTCAAAATGCACCATTCAAATTCACATCATCAATTTTCAACCCTTTCTGGCTTCATTTGCTATTTTTCAAGCACTTACTGATTTTTTCCAGCTAAATAACAATGAAATTGAAAAGCACTTCAATTGAACTCTCAAAATTTTGAAAGTTGGCATGGATCTTCATTTCACCCACATAGCATGTGCGAAAAAGTTGAGAGGGTTACGACAAAAACTGGATGCACTTCGTGTACGGAATGGACAATCTCTTTCGAAGTATGAGGGTTTCCGACGAAAACTCGTCTTTTACAAAGGTATTTCATTTTTTAACTTATTTGAACTCCATACTTTTTGTTTGTTAAAAATGCACCATTCAAAGCCGCATCATAAATTTTCAACCTTTGTGACTTCATTTGCTATTTTTCATGTACTTACTGATTTTTTTAGCTAAGTAACCCTTAAATTGAAAAGCACTTCAAATGAACTCTGAAAATGTTGAAAGTTGGCATGTTATCATCATTTAACCCACATAGCATGTGCTAAAAGTTGAGAGGGTTACGACAAAAACTGGATGCACATCGTGTACATAATGGACAATCTCTTTCGAAGTATCAAGGTTTCGAACGAAAACTCTTTTGTTACAAAGGCATTTTAGTTTTTTAACTTACTTGAACTCCATACTTTTTGCGTGTTCAAAATGCACCATTCAAAGCCACATCATCAATTTTCAACCATTTATGACTTCATTTGCTATTTTTCATGCACTTAGTGATGTTTTTGAGCTAAATAACCCTGAAATTGGAAAGCACTTCAAATGAATTCTGAAAAGGTCGAAAGTTGGCATGGTATTATCATTTCACCCACGTAGCATGTGACAAGAAGTTGAGAGGGTTACAGCAAAAACTGGATGCACTTCATGTACAAAATGGACAATCTCTTTCGAAGTATAAGGGTGTCGGACGAAAATTCGCTTGTTAAAAAGGCATTTTATTTTTTAACTTATTCGAACTCCATAATTTTTTTGTGTTCAAAATGCACCATTCAAAGCCACATCATCAATTTTCAACCCTTTGTGACTTCATTTGCTATTTTCATGCACTTACTAATTTTTCTCCACCTAAGTAACCCTGAAATTGAAAAGCACTTCAAATGAACTCTGAAAATCTTGAAAGTTGGCATGGTATCATCATTTAACCCACATAGCATGTGATAAAAAGTTGAGAGGGTTACGGCAAAAAATGGATGCACTTCGTGTACAAAATGAACAATCTCTTTCGAAGTATTAGGGTTTTGAACGAAAACTCGCTTGTTACAAAGGCATTTCATTTTTTTAACTTATTTGAACTCCATACTTTTTTTGTGTTCAAAATGCACCATTCAAATCCACATCATCAATTTTCAACCCTTTCTGACTTTATTTGCTATTTTTCATGCGCTTACTGATTTGTTTTCAGCTAAATAGTCCTGAAATTGAAAAGCACTTCAAATGAACTCTAGAAAGGTTGAAATTTAGCATGGTATATTAATTTCACCCACATAGCATGTGCTAAATAGTTGGAGGGTTACGACAAAAACTGGATGCACTTCGTGTACAAAATGGACAATCTCTTTCGAATTATCACGGTTTCGGACGAAAACTCGCGTGTTACACAGGCATTTTATTTTTTTAACTTATTTGAACTCCATAATTTTTGTGTGTTCAAAATGCACCATTCAAATTCACATCATCAATTTTCTACCCTTTCATGCTTCATTTGCTATTTTTCATGCACTTAGTGATTTTTTCCAGCTAAATAACCCTAAAATTGAAAAGCACTTTAAACGAACTCTCAACATGTTGAAAGTTGGCATGTTATCATCATTTCACCCAGATAGCATGTAATAAAAAGTTCAGAGGGTTACGACAAAAACTGGATGCACTTCGTGTACAAAATGGACAATCTCTTTCGAAGTATCACGGTTCAGACGAAAACTCTTCTGTTACTAAGGCATTTCATTTTTTAACCTATTTGAACTCCATAATTTTTGTGTGTTCAAAATGCACCATTCAAAGCCACATCATCAATTTTCAACCCTTCCTAACTTCATTTGCTATTTTTCATGCACTTACTGATTTTTTCCACCTAAATAACCCTGACATTGAAAAGCACTTCAAATGAACTCTCAGAATGTTGAAAGTTGGCATGGTATCATCATTTCATCCGCATAGCATGTGCGAAAAAGTTGAGAGGGTTACGACAAAAACTAGGTGCACTTCGTGTACGGAATGGACAATCTCTTTCGAAGTATCAGGGTTTCGGATGAAAACTCGTGTTTTACAAAGCTATTTCATTTTTTAACTTATTTGAACTCCATAATTTTTGTGTGTTAAAAATGCACCATTCAAAGCCACATCATAAATTTTCAACCTTTGTGACTTCATTTGCTATTTTTCATGCACTTACTGATTTTTTTTCAACTAAGTAACCCTGAAATTGAAAAGCACTTCAAATGAACTCTGTAAATGTTGAAAGTTGGCATGCTATCATCGTTTAACCCACATAGCATGTGCTAAAAGTTGAGAGGGTTACGACAAAAACTGGATGCACATCGTGTACAAAATGGACAATCTCTTTCGAATTATCAGGGTTTCGAACGAAAACTCTTCTGTTAGAAAGGCATTTCATTTTTCAACTTATTTGAACTCCATACTTTTTGTGTGTTCAAAATGCACCATTGAAAGCCACATCATCAATTTCCAACCCTTTCTGACTTCATTTGCTATTTTTCATGCACTTGCTGATTTTTTCTAGCTATAAAACCCTGAAATTGAAAAGCACTTCAAATGAACTCGGAAAATGTTGAAAGTTGGCATGGTATCATCATTTAACCCACATAGCATGTGCTAAAAGTTGAGAGGGTTACGAAAAAATCTGGATGCACATCATGTACAAAATGGACAATCTCTTTCAAAGTATAAAAGTTTCAAACGAAAACTTGCCTGTTACAAAGGCATTATATTTTTTAACTTATTTGAACTACATAATTTTTGTATGTTCAAAATGCACCATTCAAATCCAGATCATCAATTTTCAACCCATTCTGACTTCGTTTGCTATTTTTCATGCACTTACTGATTTGTTTTCATCTAAATAATCCTGAATTTGAAAAGCACTTCAAATGAACTCTGAAAAGGTTGAAAGTTAGCATGGTATACTAATTTCACCCACATAGCATGTGCTAAATAGTTGGAGGGTTATGACAAAAACAGGATGCACTTCTTCTACAAAATGGACAATCTCTTTCGAAGTATCAGGGTTTCGGACGAAAACTCTTCTGTTACAAAGGCATTTCATTTTTTAACCTATTTGAACTCCATAATTTTTGTGTGTTCAAAACGCACAATTCAAAGCCACATCATCAATTTTGAACCCTTCCTGACATCATTTGCTATTTTTCATGCACTTCCTGATTTTTTTCCACCTAAATAACCTTGACATTGAAAAGCACTTTAAATCAACTCTAAAAATGTCCAAAGTTGGCATGGTATCTTCATTTCACCCAGATTGCATGTGCGAAAAAGTTGAGAGGGTTACGACAAAAACTGGATGCACTTCGTGTACGGAATGGACAACCTCTTTTGAAGTATCATGGTTTCAGACGAAAACTCGTCTTTTACAAAGGTATTTCATTTTTTAACTTATTTGAACTCCATACTTTTTGTTTGTTAAAAATGCACCATTGAAAGCCACATCATAATTTTTCAACCTTTGTGACTTCATTTGCTATTTTTCATGCACTTACTGATTTTTTTCAGCTAAGTAACCCTTAAATTGAAAAGCACTTTAAATGAACTCTGAAAATGTTGAAAGTTGCCATGTTATCATCCTTTAACCCACATAGCATGTGCTAAAAGTTGAGAGGGTTACGGCAAAAACTGGATGCACTTCATGTACAAAATAGACAATCTCTTTCGAAGTATAAGGGTGTCAGACGAAAACTCGCTTGTTACAAAGGCATTTCATTTTTTTAACTTATTTGAACTCCATACTTTTTGTGTGTTCAAATGCACCATTCAAAGCCACATCATAAATTTTCAACCCTTTCTGACTTCATTTGCTATTTTTCATGCACTTACTAATTTTTTTCCAGCTAAATAACCCTAAAATTGAAAAGCACTTCAAATGAACTCTTAAAATGTTGAAAGTTTGCATGGTATCATCATTTAACCCACATAGCATGATATCATCATTTAACCCACAAATGTTGAAAGTTATTTCATTTAACCCACAAACGAAAACTTGCCTGTTACAACGGCATTTCATTTTTTAACTTATTTGAAGTCCATACTTTTTGTGTGTTCAAACTGCACCATTCAAATCCACATCATCTATTTTCAATCCTTTCTGACTTCATTTGCTATTTTTCATGCACTTACTGATTTATTTTCATCTAAATAATCCTGAAATTGAAAGGCACTTCAAATGAACTCTAAAAAGGTTGAAAGTTAGCATGGTATATTACTTTCACCCACATAGCATGTGCTAAAAAGTTGGAGGTTACGGCAAAAACTGGATGCACTTCGTGTACAAATTGGACAATCTCTTTCGAAGTATCAGGGTTTCGGATGAAAACTCGCCTGTTACACAGGCATTTCATTTTTTAACTTATTTGAACTCCATACTTTTTGTGCGTTCAAAATGCACAATTAAAATTCACATCATCAATTTTCTACCTTTTTGGCTTCATTTGCTATTTTTCATGCACTTACTGATTTTTTCCAGCTAAATAACCCTGAAATTGAAAAGCACTTCAAACGAACTCTCAACATGTTGAAAGTTGGCATGGTATCATCATTTCACCAACATTGCATGTGCTAAAAAGTTGAGAGGGTTACGACAAAAACTGGATGCACTTTGTGTACAAAATGGACAATCTCTTTCGAAGTATCAGGGTTTCGGACGAAAACTTTTCTGTTACAGAGGCATTTATTTTTTTAACAAATTTGAACTCCATACTTTTTGTGTGTTCAAAATGCACCATTCAAAGACACATCATCAATTTTCAACCCTTCCTGACTTCATTTGCTATTTTGATGCACTTGCTGATTTTTTCCAGCTAAATAACCCTGACATTGAAAAGCACTTCAAATCCACTCTGAAAATGTTGAAAGTTGGCATGGTATCATCATTTTGCCCACATAGCATATGTGAAAAAGTTGAGAGGGTTACGACAAAAACTGGATGCACTTCGTGTACGGAATGGACAATCTCTTTCGAAGTATCAGGGTTTTGGACGAAAACTCGTGTGTTACAAAGGCATTTCATTTGTTTACTTATTTGAACACCATACTTTTTGTGTGTTTAAAATGCACCATTCAAAGCCATATCATCAATTTTCAACACTTTCTGACTTCATTTGTTATTTTTCATGCACTTGCTGATTTTTTCCTACAAAATAACCCTGAAATTGAAAAGCACTTCAAATGAACTATGAAAAGGTTGAAAGTTGGAATGGTATCATCATTTAAACCACATAGCATGTGCTAAAAATATGTAGGGTTACGGCAAAAACTGGATGCACTTCGTGTACAAAATGGACAATCTCTTTCGAAGGATCTGGGTTTTGGGTGAAAACTCGTCTGTTACAAAGGCGTTTCATTTTTTTAACTTATTTGAACTCCTTAATTTTTGTGTGTTATAAAATGCACCATAGAAAGCCACATAATCAATTTTAAACCCTTTCTGACTTCATTTGCTATTTTTCATGCACTTATTGATTTTTTCCAACTAAATAACCCTGAAATTGAAAAGCCCTTCAAATGAACTATGAAAAGGTTGAAAGTTGGAATGGTATCATCATTTCACCCACATAGCATGTGCTAAAATTTGAGAGGGTTACGGCAATAACTGGATGCACTTCGTGTACAAAATGAACAATCTCTTTCGAGGAATCAAGGTTTCGGACGAAAACTCGCCTGTTACAAATACGTTTCAATTTTTTAACTTATTTGAACAACATACTTTTTGTGTGTTCAAAATACACAATTCAAAGCCACATATCAAATTTCAACCCTTTCTGACTTCATTTGCTCTTTTTCATGCACTTACTGCTTTGTTTTCAGCTAAATAACCCTGAAAATGAAAAACACTTCAAATGAACTCTGAAAAGGTTGAAAGTTGGCATGGTAGAATCATTTCACCCACATAGAATGTGTTAAAAAGTTTAGAGGGTTACGGCAAATACTGGATGCACTCGTGTACAAAATGAAGAATCTCTTTTGAAGTATCAGGGTTTCGAACGAAAACTCGCCTCTTACAAAGGCATTTCATTTTTTTAACTTCTTTGAACTCCATAATTTTTGTGTGTTAAAAATGCACCATTCAAATCCATGTCATCAATTTTCAACCCTTTCTGACTTCATTTGCTATTTTTCATGCACTTACTGATTTGTTCTCTTCTAAATAATCCTAAAATTGAAAACCACTTCAAATGAACTCTGAAAAGGTTGAAAGTTAGCATGGTTTATTCATTTCACCCAAATAGCATGTGCTAAATAGTTGGAGGGTTATGACAAAAACTGGATGAACTTCGTGTAGAAAATGGACAATCTCTTTCGAAGTATCAGGGTTTCAGACGAAAACTCGCCTGTTACATAGGCATTTTATTTTTTTAACTTATTTGAAATCCATACTTTTTGTGTGTTCAAAATGCACCATTCAAATTCACATAATCTATTTTCAACCCTTTCTGGCTTCATTTGCTATTTTTCAAGCACTTACTGATTTTTTCCAGCTAAATAACCATGAAATTGAAAAGCACTTCAAACGAACTCTCAAAATTTTGAAAGTTGGCATGGTATCTTCATTTCACCTACATAGCATGAGCTAAAAAGTTGAGAGGGTTACGACAAAAACGGGATGCACTTCGTGTACAAAATGGACAATCTCTTTCGAAGTATCACTCTTTCGGACGAAAACTCGCCGGTTACACAGGCATTTCATTTTTTAACCAATTTGAACTCCATACTTTTAGTGTGTTCAAAATTCACCATTCAAAGCCAGATCATCAATTTTCAACCCTTCCTAACTTCATTTGCTATTTTTCATGCACTTACTGATTTTTCCACCTAAATAACCTTGACATTGAAAAGCACTTCAAATCCACTCTGAAAATGTTGAAAGTTGGCATGGTATCATGATTTTTCCCACATAGCATGTGCTAAAAAGTTGAGAGGGTTACGAAAAAAATTGGATGCACATCGTGTACAAAATGGACAATCTCTTTCGAAGTATTAGGGTTTCAGACGAAAACTCGTTTGGTACAAAGGTATATCATTTTTTAACTTATTTGAACTCCATACTTTTTGTGTCTTCAAAATGCACCATTCAAAGCCACATCATCAATTTTCACCCTTTGTGACTTCATTTGTTATTTTCCATGCACTTACTTATTTTTTTCACCTAAGTAACCCTGAAATTGAAAAGCACTTCAAATGAAGTTTTCAAATGTTGAAAGTTGGCATGGTATCATCATTAAACCCACATAACATGTGCTAAAAGTTGAGAGGGTTACGAAAAAAACTGGATGCACATCGTGTACAAAATGGACAATCTCTTTCGAAGTATGAGAGTTTCGGGCGAAAACTCTTCTGTTACAAAGGCATTTAATTTATTTAACTTATTTGAACTCCATACTTTTTTTCTGTTCAAAATGCACCATTCGAAACCACATCATCAATTTTCAACCCTTTCTGACTTCATTTACTATTTTTCATGCACTTGCTGATTTTTTTCCAGCTAAATAACCCTGAAATTGAAAAGCACTTCAAATGAACTCTGAAAATGTTGAAAGTTGGCATGGTATCATCATTTAACCCACATAGCATGTGTTAAAAGTTGAGAGGGTTACGAGAAAAACTGGATGCACATCATGTACAAAATGGACAATCTCTTTCGAAGTATCAGGCTTTCAAACGAAAACTCTTCTGTTACAAAGGCATTTCATTTTTTAACTTATTTGAACTCCATACTTTTTGTGTATTGAAAATGCACCATTAAAAGCCACATCATCAATTTTCAACCCTTTCTGACTTCATTTGCTATTTTTCATGCACTTTGTCATTTTTTTCCAGCTAAATAAACCTGAAATTGAAAAGCACTTCAAATGAACTCGGAAAATGTTGAAAGTTGGCATGGTATCATCATTTAACCCACATAGCATGTGCTAAAAGTTGAGAGGGTTACGACAAAAACTGGATGCTCATCGTGTACAAAATGGACAATCTTTTTCGAAGTATCAAGATTTCAAACAAAAACTCGCCTGTTACAAAGGCATTTCATTTTTTTAACTTATTTGAACTCCATACAATTTGTGTGTTCAAAATGCAACATTAAAATCCACATCATCAATTTTCAACCCTTTCTGACTTCATTTGCTATTTTTCATTCACTTACTGATTTATTTTCATCTAAATAATCCTGAAAGTGAAAAGCACTTCAAATGAACTCTGAAAAGGTTAAAAGTTAGCATGGTATATTACTTTCACCCACATAGCATGTGCTAAATAGTTGGAGGGTTACGGCAAAAACTGGATGCACTTCGTGTACAAAATTGACTATCTCTTTCGAAGTATCAGGGTTTCGGATGAAAACTCGTATGTTACAAAGGCATTTCATTTTTTTAGCTTATTTGAACTCCTTAATTTTTGTGTGTTAAAAATGCACCATAGAAAGCCACATAATCAATTTTCAACCCTTTCTGACTTCATTTGCTATTTTTCATGCAATTATTGATATTTTCCAACTAAATAACCCTGAAATTGAAAAGCACTTCAAATGAACTACGAAAAAGTTGAAAGTTGGAATGGTATCATCATTTCACCCACATAGCATGTGCTAAAATGTGAGAGGGTTACGGCAAAAACTGGATGCACTTCGTGTACAAAATGAACAATCTCTTTCGAAGAATCAAGGTTTCGGACGAAAACTCGCCTGTTACAAATGCGTTTCATTTTTAACTTATTTGAACATAATACTTTTTGTGTGTTCAAAATACACAATTCAAAGCCACATCATAAAATTTCAACCCTTTCTGACTTCATTTGCTATTTTTCATGCACTTACTGCTTTGTTTTCAGCTAAATAACCCTGATATGAAAAACACTTCAAATGAACTCTAGAAAGGTTGAAAGTTGGCATGGTAGAATCATTTCACCCACATAGAATGTGTTAAAAAGTTTAGAGGGTTACGACAAATACTGGATGCACTTCGTGTACAAAATGAACAATCTCTTTTGAAGTATCAGGGTTTCGAACGAAAACTCGCCTGTTACAAAGGCATTTCATTTTTTAAGTTATTTGAACTCCATACTTTTTGTGTGTTAAAAATGCACCATTCAAATCCACGTCATCAATTTTCAACCCTTTCCGACTTCATTTGCTATTTTTCATGCACTTACTGATTTGTTTTCATCTAAATAATCCTGAAATTGAAAAGCACTTCAAATGATCTCTAAAAAGGGTGAAAGTTAGCATGGTTTAATCATTTCACCAAAATAACATGTGCTAAATAGTTGGAGGGTGACGACAAAAACTGGATGCACTTCGTGTACAAAATGGACAATCTCTTTCGAAGTATCAGGGTTTCGGACGAAAGCTCGCGTGTTACACATGCATTTTATTTTTCTAACTTATTTGAAATCCATACATTTTGTCTTTTCAAAATCCACCATTCAAATTCACATCATCAATTTTCTACCCTTTCTGGCTTCATTTGCTATTTTTCATGCACTTACTGATTTTTTCCAGCTAAATAACCATGAAATTGAAAAGCACTTCAAACGAACTCTCAAAATTTTGAAAGTTGCCATGGTATAATCATTTCACCCACATAGAATGAGCTAAAAAGTTGAGAGGGTTACGACTAAAACTGGATGCACTTCGTGTACAAAATGGACAATCTCTTTCGAAGTATCACTTTTTCGGACGAAAACTCGCCTGTTACACACGCATTTCATTTTTTAACCAATTTGAACTCCATGCTTTTTGTGTGTTCAAAATGCACCATTCAAAGCCACATCATCAATTTTCAACCCTTCCTGACTTCATTTGCTATTTTTCATGCACTTACTGATTTTTTCCACCTAAATAATTCTGACATTGAAAAGCACTTCAAATCAACTCTTAAAATGTTGAAAGTTGGCATGGTATCATCATTTCACCCACATAGCATGTGCGAAAAAGTTGAGAGGGTTACGAAAAAAACTGGATGCACTTCGTGTTCAAAATGGACAATCTCTTTCGAAGTATCAGGGTTTCGGACGAAACTCGTCTCTTACAAAGGTATTTCATTTTCTTAACTTATTTGAACTCCATACTTTTTGTGTGTTCAAAATGCACCATTCAAAGCCACATCATCAATTTTCATCCTGTGTGACTTCATTTCCTATTTTTCATGCACTTACTGATTTTTTCCAGCTAAGTAACCCTGAAATGGAAAAGCACTTCAAATGAAGTCTAAAAATGTTGAAAGTTGGCACGGTATCATCATTAAACCCACATAGCATGTGCTAAAAGTTGAGAGGGTTACGAAAAAACTGGATGCACATCATGTACAAAATGGACAATCTCCTTCGAAGTATTAGAGTTTCAGACGAAAACTCTTCTGTTACAAAGGCACTTAATTTTTTTAACTTATTTGAAATCCATACTTTTTTTGTGTTCAAAATGCAGCATTCGAAACCACATCATCAATTTTCTACCCTTTCTGACTTCATTTGCTATTTTTCATGCACTTGTTGATTTTTTTCCAGCTAAATAACCATGAAATTTAAAAGCACTTCAAATGAACTCTGAAAATGTTGAAAGTTGGCACGGTATCATCATTTAACCCACATAGCATGTGCTAAAAGTTGAGAGGGTTACGACAAAAACTGGATTCACAGCGTGTACAAAATGGACAATCTCTTTCGAAGTATTAGGGTTTCGGACGAAAACTCTTCTGTTACAAAGGCATTTCCTTTTTTAACTTATTTGAACTCCATAATTTTTGTGTGTTCAAAATGCACCATTCAAAGCCACATCATCAATTTTCAACCCTTTATGACTTTATTTGCTATTTTTCATGCACTTGCTTATTTTTTCCAGCTAAATAACCCTGAAATTGAAAACCACTTCAAATGAACTCTGAAAATGTTGAAAGTTGGCATGCTATAATAATTTCACCCACATAGCATGTGCTAAAAAGTTGGAGGTTTACGGCAAAAACCGGATGCACTTCGTCTACAAAATGGACAATCTCTTTCGAAGTATCCGGATTTTGGATGAAAACTCGTCTGTTACAAAGGCATTTCATTTTTTTAACTTATTTGAACTCCTTAATTTTTGTGTTTTAAAAATGCACCATTCAAAGCCACATAATCAATTTTCAACCTTTTCTGAATTCATTTGCTATTTTTCATGCACTTATTGATTTTTTTCAACTAAATAAGCCTGGAATTGAAAAGCACTTCAAATGAACTATGAAAAGGTTTAACGTTGGAATGGTATCATCATTTCACCCACACAACATGTGCTAAAAGTTGAGAGCGTTACAGCAAAAACAGGATGCACTTCGTGTTCAAAATGAACAATCTCTTTCGAAGTATCAAGGTTTCGAACGAAAACTAGCCCGTTACAAAGGCGTTTCATTTTTTTTACTTATTTGAACAACATACTTTTTGTGTGTTAGAAATACTCCATTCAAAGCCACATCATCAATTTTCAACCCTTTCTGACTTCATTTGCTATTTTTCATGCACTTACTACTTTGTTTTCAGCTAAATAACCATGAATTTGAAAAGCACTTCTAATGAACTCTAAAAGGGTTGAAAGTTGGCATGGTAAAATCATTTCACCCACATAGAATGTGCTAAAATGTTTAGAGGGTTACGACAAAAACTTGATGCACTTCATGTACAAAATGAACAATCTCTTTCGAAGTATCAGGGTTTCAAACGAAAACTCGCCTGTTAGAAAGGCATTTCATTTTTTAACTTATTTGAACTACATACTGTTTGTGTGTTCAAAATCCACCATCCAAAGCCACATCACACATCTTCAACCCTTTTTCACTTCATTCTCTATTTTTCATGCTCTTACTGATTTTTTTAGCTAAATAAACCTGAAATTGAAAAGCACTTAAAATGACCTCTGAAAAGGTTGAAATTTTGCATGGTATAATCATTTTACCCACATAGCATGTGCTAAACTGGATGCACTTTGTGTAAAAAGGGAACAATCTCTTTTCAAGTATCAGGGTTTCGGACAAAAACTAGCCTGTTATAAAGGCATTTCATTTTTTAACTTGTTTGAACTCCATAATTTTTGTGTGTTCAAAATGCACCATTCAAAGCCACATCATAATTTTTCAACCTTTGTGACTTCATTTGCTATTTTGCATGCACTTACTGATTTTTTCCTACTAAGTAACCCTGAAATTGAAAAGCACTTCAAATGAACTCTGAAAATGTTGAAAGTTCGCATGGTATCATCATTTATCCACATAGCATGTGCTAAAAGTTGAGAGGGTTATGGCAAAAACAGGATGCACATCGTGTACAAAATGGACAAGCTCTTTCGAAGTATCAGGGTTTCAAAGAAAACTCTTCTGTTACAAAGGCATTTCATTTTTTTAACTTTTTTGAAGTCCATTCTTTTTGTGTGTTCAAAATGCACCATTAAAAGCCACATCATCAATTTTCAACCCTTTCTGACTTCATTTGCTATTTTTCATGCACTTGTTCATTTTTTCCAGCTAAATAACCCTAAAATTTAAAAGCACTTCAAATGAACTCGTGAAATGTTGAAAGTTGGCATGGTATCATAATTTCACCCACATAGCATGTGCTAAAAAGTTGAGAGGGTTACCAAAAAAACTGGATGTAGTTCGTGTACAAAATGACCAATCTATTTCGAAGTATCAGGGTTTCGAACGAAAACTCGCCTGTTACATAGGTAATTCATTTTTTAAATTATTTGAACTCCATACTGTTTGTGTGTTCAATATGCACCATTGAAAGCCACATCATGAATTTTCAACCCTTTCTCACTTCATTTGCTATTTTTCATGCACTTAGTGATTTGTTTTCATCTAAATAACCCTAAAATTGAAAAGCACTTCAAATGAACTCTGTAAATGTTGAAAGTTGGCATGGTATCATAATTTCACCCACATAGCATGTGCTACAAAGTTGAGAGGGTTACGGAAAAAACTGGATGCACTTCGTGTACAAAATTGACTATCTCTTTCGAAGTATCAGGGTTTCGGACGAAAACTCGCCTGTTACACAGGTATTTCATTTTTTAACTTATTTGAACTCCATACTTTTTGAGTATTCAAAATGCACCATTCAAATTCACATCATCAATTTTCTACCCTTTCTGTCTTCATTTGCTATTTTCATGCACTTGCTGATTTTTTCCACGTAAATAACCCTGAAATTGCAAAGCACTTCAAACGAACTCTCAAAATGTTGAAAGTTGGCATGGTATCATCATTTCTCCCACATATCATGTGCTAAAAAGTTGACATGGTTACGACAAAGACTGGATGCACTTCGTGTACAAAATGGACGAAGTATTAGGGTTTCGGACGAAAACTCTTCTGTTACAAAGGCATTTCATTTTTTAACTTATTTGAACTCATACTTTTTGTGTGTTAAAAATGCACCATTCAAAGCCACATCATCAATTTTTAATCTTTGTGACTTCATCTGCTATTTTTCATGCACTTACTGATTTTTTTCCAGCAAAATAACCTTGAAATTGAAAAGCACTTCAAATGAACTCTGAAAATGTTGAAAGTTGGCATGGTATCATCATTTAACCCACATAGCATTTGCTAAAAGTTGAGAGGGTTACGACAAAAACTAGATGCACATCGTGTACAAAATGGAAAATCTCTTTCGAAGTATCAGCGTGTTGGAGGAAAACTCGCGAGTTACAAAGGCATTTCATTTTTTAACTTATTTGAACTCCATACTTTTTGTGTGTTCAAAATGCACCATTCAAAGCCACATCAACAATTTTCAACCCTTTGTGACTTCATTTGCTATTTTTCATGCACTTACTGATTTTTTCCAACAAAATAACCATGAAATAGAAAAGGACTTCAAATGAACTTTGAAAATGTTGAAAGTTGGCATGGTATCATCATTTGACCCACATAGCATGTGCTAAGAAGTTGAGAGGGTTATGGCAAAAACTGGATGCACTTCATGTACAAAATGAACAATATCTTTCGAAGTATCAAGGTTTCAAACAAAAACTCGCCTGTTACAAAGGCATTTGATTTTTCACTTATTTGAACTCCATACTTTTTGTGTGTTCAAAATGCACCATTCAAAGCCACATCATCAATTTTCAACCCTTTCTGACTTCATTTGCTATTTTTCATGCACTTACTGATTTTTGTCAGCTAAATAACCCTGAAATTGAACATAACTTCAAATGAACTATGAAAATTTTGAAAGTTGGCATGGTATGATCATTTAACCCACATACCATGTGCTAAAAAGTTGAGAGGGTTACCGAAAAAACTCGATGTAGTTCGTGTACAAAATGACCAATCTATTTCGAAGTATCAGGGTTTCGAACGAAAACTCGCCTGTTACATAGGTAATTCATTTTTTAAATTATTTGAACTCCGTACTGTTTGTGTGTTCAATATGCACCATTGAAAGCCACATCATGAATTTTCAACCCTTTCTCACTTCATTTGCTATTTTTCATGCACTTAGTGATTTGTTTTCATCTAAATAACCCTAAAATTGAAAAGCACTTCAAATGAACTCTGTAAATGTTGAAAGTTGGCATGGTATCATAATTTCACCCACATAGCATGTGCTACAAAGTTGAGAGGGTTACGGAAAAAACTGGATGTAGTTCGTGTACAAAATGAAAAATCTATTTCGAAGTATGAGGGTTTCGAACGAAAACTCGCCTGTTACATAGGTAATTTATTTTTTAAATTATTTGAACTCCTTACTTTTTGTGTGTCAATATGCACCATTGAAAGCCACATCATGAATTTTCAACCCTTTCTCACTTCATTTGCTATTTTTCATGCACTTAGTGATTTGTTTTCATCTAAATAACCCTAAAATTGAAAAGAACTTCAAATGAACTCTGTAAATGTTGAAAGTTGGCATGGTATCATCATTTCACCCACATAGCATGTGCTATGAAGTTGAGAGGGTTATGGCAAAACCTGGATGCACTTCATGTACAAAATGAACAATATCTTTCGAAGTATCAAGGTTTCAAAAAACACTCGCCTGTTACAAAGGCATTTCATTTTTAACTTATTTGAACTCCATACTTTTTGTGTGTTTAAAATGCACCATTCAAAGCCACATCATCAATTTTCAACCCTTTCTGACTTCATTTGCTATTTTTAATGCACTTACTGGTTTTTGTCAGCTAAATAACCCTGAAATTGAACATCATTTCAAATGAACTCTAAAAATGTTGAAAGTTGGCATGGTATGATCATTTAACCCACATACCATGTGCTAAAAAGTTGAGAGGGTTACGGAAAAAACTGGATGTAGTTCGTGTACAAAATGAACAATCTATTTCGAAGTATCAGGGTTTCGAACGAAAACTCGCCTGTTACATAGGTATTTCATTTTTTAAATTATTTGAACTCCATACTTTTTGTGTGTTCAATATGCACCATTGAAAGCCATATCATGAATTTTCAACCCTTTCTCACTTCATTTGCTATTTTTCATGCACTTAGTGATTTGTTTTCATCTAAATAACCCTAAAATTGAAAAGCACTTCAAATGAACTCTATAAATGTTGAAAGCTGGCATGGTATCATCATTTCACCCACATAGCATGTGTTAAGAAGTTGAGAGGGTTATGGCAAAACCTGGATGCACTTCATGTACAAAATGAACAATATCTTTCGAAGTATGAGGGTTTCGAACGAAAACTCGCCTGCTACATAGGCATTTCATTTTTTTAACTTATTTGAACTCCATACTTTTTTTGTGTTCAATATGCACCATTCAAAGCCACATCATCAATTTTCAACCCTTTCTGACTTCATTTGCTATTTTTCATGCACTTACTGATTTTTTCCAACAAAATAACCATGAAATAGAAAAGGACTTCAAATGAACTCTGAAAATGTTGAAAGTTGGCATGGTATCATCATTTCACCCACATAGCATGTGCTAAGAAGTTGAGAGGGTTATGGCAAAAACTGGATGCACTTCATGTACAAAATGAACAATATCTTTTGAAGTATCAAGGTTTCAAAAGAAAACTCGCCTGTTACAACGGCATTTCATTTTTAACTTATTTGAACTCCATACTTTTTGTGTGTTCAAAATGCACCATTCAAAGCCACATCATCAATTTTCAACCCTTTCTGACTTCATTTGCTATTTTTCATGCACTTAATGATTTTTGTCAGCTAAATAACCCTGAAATTGAACATAACTTCAAATGAACTCTGAAAATGTTGAAAGTTGGCATGGTATGATCATTTAACCCACATACCATGTGCTAAAAAGTTGAGAGGGTTACCGAAAAAACTGGATGTAGTTCGTGTACAAAATGAACAATCTATTTCGAAGTATCAGGGTTTCGAACGAAAACTCGCCTGTTACATAGGTAATTCATTTTTTAAATTATTTGAACTCCATACTTTTTGTGTGTTCAATATGCACCATTGAAAGCCACATCATGAATTTTCAACCCTTTCTCACTTCATTTGCTATTTTTCATGCACTTAGTGATTTGTTTTCATCTAAATAACCCTAAAATTGAAAAGCACTTCAAATGAACTCTGTAAATGTTGAAAGTTGGCATGGTATCATCATTTCACCCACATAGCATGTGCTAAAAAGTTGAGAGGGTTACGGAAAAAACTGGATGTAGTTCGTGTACAAAATGAACAATCTATTTCGAAGTATGAGGGTTTCGAACGAAAACTCGCCTGTTACATAGGTAATTCATTTTTTAAATTATTTGAACTCCATACTTTTTGTGTGTTCAATATGCACCATTGAAAGCCACATTATAAATTTTCAACCCTTTCTCACTTCATTTGCTATTTTTCATGCACTTAGTGATTTGTTTTCATCTAAATAACCCTAAAATTGAAAAGCACTTCAAATGAACTCTGTAAATGTTGAAAGTTGGCATGGTATCATCATTTCACCCCCATAGCATGTGCTAAGAAGTTGGGAGGGTTATGGCAAAACCTGGATGCACTTCATGTACAAAATGAACAATATCTTTCGAAGTATCAGGGTTTCAAAAAAAACTCGCCTGTTACAAAGGCATTTCATTTTTAACTTATTTGAACTCCATACTTTTTGTGTGTTGAAAATGCACCATTCAAAGCCACATCATCAATTTTCAACCCTTTCTGACTTCATTTGCTATTTTTCATGCACTTACTGGTTTTTGTCAGCTAAATAACCCTGAAATTGAACATCATTTCAAATGAACTCTGAAAATGTTGAAAGTTGGCATGGTATGATCATTTAACCCACATACCATGTGCTAAAAAGTTGAGAGGGTTACAGAAAAAACTGGATGTAGTTCGTGTACAAAATGAACAATCTATTTCGAAGTATCAGGGTTTCGAACGAAAACTCGCCTGTTACATAGGTAATTCATTTTTTAAATTATTTGAACTCCATACTTTTTGTGTGTTCAATATGCACCATTGAAAGCCACATCATGAATTTTGAACCCTTTCTCACTTCATTTGCTATTTTTCATGCACTTAGTGATTTGTTTTCATCTAAATAACCCTAAAATTGAAAAGCACTTCAAATGAACTCTGTAAATGTTGAAAGTTGGCATGGTATCATCATTTCACCCACATAGAATGTGCTAAAAAGTTGAGAGGGTTACGGAAAAAACTGGATGTAGTTCGTGTACAAAATGAACAATCTATTTCGAAGTATCAGGGTTTCGAACGAAAACTCGCCTGCTACATAGGCATTTCATTTTTTTAACTTATTTGAACTCCATACTTTCTTTGTGTTCAATATGCACCATTCAAAGCCACATCATCAATTTTCAACCCTTTCTGACTTCATTTGCTATTTTTCATGCACTTACTGATTGGTTTTCATCTAAATAACCCTAAAAATGAAAAGCACTTCAAATGAACTCTGTAAATTTTGAAAGTTGGCATGGTATCATCATTTAATCCATATAGCATGTGCTAAAAAGTTGAGAGGGTTACGGGAAAAACTGGATGCACTTCGTGTACAAAATGAACAATTTCTTTCGAAGTATGAAGGTTTCGAACGAAAACTCGCCTGTTACACCACTATTAGAAAAGGGACCTTTCATCCCAAGCATTAGTCCCGGTCTGGTTACGAGCCGGTACTAATGACGGTATTAGTCCTGGTTCGTGCCGACTCCAACGGCTAGGAGCAGGGCAACCTTTAGTACCGGCTCGTGAGCGATCTGTAGTACCGGTTCGTGTCACGAGCCGGTACTAAAGGGGCGTGGCAGCCTTTTGGTCAGACTTGGGCCGCGCATGCACCTTTAGTAATGGTTGGTGACACCAACAGGTACCAAAGGGCAACCTTTAGTACCGGCTGGTGTCACCAGCCGGTACTAAAGACTTCCTACATATACGGTAATTTTTAGGTTTTATATAACTTTAGTTTCAAAAATACTAGAGGTTTATAAAAGCTTTTAGAGTTTCTTTTTTCTATTACAGTTTTATAAAAGATTTTTATTTGATACTTTTTGCTATTGAAGAATATTATAGTTCATAAAATAATATTTAAATTGATTATTTTTAGTTCATTCTTTTTGCTGGATGCACTTCATGTACAAAACTGATAGTCTCTTTCAAAGTATCAGGGTTTCGGACGGAAACTCATATGTTACAAAAGGCATTTCATTTTCTTAAACTTATTTGAACTCCAGGCTTTTTGTGTGTTCAAGATGCACCATTCAAAGTCACATCATCAATTTTCAACCCTTTCTGACTTCATTTGTTATTTTTCATGCAGTTATTGATTTTTTGAGCTAAATGACCGTGAAATTGAAAAGCACTACATATGAACTCTGAAAAGGTTGAAAGTTGGCATGGTATCATCATTTCACCCACATAGCATGTGCTAAAAAGTTCAGAGGGTTATGACAAAAGCTGGATGCACTTCGTGTACAAAACGGACAGTCTCTTTCGAAGTATCAGGGGTTTGGATGGAAACTCATCTATTACAAAAGGCATTTCATTTTCTTGAACTTATTTGATATCCAGGCTTTTTGTATGTTCAAAATGCACTATTCAAAGCCACACCATCAATTTTCAACCCTTTCTGACTTCATTTGTTATTTTTGAAGCAGTTATTGATTTTTTTGAGCTAAATGACCCTGAAATTGAAAAGCACTACAAAGAAACTCTAAAAAGGTTGAAAGTTGGCATGGTATCATCATTTCACCCACATAGCATGTGCTAAAAAGTTGAGAGGGTTACGGCAAAAGCTGGATGCACTTCGGGTACAAAACGGACATTCTCTTTTGAAGTATCAGGGTTTTGGACATAAACTAATCTATTGCAAAAGGCATTTCTTTTTCTTGAACTTATTTGAACTCCAAGATTTTTATGTGTTCAAAATGCACCATTCAAAGCCACATCATCAATTTTCAACCCTTTATGACTTCATTTGTTATTTTTCATGCAGTTATTGATTTTTTGAGCTAAATGACCCTGAAATTGAAAAGCACCACAAATGACCTCTGAAAAGGTTGAAAGTTCGCATGGTATCATCATTTCACCCGCATAGCATGTTCTAAAAAGTTGAGAGGGTTACAACAAAAGCTGGATGCACTTCGTGTACAAAACGGACAGTCTCTTTCGAAGTATCAGGGTTTCAGACATAAACTCATCTGTTACAAAAGGCATTTTTCATTTTCTTGAACTTATTTGAAATCTAGGCTTTTTGTGTGTTCAAAATGCACCATTCAAAGCCACATTATGAATTTTCAACCCTTTCTAACTTCGTTTGTTATTTTTCGTGCAGTTATTGATTTTTTTAGCTAAATGATCCTGCAATTGAAAAGCACTAGAAATGAACTCTGAAAAGTTTGAAAATTGGCATGGTATCATCATTTCACCCATATAGCATGTGCTAAAAAGTTGAGAGGGTTACGGCAAAAGGTGGATGCACTTTGTGTACAAAACAGATAGTCTCTTTCGATGTATGAGGGTTTCAGAAATAAACTCATAAGTTACAAAAGACATTTCCTTTTCTTGAACTTCGGCTTCCCCCATTGCAGCATCACCGTATTTAGGGGGAGGGTGGTTGTCGTCATCCTTTTCTTCTTCGTTCTTTTCCATCATAACCCCTCTTTCTCTGTGCTTGGTCCAAACATTATAGTATGGCAAATAACCCTTCTGAAGTAGGTGGCAGATCATTTCTCTATTTTCTCCCCTCTTCTTCTTCTTGCTCGAAGCTCATCCTCCATTTTGCCAAGGATTTGTCAAGATTTAAAGGCACCCCATATATCCAAGTGTTCATAAAGGTTAGGAACTTTGCTCCTTCATCTCTCCTTGCTAGATTAGCTTGTGGTATGCTCAAAGATATGTGATTTGTGGGTTTTAGCTAGGTTTTGGAGGAGTGATCATTATGTGGGAGTTTATTTTACTTATATGCAATTTGAGCTCAAATTAACTTGTTAGGTTGCATATGTGTAGGTGTGGTTTATTTCGTGCCTTCCCATCCCCGGCCGTCCTAACCACCGTCGATCGTCCGCACCGTCTCGTCGCGGCATCGGCCACCTTGGTGAGCCTCTTGTTCTTCTTAAGACTTTTTAAAAAATTTATTTGTATGATTTAGATAGCTGCGTTTATGATTTACTTACTTGTATTATGATCACATTTGTTGTTGCATTTACATGATTTAGATAGTTGTATGTTGTTTTATGAGATGTATGTATGAACTATAAGTATCTATTATTTGCATAATAACATTTTGTCACTGCTAGCTCTACTTTTGGTTGTAATGTGATGATGAAGTTGTATTAATTTGGTCACTTCAATGTTGTGTACTGAACATGAGCCGACAATGGATGTATGATGACCGACTAAGTCCAGGGTTTCTTAATGGCCTCGTTGATTTTATTCGTGTGGCTGAGGCAAACAAGCAGAATGGTTTCATGTGTTGTCCATGTCGTGACTGTAAGAATGATAGGAATTAATCTACCTCAAAACCCCTTCACTACCAGGCTATAGTTGTTGGACCAAGCACGGAGAAAGAGGGGTTATAATGGAAGACAATGAAGAAGAAGAGGATGATGAAAACTATCCTTTCGCCGATACAACAATGGGGGAAGCTGAAGAAGAGGCATCAGATGAGCCCGCTGATGATTTGGGTCGGGTCATTGCTGATGCAAAGAGAAACTACGAAAATGATAAGGTGAGGTTGAAGTTGAAACGCATGTTAGAGGATCACCGGGGTTAGTTTAATATATAAGAAAAACTAGAGAAAAACTGGGACTCGATTTCACCGGGGTTTACCCGGTGAAGTTTTCTCAGATTCTCGAAATACTAAAAGTAAAAAATGTTATTTCAAAAAGAAGATTTTTTCTACAAAATCAAAAAAATAAAATAAAAATAATTTTATTTAAAAATAAATAAATTTTGTCATATTTGGATTCCTCACATTTTTCTGGATATATTATTTGTTGAATTTCGATTTACAGATTTAAAGATAGTAATTATGCCATATGAATTGAATATATGGCAAAAAAATGAATAAAATAATAATATTACATATTTTATTTTCATAGAAATTCAATATTATTTATTATTATTATTTTAATAATTGTTTGGAATTCAAAAAATTAAATAATGTGACAGCAAGACCTAAGGGTTAATAGGATTGATAGCTTACTATTGTCAAGAAAACAAGTGCAGACTTGGAAATGAAGGATGATAGAAATAGAAAGTTAAGCATGCTCGGGTTAGAGCAGTGAGAGGATGGGTGACCGGCTAGGAAGTTAGATGATTTGGAGTGAGGGGGTGATTAGAGATTAAATTGTCAAATAATTCAAAAGCAGTGAAGAGGGGTGATTAGAGATTAAATTGTCAGATAATTCACAGATTTGAAAATTATAAAAAAAATTGAAAAACAAAAATAAAAAATTTATTTTAAAAACCGGTTGGTAACACTTAGTACCGGTTGGTATCACCAACTGGTACTAAAGGTCCTCCAACACCAGCCAACGCAGGCAGCCACGTGGTGGCCCTTCAGTACTAGTCCGTGGTCCAATCGTGCTAAAGGCCTGGACCTTTAGTCCCGACCCTTTAGTATCGGTTGGGGAACCAGTACTAAAGGCACATCCCGATCAGGACTACAGATCGACATTCTACTAGTGCAAAGGCATCTCAATTTTTTAACTTATTTGAACTCCATACTTTTGCGTGTTCACAATGCACCATTCAAAGCCACATCATCAATTTTCAACCCTTTCTGACTTCATTTGCTATTTTTCATGCACTTACTGACTTGTTTTCATCTAAATAATCCTGAAATTGAAAAGCACTTCAAATGAACTCTGAAAAGGTTGAAAGTTGGCATGGTATCATCATTTCACCCACATAACATGTGCTAAAAAGTTGAGAGGGTTACGACAAAAACGGGATGCACTTCGTGGACAAAGTGGACAAGCTCTTTCGAAGTATCAGGGTTACGGACGAAAACTCTTTTGCTACAAAGGCATTTCATTTTTAACTTATTTGAACTCCATACTTTTTGAGTGTTCAAAATGCACCATTCAAATCCACATCATTAATTTTCAACCCTTTGTGACTTCATTTTCTATTTTTCATGCACTTACTTATTTTCTCCAACAAAATAACCGTAAAATTGAAAAGGACTTCAAATGAACTATGAAAATGTTAAAAGTTGGCATGGTATCATCATTTCACGCACATAGCATGTGCTAAAATGTTGAGAGGGTTATGGCAGAAACTGGATGCCCTTCATGTACAAAATGCACAATCTCTTTCGAAATATGAGGGTTTCGAACGAAAAGTCGCCTGTTACAAAGGCATTTCATTATTTCAACTTGTTTGAACTCCATACTTTTTGTGTGCTCAAAATGCACCATTCAAAGCCACATCATCAATTTTCAACCCTTTCTGACTTCATTTGCTATTTTTCATGCACTTACTGATTTTTTCCACCTGAAAACCGTGAAATTGAAAAGCACTTCAAATCAACTCTGAAAATGTTGAAATTTTTCATGGTATCATCATTTCACCCACATAGCATGTGCTAAAAACTTGATAGGGTTACGGCAAAAACTAGATGCACTTCGTTTAAATAAATAAACAATCTCTTTCGAAGTATCAGGGTTTCAAACGAAAACTCGCCTGTTACAAAGGAATTTCATTTTTTAACTTATTTAAATGTCATACTTTTTGTGTGTTCAAAACGCACCATTCAAAGTCACATCATCAATTTTCAACACGTTTTGACTTCATTTGCTATTTTTCACGCACTTACAGATTTTTTCTAGCTAAATAACCCTTAAATTGAAAAGCACGTCAAATGAACTCTGAAAATGTTGAAAGTTGGCATGGTATCATCATTTCACCCACGTAGCATGTGCTAAAAAGTTGAGAGGGTTACGAAAAAACTGGATGCACGTCGTGTACAAAATGGACAATCTCTTTCAAAGTATCAGGGTTTCGAACGAAAACTCGCCTGTTTGAAAGGCATTTCATTTTTTAAAATTATTTGAACTCCATACTTTTTGTGTGTTCAAAATTCACCATTCAAAGCCACATCACCAATTTTCAATCCTTTGTGACTTCATTTGGTATTTTTCATGCACTTATTGATTTTTTCCGACGAAATAACCATGAAATCGAAAAGCACTTCAAATGAAATATGAAAATTTTGAAAGTTGGCATGGTATCATCATTTCACCCACATGGCATGTGCTAACAAGTTTAGAGGGTTATGGCAAAATATAGATGCACTTCGTGTAGAAAATGAACAATCTCTTTCGAAGTATAAGGGTTTGGAACGAAAACTCGCCTGCTACAAATGCATTTCATTTTTTAAAATTATTTGAACTGCACACTTTTTGTGTGTTCAAAATGCACCATTCAAAGCCACATCATCAATTTTCAACCCTTTCTCACTTAATTTTCTATTTTTCATGCACTTACTCATTTTTTCAAATAAAATAACCCTAAAATTGAAAATCACCTCAAATGAACTCTAAAAAGGTTGAAAGTTTGCATGGTATCATCATTTCACCCACGTAGCATGTTATAAAAAGTTGAGAAGGTCACGGCAAAACTGGATGCACTTCGTGTACAAAATGGACAATCTCTTTCGACCTATCAGGGTTTCCAACAAAAACTCGCCTGTTACAAAGGCATTTCATTTTTTAACTTATTTGAACTCCATACTTTGTGTGTGTTCAAAATGCACCATTCAAAGCCACATCATCAATTTTCAACCCTTTCTGACTTCATTTGATATTTTTCATGCACTTACTGATTTTTTTGAGCTAAATAACCCTGAAATTGAAAAGCACTTCAACTGAACTCTTTAAAGGTTGAAAGTTGGCATGGTATTATCATTTAACCCACATAGCATGTGATAAAAAGTTGAGAGGGTCACGGCAAAAACTGGATGCACTTCGTGTACAAAATGAACAATCTCTTTCGAAGTATCAGGGTTTCAAACGAAAACTCGCCTGTTACAAACGCATTTCATTTTTTAACTTATTTGAACTCCATAATTTTTGTGTGTTCAAAATGCACCATTAAAATCTAGATCATCAATTTTCTACCCTTTCTGACTTTATTTACTATTTTTCATGTACTTAGTGATTTGTTTTCATCTAAATAACCCTGAAATTGAAAAGCACTTCAAATGAACTCTGAAAAGGTTGAAAGTTAGCATGGTATATTAATTTGACCCACATAGCATGTGCTAAATAGTTGGAGGGTTACGACAAAAACTGGATGCACTTTGTCTACAAAATGGACAATCTCTTTCGAAGTATCAGGGTTTCGCACGAAAACTCTTTTGTTACAAAGGCATTTCATTTTTTTAAACTATTTGAACTCCATACTTTTTGTGTGTTCAAAATGCACAATTCAAAGCCACATCTTCAGTTTTGAACCCTTCCTGACATCATTTGCTATTTTTCTTGCACTTTCTGATTTTTTCCCACCTAAATAACCCTGACATTGAAAAGCACTTTAAATCAACTATGAAAATAATGAAAGTTGGCATGGTATCTTAATTTCACCCACATAGCATGTGCGAAAAACTGGAGAGGGTTACGGAAAAAAATGGAAGCACTTCGTGTACGGAATGGACAATCTCTTTCGAAGTATCAGGGTTTCGGACGAAAACTCGTCTTTTACAAAGGTATTTCATTTTTTAACTTATTTTAACTCCATACTTTTGTTTGTTAAAAAGGCACAATTCAAAGCCGCATCATAAATTTTCAACCTTTGTGACTTGAGTTGCTATTTTTCATGCACTTACTAATTTTTTTTAGCTAAGTAACCCTTAAATTGAAAAGCACTTCAAATGAACTCAGAAAATGTTGAAAGTTGGCATGTTATAAGCATTTAACCCACATAGCATGTGCTAAAATTTGAGAGGGTTACGACAAAAAGTGGATGCACATCGTGTACAAAATGGACAATCTCTTTCGAATTATTAGGGTTTCGAACGAAAACTCGCTTGTTACAAAGGCATTTCATTTTTTTAACTTATTTTAACTCCATACTTTTTGTGTGTTCAAAATGCACCTTTCAAATCCACATCATCAATTTTCAACCCTTTCTGACTTCATTTGCTATTTTTCATGCACTTACTGATTTGTTTTCAGCTAAATAGTCCTGAAATTGAAAAGCACTTCAAATGAACTCTAGAAAGGTTGAATGTTGGCATGGTATATTAATTTCATCCCCAAAGCACGTGCTAAATAGTTGGAGGGTTACGGCAAAAACTAGATGCACTTCGTGTACAAAATGGACAATCTCTTTCGAATTAGCACGGTTTCGGACGAAAACTCGCGTCTTACACATGCATTTCATTTCTTTAACTTATCTGAACTCCATACTTTTTGTGTGTTCAAAATGCACCATACAAATTCACATCTTCAATTTTCTACCCTTTCTGCCTTCATTTGCTATTTTTCATGCACTTACTGATTTTTTCAGGCTAAATAGCCCTGAATTGAAAAGCACTTCAAACGAACTCTCAAAATGTTGAAAGTTCACATGGTATCATCATTTCACCCAGATAGCGTGTAATAAAAAGTTGAGAGGGTTACGACAAAAACTGGATGCACTTCATGTACAAAATGGACACTCTCTTTCGAAGTATCACGTTTTGAGATGAAAACTCTTCTGTTACAAAGGCATTTCATTTTTTTAACCTATTTGAACTCCATAATTTTTGTGTGTTCAAAGTGCACCATTCAAAGCCACATCATCAATTTTCAACCCTTCCTGACTTCATTTGCTATTTTTCATGCACTTATTGATTTTTTCCACCTAAATAACCCTGACATTGAAAAGCACTTCAAATCAACTCTCAAAATGTTGAAAGTTGGCATGGTATCATCATTTCATCCACATAGCATTTGCGAAAAAGTTGAGAGGGTTATGGCGAAAGAGGGATGCACTTCGTGTACAAAATGAACAATCTCTTTCGAAGTATCACGGTTTCGAACGAAAACTCGCTTGTTACAAAGGCATTTCATTTTTTTAACTTATTTGAACTCCATTGTTTTTGTGTGTCCAAAATGCACAATTCAAATTCACATCATACATTTTCTACCCTTTCTAGCTTCATTTGCTATTTTTCATGCACTTACTGATTTTTTCCTGCTAAATAAACCTGAAATTGATAAGCACTTCAAACGAACTCTCAAAATGTTGAAAGTTGGCATGGTATCATCATTTCACCCAGATAGCACGTGCTAAAAAGTTGAGAGGGTTACGACAAAAACTGGATGCACTTCGTGTACAAAATGGACAATCTCTTTCGAAGTATCTCGGTTTCGGACGAAAACTCTTCTGTTACAAAGGCATTTTATTTGTTTAACCTATTTGAACTCCATAATTTTTGTGTGTTCAAAATGCACCATTCAATGCCACATCATCAATTTTCAACTCTTCCTGACTTCATTTGCTATTTTTCATGCACTTACTGATTTTTCCACCTAAATAACCCTGACATTAAAAAGCACTTCAAATCAACTCTCAAAATGTTGAAAGTTGGCATGGTATTTGCGAAAAAGTTGAGAGGGTTACGACAAAATCTAGGTGCACTTCGTGTATGGAATGGACAATCTCTTTCGAAGTATCAGGGTTTCGGACGAAAACTCGTCTTTTACAAAGGTATTTCATTTTTTAACTTATTTGAACTCCATAATTTTTGTGTGTTAAAAATGCACCATTCAAAGCCACATCATAAATTTTCAACCTTTGTGACTTCATTTGCTATTTTTCATGCACTTACTGATTTTTTTAGCTATGTAACACTAAAATTGAAAAGCACTTCAAATGAACTCTTAAAATGTTAAAAGTTGGCATGGTATCATCGTTTAACCCACATAGCATGTGCTAAAAGTTGAGAGGGTTACGACAAAAACTGGATGCACATCGTGTACAAAATGGACAATCTTTTTCGAATTATCAGGGTTTCGAACGAAAACTCTTCTGTTAAAAAGGCATTTCATTTTTTTGAACTTATTTGAACTCCATACCTTTTGTGTGTTCAAAATGCACCATTCAAAGCCACATCATCAATTTTCAACCCTTTCTGACTTCATTTGCTATTTTTCATGCACTTGCTGATTTTTTCCAGCTAAAAAACCCTGAAATTGAAAAGCACTTCAAATGAACTCGGAAAATGTTGAAAGTTGGCATGGTATCGTCATTTAACCCACATAGCATGTCCTAAAAGTTGAGAGGGTTACGACAAAAACTGGATGCACATCATGTACAAAATGGACAATCTCTTTCGAAGTATCAGGGTTTCGAACGAAAACTTGCCTGTTACAAAGGCATTTCATTTTTTAACTTATTTGAACTCCATAATTTTTGTGTGTTCAAAATGCACCATTCAAATCCAGATCATAAGTTTTCAATCCATTCTGACTTCATTTTCTATTTTTCATGCACTTACTGATTTGTTTTCATCTACATAATCCTGAATTTGAAAAGCACTTCAAATGAACTCTGAAAAGGTTGAAAGTTAGCATGGTATACTAATTTCACCAACATAGCATGTGCTAAATAGTTGGAGGGTTACGACAAAAACAGGGTGCACTTCTTCTACAAAATGGACAATCTCTTTCGAAGTATCAGGGTTTCGGACGAAAACACTTCTGTTACAAAGGCATTTCATTTTTTAACCTATTTGAACTGCATAATTTTTGTGTGTTCAAAATGCACAATTCAAAGCCACATCATCAATTTTGAACCCTTCCTGACATCATTTGCTATTTTTCATGCACTTATTGATTTTTTTCCACCTAAATAACCCTGACATTGAAAAGCACTTTAAATCAACTCTGAAAATGTTCAATGTTGGCATGGTTTCTTCATTTCACCCACATAGCATGTGCGAAAAAGTTGAGAGGGTTACGACAAAAACTGGATGCACTTCGTGTACGGAATGGACAATCTCTTCCGAAGTATCAGGGTTTCGGACGAAAACTCGTCTTTTACAAAGCTATTTCATTTTTTAACTTATTTGAACTCCATACTTTTTGTTTGTTAAAAATGCACCATTCAAATACACATCATAATTTTTCAACCTTTGTGACTTCATTTGCTATTTTTCATGCACTTACTGATTTTTTTAGCTAAGTAACCCTTAAATTGAAAAGCACTTCAAATGAACTCTGAAAATATTGAAAGTTGGCATGTTATCATCCTTTAACCCACGTAGCATGTGCTAAAAGTTGAGAGGGTTACGGCAAAAACTGGAAGCACTTCATGTAAAAAATGGACAATCTCTTTCGAAATATAAGGGTGTGAGACGAAAACTCGCTTGTTACACAGGCATTTCATTTTTTTAACTTATTTGCACTCCATACTTTTTGTGTGTTCAAAATGCACCATTCAAAGCCACATCATCAATTTTCAACCCTTTCTGACTTCATTTGCTATTTTTCATGCACTTACTAATTTTTTTCCACCTAAATAACCCTGAAATTGAAATGCACTTCAAATGAACTCTGAAAATGTTGAAAGTTGGCATGATATCATCATTTAACCCACATAGCATGTGATAAAAAGTTGAGAGGGCTATAGCAAAAGATGGATGCACTTCGTGTACAAAATGAACTATCTCTTTCGAAGTATCAGGGTTTCGAACGAAAACTCGCTTGTTACAAAGGCATTTCATTTTTTAACTTATTTGAACTCCATACTTTTTGTGTGTTCAAAATGCACAATTCAAATTCACATCATACATTTTCTACCCTTTCTAGCTTCATTTGCTATTTTTTTCATGCACTTACTGATTTTTTCCTGCTAAATAAACCTGAAATTGAAAAGCACTTCAAACGAACTCTCAAAATGTTGAAAGTTGGCATGGTATCATCATTTCACCCAGATAGCACGTGCTAAAAAGTTGAGAGGGTTACGACAAAAACTGGATGCACTTCATGTACAAAATGTACAATCTCTTTCGAAGTATCTCGGTTTCGGACGAAAACTCTTCTGTTACAAAGGCATTTCATTTTTTTAACCTATTTGAACTCCATACTTTATGTGTTTTCAAAATGCACCATTCAAAGCCACATCATCAATTTTGAACCGTTCCTGACTTCATTTGCTATTTTTCATGCACTTACTGATTTTTCCACCTAAATAACTCTGACATTGAACAGCACTTCCAATCAACTCTGAAAATGTTGAAAGTCGGCATGGTATCATCATTTCATCCACATACTATGTGCGAAAAAGTTGAGAGGGTTACGACAAAAACTGGGTGCACTTCGTGTACGAAATGGACAATGTCTTTCGAAGTATCAGGGTTTCGGACAAAAACTCGTCTTTTACAAAGGTATTTCATTTTTTAACTTATTTGAACTCCATACTTTTTGTGTGTTAAAAATGCACCATTCAAAGCAACATCATCTGCTTTCATCCTTTGTGACTTCATTTGCTATTTTTCATGCACTTACTGTTTTTTTCCAGCTAAATAACCCTGAAATTGAAAAGCACTTCAAATGAACTCTGAAAATGTTGAAAGTTGGCATGGTATCATCATTTAACCCACATAGCATGTGCAAAAAGTTGAGAGGGTTACGACAAAAACTGGATGCACATCGTGTACAAAATGGACAATCTCTTTCGAAGTATCAGGGTTTCGAACGAAAACTCTTTTGTTACAAAGGCATTTCATTTCTTTAACTTATTTGAACTCCATACTTTTTGTGTGTTCAAAATGCACCATTCAATGCCACATCATCAATTTTCAACCTTTTCTGACTTCATTTGCTATTTTTCATGCACTTGCTGATTTTTTCCAGCTAAATAACCCTGAAATTGAAAAGCACTTCAAATGAACTCTGAAAATGTTGAAATTTGGCATGGTATCATCATTTAACCCACATAGCATGTGCAAAAAGTTGAGAGGGTTATGACAAAAACTGGATGCACAACGTGTACAAAATGGACAATCTCTTTCGAAGTATCAGGGTTTCGAACGAAAACTCGCCTGTTACAAAGGCATTTCATTTTTTTTACTTATTTGAAGTCCATAATTTTTGTGTGTTCAAAGTGCACCATTCAAATCCACATCATCAATTTTCAACCCTTTCCGACTTCATTTGCTATTTTTCATGCACTTACTGATATATTTTCATCTAAAAAATCCTGAAATTGAAAAGCACTTGAAATGAACTCTGAAAAGGTTGAAAGTTAGCATGGTATATTACTTTCACTCGGATAGCATGTGCTAAATAGTTGGAGGGTTACGGCAAAAACTGGATGCACTTCGTGTACAAATTGGATAATCTCTTTCGAAGTATCAGGGTTTCGGATGAAAACTCGCCTGTTACACAAGCATTTCATTTTTTAACTTATTTGAACTCCATACTTTTTGTGTGTTCAAAATGCACCATTCAAATTCACATCATCAATTTTCTACCCTTTCTGGCTTCATTTGCTATTTTCATGCACTTACTCATTTTTTTCAGCTAAATAACCCTGAAATTGAAAAGCACTTCAAACGAACTCTCAACATGTTGAAAGTTGGCATGGTATCATCATTTCACCCACATAGCATGTGCTCAAAAGTAGAGAGGGTTACGACAAAAACTGGATGCACTTCGTGTACAAAATGGACAATCTCTTTCGAAGTATCAGGGTTTCGGGCGAAAACTTTTCTGTTACAAAGGCATTTCATTGTTTAACTTATTTGAAAGCCATACTTTTTGTGTGTTCAAAATGCACCATTCAAAGCCATATCATCAATTTTCAACACTTTCTGACTTCATTTGCTATTTTTCATGCACTTGCTGATTTTTTCCAACAAAATAACCCTGAAATGAAAAGCACTTCAAATGAACTATGAAAAGGTTGAAAGTTGGAATGGTATCATCATTTAACCCACATAGCATGTGCTAAGAATATGGAGGGTTACGGCAAAAACTGGATGCACTTCGTGTACAAAATGGACAATCTCTTTCGAAGGATCTGGATTTGGGATGAAAACTCGTCTGTTACAAAGGCATTTGATTTTTTAAGTTATTTGAAATCCTTAATTTTTGTGTGTTAAGAATGCACCATAGAAAGCCACATAATCAATTTTCAACCCTTTCTGACTTCATTTGCTATTTTTCAGGCACTTATTGATTTTTTCCAACTAAATAACTCTGAAATTGAGAAGCACTTCAAATGAACTATGAAAAGGTTGAAAGTTGGAATGGTATCATTATTTCACCCACATAGAATGTGCTAAAATTTGAGAGGGTTACGGCAAAAACTGGATGCACTTCATGTACAAAATGAACAATCTCTTTCTAAGAATCAAGGTTTCGGACGAAAACTTGCCTGTTACAGATGCGTTTCATTTTTTTAACTTGTTTGAACAACATACTTTTTGTGTGTTCAAAATACACAATTCAAAGCCACATCATCAAATTTCAACCCTTTCTGACTTCATTTGCTATTTTTCATGCACTTACTGCTTTGTTTTCAGCTAAATAACCCTGACAATGAAAAACACTTCAAATGAACTCTGAAAAGTTTGAAAGTTGGCATGGTAGAATCATTTCACCCACGTAGAATGTGTTAAAAAGTTTAGAGGGTTACGACAAATACTGGATGCACTTCATGTACAAAATGAACAATCTCTTTTGAAGTATCAGGGTTTCGAACGAAAACTCGCCTGTTACAAAGGCATTTGATTTTTTTATATTATTTGAACACCATATTTTTTGTGTGTTAATAATGCACCATTAAAATCCACGTCATCAATTTTCAACCCTTTCTGACTTCATTTGCTATTTTTCATGCAGTTACTGATTTGTTTTCATCTAAATAATCCTGAAATTGAAAAGCACTTCAAATGAACTCTGAAAAGGTTGAAAGTTAGCATGGTTTACTCATTTCACCCAAATAGCATGTGCTAAATAGTTGGAGGGTTACGACAAAAACTGGATGAACTTCGTGTACAAAATGGACAATCTCTTTCGAAGTATCAGGGTTTCGGACGAAAACTCGCCTATTACAGAGGCATTTTATTTTTTTAACTTATTTGTAATCCATACTTTTTGTGTTTTCAAAATTCACCATTTAAATTCACATCATCAATTTTGTACCCTTTCTGGCTTCATTTCCTATTTTTCATGCACATACTGATTGTTTCCAACTAAATAACCATGAAATTGAAAAGCACTTCAAACGAACTCTCAAAATTTTGAAAGTTGGCATGGTATCATCATTTTACCTACATAGCATGACCTAAAAAGTTGAGAGGGTTACGACAAAAAGTGGATGCACTTCGTATACAAAATGGACAATCTCTTTCGAAGTATCACTGTTTGGGACGAAAAGTCGCCTGTTACACACGCATTTCATTTTTTAACCAATTTGAACTCCACACTTTTTGTGTGTTCAAAATGCACCATTCAAAGCAACATCATCAATTTTCAACCCTTCCTGACTTCATTTGCTATTTTTCATGCACTTACTCATTTTTTCCACCTAAATAACCCTGACATTGAAAAGCACTTCAAATCCACTCTGAAAATGTTGAAACTTGGCATGGTATCATCATTTTGCCCACATAGCATGTGCTAAAAAGTGGAGAGGGTTACGAAAAAAATTGGATGCACTTCGTGTACAAAATTGACAATCTCATTCGAAGTATCAGGGTTTCGGACGAAAACTCGTCTATTACAAAGGTATTTCATTTTTTAAACTTATTTGAACTCCATACTTTTTGTGTGTTCAAAATGCACCATTCAAAGCCACATCATCAATTTTCACCCTTTGTGACTTCATTTTCTATTTTTCATGCACTTACTGATTTTTTTCAGCTAAGTAACCCTGAAATTGAAAAGCACTTCAAATGAAGTTTTAAAATGTTGAAAGTTGGCATGGTATCATCATTAAACCCACATAGCATGTGCTAAAAGTTGAGAGGTTTATGAAAAAAACTGGATGCACATCGTGTACAAAATGGACAATCTCTTTCGAAGTATCAGTGTTTCGGACGAAAACTCTTCTGTTACAAAGGCATTTAATTGTTTTAACTAGTTTGAACTCCATACTTTTTTTGTGTTCAAAATGCACAATTCGAAACCACATCATATATTTTCATCCCTTTCTGACTTCATTTGCTATTTTTCATGCAGTTGCTGATTTTTTCCCAGCTAAATAACCCTGAAATTGAAAAGCACTTCAAATGAACTCTGAAAATGTTGAAAGTTGGCATGGTATCATCATTTAACCCACATAGCATGTGCTAAAAGTTGAGAGGGTTACGACAAAAACATTATGCACAGCGTGTACAAAATGGACAATCTCTTTCGAGGTATCAGGGTTTCGGACGAAAACACTTCTGTTACAAAGGCATTTCCTTTTTTTAACTTATTTGAACTCCAAACTTTTTGTGTGTTCAAAATGCACCATTGAAAGCCATATCATCAATTTTCAACCCTTTCTGACTTTATTTGCTATTTTTCATGCACTTGTTGTTTTTACCAGCTAAATAACCCTGAAATTGAAAAGTACTTCAAATGAACTCTGAAATTGTTGAAAGTTGGCATGCTATCATCATTTCACCCACATAGCATGTCCTAAGAAGTTGGAGGTTTACGGCAAAAACTGGATCCATTTCGTGTACAAAATGGACAATCTCTTTCGAAGTATCCGGGTTTTGGATGAAAACTCGTCTGTTACAAAGGCATTTCATTTTTTTAACTTATTTGAACTCCATAATTTTTGTGTGTTAAGAATGCACCATTCAAAGCCACATAATCAATTTTCAACTCTTTCTGAATTCATTTGCTATTTTTCATGCACTTATTGATTTTTTCAACTAAATAAGCCTGGAATTGAAAAGCACTTCAAATGAACTATGAAAAGGTTGAAAGTTGGAATGGTATCATCATTTGACCCACACAGCATGTGCTAAAAGTTGAGAGCGTTACAACAAAAACAGGATGCACTTCGTGTACAAAATGAACAATCTCTTTCGAAGTATCAAGGTTTCGGACAAAAACTCGCCCGTTACAAAGGCGTTTCATTTTTTTAACTTATTTGAACAACATACTTTTTGTGTGTTAAAACTACACCATTCAAAGCCACATCATAAATTTTCAACCCTTTCTGACTTCATTTGCTATTTTTCATGCACTTACTACTTTGTTTTCACCTAAATAACCCAGAAATTGAAAAGCACTTCTAATGAACTCTAAAAGGGTTGAAAGTTGGCATGGTAAAATCATTTCACCCACATAGAATGTGCTAAAACATTTAGAGGGTTACGACAAAAACTGGATGCACTTCGTGTACAAAATGAACAATCTCTTTCGAAGTATGAGGGTTTCGAACGAAAACTCGCGTGTTACAAAGGCATTTCATTTTTTAACTTATTTGAACTCCATACTTTTTGCGTGTTCAAAATCCAGCATCCAAAGCCACATCATACATTTTCAACCCTTTTTGACTTCATTTGCTACTTTTCATGCTCTTACTGATTTTTTAACTACATAACCCTGAAATCGAAAAGGACTTCAAATGAACTCTGAAAAGGTTGCAATTTTGCATGGTATAATCATTTTACCCACATAGCATGTGCTAAAAAGTTTAGAGAGTTACGACAAAAATTGGATGCACTTTGTGTAAAAAGTGAACAATCTCTTTCGAAGTATCAGGGTTTCGGACGAAATCTAGCCTGTTACAAAGGCATTTCATTTTTTAACTTATTTGAACTCCATACCTTTTGTGGGTTCAAAATGCACTATTCAAAGCCACATCATCAATTTTCAACCCTTCCTGACTTCATTTGCTATTTTTCATGCGCTTACTGTTTTTTCCACCTAAATAACCCTGACATTAAAAAGCACTTCAATCAAATCTGAAAATGTTGAAAGTTGGCATGGTACCATCATTTCACCCACATAGCATGTGCGAAAAAGTTGAGAGGGTTCTGACAAAAACTGGGTGCACTTCGTGTACGGAATGGACAATCTCTTTTGAAGTATCAGGGTTTCGCACGAAAACTCGTCTTTTACAAAGGTATTTCATTTTTTAATTTATTTGAACTCCATAATTTTTGTGTGTTAAAAATGCACCATTCAAAGCCACATCATAAATTTTCAACCTTTTGTGACTTCATTTGCTATTTTTCATGCACTTACTGATTTTTTCCAGCTAAGCAACCTTGAAATTAAAAAGCACTTCAAATGAACTCTGAAAATGTTGAAAGTTGGCATGGTATCATCATTTAACCCACATAGTAGGTGCTAAAAGCTGAGAAGGTTACAGCAAAAACTGGATGCACATCGTGTACAAAATGGACAATCTCTATCGAAGTATCAGGGTTTCAAACGAAAACTCTTCTGTTACAAAGGCATTTCATTTTTTTAAACATATTTGAACTCCATACTTTTTGTGTGTTCAAAATGCACCATTAAAAGACACATCATCAATTTTCAACCCTTTCTGACTTCATTGGCTATTTTTCATTCACTCCCTGATTTATTTTCATCTAAATAATCCTGAAATTGAAAAGCACTTCAAATGAACTGTGAAAAGGTTGAAAGTTAGCATGGTATATTACTTTCACCCACATAGCATGTGCTAAATAGTTGGAGGGTTACGGCAAAAACTGGATGCACTTCGTGTACAAAATTGACTATCTCTTTCGAAGTATCAGGGTTCCGGATGAAAACTCGTCTGTTACAAAGGCATTTCATTTTTTTTAACTTATTTGAACCCCTTAATTTTTGTGTTTTTTTTAAAATGCACCGTAGAAAGCCACATAATCAATTTTCAACCCTTTCTGACTTCATTTTCTATTTTTCAAGGAATTATTGATTTTTCCCAACTAAATAACCCTGAAATTGAAAAGCACTTGAAATGAATTATGAAAAAGTTGAAAGTTGGAATGGTATCATCATTTCACCCACATAACATGTGCTAAAATGTGAGAGGGTTACGGCAAAAACTAGATGCACTTCGTGTACAAAATGAACAATCTCTTTCGAAAATCAAGGTTTTGGACGAAAACTTGTCTTTTACAAATGCGTTTCATTTTTTTACTTATTTGAACAACATACTTTTTTTGTGTCCAAAATACAGAATTCAAAGCCACATCATCAAATTTCAACCCTTTCTGACTTCATTTGCTATTTTTCATGCACTTACTACTTTGTTTTCAGCTAAATAACCCTGAAAATGAAAAACACTTCAAATGAACTCTGAAAAGGTTGAAAGTTGGCATGGTAGAATCATTTCACCCACATAGAATGTGTTAAAAAGTATAGAGGTTTACGGAAAATACTGGATGCACTTCATGTACAAAATGAACAATCTCTATTGAAGTATCAGGGTTTCGAACGAAAACTCGCCTGTTACAGATGCACTTCATTTTTTAACTTATTTGAACGTCATACTATTTGTGTGTTAAAAATGCACCATTCAAATCCACGTCATCAATTTTCAACCCTTTCTGACTTCATTTGCTTTTTTTCATGCACTTACTGATTTGTTTTCATCTAAATAATCCTGAAATTGAAAAGCACTTCACATGAACTCTGAAAAGGTTGAAAGTTAGCATGGTTTATTCATTTCACCCAAATAGCATGTGCTAAATAGTTGGAGGGTTACGACAAAAACTGGATGCACTTCGTGTACAAAATGGACAATCTCTTTCGAAGTATCAGGGTTTCGGATGAAAACTCGCCTGTTACACAGGCATTTTATTTTTTTAACTTATTTGAAATCCATACTTTTTGTGTGTTCAAAATGCACCATTCAAATTCACACCATCAATTTTCAACCCTTTCTGGCTTCATTTGCTATTTATCATGCACTTACTGATTTTTCTAGCTAAATAACCATGAAATTGAAAAGCACTTCAAACAAACTCTCAAAATTTTGAAAGTTGGCATGGTATCATCATTTCACCCACATATCACGAGCTAAAAATTTGAGAGGGTTACGACAAAAACTGGATGCACTTCGTGTACAAAATGAGCAATCTCTTTCGAAGCATCACTGTTTTTGTCGAAAACTTGCCTGTTACACATGCATTTCATTTTTTAACCAATTTGAACTCCATACTTTTTGTTTGTTCAAAATGCACCCTTAAAAGCCACATCATCAATTTTCCACCCTTCCTGACTTCATTTGCTATTTTTCATGCACTTATTGATTTTTTCCACCTAAATAACCCTGACATTGAAAAGCACTTCAAATCAACTCTGAAAATGTTGAAAGTTGGCATGGTATCATAATTTCACCCACATAGCATGTGCTAAAAATTTGAGAGGGTTACGAAAAAAACTGGATGCACTTCGTGTACAAAATGGACAATCCCTTTCGAAGTATCAGGGTTTCGGACGAAAACTCGTCTGTTACAAAGGTATTTCATTTTCTTAACTTATTTGAACTCCATACTTTTTGTGTGTTCAAAATGCACCATTCAAAGCTACATCATCAATTTTCATCCTTTTTGACTTCAATTGCTATTTTTCATGCACTTACTAATTTTTTTCAGCTAAGTAACCCTGAAATTGAAAAGCACTTCAAATGAATTCTAAAAGTTTTGAAAGTTGGCATGGTATCATCATTAAACGCACATAGCATGTGCTAAAAGTTGAGAGGGTTACGAAAAAAACTGGATGCACATCATGTACGAAATGGACAATCTCTTTCGAAGTATGAGAGTTTCGGACGAAAACTCTTCTGTTACAAAGGCATTTAATTTTTTTAAACTTATTTGTACTCCATACTTTTTTTGTGTTCAAAATGCACCATTTGAAACCACATCATCAATTTTCAACCCTTTCTGACTTCATTTGCTATTTTTCATGCACTTGCTGATTTTTTTCCAGCTAAATAACCCTGAAATTGAAAAGCACTTCAAATGAACTCTGAAAATGTTGAAATTTGGCATGGTATCATCATTTAACCCACATAGCATGTGCTAAAAGTTGAGAGGGTTACGACAAAAACTGGATGCACAGCGTGTACAAAATGGACAATCTCTTTCGAAGTATCAGGGTTTCGGACGAAAACTCTTCTGTTACAAAGGCATTTCCTTTTTTTAACTTATTTGAACTCCATACTTTTTGTGATTTCAAAATGCACCATTCAAAGCCACATCATCAATTTTCAACCCTTTCTGACTTTATGTGCTATTTTCATGCACTTGCTGATTTTTTTCCAGCTAAATAACCCTGAAATTGAAAAGCACTTCAAATTAACTCTGAAAATTTTGAAAGTTGGCATGCTATCATCATTTCACCCACATAGCTTGTGCTAAAAAGTTGGAGGTTTACGGCAAAAACTGGATGCACTTCGTGTACAAAATGGACAATATCTTTCAAAGTATCCCGGTTTTGGATGAAAACTCGTCGTTTATTTTTTAACTTATTTGAACTCCTTAAATTTTGTGTGTTAAAAATGCACCATTCAAATCCACATAATCAATTTTCAACCATTTCTGAATTCATTTGCTATTTTTCATGCACTTATTGATTTTTTTCCACTAAATAAGCCTGGAATTGAAAAGCACTTCAAATGAACTATGAAAAGGTTGAAAGTTGGAATGGTATCATCATTTCACCCGCACAGCATGTGCTAAAAGTTGAGAGCGTTACAGCAAAAACAGGATGCACGTCGTGTACAAAATGAACAATCTCTTTCGAAGTATCAAGGTTTCGGACGAAAACTCGCCCGTTACAAAGGCGTTTCATTTTTTTAACTTATTTGAACAACATACATTTTGTGTGTTAAAAATACTCCATTCAAAGCCACATCATCAATTTTCAACCTTTTCTGACTTCATTTGCTATTTTTCATTCACTTGCTCATTTTCTCCAGCTAAATAACCCTAAAATTGAAAAGCACTTCAAATGAACTCAGAAAATGTTGAAAGTTGGCATGGTATCATCATTAACCGACATAGCATGTGCTAAAAGTTGAGAGGGTTACGACAAAAACTGGATGCACATCGTGTACAAAATGGACAATCTCTTTCGAAGTATCAAGGTTTCAAACAAAAACTCGCCTTTTACAAAGGCATTTCATTTTTTTAACTTATTTGAACTCCATACTTTTTGTGTGTTCAAAATGCACCATTCAAATCCACATCATCAATTTTCAACCCTTTTTGACTTCATTTGCTATTTTTCATTCACTTACTGATTTATTTTCATCTAAATAATCCTGAAATTGAAAAGCACTTCAAATGAACTCTGAAAAGGTTGAAAGTTAGCATGGTATATTACTTTCACCCACATAGCATGTGCTAAATAGTTGGAGGGTTACGGCAAAAACTGGATGCACTTCGTGTACAAAATTGACTATCTCTTTCGAAGTATCAGGGTTTCGGACGAAAACTCGCCTGTTACACAGGCATTCCATTTTTTAAATTATTTAAACTCCATACTTTTTGAGTATTCAAAATGCACCATTCAAATTCACATCATCAATTTTCTACCCTTTCTGGCTTCATTTGCTATTTTTCATGCACTTACTGAATTTTTCCAGCTAAATAACCCAGAAATTGCAAAGCACTTCAAACGAACTCTCAAAATGTTAAAAGTTGGCATTGTATCATCATTTCTCCCACATAGCATGTGCTAAAAAGTTGAGATGGTTACGACAAAAACTGGATGCACTTCGTGTACAAAATGGACGAAGTATTAGCGTTTCGGACGAAAACTCTTCTGTTACAAAGGCATTTCATTTTTTAACTTATTTGAACTCCATACTTTTTGTGTGTTAAAAATGCACCATTCAAAGCCACATCATCAATTTTTAATCTTTGTGACTTCATTTGCTATTTTTCATGCACTTACTGATTTTTTCCAGCTAAATAACCCTGACATTGTAAAGCACTTCAAATCCACTCTGAAAATGTTGAAAGTCGGCATGTTATCATCATTTCACCCACATAGCATGTGCTAAAAAGTTGAGAGGGTTACGAAAAAAAATGGATGCACTTCGTGTACAAAATGGACAATCTCTTTCGAAGTATCGGGTTTTCGGACGAAAACTCGTCTGTTACAAAGGAATGTCATTTTCTTAACTTATTTCAACTCCATACTTTTTGTGTGTTCAAAATGCACCATTCAAAGCCACATCATCAATTTTCATCCTTTGTGACTTCATTTGCTATTTTTCATGCACTTACTGATTTTTTATAGCTAAGTAACCCTGAAATTGAAAAGCACTTCAAATGAAGTCTAAAATTTTGAAATTTGGCATGTTATCATCATTTCACCCACATAGCATGTGCGAAAAAGTTGAGAGGGTTATGACAAAAACTAGGTGCACTTCGTGTACGGAATGGACAATCTCTTTCGAAGTATCAGGGTTTTGCAAGAAAACTCGTCTTTTACAAAGGTATTTCTTTTTTAACTTATTTGAACTCCATACTTTTTGTGTGTTAAAAATGAACCATTGAAAGCCACATCATAAATTTTCAACCTTTGTGAATTCATTTGCTATCATCATGCACTTACTGATTTTTTCTAGCTAAGTCACCCTGAATTTCAAAACCACTTCAAATGAACTCTGAAAATGATGAAAGTTGGCATGGTATCATCATTTAACCCACATAGCATGTGCTAAAAGTTGAGAGGGTTACGACAAATACTAGATGCACATCGTGTACAAAATGGACAATCTCTTTCGAAGTATCAGGGTTTCGAACGAAAACCCTTCTGTTACAAAGGTATTTCATTTTTTAACTTATTTGAACTACATACTTATTGTGTATTCAAAATGCACCATTCAAAGCCACATCATTAATTTTCAACCCTTTCTGACTTACTTTGCTATTTTTCAAGCACTTACTCATTTTTTGAGCTAAATAACCCTTAAATTGAAAAGCACTTCAAATGAACTCTGAAAATATTGAAAGTTGGCATGGTATTATCATTTCACCCACGTAGCATGTGAAAAGAAGTTGAGAGGGTTATGGCGAAAACTTGATGCACTTCATGTACAAAATGGACAATCTCTTTCGAAGTATCACTGTTTCGGACGAAAACTCGCGTGTTACACAGGCAGTTCATTTTTTTAACCAATTTGAACTCCATACCTTTTGTGTGTTCAAAATGCACCATTCAAAGCCACATCATCAATTTTCAACCCTTCCTGACTTCATTTGCTATTTTCATGCACTTTAATTTTTCCACCTAAATAACCCTGACATTGAAAAGCACTTCAAATCAACTCTGAAAATGTTGAAAGTTGGCATGGTATCATCATTTCACCAACATAGCATGTGCTAAAAAGTTGAGAGTGTTACGAAAAAAACTGGATGCACTTCGAGTACAAAATGGACAATCTCTTTTGAAGTATCAGGGTTTCGGACGAAAACTCGTCTGTTACAAAGGTATTTCATTTTTTTAACTTATTTGAACTACATACTTTTTTTGTGTTCAAAATGCACCATTCGAAACCACATCATCACTTTTCAACCCTTTCTGACTTCATTTACTATTTTTCATGCACTTGCTGATTTTTTCGAGCTAAATAACCCTGAAATTGAAAAGCACTTCAAATGAACTCTGAAAATGTTGAAAGTTGGCGTGGTATCATCATTTAACCCACATAGCAGGTGCTAAAAGTTGAGAGGGTTATGACAAAAACTGGATGCACAACGTGTACAAAATGGACAATCTCTTTCGAAGTATCAGGGTTTCGGGCGAAAACTCTTCTGTTACAAAGGCATTTCCTTTTTTTAACTTATTTGAACTCCGTACCTTTTGTGTGTTCAAAATGCACCATTCAAACCCACATCATCAATTTTCAACCCTTTCTGACTTTCTTTGCTATTTTTTATGCACTTGCTGATTTTTTCCAGCTAAATAACCCTGAAATTGAAAAGCACTTCAAATGAACTCTGAAAATGTTGAAAGTTGGCATGCTATCATCATTTCACCCACATAGCATTTGCTAAAAATTTGGAGGTTTATGGCAAAAACTAGATGCACTACGTCTACAAAATGGACAATCTTTTTCGAAGAATCCGGGTTTTGGATGAAAACTCGTCTGTTACAAAGGCATTTCATTTTTTTAACTTATTTGAACTCCTTAATTTTTGTGTGTTAAAAATGCACCATTCAAAGCCACATAGTCAATTTTCAACCTTTTCTGAATTCATTTGCTATTTTTCATGCACTTATTGATTTTTTCCAACTAAATTAGCCTGGAATTGAAAAGCACTTCAAATGAACTATGAAAAGGTTGAAAGTTGGAATGGTATCATCATTTCACCCCCACAGCATTTGCTAAAAGTTGAGAGCGTTATAGAAAAAACAGGATGCACTTCGTGTACAAAATGAACAATCTCTTTCGAAGTATCAAGGTTTCGGACGTAAGCTCGCCTGTTACAAAGGCGTTTCATTTTTTGAACTTATTTGAACAACATACTTTTTGTGTGTTAAAAATACTCAATTAAAAGCCACATCATCAATTTTCAACCATTTCTCACTTCATTTGCTATTTTTCATGCACTTACTACTTTGTTTTCTGCTAAATAACCTTGAAATTGAAAAGCACTTCAAATGAACTCTGAAAAGGTTGAAAGTTTGCATGGTATCATCATTTCACCCACATAGCATGTGACAAAAAGTTTAGAGAGTTACGGCAAATACTGGATGCACTTCGTGTACAAAATGAACAATCTCTTTCGAAGTATCAGGTTTCGAACGAAAACTCGTCTATTACAAAGGCATTTCATTTTTAACTTATTTGAACTCCATACTTTTTGTGTGTTCAAAATTCACCATTAAAAGACACATCATCCATTTTTCAACCCTTTCTGACTTCATTTGCTATTTTCATGCACTAACTGATTTGTTTTCATCTAAATAAGCCTGAAATTGAAAAGCACATCAAATGAACTCTGAAAAGGTTGAAAGTTGGCATGGTATCATCATTTCACCCACATGGCATGTTCTAAAAAGTTGGAGGGTTACGACAAAAACTGGATGCACTTCGTGTACAAAATGGACAATCTCTTTCGAAGTATTAGGGTTTCGGATGAAAACTCGCGTGTGACAAAGGCATTTTTTTAACTATTTTGAACTCCTTACTTTCTGTTTGTTAAAAACACACCATTCAAAGCCACATATTCAATTTTCAACCCTATATGACTTCATTTGCTATTTTCATGCACTCAGTGATTTTTTTAAAATAAATAACCCTGAAATTGAAACGCACTTCAAATGAACTCTAAAAAGGTAGAAAGTTGGCATGGTATCATCATTTCAACCACATAGCATGTGCTAAAAATTTAGAGGGTTACGACAAAAACTGGATGCACTTCGTGGACAAAATGGACAATCTTTTTCGAAGTATCAGGGTTTCACATGAAAACTCGCCTGTTACAAAGGAATTTCATTTTTTAACTTATTTGAACTCCATACTTTTTGTGTGTTCAAAATGCACCATTCAAAGCCACATCATCAATTTTCAGCCCTTTCTGACTTCATTTGCTATTTTTCATGCACTTACTGATTTTTTTAGCCAAATAACCCGGAAATTAAAAAGCACTTGAAATGAACTTTGAAAATCTTGAAAGTTGGCATGGTATCAACATTTCACACAAATAGCATGTGCTAAAAAGTTGAGAGGGTTACGGCAAAAACTGAATGCACTTCGTGTACAAAATGGACAATCTCTTTTAAAGTATGAGGGTTTCGGACGAAAACTCGCTAGTTACAAAGGCATTTCGTTTTTTTTAACTTAGTTGAACTCCATACTTTTTGTGTGTTCAACATGCACCATTCAAAGCCACATGATCAAAATCTAGCCCTTTTTGACTTCATTTGCTATTTTCATGCAGTTACTGGTTTTTTTCTAGCTAAATAACCTTTAAATTGAAAAGCACTTCAAATGAACTCTGAATATGTTGAAAGTTGGCATGGTATCATCATTTTCACCCACATAGCATGTGCTAAAAGGGTGAGAGGGTTACGACAAAAACTGGATGCACTTCGTGTACAATATGAACAATTTGTTCCGAAGTATCATGGTTTCAGACGAAAACTCGCCTGTTACCAAGGCATTTCATTTTGTTAACTTATTTAAACTCCATACACTTTGTGTGTTCAAAACACACCATTCAAAGCCACATCATCAATTTTCAACCCTTTTTGACTTCATTTGCTATTTTATTTGCACTTACTGATTTGTTTTCATCTAAATAACCCTGAAATTGAAAAGCACTTCAAATGAACTCTGAAAAGGTTGAAAGTTTGCATGGTCTAATCATTTAACCCACATAGCACATGCTAAATAGTTGGAGGGTTACGGCAAAAACTGGATGCACTTCGTGTACAAAATGGACATTATCTTTCCAAGTATTAGGGTTTCGGACGAAAACTCGCCTGGTACAAAGGCATTTCATTTTTTTAACTAATTGTGTTTTCAAAACGCACCATTCAAAGCCACATCATCAATTTTCAACCCTTTTTGACTTCATTTGCTATTTTTCATGCCCTTACTGATTTGTTTTCATCTAAATAACCCTGAAATTGAAAATCACTTCAAACGAACTCTGAAAATGTTGAAAGTTGGGATGGTATCACCATTTCACCCACATAGCATGTGCTAAAAAGTTGAGAGGGTTACGACAAAAAATGGATGCACTTCGTGTACAAGACGGACAATCTCTTTCCAAGTATTAGGGTTTCGGACAAAAACTCGCCTGTTACGAAGGCATTTCATTTTTTTAACTTATTTGAACTCCATACTTTTTATGTGTTCAAAATGCAGCAGTCAAAGCCACATCATCAATTTTCAACCATTTTTGATTTGATTTGCTATTTTTCATGCCCTTACTGATTTGTTTTCGTCTAAATAACCCTGAAATTGGAAAGCACTTCAAACGAACTCTGAAAATGTTGAAAGTTGGCATGGTATCATAAGTTCACCCATATAGCATGTGCTAAAAAGTTGAGAGGGTTACGACAAAAACTAGATGCACTTCGTGTACAAAATGGAAAACTCTTTTGAAGTGTCACGGTTTCGGACGAAAACTCTTCTGTTACAAAGGCATTTCATTTTTTTAACTTATTTGAAATCCATACTTTTTGTGTGTTCAAAATTCACCATTCAAAGCCACATCATCAATTTTCAACCCTTTCTGACTTCATTTGCTATTTTTCATGCACTAGCTGATTTTTTCCAACTAAATAACCCAGAAATTGGAAAGCCCTTGAAATGAACTCTGAAATTTTTTAAAGTTGGCGTAGTATCATCATTTCAACCACATAGCATGTGCTAAAATGTTGAGAGGATTACAAGAAAAACTGGATGCACTTCGTGTACAAAATGGACAATCTCTTTCGAAGTATCAGGGTTTCAGACGAAAACTCGTGTGTTACAAAGGCATTTCATTTTTTAAGTTATTTGAACTCCATACTTTTTGGGTGTTCAAAATGCACCATTCAAAGCCACATCATCAATTTTTGACCTTTGTAACTTCATTTGCTATTTTTCATGCAGTTACTGATTTTTGTCAACTAAATAACCCTGAAATTGAAAAGCATGTCAAATGAACTCTGAAAATGTTGAAAGTTGGAATGGTTTCATCATTTAACCCACATAGCATGTGCCAAAAGTTGAGAGGGTTACGGTAAAAACTGGACGCACTTCGTGTACAAAATGAACAATCTCCTTCGAAGTATCAAGGTTTCGGACGAAAACTCGCGTGTTAGAAAGGCGTTTCATTTGTTAACTTATTTGAACTCCATACTATTTGTGTGTTCAAACTACACCATTAAAAGCCACATCATCAATTTTCAACCCTTTCTGACTTCATTTGTTATTTTTCATGCACTTACTGCTTTGTTTTCATCTAACTAACCCTGAAATTGAAAAGCACTTCAAATGAACTCTAAAAAGGTTGAAAGTTTGCATGGTATCATCATTTCACCCACATGGCATGTGATAAAAAGTTTAGAGAGTTACGGCAAAAACTGGATGCACTTCGTGTACAAAATGAACAACCTCTTTCGAAGTATTAGGGTTTCGGACGAAAACTCGCCTGTTACAAAGGCATTTCATTTTTTAGCTTATTTGAACTCCATACTTTTTGTGTGTTCAAAATTCACCATTCAAAGACACATCATCCATTTTTCAACCCTTTCTGACTTCATTTGCTATTTTTCATTTACTAACTGATTTGTTTTCATCTAAATAAGCCTGAAATTGAAAAGCACTTCAAATGAACTCTGAAAAGGTTGAAAGTTGGCATGGTATCATCATTTCAGCCACATGGCATGTTCTAAAAAGTTGGAGGGTTACGATAAAAACTAGATGCACTTCGTGTTCAAAATGGGCAATCTCTTTCGAAGTATTAGGGTTTCGGATGAAAACTCGCGTGTGACAAAGGCATTTTATTTTTTTAACTATTTTGAACTCCTTACTTTGTGTTTGTTAAAAACAAACCATTCAAAGCAACATATTCAATTTTCAACCCTTTCTGACTTCATTTGCTAGTTTCATGCACTTAGTGATTTTTCAAAACTAAATAACCCTGAAATTGAAAAGCACTTCAAATGAACTCTGAAAAGGTTGAAAGTTGCCATGGTATCATTATTTCACCTACATAGCATGTGGTAAAATTTTTAGAGGGTTACGGAAAAAACTGGATGCACTTCGTGGACAAAATGGACAATCTTTTTCGTAGTACCAGGGTTTCACATGAAAACTCACTTGTTACAAAGGAATTTCATTTTTGTAACTTATTTGAACTCCAAAATTTTTGTGTGTTCAAAATGCACCATTCAAATCCACATCATCAATTTCCAACCCTTTCTGAATTCATTTGCTATTTTTCATGCACTTACTGATTTTTTCCAGCCAAATAACCCTGAAATTGAAAAGCACCTCAAATGAACTTTGAAAATCTTGAAAGTTGGCATGGTATCAACATTTCACCCACATAGCATGTGCTAAAAAGTTGAGAGGGTTACAGCAAAAACTGAATGCATTTCGTGTAGAAAATGGACAATCTCTTTTGAAGTATCAGGGTTTTGGACGAAAACTCGCAGTTACAAAGGCATTTCTTTTTTTAACTTAGTTGAACTCCATACTTTTTGTGTGTTCAACATGCACAATTCAAAGCCACATGATCAAATTTTAGCCCTTTTTGAGTTCATTTGCTATTTTTCATGCACTTACTGGGTTTTTTCCAGCTAAATAACCTTGAAATTGAAAAGCACTTCAAATGAACTCTGAATATGTTGAAAGTTGGCATGGTATCATCATTTTCACCCACATAGCATGTGCTAAAAGGTTGAGAGGGTTACGGCAAAAACTGGATACACTTAGTGTACAATATGAACAATCTGCTTCGAAGTACCATGGTTTCGGACAAAAACTCGCCTGTTACAAAGGCATTTCATTTTTTTAACTTATTTAAACTCCATACTTTTTGTTTGTTGAAAACGCACCATTCAAAGCCACATCATCAATTTTCAACCCTTTTTGACTTCATTTGCTATTTTTCATGGACTTATTGATTTGTTTTCATCTAAATAACCCTGAAATTGAAAAGCACTTCAAATGAACTCTGAAAAGGTTGAAAGTTTGCATGGTATATTCATTCAACCCACATAGCATGTGCTAAATAGTTGGAGGGTTACGGCAAAAACTGGATGCACTTCGTGTCCAAAATGGACAATCTCTTTCCAAGTATTAGGGTGTCAGACGAAAACTCACCTGTTACAAAGGCATTTCATTTTTTTAACTTATTTGAACTCCATTCTTTTTGTGTGTTCAAAACGCATCATTCAAAGCCACATCATCAATTTTCAACCCTTTCTGATTTCATTTGCTATTTCTCATGCCCTTAGTGAGTTGTTTTCATCTAAATAACCCTGAAATTGAAAAGCACTTCAAACAAACTCAGAAAATTTTGAAAGTTGGCATGGTATCATCATTTCACCCATATAGCATGTTCTAAAAAGTTGAGAGGGTTATGACAAAAACTGGATGCACTTCGTGTACAAAATGGACAGTCTCTTTCGAAGTATCACAGTTTCGGACGAAAACTCTTCTGTTACAACGGCATTTCATTTTTTAACTTATTTGAACTCCATACTTTTTGTGTGTTCAAAATTCTCCATTCAAAGCCACATCATCAATTTTCAACCCTTTCTGACTTCATTTGCAATTTTTCATGCATTTGCTGATTTTTTCTAGCTAAATAACCCTGAAATTGGAAAGCCCTTCAAATGAACTCTGAAAATGTTGAAAGTTGGCATGGTATCTTCATTTCACCCACATAGCATGTGCTAACAAGTTGAGAGGGTTACAACAAAAACTGGATGCACTTCGTGTACAAAATGGACAATCTCTTTCGAAATATCAGGGTTTCGGACGAAAACTCGTGTGTTACAAAGGCATTTCATTTTTTTAAGTTATTTGAGCTCCATACTTTTTGGGTGTTCAAAATGCACCATTCAAAGCCACATCATCAATTTTCGACCTTTGTAACTTCATTTGCCATTTTTCATGCACTTACTGATTTTTGTCAATTAAATAACCCTGAAATTGAAAAGCACTTCCAATGAACTCTGAAAATGTTGAAAGTTGGAATGGTTTCATCATTTAACCCACATAGCATGTGCCAAAAGTTGAGAGGGTTACGGTAAAAACCGGACGCACTTCGTGTACAAAATGAACTATCTCTTTCAAAATATCAAGGTTTCGGACGAAAACTCGCCTGTTACAAAGGCGTTTCATTTGTTAACTTAGTTGAACTCCATACTTTTTGTGTGTTCAAACTACACCATTCAAAGCCACATCATCAATTTTCAACCCTTTCTGACTTCATTTGTTATTTTTCATGCACTTACTCCTTTGTTTTTAGCTAAATAACCATGAAATTGAAAAGCACTTCAAATGAACTCTGAAAAGGTTGAAAGTTTGCATGGTATCATAATTTCATCCACATAGCATGTGATAAAAAGTTTAGAGAGTTACGGCAAAAACTGGATGCACTTCGTGTACAAAATGAACAATCTCTTTTGAAGTATCACAGTTTCGAACGAAAACTCGCGTATTACAAGGGCATTTCATTTTTAACTTATTTGAACTCCATACTTTTTGTGTGTTCAAAATTCACCATTCAAAGCCACTCCATCAATTTTCAACCCTTTCTGACTTCATTTGCTATTTTTCAAGCACTTACTGATTTTTTCCAGCTAAATAACCCTGAAATTGAAAAGCAATTCAAATGAACTCTGAAAATCTTAAAAGTTGGCACGGTATCATCATTTCACCCACATAGAATGTGCTAAAAAGTTGAAAGGGTTATAGCAAAAACAGGATGCACTTCCTGTACAAAATGGACAACCTCTTTCAAAGTATCAGAGTTTCAAACGAAAACTCGCATGTTACGAAGGCATTTCAATTTTTTAGCTTAGTTGAACTACATACTTTTTGTGTCTTCAAAATGCACCATTCAAAGCCACATGATCAATTTTCAGCCCTTTCTGACTTCATTTGCTATTTTGCATGCATTTACTGATTTTTTTGAGCTAAATAACCCTGAAATTGAAAAGCACTTCAAATGAACTCTGAAAATGTTGAAAGTTGGCATTGTATCATAATTTTCACCCACATAGGATGTGCGAAAAAGTTGAGAGGGTTACGACAAAAACTGGATGCACTTCATGTACAAAATGAACAATCTCTTTCGAAGTATCAGGGTTTCGGATGAAAACTCGCCTATTACAAAGGCATTTCATTTTTCAACTTATTTGAACTCCATACTTTTTGTGTGTTCAAAATGCACCATTCAAAGCCACATCATCAATTTTGAACCCTTTCTGACTTCATTTACTATTTTTCATGCACTTGTTGATTTTTTTAGCAAAATAACCCTGACATTGAAAACACTCCAAATGAACCCTGAAAAGGTTGAAAGTTGGCATGGTATCATCATTTCACGCACATAGCATGTGCTAAAAAGTTGAGAAGGTTATGACAAAAACTGGATGCACTTTGTGTACAAATTGAACAATCTCTTTCGAAATATCAGGGTTTCGGACGAAAACTCGTGTGTTACAAAGGCATTTCATTTTTTAAAGTTATTTGAGCTCCATACTTTTTGGGTGTTCAAAATGCACCATTCAAAGCCACATCATCAATTTTTGACCTTTGTAACTTCATTTGCTATTTTTCATGCAGTTACTGATTTTTGTCAACTAAATAACCCTGAAATTGAAAAGCATGTCAAATGAACTCTGAAAATGTTGAAAGTTGGAATGGTTTCATCATTTAACCCACATAGCATGTGCCAAAAGTTGAGAGGGTTACGGTAAAAACTGGACGCACTTCGTGTACAAAATGAACAATCTCTTTCGAAGTATCAAGGTTTCGGACGAAAACTCGCGTGTTAGAAAGGCGTTTCATTTGTTAACTTATTTGAACTCCATACTATTTGTGTGTTCAAACTACACCATTAAAAGCCACATCATCAATTTTCAACCCTTTCTGACTTCATTTGTTATTTTTCATGCACTTACTGCTTTGTTTTCATCTAACTAACCCTGAAATTGAAAAGCACTTCAAATGAACTCTAAAAAGGTTGAAAGTTTGCATGGTATCATCATTTCACCCACATGGCATGTGATAAAAAGTTTAGAGAGTTACGGCAAAAACTGGATGCACTTCGTGTACAAAATGAACAACCTCTTTCGAAGTATTAGGGTTTCGGACGAAAACTCGCCTGTTACAAAGGCATTTCATTTTTTAGCTTATTTGAACTCCATACTTTTTGTGTGTTCAAAATTCACCATTCAAAGACACATCATCCATTTTTCAACCCTTTCTGACTTCATTTGCTATTTTTCATTTACTAACTGATTTGTTTTCATCTAAATAAGCCTGAAATTGAAAAGCACTTCAAATGAACTCTGAAAAGGTTGAAAGTTGGCATGGTATCATCATTTCAGCCACATGGCATGTTCTAAAAAGTTGGAGGGTTACGATAAAAACTAGATGCACTTCGTGTTCAAAATGGGCAATCTCTTTCGAAGTATTAGGGTTTCGGATGAAAACTCGCGTGTGACAAAGGCATTTTATTTTTTTAACTATTTTGAACTCCTTACTTTGTGTTTGTTAAAAACAAACCATTCAAAGCAACATATTCAATTTTCAACCCTTTCTGACTTCATTTGCTAGTTTCATGCACTTAGTGATTTTTCAAAACTAAATAACCCTGAAATTGAAAAGCACTTCAAATGAACTCTGAAAAGGTTGAAAGTTGCCATGGTATCATTATTTCACCTACATAGCATGTGGTAAAATTTTTAGAGGGTTACGGAAAAAACTGGATGCACTTCGTGGACAAAATGGACAATCTTTTTCGTAGTACCAGGGTTTCACATGAAAACTCACTTGTTACAAAGGAATTTCATTTTTGTAACTTATTTGAACTCCAAAATTTTTGTGTGTTCAAAATGCACCATTCAAATCCACATCATCAATTTCCAACCCTTTCTGAATTCATTTGCTATTTTTCATGCACTTACTGATTTTTTCCAGCCAAATAACCCTGAAATTGAAAAGCACCTCAAATGAACTTTGAAAATCTTGAAAGTTGGCATGGTATCAACATTTCACCCACATAGCATGTGCTAAAAAGTTGAGAGGGTTACAGCAAAAACTGAATGCATTTCGTGTAGAAAATGGACAATCTCTTTTGAAGTATCAGGGTTTTGGACGAAAACTCGCAGTTACAAAGGCATTTCTTTTTTTAACTTAGTTGAACTCCATACTTTTTGTGTGTTCAACATGCACAATTCAAAGCCACATGATCAAATTTTAGCCCTTTTTGAGTTCATTTGCTATTTTTCATGCACTTACTGGGTTTTTTCCAGCTAAATAACCTTGAAATTGAAAAGCACTTCAAATGAACTCTGAATATGTTGAAAGTTGGCATGGTATCATCATTTTCACCCACATAGCATGTGCTAAAAGGTTGAGAGGGTTACGGCAAAAACTGGATACACTTAGTGTACAATATGAACAATCTGCTTCGAAGTACCATGGTTTCGGACAAAAACTCGCCTGTTACAAAGGCATTTCATTTTTTTAACTTATTTAAACTCCATACTTTTTGTTTGTTGAAAACGCACCATTCAAAGCCACATCATCAATTTTCAACCCTTTTTGACTTCATTTGCTATTTTTCATGGACTTATTGATTTGTTTTCATCTAAATAACCCTGAAATTGAAAAGCACTTCAAATGAACTCTGAAAAGGTTGAAAGTTTGCATGGTATATTCATTCAACCCACATAGCATGTGCTAAATAGTTGGAGGGTTACGGCAAAAACTGGATGCACTTCGTGTCCAAAATGGACAATCTCTTTCCAAGTATTAGGGTGTCAGACGAAAACTCACCTGTTACAAAGGCATTTCATTTTTTTAACTTATTTGAACTCCATTCTTTTTGTGTGTTCAAAACGCATCATTCAAAGCCACATCATCAATTTTCAACCCTTTCTGATTTCATTTGCTATTTCTCATGCCCTTAGTGAGTTGTTTTCATCTAAATAACCCTGAAATTGAAAAGCACTTCAAACAAACTCAGAAAATTTTGAAAGTTGGCATGGTATCATCATTTCACCCATATAGCATGTTCTAAAAAGTTGAGAGGGTTATGACAAAAACTGGATGCACTTCGTGTACAAAATGGACAGTCTCTTTCGAAGTATCACAGTTTCGGACGAAAACTCTTCTGTTACAACGGCATTTCATTTTTTAACTTATTTGAACTCCATACTTTTTGTGTGTTCAAAATTCTCCATTCAAAGCCACATCATCAATTTTCAACCCTTTCTGACTTCATTTGCAATTTTTCATGCATTTGCTGATTTTTTCTAGCTAAATAACCCTGAAATTGGAAAGCCCTTCAAATGAACTCTGAAAATGTTGAAAGTTGGCATGGTATCTTCATTTCACCCACATAGCATGTGCTAACAAGTTGAGAGGGTTACAACAAAAACTGGATGCACTTCGTGTACAAAATGGACAATCTCTTTCGAAATATCAGGGTTTCGGACGAAAACTCGTGTGTTACAAAGGCATTTCATTTTTTTAAGTTATTTGAGCTCCATACTTTTTGGGTGTTCAAAATGCACCATTCAAAGCCACATCATCAATTTTCGACCTTTGTAACTTCATTTGCCATTTTTCATGCACTTACTGATTTTTGTCAATTAAATAACCCTGAAATTGAAAAGCACTTCCAATGAACTCTGAAAATGTTGAAAGTTGGAATGGTTTCATCATTTAACCCACATAGCATGTGCCAAAAGTTGAGAGGGTTACGGTAAAAACCGGACGCACTTCGTGTACAAAATGAACTATCTCTTTCGAAATATCAAGGTTTCGGACGAAAACTCGCCTGTTACAAAGGCGTTTCATTTGTTAACTTAGTTGAACTCCATACTTTTTGTGTGTTCAAACTACACCATTCAAAGCCACATCATCAATTTTCAACCCTTTCTGACTTCATTTGTTATTTTTCATGCACTTACTCCTTTGTTTTTAGCTAAATAACCATGAAATTGAAAAGCACTTCAAATGAACTCTGAAAAGGTTGAAAGTTTGCATGGTATCATAATTTCATCCACATAGCATGTGATAAAAAGTTTAGAGAGTTACGGCAAAAACTGGATGCACTTCGTGTACAAAATGAACAATCTCTTTTGAAGTATCACAGTTTCGAACGAAAACTCGCGTATTACAAGGGCATTTCATTTTTAACTTATTTGAACTCCATACTTTTTGTGTGTTCAAAATTCACCATTCAAAGCCACTCCATCAATTTTCAACCCTTTCTGACTTCATTTGCTATTTTTCAAGCACTTACTGATTTTTTCCAGCTAAATAACCCTGAAATTGAAAAGCAATTCAAATGAACTCTGAAAATCTTAAAAGTTGGCACGGTATCATCATTTCACCCACATAGAATGTGCTAAAAAGTTGAAAGGGTTATAGCAAAAACAGGATGCACTTCCTGTACAAAATGGACAACCTCTTTCAAAGTATCAGAGTTTCAAACGAAAACTCGCATGTTACGAAGGCATTTCAATTTTTTAGCTTAGTTGAACTACATACTTTTTGTGTCTTCAAAATGCACCATTCAAAGCCACATGATCAATTTTCAGCCCTTTCTGACTTCATTTGCTATTTTGCATGCATTTACTGATTTTTTTGAGCTAAATAACCCTGAAATTGAAAAGCACTTCAAATGAACTCTGAAAATGTTGAAAGTTGGCATTGTATCATAATTTTCACCCACATAGGATGTGCGAAAAAGTTGAGAGGGTTACGACAAAAACTGGATGCACTTCATGTACAAAATGAACAATCTCTTTCGAAGTATCAGGGTTTCGGATGAAAACTCGCCTATTACAAAGGCATTTCATTTTTCAACTTATTTGAACTCCATACTTTTTGTGTGTTCAAAATGCACCATTCAAAGCCACATCATCAATTTTGAACCCTTTCTGACTTCATTTACTATTTTTCATGCACTTGTTGATTTTTTTAGCAAAATAACCCTGACATTGAAAACACTCCAAATGAACCCTGAAAAGGTTGAAAGTTGGCATGGTATCATCATTTCACGCACATAGCATGTGCTAAAAAGTTGAGAAGGTTATGACAAAAACTGGATGCACTTTGTGTACAAATTGAACAATCTCTTTCGAAATATCAGGGTTTCGGACGAAAACTCGTGTGTTACAAAGGCATTTCATTTTTTTAAGTTATTTGAGCTCCATACTTTTTGGGAGTTCAAAATGCACCATTCAAAGCCACATCATCAATTTTCGACCTTTGTAACTTCATTTGCCATTTTTCATGCACTTACTGATTTTTGTCAACTAAATAACCCTGAAATTGAAAAGCACTTCCAATGAACTCTGAAAATGTTGAAAGTTGGAATGGTTTCATAATTTAACCCACATAGCATGTGCCAAAAGTTAAGAGGGTTACGGTAAAAACCGGACGCACTTCGTGTACAAAATGAACTATCTCTTTCGAAGTATCAAGGTTTCGGACGAAAACTCGCCTGTTACAAAGGCGTTTCATTTGTTAACTTATTTGAACTCCATACTTTTTGTGTGTTCAAACTACACCATTCAAAGCCACATCATCAATTTTCAACCCTTTCTGACTTCATTTGTTATTTTTCATGCACTTACTGCTTTATTTTTAGCTAAATAACCATGAAATTGAAAAGCACTTCAAATGAACTCTGAAAAGGTTGAAAGTTTGCATGGTATCATCATTTCACCCACATAGCATGTGATAAAAAGTTTAGAGAGTTACGGCAAAAACTGGATGCACTTCGTGTACAAAATGAACAATCTCTTTTGAAGTATCACAGTTTCGAACGAAAACTCGCGTATTACAAGGGCATTTCATTTTTAACTTATTTGAACTCCATACTTTTTGTGTGTTCAAAATTCACCATTCAAAGCCACTCCATCAATTTTCAACCCTTTCTGACTTCATTTGCTATTTTTCAAGCACTTACTGATTTTTTCCATCTAAATAACCCTGAAATTGAAAAGCAGTTCAAATGAACTCTGAAAATCTTAAAAGTTGGCACGGTATCATCATTTCACCCACATAGAATGTGCTAAAAAGTTGAAAGGGTTACAGCAAAAACAGGAGGCACTTCTTGTACAAAATGGACAACCTCTTTCAAAGTATCAGGGTTTCAAACGAAAACTCGCATGTTACGAAGGCATTTCAATTTTTTAGCTTAGTTGAACTACATACTTTTTGTGTCTTCAAAATGCACCATTCAAAGCCACATGATCAATTTTCAGCCCTTTCTGACTTCATTTGCTATTTTGCATGCACTTACTGATTTTTTTGAGCTAAATAACCCTGAAATTGAAAAGCACTTCAAATGAACTCTGAAAATGTTGAAAGTTGGCATTGTATCATAATTTTCACCCACATAGGATGTGCGAAAAAGTTGAGAGGGTTACGACAAAAACTGGATGCACTTCATGTACAAAATGAACAATCTCTTTCGAAGTATCAGGGTTTCGGACGAAAACTCGCCTATTACAAAGGCATTTCATTTTTTAACTTATTTGAACTCCATACTTTTTGTGTGTTCAAAATGCACCATTCAAAGCCACATCATCAATTTTGAACCCTTTCTGACTTCATTTACTATTTTTCATGCACTTGTTGATTTTTTTAGCAAAATAACCCTAACATTGAAAACACTCCAAATGAACCCTGAAAAGGTTGAAAGTTGGCATGGTATCATCATTTCACGCACATAGCATGTGCTAAAAAGTAGAGAAGGTTATGACAAAAACTGGATGCACTTTGTGTACAAATTGAACAATCTCTTTCGAAGTATCACGGTTTCGCACGAAAACGCGCCTCTTACAAAGGCATTTCATTTTTTAGCTTATTTGAACTCCATACTTTTTGTGTGTGAAAAATCCACCATACAAAGCCACATCATCAATTTTAAACCCTTTCTGACTTCATATGCTATTTTTTATGCACTTGCTGATTTTGTTTCTTGCAAAAGAACCCTGAAATTGAAAAGCACTTCAAATGAACTCTGAAAAGGTTGAAAGTTGGCATGGTATCATCATTTCACCCACATAGCATGTGCTAAAAAGTTGAGAGGGTTACGGCAAAAACTAGATGCACTTTGTGTACAAAATGGATAATCTCTTTCGAACTATCAGGGTTTCGGACGAAAACTCGCCTGTTACAAAGGCATTTCATTATTTCAATAACCTAAGAATTACCAAATTGGTTATAATGATAAAACACAATAGTATTAAACAGTAGAAAAAGGAATCACTGCAAAATATATTTTTGAAGGAAAGTTATTCACAAACTTGTGATTCACACAAATTTCAAACAATTCAAATTTAAACTATTCGAATTGGAAAACTACTCCCACTGATAGCAAGTTTATAATTTTTTTGACCTAACGCAAAAAGATTCACTCAGTAACTCTCAATAATGCACAAAAAACTAAGAAAAAAATGGAAAATAAATAAAAAATAGGCCGCCTACTCGGCCGCCACGACGTGCATATGACTAGAAACCCAACCTCTAGTTGGGCCAGGATGTAGGCCCGCAAGGCCTAGTAGGCCCAACGGGGCCGCACAGATTCATTAGGACCACACAAGTCTTCTTAGAGAAGAGCTCGAGAGAGCTGCCGCGGCGAGGCTTATAAGCTAGTGCGGACGACTCTCGCTTGCTGAGGTGGGACTAAACTTGCCCCGCACCGTGCCTGCGCCAACATCAGCCTTTAGTCGCGGTTGGTGGATCCAACTGCGACTAAAGACCCCCTTTAGTCGCGGATCGAGCCACCAATCGCGACTAAATGGTTTCGCTTCCCGCCTCCCGCGCCCGCTGAAATTCACCTTTAGTCACGGTTGGTGGCTCCAACCGTGACTAAAGGGGGGGGCGTCTTTAGTCGCGGTTGGAGCCACCAACCGCAACTAAAGGTCCTTCTATATAAGCAGCACTTGAACTTTTTTCATTTCCCTCTACTTTCTTCATCTCTTCGACGACAGAGGAGATCGCCGCCCGCGCACCCCCGATGCTATTGCCGCCCATTCCCTCGCCGCCCTGACACCATAGCCGCCCACACCTCGCCGCCCCCGACACGCCGCCCACGCCGTTGGCACCCAGACACGCCGTCCCCCATCGCCTCCCCCGTCGCGCGCCGCCCGGCCCCGCCTCCTCGAGCTCGCGTGTCGTCGCCCTCTTCGTTGTCGTCACCGTCTCCTCGCCGGCCGTCGCCCTTGCTATGAGCCCCTAACTCACCTCTGGATTTTTTTCTTAATAATTAGATGAATTTTACATATATTAGATGTTAATTAGATGTGTATTAGTTGTTAATTGGATGTATATTAGATGAATTTTGAATGTTAATTAAATGTTAATTAGATGAATTAGATGTTAATTAGATGTTAGATGTTAATTATATGTATATTAGTTGATTTTTGAATGTTAATTAGATGTTAATTATTTAGATGGTAGATGAATTACATTTATATTAGATGTTAGATTTTAATTAGATGTATATTAGATGAATTTTGAATGTTAAGTAGATGTTAGATGAATTTTAATTAGATGTTAATTAGATGAATTTTGAATGTTAATTAAATGTTAGAGGAATTTTTTTCATAAGATTTTTTTTGTCGGAGCCAACGATGCCTGGCCCTCATCCTCGTTGTCGACTCGTTCACAACGACGCCTACTTCAGAGGGGCAATGTTCGGGACTGGGCCCCGCCGGGCAGCCACTAGGAGGTGCTACCTTTAGGGGCGCGAAGCTTGGTGAGGAACCCAGGTCCCGTCATCGACCCGGAGCTTCTTTGGTGGTGCTCGCGTGGCCCACTTTCGATGCAGAGGCAGCCGACCCCACCGGAGGTGGTACGTCGCCGTGTCAGGGAGGAGGACGAGCATGTTCGTCGGTACATGGATGCGTTGGACGTTAGGTTCTCCAATACCTGGCAGGTTCTTCAGGGATCTCACCCAAGCTATGATCCTGTCATAGTTCCTTCTCTTTCGGTGTCCACCACCTGCCGCACGGGACATCAACTGGATCTGTATTAGTGATATGATATAATCGATAATATTCAAGATGTATTAGTAATAATATTCGAGATGTATTCGAGATTATATTCGATAATATTCGAGACAATTTATTTGAAATTATATTTGATGATGCATATTATGTACTATGATTCAATTTTCCTTATCGATTCCATGCATTCTAATTTGAATACTCAATTGTTTTATCTTTCTTCTGGGTTAGTTAACTATAAGCTATGGACAATACCGGCAGAGAAGGAGAAGAGGCTCTGTTCGACATCATACGCTCCACAAGCCCAAAGCATGAGCATGAAGATGATGACGGCTCACAATATCTGAACAATTCTGGTGGGGGTTGTATGTTGGATGAAGACGAAAGAATAGATGAATTCGACAACGATTTTGACGAAGAAAATGTTCTTCAAATAACAAAGACCGGTGAGGTATATTTATTATATAAGCCATCTGGTGATCATTACACATCTTAATTGAGTTGTATATGTATTAACGAATTGATCTTTCTTCTTTTAGGCCGCCAGATCAAGCAAATCTGCTACAAGCGACAGGGTAAAGAGAGGCCCAGCCAAAAAGTTGGACCCTGGCGTAAAGTTCAGCATCGATTCCATCAATTCACCAACTGGCGAACTTCTTGAAACTAAGAAAAATGTGAGCAAGTTCAAGAATCAATGCGGAGTTATTGCCAGGGACCAAATCCCGATCTACACACAAGAATGGAAAAAGGTAGCAAAGGGAGATCGACAAGGAGTTACTTTTGTCGATGAAAGAGCAAAAGTTGTGCTTTGGACCGAGCTGATGTCACATTTCACACTACCAGATAACTTGACAGATGCAGATCTGAATAAAGTCAGAAACTATGCTCTTAAAAAGACGACTCGAAAATTCTAGGGAGCACTGGTGAATGCAAAAGATCACTGCAACGATTTCGTGAAGTTCAAGCAATCGGAAGTATCTAAGGAACGGTGGAGAAAGAACAAGATTAATGCTGTGAAAAAGGAGTGGCACCATACTCTGGGGCCAGGTGGCTACCTGACGTCCCTGCCTAAGTGGGATCTATCCGAAAAATATATGATTAGTGCAGGGGTCACTCCAGTTACCGTGACCTGGCCCCCGAGGTCCAGGACATGGTTTTACACGCATGGGGGGAAGTTGGACGCAAAGATAGGGGCTATTATGGTGAAGGCAAGTCTTAAAAAAGTGATAGATGAAATTCTGATGAAAATAGAAGAAGCTCGAATGGGGGTGTTCACGCCCAGCAGAGAGGACGACGAGCTTACGTGTGCCCTGAAGAATCCTTAACACCAGGCAAGAACACGAGGGAAAGACATTGTTCTGTGGTTTGAGGGGTTTGCTAGTCGGAACGACGACTACAAAAGCCGTGCGACAAAGAAGATGCAGGAGGAGCGGAAGAAGAAGGAGGAAGCACTCTGCCTTGAAGGCCTCGAATCAAAGCACATGGAGTTGGAATCCAGAGTCAGGCGGCAGCAGGAGCAGATCGACTCACTCAGCCAGGAAAGGGCGTCTTAGCGGCAGCTTGAGCAGATCGATCCAGCATTGGATACCATCATCCCATCTATGCCGAGAAGCAGCGTGGGTTCCACCCCAGTCGATATTGATGACAATGCAATGCTAGCTAGGTACCCTATGGATGATATCAAAGATAATACTAACTCTGAGCTACACATGAAAGTGAAGAACTTATCCATGAAGGTGGCGAACGGCTATGCTTTAGCAAATCCCCCACAAGCAACCTTCCATTGTAATCCCATTCCAGCTGGCTATGCTCGTGTCGGGGTTGATGAAGTGATGTCAGCATATCTCGAGCTAGAACTTAACATTCCTGGAGGTGACGAGGAGAGAACACTGGGAGAGGCCATACATCATATCATTCTATGGAAAAAGGATTGCATCATCTTTCCAAGGCCACCGACTCCTCCTCCTCCAAGTGGGCCGCCGTGTCAGTCGACTCCGACTCCTCCTCCAAGTCCAGCACTGCATCAGTCGACTCCTCCTCCAAGTCCGGCATGACGTCATCAAACTCCGCCTCCTCCAAGTCTGGCACCGCGTCATCCCACTCCTCCTCCAGGTCCGGCATGGCGTCAGCATGCTCCGTCGACTCAACGTGCTTTGTCGCCTAAGAAACAACAGAAGAGAGAGGCTGCAACTACGATGACTAGAGGGACAACATGCAAGAAATTCAGATATGGTCCAATCCTCAAGGCTCTTCCGAAGTTGCCTTACCACCTGACCGACGAGGAACTCGACAGCGTAGTGGATGCCAATTTGAAGGCCCATTTTGGACCGAAACCGCCCCAGCCGCCAAAGTAGAAAGTACTTGAGCATGTCTCACAACACTTCATTTATATGGATTGACCGGCTCAGAAGGACAACGACTATGTGTGGTCTATCAAGAAGTCATATCTTTCCGGACAAAAGGAGTCAAGTTCGAGCTCGAGCCAAGGAGTTGGCAAAAAAAGCGGGAAAACTATCCCCTGGATGGGAGAATAGGCAGTGCAATCGATCCCCCCGCTCATTGTACAAACACTTGTGAGTACCGCCGGTCGGCCAGAAGTAACCGAAGACCATATAAGGTAGGCGAAAGAGGCCTTTGTCACTATTGAACAACTCTTAGGCGTTGAGGAAATGCCCATGCTTAAAGAGTCAGAAGTAAAATATCAATATACCCGCAGCAAACCTTTGGTCATTCCTGAAGATGTTAAGCTTCTATCAACGAGAATGTATGAATTGCATACGTGGTACATGCAAATAACAACAAATACCAATAAACAGTCCCTCATGGTGAGAGTCCAAGAGACGCATTACTTCCATAAAAATGATGTGTGGATCCATTATGCAGAGTTGTTTCAGTTATTCAATCAAGACGCACTCGACAAATATTTAGTCAGTTGCTATTGTCTGTAAGTGATTTCTTTCTATAATTTTAAGTCTCTAGCTAGTTATGCTCTCGTTCATTACCTGGAATTATCCTCACTCTATTCGTTTCTACGGTATTGTGTAGAATGAAGATGTATGAAATGAAACAAGCTAGATGCTATGGCATTGGGTTCATTGACCCAAATATGATTAACAAAAAAGATATATCAAACTTCATATTTGAGAAAAGACACAGAGAAAAAATGCTAGAATTTTTGATCCATCTAAACACCCAACCAGAAATACTACTTCCTTACAACTTTAGCTGAGTGCTACTATATATATATATGTCTTGTACTACAAATTCTATTTTTGTCTTACTAGATGTTAATAAGTGTTGTTGATGAGTTATGCAGTTACCACTAGATCTTCTTAATCATTGAAGTTGACAAGGGAAAAGTCGAAGTACTCAACACGCTATGAAAGGATCCATCCGAATACACAATCGTGAGGGGGCTGCTTGATAGGTGATACGTCTCCAACATATCTATAATTTTTGATTGTTCCATGCTATTATACCATCAACTTTGGATGTTTTCTATGCATGAATATGCTATTTTATATTATTTTTGGGACTAACTTATTAACTCAGTGCCCAGTGCCAGTTCCTGTTTTTTCCGTGTTTTTGACCTTTTTCAGATAGGAATATCAAACGGAGTCCAAACGGAATAAAACTTTTGCTGTGATTTTTTATGGAAAATATCAAAAATACCAGAAGGAAAAGATACCGGAGAGGAGGCCCGAGGAGGTCATGAGTTTGGGAGGCGCCCCCCATTACTAGGAAAAGGGCTATAGATGATATGGCTACTAATGGCGCACCAGACATGTGGTGCGCCAATACTATATAGTAATGGCGCACCATGAGTCGGTGCGCCATTAGTGTGGTAGACACTAATGGCGCACCAGACCCATGGTGCGCCATTAGTAACAATTTTTCTTTTTCCAAAAATTCTAATGGCACACCAAGGATGCGCCATTACTAGTTTAACTAGTAATGGCGCACCGCCAGCCCAGTGCGCCACTACTAATGTTTTTTTGTTGCAAAACTACTAATGGCGCACCGCAAGCTGGTGCGCCATTAATAACAATGGTTACTAATGGCGCATCTGTCTATGGTGCGCCATTAGTAACCTGGGTTTTTTGTATGGATTCTTTTTTTTGCAAAAAGTAATGGCGCACCAGTTAGGTGGTGCGCCATTAGTAGTTTTGCACTGCTCCAAATCCCCCCCCCCGATGGACCGCCTTTTCAGTTTTAAAAAAATAAAAGAAAATGATGGAAATGTCAAAAAAATAAAAGAAAATAAGTTTCCCAAGTGATATGTGGTCTAGTTGTATGGAAAATTTACAAATATGAATTTCTCCTTTATTTGCAAAATCTCTCTGGAATTTAGTAAAATGGGCATAACTTTTGCGGATTAAAAAGTTTTTTATATGAAAAATCATCTACTCGAAAAGTTACATCCGAATTCAACAGGGGGTACTCCGTTGAAGATTTTTAGAATCCCCAAAAACGTAACAGAAAAAAAGATACGGGGCTTTTAAGATCTAGAGTGGAAATTTAACAGAAAAAAATTGTTTTGATTTTTTTTTGGAAAAAATGTTCAAAATATGATACTTAATATATGACCGGGAAGTTTGAAATATTTTTTCAAAATTTCATCACACTCATGAACACTCATGAACATGAACAAAGTCCCAGACATCAACAAGGTTTAATAGGATTGATATGATAGATATATCAACAAGTGCGTGCTAAGTGAGCTGGTGCTGGGGTTGGATAGAACTCAGAAGTTAAGCGTGCTCAGTGACCCGACATTAAGAAAAAAACAAAAAAAAAGATTCTGAAAAAAAAATTTGAAATTTTTTTGTTAGTAATGGCACACTCATATGTGGTGCGCCATTACTTAGTCGGATAGTAATGGCGCACTTGTATGTGGTGCGCCATTCCTAAGTCCGATAGTAATGGCGCACCGTGAGCTATACTAATGGCGCACTGCGTGGTACGCCATCAGAAGTTATGCGTGCTCAGGTTGGAGTAGTGTGAGGATGGGTGACCTTCCGGGAAGTTTGACCACGGAGCTCGGGCTGAAGCATATTGACCCAAGATTAAGCCATAGTGACCCGACATTAAGAAAAAAACAAAAAACATTGAATTTTCTTTTTGAAAAAAAAGATTCTGAAAAAAAAAATTGAATTTTTTTTGTTAGTAATGGCGCACTCGTATGTGGTGCGCCATTACTAAGTCAGATAGTAATGGCGCACTTGTATGTGGTGCGCCATTACTAAGTCCGATAGTAATGGCGCACCGTGAGCTATACTAATGGCGCACTGCGTGGTACGCCATTAGTATACCAGATACTAATGACGCACCACAGGTGCGCCATTAGTAAAAAATTCTAATGGCGTGATGCTAGTGGCGCACCTGTAGAGCACCATTAGTAGCCAAAACAGGTGCGCCACTAGCAGCCTTTTTTCTAGTAGTGCCCCCTAGGGCGCACCTAGGGGGATCGTGACTCCCTCGTGGCCCCACCTGACTTGTTCTCAACGCCATCTGGTCTTATAAATACTGAAACCTCCAGAACTAAACCTAGATTGCAAGTTCCACCGCCGCAAGCCTCTGTAGCCACCAAAAACCAATCGGGAGACCGTTCCGGCATCCTGCCGGAGGGGAATCCATCTCCGGTGTACATCTTCATCAACACCATTGCCTCCCCGATTTTGCGTGAGTAGTTCACCACAGACCTTCGGGTCCATAGCTAGTAGCTAGATGGATTCTTGTCTCTCTTTGATCTTCAATACAAAGTTCTCCATGATCTCCATGGGGATCTATCCGATGTAATTCTCTTTTGTGGTGTGTTTATCGAGATCCGATGAATTGTGGATTTATGATCAGATTATCTATGAATATTATTTGAGTCTCCTTTGATTTCTTATATGCATGATTTCATATCCTTGTAAGTCTCTTCGAGTTATGGATTTTGTTTGGCCAACTTGATCTATGATTCTTGCAATGGGAGAAGTGCTTGGCTTTGGGTTCATACCGTGCGGTGTCGTCACCTAGTGATAGAAGGGGTAGAGAGGCATGCATCGTGTTGTTGCCATCAAGGGTAAAAATAGGGGGTTTATATCATATTGCATGCATTTATCCCTCGACATCATGTCATCTTGCTTAAGGCGTTACTCCGTTTGTTATGAACTTAATACACTAGATGCATGCTGGATAGCGGTCGATGTGTCGAGTAATAGTAGTAGATGCAAAAAGTATCGGTCTACTTGTCTCGGACATGATGCCTATATGTATGATCATTGCCTTAGATATCGTCATGACTTTGCGCGATTCTATCAATTGCTCGATAGTAATTTGTTCACCCACCGTAATACTTGCTATCATGAGAGAAGCCTCTAGGGAACACTATGGCCCCCGGGTCTATTTCACACATGATATATTCATATCTAGATATAAAAACACCAAAAATACCTTGCTGCACTTTTATTTACTTATTTATATTTACCTATTATCACTATCAGATCTCACCTTGCAAGTAATCATAAAGGGATTGACAACCCCTTTATCGCGTTGGGTGCAAGTTTGTTTGTTTTTGTGCAGGTTCCTTGGTGCCTCATCTTGATACTCCTACTGGATTGATACCTTGGTTCTCAAACAGAGGGAAATACTTATCTCTACTTTGTTGCATCACCCTTTCCTCCTCAAGGGAAAAACCAACGCAAGCTCAAGAAGTAGCAGGAAGAATTTCTGACGCCATTGCCGGGGAGTATTCAAGTGAAGCATATCTACCAAGTACCTATCGCAAACTCATCTCTTGCATTTACATTATTTGCCATTTGCCTTTCGTTTTCCTCTCCCCCACTTCTAAAACAAAAAATTGCAAAAATATTTGCCTTCCTTCATTTGCCTTTTTCGTTCGGCCTTTTCTTTCGCATGCTTTCTGTTTGCTCATGTGTGCTATCTTATTTATCCTCATGGCCCAACCAAATGATTATGATGCTTACTATTAAAAGTTGGAGGATATTGAAACTAATGTTAAAAGCTTCATGTCTACACAGTTTGATCATAACAGTTACTTTCGTAGAGAACTAAGGGAGCAAAATTCTTTTATGGCATATATGAATAAACAGGTTGATAATATGGCCAAAGAATTCCTTGCGTTAAATTCTCAATTTGCTCGTCTTGAAAAATTGGTAGGCTAGATCTCTAATAAACAAGCTACCTTAGTCAATAAAATGGCTGCTAAACCTGAAATATGTGATGAGAATCACGAAGATCTGAAAGTGCTTGGTGACTCCTATTGAATCCTTGTTTTCTAATGTCAATCTTAATGATGATGGGGTTGGATGTGAATCCACTTTGGTTGAGAAACACCCCAATGATTGGGAGTCTATTTATCTTGATGCTAAAAATACTAAAAGTGGAGTAGAGGATATTAAAACTTTGAATAGTGATGAAATTACTACTTCGAATTTCAAGGAATTTAATTATGATAGTTGCTCTTTGATTGAATGTATTTCCTTGATGCAATCCATGTTAAACTCTCCACATGCTTATAGCCAAAATAAGGCTTTTACTAAACATATCGTTGATGCTATGATCAAATCTCTTGAAGAGAAACTTGAGTTGGAAATATCTATTCATAGAAAACTTCATGATGAGTGGGAACCTACTGTAAAAATCAAGATTAAAAATTATGAATTCCATGCTTTATGTGATTTGGGTGCTAGTGTTTCCACGATTCCAAAATCTTTATGTGATGTTCTAGGTTTCAATGAGATTGATGAGTGCTCTCTTAATTTGCATGTTGCTGATTCTACTATTAAGAAACCTATGGGAAGGATTAATTATGTTCTTATTATTGCAAATATGAACTATGTGCCCATATATTTCATTGTGCTTGATATTGATTGCAATCCGACATGTTCCATTATTCTTGGTAGACCTTTCCTTAGGACTATTGGTGCTGTTATTGATATGAAGGAAGGGAATATTAAATTTCAATTTCCATTAAAGAAGGGCATGGAACACTTTCCTAGAAAGAGAATAAAATTGCCTTATGAATCCATTATGAGATCTACTTATGGTTTAAGCACTAAAGATGACAATACTTGATTCTATTGCCTTACGCCTAGCTAAGGGCGTTAAACGATAGCGCTTGTTGGGAGGCAACCCAATGAATAGATTTATTTTTTCTTTTTTACTTTCTGTTTTGTTGAGACCACACCATCACGATTCTGTTATTATTGTGTTTTTTATGTTTCAATTAGTGTATGTTCCAAGTAGAACCTTTATGATTAGTTTTGGTGATAGTTGTTTAATCATGCTGAAAAAAGACAGAAACTTCATGCTCACAAAATTATTTTTCATTCCTATCCAGAAAGAGATTTTGAGTTGATTATTTTTTCTGATGATTGATATGGAAATTTCCCTAATTTTAGTAATTGTTTCAGTATTTTTTGGTTAGCAGAGGTACACTAAATATACAGATTGCTACAGACTGTTCTGTTTTTGACAGATTCTGTTTTTGTTATGTTGATTGCTTATTTTGATGAAACTATGGTTAGTATCGGGGGGTACGAGCCATGGAAAAGTCATAATACAGTAATATAACATCAATCTAAATGGAAATTAAGTTTACTACAGTACCTAAAAAGTTGGTGGTTTGTTTTCTTATGCTAATGCTATCACGAGTTTCTGTTTAAGTTTTGTGTTGTGAAGTTTTCAAGTTTTGGGTGATGTTCTTATTTACAATGGAATAAAGAGTGGAAAGAGCCTTAGCTTGGTGATGCCCAAGTCATCCGAAGCCAAATTGAAGGACACCAAAAAGCCTAAGCTTGGGGATGCCCCGGGAAGGCATCCCCTCTTTCGTCTTCAATCCATCGGTAACGTTACTTGGATCTATATTTTTATTCACCACATGATATGTGTTTTTCTTGGAGAGTCATGTATTATAGGAGTTTTTTCTTTTTGTTTCATCACAATCATCCTTTCTGCACACCTTTTGAGAGGGACATGCACTTATCGTGAATTTGTTAGAAAACTCAATGAGCTTCACTTATATCTTTTGAGTTAGGAAATTTTGCTCACATGTGCTTAACTTATATCTTTTGAGCTCGGTAATTTTGCTCCCATGAGCTTCATTTATATCTTTTGAGATAGATAATTTTTCTCTAGTGCTTCACTTAAATCTTTGTAGAGCACGGCGGTGTCATATTTTGTAGAAATAAAAACTCTCGAACTACACTTATATCATTTTGAGAGTGCTCTCACTATGTAACTTGGTAATTGGCATGTGTTATGAAATTAGTCCTAAATATGATAGGCATCCAAAGAGGATATAATAAAAACTTTCATATTCAAGTGCATTGATTAGTAAGAGAAGTTTGATTCCTCACGATTAGTTTTGAGATATGGAGGTGGTAATATTAGAGTTATGATAGTAGGGTGTTGTGAATCTAGAAATACTTGTGTTGAGGTTAGTGATTCCCGTAGCAAGCATGTATGGTGAACCGCTGTGTTAGGAAGTCGGAGCATAATTGATTTATCGATTGTCATATTTTGTGTGGCGGTTGGGATCGCGTGATTGTTAACTCCTACGAACCCTTCCCCTAGGAGTATGCGTTTAGCACTTTTTTTATTACTAATAAAACTTTAGCAATAAGTATATGAGTTCTTCATGACTAATGTGAGTCCATGGCATAGATGCACTCTCACCCTTCCACCATTGCTATCCTCTCTAGTGCCGCACAACTTTCTGCGGTGCACAAACCCACCATATACCTTCCTCAAAACAGCCACCATACCTACCTATTATGCCATTTTCATAGCCATTCCAAGATATATTGCCATGCAACTTCCACCATTCCATCTCATGACATGTGCCATCACTTTCATTCATATAGAGTCATTATTGTTCTAAGTATCGAGTTGTAAGTAAATAAAAGTGTGATGGTCATCATTATTAGAGCATTGTCCTATGTGAGGAAATAAAAAAAGAGGCCAAAGATGCCCACCAAAAAAAAGGCCAAAGAGCCCAAACAAAAAAATGAGAGAAAAAGAGATAAGGGACAATGCTACTATCTTTTTCCACACTTGTGCTTCGAAATAGCACCATGTTCTTCATGATAGAGAGTATCTTGTTTTGTCACTTTCATATGCTAGTGGAAATTTTCATTATATAACTTGGCTTGTATATTCCAATGATGGGCTTCCTCAAATTGCCCTAAGTCTTCGTGAGCAAGCAAGTTGGGTGCACACCCACTAGTTTTTATTTTTGAGATTTCATACACTTATAGCTCTAGTGCATCCGTTGCATGGCAATCCCCACTCATTCACATTGATATCTATTGATGGGCTTCTCCATAGCCCATTAATATGCCGAGTCGATGTGACCATCTCCTCCTTTTTGCCTCACAACCTCCACCACACTCTATTCCACCTATAGTGCTATATCCATGGCTCACTCTCATGTATTGTGTGAGAGTTGAAAAAAGTTTGAGAAAGTAAGACTGCGAAAACAATTACTTGCTCAATACCGAGGTTATGCATGATTTAAATTCGTTGTGTGGGGATGATGGAGTATAGCCAGACTATATGATTTTGTAGGGATAGCTTTCTTTGGCCTTGTTATTTCAAAAGTTCATGATTACTTTGCTATTATACTTGAAGTATTATTGTTTTCATGTCAATATTAAACTATTTTCTTGAATCTTATGGATCGGAACATTCATTCCACAATAAAGAATTTACATAGAATAAATATGTTAGGTAGCATTTCACATCAAAAATTCAGTCTTCATCACTTCCCTACCCGAGGATGAGCAGGAGTTAAGCATGGGGATGCTTGATACGTCTCCAACGTATCTATAATTTTTGATTGTTCCATTCTATTGTATTATCAACTTTGGATGTTTATATGCATGAATATGCTATTTTATATTATTTTTGGGACTAACTTATTAACTTAGTGCCCAGTGCCAGTACCTGTTTTTTCCCGTGTTTTTGACCTTTTTCAGATAGGAATACCAAACGGAGTCCAAACGGAATAAAACTTTCGCCATGATTTTTTATGGAAAATATCAAAAATACCAGAAGGAAAAGATACCGAAGGGGAGGCCCGAGGAGGTCACGAGCCTGGGAGGCACGCCCCCCAGGGCGCGCCTAGGGTGCTCGTGACTCCCTCATGGCCCCTGCTGACTTGTTCTGGACGCCATCTGTTCTTATAAATACTGAAACCTCCAGAACTAAACCTAGATCGCAAGTTCCGTCGCCGCAAGCCTCTATAGCCACCAAAAACAAACCGGGAGACCGTTCCGGCATCCTGTCGAAGGGGAATCCATCTCCGGTGGCCATCTTCATCAACACCATTGCCTCTCCGTTGATGCGTGAGTAGTTCACCACAGACCTTCGGGTCCATAGCTAGTAGCTAGATGTCTTCTTCTCTCTCTTTGATCTTCAATACAAAGTTCTCCATGATCTCCATGGAGATCTATCGATGTAATTCTCTTTTGCGGTGTGTTTGTCGAGATCTGATGAATTGTGGATTTATGATCAGATTATCTATGAATATTATTTGAGTCTCCTCTAAATTCTTATATGCATGATTTCATATCCTTGTAAGTCTCTTCAAGTTATGGGTTTCGTTTGGCCAACTTGATCTATGATTCTTGCAATGGGAGAAGTGCTCGGTTTTGGGTTCATACCGTGAAGTGTCCTCACCTAGTGATAGAAGGGGTAGCGAGGCACGCATCATGTTGTTGCCATCAAGGGTAAAACGATGGGGTTTATATCATATTGCATGAATCTATCCCTCTACATGATGTCATCTTGCTTAAGGCGTTACTCCGTTTGTTATGAACTTAATACACTAGATGCATGATGGATAGCGGTCGATGTGTGGAGTAATAGTAGTACATGCAGAAAGTATCGGTCTACTTGTCTCGGACATGATGCCTATATGTATGATCATTGCCTTAGATATCGTCATGACTTTGCGCGATTCTATCAATTGCTCCACAGTAATTTGTTCACCCACCGTAATACTTGCTATCATGAGAGAAGCCTCTAGTGAACACTATGCCCCCGGGTCTATTTTACACATTATATATTCAGATCTACATATCAAAACACCAAAAATACCTTGCTGCACTTTTATTTACTTATTTATATTTACCTATTATCACTATTAGATCTCACCTTGCAAGTAATCGTAAAGGGATTGACAACCCCTTTATCGCGTTGGGTGCCTGTTTGTTTGTTTTTGTGCAGGTTCATTGGTGCCTCATCTTGATACTCCTACTGGATTGATACCTTAGATCTCAAACTGAGGGAAATACTTATCTCTACTTTGCTGCATCACCCTTTCCTCTTCAAGGGAAAAACAAACGCAAGCTCAAGAAGTAGAAACAGGTAATTTCAATCATTATCGCACTATGTCGGCCTCTTTAATTACTTCATTTACTGATATCAACTAGTTAATAACTCATTTATTCATTTTCTTTGCCGGCGGGCAGGGCTTTGGCCAAGTTCACCAAATAGGTCTCAGACGACTGGGCACAACAACTGAAATGTGTGCGGCCCAAGGTAATTAAGTACTACTAGCTAACTAGCTACGTCCGTGCATCTCTTTAATTCTAGTTTCAATACCATTATCATGCTTAATTATTACCTGATTGAATTTTATTCTCGTAAAGTGCATGGTGCAGGAGTAGGGGAATAGTTTATGCGGATACTACGTTTGCAAGTACATTCGCGTGATCATGTCTGAAAAGAGCATAAACGATAGAAATCTTTGGATATGTTTGCTAGAACACTATCCATAATTTTTTTATCATGATATAGCTAATATGTATACACACAACTAATATATTCATATTGATCTCCATCTTGTAGCTGACGAAGATGCGGGGCCAGCTTCTACCAGAGGCTCGGGTATGAGCAATTCAAGAGGAATTAGCTGGATTTCTGCTCAACTAGGTCATAGATCCCAAAGGATAATACCATTACAAGATCTCCAAGAAATAGTGGCATTTCTGCGGGGCCTGCATATATATATGTAATGATCCTCAAATTGTAGGAGAAATTATATATAGATATATATATATGTATGTGAATAGTTGTCGTAATAGTAATTTGATGATATATATATATATAGAGAGAGAGTAGCATTATTCTAATCCCAGGATAAGAATAGTTATTTGGATCATAGTTTGTCCCATATAAGGAGGCACGCAGAAGTTCATAGACTCGTGGAACTGGCAGTGACAATAAAATACCACGACCAGGAATTGCTCGATCCACCACACCACCTTCCTCGATCCCCTGATCCCATCGCCGCCTGGACGATCCCGCGGCCACGTGACCCGCCGGGACACCCGCCACCGTGCGGCCTCGTGGAATCCCTGCAGCGCGCGCCGACTCGACCTAACTACCACCGCCGAGGCCGCACCCTACCTCCGCCAGGACCTTGCCCCCGCCACGACCACGCGGCCGCCACCACCATGCTGGCCACCACCGCCCATCTTCCCTATAGCCTCGGAGAGCGCGGTAACGCCCCTCCCTCTCCTGGATCCTCCAGCCCCAGCGACGTGTGCCATCGCCCACCACCTGGATCCCGCACTCCCCCCACACTAACGCCCAACCTCGGGTCCGGCCTCCGCACCACCCCTGGACCTTTGGTCCGGCAGCTGCGCTCGCTTTGGCCCCCGGATCCGGCCACCGTGCCCAAAAGACTCATCCCGTCGCCTGATGTTAGCAAGCTCCAGCGCGTGACCCGGCGGATCCCCCGATGCCACCAGCATGTGAGTTGGGAGGCAGTGGCAATGTTTCTGGGCAGTTCAATGCCACCCGTGCGGCCAGTGCGCCGTCCGCTACATCGTCCTGACATGCCCTTCAGAGCAACCACCATCATAGCCTTCTCCCTCCGCACAAGAAGTCCGTCACCTCACTCGCGGGCAGTCCATGTGGGCAGCCATCTCGTGACCGCCATCCGTCGATTTGTATAAAGGTCATCCAGCCCAGCACTTGCATTCGGCGGCCGGCTACCTGATGAATCCACATTGAGCATGCAGTGACGTATCCTGCATGAAGTTGTAGTAGGTTGGCGTTGTTTCCTCTTTGGGAAGACATAGCACCGTTCGTGGGTTGTTGTACATGCATATGAGGAGATCTAACGCTGTTTTTGTTTGTGTGTAATGTGGTAGTTGATGTGTTTCAGTGATTTAGTCAAAACCTTGTATGCAAAATTTCTTTTTTCATAACTTGGTATGCATGAGCTTCAAAATAAAATTGAAATTTTAAAAAAATAATGTGGATTCAGAAAATATGATGATCTAGAAAAACACATGTGAATTTTAAAAGCTTCACAAATTCAAAAAATCAAAATAAATATTAAAAACTTTCCAGAAAATAAAGAAGAAAACAAAAAAACTAAATTCTAGAAACTTTTAAAACCGGTGCACATGAGAACAGTTACATTGGGCAGCCGGGTGCCGCCGCTGTCCTGAAAACATAAATTTCTTCATTTTCAATAGCACGGGAAGTTCATGTTTAAGAAATTCCAAATGTCACGTGTATTATGTGTTGGGAGACGTAGTAGTAAATCAAAATTTTCCTACGTTCACCAAGATCTATCTATGGAGAAACCAGCAACGAGAGGGGAGAGATTGCATCTTCATACCTTTGAAGATCGCTAAGCGGAAGCGTTACAAGAACGCGGTTGATGGAGTCGTACTCGCAGCGATTCAGATCGCGGTAGATCCGATCAAGTGCCGAACGGACGGCACCTCCGCGTTCAACACACGTGCAGCCCGGTGACGTCTCCAACACCTTGATCCAGCAAGGAGGAAGGAGAGGTTGGGGAAGGGCTCCAACAGCAGCACGACGGCGTGGTGGTGGTGGAGTAGCAAGGTATTCCGACAGGGCTTCGCCTAAGCGCTGCGGAGGAGGAAGAAGAGAGGTAGGGCTTCGCCGTGAGAGAGAGAGATCAAATCTTGTCTCAAAACATCCAAAACCTCAAGTATATATAAGAGGAGGGACGTGGAGGGCTGGCTTGGCCTCTACTCCAAAGAGGAGATGGCCGGCCGAATTAAAGGGAGAGTCCACCTCCCACAAGGGAGGTGGATCTCCTCCTTTTAAATCCTTTTTGCCTTATCTCCTTATCTCCAGCCGCATGGGCCTTTAGCAAAAGTCTTGCCCAGCCCAATAAGGGCTGGCACACTTTATCTAACAGCCCATGTGGTCCTTTGGTCGTCACACCCCTCCCGGGGGTTATCTGGCACCCTCCCGGCACTCCCGGTACACTAGCGATGAGCCCGAAAACTTTCCGGTGACCAAAACTGGACTTCCTATATATCAATCTTTACCTCCGGACCATTCCGGAGCTCCTCGTGACGTCCGGGATCTCATCCGAGACTCCGAACAACCTTCGGTAATCACGTATACCTTTTCCCTATAACCCTAGCGTCATCGAACCTTAAGTGTGTAGACCCTACGGGTTCGGGAGACACGTAGACATGACCGAGACACCTCTCCGGTCAATAACCAACAGCGGGATCTGGATACCCATGTTGGCTCCCACGTACTCCACGATGATCTCATCGGATGAACCACGATGTCAAGGATTCAATCAATCCCGTATACAATTCCCTTTGTCTATCGGTATGATACTTGCCCGAGATTCGATCGTCGGTATCCCCATACCTTGTTCAATCTCGTTACTGGCAAGTCTCTTTACTCGTTCCGTAATACATCATCCCGTGACTAACTCCTTAGTCACATTGAGCTCATAATGATGATGTCTTACCGAGTGGGCCCAGAGATACCTCTCCGTCACACGGAGTGACAAATCCCAGTCTCGATTCATGCCAACCCAACAGATACTTTCGGAGATACCCGTAGTGCACCTTTATAGCCACCCAGTTACGTTGTGACGTTTGGCACACCCAAAGCATTCCTACGGTATCCGGGAGTTGCACAATCTCATGGTCTAAGGAAACGATACTTGACATTGAAAAGCTTTAGCAAACGAACTACACGATCTTGTGCTATGCTTAGAATTATGTCTTGTCCATCACATCATTCTCCTAATGATGTGATCCCGTTATCAATGACATCCAATGTCCATGGCCATGAAACCGTGACCATCTATTGATCAACGAGCTAGTCAACTAGAGGCTCACTAGGGACATGTTGTGGTCTATGTATTCACACATGTATTATGGTTTCCGGTTAACACAATTATAGCATGAACAATAGACAATTATCATGAACAAGGAAATACAATAATAACCATTTTATTATTGCCTCTAGGGCATATTTCCAACAGTCTCCCACTTGCACTAGAGTCAATAATCTAGTTCACATCACCATGTGATTAACACTTACATCACCATGTGATCATATCATCATGTGATTAACACCCAATAAGTTCTGGGGTTTGTTCATGTCCTGCTCGTGAAAGAGGTTTTAGTCAACGGGTCTGCGACATTCAGATCCGTGTGTACCTTACAAACTTTCCATGTCATATTTGTAGATACTACTCCCATGCTCCACTTGGAGCTATTCCAAATGGCTGCTCCACTATACGTAGCTGGATTTCTACTAAGAGTCATCCGGATTGGTTTTAAAGCTTGCATCATCGTAACACTTTACGATGAACTCTTTATCACCTCCATAATCGAGAAATATTTCCTTAGTTCTCAAGTTACTAAGGCTAACTTTGACCGCTGTCTAGTGATCCACTCTTGGATTACTCTTGTACCCCTTGACAGACTCATGGCAAGGCACACACAGGTGCGGTACACAGCATGGCATACTATATAGAGCCTATGGCTAAAGCATAGGAGATGACACTCATCTCTTCTTTATCTTCTGCCGTGGTCGGGTATTGAGTCTTACTCAATTTCACACCTTACAATACAGTCAAGAACTCCTTCTTTGACCCATCTATTTTGAACTCCTTCAAAACTTGTCAAGGTATGTCTTCGTCGAAAAAACTTATCAAGCGAATAGATCTATCCCTATAGATCTTGATGCTCAATAAAATAGTAGCTTTATCTGGGTCTTCCTTTGAAAAACAAAACTTTTCAAACAACCCTTCATGCTCTTCCAGAAATTCTACATCATTTCCGATCAATAATATGTCAACTACATATTCTTATAAGAAATTCCATAGTGCTCCCACTCACTTTCTTGCAAATACAAGTTTCTCATAAACTTTGTATAAACTTAAACACTTTGATCACCTCATCAAAGCATATATTCCAACTCCGAGATGCTTGCTCCAGTCCATAGAAGGATCGCTGGAGTTTGCATATTATTAGCATCCTTAGGATTGACAAAACCTTCTGGTTGTATCACATACAACTCTTCCTCACAGAAACCATTACGGAAACCTTGTTTTGTCATCCATCTGCCAGATTTCATAATCGAAAAATGCAGCAACTGCTAACAAAATTTTAATAGACTTTTAGCATCGCTACAGATGAGACAATCTCATTGCAGTCAACTCCTTGAACTTGGCGGAAACTTCTTTGCGACAAGTCGAGCTTTATAAACGGTGACATTTCACCATTAGCGTCTATGTTTATCTCAAAGGTCCATTTGTACTCAATGACCCGCCATTCAACAGGCAAGTCTACCAAAGTCCATACTTGGTTTTCATACATGGATCCTTCCTCGGATTTCATGGCTCCTAGCCATTTGTTGGAATCCGGGCCCACCATCGCTTCTCCATAGTTCGTAGGTTCATCGTTGTCCAACAACATGATTTCCAAGACAGGGTTGTCGTACTACTCAGGAGCAGTACGCGTCCTTGTCGACCTACGAGGTTCGATAGTGACTTGATCCGAAGCTTCATGATCATCATCATTAACTTCCTTTTCAACTAAGTAGGCTCTACAGAAACATCTTTCTGTGTTGCGCTATTCTCTGGTTGAAACAAAGGTTCAACAACCTTATCAAGTTCTATCTTCCTCCCACTCAATTCTTTCGAGAGAAACTCTTTCTCAAAAAGGACCCGTTCTTAGCAACAAACACCTTTTGCGCTTGGATCTGAGATAGAAGGTATACCCAATGTCTCATTAGGGTATTCTATGAAGATGCATTTGTCTGCTTTGAGTTCGAGCTCGCTAGGTGAAAAACCCATTTTCACATAAGCGTCGCAGCCCCAAACATTAAGAAATGACAGCTTAGGCTTCTGTCAAACCATAATTCTCACGGTGTCATCTCAACAGACTTAGATGGTGCCCTGTTAAAGTGAATGGATTTGTCTTTAATGCATAACCCCATAACGATAGTGGTAAAACGATAAGAGACATCATAGTACTCACTATATCCAATAGAGCACGACTACGACGTTCGAACACACCATCACACTATGGTGTTCTAGGAGGCGTGAGCTGTGAAACAATTTCCACATTGTCTAAACTTGCATACCAAACTCGTAACTTAGATATTCACCTCCATGATCATATCATAGACATTTATCTTCTTGTCACGATGATCTTTAACTTCACTCTGAAACTCCTTGAACCTTTCAAACATTTCAGATTCGTGTTTCATTAAGTAAATATCCCCATATTTACTCAAATCATCAGTGAAGGTAAAGAAAAACAACGATATCCACTGTGTGTTTCAACACTCATTGGACCACATACATCAACATGTATTAATTCCAATAAGCCACTTGCCCGCTCCATCATATTGGATGACGGGGTCTCAGTCATCTTGCCCAAGAGGCATGGCTCGCATGTCTCAACCGATTCGAAATCGAGTGAGTCAAAAAACATCCATCATCATGGAGTTTCTTCATGCGATTTATACCAATATGACATTACGTGGCAGTGCCACAAGCATGTGGTACTATCATTATTAACTTTGTATCTTTTGGTACCAATGTTATGAATATGTGTACTACTACGATCATGATTCGATAAACCATCTCGAGTGGGTGCATGACCATTGAAGGCATTATCCATGTAAACAGAATAACCATTATTCTCTAACTTATATGAATAACCGTATCGCACTAATCATGATCTAATCACGTTTATGCTCAATGCAAACACCAAATAACATTTATTTAGGTTTATCACAAATCCTGAAGGTAGAGAGAGCGTGCGATGGTGATCACATCAATCTTGGAAATACTTCCAACACACATCGTCACCTTTCACCTAGCTAGTCTCCATTTACTCCGTAGCTTTTATTTCGAGTTGCTAACACTTAGCAACCGAACCGGTATCTAATACCCAGGTGCTACTAGGAGTACCAGCAAGGTACACATCACTAACACGTATATCAAATATACTTCCATTGACATTACCAGCCTTCTTATCTACCAATCATCTAGGGTTTTTCCGCTTCAGCGAACATTCTCCTCATAACAGAAGCACTTAGTCTCGGGTTCGGGCTCAACCTTGGGTTTCTTCACTAGAGCAACAACTGGCTTGCCATTCCTGAAGTTTTTCCCTTCTTGCCCTTGCCCCTTTTGAAACTAGTGGTTTTCACTTAACCATCAACACTTGATGCTCCTTATTGATTTCTACCTTCGTGGTGTCAAACATCACGAACAACTCAGGGATCATCTTATCCATCCCTGGCATGTTATAGTTCATCACGAAGCTCTAGTAGCTTGGTGGCAGTGACTTGGAGAACTGCATTAATCACTATCTCATCTGGAACATTAACTCCCACTTGATTCAAGTGATTGTAGCACCCAGACAATCTGAGAACACGCTCACCGATTAAGCTATTCTCCTTTATCTTGCAGGCAAAGAATCTTGTTGGAGGTCTCATACCTCTCAACATAGGCACGAGCTTGAGATCACAATCTCAGCTCCTAGAACATCTCATATGTTCTGTGACGTTCAAAACATTTTGAAGCCTCAATTCTAAGCCGTAATGCATGACGCACTGAACTATCACGTAGTCATCAAAAAGTGCCTGTCATATGTTCACAACATCTACAGACAACGCTTGAGGGAGTGATGCAGTTAGCGGTACATCAAAAACATAAGCTTTCTGTGCAGCAATGAGGACAATCCTCAGATCACGGACCCAGTCCGCATTATTGCTACCATCAACTTTTAACTTACTTTTCTCTAGGATTGTATCAATAAAACTGGGGAGCTACAGCGCGAGCTATCTACGACATAATTTGCAAGGACATTTTAGACTAAGTTCATGATAATTAAGTTCATTTAATCAAATTATTAATGAACTCCCACTTAGATAGACATCTCTCTAGTCTTCCAAGTGATACATGATCCATGTCAACTAGCCCGTGTCCGATCATCACGTGAGACGGACTAGTCATCCATGGTGAACATCTCTATGTTGATCGTATCTTCTATACGACTCATGTTCGACCTTTCGGTCTTCCGTGTTCCAAGGCCATGTCTGTACATGCTAGGCTCGTCAAGTCAACCTAAGTGTTTCGCATGTGTAAATCTGGCTTACACCCGTTGTATGCGAACGTTAGAACCTATCACACCCGATCATCACGTGGTGCTTCGGAACGACGATCCTTAGCAACGGTGCACAGTTAGGGTGAACACCTTTCTTGAAATTTTATTGAGAGATCATCTTATTTACTACCGTCGTTCTATGCAAATAAGATGTAAACATGATAAACATCACATGCAATCAATATAGTGACATGATATGGCCAATATCATTTTGCTCCTATGATCTCCATCTTCGGGGCACCATGATCATCACTGTCACCGGCACGACACCATGATCTCCATCATCATGATCTCCATCATTGTGTCTTCATGAAGTTGTCTCGCCAACTATTACTTCTACTACTATGGCTAACGCTTAGCAATAAAGTAAAGTAATTACATGGCGTTTATGATTGACACGCAGGTCATACAATAAATAAGACAACTCCTATGGCTCCTGCCGGTTGTCATAATCATCGACATGCAAGTCGTGAATCCTATTACAAGAACATGATCAATTCATACATCACAATGCATCACATCACATCCTTTGGCCATATCACATCACAAGGCACATGCTGCAAAAACAAGTTAGACGTCCTCTAATTTGTAGTTGCAAGTTTTTACGTGGCTGCTATAGGTTACTAGCAAGAACGTTTCTTACCTACGTCAACACCACAACGTGATTTGCCAATTGCTATTTACCCTTCATAAGGACCCTTTTCATCGAATCCGATCCGACTAAGGTAGGAGAGACAGACACCCGCTAGCCACCTTATGCATCTAGTGCATGTCAGGCGGTGGAACCGGTCTCACGTAAGCGTACGTGTAAAGTTGGTCCGGGCCGCTTCATCCCACAATACCGCCGAATCAAGATAAGACTAGTAGCGGCAAGCAAATTAACAAACTCGACGCCCACAACTGCTTTGTGTTCTACTCGTGCATAGATTCTACGCATAGACCTAGCTCATGATGCCACTGTTGGGAGACGTAGTAGTAAATCAAAATTTTCCTACGTTCACCAAGATCTATCTATGGAGAAACCAGCAACGAGAGGGGAGAGATTGCATCTTCATACCTTTGAAGATCGCTAAGCGGAAGCGTTACAAGAACGCGGTTGATGGAGTCGTACTCGCAGCGATTCAGATCGCGGTAGATCCGATCAAGTGCCGAACGGACGGCACCTCCGCGTTCAACACACATGCAGCCCGGTGACGTCTCCAACACCTTGATCCAGCAAGGAGGAAGGAGAGGTTGGGGAAGGGCTCCAACAGCAGCACGACGGCGTGGTGGTGGTGGAGTAGCAAGGTATTCCGACAGGGCTTCGCCTAAGCGCTGCGGAGGAGGAAGAAGAGAGGTAGGGCTTCGCCGTGAGAGAGAGAGATCAAATCTTGTCTCAAAACATCCAAAACCTCAAGTATATATAGGAGGAGGGACGTGGAGGGCTGGCTTGGCCTCTACTCCAAAGAGGAGATGGCCGGCCGAATTAAAGGGAGAGTCCACCTCCCACAAGGGAGGTGGATCTCCTCCTTTTAAATCCTTTTTGCCTTATCTCCTTATCTCCAGCCGCATGGGCCTTTAGCAAAAGTCTTGCCCAGCCCAATAAGGGCTGGCACACTTTATCTAACAGCCCATGTGGTCCTTTGGTCGTCACACCCCTCCCGGGGGTTATCCGGCACCCTCCCGGCACTCCCGGTACACTACCGATGAGCCCGAAAACTTTCCGGTGACCAAAACTGGACTTCCTATATATCAATCTTTACCTCCGGACCATTCCGGAGCTCCTCGTGACGTCCGGGATCTCATCCGGGACTCCGAACAACCTTCGGTAATCACGTATACCTTTTCCCTATAACCCTAGCGTCATCGAACCTTAAGTGTGTAGACCCTACGGGTTCGGGAGACACGTAGACATGACCGAGACACCTCTCCGGTCAATAACCAACAGCGGGATCTGGATACCCATGTTGGCTCCCACGTACTCCACGATGATCTCATCGGATGAACCACGATGTCAAGGATTCAATCAATCCCGTATACAATTCCCTTTGTCTATCGGTATGATACTTGCCCGAGATTCGATCGTCGGTATCCCCATACCTTGTTCAATCTCGTTACTGGCAAGTCTCTTTACTCGTTCCGTAATACATCATCCCGTGACTAACTCCTTAGTCACATTGAGCTCATAATGATGATGTCTTACCGAGTGGGCCCAGAGATACCTCTCCGTCACACGGAGTGACAAATCCCAGTCTCGATTCATGCCAACCCAACAGATACTTTCGGAGATACCCGTAGTGCACCTTTATAGCCACCCAGTTACGTTGTGACGTTTGGCACACCCAAAGCATTCCTACGGTATCCGGGAGTTGCACAATCTCATGGTCTAAGGAAACGATACTTGACATTGAAAAGCTTTAGCAAACGAACTACACGATCTTGTGCTATGCTTAGAATTGGGTCTTGTCCATCACATCATTCTCCTAATGATGTGATCCCGTTATCAATGACATCCAATGTCCATGGCCATGAAACCGTGACCATCTATTGATCAACGAGCTAGTCAACTAGAGGCTCACTAGGGACATGTTGTGGTCTATGTATTCACACATGTATTATGGTTTCCGGTTAACACAATTATAGCATGAACAATAGACAATTATCATGAACAAGGAAATACAATAATAACCATTTTATTATTGCCTCTAGGGCATATTTCCAACATTATGTACACAAGAAAAATCATCAAATGAAAGAAGGGAACGCCTAGGCCATTTCACCGAAATGAAAAAAAATACATATAATGTCGCGACAAAATTCTATAAGAAGTTCAAATTTAAAAACCGAAGCAGGACAACGTTAAAAAATGAAGTTTTTAATATCTAAAAGACAAATTTGGAAGTTAAAAAAATTGAGCAAGAAGTGCAACAAAAAAGTACTTCAAAAGAATGGATTTTCCCTGTTTCTAAAAAAATCAGAGAAGTTCAAATCAAAAAGAGGAGCATTTCAAAAGATTGCATCAAAACGATTTTCTCCATTCTATAAAAACTAGAAGTTCAAATTAAAATAACGATGCGGTATCATTGATTATATAAAAAAGCATTTTCGTGGTTACTAACCAATAAAACTAAGAAGTTCAAATTTAAAAAATGGTGAAGTTCGATGTCTATCAACAATTTGGATTTTCACATTATTAAAATAATAAAACCAAGAAGTTCAAATTTTTAAAACAAAGAAGTTCAAAAAACTCAATTTTTTTAGTTACTAAAGAATAAAATTAAGAAGTTCAAAAAATCCAATTGTCTTCATTTGTGCAACTCGGATTAACGAGTGAGAAATTACGAACAAAAATAAGTGGTAGAAGTTCAAACTAAAAACACCGGGAAGTTCAACTACTACACGGAATGCATTTCAAATGAGAATAAAACGAATAAGAAACTAATAGCCTAAAAGTTTTAGTTGCAAGAAGTTCACGTGATCCTCTCGGTGCAATTAAGGATCTCTAGTGCGAGTATGCTAAAAGACAAATGGGTGAGAAATTACAAACAAAAATACGTGACGGAAGTTTAACGTGGAAATAGCAGGAACTTCAACTACTACGCTAAATGAATTTCGGATGGAAATCTTTCAAACCATCGCGAGTATGAAAAAAAATGATCAAGACAGAAAAGTTGGTATAATACTTGCTCAATTCCGGTAAGTGGATGGAGAGCCACGAGCAAAAAACATTACGTGAAGAGACAGAGTGAAGTTCAGGTAGACATGCCGATGAAGTTCAAGTTCTTCACGCGGTGCATTTTTGAACACCCTGTTTCACGATAAAAGGCAGAACGCATCATCTCACTGTTTTCGAAATTGCTTGAAAACGGCTATGAATTAGAGAAAACCACTTACACGAAAAAGTTGCCCATTTTCCATAGCTATTCAACGGTATATTATTTGACCCATTCTGACAAAAGTTCTAGAAATTATGGCCAAAATATGTTTTCCGTCTTTTTTGAAATTGACTTAAAACCGTTAAGAAGTGGGAAAAATAATAGGCATATAGAAGCTTCGCAATTCTTCAAGCTTTCCAATGCCATATCATTTACCTCATTCCGACAAACTGTTGAGAAACTAACGTGGAAAAACGCACTCGGTATAGATTTGGCCATTTGCTAAATTACTTTTGAACCGTTCATAGTTAGAACAAGCTCTTTATATGAAACGATGCACATTTCCTTAGCTTTCCAATGCCATATCATATGCATCGATAGGACTAGACATTTTCAAACTAACCTCGAAATGCGAACCCGGCTGTTCGGTTTTAGAAATTCCGCCATTTTTGAAATTCCTTTTTAACCTTAGGGAATTTGGAAAAACGTTGAACATGTGAAATGAGCAGATTTGCAGAAGCTATCCAATGCGGTCTCATTTGCCTCATTCCGATGAACGGTTTGGAAATAGCGTCAAAAATATGTTTCATGTTTTTTGTATGAAGAAAAACGATTTTCAAAATTGCTCTTAAACTGTGTACATTTTGCCAAAAATTCAACCAAGGCTGCTATACTGGTGGCCATAGCTTTTCAACGGTATATTGCAAGACCCATTTGGGCACTTTGCCGGAAGTTCAACCTAGCACTTGGGGAAGTTCTGGTCGAACAACTCAGGCAATAAAATTGCAGCTGAAGCAAGTTCAACACATCCCCAAGAGCAAATCCGCCAACGAGCGAGATTCCTATTTAAAACGGGCATTTAGTTGCTAAAGACCGTTCCCAGATTATAATTACATCACATAGAACACGACTGACCAGGAAGATTCGCGCGGGGAGACACGGTTGAAAAGATAGCCAGAAGGTCGGGTTCCTACAAAGGGAAGTTCACGATTGTGTAACTCAGGAAGTTCAGGTTGTGATCAGAATAATATTCTGATCCCGTGATCAGAATAGTGTTTATATATATATATATATTGTAGTGACCCAACCTGGAAAGGTCAAGCCTCTGTGTGTTTTGTGCCATCCCTGGATCAGTATGCTAGCACACACAGTACATCAATGTATATATCAAAGTGCAATCACATGTAATTAACGTAAAACCGATATATACCTTAAAATCTCAGCAGAAACAGTCAAAGGGAGTGGAGTCCCAATAAACACCAACGGCAGGTTGATTGTAGACCGTAACCCTGAATCGTACTCTTACTCGTCGAAGAAGAGTATCTGCAACATGAGATGTTGCAGCCATGTAGGTCAACATTTTGAATATGCTGGCAAGTCACAAAAGAGGGGGGTGAAAAATAATCATCTATACTATATGCATATATGGTAGGTGGGGCTACAAGTTCAAGTTTTTGCGTAAAGCAAATTGTTCCTACAACAAGAGAGGGGTAATACAAAAATTATTACTACAAAGTTGGTTGATTAATGAGATGGTTCCACCAACCAATTCTCATACCCAAGTTAACAATAATACCCTCATGAATATAATTATTTGTGTTGAGAGTTCCAGAGAGTTTTAGTTCCTTTGGCTCAAGTTGTCCATGACCGTGAACATAACTAATCGATTAGGTTTGAGTACTCTGCAGAGTTTTGCACACGTTCCCCACAAGATTTGATCGCCTCCGTCGGATTCCTTGCACTTTAGGGTGTTTGAGAAACGGATAATCAAAATGTGGTCTTCTGAGGGGTTCCTCTGAGACTCTGTCGGTGCCCATCCTTTCCTACCGTTCTTCTACATCTCGTAGCACCGCCTGTCTAGGGTCACCACAATATCCAACCAAGCCAGAGCCCATAATGGCTTGTGGCTGTGCAGGTAAGCCTTGGGTCTTGAAGCATCCATCCATTTCTTTGTTCCTGGGTGGACCTTTCTACGTGAATACTGGCACTTCTCCAGCAACACCTAGGCTAACCACTGGTTTCTCCAGGGCGTTGTTCAACCATCATCCACCGAGAGGTATATTGAAACTTGGAGTCTTGAAGTCTTGAATATCATGTAGGTCTTGTAGTAATTATCTCACAACTCTTATGAATCACACAACCAACCCCATCTACTAATAGCATAGCAAAATTTAAAACAACGTTTCCCAGGGCCAAGGTGTCAACGATTTGAGGGGTGACTACCACATGATACTACTCGAGTAACCAAGTTTCCAATTACCTGCTTTGCATGAAAAATGGGGAGATGGCAAAACTAATGCAATAAAAACATGGGTAAAACATGATCAAAGTGACTTGCCTATACAGTTGATGAAGAAAGAATCGCTCTTAGAAATTTACTTGATAGAACTATTCGTCACACTCCGAGGGAAATCTATATAGTCAAATATTGCATTCATATAAGTGATGACCCATAAGTATAGGGGATCTATCGTAGTCCTTATGATAAGTAAGTGTGTCAAACCCAACGAGGAGCGGAAGGAAATGATAAGCAGTTTTCAGTAAGGTATTCTCTGCAAGCACTGAAATTGTCGGTAACGGATAGTTGAGTAATAAAATAATTTGTAACGGGTAGCAAGTAACAATAGTAACAAAGGTGCAGCAATATGGCCCAATCTCTTTTGCAGCAAGGGACAAGCCTGAACGAACTCTTATATAAGGTAAAGCGCTCCCGAGGACACATGGGAATTATTGTCAAGCTGGTTTTCATAATGTTCATATGATTCGCGTTCGCTACTTTGATAATTTGATGTGTGGGTGGACCGGTGCTTGGGTGCTATCCTTACTTGGACAAACATCCCACTTCTGATTAACCCCTGTCGCAAGCATCCGAATTTACAAAAGAAGAATTAAGACAAAGTCTAACCATAGCATTAAACTAGTGGATCCAAATCAGCCCCTTGCGAAGCAACGCATAAACTAGGGTTTAAGCTTCTGCCACTCTAGCAACCCATCATCTACTTATCACTTACCAATGCCTTCCTGTAGGACCAAATAATGGTGAAGTTTCATGTAGTCGACATTCACATAACACCACTAGAGGAGAGACAACATACAACGCATCAAAATATCGAACGAATACCAAATTCACATGACTACTAGTAGCAAGACTTATCCCATGTCCGCAGGAACAAACGTAACTACTCACAAAGCATAATTATGTTCATGATCAGATATGTATTGAATAGCATTAAGGATCAGAACATATGATCTTCCACCAAGTAAACAAACTAGCATCAACTACAAGAAGTAATTAACACTACTAGCAACCTTACAAGTACCAATCGGAGTCGCGAGACGGAGATTGGATACAAGAGATGAACTAGGGTTTGGAGATGAGATGGTGTTGATGAAGATGTTGTTGGAGATGAGTCTCCTCCAATGAGAGGAGTGTTGGTGATGATGATGGCGTCGATTTCCCCCTTCGGGAGAGAAGTTTCCCCGGCAGGACGGCCCTGCCGGAGCTCTAGATTGGTTCTGCTCAAGTTCTGCCTCGTGGCGACAGCGTTTCTTCACGAAAGCTCTCCCTCGATTTTTTCTGGGATGAAACCCTTCATATAGAAGAAGATGGGGGCCAGAGGGGCTACAGGGGGCCCACGAGGCCCCCAGGCGCGCCAAGGGGGGTGGGGCGCGCCTGGCAGGCTCGTGGCCTCCTGGTGGCTCCCCTCGGGTATTTCTTCCACCTAGTATTTTTTATATATTCCAAAATAATTCCTTGCTAATTTTCGTGGCTTTTGCAGTTGTGCAGAATAGACATGTCAAACTTGCTCCTTTTCCAGCCCAGAATTCCAGCTGCCGGCATTCTCCCTCTTCATGTAAACCTTATAAAATAAGAGAAAAGGCATAAGTGTTGTAGCATAATGTGTAATAGCAGCTCATAATGCGATAAATATAAATGTAAAAGTATGATGCGAAATGGACGTATCAACTCCCCCAAGCTTAGACCTCGCTTGTCCTCAAGCGAAAGCCGAGATCGATAAATATGCCCACATGTTTAGAGATAGAGGTGTCGATAAAATAAAATACGGACATGCAGGCATCATGATCATATTTAGAACAGCAATATAGTCGTATAATCCCTTATGCTAAAGTGACAATTCATTCACAATGTAAAGCATGCATTAAGAACCTTATTGAGAATTAACAACCAATAGTCTTTAGTCATCGAAGCAATTGCAATTTATCATAACATCAAAAAGAGTCAAATAAGAGCTTGTAAAGAAAATCCACATACTCAATCATCTTTTAGTCTTCTACAATTGCTAAAACTCACGCGGTACTCATGAGATCAAAGTTCCAGTTCGACACAGAGAAAGAAAGGGGCTTATAGTTTTGCCTCCCAACTATTTACCTCAAGTGTAATGTCAACAATAATAATTCGTGATTACTTACTTCCAAGTTGATATATGAATATAGATCTTTCCCTAGCACATGATTCTTACCAAGATAATGGAAAAATAAGGAATTGGTGTCGATCATCATGACTCATTTGAAGATAAAAAGTAAAGGTACAAGATAGGCCCTTCGCAGAGGGAAGCATAGGTTGTCATGCGCTTTTGAGGTTTGGATGTGTGATCTCTTAGTGTGAAGGAACGTCACTTTATATTCCCTCCTGTGATAAAGGACTTTATTATGCAGTCTGTCGCTTTTATGTCTTCCTCATCACAGGTTAGTACAAAGCTTATTTTCCACACACTAATAGATCATACATATTTAGGGAGCAATTTTCATTTCTTGCACCGATGACAACTTACTTGAAGGATCTTATTCAATCCATGGGTATATATGGTGGACTCTCATGGCAAAACTGGGTTGAGGGTTTTATGGATGCACAAGTAGTATCTCTACTTAGTGCGGAAGTTTTGGGTAATATGAGGTGGAAGCAAGCGTCACATGTTAAAGGATCTATAATCACATAACATTGTTCGGAACCAAGCAAACATAATTCATTATATTGTATTCCTTTTCCAAATTCTACTCCTTAGCATGTAATAGTTTAATGAGTGTTCACAGTCATAGACGGTGTCAAAGATGATATATTTATATGTGAACCTCTCTTTCTTTATTACTTCCTATTAATTGCAACAATGACCAAGGTCTACGTTTGTCCACTCAGAACAAGTTTCAGTCAACATTCTTTTTATATGTGAAGCCATCACTTCCCATAAGATCATCACATGATCTTTCATGCTTTTGTTCTTTTATTATTATTTTCTTTAGATCATGGCAAGAAACAAAGCCCTTAACTAAAACACTCTTTTTTATATAACTCACAAACTCGATTACATTGGGGGTAACACAAAGCAAAACTCAAGCCTAGATCATACTAAGAACTTTATTATACTAGATAAAGATATTACCAAAAGGATCGAACTAAGATAAAGGTAAAGGCAAAATATGTGATGGTGATACGATACCGGGGCAACTCCCCCAAGCTTGGCACAAGCCAAGAGGAGTGCCCATACCCGTGTGTTTAATTGTCTTCCTTCGGAGGTGATGGTGGTGATGGGGTTGTTGGAGTCCGGGGTCGATTCTCCGTCTTCCAAGGCATAGGTTCTCCATCATGGAAAGATGATCGAGTCTCCGGGATCCTCAAATCTGCAGCCAACCGCATTGCTTTAAATCTATACTCATACTCACAGTTCTGGTTTTGCAGGTCATAGATCTGGGCTTGGAGATGATCGATTCTATCATAGAGCTTGAAGAGGTGTTCCCCGATGTCCTTGGCATCGATCTTGTGCTTGTTGGTGAAATCCGTAATCATCGTGTGGTTGGCGTTGAGTCCGCGTTCCACCATCCCTTGGCACTTGAAGACTTGCTGCTCCATTGCTTCGAGCCTCGTCTCCATGCTTCCGACCCTCTTGGGCCCCTCAACATCACGGATGTGCAGCACCCCCTCATGCATCTCAATAGATTGAGGGTGTTGCAGCACCTTCGCGAGGTAGGGATTGATGACTTTCTCAAGAAACTTGTCCTTCAAAGCTTTTGGGGATGTCATAGCGATCTGGATCTGTCTGCACAGCAGCTCAAAACAGAAACAGAGGATATTTGTGTGATACGAGGGTCAAACCTTTTGGGAGATTATATAATGAATTTTTACCGATCATAAGGAGTGTTCCACAAGAAAACGGAGTCCAGGAGGCACACGAGGTGCTCACAAGCCCCCCCGGCACGCCTAGGGGGTAGGGGCGCGCCTGGCAGGCTTGTCGCCTCCTCATGGGCTTTCCAGACTACTTTAAATTTTTCTATTTTTATAAATATTCCAAAATGGAGAAAAATTTCTATTGGAAAAGTTTTGAAGTCGTTTTACTTACGTATCACATACCTCTTCGTTTTTGGAGTCTAAAACAGGCTGGTAAACATCCCTTATGTACTCCTCCATAGTTATGGTATTAATTATATTGCTTTTAACTTTTATGGGAGTACCTCAGATATAATGCTTGATTCTTTGCCCATTCACAACTCTCAGAAAAGTTCCTTCCGCGTTGTTGATTTTGATGGCACCGGAACAATACACTTCTTCGACAATATAAGGACCTTCCCATTTAGAGACAAGCTTGCCTGCAAAAAAAATCTTAAGCGAGAATTGTATAGCAAGACATAATCACCTACATTGAACTCACGTTTTGTATCCTTTTATCATGCCACCTCTTAACTTTGTCTTTAAACAACTTGGCATTTTCATATGCCTGAGTTCTCCATTCATCAAGTGAGCTAATATCAACTAACCTCTTCTCACCAGCAAGTTTGAAATCAAAGTTGAGCTCTTTGATTGCCCAATAAGCCTTATGCTCTAGCTCAAGAGGTAAGTGACATGCTTTATCGTAAACCATTTTATACGGAGACATGCCCATGGGATTCTTATAAGCAGTTCTATAAGCCCACAGTGCATCATCAACTTTCTTAGACCAATTCTTTCTATACTTATTAATAGTCTATTGCAGAATTAATTTAATTTATCTATTACTTAACTCTACTTGAACACTAGACTGAGGATGATAAGGAGATGCAATTCTATGGTTGACATGATACTTAGCAAGCATTTTACGGAAAGCACCATGAATAAAATGTGAACCACCATCAGTCATTAAATATCTAGGGACTCCAAATCTAGGGAAACTAACTTCTTTAAGCATCTTAATAGAGGTGTTATGATCAACACTACTAGTTGGAATAGCTTCTACCCACTTAGTAACGTAATCAACAGCAACTAAAATATGAGTATACCCATTGGACTTTGGAAAAGGTCCCATATAATCAAAACCCCAAACATCAAATGGTTCAATAACAAGAGAATAATTCATAGGCATTTCCTGACATTTACTAATATTACCTATTCTTTGATATTCATGACAAGACAAGACAAACTTACGAGCATTCTTAAAGAGAGTAGGCCAATAAGAACCGGATTGCAATACCTTGTGTGTAGTTCTATCTCCAGCATGGTGTCGTCTGTAAGCCTCGGAGTGGCACTTCTATAGGATCTATCCCTGTTCATTCTCAGGTACACAACGTCTAATAACACAATCTACTCCTTCTTTATACAGGTGAGGATCATCCCAAAAGTAATGTATCAAATCATAAAAGAACTTTTTCTTTTGTTGGTACGTGAAACTAGGTGGTATATATTTAGCAACAATATAATTAGCATAATCTGCATACCATGGTGTACTGCATGAAGCATTGGTGACATTCAATTGTTCATCAGGAAAGCTATCATCAATAGGTTGTGGGTCATCAAGAACATTCTCTAACCTAGAAAAGTCATCTGCTATGGGGTTCTCAGCACCCTTCCTATCAACAATATGAATATCAAATTCTTGTAGGAAGAGAACCCATCTAATAAGTCTAGGTTTAGCATCTTTATTTTCCATGAGATATTTAATAGCAGCATGATCAGTGTGAATAATAACTTTAGAATCAAAAATGTAAGATCTGAACTTATCACATGCAAACACAACTCCTAAAAATTCTTTTTCAGTAGTAGCATAATTTCTTTGGGCACTTTCTAGAGTTTTACTAGCATAATAAATAACATTTAATTTGTTGTCAAATCTTTGTCCTAGGACAGCACCAATAGCATAATCACTAGCATCACACATAATTTCAAAAGGTAGGTTCCAATCAGGTGTTGAACAATAGGTGCAGCTATCAAGGCCTTCTTGAGTATTTCAAATGCTTCTTCACAATCATCATCAAAAACAAACGGAATATGTTTTTGCAAGAGATTAGTGAGATGCCTAGAAATCTTAGAGAAGTCTTTAATAAACCTTCTATAAAAACCAGCATGACCAAGGAAACTTCTTATACCTTTAATGTCTGTGGGGCATGGCATCTTCTCAATGGCATCAACTTTAGCCTTATCAACTTCAATGCCTCTTTCGGAAATTTTAGGTCCCAAGACAATGCCTTCATTAACCATAAAGTGGCACTTCTCCCAGTTCAAGACAAGGTTAGTATCTTCACATCTCTGCAAAACTCGATCAAGGTTGCTCAAGCAATCGTCAAAAGAAGATCCGTAAATGGAGAAATCATCCATGAAAACCTCAACAATCTTTTCACAAAAGTCAGAGAATATAGCCATAATACATCTTTGAAAGGTAGCAGGTGCATTAAATAAACCAAAAGGCATACGTCTATAAGCAAAGGTACCGAAAGGGCAAGTAAAAGTGGTTTTCTCCTCATCAGATTGTGCAACAGGTATTTGGGAGAAACCAGAATAACCATCTAGAAAGCAAAAGTGTGTATCTTTAGACAATCTTTCTAGCATTTGATCAATAAAAGGTAGAGGGTAATGATCTTTCTTAGTAGCTTTATTTAATTTCCTAAAATCGATTACCATCCTATAGCCAGTAACAATTCTTTGTGGGATCAATTCATCTTTATCATTAGGAACAACGGTGATACCTCCCTTCTTAGGGACACAATGCACCAGACATACCCAATTACTATGAGTAACAGGGGAAATAATACCTGCTTCCAGGAGCTTTAGTATTTCTTTTCTTACCACCTCTTTCATCTTAGGATTCAGTCTTCGTTGGGGATCGGCAACTGGTTTGGAATCAGGATCAGTTTTAATTTTATGCTAGCATAGAGTGGGACTAATGCCTTTAAGATCATCAAGAGTATATCCAATAGCAGCACGGTGCTTCCTTAGAGTTTTCAATAATTTCTTTTCTTCATGCTCTGAAAGGTTAGCACTAATAATAACAAGATATATCTCTTTTTCATCAAGATAAGCATACTTAAGAGTATCAGGTAATTGTTTAAGCTCAAACACAGGATCACCCTTTGGTGGAGGTGGATCTCCAAGTAATTCAATAGGCAAATTATTCTTAAGGATAGGACGTTGTTCAAAGATAACTCTATCTATCTCATTCCTTTCATCCATATGCATATCATTTTCATGTTCAAGCAAGTATTGCTCTAAAGGATCAGTAGGAGGCACATCAATAGAAGTAAGAGCAATAATTTCATCCTTACTACACAATTCTTTTTCATGAGGTTGCCTACCAAACTTAGAAAAATTAAATTCATGTGACACACCTCTAAAGCCAACAGTAACAGTTTGTTTCTCACAATCAATTTGAGCATTAACAATATTGAGGAAAGGTCTACCAAATATGATGGGACAAAATCTATCTTGTGTGGTAGCAAGAACGAGAAAATCAGTAGGATACGTAGTTTTACCACACAAGACTTCAACATCTCTAACAATTCCCACAGGGCAGATAGTATCTCTATTAGCAAGTTTAATAGTAACATCAATAAATTCCATCTCGACAGGTGTAATCTCATCTTTAATTTCATTATATAAAGATTGAGGTATTGCACTAACACTAGAACCCATGTCACATAGACCATGATAACAATGATCCCCTATCTTAACAGAAACAACAGGCATGCCAACTACAGGTTTATGTTTGTCTCTAGTATGAGGTTTAGCAATTCTAGCAAAAGCTTCACAGAATTGAATAACATGCCCATCAACATTATCGGCCAAGAGATCTTTAATAATAGCAATACTAGGTTCAACTTTAATTTGCTCAGGGGGTGTAGGTGTTCTAATGTAGCGCTTACGTATCACAGTTGAAGCTTTAGCATGATCCTTTATTCTAACAAGGAAAGGTGGTTTCTCAATGTAAGCAATAGGAACAATAGAATCATTATAAGCAACAACTTTCTCTTCAACTAAAACGGGTTTAGCTACATTAACTTCTATGGGAGGATGATATTTAAACCACTTCTCCCTAGGGAGATTAATATGAGTAGGAAATGATTCACATAAAGAAGCTACTATCTCAGAGTCAAGTCCATGTTTAGCGCTAAAATCACGAAAAGTATTTGTTTCTATGAAAGATTTAATGCAATCGAACTTAAGATTCATACCTGACTCCTTACCATCACCAAACTCCAAATCTTCAGAATTGCGTTTAATTATTTCCAATAAATGCCATCTGAAGTCAATATCTCTCTTCATAAAAGAACCGGTACAAGAAGTGTCAAGCATGGTGCGATTGTCATGAGAAAGCCGAGCATAAAAGTTCATAATAATAATTTCTCTAGGGAGCTCATGGTTGGGGCATGAATATAACATTGACTTAAGCCTCCCCCAAGCTTGAGCGATACTTTCTCTATCATGAGGCCAAAAATTATAGATATAATTCCGATCACGATGTACCAAATGCATAGGATAAATTTTTTGATGAAATTCCAATTTCAATCGGTTGTAGTTCCATGATCCAGTATCATCACATAGCCAATACCATGTCAATGCTTTATCCCCCAAAGATAAGGTAAAGACCTTATTATTGACCTCATCCTCGGGCAAACGTGCAAGCTTAAATAAACCACAAACTTCATCTACATAGATTAGATGCAAGTCGGGATGTGATGTTCCATCCCTTGTAAAAGGATTAGCCAACAGTTTCTCTAGCATACCCGAAGGAATCTCATAATAAATGTTTTAAGTAGGTGCAGTAGGTTGAGGAGAAACTCTTGGGCTTCCGGTCGGGGAGAAGATACCCCGAACAAGCCCCTCAAAGGATTAGTTTCCATAGTGATAAATGACAATAAATTTCATCACACTATATAAATGTTTCCTTACCAAATTCCACTCACCAAAGGCGCTTCACTCCCCGGCAATGGCGCCAGAAAAGAGTCTTGATGACCCAGAAGTATAGGGGATCTATTGTAGTCCTTTCGATAAGTAAGAGTGTCGAACCCAACGAGGAGCAGAAGGAAATGACAAGCCGTTTTCAGTAAGGTATTCTCTGCAAGCACTGAAATTGTCGGTAACAGATAGTTGTGTGATAAAATAATTTGTAACGGGTAGCAAATAACAATAGGAAAAGGTGCAGCAATATGGCCCAATACCTTTTGCATCAAGGGACAAGCCTGAACGAACTCTTATATAAGGTAAAGTGCTCCCGAGGACACATGGGAATTCTTGTCAAGCTGGTTTTCATCATGTTCATATGATTCACGTTCGCTTACTTTGATAATTTGATATGTGGGTGGACCGGTGCTTGGGTGCTGTCCTTATATGGTCAAACATCCCACTTATGATTAACCCCTCTCGCAAGCATCGGCAACTACGAAAGATTAAATAAGACAAAGTTTAACCATAGCATTAAACTAGTGGATCCAAATCATCCCCTCGCGAAGCAACGCATAAACTAGGGTTTAAGCTTCTGTCACTCTAGCAACCCATCATCTACTTATCACTTCCCAATGCCTTCCTATAGGCCCAAATTTTGGTGAAGTGTCATGTACTTGACGTTCACATAACACCACTAGAGGAGAGACAGCATACAACGCATCAAAATATCGAACGAATACCAAATTCACATGACTACTAGTAGCAAGACTTATCCCATGTCCTCAGGAACAAACATAACTACTCACAAAGCATAATTATGTTCATGATCAGAGAGGTATTGAATAGCATTAAGGATCTGAACATATGATCTTCCACCAAGTAAACCAACTAGCATCAACTACAAGAAGTAATTAACACTACTAGCAACCTTACAAGTACCAATCGGAGTCGCGAGACGGAGATTGGATACAAGAGATGAACTAGGGTTTGGAGATGAGATGGTGATGATGAAGATGTTGATGGATATGAGTCCCCTCCGATGAGAGGAGTGTTGGTGATGATGATGGCGATGATTTCCCCCTCCGGGAGAGAAGTTTCCCCGGCAGGACGGCCCTGCCGGAGCTCTAGATTGGTTCTGCTCAAGTTCCACCTCGTGGCGGTGGCGTCTCTTCACAAAAGCTCTCCATCCATTTTTTCTGGGATGAAACCCTTCATATAGAATAATATGGGGGCCAGAGGGGCTACAAGGGGCCCACGAGCCCCCTAGGAGCGCCTAAGGGGTGGGGCGCGCCTCGCAGGCTCGTGGCCTCCAGGTGGCTCCCCTCTGGTATTTCTTCTGCCCAATATTTTGTATATATTCCAAAATAATTCCTTGCTGATTTTCACGGATTTTGGAGAGGTGCAGAATAGACATCTCAAACTTGCTCCTTTTGCAGCCCACAATTCTAGGTGCCGTCATTCTCCCTCTTCATGTAAACCTTGTAAAATAAGAGAGAAAAGGCATAAGTGGTGTACCATAATGTGTCATAACAGCTCATAATGCGATAAATATCAATGTAAAAGTATGATGCAAAATGGACGTATCAATAAGCAATCATACTAGCAATCAATTCTAACACACAAGAATAACACAAGATTAAACACCAAATGGTTGTGATGAAGGAAATACTTAAGACAAAATTTAAAATCAACAAAACTTCATCAAATCAACCAAAAGTGGTTTTCCCCTACAAATGATTTTATTTTCAAAAGGCAACAAAACACTAACAAAGTAAAATCCAACAAAAGTGTTTTGGGAAAGTATTTTTACTATTAACAAAAATCACTTTTAAGAACAACTACAACTATGACACAACTCACTAACAACATAAGTTTTTAAGTACTAGAACATATCAGCAAGAAAATACTAAGATAGTCAAAGAAAACAAATTTTAAAACAAATAATTAACAGAAATTATTTTCTCATAAATTTTTATTTTGCAAAAAGAACTAATTGAAAAGCTTTTATAAAAATTCTTCTTATGATATAAAACAAGGTCATCCTTGGCTTAAACCACAAACAATCTCAATTCTAATACAAATTGTTTCTGGTCTAAACTTAGATTAACAGAAAATCAAACTTATAAAACAATTTGTGGAAACTATTTTCAAATAGTAGATCAAGCTAGCAATGAAAATCAAATTGCAAGTTATAATTGAACTAGAATTGATTTTCATGCAATCAACTAATAAAATAATATATGTTTGAAGGGCTACTATTATCTAACAAAAAACTTTATAAAATCTATCAACTAATATAAAAGAAAATAAATTAAAAACAATTAAAACAAAAAATAGAAATAAACCTATAAGGAACTAAAACAGAATCTGTTTTGTTAAAAATACCAATTCAAATATTCTCAAATTCTACCTACTGTTAAATAAAGTCACTAGTGATAAGTAGCAAAAAGAATCAACTAAAAAAATCTATTTTTAAAATCAAGTTATAAGCAAATTAGTGTTTAGAGTAAATCTGTTTGAATTCAAATTTAAATTACACAAATATAGCCAAACTTTATACCTGCAGAAACTAGATAAAATTTGTGACAGCATGCAAAAAGAAAAACTAAAAAAAATTAAAACATAAAAGTTATAAGGAAAATAGAAACCGAACTATGTCTGTTTTAAAACAGAAAAACAGAAATAAAAGAAAAACCTAACTAACGAACAGGGCTACGTGGCGCTTTGTGAGTGGACAGAGTTGTGCGTGCGTTATCTAAACGAATGAACGTTCAGTAAGTAAAAGAACACTCTTCGGCTAAATAACAATAACAGAAAACTGGTCGGTTCTTTTAAAATTAACCGAAAGGGTATCCTCTTCTAATCGTGGCCGTTCAATGGGATCGGGCGGAGGAGAGCGGCTCCGGGAACTTACAGAGGGTGGAGGGGAGCTCCGGCGAGGTGGCAATGTCGGCGGCGGAATCGGGCGTGGATGGGACGGTCGCTCCGAGGGTCTCCGGTGTGGCAGATGGCACCAGGCGACGGCGGGCGGCCTCCAGCGAAGATTGGCGGTGATGGCGAGGCGAGGGGGCATCGGGGGTGAGCGGGGCAGTGGAAAATGGTGTGGCGGCACTGGCTCTGTTCCGGCGAGCAATTGGGGCAACGCAATTGCGTGGGGAGGAAGGGCTCGGGGTGGAATGTGGTGCGGGGGTGCGGGAGTTTATATAGGGGGCTCGGGGCGTCGTGGATTGAAGGGAGAGAGAGATCCAGGCGGATTTGATTGCTCCGGCGAGGTCTCCGGCAAGGGAAAGAAATCGGGAGGAAGAAGGAAGGTGGGGATTGGGCCGGATTCTTTCCATATGGGAATCCATACATTTCCTATTTTAGAGATTTTTTTCCGTTTATTAATAAAAACAAAAAAGGAAAGGTTATTTCGAGGATCAAATCTAATCCAAACATTAAAGTCTTACATATCAAAATGATCAGAAGAATAAATGCAAAAAGATGGAAATTTTTCTACGGACAAAATAAATACTTTCAAAAAATGTTTTTAGAAAATCCACAATTGGATTTATTTCTTTTTGCAAATATTTTTCAAATAACCCCATGGGTTTTAGGGTTCAAATATTTCACAAAAATACCCCTGGTTTCGAGGGTCATGTTCCTCTACTCAAGATTTGTCAAGGGTTTGAATTCTTTCAAACCCGAAATTGGAAATCAAATATGAAAGGAACTCCATATTAGAAAATTTCAAATGTTTTCAAATTCACTCTTCAAATCTTTTTATATTGAAGAAGTCATGTCATCTTCTCTCACTGATTTGAAATGTAGGAATTTGAATTCCAAAAGCATATGGGAAATTCATGTCATTTCCTCTCATTCAAAGTTTTTTTTTTGAAAGTTTTCAATTTTCACTCAATTTCAATCACTCACTAAATCAAACAATCATTCTTATATTTATTATAACATTCCAAAATTTGGGATGTTACAAACCTACCACACCTAAAATGGATCTCGTCCTCGAGATTCTAAGAGGCTAGCAAGAAAAGGTTAGGGTTTGGGGGTCTTCTAACAAATCCACCATCCTGAAAAGTGTGGGTGCTACCACACTTAAAATGAGAGTTACTGGTCCGTCAAAATCATGGCAATCCTCTGGGTGAATCTGTCCCTTCACATTCTTTACTATAGATCCTTCAGTGATGCTCTTCCATTTAAATCAAAATCTTGTGTTCTCATAACAAAATGTATTTCCTCCGATACTGGGTCTTCTTAGCTAATAAGTCTCGCGTTCATCCTAAGTAACTTATCGACGATCTCATGGTGGTCTACCATTAGTGGGTATCCTGTAGTGAAATGGGTCTTGGCATCATTCCTCACCGTGAAATTCCTACGTGTGACAGTAATTGTCATGTACAAGGGGTTTTCATCATACCATTCTAAGGCTTAAACAAAAGCTTCAAAGAACGTCGTCTCTTTACTATGGGTAAGTCACTCAGATTTACCATTCCAAATAGCAATAGAAATGATAAGAGTAGGTCGTCATGTTTAACAATCCATGTCGCACGGAAATCATTACCTTGTATAAGGTTTAGTGAATCTCGTATTATAACACTTGGGCTTCCTCAGAAGCATTACACAAACTTCTCTTATCAACGAACGAAGTTCAGATAAATCCATTGATTCTGCAAGCTGAACAAAAGATCTAGCATTCATTCACAACTCTCAGGTTATCGTATACTGCTAAGGAAACATTTGCTGATCAAATCACAACTTCTTGCTTCATGATCTTCGGGCAACCTTCATGAAACCGTGAGATCCATCCTTGATACAGGTTCTATCCCTTGAATATGTTTCCCTTTGCATTGGTCTGTTTACCAATATAAGTTTTGCTTCATCATATTCAAATCCAAGGTATACTATTTTAGGTGTTGTCATCCACTTAGCTGGATATGTTTGCACATTCTCTTCACTTGTATTCAGTTATCCAAACTCCTTAATATGAATGGTCTTTTCTTCATTCATTTGTCCCTGTGGTTACTACCACACTTAAAATGAAATGTACTCATGCTTGCATAGACCATATTTTCTCATATCCTTGAAAACGGTCAGAGATCTTTGTTCATAGAGTAACAACTCATGTAATTCAACATAGGAGAATCATGACACCACAAATTCCATTGACTCATGAATTTATTACAAACTTTGATACTTCCGTTACATAACTTCAAAATGATAAGAGTGCTACCTATTACATTTATTACTTCCAAAATCCAAAACACAAACTACTCATGTTTAGCCTTCTTCTCCGGGCAGGTATATGAGTAGTGTCCTGTCTTGTTGCACCGATGACAATTGATGTGGCTCAGATCCTTCCGTTTAGAAAACCATGGAGTCTTCTTCTTCTTCTTCTTCTTCTTCTTCTTGGCTTGGGTTCCTTTCCTGATGCTTGTCTCATACCTCTTGCAAAAACAGTGTGGCCTCTCCAAGCTACAATGTAAACTTCTGACGCCTCCGCTTACTTGGCCTTTCTTCTTGTCTAGGTTGATCATTTCTTCTATCTCCTGAGGATTATATTGCACTTATTCTATCGGGAAGTCTACTAGATACTCGTTCGGACAATCCTGAGAGATATGTCCTTCTTCTCCACATGAATAACATGACTTGGTATCAATGTTTGGGTCTAGTATATCTCTCATCATCATGGGTTCTTCTAACCTTTTCCCGAGGAATTCTTTCATTGCTTCCTTCTGCTGCGTCATGACTTCTTGTACCTTGGGGTAGAGGTGACATTATGTTGTATAGTGAGTGGTTCCTTCAGACAAGAAACATGTCACCTGCCCAGTTGGGCATTCCTCAGCAGAGTGATTTTCATCACAATGAGGGCATCCTTCCTTGTGTACTTCCTGGGTGTGTCCTATCTCTCCACATATCTTGCATGCACAAATCTTCTTCACATCTTTGCAATGGGGCTTCTAGGTGTTGCTGACAACATGAGATTTTTGCAGAGTCATCTTGAATTCTTCTCATGTGATTGATGCTCTCCTATCATGGATATCTTCATGCATCTTCCACCAATGTGCAGCACCTTCTACAAAGTACCGAAGAGCATACTGGACCATCTCGTTCCTTGCAACATGGTTACTCCTTAGGTGATCCTCCGTGTCCTGAATCCATTCTTCTGTCTCTAACCGAGTCATTGATCCAGAATACACGAGTCCAGCTTCATTCATGATCTACTGGGTTCAAGGTTTTGGGATGAGATGCGATAGAGGGAAAGGAAGGGATACACAGAATACAAACAATGGTTTTGAAAATAGATTTTATTTGTGGCTATCAAAACAAAATACACACAAATGACAACTCACAAATCATCGTATCTAACGTAACTATACAATAGGGGTTTGGTCTTCTAGGGGTATAATATCTTGGAAATTCTTCATGGTCTTCAATTTCTTCACGTCTTCAAAAAAATTTCTAGCTCCTACCATAGTGAAATACATCTTTGTCTAAGTTGTTCATCAGTTGTCCGATATCTTGTCCTGGTAGATGTGGCAATTGGTTGACTCCTCCGAGTGGTCAGAGGGACAAGGGTATTATCTAACTATTTGATAAAACTCAGAAGGGATGAGAAGTAAAAGTTTTTTTTGAGAATAAGGTTTGAGAGATATCCTGTCCTATGGGGTTTCTAGTTGTCTAGGGTCACGTCCTACAGTCAACATGTGCTCTGATACCAGTTCTGTAGCAACCCAACCTGGAAAGGTCAAGCCTCTATGCGTTCTGTGCCATCCCTGGATCAGTATGTTGGCACACATAGTACGTCAATGTATATATCAAAGTGCAATCACATGTAATTAACATAAAACGGATATATACCTTAAAATCTCAGCGCAAACAGTCAATGGGAGTGGAGTCCCAATAAACACCAACGACAGGTTGAGTGTAGACCGCAATCCTGAATCATACTCTTACTCGTCGAAGAAGAGTATCTACAACATGAGACATTGCAGCCCTGTAGGTCAGCATTTTAAATATGACGGCAAGTCACAAAAGTGGGGGTGAAAATAATCATCTATATTATATGCATATATGGCAGGTGGGGCTATAAGTTCAAGTTTTTGCGTAAAGCAAATTGTTCCTACAACAAGAGAGGGGTAATGCAAAAATTATTACTACAAAGTTGGTTGGTTAATGAGATGGTTCCACCAACCAATTCTCATACCCAAGTTAACAATAATACCCTCATCCAGATAGTTTCGATTCCTTTGTCTCAAGTTGTCCATGACCGTGGACACGGCTAATCGATTAGGTTTGAGTACTCTGTAGAGATTTGCACATGTTCCCCACAAGATTTGATCGCCTCTGTTGAATTCCTCGCACTTCAGGGTGTTTGAGAAACGGATAATCAAAACATGGTCTTCTAAGGGGTTCCTCTAAGACTCTGTCGGCGCCCATCCTTTCCTACCGTTCTTCTACATCTCGTAGCACCGCTTGTCCAGGGTCACCACAATATCCAACCAAGCCAGAGCCCATAATCACTTGTGGCTATGCAGGTAAGGCTTGGGTCTTGAAGCATCCATTCATGTCTTTGTTCCTGGGTGGACCTTTCCGCGTGAATACTGACACTTCTCCAGCAACACCTAGGCTAACCACTGGTTTCTCCAGGGCACCATTCAACCATCATCCACCCAGAGGTATGTTGAAACTTGGAGTCTTGAAGTCTTGAACGTCATGTAGGCCTTGTAATAATTATCTCACAACTCTCATGAATCACACAACCAACCCCGTCTACTAATAGCATAGCAAAATTTTAAAAAATGTTTCCCGGGGCCAAGGTGTCAAGGATTTGAGGGGTGCCTACTACATGATACTACTCTTGTAACGAAGTTTCCAATTAACTACTTTGCATGCAAAATGGGGAGATGGTAGAACTAATGTAATAAAAACATGGGTAAAACATGATCAAAGTGACTTGCCTGTACTATTGATGAAGAAAGAATCACTCTTAGAAATTTACTTGATAGAACTATTCGTCACTCTCCGAGGGAAATCTATATAGTCAAACATTGCATTCATATAAGCAATCATACTAGCAATCAATTCTAACACACAAGAATCACACAAGAGTAAACAGCAAAGGGTTGTGATGAAGGAAATACTTAAGACAAAATTTAAAATCAACAAAACTTCATCGAATCAACCAAAAGTGGTTTTCCCCTATAAATGATTTTATTTTCAAAAGGCAACAAAACACTAACAAAGTAAAATCCAACAAAAGTGTTTTGGGAAAGTATTTTTACTATTAACAAGAATCTCTTTTGAAGAACAACTAGAACTATGACACAACTCACTAACAACATAAGTTTTTAACTACTAGAACATATCAACAAGAAACCACTAAGATAGTCAAAGAAAACAAATTTTAAAACAAATAATTAACAGAAAGTATTTTATCATAAATCTTTATTTTGCAAAAAGAACTAATTGAAAAGCTTTAAAAAAATTCCTCTTATGATATAAAAGAAGGTCATCCTTGGCTTAAACCACAAACAATCTCAACTATAATACAAATTGTTTCTGGTCTAAACTTAGATTAACAGAAAATCAAACTTATAAACAATTTTTGGAAACTATTTTCAAATAGTTGATCAAACTAGCAATGAAAATCAAATTGCAAGTTATAATTGAACTAGAATTGATTTTCATGCAATCAACTAATAAAATAATATTTGTTTGAAGGGCTACTCTTATGTAACAAAAAACTTCATAAAATCTATCAACTAATATAAAAGAAAATAAATTAAAAACAATTAAAACAAAATAAATAGAAATAAACCTATAAGGAACTAAAACATAATCTATTTTGTTAAAAATACTAATTGAAATATTCTAAAAATTCTCAAATTCTACCTACTGTTAAATAAAGTCACTTGTGACAAGTAGCAAAAAGAATCAACTCAAAAATCTATTTTTATACTCAAGTTATAAGAAAATTAGTGTTTAAATTAAATATGTTTGAATTCAAATTCAAATTACTCAAATATATCCAAACTTTATATCTACGGAAGATAGATAAAATTGTGACAACATGCAAAAACAATCACTCAAAAACCATTAAAAACATAAAAGTTATAAGGAAAATAGGAACCGAACTATTTCTGTTTTAAAACAGGAAAACAGAAATAAAAGAAAAACCTAACTAACGAACAGGGCTACGTGGCGCTTTGTGAGTGGACAGAGCTATGTGTGCGTTAGCTAAACGAACAAACGTTCACTAAGTAAAAGAACACTCTTCGGCTAAATAACAATAACAGAAAACCGGCCGGTTCTTTGAAAATAAATCGAAAGGGTATCCTCTTCTAATCGTTGCCGTTCAACGGGATCGGACAGAGGAGAGCCGCTCCGGTGACTTACAAAGGGTGGAGGGGAGCTCCGGTGAGGTGGCGACATCGGCGGCGGCGGCGGGCATGGATGGGGCGGTCGCTGCAGGGGTCTTCGACGTGGCACATGGCACCAGGCGACGGCGGGCGGCCTCCGGCGAAGATTGGCGGCGACAGCGAGGCATTGAAATTTCCATGCATCCCGGCCATCCACTGGTTACTCCAGGGATGCCTAATCAACCATCCTTCACCCAATAGTTTGTATTGAAAAACTTGTTTCTCGAGTCTCGAAGTCTTGAGGTCTTGAAGATGCAGGACTTGAAGATGCCTTCATGAAGTTGTCTTCTTGACGTAGAGTCCTCATTCTCACACCACTCACGAACACTCATACAAGACCCCGTCTACTTTAGCATAGCATTGAACTAACTAGCATTCCCGAGGCTTTAGTAATAAGTGGTGGGTTCCTACCTCATGCATTCTACTCAACTACAAGAATTTCAATAACACTACGGGAGGGATTTTGTTGAATGATGTCACTACATGCAAATAAAACATAGGTATGACAAGATGGTAAAAGTGAACTTGCATATACTGTTGATGAAGAATAATATCGCTCTCAGAAATAGCTTGATAGACTATTCGTCACTCTCCGGTGCAAATCTATCATAAGCAAATAACATTCAATAAACATTCATGCCAAAACAAAGAACCAAAAGAATGTAAGAACAAAACATGTCTTGGAGCGAATATAACAACATACTAAGGTTAAATAAGAAAATATAGGTTCTAACTATGTTGTAAAGTGAAAGTGGAGGAATCAACTCAAAAGAGTTAATGGATGATGAACTATTGCTATATAAGCTTAGGTTGGAGAGTGTAGCGACCCGACCTGAAAGGTCAAGTCTCCGGTGTTTCCGTACCATCCCAAGATCATGCTGGTACACACACGGTACATCAATGTATATATCAAAGGGAAATCACACAGCATTTTATTAATGAAATCCCATATCGAGTCCTTTATTACAATAATCATTACAATAAAGTGGCCGAAGGCCAACTCATGAGAATAACTAAGTCTTGCGGAAGCGTCATGGTAGATGAGTCCATCTGACTCCAAAGGGCATCTCGCCAAGCGTAGAGCGTGTCCTCACTCCTGGTCGGAAAAGTGCTCTACAACATGATATGTTGCAACCGTGTAGGTCAGCATATGGAATATGCCGACAAAGTCACAAGAGAGGGGGTTAAAATAATCAGCTAGTCTACATGCATATATGGCAGGTGGTGGGGTAAGTTTTTGCGTAAAGCCAAGTTTTTCCTACATCAAAAGAGGGACTAAGCAAAATATTACTAAGTTGGTTGATTAATGAGATGGTTCCGCCAACCAATTCTCATACCCAATTGTTAATACCCACAACATCATATTAATTTGTGTTGAGAATTCCGGAAGTTTCAGTTCCTTTGGCTCAAGTCGTCCATGACCGTGGACACGGCTAACCGATTAGGTTGAGTACTCTGCAGAGCTTTGCACATGTTCCCCACAAGATTTGATCGCCTCCATTGGATTCCTCGCACTTTAGGGTGTTTGCGGAACGGATGACCAAAACATGGTCTTCTAAGGGGTTGCACTGAGACTCCGACGGTGCCCAGCCTTTCCTACCGTTCTTCTACATCTCGTAGCACCGCCTATCCAGTGTCGCCACAATATCCAACCAAGTCAGAGCCCATAATGGCTTGTGTCTATGCAGGTAAGCCTTGGGTCTTGAAGCATCAATCCATCTCTTTGTGCCTGGGTGGATCTTTCTTCGTGAATACTGGCACTTCCCCAGCAACACCTAGGCTAACCACTAGTATATCCCCAGGGCGCCGTTCCAACCATCATCCACCCAAAGGTATGTTGAAAACTTGAAGTCTTGATCATCATAGTAGGTCTTTGGAATTATTATCTCACAACTCTCATGAATCACACAACCAACCCCGTCTACTAATAGCATAGCAAGAGTAAATCAACGTTTCCCGGGCCAATGTTATCGAAGGGTTGTGGGGTACCTACCACATGATACTACTTCAATGTAACCAAGTTTCCAACTAACCTATCTTGCATGCAATGGGGAGATGGTAGAACTAATGCATATAAAACATGGGTAAAACATGATCAAGGTGACTTGCCTGATTGCTGATCTTCGTACGTGAGTGACTCTAGGTATCAAGCTTCGCACTCCGGATAATCTAACGAAGCAAACAAACACTCAATAAGTATACAAAAATAATGTAGGTAACACACACATCAACCAAGAACTAGTAAACATTCAAGACAAAACAATTGCACAAATCATAAGTAAGAAAACACACAAGTTGTTTTCAAAAAGGTGATGCGAAAAAATCACTACTAACAAAACTAAACTATTTTTATTAACAAAACAATGGTTGACAGCAAGTAAACAATAAATATTTTTACTAATAAACAGAATAAAATCAATTTAAAGTTTGTTAACAAAAACTTTAGTAAAAGTTATAAAGGTTTGGTTAAACACCATTAGATGAGGTAGCTATGGTTTTACTAACAAAAGAACAAAACTAACTTATTATTTATTACTAAGACATTATCTTAATAGAATGGAAATTACTAAAAAACTTGTCTTAGAGAAACAGAATTAAGTTATATAAAACTTGTTGAAAGAAAACTATTACTAACTAGTTGTTTTAGTTCAAATTAAACCTATTTGAGGATGTGTTGAGATTCCTATGCTAATCAAAGAAATAAACTAAACAAATAATATTATTATTATCAGTAAGTAAAACACCTAAGATTTAACTAACAGAACCTAGTAAACAAATAAAACTAAATTCTAATTTGAACTAACTAAAACTAAGTTAAATTAAACTATACTAACTAATAGGCAGAATATGGTTTTAGCTAAAACACTAATCAAATTCCTCCTAAAAATTCTGTAACTAAGCATGAAGGTGGTCCTAACTAATACCAAACAGTAGCAAAAAGATTCATGTTAAAAAATATTTTCAAACTCTAGTTATTCAGATTTGAATATTTTGAGCAAATTTAATTAAATTCAAATTTTATTGTTCAAATTTGAAATTTAAAAGTACAGGCTGAAACTACATGAAAAATGTGAGCTATTGCAAAAAGAATCAGCTCAAAACATTAAGTAGATTAAAAGTTATAGCTAAAACAATTTGAGAATAGGTTCTGTTAACAAAAATAAAACAGAAAAAAGGAAAATTCTACCGGTCGGCCAGGGGGTGACGTGGCACGATCCTATTGGCTAGCTAGTGCGCGCGGTAGGTGGTTTCGAGCGGGCGACTGATCAGAAAGGGAAAACGGTTCGGGGATAAGTGGCTTCTAATCTGGGCCGTTGGATTTGGATCAGAGGAAGGAGGGGAGTGTCCGGCGACTTACCGGAGGGGGAGGTGACGTTCCGGCGATGGAGGCGGCGGCTGGTGGTCGAGGACGTCGCCGGAGGGAGCTCCGGTGGTCGAGGGACGCAGCGAAGGGGCTCGGGCGACAGCGGCGGTCTTCCGGCTTCGACCGGAGGCGTCGGGGAGGGGCGAGGACAACCGAGGCGATGGCTACGGTCGATGGGAGCTCCGGTGGTCGAGCAAGTCCGGCGAGGAATTGGCGGCGGTCTGGCGACGGAGGAAGAGTGTAGCGACCCGACTCAAAACGAGTCAAGCCTCTGTGTTTTCTGTGCCATCCCTGGATCAGTATGCTGGCACACACAGTACATCAATGTATATATGAAAGTGCAATCACATGTAATCAACGTAAAACTGATATATACCTTAAAATAGCAGCGAAATACAATCAACGGGAGTGGACTCCCAATAACACCAACGGGAAGTTGAGTGCAGACCGTAACCCTGAATCGTACTCTTACCCGTCATAGAAGAGTATCTGCAACATGATACGTTGCAGCCATATAGGTCAGTACATTGAATGTACTGGCAAGATCACCATAGTCGAACAGAAGAATAAAGGCTATTCTATATGCAAAGGCTTTGTGGCTCTGTGTCTAAGTTTGTTTTGCGTAAAAGCTGATTTATTTTCCTACAACAAAGGAATATCAGAGATTTCACTACGCAGTTACCTATCATGACATGGTTCCGCCAACCAATGTCTCAATGCCCATAAGTATCATAAGTTGCCCACAATTAGTTATCAGTCCAGTGTTGAGAGTTCAGAGATAGATCCAAGTCTAAAAGCTCAAATTGTCCGAAACCGGGGACACGGCTAATCGATTAGGTTTAACTCTACAAAGGGTTGTGTACTTTACCCACAAGATTCTTTCCCTCCTGGTAAGTCCTCGCACTGCCTGGTGTTTGAGAACAGGATGAAAGAAACATGGTCTTTCAGAGTGCTTCCCTGACTGTCCGACAGTGCCCATCCAATCCTAACGTCGACTACCTCTCGTAGCACTGCCCAGCAGAGTCACACCAAAGATCAACCAAGCCAGAGCCCATAATGACTTGTGGCTACACAGGTAAGCTTCCGGGCATGAAGTATTCATCCTTCTCTTTGAGTCTGGGTGAGGCTTTCCGGAAGATGTCATGGCACTTCCCCATGCATCCCGGCCACTCAGTGGTTTCTCCAGGGTGCCCATCAATTCCATCCCTCACCCATTAGTGTGTATTGAAAACTTGTCTTCTCGAGTCTTGAAGTCTTGAGGTCTTGAAGATGCAGAACTTGAAGATGTCTTCATGAAGTTGTCGTCTTGACGTAGAGTCCTTCTTCACACCACTCACGAACACTCATACCAATCCCCGTCTACTTTAGCATAGCATAAAAATAACTAACGTTCCGAGGGCTTTAGTAACCAGTGGTGGGTTCCTACCTCATGCATTCTACTCAACTACAAGAATTTCAATAACACTACGGGAGGGATGTGTTGAATGATGTCACTACATGCAATCAAAACTAACAATCACAAGTAACACAAAACAAAAGCAACAAGGTTGATGAAGGAAATACTTAAGACAAAACTTAAAACACAAAACTCCAACAAATTCAAAAGTAACACAAAACCCAAATCAAAGTAAAATATAATAAAAGGGTTTTAGTAATATTTTACTAGCAAAAATAATTACTTTTGAAGAACAACTAAATGAAATCTAACACATAATTTAGAACAACAGAACTAAATGAAATCTAACACATAATTTAAATCATATTCAGATTTTTTCGAAATTAAAACAAAGTAAATCAATTTAATTAAACTAATAGGAAACTAAACAGATTCTGTTTTTAGTTAAAATACTAATCAAATTTATTCAAACAATCCTCAAACTCTACCAAATGATAGCTAATATCACTAGTGACCAGTAGGAAAAAGAATCATTCAAAAATTCATTTTAGAACTCAATATATTCAGAAAACAAAATTTAAATCAAATCTGTCCAAATTCAAATTAAGTTTTCAAACATAGGCAAATTTGATATCTACAGAAACTAGATAAAAATTGTGATCTAATGCAAAAAGAATCAATTAAAAATACTTAAAAACGTAAAAGATATAAAGAAAATGAAAATAGAACTATTCTGTTTTTGAATTTAAAACAGAAAAAGAAAAAATGGTTTCTAACGGACGGGTGGGCTACGTGGCGTATCCTGATTAGTCGAAGTGGTGTGCGTGCGAGTACTACGGGCGGTCGACCGGTATTTAGTAGAAAACGGTTCGCGATTTATAATAGGATCTAATCTGGATCGTCAGATCCAGATCCAAAGGTTAGGAGAGGGGAAGGGGAGCTCACAGGGAAAGGAGTCACCGGCGAGGGTGTTTCCGGCGAGGCCGAAATGTCGAGGTGCTCGGGGAGTTGCTACGGCGGTCGAGGGAGTCGTCGGAGGGCTCCAACTGACGGCGGCGAGGTCCCAGCGACGGGTGTTGGTGTTGGAGGGGCGCGGGGATGACCGTGGCGACGACCACAAGCTCGGCAAAGATCCGGTGGGGATCCGAACTCCGGCGAGGTCCGTTTGCGGTGTTCTGGCGGTCTCCGGTGGAGGTGAGGAGTCGGGGAGATGCGCACTGTCATGGAGAGGTGAATGGTAGGCTTGGTGGCGCTCGAGGAGGTCGGAGTGGAGCTGTGGAGCAGCAATGGCGCGGCGGCCGTGGTGAAGTCCGGTCAGCTATTCCGGCGTCGGGAGGGCACGGGAGGAGGGGAAACAAGGGGAATGGAGGCGCGGGGGTATGCGGCTACTTATAGGGGTCTCAGGGGGTCGGGGGAGTAAGGAGGGAGGAGATCACGGGAGAGAGATCACCGGAGGTCGTCGGGGGCGTGGAAGGATGAGGATGACCGGCGACGGTTTCGGTCGAGCGGTGGGTCCCACACGTCATAGTGAGAGAAGGAGAGGAGCTGTTAGCGGATGGCCGGTCAGGAGAGATTTCGGAAAGGCCTTAATGAGCAGGTGGGCCGGCGACTTTAAAAGCGTTTTAAAACCTTCCTATTTTCTATTTCCAGATATAATTCCAAATATAGGAAAAGCTCAGACCAAAATTATCAGCAGAATAAATTCCATTTAATGGACGTTTTTATTCTGTCAAATTAAATACTTTAAAAAATCATTTTTCAGAAAATGCCTTAATTGGCTTTATTTACTATTGCAAATATTTTTCAAATAACCCTAGGGATTTTATGGTTTCAAAAACTTCACAAATAACCCCTGGTTTTGGAGTGTCATATTACTCCTCTCAAAATATTTGACAAGGCGTTTGAATACTTTGAAATTTGAATAGGATCCAATATGAAATGGATTCCAAAATTAATTTAGAGGCACTTTCAAATTCTTTTAAACCCCCAACTCATATCTCATATAATTGAAGAAGTCATATTATCCTCTCTCATGAAAATCATTGAGTTGCATAAAGTTTCTGAATTTGAAATATGTTCCAAATGGGAATTCAAACCATTTTCAAATCCCTTCTCATTTCTTTAAATGGAAGAAGTCATGTTATCTTCACTCTGGGGTTTTGTGATGAAATGAATTTGAATTCCTGGTGATCAAAATGTAGAGTGAAAGTTTGGGAAAGTCATTTCATTCCCTCTCATCAAATTTTCAAAAGTTTCAAAAAGTTTCAAATTTCACTCACTTTCAATCACTCAAACAAACAAACAATCATTCTATTAATTATTATAACATTCCAAAGTTTGGGATGTTACAAAGAGGGATCCGAGGGGGGAAATGGAGGCGGGGGTCGGGCGCATTTATGTAGGCCAGAGAGGGCGTCGGGGATGGAAGGAGGAGGAGATCCCGCGGCGAGGGGATCTCGCCGGCGGCGACGCGCGCGCAAGGGAGACGACCGACACGGGGATTTCGGGAGGTCAGGGTGGGTCCGGGCTGTCAGTGAGAGCGGGAGGGCGGGCGAGCTGTCAGTCAGCCGGAATCTAAGGGATTCGGCAATTAAGAGGGGTGGGCCGGCCCGATCCGGTTAATTTCTTTCCTTTTTTAATAAAACAGCATAGTAAAACGCTTTTATTGCAAATATTATATTTCCAAACATAGAAGTGTTATATATCAGAATAATCATAAAAAAATATGCCATTTAATGAACATTTTTATTCTGGTATTTGAATACTTTGAAAAAAAATATTTTTAGAAATTTCCTAATTGTTTTAAATCTCTTTTTGCAAATATTTTCAAAATAACCCCTGGTTTTTATTGTTCAAATAAATCACCAATTTGATCCTGGTGTGGAGTGTCTTCTTCCTCCTCTCTTAATTGAACTTTTTACCAAGAATTTAAATAGGTGAAAGAAGCACATTGAAAATAGAAAGGGCTTTCAGAATTTCAGAAAGGGCATTTCAACATTGGCATACATTCAAGCAAAGATGATGATAGATGCATAGCTATATTCATAACATTCCAAAATGGAATTTTGGGATGTTACAAACCTACCCACCTGAAGATGAATCTCGCCCTCGAGATTCGGATTGGCTAGAAAATAGGTGCGGGTGGTCTCTACGAAGATCTTCTTCACGTTCCCAGGTGGCTTATTCCTCGGTGTGGTGACTCCACAGAACCTGGCAGAACTTGATGATCTTGCTGCGGGTAACTCTGTTGGTAGTCTCGAGGATCTTGACAGGCTTCTCCTCGTAAGTCAGATCACTGTCAAGCTGTACGGCCTCTAGGGGCACGGTGTCTCTCAAAGGGATATCAGCCATTTCAGCATGGCATTTCTTCAGCTGGGACACATGGAATACATCATGAACTCCGGACAGTCCTTCCGGCAATTCCAGCTTGTATGCAACTTCGCCTCTACGTTCAAGAATTTTGTAGGGGCCTATGAATCTGGGTGCTAACTTTCCTTTAACACCAAACCTCTTGATTCCACGAAGCGGGGACACACGAAGATATGCTCGGTCTCCCACTTCCTACGTTACTTCCTTGCGTTTGCTGTCAGCATAGCTCTTCTGCCGAGATTGAGCTATCTTGAGTCTGTCACGAATCAACTTGACTTTATCCTCTGAATCTCGAATAAGGTCGGGACCAAATAGTTTTTGGTCTCCAACACCATCCCATGTCAGTGGTGTTCTGCACCTCCTTCTGTACAAAGATTCAAAAGGGGCCATCTTCAGACTGGTCTGATAACTGTTGTTGTATGAGAATTCTGCGTAAGGCAAGTTATCATCCCAACTAGACCCATAGTCTAGTGCACAAGCTCTCAACATGTCTTCCAGAATCTAATTGACTCTCTCAGTCTGGCCATCTGTCTGCGGATGAAAAGCTGTACTAAACTCCAGCCTCGTACCCAAAGTTTCGTGTAGCTGATGCCAAAACTTTGAGGTAAATTGTGTTCCTCTATCTGACATGATACTCCTCAGAACTCCATGCAGACACACGATCCTGGTCATGTATATCTTGGCTAACTTAGCACTGGTATAGGTGGTCTTTACCGGGATGAAATGAACCACCTTGGTCAAGCGATCGACCACTACCCAGATGGAATCATAACCTGAATGGGTCCTGGGCAATCCTGTGATGAAATCCATACCAAGCTTTTCCCATTTCCACTCGGGTATCGGCAAAGGTTGGAGTAACCGTGCTGGTTTCTGATGTTCCGCCTTTACTCGCTAACAAACATCACATATTGTAACGTGTTCCGCAATATCCTTCTTCATACCGGTCCACCAATAACTTTCTTTCAAGTCCAGATACATCTTGGTATTGCCTGGGTGTATCGAGTAAGGTGAATCGTGGGCTTCCTGAAGTATCAACTTCCTGAGCTCTGGGTCATTGGGCACATAGATGCGGTTCTCAAACCACAGAGTTTCGTGCTCATCCTCACGAAAACCTTTAGCTTTACCATCTTTCATCTTTTTCTTAATCTCAGCTATTTCCTTGTCCGTCTTCTGAGTTTCACGAATTCTTTCGGTCAAGGTGGAGTGAATTTCCAGTGTGGCAACATATCCTCTTGGGACTATTTCTAGCCGGAGCTCTCTGAGATCATCGCCTAACTCTTGGGGTAATCCTCCCGCTGTGAGTGTGTTTACATAAGTTTTCCGACTCAAGGCATCGGCTACAACATTAGCCTTACCTGGATGGTAGTGTAATCTCATGTCATAGTCCTTGATTAACTCTAACCATCTCCTCTGTCTGAGGTTCAACTCTTTCTGCATGAAGATATACTTTAAGCTCTTATGATGAGTGTAAACATCACAACTATTTCCGACAAGGAAATGTCTCCAGGTCTTGAGTGTGTGCACTACGGCTGCTAATTCCAAGTCATGGGTGGCATAATTCAACTCATGAGGTCGTAGCTGTCTGGAAGCATAAGCTACAACCTTTCCATCCTGCATAAGTACTACTTCGAGTCCTTGACGTGAGTCATCACAGTAAACCTGGAAGTCCTTCCGAATATTGGGCAAGGTCAATACTGGGGCTGTGACCAAACGTTTCTTTAACTCCTGGAAGCTGGCTTCACATTCCTCAGTCCAAACATACTTGGATTCTTTCTTCAACAACTCTGTCATGGGCTTGGCAATCTTTGAGAAATTCTCAATGAACCTCCGGTAATATCCGGCAAGTCCGAGGAAACTACGGATTTCCTTAACTGAGGTGGGTGACTTCCACTCGGTGACGGCTTCAACCTTAGCGGGGTCCACTGCTATTCCATCTCCGAAAATAATATGTCCAAGGAATCTGACTTTCGTCAGCCAAAATTCACATTTGCTGAACTTGGCATATAATTGATGCTCTCTCAGCTTCTCCAGAACTAAACGCAAATGTTCCTTGTGTTCTTCCTCGTTCTTGGAGAATATCAGAATGTCGTCAATGAACACCACGACAAATTTGTCCAAGTATTCCATGAAGATTTTTGTTCATCAAACTCATGAAGTAAGCAGGAGCATTTGTTAAACCAAAAGACATGACGGTATACTCATACAAGCCATACCTTGTGGTGAAAGCTGTTTTGGGTATATCTTGTTCACGAATTTTCAACTGGTGATACCCTGATCGAAGATCGATCTTGGAGAATACTTTGGCTCCTACGAGCTGATCAAACAAATCATTAATCATCGGCAGAGGATACTTGTTCTTGATAGTCACCTCGTTCAAGGCACGATAATCGACTACCATTCTCAAGGTTTTGTCCTTCTTCTCCACCAAAAGTACTGGGGCTCCCCAAGGTGAAAAACTTGGGCGAATATACCCCTTCTCCAATAACTCCTTGATTTGCTTCTTGATTTCCAGTAGATCATTTGCGGGCATCCGATAGGGTCTCTTGGAAATTGGGGTTTTTCCTGGTAGTAACTCTATCAGAAACTCAATTTCCCTATCTGGTGCCATGCCTGGTAATTCTTCCGGAAATACATCCGGAAAGTCTTTTACCAGAGGTACTTCCTCCTGAACAACTTCCGTGAGAGAATTTAACCGAGCGCTCATCCGTGTGCGTCGGGATACATACTTAATCCTCTTGTTTTCCGGGGTGGTGAGCAAGACAGACTTGCTGGGACAGTCAAGATTTCCTTCGTACTTAGTCATCCAATCCATTCCTAGGATTACATCCAATCCTTGTGACTCTAAGACTATGAGGTCGGTGGGAAAAACATGTTTTCCTATATTGAGTTTCAAGGCATGGCATCCTATCCCTGCCATCATCATACCTCCTGGGGAACTGACCTTAAAGGGCTGACTAAGGGTTCTGGTGGGCAAACCATATTTTTCCACAACTACCGTTGATATGAATGAATGAGTTGCACCGGAATCAAAAAGTACTGTAACAGGACGTGAATGCAATAAAAACTTACCAACCACAGTCTCGGGTTGATCATAGACTTCTTCCACATCCATGTGGTTCACTTGAGCACGGGGAAACGGATTGGGCTTCTTAACTGCTGCGTTGTCATTGCTGTTGTCATTTCCATTGCCTTGCTTGCTCTGGGGACAATCATTGGCATAGTGCCCGGTCTTCTTGCACTTGAAACAAGTGATTTGGCTCAGATCCTTCGGAGCGTGACGGTGCTGGTTATTGTTTCCATTGCCATTCTCATTCTTGAAGTTGCCATGGTTGGGACGGTTGTTCCCATTTCCTCCATGGTTGTGGCCTCCATGGTTGTGCACAACATGAGTGTGCTTTCCAAACTTACCGGTTCCTGATCCAGTATTCCCTGAGTACGGGGAGTAGCGAAGCTTCTGATGAGCTCCAGAATTGAACTTCCCCTGAGTGTACTTCTGCTTGCGGTTCTCGATTTGCTGTTGTTTACCCTCCAAGATGAGGGCCTTATCCACCAGCTCTTGGTAGTTGTTGAAGGTAGCCACTACCAGCTGTATGCTCAACTCATCGTTGAGTCCTTCCAGAAACTTTTCTTGCTTGGCCGCATCATCGGCCACATCTCCGGGTGCATAACAAGCCAACATGCTGAACTCTTCCACATATTGGGCCACGGAGCGATTACCCTCGCGCAAGTTGCGAAACTCGCGCTTCTTCAGACTCATGGCTCCAGCTGAGACATGAGTGGTGCGGAAAGCAAGCTTGAACTGCTCCCAAGTCACATCTGCAATAGGATAAGTGGTGGTGTAGTTCTCCCACCATGAAGCTGCTGATCCTTCTAGTTGATGTGTGGAAAAGCGCACCTTCTCTGCGTCAGTGCATCCAGCGGTGATGAGTTCTCTCTCTATCTTGCTGAGCCAGTCATCTGCCACAATGGGCTTAGTGCTGCTGGAGAAAATTGGAGGGTTCAACCTCAGAAAACGGGTGAGGTTGTCAGCCTGAGGTGGGTGGTGGTTGTTGTTGTTCTGGTTGTTGGTCTGATTCTAAATCAACAGCTGCATCAGTGCATTCTGCTGCTGGAGGACTTGCGTGAGTTCCGGCGGGAAGGTGGAGTCGGACTCACGGCGTTGAGGCATCTTGTTGTTTTTAGAGGGATGAGAATTAGAATAGAACAAGGGTCTGGAAAGAAATTCACTACCCATATGCAATGCACAAACATATCACATCAATCACTCATTCATTAATTCAACTCAAGTTCAACATCGGAAATACAAGTCTCAAACAAACCAAACATCGACCTACGATTCAACATCGGAAAATAAAAGATACATTGGAGGGCATGACTAAAGTTCTCCTCAGAAGTGCATAGTCGTGGGTCCTCCGGTGGTGCTCTTCTCATAATCTTCATCGTCGCTGATGAAGGGTGCCATGTCTCCTTCGGGGTGAAGATTTTCCCCCATGTCTAGCTGCTCCTCCAGAGTTGCGATGCGTGCATTCTGCTCATCGATCCTCTCTAGGAAGTCCTTCACTTCATGCTCATGTTCATCGTTGGCCTCCCGCAGATCAGCTTCAAGGTCCAGCTCGCGGTTCATCAGGTTCTTGATAGTCTTCGTGTCAGCACGCACACAAAGCTCCAGCATCCTAACATGCGTCTCTAGGGTCTGGATATATGATATGGTGGATTCTTGAGTGGGGTTGGTGAGGAAGTTGCCATGGGCATCTCTGCGGCAAACCATGCTGAGGTCTCATGAAATGGGACCACAGTATTCCTCCCGAATACGTCCGAGAGCACGGTGAATTGCCATGTCTCTCCCGAGAATCCAGCTGGGTGCCATAAACTTGAAGTCTATGGACTCGGTGATAAATCCAAAGGTCCTCCCGGGGATGTAAACTTCAATCTTGTAGCGAGCGTCCTGAGGAAAAGACGTGATCGCATACCCGGTGATGGTCGGCAAAGCAATCTTCACATCCTTGACTATCTGGATCAGCTTCTTGCCAAAAGGCACGGTGGCATCTGGCTGGCAGAACTCCGTGAAGCGAACGGGGGTGAAGGTGGCCATCTAGAAAAGTTGAAAACAATGGAGAGGAAAATCAGGAATGAGCAGAGGAGAAAAATATAAGTATTCGTAAAACAAAGGAAAGAGAATGATCCTAAGGCTTTTCCAATCCTAGAGGTTACATCCTACGGTCAGTGTGTGCTCTGATACCATTTCTGTAGCGACCCGACCTGAAAGGTCAAGTCTCCGGTGTTTCCGTACCATCCCAAGATCATGCTGGTACACACACGATACATCAATGTATATATCAGAGGGAAATCACACAACATTTTATTAACGAAATCCCATATCGAGTCCTTTATTACAATAATCATTACAATAAAGTGGCCGAAGGCCAACTCATGAGAATAACTAAGTCTTGCGGAAGCGTCATGGTAGATGAGTCCATCTGACTCCAAAGGGCATCTCGCCAAGCGTAGAGCGTGTCCTCACTCCTGGTCAGAAAAGTACTCTGCAACATGATACGTTGCAGCCATGTAGGTCAGCATATGGAATATGCCGGCAAAGTCACAAGAGAGGGGGTTAAAATAATCAGCTAGTCTACATGCATATATGGCAGGTGGTGGGGTAAGTTTTTGCGTAAAGCCAAGTTTTTCCTACATCAAAAGAGGGACTAAGCAAAATATTACTAAGTTGGTTCATTAATGAGATGGTTCCGCCAACCAATTCTCATACCCAATTGTTAATACCCACAACATCATATTAATTTGTGTTGAGAATTCCGGAAGTTTCAGTTCCTTTGGCTCAAGTCGTCCATGACCGTGGACACGGCTAACCGATTAGGTTGAGTACTCTGCAGAGCTTTGCACACGTTCCCCACAAGATTTGATCGCCTCCATTGGATTCCTCGCACTTTAGGGTGTTTGCGGAACGGATGACCAAAACATGGTCTTCTAAGGGGTTGCACTGAGACTCCGACGGTGCCCATCCTTTCCTACCGTTCTTCTACATCTCATAGCACCGCCTATCCAGTGTCGCCACAATATCCAACCAAGCCAGAGACCATAATGGCTTGTGTCTGTGCAGGTAAGCCTTGGGTCTTGAAGCATCCATCTATCTCTTTGTGCCTGGGTGGATCTTTCTGCGTGAATACTGGCACTTCCCCAGCAACACCTAGGCTAACCACTAGTATATCCCCAGGGCGCCGTTCCAACCATCATCCACCCAGAGGTATGTTGAAAACTTGAAGTCTTGATCATCATAGTAGGTCTTTGGAATTATTATCTCACAACTCTCATGAATCACACAACCAACCCCGTCTACTAATAGCATAGCAAAAGTAAATCAACGTTTCCCGAGCCAATGTTATCGAATGGTTGTGGGGTTCCTACCACATGATACTACTTCAATGTAACCAAGTTTCCAACTAACCTATCATGCATGCAATGGGGAGATGGTAGAACTAATGCATATAAAACATGGGTAAAACATGATCAAGGTGACTTGCCTGATTGCTGATCTTCGTACGTGAGTGACTCTAGGTAACAAGCTTCGCACTCCGGATAATCTAACGAAGCAAACAAGCACTCAATGAGAATACAAAAATAATGTAGCTAGCACACACATCAACCAAGAACTAGTAAACATTCAAGACAAAACAATTGCACAAATCATAACTAAGAAAACACACAAGTTTTTTTCAAAAAGGTGATGGGAAAAAATCACTACTAACAAAACTAAACTATTTGTATTAACAAAACAATGGTTGACAGCAAGTAAACAATAAATATTTTTACTAATAAACAGAATGAAATCAATTTAAAGTTTGTTAAGAAAAACTTTAGTAAAAGTTATAAAGGTTTGGTTAAACACCATTAGATGAGGTAGCTATGGTTTTACTAACAAAAGAACAAAACTAACTTATTATTTATTACTAAGGCATTATCTTAACAGAATGGAAATTACTAAAAAACTTGTCTTAGAGAAACAGAATTAAGTTATATAAAACTTGTTGAAAGAAAACTATTACTAACTAGTTGTTTTAGTTCAAATTAAACCTATTTGAGGATGTGTTGAGATTCCTATGCTAATCAAAGAAATAAACTAAACAAATAATATTATTATTATCAGTAAGTAAAACACCTAAGATTTAACTAACAGAACCTATTAAAAAAATAAAACTAAATTCTAATTTGAACTAACTAAAACTAAGTTAAATTAAACTATACTAACTAATAGGCAGAATCTGGTGTTAGCTAAAACACTAATCAAATTCATCCTAAAAATTCTGAAACTAAGCATGAAAATTTTTGAGGAATATTAAACTCTAGTTAAAAGATTCATGTTAAAAACTATTTTCAAACTCTAGTTATTCAGATTTGAATATTTTGAGGAAATTTGATTAAATTCAAATTTTATAGTTCAAATTTGAAATTTAAAAGTACAGGGTGAAACTACATGAAAAATGTGAGCTATTGCAAAAAGAATCAACTCAAAACATTTAGTAGATTAAAAGTTATAGCTAAAACAATTTCAGAATAGGTTCTGTTAACAAAAATAAAACAGAAAAAAGGAAAATTCTACCGGTCGGCCAGGGGGTGACATGGCACGATCCTATTGGCTAGCTAGCGCGTGCGGTAGGTTGTTTCGAGCGGGCGACCGATCAGAAAGGGAAAACGGTTCGGGGATAGGTGGCTTCTAATCTGGGCCGTTGGATTTGGATCGGAGGGAGGGGGGAGTGTCCGGCGACTTACCGGAGGGGGAGGTGACGTTCCGGCGATGGAGGCGGTGGCCGGTGGTTGAGGACGTCGCCGGAGGGGGCTCCAGTGGTCGAGGGACGCAGCGAAGGGGCTTGGGCGACAGCGGCGGTCCTCCGGCGTCGAACGGAGGCGTCGGGGAGGGGCGAGGACGACCGAGGCGATGGCTATGGCCGATGGGAGCTCCGGTGGTCGAGCAAGTCCGGCGAGGAATTGGCGGCAGTCTGGCAACGGAGGAAGAGGGATCCGAGGTGGAAAATGGAGGCGGGTGTCGGGCGCGTTTATATAGGCCAGAGAGGGCGTCGGGGATGGAAGGAGGAGGAGATCCCGCGGCGAGGGGATCTCGCCGGCGGCGACGCGCGCGCGAGGGAGACGACCGACACGGGGATTCCGGGCGGTCGGGGTGGGTCCGGGCTGTCAGTGAGAGCGGAAGGGCGGTCGAGCTGTCGGTCGGCCGGAATCTAAGGGATTCGGCAATTAAGAGGGGTGGGTCGGCCCGATCCGGTTAATTTCTTTCCTTTTTTAATAAAACAGCATAGTAAAAAGCTTTTATTGCAAATATTATATTTCCAAACATAGAAGTATTATATATCAAAATGATCAGAATAAAATATTACATTGAATGAACATTTTTATTCTGGTATTTGAATACTTTGGAAAAACTTTATTTTCAGAAATTGCCTAATTGTTTTAAATCTCCTTTTGCAAATATTTTCAAAATAACCCCTGGTTTTTATTGTTCAAATAAATCACCAATTTGGTCCTGGTGTGGAGTGTCATCTTCCTCCTCTCTTATTTGAACTTTTTACCAAGAATTTAAATAGGTGAAAGAAGCACATTGAAAATAGAAAGGGCCTTCAGAATTTCAGAAAGGGCATTTCAACATTGGCATACATTCAAGCAAAGATGATGATAGATGCATAGCTATATTCATAACATTCCAAAATGGAATTTTGGGATGTTACAGAGAGACTAAGGAAGACGATCCAAAGAATGGGAGAACAACATGAATGTTGTTTAACAAATAGTATAAGGCATAAGAATTTATTTGTAGAAAGTATTTAATTGAAATGGAGCACTACAACACAAGTTATAGCGAATTGAAGTATGAAATGAATTGTAAATTCAAGTATGAATTAAATCTGAATTCATAAAGGTCAAAACAAGTTGATCCGAAGTATGATGGTTATGAATAGAAATATATGACACGAGTATTTAGGGGCAAAAGGAATCAATTGAAATGGTGTTACACTATGCAAGATATGATCAAATGAAGGTTCGGATTCAAATTGAATCGCTCAAATTCGAAAGGTTCAAAGATTGAAACTAATGATGTTACTATATATGGGAGTCAATATGAACGTGTAGAAAAAAGAATTACTAGGTTCAAAATGATGCATCAAAAGTTATAAGCAATTCAATATGACATTGAATTAGCTTAATACGGTGTGTGAACACATTTTGGGACTAATAGAGAAGTATGAGAAAGATCAAAATTATATGTTGAAACGATAACACTAATGATGTGAACGGAAAGATTACTTCGATACGGATCCGACGCAATTGGATTCATCGGAAACGGAGCTACGGATAAAAAGATATGATCAAAATAAGTTTGAATATAAATCTAAATAAATTTCGAAATTTGAAAATTTGAAAAAGTTGACGTGTTAGGTTGATTGGATAGGTGGGATCAAGACGAAACTGTAGGCGTTGGTTTCATCTAGTTCTGATAAACGAGTAGAAAGTTATGGCTATTTGAAAATTTTGGGCCAAGCTGTTTTACGGAAGAAAAATGCTATTTCTAAAAGAATTCTAGGACTAATGAGTAAATACGGAGACTAATTAATAATCTAATTACTCTATCATATACTACTATAGAAATACTAGTCTAGGGATATTAAACTATAGGAGTATAAAAGAAAAATACGAAGAGAATACCTTTAGAATGCAGAGAAGATATGAATCCAAAGAGGATACGACTTCCAAAAATCCCGTCGGAGAGAAGAAAATATTTTTATTTTAATAAACCTAGTCAAACCGAAACGATTCGATTCAACCCGAAGTGGATGATTTTTGGGTTCACTTACGGGTCTATATTTATAGGTGGGAGGGAGGTGCAAAGGTCTAAAGCTAAGCGAGGTGGGGCTAAAATCATAGACAAAAGAGAAAAAAGAGAGAAGAGGACGAGCCACATGGGCTTCAGTGGCTAAGGCCTTCGGTGGCTGCAAATTATTTTTTGTTTCAAATGAACAGTGTTACGCCATGAACAGTGTTTCCTGGGTTTTTTTAAACTAGCAAAGAAAAACAAATAAACAAAAATAGACAAACATTTTATATAGGCATATTATTCATCAAAATTTTCAGAAAAATATTTCCTAAAACATGAACATATTTTCAAGGCCAAATAAAATAATTTGAAACATTATTATTTTTTTGCAATAACTCCAAAATGAAAAAGAAACTCAAATTTCAAATAAATGGCAAATAGTTTTTATTTTAAAATTTGAGTCAAAACATTGTATATGATTTTTGGGTGTCATTTACCTCCTCTCATTTGATTTTTTTAAAAGAGGGTTTTGAAAATATTCGAACTCAACATTGAATAAGGATCCGAAATAGAAAATTTTGGGAAAGTCATTTTATTCTCTCTCATTAAAATTTCAAAAGTTTCAAAATTCCACTCAATTTTGGGAAAGTCATTTTATTCTCTCTCATTAACGTTCAAGCAAAAAATCCTACTTATTTATTTAATATAACATTACAAAATTTAGAATTTTGGGATGTTACATCTACTTAGTGATAAAGCAAACAACAACACACGAGAATATTCACCCCACGCTATTGCTCCTCGACAACGGCGCTAGAAAAAGGTCTTGATAACCCACAAGTATAAGGGATCAATTGTAGCCTTTCTCGATAAGTAAGAGTGTCGAACCCAACGAGGAGCTGAAGGTAGGACAAATATTCCCTCAAGTTCTATCGACCACCGATACAACTCTACGCACACTTTACGTTCGCTTTACATAGAACAAGTATGAAACTAGAAGTACTTTGTAGGTGTGATAGGATAGGTTTGCAAGATAATAAAGAACACGTAAATAAAAACTAGGGGCTCTTTAGATAAAGAAACAATTATGTTAGTTTAACGAGTGTGGAAAAGTGGTGGTAGGAGTTGCGGAATTGTCCCTAAGCAATTGACTATGTTACTAGACCGATAGCAAGTTTTATGTGGGAGAGGCCACTGCTAGCATGTCATCTCTTAATTAGAATTCTATGCACTTATGATTGGAACTATTAGCAAGCATCCGTAACTACTAACGTTCATTAAGGTAAAACCTAACCATAGCAATTAGATATATTGGTCCCCCTTCAATCCCGTATGCATCAATTTCTATGCTAGCCTGAAGCTTCTGTCACCCTTGCCCTCCAATACATAGTCCTATCAACATACAACTAACCCTATGGTGTGATCCATGCGCGCGCTCATATGATGGGCACCAAAGGACAGCAACATAACCACAAGCAATTTAAACCAATCATAGCAATTCATCAACCACCGATAGGACAACGAAAATCTACTCAGACATCATAGGATGGCAACACATTATTGGATAATAATATGAAGCATAAAGCACCATGTTCAAGTAGAGGGTACAGCGGGTTGCGGGAGATTGGACCGTTGAATATAGATGGGGGAAGGTGATGGAGGTGTTGGTGAAGATGACGGAGGTGTTGGTGTAGATCGCCGTCACACGATGATGTCCCGGGCGGCGTTCCGGTGCCGTCGGGAGAGAGGGGGAGAGAGCGCCCCTTATTCTTCTTCTTCCTTGACCTCCTCGCTAGATGGGAGAAGGGTTTCCCCTCTGGTCCATGGTCTCCATGGCGACGGAGGGGCGAGAGCCCCTCCGAGATTGGATCTCTCTCTCTGTGTCCTTCTGTTTCTGCGCTCCCAGATTCTGGCCTTTCACTGTTTCTTAAATTCCTGGAGATCCGTAAATCCGATTAAGGTGTCCTTTTAACACGATCTTTATCTGGATATTAGCTTTCTTGCGGCGAAAAAAGGGCCCCAACCGCCTTAAGGGTTGGTCACGAGCCTGCCAGGCGCGCCTGGGGGAGTAGGGCGCGCCTCCTGGGCTCGTGACCTCCTTGGGCATTGTTTCGCGTTGAATCTTCTTCCCAAAAATCATAAATATTCCAGAAAAAACTGTAGGTTTTTATTGCGTTTGGACTTTGTTTGGTCTCGATATTCTACGAAACAAAAAACATGCAACAAACAGGAACTGGCACTAGGCACTGGATCAATATGTTAGTCACAAAAATAGTATGAAAAGTTTCCAAAAGTATATGAAAGTTGTAGAATATTGGCATAAAACAATCAAAAATTATAGATACGATGGAGACGTATCAATGATCTTCAAGCAAGAAGACGAACAGGGGAGAAAACAGAGAAATGATCGAGCCCCTTCGATCGGCTGCGGACGAAGTGTATATGTAAGAAGTCTTTAGTACCGACTCGTGACACAAGCCGGTACTAAAGGTTGCCATTTAGTACCGGTTGGTGTCACCAGCCGGTACTAAAGGTGCATGCGGGGCCCAAGTCTGACCATAAACCTGCCACGCCCCCTTTAGTATCGGCTTGTGACACGAACTGGTACTAAAGATCGCTCACGAGCCGGTACTAAAGGTTGCCCTGCTCCTAGCCTTTGGAGCCAGCATGAACCGGGACTAATACCGTCTTTAGTACCGGCTCCTAACCAGACCGGGACTAATGCTTGGGACGAAAGGTCTGTTTTCTACTAGTGATACTTGACATGCAGAAGATAGTAGCAATAAACTGACACGATCATATGCTACGTTTATAGTTTGGGTCTCGTCCATCCCATCACTCTCCTAATGATGTGATCCTGTTATCAAATGACATCTCATGTCAATGGCCAGGAAACCTTGACCATCTTTGATCAACGAGCTAGTTCACTAGTGGCATACTAGGGACAAAGTGTTGTCTAGTTATCCACACATGCAATGTCTTTCCAATCAATACAATTATAGCATGGATAATAAACAATTATCATGAACTAGGAAATATAATAATAAACAATTTATTTATTGCCTCTACGGCATATTTCCTACAGCGTCCCAACAAGCACTATTGTTTAACGCCCCTAGCTAGGCATAACGGATAGATTCAAGTATTTTCATCCTTGATTTTCTTTTCCTTCCAAGAAATATTCACATCAAGAAGCTTTGTAAATATAACTTGAAAGACATTATCCACGGAAGTCTTAGCACTATCAAGTTGTCCATCTATGTAACCTCTTCGATTACCAGCTACTAGCCAAGAGTATCGATGATTAAGGTCATTGCAAGTTTGTTGGATCATATCTAAAACAGGGACTTCCTTTTTAAGATTCGGATAAAAAATCTGATTGTTTGCAAGGAAGTGACTTAACATATAGTCACTTTCATAAAGGATCTCATCTATCGCTGGTTTTTTGTGACTCTTACCAAAATGATCAAAAATTTCCCTAGCTTCACGTATAATATAATCAAATTCATTCATAAGAACTAGGGTAGATAATTTCTTATCCTTGGGATCCTTTATAACGGGAAGCTTATAAAACAATCTTTGCAAGGTAGGATGTGTACGAATGAACCTACTTTCATGTTTCAGGACAAGCGCTGAAATAGCTTCAGCATAGGTTTTAGTTCTTTTAAGTATAGGAGCATCATTAAGAGTCAAATTTCCAACACAATTGAAAAATTATTGGATAAATTATATTACTATAATGTTACCTTGCCCCCCCCAAAAAAAGTTTTACAATTTAGATTGCCAGAACGCACAATTTTAGGAGTCCTGTCATCATTCGTTTCTACCATACTGAAGTCACTCATGGTGACAAATAAGCAGGAAGATCAAGAGAGAGAGAGAGAGAATAAAACAAAAAATTGGTGAAGTGCGGGAGAGGAAAACGAGAGGCAAACGACAAATAATGTAATTGCAAGGAGATGAGATTTGTGATTAGGAACCTAGTAGATGAAGATGGCGCCTTCCTGGCAACGGCGCCAGAAATTCCTTCGACATGGCTTGAGAATGTGCTGATATTTCCCCAAAGAGGAAGGGATGATGTAGCATAGCGACGATAACTATTTCCCTCAGTTATGAAACCAAGGTTATCAAACCAGTAGGAGAATCACCAACACCCAATAAGCAGCACCTGCACACAAACAACAACTGTTGGAAATATGCCCTAGGGGCAATAAATAAAGTGTTTATTATTATATTTCCTTGTACATGATAATCATTTATTATCCATACTATAATTGTATTGATTGGAAACAGATTACATGTGTGGGTAAATAGACAACACTTTGTCCCTAGTATGCCTCTAGTGAACTAGCTCGTTGATCAAAGATGGTCAAGGTTTCCTAGCCATTGACATGTGATGTCATTTGATAATGGGATCACGTCATTAGGATAATGATTTGATGGACACGACCCAAACTACAAAGTAGCATATGATCGTGTCAGCTTATTGCTACTGTTTTCTGCATGTCAAGTATATGTTCCTATGACCATGAGATCATGCAATTCACGGACACCGGAGGAGTGCCTTGTGTGTATCAAATGTGGCAACGTAACTGGGTGGCTATAAAGGTGCTCTACAGATATCTCCGAGGGTGTCTGTTGAGTTGGCACGGATCAAGACTGGGATTTGTTACTCCGTGTGATGGAGAGGTATCTCATGGCCTACTCGATAATACAAAATCACAATAATCCTTGCAAGCAATGTGACTAATTTTTAGTCACGGGATCTTGTATTATGGAACGAGTAAAGAGACTTGTCGGTAATGAGGTTGAACTAGGTATGGAGATACCGACGATCGAATCTCGGGCAAGTAACATACCGAAGAACAAAGGGAACATCATGCGGGATTAATTGAATCCTTGACACAGAGGTTCGACCGATAAAGATCTTCATAGAATATGTAGGAACCAATATGGACATCCAGGTCCCATTGTTGGTTATTGACTGTAGAGGTATCTCGGTCATGTCTACATAGTTCTTGGACCCGCATGGTCTGCACACTTAAGGTTTGGTGACGTTTCGGTAGTATAGAGTTATTTATGGTGGTGACCAAAGGTTGTTCGGAGTCCCGGATGAGATCCCGGACATCATCAGGAGCTCCGGAATGGTCCGGAGGTAAAGATTCATATATAGGAAGTCCTGTTTTGGTCGCCGGAAAAGTTTTGGGTTTATCTGTCATGTACCGGGAGTGCCGGTAGTGTACCGGCAGACCATCGGGAGGGGTATTTCGACCCAAGAGGCTTCATGGCCTGTGGGAGAGTGAATACCAGCCCTGAGTGGGCTGGTGTAAATCCCACACAAGTCCCATGCGGCTAGGGAAAGAAAAACCCAAAGGGAAAAGTGGAAAAAAGGCAAAAAGGGAAGGAATCCTAGTCCTACTAGGATTGGAGGAGGAATCCTCCTCTCCTCCCACTTCAGCCAAACCCAAGGAGGCTTTTCCCTTGAGACAAGGCGTTTGGTCCCTCCCTCTTATATATATTCGAGGTTTTAGGGTTTTTTCACTTGATTTTCAGCCACGTGCTACCCGTTCCTCCAGTGCATAGTTTCTCCTCTAGATCGGATTTCTGTAGTGCTTAGGCGAAGCCCTGCCGGAATAGCTCCACCACCATTGCCAAAGCCTCGTCACGCTGCTAGAGAACTCTTCTACCTCTCCGCTCACTCTTGCAGGATCAACAAGGCGGATATCGTCATCAAGTTGTACGTGTGTTGAACGCGGAGGTGCCGTCCGTTCGGTGCTTGATCGAGACGGATCTTGATTGGATCGCGGGACGCTCAGAGATTTGGATCGCGAAGACGTTCGACTACACCAACCGCATTTCTTAATGCTTCCCTCTTAGATATCTACAAGGTTATGTAGATCCACTCTCCCTCTCGTAGATGGTCATCACCATGGATAGATCTTGCGTGTGCATAGGAATTTTTTTGTTTCCCATGCAACGTTCCCCAACTGTGGCATCGTGAGCTAGGTCTATGTGTAGATGAGATCTCGAGTAGAACACAAAGAGTTTGTGGGCGTTGATGCTTAGATTGCTTCCTCCCTCGGTCGTGTTTTGGTTCACCCGTATTTTGGGATAAAGCGGACCGGACCAACATTACTCGTACGCTTACGAGAGACCGGTTCCCTCAACTGCAACTTGTTGCTTAGATGGGTAGCGGGTGCCAGTTTATCCTACTTTAGTTGGATCGGATTCGACAAAGGCGGGCCTTGAGATGGTTGAAAAGCAACTAATGTATCACCATTGTGGTTTATGCATAGGTGAGAATTGTTCTTACTAGATACCCATAGCAGCCACGTAAAACATGCAACAACAATTAGAAGACATCGAACTTGTTTTTGCAGGGTATGTTGTGATGTGATATGGCCAATTACATGATGTGATATATGTGATGTATGACATGATCATGTGTTGTATAGAATATCACGACTTGCATGTCGATGAGTACGGCAACCAGCAGGAGCCATAGGGTTGTCTTTAATTATTGTATGACCTGCGTGTCAATCATTAAGCGCTATGTAATGCTTTACTTTATCGCTAAACAGTAGCAACAGTAGTACAAGAATGATGGGTGTGACAACCCCGATGGAGACACGTTGATGGAGATCATGGTGTCGTGCCGGTGATGATGGAGATCATGCCAGTGCTTTCAAGATGGAGATCAAAAGCACAAGTTCATGCCCATATCATGTCACTTATGATTTGCATGTGATGTTAATCCTTTTATGCACCTTGTTTTGCTTAGGACGACGGTAGCATTATAAGGTGATCCCTCACTTAAATTTCAAGATGAATTGTGTTCTCCCCGAGTGTGAACCGTTGCGAAAGTTCGTCGTGTCGAGACACCACGTGATGATCGGGTGTGATAGACTCTATGTTCACACAACGGGTGCAAGCCAGTGTTGCACATATAGAACTCTCGGGTTAAACTTGACGAGCCTAGCATGTACAGAAATAGCCTCGGAACAAAAGAGACTGAAAGGTCGAACATGAGTCATATAGTAGATATGATCAACATGATGATGTTGCCATTGAATCCACCTCAACTCATGTGATGATCGGACTTGAGTTGGTGAATTTGGATCATGTGACAGTCAGATGACCCGAGGGATGTCAATTTGAGTGGGAGATTTAGTAACTTGATTAACTAAACTCATTATCTTGAACAATAGTCTAAGTAAACTTTGCATATTTATGTTGTAGATCAATGCCTCGCGCAGTAGCATCCCCTAAATTTTAATGCGTTCCTAGAGAAAGCTAAGTTGAAAGATGATGGAACTAACTTTGTTGACTGGTCCCGTAATCTGAGGATTATCCTCACGGCTTCCCAGAAATCATATGTCCTTGATGCACCGCTTGGTGACCAACCAGAAGACATGTCATCTGAAGACGTTAAGAACGCTTGGGAGGCACGTTCTGGAGATTACTCAATAGTTGAGTGTGCAATATTGTATGGCTTAGAACCGAGACTTCAAAGACGTTTTGGACGTCATGGAGCATATGAGATGTTCCAGGAGTTGAAGTTTATCTTTCAGAAGAATGCCCGAATTGAGAGGTATGAGACCTCCGATAAGTTCTATGCTTGCAAGATGGAGGAGAACGGGTCTATCAGTGAACATATACTCAGAATGTCTGGGTATTCGACTCGTCTAGCGGAGTTGGGAATAGCCCTTCCGCTAGAGGCGATCACTGATAGAGTTCTTCAATCACTGCCACCTAGTTACAAGAGTTTTGTGATGAACTATAACATGCACGGGATGAACAAGTCAGTCGCCGAGCTTTTTGCGATGCTAAAAGTCGTTTAGTCTGAAATCCAGAAAGAACATAAGGTGTTGATGGTCAATAAAACCACTAGTTTCAAGAAGAATGGCAAGGGCAAGGGTAAGAAGGGTAAAACCAAGAAGGATGGCAAAGCAGTTGCAACTCTTGTAAAGAAGCCCAAGCATGGACCCAAGCCAGAAACTGAGTGCTTTCATTTCAAGGGAACTGGTCACTGGAAGCGGAACTGCCCCAAGGACCTGGCTGACAAGAAGGCGCCCAACGACAAACAAGGTATATATGATATACATGTTATTGATGTGTGCCTTACTAGCTCTCGTTGTATTGCTTGGGTATTTGATACTGGTTCGGTTGCTCACATTTGCAACTCAAAACAGGAACTACAGAATCGACGAAGGCTGGCAAAGGATGAAGTGACGATGCGCGTGGGAAATGGTTCAAAGGTTGATATGATCGCCGTCGGCACGCTCTCTCTTCGATTACCATCGGGATTAGTGATGAACCTGAATAATTGTTATTTAGTGACTGCGTTAAGCATGAACATTATATCTGGATCTTGTTTATTGCAAGACGGTTACTCATTTAAATCAGAGAATAAAGGTTGTTCTATTTATATGAGTAATATCTTTTATGGTCATGCATCCAATGTGAGGGGTTTATTCATATTAAATCTTGATAGTGATGATACACATGTTCATAACATTGATGCCAAAAGATGTAGAGTTGATAATGATAGTACCAGTTTCTTGTGGCACTGCCGTTTAGGTCATATTGGTGTAAAACGCATGAGGAAGCTCCATGCTGATGGACTTTTAGGGTCACTTGATTTTGAATCACTTGACACATGTGAACCATGCCTCATGGGCAAGATGACTAAAACGCCGTTCTCTGGAACAATGGAACGGGCAAGTGACTTATTGGAAATCATGCATATTGATGTGTGCGGTCCAATGAATGTTACGGCGCATGGTGGATATCGTTATTTTCTCACCTTCACTGATGACTTAAGTAGATATGGGTATATTTACTTAATGAAACACAAGTCTGAAACGTTTGAAAAGTTCAAGCAATTTCTGAGTGAAGTTGATAATCATCGTAACAAGAAGATTAAGTTCCTACGATCTGATCGAGGAGGTGAATATATGAGTTATGAGTTTGGCAGTCACTTAAGACAGTGTGGAATTGTTTCACAGTTGACAACGCCTGGAACACCACAGCATAATGGTGTGTCCGGACGTCGTAATCGAACCTTATTAGATATGGTGCGTTCTATGATGTCTCTTGCCGATTTTCCACTATCGTTTTGGGGTTATGTATTAGAGACAGCTACATTCACTTTAAATAGGGCACCATCGAAATCCGTTGAGACGATGCCATATGAACTATGGTTTAGCAAGAGGCAAATTTGTCGTTTCTTAAAGTTTGGGGATGTGATGCTTATGTCAAAAAGCTTCAGCCTAAAAAGGTGTAACCCAAAGCGGATAAATGCGTCTTCATAGGATACCCGAAACAGATAGTCGGGTATACCTTCTATCTCAGATCCAAAAGCAAAGTGTTTGTCGCTAAGAACGAAACATTTCTTGAGAAAGAGTTTCTCTCGAAAGAATTGAGTGGGAGGAAAATAGAGCTTGATGAGGTTATTGAACCTTTACTTCAACCAGAATGTAGCGCATAGCAGAAAGATGTTTCTGTGGAACCTACCACGGTTGAAGAGGAAGTTAATGATGATGATCATGAAGCTTCGGATCAAGCTACTATTGAACCTCGTAGGTTGACAAGGGCGCATACTGCTCCTGAGTGGTACGACAACCCTGTCTTGGAGGTCATGTTGTTGGACAACATTGAACCTACGAGCTATGAAGGAGAGGTGATGGGCCCGGATTCCGAGAAATGGTTAGAGGCCATGAAATCCGAGATGGGATCCATCTAGCTCAGTTGGTAGAGCACAAGGCTCTTAACCTTGTGGTCATGGGTTCGAGCCCGACGGTGGGCGCCAACTGTCGTGGTTTTATCACGGCAGATGTCTGGATTACCGAACTTGAGTTCCGAGCTGTCACCATCGTAGTGGACTCAAAGGGGTTGATCGGGACAAAGGACACGAGTTTACCCAGGTTCGGCCCCTCAAGTCAAGGTAAAAGCCTACGTCCTGCTTGTGTTGTTATTGCTTGTTGTATCGATTACAAGGGGCTAAAAGCTTGACCTAGCTCTCGATAACCTGCTCTTTATTAATGTTTATTGTGTTCACAGGAAGAAGTGGAGACCAGCCACGCCAATGCTCCCGAGGTAACTTATATCTATTCTGACTCAGAATATTTCATCCGAAAGCCGCGGCGGGTTGTTAGGAAATTTCCTCTTTCTCACCCTCTCGCTCATCAGGCTCCCGATTTCTTCTTGACAAAGCAACAGCAAGCCGAACGCCGCCAGACCCGGAGCACCGGATCTACGGAGCTTGTGTTAGGGCTTCCAAACTCGCCGGCTCCCAAGAAACGTCCTGCAGAGGTTTGTGTCTCTATCTGTCCTTTTATTTTTCCTTTATGTTTTGGTGTCCTCTCATTTTCTTGTCTTACTCTTTCAGAAGAGCCCCTCTTCTGGCGACTCTTCAGCATCGGTTATACCCCCGCCAAAGATCAATCTATTGTAAGTATTCGAACATCCGGCTGTTGAAACAATATTAGTCTCTTTCATATGCTGACCCTTTGTCTTGCAGTGCTCAGACGAAGCGCCGTAAAACCAATCATCCTTCCTCTGGCCCAGTCCCTCAAGACCAGGAGCTCGAACAGCCAGACTCGGCTCAGCCGGACCTTGGACAGCCGGAAGAGGCTCCAGCAGAAGAAGCTCTGCCAGCTGCTTCCATAGAGCGAGCGGCGGATGATGTTATAATGGAGAGTCCTCCAAGGGCTCCTTCAAATCCGGCCACTCCTGCCCCGACCCCCACCACTCCGGATGTCATCATCACCGGATTTGCCCAAAAATCTCCTCCTCCGGCACATGTACTAACCCGACATTCAGAGCTAGTTGAGGCCTCATGGAAGCTCAACTTTGACTCTTCATATGAAAAGATGACGGCCGAAGAACTCCACTCTGGTTATATGAACCGGGTCAACACCAGCCGGGATTTAGAACTTCGGCTTGTTGCTATGATGAAGACCAAGTATGAGGTACGTCACTCTTCTCCTACCATAACCTTCCCTAGCCCCCAAGAGCCGGTTTTAATCTAGTGTATAGTTGAACCGGGTCTTTCCTTGAGGTTATGTAGAAAACGCCTTTGTTAAAATGTATTAGATGCAAAACATGCACTGCAGATATAGTGAACCGCCAATTGTAGCCCCCAAGGGCCAACTCAAATTTTATTTGAGTCGGGTCTTCTATTTGAAAAGAGCCATAGTGCAGCCCCCAAGGGCCGACTCAAATTTTATTTGAGTCGGGTCTTCTATTTGAAAAGAGCCATAGTGTAGCCCCCAAATTCCGGATCAACTTTGAAGAAGATGAACCAGAATTGTATACTCAAAAGATGAAATGTACATTAGCCCCCAAGTGTCAAATATATTGCTTGCAATCTGTTTGAGACTTGCATAACTTAGCTGTGAACACTTGTCATTTTGATATCCTCTTCCTTCTAACAGCTCATGTTTTACCTTATATTTGCAGGATGCTTTAAACACTGCCGGCTCTCAGCTGGCAGATTTGAAGACCAATCTATCCGCTCAGTAAGAAGCTCGGAGCGTTGCAGACGAAAAGTGTCGGCTCTTAGCGGAAGAGCTTGCTAAAGCCACTGCTGAACTCGCCTCTCTAAAAGAGATGGAAAAATCGGCGAAAGTAGCTCTGACCAAACAAGCAGACGCCGCCGACCAGTGGCTTATAGCCATGGCGGAAGAACTTCAAGGCTTGAAACGGCACATTGCCAAGATGTCAGCCGCCTTGTTTGGTAAGTCGTCAGCTTACTATGTATGTTAACCCCATTTATTGAAAACTGGCGGCTCATGTGTCTCATCCGGTTTATGCAGGTCCCCGGAGCCGGCAGCTTGCCTCTGATAGTATTCTGCCTTTAAAGGCCATCTACACCTTTGCCAAGAAGTTATACTGCGGAGCCATTTTTTCGATCAAGAGCGTCCAATATAAGGAGACGATCCCCACTGTTCTGAAAGGGGTGTTGGACCTCTTATCCACCATGCCGAAACAAATAGATGAGCTAAAGAAGTCTGCATTTCGCCAAGGAGCCGTCGCAGGACTGAGCCGGGCTCTAGCCTTTGCGCCGGATCTGACGCCCTCTAAAATGATGGGTGGCTATCTATCAAAGAAGGTCGATGGCTCAGAGTTTACCGATATAGATTACTTTAAATGTGTCAAGGATTCCCGTTTCTTGGCGTCTGTCCTTGTCAATGAAGCAAATTTAAAGAGCTACCATGCGGCTTACGACAGCGAGGACAAAAGGATTTGCGGCCCTCTCTACGAGTGGAAGGATTTAACACCCGCACGTAGTAAGGACCTTTTCCCCTGTGAGCTCGATGCATCACCCTTCTTTGAGGGGTCTTTTACTGCCATGGCTAACTGTAACTGGGAATTGGGGAACCTCCAGATCCAGCCGGCGGAAGAACCAGAGCAGGGTGAGCCGGCCAACTGACTTGACATATTGTAATATTCAGAGCAATGGCTCTTGTAACGACCCGCCGTGGGTGGCTTAAACTTAGCAACACCTCTGTTCCTTCTGAGAACAATCTTTTGTAACAGCTTTAAAGATGTATCTATGATGTTAAAAAATGTTGCCGGCTGTTTATATTTCTTTGCATAGACTTTCTGTCTCTATGACCTCCTTTGTCATGTTTGCCGGATCTTCATGAGAGGTGTTTGTCTTTCTAAACATGTCAGGTCTTTATCCATAAACCTTTAGAGCCGGATAATACCCTTGAAGAACTTGAACTTGTCAAAAGCGAGCAACATGGCTTCGCCTCTTGTAGCTTAACTCTGGAAAGAGCCGGTTGTCTTAGGATAAGGTAACCTATACCTAATGGTAAGAAGCCTCTATGGACACAACTGCGGCTATTGGATGAACCGGAAACGGCCTAAAGCCGATTGTATGAAGTGTGATGTAAGCTATACCTGACGATAAGAAGCCTCCTTTTAACAGTGAAGATCATACTTTATATGTGAACACTGGCCGTCGATGGGTAATGTAAGATATACCTTAAGGCAAGAAGCCTCCATCGACAGCCGCAACTAATGATTTACAAAAGCCGGCTGTTGGAAGGGTGATGTAAGCTATACCCAAAGGCAAGAAGCCTCCTTCAACAGCACATGTTGTCTTTAGTATGCATGAACACCGACTGTCGATGGGTGATGTAAGCTATACCCGAGGGCAAGAAGCCTCCAGTCGACAGTCGCGGCTACTGATTACAATAGCCGCCTGTGTGAAAGGTGATGTAAGCTATACCCGAGGGCAAGAAGCCTCTTTCAACACCTAAGTTTTGGCGTAAATGCCGGTTGATAGGGTGAGATAAGCGAACCCGTCGGTAAGAAGCCCCCTTCGACAACCACGGCTAACATGTTAACCGGAGATGGCATAAAGCAGAAAACACGGAAAAAACAGAAACTGGCACTAGGCACTGAGTTAATAAGTTAGTCCCAAAAATAATATAAAATAGCATATTCATGCATATAAAACATCCAAAGTTGATGTAGCGACCCGACTCAAAACGAGCCAAGCCTCTGTGTGTTCTGTGCCATCCCTGGATCAGTATGCTGGCACACACAGTACATCAATGTATATATCAAAGTGCAATCACATGTAACAGCGTAAAACAGATATATACCTTAAAATAGCAGCGGATACAGTCAACGGGAGTGGAGTCCCAATAACACCAACGGCAAGTTGAGTGCGGACCGTAACCCTAAATCGTACTCTTACCCGTCGTAGAAGAGTATCTGCAACATAAGATGTTGCAGCCGTGTAGGTCAGCATTTTGAATATGCCGGCAAGATCACCATAGCAGAACAGAAGATAGAAACTATACTATATGCAATAAGTCTTTATGGCTCTGTGGCTAAGTTTTTGCATAAAAGCTGATTTTATTTTCCTACAACAAAGGAATATCAGGAATTTTCACTATAGAGTTACCTATCATGACATGGTTCCGCCAACCGATGTCCAAATGCCCACAAGTATCATTAAGTTGCCCACAATTAGTTATCAGTCCAGTGTTGAGAGTTCAGAGATAGATCCAAGTCTAGAAGCTCAAATTGTCCGTAACCGGGGACACGGCTAATCGATTAGGTTTAAGTCTGCAGAGTGTTGTGTACTTTACCCACAAGATTCTTTCCCTCCTAGCTCCTAGTAAGTCCTCGCACTACCTGGTGTTTGAGAACAGGATGAAAGAAACATGGTCTTTCAGAGTGCTTCCCTGACTGTCCGACAGTGCCCATCCAATCCAAACGTTGACTACATCTTGTAGCACTACCCAGCAGAGTCACAACAAAGATCAACCAAGCCAGAGCCCATAATGACTTGTGCTTACACAGGTAAGCTTCCGGGCATGAAGTATTCATCCTTCTCTTTGAGTCTGGGTGAAGCTTTCCGCAAGATATCATGGCACTTCTCCATGCATCACGGCCATCCACTGGTTTCTCCAGGGATGCCCATCAATTCCATCCTTCACCCAGTAGTGTGTATTGAAAACTTGTCTTCTCGAGTCTCGAAGTCTTGAGGTCTTGAAGATGCAGGACTTGAAGATGTCTTCATGAAGTTGTCATCTTGACGTAGAGTCCTTCTTCACACCACTCACGAACACTCATACCAAACCCCGTCTACTTTAGCATAGCATAAAAGCAACTAACGTTCCCGGGGCTTTAGTAACCAGTGGTGGGTTCCTACCTCATGCATTCTACTCATCTACAAGAATTTCAATAACACTACGGGAGGGATTTGTTGAATGATGTCACTACATGCAAATAAAAAACATGGGTATGAAATAGATGGTCAAGGTGAACTTGCCTGTACTGTTGATGAAGATAAAGATCGCTCTCAGAAATAACTTGATAGACTATTCGTCACTCTTCGATAAAAAAAATCTATACAAACAAACATTACATACATATAAGCAATCATACTAGCAATCAATTCTAACAATCACAAGGTAACACAAGAAACAAAACAACAAGGTTGATGAAGAAAATACTTAAGACAAAAACTCAAGGTAACAAAAGTACATTGACACAACTAAGGTGATGATGAAGGAAATACTTAGGACAAAAGTTAAAATCAAGAAATTTTCATAAAAGCAACTAAGGTAGTTTTCCCCTATAAACAATTATTTTCAAATGGTAACAAAACAATAACAAAGTAAAATACAACAAAAAGATTTCACTGAATATTTTTACTAGCAAAAAGATTTACTTTTAAAGAACGAGTAAAACTATGAAAACAACATTGTAAACAACATAAGTGTTTGCCTAATGAACTTAACTACAAACACAACCATAAACTAAGAGAAAACAAATTATGAAACAACTAAGTTAACATAAGGTAATTAATAAAAATCTTTATTATAAAACAGAATTAAATCATCTAAAACTTTTTGTGAAATGAGTTTCTTAATAAAACTAAACACATTACCTAATGAAAAATAATATAGTTTCCTATCATAATTAAATTATATTTATTAACTAAGCATTTATTAACAGAAAGGAATTACTACAAATTTATTAGAAAACAGAACCTAATTACTTAAGACTTTGCTGGAATAAACTATTACTAACTAGTTTGTTTATCACAATTTAAACCTATTTGAAAATGTATAGCGTTCCTATAACAACATGGTAGTAAACTAAGAAAATTATTTTTATTTTAACAACAAGTAATTCACCTAAAGTTTAACTAACAGAGTCTACTAAATCAAATATATAATTAACTCAGATTTAAACTAGCAAAATAAAACTAATTAAACTATATTAACAACTAAACAGATTCTGTTTTTAGCTAGAACACTAATCAAATTTATTCTAAAAATTCTCAAACTCTAGAAAATGATAGCTATGGTCACTAGTGACAAGTAGGAAAAAGAAGCATTCAAAAATTCATTTTAGGACTCAAGATATTCAGAAAACAAAATTTAAATCAAATGTGTCCAAATTCAAATTTAAATGTTCAAACATGGTCAAATTTGGTATTCACACAAACTAGATGAAATTTGTGATCTAATTAAAAATAAATCAATTAAAAAAATTAATTAGTTTAAAAGTTATAAAGAAAATAACATCTGAAACTATTCTGGAAACAGAATTTAAAACAGAAGAGAAAATGGGTTTCTAGCGGACAGGGGGGTACACGTGTCGTTCTGCTATTGGCTACGGGGTGCGCGTGCGATCGGATGGCCGGAATGTAACAGAAAACGATTTGGTCAATTTATTTCAAAAGAAAAACCGGCCGGTTCTTTCTAAAAGAACCGAAGGGGTACGAGGATCTAAGCTACGCCGTTGATTAGGGATCGGACGGGGAGGGTGCTCACCGTGGTGGTTGCCGGTTTCGATGAGGGTTCCGGCGACGGCGGAGGCATCGAGGTCGTCGGGGATGCGCCTCCGGTGGTCCTCCGGCGACGGCGAGGGCTCCGTTCGCCTCAGCGATGAATGGCGCGTCCGATGGTGGTCGAGGGCGAGCTCGAGGACGACGGTGACGACGAGCAGGAGCTGAGGGAGCTTCGAGGTCGGGGAACACTCCGGCGAGGGTGATGTCTTAGGAACTCCACAGAGTCTCCAGAGAGGGTGAGGGGTCGGGGAGGTGCGCGCGGTCGTGAGGAAATCGTCGGAGGGCTCGGAAGAGTGCGGGAGGTCAGGGTGATGCGGGGACGCGATAATGGCGCGGCGGCCGTGGTGAAGTCTGACGAGGGATTCCAGTAGTGGGAGGGCGCAGGAGGAGGGGGAAACAAGGGAAATGGAGAGAGGAGAGGCACGGGTACTTATAGGGGCTCATGGGTGGTCGGGGATAAAGGAGGGAGGGGGTCCGCGGCAAGGGGATCCGGCGACGGCGTCAGGTGCGTGGGAGGAGGAAGGCGACCGCGCGGGAGAAGGGAGCGGGCGATGGTCCCACACGTCAGCGAGAGGAGAGGGCGAGCGTAGTCAGCGGGCGACCATTACAAAATGAATTCGGCTTTAAAGGCTGTGGGCCGGCCGGTTTTATTATAAACCGTTACCGATTCCTATTTATGATTTTACCAGAGCCTTAAAACTTGTTCAATGCATTCGAATAAATTCCAAATATAGTCAAACTATATATCAAAATTAACAGAATAATAAAGGCCTTTTAATGGACATTTTTATTCTGGCATTTGAATACTTTGCTGAAAATATTATTTTCAGAAATTGCCCTTTTGCTTTTAAATCCCTTTGCAAATATTTTTTCAGAATAACTTCTGGTTTTTATTATTCAAATAAATCACCAAGAAGTCCCTGGTGTGGAGTGTCATGTTACTCCTCCCAAATTTTTGTCAGGGGTTTGAATACTTTGAAAATTTTGGATAGGGACCAATATGAATTGGATTTTCAAAATAATCCAGAGGTTTTCAAAAGCTCTTTCAATTCCTTCTTTTAACTTCCAAATCATATTTCATATAATTTGAAGAAGCCATCTTATCTTCTCTCATGAAAATCGTTGAGTTGCATAAAGTTTTGTGAATTTGAAATATTTTCAAAATGGAAATTCAAATCATTTTCAAATCCCTTTTCATTTCTTTAAATGGAAGAAGTCATGTCATCTTCAATCTAGGGTTTTGTGATGAAATGAATTTGAATTCCTGGTGATCAAAATGCAGATTGAAATTTTTGGGAAAGTCATTTCATTCCCTCTCAATAAATTTTCAAAAGTTTCAAATTTCACTCACTTTCAATCACTCAAGCAAACAAACAATCATTCTAAATATTTATTATAACACTCCAAAGTTTGGGATGTTACAAACCTACCACACTTAAAATGAATCTCGTCCTCGAGATTCGGAAGGGCTAGAAAGAAAAGGTTAGGGTTTTGGGGGTCTTCTAACAAATCCATTGACCTGGAAATGTGGGTCTACCACACTTAAAATGAGAGTTACTGGTCCTTCAAAATCTTGACAGTCCTTTGGGTGCTTCTGTCTGTTCACAACCTTCACAGTAACTTCCTGGGTGACGATCTTCCGTTATATCAAAATCTTGTGTCCTCACAACAAAGTGTACTTCCTCCAATACTGGGTCTGCTTAACTGATAGGTCTCGTGATCATTCTAAATAACCTATCGAAGATGTCCTGGTGGTCTACCATTTGTGGTTATCCTGCAGTGAAATGGGTCTTGGCTTCATTCCTCACCGTAAAATTCCTACGGGTGACAGCAACTGTCGTATACAAGGGGTTTACATCATACCATTCTAAGGCTTCAACAAAAGCTTTCAAAGAACGTCATCTCTTTACTATGGGTAAGTCACTCAGATTTACCATTCCGAATAGCATGAGAATGATAAGAGTAAGTCGTCATGGTGGCCAAGCCATGTTGCACTGAAATCATTACCTTGTATAAGGTTTAGTAATCTCGTATTCTAGCACTTGGGCTTCCTCACAAGCGTTGCAGAAATTTCTTTTGTCAACGAACAAAGTTCGGATAAATCCTTTGATTTCCGCAAGCTGAACAAAAGATCTAGCGTTCCTTCAGAACTCTCAGTATTTCGTAAACTCCCAAGAAAACGATTGCTGATCAGTCGTAGCTTCTTCCAAGTTTCTTCCTTCACCAAGGTGGGGCTTGATCCTTATCAATCCTGAGGTCAGTGACTTGTGGATTCACTTGAATACTTGAACAACTTCATCTCACCCGTGGGGTGACTTTCGATCCATATTCCAGCATTACCTTCAGTTCAATACATCATACCCTTGAGGTAACAAATCATAGACTTATTTTTGTTTAGAATCCACTCAGCGGAATTAATTTTCCTTTCCATTGGTCTATTTAACCTTGGGTATGGTTTCATCACAATCATTCCGTTTCTCAGCATTCCAGCTTCGAAAACTCCTTGTCTCAAAGGTTATTATCCAGATAGTTTGTGGTGGTTCCACATTCTCTTCATCCGTATTCACTTATCCAAATTCCTTAACCAGGAGGTACCTGTGGTCACTACCACACTTAAAATGAAATGAAATCATGTTTGCATAGACCATATTTTCTCATATCCTCGAAAATGGTCGGAGATTTTGGGTCATAGAGTAACAACTCATGTAATACAACATAAGATAAATCATGACACCAGAAATTTCCATTGTCTCATGAATTTATTTACAATTCTGAGGCTTCCGTTACAAGATAAGCTCATGAAAAACAAAGGTGCTTCATGATACGGGTATTCCCATCTTCGAAACTATCCCATTCTTCTCATATTCAATCCTTGGTTACATTCTCAATCACTTCTTAAAACTCCTAGAAAATACTTTATTACAAATGCTTCCATCCACATAGTTTGGTATGGTCTAGCATCAACTCTCAACTTTATTCCTTCATCTCCCCTTGGAGATACTCTAGTACCACTGGAAATTTACGATGTGCTCCTTGAAATCCTCCATTCTAGCTTTCTTCTTCTGGGGACATTCATTAGCATAATGTCCTGCTTCCTTGCAATGAAAACAGATGATTTCTGACAAGTCTCGAGTCTTCTTGATGTTGGTGTTTGTTCCTTGGGTTCTTGGTTCTTTTCTTGGGCACTTACTGGCATAGTGGCCCATATCCTTACACTTGAAACATCTAACATGACTTAAGTCCTTCTGTTCAGGGGCTTGTCTCTTCCTGAGGTTCTTTGTTCCGATCAAAACTTCAATTTCCCGTGGATCAAACTCCACTTCTTTTGTCGGGAAAGGTCCCAGATACTCTTTTCTTTCCTTCTTACAGTCCTGTGAAAAGTGTCCTTCTTCCCCACATGAATAGCAGACATTGGAGTAAAATCTTGTTAGGCCTTCTCCATTAGGGTCTTCAACATCTTCCTTCATCATAAGTTCTCCTAAATTTTCTCTAAAGGATTCCTTCATGGCTTCCTTCTGCTGTTCGATGACTTCTTGTACCTTGGGGTACACTTGGCATTGAGCGGGGTAATGTGTAGTTCCTTCACACAAGAAACATGTCACTTGCCCAGTTGGGCATTCCTCAGCAGGGTGTTTCTCTTCATAGTAAGGGCATCCATCCTTGTGTTCTTCTTGGGTGTGTCCTATCTCTCCATAGATTTTGCATGCTCGGGTCTTGTTCATCGGGATAACACAATGCTTCTGAATGAGACGAGATCTTAACAAAGTCTTCTTGAGTTCTTCCCAATTCTTTGCTCCATTAAATCCTTGTATGGCAGGATGCATTTTCCACCAAGTTGCGGCACTTTGGGTAAAGTACTGGAGAGCATATTGAACTTCATACTTCTGTGCTATCGAGTTGCTCCTGAAGTGATTCTCCATGTGGTGAATCCATACTTCTGCCTCTAGCTGGGTCATTGGTCCAGAAAGTACAAGTCCAGCTTCATATGCCATCTATTGGGTTCAAGGTTTTGGAATGAGATGGTAGAGAGAAAGGAGGAGAAAACACACAATACAAACAATGGTTTTGAAAATAGATTTTTTTTTGTGGCTGTCGAAAATAAAACTTACACACAAATGACAGCTCACAAATCATCGTATCTAACGTAAGTATACAGCAGGGATTTGGTCTTCTAGGGGCATAATATCTTGGAAAATTCTTCATGGTCTTCAATTTCTTCACATCAGTATAATCTTCAATCCTTTTTGTAGCTCTTTCCATAATGGAATACATCTTTGTTGGAGTTGGTCACAAGTTGTCCGATATCTTGTCCTTCTTGGAGTGGCTTCAGTTGATCCTTAGTGGGGTCAAGGGGAAAAGGGTATTTTCTAACTCTTGATAAAACTCAGAAGGGATGAGAAGTAGAAGGTATTTTGAAAACAAAGTTTTCGAGAAATCATTTCCTAAGGGCTTTCCAGTTTCTAGGGTCACGTCCTACAGTCAACATGTGCTCTGATACCATTTCTGTAGCGACCCGACTCAAAACGAGCCAAGCCTCTGTGTGTTCTGTGCCATCCCTGGATCAGTATGCTGGCACACACAGTACATCAATGTATATATCAAAGTGCAATCACATGTAACAGCGTAAAACAGATATATACCTTAAAATAGCAGCGGATACAGTCAACGGGAGTGGAGTCCCAATAACACCAACGGCAAGTTGAGTGCGGACCGTAACCCTGAATCGTACTCTTACCCGTCGTAGAAGAGTATCTGCAACATAAGACGTTGCAGCCGTGTAGGTCAGCATTTTGAATATGCCGGCAAGATCACCATAGCAGAACAGAAGATAGAAACTATACTATATGCAATAAGTCTTTATAGCTCTGTGGCTAAGTTTTTGCATAAAAGCTGATTTTATTTTCCTACAACAAAGGAATATCAGGAATTTTCACTATAGAGTTACCTATCATGACATGGTTCCGCCAACCGATGTCCAAATGCCCACAAGTATCATTAAGTTGCCCACAATTAGTTATCAGTCCAGTGTTGAGAGTTCAGAGATAGATCCAAGTCTAGAAGCTCAAATTGTCCGTAACCGGGGACACGGCTAATCGATTAGGTTTAAGTCTGCAGAGTGTTGTGTACTTTACCCACAAGATTCTTTCCCTCCTAGTAAGTCCTCGCACTGCCTGGTGTTTGAGAACAAGATGAAAGAAACATGGTCTTTTAGTGTGCTTCCCTGACTGTCCGACAGTGCCCATCCAATCCTAACGTCGACTACATCTCGTAGCACTGCCCAGCAGAGTCACAACAAAGATCAACCAAGCCAGAGCCCATAATGACTTGTGGCAACACAGGTAAGCTTCCGGGCATGAAGTATTCATCCTTCTCTTTGAGTCTGGCTGAAGCTTTCCGCAAGATGTCATGGCGCTTCTCCATGCATCCCGGCCATCCACTGGTTTCTCCAGGGATGCCCATCAATTCCATCCTTCACCCAGTAGTGTGTATTCAAAATTTGTCTTCTCGAGTCTTGAAGTCTTGAGGTCTTGAAGATGCAGGAGTTGAAGATGTCTTCATGAAGTTGTCATCTTGACGTAGAGTCCTTCTTCACACCACTCACGAACACTCATACCAAACCCCGTCTACTTTAGCATAGCATAAAAGTAACTAATGTTCCCGGGGCTTTAGTAACCAGTGGTGGGTTCCTACCTCATGCATTCTACTCATCTACAAGAATTTCAATAACACTACGGGAGGGATTTGTTGAATGATGTCACTACATGCAAATAAAAAACATGGGTATGAAATAGATGGTCAAGGTGAACTGTCCTGTACTGTTGATGAAGATAAAGATCGCTCTCAGAAATAACTTGATAGACTATTCGTCACTCTTCGATAAAAAAAATCTATACAAACAAACATTACATACATATAAGCAATCATACTAGAAATCAATTCTAACAATCACAAGGTAAGACAAGAAACAAAACAACAAGGTTGATGAAGAAAATACTTAAGACGAAAACTCAAGGTAACCAAACTACATCAACACAACTAGGGTGATGATGAAGGAAATACTTAGGACAAAAGTTAAAATCAAGAAATTTTCATAAAAGCAACTAAGATAGTTTTCCCCTATAAACAATTATTTTCAAATGGTAACAAAACAATAACAAATTAAAATACAATAAAAAGATTTTAGTAAATATTTTTACTAGCAAAAAGATTTACTTTTAAAGAACGAGTAAAACTGTGAAAACAACATTGTAAACAACATAAGTGTTTGCCTAATGAACTTAACTACAAACACAACCATAAACTAAGAGAAAACAAATTATGAAACAACTAAGTTAACATAAGGTAATTAATAAAAATCTTTATTATAAAACAGAATTAAATCATCTAAAACTTTTTGTGAAATGAGTTTCTTAATAAAACTAAACACATTACCTAATGAAAAATAATATAGTTTCCTATCATAATTAAATTATATTTATTAACTAAGCATTTATTAACAGAAAGGAATTACTACAAATTTATTAGAAAACAGAACCTAATTACTTAAGACTTTGTTGGAATAAACTATTACTAACTAGTTTGTTTATCACAATTTAAACCTATTTGAAAATGTATAGTGTTCCTATAACAACATGGTAGTAAACTAAGCAAATTATTTTTATTTTAACAACAAGTAATTCACCTAAAGTTTAACTAACAGAGTCTACTAAATCAACTATATAATTAACTCAGATTTAAACTAGCAAAATAAAACTAATTAAACTATATTAACAACTAAACAGATTCTGTTTTTAGCTAGAACACTAATCAAATTTATTCTAAAAACTATAAAACTCTATCAAATGATAGCTATGGTCACTAGTGACAAGTAGCAAAAAGAATCATTCAAAAATTCATTTTAGAACTCAAGATATTCAGAAAACAAAATTTAAATCAAATCTGTCCAAATTCAAATTTAAATGTTCAAACATGGTCAAATTTGGTATTCACAGAAACTAGATGAAATTTGTGATCTAATGCAAAAGAAATCAATTAAAAACATGAATTAGTTTAAAAGTTATAAAGAAAATAAATTCAGAAACTATTCTGGAAACAGAATTTAAAACAGAAAAGAAAATGGGTTTCTAGCGGACAGGGGGGTACACGTGTCGTTCTGCTATTGGCTACGGGGTGCGCGTGCGAGCGGATGGCCGGAATGTAACAGAAAACGATTTGGTCAATTTATTTCAATAGAAAAACCGGCCGGTTCTTTCTAAAAGAACCGAAGGGGTACAGGGATCTAATCTACGCCGTTGATTAGGGATTGGACGGGGAGGGTGCTCACCGTGGTGGTTGCCGGTTCCGGCGAGGGTTCCGACGACGGCAGAGGCGTCGAGGTCATTGGGATTGCACCTCCGGTGGTCCTCTGGTGACGGCAAGGGCTCCGTTCGCCTCAGCGATGAATGGCGCGTCCGGTGGTGGTCGAGGGTGAGCTCGAGGACGACGGTGACGACGAGCAGGAGCGGAGGGAGCTTCGGGGTCAGGGAACCCTCCGGCGAGGGTGATGTCTTAGCAGCTCCAGAGAGTCTCCAGAGAGGGTGAGGGGTCGGGGAGGTGCGCACGGTCGTGAGGAAATCCTCGGAGGGCTCGGAAGAGTGCGGGGAGGTCAGGGTGATGCGGGGACGCGATAATGGCGCGGAGGCCATGGTGAAGTCCGACGAGGGATTCCGGTAGTGGGAGGGCATGGGAGGGGGGAAACAAGGGAAATGGAGATAGGAGAGGCAGGGGTACTTATAGGGGCTCGCGGGTGGTCGGGGATAGAGGAGGGAGGGGGTCCGCGGCAAGGGGATCCGGCGACGGCGTCGGGCGCGTGGGAGGAGGAAGGCGACCGCGCGGGAGAAGGGAGCGGGCGATGGTCCCACACGTCAGCGAGAGGAGAGGGCGAGCGTAGTCAGCGGGCGACCGTTACAAAATGAATTCGGCTTTAAAGGCTGTGGGCCGGCCGGTTTTATTATAAACCGTTACCGTTTCCTATTTATGATTTTACCAGAGCCTTAAAACTTGTTCAATGCATTCGAATAAATTCCAAATATAGTAAAACTTTATATCAGAATTAACAGAATAATAAATGCCATTTGATGGACATTTTTATTCTGGCATTTGAATAATTTGTAAAAAATATTATTTTCAGAAATTGCCCTTTTGCTTTTAAATCCCTTTGCAAATATTTTTTCAGAATAACCTCTGGTTTTTATTATTCAAATAAATCACCAAGAAGTCCCTGGTGTGGAGTGTCATGTTACTCCTCCCAAATTTCTGTCAGGGTTTTGAATACTTTGAAAATTTTGGATAGGGACCAATATGAATTGGATTTTCAAAATAATCGAGAGGTTTTCAAAAGCTCTTTCAATTCCTTCTTTTAACTTCCAACTCATATTTCATATAATTTTAAGAAGTCATATTATCTTCTCTCATGAAAATCATTGAGTTGCATAAAGTTTTGTGAATTTGAAATATTTTCAAAATGGAAATTCAAATCATTTTCAAATCCCTTTTCATTTCTTTAAATGGAAGAAGTGATGTCATCTTCACTCTAGGGTTTTGTTATGAAATGAATTTGAATTCCTCGTGATCAAAATGCAGATTGAAAGTTTTGGGAAAGTCATTTCATTCCCTCTCAATAAATTTTCAAAAGTTTCAAAAGTTTCAAATTTCACTCACTTTCAATCACTCAAGCAAACAAACAATCATTCTAAATATTTATTATAACATTCCAAAGTTTGGGATGTTATAGTTGATAATATAATAGCATGGAACAATCAAAAATTATAGATACGTTGGATACGTATCATTCCTCAACGGTTTCCTTGAGGAAGAGTTGTATATGATGCAACCAGAAGGTTTTCTCGATCCAGAGAATGCTAACAAAGTTTGCAAACTCCAGCGATCCATTTGTGGGCTGGTGCAAGCATCTTACAGTTGGAATAAGCTCTTTGATGAGGTGATAAAAGTGTTTTAATTTTATACAAGTTTATGTAGAAGCTTGTATTTACAAGAAAGTGAGTGGGAGCTCTATAGCGTTTCTAATATTATATGTGGATGACATATTGATGATCGGAAACAATATAGAAATGATGGAAAGCATGAAGGAATATTTGAACAAGAGTTTTTCAATGAAGGACCTAGGAGAAGCTGCTTTCATATTAAGCATTAAGATCTATAGAGATAGATCGAGACGCTTAATAGCACTTTCACAGAGCACATACCTTGATAAAGTTTTGAAGAAGTTCAAAATGGATCATTCCAAGAAGGGGTTCTTCCCTGTGTTACAAGGTGTGAAGTTGAGTAAGACCCAATGCCTAGTGACTGCAGAAGATAGAGAAAAGATGAGTGTCATCCCCTATGCTTCAGCCATAGCCTCTATCATGTATGCAATGTTGTGCACAAGACCCGATGTCATCCTTGCCATAAGTATGGTCGGAAGGTTTCAAAGTGATCCTGGAATGGAGCACTGGGCGGTGGTCAAGAATATTCTTAAGTACCTGAAAAGGACTAAGGAAATGTTTCTCATTTATGGAGGTGATGAAGAGATCCTCATAAAGAATTACATCGATGCAAGCTTTGACACTGATCCGGATGACTCTAAGTCACAAACCGGATACGTATTTATTCTCAATGGGGGAGCGATAAGCTAGTGCAGTTCCAAGCAAAGCGTGGTAGCCGATTCTACGTGCAAAGCAGAGTACATCGCAGCCTCGCTTTTAATTAGGTTTTAGTTTTCCTCTCTATTTATTGTGTTTTCCATTCATTTCAAATTTATCTTACGGTGCTACATACTGTAAACATTATGCAAGTTGACGCGGGTGGCGTCGGGGTGGTTGGCTCGGGTAGGCGCGCGGCGTCGGGCGGCGGCAACGGTGGATTCTGGCAGCCTAGCGGCACACAAATGACCTTCTCTCGGTGTGTGGCTCGCATCGGGACGAGACCTCCACTATTTATATGTGGAGGACCTTATTTAGTACCTTTGTTAATTAGATAGCTAATAGAGAGAATTGATCTCTCTTATCTCCGTGCTTGGTCACGACCTTACATACTATACTTATAGATAGAACAACTAACACAATTTAATCATCATTTTCGTGAATTAGAAATCATATAACAAGTTGGTCACTAGTCATAATCACAAGTCCTACTCCTCATCATCATCATCAACTCTAACACATTGTAGCACATAATAACACATTGTACCTAGGACTTACGTACTGCTATCTCGTAGGACCTACTCTACCCTCTCTTAGGTATAATGACATAAAACAAGATAGGCCCTAACTCTCCATTATGGAGAATGGAGATCATCCTGTCTCCCATTCTTGGCCTACGCACAATGTTGCTTCCAAGTAGCTCTCTACGATTGAGCATACATGTTTTCCAATCTTTGATTGTCATGACTCCATCGGTTTTAGAAATCCGGTATGGACATGAGTGATGTGTAGGCTGACCTGGCCGTGGTGGCCCTAAGCTTGTAACAACAACGCGACCTCTCATAAAACAACATACAACTATCTAAAACATGTAAATGCAACAAAAAATGCGATCATAATCGCAACTAAAGTAACAATTGATCCAACATCATAATGATACCAAGCCTCTTTATCAATGGCATATTTTCTCATATTTCTAATCTTAAAGCGCATTCCAGCCATCTTATTCTTGTGATCATCGACGAAATAGGCAACATGCAACTCCAATATCATCTTCTCATCTTCTGTTATTTTCAATTTTTCTTTCAAATGATCAATTTCTTTTTCAACTTCTGTTAATTTCTCAAGCAGAATTGCATAGTCAGTTGGAATTTCTGGTTCAACTACTTCCTATAGATAAAAACATCTACGTCAATTTGGTGGCATAATTAATTGTCATAGACATTAGATGATGTGTGAAATAGTTATAAAAGATAACGACATACCACATCTAAATCATAGACTGGACGAGGGCCGACGTGGGCAGATACCATAACCATGTCACTATAGAATAACTAACAATAATACAACTAAGTAAATCATACACGCAGCTATCTAAACAATACAAGTAATTAAAAAAGGTTTTAAGAAGAACAAGAGGCTCACCAAGATGGCCGGTGCCACGACGAGACGTTGCGGATGATCGACGCTGGTTAGGACGGCTGGGGATGGGAAGACAGCAAATAAACCCCACCTACACATATGCAACCTAACAAGTTAATTTGAGATCAAATTTCATATAAATCAAATAAACTCCCACATAATGATCACTCCTCCAAAACCTAGATAAAACCCACAAATCACATATCTTTGAGCATACCACAAGCTAATGTAGCAATGAGAGATGAAGGAGCAAAGTTGCTAACCTTTATGAAAACTTGGATAGATGGGGTGCCCTTAAGTCTTGACAATCCTTGGCAAAATGGAGGATGAGCTTCGAGCAAGAAGAAGAACAGGGGAGAAAACAAAGAAATGATCAAGCCCCTTGGATCGGCTGTGGACGAAGCATATATGTAAGAAGTCTTTAGTACTGACTGATGACACCAGCCGGTACTAAAGGTTTCCCTTTAGTACCGGTTGGTGTCACCAGGCGGCACTAAAGGTGCATGCGGGGACCAAGTCTGACCAAAAGCCTGCCACACCCCCTTTAGTATCGGCTCGTGACACGAACCGGTACTAAAGATCGCTCATAAGACGGTACTAAAGGTTGCCCTGATCCTAGCCGTTGGAGCCGGCACGAACTGGGACTAATACCGTCTTTAGTACCGGCTCGTAACCAGACCGGGACTAATGCTTGGGACGAAAGGTCTATTTTCTACTAGTGATACTTGACATGCAGAAAACTGTAGCAATAAACTGACACGATCATATGCTACATTTATAGTTTGGGTCTCGTCCATCCCATCATTCTCCTAATGATGTGATCCCGTTATCAAATGACATCTCATGTCAATGGCCAGGAAACCTTGACCATCTTTGATCAACGAGCTAGTTCACTAGAGGCATACTAGGGACAAAGTGTTGTCTATTTATCCACACATGCAATGTGTTTCCAATCAATACAATTATAGCATGGATAATAAACAATTATCATGAACCAGGAAATATAATAATAAACACTTTATTTATTGCCTCTAGGGCATATTTCCTATAGCCTCCCAACAAGCGCTATTGTTTAACGCCCCTAGCTAGGCATAACAGATAGATTCAATTATTTTCATCCTTGATTTTATTTTTCTTCCAAGAAATATTCCCATCAAGAAGATTTGTAAATATAACTTGAAACACATTATCCACGGAAGTCTTAGCACTATCAAGTTGTCCATCTATGCAACCTCTTTGATTACCAGCTACAACCCAAGAGTATCGATGATTAAGGTCATTGCAAGTTTGTTGGATCATATCTAAAACAGGGACTTCCTTTTTAAGGTTCTCATAAAAAATCTGATTGTTTCCAAGCAAGTGCCTTAACATATAGTCAGTTTCATAAAGGATCTCATCTAATGCTAGTTTTTTGTGACTCTTACCAAAATGATTAAAAAAATCCCTAGCTTCACATATAATATAATCAAATTCATTCATAAGAACTAGGGTAGATAATTTCTTAGCCTTGGTATCCTTTATAACGGGAAGCTTATAAAACAATCTTTGCAAGGTAGGATGTGTACGAATGAACCTACTTTCAAGTTTCAGGACAAGCGCTGAAATAGCTTCAGCATAGGTTTTAGTTCTTTTAAGTATAGGAGCATCATTAAGAGTCAAATTTCCAACACAATTGAAAAATTATTGGATAGTTTCTATTACTATAATGTTCCCTTGCCCCCCCCCAAAACAGTTTTACAATCTAGATTGCCAGAATGCCCAATTTTAGCAGTCCTGCCATCATCCTTTTCTGCCATACTGAAGTCACTCGTGGTGACAAATAAGCAGGAAGATCAAGAGAGAGAGAGAGCGAATAAACGAAAAATTGGTCAAGTGCGGGAGAGGAAAATGAGAGGCAAACGACAAATAATGTAATTGCAAGGATATGAGATTTGTGATTAGGAATCTGGTAGATGAAGATGGCGCCTCCCTGGCAACGACGCCATAAATTCCTTTGGCGTGGCTTGAGACTGCGTCGATAATTCCCCAAAGAGGAAGGGATGATGCAGCATAACGACGATAACTATTTCCCTCAGTTATAAAACCAAGGTTATCAAACCAGTAGGAGAATCACCAACACCCAATAAGCAGCACCTACACACAAACGACAACTATTGGAAATATGTCCTAGAGGCAATAAATAAATTGTTTATTATTATATTTCCTTTGTTCATGATGATCAAGGTTTCCTAGCCATTGACATGTGATGTCATTTGATAACGGGATCACCTCATTAGGAGAATGATGTGATGGACAAGACCCAAACAACAAACGTAGCATATGATCATGTCAGTTTATTGCTACTATTTTCTGCATGTCAAGTATATGTTCCTATGACCATGACATCATGCAACTCACGGACACCGAAGGAGTACCTTGTGTGTATCAAATGTGGCAACGCAACTGGGTGAATATAAAGGTGCTCTACAAGTATCTCCGAGGGTGTCTGTTGAGTTGGCATGGATCAAGACTGGGATGTGTTACTCCGTGTGACGGAGAGGTATCTCAAGGCCCACTCGTTAATACAACATCACAATAAGCCTTTCAAACAATGTGACTAATTGTTAGTCAAGGGATCTTGTATTACGGAACGAGTAAAAAGACTTGCCAGTAACGAGGTTGAACTAGGTATGGAGATACCGACAATCAAATCTCGGGCAAGTAACATACCGAAGAACAAAGGGAACATCATATGGGATTAATTGAATCCTTGACATAGAGGTTCGACCGATAAAGATCTTTGTAGAATATGTAGGAACCAATATGGGCATCTACATCCCTCTGTTGGTTATTGACCGTAGAGATATCACGGTCATATCTACATAGTTCTCGAACCCGCAGGGTCTGCACACTTAAGGTTTGGTGATGTTTCGGTAGTATAGAGTTATGTATGGTGGTGACCGATGGTTGTTCGGAGTCCCGGATGAGATCCCGGACTTCATGAGAAGCTCCGAAATGGTCTAGAGGTAAAGATTCAAATATAGGAAGTCCTGTTTTGGTCGCCGGAAAAGTTTCGGGCTCATTGGTAGTGTACCGGGAGTGCCGGTAGTGTACCGGGAGACCACCGGGAGGGGTATTTCGACCCAAGATTCTTCATGAGCTGTGGGAGAGTGAATACCAGCCCTTAGTGGGCTGGTGGAAGTCCCACACAAAGCCCATGCGGCTAGGGAAAGAAAAGTCCAAAGGGAAAAGTGGAAAAAAGGAAAAAGGGGAGGAATCTTGGTCCTACTAGGGCTGGAGGAGGAATCCTCCTCTCCTCCCCCTTCAGCCAAACCCAAGGAGGCTTGGCCCTTGAGCCAAGGCCTCTCCTCCCTCCCTCTTATATATACTGGAGGTTTTAGGGTTTTTTCACTTGATTTTTAGCCACGTGCTACCCGTTCTTCCAGTGCATAGTTTGTCCTCTCTATCAGATTTCTGCAGTGCTTAGGCGAAGCCCTGCCGGAATAGCTCGACCTCCATCACTGGAGCGCCGTCACGCTGCCGGAGAACTCTTCTACCTCTCTGCTCCCTCTTGCTGGATCAAGAAGGGGGAGATCATCATCAAGCTGTACGTGTGCTTAACGCAGAGATGTCGTCTGTTTGGTGCTTGATCGGGACGGATCGTGATTGGATCGCGGGACGCTCGGCAATTTGGATCGCGAAGACATTCGACTACACCAACCGTTTTTCTTAACGCTTCCTGGTTAGCAATGTACAAGGGTACGTAGATCCACTCTCCCTCCCATAGATGCTCATCATGATGGATAGATCTTGCGTGTGGGTAGGAAATTTTTTGTTTCCTAAGCAACGTTCCCCAACAACTACTTGCAACCCCGACACGTAAGAGAGGTTGTCAATCTCCCAATGGTAAAAGATAAATGTTTTTGTATAAGATTGAAGTAGTAGATCTTGCAACAACTAAAAATAAAATAAGTAAAGATAAATGGCAGCAAGGTATTTTTCGGTTTTGTAGATCTAAAAGCAAATAGTGCAAAAAACGTAGATCAGAAAGCAATATGATAAAAGTAGACTCGAGGGACGTAGGGTTCACTAGTGCCTTCTCTCATGAGTATAGCACACAGTGGGTGAACAAATTATTGTTGGGCAATTGATAGCAAATCAAATAGTCATGACGATATCCAAGGCAATGATCATTATATAGGCATCACGTCCAAGATAAGTAGACCGAGTCCTGCCTACATCTACCACTCCACACATCGACCGCTATCTAGCATGCATCTAGTGTATTAAGTTCATGGAAAAACGGAGTCATGCAATAAGAGTGATGAAATGATGTAGACAAGATCTATTCATGTAGGAATAGACTCCATCTTATTATCCTTAATAGGAATGATATATGCGTGTCTTGCTGCCCCTTCTCTCACTGGGAAAGAACACCACACGATCGAACCCACCACAAAGCACCTCTTTCGATGGCAAGAAAAATTGATCTAGTTGGCCTAACTAAACCAAAGATCCAAGAGACCATTGTATTGAGAATCATAAGAGAGAGAGGAAGCCATCTAGCTACTGCCTACGGACTCATAGGTCTATAGTGCTCTACTCACGCATCATCGGAGAGGCACCTATAATGAAGATGAACCCCTCTGTGATGGTGTCTAGATTAGTTCTCAAGGTTCTGGAACTTGTGACCGCTAGAATTGTGTTTTCGTCGACTCCCCTAGGGTTTTGGGGATATGTGGGAATTTATAGGCGTCAGAGGCGATTGACGGAAGCCCCGAGGAGGGCACAACCCATCAAGGCGTGTCGGGCTCCTCATGGCATGCCCTGGTGGGTTGTGGTCTCCTCGGCCCACTCCCCTGGCCCTTCTTTGGTCCATTTGTTAGTGCATCTAGTGCCCCTTAGTGATTTCGGTGTATTCAAGACTTATAGGTTAAGGTACTAATGTGTTTGTGAGTGTACACAGGCTCTATAAGTCGATGAAGAGTCTGATATATTCGGAGATTATCGACCCCTAAAAATGTATGTCTTCAACTGAAGACTTTGCTGAAGACTTTGGTGAAGACTTTGTGAAGACTTTGAAAATGAAGATGTTGGTGTGACCTTGAAGATATGAATGAGCATTATGAAGCGTGAAGAATTTTGTTTTCGAAGTTTCATTTCCTTCTTTGAGTCATAGGAAACACCGTACTGTTAAAGAGCGCCGAGGTAATACTAAGGAAAATTTCCAACTGATGCTCAACTCCAAAACCCTCAACCTATACAATCCTTCGAGTGAAGCCTTTGGAAATCTCTTACAGTTCGGTCAAGTTCTTTAGAGACAGAGACGAAGTTCTTCTAGTCTCTGAGGAAATTGATCTGACTTAGGAGTTAGGATTTCGCAAGTGTGAATTGCCTACAAGTGAGGAATATGATATATCTGAGGACTTTCATAGTTCAAAAATCCGACCGTTGCTGTGCTTAGCGCTAGTTGTCCCCAACCACAAATATCCACATAACGGTCATATCATTGGGGGCATTTATGTCATATCATGTCAGGTTGCACCCTGGCTATAAATAGCCACCCCCCACAACCACTACTTGGTTGGCTGCTCCGAGAAAGAACTGACACTTGTCAATTGAGAGCAACCCATCCTCCGAGGACTTTGAGAGAAAACCTTCAGTGAGGAAAAACCCACAACCAAACCACAAAACCCAAAGTGATTGAGCATCACTGAAGAAATTCCTGTGTGGAACCGATGCTTGTTACCTTTGAGGACTGTGCATCCTCCAAGCAGTTAGGCGTCATGGTCTAGTGCTCCTGCAGTTATTTGGGGATCACGAAGTCACCTTGGTCTAGAGCATCCTGCAGTAAATTGTGGATCGTCGGTTGACCAATTTGTGAGGGTTTTGGAAGTCTACCCTGAAGACTTACCATGAGTGTTGGGCGAGGACTGTGTGACCTTAGCTCAAGGAGAATATGGTAAGGACTGTGTGTCCTGGGCCTATGTGTCCTCTGTTTTAAATACCAGGCCTCTCCAAACTAGACGTACGACTGTCACAGAAGTTGAAACTGGGTCATCAAACCATTGTCTTCATCAAGCTACCTGGTTCTATTTCCTCAACCTCCTTATTCCTCATAAACCTGTTGACGAAATTGATTGTAACTGTTTGAAGAATTTGACTGAAGACTTTTACAAATTCCTCATCCCAAATTCTTCTAGTTACCTTGTTCATCACTTCTTATCCTTTATCACGCTACTCACTATTCGTGCATATTTCATTTCATCATGATGACTAAGCTGATACTATGTTCCTCATGCATCTGAGTACTTATTCCGTTGTTAGTTATTCATCACATTTCAAATTCCTCAAAGTTGAAATTCCTCAAGTGACGAATTTGTAAAAATCGCCTATTCACCCCCCTCTAGTCGATATAACGCACTTTCAATTGGTATCAGAGCAGGTACTCCCTCGCTCTATGTGATTCTGGTTTAACCACCTGGATTTATAGTTATGTTGACTACAGGTATGATCAAGGTCTCTGTGGGTTGTCCTACCTTCGATGGGATGGACTACCCTAACTAGAAGAAAAAGATGTGCATGCACCTTGAAGCTATTGACAATGATCTCTGGTATGTTTTGGAAAATGGTGTGCCCTCTGTTACTGTTGCTGGTGTGAAGAGATTCAAGCAACTCGACTCACAAGCGAAGAATATCATCTGTGGCCATCTGAGCAAAGGTCAGTATGCCAGAGTGAGTGCTTTGGAGTCTGCTAAGCTTATCTGGGATAGGCTGTCCAAAGTCAATGAAGGTGTCTCCACTCAACGTGACTCTCGTGTTGATGTTCTTCGCAATCTCTTCAACCGCTTCAAGAGACTTCGCAATCTCTCCATTAAACTTTTGATCGCCTCACTGATATCTCCAATGAACTCAAGCACTGGGTGCCACTGATATACTAACCATGAAGTAGTGAAGAAACTGCGAAGATCTCTCGATTCCTCATTTGATACTTTGGCTTTGATGATTCAAGAACGTGGAGATTACAAAGCACTTGATCCTGCCGATATTCTTGAGAGACTCAATACTCATGAATTCGAACAAGCTGAAAAGAGAGACTGCTACGGGCCAAGCTATGGAAGATCTCGTGCTCTGAAGGCAAAAGCAATTTCCTCATCTGAAGAAGAAGATTCTGACAGCAGCCTTGGTGATCCTGAAGAACTAATTTAGGAACTAGCAATGCTTGTGAGGAAATTCTAGAAGTTCTCTAGCAGAGGTGGATTTGGAAAGTCATCAAAAAGTGGCTTGAGGAAATCAGATTCCTCAGAAGATTACAAGAAAAGAACATGTCATCATTGCAAGAAGCGTGGTCACTTTATCTCTGATTGTCCTCTCTAGGAGAAAGATGCAAAGAAGAAGAGGAAATACGAGGATGATAGTTCTGATGACTAGAAGAAAAAGAAGAAATCTTCAAAGTCCTCATATGCAAAGTCCTCATCTTCAAAGTCCTCAAAGCACAAGAAGAATGGTTCCAGAAAAGCTCATGCATTCATCGGCAAGGAAATGGATTCTGAGGAAGAATCTGAAGAATATGAAGAAGAGGAAGAATCTGAGGAGGAATCAAAATCTGGTGCCCTAGCCTTGCTCTCGCTACTGCTTTCGTTAGCAAGTCCATCTTCAACGATGAAGAAAATGACTACTCCAATGACTCTGACGTCGGCAATGATGAATATGCTCCTACTTGCTGCTTCATGATGAAAGTCATCAAATCTTCAACTGAATGTCCTCTCTTTGATGATGCTGAATATCCTAAGTGGAAAATCCTCATGAAGAAGCATCTCATGTCAATAAATAGTCATCTATGGATGGTAATTGAACTAGGATTGATTGAACTCTGCAAGACTGCAAATGCTGAGGAAATTCATAAATATGCCCAACTTGATGCTTAGGCGAGAAACATCATCTCCTCAAGCCTATCAAGCATCATGTTCAAAGGCATATGTCATCTCCAAGACGCAAAGCTCATCTGGGATAGGATCATGGACATAAATCAAGGTTATCTCACTCGTCAAACCCCATATTCATCGAACTCAAGAAATCCCTCGAATCCGAGGAATCAGATCCTAATTCATCTTCATCACTGTGTCTCATGGCAAAAGGCTCAAAGGTACACAAACATCATTCCTCATCTGAATCAAGTGAAGGTGAATCTGATGAATATGTGAAACCTAGCTATGCTAAACTTGTTAAAATTGCCACTAAGCAACAAAGTGCACTTGAAAAGCTTCAGAAAATGCTAGACAAAAGCGATGATCTATTGTACAATGAAGTGGGTCGAACTCGAACTCTGTCTGATGATCTCAAAAGTCTTCAGACAAAATATGAGAACCTTCAGAGTCATCGTACTGACCTCTTAGCTGATCATGACAAGCTTTCTTATGATTTTTTTCAAAGAAAGAAAGATCTTGAAAATGATTCCTTACTAGCTCAACAGATTAGTACCGCTCAGGAAGAATTTGTCCCGCCTTGTTTGAAATGCATCGAACGTGAAACTTCTAATTCTTCCCTTGAATGTTCAAATGCTTCTATTGCTGTAAATTCTTCAACTATCCAAGTGGTCTCAAATTCCTCATCTGAGGGTACCACAAGTATTACTAATAACAATGCAGGGTTGAAGGAATTGTATGTGACAGGCATGTACAAAAGTCTCAAAGGGCATCAAACCCTTTGCGATGTCCTCAAAAAGCACATTCTGAACAGGAACCCTAGTAAAGTGGCTATTGCCTTTGTGAGGAAACTCAACGATGATGGATCCTACTGGACACCTGAGCAGTACCCCAAAACCTCATGGGTTGCTGCAAAAGGATCTCCTGTAGATCCATCTACTTTATCTGGCTTTACTTGTGAAACTTCATATTCCTCTCATGAGTCACTTGACTCCAACTTCACATTCTTCAAAAATCAGAAAGGTGAAGTATTTGCTAGATTTGTTGTAACTAACTTCAGGAATGGTTCTCCTATGAAGAAAATCTAGGTTCCCAAGAGCCACCTTCAAAATCTTCAAGTGAATGTCCTCATGACATCCCTCATGAAGAATAGGAACTCCAGATCAAATTCCTCATATGGACCAAAGTCCTCACTTGGACCAAATTTCTCAAATGGTCAAAATCATCATTCTCGTGCTAATGCCTCGGTTTCGCAGGGAAACCCTAAGAGTTATGAATATGCGCATTATTCTTCAAACCATTATGTTTATAAGTCCTCAAAGAATTTCTCTGCTTATTCATTTGAGTACTTTAACCCTCTCCCTATGAAACGAAGTGCACTTGCTTCAATGCCTCCCTTCTCATATGCCGCTCGCAGAATGATGAACTCTTTGCCACCCCTCCAAATGTGGGTGGTGAAGAAACCAAACTAACATCTTATGCAAGGTCAGGTCTCCAGATAAAATTGAACATCTGATGAATTTGTTGGAGACCTGAGGAAATGCTTGAAAGGACGCAAGCTAACTATGCAGAAATGAATTCCTCATTTCTCACGTCCTCATACTACTTGCTTACTACCTTGTGTGATGAAATTTTGTTTGATGAAATTTATGTCATATTCTTCACTCTCAAGCATATGAGTTTGTAAGTTGTACTAATTCATCTACAGGATGATACTCCAAAAGCTACTTAGTGGGTCCTCGATAGTGGATGCACAAACCACATGACTGGTGACAAGAATCTACTGATGAATTTTCCACTCATTCCATCTCCTCTGAAGCACATCACCTACGCAGACAAAGTAAAAAGGCAAGGTATTGGGACTTGGTAAGGTTGCTATCTCAAAGGACCGAACCATGGATAAGGTGATGCTTGTCGAATCCCTTCGGTTCAACCTTATGTCTGTCTCAATGCTTTGTGATCTTGATATGATTGTTGTATTTCGAAAATATCATTGTGTTGTCATCATGGAATCTGACAACTCCAAAGTCTTCGAAGGCTTTAGGGGAGGAGACTTGTATATTGTTGATTTCTCTACAGGTCCTCAGCCTGCCACATGCTTACTTGCAAAGCCCTTACAAGGCTGATGTGGCATCGACGACTTGGACATGCGGGCATGAGGAACTTGCACACGCTCGTGAAGAAAAAGCACGTCATTGGCATCACGGGCGTCAAATTCCTCAAGGACCACCTCTGTGACGCATGTGAATATGGGAAGATGACCAGATCCAAGCATCCCTCAAAGACAATCATGACCACTACTCGACCCTTTGAATTGCTTCATATGGATCTCTTTGGCCCCACTCACTACTCCGTACTAACAAATTCTTCAAGTTTGTATGGCTTTGTCATTGTTGATGATTACTCTCATTAAACTTGGGTGCATATTATTCTGACATAAATGAAGTGTAGAATGTCTTTAGACGGTTTGCTTCAAGGGCCTCCACCAACTTCGGCGTCAAGATCAAGCATATTAGGAATGATAATGGGACTGAGTTCAAGAACACTAATCTTGATGAATATCTTGATGAACTTGGTATTACTCATGAGTTATCTGCCCCATATACTCCTCAGCGGAATGGCGTCGTGGAGCGCAAGAACAGGACTCTTGATAAGATGGCTCGCACCATGCTTGATGAATACAAGACTCCTCGATGCTTCTGGCCTGAGGCAATTCATACAGCATGCCACATCATCAACGGGGTATATCTTCACAAATACTTCAAGAAGACTTCATATGAACTTATGACTAGCAAGAAACCCAATGTAAGTTATCTCAAAGTCTTCGGTGCAAAATGCTGGATCAGAGATCCTCACCATAGTTCTAAATTTGCACCAAGAGCACATGAAGGTTTTATGCTTGGTTATGGAAAGGACTCGCACACCTACAGAGTCTTCAACACCTACCATCACAAGGTTGTTGAAATTGTAGATGTGCGGTTTGATGAAACTGACGGCTCACAAAGAGAGCACTTGCCTTCTGTGTTAGATGAACAGTCTCCTGAGGAATCCATCAAGATGAAGGCAACTGAAGATATCATACCCACTGAGGAGGTCATTCCAATGAATGAAGACATTCATGCTGATACACCTGAAGCAAATGGTGGTGATGAAAATCCTCAGCCATGTCAACCTGCTCATCGTAGAGTTGCAGATGAAGTGCAGATTGACAAAATCATCAAAATCATCAATGCACCAGGTCCTCTCACTCGCTCAAAAGCTTCACATTTAACTAACTTTTGTGGGCACTTTGCCTTTGTCTCTATCATAGAGCCCACCAAGGTTGATGAAGCATTCAAGGAGCCTGAGTGGATTCAAGCTATGCAAGAGGAATTGCATCAATTCAAGCTCAACAATGTGTGGGAACTTGTCAAGCGGCCAGATCCTCACAAGCATAACATCATAGGTACCAAGTGGATCTACCACAATAAGCAAGATGAAAATGGCCTTGTGGTGAGGAATAAAGCTCGACCTGTAGCCCAAGGATACACACAGGTTGAAGGAATTGACTTTGATGAAACGTTTGCACCTGTTGCTAGACTTGAAGCTATTCGCATATTACTTGCTTATGCCAACCATCATAATATCATCTTATATCAAATGGGTGTGAAAAGTGCATTCCTCAATGGTAAGCTTGAGGAAGAAGTATATTTTGCTCAACCCCTAGGTTTTGAAGACCCTATGCTTCCTGACAAAGTCTTCAGACTCAACAAGGCCCTCTATGGTCTCAAGCAGGCCCCTCGGGCATGGTATGACACTCTAAAGGAATTCCTCATGAAGAAAGACTTCAAACCCAGTTCACTCGACCCTACCTCTTTTCACAAAATCCTATGACAATGAACTATTCATATGTCAACTATACGTAGATGATATTATCTTTGGATGTACTGACAAACGTTACAGTGATGAATTTGCCTATATCATGAGTGAATAATATCAAATGTCTATGATGGGAGAGTTGAAATTCTTCTTAGGTCTTCCAATTCGTCAGCAAGACAACGACATCTTCATCTCACAAGAGAAATACATCAAGGATGTTCTGAGGAAATTCGACATGCAAGATTACAAAGGTGTAAAGACTCCAATGCCTTCAAAAGGACACCTCTGCACTGATGAAAATGGTAAAGATTTCGATCAGAAGGTATACTGCTCCATGATTGGCTCTTTATTGTACCTATGTGCATCTAGGCCTGATATTATGCTAAGTGTTTGCATGTGTGCCCGCTTCCAAGCAACACCGAAGGAATCACACCGTAAGGCTATGAAACTTATTCTTCGATACTTAGCTCATACACCAACACTTGGATTATGGTATCCCAAGGGCTCAAATCTTCACCTCGTCGGATAATCTGATGCTGACTATGCTGGAGATCATGTGGATCGCAAGTCAACCTCAGGCACATGTCATTTTCTCGGACGATCCTTAGTCTGTTGGTCCTCGAAGAAGCAGAACTGCGTCGCACTATCTACTACTGAAGCTGAGTACATTGTTGCTGGCTCGTGTTGTGCTCAATTACTATGGATGAAGCAAACCCTCAAGGACTACGACATCAAGTTGAAGAATGTGCCACTCTACTGTGACAACGATATTTCCATCAAGATTGCATACAAGCCAGTTCAGCACTCCAAGACCAAGCACATCCAGATTCGTCATCACTTTCTTCGAGATCATGTACTCATGGGCGACATATCCATCGACCACATACCCACCGAAGAACAACTGGACGATATCTTCACAAAGCCCTTGGTTGAAAATAGATTTTGAAAGTTGCGGTGTGATCTAAATATCTTAGAATCTTTGAATGTTCTTTGAAAAAGAACACACATCCTAACACTTATGCAAAATTGATGACTTAGATGTGCAACACACGAAGTAATGTTTTTCTTCAATCAATGAAGAATAACTCGCTAAGTGTGAAGAAATTAACGAAGAATTTTATTGTTAGAACCCTGCGACAATTGTACGCGGTGTCCGGAATCACCATTCTTATACGGTAGGTCACGCCACCAACCAAAAGTTGAATTCTTCAAAATTGAGTTTTTCGTTAATTTTGCAAATTCCTCAAATTTGCAAATTCCTCAAGTTTTCAAATTCCTCAAATTTTCAAGTTCTTCAAACTTGGAAACTCATATTCTTCATTGACTATATATATATATATATATATTTGAGTTTTCAATGTCCTCAACAGCATTCACTTGTTGCTAACTCTTCAAGTTGATTTTCATCTAAGTGAATGTGATTGGAACCTTTCCCTTCTATGCTAAACTCAACCCAGTCTGTTCACAAATTCTTCATATGTGTTCTACTTTAAAACTAGTTCAAAGTCTTCAATGTGTCCTTGACAGCTGAAGAATTTGTGAACAGAAACTTTGAAATCTTCACTACCAAAATTTTCGGCGGTTCCCGCTCAAACAAATCCTATTCCCGTGCCTGGATAACTCACAACCCCCCACTACCGCCACCACTAAGTACGTGGGTGACACCTGTCGCGTGGAGAGCAAGGGTCAGGGGCAATCTTGTCCAAATCTTTAGATGGATTGGTTTTCACTCCCTCTATAAATACCCCCTACCCTTCAATAGTGTTTGGTTACTCCCCATCTCTAGTCTCTCCTGAGGTCCAACCTAGCGCCGCCGCTAAAGTCATCGTCACTGGTGAGGAAGAGCTTCACTGCCTCGACCTCGTCGTTGCCGTACTCGCATTGGCCGCGGAAATCTTCATCCCGCTACCGCTGTAGCTGTCTCCCTCTGCCAAGCTAGGGCGTGGGAGATCTGAACGGATGAACTTCAAAATCTCATCTTTGAGTTCGTCGTGTTCTTCACTAGGGTAAAAAAAATTTTACTGACCAAGATTCATCTTCAAATGCTCCTCATATTCCTCAAAATGTGTTTATTCATCATGAATCTTACTCTAAAAGCACCGTACATCTTCTCATACTTGAGGACTTTCCCTAAGTAATGATTTTCTTTAAGATTCCTCTATTGTGCAAATCTTCTAAATTTGCACAACTCTAGAACCTGAGACAAAGAAAACTTAGTGAAATTCCTCAAGACATCCATGGTCAAATTCCTCACACCTATTTTTTCTTCAAAATTTCTGAGAACGCATATGACCTCTTCAAATTGCTCAGACCTATACTCTGTTCATAGGTACAACATGTCCACTGATGAATCACTAGGTTCTCATCAACTTAACTCATTTGCAACGCTTCTTGAAGAAAACCTGTGTACCTCTTCAGAATCCTCAAGAGTTCATATTACTCAAGTGAAGAAAATGGCTAACGGAAAGAAACCTCAGAAAGGAGGAAAGAAGCCAGATGTGCACACTACCTTTGAGATTCCAGAGGATGTGTATGATGAATACTACACACCTAATGAAGAAAAACATGGGAAAGAAACCACCAAGAAGATAAAGATTCGTCTGCAAAAGATTGAGAGGACATGGGCAACGGAATGGAGGGAATATCGTTGTGTAACCCCAAAGTACATGATGAAATTCTTAATGAAACCACCTTGCAGCAGGCCTCCCCTTGCTCCAAATCAGATTGCTAATCCCACTAGCCTCAAGACTGGTGAGGACTTTCCTCATCTGTGGGAGAAGCAACAAGCCAAGCTGGCGAGGAAAGCCAAGGATGCAGTGAAGAAATTCAATGAAGATTCTGCTGCTGCTGCCTCTGCCGGAGCCTCTGCAAGTGCTCCAAAGAAAATCATGATGAATAAATCTGCTTTGAAGACAAGTTCTTCAACATCAAAACCTTCACAACAGATTACGCAAGGTCAAAGGTCTCAGCCTACAAAGTCTTCAGCTCCTGGAACAGTTGCTGCTCAGTCTTCTCCGATAGCTACAAAGTCCTCAACCCCAGTGCAACTGGCTACATGCAAAAGGACTGAGGGTTTCACCAGAGTTGCAAAGATCACAGCTAGGCCCTCCAACACAACAAAGTCTTCAACCAGCCCTTCTGCATTGAAACTAAAGAAAACGGTTGGACGAGGTCAAAGACCAAGTCCTCACTCAAGCAAGGCTGTGTTAACCATACCCTCAGGTTCTGATGATGATGATGATGATGATGAAGCTGATGATGAGGAATTGGAAGAAATCATCAGGCAAAGTCAGCAAAGCGCTGCTATTGCAAAAGGCAGTTATGTTCCTCTCTTGTTGGATCCGAAGACAATCCTCAACTTCATGGACATATGGCATGAAGACCCAAACACCCCACTGTCTTCACTAGATATGCCTCTTGGGGTGGATCATGTCCTCACTCACTTTATCTCTGAAGAAAAATAGAAGAGGGAACAGGCTCTAAGAGCAAGGAGGAACGGAGCTCGCAAAGAGAAGTTTCTTGGAGACAATGTGATGAACTTGACTCCAAAACAGCTAGTCATAGTTTAGTCTGAGATTCGTACTCTCTCTGAGGATCAAGAGAGGTTTGATGCAGAATGGAAAGGAACAAAGGTCAGATTCGTCAAGGCTGCTCAAGCTGCAGTGAAGGACCACAACTCCAAGTTTGCAGCTGGATCGCAACCACAAAATCCTCAGCCTAATGAACTTCCTTAGACTGTAGATGAAATTCCTCAAGCTGCTGATGAAACTACTCAGCCAGATGAAACTGCTGATGAAAATGCTTCCAGACCTGAAGCAACTGCCAGTGCTGCTGAGGAAACTTAGACCACTGATGATCCTACCTGGGCAACTTCCAGTGTTGTGCTTGAAGAAACTGAAAGGCCAGCTGATAGGCTAGCTGAAGACTCTATTGCGCCTGAAGAAACTGAACCCACCAGGGCGGCTGCATCAGACTTTCCTGAAGAAAATGTCACTACTGAGGAAAAGACCCTCAAGCGAAAAGCATCAGATTCAGAAGTCCCCGCTTTGAAGAAGTTGAAGACTATGCCAAGTTCTTAAACTAGACCGATTGATGCAACACCAATTTCCTCAGCACATGCCTACGAAATTGTGCCATTTGGGTTGGAATATGTCATCCCAGATGATGATGAAAATCATTCTCCTGCTTCAACTGAGCAGATTGATGAAGAAATAGTTGTTGAAGACACTGCTTCAACCCCAAAGGTATCATTGCCCCAGCTTCAGTTCACTGCTGAGGAAGCTGGAGTCGAAGAAATTGATGAGGATGTTGACATTGGTGACACTACTCCAGTCATCAATGATGAATATTGGGAATCTGCACACCCAAATTCACCAATGACAACTCCTCTAACGCGGATTCCTTAGTCGCCTGCTCCGGCTGAAGAAATTCCTGAAGAATCTACCAATCTGAACATTCAAGTTTGTGAAGAAATTCTTGATGCTCCCGCCGCAGTTGAGGAACCTGTGCTCCAAATTCTTCAGTCTGAAGAAATTCCTCCCATGCCAAAGGAGATCAAGGGGCGCATCAAAAAAAATCTTCAACCAAAGCCAAGACTGCCATTCAAAGGCACAGTTCGCCCCAAATTCCTCAAGAACAATTTCTTCAATGATCACATGTTCTTCACAAGTCCAAACCCCTATGACTCTGCCAGGGCTGAACACAACAGATTCTGGACGGCAACATAACTCAATTACTATGCATCAGTTCTGTATGAGAAGAAGAAAGTCTCCGAGCCCCATCAGATTCCTCATGCTGACATGAAAACTCTCCCATCATTCACACTGGTGCTCCAAGTTCTTCATGATGCAGGCATTCTTCCATTCTGTGTCGACATCTGCGACTGGAATGAAGAACTCATTCTTCAGTTCTATGCCACATTGCATATCAATGGCAATGCTTCAGACGTCAACTCCTGGATATTGGACTGGATGACTGGCACAACACACTTCACCGCTCAAGCCTCTGAACTGCTTCAATGTGTCCCAGTCCCAATTCCCTCAGATGAAGCCCGCAAGCTGTTTTATGAACCTCCACTTCCAAATCAGCTGATGCAAGTGTTGATGAAGACATTGCCTCCTGGAAAGCCTCAACGCACAATCTTCTCGATGAAGGATCTGCTATATGTGCCCAGGACTGTCTACCATATTCTCACAAATACGCTATGTCCTCAGAAGGGTCACAATTCTGAAGAAGAAGAAGTTGAAGGAGTCATGAAGAATATGCTCTTCAATATTATACATGGAATTCCCATTAACTTGCATGATTTCTTCATGAGGACATTGGACAGTGCTGCTTTAGCTCCATGTGAGCAGAAGCCCTATGCGCCTTGGATAATGAAATTCATCAGGGCAAAGTCCTCAGTTCACTTCAAGGATGATTTCCAGAACCACTTTGGCTTCCTACCTCCAATTGAAGTCATCAAGAACACAATTGCCTCTGTTGAAGGAAAAGGCAAGTCTGTCATTGATGAAGGCATTCATCCATTAGATGGACAGCTTCTCAAAGCCGCTTCCTTCTCCACCAATGATGACACTGCCACTCAAGACTCAGATGCAAAGGCCTCAGCTCACAAGACTCAAGAGACTGCCCCTCGTGTGATGACTGATCGCGAGCTTCTCATAAGTCTTCATCAGAAGGTCGATCGCAATCCCAAGTGGGTGAAGCGTGAATGTAGTGACCCGACATGGAAAGGTCAAGCCTCTGTGTGTTCTATGCCATCCCTGGATCGGTATGCTGGCACACACAGTACATCAATATATATATATATATCAAAGTGCAATCACATGTAATTAACGTAAAACTGATATATGCCTTAAAATCTCAGCGGAAACAGTCAACGGGAGTGGAGTGCTAATAACACCAACGGCAGGTTGAGTGTAGACCATAACCCTGAATCGTACTCTTACCCGTCGTAGAGCTTATCTGCAACATAAGACATTGTAGCCGTGTAGGTCAGTACATTGAATGTATCGGCAAGATCACCATAGCAGAACAGAAGATAAATACTATTCTATATGCAATAAGGCTTTATGGCTCTGTGTATGAGTTTTTGTAGAAAAGCTGGTTTTCTTTTCTTTTCCTACAACAAAGGAATATCATGGAGTTTTAACTACAGAGTTACCTAACATGACATGGTTTCGCCAACCGATGTCTCAATGCCCACAAGTATCATAGGTTGCCCACAATTAATTATCAATCCAGTGTTGAGAGTTTAGAGATAGATCCAAGTCTAGAAGCTCAAATTTTCCGTAACCGGGGACACAGCTAATCGATTAGGTTTAACTCTGCAGAGTGTTGTGTACTTTACCCAAAAGATTCGTTCCCTCCTGGTAAGTCCTCGCACTGCCGAGTGTTTGAGAACAGGACGAACGAAGCATGGTCTTTCAAAGTGTTTCCCTGACTACTGTTAGTGCCCATCCATTCCTAACATCGACTGCATCTCGTAGCACTGCCCAGCCAGAGTCACAACAAAGATCAACCAAGCCAGAGCCCATAATGACTTGTGGCTACACATGTAAGTTTCCGGGCATGAAGTATTCATCCTTCTTTTTGAGTCTGGGTGAAGCTTTCCGCAAGATGTCATGGCGCTTCTCCATGCATCTCAGCCATCCACTAGTTACTCTAGGGATGCCCAATCAACCATCCTTCACCCAGTAGTGTGTATTGAAAACTTGTTTCTCGAGTCTCGAAGTCTTGAGGTCTTGGAGATGCAGGACTTGAAGATGCCTTCATGAAGTTGTCGTCTTGACGTAGAGTCCTCCTTCTCACACCACTCACAAACACTCATACCAAACCCCGTCTACTTTGGCATAGCATTGAACTAACTAGCGTTCCCGGGGCATTAGTAACAGGTGATGGGTTCCTACCTCATGCATTCTACTCAAATACAAGAATTTCAATAACACTACCGAAGGGGTATGTTGACTGATGTCACTACATGCAATAAAACATAGGTATGAACAAAATGGTCAAAGTGAACTTGCCTGTTCTATTGATGAAGAATAATATCGCCCTCAGAAATAAATTGTTAAAACTAGTCGTCACTCTCCGATGGAAATCTATATAATCAAACATTGCATTCACATAAGCAATCATACTAGCAATCAATTCTAACACACAAGAATAACACAAGAGTAAACACTAAGGGTTTGTGATGAAGGAAATACTTAAGACAAAACTCAGAACAACAAAAAAATTAGCAACACAACTACGTTTGGTTTTCTCTACAAATAAATAATATTTTCAAAAGTAAAAACACAAAACAAAGTAAAATATAATCAAAAGTAGTTTAGTAAATATTTTACTTAGGAAAAAGAATTACTTTTTAAGAACAACTAAGAACTATGAAAACAATACTCTAGCAACATAAGTTTTTAGCTACTAGAACATATCAGCAAGAAAACACTAAGATAATAAAAGAAAAGCAAACTTTAAAGCAAATAATTAGCAGAAAGTATTTTCTCATAAATCTTTGTTTTGCAAAAAGGACTAATTGAAAAGCTTTTATAAAGGTTCTTCTTTTGATATAAAACAAGGTCATCCTTGGCTTAAACCACAAACAATCTCAACTATAATACAAATTGTTTCTGGTCTAAACTTAGTTAACACAAAATCAATCTTATAAAACACTTTGTGGAAACTATTTTCAAATAGAAGATCAAACTAGCAATGAAAATCAAATTGCAAGTTATAATTGAACTAGAATTGATTTTCATGCAATCAACTAATAACATAATATTTCTTTGAAGGGCTACTGTTATCTAAATAAAAACTTTATAAAATCTATCAACTAATATAAAATAAAACAAATTAAAACAATTTAAAACAAAAGAAATATAAATAAACCTAAAAAGAACTAAAATAGAATCTGTTTTGTTAAAAATACTAATTTAAAATATTCTAAAAAAATTCTCAAATTTTTACCTACTCATAACTAAGGTCACTAGTGACATGTAGCAAAAAGAATCAGCTAAAACTAAAATTTTAAACTCAAGATATTCAAAAAATAAATTTGAATCAAATCTGTTTGAAAATCAATTTAAAATTATACAAATATAGTCAAACTTGGTATCTGCAAACACTAGATAAAATTTGTGACACAATGCAACAACAATCAAATTAAAATAATTAAAAACATAAAAGATATGATTAAAACAAAAAGAGAACTAAATCTGTAAAAGAAACTAAAATAGAAAAAGAAAAATTATCCTAACGGACAGGGGTACACGTGGCGGTTTCTTATTGGCTACGGGTGTGTGCGCATGGGTGCTAACGAGGAGATGGCCGGGCCTTAGAAGAAAACATTTTGCTGTTGAAGTCATCTAATCTGGATCGTTGGATCCAGATCCAACGTCTACAGAGGAGAGGGGGTGAGCTCACAAGGTTAGGTCGCCGACGATGGAGGATTCCGGCGAGGCAGGGGCTCGGCGGTGCACGGGGAGGTGGCTCCGGTGGTGGGGGACGGTGTCTGAGAGGTCCTGTCGATGGAGGCGGACCTCTGGCGTCCATTGGTGGTGACAGCGAGACGAGGGGACGTCGGAGTTGAGTGGTACGAGCTCTTAGAGCTTCGGGAGGTGGCCCGCTCCGGCGAGGTCGTCGACGTGGGTGCTCTGGTGGGTCTAGGGTCTAGGCGAGGGGATGGGGAGGTGCGCACGAGAGTGGGCAAACGGTTGGTGGGCTTGGGAGGCCGGGAGGGGGTCAGGGGCGAGCGGCAGCTTAGTAATGGCACGGCGGTGACTGAAACTCCGGTGAGCTATTACGGCAGCGTGAGGGCACGGGCAGAGAGGGAAATGGGCGGAACGGGTCAAGGGGAGGGGCGGGGTTTTATAGGCGGCCTCGGGGCATCAGGGAATGGCAGGAGGAGGGAGGTCCGGCTTGGTGGTCGCCCGCGTGTTAAGGAGAGCGAGAGGAGGGAGGTGACAGCGGGGTTAGCAAGATCGGGCGGTGGGACCACGCGGTTAGAGAGAGAGGGAGCGGGGTTAGCGGCGTCGGTGGCCGGGCCGGAGAGGTTTCGGGGAGGGGTTAAAGGCAGGTGGGCCGGTGGACTTTAATACTAAACATTTTTCCTTTTATTAATCTTTAGAGCATTGAAATGTCATTAAGGAATTCAAAACCTTTCCAAAAATGAAGTTTTATATACCAAGATGATCGGGGAAATAAATGACATTTAATGAACATTTTTCCATGGCCAAATTAAATATTTTTAAAATTTTATTTTCAGAAAATGCGTAAATTGGTTTTAATTCTTTTGCAATAAATTTTCAAATAACCCACTGGGTTTTATGATCCATATACTTCACAAAATAATCCCTGGTTTGGAGTGTCATATTACTCCTCTCAAATTTTGTCAAGGGATTTGAATTCTTTCAAACTTCAAATAGGAAATTCAAATATAAAAGTGAACTCCATATCAGAAAATTTCAAATAGTTTTCAAATTCACTTTTCAAATATATTTATATTGAAGAAGTCATGTCATCTTCTCTCACTGATTTGAAAAGTATTAATTTGAAATCAAACACAAAGGGGACAGTCATTTTATTCCCTCTCATTCAAAAGTTTTCAAAAGTTTCAAATTTCACTCAATTCACTCACTCAGGCAAAGACGCAATCATTCTAGTATTTATTATAACATTCCGAAATTTGGGATGTTACAAACCTACCACACTTAAAATGAATCTCGTCGTCGAGATTCGAAAGGGCTAGAAAGAAAAGGTTAGGGTTTGGGGTCTTCTAGCAAAACCATCGACCAAGAAGGTCTGGGGTCGACCACAATTAAACTGAGAGTTACTGGTCCCTCGAAATCATGACAGTCCTCTAGGTGCATCTATCTCTTCTCATTCTTTATGATAGCTCCTCCAGTGATGCTCTTTCGTTATATCAAGATCTTGTGTTCTCATAACAAAATGTATTTCCGCCGATACTGGGTCTTCTTAACTGATAAGTCTCGCATTCATTCTAACTAACTTATCGAAGATCTTGTGGTGGTCTACCATTTGTGGTTATCCTGCAATGAAAATGGGTCTTGGATTCATTCCTCATCGTAAAATTCCTATGTGTGGCAACAACTGCCATGTACAAGGGATTTTCTAGCGACCCGACCTGAAAGGTCGAATCTCTGGTGTTTCCGTACCATCCCTAGATAATGCTGGTACACACACGGTACATCAATGTATATATCAAAGGGAAATCACACAGCATTATATTAATCGAAATTTCATATCGAGTTCTTTATTACAATAAAGATTACAATAAAGTGGCCGAAGGCCAACTCATGAGAATATCTAATCTTGCGGCAGCTTCGAAGGTAGATGAGTCCATCTGACTCCCAGGGCATCTCACCGAGCGTAGAGCGTGTCCTCACTCCTGGTTGGAAAAGTACTCTGCAACATGATACGTTGCAGCCGTGTAGGTCAGCATATGGAATATGCCGGCAAAGTCATAAGAGAAGGGTGAAAACATAATCATCTAATCTACATGCATATATGGCAGGTGGGGTGGTAAGTTTTTGCGTAAAGCCAATTTTTCCTACATCAAGAGAGGGCTAAGCAAAATTATTACTAAGTTGGTCGATTAATGAGATGGTTCCACCAACCAATTCTCATACCCAAGTTATTTATACCCAAATCATCATATTAATTGTGTTGAGAGTTCCAGAAGTTTCAGTTCCTTTGGCTCAAGTCGTCCATGACCGTGGACACGGCTAATCGATTAGGTTTGAGTACTCTATAGAGTTTTGCACACGTTCCCCACAAGATTTGATCGACTCCGTTGGATTCCTCGCACTTCAGGGTGTTTGAGGAATGGATGACCAAAACATGGTCTTCTAAGGGGTCCCACTGAGACTCTGTCAGTGCCCATCCTTTCGTACCGTTCTTCTACATCTCGTAGCACCGCCTGTCCAGTGTCACCACAATATCCAACCAAGACAAAGCCCATAATGGCTTGTGGCTGTGCAGGTAAGCCTTGGGTCTTGAAGCATACATCCATCTCTTTGTGCCTGGGTGGACCTTTCCGCGTGAATACTGGCACATCACCAGCATCACCTAGGCTAACCACTAGTTTCTCCAGGGCGCCGTTCAACCATCATCCACCCAGAGGTATGTTGAAAACTTGGAAATCTTGAAGTCTTGATCATCATAGTACGTCTTGAAATTATTATCTCACACTCTCATGAATCACACATCCAACCCCGTCTACTAATAGCATAGCAAAACTAATTGAATGTTTCCCGGGGCCAAAGTGTCAAAGGGGTGGGGTACCTACCACATGATACTACATCAAGTAACCAAATTTCCAACTAACCTACTGTGCATGCAATTGGGGAGATGGAAGAACTAATGCAATACAACATAGGTATACATGGTCAAAGTGACTTGCCTGCTTGACGATCTTCGTACTCGAGGGACTCTAAGTAACAAGCCTCGCACTCCGGATGATCTAACGAATCAAACAAGAGCACTCAATAAGCATACAATAAAAATAATGTAACTCACAAAATCAGGAATGTACTAGAATCACTCAAGACAAACAATGCACAATCACAAGAAAAGAAAAACAACACTTAGTTTTGTTTTCTAAAAGTTGATGGGTAAACCACTACTAACATAATAAAACCATTTGTAATAACAAAACAATAGCTGACAGCAAGGAAACAATAAAATATTTATTAATAAACAAAATAAAATCCACTTGAAGTTTTGTTAAGAAAAATCTTAGTATGGTTTTAAAAGTTTTGATAAACACTACTATATGTGGTAACTATAGTTTTACTAACAAAAGAGTAGAATAAACTTATTATTTATTAATAAAACATTATCTTAACAGAAAAGAATTTACTAAAAACTTTCTTAGAAAAAAGAATAAACTTGATTATCTTAATTATCTAAAACTTGATTAAACTAACTACTACTAAACTAGTTTGTTTATCAAATTATACCTAGTTGAAAAGGAGTTGAGATTCCTATAACAATAAAGGAATAAACTAAGAAATTTTATATTGTTATTAACAGTAAGTAAAACACCTAATGTTTAAGCAATAGAACCTACTAAAACAAATCTAATTTGAACTAACAAAAACTAATTAAATAAACCTATACTAAAACACTAGGCAGATTCTGTTTATAGCTAAAACACTTAATAAAAACATCCTAAAAATCCTCAAACTAATCAAGCTGATAGTCCTAACTAATACCAAGCAGTAGCAAAAAGATTCATATAAAAATCTATTTTTAAACTCTAGTTATTCACATTTGAGTGGTTTGAGAAAAATTGATTAAATCCAAATTTTAGGGTTCAAATTTAAAATCTAATACAATAGGGTGAAACTACATGAAATATGTGAGGTAATGCAAAAAGAATCAACTCAAAACACTAAACAGATTAAAAGATATAAACAAAACAAAATTTGAAATCATTCTATTTTCTAAAGAAAATCAGAAAAAGAAAATCTTAAAACCCATCGGACAGGGGCTACGTGGAAACCGGTGAGTGGCTGGCTAGCGTGAGCACTGGGATACAGCGGGCGGTGGCCGAACACTAGAGGATAACGTTATTGGAAATATACCCTAGAAGCAATGATAAATTAGTTATTATTATATGTCCTAGTTCATGATAATCGTTTATTATCCATGCTATAATTGTATTGATTGGAAACTCATTGCATGTGTGGATACATAGACAAAACCATGTCCCTAGTATGCCTCTAATGGACTAGCTCGTTGATCAAAGGATGGTTGAGGTTTCCTAGCCATGGACATAAGATGTCATTTGATAACGGTATCACATCATTAGGAGAATGATGTGATGGACAAGACCCAAACTACAAACGTAGCATATGATCGTGTCAGTTTATTGCTACTGTTTTCTGCATGTCAAGTATATGTTCCTATGACCATGAGATCATGCAACTCACGGATATCGGAGGAATGCCTTGTGTGTATCCAACGTCGCAATGTAACTGGGTGACTATAAAGGTGCTCTACACGTATCTCCGAGGGTGTCTATTGAGTTGGCATGGATCGAGACTGGGATTTGTTACTCCGTGTGACGGAGAGGTATCTCGGGGCCCACTCGGTAATGCAACATCACAGTAAGCCTTGCAAGAAATGTGAATAATTGTTAGTTTCGGGATCTTGTATTACGGAATGAGTAAAGATACTTGCCAGTAACGAGGTTGAACTAGGTATGGAGATACCGACGATCGAATCTCGGGCAAGTAACATACCGAAGAACAAAGGGAATGTTATACGGGATTAACTGAATCCTTGAAATAGAGGTTCGACCGATAGAGATCTTCGTAGAATATGTAGGAACCAATGTGGACGTCCAGGTCCCACCATTGGTTATTGACCGTAGAGGTGTCTCGGTCATGTCTACATAGTTCTCGAACCCACAGGGTCTGCACACTTAAGGTTTTGTGACGTTTCGGTAGTGTAGAGTTATGTATGGTGGTGACCGAAGGTTGTTCGGAGTGCCAAATGAGATCCCGGACGCCACGAGGTGCTCCGGAATGGTCCGGACATAAAGATTCATATATAGGAAGTCCCAGTTTGGTCACCGGAAAAGTTTTGGGCTCATCGGTAGTGTACCGGGAGTGCCGGTAGTGTAACGGGAGACCTCCGGGAGGGGTATTTCGACCCCAGAGGGTCCATGGCTGTGGGAGAATAATAACCAGACCTTAGTGGGCTGGTGGAACAGCCACAAAAGGCCCATGGCGCCAGGAGGAAAACTACCTACAGAAAAGGTGGAAAAAAGGCAAAAAGGAAGAGTCCTAGTCCTACTAGGAGTGGAGGAGGAGAGTCCACCTCCACATCCTAGCTTCGGCCGACTCCTATTGGAGTTGTTCCTTGCGCCTGCCGGCCTCTCCTCTCCTCCTATATATACTGGTGGAATAGAGGGTTTTTGCACAGTTTTTACGGCCACGTGCTACCCGTTCCACCGGTGCTCCTCTAGATCGGATTTCCGCAGTGCTTAGGCGAAGCCCTGCCGTAATTGCTCCACCACCATCATCGGAGCGCCGTCACGCTGCCAGTGAACTCTCTCTCCTCCCCACCTCCTCTTTCTAGATCAAGACGGTGGAGATCGTCATCAAGCTGCACGTGTGCTGAACGCGAAGGTGCCGTCCGTTCGGCGCTAGTTTGGAAAGACCGTGGTCAAGATCGCGAGACAGTTCGTGATCAGATCGCGGAACAGATAGTGATGAGTTCGCAGGACAGATCATGATCAAGATCGTGAGACGGATCGTGATGAGATCGCAGGACGGATCGTGATGAGTTCGCGGGACGGATCGTGATTGGATCGCGAGACGGATCGTGATGAGATCGCGGGACGCTCGGCGATTTGGATCGCGAAGATGTTCGACTACACCAACCGCGTTTCTTAACGCTTCCCGCTTAGCGATATACAAGGGTACGTAGATCCACTCTCCCTCTTGTAGATGCTCATCACCATGGATAGGTTTGCGTGTGCGTAGGAAATTTTTTGTTTCCCTTGCAACGTTCCCCAACAGTGGCATCATGAGCTAGGTTGATGGTTCGATGAGATGTCGAGTAGAACACAAAAGGTTTGTGGACGTTGATGCTTAGATTGCTTCCTCCCTTGGTCATATTTTGGTTCAGCGGGATTGTGAGATGAAGCGGTCCGGACCAATATTACTCGTACGCTTACGAGAGACCGGTTCCCTCGACGCAACTTGTTTCTTAGATGGCTTGCGGGTGGCAGTTTCTCTCACTTTAGTTGGATCGGATTCGACAATGGCGGTCCTTGAGAAGGTTGAAAAGCAACTAGTGTATCACCGTTGTGGTTTTTGTGTAGGTGAGAATTGTTCTTGCTAGATACCCGTAGCAGCCATGTAAAACATGCAACAACAATTAGAGGACATCTAACTTGTTTTTGCAAGATATGTTGTGATATGATATGGCCAATTACATGATGTGATATATGTGATGTAAGAGATGATCATGTGATGTATAGATTATCACAACTTGCATGTCGATGAATACGGCAACCGACAGGAGCCATAGGGTTGTCTTTAATTATTGTATGACATGCGTGCCAATCATTAAGCGCTATGTAATGCTTTACTTTATCGCTAAACGGTAGCAATAGTAGTAGAAGCATGCAGGGCGTGACAACCCCGATGGCGACACGTTGATGGAGATCATGGTGTCATGCCGGTGACAATGGAGATCATGCCCGTGCTTTCTAGATGGAGATCAAAAGCACAAGTTCATGGCCATATCATGTCACTTATGATTTGCATGTGATGTTAATCCTTTATATGCACCTTGTTTTGCTTAGGATGACGGTAGCATTATAAGGTGATCCCTCACTTAATTTCAAGATAAATTGTGTTCTCCCCGAGTGTGCACCGTTGCGAAAGTCCGTCGTGTTGAGACACCACGTGATGATCGGGTGTGATAGACTCTACGTTCACATACAACGGGTGCAAGCCAGTGTTGCGCAAGCAGAACACTAAGGATAAACTTGACGAGCCTAGCATGTAAATACATGGCCTCGGAACACAAGATACAGAAAGGTCGAACATGAGTCATCTGGTAGATATGATCAACATAATGATGTTCACCATTGCAGCCACCTCAACTCACGTGATGATCGGACTTGAGTTGGTGAATTTGGATCATGTATCACTCGAATGATCGGAGGGATGTTAATTTGAGTGGGAGTTCTTAGGTAATATGATTAATTGAACTCATTATCATGAACATAGTCAATAGTGTCTTTGCAAATTATGTTGTAGATTAGTAGCTCACGCAGTAGCTCCCATAATTTTTAATATGTTCCTAGAGAAATAGAGTTGAAAGATGATGGTAGCAATATTGCGTACTGGGTCCGTGATCTGAGGATTGTCCTCATTGCTGCACAGAAGGCTTATGTCCTTAATGCACCGCTCGGTGCACCAACCACTCTAGCGTCGTCTGTAGATGTTGTGAACATCTAACAGGCACGTTCTGATGACTACTTGATAGTTTAGTGTGTCATGCATTACGGCTTAGAATTGAGGCTCCAAAACGTTTTGAACGTCACGGAACATATGAGATGTTTCTAAGAGCTGAAATTAGGATCTCAGGCTCGTGCCCGTGTTGCGAGATATGAGATCTCCAACAAGATTCTTTGCATGCAAGATGAAAGAGAATAGCTCAATCGTTGAGCATGTGCTCAGATTGTCTGGGTACTACAATCGCTTGAATCAAGTGGGAGTTGACCTTCCAAGATAAGATAGTGATTGATATAGTTCTCCAAGGCACTGTCACTAAAGCTACTAGAACTTAGTGATGAACTATAAAATGCTAGGGATAGAAATATTGATCCTTGAGCTGTTCGCGATGTGTGACACCGCGAAGGTAGAAATCAAGAAGGAGCATCAAGTCTTGATGGTTAATCAAACCACTAGTTTTGAGAAGGGCAAGTGCAAGAAGGGAAACTTCATGGATAGCAAGTCAGTTGCTGCTCTAGTGAAGCAACCCAAAGTTGAACTCAAACCCGAGACTAAGTGCTTCTGTTATGAGGTGAGCGGTCGCTGAAGCGGAACAACCCTAGATACTTGGTAGATAAGAAGGCTAGCAACATCGACAGAAGTATATTTGATATACTAGTTATTGATGTGTACCTTTCTAGTACTCCTAGTAGTAGCTGGGTATTGGATACCGGTTCGGTTACTAAATGTTAGTAACTCGAAATAAAAGCTACAGAATAAACGGAGAACTAGCTAAGGGTGAGGTGACGATACGTGTTGGAAATGTTTCCAAAGTTGATATGATCAATATCACACGCTCTCTCTACCTTCAGGAATAGTGACGAACCTAAATAAATGTTATTTCGTGTTTTGCGTTGAGCATGGACATGATTAGATCATGTTTATTGCAATACGGTTCTTCATTTAAGTTAGAGAATAATGGTTATTCTGTTTACATGAATAATACCTTCAATGGTCATGCACCCAGTGAGAATGGTTTGTTGAAATCTTGATTGTAGTAATACACATGTTCATAACATTGATGTCAAAAGATACAAAGTTAATAATGATAGTACCACATACTTGTGGCATTGCCGCTAAATGTCATATTGGTATAAAGCGCATGAAGAAACTCCATGTTGATGGATCTTTGGACTCATTCAATTTCGAATTGGTTGAGACATGCGAACCATGCCTCTTGGGCAAGATGACTAAAAACACCGTTGGATGGAGTGGGCAAGTGATTCATTGGAAATGATACATGTTGATGTATGCAATCTAGTGAGTCTTGTAGCGTGCAGTGGATATCATTATTTTCTTACCTTCACTGATGATTTGAGTGGATATAGTGTATATTTACTTAATGAAACACAAGTCTGAATCATTTGAAAGGTTCAAGCAAATTCAGAGTGAAGTTTAAGATCATCGTGACAACAAGATAAAATGACTGTGATATGATCGCGGAGGTGAATATCTGAGTTACGAGTTTGGCATACAACTTAAGAAAATGTGAAATTTGTTTCACAACTAACGCCACCTGGAACACCATAGTGTGATGGTGTGTCCGAACATCCGTGTCATGCTCTATTGGATATGGTGCGTGCTATGATGTCTCTTATCGTTTTACTACTATAATTTTGGGGTTATGCATTAGAGACAACTACATTCACTTTAAATAGGGCATCATCTAAATCCGTTGAGATGACACCGTGTGAATTATGGTTTGATAGAAACCTAAGCTTTCATTTCTTAATGTTTGGGGCTGCGACACTTGAGTGGAGAATGTTTTCACCTAATGAGGTCGAACCCAAGGCGGAAAAATGCATCTTCATAGTATACCCTAAGATCAGATGGGCGAACCTTCTATCTCAGATCCTAGTGCAAAGTGTTTGTTTCTTAAATGGATCCTTTCTCGAGGAAATGTTTCTCTCGAAAGAATTGAGTGGGAGGAAGATAGAACTTGATGAGGTTGTTGAACCTTTGTTCAACTAGAGAGTAGCGCAGCGCAGAAACATGTTTTTGTGAAGCCTACGTTAGTTGAAGAGGAAGTTAATGATCATGATCATGAAGCTTCAGGATCAAGTTACTATCGAACTTCGTAGGTCGACAAGGATGTGTACTGCTCCTAAGTGGTACGAAAACCCTGTCTTGGAGGTCATGTTGTTGGACAACGATGAACCTACGAGCTATGGAGAAGCGATGATGGGCCCGGATTCCGACAAATGGTTGGAGGCCATGAAATCCGAGATAGGATACATGCATGAAAACCAAGTATAGACTTTGGTAGACTTTCTCGTTGGATGGCAGGTCGTTGAGTACAAATGGATCTTTAAAATGAAGACAGACACTGATGGTAAATGTCACCATTTGTAAAGCTCGACTTGTGGCAAAGATGTTTGTGACAAGGTCAAGGAGTTGACTGTGATGAGATTTTCTCACTCGTAGCGATGCTAAAGTCTGTTGGAATTATGTTAGCAGTTGCTGCGTTTTCAATTATGAAATCTGACAGATGGATGTCAAAACATCGTTTCCTTAACGGTTTACTTGAGGAAAGGTTGTATGTGATACAACCAGAAGGTTTTGTCAGTCCTAAGGATGCTAAAAGGTGTGCAAGCTTCGGTGATCCTTCCATGGACTGAAGCAAGCATCTCAGAGTTGGAATATACACTTTGATGAGGTGATCAAAGTTTTTGAGTCTATACAAAGTTTACGAGAAACTTGTATTTGCAATAAAGTGAGTGGGAGCACAATAGAATTTCTGATAAGTATATGTGGATGACATATTGTTGATCGAAAATAATGTAGAATTTCTAGAAAGCATAAATGGTTGTTTGAAAAGTGATTTTCAAAGGAAGACCTGGATAAAGCTACCTAATTGTTGAGCATCAAAATCTATAGAGATAGATCAAGATGCTTGATGAGACTTTCAATGAGTGCATACCGTGACAAGATTTTGAAAGAGTTCAAAATGGATGAGTCGGAGAAAGAGTTCTCGCCTTATTTGTAAGGTATGAAAGTTGAGTGAGACTCAAAGCTCGACAACGACCGAAGAAAGAGAAAGGATGAACGTCGTCCCCTATGCCTTAGCCATACGCTCTATATTATGCCATGCTGTGTACCGCACCTGTGTGTGCCTTGCCATGAGTCTTTCAAGGGGTACAAGAGTGGTCCAGGAGTGGATCACTGGTCAGCGGTCGAAATTATCCTTAGTAACTTACATACTGAGGAGATATTTCTCGATTATGGAGGTGATAAAGAGTTCGTCATACAGAGTTACGTCGATGCAAGCTTTAGCACCAATCCGGATGACTAGTAGTAGCAATCTGGATACGTATAGTGGAGCAGCCATTTGGAAATAGTACCAAGTGGAGTGTGGTAGCAGTGTTTACGGTTTGACATAGAGATTTGCAAAGTGCACACGGATTTGAATGTTGCAAACCCGTTGACTATAAGACCTCTCTCACATGCAAAGCATGATCAAGCCCCAGAACTCGTTGGGTGTTAGATTCATAACAATGCGAATCACATGGTGATGTGAACTAGATTATTGACTCTAGTGCAAGTGGGAGACTGTTGGAAATATGCCCTAGAGGCAATGATAAATTAGTTATTATTATATTTCCTAGTTCATGATAATCGTTTATTATCCATGCTATAATTGTATTGATTCGAAACTCATTGCATGTGTGGATACATAGACAAAACCATGTCCCTAGTATGCCTCTAATGGACTAGCTCGTTGATCAAAGGATGGTTGAGGTTTCCTAGCCATGGACATAAGATGTCATTTGATAACGGGATCACATCATTAGGAGAATGATGTGATGGACAAGACCCAAACTACAAACGTAGCATATGATCGTGTCAGTTTATTGCTACTATTTTCTGCATGTCAAGTATATGTTCCTATGACCATGAGATCATGCAACTCACGGATATCGGAGGAGTGCCTTGTGTGTATCAAACATCGCAATGTAAGTGGGTGACTACAAAGGTGCTCTACAGGTATCTCCGAGGGTGTCTGTTGAGTTGGCATGGATCGAGACTGGGATTTGTTACTCCGTGTGACGGAGAGGTATCTCGGGGCCCACTCGGTAATGCAAGATCACAATAAGCCTTGCAAGCATTGTGACTAATTGTTAGTTGCGGGATCTTGTATTACGGAATGAGTAAAGAGACTTGCCAGTAACGAGGTTGAACTAGGTATGGAGATACCGACGATCGAATCTCGGGCAAGTAACATACCGAAGAACAAAGGGAACGTTATACGGGATTAACTGAATCCTTGACATAGAGGTTCGACCGATAAATATCTTTGTAGAATATGTAGGAACCAATGTGGACGTCCAGGTCCTGCCATTGGTTATTGACCGTAGAGGTATCTCATTCATGTCTACATAGTTCTCGAACCCGCAGGGACTGCACACTTAAGGTTTGGTGACGTTTCGGTAGTGTAGAGTTATGTATGGTGGTGACCGAAGGTTGTTTGGAGTCCTGGGTGAGATCCCGGACATCATGAGGAGCTCCGGAATGGTCCGGCAGTAAAGATTCATATATAGGAAATCCTAGTTTGGTCACCGGAAAAGTTTCGCGCTCATCGGTAGTGTACCGGGAGTGCTGGTAGTGTACCGGGAGACCTCCGGGAGGGGTATTTCGACCCCAGAGGGTCCATGGGCTGTGGGAGAATAATAACCATCCCTTAGTGGGCTGGTGGAACAGCCACAAAAGGCCCATGGCACCAGGAGGAAAACTGCCTAATGAAAAAGGTGGAAAAAAGGCAAAAAGGAAGAGTCCTAGTCCTACTAGGAGTGGACGAGGAGAGTCCACCTCCAACTCCTAGCTTGGGCCGACTCCTATGGAGTTGTTCCTTGCTCCATCCCTCCTCTCCTCTCCTCCTATATATACTGGTGGAATAGAGGGTTTTTGCACAGTTTTTATGGCCACGTGCTACCCGTTCCACCGGTGCTCCTCTAGATCGGATTTCCGCAGTGCTTAGGCGAAGCCCTGTCGGAATTGCTCCACCACCATCACCGGAGCGCCGTCACGCTGCCAGTGAACTCTCTCTACTCTCCACCTCCTCTTGCTGGATCAAGACGGCGGAGATCGTCATCAAGCTGCACGTGTGCTGAACGCGGAGGTGCCGTCCGTTCGGCGCTAGATCGGAAACACCGTGATCGAGATCGCGAGACAGTTTGTGATGAGATCACGGAACAGATCGTGATGAGTTCGCGGGACAGATTCTGATCAAGATCGTGAGACGGATCGTGATGAGATCGCAGGATGGATCGTGATGAGTTCGCGGGACAGATCGTGATTGGATCGCGGGACGGATCGTCATGAGATCGCGGGACGCTCGGCGATTTGAATCGCGAAGATGTTCGACTACACCAACCGCGTTTCTTAACGCTTCCCGCTTAGCGATCTACAAGGGTACATAGATCCACTCTCCCTCTCGTAGATGCTCATCACCATGGATAGGTTTGCATGTGCGTAGGAATTTTTTTGCTTCCCATGCAACATTCCCCAACAAACGTTTCGGGTTTTAAAACGTTCTAATGCTATGCGTTGATTACAGATTCGATGGTCCAGGGAGGGGGATGTGCTCACAGCGGTGGTCGGGTGGTGCTCCGGTGACGCTGATGGAGGCCGGTGGTCGAGGAGGTCATCGGAGGTTGCTCCGATGGTCAAGGGAGGCGGCGGAGGGGTCCAGGCGACTGCGGCTGTCGTCCGGCGTCGATTGGCGGCGTCGGGCGGACGAGGGGACGACAGAGGCGATGGGCGCGAGCTCCGGGAGCTTCGGTGGGGATCCGAACTCCGGCAAGGGTGTTTGTGGCGTTCTGGCGAGGTAGAGGGGGGGGCTTGGGGTGGAAAGGAGTACGGTGAGGGCAGGGCTATTTATGGGGCCACGGTGGAGATAGGGAAGGAAGGAGGAGGAAGATCCGGCGAGAGATTCCCGGAGACGGCAGCGCGCGCGCGAGGAAGGAGATGGCCCCGGCGTTTTCGGGATCGGGCGGTGGGGACAGGGTGTTAGAGAGAGAAGGAGCGGCGTCAGCGCGTCGATGGCCGATAACTAGGAAGGTCGAGGGGGAGTTAAATGCAGATTTGGGCCGATCGACCTTAATGGCTTTAAAAGTTTTCCATTTCTAATAAACAGAGCAATAAAAACTCCTTTAAGGCATCTGATTTAATTCCAAATATAGGAATATTATATATCAAAATTAACAGAATAATAAATTTCATTTATTGAACATTTTTATTTTGTCATTTGAGTACTTTGAAAAAATATTATTTTTAGAAATTGCCTATTTGCTTTTAGATCCTTTTGCAAATAGTTTTCAAAATAACTCCTGGTTTTTATTGTTCAAATAAATCACCAAATAGTCCTTTGTGTGGAGTGTCATGTTCCTCCCTCTTATTTTGAACATTTTACCAAGATTTTCAAATAGGTGAAAGCAACATAGGGGAAATAGAAAGGGGCTTTTAGAAAGTCAGAAGAAGCATTTCAACAATCCCATTCATTCAAGCAATGATGTAGATGGATGCATAGCTATATTTCATAACATTCCAAAAATGGAATTTTGGGATGTTACAAACCTACCCACCTTAAGATGAATCTCACCCTCGAGATTCGGGTTGGCTAGAAAATAGGTGCGGGTGGTCTCTATGAAGATCTTCTTCGCGTTCCTAGGTGGCTTCTTCCTTGGTGTGGTGACTCCACAAAACCTTACAGAACTTGATGATCTTGCTGCAGGTAACTCTGTTGGCAGTCTCGAGGATCTTGACAGGCTTCTCCTCGTAAGTCAGATCACTGTCAAGCTGTATGGCCTCTAGGGGCACGGTGTCTCTCAAAGGAATATCAGCCATCTCAGCATGGCATTTCTTCAGCTGGGACACATGGAACACATCATGAACTCCGGACAGTCCTTTTGGCAATTCCAGCTTCTATGCAACTTCGCCTCTACGTTCTAGAGTTTTGTAGGGGCCTATGAATCTGGGAGCTAACTTTCATTTAACACCAAACCTCTTGATTCCTCGAAGTGGGGACACACGAAGATATGCCCGGTCTCCCACTTCATATGTTAGTTCCTTGCCTTTGCTGTCAGCATAGCTCTTTTGCCGGGATTGAGCAATGTTGAGTCTGTCACGAATCAATTTGACTTTCTCCTCAGAATCTCGGATAAGGTCGGGACAAAAAAGTTTTCGGTCTCCAACACCATCCCACATCAGTGGTGTTCTACACCTCCTTCCGTATAAAGCTTCGAAAGGGGCCATCTTCAGACTGGTCTGATAACTGTTGTTGTATGAGAATTCTATGTAAGGTAAGTTGTCATCCCAACTAGACCCATAGTCTAGCGCACAGGCTCTCAACATTTCTTCCAGAATCTGGTTGACTCTCTCAGTCTGTACATCTGTCTATGGATGAAAAGTTGTACTGAACTCCAGCCTCGTACCCAAAGTTTCATGTAGCTGATGCCAAAACTTTGAGGTAAATTGTGTTCCTCTATCTGATACGATACTCCTCAGAACTCCATGCAGACACACGATCTTGGTCATGTATATCTTGGCTAACTTAGCACTGGTATAGGTGGTCTTCACGGGGATGAAATGAGCCACCTTGGTCAAGCGATCAACCACTACCCAGATGGAATCATAACCTGAATGGGTCCTGGGCAATCTTGTGATGAAATCCATACCAAGCTTTTCCCATTTCCATTGGGGTATCGGCAAAGGTTGGCGTAACCCTGCTGGCTTCTGATGTTCCGCCTTTACTCGCTGACAAACATCACATATTGCAACGTGTTCCGTAATATCCTTCTTCATACCTGTCCACCAGTATCTTTCATTCAAGTCCAGATACATCTTGGTATTGCCTGGGTGTATCGAGTAAGGTGAATCGTGGGCTTCTTGAAGTATCAACTTCCTGAGCTTTGGGTCATTGGGCATATAGATGCGGTTCTCAAACCACAGAGTTCCTTGTTCATCCTCACGAAAACCTTTAGCTTTACCATCTTTTATTCTTTGCTTAATCTCAGCTATTTCCTTGTCCGTCTTCTGGGTTTCACGAATTCTTTCGGTCAAGGTGGACTGGATTTCCAGTGTGGCAACATATCCTCTTGGAACTATCTCTAGCCGGAGTTCTCTGAGATCATCGGCTAACTGCTGAGGTAGTCCTCCCGCTGTGAGCGTGTTCACATAACTTTTCCGACTCAAAGCATCTGCTACAACATTTGCCTTCCCTGGATGGTAGTGTAATCTCATTTCATAGTCCTTTATTAACTCTAACCATCTCCTCTGTCTGAGGTTCAACTCTTTCTGCGTGAAGATATACTTCAGGCTCTTATGATCAGTGTAAACATCACAACTATTTACGACAAGGAAATGTCTCCAGGTCTTGAGTGAGTGCACTACAGCTGCTAATTCCAAGTCATGGGTGGCATAATTCAACTCATGAGGTCGTAGTTGTCTAGAGGCATAGGCTACAACCTTTCCATCTTGCATGAGTACTCCTCGAAGTCCTTGACGTGAAGCATCACAGTAAACCTGGAAGTCCTTCCGAATATTTGGCAGAATCAACACTAGGGCTGTGACCAAACGTTTCTTCAACTCCTGGAAACTGGCTTCACATTCCTCAGTCCAAACATACTTGGAATCTTTCTTCAACAACTCTGTCATGGGCTTGGCAATCTTTGAGAAATTCTCAATGAACCTCCGGTAATATCCGGCAAGTCCGAGGAAACTGCGGATCTCCTTAACTGAGGTGGGTGACTTCCACTCGGTGACGAATTCAACCTTAGCGGGGTCCACTACTATTCCATCTCCGGAAATAACATGTACAAGGAATCTGACTTCCATCAGCCAAAATTCACATTTGCTGAACTTGGCGTATAACTGATGCTCTCTCAGCTTCTCCAGAACTAAACGCAAATGTTCCTTGTGTTCTTCCTCGTTCTTGGGGAACATCAATATGTCATTGATGAACACCATGACAAACTTGTCCAGGTATTCCATGAATACTTTGTTCATCAAACTCATGAAGTAAGTAGGAGCATTTGTCAAACCAAAAGACATGATGGTATACTCATACAAGCCATACCTTGTGGTGAAAGCTGTTTTGGGTATATCCTGTTCACGAATTTTCAACTGGTGATACCCCGATCGAAGATCGATCTTGGAGAATACTTTGGCTCCTACGAGCTGATCAAACAAGTCATTAATCATCGGTAGAGGATACTTCTTCTTGATAGTCACCTCGTTCAAGGCACGATAATCGACTACCATCCTCAAGGTTTTATCCTTCTTCTCCACCAAAAGTACTAGGGCTCCCCAAGGTGAAGAACTTGGGTGAATATACCCCTTGTCCAATAACTCCTTAATTTGCTTCTTGATTTCCAGTAGATCATTTGCGGGCATCCGATAGGGTCTCTTGGAAATTGGGGTTGTTTCTGGCAGTAACTCTATCAGAAAATCAATTTCTCTATCTGGTGGCATGCCTGGTAATTCTTCCGGGAATACATCCAAAAAGTCTTTTACCACAGGTACTTCTTCCTGAACGACTCCTGTGAGAGAATTTAACCGAGCACTCATCCGTGTGCGTCGGGATACATACTTAATCCTCTTGTTCTCCGGGGTGGTGAGCAAGATAGACTTGCTGGGACAGTCAAGATTTCCTTCATACTTGGTCATCCAATCCATGCCTAGGATTACATCCAATCCCTGTGAATCTAAGACGATGAGGTCGGTGGGAAAAACATGTTTTCCTATATTGAGTTTCAAGGCATGGCATCCTATCCCTGCCATCATCATACCTCCTGGGAACTGACCTTAAATGGCTGACTAAGGGTTCTGGTGGGCGAACCATACTTTTCCACAACTACCCTTGATATGAATGAATGAGTTGCACCGGAATTAAAGAGTACTATAGCAGGATGAGAATGCAATAAAAACTTACCATCCACAGTCTCGGGTTGATCATAGACTTCCTCCACATCAATGTGGTTCAGCTGAGCACGGGGAAAAGGGTTGGGCTTCTTAGCTGCTGAGTTGCCATTGTTGTTGCCGTTTCCATTTCCCTGCTTGCTCTGGGGACACTCAGTAGCATAGTGCCCTGTCTTCTAACACTTGAAACAGGTGATGTGGCTCAAATCCTTCTGAGTAGGAGCGTGACGGTGTTGGTTGTTGTTCCCATTCCCATTGTCATTCTTGAAGTTGCCATGGTTGGGACGGGTATTCCCATTTCCTCCATGGTTGTGGCCTCCATGGTTGTGCACGGCATGAGTGTGCTTTCCAAACTTACCGGTACCTGATCTGGTATTCCCTGAGTACGGGGAGTAACGGAGCTTTTGATGAGCTCCAGAGTTAAACTTCCACTGAGTGTACTTCCGCTTGCGGTTCTCAATTTGCTGTTATTTACCCTCCAAGATGAGGGACTTGTCCATCAGCTCTTGGTAGTTGTTGAAGGTAGCCACTACCAGCTGCATGCTCAACTCATCGTTGAGTCCTTCCATAAACTTCTCCTGCTTGGCTGCATCATCGGCCACATCTCCTGGGGCATAACGGGCCAACATGCTGAATTCGTCCACATATTGGGCCACAGAACGATTTCCCTGGCGCAAGTTGCCAAACTCGCACTTCTTATGACTCATGGCTCCAGCTGAGACATGAGCGGTGCGGAAAGCAAGCTTGAATTGTTCCCAAGTCACACCTGCAATAGGATATGTGGTGGTGTAGTTATCCCACCATGAAGCTGCTGGTCCTTCGAGTTGATGTGCGGCAAAGCGCACCTTTTCAGAGTCAGTACATCCAGCGGTGAAGAGTTCTCTCTCCATCTTGCGGAGCCAGTCATCTGCCACAATGGGCTCAGTGCTGCTGGAGAAAGTTGGAGGGTTCAACCTCAGAAAACGGGTGAGGTTGTTAGCATGAGGTGGATGGTGGTTGTTGTTGTTCTGATTGATGGTCTGATTCTGGATCAGTAGCTGCATCAGTGCATTCTGCTGCTGGAGGAGTTGCGTGAGTTCCGGCGGAAAGGTGAAGTCGGACTCACGTCGTGGAGGCATCTTGTTGTTTCCAGAGGGATGAGAATTAGAAAAGAACAAGGGCCTAGAAAGAAGATCACTACCCATATGAAATGCACAAACATATCACATCAAACACTCATTCATTAATTCAACTCAAAGATTCAACCATCGATATACAAGTCTCAATTCAAACCAAGCATCAGCCTACGATTTAACGTTGAAAATAAAAGATACATGGAGGGCATGGCTAAAGTTCTCCTCAAAAGTGCATGGTCGTGGGTCCTCCGGTGGTGCTCTCCTCATAGTCATCATCGTCGTTGATGAAGGGTGCCATGTCTCCTTCGGGGTGAAGATTTTCCCCCATATCTAGTTGTTCCTCCAGAGTTGCGATGCGAGTATTCTGCTTCTCGATCCTCTCCAGAAAGTCCTTCACTTTGTGCTCATGTTCATAATTGGCTTCCCGTATGTCAGCTTCAAGATCCAGCTTGCGGTTCATCAAATTCTTGATAGTCTTCGTGTCTGCATGTACACGAAGCTCCAGAGTCCTGACATGAGTCTCCAAGGTCTGGATATATGAAATGGTGGAGTCAGTAGTGGGGTTGGTGATGATGTTTCCATGGACATCTCTGCGTCAAACCATGCTGAGGTCTCGCGAAATGGGACCACCCCTGTATTCCTCCCGAATACGTCTGAGGGCATGGTGAATCGCCATGTCTCTTCCGAGAATCCAGTTGGGTGCCATAAACTTGAAGTCGATGGGCTCTGTGATATATCCAAAGGTCCTCCCGGGAATATGCACTTCGATCCTATAGCGAGCGTCCTGTGGAAAAGACGTGATCGCAACCCCAGTGATGGTTGGCAGAGCAATCTTCACGTCCTTGACGATCTGGGTCATCTCTTGCCAAAAGGCATGGTGGCGTCAGCCTGGCAGAACTCCGTGAAGCGAACGGGGTTGAAGGTGGCCATCTAGAAATGTTGAAGACAACGGAGAGGAAATCAGGAATGAGCAGATGAGAAAATATAAGAATTTGTAAAACAAAGGAAAAAGAATAATCCTAAGGCTTTTCCAATCCTAGAGGTTACGTCCTACGGTCAGCGTGTGCTCTGATACACTTTCTGTAGCGACCCGACTAGAAAGGTCGAATCTCCGGTGTTTCCGTACCATCCCAAGATCATGCTGGTACACACACGGTACATCACTGTATATATCAAAGGGAAATCACACAGCATTATATTAATCGAAATCTCATATCAAGTTCTTTATTACAATAAAGATTACAATAAATTGGCCGAAGGCCAACTCATGAGAATATCTAATCTTGTGGAAGCTTCGAAGGTAGACGAGTCCATCTGACTCCAAGGGCATCTCATCGAGCATAGAGCGTGTCCTCACTCCTGGTCGGAAAAGTACTCTGCAACATGATACGTTGCAGCCGTGTAGGTCAGCATATGGAATATGCCGGCAAAGTCACAAGAGAGAGGTGAAAAGATAATCATCTAATCTACATGCATTTATGGCACATGGGGTGGTAAGTTTTTGCGTAAAGACAATTTTTCCTACATCAAGAGAGGGCTAAGCAAAATTATTACTAAGTTGGTTGATTAATGAGATGGTTCCACCAACCAATTCTCATACCCAAGTTATTTATACCCACATCATCATATTAATTGTGTTGAGAGTTCCGGAAGTTTCAGTTCCTTTGGCTCAAGTCGTCCATGACCGTGGACACGGCTAATCGATTAGGTTTGAGTACTCTGTAGAGTTTTGCACACGTTCCCCACAATATTTGATTGCCTCCGTTGGATTCCTCGCACTTCAACGTGTTTGAGGAACGGATGACCAAAACATGGTCTTCCAAGGGGTCCCACTGAGACTCTGTCGGTGCCCATCCTTTCCTACCATTCTTCTACATCTCGTAGCACCGCCTGTCCAGTGTCCCACAATATCCAACAAAGCCAGAGCCCATAATGGCTTGTGGCTGTGCAGGTAAGCCTTGGGTCTTGAAGCATCCATCCATCTCTTTGTGCCTGGGTGGACCTTTTCGCGTGAATACTAGCACATCTCCAGCATCACCTAGGCTAACCACTGGTTTCTCCAGGGTGCCGTTCAACCATCATCCACCCAGAGGTATGTTGAAAACTTGGAAATCTTAAAGTCTTGATCATCATATTTGGTCTTGAAATTATTATCTCACACTCTCATGAATCACACATCCAACCCCGTCTACTAATAACATAGCAAAACTAATTGAACGTTTCTCGGGGCCAAAGTGTCAAAGGCGTGGGGTACCTACCACATGATACTACATCAAGTAACCAAATTTCCAACTAACCTACTTTGCATGCAATTGGGTAGATGGAAGAACTAATGCAATAAAACATAGGTATACATGGTCAAAGTGACTTGCCTGCTTGACGATCTTCGTACTCCGGGGACTCTAAGTAACAAGCCTTGCACTCCGGATGATATAACAAATCAAACAAGAGCACTCAATAAGCATACAATAAAAATAATGTAACTCACAAAATCAGGAATGAACTAGAATCACGCAAGACAAACAATGCACAATCACAAGAAAAGAAAAACAACACTTAGTTTTGTTTTCTAAAAGTTAATGGGTAAACCACTACTAACATAATAAAACCTTTGTAATAACAAAACAATAGTTCACAGCAAGGAAACAATAAAATATTTATTAATAAACAGAATAAAATCCACTTAAAGTTTTGTTAAGAAAAATCTTAGTATGGTTCTAAAAGTTTTGATAAACACTACTATATGTGGTAACTATAGTTTTACTAACAAAAGAGTAGAACTAAACTTATTATTTATTAATAAAACATTATCTTAACAGAAAAGAATTTACTAAAAACTTTCTTAGAAAATAGAATTTAATTATCTAAAACTTGATTAAACTAACTACTACTAAACAAGTTTGTTTATCAAATTATACCAAGTTGAAAAGGAGTTGAGATTCCTATAACAATAAAGGAATAAACTAAGCAATTTTATAGTTTTATTAACAGTAAGTAAAACACCTAACGTTTAAGAAACAGAACCTACTAAAACAAATCTAATTTGAACTAACAAAAACTAATTAAATAAACATATACTAAAACACTAGGCAGATTCTGTTTATAGCTAAAACACTAAATAAAAACATCCGAAAAATCCTCAAACTAATCAAGTTCATAGTCCTAACTAATACCAAGCAGTAGCAAAAAGATTCATATCAAAGACTATTTTTAAACTCTACTTATTCAGATTTGAGTGGTTTGAGCAAATTTGATTAAATTCAAACTTTAGGGTTCAAATTTAAAATCTAAGACTACAGGGTGAAACTACATGAAATATGTGAGCTAATGCAAAAAGAATCAACTCAAAACACTAAACAGATTAAAAGATATAAACAAAACAAAATTTGAAATCATTCTGTTTTCTAAACAAAATCAGAAAAAGAAAAACTAAAAACCCATCGGACAGGGGCTACGTGGCAACCGGTGAGTGGCTGGCTAGCGTGAGCGCGGGGAAACAGCGGGCGGTGGCCGAACACTAGAGGATAACGTTTCATGTTTTAAAACATTCTAATCCTATGCGTTGATTACAGATCCGACAGTCCAGGGAGGGGGATGTGCTAACAGTGGTGGTCGGGTGGTGCTCCGATGACGCTGACGGCGGCCGGTGGTCGAAGAGGTCGTCGGAGGTCGCTCCGGTGGTCAAGGGAGGCGGCGGAGGGGTCCAGGCGACTGTGGCTATCGTCCGGCGCCGATTTGCGGCGGCGGACGAACGAGGGGACGATAGAGGCGACGGGCGCGAGCTCCGGGAGCTTCGGTGGGGGATCCGAACTCCGGCGAGGGTGTTTGTGGCATTCTGGCGAGGTAGAGGGGGGGGCTCGGGGTGGAAAGGAGCGCGGCGAGGGCTGGTGCCATTTATAGGGCCGCGGTGGAGCTTGGGAAGGAAGGAGGAGGAAGATCCGGCGAGAGATTCCCGACGACAGCGGCGCTCGCGCGAGAAAGGAGATGGCCGCGGCATTTTCGGGATCGGGCGGTGGGGACAGGGTGTCAGAGAGAGAAGGAGCGGCTTCAGCGCATCGATGGCCGATAACTAGGAAGGTCGGGGGGAGTTAAATGCAGATTTGGGCCGATCGGCCTTAATGGCTTTAAAAGTTTTCCATTTCTAATAAATAGAGCAATAAAAACTCTTTTAAGGCATTTGATTTAATTACAAATATAGGAATATTATATATCAAAATTAACATAATAATAAATGTCATTTATTGAACATTTTTATTCTGTCATTTGAGTAATTTGAGAAAATATTATTTTTACAAATTGCCTATTTGCTTTTAGATCCTTTTGCAAATATTTTTCAAAATAACTCCTGGTTTTTATTGTTCAAATAAATCACCAAATAATCCCTGGTGTGGAGTGTCATGTTCCTCCCTCTAATTTTGAACCTTTTACCAAGATTTTCAAATAGGTGAAAGCAACATAAGGGAAATAGAAAGGGGCTTTCAGAAAGTCAGAAGAAGCATTTCAACAATCCCATTCATTCAATCAATGATCTAGATGGATGCATAGCTATATTTCATAACATTCCAAAAATGGAATTTTGGGATGTTACAGATTTTCATCATACCGTTATGAGGCTTAGACAAAACCTTTCAAAGAACGACATCTCTTTACTATGGGTAAGTCACTCAGATTTACCATTCCGAATAGCAAGAGAAATGAGAAAGTAAGTCGTCATGGTGGCCAAGCCATGTCGCACTGAAATCATTACCTTATATAAGGTTTAGTGAATCTCGTATTCTAACACTTGGGCTTCCTCACAAGCGTTGCAAAAATTCCTCTTGTCAACGAACAAAGTTCGGATAAATCCATTGATTCTGCAAGCTGAACAAAAACATCTATCGTTTCTTCACATCTCTCAGGTTATCGTATACTCCTAAGAAAATGTTTGTTGAACAGTCATAGATTCTTCCAAGTTTCTTCCTTCACAAGGGTAGGGCTTGATCCCTATCAATACTGAGGTTAGCGAGTGCGGGTTCACTTGAATACTTCAATAGCTTTAACTCAGTCCTGGGGTTACGATTGTTTCATATTCCAGCATTACCTTCAGTTCACTCCATTATACCCTTCACAGAGTTATTCTTGTTTAGATTCCACTCTGCGGGATCCATTTTCCTTTCCATTGGTATGTTTAACCTTGGGTATGGTTTCATCACAATCATTCCTTTTCTCAACATTCCAGCTTCAAAAGCACTTTGTCACAAAGGTTATCATCCACATAGTTTGAGGTGGTTCCACATTCTCCTTCACCTGTATTCAATTATCCAAAATCCTTAATATGAATGGTATTCACTTATCCCTGTGGGTACCACCACACTTAAAATTAAATGTACTCATGCATGCATAGACCATATTTTTCTCATATCTTCGAAATTGATCCGTGATCTTTGTTCATAGAGTAACAACTCGTATAATTCAACATAGGGGGATCATGACACCATAAATTCCATTGACTCATGAATTTATTGCAAACTTTGATACTGCCGCTACATAACCACAATCACTTCTTAAAACTCCGAAAATACTTTATTACAAATGCTGCCATCCACATAGTTTGGTATGGTCCAGCATTGCTCCCAACTTTATTCATTTATCCCCCCTTGGAGATATTTTAGTACCACTGGAACTATGCGATGTGCTCCTTGAAATCATCCATCTTTTCCTTGATCAGGGTTGACATGAGCTTCATCTCTATCATCTCCGTATGCACCTCATTCAGATATTCCTGAGTATGACGGAGTCTTGCTTCAAGTATTTCTCCAATCTGATGTATGGCTTCCATGGCAGCTTCACAAACAACGTCGAAGAAAGTTGCTCGTGGTACACGAGATATGAAAAAGTATTGCCCCATAGTCTTTGGGAAAACTCTTTTCACACGGTGGAGGTGTACCTCCACATACCAGAGTTCCACTCCATTTTGTATGAATGGGTAGCCTTTATAGATTGCATCTCCTTCAAGATGGATGTGCTTCATCATATCCTTCAGGATCCTTGGGTAATAATGATCACTAGTCAGGGTCAAGACCGTCTCCGAGCCCTTGAGGAAAGACTCATAAAGGGTGGTCATCTGCAGGTGTCAGAAAAGGGTACTCAAAATTTAACATATGTTTCTTCTTGGATAAGAATACTTATCATCCAAACCAAGCTTCTATTTCACTTCCCAACATCTTACAGAGTATTGTCATCCTTAGAACAACCTGGGTTATCCATTTACCATATTCTATCATATCCTTGTACTTTAGCAAAATCCCAGTTTATGCATCAACAACTCATTTTTGTCCATGTTTTTGAATCCATACTTCTACCTCCAACTGGGTCATTGATCCAGAATACACGAGTCCAACTTCATTCATCATCTATTGGGTTGGGGATGAGAGAGAAAAGAGGGGATATACACAATACAAACAATGGTTTTGAAAATTGATTTTAGTTGTGGTTGTCGAAAATTTACACACAAATGACAGCTCACAAATCATCGTATCTAACGTAAGTATACAACAGGGGTTTGGTCTTCTAGGGCATAATATCTTGGAAAATCATCATGGTCTTCAATTTCTTCGGTGTGTATAATCTTCAGTCTTTTTGTAGCTCCAATTCTTCTAATGCATGGTGAAATCTCCTTTACTTTGAAGTGACCATCAGCTATTTCGATGTCTTGTCCTTCTCGAAGTGGTCTCAGTTGATCCTTAGTGGGGTCAAAGGGGAAAGGGTATTTTCTAACTGAGAGAGATAATTTGATAAAGCTCAAATAGGATGAGAAGTAAAGGGTCTTTTGAAAACAAGTTTTTTTTGAGAATTTGTTTCCTAAGGGCTTTCCAGTTTCTAGGGTCACATCCTACAGTCAACATGTGCTCTGATACCATTTATGTAGTGACCCGACCTGGAAAGGTCAAGCCTCTGTGTGTTCTGTGCCATCCCTGGATCAGTATGCTGGCACACACAGTACATCAATGTATATATCAAAGTGCAATCACTGTAATTAACGTAAAAATGATATATACCTTAAAATCTCAGCGGAAACAGTCAACGGGAGTGGGTCCCAATAACACCAACGGCAGGTTGAGTGTAGACCGTAACCCTGAATCGTACTCTTACCCGTGATAGAGCTTATCTGCAACATAAGACGTTGCAGCCGCGTAGGGTCAGTACATTGAATGTACCGGCAAGATCACCATAGCAGAATAGAAGATAAATACTATTCTATATGCAATAAGGCTTTGTGGCTCTATGTCTAAGTTTTTGCGGAAAAGCTGGTTTTATTTTGTTTTCCTACAACAAAGGAATATCATGGAGTTTTCACTACAGAGTTACCTAACATGACATGGTTCCGCCAACCGATGTCTCAATGCCCACAAGTATCATAGGTTGCCCACGATTAATTATCAGTCCAGTGTTGAGAGTTCAGAGATAGATTCAAGTCTAGAAGCTCAAATTGTCCGTAACCGGGGACATGGCTAATCGATTAGGTTTAACTTGGCAGAGTGTTTTGTACTTTACCCACAAGATCTGTTCCCTCCTGGTAATTCCTCGCACTGCCGAGTCTTTGAGAACAGGACGAACGAAACATGGTCTTTCAAAGTGTTTCCCTGACAACTGTCAGTGCCCATGCAGATGGATCTTTGGACTCATTCGATTTCGAATCGGTTGAGACATGCAAACCATGCCTCTTGGGCAAGATGACTAAAGGACCCCGTTGGATGGAGCGGGCAAGTGATTCATTGGAAATGATACATGTTGATGTATGCAATCTAGTGAGTCTTGTAGCGTGCATTGGATATCATTATTTTCTTACCTTCACTGATGATTTGAGTAGATATGGTGTATATTTACTTAATGAAACACAAGTCTGAATCGTTTGAAAGGTTCAAGCAAATTCAAAGTGAAGTTTAAGATCATCGTGACAAGAAGATAAAAATGACTGTGATATGATCATGGAGGTGAATATCTGAGTTACGAGTTTGGCATACAACTTAAGAAAATGTGAAATTTGTTTCACAACTAACGCCACCTGGAACACCATAGTGTGATGGTGTGTCAGAACATCCGTGTCATGCTCTATTGGATATGGTGCGTGCTATGATGTCTCTTATCGTTTTACTACTATAATTTTGGGGTTATGCATTAGAGACAACTACATTCACTTTAAATAGGGCATCATATAAATCCGTTGAGATGACACCGTGTGAATTATGGTTTGATAGAAACCTAAGCTGTCATTTCTTAATGTTTGTGGCTGCAATGCTTGTGTGGAAAATGTTTTCACAGAATAAGCTAGAACCCAAAGCGGACAAATGTATCTTCATAGCATACCCTAAGAACTGTTGGGTATGCCTTCTATCTCAGATCCGAGTGCAAAGTGTTTGTTGCTAAAAACTGGGTCCTTTCTCGAGAAAAAGTTTCTCTCGAAAGAATTGAGTGGGAGGGAGATAGAACTTGATGAGGTTGTTGAACCTTTGTTCAACCAGAGAGTTGCGCAGCGTAGAAAGATGTTTGTGTGAAGCCTACGTTAGTTGAAGAGGAAGTTAATGATGATGATCATGAAGCTTCAGGATCAAGTTACTATCGAACTTTGTAGGTCGACAAGGATGTGTACTGCTCCTAAACGGTACGACAACCCTGTCTTGGAGGTCATGTTGTTGTACAACGATGAACCTATGAGCTATGGAGAAGCGATGATGGCCCGGATTCCGACAAATGGTTGGAGACCATGAAATCCAAGATAGGATCCATGTATGAAAACCAAGTATAGACTTTGGTAGACTTGCTCGTTGGACGGCAGGTCGTTGAGTACAAATGGATCTTTAGAATGAAGACAGACGCTGATGGTAATTGTCACCATTTGTAAAGCTCGGCTTGTTGCAAAGATGTTTGTGACAAGTTCAAGGAGTTGACTTCGATGAGACTTTCTCACTCGTAGCGATGCTAAAGTCTATTGGAATTGTGTTAGCAGTTGTTGTGTTTTCCATTATGAAATCTGGCAGATGGATGTCAAAACATCATTTCCTTAACGGTTTACTTGAGGAAAGGTTGTATGTGATACAACCAGAAGGTTTTGTCAGTCCTAAGGATGCTAAAAGGTGTGCAAGCTTCGGTGATCCTTCCATGGACTGAAGCAAGCATCTTGGAGTTGGAATATACACTTTGATGAGGTGATCAAAGCGTTTGAGTTTAGGCAAGTTTATGGAGAAACTTGTATTTACAATAAAGTGAGTGGTAGCACTATAGAATTTCTGATAAGTATATGTGGATGACATATTGTTGATCAGAAGTAATGTAGAATTTCTGGAAAGCATAAGCGGTTGTTTGGAAAGTGATTTTCAAAAGAAGACCTTGATAAAACTACCTGATTGGTGAGTATCAAGATCTATAGAGATAGATCAAGATGCTTGATGAGACTTTCAATGAGTACATACCTTGACAAGATTTTGAAAGAGTTCAAGATGGATCAGTCAGAGAAAGATTTCTCGTCTGGTTTGTAAGGTGTGAAGTTGAGTGAGACTCAAAACTCGACAACGATAGAAGAAAGAGAAAGGACGAACTTCGTCCCCTATGCCTTAGCCATAGGCTGTGTACAGTATGTCATGCTGTGTACCGCACCTGTGTGTGCCTTGCCACGACTCTGTCAAGGGGTACAAGAGTGGTCCAGGAGTGGATCACTGGACAGCGGTCGTAATTATCCTTAGTAACCAGAGGACTAAGGAAACATTTCTTGATTGTGGAGGTGATAAAGAGTTCGTCATAAAAAGTTACGTCGATGCAAGCTTTAACACCTATTCGGATGACTAGTAGTAGCAATCTGGATACATATAGTGGAGCAGCCATTTGGAAATAGTACCAAATGGAGTGTGGTAGCAGTGTTTACGGTTTGACATAGAGATTTGCAAAGTACCCATGGATCTGAATGTTACAGACCTGTTGACTATAAGACCTCTCTCACATTCAAAGCATGATTGAGCCCCAGAACTCGTTGGGTGTTAGATTCATAACAATGCGAATCACATGGTGATGTGAACTAGATTATTGACTCTAGTGCAAGTGGGAGACTGTTGGAAATATGCCCTAGAGGCAGTAATAAATTAGTTATTATCATATTTCTTTGTTCATGATAATCGTTTATTATCCATGCTATAATTGTATTGATCGGTAACTCACATACATGTGTGGATACATAGATAACACCATGTCCCTAGTATGCCTCTAATAGACTACCTCGTTGATCAAAAGATGGTTAAGGTTTCCTAGCCATGGACATGAGATGTCATTTGATAACGGGATCACATCATTTGGAGAATGATGTGATGGACAAGACCCAAACTACAAACGTAGCATATGATCGTGTCAGTTTATTGCTACTGTTTTCTGCATGTCAAGTATATGTTCCTATGACCATGAGATCATGCAACTCACGAATATCGGCGGAGTGCCTTGTGTCTATCAAACATCGCAATGTAACTGGGTGACTATAAAGGTGCTCTACAGGTATCTCCGATAGTGTCTGTTGAGTTGGCATGGATCGAGACTGGGATTTGTTACTCCGTGTGAGGGAGAGGTATCTCAGGGCCCACTCGGTAATACAACATCACAATGATCCTTGCAAGCAATGTAACTAAATGTTAGTTGCGGGATCTTGTATTACGTAACGAGTAAAAGAGACTTGCCGGTAACGAGGTTGAACTAGGTATGGAGATACCGATGATCGAATCTCGGGAGAGTAACATACCGAACAACAAAGGGAACGTTATATGGGATTAACTGAATCCTTGACATAGAGGTTCGACTGATGAATATCTTCGTAGAATATGTAGGAACCAATGTGGACGTCCAGGTCCCGCCATTGTTTATTGGCCGTAGAGGTGTCTCGGTCATGTCTACATAGTTCTCGAACCCATAGGGTCTGCACACTTAAGGTTCGGTGACGTTTCAGTAGTGTAGAGTTATGTATGGTGGTGACCGAAGGTTGTTTGGAGTCCCGGATGAGATCTCGGACGTGACGAGGAGCTCCGGAATGGTCTGGAGGTAAAGATTCATATATAGGAAGTCCCAGTTTGGTCGCCAAAAAAGTTTCGGACTCATCGGTAGTGTACTGGGAGTGCCGGTAGTGTAACGGGAGGCCTCCGGGAGGGGTATTTCGACCCCAAGAGGTCCATGGGCTGTGGGAGACTAATTACCAGCTCTTAGTGGGCTGGAGAAACAGCCACACCAAGGCCCATGGCGCAGGAGGCAAGAATCCTAAAGGAAAAGGTGGAAAAAAGGCTAAAAAGGAAGAGTCCTCCTCCTACTAGGAGTGGAGGAGGAGTAGGACTCCTCCCCCTCTAGCCGTCCAACTCCTACGAGTCTTTGGGCTGGCGCCAAGCCCTCCTCTCCCTCCCTCCTATATATATTGGTGGAATAGAGGGTTTTGCACTACAATTTACGGCCACGTGCTACCCGTTTCACCGGTGCTCCTGTAGATCGGATTTCTGCAGCGCTTAGGCGAAGCCCTGCCGGAATTGCTCCACCAACATCACCGAAGTGCCTTCACGCTTCTAGTGAACTCTCTCTCCTCTCCACCTCCTCTTGCTGAATCAAGACGGTGGAGATCGTCATCAAGCTGCACGTGTGTTGAACGCGGAGGTGCCGTCCGTTCGGCGCTAGATCAGAAGGACCATGATCGAGATCGCGAGACGATTCGCGATGAGATCGCAGAACAGATCGTGATGAGTTCGCGGGACAGATCGTGATCAAGATCGTGGGACGGATTGCGATGAGATCGCGGGACGGATCGGGATGTGTTCACGGGACGGATCATGATTGAATCGCGGGACGGATCGTGATGATATCGCGGGACGCTCGCCGATTTGGATCGCGAAGAAGTACGACTACACCAACCGCGTTTCTTAACGCTTCCCACTTAGCGATCTACAAGCGTATGTAGATCCACTCTCCCTCTCGTAGATGCTCATCACCATGGATAGGTTTGCGTGTCCGTAGGAAAATTTTTGTTTCCCATGCGACGTTCCCCAACACCTACCTCATGCATTCTACTCAACTACAAGAATTTCAATAACACTACTGGAGGGGTATGTTGAATGATGTCACTACATGCAATAAAACATAGGTATGAACAAAATGGTCAAAGTGAACTTGCCTATATGGTTGATGAAGAATAATATCGCTCTCACAAATAACTTGTTAGAACTAGTGGTCACTCTCCGATGGAAATCTATATAATCGAACATTGCATTCACATAATCAATCATACTAGCAATCAATTCTAACACACAAGAATAACACAAGAGTAAACACTAAGGGTTTGTGATGAAGGAAATACTTAAGACAAAACTCAAAACAACAAAAAATTTATCAACACAACTAAGGTTGGTTTTCTCTGCAAATAAATAATATTTTCAAAGGTAAAAACACAAAACAAAGTAAAATATAATCAAAAGTAGTTTAGTAAATATTTTACTTAGCAAAAAGAATTACTTTTTAAGAACAACTAAGAACTAAGAAAACAATACTCTAGCAACATAAGTTTTTAGCAACTAGAACATATCAACAAGAAAACACTAAGTTAATAAAAGAAAAACAAAGTTTAAAGCAAACATAAAGTATTTTCTCATAAATCTTTGTTTTGCAACAAGAACTAATTGAAAAGCTTTTATAAAGATTCTTCTTTTGTTATAAAACAAGGTCAGCCTTGGCTTAAACCACAAAAAATCTCAACTATAATACAAATTGTTTCTGGTCTAAACTTAGATTAATAGAAAATCCATCTTATAAAACACTTTGTGGAAACTATTTCAAAATAGTTGATCAAACTAGCAATGAAAATAAAATTACAAGTTATAATTGAGCTAGAATTGATTTTCATGCAATCAACTAATAAAATTATATTTGTTTGAAGGGATACTTTTATCAAACAGAAAAATTTATAAAATCTATCAACTCATATAAAAGAAAATAAATTAAAATAATTTAAAACAAAAGAAATATAAATAAACCTAAAAAAACTAAAACAGAATTAGTTTTGTTAAAAATACTAATTTAAAATATTCTAAAAATATTCTCAACTTTTTACCTACTGATAACTAAGGTCACTAGTGACATGTAGCAAAAAGAATCAACTAAAAATATATTTTTAAACTCAAGATATTCACAAAATAAGATTTGAATCAAATCTGTTTGAATTGAATTTTAAATTATTCAAATATGTTCAAACTTGGTATGTGTAGAAACTACATAAAATTTGTGACACAATTGAAAAAAATCCAATTAAAAACAGTTAAAAAAATAAAAGATATGATTAAAAAAAATAGAACCACGGGAGATCCGGCTCGGTGGTCGCCGGCATGGTAAGGGGAGCGAGAGGAGGGAGGTGACCGCGGGGTTAGCGGGATCAGGCTATGGGACCACGTGGTCAGAGAGAGAGGGAGCGGGGTTAGCAGCGTCGGTGGCTGGTCCGGAGAGGTTTCGGGGAGGGGTTAAAGGCAGGTGGGCCGGTGGACTTTAATACTAAACATTTTTCCTTTTATTAATTTTCAGAGCATTGAAATCTCATTAAGGCATTCAAAACCTATCCAAAAAATAAAGTTTTATATACCAAAATGATCAGGGAAATAAATGTCATTTAATGAACTTTTTCCACGGCCAAATTAAATACTTTTAAAAAAATTATTTTCGGAAAATGCCTAAATTGGTTTTAATTCTTTTCCAATAAATTTTCAAATAACCCCCTGGGTTTTATGATTCAAATACTTCACAAAATAACCCCTGGTTTGGAGTGTCATATTACTCCTCTCGAATTTTGTCAAGGGGTTTGAATTCTTTCAAACTTCAAATAGGAAATTCAAATATAAAAGTGAACTCCATATCAGAAAATTTCAAGTAGTTTTCAAATTCACTTTTCAAATCTTTTTATATTGAAGAAGTCATGTCATATTCTCTCACTGATTTGAAAAGTATTAATTTGAAATCAAACACAAAGGGGAAAGTCATTTTATTCCATCTCATTCAAAAGTTTTCAAAAGTTTCAAATTTCACTCGAATTCTCTCACTCAGGCAAACAAGGAATCATTCCAGTATTTATTATAACATTCCAAAATTTGGGATGTTACAGTCAAGTTGGATACATTGTGCAGAACATGACTGTGACACAGAACACTGTGAAGAGGAACCACTATTATGCACATGAAAACCTCAAACGCTCTTGGGTTGTACTATCTCACATCATGTCTTGTGATGAACTGGATGAATTGGATCTTGAAGAACATCCTGATTTTGCTCATCATCCTCAGAAGAAATTCAAGAAAGTTCAAGTTCCTCTTATGGTCACAAGTTCATTTTCTTCATCTCGAGAGCGCGAGGACGATGAAGACATTGACGACACTGCCGCAGGCCCTGCATCAACAAACGACCCCGACAACACTGGCGCTCCTTCGTCACCAACACGATGGAACTTCTTCAAAGGGGCAATACTCCACACTTTTTCATCCCTTTTGGTCTTTGATGACAAAGGGGGAGAAAAATTGAGTTAGTCTTCAAGTGGGTCTCTATATATGGGCTATTTTTGTTTAAGTTACAACTCTCGCTCATTTGAAACTTTTGTTGGTTGAGTTGTAAACTTAAGTCCTATGGTGGTCTGACACTTTTGAACTATTTCCTCGCATGTTCATTTACTCAAGTACCTTAATGCATACATGCTGAATTTCATCATACACCATTTTCGTCACACATTTCAAATTCTTCATATCATATGTTCAAATGCGTGTATGAATTACAAGATATAGGGGGAGTTCTCCATGTTTTCACCTACCATGTGCATTTGCAGTCCAAAGAAAATTCCACAAATATGCACATCTTCAGGGGGAGTTCCTCTATACCTTGCAATCAAATTCCTCAAACTCTGTACTTTCACTTCATATGTTTATCCCCATTGAAAACTTAACCTATTTGTCATCAATCACCAAAAAAGGGGGAGATTGTTAGTGCATCTAGTGCCCCTTAGTGATTTTGGTGTATTGAAGACTTATAGGTTAAGGTACTAATGTGTTTGTGAGTGTACACAGGCTCTATAAGTCGACGAGGAGTTTGATATGTTCGGAGATTCTCGACCCCTAAAAATGTATGTCTTCAACTGAAGACTTTCTGAAGACTGTGGTGAAGACTTTGTGAAGACTTTTAAAATGAAGAAGTTTGTTCGACCTTGAAGATATGAACGAGGATTATGAAGCGTGAAGACTTTTGTTTTCGAAGTTTCATTTCCTTCTTTGAGTCATAGGAAACACCGTACTATTAAAGGGGGCCAAGGTAATACTAAGGAAAATTTCCAACTAATGCTCAACTCCAAAATCCTCAACCTATACAATCCTTCGAGTGAAGCCTTTGGAAATCTCTTATGGTTCAATCAAGTTCTTCAGTGATAGAGACAAAGTTATTCTGGTCTCTGAGGAAATTGATCTGACTGAGGAGTTATGATTTCACTAGTGCGAATTGCCTACAAGTGAGGAACATGATATTTCTGAGGACTTTCATAGTTTGAAAATCTGACTGTTGCTGTGCTTAGCGCCGGCTGTCCCCAATCAAAAATATCCACATAACGGTCATATCATTGGGGGGATTTATGTCATATCATGTCAGGTTGCACCCTGGCTATAAATAGCCACCCCCACAGCACTAGTTGGTTGGCTGCACCGAGAGAGAACTGACACTTGACAATTGAGAGCAACCCATCCTTCGAGGACTTTGAGAGAAAATCATCAGTGATGAAAAACCCACAACCAAACCACAAAACCCAAAGTGATTGAGCATCACTGAAGAAATTCCTGTGTGGAACCGATGCTTGTTACCTTTCAGGACTGTGCATCCTCCAAACAGTTAGGCGTCATGGTCTAGTGCTCCTCCAGTCAATTAGGTATCACGAAGTGACCTTGGTCTAGAGTATCCAGCAGTAAATTGTGGATTGTCGTGTGACCAGTTTGAGAGGGTTTTGGAAGTCTACCATGAAGACTTACCACGAGTGTTGGGCGAGGACTATGTGACCTTAGCTCAAGGAGAATACGGTAAGGACTGTGTGTCCTGGGACTGTGTCCTCTGGTTTAAATACCAGTCCGCTCCAAACAAGACGTACGACTGTCACAGCAGCTGGAACTGGGTCATCAAACCATTGTCTTCATCGAGCTACCTGGTTCTATTTCCTCAACCTCCTTATTCCTCATAAACCTATTGATGAAATTGATTGTTATTGTTTGAAGAATTTGACTGAAGACTTTCACAAATTCCTCATCCCAAATTCTTCTAGTTACCGTGTTCATCACTGCTTATCCTTTATCACGCTACTCAGTGTCCGTGCATGTTTCATTCCATCAAGATGACTAAGCTGATACTATGTTCCTCATGCACCTGAGTACTTATTCCCTTTTAGTTATTCATCACATTTCAAATTACTCAAAGTTTAAATTACTCAAGTGATGAATTTGTAAAAATTGCCTGTTCACCCCCCTCTAGTTGATATAACGCACTTTCACCATTATGTGTCTTCTGGTCCAAAAAAACTCTCCAAAAAGTTTTGTTGCATTTGGATTCCGCTTGGTATTGATTTTTTGCAAAGTACAAAAACAAGCAAAAACAACAGCTGGAACTTTGGCACTATGTCAATAGGTTAGTCCCAAAAAATGATATAAAATGATAATAAAATGGTAGTAAAACATCCAAGAATGATAATATAGCAACATGTAACAAGCAAAAATTATAGATACGTTGGAGACGTAGCACCCGCTTCTTCGTCGAGCGTCGTGAGAGGAGGGATACGAGGAGGTCGACCTGCTCGGGAAGAAGAGAGGTAGTAGAGGTAAATGTGGCCGCGGGAGAGGTAGGGTGGCTGCTACGCCTTCCTTGCCGCCACCCCAAGCTGATTCACTCGAGCACATGGCTGCTAGGGTGGACCCGTCCGAGGTGGAGCCTACACGGACTCCGGTCCATGAGACTCGGGTTGACGATCCTTCGATCCACGAGACTCCTGTCCCACGTGCTTCGTCCCACGAGACTCTAGAGCAGAGCAGGGATGTGGGTACGTCCGAGCAGACCCAATGGGACACCTGGGCGGATCTGCGTCTGCAGGAGCCTAGTGGCAATGCTGATGGTGGCGAGGATTAGTTTTTATATAGCGAGGAGGAGGTGGTTGAGGGGGCCACCGTCTACCAGCGTGGTAGTACACAGCGCCCGCCTGTGCCGGCGACTCGCAAGCAGAGGTGGTCGATTAGGCCTAATGGGGACAAGTAAGTGCATTTACTCTTTTTTAACATTTTGCCTTCACGTTTCTTCAAATATCTAATGCGTTGGCTTTTTCATACTGCAGGGGTTGGATTCACGCCAAGGATGTCCGCAGGCCCAACCACGTCCTTCGTGTGCTTTGCCGGCAAAAATTCTCAGGGTTTATCACGCTATAATGTTAGGGTCATGTTCGAGAGATAGGAATGAGCTGGGAGAACTACTTGGCCGCCCTGACCCCGTCGAAGGAGAAGATTGACGGTGTCTTTGACCACACGTGGGCCGACATGGTGATCACACAATTCTGGTTAATTTCTCCTTTACAGAATTAAAAATCAACAATGGCTAGTTACTGTACTAATCAGGGTTTTCTCGTTTGCTTGCAGACCTTCTACAGGTGTGAGGAGGGATACGAGGAGGCCGCGACAAAGGTTCTCGATGCCGAATGCAGGTGCCTACTATAGAACTTACGACACGAGGCTTGGGTGCAGGCTGTTCGAGACTACTACGCCTTGCAGTGTGTTAGGAAGGACAAGTCTACGTGTCATGGAAAGCATCTGGACAAGGAGCATTACATGAAGGTAATTACATATTCTTACGGCCTTGTACTTAGTTTCCTTGATTTGATTCATAGGCATAGTGCTCAGATTTCTCTTTATTAACTTAGGTGCCCTCGAGATGGTGTGCGGATAAGATGGATTTTTGCGAGGAGTTGGTTGACGGGTAGTGCTCAAACCATTGTCTAGCCGTCCACAACAATGCCAAGGCCCGACGTGCCAGAATGGTCGGCGTGCCACACCATCAAGGAAGCACCAACTTAAATCAGTCCAGGCAGAACTGGTTATGTGTTTTGCTTCATGATTCATGCAATTCATTATTGATGATAGATTGATCCATTTACTAATACTTTGTTCCTCTCTCTCTCTTTTAGGCGCATCACAAAAACACGGAGGTGCTAGAGATGTACGACCTCTATGCCATGGCACATACTGCCTCGTACAATAAGGTCAAGGCATTCTCTGAGGCTAACCTCGATCATCCCGAGAACTTCACCAACATATCTTCCCACCACAAGATCGTGAAGTACAGAGATGAGGGGAAGGTGAGGAATAGGGAGGACTTTAACCCGAGCCAGCAGCCTATTGATCCAGAGTTGGTCATGATAGCTGGCAACGGGTGGCCCCATGGATCGATGGCCATTGGAGATGGCCTTATACGTTGTCCTAGCACTCTTCGGCAGATCAAGGCATGCCAAATGAGCTCCTGTCCTAAGATAAGGCCTCGTCCACTACCAGTCAAGCTCGCCATTGAGGTTAGTTATACGGACTAACATATCTTTCCTCATTACATTGTGTCTGCGAACAAAGATGATTACAATGCTAACGAGGAGTTGTGTTGCAGGCTTTTATTCAGAAAGAGAGAAAGAGGCAACCTAGGCGCTTCTTGCAAAGAAGGAGAGGGAGTTGGTGGAGAGGACAGCTAGGTTGTTAGAGGCTGAGAGGGCATGGAACGAGGCGTCTCACCAGGCCATCTATGAGCTATTCGTGGTAAGTTTCTTCTGTATATTTGTCAAATAATGCATGTAATGTCCTTTTTATTAATAACTAATATGATTGACCTGTCAAAACCAAATGTGCAGTCTATGTGCGAGAAGACTGGCCAAACCCCTACGCCGATGCCGGTCATTACCACGCCGGGAACAATGAGTTTCATTTCAATGCAGTGATCTTTTGAGTGTCATCATGCTATGAGACATTGCAAATGATCTTTGGTGTAGCATAACTCCCGAGCTGCATCGCACAAACCTTCTCTATGACAGCCTTCTCCAGGTTAAACCAGCCCGAGCAACCCCGACGCTTCATCTCCATGATAACGAGAACAGTAAGTTTTCTCTAGTATTTTTCTTAACAAATGCATAATGACCTATACTTAGCTTATTTAGTTCATTTATGACATAATTAGCTTATTTAGGTCAAAATGGCATAATAACCTTCGTTAGCTCATAAATGTCGTATACTTAGCTTATTTTCCTCCAAAGGGACATAATAATCTTACCTAGCTCAAAATGACATATTTTACCTAAGTTAGCTCTAAAATGACCTATACTTAGCTTTGTTTCCTCCAAAATGACATAATAAGCATACTTAGCTCCAAAATGACCTATTTTTACCTAAGTTATATCTAAAATGACCTATACTTAGCTTTGTTTCCTCCACAATGACATAATAAGCTTAGTTAACTAAAAAATGGCATAATTACCTAGGTTAGCTCAATAATGACATGTACTTACATTACTTATGTCAAAATGGCATAATTAGCTTACTTAGGTAAAAATGGCATAATAACCTCGGTAACCTCATAAATGTCATATACTTAGCTTATTTTCTTCCAAAATGACACAATAACCTTAGTTAGGTCAAAAATGGCATAATTACCTAGGTTGGCTCTAAAATGACACAAATAAGCAATAAGAAGAAGAAAAACAAGAGGAGAAAGAGAAAGAGAAGAAAAACCCTTATTATTATTATTATTATTATTATTATTATTAGTTTCTTCTTCTTCTTCTTCTTCTAGTCTTCTTCATCTAACTTTCTTATTTCCCATTTTGCAGATTTGATTCATTTCACAGAAGCTTGTATTGATGGAGTGCCTGTGTTTGATGGAGTTCTTGTGTTACGTCTTGTTTTGATTTTGTATTGATGAACGATGTGAAACTTGCTACATATGGATGAAACTATGTATGTATGGATGAAACTATTGTAATATGGTGAAACTTGCACTTTTAATTTGGTATGTTTGTTGGTTGATGATATACATGTGGCAGGGATATAGTCTCTGTGAAAATGCTTGAATATAACAAAAACAATAAAGGGGCAATACTGGCTCTTTGCCGTCTGCCACCGATGGCGAAGGTGATGCGTGGCAGCCGCCTGTGCAACCTGGGAGCACCAGGTCTGGAGCCATTTGGTCACTTTGCCGTCCGCGGGAAGACGAGAAAGGAGCTTGTCACGTGGACGTCTACGGGCAGAGGGCAAAGGGGATAGTATCTTTGCCATCCATGGGAAGACGTAAAAGGAGCTTGTCTCTTTGCCATCTGCGGCAGACGACAAAGGCTGTCGTTAGCCATCTAACGAGAGTAACCTCAGTGCTACACCGTCCACCCACTATGACGTCTATAGGCTGACGACACAATACTTTGCCGTCTGTTGCTCTCAGGAAGACGGCAAAGAACCCCTTTACCAGAGTTTTCTCAGGTTAGCCGTCAATGATCCTACCCTTTGCCGTCTGTCATGGAATATGGCAAAGTACCTGATTCTAGTAGTGTTTAGAACTGTAATTAAACAGTACAATTCAAATAATAGAATCTAAGTTAAACAGTACCCATTTATTGACATTATTAAAAAATGTATCAAATTAGGAAAATAACACAAGTACACAAGTTCAACTAAATAGGATGTGGTAACAACATAAGACATGCCATGCATGCATGCCTACTAGCTAGCTAACTCGACATTACGGTGGGCGGCATTAGGATCATAGTCTGGAGTAAGTGGACCATCATCATCGCTATCAGCAGGCCTGTAGTAGACCATGATATCGTCACAGTCATAGTTAAGGTAGAACGTGGATCTTTCCCCAGCTTCCATCTCATAAGCAGTTGCAAGAGCTGTCTAACTAGGGCAGCCGAAATAGGTGCAATTTGACTCAATGCTGACGAGACAATTGAATCGTTTGGCCGTTAGCATCTTCATGAGCGTGCATTGGGATGTCATGGTTGCATCAAGCGTAACTCGAAACTTCTCTAAGAAATCATGCCTTGCCCGCAATGGATGACCTGAGCAAAACTGGAAAAAAGACCTAGTTCGACAATTTTGGCCACAATTGAACCATATGAAACTCAATCAGAACATGTTGAACTGAATCATATATATACCATCTTAGTGATGAAGTATTTTGAAAGATCAATGAATAAACTCATATCCTTCTGGCATCTCAAAGCACCACAGTTCTTACACGAGGCATCAATTTACTGCTGTAAATATCGTTGACCAAAGTAAGCATAGATCATTAAACTAAATAACTAACACATCAAAATAGAACATGTACTAGTAATTAAGCAATTTTACAAACAGTCCATGGTTGAAACATATAATAACGTGCATAAAGTTAAAAATTCATTCGTATACGAAATAGCTAGTGCTACGTCCATCTAGCAAACTACTAGCCAGAGAAGCCGACCTCGTGATGGTCCCCGGCAGACCTACAACGACGGTGTAGTAGCTGAACCTCCTCCTCCTACGCCACAAGGTTATCCCGATCTATGGGATCCTCCTTTGCACTCTTCCTCGCTGCAAACTGAAGGAGGATCATCTTGTTGATCTCTAAGAGTTTGTCATCTCTCGCAAGCTTCATCACTAATGGGTCGAATAACTGTTGCTCAGCTTGGAGGTTCTCCTTCTCCTCAGTCCTAGTGCATATCCTTGTGTTCTACGGCGCAAGGAACTGCCTCACGACAACCAAGAAAGTTCAGAATCACTTATTCTTTATGATACTCAACCTCCTTTGCAATGTAGGTGGGCGTCCCTAACTCTTGGGGTGTCCCAGTGTCCAAGCTATTGTACGACATTCTCCTTCGTGATGGTTGCATAGTACTTAGTCCCCTTCCGTACTGTACCTGCAACACACACACACACATATATAATTTAGACAATGTAATTAAATATTATCGTACAACTGCACTACAAATCTCACTAGAAAATATAAACTACAAATAGAATAAAAGTTTCTACAATAACTATAACTACAAATACACTAATCTGCACTACACAACTCTACCAAAATATGAAATTACAATTACCCTTAAAATCTGCAGTACACAACTACACTAAAATCTAAAACTTCTATATATATATTGAGAGAGAGAGACTTTATTAAGCACCCATTGTGAACATTAACTTATTCCTCACCCTATCCATTTCACCGAGCCACATTTTTCTCACATGTAGAACATAACTTTCTAGCATGCATGTTGTAAAATTACCTCACTTGTAATATAAAATCACTGGAACAACTTTAAGTGTTATATTGTCGCACCATATTTTTTCTCACATGCAGAACATAACTTTATAGCATGCATGTTGTAAAATTACCTCACTTTTTTTGTACGACGGAAGACAAAGTTCATTCCTCAAGAGTGTAATATTACCTCAAGTCTAATTTTTTCTAACGTTCTCAATACATCCTACCATCTAGGGGTAGTTACCCCACATGTCTCATATACTATCTTGGGGTAGTATATATACTACTTTATCATTGTAAGTATGTTGATATATTATATATAAAATACTGAAAATTCAATAACAAAATAATTTTAAGTTACCTCTCCCACCGGCGACTCCTAGGCGATCTGGATTTCTAGCCGGCATGCACGTTCTTCCCTCCAACCATCAACTCAGGTGATTGCTCGCATCCTTGGAAACCTTCCTCTTTGATGGGTTGTTCTGGTGGATCCTCTCTAGATCTGGACTTTTCCCATGGTGTGGCTTTTGCGGATGGCATGTTCAGCCATTCTGGACTCTCTGAGCACCCGATGGATCATCGACGTTCTTTCATCATTGTCGTTTCCTTCAGCCGGCATACTTTTTGTTTATTGGATGATGCTATGGCGGCCACCCTTGAGGCAGCAATTAGGGATTCGGCCATTTATCTAATGGTGAAATGCATCAAGGACAAGGTCTTCTCATTTAGGGTTTCATGCAAGCAAGTTGGTTTTCTCGTCCTTGATTTACATTCTTATAAGTGCTCTAGTTTCAAATGTTTCTTCCACCTTTGGGGTAATGGCGGGCCAAATTGGTGGCGTGAGTTTAAATTATGGAAGAAGCAATGTGATGTTGAGTGGATTCTGGTCAGCCCATCTAAGCGACGCTCGGCTCTTGGTCTGATGGCAATGCATTCCAGACCAGTCAAGTCTGCGTTGAAATCTGGATCTTCAACACGTAAGAAACTTCCTTTTGCTACTATTCAGCAGTATGATGTTTGCAAAGGGTATCGGGGGCCTGCCATGTCCGATGGGATCACTGCTCTGCAATATGCTGGTTACAACATGACAGAGCATGAGAAGGTGGTCATTCATCCCTCGCCGCTGGTGGAGCTCCGGTGGACGGTCACCTCACCGCACATCACCATTGGAACGGTTCCTCCATTCACGCCTCCCGCCACCGCGGAATCTGGGATTCAGGTCTTATCCAAAGAAATTGTAGGTAATTTGGCTCCCAAAGATGGCGTGATTGGTTCAGTCATGTCTGTCAATCCGGCCACCCATAGTGGGAACTCTGCCCTTTCAAATGGTTTGTCGAAGGACGATATATCAGATGGGCTGGCCCTTGAGAGGCCTGCAAATTATGATTCTGGGCTACCGCTTCCATCTTCGCAGGAGGCCTGGGATAATTTTGATAATATGATTAATGACATGGTTGCTAAGATTTTGTCTTGCACGGACTGCCGCCGCCCGGGCCACATGGCTTCTAACTGCCCATCTAGAGGGATTTGCTCCTCCTGTTGTCGGGTGGGCCATGCCAAATCGGACTGTGTCTCGTTTGCGCTGGAAAATGGTATCACTTGGAAACGGAAGAGTCCCTCCCCTGTCTCAAATTTCTCGAAAACCTCTACCTATCTCGAGGATATTGCGCCTGCTATAGAACCGCCCTCTCCAGTCCCATCGCATTCATCCTCCCCAAGCACACCATCTGAGCCGCCTCCATTAACGCCTTCGCCCCCAGCTTCCCCCCTCCAATGGCCAACTTCGAGCTCGACCCGGAGTGCTACGTCCCCCATGGACAGCACATCATCGACGGTGGCCCTCACCGTCTGCCGCGGACCTATGTTACTCCGGTAGCTCCCATCGCCCGTCGACATGAGCAATATTTAGTGGCAGAAGTGATGTCGGAACCACCTGCTGATCAGATTGGTCAGGTATGCCAACAAGTTGTTCAGATCTTGAACAATCAAGGTTTTCATGTTTGCTCGGCCCAACCTTGGATCACGGGCGTAGGGCTCATTGAGTTAAGGGATGCTGGAGAGAGATTTGCTGCGTTCCATATGGTTCCGCAAGACCTAGGGAACGACTCTTTCGTTCACTTCATGAAGCATAATGAAAGTGAGGGTTTTCGTGCTGCTACGGGCTTTCGTCAGGGGTATCTTATGTTCTTGGGAGTTCCATTGGATTTGCGGAACACGAAAGACCTCCGGGCAGCAGTCAATACCTTTGGAGAGTTCCACCACTGGGTCAGTGATGACGCATATCTAGTGAGGTCAGTGGTTTTTGCATCTTTCCCTGATGATGCTCTGCTGCCCCGGAGCGTCACTTTCACTGAATATGCTACATGGGGTAGGACAAAGGTGTCCTGGACAGCTCTGTTATATATCCTTGGCGCCAATTTTGCCAAGCAGCTGCCACAAGATGAAGATCCAAGGCCACTCGATGGCAATCCCCATCCTCTGCCGAGGAATTTGGTTCCTGACAATCTGATGTTTGCACTTCCACCATATCCAGCTCTTGGGTGGAATGATGCCCCACTACCCCCGATGCCTGTGCACAATCAGGAGCAGCACAACCAGCAGGATGCAGATGGATGGGGCTGGAACGGGGAGGCACCCACGGATCAACAGGACGCTCCGGCTCAAGATCAAGAGTCCATGGTCATTGATCAGCCAGAATCTTCAGAATCTATCCAAGTTCTATAGCCAATCAACCACCAGCAAAACCCTATTGTTGTTAATGAGGAGAAGCCACAAGAACCGGTGATCAACAACCTGACGATTGTACCTTACCAGCAGCCCATCATTCAGCCTCTGAACCTGATGATCGGGATGGTAAGGGTGGTTTATGGCCCACCATTGCCACCCGTATTGGCTTGGAGGCGGACTTTTGAAACTTTGATGGATGTCTGTAGCGCCCCGCAATCCCCACGGGTTTTCCCACCCTCCCTGTTTTACCTCTTGTATTATGCAAGCGATCATGGTCCATTGCATTTGATGACATCAATTGGGTCTGTGACATGGTCTTCTTACAAGATGATACCGCTACCTCCTTCAATTCAGTTGGAAGCAGGCCTGTGGCCAAGGCTCTCTTTTCTAATAATGCAGGCACTGATGTTACCACAGTCAGCTCAGAGGCCACTTGTGATGAGCAATTCTCTTTTTCTGCTCAGTGCGCTAGGAAAAAGAGCACTCGCAAGAAGCAGACTCCTATGGTTGACTATGCTGTTCGTCAATACACAAGGGGGTCTGCCAAGCATGATGGCTTTAAACCGATACTGCAGGAGCTGCCAATGCCGCTCCCAAAGAAGAGGAAGCCGTGCTCCAGGCCACACCAACAGGAGGATCAGCAAGGTGAGCAGCATCAAGACGTCCCACCGGCCATGCCCATTAGAGTGATCAAAACTGTCGGTCAAAGTCTTGGCATTGCACCAGAGAAGCTGACTGTGGATCCTCTTATGGAAGATCCAGCCAACCCATCTCCAAGCAAGAATGATGATTGAGACATCTCCTAGATCCATGTTTTGGGATTTAATCGCTCTGTATATTGATGCGTCAGAACTTGTTATGTTTGCTCTTCTGCTAGTTTTACTGTACTAGTTTACTATGAACTCCGTCTGCGCTGGTTACTATGTGACTATACCTTTGCTGCTACAATTTTATGTTATTATGGATAGTCGCTCAAGTAGAAGCTGGCGGGTTCTCTGTCTGAATGTTCGAGGATTGAATTTTGATGCACGCCAACGAGCTGTTAGAAACAAGATTGATGAAAGTTCAGCCTCCGTAGTTTGCCTCTAGGAAACAAAAATGCAACACATTGATCATTGAACTATTAGAGGTTTCTGCCCTAAACATTTTGATCGTTTTGCGTATAGTCCATCCGGTGGAGCCTCTGGTGGTTTGATTGTACTATCGAATTCTACAATTTTAAATGGCGTGCTTCTTGACGCTCAGAGTTTTGGCCTTATCATCGCCTTTACATCCAAACATAATTCTGAGAAGTGGACTCTGGTTAATGTATATGGACCTTGCCGAGGGGAAGCCAGGGACCTCTTTGTCAGCTGGCTCTACAACTTGGTTATACCTATTGATGAAAACTGGTTGCTACTAGGAGATTTCAATTTCATTCGATTCACCTCTAATAGGAACCAACCTGGTGCAGACATAAATGATATTTTCATATTCAATGAGATCATAGGCCACTTGGATTTATTAGAGTTACCCCTTAAGGGCAGGTCTTATACTTGGTCAAACATGCAGGACTCACCCCTCCTTGAGCAATTGGATTGGTTTTTTACATCTGCAAACTAGATCTCTTATTATCCTCTCACACAGGTGTTGCCCTTAGTCAAAACTGCATCAGATCATGTTCCATGTGTGGTGTCTATCAACACAACCATTCCCAAGAGTAATCTCTTTAGGTTTGAAAATTACTGGGTTGAGCTTCCTGGTTTCCTGGAGTGCGTGGAGAAGTCCTCGAAGGTGCCTTCTAAAAAAGGGCACATCACAACCATCATCATGGATAAATTTAAGGCTCTGAGACAGGCACTGAAGCAATGGCAGACTAGCTTATCAAAAATCAAACACCTAATTGATAGTTGCAATCAGGTGATTTTTTCCCTGGATACTCTGGAAGAGATCAGGCCACTCTTTGGACCTAAAGCCAATTTGAGAGTAATTGTTAAGCTACACTTGGAACACTTGCTACACATGCAGTTTCTCTACTGGAAAAAAAGAGCCACTATTCGGACTGTCACAGTGGGGGAGGAGAACACTAAGTTCTTCCATGCAATGGCCACAGAGAGATACAGGAGGAATTCTATCTCCTCCTTAAGGCTTGATGATGGAACTATTACTTCTGATCATGTGCAAATTGTTGGCTGTTTTCGGTCAGCCTATAAAGCCAGGATGGGTCAGTCAAAGGGAATCAATCTTGTTTTTGATCTCTAGTCACTCGTACACAAGGTAGATGGGTTGGATGACCTTACTATGCCTTTCACCAAGGAGGAAATGGATAGGACAGTCAAGGAAATGCCCATTGACAAAGCACCAGGCCCTGATGGTTTCAATGGTTTGTTTTTCAAAAAATGTTGGGTTTTTATCTATGAGGACATCTACACTCTTTCCAAGTAGTTCCATGATGGACAGGCTAGACTTCAAAATATGAATTCTTCCTATATCACACTAGTACCAAAAAAGGGATCCCCTGAGCAGGTTGGAGACTTTCGACCCATCTCTTTGACTGGTATGGGGTTGAAATTTCTCTCCAAGATGACTGCCAACAGGCTGCAAGTGCACATCACCAAGTGCATCCATAAGAATCAATATAGTTTTATTAAATCAAGGACAATCCAGGACTGTGTAGGTTGGACTTTAGAATACCTACATCAGTGCCATCAATCCAAAAAAACCACTGTGATTATTAAGATTGATTTTGAAAAGGCTTTTGATCAATTGAACATGAATTCATTTATCAAATCTTAAGGCAAAAGGGTTCCAATAATAAATGGATTCTTTGGGTCCAACAATTCCTTTCCTCTGGATCATCCTTAGTGTTACTCCATGGAGTTCCTGGCAGGAAATTTCAATGCAAGAAGGGTGTTAGACAGGGAGATCCTATGTCTCCCCTTCTCTTTGCCATTGCTACAGATTTCCTTCAAAGTTTGGTCAATCATTTGCTTCTCACAGGGAAAATTAAACTTCCAATCCCATGCCATGACACAGACTTTCCCATTATTCAGTATGTTGATGACACCCTTATCATTATACCTGTTGTGGAGACTCAATTGATGGAATTAAAAGGAATGCTTCTCATGTTCTCAAAGTCCACTGGGTTACATATTAACTACCATAAATCTGCTATGTTGTCAGTTAATGTATCCCAGGCTGACCTCCAGAGGCTAGCTTATTCCATGGGGTGCAAAGTTGGCTCTTTGCCTTTTACATACCTAGGTCTACCTGTTGGGACCACTAGGCCAAGGATTGCATATTTGATGCCACTTGTGGATAATATGGAAAGGAGACTCTCTGCCAGCTCCTCCTTCTTGGCTCAGGGGGGCAGACTTCAATATCTAAACTCTGCTCTTTCCTCAGTACCCATGTTTTTCTATGCAGTTTACATATACCCCCTGGAATAATAAAACAGTTGCAGAGGATACAAAGGCAGTGTCTTTGGAGAAGGAATGGTCAGGACCAAGCTCCTGCACTTACTGCCTGGGACTTGGTCTGTAGACCTAAGAATAAAGGGGGACTTGGTATTTTGAACCTGGCAGTCCAGAATGATGCTCTGCTCCTCAAACATGCTAATAAGTTCTTTAACAAGGCTGATGTACCTTGGGTTGATCTGATATGGAATACATACTATCATGGCATAGTTCCACAAGGAACATCCCTATGTGGTTCATTTTGGTGGAAGGATATTTGCAAAAGGATGGATAATTATAGAGCTGTTACCTCTATCAAACCAAACAAAGGAGACACTTTCCTCTTTTGGTCTGATCCCTGGCTGGTAGGTGACTCAAATATTCCTCTAGCACACAGGTTCCAAAGATTATTTTCCTTTTTCATTGATACCATTGCCACAGCTGAAGAGGTTTTTAATGCCTTTCATGACAATAGAATGGCTGGGTTGTTCCATCTGCCACTCTCTAAAAGAGCTTTCCAGGAATTACAGTTGATTGGAAAACTTCTGCAGCAGTTACCAAGGGAGCAATCTACGAATGATGTCTGGTTGTGGGCAGCTAATGTTAAGGGCTACACTGCCAAGAAATTCTATGTGCATATTCAACAGCCCATTGTTTTGAACCCCCTGCTCAATTGGATTTGGAAAAGCTGCTGCACCATGAAAATAAAAGTTTTTGCCTGGATGCTAATTATGGACAGGCTGAACACTTAGGATTTGCTTCAACGACGCCATTGGAATGTGTCAGACTCCAACCTCTGCATTCTCTATCACGCCAGGGTTAAGGAGGATAGGGATCATCTCTTCTTCACCTACTTATTTAGTGCCAGGGTCTGGAGTTATCTCCAAATTCAGTGGCAGGGCAACTCCATGGGGGCAATTGCAGTTACAGCCAGAAAAGATTTCAATCAACCATTCTTCACTAAAGTTGTATTCTTTGCCTGCTGGAATATTTGGCTCATTAGAAATGCAAGAGTTTTCCAGAATGAACAACCCACCTTCAGGAGATGGAAGGAAGCTTTTATTAATGATATATTCTTATTAGCTCATAGGATCAAGGTCAGGTATAGGGATGACCTGCTGAAATGGGTCTCATATTTACCTCCTTGAGGTTAGTTTAATTCTAGTCTTAGTTTAGTTTTCTCTCTGCACTAACCCTGTAACTTTGTAGATTAGCTGCTGGCTTGTAACCTGTTTTATAGAATAAAAGAAAAGGCTGTGGGGTGACCCCCCTACAGTAGTTGGTCAAAAAAATTGTAAGTTGGCGCATGGTTTTATTATATTTGTGAAATACGTAATATTTGTACGTAAAAAGGAGTATACTCAAAATACGAGACATAGTATCAAAAAAGTAGTATAGATACTCCCTAAACATTCTTATATACTACACACTACATGTACGTACTATTTGATTTGATAGATACTACATATAATATATAAAACTCAAGTGGTAGTAACTACTACCAGGTGATAGAAATATATTGATGTGAGCGACACTAGAGGAGTTGTATTGTGCAAATTAGCTAAAAATAAGCCAGGATGTATTTTTTGTCATATACGTATCTTTCCACGATTGGCGCACATGTAGAACTCTCGTTCTGAATTCCATTATGTGTGCGACATATGCTTATCAACACGGCATTGACAGCCACAAAGTAACACATGGTCGGAATCTTCGATGCTGGTGGCGTAGCTGCTGGATTGAACGGAAGTTGGGCTGCTGCGGTTGGATGATTCGCCAGACAATGTCGGCTGCATTGGCCATAGTGGCGAGCTCATGACGTAGCCAACAGGGCTAGACGGGAGCTCGGCCACGGCGGTGCAGTCCCAAACTTTCGGCACACTACGCCTACGTGGGTCCATAACTGAGGGGAGTTAACTAGTTAGGGATAAGAATTGAAAGTGAATGTATTTTGAGAAACAAAGGGGCTACCGACACTAGTTTATATCTTTCTTACTTATAAAGGTTGGAGTTGATGGTGAGTTCACATGTGGGACCGACAACCTTCACCAACAAACAAATGTATCTTACCCACATTAAAAATAGCAACCTTCCATGAACATAAATAAACAAATGTATTTATACTCACATGCGGGACACACACAAATAAAAAATACACTACTATTCATGTGAGGCTAACACTTAGGCACAAATAAAAAATGTAGAATACGACTCCAACTAAATATAATGATTTTCTTTTTCTTTTTCTTTCTTTCCCAACCAAGTTATTTCAGTTTTATATCATGGAACAAGAGAGCGAACAAATTGTAATTCCAAAACGACGATAGACCTTATCCTTCTACCTGATCCACAACCTTGTGTAGTTAACTTACAAATGTCTATTCTCATATGTTTCAACATTTGTAATATCGTGTCTATAAAGGATAAGATATTCCAATGCATAGTGCTTGGTATTTTGTGATATTTTTGATAACCGCGAGAAAATTCCGCATGGTGTCACTGTATTTTGACAATTTCCTAAGCCAATGACCTAACTCCTTGTATTTTGTAGTTTCGTAGCAATGCAAAATTTAGTGTTGGTGTTCACGAACAGTGAATGCCAACACTACATAATATAGCTCTGACATGGCAAGATATCTGACGCCACCAATATATTCTGACTGGTCAACTCAACACGGCCCACATTTTTGTGGCATTCCACTTTGAGTCCACAACATCACTACTTGTACAAAGCTGGTGTACCAATTTGTCCAGCGCCATCGCTATTTGAAAAAATAGTGTTGGCGTCGCGTCAAATTGGCGTGCCACCATTGTAAGTTGTGGCTAGTGAATATAATAGGTGTTCCTCCAAAAAATGTGTATTTATCAAAAATATGAGTGCATTGAAATACACATATACAATGATAAGTAATTGGAGGAAGACAAATTATATTAAGGATCCAAATATTGCAAAAAGGATTGTATGGCCCAAAGATATACCAAAGAGTGAAGCAAGCAATCAAAAGATACCAATTGAAACAATCAATCACATGATCCTATGAGCATCATTAATAATATATATTATGATATGGGCAAAGAAATGTTTTAAAGAAACTAGAGAAGCTCCCCATTATTTGGGCAATATTTAGAATCTGTGTATTTACATACAAGTGCAGAAAATAGGATCATCACCCCCCTCCCAAAATCAATAAAAACACAAAACACATGCAAGTGAGCATAGATGGTAAATAATGCATAGTACTTGCAACAAACATATGGTTGATCTACATGAAAGAACCAACTTAAGAATAGGCTCAACAAAATGATGTGTGTGAGTCATGGAAAAACACTTGATAAGACTAATATAAGGATGAGCATTAAACATCAACATAGTCTTGCTAAGATGAGGACACAAAGTACAAGACATATCCTTCCCATACACACACATACACACTATGAGCAAATGGGTTCACAGGCTTAATAATAAGTAAATTAAAAACAAAATCTTGTGACAACCCATGGTGAAGATAGAAAATAATAGCCTTGTCAATAGGAGGGATACCAATCGAAATGGGAAAACCCCAGTCAAGACAAGCATGAAGAAAATCATCTTCACCACTAATGAGTGTATCAAGATGCAAGGATATAACACCCACACTGATACGCCAAAAACTTCCACATGGGCCACCAAGGAACTAATAACATGGTAATGAAAAGTAGGATGTGAAAGGAAGAGGATATAAACTAGAGATGTAATTTCTCTCAAGTGTACAAGATTCTAGGTAGATACGAATCATGATGATATATATCCACAAAGAAGGATGTTCATGAAATAGTTACAATAAGAAAAATCAAGATATCCAAACTGAAGTCATAAATATACCAATAAGATCTTTGCTTGAAAGCATAGCACATGGCTTAATATTGTCTTATTGTATATAATTGAACTCCACCACACGAACATCAAAGACATGAAAACTAGCAATAAGAGATCATTGTTGGGATGCTTTGAGAAAGGAAACAAGTACCACAAGATCGAATCAAGAAATGCATGCCATAATGCAACGTACACAAGGATGAAGGAATGAAATGAATGCATGAAGTATATACTTGTTACCAGCATAGCATTGGATTGATGTAGTAGATAATTGTTCATTGGTCATCCTATCTTGGCTCCAAATAACCACATGGTGTCAACACCTTCCTTCTAAGTGAGCCGAGCGTCCAATGCATCTCCAATTGTTCCTAGAGTACTAACACAAACATAGTGGTACCCAAATTCATTGGGACCAAAGAGTTAGTGCACCAATAATACATAGGACAAACTCCAAATAAATATGTGCATATAATATGAAAATAAATTTCATGCACACTTTAGCCAATCTGTGACATGGTGGAATTTCCCTTATATATTGTGTCGAAGCAAGAAAGCATGCCAAAGAAAGTACATATAGTAAATATGCATGCTCAAGACTTACAAGAACCAAATTAACATGTAGTTGGTAAGATACAAAAATAAAAGGTACCAAGTGAAACTAAGCTACCAAACTAAGAAATTATCACTTGTAGGATACTAATTAAAAGATACATAAGGGAATGGGATATCCATTGACACATGCCAAACAAAAGAAGACAAGATACTAATTGACAGAAAAAACAAGAGGTATCAAGTTTCAAAAGGAGAGTTAGGTTCCAAAAAAAACCAAACCCTCCGAAAATTTTCATGATGGAACAAAGCACCAGAAGAAAAGGCTTGAATTCCACCAACAGACACTTGATAGGGATCAAAAGATTTTGTGATAAACACATAAAGAGAGTGTTCCCAGAAAGATAGGATAGCTCCCCCAAGAGATGTGCATTATATAGAATTTGCATTTGAATATAAAAAGCACAACATGGGTTCCCTATATCTACATAAACACTAGACATGCTCAGAGAGATCCATGAGAGGTAAGGAAGACAAACGGATAAACAAAACCCAATGTAAATATGATTAGCAATTTCTACCACATAAAAGAATACCAATTGTCTAAGGACAAGAAGTATCTGGAAATAATTCCCATTGGACGAATGAAAACATACCCAACATCATCTTCACACCTAAATCATAAGCAAATGACACTTGTAGAGCTAACATGCCACCTGGGAACAAGATACCTCAAATGTACACATCTTATGGGCATGCAATATGCACATAGCATATGGCTCCCCATAATGTGATATCCCAAAATTATTAAAAGTGGAAAATCAAATCCAACAAGATATAATTAATGGAAAATTTAGAATTTGAATTTCTCATGAGCAAGACATGCCAAAGAGGGACTAGATAATCTTTTAATAGCAATACTAAGAGGTATTCCTCATGTATACGCATTTGAAGGATAGTGAAGCGAGCAAAGCACATCACTCCCCCAAAATGGGATAATCCATTAATCTCTCAAAGGAGCCAACTATGATACGAACAAGATACAAAAAGGCTCAAACACAAGACTCACGCATACATGATGTGCAACCCAGCATACATAATTGATTACTCAAGATAAACAAATAGGAAACCCAACATATACAAACACGTGCAAGGTACAAAACCACAACACGTGAAAGGATGTGGATGTCGGCTAGAGGGGTTGAATATGCGCTTTAAAATAACAATGGTTTAGGATTGAAAACATGCGGAATAAAACTAGCGTTTAATTTGTCAAGAACAAAACCTAAAACAACTAGGCTCACATATGTTCACCAACAACTTATGCTAAGAAAGATAAACAACTAAGTGATAGCAAGATATATAACATGAAACAATATGGCTATCACAAAGTAAAGTGCATAAGTAAAGCGCTCGCGGGTAAGAGATAACTGAGGCCCGTGGAGACAATAATGTATTCTTAAGTTCACACCCTTGCGGATGCTAATCTCCGCTTGGAGCGGTGTGGAGGCATAATGCTTCCCAAGAAGTCACTAGGGCCACCATAATATCCTAACGCCCTCGCACAATGCAAGATGTCGTGATTCCACTAAGGGACCCTAGAGGGCGGTCACCAAACTCCTCCCAGTGGAAACCTTTGGGGCGGTCACCGATCCCGTACACTCTGTTAAACCTTGAGGGCGGTCACCGTAACCCATACAAATTGCTTGGGGCGATATCCACATCCTAATTGGAGACCCAGATGCTTGCCCGGAGCATTACACCATAATGATTGAGCTTCATTACACCCCCAACCTTCTAGGCCACCAAAGTGCCCAAGAGGCACAAGCTCAAGGGTGCGCAAACACCCAAGAGTAATAGGCTTCTCAAATGTCACTTCCATGTATCACCGTGCAGAACTCAAACCTATGCACCAAATGCAATGGCAAGGGCACACAGTGTGTCCTAGTCCTTCTCTCCCAAATCCCGGCACAACAAGTAATGTTATGGAGGAGAATGAGGGGAAGAACAAACAAGAGAACATGAAGAACTCCAAGATCTAGATCCAAGGGGTCCCATCACATAGAAGATAAAGTGATTGGTGGAAATGTGGATCTATATCTCCTCTCTCTTTTCCCTCAAGAACTAGCAAGAGAGATAGGAAACTCAAAGAAGGTCAACAATGGGGGAAGAACACGAGCTCAAAAGATAGAGGCCATTGGGGAAGAAGGCCCCCATGAATAGCCCCCCCCCTCCGAATCCAACCGCTATGCCCACAAGTCGTGCTCAAGCGGTACTGCTGCTTAGCACGGTCAAAACAGCCCAAAAAGACAGAAAAAGTTCTGTTAGAGGTACTACCACTTATACGAGGTACTACCACTCAGGTAGGTAGTACCGCTTATAGGAGGTACTATGGCTCGGAGAGGTATGATACGTCTCCAACGTATCTACTTTTCCTCACTCGTTTTCCCTTGTTTTTTACTCTAATTTGCATGATTTGAATGGAACTAACCCGGACTAACGTTGTTTTCAGCAGAACTACCATGGTGTTGTCTTATGTGTAGAAATAAAAAGTTCTTGCATTGGAACGAAACTTTTTGGAGATTTATTTTGGAAAATGTTAAAAATACTGGAGCCAAAAACCACTGGAGAGGGGGCCCAGGCTGCGCACAAGACACCAGGGCGCGCCAGCCGCCTCCCGATGCGCCCTGGTGGGTTGTGCCCACCTCGTGGCCCCGCTGACCCTAATTCTGGCACTATAAATTCCTATTTCCGGAGAAAAAATCAGAGAGAAATAATTATCGCGTTTCACAAGACAGAGCCGCCGCCACCGCCTATTCTTCATCAGGAGGCCAGATCTGGAGCCCGTTGGGGCTCCAGAGACGGGAATCTTCGGTCTTCGTCATCACCAACCTTTGTCCAGCGCCAGTTCCATGATGGTCCCGACTGGGAGTGAGTAATTCGTTCATAGGCTTGCTGGTCAGTGAGGAGTTGGATGAGATTCATCACGTAATCGAGTTCGTTTTGGTAGGGCTTGATCCCTAGTATCCACTATGTTCTAAGATTGATGTTGCTATGACTTTGCTATGCCTAATGCTTGTCACTAGGGCCTGAGTGCCATGATTTCAGATATGAACCATTTATGTTACCGTCATTATATAGATGTTCTTGATCCGATCTTGCTTAGTCATATGCACCTATTACGTGTTATGATCCATCAAGCCCATAGTTACAATATTTGGGATACTTCGCGGTGATGACCGTAGTTTGAGGAGTTCATGTATTCACCATGTGTTAATGCTTTGTTCCGGTTCTCTATTAAAAGGAGGCCTTAATATTCCTTAGTTTCCTTATGGACCATGCTGCCATGGGAGGGTAGGACAAAAGATGCCATGCAAGTTCTTTTCCATAAGCACGTATGACTATTTACAGAATACATGCCTACATTACATTGATGAACTGGAGCTAGTTCTGTATCGCCCTAGGTTATGATTGTTAAATGATGAATATCACCCAACAAATACATCGATCTAGTTCCTACAACGTTTCCACTTATTGTTCTTACTAAGTTACTACTATTGCTATTGTTGCTGCTGTTCCAACTGCTACAAAACTATCGCTACTACTGTTACCGCTACTATCACTATTGCTACGGTTATCAAACCTATCATATTACTATGCTACTGATCACTTTGCTACAGATATTTATCCCCAGGTGTGGTTGAATTGACAACTCAACTTCTAATACTCTCAAGTATTTTTTGGCACCCCTTGTGTCGAATCTATAAATTTGGGTTGAATAATCTACCGATGAAAACTGTTGCAATCCCCTATACTTGTGGGTTATCTAGGTACTAATGCTTATAAGAGGTAGTGTCGCTCTCTACTACCGCGAAATTCGTGACGAGTTATAGAAGTGTAAATAAGGGCGGACTTAGCTAGACACTAGTACCACTTATAAGCAGTACTACCACTTATAAGAGGTACTACCGCTCGGGGAGCAGTACTACCGCTTAGAGCTGACAACCCACCCAAGCAAAACAGAAGGATGCACCAATACTAAAATAACAATAACTATTGCGTCGGACTCCTAATTGAGCAAACTCAAGCTTGTTGGATAGAGGACGACAAGATCTATCCAACAATGGATGGTTATATTAATAAAAAGCAATGCAGAATAAATGGTAGATGTACTTCTCAAACATGATCCCGCAAAATCTCTAACACCAGAAACACAAAGATGATGCATACGAATCCATTTTTGATGAGCTTGAGCTTATCACGATGAAGACCATAAGATCCAAAGCTAAAATAGATAAAAGACAAACAAGAACCAAGAAAGATGGCGATGCCAAGAAAGCAATGGTTTGGCCTCTCAATGAACGATGCGATCAAGCTACTCACTCAAGAGCCCCCTTTGATAGTACGACTATCGATCCTATAACCCGGTGTCCCAACTACCACCATGAGACCGGTATAGAAATCCCTATCAAGGACAAAACTTTTCCTTGCTAATAGTATACTTGAGCTAGATGATTACGATCTTGTCCTCCTCAAGATGGACCACCTTTATTGATTGCACCGACTCGATGAAGGCTAGCTTGTAGATTGCTCCCCTATACTCCACTATGGGTGAGCCACTCTTCGACACATCTTCACAAGTTCATTGTCACCACAATGGACGGCAAGCTTCAAGAATGATCTCTTCGTGATGATCCACTTGAACTTGCACACCACAATCTTCATGACGATCACCACTTGATGTCATCCTCCATGGGTTGTATGGGATCTTCCTCTTGACGCAAGCCCATGGAAATATACCTAACCCCACATAAAACTCCCACATCGACCATGGGTAAGTACACAAAGTGTAATTAACAATGCTTACCACACCATGGAATCACTTGATCCCTCTCGGTACATCTTATATGCTTTGTGTGTTGATCAACTTGATTCACACTTTGACTTAGTCTTGATCGACCTTATATCATGTCTTCTCTATTCATAAAGATATGCCTTGAATGAGAACATGAATGTTCGTGCAATCTTCTTCTTCAAGACATGCTTGCAATAGGTTCAACTCTCACATGACCAATCTTTGGATAAATCCTTGAATACCATCTTGGTCATCACATAAACAACTTGAAACCAACAAATGGGCTTCAAGAAATGCCTATGGATAAATCCTAGAAGTAAAACTCAAGGCAACTATTAGTCCATAGGGATTGCATAGAGGAAGCGTTATTGGAATGCGGTTGGTGGAGTCGTACTTGCAGCGATTCAGATCGCGATGGATTCCGACCTAAGCGCCAAACAACATCGTCTCCACGTTCAACACACATGCACCCCGATGACGTCTCCTACGCCTTGATCCACCAAGGAGGAAGGAGAGGTTGAGGGAGAGCTCCGACAGCATGATGGCATGGTAACGATGGAGCTACGTGGTACTCCGGCAGGGCTTCGCCAAGCGATACGGAGGATGAGGAGAAGGAGGGTAGGGCTGCGCCGGGAGAGAGAGAGAGAGAGAGAGAATTCTGTGTTTGGCAGCCCCAAAACCCCACATATATATAGGGGGATGAGGAGGAGGGGCGCACCCCCTAGGGTTCCCCCCCTAGGGAGGCGGCCGGCCCTAGATGGCCCTTGGGGCGGCGGCCAAGAGAGGGGAGAGGGGTGCGGCAGCCCTTGGGTGGGCCTAGGGCCCATTGTGCCTAGGGTTTGCCACCCTCTCCACCTTTGCTACGCCTTGGGCCTTGGTGGGAGGTGCACCAGCCCACTCTGGGGCTGGTCCCTTCCCACTCTCGGCCCATGCAGGCATCTGCTGACGGTGGCCCCACACGGTGGACGCCCGGAACCCTTCCGGTGGTCCCGGTACGTTACTGGTGATGCCCAAAACACTTCCGATGACCAAAACCTCACTTCCTATATATGAATCTTTACCTCCGGACCATTCCAGAACTCCTAGTGACGTCCGGGATATCATCCAGGACTCCAAACAACCTTCGGTAACCACGTACACAATTTCCCTATAACCCTAGTGTCATCAAACCTTAAGTGTGTAGACCCTACGGGTTCGGGGGGCATGTAGACATGACCAAGACACCTCTCAGGCCAATAACCAACAGTGGGATCTGGATACCCATGTTGGTTGCCAGATGCTCCACGATGATCTCATTGAATGAACCATGATGTCGGGGATTCAATAAATCCCGTATACAATTCCCTTTGTCTATTGGTATGACACTTGCCCGAGATTCGATCGTCGGTATCCCTATACCTTGTTCAATCTCGTTAACGGCAAGTCTCTTTACTTGTAGTTATGACTCCAACCTTACTTGTTTGGAGAAAGATCATCTCATCTCATTTATTCATGATGTTCAACATCATAAGGAAAATTACATGATTCGTAACATTTATCATGGATATGTGCCACTAGTGCACAAGTTAAACCCTTATAACATCACTAGAGACTACATTGTAAGATTTTTTTACTCTTGTGTCATTAGTCCATCCTTTTCATACATTGTTCTTAAGCGAAACTAGTTTGCTAAATATGTTATTATAACTTATGTTCTTGAATAGGTACTCCTGTCAGAGACTGTTCCTAAGTGGATGTTTACCAAAGGTGACTTGCATATGGTTAGTTTACAACCAATGCCGATGAGTTACCCATGTAAATACATGATATCTGAAAGTGAGAATACCATGAAAATAAAAGGATGGAGCAAGTAAATAACAACAAGCAGGCAAACACTTGCAGACTATAAATTGCGCAAGCCAGAGGTTGGAGATAGGTTGATTTGTATTCTTCCATGGGGAGATTGATCTGTATTCTTCAATGGGGAGATGCAGGAATTCACCTTTTTTTGCTATTTTAACTAGGAGAGAGCAGTAGTTAGTGTTTCTAACTTGTGATAACTTGATCATTTGCTAGTATGATAACAACCAGAATGATGAGGAGTTCACCTTTTTATCTTATTTTACCTAGAATGATGAATGGTTAATTAAGATGATGATGAGTTGTAATATGACATATACTAGTATAATTAGATGGATGCAATAGACCAAGTTGAATTAGAGGAAAATACGATGTTGCGAATGGCAACATCGTATTTTCCTCTAATTCAACTTGGTCTATTGCATCCATTTAATTTGTACCGATGTTGGATGTTTTTCCATAATTTGTACTAATGATGTTGTATATTAATATGTGTAATTGCGTGGAAATACAATATAAATATAAAATAAAATTAAAACACAAAATGAAACATGGCCCTTTCCAAAAAAACTTGACCCCAGTGCTTTGCAGGGGCTGACACGTGGATGCCCTTTTGTCCCGCATGGTGTTACGAACCGAGACTAAAGGTCCTCCTGCCTGGGCGCCTCGCAACGGCCCCATGGACCACTTTGTTCCCGGTTCGTAAGCAAATCGGGACTAAAGGTTTATCGTATTAGTCCCGTCAGTTATTTCCGGATTCCAGAACCGGGACTAAAGGCCCTTTGGAACTGGGACTAGTTCCCTATCTTTCACCAGTGATCCTAACTAATAGCCATATTGGCCTTGGAGGTCACTGTCCCATTTGCAACAAAGGAGCTGAAGATGTTAGACACCTCCTGTCCACTTGTGACAGGGTTGTTTATATTTGGGAGAAATTAGGACTTGAGAGCCTAATTCAAGAAGCTCTAGTTATTGATATTTCGGGATTGGTTGTCCTTGAACATATTTTCAGACCTCCTTCTGCCTCGATGTTGCGTTGTGGCTGAAGGTGTTGCAGACCTCCCTCCCCTCACATATATATAGGGGAGAGGAGGAGGGGGGCGACGCCCTAGGGTTCCCACCCCCTAGGGGGCCGAGGCCTAGATGGGATCGGCGACCAAGGGGGGTGCTTTGGCCCCCAAGGCAAGTGGTGTGGCCCCCTATTGTCCCAACCCTAGCCCTAGCCGCATAGGCCTTGGGTGGGAGGGGCGGCCAGCCCACCAGGGGCTGCTGTATCCCCTCTCATAGCCCTTGGGGCCCTCTGGGGAATGTGGGCCCCTTCCGGTGGACCCTCGGAACCCTTCGGCGCCCCCGGTACACTGTCGATGATGCCCGAATTCTTTACGGTGACCAACACGGCACTTCCCATATATCGATGTTTACCTCCGTACCATTCTGAAACTCCTCGTGTCGTCCGAGATCTCATCTGGGACTCCAGACAACTTTCGATCACCAACATATATAACTCAACAATACCTAATCATCACCGAATGTTAAGTGTGGAGACCATGCGGGTTCGGGAACTATGCAGACATGACCAAGACACCTCTACGGTTAAGAACTAGTAGCGGGACTAGGATGCCCATATTGGCTCCCACACATTCTACAAAGATCTTTATCGTTCGAACCATGATGTCAAGGATTCAGTTAATCCCGTACTCTGTTCCTTTTTTCATCGGTATCTCCATACCTAGTTCAATCTCGTTAACGGCAAGTCCCTTTACTCGTTCACTAGTAAAAGTTCCCATGGCTAACTCTTTAGTCACTTTGCTTGCAAGCTCATTATGATGTTGTATTATTGAGTGGGCCCTGAGATACCTCTCTATCACATGGAGTAACAAATCCAAGTCTTGATCCATGCCAACTCAACAGACACCATCGGAGATACCTGTAGAGCCCCTTTATAGTCACCCAGTTATGTTACGACATTTGATACACACAAGGTACTCATCCGGTGTCAGTGAGCTGCATGATCTCATGGTCATAGGAACATATACTTGACATGTAGAAAACAATAGAAAAAAACTGACACGGTCATATGCTACGTTCATAGTTTGGGTCTTGTCCATCACATCATTCTCCTAAGATGTGATTCCATTATCAAAAGACAACTCATGTTTATGGCCAGGAAATCTTAACCATCTTTGATCAACGAGCTAGTTTTGCAGAAGCTCACTAGGGACACAGTGTGGTCTATGTATCCACACGTGTATTTGAGTTTCCAATAAATATAATTATAGCATGGACGATAAAAATTTGTCATGAACAAGGAAATATAATAATCACTTTATTATTGCCTCTAGGGCATATTTCCAACAGTCTCCCGCTTGCACTAGAGTCAATAATCAAGCTCACATCACTATGCGATTTACATTGTAAGGAATGTGACACCCATATAGTTTTGGTGTTGATCATGTTTTGCCCGTGGAAGAGGTATAGTCAACGGATCTGCAACATTCAGATCCGTGTGTACTTTGCAAATGTTTATGTCCGCCTCCTTGATCACATCGTCGATGGAATTGAAGCGTCACTTTATGTGTCTGGTCCTTTTGTGAAACATTGGTTGCTTGGCTAGAGCAATGGCACCAGTGTTGTCACAGAACAGTCATTGGGTTCAGTGCACTCGACATAACTCCAAGATCTATCATGAAGTGCTTCATCCAAACACCTTCCTTCGCTGCCTCCGAGGAAGCTATGTACTCCGCTTCGCATGTAGAATCAGCTACCACGTTTTCTTTGAACTGCACCAGCTTACCGCTCCCCCATTGAGAATATATACGTATCCGGTTTGAGACATGACTCATCCGCATCTGGGTCATAGCTTGCATCGATGTAACCCTTTACAACGAGCTCTTTATCACCTCCATAAACGAGAAACATTTCCTTAGTCATTTTCAGGTACTTAAGGATATTCTTGACCGCCGTCCAGTGTTCCACTCCTGTATCACTTTGAAACCTTCCAGACGTACTTATGGCAAGGCTGACATGTGGTCTTGTGCATAGCATTGCATACATAATAGAGCCTATGATAGAAGCATAGGGGATGACACTCATCTTTTATATCCTCTGCAGTCACTAGCATTGAGTCTTACTCAACTTCACACCTTGCAATACACGCAAGAACCCTTTCCTCGACTGATCCATTTTGAACTTCTTCAAAACTTTGTCAAGGTACGTGTTTTGTGAAAGTCCTATTAAGTGTCTCGATCTATCTCTATAGATCTCGATGGCTAATATGAAAGCAGCTTCTCCTAGGTCCTTCATTGAAAAACTTTTGTTCAAATATTCCTTCACGCTTTCCAAAACTTCTATATTGTTTCCAATCAGCAATATGTCATCCACATATAATATTAGAAATGCTATAGAGCTCCCACTCACTTTCTTGTAAATACAAGGTTCTGTGTAAACTTTTATAAACGCGAACGCTTTGATCACCTCATCAAAGCGAAGATTTCAACTCCGAGATGCTTGCACCAGCCCATAAATGGATCGCTGGAGTTTGCAAACTTTGTCAGCATAATCTGGATCGACAAAACCTTCAGGCTGCATCATTTACAATCTTCCTTAAGGACACTGTTTTAACATCCATCTACCAAATTTCATAATCGTAAAATGCAGCTATTGCTAACATGATTCTGGCAGACTCCTTGAACTTGTGAAAAACCTTTTGCCACAAGTCGACCTTTATAGACGGTGACATTACCGACCACGTCTGTCTTCTTCTTAAAGATCCAGTTATTCTGAATGGTCTTTTTCCCTCCAGGTAATACTTCAAAAGTCCATATTTTGTTTTCCTAGATGGATCCCATCTCGGATTTCATGGTCTCTAAGCATTTGTCAGAATCCAGGCCCACCATTGCTTCCCCATAGCTCGTAGATTCATCATTGTCTAACAACATGACCTCTAAGACAGGCTTACCGTACCATTCAGGAGCAGTACGCATCCTTGTCGACCTACGAGGTTCGATGGTAACCTGATCCGAAACTCTATGATCACCATCATCAACTTCCTCTCCAGCCGATGTAGACTCCACAGAAACATCTTTCTGCAATGTGCTACTTTCTGGTTAAAGTAAAGGTTCAACAACCTCATCAAGTTCTATCTTCCTCCCACTCAATTCTTTCGAGAGAAACTCTTTCTCGAGAATTGACCTGTTCTTAGAGACAAACACTTTGCCTTCGTATCTGAGATAGAAGGTATACCCAAATGTCTCCTTTGGGTATCCTATGAAGATGCATTTCTCCGCTTTCGGTTCCACCTTTTCAGGCTGAAGCTTAAGCATCGCATCCCCAAACTTTAAGAAATGACAACTTTGGTTTCTTGCCAAACCACAGTTCATACGGTGTCATCTCAACGGATTTAGATGGTGCCCTATTTGAAGTGAATGCAGTTGTCTCTAATGCATAACCCCAAAACAATAGTGGCAAATCGGCAAGAGACATCATAGAATGCACCATATCCAAGAAGGTTCAATTACGATGTTCAGACACACCACTACGCAGTGGTGTTCCAGGCAGTGTGAATTGTGAAACAATTCCACATTGTCTTAAGTGATTGCCAAACTCATAACTCAAATATTCTCCTCCTCGATCAGATCATAGGAATTTAATCTTCTTGTTACAATGATTCTCAAATTCACTCTGAAATTGTTTGAACTTTTCAAATGTTTCAGACTTGTGTTTCATTAAGTAAATATACCCATATCTACTTAATTCATCGGTGAAGGTGAGAAAGTAATGATATCCACTGCGCGCCTCAATGCTCATAAAACCACACACATCGGTATGTACGATTTCCGATAAGTCACTTGCCCGTTCCATTGTTCCGGAGAATGGGGTCTTAGTCATCTTGTGCATGAGGCATGGTTCACATGTGTCAAGTGATTCAAAATCAAGTGACTCCAAAAGTTCATCAGCATGGAGCTTCTTCATGCGTTTTACACCAATATGACCTAAGCGGCAGTGCCACAAGAAAGTGGTACTATCATTATCTACTCTACATCTTTTGGCATCAATGTTATGAACATGTGTATCATCACTATTGAGATTCAATAAGAATAAACCCCTCACATTGGGTGCATGACCATAAAATATATTACCCATATAAATAGAGCAACCATTATTCTCTGATTTAAATGAGTAACTATCTCGCATAAACAAGATGCAGATACAATGTTCATGCTCAACGCATGCACTAAATAAAGATTATTCGGGTTCATCATTAATCCCGATGGTAATCAAAGAGCGAGCATGCTGACAGCAATCACATCAACCATGGAATGATTTCCCATGCGCATCATCACTTCGTCCTTCGCCAGCCTCCGTCTATTACGTAGTTCCTGCTTTGAGTTGCAAATGTGAGCAACCAAACCGCTATCAAATACCTAGGTACTACAATTAGAGTTGGTAAGGTACACATCAGTAACATGTATAACATATATCCCTTGTTTCGTGTTGGTCACCTTCTTGTTGGCCAGATACTTGGGGCAATTCTGCTTCCAATGGCCAGTTCCCTTGCAATGAAAGCACTTAGTTTCTGGCTTGGGTCCAGCCTTGGGTTTCTTCACGGGAGGGGCAACTACTTTGCCACTCTTGTTGGAGTTACTGTTCTTGCCCTTAACATTCTTCTTGAAACTAGTGGTCTTATTAACCAGCAACGCTTGATGCTTGTCGGGGATATACCCCACGGTATGACCTGGCCTGGTGACTCATAGAGACTCGTCAAGACATGGCATTTTATTTGTGACCCGGCAGGCGGGTCGCAGGACGACAAGGCCCAAGGCCCGGCGTGTAAGCCGGTGCCAGGCGGCTCACAAGATAAGGCCAAGGATAGAGGATTCCCTTACAAGAGAAACAAGACCCGGAGTAGGATTCATGAAAGACTAGTCCTAGTCCTACTGTGAGTAGGACTCTATTTGTAAACCTACCCTCTCCACTTATATAAGGAGGGGTAGAGCGCCCTTAGGGAGACAGATTCACAAGTCCACAAGTTTAGATAGGCACAAAAGATTGGACAGATTAGAGGCTTTCATGATTAGAGGTAGCAAACCAACACCCTTGTAATCGAGAGATCTTCTTCATCATAAATACCAGACAAGCTGGACGTAGGATTTTACCTCCATCGGAGGGGCCGAACCTGGGTAAACTCCACGTCTCTCAATTCCGATCAACCCCTCTCAAGCTGCCACATAGCTGCGCTTCTGCCCTGAACCTAGGTCCATTCACTCGGACATCTGCCGTGACAAACCCACGACAGTTGGCGCCCACCGTGGGGCTCGACGCACGGTAGGGTTATGTTCTTGAAGGGATCTCCATAGGGATTGAGCTTATGACCCAATGGATCCTCTAAGAGCCGGCAAGGAAGAATCTACATTAACTCTGAGTTCATCAATCGAGAGATCCGACCTCTGCTACAACTGCCAATCAGATCCGTTTACACGGTTACTGGACTCATGGCAACAAAGAAATCTATACTGGTGATGGCAGCTGTATGAGAACTACAACATCATGTCAGTTAGGGAGAGTCGCGGCAGCCGATTTTCACTCAAAGTGATGTTCATCATATGGAAGTACTAAAGGACGTACATGCCATGGTCACGTCAGGCGTTACAATATGCTATGAAGCCAAAGCTAAAAAACACCATGGCTGGGAGGTGGATTAAGATGCGGATCCGACAGAGTCAGCCCCGACTCGGAAATAGAGGTGACAGCTGGCCTCTACGACCGGGAGCCGTTTTTCCCCTGCTAGGAATAGGGTGTCGTCGTGCCCCTTGCTCTGGCTTTCTGTCCGTGCCCACAGCCGCCGTCTCCGTGCTCCCTTCTCCGCCTCCATAGCCATGGCTTGCCTCGCTGGCGCATCCCGCAGCTCCACCTCGTCGAGCCACCATGGCCTCCTCTTGCCTCCTTCTTGCGGTTGCGCCTGCTATCGCTACTGCCGCAAGCCCCCATGCTGCTGCTCCCGCAAGCTGTCGTGCCGCTGTGCCCACCTGGCCTCGCAGTGCCTCTGGGCCGGCTCACGCCCATCTCCATATCAGCCGCCGGCGTCCGCCTCACCTCGGCCGCCATGGCCTTGCCCTGCACTACCTACCTTCGTTGCGGTGGCTCGTTTTGTCGCCGCGCCGGCCTTCCGTCACCTCTCTCCGCCCCATCTTTAGCCGGCCCCTGGCTACCGTCGCGGCATGGCCCAGCCAACCTCCCCGCTCTCTACCTCGCCTTGAGCCGGCCGCTGGCTGCCGTCTCCAACACCGTGACGTGGCCCTCCTCACCGCACCGTCCGCCGTTCCCAGCCCTATTCCGCTCCGCTTTACAAATGCCAGAGTCCGAGCCACCCCGGTTCAACCGCGACTCTCCCGCCGTTGTCGCAACTCCACCACTCGCCGCGTTGCACCTCGCCCTGCCGGATTGCAACCCGCCTTGCCGCGTCGCCTCACACCATGAGAAGCCGCCTTGCCATCTCACACTGAGCTGCCGTGTGTTCGCAATATGAGTCGGCGGGCTGCTGAAGCCTTCCAAGTCACCAGCCTCTGAGCCGGCCTCACCTCGCTTTCCACCGCACGATCGCTGCCATGGCTTCTCCCCGCTGAGAGCCGCCACCGAGAGGCGCCGATGGGCCTCTCCCTGCCAAGAGCCACCAGTGTAGAGCCAACGCTAAGACACACCGGCGTTGAGTCATCGGCCCTGCGGCCTAGAGCCGCCCCGTTGAGCCATTTGTCATGCTTCAAACCAACCACGGCGACACCTCCGATTCCCGTCCTGTCGGATGCCGCCTCAGCTGCGAGCCGCCCGTACCTCGCCGGCTCTCCTCGACAGCCATGCCGGGCCACCTCGCCGTCTCTCCAACCTGGCCCTCGAGCTGTCGCTCCCGCTCCATGGTCCCGCCTCCAACAGCTTATCTGAGTCTCCGTTGTTCACCCGTCGTGCTCCACCCTGTACTCGTTGTTGCCTACTTAACCCGTCGCACTTCTGAGTTGTATTGCCTCTCCCTGTATATGGTCAGTTAGAGGATACGGCAAGGGAGAGAGGTGGGGGCGGGTAAAAAAGTGGAAACTGGTGGGGTTAAAAACAGACCGACTAGCTAATCTGATTGGACAAATCTTCATTAGCACGGAGCATATGTATACCAAACTATGTTCTCCATAAGCCGATCATGTCCATCATTGGACGAAATTATTATCTGGTGATATTTATCCTAGCAATTTCTCAGTATCTTATAATTCCTCTAAGAGAATTTACCCTCGCATGTTTATTTTAATATGTAGGGCAAGTGTTCACTATGAAAGTGATGTTGCGCCACTGAATCAGATGCGCACAAGCCACCGGTCCTGCGATCCGGTTTATTTCAATGTGTCGGTGCCGTGATTGATCATTCAAGTCGCCCAATGGACAATTCATGAGCCTGAATGCACCGTCCTACAACGCCGCAACCGTCTCTCGCGACCGTGCCAGCTTAACAACGCCACGGAGGCTCATCGTCCATGCCGGTTTCCAACGCAACGGGCGACTCACCGTCTGCACTGACCTACAACGCCGCGGCTGTCTCTCGCGATTGCACCAGATTACAATGCCATGGTTGTCTCTCGCCATCCACGCCGTTTTACAACACCGTGGCGTCCTTTCACAACATCACCGGCTCACAATGTCGTGGCTAGTTTCTATGTCTACATCAACATGCCAGGGGCCGCGTTTACCAGTACGAGCCGCCCAATGGACGTTTCTGAATCGCCTCCCACAGTTTGATCTACATCAACATATCGGTGCAGTGCCCGCCTATATGAGCCGCCCAATGGACGCACGCAAGATGCCACCCACAATTTGATCTACATCAAAATATCGATGCAGTTCTCGTCGATACGAGCCGCACAACGAACAAGTGCACAAGTCGCTGTCATTACAGCTTGGTTCACTTCAATTACCAGCCGGGACGAACCATCGACCGGATTATTGAAACAATTCATATGGGGTCATCTATAAACCCGCCACGATCAACCTCAACCGCCAGTGGAGATTCTGAAGCCGCCTCTTCGAGTCAACTTAAGACTCAGGGGCTATAGATACGGCAAGACACATTTTGTCATTGTCAAGATAAAACCCAATACTTGGGGCTATTACATTACTGGTCGAAGAATTAAAAAGTTGCCCAAGAGGACGAACCGCCGAGATATACCGTTCAAACTTGGGTGCCCAGATTCATTGGATCATCATAAAGTCACTTGGAGGTTTCTGCCGTTTTCTTCATTACAAGATGGTGACTTACAAGATGATGCAAAAAGTTGACTCCACCAATAAGATTGTCCAGGGGGCTTCCCACCCATCGGGTGTAGCTTATCACACCCTATCGGTCGGCTCTCAAGCCAAATAGTTGACTCCGTCAACATGATCGTCCAGGGGGCTTCCCACCCACCGGGTGTAGCTTATCACACCCTATCGGTCGGCTCTTAAGCCAAATAGTTGACTCTATCAACAAAGGTCACTTGGGGGCTTCCAACCCACCGGGTTTAGCTTACACACCCTCTTGATTGGCTCTTAAGCCAAATTGGGTTAAACCTGCCTGTAAGCTGATGCTGCTCTGCTAGGTGACCCGCCGAACTCTTTCCAGTTAATCTCGCCTAGAGACCCTAAGCCGGCTCAAAGAAATTGACGGCCAATCTCCATAAAGCCTCTGTACTGGTTAAGTTTAAAACGGTGGTTCTTGTCACGTGAGGGCCGGCTTACAGAAAGCAAGGATAAACTCTCCCATCTACTGCCGACTCTCCGCTATGTGGCCCGTTCGTACTCTTGGACAGTTAATCCTTCAAGGACCCTGCACTGTTTAAGGTTAAAACAACGGATTTATGTCACGTGAGAGGCGGTTTATGGGCTATCAGGGTGCTCACGCCCTTTCGTGTCTCTTGTGATGTCACACTTCCTTTCAATTAATCTCGCTTAGAGACCCTGAGCCGCTCAAAGAAATTGACGGCCTATCTCGATAGAGACCCTATACTGCTAAGGAGTTTTAAGTGGCGAGTTAACCCAAAAGAACCAACACATGAGTTTTTCCAAAAATTTCAAAAAACAAATCAGGAAAGATATAACATCTCCGGGTTGTGCTTTTTTAGGCCGCCCTTACAACAATGCAGAATATATTCTGTCTTGTTTATTTTTGCAGGTCTTATCTCTTAAGATGGGCCGCCGTTAAGTATGATGAAAAACTTCTACAAAGAGCAAATGGATCTTGAATAGCCAACCTGGTTGGATCTTCATGGTTTATCATAACCAATACTAAATGATTGGGGTTTTCAGGCTAGCTCGGAGAATTCATTATTTCTCAAGAGCCGCCCTGTCAGATATAATGTCGTGTCATCTAAATTGACCGGTTCTCGGATTTATTCAATTTTTTTCTGTAGTAATCTACAACACCCATGGATTTATCAAAGGTATATTTGCTAGGTTGCACCACAACCATGAGCAGGGATTGCATGTCAAAGACAAAGGAATTATGCCAGGATATTCATTCCGGGTTATATTACAACCACGGTCAAAGATTCATTCAACCATTTGTGGTGATTCATATTATTCTCACATAAGTCCTGAGTCACCGCAGGTAGACGACCCGACACTTGGGGGCTACACTATTCAAATACAATTTATATCAAGTATGCAAGTCCCATGTTGCTGCAAGCATGCACCACGGCACTTGGAGGCTAATGCAAGCCGATTTTCAAATCATTACATTGTCAGCAAGACTATATTATCTCAAGGAGATGAGCCGGCCTTTCTATATTTTCAAAGTCCTAGCCCAGTAATTCTTACTGACCTAGTAGTTGGGGGCTACACCGCTCAGGTCAAAAAATTTAAAGTCCCAAGTCGCTACAGGCATGCGACCCGGCACTTGGGGGCTACAGTATTCAGCTTTTTAACAGATTATGAGGTTCAAATTGAAGACTGATACGTCTCCAACGTATCTACTTTTCCAAACTCTTTTGCCCTTGTTTTGGACTCTAAATTGCATGATTTGAATGAAACTAACCCGGACTGACGATGTTTTCAGCAAAACTGCCATGGTGTTGTTTTTGTGCAGAAAGAAAAGTTCTCGGAATGACCTGAAAATTGACGAGGAATTTTAGTGGAATATATAAAAAATACCGGCGAAAGAATCAACCGGAGGGGATGAGCCAGTGGGCCACGAGCCCAGGAGCCCCCCCCCCAGGCCGCGCTTGGCAGGCTCGTGGGGCCCACGTGGCCCCTCCGACCTCCTCTCCAGTTCCATATAACCCTATTCGTCCTAGAAAAAATCAGAGAGAAGAAATCATCGCATTTTACGATACGGAGCCGCCGCCACCACGTGTTCTTTCTCGGGAGGGCAGATCTGGAGTCTGTTCTGGGCTCCAGAGAGTGGAAATCGAAGCCATCGTCATCACCAACCATCCTCCATCGCCAATTTCATGATGCTCTTCATCGTTCGTGAGTAATCTCATTGTAGGCTTGCTGGACGGTGAGGGGTTGGATGAGATCTATCATGTAATCGAGTTAATTTTGATAGTGTTTGATCCCTAGTATCCACTATGTTCTAAGATTGATGTTGCTACTACTTTGCTATGCTTAATGCTTGTCACTAGGGCCCGAGTGACATGATTTCAGATCTGAACCTATTATGTTTTCATCAATATATCTGTGTTCTTGATCATATTTTGCAAGTTGTAGTCACCTACTATGTGTTATGACCCGGCAAACCCGGAGTGACACTAGCCGGAACCACTCCCGGAGATGACCATAGTATGAGGATCCCATGTATTCACCATGTGTTAATGCTTTGTTCCGGTACTTTATTCAAAGGAGACCTTAATATCCCTTAGTTTCCATTAGGACCCCTCTGCCACGGGAGGGATGGACGAAATATGTCATGCAAGTTCTTTTCCATAAGCATGTATGACTATATACGGAATACATGCCTACATTACATTGACGAACTCGAGCTAGTTACATATCACCTTATGTTATAACTGTTACATGATGAATGCTATCCAACCTAATCATCCATCATCTATCCAATGCCTACGAGATTTTCCTATACTGGTCTTTGCTATGTTACTTTACGGCTACTGTTGTTACACTTGCTACACAAATCACTACTGCTACTGCTGCTACTGTTACTCTTACCATCATATTACTTTGCTACTAAGAACTTTGCTGTAGATATTAAATCTTTCGGGTGTGGTTGAATTAACAACTCAACTGCTAATACTCGAGCATATTATTTGGCTCCCCTTGTGTCGAATCAATAAATCTGGGTTGAATACTCTACCCTCGAAAATTGTTGCAATCCCCTATACTTGTGGGTTATCAAGACCTTTTTCTGGTGCCGTTGCCGGGGAACATAGATCTATTCTCTGAGTTACTTGGGATTTATACCTGTTGATCACTATGAAAAAATTGCGAGATCCAAAAACTAAAGTTCTGCCCTCAACTACGAGGACAGGAGGAACTACCATCTAGCTCTGCACTTGATTCACCTTCTGTTATGAGTAAATTTGCGACACCGCCACCTACTATTAATTCCGATATGTCGCATGTGCTTGATGATGCTACTTCTGCTATACATGATAATTATGATGATGCTTTGCTTTACAATGAGATGCCACTTGGTGAATTTCTGGATGCACAAATTGCTAGAGTTACTACTGAATCAAATGATACTTCTGAAACTGATGAAATTATTGAAATTGAACCTACTGTTACACCTGTTAGACCTAGCCCTCCTAGATATGAATTGCCTAATATACCTAAGGGTTATGTTATGGAAGGAGAGATAGATGAAGACTTTCTTGCTTGTAAGGATAGCTATGATCTTGGTTGAATCTGATCCTTTTCATGGTTATGAATCTGAAACTGTTGTGGCACATCTTACTAAACTGAATGATATTGCCACCCTATTCACTAATGAGGAAAAAATTGCTATTACTATATCCTTAAGTTGTTTCCTTTCTCAGTAAAGGGTGATGCTAAAACTTGGTTTACCTCTCTTGCTCCTGGTTGTGTGCGTAGTCCCCAGGATATGGTATACTACTTCTCTGAGAAATATTTTCCTGCCCATAAGAAACAAGCTGCCTTGCAGGATATATATAACTTTGTGCAAATGGAAGAAGAAAGTCTCCCACAAGCTTGGGGGAGGCTTGTCTAGTTACTTAATGCTTTGCCTGATCATCCTCTTAAGAAAAATGAAATACTTGATATCTTTTATAATGGACTAACCAATGCTTCTAGGGACCACCTAGATAGTTGTGTTGGCTGTGTTTTCAGGGAACGAACCGTGGAACAAGCTGAAATTCTATTAAATAATATCTTGAGCAATGATAATGCTTCGACTATTCCCGAACCACCTCTGAAGCCAACTCCGAAGAAAAGAGGTATTCTATTCCTCAGTCCTAAAGATATGCAAGAAGCAAAGAAATCTATGCGGGAGAAAGGTATTAAATCTGAAGATGTTAAGAATCTACCACCTATTGAAGAGATACATGGTCTTGATAACCCGACACAGGTAATAGAGGTAAATTCTCTTCGTAGAATTAATGAGAGTGATATTCCTTATGATAAACCTGCTAGCTTATGTTTAGATGAATTTGATAACTTTGTTGTCAAACAACAAAGTTTCAATGATTATGTTAGCAGACAACTGGAACAAAATGTTCGTATGATTAATCATATAAGTGCTTGTGTGGATAGAAATGTCAATGATCTTAAGCTTATTAGTAAACATGCTTGTATGGTCACTACTCAAGTAGAGCAAGTACTTAAAGCTCAAAATGACTTGCTTAATTAGTTGAATGATAATTCTGTTAAAGTTGTTACTAGAGGTGGTAGAATGACTCAGGAACCTTTGTATCCTGAGGGCCATCCTAAGAGAATTGAGCAAGATTCTCAAGGAATTAATACTGATGCACCTAGTCATCTTGGTAATAGGAAGAAAAAGAAAGATGATAGGAACTTGCATGCTAGTAAACATGTTTCTGTTACACCTGAGAATCAAAATGATATATCTATTTCTGATGCTGAGACACAATCTGGTGATGAACATGAGCCTAGTGATAATATTGATAATGATGATCATGTTGACGCTCAACCTAGTAATGATAATGATGTGGAAATTGAACCTGTTATTGATCCTAATAACCCACAACCTAAGAATAAAAGATATGATAAGAGTGATTTTATTGCTAAAAAGCATGGTAAAGAAACAGAACCATGGGTTCATAAACCCATGCCCTTTCCTCCCAAACTATCCAAGAAAAAGGATTATGAGGATTTTGAGCGCTTTGTTGAAATGATTAGACCTATCTTCATGCAAATGCGTTTGACTGATATGCTTAATATGTCTCCTTCTGCTAAATACATGAAAGATATTGTGACAAATAAAAGAAAGATACCTGATATTGACATTTCCACCATCCTTGCTAATTACACTTTTAAGGGTGGGACTCCTAAGAAACTAGGTGATCCCGGAGTACCCACTATACCTTGCTCCATTAAAGGAAATTATGTTAGAACTGCTTTATGTGATCTTGGAGCCGGTGTTAGTGTTATGCCTCTCTCTTTATATCGTAGACTTGACTTAGATAAGTTGACACCTACTGAAATTTCTTTGCAAATAGGCGACAAATCAACTGCTTTACCTATTGGCATTTGCAAGGTTGTGCCTGTTGTGGTTGCAAACGTTACTATCTTAACAGACTTTGTTATCCTTGATATTCCCGAGGATGATGCCATGGCAATCATCCTTGGAAGACCCTTTTTAAACACTGCAGGAGCTGTTATTGATTGCGACAAAGGCAATGTCACTTTCCATGTTAATGGTAATGAGCACACATTGCACTTTCCGAAAAAACAATATCGGGCTCATTGCATAAATTCTATTGAAAGATCTCCATCCATTATTGTTGGAAGCTTTGAAATTCCTTTACCTACTGTCAAGATGAGATATGATATGCTTATTGTTGGGGATATGCATATCCCCATTGAGGTAACCTAGTGATTTTTCGAAGATTCTCCGGTTTCATTTGATTCAAAAAAAGTTTGTCAAGGAGACTTGATCAACCTCATTGATGGATTTCTTTTCATGAACATGAGGTGGATGAATCTAGAAGTCACAACCTTCTGTTCTCAACTTTTACTTTCTGTTATTCAGTAGAAAAATAATAAATATAGCATTATTCTCCTATTTTCTACATTTATCCGTCCAATAAAAAATGACCTGAAATAAAAGTTCTTCAAATGCCCTGAAATTCTAGTATGATTTTGTCTAGAATATTTAAAAAAAATTGGAATAAATAACTAGTCACGGGGATGCACGAGTAGGCCACGAGCCCAGGGGGTGGCCGCGCCAGGCAGGCTCGTGGGGCCCACGTGGCCCCCTCCACTTATTCCAGCCCCATCTCCTTCTTCTACCTCCAGAAAAATCATCCCACAGCTCAAACCCGTGTTCTTGCTCATTTTGCTGTGTTTTTCGATCTCCTTGTGTAAAGCCCCATTCACCAAACTGTTTTAGGGAATTGTTCCTTGGTATGTGACTCCACCATTGGTCCAATTAGTTTTTGTTCTAGTGCTTTATTCATTGCATATTATTGCTGCCTTGGTGACCCTATTCTTGAGCTTTGCATGTTAATTTTATTTGGTCCCATGTAGTTTTGATGCAACATATGGCCTCTAGGCACTTGTAGGAGTAGTTACTATGAGATTTGTTAAGTTTTGTTCACTTTTATTTTGCTCCACTAAAAATTTCAGAATTTTTGAGAGGAATAAAAGAAAACCATGAGGAAGTTTCTAAGGGGCTCTTTGAGCCGTAAACCCAAGGAAGATGAAAATGAGAAGAAGAAACCCAAGTATCCAGTCCCCTCAGTTGCATGTTTTCGAGCATGCGAGCGGCCAAGCGATACGTTCTTGCATGTTGTCGGTATTCATAAGGATTTTTATTACTTGGTGGAGAATGCAGGCCTTACCGCATTTGTCAAAGCTAAGTGTCCACAATACCTCCTCCTCACTAATACTTTCGTGCAAAGCTTTAATTTCTATCCGAGGAAGAGTCCTCCTATGGTTGAGTTCAAGTTATATGATATCCCCTAGCGCATGTCACTTCAGGATTTTTGCAATGTTTGCAAGTTACCTTATGTTGGGGATATTCGTGAACCTCGCCCACAGGACTTGGAGGCTTTCATTGATACTATTGCCGTAGGAGAGGAAAGAGGAGTGTCTGGTGCCAGAATTGCCAGCGTGCATTTTCCTGTGCTTCGTTATTTCTCTTTATTTGTAGGAAAATGTTTGATTGGCCGAGGAAACGCCGGGGGTCTTAGTGCCCCAGATCTTGCAGTCCTACGCTCAGCTTTACATAATGATAGAACTTATAGTTTGGGCGCTATTGTTGCCCAACGGTTGAACACGAACCGTTCCAAGGGCACTGTATATGGAGGTATCTATGCTACTCGTCTAGCTAATCATTTTGGGATACCTGCTAGGCTACATGAGGAGGGAGAGATGCTTCTTCCAGAGAGATATTTAGACTATGATAGCATGGTTCGCCATGACTTTATTGATCAAAATGATAATGGGAGGTTAATTTATAACTTGGTATTTAGCCAAGGTACTCGTGAGGTCATTACCCTGCCTACTCCTTGTTTGTTCAATCTTCATCTAGGCAGGTACATTATTATGCCCTCAGACATCTATGCACACTAGGGCATGGCACCACCTCAGGCACCCGAGCCCAAGCCACCAGTCAAGTACCAGACGCCAGTTTATCACTGGGAGCCAGAGGAGCTCTCCTAGCAGTGGCACCCTCAGTACACTCCCGATGTAACATCCCAAATTTTGGAATGTTATAATAAATATTAGAATGAGTGGTTGTTTGCTTGAGTGATTGAATTGAGTGAAATTTAAAACTTTTCAAAACTTTTGAATGAGAGAGAATAAAATGACTTTCCCATTTTATTTTGAATTCAAATTCTTACCTTTCAAATTAGTGAGAGAAGCTGACATGACTTCTTCAATATGAAAAGATATGGAAAGGGAATTTGAAAACTATTTGAAAAAAATTCATATGGAATTTCACATTCATATTTGAATTCCCTATTTGATGTTTGAAAGAATTCAAACCCCTTGAAAAAAATTGAGAGGAGTAATATGACACTCCACACCAGGGGCATTTTTGTGAAGTATTTGAAGCATAAAACCCAGGGGTTTATTTGAAAGTTTATCTCAAAAGAATTTAAAAAATAATTCGGCATTTTCAAAAAAAAAAATTAAAGTATTGATTTTGATAGAGGAAAAAATTCAATAAATAGCATTTATTCCCCTGATCATTTTGATATAAATATTCCCTATTGTTGGAAATGATTTGAATGCATTAAAGAGTTTTAAATGCTCTGGAAAATAGAAAATGAAACAAAATTAACGGGTTATTAAACAGGCCGGACCACCTGCCCTTAACCCCTCCCGAAACTCCTCCGGATTGACCGCCCGACGCTGTGCTCTCTATCTCTCTCTCTCTCTCGCTGACAACCAAACCCACCAACCGCTCCCGAAAACACCGCGGTCATCTCCTTCCTCCCCACGCACAGGACCTCACCGGAGATTCCTCCCGCGATGGATTCGCCTCCACCTGCCTTCTTTCGACCACCCGCGGCCCTATAAATACCTCGGCCTCCCTCTGCGCTCCATTTCACCCCGAAACCCCCTATGCTCTTGCCAGAACCACCCCGCACGAGCTCGCCGCAGTTCTGCATCCCCACCGAAGCTCCCAGAGCACCTGCCCGTCGCTCCACTCACCCCCACTCCAATTCGACGCCACCAAAGCACGCCGGAGAGTCTCCGTCGCCGTTTGAATCCCTCGTATGCCTCCCCCGACCACCGCAGCACCGTCTCCGAGCGTCTCCGACTTCTGGCCGCCGTCGACCTCGCTGGAACCCCGACTCCCTCCCTTGTAAGCCGCCACCTCCACCCGCCACCATCAGATCTAGGATCTACTCACTAGATTAGAAGTTTTATAAAATGAACCGGTATCCTCTATAGACCGGCCGTCCGCTCGTTAGCACCCATGCGCACACACCCTGGGCCAATCACAGAGTGCCACGTGTAACCCTGTCCGTTAGGATAATTTTTCTTTTCTCTATTTTAGTTTCTTTTAAAGATTTAGTTCTGTTTTTGTTTTAATCATATCTTTTATCTTCTTAATTGTTTTAATTTGATTCTTTTTTGCATTGTGCCAAAAATTTGTTCTAGTTTCTATAGATATAAAGTTTGACCATATTTGAATAATTTAAAATTGATTCAAACAGATTTGATTCAAATCTTATTTTCTGAATATTTTGAGTTTAAAAATTGATTTTGAGTTGATTCTTTTTGCTACTGGTCCTTAGTGATCTTAGTTATTAGTAGGTAGAATTTGCGAATTTTTTTGAATATTTTAAATTAGTATTTTTTAACAAAACAGATTCTGTTTTAGTTCTTTTTAGGTTTATTTATATTTCATTTGCTTTAAATAGTTTTAATTTATTTTCTTTTATTTTAGTTGATAGGTTTTATAAAGTTTTGTGTTATATAACAGTAGCCCTTCAAACAAATATTATTTTATTAGTTGATTGCATGAAAATCAATTCTAGTTCAATTATAACTTCCAATTTGATTTTCATTGCTAGTTTGATCCACTATTTGAAAATAGTTTCCACAAGTTGTTTTATAAGTTTGATTTTCTATTAATCTAAGTTTAGTCCAAAAACAATTTGTATTATAGTTGAGATTGTTTGTGGTTGAAGCCAAGGATGACCTTGCTTTATGTCAAAAGAAGAATCTTTATAAAAGCTTTTCAATTAGTTGTTTTTGCAATATAAATATTCATGAGAAAACACTTTCTATTAATTATTTGCTTTACAATTTGTTTTTATTTTATTTACTTAGTGTTTTCTTGCTGATATGTTCTAGTAGTTAAAAACTTGTGTTGCTAGAGTATTGTTTTCTTAGTTCCTAGTTGTTCTTCAAAAGTAATTCTTTTTGCTAAGTAAAATATTTACTAAACTACTTTTGATTATATTTTACTTTGTTTTGTGTTTTTACTTTTGAAAATGGGATGTACTTGTAGAGAAAACCAACTTTGGTTGTGTTGATGAAGTTTTGTTGATTTCAACTATTGTCTTAAGTATTTCCTTCATCACAACCTTGTTGTTTTTGGTTTTGTGATACCGTGATGAAGTTTTGTTGTTTTGAATTTTCTCTTAAGTATTTCCTTCATCACAACCTTGTTGCTTTTGGTTTTGTTTTACCTTTTGATTGTTAGAATTGATTGCTAGTATGATTGCTTATATGAATGCAATGTTTGATTATATAGATTTTCACCAGAGAGTGAAGAATAGTCTATCAATCTATTTTTGAGAGCGATATTATTCTTCATCAATAGTACAGGCAAGTTCACCTTGACCATCTTGTTCATACCTATGTTTTATTACATGTAGTGACATCATTCAACAAAATCCCTGCAGTAGTGTTATTAAAATTCTTGTAGTTGAGTACAATGCATGAGGTAGGAACCCACCACTTGTTACTAAAGCCCTGGGAACGTTAGTTTTTTTTATGCTATGCTAAAGTAGACGGGGTTTGGTATGAGTGTTCGTGAGTGATGTGAGATGGAGGACTCTATGTCAAGACCTGCATCTCCAAGACCTCAAGACTTCGAGACTCGACAAACAAGTTTTTCAATACACACTACTGCGTGAAGGATGGTTGATTGGGCATCCCTGGAGTAACTAGTGGATGGCCGGGATGCATGGAGAAGCGCCATGACATCTTGCGGAAAGCTTCACCCAGACTCAAAGAGACAGATGAATACTTCATGCCCGGAAGCTTACCTGTGTAGCCACAAGTCATTATCGGCTCTGGCTTGGTTGATCTTTGTTGTGACTCTGGATGGGCAGTGCTACGAGATGTAGTCGATGTTAGGATTGGATGGGCACTGACAGTAGTCAGGGAAACACTCTGAAATACCATGTTTCGTTCGTCCTGTTCTCAAACACCTGGTATTGCGAGGACTTACCAGGAGGGAACGAATCTTGTGGGTAAAGTACACAACACTCTATAGAGTTAAACCTAATCGATTAGCCGTGTCCATGGTTACGGAAAAATTGAGCTTCTAGACTTGGATCTATCTCTGAACTCTCAACACTGGACTGATAATTAATCGTGGGCAACTTATGATACTTGTGGGCATTGAGACATCGGTTGGTGGAACCATGTCATGTTAGGTAATGTGTAGTGAAAAAACTCCTGATATTCCTTTGTTGTAGGAAAAGAAAATCAGCTTTTATGCAAAAACACAGACACAGAGCCACAAAGCCTTTTGCATATAGAATAGCATTTATCATTCTTTCTATGGTGACCTTGCCGATACATTCAATGTATTGATCTACATGGCTACAACGTCTTATGTTGCAGATAATTTCTATGACGAGTAAGAGTACGATTCAGGGTCACGGTCCGCACTCAACCTGCCGTTGATGTTATTGGGACTCCACTTCCATTGACAATTTCCGCTGAGATTTTAAGGTATATATCAGTTTTATGTTAATTACATGTGATTGCACTTTGATATATACATTGATGTACTGTGTGTGCCAGCATACTGATCCAAGGATGGCAGAGAACACACAGAGGCTTTACTCGTTTTGAGTCAGGTCGCTATAGAGATGGTATCAGAGCACATGTCGACTGTAGGACGTGACCCTAGAAACGGGAAAGCCCTTAGGGAACAATTACTCGAAAAACTTTGTTTTCAAAAGACCCTTTACTTCTCATCTTATTTGAGCTTTATCAAATGATCTCTCTTACCTCAAATACTTAGAAAATACCCTTTCCCCTTTGACCACACTAAGGATCAACTGAGACCACTTCGAGAAGGACAAGATATCGAAACAACTGATGGTCACTTCAGAGTAAAGGAGATTTCACCATGCATTAGAAGAATTGGATCTACAAAAAGATTGAAGATTATACAGACCAAAGAAACTAAACACCATGAAGAATTTCCAAGATATTATGCCCTAGAAGACCAAACCCCTGTTGTATACTTACGTTTGATACGATGATTTGTGAGCTGTCATTTGTGTGTAAATTTTCGACATCCACAACAAAAATCTATTTTCAAAACCATTCTTTGTATTGTTTGTATCCCCTCCTTTCTCTCTCATCCCCAAATAGATGACGAATGAAGCTGGACTCATGTATTCTGGATCAATGACTCAGTTGGAGACAGAAGAATGGATTCAGAACATGGAGGATCATCTAAGGAGTAACCATGTTGCAAGGAACGAGATGGTCCAGTATGCTCTTCGGTACTTTGCAGAAGGTGCTGCACATTGGTGGAAGATGCATTAAGATATCCATGATAGGCAAGCATCAATCACTTGGGAAGAATTCAAGATGACTCTGCAAAAATCTCAAGTTGTCACCAACACCTAGAAGTCCCGTTGCAAAGATGTGAAGAAGATTTGTGCATGCAGGATATGTGGAGAGATAGGACACACCCAGGAAGAACACAAGGAAGGATGCCCTCATTGTGAAGAAAATCACCGAGCTGAGGAATGCCCAACTGGGCAGGTGACATGTTTATTGTGTGAAGGAACCACTCACTACTCAACACAATGTCAAATATACTCCAAGGTACAAGAAGTCTGGAAGCAGCAGAAGGAAGCAATAAAAGAAGCCCTCGGGAATGAGTTAGAAGAACCCATGATGATGGGAGATATACCAGACCAAAATAGAAGTATCAAGTCATGTTATTCATGTGGAGAAGCAGGACATATATCTCACGATTGTCCGAACGAGTGTCTAGGAGACTTCCTGATAGAAGAATTGCAATATGACCCTCAGGAGATAGAAGAAATGATCAACCTAGAAAAGAATAAAGGACAAGTAAGCAGAGGCATTAGATGTTTGCATTGTAGCTTGGAGAAGCCACACTGTTTTTGCAAAAGGTATGAGCCAAGCATCAGGAGGGAAACCCAACCCAAGAAGAAGAAGACTCCGTGGTTTTCTACACGGAAGGATCTGAGCCACATCACTTGTCACCGGTGCAAGAAGACAGGACACTACTCCTATACCTGCCCAGAGAAGAAGGCTAAACACGAGTAGTTTGAGTTTTGGATTATTTGAAGTAATAAATGTAAGAGGTAGCACTCATATCATTTTGAAGTTATGTAACGGAAGTCTCGGAGTTTGTAATAAATTCATGAACCAATGGAATTTTATGGTGTCATGATTTCTCCTATGTTGAATTATATGAGTTGTTACTCTATGAACAAAGATCACGGATCAATTTCGAGGATATGAGAAAATATGGTCTATGCAGGCATGAGTACATTTCATTTTAAGTGTGGTAGTACCCACAGGGATAAATGAATACCATTCATATTAAGGAGTTTGGATAATTGAATACAGGTGAAGAGAATGTGGAACCACATCAAAAATATGTGGATGATAACCTTTGTGACAAAGTGATTTTGAAGTTGGAATATTGGGAAAAGGAATGATTGTGATGAAACCATACCCAAGGTTAAATAGACCAATGGAAAGGAAAATGAATTCCGTGGAGTGGAATCTAGACAAGAATAAGTCTGTGATTTGATACCTTAAGGGTATGAAGTAGTGAACTGAAGGTAATGCAGGAATAGGAAACGATAGTAACCCCAAGAGTGAGTTAAAGCTATTCAAGTATTCAAGTGAACCCACAACTCACTGACCTCAGGATTGATAAGGATCAAGCCCCACCTTTGTGAAGGAAGAAACTTGGAAGAAGCTACGACTTATCAGCAAATGTTTTTCTTAGGAGTATACGAAAACCTGAGAGTTGTGAAGAAACAATAGATTTTTTGCTTAGCTTGCAGAATCAATGGATTTATCCGAACTTTGTTCGTCGACAAGAGAAATTTCTGCAACGCTTGTGAGGAAACCCAAGTGTTAGAATACGAGATTCACCAAACCTTATACAAGGTAATGATTTCAATGCGACATGGCTTGGCCACCATGACGACTTACTCTTATCATTTCTCTTGCTATTTGGATTGGTAAATCAGAGTGACTTACCCAGAGTAAAGAGACGGCGTTGTTTGAAAACTTTTGTTTAAGACTTAGAATGGTATGATGAAAACCCCTTGTACATGGCAGATGCTGCCACACGTAGGAATTTTACAGTGACGAATGTAGCCAAGACCCATTTCACTGCAGGATAACCACTAATGGTAGACCACCATGAGATCTTCGACAAGTTCTTTAGAATGATCACAAGACTGTCAGTTAAGAAGACCCAGTATCGGAGGAAAGTGCATTTTGTTATGAGAACACAAGATTTTGATATAACGGAAGAGCATCACTCAAGGAGTTATCGTAAAGATTGAGAAGAGATAGATGCACCCAGAGGACTGTCAGGATTTTGAGGGACCAGTAACTCTCAGTTTAAGTGTGGTAGACCCCACAAGTTCTTGGTCGATGGTTTTGCTAGAAGACCCCAAACCATAACCTATTCTTTCTAGCCCTTCCAAATCTCAAGGACGAGATTCATTTCAAGTGTGGTAGGTTTGTAACATCCCAAATTTTGGAATGTTATAAGAAATATTACAATGAGTGTTTGTTTGCTTGAGTGATTGAATTGAGTGAAATTTGAAACTTTTCAAAAGTTTTGAATGAGAGGAAATAAAATGACTTTCCCATTTTCTTTTGAATTAAAATTCTTACCTTTCAAATCAGTGAGAGAAGATGACATGAATTCTTCAACATCAAAAGATTTGGAAAGGGAATTTGAAAACTATTTGAAAATTTCTCATATGGAGTTTCACTTTCATATTTGAATTCCCTATTTGAAGTTTGAAAGAATTCAAACCCCTTGACAAAATTTGAGAGGAGTAATATGACACTCCACACTAGGGGCATTTTTGTGAAGTATTTGAAACATAAAACCCAGGGGTTTATTTGAAAGTTTATCTCAAAAGAATTTAAAAAATCAATTAGGCATTTTATGAAAATAATTTTTTTAAAGTATTCATTTTGACAGAGGAAAAATGTTCATTAAATAGCATTTATTCCTCTGATCATTTTGATATAAATACTCCCTATTTTTGTAAATGATTTGAACGCATTAAAGAGTTTTAAATGCTCTAGAAAATAGAAAAAGGAAAGAAAATTAACGGGTTATTAAACAGGCCGGCCCACCTGCCCTTAACCACTCCCAAAACTCCTCCGGATCGACCTCCCGATGTTGTGCTCTCTCTCTCTCTCTGAAAACCGGACCCACCAACCGCTCCTGAAAACACCGCGGTCATCTCCTTCCTCCTCGCGCACAGGACCTCGCCGGAGATCCCTCCCGCGACGGATTCGCCTCCACCTGCCTTCTATCGACCACCTGCGGCGCTCTAAATACCCCAGCCTCCCTCCACGCTCATTTCACCCCGAAACCCCCTCTGCTCTTGCTAGAACCACCCCGCACGAGCTTGACAGAGTTCTGCATCCCCACGGAAGCTCGCAGAGCACCTGCCCGTCGCTCCACTCGCCCCTACTCCCCTTTGACGCCACCAAAGCACGTCGGAGAGTCTCCGCCGCCTTTTGAAGACCTCGGACGCCGCCCCGACCACCACAACGCCGTCTCCAACTTCTAGCCACCATCGACCTCGCCGGAACCCCGACTCCCTCCCATGTAAGCCACCACCTCCACCCCCCACCGTTAGATCTAGGATCTACGCACTAGATTAGAAGTTTTATAAAACGAACCGGTATCCTCTACAGACCGACCGTCTGCTCATTAGCACCCACGCACACACACCCTGGGCCAATCACAGAGTGCCACGTGTACCCCTGTCCATTAGGATAATTTTTCTTTTTTCTATTTTAGTTTCTTTTACAGATTTAGTTCTGTTTTTTTTAATCATATCATTTATGTTTTTCGTTTTTTAAATTTCATTCTTTTTTCCTTGTGTCAAAAAACTGTTCTAGTTTCTGTAGATATAAATTTTGACCATATTGGAATAATGTAAAATTGATTCAAACAGATTTGATTCAAATTTTATTTTCTGAATATTTTGAGTTTAAAATTTTATTTTGAGTTGATTCTTTTTGCTACTAGTCCTTAGTGATCTTAGTTATTAGTAGATAGAATTTGAGGATTTTTTTGAATATTTTAACTTAGTATTTTTTAACAAAACAGATTCTGTTTTAGTTCTTTTTAGGTTTATTTATATTTCTTTTGCTTTAAATAGTTTTAATTTATTTTCTTTTATTTTAGTTAATAAGTTGTATAAAGTTTTGTTTTAGATAACAGTAGCCCTTGAAACAAATATTATTTTATTAGTTGATTGCATGAAAATCAATTCTAGTTCAATTATAACTTGCAATTTGATTTTCATTGCTAGTTTGATCCACTATTTGAAAATAGTTTCCACAAATTGTTTTATAAGTTTGATTTTCTGTTAATCTAAGTTTAGACCAGAAACAATTTGTATTATAGTTGAGATATTTTGTGGTTTAAGCCAAGGATGACCTTGTTTTATATCAAAAGAAGAGTCTTTATAAAAGCTTTTCAATTAGTTATTTTTGCAAAATAAAGATTTATGAGAAAATACTTTCTATTAATTATTTGCTTTAAAATTTGTTTTTCTTTTATTTACTTACTGTTTTCTTGATGATATGTTCTAGTAGTTAAAAACTTATGTTGCTAGAGTATTGTTTTCTTAGTTCCTAGTTGTTCTTCAAAAGTAATTCTTTTTGCTAAGTAAAATATTTACTAAACTACTTTTGATTATATTTTACTTTTTTTGTGTTTTTACTTTTGAAAATGGGATGTACTTGTAGAAAACCAACTTTGGTTGTGTTGATGAAGTTTTCTTGATTTTAACTTTTGTCTTAAGTATTTCCTTCATCACAACCTTGTTGTTTTTGGTTTTGTGATACCTTGATGAAGTTTTGTTGTTTTGAGTTTTGTCTTAAGTATTTCCTTCATCACAACCTTGTTGCTTTTGGTTTTGGGTTATCTTTTGATTGTTAGAATTGATTGCTAGTATGATTGCTTATATGAATGCAATGTTTGATTATATAGATTTTCACCGGAGAGTGAAGAATAGTCTATCAATCTATTTCCGAGAGAGATATTATTCTTCATGAACAGTACAGGCAAGTTCACTTGACCATCTTGTTCATACCTATGTTTTATTGAATGTAGTGACATCATTCAACAAAATCCCTCCAGTAGTGTTATTGAAATTCTTGTAGTTGAGTAGAATTCATGAGGTAGGAACCCACCACTTGTTACTAAAGCCCTGGGAACGTTAGTTATTTTTATGCTATGCTAAAGTAGACGGGGTTTGGTATGAGTGTTCATGAGTGGTGTGAGAAGGAGGACTCTACGTCAAGACGACAACTTCATGAAGGCATCTTCAAGTCCTGCATCTCCAAGACCTCAAGACTTCGAGACTCGACAAACAAGTTTTTCATTCCACACTACTGCGTGAAGGATGGTTGATTGGGCATCCTGGAGTAACCAGTGGATGGTCGGGATGGATGGAGAAGCGCCATGACATCTTGCGGAAAGCTTCACCCAGACTCAAAGAGACGGATGAATACTTCATGCCCGGAAGCTTACCTGTGTAGCCACAAGTCATTATGGGCTCTGGCTTGGTTGATCTTTGTTGTGACTCTGGATGGGCAGTGCTACGAGATGTAGTCGACGTTAGGATTGGATGGGCACTGACAGTAGTCAAGGAAACACTCTGAAAGACCATGTTTCGTTCGTCCTATTCTCAAACTCCTGGTAGTGCGAGGACTTACCAGGAGGGAACGAATCTTGTGGGTAAAGTACACAACACTCTACAAAGTTAAACCTAATCGATTAGCCATGTCCACGGTTACGGACAAATTGAGCTTCTAGACTTGGATCTATCTCTGAACTCTCAACACTGGACTGATAATTAATCGTGGGCAACTTATGAAACTTGTGGGCATTGAGACATCGGTTGGCGAAACCATGTCATGTTAGGTAACTCTATAGTGAAAAAACTCCTGATGTTTTTTGTTATAGGAAAAGAAAATCAGCTTTTATGCAAAAACGCAGACACAGAGCCACAAAGCCTTTTGCATATAGAATAGCATTTATCATTATTTCTATGGTGACCTTGCCGGTATATTCAATGTACTGACCTACACGGCCGCAACATCTTATGTTGCAGATAAGTTCTACGACAAGTAAGAGTACGATTCAGGGTTACGGTCTGTACTCAACCTATCGTTGGTGTTATTGGGACTCCACTCCCGTTGACTGTTTCTGCTGAGATTTTATGGTATATATCAGTTTTACAATAATTACATGTGATTGCACTTTGATATATACATTGATGTACAGTGTGTGGCAGCATACTGATCTAGGGATGGCACAGAACACACAGAGGCTTTACTGGTTTTGAGTCGGGTCGCTACACCGGAGTACCTAGGAGCTGGTTACTTTCCTCGCTGGGAGTAGACCAACTTAGGCCAAAAGCCTAAGCTTGGGGGAGTACGTGTTTCTCACCGACTTTATATTCATGTTCACACATTCACTTTGATAGTCGGTGGTCACACTTTTTCATTATATCATCCATGCTAGTTTATTTTGTTTTTTCTCGCATTCATCTTGTGTGTTTTATTAACTTGAGAAAACCCAAAAAAATTAAAAACGAGAAAAACAAAAAAAATAGTTGTAACTTCACATTATTGCATGCTTAGTAGTAATTAAGAAAAGAAAACCCGAAAAGATTTCCCGTTCTTCTTTTGCTTGTTGGGAGCTTTCCCGTGTAAATAGTTTTCTTCTTCTTTGGGTCGAGGTAGAAGACCATGATTAAAATGATTAGTGGCTCTCCTATGCATTATTGTTTATTCGTCAAAGAGCCATATTACTTTGTCTTCTCCTCTGAGTTTGCTTGCAGATTCCAGCTTAGTCCAATGCACGAACACTCTTATTATTATTCACATCATTCAGTCGTGCAAGTGAAAGGCAATAATGATGATATATGATGAAGTGACTGAGCCTGAAAAAGCTGGTATGAACTCGATCTGTTTTTTTTTGTAAATATGACTAGGTCATCGTTCCTAATTCAGCATTGTTATGAGAGAAACATGTTTGGAATGACAACTTAGAGATCATAGTTTTTTATGCCATGCTTAATTAGCTAGGAGCTTATAATGGTTTGTCTAGGAATGCCAACATGAATTTTAAAATGATTGTGATGTAGTATGGTAGGATGGTATCTTCCTTTGAATGATTCAAGTGGTTTGACTTGGCACATGTTTATGCATGTAGTTGAAACAAAATCAACATAGCCTTCACGATATTCATGTTCATGGTGATTTATATCCTACTCATGCTTGCACTCAATGTTGATCTCAATGCATGTTTATGACTATTGTCGCTCTCTAGTTGGTCGCTTCCCAGTCTTTTGCTAGCCTTCACTTGTACTAAGCGGGAATACTGCTTGTGCATCCATTTCCTAAACCCAAAGGTGTTCCATATGAGTCCACCATACCTACCTATATGCGGTATCTACCTGTCGTTCCAAGTAAATTTGCATGTGCCACTCTCTAAACCTTCAAAAAATAATCTGTTTTGTATGCCTGAACCGCTCATGTGGTGACAAGTGGCGGTCAGCGTCTTCCATGCTAGGCGTGTTATCCTCGATATGTGTTTATTCACTATCACTCGCGAGAAAGGGGCTGGAAATCGGAATGCCCAGTTCCATGTTCAAATTAAATAAAAATATAATTGCAAACAAAACTCCCCTAGGATTGTTTTTGGTATGGACGGCACACGAGGATTCGGCTAGCCGTCGAGTGTGATTGATTGGTGGTTGGGGGAGTCAAAACTTTACTATTCTGTTTGGGAACCGCCTATAATACGTGTAGCATGGAAGATGGTGAAAACTCTTTGTTATCTCGTTGACAATGAAAGCATGCCACCCCAAAAATTATCTATCTCTGTTTTAAAAAGCTTGAGCTCTGGGACCTCTGCAAATCAATGCTTCCCTCTACGAAGGGCCTATCTATTTACATTTCTATTGAGTCATCCTCTTCTTATTAAAAGCACCAGCTAGAGAGCACCTCCGTAATTTGTATGCTTCGCTATTAATTGATATTGAGTATGATTATGATTGGATCTTCTTTTCCATGAATTACAATTTCTAGTCAACCCTTGGTCTTTGAAGGTGCTCTGCATTTATGTTTTGCGGTCTCAGAAAGGGCTAGCGAGATACCATCTATTCGTATTGTATCATGATTGTTTTGATTGAAGTGATGACGTTTGAAACTTGTTATTATTGCTTGCTACTTAATTATGCCATTGATATGAGTATATCGAGAGACCTGAATGTCATTGCTTATGTGTTTAGCTTATGATCTTGCTGAAAATCTGAATATGAGTTAGACCGGCCTTTCTATATTTTCAAAGTCCTAGCCCAGTAATTCTTACTGACCTAGTAGTTGGGGGCTACACCGCTCAGGTCAAAAAAATTAAAGTCCCAAGTCGCTACATGCATGCGACCCGGCACTTGGGGGCTACAGTATTCAGCTTTTTAACAGATTATGAGGTTCAAATTGAAGACTGATACGTCTCCAACGTATCTACTTTTCCAAACTCTTTTGCCCTTGTTTTGGACTCTAAATTGCATGATTTGAATGAAACTAACCCGGACTGACGATGTTTTCAGCAAAACTGCCATGGTGTTGTTTTTGTGCAGAAAGAAAAGTTGTCGGAATGACCTGAAAATTGACGAGGAATTTTAGTGGAATATATAAAAAATACCGGCGAAAGAATCAACCGGAGGGGATGAGCCAGTGGGCCACGAGCCCAGGAGCCCCCCCCCCCCCCCAGGCCGCGCTTGGCAGGCTCGTGGGGCCCACGTGGCCCCTCCGACCTCCTCTCCAGTTCCATATAACCCTATTCGTCCCAGAAAAAATCAGAGAGAAGAAATCATCGCATTTTACGATACGGAGCCGCCGCCACCACGTGTTCTTCCTCGGGAGGGCAGATCTGGAGTCTGTTCTGGGCTCCAGAGAGTGGAAATCGAAGCCATCGTCATCACCAACCATCCTCCATCGCCAATTTCATGATGCTCTTCATCGTTCATGAGTAATCTCATCGTAGGATTGCTGGACGGTGAGGGGTTGGATGAGATCTATCATGTAATCAAGTTAGTTTTGATAGGGTTTGATCCCTAGTATCCACTATGTTCTAAGATTGATGTTGCTACTACTTTGCTATGCTTAATGCTTGTCACTAGGGCCCGAGTGCCATGATTTCAGATCTGAACCTATTATGTTTTCATCAATATATGTGTGTTCTTGATCCTATTTTGCAAGTTGTAGTCACCTACTATGTGTTATGACCCAGCAACCCCGGAGTGACAATAGCCGGAACCACTCCCGGAGATGACCATAGTATGAGGATCCCATGTATTCACCATATTTTAATGCTTTGTTCCGGTACTCTATTAAAAGGAGACCTTAATATTCCTTAGTTTCCATTAGGACCCCGCCACCACAAGAGGGATGGATGAAAGATGCCATGCAAGTTCTTTTCCATAAGCATGTATGACTATATACGGAATACATGCCTACATTACATTGACGAACTGGAGCAAGTTACATATCACCTTATGTTCTAACTGTTACATGATAAATTCTATCCAACATACTCATCCATCATCGATCCAATGCCTACGAGCTTTTCCTATAATAGTCTTTGCTACGTTACTTTACCGCTACTGCTGTTACATTTGCTACACAAATCGCTACTGCTACTGCTGCTACTGTTACTGTTACCATCATATTACTTTGCTACTAAAAACTTTGCTGCATATATTAAATCTTTCAGGTGTGGTTGAATTGACAACTCAACTGCTAATACTCGAGGATATTCCTTGGCTCCCCTTGTGTCGAATCAATAAATATGGGTTGAATACTCTACCTTCAAAAACTGTTGCGATCCCCTATACTTGTGGGCTATCAAAGACCCGGCGCATCACATTCTGACGAGCCGGCCCTTGGGGGCTACACCTGCTGAAGTTTCATAAGGTATAAGACAGTTATAAGTCCTAGGCTGCTGCATGCAAGACAACCTAGCTCTTGGGGGCTACACAGTCCAATATATTATAGCAAACGACCAAGTTGTCATGGATAATCTTGGAGCTTGGGGGCTACAGGTAATATGGACATATCAAAAACTTTGAGGAGAATTTTCAAGATGTTAATTATGGATTTCAGTTGTTAGACCCGGCATCTCCAACATTCATAACCCGGCGTTATCAGAAGATCCTAACCCGCCAGAGTTTATATAAGCCGCCCTACTTCACAACAATGGAAGTCTGGATCTACATCATGAGGATTTCTTATTTTCAAGATGTTCATTAAGCCGAAGTATTGGAAGCCGATTCAATGGCATATGGGTATTCTATTCCCAAATTTTTTTCAAAGGACACTGACAAGCAAGACGATTTTCAAGACGACTAATTCATATGCAGAAAAGACCAGGATTTCTGAGGAGCCACTTCATAAGCTGGCCAAAGGAGCAAGCCGTCCACTTAACATATTTGCTATTCCTATTTCAGGAGGTTACCATGAATAAATTCAAGCTAACCTCGGGGCTAATGTCGGGGATATACCCCGCGGTATGACCCGGCCTGGCGACTCACAGAGACCTGGTCAAGACATGGTGTTTTACTTGTGACCCGGCAGTCGGGTCGCAGGACGACAAGGCCCAATGCCCGGCATGTAAGCCGGCGCCAGGCGGCTCACAAGAGAAGGCACAAAGGATAGAGGATTCCCTTACAAGAGAAACAAGACTCGGAGTAGGATTCATGAAAGAGTAGTCCTAGTCCTACTAGGAGTAGGACTCTATTTGTAAACCTACCCTCTCCACTTATATAAGGAGGGGTAGAGCGCCCTTAGGGAGACATATTCACAAGTACAAAAGTTTAGACAGGCACAAAAGATTAGACAGATTAGAGGCTCTTGTGATTAGAGGTAGCAAAATAGCACCCTTGTAACCGAGGGATCTTCTTCATCATCAATACCAAACAAGCAGGACATAGGCTTTTACCTCCATCGGAGGGGCCGAACCTAGGTAAACTCCGCGTCTCTCGATTTCGATCAACCCCTCTCAAGCTGCCATATAGTGTGCTTCTGCCCCGAACCTAGGTCCGTTCACCCGGACATCTGTCGTGACAAATCCACGACAATGCTCCTTCTGGATTTTTGACTCGGCGACTTTCGGCATCGCAAACAGCTCGATGATTGACTTGTTCATCCCTTGCATGCTATAGTTCAACACAAAGCCTTTGTAGCTTTGTGGAAGTGATTAAAGAACTCTGTCATTGATTGCCTCTGGTGGGAGTGTAATTCCTAACTCAGCCAAACGGTTGGAATAACCAGACATTTTGAGTATGTGTTCACTGACAAACCCATTCTCCTCCATCTTGCAAGCATAGAACTTATCGGAGGTCTCATACCTCTCGATCCAAGCATTATTTTCAAAAATAAACTTCAACTCCTAGAACATCTCATATGCTCCATGACGTTCAAAACGTCTTTGAAGTCCTGGTTCTAAGCCATACAACATTGCACACTTAACTATTGAGTAGTCATCAGAACGCGCCTGCCAAGCGTTCGCAGCATCTGCAAACGATACTGGAGCGAGTGGTGCACCAAGCGATGCATCAAGGACATAAGCCTTTTGGGAAGCCGTGAGGATAATCGACAGATTATGAGCCGAGTATACAAAGTTACTTCCATCATATTTCAACTTAGTTTTCTCTAGGAACGCATTGAAATTCAGGGGCACTACTGCGCGAGCCATTTATCTACAACATAAATTTTCAAAGATTACTTAGACTATTACTCAACTTGACATCCCTCCGGTCATCCGAGTGCTACATGATCCAAATTCACCAACCCAAGTCTGATCATCACGTGAGATGGGGTGGTTTCAATGGTGAACATCTCCATATTTTTGATTTCTACTATATGACTCATGTTTGACCGTTCGGTCTCTTTTGTTTCGAGCCACGTTCGTACATGCTAGGCTCGTCAAGTTTAACCCGAGTGTTCTGCATGTGCAACACTGGCTTGCACCCGTTGTATGTGAACATAGAGTCTATCACGCCCGATCATCACGTGGTGCTTCAAAACGATGAACTTTCGCAATGGTGCACACTCGGGGAGAACACAATTTTATCTTGAAATTTTAGTGTGGGGTCACCTTATAATGATATCGTCGTCCTAAGCATAATAAGATGCATAAAAGGATTAACATCACATACAAATCATAAGTGACATGATATGACCATGAATTTGTGCTTTTGATCTCCATGTCCAAAGCACTGGCATGATCTCCATCATCACTGGAAAGACATCATGATCTCCATCATCTTTATCTCATCAGTGTGTCGCCATGAGGTTGTCGCGCTAACTATTGCTTCTACAACTATTGCTAACTCGTAGCGACAAAGTAAAGAAAATGACACAAATTAATTAAAGACAACCTTATGGCTCCTGCTGGTTGTCGTACTCATCGACATGCAAGTCGATATAAACTACTACAAAACATGATAATCTCATACATCACATATGTCACATCATGTCTTTGGCCATATCACATCACAACATACCTGCAAAAACAAGTTAGACGTCTCTAATTTGTTGTTGCATGTTTTACGTGGCTGCTATGGGTATCTAGCAAGAACAATTCTTACCTACGCAAAACCACAACGGTGATATATGAATTGCTATTCAACCTTCTAGAAGGACCTCCTTTGTCGACTCCAATTCAACTAAGTTGGGGAAGACAGACACCCGCCAGCCATCTTATGCAATAAATTCACATGTCAATCGACGGAACCGGTCTCTCGTACATGGACGAGTAAGGTTGGTCTGAGCCACATCATCCCACAATACCGCCGAATCAATAAAAGACCAAGGAAGGAAGCAATATAAATATCAACGCCCACAAATTCCTTTGTGTTCTACTCGTGATGTCATCTAAGCATAGACCTAGCTCATGATGCCACTGTTGGGGAAGGTTGCATGGGAAATAAAAAAATTCCTACGCTCACCAAGATCGATCTAGGAGATGACCATCTATGAGAGGAGAGATTAGATCTACATACCCTTGTAGATTGCTAAGCGGGAAGCGTTAAGAAACACAGTTGATGTAGTCGAACGTATTTGCGATCCAAATCACAATCCGCCTCTAGATCCAATCACGATCTAGTGTCGAACGAACGACACCTCCGCATTCAGCACACGTACAACTCGATGACGTTCTCCGCCTACTTTATCCAGAAAGCAAGGGTGGAGAGGTAGATGAGTTCTCCGGCAGCACGACAGCGTGGTTCCGGTGATGGTGGAGCTGTTCCGACAAGGCTTCACTAGGCAATACAGGAACCGATCTAGAGGAGAGACGATCTATAAGTGAGGGAGAGGTTGCACCATGCCTTAAGGTGTTGAAGACCTCCCTACCCTCACATATATATAGGGGGAGAGGAGGAGGGGCCGGTGCCCTAGGGTTCCCACCCCTAGGGGGGTGGCCATGATGGGGCCGGTGACCAAGGAGGGTGCCTTGGCCCCCAAGGCAAGTGGTTCGGCCCCCCCTCTTGGCCCAACCCTAGACCTAGCCTCATGGGCCTTGGGTGGGAGGGGCGGCCAGACCACCAGGGGCTGGTGAGCCCCCTCTGACCACCCATGGGGCTCTCCGGGGCATGTAGGTCCCTTTTGGTGGACCCTTGGAACCCTTCCGCACCCCCGATACACTATGGGTGATGCCCGAATTCTTCCAGGTGACCAACATGGTACTTCCCATATATCAATCTTTACCTCCGGACCATTTCGGAACTCCTTGTGTCATCCGGGATCTCATCCGGGAGTCCGAACAACTTTCAGTCACCAACATATATAACTCAACAATACCTAATTGTCACTGAATGTTAGGTGTGCACACCCTGCGGGTTCGATAACTATGCAGGCATGACCGAGACACCTCTACGGTCAATAACCAATAGCGGGACCTCGATGCCCATATTGGTTCTCACACATTCTACAAAGATATTTATAGGTTGAACCACAATGTCAAGGATTCAGTTAAGACCGTACTCCGCTCCCTTTGTTCATTGGTATGTTACTTGCCCGAGATTCGATCGTTGGTATCTCCATACCTAGTTCAATCTCGTTACCGACAAGTCTCTTTACTTGTTTCATAATACAAGATCCTGTGGCTAACTCTTTAGTCACTTTTCTTGCAAGCTCATTGTGATGTTGTATTATTGAGTGGGCCCTGAGATACCTCTCTATCACACGGTGTAACAAATGCCAGTCTTGATCCATGCCAACTCAACAGACATCATCGGAGATACCTGTAGAGCATCTTTATAGTCACCCAGTTATGTTGTGACATTTTATACACACAATTTACTCCTCCGGTGTCAATGAGTTGGATGATCTCATGGTCACAAGAATAGATACTTGACATGCAGAAAACAATAGGGAAAAACAAACACGGTCGTATGCTATGTTCATAGTTTGGGTCTTTTCCATCACATCATTCTCCTAATGATGTGATCCCAATATCAAACGACAACTCATGTATTTGGCCAGGAAACCTTGAACATCTTTGATCACTGAGATAGTTCTGCATATACTCACTAGGGACCCAGTGTTGTCTATGTATCCACACATGTATTTGAGTTTCCAATAAATACAATTATAGCATGGATGATAAACAGTTACCATGAACAAGGAAATATAATAATCACTTTATTATTGCCTCTAGGGCATATTTCCAACAATATGGATATTGTGTGGATACGTCAGTCCAAATTGGAACCCTTGATTTCAAGCAGTGCCCAGGCATTCCAACGTCGTGGCCCATGAGCAAGCTAGCTTTAGTTTTCATAATAATCCTTCTTGTATTTGGGGTGATGAATCCCCTAGTAACGTACTTGTTTTTCTTCCAAATGATGTAAGTGTTTCTTAATTTCATAAAGCTAGCCATGATGGCTTTTTTCAAAAAAAACTATATTCTCATATGACGTAACATGGGAACAAAATTGGAAAATACACAACAACATGTATACACATGCTCGGTGAACTTAACAGGTTGAATTTAAACAAAGGTAGTAGGATTATTTTTGCTCCAGGTATCAATTCAAAACAAAATATCTTATGCTAGACAATAAATCCAAGTATTATTCCATTGCACAAACAACAATGATCAGATTGAGCTTGAAGAACCAAAACACTCGGCTTGAAGTTGTACCAGATGGAATGTAAACCATGACATGGTATGAGTGAAATGGGTATGTGACCATTTTTTTTGCAAGCAAATCTATCGCAAACCCCTTTGATTCTCTATCAATAGTACGGATCCCTATAACTCAAGATCAAAAGGGAAACTTTCTTTTCCATCATTGTTGCATACTTCTTGAGTCATATTCATTTTGTGGGGTCCGCAATCCTCCGACGAATTATCCATGGTGACTAAAATATGTGTTGTAACTCATCAAACATAATTAGTCTCCTACAAATATATTGTTATCAATATGAAAATATGATTAAGGCCATGATTGCACTTTGAAAACTTCACCGTGTTGGTAAATGTTCAAAACAAAAAAGATCAATATATGATCATATACTAAAATTGGATAAAATCATTTGGATATTTGAGATAAAGGATGTAGATCTTATTTGTGATATCAGTGTCGATACATGTGTCAGGGCTAAATCTAGCAGATCTCGAGGTAGGAGATTCTAAGCTGGGCATCTTGGGATGATGGTAAATAGTAAACACAAGATTTTACATATCTCTTTGAAGAGATAAAACTCTACGTTTTGCTTGTGTTTTATTGCGTTGAAGTGTGTACAAAGTACATGTGAACTACCAAGAGATTGTATGTTGTCTTTTCAAATAGTTCATCTAACTTTCGAATTGTAGTTGGTTAGTTGGTCTCTTCAAATAGTGCACTTGACTTTCGTTTTATGTTTCATATAGTTTGTTTAACTTGCAGGTTGTATTTGATATCTATGTAATTGGCGCAACAAGTCATCTAGTAACCAAGAAATCAAGATGAGCTCGAGCTCTTTTTTGAGAATATGAGAAATAACCCTATAAAATTGAAGAGACAAGACACTACTGTAGGATGGTCCAAAGACGACACTTCAATTAGAGACCCTTCGACGAAACTATGTGCGATGACCAAATTGCAAACTGTATAGTTATAGCTCCATCACTAATAACGCGAACTGTCTACGATGACGGGCTCATCGAATACAATCCAAAAAAAGTTGCATGTGCAATCTATGGCAAATAGTTTACCCAAATAAATTATTTGCGGTTGTACAATATAACGCAAACGGTTAGAAAAATGTAAGTGTGTGCGATGTATGGCATACAGTTCACCCTAACAAACTATTTGCGCTGATCCAGTAGAACACAAACAATTGTCCAGATGATTACGTGTGTGATAGATGGCATACAGGTCACTCAGATGAACTATTTGTGATGAGATAAGATAACATAAATAGTTACATAGATCAAGATGTGTGTGATAGTCAGCATACATGTCACGGGGATGAACTGTGTGTGATAAGCAAAAATAACACAAACAGTTGCTGAGATCAAGATGTGTGTGATGTACAGCATACACAGACCAATCAGATGTGTTGTGGGCAAACGGTTCTGGATAAAGAACTGCCAGGGACTGATGAAATCGTCACCGACGGATATGGTTGTTTATTCCGCATGCGATATGATTTGCTCAATCTTCCCACAAACATCTATGCTTCTGTTTAGAACAACATGATTTCATAACCAAATTAAACATCCAAATACATAAGTGACTACACACATAACATTGGCACATCTCAATAAACAATTACACACATAACAACATGATTTACATAACCTAATTAAACATCCAAATACATAAGTGACTACACACATAACATTGGCCACGAGAGCAGAGCATGCGGTGGGACGCGAGGTCAAACCAGACCACTGTGTGTGTGTGTCCACTACGACATGCATGGTGAACTTGCACTCATCGTCGGCAGCCGCTGGGAGCGCCATTGGAGCCGTGCAGGATACCCTCGGTCGTGCTTCTGCTTCTTCAGGTCTGGATATTAATCTTCAATAGCATATTAATGTCTAGATATTAATCGTACATTGCATCATATGGAAAATATGGTACTACCAACATACGAGCCTCCTTCATAAGATTCCATTTGCATGGTTGTATCACAAATGACAAAAATAGTACAATGGTTCAAATTTTAGCATTATAAGGCTCAAATTCAAAGATTACAAGGTTCAAACCGATAATAGAAATGAAATTTAGCTTATGCAGAAACATTGTCATGTAGCTGTAGACGCCCGCACTGATCAGCTGAACATGAACATATATGATAGGTTCATACTGAATTACTACTAATTTGGCAACTTCAATATTTCTGCAAAGGGATCCTCCACTAACATGTCATTTATGGGCTTGACATAAGGACTTCCGAATAGCCTATCAACTGAAGTTATGAAACGAAATTGAGCTTCTAGAGAGACTTTTCCATTCTCTCCTAGTCGCTGGAGCTAATTAGCAAACCATTCTTTCTTGCATGACAAATGTAGGGAAAATCTCATTATCTTTAGCACACTTACTCTCACAACAAAGAACTTGGCGAATATAATCTCTGGTAAGGTCCCTCGATAGGAGTTCAAAGTAATATCTGAGAGATGGAGATTAAGGCATTCGATGCGATTGTTATATTGTATCACATTATCCACTACCGGGCCTAACCGTATGTGCAAAAGAAGAGAATGTATTAGTGCTTGGACACACAAGGGACCTCTTATGATTTGCAGGGTTTCAAAAATTGAACTCCCTTGAGGTTAAAATTTAGCATGAAAGAGCATCACCTCGACATATAGCTTCTCCACGCATGGAAAGCATCTCCGCAAATTGAAAAATTGGTCCAAGTCGGGGCTGATAGATTCTACTGGCAAGGCCTGCACTGTGCGCAGATACGGGGTCGAGCTTGTCGATATAATTTTCTGGAAGATGGGCGAACATACATCTCGAATACAGAAAAAATGTTAATTCAAAAATTAGAAGAGGGAAACTATTGTACCTGGATAGTTATGGATTCAAAAACAAGTTCAGATAAGTTGACGGGCGAGTAGCCAAACACTGTCAATTTTGGCGCTTGAATGACCATGATTCTTTTTGAACCTTGTTGATCAATAACAAGTAATCTCTCAAGTAAAGGCACGACCTCAATGACCATTTGGTGATTCACCTTGTGGGATTTCCTGTTGCAGCACCAGCAATACACACAAATTGTCCGAAGACTAATGGCGGTGATGTGGAGGCTACTCAACCCATTGATCGCCTGAAGATGAAGGTACTCGAGCGCAGTACAGTCACGGAGCACGTGCTCCATGTCGTCGTTGGGGATGCAAACAGCAACGAGCTCAACATGCTTCAATCGAGGTAGCCAAAGAGCGGGATTGGCATTAATTTGGGGGAAATGGCAGTTCATGAACCTGGCGATGCGCAACAATGGCGCAAGACGCGGCACGGAGGGAGGCAGCAGGCACATATGTCCATCATTAAAAGTGAGTTCTTAGAGACGATCCAGGGCGGTCGATAAGAATGACTCATCAAGCTTGGCTCGGGCCTTGCCATTGGAACGGAACTTGCCCATTGTAAGGCCTTTGATTGGGCCACAGTGTGTGCCGAGGATCTGGGACAATGCATCCAAGCGTTTGTGATAGCTAGTGTAGAGCATTTGCTCATTGATGAGGCCAAGAGGAGTGCAGCGCTGATGACCCACAAGTATAGGGCGTCAATCATAGTCCTTTTGATAAGTAAGAGTGTCGAACCCAACGAGCAGTAGAAGGAAATGACAAGTGGTTTTCAGCAAGGTGATTTCTGCAAGCACTGGAATTGTAGGTAATAGATAGCTTGATAGCAAGATATTCGGTAACGAACAAGTAATGGTAATGGTGAATAAACTGCAAAAAGGTAGCTCAATCCTTTTGTGGCAAAGGACAGTCCAGAACAATCTCTAGTAAAAGGCAAAGTGTTCTTGAGGGCACACGGGAATTTCATCTAGTCACTTTTATGATGTTGGTTTGATTTGTGTTCGCTACTTTGATAATTTGATATGTGGGTAGACCGGTGCTTGGGTGATGTTATTAATTGAACAACCTCCCACTTATGATGAACCCCCTCGCAAGCATCCGCAAGTACGAGAAAAGTATTAAGATAAAATCTAACCATAGCATTAAACGTTTGGATCCAAGTCAGCCCCTTTCGAAGTAGCGCATAAACTAGGGTTTAAGCTTTTGTCACTATAGCAACCGATCATCTAATAACTACTCCACAATGCATTCCCTTAGGCCCAAGGATGGTGAAATGTCACGTAGTGGATGTTCACATGACACCACTAAGGGAATCACAACATACATATCATCAAAATATCGAACACGTATCAAATTCACATGATTACTTGTAACATGACTTCTCCCTTGACCTGAAGAACAAAGGTAACTACTCATAAATAATATTCATGCTCAAGATTAGAGGGGTATTAAATAGCATAATGGATCTGAACATATAATCTTCCACCAAATAAACCATATAGTAATCAACTACAATATGCAATCAACACTACTAGTCACCCACGGGTACCAATCTGAGGTTCTGGTACAAAGATTGAACACAAATATGAACTAGGGTTTGAGAGGAGATGGTGTTGTTGAATATGTTGATGGATATTGGCCTCCCAAAGATGAGAGGGATGTTGGTAATGATGATGTCTTTAATTTCCCCCTCCGAAAGAGAAGTTCCCCCAATGGAATCGCTCCGCCGGAGGGCAAAAATGCTCCTGCCCAAGTTCCCCCTTGATACAATGGTGTTCCAGACCGGAAGTCCTCCCACTATTTTTCTAGGTAGAAAGACCTTATATACCAGAAGATGCGCATCAGAGGTGGGCCGAGGTGGGCACAACCCACCAAGGCGCGCCTGGGGGGCCAGGCGCGCCCTGGTATCTTGTGCTCATCAGGGTGGCCCCCTCCGATAGTTATTTGCTCTGGTATTTTTAATATAATCAAAAAAATTCTCCATAAAGTTTCATATTATTTGGAGATGTGCAGAATAGGTATCTCTAATGTGCTTTTTTAGGTCCATAATTCCAGTTGTCGGTATTCTCCCTCCTTATGTAAACCTTGCATATTATGAGAGAAAAGGCATTATAATCACTCCCTAAAGCATTGTTATTGAACAAATTATTATAAATAACAGTAAGAAATCATGATGCAAACAGGATGTATCAACTCCCCCAAGCTTAGACCTCGCTTGTCCTCAAGTGAAAGCCGATACTGAAAAGCATGTCCACATGGTTTGAGAGAGAGGTGTCGATAAAAACAAAATACGGACTTAGTAGCATCATGCTTATTATTATAACAACAACAAACTTTATCATAAAGCTTACTCATATAACCTCATCATATAACTTCTCATGAACAAGTAACAATTCATCACAACATAGAAGTATAAACCATAAACCTTATTGAAAACCAACAAACTATGTACTCAGTCACCCTTGCAACTACAATTCATCATATTTTAGGAAGGGTCTCGCGTCGGAGCCTTCTCGCAAGTCCACAAACTCAACCATCATTTAGTATTCTAGGATTTCTAACACTCACAGAATACCCATGAGAAAAAAAATTCAACCGGACACATAGAAAGATAGGGGCTTATAGCTTCACCTCCCAACGTATTCACCTCAAGGGTGATGTCAACAATAATAAATCATGCTCACTCACATCCAACTAGATATATAAGCCTAGATATTTCCTCGGCACATGATGCTTGCAAAAAGAAAAAGTAAAAAAGGAATAGGGGAGAATACTTTGACTCTTGCATAAAAGTAAATACATAAAAGTAAAAGATAGGCCCTTCGTAGAGGGAAGCAGAGGTTGCCATGCTCTTTTTGATTTCTATGCCCAATCCCTTAATGTAAAAGAATGTCACACTATATTGTCCCCTACTGTAGCAACCTTTATTATGCGGTTCGTCGCTTTTATTACTTTGCCATCATAAGTTCGTATAGCGCTCAATTTTCTCCGACACTAAGTGATCAAAAACACGTTTAGAGGCAATTTTTATTGCCTTATTGCACTAATGACAACTTACTTGAAGGATCTTACTCAATCTGTAGGTAGGTATGGTTTGGGGTTTTCGGATGCACAAGTAGTGTCTCTAATTAGTGTGGAATTTTTGGCTAGCAAAGATATTGAGCAAGCACTACATGTTGAACTTTTTTTGACAATATAACTTCTATGTGAATATTAACAAACATAAATCATTACGTTGTCTTCCTTGTCCAACATCAACAATTTTGACATATAATATTTAGTGGGGGCTCACAATCATAAAATATGTCCAAGATAGTGTATTTACATGTGAATCTACTCTTCCCTTATTATTTCTTTCATGAATTGCATCATTGACCAATCCTATGTTTGTCAATCTCCAATAAATTTTACCACTTATACTTTTCCTTATGTGATGTCATTACTTACCATAAGATTAGCATATGATTCTTTTCATTTATTTCTCTTTCCATTAATTTTGATTTCAACAAGAAAGTAGAGAAGCAAAAGCTCAAACTAAAATTTATTATATAACTCTCACTCGATTACATAGATAGATAGACCACAAAACCAACACATGTAAATAGCTCATGCGAAACTTTTATTCAACTAAATCAGGAAAAAGGCTAAAGCTCGAACTAAAATAGGTAAAGGTTAATAAAAGTGATGTTGATATGATACCAGGGCATGTCCCCCAAGTTTGGCTCAAGCCAAGGGGAATGCCCATACCCATGTGCTCAAGTCTCCTTTGGTGGTGGTTTTGAAGAAGGCGGTGGTGATGATGTGGTAGGCTTGTCCTCTAGCTTCCAGGGCAAGGGCTCACCATCAAAAGTTGACGCATGAGTCCCCTAAGTCCCACAACTGGCAGCTAAACTCATACCTTTAAATCTTGCTTCATATTCAAAAACTTGGTTTTGAAGATCATAAATTTGACTTTGCAGAAAATTGATTTGCTCGTTGAGGGTGAAGATGGTGTCCTTCATAGACCGGCCATCCACCATCTGATCACAAGTGAATTCCGTGATCATGGAGTGATTGGCACTAAGTCCACACTCCACCATTCTTTGGCACTTGAAGATATCTTGTTCCACTACCTCGATCCTACCTTCCACGCTTTCGGTCCTCTTGGGTCCCTGAACATCACGGATCTGGAGCACGCCCTCACGCATCCCAATGTCTTGATGGTGCTTCATCACCTCCGGCAAGTACGGGTTGATGACCTTCTCAAATAACTTGTCCTTGGAGGAGCTTGGGGGAGCCATGGAGATATAGATCTAACGAGAAAACAACATGAAACAAGATCAGAGAAATTTTCTATGATGCGGTGGTCAAAACAGTCGGGGGAATATATAGATCATTTTTTATTCTTAGGAAGCAAACATATGGAAGGAAAACGGAGTTGGGAAGGTCTCTGAGGTGGGCACAACCCACTAGGGCACGCCTGGCAGGGTGGCACGCCCTGGTGTATCATGCTCACCTCGGTTGCCTTCCGGTTTATTTATTATTTTCCTATTTTTTCTAATATTCCAAAACTGACAGGGAATATTTTTGCGGATTTTTCGGAGTACGTTTACTTACCGTATCACCTACCTCCTATTTTTTAGAATTCTGGAGTGTTCCAGAAGGTCTCTTTTATGTGTTCCTCCGGTGTCATGGTTTGAATAACATTGCTTTCAACATTAATAGGCTTACATGAGATATAGTGTTTAATTCTTTGTCCATTGACCACCTTCGGGTTAGTACCTTCGGCATTATTAATCTTGATAGCTCCAGAACGATAAACCACTTTGATAATATATGGTCCTTCCCATTTGGAGAGAAGCTTACCTGCAAAAAATATTAAACGAGAGTTGAACAAAAGAACATAGTCTTCTATTTGAATTCCCACTTTGGGATTCTTTTATCATGCCATATTTTTACTTTTTCTTTGAATAGTTTGGCATTCTCATAGGGTTGGGTTCTCCATTCATTTAGTGTGCAAATATCAAATAGCCTCTTCCCACCGGCAAGTTTGAAATCATAATTGAGTTCTTTCATTACCCAAAATGCTTTATGTTCTAATTCTAGAGGAAAATGATAAGCTTTTCCATATACCATTTTGTACGGAGACATACCCATAGGATTTTTATAAGTTGTTCTATATGCCTAAAGTGCATCATCTAATTTCTAAGACCAATTCTTTCGAGACCTATTGACAGTTTTTTGTAATATTAATTTTATTTCTCTATTACTAAGTTCAGCTTGACCACTAGATTGAGGATGATAGGTGTCGGTGTCAAAACCGGCGGATCTCGAGTAGGGGGGTCCCGAGTTGTGGGTCTTGGATCGATGGGTAATAGGAGACAAGGGAGACGGTATTTACCCAGGTTCGGGCCTTCCTGATGGAGGTAAAACCCTATGTCATGCTTTGTTTGTATTGATGATGGTGTATCGAGTATAGAGTTGATCTACCACAAGATTGTATGTAGTGGTCTAAACCCTAAGAGCTATGCTCGTATGATGATCTGATTGTCCCTAATGACTAGCCTAGCCTCGGCTTATATAACTCACTAGAGGCCTAGGATAACAAGAGTCCTAGTCGGCTATGTTGTTGGAGAGGAGTCCTTGTCTTCATCACCAAGTCTTGTGGAATGTTCCTCGTATGCATTATGGGCTGCCCAAAGTGGCCCATTAGTGAATCGTCATGGGGGTCCTCGGTCCGACCCATTGGTCGGCAGATGATGTGGTGAGTACCACCTAGTCCAACACACCATTAGTAGCCCCCTGAACCAATATTCAAGTTAAGGTCGCTCATCGGTCCTTCCGAAAAGTTTTTTGTCTTCGGTCGTCGGTCTTGGAAACTAGTTCAACAAATCTTCCCTTCTTTGATCTTGAGGATCGCCGAGATGAATCCAAAGAGTTCACATGTCAGGCATCCGAGGAGCCCCTTTAAGTTCTCAGCCTTTATCAATGCCTTGTAATTTTTATGCCACGCTTCGGGGTCAAAGTGTTTCCCGTGCGCCGGTGTCCTCTTGCATCCGAGCTCCAACGCCGAACTGCATCTGATGTGTCTTTTTGCAGCCGAGCTCCAACGTTGGTCGGCATCTGAGCGCCAATGATGGGCTACGTCCGAGCTCCAACACCCGATTGTGTCCAAGGTATCTTTTTGCAGCCGAGCTCCAACATCGGTCTACGTCTGAGGTCCAACGTTGGTCGACGTCTGAGCTGTCATATATTACTTCGGTCTTTGAAAAAGTTGAACGAGTTCAGCCGAGCTTAATGCCGGCAATGCCCTCTATTGATCCAACCACCTGCATCTGAGCATTACACCGGATTGCTTTATAAATAGTGCACACCTCGGCAACGGACTGATGTTTTGTGTAAATTATTTATGATTGCTGCAATTTATTCTGCCGAGATATATAACCAATATCCCTCAAGGTGCGTGTTGGTCTAAAACCCAGGATGCACCTGAAGGAAAAATAATAATCAAAATAAAACCACTGATCCCAGTAACCCCTGAGACTTAGGTCGAGTTGTAAAATCGACATGAGGATCAAGTTCTTGCTCAACGGCATACGTTAGGGATAGAAATGCGGTACGTAGTAGTTTACAAGACTCGGGTTGGGCATGGCCGACCAACCTAACGATTGAATCTCTGCTGAAATCGTATTACACTCTGAATTTCTTGCATTGAATAGGAAATGCAGTAGCCCCCAAGCTTTAATTTTGGGCACGGGTGGTCGAATTAAGGATCGATATTTGTTTGACACAAAATTTGTTTTGTTTGACACAATTCATGTGTAATGATTCTATGTATGCAAATACTTTACATCTTTAATGCTCGGATCCGCATTGTACAAGACTTTGTTGACCGACCATCATCTTCAACCTCCTCGGCCAGTAGCCAAGGACTGTTTGCCCTACTTTATAAAGCCTTTATAAGGGCAAAGATTTACGGAAAACAAGCAATCCGGTCATACGGTTTTATAAACAAAGGTACGCGAAGAGATATGTTATATTACTATTTAACGTAAGAAACATCTTCTGGAAAAATAGTTCTTTTATAAGTTCCTTTCCCAGGATATCATGTTGACCATGATTGTGAAACCTCAATTCCGATCAATGTGGGAGGAAAATATTCAGGATTTAGTTTGGGGAATGTTCCCAAACTCCGTGGTCTTTAATGAAGCAAAATTTTCACTTTCGTCGCTGCCGGCAATTTTTTTCCTTAAGATGGCTAGCTTTTGGCTTCACCCAGTCTGAGGTACTAACTCGGATGACCCGGAAGTAACAATCACACAGGTGCTCCCTTTACCCCCTAGCTGAAAATCGGGAATTGTAGCGACCCGACCTGAAACGGTCGAATCTCCGGTGTTTGCGTACCATCCCAAGATCATGCTGGTACACACGCAGTACATTAATGTCTATATCAATGGTAAAATCACACATCTTTATTAAACAAAATCTCATATCGAGTTCTTTATTACAATAAGGATTACAATAAAGTGGCTGAAGGCCAACTCATGAGATAAAGTAAACCAAAATCTTGCGGAAACTTCAAAGGTAGTTGAGTCCATCTGGAAGGGCATCTCACCAAGCGTAGAGTGTATCCTCACTCCTGGTCGGAAAAGTACTCTGCAACATGATACGTTGCAGCCGTGTAGATCAGCATATTGAATATGTCGGCAATGTCACAAAAGATGGGATTAGGAATAATCATCTATTCTATATGCATATATGGCAGGTGGGGTAGTAAGTTTTGCATAAAGCCAAATTTTTCCTACAACAAGAGAGGACAAAAACATAAGTTATTACTACAATGTTGGTTGATTAGTGAGATGGTTCCACCAACCAATTCTCATACCCAAGTTGTCATTAACACCCACATGAATATAATTCTTTGTGAGAATTCCAGATAGTTTCAGTTCCTTTGGCTCAAGTTGTCCATGACCGTGGACACGGCTAATCGATTAGGTTTTGAGTACTCTACAGAGTTTTGCACACGTTCCCCACAAGATTTGATCGCCTCCGTTGGATTCCTCGCACTTCAGGGTGTTTGAGGAATGGATGACCAAAACATGGTCTTCTAAGGGGTTCCACTGAGACTCTGTCGGTGACCATCCTTTCCTATTGTTCTTCTACATCTTGTAGCACCGCCTGTCCAATGTCACCACAATATCCAACCAAGCCAAATCCCATAATGGCTTGTGGTTGTGCAGGTAAGCCTTGGGTCTTGAAGTATCCATCCATCTCTTTGTGCCTGGGTGGACCTTTCCGCGTGAATACTGGCACTTCTCCAGCAACACCTAGGCTAACCACTGGCTTCTCCAGGGCACCGTTCAACTATCATCCACCCAGAGGTATGTTGAAAACTCGGAGTCTTGAAGTATTGATCATCATGTAGGTCTTGTAATTATTATCTCACAACGCTCATGAATCACACAACCAACCCCGTCTACTAATAGCATAGCAAAATTGAATCAACGTTTCCCGGGGCCAAAGTGTCAAAGGGTTGAGGATGCCTACCACATGATACTACATCAAGTAACCAAGTTTTCAAATTACCTACTTTGCATGCAATTGGGGAGATGGTAGAACTAATGCAATAAAAACATGGGTAAACATGATCAAAGTGACTTGACTTGATGACGATCCTCGTACTCAAGTGACTCTAGATAACAAGCTTCGCACTCCGGATGATCTAACGAATCAAACAAAGCCACAATAAGAATAACCACAATACAATTTACACCACAACAAGGTAAACTAATAATACTACAACAATCAATATCACAATCAAAAGAAAGAAATCAACACAGGTGGGAGACTCTCAAATTTTTGGTGGCAAAACTTCTAATAAGGCAAACAAGACAAAAAATTGTTTTCAGCAACTAACCAATAAATAACATAAAATAAAGTACTAAAATTGTATTTAGTAAACAGAAGTGTTTCACCATAAAACTTTTTGTGAAAAAGAAATACTAAAAAACCTTTTAATAAACATTACTTACGGTGAAAACAAAGGATTTTACCTATTAAATAATAGAACTCAAAACAAAACAAAACAATATATTTATTAACAGTAAATAAATCACCTAATGTTGAACAATAGAACTAAACAAAACTACAATAAAAGTTAAACTACAACAAAATCAAAATAAACTAAAATAAAAACAATTCAATTAAAACCTAAGAAGAACTAAACAGAATCTGTTTTTACTAAAAACCCTAATCTAAAATATCCTAAAAATACTCAAACAGTTCAGGATGACAAACCTAACTAATACAAAACAGTGGCAAAAAGATTCAGTCAATAATAAGTTTTTAAACTCAAGTTATTCAAGTTTTAGTGATTTTTCAAATTTAACAAAATTCAAATTTAAAAGTTCAAATTTGAAAACTAAGACAACAGACAGAAACTACATGTAATTTGTGACATGTTTCAAAAAGAATCAATCAAAATCTCTAAATATACTAAAAGATATAACAAAAACAAAGACAAAAACTATTCTATTTTCTAAAACAAAAACAGAAAAAGAAAAAATTAAACTAACGGACAGTGTGCTATGTGTCATGCTGTGATTGGCCGAGACCGTGCGCGTGCGGGGTTAACAAGCGCATGGCCGAACGCTAGAAGAAAATGGTTCGGCGTTTTCAATTATCTAATCTAGCGCGTCGGATCTGGATCGAACGGTCTAGGGATAGGGCGTCGCTTACAGAGGGGTTCGGGGTGTCTCCGGCGACGGTCGACGGCGGCGAAACGTCGGAGGTGGTCGGGGACAGCATCGCAGTGGTCAAGGGTGGCGTCTGAAAGGTCCAAACGACGGTGGCAGGCCTCCGGCGACGATTGGTGGCGACTATGGGGTGCGGGGGTGAAGGGGGCGACGGCCACGAGCTGGGAGAGCTTCGATGGGGAGACGAGCTCCGACGAGGTGCGGGGCGGCGCTCTAGCGAGGGGAGGGGAGGTTTTGAGGGGGAAATGGAAGGCGGCGAGGCAGGTGCTTTATATAGGGCCTCACGGGGTCGGGAAATGGAAGGAGCGAGAGGTCCGAGCGGTGGGATCTCGCCGGCGAGGTGCAGGGCGGAATGGATGGCACGGTCACGGGGATGGCGCGGTCGGTCGGTGAGTCCCATGTGACAAAGAGAGAGAAGCATGTTTGTAGCATCGGTGGCCGATCCGATTTAAATTCGGATCTGGCGGGGTGTGGGGTGGGCCGTGGACTTTCCTAATACGCAATTTTTTCCTTTTATTAATTTATAGAGAAAAGGAAACTCCTTTATGGCCATCAATACATTTCCCAAAAATGAAGATATATAAATTAAATTAACTAGGGGAATAAATGCAATTTAATGAACATTTTTCCACGGCCAAAATAAATACTTTTAAAAAAATTATTTTCAGAAAATGCCTAAATTGATTTTAATTCTTTTTGCAATAAATTTTCAAATAACCACCTGGGTTTTATGGTTCAACACTTCACAAAAATACCCCTGATATGGAGTGTCATGTTCCTCCTCTCATATTTGAATATTTTCAGGGTTTTGGCAAGATAGGAAAAACAAGTGATGGAGAAAATAGAAATGGCCTTTCAGAAATCCAAAAGGAAAACTTCAACAATTCATTCCACTCAAACAACATGATGATGATGCATACTATATTTCACAACATTCCAAAATGAAATTTTGGGATGTTACAGGAATGTAGGGGGTAAGCACAGGAACCAGGCAACCCAACTTGGCCAAAACTTAAGTCAAATTGATGCATATTTATGGCTTTATAATGATGATTGCGGAAGCCAGCCCTCGCATATTGAATACAAATGCTTTTATGCTATGTTCTATTTTGACTCCTTTGTGACCATTTATCATTTGAGAGTGGCCCATCATCGTCTTCTACCCCTTTGTAGATGCTACATAGGGTGTTTCCGCAGTAATAAGATGTTAGTGCATCTAGTGCCCCTTAGTGATTTTGGTGTATTGAAGACTTATAGGTTAAGGCACTAATGTGTTTGTGAGTGTACACAGGCTCTATAAGTAGATGAGGAGTTTGATATATCCAGAGATTTTCGACCCCTAAAATTGTATGTCTTCAACTGAAGACTTTGTTGAAGACTTTGTGAAGACATTGGTGAAGAATTTGTGAAGAATTTGAAAATGAAGAAGTTGGTGTGACCTTGAAGATATGAACGAGGAATATGAAGCATGAAGACTTTTGTTTTCGTAGTTTCATTTCCTTTATTTGATTCATAGGAAACATCGTAGTGTTAAAGAGGGGCGACGTAATACTAAGGCAAATTTTGAACTGATGCTCAACTCCGAAATCCTCAACATATACAATCCTTCGAGTGAAGCCTTTGGAAATCTCTTACGGTTCAGACAAGTTCTTCAGTGATAGAGACGAAGTTCTCCTGGTCTCTCGGGAAATTGATATAACTGAGGAGTTAGGATTTCGCCAGTGCAAATTGCCTACAAGTGAGGAACATGATAAGCCTGGCGACTTTCATAGTTCGAAATTCCGACTGTAGCTGTGCTTAGCGCTAGCTGTCCCCAATCATTCCTATCCACATAATGGTCATATTATTGGGGGCATTTATGTCTTATCATGTCAGGTTGCATCCTGGCTATACATAGCCACCCCCCGCAACCACTAGTTGGTTGGCTGCTCTGAGAGAGAACTGACACTTGTCATTTGAGAGCAACCCATCCTCTGAGGACTTTGAGAGAAAATCATCAGTGAGGAAAAACCCACAACCAAACCACCAAACCCATAGTGATTGAGCATCATTGAAGAAATTCTTGTGTGGATCTGATGCTTGTTACCTTTGAGGACTGTGCATCCTCCAGACGGTTAGGCATCATTGTCTAGTGCTCCTGCAGTCAATTGGGATCACAAAGTGACCTTGGTCTAGAGCATCCAGCAGTAAATTGTGGATCGCCGAGTGACCAGTTTGTGAGGGCTTTTGGAAGTCTACCCTGAAGACTTACCACGAGTGTTGGGCGAGGACTGTGTGACCTTATCTCAAGGAGAATACGGTAAGGACTGTGTGTCCTGGGGCTGTGTGTCCTCTGGTTTAAATACCAGGCCGCTCCAAACCAGATGTACGACTGTCATAGTAGTTGGAACTAGGTCATAAAACCATTGTCTTCATCGAGATACCTAGTTCTATTTCCTCAACCCCTCTATTCCTCATATACTTGTTGATGAAATTGATTGTTACTGGTTGAAGAATTTGACTGAAGACTTTCACAAATTCCTCACCTCAAATTCTTCAAGATACCTTGTTCATCACTGCTTATCCTGTATCATGCTACTTACTATTTGTGCATGTTTCATTTCATTATGAAGATTATGCTATTACTATGTTCCTCATGTAGTTGAGTACGTATTCCGCTGCTAGTTATTCATCACATTTCAAATTCCTCAAGTGATGAATTTGTAAAAATCACCTATTCACCCCCCCTCTAGTCGATATAACACACTTTCAATTTGTATCAGAGCAGGTACTCCCTCGCTCTGTGTGATTTTGGTTTAACCACCTAGAGTTCTAGTTATGTTGATTGCAGGTATGATCAAGGTTTCCACTGGGTGTCCTACCTTCGATGGGACGGACTACCCTGACTGGAATAACAAGATGCGTATGCACCTTGAAGCTATTGACAATGATCTCTGGTACGTTGTTGAAAATGGTGTGCCCTCTGTCACTTCCACTGTTACTGTTGCCGATGTGAAGAGATTCAAGCAACTTGACTCTCAAGCGAAGAATATCATCTATGGCCATCTGAGCAAAGGTCAGTATGGCAGAGTGAGTGCTTTGGAGACTGCTAAGCTTATCTAGGATAGGTTGTCCAAAGTCAACGAAGGTGTTTCCACTCAATGTGACTCTCGTGTTGATGTTCTTCGCAATCTCTTCAACCGCTTCAAGAGACTTGACAATGAAAATGTTCAGCAAACTTTTGATCGTCTCACTGATATCTCCAATGAGCTTCAAGCACTAGGTGCCACCGATATCACTGACCATGAAGTGGTGAAGAAATTGCTAAGATCTCTTGACTCCTCATTCGATACTTTGGCTTTGATGATTCAAGAATGTGGAGACTACAAGCCACTTGATCCTGTTGATATTCTTGAGAGACTCAATACTCATGAATTCCAACAAGCTAAGAAGAGAGACCTCTACGGGCCAAGCTATGGAAGATCTCGTGCTCTGAAGGCAAAAGCAATTTCCTCATCCGAAGAAGAAGATTCAGACAACAGCCTTGGTGATCCTGAAGAACAAAGTCAGGAACTGGCAATTCTCGTGAGGAAATTCCAGAAGTTCTCAAGGAGAGGTGGATTTGGAAAGTCATCAAAAAGTGGCTTGAGGAAATAAGATTCCTCAGAAGACTACAAGAAAAGAACCTGTCATCGTTGCAAGAAGCCTGGTCACTTTATCTCTGACTGTCCTCTCTGGGAAAAAGATGTAAAGAAGAAGAAATACAAGGATGATAGTTCTAATGACTCGAAGAAAAAGAAGAAATCTTCAAAGTCCTCATCTGCAAAGTCCTCATCTTCGAAGTCCTCAAAGCACAAGAACAATGGCTCCAGAAAGGCTCGAGCATTCATCGGCAAGAAAATGGATTCTAAGGAAGAATCCGAAGAATATGAAGAAGAGGAAGAATCTGAGGAGGAATCAGAATCTAGTGTTTCTAGCCTTGCTCCCGCTACTTATTTCGTCAGCAAGTCCATCTTCAACAATGAAGAATCTGACTACTCCAACGACTCTGACGTCACCAATGATGATTATGCTCCCACCTATTGCTTCATGGCAAAACGATCAAAGGTACACAAACATCATTCCTCATCTGTATCAAGTGAAGGTGAATCTGATGAATTTTTGAAACCTAGCTATGCTAAACTTGTTAAAATTGCCACTAAGCAACAAAGTGCACTTGAAAAGCTTCAGAAAATGCTAGACAAAAGCGATGATCTGTTGAACAATGAAGTGGATCGGACTCAAATTCTGTCTGACGATCTCAAAAGTCTTTAGACAAAGTATGATAACCTTCAGAGTCATTATAATGACCTCTTAGCCGATCATGAGAAGCTTTCTTATGAATTTATTCAAAGAAAGCAAGATCTTGAGAAACTGAGGGTGTCACATGAGGATCTCCAAAGCGAAAACGATTCCTTACTAGCTCAACAGATCAGTACCGCTCAGGAAGAATTTGTTCCACCTTGTTTGAAATGCATCGAACGTGAAACTGCTAATTCTTCACCTGAATGCTCAAATGCTTCTATTGCTGCAAATTCTTCAACTATTCCAGTGGTCTCAAATTCCTCATCTGAGGATACCATAAGTATCACTGACAACAATGCAGGGTTGAAGGAATTGTATGTGACAGGCATGTACAAAAGTCTCAAAGGGCATCAAATCCTTTGTGATGTCCTCAAAAAGCAGATTCTGAACAGGAACCCTAGGAAAGAAGGTATTGCCTTTGTGAGGATACTCAACGCTAATGGATACTACTGGACACCTGAGCAGTACCCCAAATCCTCGTGGGTCGCTGCGAAAGGATCTCCTGTAGATCCATCCACTTTATCTGGCTTTACTTGTGAAACTTCATATTCTTCTGATGAGTCACTTGACTCTAACTACAAATTCTTCAAAATCATAAAGGTGAAGTATTTGCTAGATTTGTTGGAACTAACTGCAGGAATGGCTCTCCTATGAAGAAAATCTGGGTTCCCAAGAGTCACCTACAAAATCTTCAAGTGAATGTCCTCACGACACCAATCATGAAGAATAAGGATCCCAGATCAAATTCCTCATATGGACCAAAGTCCTCACTTGGACCAAATTCCTCAAATGTTCAAAAATATCATTCTCGTGCTAATGCCTCTGTTTCGTAGGGAAAACCTAAGAGTTATGAATATGTGCATTATTCTTCAAACCATTATGTTCATAAGTCCTCGAAGAATTTCTCTGCTTATTCATTTGAGTACTCTAAGCCTCGCACTGTGAAGCAAAGCGCACTTGCTTCAATGCCTCCCTTCTCAAATGGTGCTCGCAGAATGATGAACTCTTTGCCACCCCTCCAGATGTGGGTGGTTAAGAAATTGAACTAATATTTATGCAAGGTCAGGTCTCCAGATGAATTTGCTGGAGACCTGAGGAAATACGCAAGCTAACCATGAGGAAACGAATTCTTCATTTCTCACGTCCACACACTACTTGCTTACTACCTTGTGTGATGAAATTATGTCTGATGAAATTGATGTCATATTATTCACTTTGAAGCATATGAGTTCGTAAGTGGTACTAATTCATTTGTAGGATGATACTCCAAAAGCTACTGAATGGGTTCTCGATAGTGGATGCACAAACCACATGACTGGTGACAAGAATCTACTAATGAATTTGCCACTCACTCCATCTCCTCTGAAGCATATCACCTACGCAAACAAAGGAAAAAATCAAGGTATTGGGACTTGTAAGGTTGCTATCTCAAAGGACCAAACCATGGATAAGGTGATGCTTGTCGAATCCCTTGGGTTCAACCTTATGTCTGTCTCAATGTTTTGTGATCTTTATATGATTGTCATATTTGGAAAATATCATTGTGTTGTCATCATGGAATCTGACAATTCCAAAGTCTTCGAAGGCATTAGGAGAGGACACTTGTATATTGTTGATTTCTCTACAGGTCCTCAACCTGCCACATGCCTACTTGCAAAGTCCTCAGAAGGCTGGTTGTGGCATCGACGACTTGGGCATGCGGGTATGAGGAACTTGCACATGCTCATGAAGAAAAATCATGTCATTGGCATCGAGGGCGTCAAATTCCTCAAGAACCACCTTTGTGGTGCGTATGAATCTAGGAAGATGACCAGATCCAAGCAACCCTCGAAGACAATCATGACCACGACTCGACCCTTTGAATTGCTTCGCATGGATCTCTTTGGCCCCACTCATTACTCCATACTAACAAATTCTTAAAGTTTGTGTAGCGACCCGACTCAAAACGAGTCAAGCCTCTGTGTTTTCTGTGCCATCCCTGGATCAGTATGCTGGCACACACAGTACATCAATGTATATATCAAAGTGCAATCACATGTAATTAACGTAAAATTGATATATACCTTAAAATAGCAGCGGAATACAGTCAACGGGAGTGGAGTCCTAATAACACCAACGGCAAGTTGAGTGCAGACCGTAACCCTGAATCGTACTCTTACCCGTCGTGGAAGAGTATCTGCACCATGATACGTTGCAGCCATATAGGTCAGTACATTGAATGTACTGGCAAGATCACCATAGTAGAACAAAATAATAAACTATACTATATGCAATAAGGCTTTATGGCTCTGTGGCTAAGTTTTTGCATAAAAGCTGATTTTGTTTTCCTACAACAAAGGAATATCAGGAATTTCACTATGGAGTTACCTATCCTGACATGGTTCCGCCAACCAATGTCTCAATGCCCATAAGTATCATTAAGTTGCCCACAATTAGTTATCAGTCCAGTGTTGAGAGTTCAGAGATAGATCCAAGTCTAGAAGCTCAAATTGTCCGTAACCAGGAACACGGCTAATCGATTAGGTTTAACTCTGCAGAGTGTTGTGTACTTTACCCACAAGATTCTTTCCCTCCTGGTAAGTCCTCGCACTGCCTGGTGTTTGAGAACAGGATGAAAGAAACATGGTCTTTCAGAGTGCTTCCCTGACTGTCCGACAATGCCCATCCAATCCTAACGTCGACTACATCTCGTAGCACTGCCCAGCAGAGTCACAACAAAGATCAACCAAGCCAGAGCCCATAATGACTTGTGGCTACACAGGTAAGCTTCCGGGCATGAAGTATTATCCTTCTCTTTGAGTCTGGGTAAAGCTTTCCGCAAGATGTCATGGCACTTCTCCATGCATCCCGGCCATCCACTGGTTTCTCCAAGGATGCCCAATCAACCATCCTTCACCTAGTAGTGTGTATTGAAAACTTGTCTTCTCGAGTCTTGAAGTCTTGATGTCTTGAAGATGCAGGACTTGAAGATGTCTTCATGAAGTTGTCGTCTTGACGTAGAGTCCTTCTTCACACCACTCACGAACACTCATACCAATCCCCGTCTACTTTAGCATAGCATTGCACTAACTAGCGTTCCCGGGGCTTTAGTAACAAGTAGTGGGTTCCTACCTCATGCATTCTACTCAACTACAAGAATTTCAATAACACTACGGGAGGGATGTGTTGAATGATGTCACTACATGCAATAAAAACATGGGTATGAAATAGATGGTCAAAGTGAACTTGCATGTACTGTTGATGAAGAAATAGATTGCTCTCAGAAATAACTTGATACACTATGCGTCACTCTCCGATGAAAATCTATATAACAAACATTGCATTCATATAAGCAATCATACTAGCAATCAATTCTAACAATCACAAGGTAAACACAAGAACCAAAGCAACAAGGTTGATGAAGGAAATACTTAAGACAAAAGTTAAAATCAAGAAAGTTTTCATAAAAGCAACTAAAGTAGTTTTCCCCTAAAACAATTATTTTCAATAGTACCAAAACAAGGTAAAATATAACATAAGGGTTTTAGTAAATATTTTACTAGCAAAAAGAATTACTTTTGAAGAACAACTAAAACTATGAAAACAACATCCTAAACAACATAAGTGTTTGCCTAATGAACTTAACAACGAGCAAAAACATAAACTAAGAGAAAACAAATTATGAAACAACTAAGTTAACAGAAATAAACAATAAAAATCTTTATCATAAAGCATAATTAAATCATATACAACTTTGTGAAAATAATCTCTACTAAAACTAAGTTGTTTTATAAAACATTACCTAATGATGAAAAATATAGTTTCCTATAATAGAGTAAAACTAAACTATTTTATTAACAAAACATTTCTTAACAGAAAATATTTATTAAAACTTTATTTGAAAACAGAATCTAATTACTTAAAACTTTAGTTAAAAGAGTTATTACTAACTAATCTGTTTTTATCAAACTATGCTTAGTTAAAATATAATGTTCCTATAACAACATAGTAATAAACTAAGCAAATTATTATTATTATTTTTAACATAAAGTATAAATCCTAAATTTAGAACAACAGAACTAAATGAAATCTAAAACATAATATAAATCATATTCAGATTTTCAAAATAACTAAAGAAAAATTAAACTAACTAAACAACATAGGAACTAAACAGAATCTGTTTTAGTTGAAAACACTATTTTAAAATATTCTAAAAATTCTCAAACTCTTCCTAATGATAACTAATATCACTAGTGACAAGTAGCAAAAAGAATCAATCAAAAATACATTTTAAAACTCAAGATATTACGAAAACAAAATTTAAATCAAATCTGTTTAAATTCAATTTAAATGTTCAAACATGGTCAAATTTGGCATCTACAGAAACTAGATGACAATTGTGACTTAATTCAAAAAGAATCAATTAAAATAACTTAAAAACATAAAAGATATACTAAAAACAAAATCAGAACTATTCTGTTTTTGAAATTAAAACAGAAAAAAGAAAAAGGTTTTCTAACGGACAAGGGGGGTGACGTGTCGCTCTGCGGTTGGTTGAAAGGTGTGCGAGAGAGGGGTTTCGGGCGGACGACCGAGACTTAACAAAAATCGTTTCGGCTAAAGTTTACTAAAAGAAAACCGTCCGGTTCTTTCAAAAGAACCGAAGGGGTAAGTTGGGTCTAATCTACGCCGTTTAATACAAATCGGACGGAGGGAGAGGGTCACCGCGGGGTTCGACGGCTCCGGCGAGATCGACGTCGACCGCAGGGACGGCGAGGTCGTCGGGGAAGCGCCTCCGGTGGTCCTCCGGCGACGGCGGCGGCTCCGTTCGATGCGGGGGAGCACGGCGATGGAGATGGTGGCGTCGGAGGGGCCTCGGGGCGACGGAGGCGAGCGGCATGTGCTCGGGGCGGTTCGGACTCCGGCGAGGTCGATGGGGAGGAGAGCTCCGGTGGGGTGGAGGACGGGCGAGTGGTTGGGGAGGTGTGCACTGTTGCGGGGAAGTCGTCGAAGGGCTCGGGTGGCGAAGGGGATGGTGAGGTGGGGTGGCAGGGGAGCAAAAGTGCGGCGGCTACCGGTTGCTCCGGCGAGCTATTCCGGCGAGGAGAGACGTGAGGGTTGGGGGAAACGAGGGGGAATGGGAAGAGGGGAGGTAGGGCTCTTATATAGGCCGGAGAGGGAGCGAGGGAAAGGAAGGATAGCGCGGATCCGGCGATGGAGAAGATCCCGGCGGCGGCGCGTGCGGAGGAGGGAGACGACCGATGCGGGATTCTGGGCGGTCGGGTGGGGCCCAGGGGTCAGCGAGAGGAAGGGCGTCGGTGGCGCGTCGGTCGGCCGGTAATCTAGCGATTCGGCATTTAAGAGGTGGGCCGGCCCGAATCGTTTTCTTAATTCCTTTCCTTTTTAATAAAACAGCGTAATAAAATGCTTTTATTGTAAATAATATATTTCCAAACATAGGAGTATTATATATCTAAATTATCAGAATAAAATATTCCATTTAACGAACATTTTTATTCTGTCATTTGCACACTTTGAGAAAAATAATATTTTCAGAAAATGCCTACTTGGTTTTAAATTCTTTTGCAAATATTTTCAAAACAACCCCATGGGTTTTATGATTCAAAAACATCAGCAAATACCCCTGGTTTTTGGAGTGTCATATTTACTCCTCTCAATTTTTTTGATAAGGGGTTTGAATACTTTGAAAACTTGAATAGGAACCAAATATGAAATGGGTTCCAAAATAATTCAGAGGCACTTTCAATTCCTTTCTTTAAACTTCCAACTCATATTTCATATAATTTGAAGAAGTCATACTATCCTCTCTCATGAAAATCATTGAGTTGCATAAAGTTTTTGAATTTAAAATGTTTTCAAATGGGAATTCAAACCAATTTCAATTCCCTTTTCATTTCTTTAAATGGAAGAAGTCATGTCATCTTCACTCTGGGGTTTTGTGATGAAATGAATTTGAATTTCTGGTGATCAAATGTAGAGTGAAAGTTTTGGGAAAGTCATTTCATTCCCTCTCATCAAATTTTCAAAAGTTTCAACAAGTTTCAAATTTCACTCAAGCTTCAATCACTCACTCAAGCAAACAAACAATCTAATAATTATTTTAACATTCCAAAATTTGGGATGTTACAAACCTACCACACTTAAAATGAATCTCATCCTCGAGATTCGAAGGGGCTAGAAAGAAAAGGTTAGGGTTTGGGGGTCTTCTAACAAATCCATTGACCAAGAAGGTGTGGGGTCTTCCAAGACTCCATTGACCTGGAAGTGTGGGTCTACCACACTTAAAATGAGGTTACTGGTCCCTCAAAATCTTGGCAGTCCTCTGGGTACATCAGTCTATTCACCTCCTTCACGATAGCTTCTTCGGTGATGCTCTTCCGTTATATCCAAAAACTTGTGTTCTCACATCAAAATGTATTTACTCCGATACTGGGTCTTCTTAACTGATAGGTCTCGCGGTCATTCTAAATAACTTATCGATGATCTCATGGTGGTCTACCATTAGTGGTTATCTTGTAGTGAAATGGGTCTTGGCTTCATTCCTCACCGTAGAATTCCTACGTGTGACAGCAACTATCATGCACAAGGGGTTTCCATCATACCATTCTAAGTCTTAAACAAAAGCTTCAAGGAGTGTCGTCTCTTACTATGGGTAAGTCACTCAGATTTACCAATCCGAATAACAAGAGAATGATTAGAGTAAGTCGTCATGGTGGCCAAACCATGTCGCACTGAAATCATTACCTTGTATAAGGTTTAGTGAATCTCGTATTCTAACACTTGGGCTTCCTCACAAGCAATGCAGAAATTTCTCTTGTCAACGAACGAGGTTCGGATAATCCATTGATTTCTGCAAGCTGAGCAAAAACATCTATCGTTTCTTCACAATTCTCAGGTTTTCGTAATACTCCTAAGGAAAACGTTTGCTGATCAGTCGTAGCTTCTTCCAAGTTTCTTCCTTCACAAAGGTGGGGCTGGATCCTTATCAATCCTGGGTCAGTGACTTGTGGGTTCACTTGAATACTTGGATAGCTTTAACTCACTCCTGGGGTTACTATCGTTCCATATACCCGCATTTCCTTCAGTTCTATACATCATGCCCTTGAGGTAACAATCACAGACTTATTCTTGTCTAGACTCCATTCAGCGGAATCCATTTTCCTTTCCATTGGTCTGTTTAACCTTGGGCATGGTTTCGTCACAATCATTCTCTATTCCAACTTCAAAAGTACCTTGTCACAAAGGTTATCATCCACACAGTTTGAGGTGGTTCCACATTCTCTTCACCTGTATTCACTTATCCAAACTCCTTAATCCGGAAAAGGTACCTGTGGTTACTACCACACTTAAAATGAAATGCACTCATGCCTGCATAGACCATATTTTCTCATATCCTCGAAAATGGTCGGAGTTCTTTGTTCCTGGGGTAACAACTCATATAACCCAACATAGGAGAATCATGACACCATAAATTCCATTGATCTCATGAATTTATTACAAACTCTGGAACTTCCATTACATAACTTCAAAATGATAAGAGTGCTACCTATTACATTTATTACATCCAAAAATCCAAAACTCAGACTACTCATGTTTCGCCATTCTTCTCTGGGCATTTATCGGCATAGTGTCCTGTCTTCTTGCACTGGAAACAGATGAGCTCTGACAAATCTCGGGGCTTCTTGATGTTGGTTTTTGCTCCTGGGAGTTCTGGTTCCTTTCTTGGGCACTTATTGGCATAGTGGCCCATATCCTTACACTTGAAACATCGAATATGACTCAGGTCCTTCTGTTCAGGGGCTTGTCTCTTCCTGAGGTTCTTTGTTCTCATCAACACTTCAATTTCCCATGGATCAAACTCCACTTCTTCTACCGGGAAGTTTCCCAGATACTCTTTTCTTTCCTTCGTACAGTCCTGTGAGAAATGTCCTTCTCCACATGAATAGCAGGCATTGGAGTAAAATCTGGTTAGGCCTTCTCCATCAAGGTCTTCAACATCTTCCTTCGTCATAAGTTCTCCTAAGTTTTCTATGAAGGTTACCTCCATGGCTTCCTTCTGCTGCTTGATGACTTCTTATACCTTCGGGTACATTTGGCATTGAGTCGGGTAATGCGTAGTTCCTTCACACAAGAAACATGTCACCTACCCAGTTGGGCATTCCTCAGCTCGGTGATTTTCTTCACAATGAGGGCATCCTTTCTTGTGTTCTTCCTGGGTGTGTCCTATCTCTCCACAGATTTTACATGCTCGGGTCTTCTTCATCGGGATAACACAATGCTTATGAATGAGACGGCATCTTAACAGAGTCTTCTTGAGTTCTTCCCAATTCTTTGCTCCATTAATTCCTTGTATGGCATGATGCATTTTCCACCAAGTTGCGGCACTTTGGGTAAAGTGCTGGAGAGCACATTGAACCTTATACTTCTGTGCTATCGAGTTGCTCCTAAAGTGATTCTCCATGTTGTGAATCCATTCTTCTGTCTCTAACCGAGTCATCGATCCAGAATACATAAGTCTAGCTCCAATCATCATCTATTGGGGTCAAGGTTTTGGGATGAGATGCAAGAGAGAGAAAGGAGGAGAAAACACACAATACAACCAATGGTTTTTAAAAAAAAATAGATTTCGGTTGTGGCTATCGAAAATAAAACTTACACACAAATGACAGCGCACAAATCCTCGTATCTAATGTAAGTATACAGCAGGGGTTTGGTCTTCTAGGGGCATAATATCTTGGAAATTATTCATAGTCTTCAATTTCTTCAAATTTGTATAGTCTTCAACTTGGGTAGCTTCAATTCTTCTAATGTATGGTGAAATCTTCTTTACTCTAAAGGGACCATCAGTTGTTTCGATATCTTGTCCTTCTTGGAGTGGCTTCAGTTGATCCTTCGTGGGGTCAAAAGGGAAGGGGTATTGTCTAACTATTTGATAAAACTCAGGAAGGACGAGAAATAAAAGATCTTTTGAAAACAAAGTTTTCGGGAATTCATTTCCAAAGGGCTCTCCAGTTTCTAGGGTTACGTCCTACAGTCAACATGTGCTCTGATACCATTTTCTGTAGCGACTCGACTCAAAACGAGTCAAGCCTCTGTGTTTTCTGTGCCATCCCTGGATCAGTATGCTGGCACACACAGTACATCAATGTATATATCAAAGTGCAATCACATGTAATTAACGTAAAACTGATATATACCTTAAAATAGTAGCGGAATACAGTCAACGGGAGTGGAGTCCCAATAACACCAACGGCAAGTTGAGTGCAGACCGTAACCCTGAATCGTACTCTTACCCGTCGTAGAAGAGTATCTGCAACATGATACGTTGCAGCCATATAGGTCAGTACATTGAATGTACTGGCAAGATCACCATACTAGAACAGAAGAATAAACTATACTATATGCAATAAGGCTTTATGGCTCTGTGGCTAAGTTTTTGCATAAAAGCTGATTTTGTTTTCCTACAACAAAGGAATATCAGGAATTTCACTATGGAGTTACCTATCATGACATGGTTCCGCCAACCAATGTCTCAATGCCCATAAGTATCATTAAGTTGCCCACAATTAGTTATCAGTCCAGTGTTGAGAGTTCAGAGATATATCCAAGTCTAGAAGCTCAAATTGTCCGTAACCGGGAACACGGCTAATCGATTAGGTTTAAATCTGCAGAGTGTTGTGTACTTTACCCACAAGATTCTTTCCCTCCTGGTAAGTCCTCGCACTGCCTGGTGTTTGAGAACAGGATGAAAGAAACATTGTCTTTCAGAGTGCTTCCCTGACTGTCCGACAGTGCCCATCCAATCCTAACGTCGACTACATCTCGTAGCACTGCCCAGCAGAGTCACAACAAAGATCAACCAAGCCAGAGCCCATAATGACTTGTGGCTACACAGGTAAGCTTCCGGGCATGAAGTATTATCCTTCTCTTTGAGTCTGGGTAAAGCTTTCCGCAAGATGTCATGGCACTTCTCCATGCATCCCGGCCATCCACTGGTTTCTCCAAGGATGCCCAATCAACCATCCTTCACCTAGTAGTGTGTATTGAAAACTTGTCTTCTCGAGTCTTGAAGTCTTGAGGTCTTGAAGATGCAGGACTTGAAGATGTCTTCATGAAGTTGTCGTCTTGACGTAGAGTCCTTCTTCACACCACTCACGAACACTCATACCAATCCCCGTCTACTTTAGCATAGCATTGCACTAACTAGCGTTCCCGGGGCTTTAGTAACAAGTAGTGGGTTCCTACCTCATGCATTCTACTCAACTACAAGAATTTCAATAACACTACGGGAGCGATGTGTTGAATGATGTCACTACATGCAATAAAAACATGGGTATGAAATAGATGGTCAAAGTGAACTTGCATGTACTGTTGATGAAGAAATAGATTGCTCTTAGAAATAACTTGATAGACTATGCGTCACCCTCCGATGAAAATCTATATAACAAACATTGCATTCATATAAGCAATCATACTAGCAATCAATTCTAACAATCACAAGGTAAACACAAGAACAAAAGCAACAAGGTTGATGAAGGAAATACTTAAGACAAAAGTTAAAATCAAGAAAGTTTTCATAAAAGCAACTAAAGTAGTTTTCCCCTAAAACAATTATTTTCAATAGTACCAAAACAAGGTAAAATATAAAAAAGGGTTTTAGTAAATATTTTACTAGCAAAAAGAATTACTTTTGAAGAATAACTAAAACTATGAAAACAACATCCTAAACAACATAAGTGTTTGCCTAATGAACTTAACAACGAGCACAAACATAAACTAAGAGAAAACAAATTATGAAACAACTAAGTTAACAGAAATAAACAATAAAAATCTTTATTATAATGCATAATTAAATCATATACAACTTTGTGAAAATAATCTCTACTAAAACTAAGTTGTTTTATAAAACATTACCTAATGATGAAAAATATAGTTTCCTATAATAGAGTAAAACTAAACTATTTTATTAACAAAACATTTCTTAACAGAAAAGATTTATTAAAACTTTATTTGAAAACAGAATCTAATTACTTAAAACTTTGGTTAAAAGAGTTATTACTAACTAATCTGTTTTTATCAAACTATGCTTAGTTAAAATATAATGTTCCTATAACAACATAGTAATAAACTAAGCAAATTATTATTATTATTTTTAACATAAAGGATAAATCCTAAATTTAGAACAACAGAACTAAATGAAATCTAAAACATAATATAAATCATATTCAGATTTTCAAAATAACTAAAGAAAAATTAAACTAACTAAACAACATAGGAACTAAACAGAATCTGTTTTAGTTGAAAACACTATTTTCAAATATTCTAAAAATTCTCAAACTCTTCCTAATGATAACTAATATCACTAGTGACAAGTATCAAAAAGAATCAATCAAAAATACATTTTAAAACTCAAGATATTCAGAAAACAAAATTTAAATCAAATATGTTTAAATTCAAATTTAAATGTTCAAACATGGTCAAATTTGGCATCTACAGAAGCTAGATGATAATTGTGACTTAATGCAAAAAGAATCAATTAAAAAAACTTGAAAACATAAAAGATATACAAATAAAAATTAGAACTATTCTTTTTTTGAAATTAAAACAGAAAAAAGAAAAAGGTTTTCTAACGGACAAGGGGGTGACGTGTCGCTCTGCGGTTGGTTGAAAGGTGTGCGCTAGAGGGGGTTTCGGGCGGACGACCGAGACTTAACAAAAATCGTTTTGGCTAAAGTTTACTAAAAGAAAACCGTCCGGTTCTTTCAAAAGAACCGAATGGGTAAGTTGGGTCTAATCTATGCCGTTTAATACAAATCGAACGGAGGGAGAGGCTCACCGCGGGGTTCGACGGCTCCAGCGAGATCGACATCGACGGCAGGGACGGTGAGGTCGTCGGGGAAGCGCCTCCGTTGGTCCTCCGGCAACGGCGGCGGCTCCGTTCGATGTGGGGGAGCACGACGATGGAGATGGTGGTGTCGGAGGGGCCTCGGGGCGACGGAGGCGAGCGGCACGTGCTCGGGGCAGTTCGGACTCCGGCGAGGTCGATGGGGAGGAGAGCTCCGGTGGGGTGGAGGACGGGCGAGTGGTTGGGGAGGTGCGCACGGTTGCGGGGAGGTCGTCGGAGGGCTCGGGTGGCGAAGGGGATGGTGAGGTGGGGTGGTAGGGGAGCAAAAGTGCGGCGGCTACTGTAACATCCCAAACTTTGGCATGTTATAATAATTATTAGAATGTTTGATTCTTTGCTTGAGTGATTAAAAGTGAGTGAAATTTGAAACTTTTTGAAACTTTTGAAAATTTGATGTGAGGGAATGAAATGACTTTCCCAAAACTTTCACTCTGCATTTGATCACCAGAAATTCAAATTCATTTCATCACAAAACCCTAGAGGGAATATGACATGACTTCTTCCATTTAAAGAAATGAAAAGGGATTTGAAAATGATTTGAAATTCCCATTGGGAAAATATTTCAAATCCAGCAACTTTATGCAACTCAGTGATTTTCATGAGACAGGATAATAGGACTTCTTCAACTTAAATGAAAAATGAGTTGGAAGTTTAAAGAAAGGAATTGAAAGTGCCTCTGAATTATTTTGGAACCCATTTCATATTTGGTTCCTATTCAAGTTTTCAAAGTATTCAAACCCCTTGCCAAAAAAAATTTGAGAGGAGTAAATATTACACTCCAAAACCTGGGGTATTTGGTGATGTTTTTGAATCATAAAACCCATGGGGTTGTTTTGAAAATATATTTGCAAAAAGAATTTAAAACCAAATAGGCATTTTCTAAAAATATTATTTTTTCAAAGTGTGCAAATGACAGAATAAAAATGTTCATTAAATGTCATATTTTATTATGATAATTGTGATATAAAATACTCCTATATTTGGAATTGTATTATATGCATTAAAGGCCTTTTATTACTCTGGTTTATTAAAAAGGAAAGTTCTAATACCGGATCGGGGCGGCCCACCGCTTTTATTAGCCAAATCCCCTAAATCCCGGCCGACCGACACGTCCGGATTTCTCTCTCTCTCTCTCTGAGCGGCAGGACCCACCCGCGCGTGCGCCGCCCTTGCCGGAGTCTCCTCGCCGGACCCCTCTTTTCTCCTTCCATTTCTGACGCCCGAGCCATCCCTATAAAGCCCTGCCACCCTGTGCTCCTTTCCCCCACTTTCCCCAACCCCTACGGCCTTCCTTTGCCAGAATTCCTCGCCGGATGTCACCACGGCCGCCGCGCCATTGCCACACCACCGCACCACCCCGCCATCCCCGAGCCCTCCCGAGGCCTCCTTCGACCTCCCCGCACCCGTGCGCACCGCCCCATCCCCCTGCCCGTGCTCCACCGCCCCTGGAACGCCGTCCCCGACGACCTCGCGGGAGCCCCACCTCCACCGAGCCGCCCCGGAGCTCGTGTCGCTCGCTCCTGTCGCCCTCGAGCCTCGACGACGCCACCATCGTCATCGCCAAGATCGCGCAAATCGACTCAGCCCTTTCCCCGACACCGAAGACCACCAGAGCGCCGCCCACGTTGACCACATTGCCTCGGCTTCGCTGGAGAAGCCCTCGCCGGCGACCCACCACCGCGGTGAGCTCTCCACCCTCCCCCATCCGTCCGATATTAACCAAACGGCCCAGATTAGAACGCGAACTGTTTTCCCCTAGCGACCGGTCGACCGTTCGTAACACCCCGCACGCTCACCCTCTAGACCAATCAGGAAGCGCCACGTGTATCCCCTGTCCGTTACAAACGATTTCCCTTTTTCTGTTTTAATTTCTGTTTCCAGAATAGTTCTAATTTTGTTTTTATCATATCTTTTAGGTTTTTAAGTGTTTTTAACTGATTCTTTTTGCATTAAGTCACAATTTTTATCTAGTACCTGTAGATACCAAATTTGACCATGTTTGAACATTTAAATTTGAATTTGAACAGATTTGATTGAAATTTTGTTTTCTGAATATCTTGAGTTCTAAAATGAATTTTTGAATGATTCTTTTTCCTACTTGTCACTAGTGACCATAGCTATCATTTGGTAGAGTTTGAGAATTTTTAGAATAAATTTGATTAGGATTTTAACTAGAAACAGAATCTGTTTAGTTTGTTAATATAGTTTTATTAGTTTTATTTTGTTAGTTTAAATCTGAGTTAATTATATATTTGATTTAGTAGATTCTGTTAGTTAAACTTTAGGTGGATTACTTGTTGTTAAAATAAAAATAATTTGCTTAGTTTACTACCATGTTGTTATAGGAACACTATACATTTTCAAATAGGTTTAATTTGTGATAAACAAACTAGTTAGTAATAGTTTATTCCAACAAAGTTTAAGTAAATAGATTCTATTTTCAAATAAAAATTTGTACTTATTACTTTCTGTTAAGAAATGCTTAGTTAATAAAAAAAATTAGTTTTGCTCTATTAGGATAGGAAACTAGATTATTTTGCATTAGGTAATGTGTTATAAAACAATTTAGTTTTTCATAGAAATTATTTTCACAAAGTTTTATATGATTTAATTCTGTTTTGTAATAAAGATTTTATTTAATTATTTTCTGTTAACTTAGTTGTTTTACAATATGTTTTCTCTTAGTTTATGTTTGCTTGTTGTTAAGTTCATTAGGCAAACACTTATATTGTTTAGAAGGTTGTTTTTATAGTTCTAGTTGTCTTTCAAAACTGATTCATTTTTGCTAGAAAAATATTTGCAAAAAATATTTTATTATATTTTACTTTGTTTTGGGATTTGTGTTACCTTTGAATTTGTTGGAGTTTTGTGTTTCAACTTTGTCTTAAGTATTTCTTTCATCAATCTTGTTGAATTTGGTTTTGTGTTACCTCTTGTGACTGTTAGATTGATTGCTAGTATGATTACTTATGTATGTAATGTTTTTTATATAGATTTGAATCGGAGAGTGACGAATAGTCTATCAAGTTATTTCTGAGAGCGATATTGTTCTTCATCAACAGTACAGGCAAGTTCACTTGACCATCTATTTCATACCTATGTGTTTATTGCATGTAGTGACATCATTCAACACATCCCTCCTGTAGTGTTATTGAAATTCTTGTAGTTGAGTAGAATGCATGAGGTAGGAACCCACCACTAGTTACTAAAGCCTCGGGAATGTTAGTTACTTTTATGCTATGCTAAAGTAGACGGGGTTTGGTATGAGTGTTCGTGAGTGGTGTGAAGAAGGACTCTACGTCAAGACGACAACTTCATGAAGACATCTTCAAGTCCTGCATCTTCAAGACCTCAAGACTTCAAGACTCGAGAAGAACAGTTTTCAATACACACTACTGGGTGAAGGATGGAATTGATGGGCACCCTGGAGAAACCAGGGAGTGGCCGGGATGCATGGAGAAGCGCCATGACATCTTGCGGAAAGCTTCACCAAGACTCAAAGAGAAGGATGAATACTTCATGCCCGGAAGCTTACCTGTGTAGCCACAAGTCAATATGGGCTCTGGCTTGGTTGATCTTTGTTGTGACTCTGCTGGGCAGTGCTACGAGATGTAATCGACGTTAGGATTGGATGGGCACTGCAGGACAGTCAGGGAAGCACTCTGAAAGACCATGTTTCTTTCATCCTGTTCTCAAACACCAGGCAGTGCGAGGACTTACCAGGAGGGAAAGAATCTTGTGGGTAAAGTACACAACACTCTGCAGAGTTAAACCTAATCGATTAGCCGTGTCCCCGGTTACGGACAATTTGAGCTTCTAGACTTGGATCTATCTCTGAACTCTCAACACTGGACTGCTAACTAATTGTGGGCAACTTAATGATACTTATGGGCATTGAGACATTGGTTGGCGGAACCATGTCATGATAGGTAACTCCATAGTGAAATTCCTGATACTCCTTTGTTGTAGGGAAAATAAAATCAGCATTTACGCAAAAACTTAGACACAAAGCCACAAAGCCTTTGCATATAGAATAGTTTTATCTTCTGATTTCTACTATAGTGATCTTGCCAGTACATTCAATGTACTGACCTACACGGCTGCAATGTATCATGTTGCAGATACTCTTCCACGACGAGTAAGAGTACGATTCAGGGTTACGGTCCGCACTCAACCTGCCGTTGGTGTTATTGGGACTCCACTCCCGTTGACTGTTTCCGCTGCATATTTTAAGGTATATATCAGTTTTACGTTAATTACATGTGATTGCACTTTGATATATACATTGATGTACTGTGTGTGCCAGCATACTGATCCAGGGATGGCACGGAACACACAGAGGCTTGACTCGTTTGAGTCGGGTCGCTACAGCTACCGGTTGCTCCGGCGAGCTATTCCGGCGAGGAGAGACGTCGGGGTTGGGGGAAACGAGGGGGAATGGGAAGAGGGGAGGCAGGGCTCTTATATAGGCCAGAGAGGGAGCGAGGGAAAGGAAGGAGAGCGCGGATCCGGCGATGGAGAAGATCCCGGCGGCGGTGCGTGCGGAGGAGGGAGACGACCGATGCGGGATTCCGGGCGGTCGGGTGGGGCCCAGGGGTCAGCGAGAGGATGGGCGTTGGTGGCGCGTCGGTCGGCCGGTAATCTAGCGATTCGGCATTTAAGAGGTGGGCCGGCCCGAATCGTTTTCTTAATTCCTTTCCTTTTTAATAAAACAGCGTAATAAAATGCTTTTATTGCAAATAATATATTTCCAAACATAGGAGTATTATATATCTAAATTATCAGAATACAATATTCCATTTAATGAACATTTTTATTCTGTCATTTGCACACTTTGAAAAAAAATATTTTCAAAAAATGCCTACTTGGTTTTAAATTCTTTTGCAAATATTTTCAAAACAACCCCCTGGGTTTTATGATTCAAAAACATCACCAAATACCCCTGGTTTTTGGAGTGTCATATTTACTCCTCTCAAATTTTTTTGATAAGGGGTTTGAATACTTTGAAAACTTGAATAGGAACCAAATATGAAATGGGTTCCAAAATAATTCAGAGGCACTTTCAATTCCTTTCTTTAAACTTCCAACTCATATTTCATATAATTTGAAGAAGTCATACTATCCTCTCTCATGAAAATCATTGAGTTGCATAAAGTTTTTGAATTTAAAATATTTTCAAATGGGAATTCAAACCATTTTCAATTCCCTTTTCATTTCTTTAAATGGAAGAAGTCATGTCATCTTCACTCTGGGGTTTTGTGATGAAATGAATTTGAATTTCTGGTGATCAAATGCAGAATGAAAGTTTTGGGAAAGTCATTTCATTCCCTCTCATCATATTTTCAAAAGTTTCAACAAGTTTCAAATTTCACTCAAGCTTCAATCACTCACTCAAGCAAACAAACAATCTAATAATTATTTTAACATTCCAATATTTGGGATGTTGCAGTTTGTATGGCTTTGTCATTGTTGATGATTACTCTCGTTACACTTGGGTCAATATTATTCTGTACAAAAATGAAGTGCAGGATGGATTCAGACGATATGCTTTAAGGGCCTCCACCAACTTCAGCGTCAAGATCAAGCATATTAGGAGTGATAATGGTACTGAGTTCAAGAACACTAATCTTGATCAATATATTGATGAACTTGGTATTACTCATGAGTTATCTTCCCCTTATACTCCTCCGCAGAATGGCATCGTGGAGCGCAAGAACAGGACTCTAGTTGAGATGGCTTGCACTATGCTTAATGAATACAAGACTCCTCGTCGCTTCTAGCCTGAGGCAATTGATACTGCATGCCACATCATCAACAGGGTATATCTTCACAAATTCTTCAAGAAGACTTCGTATGAACTTATGAATGGCAAGAAACCCAATGTAAGTTATCTCAAAGTCTTCGGTGCAAAATGCTGGATCAGAGATCCTCACCACAGTTCTAAATTTGCACCGAAAGCACATTAAGGTTTTATGCTTGGTTACGAAAAGGACTCGCACACCTACAGAGTCTTCAACACCTACCATCACAAGGTTGTTGAGACTGTAGATGTGCAGTTAGATGAAACCGATGGCTCGCAAAGAGAGCACCTGCCTTCTGTGTTAGATGAACAGTCTCCTGATGAATCCATTAAGCTGAAGGCAACTGAAGATATCATACCCACTGAGTAAGTCATTCCAATGAATGAAGACTTTCATGTTGATACACCTGAAGAAAATGGTGCTGAAGGAAGTCCTCAGCCACGTCAACCTGCTCATCCAAGAGTTGCAAATGAAGTGCAGATTGACAAAATCATCGAGGACAGCAATGCACCAGGTCCCCTCACTCGCTCAAAAGCTTCACATTTAACTAACTTTTGTGGGCACTTTGCCTTTGTCTCTATCATAGAGCCCACCAAAGTTGATGAAGCATTCAAGGAGCCTGAGTGGATTCAAGCTATGCAAGAGGAATTGCATAAATTCAAGCTCAATAACGTGTGGGAACTTGTCAAGCGGCCACATCCTTGCAAACATAACATCATTGCTACCAAGTGTATCTAACGCAACAAGCAAGATGAAAATGGACTTGTGGTGAGCAATAAGGCTCGTCTTGTAGCTCAAGGCTACACACAAGTTGAAGGAATTGACTTTGAGGAAACGTTTGCACCTGTTGCTAGACTTGAAGCTATTCGCATATTGCTTGCTTATGCTAACCATCATAATATCATCTTATATCAAATGGATGTGAAAAATGCATTCCTCAATGGTAAGCTTGAGGAAGAAGTATATGTTGCTCAACCCCTAGGTTTTGAAGACCCTAAGCATCCTGACAAATTCTTCTGACTCAATAAGGCCCTCTATGGCCTCAAGCAGGCCCCTCGGGCATGGTATGACACTCTGAAGGAATTCCTCATGAAGAAAGGCTTCAAACCCGGTTCACTCGACCCAACTCTTTTCACAAAATCCTATGATAATGAACTGTTCATATGCCAAATATACGTAGATGATATTATCTTTGGTTGTACTGACAAACGTTACAGTGATGGATTTGCCTATATGATGAGTGAAGAATATCAAATGTCTATGATGGGAGAGTTGAAATTCTTCCTAGGTCTTCAAATTCGTCAGCAAGACAACAGCATCTTCATCTTACAAGAGAAATACCTCAAAGATGTTCTGAGGAAATTCGACATGGAGGATTGCAAAGGCATCAAAGCTCCAATGCCTTCAAAAGGCCACCTCTGCACTGATGAAAATGGTAAAGATTTCGATTAGAAGGTATACCGCTCCATGATTGGTTCATTATTCTATCTATGTGCATCTAGGCCTGATATTATGCTGAGAGTTTGCATGTGTGCCCGATTCCAAGCAACACCGAAGGAATCACACCATAAGGCTGTGAAACATATTCTTCGATACTTAGCTCACACACCAACACTTGGATTATTGTATCCCAAGGGCTCAAATCTTCACCTCATCGAATACTCTGGTGTTGACTATGCTGGAGATCGTGTGGATCGCAAGTCAACCTTAGGCACATGTCATTTCGTCGGACGATCCTTAGTCTATCGGTCCTCGAAGAAGCAGAATTGTGTCTCATTCTCTACTGCTGAAGCTGAGTACATTGCTGCTGGCTCATGTTGTGCTCAGTTACTATGGGTGAAGCAAACCCTCAAGGACTATGGCATCAAGTTGAAGAATGTGCATCTCTACTGTGACAACGAGAGTGCCATCAAGATTGCTTACAACCCAATTCAGCACTCCAAGACCAAGTACATCCAGATTCGTCATCACTTTCTTCGAGATCATGTACTCAAGGGCGACATCTCCATCAAACACATCCCCACTGAAGAACAACTGGCCAATATCTTCACAAAGCCCTTGGATGAAAAGAGATTTTGCAAGTTGCGGTGTGAGCTAAATATCTTAGAATCTTCGAATGTTCTTTGAAGACACACATCCTAACACTTATGCAAAATTGATGACTTAGATGTGCAACACACTAAGTAACGTTTTTCTTCAATCAATGAAGAATAACCGTCTAAGTGTGAAGAAATTAATTAAGAATTTGATTCTCAGAACCCTACAACAATTGTACGTGGTGTCTGAAATCATCATTCTTATACGGTGGGTCACGCCACCAACCAAAGTTGAAATTCTTCAAAATTGAGTTTTTAGTCATTTTTCAAATTCTTCAACTTTTCAAATTCCTCAACTTTTCAAATTCTTCAAACTTTGAAACTCATGTTCTTCATTGACTATATATAAATATATATATATATATGTGTGTGTGTGTGTGTGTGTGTGTGTATATTAGTTTTCAATGTCCTCAACAGCATTCACTTATTGCTCAAGTTGATTTTCATCTAAGTGAATGTGATCGGACCCTTTCCCCTCTATGCTAAACTCAACCCAGTCTGTTCACAAATTCTTCATACGTGTTCTACTTTGAAACTCGTTCAAAGTCTTCACTGTGTCCTTGACAGCTGAAGAAGTTGCGAACGAAAACTTTGAAATTTTCACTATCAAAATTTTTGGTGATTCCCGCTCAAACGGTTCTAATTCCCACGACTGGATAACCCATGATCCCCCATAATCTCCATTACTTAGAACGTGGGTGACACCTGTCGCGTGGAGAGCAAGGGTCAGGGGCAATCCTGAACTTCGGGTGGATTAGTTTTCACTTCCACTATAAATACCCCCTCCCCTTCAACAGTGCTCGGTTACTCCTCATCTCTACTCTCTCCTGAGCTCCAACCCAGCGCCGCCGCTGAAATCATCGCCGCTGGTGTGGAAGAGCTTCACTGCCTCGACCTCACCGTTGTCGTACTCACATCGGCCGCAGAAGTCCTCATCCCGCCGCCGTTGTAGCTGTCTCCCTTTGCCAAGCTAGGGCGTGGGAGATCTGAACTGACGAACTTCCCAATCTCATCTCTCAGTTCGTCGTGTTATTCACCAGGGTAAATAAAATTTATTTTTACTGCCCTTGTTTGATCTTCGAATGCTCTTCATATTCCTCAAAAGGTGTTTATTCTTCATGAATCTTCATATACTTGATGATTTTCCCTAAGTAATGATTTTCTTCAAGATTTCTCAATTGTGTGAATCCTCAAAATTTACACAACTCTGGAACCTAAGACAAAGAACACTTAGTGAAATTCCTCAAGACACCCATGGTCAAATTCCTCACCTATTTTATTTAAAATTTCTGAGAACGCATATGACCTCTTCAGAATTCCTCGCACCTATACTCTGTTCACAGGTACAAACATGTCTGCTAATGAATCACTAGTTCTCATCAACTTAACTCATTTGCAACGTTCCTAGAGAAAAACTATGTACTTGTTCAGAGTCCTCAAGAGTTCAAATTCCTCAGGTGAAGAAAATGACTGACGGAAAGAAACCTCAGAAAGGTGGAAAAAGCTAGATGTGCACACTGCTTTTGAGATTCCAGATGAACTGTATGAGGAATACTGCACACCCGATGAAGAAACTTATGGCAAAGAAACGACCAAGCAGAGAAAAAATCGTCTGCGGAAAACTGAGATGTGATGGGCAAGGGAATGGAAGGAATATCGTTATGTAACTCCTAAATACATGATGAAATTCGCTGTGAAACCTCCTTGCAGCAGGCCTCCCCTGGCTCAAAATCAAATTGCTGATCCCACTAGTCACAAAACTGGTGAGGACTTTCCTCATATGTGGGAGAAGCAGCAAGCCAAGCTGGCAAGGAAAGCCAAAGAGGCAGTGAAAAATTCAATGGAGATTCTGCTGTTGTGCCTCTGCCGGAGCCCTTGCAAGTGCTCCGGAGAAATCAGTGATGAAGAAAGCTGCTGTGAAGACAAGTTCTTCAGCCTCAAAACCATCACAGCAGATTCCTCAAGTCCAAAGGCCTCAACCTACAAAGGGCTCAGATGTTGGTACTATTGCTGCTTAGTCCTTAGCTGCAGCTGCAAAGTCTTCAACCCAGTGCATCTATCAACATGTAAGAGGACTGAGGGATTTAGAAAAGTTCCAAAGACCCTGGCAAGCCCCTCTACTACAGCAAAGTCTTCAACTAGCCCTACAGTGTTGAAGCTGAAGAAAACTGATGGACGAGGTCAAAGACCAAGTCCTCACTCAAGCAAGGATGTGGTAACCATACCCTCAGGATCTGAGGATGATGATGATGAAGCTGATGATGAAGTTGATGAGAAGAATTGGAAGAAATCATCAGGCAAAGTCAGCAGAAGGCTGCTATAGCCAAGGGCATCTCAGTTCCTCTCATGTCGGATCCCAAGATGATCCTCAACTTCATCGATATATGGCATGAAGATCCAAACACCCCACTCTCTTCACAAAATCTGCCTCTTGGTGTGGATCATCTCCTCACCCACTTCATCTCTGAATAAAAATGGAAGAGAGAACAAGCTCTAAGAGCTAAGAGGAACAGGGTTCAGAAAGAAAAGTTTCTGAGAGACAATGTGATGAACTTGACCCCAAATCAACTCGTCACAGTTCATTCTGAAATTCGCACACTCTCTGAGGATCAAGAAAGGTAAGATGCCAAACAGAAGGGCACCAAGGTGAGATTCATTAGGGCTGCTCAAGCTGCTATGAAGGGTCACAACACTAGGGTTGCAGCTCGATCGCAACCAGAAAATCCTCAGTCTGATGAAATTCCTCAGGCTGCCGATGAAACTGCTCAACTCGATGTGACTGCTGATGAGAATGCTTTTGCACCAGAAGCAACGACCAGTGCTGCTGAGGAAACTCAAACCATTGATGACCATGCCAGGACAACCATTATAGTTGTGCCTGAAGAAACTGAAAGGCCAGCTGAAGCTTTTGTTGCGCCTGAAGAACCTGAACCCACCAAGGCGACTGCATCAGTCGCACCTGAAGAAGCTGAAACTGCAGAGGAAAAGACTCTGAAGAGAAAAGCATCAATGTCAGAATCCTCAGCTCTCATGGAGTTGAAGACTATGCCAAGTTCTTCAACTTGACCCATTGAAGCTACACCAATCTCCTCTGCACCTGCCTATCAACTTGTACCATTTGGGGTTGACTATGTCATCCCAGATGAAGAAGATGAAGATCATTCTGGTGCTTCAACAGAGCAGATTGATGAAGAAATTTAAGTTGAATACATTGCTTCAACTCCCAAGGTATCATCGCCCCAGCCTCAGTTCACTTCTGAAGAGGTTGGAGTTGAAAAAATTGATGAGGACGTAGACATTGGCAATACAACGTCTGTCATCAATGATGAATATTGGGAATCAGTACACCCAAATTCACCAATGACTACTCCTCTGACAAAGATTCCTTAGTCACCTGCTCTGACTGAAGAAATACATGAAGAATCTGCAGATCAGACCACCCAACTCCTTGAAGAAATTCCAGCTGCAACAGCTGAAGACTTTGCTTCTCCACCGGTAACTAAGGAACCAGCCCTCCAGATTGTTCAAGTTCCTCCCATGCCAAAGCAGATCAAGGGTCGCTTCAAGCCAAATCTTCAACCGAAGCCAATGATGCCATTCAAAAGCTCAGCACGTTCAAATTCCTCAAGAGCAATTTCTTCAATGAGCGCATGTTCTTCACAGGTCCAAATCCTTATGACTTTGCAAGGGTCGGTTGTAGCAGATTCTGGACGGCAACTCAGCTCAACTAGTATGCATCTGTCTTGTTCGAGAATAAGAAAGTCTTCGAGCACCACCAAATTCCTCATGCGGACATGGAAACACTTCCATCATTCACACTGGTGCTCCAATTTCTTCATGATGTAGGCATTATTCCTTTCCGCGTCGATATCTGCGACTGCAATGAGGAAATCATCCTTCGGTTCTATGCCACACTGCATATCAGTGGAAATGCTTCAGACATCAACTCCTAGGTTTTGGACTGGATGACAGGATCAACACACTTCACTGCTCAAGCTTCTGAATTGCTTCAGTGTGTACCAGTTCCAATTACCTCAGATGAAGTTCGTAGACTGTTTGATGAGCCTGCACTTCCGAATTAGCTGATGCAAGTTCTTATGAAGACATTGCCTCCTGGAAAGCATCAACGGAAGACCTTCCTTGTGAAGTAATTGCTATATGTGCCTAGGACCGTCTACCGCATACTCTCAAATACTATATGTCCTCAGAAGGGCCACAATTCTGAAGAAGAAGAAGAAGTGGAGTGAGTCATGAAGAATATGCTCTTCAACATATTCATGGGATTCCCATCGACTTGCACGACTTCTTCATGAGGACATTGGCCAGTGCTGCTCCAACTCCATTTGAACAGAAGCCCTATGCGCCTTGGATCATGAAATTCATCAGGGCAAAGTCCTCAGTTCCCTTCAAGGCTGATTTCTAGAACCACTTTGGCTTCCTGCCTCCAATTGAAGTCATCAAGAGCACAATTGACTCGGTGGAAGGAAAAGGCAAGGCTGTCATTGATGAAGGCACTCGTCCATTGGATGGACAGTTTTGCAAAGCTGCTTCTTTCTCCACCAATGATGACACTGCAATTCAGGACTCCGATGCAAAGGCCTTAGCTCGCAAACTTCAAGAGTCTACCCCTCGTGTGATGACTGATCGTGAGCTCCTAATAAGTCTTCATCAGAAGGAAGATCGCAATCACAAGTGGGTGAAGCGTCAACTTGGTTACATTGTGCAGAACATGACTGTGACACATAACACTGTGAAGAGGAATCACTACTATGCACATGAATACCTCAACTGCACTTGGGCCATACTGTCTCACCTCAAGTCTTTTGAAGAACTAGATGAGATGGATCTCGAAGAACATCTTGACTGGGCCCATCGACCACAGAAGAAATTCAAGAAAGTCCAAGTTCCTCTGATGGTCACAAGTTCATATTCCTCATCTCGAGAGTGCGATGAGGATGAAGGCATTGACGACACTGTGGTAGGCCCTGCATCGACAAACGACCCCGACAACACTGGCGCTCCTTCCTCACCAACACGATGAAATTCTTCAAAGGCGCGTTAGTCCTCACTTTTTCTTCCCTTTTGGTCTTCGATGACAAAGGGGGAGAAAATTCGAGTTAGTCTTCAATCGGGTCTCTATATATGGGCTATTTTTGTTGAAGTTAAAACTCTCGCTCTTTTGCAACTTTTGCTGGTTGAGTTGTAAACTTAAGTCCGATGGTGGTCTGACACTTTTGAACTATTTCCTCGCACATTTATTTCCTCAAGTACCTTAACGCATACATGCTGAATTTCGTCTGACACCATTTTCCTCACACATTTCAAATTCTTCACATCATATATTCAAATGCGTGTATGAATTACAATATATAGGGGGAGTTCTCCATGTTTTAACTTGCCATGTGCATTTGCAGTCCAAAGCAAATTCCTCAAATATGCACATCTTCATGGGGAGTTCTTCTATATCTTGCAATCAAATTCCTCAAACTCTGTACTTTCACTTCTTATGTTTATCCCCATAGAAAACTTAACCTATTTGTCATCAATCACCAAAAAGGGGGGATTGTTAGTGCATCTAGTGCCCCTTAGTGATTTTGGTGTATTGAAGACTTATAGGCTAAGGCACTAATGTGTTTGTGAGTGTACACGGGCTCTATAAGTCGATGAGAAGTTTGATATATCCGGAGATTTTCGACCCCTAAAAATGTATGTCTTCAACTGAAGACTTTTTTGAAGACTTTGGGAAGACTTTGGGAAGACTTTGTGAAGACATTGAAAATGAAGAAATTGGTGTGACCTTGAAAATATGAATGAGGAATATGAAGCGTGAAGACTTTTGTTTTCGTAGTTTCATTTCCTTTCTTTGAGTCATAGGAAACAACGTACTTTTAAAGGGGTCCGAGGTAATACAAAGGAAATTTTCCAATTGACGCTCAAGTCCAAAATCCTCAACCTATACAATCCTTGGAGTGAAGCATTTGGAAATCTCATACGGTTCAGTCAAGTTCTTCAGTAACAGAGACGAAGTTCTTCTGGTCTCTTAGGAAATTGATCTGACTGAGGAGTTAGGATTTCACCAGTGTGCATTTCCTACAAGTTAGGAACATGATATGTCTGAGGACTTTCATAGTTGAAAAATCCGACCGTTGATGTGCTTAGCGCCAGCTGCCCCCAATCACAAATATCCACATAATGGTCATATCATTGGGGGCATTTATGTCATATCATGTCAGGTTGCACCCTGGCTATAAATAGCCACCCCCCCACAACCACTAGTTGGTTGGCTGCTCCGAGAGAGAACTGACACTTGTCATTTGAGAGCAACCCATCCTTCGAGGACTTTGAGAGAAAATCATCAGTGAGGAAAACCCCACAACTAAACTACCAAACCCATAGTGATTGAGCATCACTGAAGAAATTCCTGTGTGGATCCGACGCTTGTTACCTTTGAGGACTGTGCATCCTCCAGACGGTTAGGCATCATGGTCTAGTGCTCCTGCAGTCAATTGGGGATCACGAAGTGACCTTGATCTAGAGCATCCAGCAGTAAATTTTGGATCGTCGGGTGACCAGTTTGTGAGGGTTTTGGAAGTCTACCCTGAAGACTTACCACGAGTGTTGGGCGAGGACTGTGTGACCTTAGCTCAAGGAGAATACGGTAAGGACTGTGTGTCCTGGGATTGTGTGTCCTCTGGTTTAAATACCAAGCCGCTCCAAACCAGACGTACGACTGTCACATCAGTTGGAACTGGGTCATCAAACCATTGTCTTCATCGAGCTATCTGGTTCTATTTCCTCAACCCCTCTATTCCTCATATACTTGTTGAAGAAATTGATTGTTACTGTTTGAAGAATTTGACTGAGGACTTTCACAAATTCCTCACCTCAAATTCTTCAAGTTACCTTGTTCATCACTGCTTATCATGTATCATGCTACTTACTATTTGTACATGTTTCATTTCATCTTGAAGACTATGCTGTTACTATGTTACTCATGCACTTGAGTACTTATTCCGTTGCTAGTTATTCATCACATTTCAAATTCCTCAAAGTTGAAATTCCTCAAGTGATGAATTTGTAAAAATCGCATATTCACCCCCTCTAGTCGATATAACGCACTTTCAGAATTCATATGTGATTTATTGGAAAGAGTTAAACGCAACTCCAAAGATTGGGAATTTGACAAAGGTAAGGAGTCAGGTATAAACCTTAAGTTTGATTATGTTAAATCTTTTGTAGACACCGATGCTTTTCGTGATTTTAGCACTAAATATGGACTTGACTCTGATATAGTAGCTTCTTTCTGTGAATCATTTGCTACTCATGTTGATCTCCCCAAGGATAAGTGGTTTAAATATTATCCTCCCATTGAAGTGAAAGTAGTTGAACCTATTAAAGTTGAATTAGAAAATATTACTTATAATGTTGATCTTGTTATTCCTTCTTCTTATATTGAGAAACCACATTTCCCTGTTAGAATAAAGGATCATGCTAAAGCCTCAACTGTGGTTCGTAAGAGATGTGTTAGAACACCTACACCCCCTGAACAAATTAAAGTTGAACCTAGTATTCCTATGGTTAAATATCTCTTGGTTGATAATATTGAAGGGCATGTTATTCTGTTTTGTGATGAAGCTACTAGAATTACTAGACCTGATACTAAAGATAAACATAGACCTGTTGTTGGCATGTCCGTTGTTTCTGTTAAAATAGGAGATCATTGTTATCATGGCTTATGTGATATGGGTGCTAGTGTGAGTGCAATTCCCTTTACCTTATATAAAGAAATTATGAATGATATTGCACCAGCTGAGTTAGAAGAAATTGATGTTATCATTAAGCTTGCTAATAGAGATACTATAGCAACAATTGGGATTGTTAGAGATGTTGAGGTCTTGTGTGGGAAAATAAAATATCCTACTGATTTTCTTGTTCTTGGTTCCCCACAAGATGATTTTTCTCCCATTATATTTGGTAGACCTTTCTTGATTAATGTTAATGCTAGAATAGATTGTGAGAAAGAAACTGTTACGGTAAGTTCTGGGGATGTGTCTCATGAGTTTAATTTCTCTAAGTTTCGTAGATGACACCATGATAAGGAATTGCCTAGTAAGGATGAAATTATTGTTCTTGCTTCTATTGTTGTGCCTCCTACTGATCCCTTAGAACAATATTTGCTAGACCATTAAAATGATATGCACTTGAATGGAAGGAATGAAATAGATAGGATTTTCTTTAATCAGCATCCTATTTTTAAACACAACTTGCCTGTTGAAATACTTGGGGATCCTCCTCCACCCAAGGGTGATCCCGTGTTTGAGCTTAAACAATTACCGGATACTCTGAAATATGCTTATCTTGATGAAAAAATATCATGTTAATATTAGTGCTAACCTTTCAGAACATGAGGAAGCAAGATTACTTAAAACTATAAAGAAGCATTGTGCTGCTATTGTATATACTCTTGATGATCTTAAGGGCATTAGTCCCACTCTATGTCAGCATAAAATTAATATGAGCCTAATACTAAACCGGTTGTTGATCACCAATGCCTGTCAAATCCCAAAATGAAAGAAGTGGTAAGAAATGAAATATTAAAGCTTCTGGAGGAAGGTATAATCTATCCTATTGCTGATAGTATATGGGTTAGTCCCATTCATTGTGTCCCTGAGAAGGGAGGTATTGTCGTTGTTCCTAATGATAAAAATGAATTGATCCCTCAAAGAATTGTTACAGGATATAGAATGGTAATCGATTTTAGGAAATTAAATAAAGCTACTGGAAAAGATCATTATCCTCTACCTTTTATTCATAAAATTCTAGAAAGACTATCCAAACACACACACTTTTGCTTTCTAGATGGTTATTCTGGCTTCTCTCAAATACCTGTGTCAAAAGAGGATCAAGAGAAGACCACTTTTACTTGTCCTTTCAGTACCTTTGTTTATAGACGTATGCCTTTTGGTTTATGAAATGCACCTTCTACCTTTAAAAGATGTATGATGGTTATATTCTCTGACTTTTGTGAAAAGATTGTTGAGGTTTTCATGGATGACTTCTCCGTTTACGGAATTTATTTTGATGATTGCTTGAGCAACCTTGATTGAGTTTTGCAGAGATATGAAGAAATTTATCTTGTATTTAATTAGGAGAAGTGCCACTTTATGGTTAATGAGGGCATTGTCTTGGGACACAAAATCTCTGAAAGGGGTATTGAAGTTGATCAAGCTAAAGTTGATGCTATTGAAAAGATGTCGAGCCCTAAGGATATCAAAGGTATAAGAAGTTTCCTTGGTCGTGCTGGTATCTATAGGAGGTTTATTAAAGATTCCTCTAAGATTTCTAGGCCTCTCACTATTTTTTTGCGAAAAGATGTTCCATTCGTTTTTGATGATGATTGTGTAGAAGCGTTTGAAATCCTTAGAAAGCCTTGATTTCTGCACCTATTGTTCAACCACCTGATTGGAACTTACCCTTTGAAATTATGTGTGATGCTAGTGATTATGCTGTTGGTGCTGTTCTAGGACAAAGAGTTGATAAGAAATTGAATGTTATCCATTATGCTAGTAAAACTCTAGGTAGTGCTCACAGAAACTATGCTACCACTAAAAAGGAATTTTTAGCAGTTGTATTCGCATGTGATAAGTTCAGACCTTATATTGTTGACTCCAAAATAACTGTTCACACTAATCATGCTTCTATTATGTACCTTATGGAAAAGAAGGATGCTATAGACTTATTAGATGGGTTCTTCTTCTACCAGAATTTGATTTGCATATTGTTGATAGAAAGGGTGCCGAGAACCCCGTAGCAGACGGCTTGTCTAGGTTACAAAATGTTCTTGATGACCCACTACCCATTGATGACAGCTTTACTAATGAACAATTAGCTGTCATAAATGCTTCACACAATGCTCCTTGGTATGCTCATTATGCTAATTACATTGTTGCTAAGTTTATACCGCCTAGTTTCACATACCAAAAAAATAAAATGTTCTTCTATGATTGAAGACATTACTTCTGGGATGATCCACACCTTTATAAATAAGGAGTATATGGTGTTATTAGACGTTGTGTGCCTGAGCATGAATAGGAACAGATCCTATACAAGTGTCACTCTGAGGCCTATGGAGGACACCACGCTCAAGATAGAACTACGCACAAGGTATTACAATCTGGTTTTTATTGGCCTACTCTCTTCAAGGATGCTGGTTAGTTTGTATTATCTTGTGATGAATCTCAAAGAATTGGTAATATTAGTAGACTCGGGAAATGCCTATGAATTACTCACTTGTTATAGAACCATTTGATGTTTGGGGTTTTGATTATATGGGACCTTTTCCAACGTCCAACGGGTATACTCATATTCTAGTTGTTGTTGACTATGTTACTAAGTGAGTAGAAGATATTCCAACTAGTGGTGTTGATCATAAAATTTCTATCAAAATGATTAAAGAAGTTTATTTCCCTAGATTTGGAGTCCCTAGATATTTGATGTTGATGGTGGTTCACACTTTATTCATGGTGCTTTCCGTAAATTGCTTGCTAAGTATGATGGTAATCATATAATTGCATCTCCTTATCATCCTCAGTCTAGTGGTCAAGTAGAATTAAGCAATTGGGAAATTAAATTGATCTTGCAAAAGACTGTTAATAGGTCTAGAAAGAATTGGTCTAAGAAACTTGATGATGCATTATGGGCTTATAGAACTGCTTACAAAAACCTCTATGGGTATGTCTCCATATAAAATGGTTTATGGTAAAGCGTGTCACTTACCTCTAGAACTAGAACATAAAGCTTATTGGGCAATTAAAGAGCTCAACTATGATTTCAAACTTGCTGGTGAAAAGAGGTTATTTGATATTAGCTCACTTGATGAATGGAGAACCCATGCCTATGAGAATGCCAACATGTTTAAAGAAAAGGTTAAGAGATGGCATGATAAAAGGATACAAAAACGTGAATTCAATGTAGGTGGTCATGTCTTGCTATACAATTCTCGTTTAAGATTTTTTGCAGGAAAACTTCTCTCTAAATGGGAAGGGCCTTACGTTATCGAGGAAGTATATCGTTCTGGTGCCATCAAGATCAACAACGTCGAAGGCACAAATCCAAAGGTGGTAGACGGGCAAAGAATCAAACACTATATCTCAGGTACTCCCATAAATGTTGAAACTAATATTATTAATACCATAACTCTGGAGGAGTACATTAGGGAGACTTACCCGAACGTTTCAGACTCCGAAAAGGAATAGGTATGTGGTACGGTAAGCAAACCGACTCCAAAACTTTTCTAATAGCATTTTTTCTCCGTTTTGGAACATTTAATAATTTTGGAAAATTTAAAGTAGTCCAAAAAGTGCACGAGGAGGCGACAAGCCAGTTAGCCACGCCCTACCCCCTTGGGCGCGGGCCAGTGGCTTGTGGCCACCCCGTGTACCCTTTGGACTACGTTTTCCTGTGGATTACTCCTTTAGGTCAGCAAAAATTCATTATATATTCTCCCGAAGGTTATGACCTTCGTATCATGACAATACCTCCTATGTTTGTTTTAAGCTGTTTTTGCAGTAGATTTAGAGCAAGATGTCATCCCAAGATTCCGATGGGGAGAGCTATATATCACATTATATTGCAAATCCTAAGCTTTGTGGGGACTTATATCCTTATGGATTTTTCTCGGAAGAGGAGCAAGAAGGCTCGAACGGAGAAGAGTCCCCCTGCCTCAATCGGGAGATATGCACGTGGAGTTCAAGAAATCGATCCTCCTGAACACTTGGAGAAAACCCAAGGTCCTATTTATCCCTTCTCATTTTCTACAGGAGAGCAAGAAATAATTATAGCAAAGGATATTGAAGCTCAATAGGGAAGTTGACGATCTAAGGGAACAAAACTTCATGCTTAAGAGGAAACTGGACAATGTTTCAACCTCACCAACAACTCCAACATCACCACCTCCTAAGAAAGACCACTAAACACATAGGTATGGGAACTCCCCTTGGCTTGTGCCAAGCTTGGGGGAGGTGCCCCAGTATTGTATCACCATCACATCTTTTTCTTTTATCATTTTTCTCAGTTTGATCCTTTTGGTTACATCTTGATCTAGTAGAATTAAGTTTTAGTGTGATCTAGTTTTGAGTTTTGCTTTATGTTCCTCCTATGTAAGCAAGTCTGAGAGTTATATAATAAAAAGTAGTTTTGAGTTGAGGGTTTTTCTTGCTTGCTATGATCTTCAGAAAAAGAAATAGGAAGAAGGATATAATAGAAGCAAAGAGTATATATGATGATCTTATGGAGAGTGATGACTTCACATATAAGAGTATGTCAAGTGAAATTTGTTGAGAGTTAATAAACATAGTGATTGGTCATTGCTGCAATTGAAAGGATGTAATAAAGTGAGGTTCACATATAAATATATTATCTTGGACATCTTTTATGATAGTGAGCACTCATTAAAATATTATATGCTAAGAAGTTGATGTTGGACAAGGAAGATAACATAATGAGTTATGTTCGCCTACTTCTGAATTGAAGTTATATGGTCATGGATCCTTTAACATGTGACGCTTGCTTCCACCCCATACTAGCCAAAATTTCCACACCAATTAGAGATACTACTTGTGCATCCAAAAACCCTTAACCCAGTTTTCCATGAGAGTACACCATACCTACCTATGGATTGGGTAAGATCCTTCAAGTAAGTTGTCATCGGTGCAAGCAATAAAATTGCTCCTTAAATATGAATGATCTATTGGTGTGGGGAAAACAAACTTTATACGAACTTGTGATATGGAAGAAATAAAAGCGACGGACTGCATAATAAAGTTCTTTATCACAAGAGGCAATATAAAGTGATGTTCTTTTGCATTAAGAGATTGTGCATCCAACTATAAAAGTGCATGACAACCTCTTCTTCCCTCTGTGAAGGGCCTATCTGTTACCTTTACTTTCTAGTACTTACCTTTATGCAAGAGTCATGGTGATCTTCACCACTTCCTATATTTCCCCTTTTTCTTTTGGCAAGCATCATGTGTTGGGGAAATATCTAGATGCATATATCCACTCGAATGTGGGTAATCATGAGTTATTTATGTTGACATTACCCTTGAGGTAAATAGTTGGGAGGCAGAACAATAAGCCCCTATCTTTCTGTGTGTCATGTTGAAGCTTTAACCTCACAAGTACCACGTGAGTGTTAGCAATTATAAAAGACTAAAAGATGATTGAGTATGTGGATTTTCTTTACAAGCTCTTATATTGACACTTTCCAAATATGATAAATTGCAATTGCTTCAATGACTGAGATCATAGTTTCTTGGTTCTCAATAGAGTTCTTGATTCATAATTTACCTTGTGAATGAATTGTTACTCTAGTATAAGAAATTATATATCAATAAGTGATGTTGTTCTAAAGATGATCATGATGCCCTCATATCCGTATTTTGTTTTATCGACACCTCTATCTCTAAACATGTGGACTTATTTATCAATTTTGGCTTTCGCTTGAGGACAAGCGAGGTCTAAGCTTGGGGAGTTGATATGTCCCTTTTGCATCATGATTTTATATTTATATTCATTGCATTATAGGATGTTATTACACGTGTTGCTACATTACTTATGCATTTTCTCTCCTATTTTACAAGGTTCACATGAAGAGGGAAAATGCCAGCAGTCGGAATTCTGAACCGAAAAAGGAGCAAATATGAGATACCTATTATGCACAACTCCAAAAGTCCTAAAAGTTACGGAGAATTGTTTTGGAATATATAAAAAAATATTGGGCAAAGAATATACCAAGGGGGGCCACTAGGCAGCCACAAGCCAATTGGTCGCGCCCTACCCCCTAGCTACGGGCCAATGTCTTGTGGCCAACCTGGAAGGCCTCCGGTGCCCATCTTCTGCTGTATAACATGGTTTGACCTGGAAAAATCAGAATGGAGCTTTCGGGATGAAGCGTCATCTTCTCGAGGCGGAACCTGGGCAGAACCAATCTAAAGCTCCGGTGGAGCTGTTCTTCCTGGGAAACTTCTCTCCCGGAGGTGGAAATCGAAGCCATCGTCATCACCAATGATCTCTCATCGAGAGGGGGTCAATCTCCATCAACATCTTCACCAGCACCATCTCTTCTCCAAACCCTAGTTCATCTCTTGCATTCGATCTTTGTCTCAAAACCTTAGATTGGTACCTATGGGTTCCTAGTAGTGTTGATTACTCCTTGTAGTTGATGCTAGTTCGTTTACTTGGTGGAAGATCATATGTTCAGATCCTTGATGATCATTAATACTCCTCTGATTATGAACATGGATATGCTTTGTGATTAGTTACGTTTGTTCCCCAGTACATGGGATAAGTCTTGTTATAAGTAATCAAGTGAATTTGGTATTCGTTCGATATTTTGATGAGATTTATGTTGTATCTCCTCTAGTGGTATTATGTGAACATCGACTACATGACACTTCACCATTATTTGGGCCTAGGGGAAAGCATTGGGAAGTAATAAGTATATGATGGGTTGCTAGAGTGACAGAAGCTTAAACCCTAGTTTATGCATTGCTTCGTAAGGGGCTGATTTGGATCCATATGTTTCATGCTATGGTTAGATTTATCTTAATTCTTATTTCGTAGTTGTGGATGCTTGCAGGAGAGGGTAATAATAGGTGGGAGGTCTGTCCAAGTAAGGGTGGCACCCAAGCACTGGTCCACCCACGTATCAAATTATCAAAGTAACGAACGCGAATCATATGAGCATGATGAAAACTAGCTTGACAGAAATTCCCATGTGTCCTCGAGAGTGCTTTGCTTTACATAAGAGTTTGTCCACTCTTGTAATTCGCTACAAAAAGGATTGGGCCACCTTGTTGCACCTTTGTTACACTTTTTACTTGTTACCCGTTACAAATTATCTTATCACACAACTATCTGTTACAGACAATTTCAGTGCTTGCAGAGAATACCTTGCTGAAAACCGCTTGTCATTTCCTTCTGATCCTTGTTGGGTTCGACACTCTTACTTATTGAAAGGACTACGATAGATCCCCTATACATGTGGGTCATCAATGACACAATTTGTTTGATGGAGGCGGGACGACAATGTAGGCACACCATGGTGACTGCATCACACAACAGAAGTCGAGTACCTGTGCACACAATATAGTGCAAGCCAAGAGTAATAACAAAAAAAGGTAATAATATATTAAAAAATTCGTTTACTTATTTAGTTTAAGTGAAGCAGATAATTAAAGGAATATGGCATGGGTGCCGAGGTGCCTAAGCGAAGAGTTCGGCTTGACGAAGTGGCGATGCTGCACGGTCGATGTGGCGAGGTGAACTCCCTGGTCCAGCTAACATGGCGAAGCTGGTCGGTTGGTGACGCGGAACTTCCAAGAGCAAGTTGATGAAGAGATGGCAAAGCCCCTGGTCTAGCCGAGGTGAAGGAGTAGGTCGGCTAGTGACGCCGAAGTCTCATGCCAACCGAGGTGTCGAAGTAGGTTGGCTGGTGACGCCAAAGTCTCATGCCAGCGGACGTGTTGAAGTTGATTGGCTGGTGACGTCGAAGTATCCAAAGCAAGTTGCTGAGAAGATAACAATGCGCCCCGTCTAGCCGAGGTGATGGAGCAGGTCGGTGTGGTTGACGTCGGCTTGAAAAAGCAACAATGTGGCGATGTCAATGCATGTCGGAATTTGTGACGCGGTCAATGCTAGCTTGATGAAGCAACGGAGCATTCGACCCATACAACCCGCGGATGACGAGGTTCTCTTAATGATTATCTGGCCCTCGTGATGTCAAACTCTTGGTCGGTTGACCAAGATGATGAGAAAATTTCCTCCAAAAAGGACACCTCACAACCCGTTCATGAAAAAGATGAACTCAGGTCGGATTCGTTTTCGTGCAGAAAATAGATACAAAATTTGTTTTTTACCATGAAGACTAAAGGGCTTATGCCCCACAACATTTTATTAACTTAAAAGAGGAAACATATGTACAAGAGTCCGGAAGTAAAAGAAGAGAAACAAGGCAAAAAGTTACATAGAGAAAGGTTCAAGGGGGTAAGAAATCAATCCATTTGCGTAGCTCCTCTCTATGCTTCCTCTTTATCCTGTGAGTGAGAAGAGAAATATCAAGAATGAAACCATATTTCCATCGCCTGAAAGAAGGTCTGATGTGCCTGAAAGCTTTGTCATTCCTCACTTTCCAAATGTTCAACCATGTTAAGAAAACCACTTTAGCAAAGAAAGGTTTGTTGAACTCATTTCTGGCCTGGTGTGCAATCTGCACCATGTTGTTGTTGTCCATCCAAGTGATCTGTAGATAGTTCCATATCCAAAAGCTGAAATTGCATTGAAAGAAAAGATGATCTATATCCTCCAATGCCAAGGTGGGGCAAAGTACACATTCTGGCCCATCATTAATTTTCCAATGCCTGCGTTGAATCATGTCCTTAGTGTTTATTTTGTCCATTATAACTAACCAGCCAAACATTTTGATTGACATGGTGCAAATGCTCTTCCAAATCCAGGATAGAATAGGATTGACCACAATTGGCTGGTGCACAAAAACATAGTATTTTTAGCCGAGTATTCTAATGCTTTCCCATGTCTCCAGTTCCAGCAATCATTAGCCTCATGATTGAGTTTGGTAGCTTCCACAAGAGATGTCAACTGATTTAACTCATTAAAGGCCACTTCAGAAAGGGGTGGGGAGAATAAGTCATGGAAATCAGTTGTGCTCATTACCTCCTGTACAGATAACATTTTATCCTGACAGAAAGAGAATAGCCTCAGGAATCTGTCTTGTAGTGGAGCAACCTGATTGTCAAGCTTCCAACTATCAGCCCAGAATAGGGCAGTATCCCCTTTATTCATAGTAATAAGTGTGACTGCCCTTAATTTATCCATCAGCTCGGTAACATCTCTCCACCAGAAAGAACCACACATAGTTGTATCATGAGGCACTCTATTATAGTAATATGTGTCCCAGATTAGACGGATGGATCGAGCTGAAATTTTGAGGGGAGGTCGATATAAGAATTCCGCTGCAGATGAACGGTGGGATTTTCCAACGGATATCCGAACTAGATACTAGACACCTCACCCCAAACTCATCCAGATTCCCGTCCAGATCCAACACGGCTCCGGTATATTGCTGATCGCCGGAGATTCCTCCATCAGAAGGCGACAAAATTTTATAGGATCGTTGTAGATACAATTCCGCACAATTTCCCCAAAGCAATCGTCAAAGCGACGCTCGTGGAAGCGGGGACAACAAACACAAATTTGTTGTCCAGAAAAAACCGTTGCCAATCTGCAGACGAGCCATCGATCCTTCTGGCGATTCCATAACGGAACTCTTAATGAAAGCACCAATGTCGGTGTCAAAACCGGCAGATCTCGGGTAGGGGGTCCCGAGCTGTGGGTCTTGGATCGATGGGTAACAGGAGAAATGGGAGACGGTATTTACCCAGGTTCGGGCCCTCTTGATGGAGGTAAAACCCTATGTCCTGCTTTGTTTGTATTGATGATGGTGTATTGATTACAGAGTTGATCTACCACGAGATCGTATGTAATGGTCTAAATACTAAGAGCTATGCTCATATGATAATATGATCTATGATGATCTGATTGTCCCTAATGACTAGCCTGGCCTTGGCTTGTATAACACACTAGAGGCCTAGGATAACAAGAGTCCTAGTCGGCTACGTCGGTGGAGAGGAGTCCTTATCTTGATCACCAAGTCTTGTGGAATCTTCCTCATATGCATTATGGGCTTCCCAAAGTGGCCCATTAGAGAACCGTCATGGGGGTCCTTGGCTCGACCCATAGGTCGAGAGACGATGTGGTGAGTACCCCCTAGTCAAAGACACCATCAATAGGGTGATGCAATTATATGGTTAACATCATACTTAGCAAGCATCTTACGGAAAGCTCCATGGACAAAGTGTGAACCACCAACGGTCATTAAATATCTAGGGACTCCAAACCTCAGGAAGATAAATTCTTTAAGCATTTTAATGGAGGTGTTGTGATCATCACTACTAGTTGGAATAGCTTCTACCCACTTAGTGACATAATCGACAGCAACCAAAATATGAGTGTATCCACTAGAGGAAGGAAAAGGTCCCATGAAATCAAAAACCAAACATCAAATGGTTCAAAAACAAGTGAATAATTCATAGCCATTTCATGACGCTTACCGATATTACCAATTCTTTGACATTCATCACAACACAAGACAAACTTATGGGCATCCTTGGAGAGAATATGCCAATAAAAACCAGATTGCAATACCTTGTGAGCAGTTCTACCTCCCGCATGGTGTCCTCCATAAGCTTCGGAGTGACATTTCCATAGGATTTGATCCTGTTTATGCTCAAGTACACAACGTCTAATAATATCGTCTAGTCCTTCTTTATAAAGATGTGGGTGACATGGCTTGAGACTACGTCAGTATTTCCCCAAAGAGGAAGGGATGATGTAGCACAATGACGGTAAGTATTTCCCTCAGTTATGAAACCAAGGTATCAAACCAGTAAGAGGATCACCACCACTACGTAAATAGCACCTGCACACAAAGAACAAATACTTGCAACCCGACGCGAAAGAGATGTTGTCAATCTCTCTGTGGTAAAAAGATGGATTAGGTAGTGATAGATTGGAGAGATAGATCTCTCAAGAACACAAAATAAAAATGGCAAATTAAAAGTGAACAAGGTATTTTTTATTTTTTGAATAATAGATATGAAAACAAAAGCGGCAAAAAGATAGATCGGAAAGCAATATGTTGGAAAAGCCGACCCGAGGGCCGTAGGTTTCACTAGTGGCTTCTCTCATGAGTATATTACATGGTGGGTGAACAAATTAATGTTGGGCAATTGATATAAGATCAAATAATCATGACGATATCCAAGGCGGTGATCATTATATAGGCATCACATCCAAGATTAGTAGACTGAAACGATTCTGCATCTACTACTATAACTCCACACATCGACCGCTATCCAGCATGCATCTACTGTATTAAGTTCATGGACAAATGGAGTAATGCAATAAGAACGATGACTTGTTGTAGCTAAGATCTATTCATGTAGGAATAGACCCCATCTTGTTATCCATAATGGCAATGATACATGTGTGCCTTGCTGCCCCTGCTGTCACTGGGAAAGTACACCACAAGATCAAACCCATCACAAAGCACCTCTTCCCATGGCAAGAAAAATCAATCTAGTTGGCCTAACTAAACCAAAGATTCGAAGAAGAAATATGAGGCTATAAGTAATCATGCATATAAGAGATCAAATATGACTCAAATAATATTCATGGATAGAAACTGATCATGAACTCAAAATTCATAGGATCCCAACAAACACACCGCAAAGAACACATCAAATAGATCTCCAACACACCATTATATTGAGAATAAAGACAGAGAGAGAGAGAGAGAGAGGAAGCCATCTGGCTACTGCCTACAGACTCGTCGGTCTATGGTGGACTACTCACGCATAATCGAAGAGGCACCTATGAAGAAGATGAAACCCTCTGTGATGGTGTTAGATTGGATCACGTGGTTCTGGAACTTGCGGTGGCTGGATGTGTTTTTCATTGACTCCTCTAGTGTTTCTAGAATATTTGGGAATTTATAGGCGTCAGAGGCGGTTGAGAGGGGTCCCGAGGAGGGCACAACCCATCAGGGCGCTCTCGGGGCCTCTAGTGCGCCCTGGTGGGTTGTGGTCTCCTCGACCCTCCCCATTGGCACTTCTTTGTCCCACTAGATGTCTTGTGGCCCAAAAAATCTCCAAACAGTTTTGTGGTGTTTGATATTTGTTTGGTACGGATATTCTGTGAAGTAAAAAACAAGCAAAAACAGCAACTGTCACTTTGGCACTATGTCAATAGGTTAGTCCCAAAAAATGATATAAAGTTGCTATAGAATGATTGTAAAACTTCCAAGAATGATAATATAACAGCATGGAACAAGCAAAAAATGATAGATACGTTGGAGACGTATCAGCATCCCCAAGCTTAATTCCTACTCGCCCTTGAGTAGATAAATGATAAAAACAGAATTTTTGATGTGGAATGCTGCCTAACATGTTCATCACATATTCTTTTCTTTTGTAGCATAGACATTTGGACTTTTAGATGGTTCAAAGCAATAATCCAATTTTACAATAATGACTTCAATACTCAAGCATGCCAACAAGCAACCATGTCTTTCAAAATATCAACACTAAAGAAAGGTATTCCTAGCCCATCATGCTTAGTCATTGATCCATTCATGAAACACACTCAAATATTAACTACACCCAATGCTCAAGTACGATCATAGTGCCCCCTAGTTGGTGCTTTACAAGAGAAGATGGAGACTCAAAGTAAAAATAAAAATGCATAAAGTAAATAGATAGGCCCTTCGTAGAGGGAAGTAGGGATTTGTAGAGGTGCCAGAGCTCAAAGTTTAAATTGAGAGAGAAAAATATTTTGCGTGGCATGCCTTTCCCGTCAACGAAAACGATAAAGTAGTTCACAATACTTTCCATGCTAGATATATCATAGGCAGTGCCCAAAAGAAAATAAAGTTTATTACTTTTTCCACCATTCTTTCACAATCCATGGCTTGGTGTATCCATGGTTGCCTTCCATAACAACACTTTCCAATGAATTTATTATTTAACAACATAAAGTAAAGAAATTCTTTTCATTTCGGGACTAGGCATCCCTATTACCATCATACTCTCGTGCAATGACAAGTGAATAAACACTCATATTGAAAATAACACATCTAGCATGGAAAAATATTGGACACCCACTACCGATTCGTGAGCGGTATGAGCACACAAAAAAGAAAATTTATTTTGAAAATTAGAGATGTCACATACAAATTTTCTTAGAACGACATGGAAATACCGCATATGGGTAGGTATGGTGGACTCATAAGGCAAAACTGGGTTTAAGGACTTTGGATGCACAAGTAGTATTTCTACTTAGTACAAGTGGAGGCTAGCAAATAGATTGAGAAGCAACCAACCAAGAAACAAAAATTCACATAAGCGAGCATTGGGACTGCGTCGGTATTTTTGCAAAGAGGAAGGGATGATGCAGCACAGGGATGGTAAGTATTTCCCTCAATTATGAAACCAAGGTATCAAACCAGTACGAGGATCACCACCACTATGTAAATAACACCTGCACACAAAGAGAAATACTTGTAACCCGACGCGAAAGCAAGGTTGTCAATCTCTCTATGGTAAAAAAGATAAATTAGGTAGTGATAGATTGGAGAGATATATCTCTCAAAAATAAAAAATAAAAAGGGCAAATAAAAAGTGAAGCAAGGTATTTTTGGGTTTTGGGAATAATAGATCTGAAATACGAGGCTATAAGTAATCATCCATATAAGAGATCAAAGAAGAATCAAATGATATTCATGGATAGAAACTGATCATGAACTCAAAACTCATTGGATCCCAACAAACACACCGAAAAAGTTTACATCAAATAGATCTCCAAGAGACCATTGTATTGAGAATCAAAAGAGAGAGAGGAAGCCATCTAGCTACTACCTACGGACCCGTAGGTCTATATGGGACTACTCACGCATCATCGGAGAGACACCTATGAAGAAGATAAACCCCTCTATGATGGTGTTAGATTGGACCATATGGTTCTGGAACTTGCTGTGGCTGGATGTGTTTTTCATCGACTCCTCTAGAGTTTCTAGAATATTTGGGAATTTATAGGCATTTGAGGCGGTGGAGAGGGGTCTCGAGGAGGGCACAACCCATCAGGGCGCGCCGGGGGCCTTTGGCGTGCCCTGGTGGGTTCTGGTCTCCTCAACCCTCCCCTCTGGCACATCTTTCGCTCACTGGATGTCTTCTGGCCCAGAAAATTCTCCAAAAAGTTTCGTGGTGTTTGGGCTTCATTTGGTACTGATATTCTACAAAGTAAAAAAACAAGCAAAAACAGCAACTTGTACTTTTGCACTATGTCAATAGGTTAGTCCCAAAAAATGATATAAAGTTGCTATAAAATGATTCTAAAACATCCGAGAATGCTAATACAACAGCATGGAACAAGCAAAAATTATAGATACGTTGGATACATATCAGTGGGTCATCCCAAAAGTAATGTCTTAAATCATAGAAGAATATGTTTTTCTATTATTGGTATGGGAACTAGGTGGTATATATTTAGCGACAATGTAATTAGCATAATATGCATACCAAGGAGTGTTTTGAGAACATTTATTGCAGCTAACTATTCGTTAGGAAAACTATCATCAATAGGTAGTGGGTCATCAAGAATATTTTCTAACCTAGACAAGTTATAGGCTACGGGGTTCTCAGATCCCCTTCTATCAACAATATGTAAGTCAAATTCTTGAAGCAAAAGAACGCACCTAATGAGTCTAGGTTTAGAATCTTTCTTTTCCATAAGATATTTTATACCAGCATGATCGGTGCGAACAATAACTTTGGAGTCAAAAATGTAGGATCTAAATTTATCACAAGCAAACACAACTGCTAAAAATTCTTTTTCACTAGTAGCATAATTTCGTTGGGCATTGTCTAGAGTTTTGCTAGCATAATGGGTAACATTCAATTTCTTATCAACTCTTTGTCCTAGAACAACACCAACATCATAATCACTAGCATCACACATAATTACAAAAGGCAAGTTCCAATCAGGTGGTTGGACGATAGGTGCAGAAGTTAAGGCTCTCTTGAGTGTTTCAAAGGCTTATACACAATCATCATCAAAAACAAAAGGGATATCCTTTTGTAAAAGATTAATAAGAGGCCTAGAAATTTTAGAGAAGTCTTTAATGAACCTCCTATATAAACTAGCATGACCAAGGAAATTTCGAATAACTTTAATACCTTTAGGACATGGCATTTTCTCAATTGCATCAACTTTAGCTTTATCCACCTCAATACCTCATTCGGATATTTTATGCCCCAAGAAAATACCTTCATTCACCATAAATTGGCACTTCTCCCAATTCAAGACAAGATTAGTTTGTTCACATCTCTGCAAAACTCGATCAAGGTTGCTTAAGCAACAATCAAAAGAAGTTCTATAAACGGAAAAATCATCCATGAAAACCTCCACGATCTTTTCACAAAAGTCAGAAAATATAGCAGTCATACATCTTTGAAAGGTAGCTAGTGCATTACATAAACTAAAAGGCATACGTCTATAGCATAAGTTCCAAAATAACAAGTAAAGGTGGTTTTCTCTTGATCAGGTTGTGATACAGGTATTTGAGAGAAACCAGAATATCCGTCCAGAAAAAAGTGTGTGTGATTATATAATCTTTCTAACATCTGGTCAATAAAAGGCAGAGGGTAATGATCTTTTCTAGTAGATTTATTTAATTTTCTAAAATCAATTACCATTCTATGGTTAGTGACAATTCTTCATGGAATGAGTTCATTTTTATCATTAGGAACAACAGTAATACCTCCTTTCTTAAGGACACAATGAACAGGACTTACCCACCTACTATGAGCTATGGGATAGATTATACCTGTTTCCAGAAGCTTTAATATTTCAGTTATTACCACTTCCTTCATCTTAGGATTCAATCGTGTTGGTGATCAACAACGGGTTTAGCATCAGCTTCCATATTAATCTTGTGTTGGCATAGAGTGGGACTAATGCCCATAAGATCATCAAGAGTATATCCAATAGCATCCCAATTCTTCCTCAGAATTTTTAATAACCTTTCTTCTTCATGTTATGAAAGGTTAGCACTAACAATAACAGGATATATCTTTTGCTCATCAAGATAAGAATACTTCAAAGTGCCAGGCAATTTCTTTAATTCGAACACAAGATCACCTTTAGGTGGAGGAGGACCTCCAAGGGTTTCAATAGGCAAATTGTGTTTCAGGAGAGGTTGTTATTCAATGAAAATTTTATCTATCTCATTCCTTTCACGCAAGTGCATATCATTTTCATGGTCAAGCAAATGTTGTTAAAATGGATCGGTACGAGGCACAACAACAGAAGCAATACGAATTATTTCATCCCTATTAGATAATTCTCTAACACGAGGTTTTCTACTCTTTTTGGAGAAATTAAACTCATGAGACACATCACCAAAACTGACACCGACAATTTGTTTTTCACAATCTATCTTAGCATTGACAGTGCTCAAGAAAAGTCTACCAAATATAATGGGACAAAATTCATCTTGTGGGGAACCAAGGACTAGAAAATCAATAGGATATTTTACTTTCCCACACAAGACTACACCATCTCTAACAATCCCAAGTGGTGTGATGGGGTCTCTATTAGCAACTTTAATAGTAACATCAATATCTTCTATTTCAGTGGTGCTATATCATTCATCATTTCTTGGTATAAGGTAAAAGGGATAGCACTCACACTAGCACCCAAATCCATAAACCATGATAGCAATGATCTCCTATTTTGACTAAGACAACACGCATGCCCACTACGCGTCTATGTTCATCTTTTTCATCAGGTTTGGCAATTCTAGCAGTTTCATCACAGAAGTAGATAACATGCCCATAAATATTTTCTACCAAGAGATCTTTAACCATACCAACACTAGGTTCTACTTTAATTTGTTCAGGGGGCTTAGGTGCTCTAATATTACTCTTGCGAACCATAGTTGATACCTTAGCATGTTCCTTTATCCTAACACGGAAAGGTGGTTTTTCAATATAAGCAGTAGGCTGATACGTCTCCAACGTATCTATAATTTTTGATTGTTCCATGCTATTATATTATCAACTTTGGATGTTTTATATGCATGAATATGCTATTTTATATTATTTCTGGGACTAACTTATTAACCCAGTGCCCAGTGGCAGTTTCTGTTTTTTCCGTGTTTTTGACCTTTTTCAGATAGGAATATCCAACGGAGTCCAAACGGAATAAAACTTTCGTCATGATTTTTTATGGAAAGTATCAAAAATACCAAAAGGAAAAGATACCGAAGAGGAGGCCCGAGGGAGCCACGAGCCTGGGAGGCGTGCCCCCCCCCCCCCCCCGAGGGCGCGCCTAGGGGGCTCGTGACCTCCTCGTGGCCCCTCCTGACTTGTTCTCGAGGCCATATGGTCTTATAAATACTGAAACATCCAAAACTAAACCTAGATCGCAAGTTCCGCCGCCGCAAGCCTTTGTAGCCACCAAAAACCAATCAGGAGACAGTTCCGACATCCTGCCGGAGGGGAATCCATCTCCGATGGCCATCTTCATCAACACCATTGCCTCTCCTATGATGCGTGAGTAGTTTACCACAGACCTTCGGGTCCATAGCTAGTAGCTAGATGGCTTCTCCTCTCTCTTTGATCTTCAATACAAAGTTCTCCATGATATTCATGGAGATCTATCCGATGTAATTATCTTTTGCGGTGTGTTTGTCAAGATCCGATGAATTGTGGATTTATGATCAGATTATCTATGAATATTATTTGAGTCTCCTCTGATTTCTTATATGCATGATTTCATATCCTTGTAAGTCTCTTCGAGTTATGGGTTTCGTTTGGCCAACTTGATCTATGATTCTTGCAATGGGAGAAGTGCTTGGTTTTGGGTTCATACCATGCGGTGTCCTCACCTAGTGACAGAAGGGGTAGCGAGGCACGCATTGTGTTGTTTCCATCAAGGGTAAAAATATGGGGTTTATATCATATTGCATGAATTTATCCTTCTACATCATGTCATCTTGCTTAAAGCATTACTCCGTTTGTTATGAACTTAATACACTAGATGCATGCTGGATAGCGGTCGTCGATGTGTGGAGTAATAGTAGTAGATGCAGACAGTATCGGTCTACTTGTCTCGGACATGATGCCTATATGTATGATCATTGCCTTAGATATCGTCATGACTTTGCGCGATTCTATCAATTGCTCGACAGTAATTTGTTCACCCACCGTAATACTTGCTATCATGAGAGAAGCCTCTAGTGAACACTATGGCCCCCGGGTCTATTCTACACATTATATATTCAGATCTAAATATAAAAAGACCAAAAATGCCTTGCTGCACATTTATTTACTTATTTATATTTACCTATTATCACTATCAGATCTCACCTTGCAAGTAATCGTAAAGGGATTGACAACCCCTTTATCGGGCGTTGGGTGCAAGTTTGTTTGTTTTTGTGCAGGTTCCTTGGTGCCTCATCTTGATACTCCTACTGGATTGATACCTTGGTTCTCAAACTGAGGGAAATACTTATCTCTACTTTTCTGCATCACCCTTTCCTCTTCAAGGGAAAAACCAACGCAAGCTCAAGAAGTAGCATAGGCACAACTAGATCAACACTGAAAACAATGGTTTCATCTTTAGCTATGATCGGTTCTTTAATTTATTCTTTAATAGGGGGATGATATTTAAACCATTTCCCCTTAGGGAGATTAACATGAGTAGCAAACGCTTCACAAAAAGAGGCTACTATCTCAGAGTCAAGGACATATTTAGTGCTAAACTTGTAGAAAACATCGGTATTCATAAAAGATTTAACACAATCAAACTTAAGATTTTTACCCGACTCATTACCTTCATTAAGTTCCCAATATTCAGAATTGCGTTTAATCATTTCTAAGAGATCCCACTTGAATTCAATAGTCTTCTTCATAAAAGAACAAGCACAAGAAGTATCGAGCATGGATTGATCAATATGAGAAAGCCGAGCATAAAAATTCTAAATACTAACATCTCTCGGATTATCATGATTGGGGCATGAATATAACATTGACTTAATCCTCCCCCAAGCTAGAGTGATGCTTTCTCCTTCACGAGGCCGAAACTTATATATATAATTCTGACCACGGTGAACTAGATGCATGGGATAAAACTTTTGATGGAATTCCAATTGCAATCGATTCCAGTTCCATGATCCAATATCATCACATAGCCTATACCATGCCAATGCTTTTCCCTTCAAAGATAAAGGGAAAATCTTCATCTTTGGGTAAACCTACAAGCTTAAATAATCGACAAATTTTGTTCATAAATAAGAGGTTCATATCAGGATGTTTGGCTCCATCTCGTGCATAAGGTTTAGCAAGCAGTTGTTCTACCATACCCGAAGGAATTTCATAACCAATATTTTCAGTAGGTGCGGTAGGTTGAGGGGCAACTAACTGTGGTTCCACTTGAGGTGAAGATACCTCGAACAAACCCCTCAAAGGATTGTTTTCCATAGTAGCAAGAGCATGTAGTATAAGTTTTTCCTTACCGATTTCCACTCACCAAGAGCCCTTCACTCCCCGAGAACGGCGCCAGACAAGAATCTTGATGACCCACAAGTATAGGTGGTCAATCGTAGTCCTTTAGATAAGTGAGAGTGTCGAACCCGACGAGGAGCAGAAGGAAATGACAAGCGGTTTTTAGCAAGGTAATTTCGGCAAGCACTGAAATTGTAGGTAATAGATAGTTTTACAGCATGATAATTGGTAATGAGCAAGTAATGGTAATGGTAAATAAAGTGCACCAAGGTAGCCCAATCCTTTTGTGGCAAAGGGAAGTCCAGAACAATCTCTTGTAATAAGCGAAGTGTTCTTGAGGGTACACGGGAATTTCATCTGGTCACCTTTATCATGTTGGTTTGATTTGTGTTCACTACTTTGATAATTTGATATGTGGGTGGACCGGTGCTTGGGTTATGTTCTTACTTGAACAACCTCCCACTTATGATTAACCCCCTCGCAAGCATCCACAACTACAATAAAAGTATTAAGATGAAATCTAACCATAGCATTAAACGTTTGGATCCAAATCTGCCCCTTAGGAAGTAGCGCATAAACAAGGGTTTAAGCTTCTGTCACTCTAGCAACCCATCATCTAATAACTACTTCACAATGCATTCCTTTAGGCCCAAGGATGGTGAAGTGTCATGTAGTCAACGTTCACATGACACCACTAAGGGAATCACAACATACATATCATCAAAATATTGAACACATATCAAATTCACATGATTACTTGCAACATGACTTCTCCCATGACCTCAAGAACAAAGGTAACTACTCACAAATAATATTCATGCTCAAGGTCAGAGGGGTATTAAATATAATAATGGATCTGAACATATAATCTTCCACCAAATAAACCATATAGTAATAAACTACGAGATCTAATCAACACTACTAGTCACCCACATGTAGCAATCTGAGGTTCTCGTACAAAGATTGAACACAAGAAATAAACTAGGGTTTGAGAGGAGACGATGATGTTGAAGTTGTTGATGAAGATTGGCCTCCCAAAGATGAGAGGGGTGTTGGTGATAACGATGGCTTCGATTTCCCCCTCCGGGAGGGAAGTTCCCCTAGTGAAATCGCTCCACCAAAGGGCAAAAGTGCTCCTGCCCAAGTTCTGCCTCAAGACGACGGTGTTCCATCCCGAAAGTCCTCCCCCCTATTCTTCTAGGTCAAAAGACCATATATACCAGAAGATGGGCACCGGAGGTGGGCCGAGGTGGGCACAACCCACCAGGGCGCGCCTAGGGGGCCTAGCGCGCCCTGGTGTCTTGTGCTCACCAGGGTGGGCCCCTCCGGTAGTTATTTGCTCTAGTATTTTATTATAATCCAAAAATATTCTCCGTAAAGCTTAAGCTTATTTGGATATTAGCGGAATGTCTATCCCTGTTGTGCTTTTTCAGGTCCCAAATTCCAGTTGTCGGTATTCTCCCTCCTTTCTTTAAACCTTGCATATTATGAGAGAAAAGGCATTAGAATCACTCCCTAAATCATTATTATCCAACAAAACATTATAAATAACAGTAGGAAATCATGATGCAAAATGGACGTATCAAGCACCATAGGGGGGCACCACCGCCGGGAGAGGAAGGTTGTGCGCACACCATCTTTGATAGAGAGGATGAAGATGATGACTCTCAACATATCATCGGGGAGGCTGCTGATGAGGTCTCGGTCTGTCGAAGGTGCTTGTGTTTCTGGCTTAGCCTGCCTCTGCTTGTTGACAACCTTGACATCCAAGTCTGGAGAATGGTCGTCGGTGTATCTTTTAGTCAAGAGTAGAGCAGTGGGAGGATAGTAATTATGTAGCTAGATCAGTGTAGTAGAATAGTGCATTGGTAATTAAAAGTTACTAGGTAGGAACCATTTTAATAGATTAAGAAAATAAAATCCCAATGATAAGAATCATAAGGATCGAACTACCTACTCATTATTTGGAGGTGAATCATAGAACACTAAAAGTTGTGGATCTTATGGACCTAACATAGGTCACATCCCTCACAACATAAGATTGAAAGATCCAAACATTCCTCTTCGGAGTGGAAACGGACGTGGCCAAAAAATATATTAAAAAGATCGGCCTAGTCGCTCATAGGGACATATCTATCCGGATAGAGGATAGTCTAGATAAATTTTGAGAAAGATATATCTCTCTAGGTTCCAATGCTAAATAAAGAAATATCTCCTCGAGATGGCAGAATATCTTCTTTAAAAAGTAGTTTAGTCCCATCTGCTATAGCTTGAAGCAGGCCAAGGGGCCTAGCATATTCAGGACCAATACGGTGTTGTATCGACGCATATATTTCTCTTTCTAACCACACAATTACAAGTACCTATATTGTAATTCCCAAAAGTAGGGTCAAAATGGGTAGAATCGATATCAGTCCATAGACTTCTTTTAATAATTCCGATTTCGAAAAAGAATAGATAGTTTCTACCTCTACCCTACCTATTATCATTTCAATTGGTTGCTAAAATACTACACGGTTACATTGGTATATATTGCTACACAAGTCAACATGAAGATACTAGAAATAACACTTACTTCCAACAAAGCATGGACGGAGAATGTCATCGAGGAAGTTAGCATTTATCGTATGGTAAGGCTCTTTTAGGTGTAGCGTAATTTTAGTGTCAGCTTTCAGTACATAAAACTTAGATATTTCTCCCCAAAGGCCTTCTTCAAAATAGCAGTGACAATCTTCATCAAGTTTTACAGAAATAACGATTGTAAATCCACGGTTTGTGCTGAATATGACATCCCTGGGGTCTTCACTTATGTAAAGGCCAAGATTTTGCGTTACAGTTGTTGTTGCAAAGCAAGGGGTGTATTATAGGAATTAATTAGATTGTTAAACAACATGGTAACATGATAATATGGTAGTAGTAGTTAAAAGAACGATGCACCAGTTCATATGAAAGGACAAGAAATTACAAGTAAAGAGATAATGTAACCATGATGCCAAGCAAATATATATGAGAGTAAACGAAAGAACAATACAACATTAATTTGGCTAATATAGAAGGAGGAGAATAAGAAGAAGAGAATTGACGCAAATGCTCCATGTGGCGCCTTTTACCTAAATGTAGCAATATATAGTATAGGTTCAGAAAAAGTATAGGCATGCATGTCAACACACGTAGTGTGAGACTTAATATACCGTGCACTTCGTGAAGTCGTCTAGTACGGTGAGATGGAACTCCTCGGCTTTTTGGCTGAGGCTGCATAGCCCTGATGTGTCCTTGCACTATACACTCTATGAATGAAAACCCTCTAATCAGGTAGAAGAAACATGAATGCATGACGATCTTGGACGGGTGATTAAAAGGGGCCGACAGACTGGGATAAGAGATGAGCGGAAATATTCCAGTAGATTAGTTACCTGGTTCTTCTTGGGGGGAAACCAGTGCCAAAGATTCCCCAATCGGGCGACCTAGGTCGACAGCGAGCAACGTCGAGAAAGTTAGTGCCAATAGGCCATGGTAATCGGAAGTGGAGATACGCGGTGGCGTTTTGCGGCAGTTGGTGGCGGCGATAGGCGTCGAGCTAAGTGGTTGCCGCGGGGATAGGCAGTGACATGCATAGAGAGTCTTGGAGTACTAGCCTTAGTGTAGGTGCTACTGGGAGGGAGAGGGGGAGCGGAGCAGGCGAGGGTTTTGTGACGTGTGGATGGTGAGTTTTTTTTTGAAGTGTTGTTGAGAGTTTTCTGTCCTAGAATAACGAGCTTCGGAGGAAATGGTTTATTAGATCCAACCGTGTGTGATAAATCCTATATAAATATTAATCTCAACTCAAGTAAACTAGCACTCCGGTGTGATGGAGATACCACACAATGAAAGTAGTCTCACCGTTTCAATCTCGGAAAAAATATAATACACAATCATAGATATAATATAGATAAACTAGATAGATCCAATCCAACATCTCATCTTCATGCTTGATCATTAAGATTCTCCAGGAACTAGGTGTACGCGGCGTGCGCTATCCTGCGAGAATACTTCTACTTGAAGGAGTCAACGTCTCATCCTCTTGCATGTGCCATAAAACCAGAGTACGTCTTGTTAGTCTTATGGTTCCAGAACGGGCATCCATACCCCCCCCCCATTCTTCCTGACACGCCAGTTATGCTTTCCATCCATAAGCTCTCTCAACGTTTGCCTCTTGAACCTCTCCTGGAGGTCTTCATCCTCACTGTCCACATCGTCAGATAGCACCTATACATAGTGAAAGATGTGACGTCCGTATATTTTTTATTGCGAATTTGCAAGGCGGAGTTTATGAAACTTAATATTTCATATGATAACGTGAACCCTAAATCAAAGCTAATTGGGTTGATGCCAAAAGTTGGCATGCCATATTTTAGCAACTGCCAAATGTTGGCTAGAGATTGGTTGCATAACAATTCTCGTTATCAATCTGACAAAAGGTTGCGAAATGTTGACTACTTTCGATTTTGCCAAATATAGGCAGCAATGTCAGATGTTGGTAGCAAACCAATCAGCCTTTTATATGTATTTACCAAAACCGGGTATATATGACCAACTGGTTCTCCATCCAAGTCGTTGTGGTTGCTAGAGTGTTCGTTGGAGTCGCTTTGGACCACCGGCTCTGGCTGGGGAAGCACGGCGGCGGCGACAACATCAAGGACGCGCTTCTATCCGCACGATACGTCATCTCTGACAATGGAAATCTTTGTGCACACCTTCACGTTGTGCTCGGGTGCTTTGTTGGCACTGATGTGGTTACTCCCCCATGGTGTAGGGAGGCCAGTGATGACAATTGAGAACGTCAGCGAGGATGCAGAGTGTGAGAGAGGATTGTGTAGCAAGAATGTTAAAACCAGTGGCTCGGGCGCGGTTAATAAAGAGGGAGGCGGGCGGCGGTTTAAAGGGACAGCTCACCTCCCGGTGAGCCGCTTGCGTGCCGGACTACTGGCATGTGCACCGTCAATTCGCACGCCTCACGGCACGTCTCCTTGTGAAACTGCACAGTGAACATGCCTCCCATCAATTCACACACCTTCTCGCACACATCTCGGTCAGCCTACGAGGCCATCTGCTAGCATGCGTCATGTCAAATCATATCTGCGTGCATGGATCTAGGGGCGTGTATTGTTTTTCTGCGAAGCTACGACAATTACTCCCTCCGTTTTTATTTAGTCTACATATTAGAGTTGATTGAAGTCAAACTTGGTACATTTTTCCAACTTTAAAGAAAGAAATAGAAATAATTACCATGACAAGTATATATGATGTGAAAGTACATTCAATAAAGAATCTAATGGTAATAACTTTTAATTGTAAATGTTAACATTGTTTTCTAAATTTGGTCAAAGTTTACAAATCTTGACTTTAACCAATGCTAATGTGTGGACTAAATAAAAACAGTTTGGATTAATAAAGCGTTTGCGATGTAAACATGACGGCTCTGTGTTGCATCTATTAATAAGCCCCCATTTGCAAGAAGCTTAGATGAAACTTCTCTCAAATTGGACGATTTATTAACCACGGCCTATAAGGTCCCTATCATGAAATCATGTGATTCAATGTTTGCGGCCCCGAGATGTTCGAAATTTATTGTTTTTCGTTCCATGGGGACTACACATTCACCCAAGACAAAAATGAATTTATAATCCCTTCGGGCGCACAACCACGTGTGCATATAGTTCAAATTTTAAATTTACAAATTAAATACTAAGGAATCAAATTAAAGTATAAAATGTCTTAATGTTCTTTAAAAATCAAATTTTAACATTGCACTCATATTGTCATATGTGCACTACATAAAAAAGTTTGACATGCATGCCTTCAAGTGATGGTGGTCTAGTGGGACGAGTGGGGATGTGAGGTCTGGCACATAATATGCGTCGTATGCGCGCCACCATGTGGGGTTGTCCGGTTAGTTAGGTATCAAGCTGACAATGGGGATTACTCAGGCATGTATATTGGAGTCCCATCCATGTCCCCATCACCGCCCTCCCATTCCCCGTACCCGTGCGCGGGGAAAACAATTCCCATCCCCGTCCCCATCACAGCCCTCCCATTCCCGTCACCGTCTCCGCACCCGTTCATGGGGATAAAAAGTTTCCCATCCTCATCGCCACCTCTTTGTCCCCGTGGGGAAACCCAAAATGCATTTCGGTAAAAAAATAGTATTCCAACGCAATAAACAATATGTTATGGCTAAGTTTGGGATTTCTTAGGGATATTTGGGACAGATGGGTGGGATCTATGGAAATTTGGGTGACCGAGGGCGCAAATTATGTGGGGTCTACTAATTTCAGAGCCCACATGTAAGTTATTTCATGGTTAAGGCGGGTAATGTTATGTATGTCCCATACCCATCCCTGTCCTGCACGCTGGTGATGTCTACTACCCAACCTTCTTCTTGTAGATTCATGTTGGGCCTCCAAGCGCAGAGTTTTGTAGGACAACGGCAATTTTCCCTCAAGTGGATGACCTAAGGTTTATCAATCCGTAGGAGCTGTAGGATGAAGATGGTCTCTCTCAAACAACCCTGCAATCAAATAGCAAAGAGTCTCTTGTGTCCCCAACACACCCAATACAATGGTAAATTGTATAGGTGCACTAGTTCGGCGAGGAGATGGTGATACAAGTGCAATATGGATGGTAGATATAGATTTTTGTAATCTGAAAAATACAAAAACAGCAAGGTAAGAAATAGTAAACAGCGAGCAAAACGTTGTATAAATGCTTGGAAACAAGGCCTAGGGTCCATACTTTCACTAGTACAAGTTCTCTCAACAATACTAACATAGATGAATCATATGTAAATCCCTCACGTGTGACAAAGAGTTCACTCCAAAGTTACAAATAGCGGAGAACAAACATAGAAATTATTGTAGGGTACAAAACCACCTCAAAGTTATCTTTTCTGATCAATCTTATGAGCTATCCCTATAAGTGTCACAAACAGTCCTAGAGTTCGTACTAAGATAACACCTTAAGATACACATCAACCAAAACCCTAATGTCACCTAGATACTCCAATGTCACCACAAGTACCCATAGGCTTGATCATACGATATGCATCACAAAATTTCAGATTCATTAATGCAACACAAAGAACTTCAAAGAGTGCCCCAAAGTTTCTACCGGAACGTCAAGATAAGAACGTGTGCCAACCCCTATGCATAGATTCCCAAGGTCACGGAACCCACAAGTTGATCACCAAAACATACATAAAGTAGATCAATAGAGCATCCCATTGTCACCATAGATATCCCATCTCAAGACATACATCAAGTGTTCTCAAATCCTTAAAGACTCAGTCCGATATGTAAACTTCAAAGGGAAAACTCAATTCATCACAACTAGATAAATAGGGGAAACACTCCATATGATACATCTATATTAATAAAGCTCGCGGTACATCAAGATCGTGCCATCTCAGGAACACGAGAGAGAGAGAGAGATCAAACACATAGCTACCGGTACATACCCTTAGCCCCGAGGGTGAACTACTCCCTCCTCGTCATGGAGAGCATCAGGATGATGAAGATGGCCTCCGATGATGGTTTCCCCCTCCGGCAAGGTGCCGGAATGGGCTCTCGATTGGTTTTTCGTGGCTCTGGAGGTTTGCAGCGGCGGAACTCCCGATCTAGGTTCTGCGTTGGGGTTTCTGGAATATTTGACGATTTCTAGAGCTGAGAAGGAGGTCGGTGGACTCCTAAGGGCCCCACAAGCCTGGTGGCCGCGGCTAGGGGGTGGTTGCACCCCTGAGGCTTGTGGCCTCCTCGAGAACCTTTTGGCCCATCTCTTCGCTCCAGTATTCTCCGTAAATTTTCAGCTCGTTCTGAGAACTTTTTTTCTACTCAAAAACAACACCATGGTAGTTCTGCTGAAAACAGCGTCAGTATAGGTTAGTTCTAATAAAATTATACCAAAATCATGTAGAATTAATGTAAACATGGCATGAATACTTCATAATTATAGATACGTTGGAGACGTATCAGCATCCCCAAGCTTAATTCCTGCTCGTCCTCGAGTAGGTAAATGATAAAAGAAATAATTTATGAAGTGTGAATGCTAGCATAGTACATAAATTTGATCAAAGATAATTCCAATCATTTTTAGCATCATTATATATCATAAACACTAGCTCCTCTCATAAAACTTCTCATGATAAAATAACAAGCCATCCATATGTTTAGAGTATATACTAACAAACTATGCTTTCAGTTACCAAACAATTGCAATTCATCTTATTTTTAGGAAGGGTCTATGTAAGAGCTTTGGTTTAGCACATTCCACATACTCAACTATCATATAGTCTTCCATGATTTCTAGCACTCAAATCATATTTTAGAACAAATAGCATCCATCGAACACAGAGAAAGATAGGGGCTTAATGTTTTGCCTCCCAACTTATTTATCATATACATAATTGTCAACAATAATAATTCATGATCAAATATATTTGAATGGCCATATATGCCTGGATCTTCCCCCAACACATGATGCTTTCCAAGATAAAAAAAGGCAAAATATAGGAAGTGGTCAAGATCACCATGACTCTTGCATAAAGGTAATTAATAGAAAGTAAAAGATAGGCCCTTCGCAAAGGGAAGCATTGATTTTCATAGGTGCTAGAGCTTGAGGTTTTAAAACAAAGAAGAAGAAAAATTTAGGGCGGTATGCTTTCATTGTCACCATAACAACCGAGAGATCTCGGTATCTTCCATGCTAGATACATTATAGGCGGTTCCCAAACAGAATGGTAAAGTTTTTTACTCCCCCTCCACCAATATATCACACTCCACGGCAAGCCGAATCCATGGGTACCGTCCATACCAAAAACATTCCTGGGGGAGTTTTGTTTAATTATTTGCATTTTTTTTCTTTGATTTTGGGACAGGGAATCCCTATTACCAACCACTTTCTTGTGAATGATAGTGAAACAACACATATCATGAGAATAACCCACCTAGCATGGAAGATACTGACAGCCCCTAGTTACTATATGAGCGATTCAGGCATACAAAATAGAATATTAATTTGAAGGTTTAGAGTTTGGCACATGCAAATTTACTTGGAACGGCAGGCAAATACCGCATATAGGTATGTATGGTGGACTCATATGGAATAACTTTGGGTTTAAGGGTGTTTGGGTGCACAAGTAGTATTTCTAATTGGTGCAAAAGTTTTGTCTAGTATGAGGTGGAAGCAAGCACCACATGTTGGAGGATCCATAACAATATAACTTCTACACAAATATACCCAAGCATAACTCATTACGTTGTCTTCCTTGTCCAACTTCAACTAATTTGCTCAAGTTTGAAAATAATTAATGAGTAATCACAATCATAGAAGAAGTCCAAGATAGTATATTTATACGTGAAATCTCTCTTCCTTCAATATTCTTTCATGAATGGTTTAAGTGATCAATGCGATGTTTGCTAACTTTCAATAAATTTTACCACCTATACTTCTTATATGTGAAGTCGTTACTCCCAATGGGATAAGCATATAAAACATGTATAATTTCAGATTTATAATATTTGATTCATTCAACCATTTACTCATAGGATATAAGTGAAGCACGAGAGTTAATGACAAAACTACTCCAAAACATATAAGTGAAGATCAATGAGTAGTCAAACAATTAAGTAGCTATGTGAGGACTTTATCTCCCTTAATAAATATTTTCAGATCTTAAGTACTTTATTCAAACATCAAGCAAAAGGAAAATAGCACTCCAAGGATAGCATGCATCATGTGAACGAATAAAAATTTAGGCTCGACATAGGCTAACCGATAATTGTTGATGAAGAGAGGTGGGATGCATAGCATCCCCGAGCTTAGATGCTTGAGAGTTCTTGGAATATTTATTTGGGGTGATTTGGGCATCCCCAATCTTGAGCCTTTGTATCTCGTTCAATCCTCTCATACCACGGTTTCACCTATTCTCATAAACTTCATCCACACAAAACTCAAAAAGAACTCATGAGATAACTTAGTACACATAATAATAAATCAACTCTTTATGTACTGCCAAGACAAGTTGCATAATAATTTTCAAACATTAGGTACTGTATAATATCATTTCCACAATTTATATCTACCAATATTGGCTATGGAAACTATAGGATAAGTAGATAACGTAACTATAACAGAAATCTGTCTAAACGGAACAGTTTGTAGCAATTTATGAAAACAGTGTACTTATGTAACTCAAATGATTATGAAAATTTAGGACATGCTATAAATTTGTATGACCATACTGTGTAACAATTTCAGAAACTTTCCACGTTCCAGTGTAGCGACCCAACCTGAAAGGTCGAATCTCCGGTGTTTTCGTACCTTCCCAAGATCATGCTGGTACACACACGGTACATCAATGTATATATCAAAGGGAAATCACACAACATTAATTAATCGAAATCTCATATCGAGTCCTTTATTACAATAAAGATTACAATAAAGTGGCTGAAGGCCAACTCATGAGAATAACTAAATCTTGCGGAAGCTTCAAAGGTAGTGAAGTCCATCTGACTCCAAGGGCATCTCACCGAGCGTAGAGCGTATCCTCACTCCTGGTCGGAAAAGAACTCTGCAACATGACACGTTGCAGCCGTGTAGGTCAGCATATGGAATATGTCGGCAAAGTCACACAAGAGAGGGGTGAACAAATAATCATCTAATGTACATGCATATATGGCAGGTGGGGTAGTAAGTTTTTGCGTAAAGCCAATTTTCCTACATCAAGAGAGGGCCTAAGCAAAATTATTACTAAGTTGGTTGATTAATGAGATGGTTCCACCAACCAATTCTCATACCCAAGTTATTAATACCCACATCATCATATTAATTGTGTTGAGAATTCCATAAGTTTCAGTTCCTTTGGCTCAAGTCGTCCATGACCGTGGACATGGCTAATCGATTAGGTTTGAGTACTCTGCAGAGTTTTGCATACGTTCCCCACAAGATTTGGTCGCCTCCGTTGGATTCCTCGCACTTCAGAGTGTTTGAGGAACGGATGACCAAAACATGGTCTTCTAAGGGGTCCCACTGAGACTCTGTCGGTGCCCATCCTTTCCTACCATTCTTCTACATCTCGTAGCACCCCCTGTCCAGTGTCGCCAAAATATCCAAACAAGCCAGAGCCCATAATGGCTTGTGGTTGTGCAGGTAAGCCTTGGGTCTTGAAGCATCCATCCATCTCTTTGTGCCTGGGTGGACCTTTCCGCGTGAATACTGGCACATCTCCAGCAACACCTAGGCTAGCCACTGGTTTCTCCAGGGCACCGTTCAACCATCGTCCACCCAGAGGTATGTTGAAAACTTGGAAATCTTGAAGTCTTGATCATCATAGTAGGTCTTGAAATTATTATCTCACAACTCTCATGAATCACACAACCAACCCCGTCTGCTAATAGCATAGCAAAACTAATTTAATGTTTCCCGGGGCCAAGTGTCAAAGGGTTGAGGGGTACCTACCACCTGATACTACATCAAATAACCAATTTCCAGTTAACCTACTTTGCATGCAATTGGGGAGATGGAAGAACTCATGAAAAAACATAGGTATACATGGTCAAAGTGACTTGCCTGGTTAACGATCTTCGTACTCGAGTGACTCTAGGTAACAAGCCTCGCACTCCGGATAATCTAACGAATCAAACAAGAGCACTCAATAAGCATACAACCAAATATTGTAACTCACAAAATCAGTAAGGTAACTAGCAATCAATCAAGACAATACAAGACACATCAAAAGAAAGAAAATCAACACATAGTTTGGTTTTCAAAAAGTTGGTGGGTAAACTACTAATAACAAAATAGAACTATTTGTATTTGTCTTAACTAAAACAATAGTTGACAGAAAAGACACAATAAAATATTTTATTAATAAACAGAATTAAATCCACTAAAACTTTTGTGAAAGAAAATGCTACTAAAGTTAATTTGTTTTATAACACACTACTTAATAAGATAGGTTATAGTTTCCCCTAACAATAGGGTATGAAGTAACTAAACTATTTATTTTATTAACAAAACATTATCTTAACAGAAAAGAATTTACTAAAACTTTTCTTAGAAAACAGAATCTAATTATCTAAAACTTTGTTAAAAGAATTATTACTTAACTAGTTTGTTTTAATAAACCATACCTAATTGAAAAAGAGTAGAAATTCCTATAATAATAAAGTATAAAACTATGCAAATTATTTTCTTTTATTAACAGCAAGTAAATTCCTAAGTTGAGACAACAGAACCTACTAAAACAAAATATAATTAACTCAGATTTAAACTAACTAAATATTAAACTAATTAAACTATACTAACAACTAAAGAGATTCTTTTTTTGGTTAAAACACTAAACAAATTCATCCTAAAAATTCTCAAACTAAGCATGATGACAGTCCTAACTAATACCAATCAGTGGCAAAAAGATTCATCCAAAAATCTATTTTTAAACTCTAGTTATACAGATTTTAGTAATTTAAGCAAACTTGATTAGATTCAAATTCTAAAGTTCAAATTTAAATTCTAAAACTACACACATAAACTACAAGTAATTTGTGACCTAATGCAAAAATAATCAACTAAAAACACTAAATATTTTAAAATATATAATCAAAACAAGATCAGAAACCATTCTGTTATCCAAAACAAAACAGAAAATGAAAAAAAAACTAACGAACGGTCATGGCTACGTGGTGGCTTCCTATTGGTTGCTAGCGTGTGCAAACAGGAACTAGCGAGCGGGTGGCTGAAGCTTAGAGGAAAATGGTTTGCCATTTAAATCTTCTAATCAGAAGCGTTGGATCTACATCTAACGGTATAGGGGGTTCTGGTGGCTTACAGAGGGGGGGAGGAGGTCTCCAGCGAGGACGGCGGCGGCCGGTGGTCGAAGGTGGTCGAGGAGTTCGCTCCGGTGGTCGAGGGAGACATCGGAGGGGTCCAGGCAACGGCGGTGAACCTCCAGCGATGATTGGTGGCGTCGGATGAGGCTGAGGACGAGGGAGGCGATGGCCAGGTGTGGTGGATGGTTCGGGAGGGGCCAGAGCTCCGGCGAGCTTGAGCAGCAACGCTGTGGCGAGGGAGAGAGAGGGGTTTTGGGTGGAACGGCATGCGGCGGGTGGCCGCCTTTATATAGAGCCGCGGTGGAGCGAGGGAAGGCAAGAGGAGAGAGATCCGGCGAGGATGGATCATCGGCGATGGTTGCGGGCGCGGGGAAGAAGGTGACCGCACGGATCTCACTAGCGGTCGGGTGGGGTCCACTTGCCAGAGAGAGGGAGAGAAGTGCGGGAGCGTCAGTGGCCGTTAATAAGGAAAGTCGGAGTGGGTCTTAAAGACAGATGGGCCGACCGGTCTTTAAGGGCTTTAAATATTTCCTTTTTCTAATTTCCAGCACTGTAAACACCTTCTAATGCATTCAATTTAGTTTCAAATATATGAAAAATATATATCAAAATTATCGAGAGAATAAATTCCATTTATTGAACATTTTTATATGTCATTTGAAATAGGTGAAACCAATATAGTGAAAATTGAAAGGGACTTTCAGAATTTCAAAAGAAGCACTTCAATCATTCATTTCATTCAAACTAAGATGATGATGCATAGCTATATTTCATAACATTCCAAAATGAAATTTTGGGATGTTACTTCCAGTAAAATATGAAAATTCATACACGACAGCAAAAGTTTCTGTTTTTACACAGCACTCATCAAAACATGCAATGCAAGCATCCTAAAGGCAATTCTTGGAACTTTTTATTGAAAAAAAAGATTATAAATAACACCTAACAGAAAGTAACAAAATATGATGACGATCCAAGCAAAGCACATATTGTGCGAGAAATAAAAATATAGCTCCAAGTAAGATATACCGATAGTGTTGAAGACGAATGAGGGGATGCCTTCCGGGGCATCCCCAAGCTTAGGCGCTTGAGTCTTCCTTCGATATTACCTTGGGGGTGCCTTGGGAATCCCCAAGCTTATGTTATTGTCACTCATTATTCTTCTCATATCGGTGTCTCACTCAAAACTTGAAAACTTCAATCGCACAAAACTTAACTGAACTTCATGAGATGGGTTAGTAGAATAAACAAAGATCATTCACTTTGGTACTGTCAAGACAAGATTAATAATTATTCCCACATGATACCTACTGTATTCTACCATTCCCATAATTTATACCACTGAATATAAGCTATCGGAACACTAAAACAAGCAAACTATGCTTGCAAAACAGAATCTGTCAAAAACAGGACAGTCTGTGAAGATCTGTAGTGTAAACATACTTCCATGTATCTAAAAATTCTGAAAATTAGGAAAACTCAAGAAATTTGCATAAAAGTTTGTGCAAAATTTCAGAATTTTTTGACGCTCTGGTAAAATCAGATAATTCATATAGTGGACACAAAACTTTCTGTTTTTGCACAGAACCAAACAAACAAGTTTCCATACTATCCCAAAGGCTTTACTTGGCACTTTATTGAAATAAAAGACACAAAACATTATTAATACAGTATCTTAATCCTGTGAACACACAAAAACATAAAGTAAAAGTGTTGGGTTGTCTCCCAACAAGCGCTTTTCTTTAATGCCTTTTAGCTAGGCATGATGATTTCAATGATGCTCGTATAGGAATAATAGTTGAAACATGCAAGAGAGCATCATGAATCACATGACAAACACATTTAAGTCTAACCCACTCCTATGCATAGGGATTTTGTGAGCAAACAATTTATGGGAACAAGAATCATCTAGCATAGGAAGGCAAAACAAGCATAACTTCAAAATTTTGAACACATAGAGAGGAAACTTCACATTATTGCAATTCCTACAAGCATATGTTCCTCCCTCATAATAATTTTCAGTAGCATCATGAAGGACTTTCACAATATAACTAGCACATAAATCATTATTTTGATGATGCACAATCATAGAAAATTTGTCACTCTCCACATAAGAAATTTTCTTCTCATTCAAAATAGTGGGAGCAAACTCAACAAAATAACTATCATGAGACACTTGATTGACATAACCACTTTGAATATTAAAATCATGATGACAAGTTTCATGGTTAACATTAATCTTTATAGAATATGTATCATCATAATAATCATCATAGATAGGAGGCATGTCATAATCATAGAAGTTTTGCTCATCAAAACTTGAGGGGCTAAAAATATCATCTTCATCAAACATAGCATCCCCAAGCTTGTGGCTTTGCATATCATTAGCATCATAAATATTCAGAGATTTCATACTAACAATATCACTATCATGCTCATCACTCAAATATTTAGTGCCAAATCTTTTTAATAACTTCTTCTTCTAACACTTGAGCACAATTTTCCTTTCCATCATTTTCACGAAATACATTAAAAAGATGAAGCATATGAGGCAACCTCAATTCCATTTTTTTGTAGTTTTGTTTTATAAAACAAAACTAGTGAAAAACAAGAAACTAAAAGATTTAGTTGCAAGATCTAAAGATATACCTTCAATCACTCACCTCCCCGGCAAAAGCGCCAGAAAAGAGCTTGATGTCTACTACACAACCTTCTTGTTGTTGACTCGTGTTGGGCCTCCAAGCGCAGAGTTTTGTAGGACAGCGGCAATTTTCCCTCAAGTGGATGACCTAAGGTTTATCAATCTATGGGAGGTGTAGGATGAAGATGGTCTCTCTCAAACAACCCTGCAATCAAATAGCAAATAGTCTCTTGTGTCCCCAACACACCCAATACAATGGTAAATTGTATAGGTGCACTAGTTCGGCGAAGAGATGGTGATACAGGTGCAATATGGATGGTAGATATAGTTTTTTGTAATCTGAAAATATAAAAATAGCAAGGTGAAAAATAGTAAACGACGAGCAAAACATTGTATAAATGCTTGGAAACAAGGCCTAGGGTCCAAAGTTTCACTAGTGCAAGTTCTCTCAACAATACTAACATAGTTGAATCATATGTAAATCTCTCACGTGCGACAAAGAGTTCACTCCAAAGTTACAAATAGCGGAGAACAAACGTACAAATTATTGTAGGGTACTAAACCACCTCAAAGTTATCTTTTCTGATAAATCTTATGAGCTATCCCTATAAGTGTCACAAACAGCCCTAGAGTTCGTACTAAGATAACACCTTAACATACACATCAACCAAAACCCTAATGTCACCTAGATACTCCAATGTCGCCACAAGTACCCGTGGGCTTGTTTATATGATATGCATCACATAATTTCACATTCATTAATCCAACACAAAGAACTTCAAAGAGTGCCCCAAAGTTTCTACCGGAACGACAAATAAGAACGTGTGCCAACCCCTATGCATAGATTCCCAAGGTCACGGAACCCGCAAGTCGATCACCAAAACATAAATCAAGTAGAGCAATAGAACATCCCATTGTCACCATAGATATCCCATCGCAAGACATACATCAAGTGTTCTCAAATCCTTAAAGTCTCAATTCGATAAGTGAACTTCAACGGGAAAACCCAATTCATCACAACTAGATAGAGAGGGGAAACACTCCATATGATTCATCTATATTAATAAAGCTTGTGGTAGATCAAGATCGTGCCATCTCAAGAACACGAGAGAGAGAGAGAGAGATCAAACACATAGCTGTAGGTACATACCCTTAGCCCCGAGGGTGAACTACTCCCTCCTCGTCATGGAGATCGTCGGGATGATGAAGATGCCCTCCGGTGATGGTTTCCCCCTCCGAAAGGGTGCCGGAATGGGCTCCCGAGTGATTTTTCATGGCTCTGGATGTTTGCGGCGGCGGAACTCCCGATCTAGGTTCTGTGTTGGGGTTTCTGGAATATTTGACAATTTATAGAGCTAAGAAGGAGGTCAGTGGACTCCCAAGGGGCCCACAAGCCTGGTGGCCACGGCCAGGGGGTTGGCCACGCCCCTGAGGCTTGTGGCCTCTTTGGGAACCTTTTGGCCCAGCTCTTCGCTCCAGTATTTTTAATATTTTCCAAAAATATTCTTCTTAAATTTTCAGCTCATTCCGAGAACTTTTATTTCTGCACAAAAACAACACCACGGTAGTTGTGCTGAAACAGCAACAGTCCGGGTTAGTTCTAATAAAATCATACCAAAATCATGTAGAATTATTGTAAACATGTCATGAATACTTCATAAATTATAGATACGTTGGATACGTATCAGCAAGGTAGGGTATTTGACCAACCATCTTCCCCATGGGAATTCAAGCTGGCACTTCTCCGTGCCCTAATAGAGTAAACACCCATGGGGATGCGGGTAACGGTTTTAACCATGATAGCTTATAAAGTCGTGCATTGGGTATATATTTAAAGCATCTCAATCATGACCTTTTTCATGCACATGTTTATGTCTCATGCATGCGACGGTGGTCCTCGTACACTCACTGATGCGTTTACCACCGACACACCTATTCGTTGCCCCTGTGTGGTCTATCACCTTGGATGGCACGCGCACGAGGGGTTTGATCAAAGCTAGGTTTATCTTAGTCCGTGTTTTGGTGAATATCATTGTGAGCTTACAGACGAAATTTTGGGCACATGTGTGCATGCGCGTGCTCATTGTACAAGTTGTGAACCTTTGTTTTTTTCTAATTTGCAAAGGTGCCACATGAAAGGTGTGCATTGGGTATTCAAAACATGACACAACACCTCCATACATATGTTAGGGAAGCATGGAGGCGATGGTTTTCCTCAGACACCGCCCCCTCGCACAATTAGTAGTGTCACTCCCGTATGTGGCCTCGCGCACTTTTGTACAGCAAGAAGAAAGGTTAATTATTATGGATTCTTGTTTGGTCCATGTTTGCGTTAGGCCATGGGTGTGAGATTACTTGATGTAATTTGAGTGTGTGTAGTGTACGCATGAATGTCTCTCCCATCGGCTCGAATGGGGGTGGGTATTTATATACTACGCGTCGTGAACCACGCTTCTCATGCGAACTTTAAGATTCTAGAGGAAGGTGTGCCACACTAAAGTTTATTTGTTGTATATGTAAACATCACACAACACTTCCATGCATATGTTTGATCCAAGCTTAGATTGTGATTCTCTTTGGATAGTCCTTCATGTGGTTGCCATTGGAAAGTCCATTCCTGGGCCCGTGTGGATGTCCATCACATTGACTGACAACAAGAGAGAGTATACCATGTTGGATTCTTCAATTGTTTTGTGTTATGGTATATACTATATAGGTCATTTGAGTTTCCTTACCCAAGTCTAAGCACATGCGTACGTATGCGTGAATCATTACCATCGATGCTCACACTAGTTGTACGCATCATGAACACTCGCTCGGGGGGGGTCTATCTTGTTCCAAAGCATGTGACACATCAAATTTGCACATGAGGTATATATTAATGAATTCAAACGCAAACACAACATTTTTCGTACACATGTTTGCACCACCAGCAGGTGATGGGTGTCTTCGACACTCTGTCGCGTGGTTATCAGCGTCACGCCCATTCATGGGTCTCGGTGGATGTCCATCCTTTCGACCGACAGCAGGAGAGGTTTGACCAAAATGTTGATTTTTTGGTCTGGATGTCCGTGTTGCGAGGCGCATGGGCCATAGTCCACCTTTGACCGGAAAAGAGATGGGGTGGTTTGACCATGCTGGATTCATGTATATGTTTCATTTTCATGTTACGACATGAGTGATACGCAAGACCTGTTTAGGGGCATGTATTCATGGCTAGGATTCCCCCTCCACTGACACGAAGTGGCGACAAAGGAAAAATGTGCCACATCAAAGTTGCGCGTTGGGTATTTTCAACGATCAAACCACCATGTGCATACATATTTTTGTTCCACATGCAAGCGTGTATGTGTTCTGACCCCTTTCCCGTATTTTTTTGACGAAATGCTCCTATATATTATTATTCTAGGAGTAGATAACAAATGATTTGAATGTTACAAACGTTTGCGATTGTACACTCAATAGAAACCATTTCCTCCGCCGCTGGCGCATCAGCACGGTCCATTGGTTGGCGCCGGACACGATTGGGTTTGACAAGACTTCCCTTGTAAAAATATCTACCACCTTGAGACATTTGAAAAATGGTTTTTCCGCAGGTTTTTTCCTATTTGATAGCACACACTTATTATATTTTTGTTGTGTGCGATGTTTGTTGCTCCCGCCCAGGCCCAGTCGCTTCAATCCCGTAATCTAAATTTACAGTAGCCCCGGCATCCTGACATTCCCGCCTAGAAAAAATTTCAGTAGTCGCACGGTATTTCCTCAAACACCACCTGCCCTCCCACCCTCGCCACAAAACCTCTGCTCAGACTACGTAAAAAAAGGAAAAACTCTGCTCCCGCACGCACCACTCCTCTCCCTCACTCAAACCCTAGCTAGCCCATCGTCTTTCTCGCTGCTGCCGTGACCCCATACTCCACTGTCATCCTCTGCAGGCCTTCCTGTAACTATCTCGAAGTCCTCATGAAGATCCATCACAAGGGGGTTGGACTAGAGTCGTCCGTGCAATCGATAGTAGTGCTCCTCCATGTTGAATGCACGCACAACTCTGGTCCACCCCATAGTTTCATCCTACGAAGCACCCTCTTTGCCGCAGATCCACATCCTCACCCACACTCCATAGTGTTGCTGACTCAGCCCGGCTATGCTTCTCGGGGAGATGGAAGAGAGAATGGCCAAAAAGAGGTATCTCGAGGCTTGTTTGCTGGACGACGGTGAGGTGGCCGCCGAGGCCCCTCGAGGAAGCTCAATACGATGACTAACTCGAGGTGTTTAATAAGCAGGCTCACGCATGTCTGTATGTCCCGATAGCCGGCTACGACACCGAGCTCGTCGAAAGCGATGGATTGGGGCGGGCTATGACACAAGTTAAGTGACACACCCCCACCCCTTCGGGTTCAACATCCCTGGATCTCCTCCTGCCCCCCGCGCCGTTGATCTACTCTGCTTCGCTATCAGAATTTTGCCTTCATCGCCATCAAGACCCTTTTGTCATTTTTGAAGGTTGCGTTCTAGTGGTGGTGACTCGGCATCGTCAACTACCAAGTCAGACCTCATTAACGACGATGACAAGGGTGCCCTATCCATCTCTTTCAAGAGGAAATAGCCCATCCACGACATCAGGGACGTCACCCTGCAGACGTGCTCTTCCAAAGGCAAGGAGCTAGCTGCCACCACAGGGAGCACACGGTGCACACCCCCAGTCCAGGCTCTTCCAAGGGGTATGAATTGTTCAAAAGTGCAATTTGATATGCTAGAGTATGAATTGTTCAGTTCAATTTTAGTGTTGATGCGTTTGGTTGTCTGTAGTGAGCATATACCTTGTTTAGCGTGATATGTGATTGTTTGTAGTGAACATATGTCCAGTTTCATTGCTAGATTAGGCTGTTCAATCATACAATTGGTTACCATTAAAGATGGTGTATTTAACATGTCCCTGTTTATTTCAGTTTTCTCACAATGTGATGTTGAATCATACAATTTGATGTTTAAGCACATGGTGCATTCTATCTTCTATGCAATTTCAATAATACTGATATGAATGACTGTTTGATTGTTGTTAAGTCTGGTGTAGTGAGAATATGCTTCCTTTAAAGGTTTTTTGGTGGTTTGTGGTTATGATTTGTCTAGTTTCAATTGCTATATTTGGTTGTTTGTAATATGCCTCTGATCTACTCTGCTTTGCTATCAGGAATTTGCTATGTTGGAGTATGAATTGTAACATTTAAAAGTGGAATTTGATGTACTAGAGTATGAATTATTTAGTTCAATTTCACTGCCTATGTTTGGTTGTCTGTAGTTAGCATATACCATATTTGGTTCTCTGTAGTATGCATCTGATCTACTCCGCTTTCTAGTCAGGAATTTTCTTTCATTGCCAACGAGACCGTTTTATCATTTATGGAAGTCGCGTTCTATGGCGATGTTTTGGCATCGTCAGCTGCCAAGTCAGGCCTCATTGACGATGACAACTTGTCGTCAACAAGTGTGTCGTACGCTAGAGTATGAATTGTTCAGTTCAATTTCACAAACGCCTATGTTTGGTTGTCTATAGTGAGCATATACATTGTTTATTTATTTATTTTTGTTTGTAGTAAACATATGTCCAGCTTCAATTGCTAGATTTGGTTGTTCAATCATACAATTAGTTCCTATTAAAGTCGGCGTAGTTACATACCCCTGTTTATTACGGTTTTCTAACAATGTGATGTTTAAACATAGAATTTGATGTTTAATCACATGTTACATTCTATGCAATTTCAACAATACCGATATGAATGATTATTTGGTTGTTGTAGTATTCCTTCTTTATTTAGTTATTTGCAATGTCCAATACAATTTGATTAATACCATTTCAATGGCCATATTTATTTCCTTTAAGCTTGGTAATACACCCCCTGTTTTTTCCCACTCTGTGATGTTCAATTGTACAATTTGATGTTTAAGTACAAGCTTTGTTCTATGAAAATTCAACAATACCATTATGAATGACTTTATTTGGTTGTTGTTAAGCCTAATGTAGTGAGCATATGCATATTTTAATGGTTTTTAGTTCAGATGGCTATATTTGTTTTTCATGTTATACTCCCTTCGCCCCATAATATAAGATGCTAATACATCCAATAGGTTCGGGCATTGGATGTAATTAGATCTAATATAGTGGGACGGAGAGAGCATCATGTGAGGTAACTAATAAAAATTGCTAGTACAATGAGTCAAAATGTGGCAATTAAACTATTTATTTACAGTTTGTCCAAGAAAACAATGATATGAAATATATTAACTCGGAGCCATGTATCCTTTTTACTGCACATAATGAGTTGTTAGATGACAATCTATGTATCTTTTTCCTTTGCAGTGGTTCCCAACGCAGTCTACCCAAGATCACCTCTCAAACTACATGATTGTTGGACATGCAAATGTACATGTATTTCTACGATACTAGAATGACTATCTGGAAGTCATGAAGATATTGAAGGATGGACGGTCGGCCATCAAAATTAAGGGATTGTGCTAGAGTCGTGTGTGCATACGACATGGAGGAGGGCACAGTACGAGCATTCCGCTTCACCTTTTACAGCAATCAGAATATCTTTTGCTTCTTTCTTTGTCGTCTTTAATACAAGTATTCAACCGCCATTCATTATTTTTTAATTGGTGCTTATGTAATTATTTCATTGACGTAATTCTTAAACATATGTACCTGTGAATGGAATAATCCATTGGTTGATGTACCTATCTATGTATATGTAAAAATCCACTCCCTACTTTCAAATTCAAATTCTATACAATTTTATATTGTAGTGATTATATGCGGGTCATTACGCCGCACACGGTTTGTAAGTCTCATCGTGTATGATATACCTCATGATCCGACACATTTCACAGATAGAAAACGTGTGCACCCATGCACACGGTTGTCGGTTGCAAACCATGTGTGATTTCAGATAATATAACAAACGATGAAACCGAATTCAACGTTGGTGATAGAATCTCTGTTGCACACATTTTAAAATGATAAACTATTTGTGATGTAGTATGCATCTCAAACGTTGGACCACAGAATAGTGCGTGTGATACTTATCCTGTCGGACGCGAGTACGACAATCAGACGTTTCTTAAACCTATCTGATACTTGTATGACGGTTAAATTATCGTCTTAGTTAAATATCGCCAACGGTTCATCCAATATAAGTTTTTGTGATATTAGCGTGATCTCACACGAGTTGCAAGGATGGGCCGTATGGGAAGTCCACCATATCTCAGGCAGTTCACCGGTGACTCTCGTTTGTGATAGAAACGAACATCCCATACGCTTAGTTTTGCCAAACGTTTGCGTTCGTTGGACACCATCATCGACGATTGTTCAGTATCATGTGGGATGGACCCCCCTATCACCCACACATGCAAGGTGACAGTTTCAAAATACGTCGTGGAAAGGGGTTAAAAACTATTTGTAGCACGTTGCTGCACCAGTAAGAAGTAATATGAGGAAAATCTTATTGGGTGTTTGTGCCAAAGAGGAAGCAGTCGACGCCATGAATCCTATCGAGGAAGATCTCGATGGCAAGCAGGAAGCCTCAACAAGCAGGGTGGGTACGTCAGTATGCAGGGCGGGGAAGCTAGTATTACGATTCTATTTGGCTTTCTGCGTGTGTTTTGAGGAAGGGCAGAGAGGTTCGAGGAGCGCTCATTTCCCGCAGTTGGTTGCATCACTCTTGTCGTCCCTTTTGCGTCTGATCACGATTAGGGAGCACAAGGTTTAACTTTCAATTGTGATAGCGCGGTGGAAGTTGGAGTGCCGGTTTGGGAAGACGCTCGAACGTGGTAGGTAAAGGGAGGAAGCGGTTTTGCCGTGTGGTGGGGGAAGGGCAGTCGTGGGCAGATTTTTCTTTTCAACTAGTAATTGTAATGCATGTTAATACTAGACAAGATATTAATTGTAATGCACGTTGTATTAGGTAAGATATAATTTGCATGTTAATATTAGGTAGCATAGTTACTTGGTTAACACGGATATTGATATTATGCATGACTAGGAGAACCCACGTGCATTGCCACGGTCCAACAAATGGATCTATTATGATACTCTTCATTTCAACTCTTTGATCATTGTGTTATTATTCTCTTCGGTCTTGTTTAGTTTTTATATAAGTTTTGTCTGAAATCAAAGTATCTCTAATATGTCCAAACTTATAGGACAAAGTATTGACATTCACAATACCAAATCAATATCATTAGATTCATTAATCAAATAACCAGCATGGATCAAAGCAATTGCTACAAGCACCTTTTTGTTTCGATCAGTTATACATTAGGATCCCAGCATTATAAGATGACGAGGCAAGAAAAAAAGGTCAACAATTTCAGATTTGGTGCTGCTTGCAGGATGCACTCTTGCGTCGATTTCGCTCGCAGCATCTTGCATGCGTGCAGTACTATGCTATTGTCAAGGAAAGCATGCTGCCATTGGCGGAGCTCCTGCAGGTTAAAAGGAACCTCCTTATCCTTATAATGGTCTAACAATAGAACCCATGGGTCAAAGGGTTTGCCCCATTGTTTAAACATGTCAGCTTGTCCACTACAAAACCTTATGATCTTCGAAAAAGAAAGGATAATCTGTGAAGGGTTTTACACCGATAAAATAAAGGGTACATAAAACAAATGGAAACGACCCTCAAACCTGCTTCGGCTTCCTTGCCGGCGCTGTGTCCCTCGATGAGCTCAGACCCGATTAGCCAACATGGAGTAGTAGTTATGCTGCCCTGGTACAGGGGCATGGCAATGCGACAGGGGCATCGTCGCGGTGGCGAGGTGAGCAGTCAACGGAGTACTTGCCACCGCTGCACACCTCGACCTCATCAGCGTTAGAGGACTCTGTCCATGTCGCACGTCGATGGCACCCAACGGCACGATGCAGGCAGTAGGTGGCTGCTATTGAACATCTCCGCACCAGCATGCCAAGTCCACTCCTGAACACAGCCCGTCCGTCTCACTGCAGGCTCCACCCGAGTGACTGCATCCGCAAGTAGGCTCTTTTTGTGGAGTGTGACGAGCGCGTGGTCGAGCATCACCGCTGCTTGTTCCTTAATGTTGTCATAGATCAGGTGCATGTCGCCTCCGTGGTCGCTAGCCATGGTTGAACACGAGCCATCCGCATGTAGATATGCATCTATGATGGCAACTTGATTAGAAACCCTAGCCATAGGGAGGAGGAATTGGCGACGACGATGTAGGTGACCTGCTTGGATGAGTCACCGGTGCTGATGGGATGGTGCTCACACCGGCGGTAGTCCTCCATGCATCCACGTTCGGCGTGTAGTTGATATTGCGCCTGTTGGGGAACGTTGCATGGGAAACAAAAAAATCCTACGTACACGCAAGATCTATCCATGGTGATGAGCATCTATGAGAGGGAGAGTGGATCTACATACCCTTGTAGATCGCTAAGCGGGAAGCATTAAAAAATGCAGTTGGTGTAGTCGAACGTCTTCGCGATCCAAATCGCCGAGCATCCCGCGATCTCATCACGATCCATCCCGCGATCCAATCACGATCCGCCCCACGAACTCATCACGATCCATCCCGCAATCTCATCACGATCCGTCTCGCGATCTTGATCACGGTCCTTCCGATCTAGCGCCGAACGAATGGCACCTCTGCGTTCAGCACACGTACAGCTCGATGACGATCTCTGCCTTCTTGATCCAGCAAGAGGGAGCGGAGAGGTAGATGAGTTCTCCGGCAGCATGATGGTGTTGTGGCGATGGTGGTGGAGCTATTCCCGTAGGGCTTCGCCTAAGCATCGCTCAAAACCGATCTAGAGGAGAAACTGCGATCTAGAGGAGAGGTAGCACGTGGCTATTCGGGTTAGCTTTTTCCTCTAAATCCTCTAGTATATATAGGAGGGAGGGAGGGTAGGAGGCAGCCTTAAACCCTTAAGGTTTGGTCGAAATTGGAGGTGGAGGAGTCCTACTCCAATCCTATTAGGAGTAGGATTCCTCCTTTCCACTTGGAAACTCTTTCCACCTCTCCACCTTGGGATTTTTTTTCCTTCTCAAACTACTCCAGCCGCATGGGCCCTTAGAGGAGGCTTCGGCCAGCCCACCAGGGGCTCGTTTACCTCCACCCACATCCCATGTAGCCTCTTGGGTCGAAATACCTCTCCCGATGGTCCCTCGGTACACTACCGGCACTCCCGGTACACTACCGATGAGCCCGAAACTTTTCCGGCGACCAAAATAGGACTTCCTATATATCAATCTTTACCTCCGGACCATTCTGGACCTCCTCGTGACGTCCGAGATCTCATCCGGGACGCTGAAAAACCTTCGGTCACCACCATACATAACTCTATACTACTGAAACGTCACTGAACCTTAAGTGTGTAGACCCTACGGGTTCGAGAACTATGTAGACAGGACTGAGACACCTCTATGGTCAATAACCAATAGCAGGACCTAGATGCCCATATTGGTTCCTACATATTCTATGAAGATCTTTATCGGTCGAACCTCTATGTCAAGGATTCAGTTAATCCCGTATGATGTTCCCTTTGTTCTTCGGTATGTTACTTGCCCGAGATTCGATCGTCAGTATCTCCATACCTAGTTCAACCTTGTTACCGGAAGTCTCTTTACTCGTTCTGTAATACAAGATCCCATGACTAACACTTAGTCACATTGCTTGCAAGGCTTATTGTGATGTTGTATTAGCGAGTGGGCCCTGAGATACCTCTCCATCATACGGAGTAACAAATCCCAGTCTTGATCCATGCCAACCCAACAGACACCCTCGGAGATACCTGTGGAGCACCTTTATAGTCACCCAGTTACGTTGCGATGTTTGATACACACAAGGTACTCCTCAAGTGTCAGTGAGTTGCATGATCTCATGGTCATAGGAACAAATACTTGACATGCAGAAAACAGTAGCAATAAACTGACACGATCATATGCTACGTTTGTAGTTTGGGTCTTGTCCATCACATCATTCTCCTAATGACGTGATCCTATTATCAAATGACATGTCATGTCCATGACTAGGAAACCATAGCCATCTTTCAATAACGAGCTAGTCTATTAGAGGCATACTAGGGACATGGTGTTGTCTATGTATCCACACATGTATCTGAGTTTCCGATCAACACAATTATAGCATGGATAATAAACGATTATCATGAACAAGGAAATATGATAATAACCAATTTATTATTGCCTCTAGGGCATATATCCAACAGTCTCCCACTTGCACTAGAGTCAATAATCTAGTTCACATCACCATGTGATTCGCATTGTTATGAATCTAACACCTAATGAGTTCTGGGGCTCGGTCATGCTTTGCATGTGAGAGAGGTCTTATAGTCAACGGGTGTGCGGCATTTAGATCCGTGTGTACTTTGTAAATCTCTATGTCAAACTGTAAACACTGCTACCACACTCCACTTGGAGTTATTCCAAATGGCTGCTCTACTATACGTATCCGGATTGCTACTAACAGTCATCCGGATTGGTGTCAAAGCTTGCATCGACGTAACTCTTTATGATGAACTATTTCTTACTTCCATAATCAAGAAACATTTCCTTCATCTTTTAGTTACTAAGGATGATCTTGACCGCTGTCCAGTGATCCACTCCTATATCACTCTTGTTGTAGCGACCCGACCTGAAAGGTCGAATCTCCGGTGTTTCCGTACCATCCCAAGATCATGCTGGTACACACACGGTACATCAATGTATATATCAAAGGGAAATCACACAGCATTATATTAATCGAAATCTCATTTCGAGTCCTTTATTACAATAAAAATTATAATAAAGTGGCTAAAAGCCAACTCATGAGAATATCTAAATCTTGCGGAAGCGTCGAAGGTAGATGAGTCCATCCGACTCCAAGGGCATCTCACTGAGCATAGAACGCGTCCTCACTCCTGGTCGGAAAAGTACTCTGCAACATGATACGTTGCATCCATGTAGGTCAGCATATGGAATATGCCGGCAAAGTGACAAGAGAAGGGTGAAAAGATAATCATCTAGTCTATATGCATATATGGCAGGTGGGGTGGTAAGTTTTTGCGTAAAGCCAAGTTTTTCCTACATCAAGGGAGGGGCTAAGCAAAATATTACTAAGTTGGTTGATTAATGAGATGGTTCCACCAACCAATTCTCATACCCAAATTGTTAATACCCACATCATCATACTAATTGTGTTGAGAGTTCTGGAAGTTTCAGTTCCTTTGGCTCAAGTCGTCCATGACCGTGGACACGGCTAATCGATTAGGTTTGAATACTCTGCAGAGTTTTGCACACGTTCCCCACAAGATTTGGTCGCCTCCGTTTGATTTCTCGCACTTCAGGGTGTTTGAGAAACGAATGACCAAAACATGGTCTTCCAAAGTGGTTTCCCTGCGACTCTGTCGGTGCCCATCCTTTCCTATCGTTCTTCTACCTCTCGTAGCACCACCTGTCCAGGGTCACCACGATATCCATCCAAGCCAGAGCCCATAATGACTTGTGGCTGTGCAGGTAAGCCTTGGGTCTTGAAGCACCCATCCATCTCTTTGTGCCTAGGTGGATCTTTCTGCGTGAATACTGGCCATCTCCAGCATCACCTAGGCTAACCACTGGTTTCTCCAGGGCGCCGTTCAACCATCATCCACCCAGAGGTATGTTGAAAACTCGGAGTCTTGAAATCTTGATCATTATGTAGGTCTTGAAATTATTAACTCTCTCAACTCTCATGAATCACACAACCAACCCCGTCTACTAATAGCATAGCAAAAAGTAAAACAACGTTTCCCGGGGCCAAATGTGTCAAGGGGATTGAGAGGGGTACCTACCACATGATACTACTACAATGTAACCAAGTTTCCAACTAACCTATCTTACATGCAATTGGGGAGATGGTAGAACTAATGCATATAAAACATGGGTAAACATGGTCAAAGTGACTTGCCTGATTGATGATCTTCGTACGTGAGTGACTCTAAGTAACAAGCTTCGCACTCCGGATAATCTAACGAAGCAAACAATCACTCAATAAGCATACAACAAAATATTGTAACTCACAAACATCAATCAAGAACTAGTAAACAATCAAGACAAAACAATGCACAATTCACAAGTAAGAAAAACACACAAAGTTTTGTTTACTAGGAGATGATTGATAAAACACCACTAAAAAAATAAAACTATTTTGAAATAACAAAACAATTGTTGACAGCAAGGAACAATAAAATATTTTTATTAATAAACAGAAGAAAATCAATTTAACTTTGTTGGAAAAACTTTAGTAAAATTTGTAAAAGTTTTGATAAACACTATATGAATCAAATATAGTTTTACTAACAAGAGAGCAAAAACAAACTTATTATATTAGTAAAACATGTTCTTAACCGAAAATAATTTACAAATAAACTTGTTTTAGAAAACAAAATTAAATTATATAAAACTTTGTTTGATAGCAAAACTATTACTAACTAATTGTTTTAATCAAAATAAACCTATTTGAAAAGAAGTTGTGATTCCTATATTAACAAAGAAATAAACTAAAAAAATTTATATTTTTATTAACAATAAGTAAAACACTAGATGTGTAATCAACAGAACCTACTAAACAAATTAGAACTAAATCTAAGTTGGACTAACTAAAACTAAATAAATAAAACTATATTGTAATACTAGGCAGATTCTGTTTATAGCTAAAACACTAACAATAATCATCTTAAAAATCCTCAAAGTAAACATGATGATAGTCCTAACCAATATCAAACAGTAGCAAAAAGAATCATATCAAAATCTATTTTCAAACTCTAGTTATTCAGATTTGAAGATTTTGAGAAAATTTGATTAAATTCAAATTTTATAGTTCAAATTTGAAATTTAAAAGTACAGGGTGAAACTACATGAAAAGTGTGAGCTATTGCAAAAAGAATCAACTCAAAACACTAAATAGATTAAAAGATATAGCTAAAACAAATTTAGAATAGGTTCTGTTTACTAAAAGAAATCAGAAAAAAAGACTAAATCTAACGGACGGCCAGGGGTGACGTGGCGCGATTCTACTGGCTGGCTAGCGCGTGCGTTAGGTAGTTTCAAGCGGGCGACCGAGGCCAAGGAGAAAACGGTTTGCCGTTTTAATGTTCTAATCCGAGCCGTAGGATTAGGATCGGAGGGAGGGGAGTGTCGACGACGACTTACCGGTGGGGAGGAAAAACTCCGGCGATGGAGGCGGCGGCTGGGGGTCGAGGAATTCGCCGGAGGTGGCTCCGGTGGTCGGGGAAGGCAGCAAAGGGGGTCGGGCGACAGCGGCGGCCCTCCGGCGTCGAACGGAGGCGTCGGGGAGGGGCGAGGACGACCGGGGCGATGGCTACGGCGTAGGGGAGCTCCGGTGGTGACGCAACTCCGGCGAGCAATTGCGCAGCACCTCGGCGAGGGAGAGAGGGGGCTCGGGGGTGAACGGAGAGAGTAGGGGCAGCGCTACTTATAGGGTGCTCGGGGGTGCGGGGGAGGAGAGAGGAGAGAGATCCGGGAGGGGGAGGAAACGGCCGGCGAGGTCGTCGGCACGTGCGGGGGAGGAGGGAGATGACCGTTCGGGCTAACGGTCGGTCGGGGTGGGGCCCGGTGTCAGCGAGAGGGAGCACGTCCGTTGCGCGTCGGTCGGCCGGCCGGTAATAAATTCGCGAGTAACTGCCGTGGGCCGGCCCGTTTAATACTAACCGTTACCGTTTTTCCTTTAATGATTTTCCAGAGACATTCAAGAACATTTAAAGCATTCAAATCGTCTCTAATTATAGGGGTATTATATATCAAAATTAACAGAATAATAAATGCTATTTAATGAACATTTTTATTCTGTCATTTGAACACTTAAAAAAATATTTTCAGAAATTGCCTAATTGTTTTTAAACCCTTTTTGCAAATATTTTCAAAATAACTCCTGGTTATTTTTGTTCAAATATATCACCAATTAGTCCCTGGTGTGGAGTGTCATGTTCCTCCTCTCTTATTTGAACTTTTTACCAAGATTTCAAATAGGTGAAAGCAACTTAGGGAAAGTAGAAAGGGGTTTTAGAAATTCAGAGAAGGCATTTCAACTAACACATACATTCAAACAGTGATGCAGATGGATGCATAGCTATATTTCATAACATTCCAAAATGGAATTTTGGGATGTTACAAACCTACCCACCTTAAGATGAATCTCGCCCTCGAGATTCGGGTTGGCTAGAAAATAGGTGCGGGTGGTCTCTACGAAGATCTTCTTCGCGTTCCCAGGTGGCTTCTTCCTCGGTGTGATGACTCCACAAAACCTTACAGAACTTGATGATCTTGCTGCGGGTAACTCTGTTGGATGTCTCGAGGATCTTGACAAGCTTCTCCTCGTAAGTCAGATCACTGTCAAGTTGTATGGCCTCTAGGGGCACTATATCTCTCAAAGGGATATCAGCCATCTCGGCATGACATTTCTTCAGCTGAGACACGTGGAACACATCATGAACTTCGGATAATCCTTCCGGCAATTCTAGTTTGTATGCAACTTCTCCTCTACGTTCAAGAATTTTGTAGGGGCCTATGAATCTGGGTGCTAATTTTCCTTTAACACCAAACCTCTTGATTCCTCGAAGCGGGGATACACGAAGATATGCTCGGTCTCCCACTTCATACGTCACTTCTTTACGTTTGTTGTCAGCATAGCTCTTCTGCCGGGATTGAGCTATCTTCAGTCTGTCACGTATCAACTTGACTTTCTCTTCAGAATCTCGGATAAGGTCAGGACCAAAAAAATTTCGGTCTCCAACACCATCCCATGTCAGTGGTGTTCTGCACCTCCTTCCGTATAAAGCTTCGAAAGGGGCCATCTTTAGACTGGTCTGATAGCTGTTGTTGTACGAGAATTCTGCGTAAGGTAAGCTGTCATCCCAACTAGATCCATAATCTAGCGCACAAGCTCTCAACATGTCTTCCAGAATCTGGTTGACTCTCTCAGTCTGTCCATCTGTCTGTGGATGAAAGGCTGTACTGAACTCTAGCCTTGTATCCAAAGTTTCATGTACCTGATGCCAAAACTTTGAGGTAAATTGTGTTCCTCTATCTGACACGATACTCCTCGGAACTCCATGCAGACATACGATCTTGGTCATATATATCTTGGCTAGTTTAGCACTGGTATAGGTGGTTTTCACTGGAATGAAATGAGTTACCTTGGTCAAGCGATCTACCACTACCCAGATGGAATCATAACCTGAACGGGTCCTGGGTAATCCTATGATGAAGTCCATACCAAGTTTTTCCCATTTCCACTCGGGTATCGGCAAAGGTTGGAGTAACCCTGCTGGTTTCTGATGTTCTGCCTTTACTCGCCGACAAACATCACATATCTCAACATGTTCCGCAATATCTTTCTTCATACCTATCCACCAATAACTTTCCTTTAAATCCAGATACATCTTGGTGTTGCCTAGGTGTATCGAGTAAGGTGAATTGTGGGCTTCCTGAAGTATCAACTTCCTGAGCTCTGGGTCATTGGGCACATAGATTCGGTTCTCAAACCACAAAGTTTCGTGTTCATCCTCACGAAAACCTTTAGCTTTACCATCTTCCATTCTCTGTTTAATCTCATCTATCTCCTTGTCTGATTTTTGGACTTCTCGAATTCTTTCGTTCAAGGTGGACTGAATTTCCAGTGTACCAACATATCCTCTTGGAACTATCTCTATCTTGAGCTCTCTGAGATCATCGACTAACTCTTGAGGTAATCCTCCAGCTGTGAGTGTGTTCACATAAGTTTTCTGACTCAAGGCATCGGCTACAACATTAGCCTTACCTGGATGGTAATGTAATCTCATGTCATAGTCCTTGATTAACTCTAACCATCTTCTCTGTCTGAGGTTCAACTCTTTCTGCGTGAAAATATATTTCAGGCTCTTATGGTCGGTGTAAACATCACAACTATTTCCGATAAGGAAATGTCTCCAAGTCTTGAGTGCGTGCACTACGGCTGCTAGTTCCAAATCATGGGTGGCATAATTCAACTCATGAGGTCGTAGTTGTCTGGATGCATAGGCTACAACCTTTCCATCTTGCATGAGTACTCCTCCAAGTCCTTGACGTGAAGCATCACAATAAACCTGGAAATCCTTCCGAATATTGGGCAAAATCAACACTGGGGCTGTGACCAAACGTTTCTTCAACTCCTGGAAACGGGCTTCACATTCCTCAGTCCAAATATACTTGGACTCTTTCTTCAACAACTCTGTCATGGGCTTGGCAATCTTTGAGAAATTCTCAATGAATCTCCGGTAATATCCGGCAAGTCCAAGGAAACTGCGGATTTCCTTAACTGAGGTGGGTGACTTCCACTCGGTGATGGCTTCAACCTTAGCGGGGTCTACGGCTAGTCCTTCTCCGGAAATAACATGTCCAAGGAATCCGACTTCCGTCAGCCAAAATTCACATTTGCTGAACTTGGCATATAACTGATGCTCTCTTAGCTTCTCCAGAACTAAACGCAGATGTTCCTTGTGTTCTTCCTCGTTCTTGGAGAATATCAAGATGTCATCGATGAACACCACGACAAACTTGTCCAAATATTCCATAAACACTTTGTTCATCAAATTCATGAAGTAGGAAGGAGAATTAGTCAAACCAAAGGACATGACTTTATACTCGTATAAGCCATACCTTGTTGTGAAAGCTGTTTTGGGTATATCCTGTTCACGAATCTTCAGTTGATGATACCCTGATCGAAGATCGATCTTGGAGAATACTTTTGCACCTACTAGCTGATCAAACAAATCATTAATCATCGGCAGAGGGTACTTGTTCTTGATAGTCACCTCGTTCAAGGCACGATAATCGACTACCATTCTCAAGGTTTTATCCTTCTTTTCCACCAAAAGAACTGGGGCTCCCCAAGGTGAAGAACTTGGGCGTATATAACCTTTGTCCAATAACTCCTTAATTTGCTTCTTGATTTCCAACAGATCATTTGCGGGCATCCGATAGGGTCTCTTAGAAATTGGGGTTGTCCCTGGCTGTAGCTCTATTAGGAACTCAATCTCCCTATCTGGTGGCATTCCTGGTAATTCTTCCGGAAATACATCCGGAAAGTCTTTTACCACAGGTACTTCCTCCTGAACAACTCCCGTGAGAGAATTTAACCTAGCACTCATATGTGTGCGTCGGGATACATACTTAATCCTCTTGTTCTCCGGGGTGGTGAGTGAAATAGACTTGCTGAGGCAATCAAGATTTCCTTCATACTTGGTCATCCAATCCATGCCTAGGATTACATCCAATCCCTGGGATTCTAAGACGATGAGGTCAGTGGGAAAAACATGGTTTCCTATATTGAGTTTCAAAGCATGGCATCCTATCCCTGCCATCATCATACCTCCTGGGGAACTAACCTTAATGGGCTGACTAAGGGTTTTGGTGGGCAAACCATACTTATCCACAACTACCCTTGATATGAATGAATGAGTTGCACCGGAATCAAAAGGTACTGTAACTGGACGTGAATGCAATAAAAACTTACCAACCACAGTCTCGGGTTGATCATAGACTTCTTCCACGTCGAGATGGTTCACCTGGGCACGAGGAAAAGGGTTTGGCTTCTTGGCTGCAGAGTTGCCGTTTCCATTTCCCTGCTTGCTCTGGGGACACTCAGTAGCATAGTGCCCTGTCTTCTGGCACTTGAAACAGGTGATGTGACTCAGATCCTTCTGAGTAGGAACTTGACGGTGTTGATTGTTGTTCCCATTCCCATTGTCAGTCTTGAAGTTGCCATGGTTGGGACGATTGTTCCCATTTCCTCCATGGTTGTGGCCTCCATGGTTGTGCACAACATGAGTGTGCCTTCCAAACTTACCAGTACCTGATCCGGTATTTCCTGAGTACGGGGAGTAGCGGGGCTTCTGATGAGTTCCAGAGTTAAACTTCCCTTGAGTGTACTTCCTCTTGCGGTTCTCAATTTGCTGCTGCTTTCCCTCCAAGATGAGGGCCTTATCCACCAGCTCTTGGTAGTTGTTGAAAGTAGCCACTACCAGCTGTATGCTCAACTCATCGTTGAGTCCTTCTAGAAACTTCTCTTGCTTGGCTGCATCATCGGCCACGTCTCCTGGTGCATAACGTGCCAATTTGTTGAAGTCGTCCACATATTGGGCCACAGAGCGATTTCCCTGGCGCAAGTTGCGAAACTCGCGCTTCTTCAGACTCATGGCTCCAGCTGAAACATGTGCGGTGCGAAAAGCAAGCTTGAATTGCTCCCAAGTTACATCAGCAATAGGATAGGTGGTGATGTAATTCTCCCACCATGAAGTTGCTGGTCCTTCAAGTTGATGTGCGGCAAAGCGCACCTTCTCAGCATCAGTACATCCAGCGGTGACAAGTTCTCTCTCCATCTTACGGAGCCAGTCATCTGCCACAATGGCTCGGTGCTGCTGGAGAAAGTTGGAGGGTTCAACCTCAGAAAACGGGTGAGATTGTCAGTCTGGGGTGGATGGTGATTGTTGTTGTTCTGGTTGTTGGTCTGATTCTGGATCAATAGCTGCATCAGTGCATTCTGCTGCTGAAGGAGTTGCGTGAGTTCCGGCGGAAAGGTGAAGTCGGTCTCACGTCGGGGAGGCATCTTGCTGTTGTCAGAGGGGTGAGAATTAGAATAGAACAAGGGTCTAAAAGAAGAAATCACTACCCATATGCAATGCAACAAACATATCACACCAAACACTCATTCATTTATTCAATCAATGTCAAACATCGGGAATACAAATCTCAAACAACTAAGCATCGACCTACGCTTTAACGACGAAAATAAAAGATACATGGAGGGCATGACTAAAGTTTTCCTCAGAAGTACATGGTGACTGAGTCTCCTCCAGTGGTGCTCTCCTCATAGTCATCATCGTCGCTAATGAAAGGAGCCAAATCTCCCTCAGGATGAAGATTTTCACCCATGTCCATCTGTTCCTCCAGAGTGGCAATGCGAGTGTTCAACTTGTCGATCCTCTCTAAGAAATCCTTCACCTCATATTCATGTTCATAGTTGGCTTCCCGCAAATCAGCTTCAAGGTCAATCTCACGGTTCATCAGATTCTTGAATGTCTTCGTATCAGCACGAACTTGAAGCTCCAGAGTCCTGATGTGAGTCTCCAGAGTCTGGATATAGGAAATAGTGGTGTCTGCAGTGGGAGGAGTTATGATGTTTCCATTGGCATCTCTGCGACATACCACGCTGAGTCCTGGTGAAATGGTTCCACCTCTGTATTCCTCCTGAATACGTCCAAGGGCACGATGAATGGCCATGTCTCTCCCAAGTATCCAACTGGGTGCCACGAACTTGAGGTCGATAGGTTCCTTCCGATTCCCAAAGGTTTTCCCTGGGATATGCACCTCAATCCTGTAGCGTCCATCTTGGGGAAATGACATGATAGGAATCCCGGTGATGCTCGGCAAAGCAATCCTTACGTCTTCGACGATCCTCATCAGCTCCTTACCAAAGGGCATCGTTGCGTCAGGCTGCCAAAACTCCGTAATCAACACTGGAATGAAGGTGGCCATCTATAAATTTTGAAATAATAGGAGAGGAGTCAGAAATGAATAGATGAGAGTATAAGAATTTTAAAGACAAAGAGAAACAATCCTAAGGCTTTCCAGTCCTAGAGGTTACGTCCTACGGTCAGCGTGTGTTCTGATACCATTTCTGTAGCGACCCGACCTGAAAGGTTGAATCTCCGGTGTTTCCGTACCATCCCAAGATCATGCTGGTACACACACGGTACATCAATGTATATATCAAAGGGAAATCACACAGCATTATATTAATTGAAATCTCATTTCGAGTCCTTTATTACAATAAAAATTACAATAAAGTGGCTAAAAGCCAACTCATGAGAATATCTAAATCTTGCGGAAGGGTCGAAGGTAGATGAGTCCATCCGGCTCCAAGGGCATCTCACTGAGCATAGAACGCGTCCTCACTCCTGGTCGGAAAAGTACTCTGCAACATGATGCGTTGCAGCCATGTAGGTCAGCATATGGAATATGCCGGCAAAGTCACAAGAGAAGGGTGAAAAGATAATCATCTAGTCTATATGCATATATGGCAGGTGGGGTGGTAAGTTTTTGCGTAAAGCCAAGTTTTTCCTACATCAAGGGAGGGGCTAAGCAAAATATTACTAAGTTGGTTGATTAATGAGATGGTTCCACCAACCAATTCTCATACCCAAATTGTTAATACCCACATCATCATACTAATTGTGTTGAGAGTTCCGGAAGTTTCAGTTCCTTTGGCTCAAGTCGTCCATGACCGTGGACACGGCTAATCGATTAGGTTTGAATACTCTGCAGAGTTTTGCACACGTTCCCCACAAGATTTGGTCGCCTCCGTTTGACTTCTCACACTTTAGGGTGTTTGAGAAACGAATGACCAAAACATGGTCTTCCAAAGTGGTTTCCCTGCGACTCTGTCGGTGCCCATCCTTTCCTACCGTTCTTCAACCTCTCGTATCATCGCCTGTCCAGGGTCACCACGATACCCAACCAAGCCAGAGCCCATAATGACTTGTGGCTGTGCAGGTAAGCCTTGGGTCTTGAAGCACCCATCCATCTCTTTGTGCCTGGGTGGATCTTTCCGCGTGAATATTGGCCATCTCCAGCATCACCTAGGCTAACCACTGGTTTCTCCAGGGCGCCGTTCAACCATCATCCACCCAGAGGTATGTTGAAAACTCGGAGTCTTGAAATCTTGATCATTATGTAGGTCTTGAAATTATTAACTCTCTCAACTCTCATGAATCACACAACCAACCCCGTCTACTAATAGCATAGCAAAAAGTAAAACAACGTTTCCCGGGGCCAAATGTGTCAAGGGGATTGAGAGGGGTACCTACCACATGATACTACTACAATGTAACCAAGTTTCCAACTAACCTATCTTACATGCAATTGGGGAGATGGTAGAACTAATGCATATAAAACATGGGTAAACATGGTCAAAGTGACTTGCCTGATTGATGATCTTCGTACGTGAGTGACTCTAAGTAACAAGCTTCGCACTCCGGATAATCTAACGAAGCAAACAATCACTCAATAAGCATACAACAAAATATTGTAACTCACAAACATCAATCAAGAACTAGTAAACAATCAAGACAAAACAATGCACAATTCACAAGTAAGAAAAACACACAAAGTTTTGTTTACTAGGAGATGATTGATAAAACACCACTAACAAAATAAAACTATTTTGAAATAACAAAACAATTGTTAACAGCAAGGAACAATAAAATATTTTTATTAATAAACAGAAGAAAATCAATTTAAGTTTGTTGGAAAAACTTTAGTAAAGTTTGTAAAAGTTTTGATAAACACTATATGAATCAAATATAGTTTTACTAACAAGAGAGCAAAAACAAACTTATTATATTAGTAAAACATGTTCTTCATAGAAAATAATTTACAAATAAACTTGTTTTAGAAAACAAAATTAAATTATATAAAACTTTGTTTGAAAGCAAAACTATTACTAACTAATTGTTTTAATCAAAATAAACCTATTTGAAAAGAAGTTGTGATTCCTATATTAACAAAGAAATAAACTAAACAATTTTATATTTTTATTAACAATAAGTAAAACACTAGATGTGTAATCAACATAACCTACTAAACAAATTAGAACTAAATCTAAGTTGGACTAACTAAAACTAAGTAAATAAAACTATATTGTAATACTAGGCAGATTCTGTTTATAGCTAAAACACTAACAATAATCATCTTAAAAATCCTCAAAGTAAACATGATGATAGTCCTAACCAATATCAAACAGTAGCAAAAAGAATCATATCAAATCTATTTTTAAACTCTAGTTATTCAGATTTGAAGATTTTGAGCAAATTTGATTAAATTCAAATTTTATAGTTCAAATTTGAAATTTAAAAGTACAGGGTGAAACTACATGAAAAGTGTGAGCTATTGCAAAAAGAATCAACTCAAAACACTAAATATATTAAAAGATATAGCTGAAACAAATTTAGAATAGGTTCTGTTTACTAAAAGAAATCAGAAAAAAGACTAAATCTAACGGACGGCCAGGGGTGACGTGGCGCGATTCTACTGGCTGGCTAGCGCGTGCGTTAGGTAGTTTCAAGCGGGCAACCGAGGCCAAGGAGAAAACGGTTCGCCGTTTTAATGTTCTAATCTGAGCCGTAGGATTAGGATCGGAGGGAGGGGGAGTGTCGACGGCGACTTACCGGTGGGGAGGAAAAACTCCGGGGAGGGAGGCGGCGGCCGGGGGTCGAGGAATTCGCCGGAGGTGGCTCCGGTGGTCGGGGAAGGCAGCAAAGGGGGTCGGGCGACAGCGGTGGCCCTCCGGCATCGAACGGAGGCGTCGGGGAGGGGCGAGGACGACCGGGGCGATGGCTATGGCGTAGGGGAGCTCCGGTGGTGGCGCAACTCCGGCGAGCAATTGCGCAGCGCCTCGGGGAGGGAGAGAGGGGGCTCGGGGGTGAACGGAGAGAGTAGGGGCAGCGCTACTTATAGGGTGCTCGAGGGGTGCGGGGCAGGAGAGAGGAGAGAGATCCGGGAGGGGGAGGAAACGGCCGGCGAGGTCGTCGGCGCGTGCGGGGGAGGAGGGAGATGACCGTTCGGGCTAACGGTCGGTCGGGGTGGGGCCCGGTGTCAGTGAGAGGGAGCGCGTCCGTTGCGCGTCGGTCGGCCGGCCGGTAATAAATTCGAGAGTAACTGCCGTGGGCCGGCCCGTTTAATACTAACCGTTACCGTTTTCCTTTATTGATTTTCCAGAGACATTCAAAAACATTTAAAGCATTCAAATCGTCTCTAATTATAGGGGTATTATATATCAAAATTAACAGAATAATAAATGCTATTTAATGAACATTTTTATTCTGTCATTTGAACACTTAAAAAAAATATTTTCAGAAATTGCCTAATTGTTTTTAAACCCTTTTTGCAAATATTTTCAAAATAACTCCTGGTTATTTTTGTTCAAATATATCACCAATTAGTCCCTGGTGTGGAGTGTCATGTTCCTCCTCTCTTATTTGAACTTTTTACCAAGATTTCAAATAGGTGAAAGCAACTTAGGGAAAGTAGAAAGGGGTTTCAGAAATTCAGAGAAGGCATTTCAACTAACACATACATTCAAACAGTGATGCAGATGGATGCATAGCTATATTTCATAACATTCCAAAATGGAATTTTGGGATGTTACACTTGTACCCCTTGACGGACTCATGGCAAGGCACACACAGGTGTGGTACACAGCATGGCATACTATATAGAGCCTATGGCTAAGGCATAGGGGATGACATTCGTCCTTTCTCTTTCTTCTGTCGTGGTCGAGCTTTGAGTCTCACTCAACTTCACACCTTACAAAGCAGGCGAGAACACTTCTCTCTCACTAATACATTTTGAACTCTTTCAAAATCTTGTCAAGGTATGTACTCATTCAAAGTCTAATCAAGAATCTTGATCTATCTCTATAGATCTTGATGCTCAACAATTAGGTAGTTTTATCCAAGGCTGCCTTTGAAAAACTCCTTTCAAACAACCCTTTATGCTTTCCAGAAATTCTACATCATTTTCGATCAACAATATGTCAACCACATATGCTTAACAGAAACTCTATAGTGCTCCCACTCACTTTATTGTAAATACAAATTTCTCATAAACTTTGTATAGACTCAAAAACTTTGATCACCTCATCAAAGTGTATATTCCAACTCCGAGATGCTTGCTTCAGTCCATAGAAGGATCACTTAAGCTTGCTCACCTTTTAGCATCCTCAGGACTGACAAAACCTTCTCGTTGTATCACATACAACTTTTCCTCAAGTAAACTATTAAGGAAATGATTTTTTGTCATCCATCTGCCAGATTTCATAATTGAAAAATGCAGCAACTGCTAACATAATTCCAATAGACTTTAGCATCGCTATGAGTGAGATAGTCTCATCGCAGTCAACTCTTTGAACTTGTCAGAAACTTATTTGTGACAAGTCGAGCTTTACAAATGCTGACATTTACCATTAGCGTCTGTCTTCATCTCAAAGGTCCATTTGTACTCGACGACCTGCCGTCCAATAAGCAAGTCTACCAAAGTCTATACTTAGTTTTCATACATGGATCCTTTCTCGGATTTCATAGCCTCCAACCATTTGGCGGAATCCGTGCCCATCACCGATTCTCCATATCTCGTAGGTTCATCGTTGTCCAACAACATGACCTCCAAGACAGGGTTGTCGTACCACTCAGGAGCAGTACGCATCCTTGTTGACCTACGAGGTTCGATAGTAACTTGATCCGAAGCTTCATGATCATCATCATTTACTTCCTCTTCAACTGATGTAGGTTCCATAGAAACATCTTTCTGCGTTGCGCTACTCTCTGGTTGAAACAAAGGTTCAACAACCTCATCAAGTTCTATCTTCCTCCCACTCAATTCTTTCGAGAGAAACTTTTTCTCGAGAAAGGACCCGTTTTAGCAACAAACACTTTATGCTTGGATCTGAGATAGAAGGTTCACCCAACTGTTCTTAGGGTAATCTATGAAGATGCATTTGTCCGCTTTGGGTTCGAGCTCATTAGGTGAAAACATTTTTCCACACAAGCGTCGTAGCCCCAAACATTAAGAAATGACAGCTTAGGTTTCTATCAAACCATAATTCACATGGTGTCATCTCAACGGATTTAGATGGTGCCCTATTTAAAGTGTCTGTAGTTGTCTCTAATGCATAACCCCAAAACTATAGTAGCAAAACAATAAGAGACATCATAGCCCGCACCATATCCAATAGAGCATGACTATGACATTCGGACACACCATCACACTATGTGTTCCAGGTGGCGTGAGTTTTGCAATGAATTTCACATTGTCTAAAGTTGTATGCCAAACTCGTAACTCAGATATTCACCTCCACGATCATATCGGGGACATTTTTATCTTCTTGTCACGATGATCTTAAAATCCACTCTGAATTTGCTTGAACTTTCCAAACGATTCAGACTTGTGTTTCATTAAGTAAACATATGCTATATCTACTCAAATCATCATTGAAGGTAAGAAAATAACGATATCCACCACATGCTACAAGACTCATTGGATTGCATACATCAACATGTATCATTTCCAATAAATCACTTGCCCGCTCCATCAATCCGGAAAACGGGGTCCTTAGTCATCTTTCCCAAGAGGCATGGTTCGCATGTCTCAACCGATTCGAAATTGATTGAGTCCAAAGATCCGTCAACATGGAGTTTCTTCATGCACTTTATACCAATATGACATTTAGCGGCAGTGCCACAAGTATGTGGTACTATCATTATTAATTTTGTATCTTTTGGCATCAATGTTATGAACATGTGTATTACCATGATCAAGATTCAACAAACCATTCTCACTGGGTGCATCACCATTGAAGGTATTATTCATGTAAACAGAATAAAAATTATTCTCTAACTTAAATGAATAACCGTATTGCAATAAACACGATCTAATCACGTTCATGCTCAATGCAAAACACCAAATAACATTTACTTAGGTTCGTCACTAATCCCGAAGGTAGAGAGAGCGTGCGATGTCGATCACATCAACCTTGGAAACATTTCCAACACACATCGTCACCTCACCCTTAGCTAGTCTTCGTTTATTTCATAGCTTTTACTTCGAGTTACTAACATTTAGCAACTGAACCGGTATCCAATACCCAGGTGCTATTAGGAGTACTATCTATTCGCTTTCATCTTTCAGGCAAAGAATCTTGTTAGAGATATCATATCTCACAACATGGGCACGAGGCTGAGATCCCAATTTCAGCTCTTAGAACATCTCATATGTTCCGTGACGTTCAAAACATTTTGGAGCCTCAATTCTAAGCCGTAATGATGACACACTAAACTATGACATAGTCATCGGAATGTGCCTGTCAGATGTTCACAACATCTAAAGACGATGCTAGAGGGGGTGGCGCACTGAGCGTGCATTAAGGACATAAGCCTTCTGTGCAGCAATGAGGACAATCCTCAGATCACGGACCCAGTCCGCAATATTCCTACCATCATCTTTCAACTCTATTTCTCTAGGAACATATAGAAATTCAAGGGAGCTATAGCATGAGCTAGTAATGTACAACATAATTTTGCAAAGACACTACTAACTATGTTCATGATAATCAGTTCAAATAATCATATTACTTAAGAAATCCCACTCAAATTGACATCCCTCCGGTCATTCAAGTGATACATGATCCAAATTCACCAACTCAAGTCCGATCATCACGTGAGTTGAGTTGGTTTCAATGGTGAACATCATCATGTTGATCATATCTACTATATGACTCATGTTCGACCTTTCGGTCTCTTGTGTTCCAAGGCCATGTCTGTACATGCTAGGCTCATCAAGTTTAACCCGAGTGTTCTGCATGTGCAACACTCGCTTGCACCTGTTGTATGTGAATGTATACTCTATCACACCCGATCATCACGTGGTGTCTCGACACGATGAACTTTCACAATGGTGCACACTCGGGGAGAACACAATTTATCTTGAAATTAAGTGAGGGATCACCTTATAATGGTACCGTCGTCCTAAGCAAAACAAGGTGCATAAAATGATTAACATCACACGCAAATCATAAGTGACATGATATGGCCATGAACTTGTGCTTTTGATCTCCATCTTGAAAGCACCGACATGATCTCCATCGTAACCGGCATGACACCATGATCTCCATCATCTTGATCTCCATCAACATGTCGCCATTGGGATTGTCGCGCCCACCATGCTTCTACTACTATTGCTACTGTTTAGCGATAAAGTAAAGCATTACATAGCGCTTAACCATTGACATGCAGGTCATACAATAATTAAAGACAACCCTATGGCTCCTGCCGGTTGTCGTACTCATCGACGTGCAAGTCCTGATATTCTATACAACACATGATCATCTCATACACCACATATATCTCATCATGTAATTGGCCATATCACATCACGACATACCTTGCAAAAACAAGTTAGACGTCCTCTAATTGTTGTTGCATGTGTTACGTGGCTGCTATGGGTATCTAGCAAGAACAATTCTCACCTATGCATAAACCACAACGGCGATACATAAGTTGCTTTTCAAGCTTCTCAAGGACCGCCTTAGTCGAATCCGATCCAACTAAAGTAGGAGAAACAGACGCCCGCCAGCCATCTTTGTGCAACGAAGTTACACGTCAGTCGATGGAACCGGTCTCTCTTAAGCGTACGAGTAAGGTGTTGGGGAACGTCACATGGGAAACAAAAAAATTCCTACGCACATGCAGATCTATCCATGGTGATGAGCATCTACGAGAGGGAGAGTGGATCTACATACCATTGTAGATCGCTAAGCGGGAAGCGTTAAGAAACGCGGTTGGTGTAGTCGAACGTCCTCGCGATCCAAATTGCCGAGCATCCCGCGGTCTCATCACGATCCGTCTTGTAATCCAATCACGATCCCTCCCGCGAACTCATCACGATCTGTCCCGTGAACTCATCGTGATCCGTCCAGCGATCTCATCATGATCCTTCCGATCTAGCACCGAACGGACGGCACCTTCGCGTTCAGCACACGTATAGCTTGATGACGATCTCTGCCTTCTTGATCCAGCAAGATGGAGCGAAGAGGTAGAAGAGTTCTCCGGCAGCATGACGACGCTCCGGCAATGGTGGTGGAGCTATTCCGGCAGGGCTTCACCTAAGCACTGCAAAAAACCGATCTAGAGAAGAAACTATGCACTAGAGGAACGGGTAGCACGTGGCTGAAAATCAGGTGCAAAAAACCCTAAAACCTCTAGTATATATAAGAGGAAGAGAGGAGGAGGCTTGGCTCTCCAAGAGCCAGCCCTTGGGTCAGCCGAACAAAGTAGGAGAGGTGGAATCCACCTCCAATCCTAGTAGGACTAGGATTCATCCTATTTTTGCCTTTTTCCACCTTTTTCTCTTTGGGCTTTTCTTCCCAGCCTCCTGGGTGTAACATCCCAAAATTCCATTTTGGAATGTTATGAATATAGCTATGCATCTATCACCATCATTGCTTGAATGTAGGCACATGTTGAAATGTCCCTTTTTAAATTCTGAAATTCCCTTTCTATTTTTTCCCCATTGTTGTTTTCACCTATTTCAAATGTTGGTAGAAAGTTCAAATAAGAGAGGAGGAAGATGACACTCCACACCAGGACCAAATTGGTGATTTATTTGAACAATAAAAACCAGGGGTTATTTTGAAAATATTTGCAAAAAGAGATTTAAAACAAATGGGCCAATTCTAAAAATAATATTTTCTTTCAAAGTATTCAAATACCAGAATACAAATGTTCATTGAATGGCATATTTTATTCTGATAATTTTGATATATAATACTCCTATATTTGGAACTATATTATTTTCATTAAAAGGTTTTGAATACGCTGCTTTATTAAAAAAGGGAAAGAAATTAGAACCGATCGGGCCGGCCCACCCCATTAAATGCCGAATCCCTTAGATTCCGGCCGACCGACAGCTCGCCCGCGCTCCCGCTCTCGCTGACCACTGGGCCCCACCCAACCGCGTAGATCCGTCGTCGGCCATCGTCTCCCTCGCGCGTCGCCGCCGCCGGAGTCTTCTCCACTCGCCGGATCCGCGCCCTCCTCTTCCTTCCCGAGCCCCCTCTCCGGCCTATATAAGAGCCCCCAACCCCGCATCCATTTCCCCCTCGGATCCCTCTTCCTCCTTCGCCAGACCGTCGCCAATTCCTCACCGGAGTTGCACCACCACCGGAGCTCCCATCGCCCGTAGCCATCGCCTCGGTCATCCTCGCCCCTCTCCAACACCACCAATCGGCACCGGAGGACCTCCGCCGCCGTCTGGGCCCGTCCGCGCTCCGTTTCGACCATCGGAGCCATCTCCGGCGACGTCCTCGACCACCGGCCGCCGTCACCATCGCCGGAGTCCACCACCCCCTCCGGTAAAAATCTTCGAACTCACCCCCTCCCTCTGATCCAGATGCAACGGCCCAGATTAGATCAACTTAATCCCCGAATCGTTTTCCTCTTCGGTCCGGTCGACCGCCCGCAACCATCCAACACAAGCGCTAGCCAGCCAATAGGATAGTGCCACGTCACCCCTGGCCGTCCGGTAGAAATTTTCTTCTTTTTGTTTAGTTTTAGTTAAACAGAATGTTTTAGAAAATTGTTTTAGCTATAACTTTTAATCTATTTAAGGTTTTGAGTTGATTCTTTTTGCAATAGCTCACATTTTTCATGTAGTTTCACCCTGTACTTTTAAATTTCAAATTTGAACTATAAAATTTGAATTGAATCAAATTTGCTCAAAATATTCAAATCTGAATAACTGGAGTTTGAAAATAGATTTTTCACATGAATCTTTTTGCTGCTGTTTGGTATTAGTTAGGACCACCTTCATGCTTAGTTTGAGAATTTTTAGGATGAATTTGATTAGTGTTTTAGCTAAAACCAGAATCTGCCTAGCATTATAGTATAGTTTAATTTAACTTAGGTTTAGTTAGTTAAATTAGAATTTAGTTTTATTTGATTAATAGGTTCTGTTAGTTAAACTTTAGGTGCTTTACTTACTGTTAATAATAACATTAATTGTTTAGTTTATTTCTTTGTTAGCATAGGAATCTCAACACATTTTTCAAATAGGTTTAATTTGAACTAAAACAACTAGTTAGTAATAGTTTTCTCTCAACAAGTTTCATATAATTTAATTCTGTTTTTTTTCTAAGACAAGTTTTAGTAATTTCCATTCTGTTAAGATAATGTCTTAGTAATAAATAATAAGTTAGTTTCATTCTTTTGTTAGTAAAACTATCGCTACCTCATCTAATAGTGTTTGACCAAACTTTTATAGACTTTACTGAAGTTTTCTTAACAAACTTTAAATTGATTTTTTTTGTTTATTAGTAAAAATATTTATTGTTTACTTGCTGTCAACCATTGTTTTGTTAATCCAAATAGTTTAGTTATGTTAGTAGTGTTTTTCCCCATCATCTTCTAGTAAACAAAACTTTGTGTCTTCTTGCTTGTGATTTGTGCATTGTTTTGTCTTGAATGTTTACTAGTTCTTTGTTGATGTGTGTGATAGCTACATTATTTTGTTGTATACTTATTGAGTGCTTGTTTGCTTCGTTAGATTATCCGGAGTGCGAAGCTTGTTACCTAGAGTCACTCACGTACGAAGATCAGCAATCAGGCAAGTCACCTTGATCATGTTTTACCCATGTTTTATATGCATTAGTTCTACCATCTCCCCCATTGCATGCAAGATAGGTTAGTTGGAAACTTGGTTACATTGAAGTAGTATCATGTGGTAGGTACCCCCCCTCAACCCCTTTGACAACTTTGGCCCCGGGAAACGTTAAATTTTGTTTTGCTATGCTGTTAGTAGATGGGGTGGGTTGTGTGAATCATGAGGGTTGTGAGGTAACAACTTCAAGACCTATGATGATCAAGACTTCAAGTTTTCAACTCACCTCTGGGTGGATGATGGTTGGAACGGCGCCCTGGAGAAACCAGTGGTTAGCCTAGGTGATGCTGGAGATGTGCCAGTATTCACGCGGAAAGGTCCACCCAGGCACGAAGGGATGGAAGGATGCTTCAAGACCCAAGGCTTACCTGCACAGCCACAAGCCATTATGGGCTCTGGCTTGGTTGGATATTGTGGCAACACTGGACAGGCGGTGCTACGAGATGTAGAAGAACGGTAGGAAAGGATGGGCACCGACAGAGTCTCAGTGGTACCCCTTAGAAGACCATGTTTTCGTCATCCGTTCCTCAAACACCCTAAAGTGCGAGGAATCCAACGGAGGCGATCAAATCTTGTAGGGAACGTGTGCAAAGCTCTGCAGAGTACTCAACCTAATCGATTAGCCGTGTCCACGGTCATGGACGACTTGAGCCAAAGGAACTGAAACTTCCGGAATTCTCAACACAAATTAATATGATGATGTGGGTATTAACAATTGGGTATGAGATTTGGTTGGCGGAACCATCTCATTAATCAACCAACTTAGTAATATCTTTCTTAGTCCCTCTTTTGATGTAGGAAAAACTTGGCTTTACGCAAAACTTACCCCACCACCTGCCATATATGCATGTAGACTAGCTGATTATTTCCACCCCCTCTCTTGTGACTTTGCCGGCATATTCCATATGCTGACCTACACGGCTGCAACGTATTATGTTGCAGAGTACTTTTCCGACCAGGAGTGAGGACACGCTCTACGCTTGGCGAGATGCCCTTGGAGTCAGATGGACTCATCTACCATGACGCTTCCGCAAGACTTAGTTATTCTCATGAGTTGGCCTTCGGCCACTTTATTGTAATGATTATTGTAATAAAGGACTCGATATGAGATTTCGTTAATAAAATGTTGTGTGATTTCCCTTTGATATATACATTGATGTACCGTGTGTGTACCAGCATGATCTTGGGATGGTACGGAAACACCGGAGACTTGACCTTTTAGGTTGGGTCGCTACATTGGGCCTTGTGTGGGACTTCCACCAGCCCACTAAGGGATCGTATTCACTCTCCCACAGCCCATGTAGCCTCTTGGGTCGAAATACCCTTCCCAATGGTCTCCCAGTACACTACCGGCACTCCCGGTACACTATCGGTGAGCCCGAAACTTTTTTGGCGACCAAAACAGGACTTCCTATATATGAATCTTTACCTCCAGACCATTCCGGAGCTCCTCATGACGTCCGGGATCTCATCTCGGACTCCGAACAACCTTCGGTCACCACCATACATAACAATATACTATTGAAATGTCACCAAACCTTAAGTGTGTAGACCCCTACGGGTTCGGGAACTATGTAGACATGACCGAGACACCTCTATGGTCAATAACCAATAGAGGGACCTGGATGCCCATATTGGTTCCTACATATTCTATGAAGATCCTTATTGGTCAAACCTCTATGTCAAGGATTCAGTTAATCCCGTATGATGTTCCCTTTGTTCTTCGGTATGTTACTTGCCCGAGATTCGACCGTCGGTATCTCCATACCTAGTTCAACCTCGTTACCAGCAAGTCTCTTTTCTCGTTTCGTAATAAAAGATCACGTGACTAACACTTAGACACATTGCTTGCAAGGCTTATTATGATGTTGTATTACCGAGTGGACCCTGAGATACCTCTCCGTCACACGGAGTAACAAATCCCAGTCTTGATCACTGCCAAATCAACAGACACCTTCGGAGATACCTGTAGAGCACCTTTACAGTCACCCAGTTATGTTGCGAAGTTTGATACACACAAGGCACTCCTCCGATGTCTGTGAGTTGCATGATCTCATGGTCATAGGAACATATACTTCACATGCAGAAAACAGTAGCAATAAACTGATACTCATATGCTACGTTCGTAGTTTGGGTCTTGTCCATCACATAATTTTCCTAATGATATGATCCCGTTATCAAATGATATCTCATGTTCATGGCTAGGAAACCTTAACCATCTTTTGATCAACGAGCTAGTCTATTAGAGGCATACTAGGGACATGGTTTTGTCTATGTATCCACACATGCATCCGAGTTTCCGATCAACACAATTATAGCATGGATAATAAACGATTATCATGAACAAGGAAATATGATAATAACTAATTTATTATTGCCTCTAGGGCATATTTCCAACATAAGTTTGGTCCAGGCCACTTCATCCCACAATACCGTTGAACCAAAACATGACCAAGGGAGGAAGCAATCTAAGCATCAACGCCCACAAACTCTTTGTGTTCTACTCGAGATCTCATCTACACATAGACCTAGCTCATGATGCCACTGTTGGGGAACATTGCATGGGAAACAAAAAAATTCCTACGCACACGCAAGATCTATCCATGGTGATGAGAATCTACGAGAGGGAGAGTGGATCTACATACCCTTGTAGATCGCTAAGCGGGAAGCGTTAGGAAACGCGGTTGGTGTAGTCGAACGTCTTCGCGATCCAAATCGCCGAGCATCCCGCGATCTCATCATGATCTGTCCCACGATCCAATCACGATCCGCCCCGTGAACTCATCACGATCCATCCCGCGATCTGATCACGATCCGTCTCGCGATCTTGATCACGGTCCTTCCGATCTAGCACCGAACGGACGGCACCTCCGCATTCAGCACACGTACAGCTCGATGACGATGTCCGCCTTCTTGATCCAGCAAGAGGGAGAGGAGAGGTAGATGAGTTCTCCGGTAGCACGACGGTTTTGCGGCGATGTAGGTGGAGCTATTCCAACAGGGCTTCGCCTTAGCACCGCTGAAAACCGATCTAGAGGAGAAACTGCGATCTAGAGGAGAGGTAGCACGTGGCTATTAGGGTTAGCTTTTTCCTCTAAATCCTCTAGTATATATAGGAGGAAGGGAGGGGAGGAGGCAGCCTCAAACCCTTAAGGTTTGGTCGAAATTGGAGGTGGAGGAGTCCTACTCCAATCCTATTAGGAGTAGGATTCCTCCTTTCCACTTGGAAACTCTTTCCACCTCTCCACCTTTGGATTTTTTCCTTCTCAAACCACTCCAGCCGCATGGGCCCTTAGAGGAGGCTTCGGCCAGCCCACCAGGGGCTGGTTTACCTCCTCCCACATCCCATGTAGCCTCTTGGGTCGAAATACCTCTCCCGATGGTCCCTCGGTACACTACCGGCACTCCCGGTACACTACCGATGAGCCCAAAACTTTTCCGGCGACCAAAACAGGACTTCCTATATATGAATCTTTACCTCCGGACCATTCCGGAACTCCTCATGACGTCCGGGATCTCATCCGGGACTCCGAAAAACCTTCGGTCACCCCCATACATAACTCTATACTACCAAAATGTCACCAAACCTTAAGTGTGCAGACCCTGCGCGTTCAAGAACTATGTAGACAGGACCGAGACACCTCTACGGTCAATAACCAATAGCAAGACCTTGATGCCCATATTGGTTCCTACATATTCTACGAAGATCTTTATCGGTTGAACCTCTATGTCAAGGATTTAGTTAATCCCGTATGATGTTCCCTTTGTTCTTCGGTATGTTACTTGCCCGAGATTAGATCGTCGGTATCTCCATACCTAGTTCAACCTCGTTACCGGCAAGTCTCTTTACTCGTTCCATAATACAAGATCCCGTGACTAACACTTAGTCACATTGCATGGAAGGCTTATTGTGATGTTGTATTACCGAGTGGGCCTTGAGATACCTCTCTGTCACACGGAGTAACAAATCCCAGTCTTGATCCATGCCAACCCAAGAGACACCCTCAGAGATACCTGTAGAGCACCTTTATAGTCACCCAGTTACGTTGCGACGTTTGATACACACAAGGTACTCCTCCAGTGTCAGTGAGTTGCATGATCTCATGGTCACAGGAACAAATACTTGACATGCAGAAAATAGTAGCAATAAACTGACACGACCATATGCTACATTTGTAGTTTGGGTCTTGTCTATCACATCATTCTCCTAATGACGTGATCCCGTTATTAAATGACATCTCATGTCCATGACTAGGAAACATAGCCATCTTTCATCAACGAGCTAGTCTATTAGAGGCATACTAGGGACATGGTGTTGGCTATGTATCCACACATGTATCTGAGTTTCCGATCAACACAATTATAGCATGGATAATAACTGATTATCATGAACAAGGAAATATGATAATAACCAATTTATTATTGCCTCTAGGGCATATTTTCAACAGCGCCCATCCCCTCCTCCACCTCCATGTAATGCTTTGTACACCACCATGTCCTCCTCCCTACGGCTTACTACCGATGCCTCGGGCATTGCGGCGAGCCCCGGATCTGAGCATCGGGAGAGGCGATGGCGCACGGGTCGACATTGCTGGGGTGCGTGGAGAGGCTGGGAGGAGGGCGCGGCAGGTGAGGGGGAAATTGATTTAATCAAAATGTGTTATTTTGTTTCCTTAAAATTCATTATTTATTTATTTATTATTTTTATTTGTTTCCTAAAGTAAATTGTACTGATGGATAGAATTAATTAATTTGGGTATGTTAGGAAAGTTGGATCCATGATCTTTTATACGTTAAGAAAAGTACGGGTTTGCAAGTGAAAATGAAGAGAAAAAATAAACCATTTAATAAGAACCAACATGAAGGTGTGGTGGGAGAGGAGACCGGTCATCCAGATGATGTGCCCAACTAACTACTCACACCTAGAATTTTTGTGCGTTTCTAGGTATTGAATTAATGTGGTGATCAATGTTAGTAATTTTGTGTTTCTTGTGCACGCATGCATATAAACGCTGTTTACCCGAACGCTGTCATCTCTTCATCAGTTGACTGGTGATGTTTTTAAAACTGACACGTACGTACACTTGCTCAGCTAACCTGTTTTGTTCATCTCTCTTTCTTCCCCTTTCCCTTTGCATGCGACATAAACTTTCTAGTATTATACATGTGACACACGTGCGTGCGCGTCAGGGCAAAACACGCGTGCCCGGCCACATGCATGCACCACGGCCGGCCTGTCGGGGTGGCCCCTAAATTCTAAATGATCACTTTCTACAGAAATTGTTGCCATCTTTTGGTCTTTACATCCTAACTTAAATCAATCAGCTCGGTTCTATTATTTTGCTTAGAAGCTACACATGCATGCTGTCTGGTATATCCACCGTACACACAACGAAAATCAATCTTACTTAAAAGGTATATGTATGCACATATTGTATTGCACGTTCAAAGTCCAACATGCTCAATTAGCACGGACATCTAAATCTCTACTGCTGCTGTTTTTTTCATTACAAATCTCTGTTGCCAGCTGAAGGGTTTGGACCTACAAAACATAACCTTTATGGCCTTAAGTGCACATGCCATTGGAGGGAGTACTTTTAGACCACATTAGAGAGAATACTTGTAGACCAAACATTAGCGGGGTATTTAAGACATGTTTATTTTATTAGCACATTTATTTTGATATGCCCAACGATTCGTGGGGATCTGTTGGATCCGCGTCAGCGACGGCGGCGTCCCTAGGGATCCTAAAGAAAAGATAAGGCTGGGAGGAGTGGTGGAATGTTTTTTTCCTTTTGTATTTCTAAAGAGATAAATTGGTGAAAAGGAGTGGTGGAAGGTGGGTCAAAAAAATGGGCAAAAATAAACCAGTGTAACAGGCTACAACTCGGACTTTGTTTTGGAAGGTTATCAAGAAAAATCCTATATTTGTTTTCTCGAAAGGTGATTTCACATATATGGCATGATTTTGAAATTCTTAATTACCTATTATTAATCTGATTAAATCAAATCATCACCTGCCAAAGCAACCACAAAACAAAATCTTCCGCTTTAATGGTGGATTTGGTTTTCTCGGAAGGTGATCTCACATATATGGTATGGTTTTGGAATTCTTAATTACCTATTATTAATGTGATTAAATCGAACCATCACCTGCCAAAGCAAGCACGAAACAAAATCCTCCACTTTAATGGTGGATTTGTTTTTTCGAAAGGTGATCTCACATATATGGTATGCTTTTGGAATTCTTAATTACTCCCTCCATTTCTTATTAGTCCGCATATAAGATTTGATCAATGTCAAATTTAGTAAACTTTGACTAATTTTATAGAACAAAATATTAACATTCATAATATGAAATCAATATTACTAGATGCATCATGATATCAATTTTCATAGCGTATAGGTTTAGTATTGTAGGTGTTGAGATCTTTTGATATATATTTGGTCAAACTTTGCATCACTTGACTTTGACCAAATCTTATATGCAGAGTAAAAAGAAACGGAGGGAGTACCTATAATTAATGTGATTAAATCAAATCATCACTTGCCAAAGAAAGTAATAAACAAAATCTTTCACCTTAATGGTGGATTTGGTTTTTTAATGAGAGAGAGAAAATAAACCAATGGAAGGAAACGGTGGGAGGCGGGGTGAAAAAAAGGACGAAAAAACAAACAAAAATAAACCGACAAAGGAGCTACCAACCACCCTTTAGGAGTAGAGATATTGATTTTTTGAGATGTTACGCGTGATATTAGTTAGGGAAGGATGCTATACATGTTTACCGCTAACCACAAAAGTGTTGTAAACCGTTGGATATACACGATTGAATGGGTGAGATTTATTGAATCTCCGCAACTCGCTTGTTTATATTAAGTAAGTATAAGTATAGAAGAAGTATAGACATAGATTCGATGCACATAGGGATTTTGGATTACGCTTACTAGACCGTGCATATGCTTCAAATCTTTGTCCAGCCTATTTTTATAGGAAAATCGTTTTAAAAACAACCGACTGATTTATGTCTCGCGTAAGCCGCATTGGGCCTGTGACACATGCATGTGCACATTCTCTCTTCCCCTCATCCTTATCCACACCATCTTATCTTATCCTCTCATCTCCAGTTTCTTTTTCCCCAAATCGCCACCGATCGTATTCTCTCTCACACCCTCTTCTAGCGAGCTCAGTCATTGCTTATCTCAACTACACCTTTCCCAAGAGCACCTCTCTCTCTTCCCCTGCCCTCCCAATATCCTCGGGGCCATGAATTTTTTTCAAAACTAGTATGGATTTTGTAGCAATTTTGAAAACAGATGCTTGAATTCGAAAATTTTCAATACTAGTACCCTGTCGGCCAAAAGCCGGCCGAGCAGGGACCTGTCGGCCACCACCAGGCCGACCGGAGACTTGTCAGCCATCCGTAGGCCGAAAGGCTCCTGTCGGCCAATCAGAGGCCAGGGTATAGGCCTATCGGCCTGGGGTAGGCCGAAAGGCACCTGTCGGCCATTGGGAGGCCAACTGGCCCCTGGCTAAGCCCTGGCCCTCTTTTCTTCCTCCTCTGACCAGTCATTTCACCCTCACCCTTCCCCTCTTCACGTCTCACTACCGTTGCTCTCCGGTGGTTCCACCGACTCGCTGATCTCCTCGCTGGAACACCCATTCTCTTATCCTACCCGGTCAATCAATAGATCAGGGCATTCTCCATCGGCCTACGGTATATTTTTTTGTTTCCAACTCAATCGAATGAGAACTGTCAAGTCGGTAGTGGATTTAGTTCATATTTGTCACCGTCCGTCTGCAGGTAATGGCTTGCCCATTTTGCCGCGCTCCAGATGGCCCTTGTGTTACCGTTGATTCCGGTGCGTCCGTATTTACTGTGGTGTTGGATCGTCGATGTGCAAGACGTGTTGTAAGATTCGATGTCTTCATTATCTAACTATGGCATATTCGAATGCCTTTGTTTATAAGTTTATGATCCTTGCTTCCATTCTTGTTGTAGTATGTTCCGTGCAGTGTTAGATCACATCTTGCTCGGTACATTGAGGAGTGCAGAGCTTTAGCTATTGGTAGGGGTGACACAGATATTGATCTTGCTCTGCACAACACTGAGGGTAACTTATACAATGTTATATTTACACATGGTAGGATGAGCAGTAAATTCCATGGTCCTTCGTGGGAGGAACTCGTGAATGATTATGGTCTCCGCCACAGTGACATGATGACTGTTATGCTTGAGCACTATGGAACTTATATTAGTGTCGAATTTCATCGGGATGGTGTTATGTTGTTTCCTTTACCCCATGTTGGTAAGATTTATGTTTGACAGATTTTCAGATTTGATCGAGCTTATACTTTTCGCGGTTCATGTTAGTAATTGAAATAAATTTTTTGTAGCTCTTGAGGATCTGAGTGAAACTCAGAGGGAACTTGTTGACAGCTATTTTTATAATCGTGGTGTCACTCTGAATTATCATCAAATGTATGTCATGTCGCGGCAGCTCTTTGATGACAACTACATACTGTGTACTCCTTTCGTTCATAGGATGGATCGCATGAACGTTATTTCCCAACATATGGTAAGCTTTGGTTTCCGTTTTTTATTATTTGTTTGTTATTTGTTGGTTCATAAGATGGATCATATAACTTGCTTGTTTCTGTCAGGTTATTCCTACCATGGTTGTGAGGAGTTTGATGGAATTTGCGGCTATTCCTAGGACTGGTTCTTTACTTCTTGAAATTACTTTGGATTCAGAAGATGATGATATATTTGTGAGCATTCCTTGTTCCTACTTCATTGGCTTGGGTGATCGAATGGTTTTGAAGAAGGAAGGTTTCGGAAATTTTCTGCTGGCATCGTCTATCGAAGTCAACAATTTGGTGTTGATAAAATTCAAACAGCATGAACAGGAGCCAGCTATTGTTTTCAGCTATCTGCCATAGTGAGAAAGAAAGAAAGGTCTTGTGCAGCCCAGGCAGCAGAAGAAGTTGGAGATGGAGAAGGAAAATATCCACGTTGGACTCAGTAGATTTATATTCTTGTAACTCAATTTCAGCAAGTTGTATCTTAATTTCAGTAGGTTGTATCTGAATTTCAGCAAGATGTATCTTAATTTCAGCAAGCCGTACTATTGTCATTTTTATTTGCCGCCATAGTGTGGCGCCACCTTTGTCCCACCAATCTTTATCACCACTTTCCTTCCCGCCATTCTCTCCCGCCATTATCTTTCCCGCCATTCTCTCCCGCCAATTTGTCCCGCCATTCTCTCCCGCCATTCTCTGTCCTGCCATTCTCTCCCGCCCGATTTCCTGCCATTGCGGTTGTCATCTGCCTATAAAAGGAGGCATTGTATCTGCCTTCCTCCATCAACCACCAACACTCGAAAAAACCAACGTGGTAGTCATTATGAGTTTGCCTTCTTCGGATCAAAGCATTAGGCCTAGCAAATGGAAGAGTGCGAAGCTACCTTAGGGGGTGGAAGCAGTTCGTTGTTGGTGCGGTGATCTCTGCAAGGTGAAGGAGGTGACGGATTTTTCAGATTGGTTGGGCATGAAGTTTTTCATGTGCGCTAATTATGAGGAAGATCCACCCGTTGGTCCTTCACCGTACATCATGCCTCCGGTAAGTTACAATCACACGGAATAAACACGTTGTTCATATTGTTGTTGATTTGATTTGTTATATTTGTGTTTCTTTTGTAGTCTCCTCCGCCCCTGTGCCAGTACTATCGTTGGATAGACATGAAAATGCCGGACTGGGCGGTGACTGAGATTTGTGAAAGAAGTCGTCGAGCATGGGCAAGTTTGAACATGGAGGAGCGCCGCGAGAAGGCGGCAGCAGAGGAGAAAGCAGAGCAGGAGAGAGCTTGGCAAGAGCACTGTGTGGAGCAGAGGGCTTTTCTTGCTGAGATGAAGAAGAAAAACCAAGAAAACCAACTTCGACTGGTGGAGGTCTACCGGCAGCGAGAGGATGCCCATGAAGCTGAGAGGCAGAGAAAGAAAGAAAGGGCTCGTGCAGCCCAGGCAGCAGAAGAAGCTGGAGATGGAAAAGGAAAATATCCACGTTGGACCCAGTAGATTTAGATTGTAGTAACTCAATTTCAGCAAGTTGTATTTTAATTTCAGCAAGATGTATCTTAATTTCAGCAAGTTGTATCCACGTTGGACCCAGCAGATTTAGATTGCAGTAACTCGTGTAGCCCAAGACGTACAGATCCCACAGTAGGCAAGTCACCGATAGAAGGCAAGTAATGTCCAGCAATGTCCTCCTTGCCGAAAGGTTTTTCAACGCTCACGCAGGGTCGACCAATTGGGAATCTCTCATAAGACCAAAGCTACAACAAAAGTGGACATCCGAGAAGACCAGATTTCCTAGACCTCAATTGGCAAGCTTTGTAGAGGCCTCTATACGTAGTTGATAACACGGCAGAACCAAAACTCCTTCGCGCAATGTCCTCAAGGGAACGTGCGTCAGCTATCTCTCGTGCAATGTCGATCAATCGTGCATCTACAGTGGTCACATGGTTCTCTGTGAACATAGTCTTGCCAAACAACCACATAATGTATGCCTCTAGGGACCGGTCAATCTGTGGCTCTGACAACTGATAAGTGGGATATCCTAAGGCAACAATCTAAAATTGGCTGAACCACCTGAAAAGAGGCCCGTGTCGATCGTTTTCTAGTGTGGTGGTTGTTGGCACCGCAGCCAGAAACCGGGCATGCATAGATGCTACCCAACCATCTTCTACCTCTAAAGGTCCTATGGTAGCACCGGCGAGAGGTAATCCCAACAAGTAAGACACCTCCTGTAAAGTAGGAGCCATCTCTCCCCATGGAAAGTGGAACGTATGTGTCTATGGTCTCCATCTATCTACTAAGCAGCTAAGGAGTGACCTATCGTAGGAGATGCGTGATACTGGCCTCTTGTGCAGCCGCATTGGTTCGCCCGCGTCATCCAAGTCCGGGTGATCAACCCACTCATCCAATGTACCCTCAACCAGTCGTGCCAAGGGTAGAAGTCCGGCCCAATTCAGCCTACAAAATAAACAAAATGTAGCTTACAATTAGCTTATTTGAAAACGATGACGAACGTGCTACGTGATTGTACCGACACATACCTATCAACCCATGCAGGGTGTATCATCCAGTTAGACTTTGGGGTGCGAGTGATCAACACGTCTAAGTGCGTGCCCGATTCCGTAATTGCGGCTCGGTGCCCTCTATCGATATTAGCATTAAGCATATGATATGAAGCCATATCTGCAATGAGAACATAGTGCAAACATATTAGAAAATATAACATAGAAGGGGGCACACTAAAAATAAAAACTTAGTATCCAAAAGGCATAAAAACATAGTCTCACATATTACAAATAAAAACATAGTGCACACATATTACAAATAAAAACATAGTCTGACATATTACAAATTAAAAACATAGTCCCACATATTACAAATTAAAAACATAGTCCCACATATTACAAATACAAACATAGTCCCACAGATTATGTAGCTTCTGAGTTATTCATTCATCGTCCGCCCCTTCGGCCTTGAGAGCCACGTCCACCACGATTGCCAGGACCTCCTATTGCAACTGTTGTTGCAGTCGTCGATGCGGAAGCACTCGTCGATGTGGAAGCACCGTCTTTCTTCAGTGTGGGGCAATATTTCATCCTATGACCATACGCCACACACAGCAAACATTGCCTGGTTGCTCCACCTGCTTCAGATCGGTCCATATCGTTTCGGATGCGCTTTACCTTATGCCTGCCCCTGCTAGTTCGCCGTAGTGCAGGATCCGGGATGTATACTCTATTAGCATCATTTACCTTGTTGAAATTGCCGACGACTCTAAACCCTATCATCTCACCTGTCCAGACATTGAGTACTGCCTCCTTTGAATAGTACGGAGACACGAAGGAGATAGCGTCCAACTGAATCTGGCCACAGGCAGCCAACACATGTGAGCAAGGCAGGTGCAACAACTGCGGCTTGTTGCATGTACACTCACAAGTTGGATAAAATTCTGCTCCAATTGTAACCTCATGCGTCCTCACCTCATTTCCAGAACCAAAACCATCAGTAGGAAGCTGAACCTCGTACCTCCTTTCCTGATTACCTATCAGTGTGATGGTGTGCTTCTTGGATTTCTTTATCTTATTAGCCATATACTCCATGACACGGCTGCAGTAAGGAGTGTTCTGATTATCTTCAATATGCTTCCTTGCCAACTCATGCCTTTCTCTGAAATACCTCACAGTGCCATGGAATACACCTCCACAATAGCTGTCAGTGGCAATGCTCTATTCCCTCTGAGAACAAAGTTATAGATCTCTGCAAGATTGGTTGTCATGTGGTCATACCTAGCTCCATGGGTGTCATGCAGCAAAGACACTTTCACTGGAGGCTCTTTTGTTTGGGAATGTCGCATGGGAAACAAAAGTTTTCCTACGCACACGCAGATCTATCCATGGTGATGAGCATCTACGAGAGGGAGAGTGGATCTACATACCCTTGTAGATCACTAAGCGGGAAGCATTAATAAACGCGGTTGGTGTAGTCGAACATCTTCACGATCCAAAATCGCTGAGCGTCCCGCGATCTCATCACGATCCGTCCCGCGATCCAATCACGATCCGTCCCGTGAACTCATCACGATCTGTCCCGCGATCGCATCACGATCTGTCTCACGATCTTGATCACGATCTGTCCTGAGAACTCATCATGATCCATTCGGCGATCTCATCACGAACCGTCTCGCAATCTCGATCACGGTCCTTCCGATCTAGCTCCGAACGGACGACACCTCCGCGTTCAGCACACGTACAACTTGATGACGATCTCATCCGTCTTGATCCAGCAAGAGAGAGAGAGGAGAGGTAGAAGAGTTCGCCGGCAGCGTGACGGCACTCCGGCGATGGTGGTGGAGCAATTTCGGCAGGGCTTCGCCTAAGCACTGCAGAAATCCGATCTAGAAGAGAAACTATGCACTAGAGATTAGGGTTGGACGTGGCTGAAAAATCAAGTGCCAAAACCCTAGAAATCCACTAGTATATATAGGAGGATAGGAGGAGAGGAGGCAGCCTTGGCCTCCAAGGCTAGCTGGTTCGGCCGAAGTGGGAGGTGGAGGAGGACTCTCCTCCTCCACTCCTAGTAGGACTAGGACTCTTCCTTTTTTGCCTTTTTTCCACCTTTTTCCTTTGGGTTTCTTTCTTCCAGCCACATGGGCCTATTGTGGTTGTTCCACCAGCCCACTAAGGGCTGGTCATTACTTTCCCAAAGACCATGAAGCCTCTTGGGTCGAAATACCCCTCCTGGAGGTCTCCCGGTACACTACCGATAAGCCCGGAACTTTTCCGGCGACCAAACTGGGACTTCCTATATATGAATCCTTACCTCGGGACCATTCCGGAGCTCCTCATGACCTCCAGGATCTCATCCGGGACTCTGAACAAACTTCGGTCACCACCATACATAACTTTATACTACCGAAATGTCACCAAACCTTAAGTGTGCAGACCCTGCGGGTTCGAGAACTATGTAGACATGACCGAGACACCTCTACAGTCAATAACCAATGGCGGGACCTGGATGTCCACATTGGTTCCTACATATTCTACGAAGATCTTTATCGGTCGAACCTCTATGTCAAGGATCCAGTTAATCCCGTATGATGTTCCCTTTGTTCTTCGGTATGTTACTTGCCCGAGATTCGATCGTTGGTATCTCCATACCTAGTTCAATCTCGTTACCGGCAAGTCTCTTTACTCGTTCCGTAATACAAGACCCCGCAACTAACAATTAGTCACATTGCTTCCAAGGCTCGTTGTGATGTTGTATTACCGAGTGGGCCCGAGATACCTCTCCGTCACACGGAGTAACAAATCCCATTCTCGATCCATGCCAACTCAACAGACACCATGGGAGATACCTGTAGAGCACCTTTATAGTCACCCAGTTATGTTGTGACGTTTGATACACACAAAGCACTCCTCCGATGTTCGTGAGTTGCATGATCTCATGGTCATAGGAACACATACTTGACATTCAGAAAACAATAGCAATAAACTGACACGATCATATGCTACATTTGTAGTTTGGGTCTTGTCCATCACATCATTCTCCTAATGATGTGATCCCGTTATCAAATGACATCCCATGTCCATGGCTAGGAAACCTTAACCATCTTTTGATCAACGAGCTAGTCTATTAGAGGCATACTAGGGACATGGTTTTGTCTATGTATCCAAACATGTATCTAAGTCTACGATCAATACAATTATAGCATGGATAATAAACGATTATCATGAACAAGGAAATATGATAATAACTAATTTATTATTGCCTCTAGGGCATATTTCCAACAGTCTCCCACTTGCACTAGAGTCAGTAATCTAGTTCACATCACCATGTGATTCGCATTGTTATGAATCTAACACCCACTGAGTTTTGGGGCTCAATCATGCTTTGCATGTGAGAGAGGTCTTATAGTCAACGGGTCTGTGACATTCAGATCCGTGTGTGCTTTGCAAATCTCTATGTCAAATTGTAAACACTGCTACCACACTCCACTGTTACTATTCCAAATGGCTGCTCCACTATACGTATCCAGATTGCTACCGCGAGTCATCCGGATTGGTGTTAAAGCTTGCATCGACGTAACTCTTTACGATGAACTATTTATCACCTCCATAATCGAGAAACAACTACTTAGTCTTTAAGTTACTAAGGATAATCTTGACCGTTGTCCAGTGATCCACTCCTGGATCACTCTTGTACCCCTTGACGGACTCATGGCAAGGCACACACAAGTGCGGTACACAGCATGGCATACTATATAAAGCCTATGGCTAAGGCATAGGGGGCGACATTCGTCCTTTCTCTTTCTTCTGCCGTTGTCGAGCTTTGAGTCTTACTCAACTTCACACCTTACAAAGCAAGCGAGAACACTTCTCTCTGACTGATCCATTTTGAACTCTTTCAAAGTCTTGTAAGGTATGTACTCATTGAAAGTCTCATCAAGCATTTTGATCTATCTCTATAGATCTTTGATGCTCAACAATTAGGTAGCTTTATCCAGGTCTTCCTTTGACAAACTCTTTTCAAACAACCATTTATGCTTTCTAGAAACTCTACATCATTTTCGATCAACAATATGTCAACCACATATGCTTACCAGAAACTCTATAGTGCTCCCACTCACTTTACTGTAAATACAAGTTTCTCGTAAACTTTGTATAAACATCAAAACTTTGATCACCTCATCAAAACGTATATTCCAACTTCGAGATGCTTGCTTCAGTCCATAGAAGGATCACTAAAGCTTGTACACCTTTTAGCATCCTTATGACTGACAAAACCTTTTGGTTGTATCACATACAACCTTTACTCAAGTAAACCGTTAAGGAAACGATGTTTTGACATCCATCTGCCAGATTTCATAATTGAAAATGCAGCAACTACTAACATAATTCCAACAGACTTTAGCATCGCTATGAGAGAGAAAGTCTCATCGCAATCAACTCCTTGACCTTGTCACAAACATCTTTGCAACAAGTCGAGCTTTACAAATGGTGATAATTACCATCAGCGTCTGTCTTCCTTTTAAAGATCCATTTGTACTCAACGACCTGCCGTCCAACGAGCAAGTCTACCAAAGTCTATACTTGGTTTTCATACATGGATCCTATCTCGGATTTCATGGCCTCCAACCATTTGTCAAAATTCGGGCCCATCATTGCTTCTCCATAGCTCGTAGGTTCATCGTTGTCTAACAACATGACCTCCAAGACAGGGTTGTCGTACCGCTCAGGAGCAGTACACATCCTTGTCGACCTACGAAGTTCAATAGTAACTTGATCCCGAAGCTTCATGATCATCATCATTAACTTCCTCTTCAACCAACGTAGGCTTCATAGAAACATCTTCTTGCGCTGCGCTACTCTCTGGTTGAATAAAGGTCTAACAACCTCATCAAGTTCCATCTTCCTCCCACTCAATTCTTTCGAGAGAAACATTTCCTCGAGAAAGGATCCGTTTAAGCAACAAACACTTTGCACTTGGATCTGAGATAGAAGGTTCACCCAACTGATCTTAGGGTATTCTATGAAAATGCATTTGTCCGCCTTGGGTTCGACCTCATTAGGTGAAAACTTTTTCCCACACAAGTGTCGCAGCCCCAAACATTAAGAAATGACAGCTTATGTTTCTATCAAACCATAATTCACACAGTGTCATCTCAACGGATTTAGATGGTGCCCTATTTAAAGTGAATGTAGTTGTCTCTAATCCATAACCCCAAAATTATAGTAGTAAAACGATAAGAGACATCATAGCATGCACCATATCCAATAGAGTACGACTATGACGTTCGGACACACCATCACACTATGGTGTTCCAGGTGGCCTGAGTTGTGAAACAACTTTCACATTGTCTTAAGTTGTATGCCAAACTCGTAACTCAGATATTCACCTCCACGATCATATCGCAGTCATTTTTATCTTCTTGTCACGATGATCTTAAACTTCACTCTGAATTTGCTTGAACCTTTCAAACAATTCAGACTTGTGTTTCATTAAGTAAATATACACTATATCTACTCAAATCATCGGTGAAGGTAAGAAAATAACGATATCCACTGCATGCTACAAGACTCACTGGATTGCATACATCAACATGTATCATTTCCAATGAATCACTTGCCCGCTCCATCCAATGGGGTCCTTTAGTCATCTTGCCCAAGAGGCATGGTTCGCATGTCTCAACCGATTCGAAATCGAATGAGTCCAAAGATCCATCTGCATGGAGTTTCTTCATGCGCTTTATACCAATATGACATTTAGCGGCAGTGCCACAAGTATGTGGTAATATCATTATTAACTTTGTATCTTTTGACATCAATGTTATGAACATGTGTATTCCTACGATCAAGATTTCAACAAACCATTCTCACTGGGTGCATGACCATTGAAGGTATTATTCATGTAAATATAATAACCATTATTGTCTAACTTAAATGAATAGCGGTATTGCAATAAACATGATCTAATCATGTTCATGCTCAACGCAAAACACCAAATAACATTTAATCAGGTTCGTCACTAATCCTGAAGGTAGAGAGAGCGTGCGGTGTTGATCACATCAACCTTGGAAACATTTCCAACACACATCGTCACCTCACCCTTAGCTAGTTCTCCGTTTATTCCGTAGCTTTTACTTCGAGTTACTAACATTTAGCAACTGAACCAGTATCCAATACTCACGTGCTACTAGGAGCACTAGCAAGGTACACATCAATAACACGTATATCAAATATACTTCTGTCGGCGTTGCCAGCCTTCTTATCTACCAAGTATCTAGGGTTGTTCTGCTTCAGCGACCGCTCTCCTCATAATCGAAGCACTTAGTCTCAGGTTTGGGTTCAACTTTTGGCTTGCTTCACTGGAGCAGCAACTAACTTGCCATCCATGAAGTTTCCCTCCTTGTCCTTGCCCTTCTCGAAACTAGTGGTTTTACTAACCATCAACACTTGATGCTCCTTCTTGATTTCTACCTTCGCGGTGTCAAACATCGCGAATAGCTCAGGGATCAATATTTCTATCCCTGGTGTTTTATAGTTCATCACCAAGTTCTAGTAGCTTAGTGACAGTGACCTGGAGAACTATATCAATCACTATCTTATCTCGAAGATCAACTCCCACTCGATTCAAGCAATTGTAGCACCCAAACAATCTGAGCACATGCTCAATGATTGAGCTATTCTCTTTCATCTTGCAGGTAAAGAATCTTGTTGGAGATCTCATATCTCGCAACACGGGCACGAGCCTGAGATCACAATCTCAGCTCTTAGAACATCTCATACGTTTCGTGATGTTCAAAACGTTTCGGAGCCTCAATTCTAAGACGTAATGCATGACGCACTAAACTATCAAGTAGTCATCAGAACGTGCCTGTCAGATGTTCATAACATCTACAGACGACGCTAGAGGGGTTGGCGCACCGAGCGGTGCATTAAGGACATAAGCCTTCTGTGCAGCAATGAGGACAATCCTCAGATCACGGACCCAGTCCGCAATATTTCTACCATCATCTTTCAACTCTATTTCTCTATGAAAATATAAAAATTAAGGGAGCTACAGCGCGAGCTAGTAATCTACAACATAATTTGCAAAGACACTATTGACTATGTTCATGATAATGAGTTCAATTAATCATATTACTTAAGAAATCCCACTCAAATTGACATCCCTCCGGTCTTTCGAGTGATACATGATCCAAATTCACCAACTCAAGTCCGATCATCACGTGAGTTGAGGTGGCTGCAATGGTGAAAATCATCATGTTGATCATATCTACTATATGACTCATGTTCGACCTTTCGGTCTCTTGTGTTCCGAGGCCATGTCTGTACATGCTAGGCTCGTCAAGTTTAACCCGAGTGTTCTGCCTGTGCAACACTGGCTTGCACCCATTGTATGTGAACGTAGAGTCTATCACACCCGATCATCACGTGGTGTCTCAACACGATGAACTTTCGCAACGGTGCACACTCGGGGAGAACACAATTTATCTTGAAATTAAGTGAGGGATCACCTTATAATGCTACCGTCATCCTAAGCAAAACAAGGTGCATAAAGGGATAAAAATCACATGCAAATCATAAGTGACATGATATGGCCATGATCTTGTGCTTTTGATCTCCATCATGAAAGCACCGACATGATCTTCATCGTCACCGGGACGACACCATGATCTCCATCAACGTGTCGCCATCGGGGTTGTCGTGCCCAACATGCTTCTACTACTATTGCTACCGTAGCGATAAAGTAAAGCATTACATAGCGCTTAATGATTGACACGCAGGTCATACAATAATTAAAGACAACCCTATGGCTCCTGCCGGTTGCCGTACTCATCGACATGCAAGTCGTGATAACCTATACATCACATGATCATCTCATACATCACATATATCACATCATGTAATTGGCCATATCATATCACAACATACCCTGCAAAAACAAGTTAGACGTCCTCTAATTGTTGTTGCATGTTTTACGTGGCTACTACGTGTATCTAGCAAGAATGATTCTCATCTACGCAAAAACCACAACGGTGATACACTAGTTGCTTTTCAACCTTCTCAAGGACCGCCTTTGTCGGATCCGATCCAACTAAAGTGAGAGAAACTGTCACTCGCAAGCCATCTATGCAACAAGTTGCGGTTGAGGGAACCGGTCTCTCGTAAGCGTATGAGTAATGTTGGTCCGAGCCGCTTCATCTCACAATACCGCTAAATAAAAATCCGACCAAGGGAGGAAGCAATCTAAGCATCAACGCCCACAAACCTTTTGTGTTCTACTCGAGATCTCATCGACACATAGACCTAGCTCATGATGCCACTGTTGGGGAACGTCGCATGTGAAAAAAAAAATTCCTATGCACACGCAGATCTATCCATGGTGATGAGCATCTACGAGAGGGAGAGTGGATCTACATACCCTTGTAGATCGCTAAGCAGGAAGCGTTAAGAAACGCGGTTGGTGTAGTCGAACATCTTCGCGATCCAAATCGCCGAGCGTCCCGCGATCTCATCACGATCCGTCCCACGATCCAATCACGATCCATCCCGTGAACTCATCACGATCTGTCCCGTAATCTCATCACGATCCGTCTCACGATCTTGATCACGATCTGTCCAGCGAACTCATCACGATCCGTTCCGCGATCTCATCACGAACCGTCTCGCAATCTCGATCACGGTCCTTCCGATCTAGCGCCGAACGGACGACACCTCCGCATTCAGCACACGTACAGCTTGATGATGATCTCCGCCGTCTTGATCCAGCAAGAGAGAGCGGAGGGGTAGAAGAGTTCGCCGGCAGAGTGACGGCGCTCCGGCGATGGTGGTGGAGCAATTCCGGCAGGGCTTCGCCTAAGCACTGCAGAAATCAGATCTAGAGGAGAAACTATGCACTAGAGATTAGGGTTGCACGTGGCTGAAAAATCAAGTGCCAAAACCCTAGAAATCCACTAGTATATATAGGAGGATAGGAGGAGAGGAGGCAACCTTGGCCTCCAAGGCTAGCTGGTTCGGCCGAAGTGGGAGGTGGAGGAGGACTCTCCTCCTCCACTCCTAGTAGGACTAGGACTCTTCCTTTTTGCCTTTTCCCACCTTTTTCCTTTGGGTTTCTTTCTTCCAGCCACATGGGCCTATTGTGGTTGTTTCACCAGCCCACTAAGGGCTGGTCATTACTTTCCCACAACCCATGAAGCCTCTTGGGTCGAAACACCCCTCCCGGAGGTCTCCCGGTACACTACCGGCACTCCCGGTACACTACCGATAAGCCCGGAACTTTTCCGGCGACCAAACTGGGACTTCCTATATATGAATCTTTACCTCCAGACCATTCTGGAGCTCCTCATGACGTCCAGGATCTCATCTGGGACTCCGAACAAACTTCGGTCACCACCATACATAACTCTATACTACCGAAACGTCACCAAACCTGAAGTGTGCAGACCCTGCGGGTTCGAGAACTATGTAGACATGACCGAGACACCTCTACGGTCAATAACCAATGGCGGGACCTGGATGTCCACATTGGTTCCTACATATTCTATGAAGATCTTTATCGGTCGAACCTCTATGTCAAGGATTTAGTTAATCCCGTATGATGTTCCCTTTGTTCTTCGGTATGTTACTTGCCCGAGATTCGATCGTTGGTATCTCCATACCTAGTTTGATCTCGTTACCGGCATGTCTCTTTACTCGTTCCGTAATACAAGATATCGCAACTAACAATTAGTCACATTGCTTGCAAGGCTCATTGTGATGTTGTATTACCGAGTGGGCCCCGAGATACCTCTCCGTCACACGGAGTAACAAATCCCAGTCTCAATCCATGCCAACTCAACAGACACCATCGGAGATACCTGTAGAGCACCTTTATAGTCACCCAGTTACGTTGTGACGTTTGATACACACAAAGCACTCCTCCGATGTTCGTGAGTTGCATGATCTCATGGTCATAGGAACACATACTTGACATGCAGAAAACAGTAGCAATAAACTGACACAATCATATGCTACGTTTGTAGTTTGGGTCTTGTCCATCACATCATTCTCCTAATTATGTGATCCTGTTATCAAATGACATCTCATGTCCATGGCTAGGAAACCTTAACCATCTTTTGATCAACGAGCTAGTCTATTAGAGGCATACTAGGGACATGGTTTTGTCTATGTATCCACACATGCATCTAAGTCTCCGATCAATACAATTATAGCATGGATAATAAACGATTATCATGAACAAGGAAATATGATAATAACTAATTTATTATTGCCTCTAGGGCATATTTCCAACATCTTTCTCTATCCACTCAAAAATATTCTTTATTGCCCTGCCCTTCTTTCGCTTCGTATTAGGAGGGTCAATTGCTGGCAAGTCACAAACACCAACTGGCCCCTCCATCTCCGCAGTGAGTGCTGTTAATTTAACCTGGTCTTTTTTCCATTTTCTTCCTTGCAACAACCTGCTTCTTAGTGAACTCATCTAGTTTGGACCAAATAAAATCGTATTTTCGCCGTTGGTTCTGCTTGCATAACTTCTTGAACAAGTTCCTCAACCGTTTGTTCTTGAACTATGAGAAAAAATTAGCACCAAGATGGCGCATGCACCACCGGCTTTGCAAGTCCTTCCAAGGTGTTGGCTCGTCAGCAGTTGGATTACTCAGTGTCTTCACGGCCTTCAATATACCAGGATGTCTGTCATGAATGAGACACACATTTGGTCAGTTCTTCACGATCGCAATTTTAATTTGACGGAAGAACCATACCCAACTCGGAAAGTTCTTACCCTCCACAAATGCCATGGTTAGTGGGATGATTTGGTTGTTCCCGTCCACACCAATAGCAGTCAGGATTTGCCCTTTGTACTGACCAGTCAGGAATGTACCATCCACAAACATCACAGGAGGACAATGCCTGAAAGCTTCGATGCACATATCGAAAGAGAAGAATACTCGTTTCAACACCTTGTAGTCAGGTATGCTTTCCAACATCGTGTGCTGAATGTTAACATAAGTGCCGGGATTCATCTCCTTCAGTATGTCAAGGAGACACACAACATTATCATAGGAGTCGAAGAACGTCCCAAACCTCTCCTCCATAGCCTTCTGCTTAGCTCTCCAAGCCTTCCCATATGGAATGTCATACTTCCATCTGACCTTCACTGCGGTCTGCTTAGCTCATGTCCATCGTTGACAGTATAGCCGGCGGATATGTCCTGCTCCCATGCAGCAGGAATTGGTACCTCCTCCTCATCCTCGGAATTTTCAGAATCAAGTTCCTCTGTATTACCATCCTCGTCCTCTTCCTCCATCACCCTCTGCATTTCCTCGCCTTCCTCGCCCCCATCGGCAACACCAGAGGCAGCTAATACTACCGATTGAATACTCTGACCAGCATTAACAAAATCTAACTCATTCTCCGCTTGAGTATCATTCACATCTGGTGGCTGTGACACGGATACATAAATCTCGTTAGCCACTTGACTACTCTGGCCTGGATCATACCCCACGGTTGGCGGTACGATGTTCCCCTCCTTCGCCACTGGTTGCACTAGGGCATAAGGATGGATTCTTCGGTCTCTGCAACGACTTAACAGAGACAACCAGTGCTGGCTCCTATCTATCGAAATCAAATCCCACTTGACATTTTTACAGGATTTGGTCCACAAGGCATGAATATTGACGGAACAAACTTCAGGATCGAGGCCAAAACTAGTAGTCAACCAGTGCTTCAACTGCCTAATGTCCAGTCTGTCCGGGTCTGAAAGTGTCATCTCGCCTGTTTTAAAGTCACTAAGATCAACCCCCAACTCATTATATCGAACGCCGTAATACACAGTCAGATTTACGGATTCAGACATTTTAACCTGATCAGATAATGCCAGCTCCTCGTTATTCGCAGCGAATATATCGACACTAAAATAAAACTAACACTGTAATGTAACTAAAAAAAACTACACAAAAATGAGCTACACCAGAGGCACATAAAAAAACCTACACTAAAATTATCTACACAAAAAATAACCGACACTACTATGACTAAACTAACTAATCCTACACTACGCAAACACAAACTAAAACCCGATACTAATATGACTACACTAGCTAAAACTACACTAATATAACTACACTAAAATCACCGCACTAACACAGCTAACCTAAAATAACTACGCTACTAAAAATAACATACACTAATTGTACGTACATTACAAAAAAACAAACGAAATTAACACCAAAAAATTATACATTCGACGCGTGAGTGCAGTCCTTCTTCCTCTCCACCTTCTTCTTCCTCTCCACCACTCCACCTTCTCACCATTGCAAGCTACACCACCACACCATCTTCTCCTTCACACGAACAAACCAGTGCATCGTTGTGGAAAAAAAACCGTAGGTCGGGGGAGAAACACACGATCTATCAATTCATCGAATTGAAACGGGAAATGACTGGACGAATTGGGAGATCAAGGGGGGGGGTCATTTTGGCCTAGAAAGAGAGAAAATGGGAGAGAAAGGAGGAAGAAGGGAGCTGGCCGACGGTGCCTTATCCCGGCACCTTTCGGTCGCCAGGAGGCCGACAGGTGGGCCCTCGGCCAGGGGCAGGCCGACTCGGCCAGGAGCGGGCCGACAACCCACTATCGACCCAGGGTAGGCCGACTGCCTTCCTGTCGGCCCAGTAACGGCCGACAGGGTAGTAAAATTGATATTTTTTTAATTTGAATACTATTTTTCAAAATTGATATAAATATGATACTATTTCTGAAAAAAATTCTCGGGGACATTCCTATGCTGCTTCAAGAGGAACTGCGATGCAATGCTTGTCTGCATCCGTCGGTGCTCCGATGCAGCATCACTGGGCAGCTGCAAGCTGCCGGCGCCACGACGAAACTCTTCTCACCGGCTGCTGGTGTTGCAATGCAACATTGATGCAACACCCCCTCAACGGTTGCAAGCCGATGGCGCTGAGACGCAACTCTCATCGTTGGGCGACAACGTTGCGACGCATGCCTCATCGATGTTGCGTTGGGGCTTTAGCAGGGCGCCGCAGTGTTACGTTGGAACTTCATTGCGTTGCCGGGTTTGTCGGTGCTTCAATGGTGTTGCAATGAAGCATCGCCGGTGTCATCGGCTACAATAGAGTGCACTCGGTGCCGCATTGCAGCTTTGTCTCACCGCTGGGGATTGCAGTGGAGCTTCATTGGGGGGGAGGGGGTCGTGTGCTCTACCAACACCAGACCAGACGACTAGCTAGGCGGATGATCTGGTCATCCGATCGATCCGGAGCAATCGCCTTTTTACATGGGTAAGTAGTAGATAGATAGACGATATATTTAGATTTTTGAGGTGTGTTTTAGTGAACTCGCGCTTGCGTGTCTGGATGGGTCCCACAAAGAAGAGGATTTTTTTTGAGGGGGTAAGAAGAGGAAATTGTTTTTTTGGAGGGACAAGAAGAGGATTTTTTTTTTGAGTGCTGAAGTGGAAATTGGTGGAGGGCGTGGCGGCGTGGCGGCGTGGGCGGGAAGCAGCGGGGGGTGGGCCGAAATTTCCCCGAAACTTTCGGCCTCTCTCTGCTCGCTCGTCTCTCACCCTGCCGCCGGGTGGGGAAAATCTTTCCCTCACCTCTCCGCCGCCCGCCCGCCCGCCCGCCCGCTGCCGCTTCGCTCCGCCGTCTCCAATCAATCCCGCCTCCGCTGCCTACTCCCAGCCCCCCCGCTCCCGCCCCCGCCTCCGCGTCTCGGGACGGAGCGAAAGTGAGGCCAGGCCAGGCGTAGCCTGGGAGGGAGGGGTTTCGGATGCTGGCAGCACTCTAATGGCTCAGGCTGCCGTCGAACCTGCGGCGAGCGGCGGCGCGTTCATCGGGAGGCCGTCCGAGGCCCAGAGGATGAAGCGGAAGACCCCCTCCGAGCTGCGAGTAATGCCCCAATCCGTCCCCCCTTGTTTTTTTTAACATAATATCTCCGTAACGCGACGCCGAGCTAGTCCCAACCAAGATCTTGATGCAGCGCTGCAAATTTTTTCTTTTGAAAGAAAGTAGATCTAACTGTTTGATGCCACATTCAACCGTCGACAGCGTTCAGGTTTCAGCCAGAGAGTGTAGCCAAGTGTTTGATGCAGTGCTGCGTTGTAGTCTACTGTACTAACTTGCATACATACATACATATAGCTAAGCGAGCTGCAAATTAACCGCACTGTCAGTTTTTCGCTTGCGAATGCGTTCCAGAGAACCATTGGCACGGTAGTATTTCATTGGATTAAGAAGAGTTTTTTTTTGTTACAAAAGGTTTATATGTAACATACGGCCTGCTAAAGCTTCGTCTCCACTTCACATCACCAAATTACACACTGAAAACGTAGCAAATCCTCCTGCAAGCTAGCATTACATGCTACAAGGTCGCATATGAATGCTGAAACTTGTACCATTGATTGGTTCCTGCAGGATGAGCAGCTGAAGCGACGGGTTTCTGAAAAGGTTGCCGATGATCACTCATTTCCTTCTGCGGCGTTTGATAGGTATAACGTGATCTGTTGTAATCATGTATCATGATGTTCCTCCCTTCTTGTGCTTGCTTTGATGACAAATTTGATGCCTGACTAATCGGTGTAGGCCAAGCACTAGCCTTCGGAACCCAGAACAGCAGAAAACATCCAAATACATCAGCACTCGTGTCACAGGGGTGTTCCCAGTTAAAAAATCCAGAAAGGTTGGGAAAGAAAATTGTATGGTTAGACATTGTTCATTTTGCCAGCCATATTGGTGCTCATTGCTCTGCAAGTATTTGACAGCATCGTGTCGAACCACCTGTTTTGTTATATAACTTGTAATAATATCTTGAAAGCAGGATGCTTTACTGAACAATGAGAAGGCTCCCAAGTCTGCTGATACTGTAACAGCTTCACAGTCTGCAGAATCTCTGTTTCCATGGTAATTATTTTACAGAGGCAGCGGATCTTGTTTCATGCCATATCCATGCTCTTATTTGCATTGTTTTTCCAAAATTCAGCAGCGATGGCGATTCTGCTCAGTTGGACTCTTCTGTTCCATCGCTCACGGAAGCAGCAAAACCAGGTTTTAGGAAAGCTGAGAAATGCAGCAAAAATGCTCTGCGGAGTGTATCAGAGCTTCACATTGGCGAAGAGAAGCAGGATGGCTCTAGCAAATTCGACATGGTAAGGAGCATCGACCTAGTGCACTACTGTATATGTATATATTACCTCATCCTGTAATCTTTCTAGTGCTTTGTGTAGGACAAAGTGATGAAAGGGTTTGGAGCTCGTGGTGCTTCTGGAGCTTCCAATGGCACTAACATTCAGGCTGGTGATGTTCCTTTGAAGTCTTCAGAGGTGTGCCCTTCCAAGATCACAATACCAGGAAAAAGAGTTCCTTTGGATCTCACCTTGAAGACTACCCTGCAGTTTGTTTCATCATCTTCTGTGAAGTGGTGTGTATGCATTAGCTTCTCTTGCATTTATTTCTTGTTTTCATTTAGAAAATGCACCCTTCCCAGAGAAAGTTCATAAGTATCTTGATTGAACCGGGGACATATCTTAGATTGACACTCTGAAAATTAGATATGTAAATGGTATGTGTCTCTTAGTCATTTAGTCTCATTGGATGCTTACTGCACCTGCGCTATTTTTGAAGAAATTTCAGTTAAGTATTGGTGTCTGTATGATCCAGTGCTCCAAGTGATACCATGTCTAGTACAGCATACGGTCACTAGGAAAAATAATTGAAATTACTTGCCAATTGAACCCTGTCGTCTTTGTTTAGTTTTGTTTAGATTTTCTGCCTCAAAGGCCCAAAGTATAATAACTCTTGCCTGCAACAGGTGTCACAATTTGAGTACAAGTTGTAGGGGCAGTGTTGCTGGACCCATTACTCAGAGTTATAATGGTAGGTCTCAAAGTTCAGGACGCACCAGGCAAGAGAGCAACAAGGAATTCTTGTTCTCGAAGGCACTGCAGTCATGGGTATATCCACAATCCATGTTACCTGCTCCCATAGTATCTTCTATGCTCGCATCAACTGCACAAGGAGGTAATTACTAGACCTGAACTATTGTGTGCTTTTCAAGATAAAATATCCCCGTACTTTTGTGGATGTATCTCTTTACCTTTTCTCCTTTTGGCATGTAGAGAAAGAGTTCATTCACAAAAGGTATCAGGATTGGGAAGATTCTTTTCAGAATCTTTACTACATGTTCCGGAAGAATCTGTTGAATATCTTCTATGGTATCTTCTTGCTCCTGAGAACTCAATCCTTCTTAATAATTTGATAAGTCATATATATGGAAAATTTAACTGGTTTTGTACATGTACAAAAAATTATGAACATGTGAAGATTCCACATTTGTCTCAAGATCACCTTCGCTTGCAGTTATATTTCATTTTCCTTGGAAGTATTGAACCTTTAGGTTCTACCAGACTGTTACTCTATGGTTCACCCTCGTTCATCTTACTGAACATCAGTTTTGTTATTGTAGTTTATACGGCACAACTTGTTGCTTTATTTATAAGCGGAAACTGTTTGGAGAAGCAGTCCTGTAATGCCTACTTATCACAATCTACACGTGGCATGAGGTCACTACTACGAAAACAGGTCAGTACTGCCTTTTGTTTTTCCGACCTCATCATCGTTTTCACCTTTTTCTTTAAAATCCCTACTACAGTGCAAGGTTTTTGAGTCGATGAGTCGACGAGTCGCTCAGGGGGGGGGGGGGGGGGCGACTCTAGACTAGTCGTGACTAGTCTAGACTCATGGTCGACGAGTCGACATGTGATGAGTCGACGTGAGTTAAGCATCAGCAACCAGGGGAGGAGGGGAGGAGAAGACCAGTAGCAGCAGCAACCGGGGGAGGAGTCGAGCAGCAGCAGCAACCAGGGGAGAAGGGGACGAGCAGCAGCAGCGGCAACCATGGGAGGAGGGGACGAGCAACAGCAGCGGCAACCAGGGGAGGGGACGAGCAGAAGCAGCAGCAACCATGGGTGGAGTAGAGGGGACGAGCAGCAAACCAGGGGTGGCGGCGGCTGCCAAGGAGAGGGTTGGGTCAGGGGGGGGGGTGACTGGTTTGATCTAGGTTTCCAGGGGGATAGGCAAACAAATACAGTAAGGAAAAATATGACAGGTGGGGGCCAAAAAAAATGAGTCGTTCGATCCAGAATCCACGACTAGTCGAGACTAGTCGCTCGAGTCGCTCGACTCATCCCAAGAGTCGAGTCGAGAGGTTGCGTCGACCCTGGAAGTGCGACTCATAGACTAGTCGACGACTAGTCGCGACTAGTCAAGCGGCTCAAAAATAGAGCTACAGTGCCACATTTCTGTTACAGACCAACCATTATGTACATTACTGCTTGCAACTTCTAAGTTTTACTTCAATCAAGTAGTTCCACATGTGAATAAAGCTTTAATACTTTTGTGATTAACCCAATGCTTCTTCTGTTTGCCCATTTTACTGAAAGAAACATCTTTTTGGTTGTTGAAGTCAATTTTCTACCCTTATTTGGCATTAACTTGGTATGTTGGTCTCTAGGGCATCGAATTGCTTACGATCATAATTGTGTGACCATATGACTGCATTGTTGCAGGGTGTTTGCTTTTCTATGCCCCTTTGCAAGGCCGAAGTGGAGCAGGCCACCGAAGACGACCTGATCGAGTTCTCAAAAATCCGAACACTCAACCTGAGCCAGGTTCCATTTGAATCTTAAACTTGCCTTTGTTTGCTCTAGTAAGGCTGCAGCTACTGACTGATTGGTATTGTTTTCTATTGAACGTGCAGACACTTCATGTAGATGCTTTATCTGAGGTGGACAACACCACGCAGTCGCTCCTTTCATTTACTGGCAATAAGAGCGTTCATGGCTTATATGATGTCTTGTTGAACTACAAGTAGGTTGCTTAATCTGTGATGATCATTCTGTGCCTTTTAACCCTCTTGGTTTTCATGCTGTGTAATTTAATCCTGTGATATTTTTTCCAGGTCCTTTCTGAATTCATTGTCTGCCACAGACGTCCCGGCGCTATACTCACCGGTGCCATTTCAAAATGGCTGCCTCCATGTTCCGGAGGTAATTTCATTTCAACCGACTTCGTTTTTCCTTCCTGCCTGCTGCCCTGGGAAGCAAGCAAAATGGTTTTGCGTACTCATGTTTACGTCCAGTGATTAACAATGTGGTGCCACCACCGTGCAATTATCGTTAAGTATTTTGTTAATTCACTCGTATGTGGACCAGCTACAGCGTGTTTCATAACCCTTTGTTTGTGCGAAAACTCGGTCTGAATACATGGCCTTGCAGGTGATATGCAGGGAGATGAGGAAAGCCGACAGCGGCCTGGCCTTGTCCAGTGTTTCCGACGACGCAGGAGAAGCTGGATCAGCGGCGTCTGATCCTCCCCCTCTTGCGGCGGGCAGCATGTGCTACAGCATGGAGATAAAGGACGCGGCGCTCCCGCCGTGGGTCGTCTCGGGCGTCTGCGCCACGATGACCTCAGACACGGACCGCTTCGACCTGACGTAAGCACCATGGTTCCTCCCTGTCATCATCCATCGCCTGTCAGAACCTCTTTTCCTGCATGCACGTGCTGAAAACAGCGATCGCCCGTGCTTCTGTTGTTCGTTGCAGGATCGTGACGGAGCCCTCATCCGTGGGCCTGAACGCGGCCTTGGCATCCCTAGGCGCGGGCGCCTGGTCGAAGATGGCGGTGTCGCCGTCGGAAGGCGGCTGCGAGGCCCTGGGTGTCCCTGGTGCCGTCCTGGTCCCCTCGCTGCGGTCGGCGGTGCTCCGGGGACTGCGCTACAAACGTGGCGAGTACCTCGTGCGCACGGCCGCGTGAGTTGAGCTCCCCCTTGAGCCGCCTCGGGGCTCGGAGAGGGCCGTTTTTTGCTGCTCCGGCGCGGGCAGAAGTAGGAGGCTCCTCCCTCCGCGCCATGATGCTGATGCTGATGTAGAGTAGAAGTAGAAAGCCTGATGGAGGAAAGAAAGACTAGGCCTGTAGCAGGAGGGAGGGAGGTGTGTCCAGTTGCAGCTGCTCAGCTTTTTGCGGCCTGGGCAGGGTGGTGGTAGCGGTGGTGCCAACGGAGGAGTGTTGTAACTTTTGTGCCTGTCTTGTGATTATTATTACCCTCCCCTGACTGACTGGTAACTAGTCGTATTTATTAATCTGCTAGCTTGGTTGATCCTCCTTCATAATCTGCTCAGCCTTTTTCTTTTTTTGTTTCTTTTTGATCTGGGGTGTCTTTGGTCTCTCTCTTTCTGCCCGCGGCCGACGTCGCTTCTTCCCTCCCTGCTTCAGCTGGTGTGGGTTTCTGTTGTCGACCAGGTCGTTGCAGCTGGCCTCCGGCGAACCGACGAGCAGGGTATCCAGAGGATCACACACGCCCTCGCCTCCGTCGTTTTGCGCCGTTCGGTTTGGATTTTTTTGGCGGGAAGAGAGGCAGTTCCGCGTGCCTGTTTGAATCGGGTTTGAATTTTGGCGGGAACCGAGCGAAGGAATAAATAAAGCGATAGATAAAGCAAGCACACGACGTACGTACGTAGTATCTCCTCTCTCTCTCTGCTCTGTTCTGCTGGGAACTGCTTTTCTGCTTTCCTTGATCCGAGACGATCCCTTTTCAGCTTGCTTTCCCACGCGGCCGCATCTCCTCTCGTCTCTCCTCTCGTCTCTCTCTCTCTCTCTCTCTCTGGTTCTGTCTCACCCGGCCGCCAACACAACAACAGACAACAGAGGAGACACGGAAGGGGATAGGATCAACGCAAAGCAAACCAAAGCTGCCACCCAACAACCATCCATCCTTCCCCTTCCCCTTCCCCTTCTCCTCTCCTCTGACCGGACCTGCCACCCCGCCCGCAGCAGCAGCGCACCCCCACCCCACCTCGCGCATCCTCTCGGCCCCGCCGCCTTTATCTTCTTCTTCTTCTTCTTCTTATACCCCGCTCCCCTCCCCTTCCAGGCTTCCACCATCGGCCCCTTCGCTTTCTTGCAACGCAATCCTCCCTCGCTCCTGCTCAACTCCATCCTCCCTCCGTTGGCGGCCTGCTCTGCTCTGCCCGCGACCATGAGCGCCACGCCCATCCACGCCTCCGCCGTCCTGCGCCGCCGCGCCATCGCCGACGACCTCGGCCTCGCCGCCAACGACCCCGACGACGCATACTGGGCCGCCGCACCACGCCTCTACGACTTCTCCAAGCACCACCTCCACCTCAACCACCACCACCGCGACCAGGACCAGGACCAGGACCTGGACATCGACCTCCTCAAGCCGGAGCACGACGGCGGCCACGACATCGACGCCAAGCCGGAGCAGGACGGCCACGACATCGGCTTCCTCAAGGAGGAGGACAACGGCGGCCACGACATCGGCTTCCTCAAGGAGGAGGACGACGACGGCCTCACGCCGGACCACGAAGGCCACGACATCGACCCCAAGCCAGAGCACGACGTCCACCTCCTCAAGGAGGAGGAGGACGAGCACGACCTCCCCAAGCAGGAGCAGGAGCAGGAGGGCGACCCGGACCCGCTCCCACCTGCGCCGCCAGCGCCGTCCCCGCGACCGCCTTCGCCGCTGCCGAGGAAGCAGCCCAGCGCCCACCTCTGCCTGCTCGCGCTGCAGGGCACCGGCCTCAGCTGGGGCATCCGGAAGCGGGTCCACTACGTCGCCCGCCACCGCGCCGCCGCGCGCCACGCACGCCCTCTGCCCGCGCCGCCCGCCGAGAGCAGCGCGCACGATCGCCGTCCCGCGCCGGCCACCCTCGTCAACGCGGACGAGGGCAGCTCCAGCAACGTCAGGACCAAGGACCTGCTCGGGCTGCTCGAGGAGACGCACGCGGACGCGGACGGCGGAGGGAGCCCCGGCCGCCGCCAGGAGGAGGAGGAGGGGGAGGAGGAGGAGCGCGTGGCGCCGGCCGTGGCGGAGGGGAAGACGGCCAGGAGGCGGAGGAGGAGGAAGCCCGGCCGTGTCCACAGCTTCAGCCTCCCCAAGAGGAGGGTCCGGAAGCCCGCTCCCGCTACAAAGGTCGAGGTTTTCGAGGACGCAGCCGTGGACGCCGATGACGCCGACGCGGAGCGCAAGGTGGTGGCCACGGCGGACAAGGGCAAGAGGAAGAGGAAGGACGTTCGTCGCAGTGGCCGTGGCGTCGCCAAGCGCGCCAAGAAGGCGACCCTGCCGGCGCCTGAGGAGGAGCGCAAGGTGGTCAAGGCGGAGAAGAAGAGGAGCCCGCCAGAGGAGGAGGAGGAGCGCACGGTGGTCAACAAGGAGAAGAAGACGAACCTGCCAGAGGAGAAGGAGGGCGGCGGCAGGGCGGTCAAGACGGAGAGGAAGAGGGGCCTGCCGGAGGAGGAGCGCGCGGCGGTGGTGCTGGTGGCCGTCAAGAGGGAGAGGAAGAGCAAGGCTCCTGTTTCCGGCCGTGCCGTCACCGTCGCGGAGGAGCCGGAGAGGAAGCCCGCCCGCGACGTCAAGGCCGAGGAGGCCACCACCGCCGCCTTGGCCGTGCCGCGCGGCATGATCGACCGGTGGTCGGCCACGCGCTACGCGGCCGCCGAGGCGTCCCTGCTCGGCGTCCTGCGCCGCTTCGGCGCGCGCGCCGGCAAGACGGTCCCCCGCGGCGAGCTGCGGCAGGCGGCGCGCAAGCACGTCGGCGACACGGGCCTCCTCGACCACCTCCTCAAGCACACCGCCGACAAGGTGCCGCGCGGCAGCGCCGAGCGCATCCGACGCCGCCACACCGCCGACGGCGCCATGGAGTACTGGCTCGAGCCGGCCGAGCTCGCGGCCCTGCGCCGGGAGGTCGGCGTCGATCCCTACTGGGTGCCGCCCCCAGGGTGGAAGCGCGGGGACCCCGTGTCCGCCGACGGCTACGCGCTCAAGGCAAAGATGCAGGTGGAGGAGCTCACCAAGGAGCTCGCCGGAGTAAAAAGGTCTCCTTTCCCCCCCTTCTCCTGCCATCTTCTCTTGCAATTTCTTCTTCTTCTTCTTGGATTGATCTACTGGAGAATGCAGTGCGATGCTGGATTGCTGAAACGATCTTCCATTGATTCTTGCATGTCAGAAAGAAATGTTTGTGCTAAAGTTGATCATCCGTGCTGAATTGGTACTATACTATTAAGATTCTTGCATTCAGTAAGTAGCAAATGAACTAGCAATGCCAGTGTTGTGTTAGGACTGAATTTTGTTAAATTTGCGTATGAAGGCAATTGTGCAGAATAAAAGCAATGCTAATTTGTGCTGCAGTTGATTGCTTGTGCTGAGTTGTCAACATTTTTGCATACAGTAAGTAGCAATGCTAGTTTTGTGTTGGCACTGAGTTCTGTTGCTCTGAATTTGTGTATGAAGGCACATGCAGCAGCTGGTGAAGGCACATCAAGGCGCAAGGAACAACGAGATGAAACCTGAGGCAATGAAAGCCTGCATTTCTCATGAGCCCTATCAGGTGATCACACTTGTGCATCTCTTTGCTTTGCATCTCTCTGCATGCATCATGTATGTTTGGTGTCAAAATTACATCCTCTCTGTTTCGCATCATGTATATTTGCTGTCAAAATTACATCTCTCTGTTTTGCATCATGTATATTTGTTGTCAAAATTATGAGAAATTGGGACATGCATGCATGAATGGAGCCCACCCCCTTAGTTGTGATACAAACTTGTCAGTTGTCAGGGTGTGCATGTTTCAGTTAAAGAAAGAAGTTTGACATTTGAGTTTGCTTGGAAGTGGCAAGTCTTTGGTTTTGAAGTTTCAGGCAAAGAAAGAAATTTATGGCATTTGAGTTTCTTTCAAGTGGCAAGTCTTGGTTTTGGTTTTGTGAGATACTAGCACATTGCAGTATTGCATCAGAAAATTGTAAGATGCAGCAGTAGGTTTTCCTTTCCAATGCATGATACATTTGTAGCTCTGTGAAGGCATTGCACACACTTGCAGCCCTTCCTCACATTTTTCACACTGAGCTAAAGGTTTACATTTAGCAAAATCACCTTTCTTATTTTCATTGTTGATCTCCAGATACATGTACAGTAGTATTAATCATCTGAATGCATATCTCCTCCCACTAGTACTGTAAGAATTACAAAGTTCACATTTTTGTTTGTTTGTTTGTTTGTTTGTTCCATGGAGTATATATGCATTGTAATGCAGGTCAATAGCTGATCTTTAACTCATGATGAATCTTATGTGCATTTTGCAGGACAAGTATGAGTGTGTGATGAAGGCCAATGGCAATCTGGAGAAGCAGGTTCTGTCCTTGGAGGTACACACCTACACTTCACTAATTGGGGCAATTCCTTCTCAGCTTAAATTCATCATGCTTGTCTGGTTGATTAGCTTGCAAGAAATGTCTGCCAAGTTAAAACCTGAATAATCAAATTCAACCTTCCTGGTTGAATTGTTTCCTCCACATTGTTGATCATGCTGAAGCCATTGCTGTGGACCTTTTTTCAGGAGAAGTACGCCGGCGCAACACGGGCGAACGGCAAGCTGGAGGAGGAGGTTCTGTTCCTCAAGGTACATCTGAATTTTAACCAATCTTGCCCAGCACCACTATGCCATCTGCATTGCATGATGAGTTAATCATGTGCCTGTTTCTGATGTGGAGCTGACACTGTGTGTGTTGTGCAGGAGAAGTATGAGGCTGTGCTTGAGAAGAACACCAGGCTGGAGCAGCAGGTGGCTGCTCTCTCCACTTCTTTCCTGTCTCTCAAGGTACATACACTTGGTTGCCAGTACCTTACTGATTTCCTGAGCTGACACTGAAGTTGTGTGATGCATGATGGATAATCTTTCTGATTTCTTGTCATGTCTGCATTTTTCTCCAAGATCTGTGCCTGATGATCACATATTAGCATTAGATTTGAGGAATGATTTGGTAATTTACTGTATGTATGATGAGCAGGAGGGCATGCAGTTTCTGAATGATGGGGAGCAGCAGCAGCAGCGGCGGATCATGGGACCAGAGCCGCGCCTTCTTCTGTGTGCCAAGGAGTGCCGCCAAGCTGACAGGCAGGAGAGCAACGGTGCAGGAGGCCAGCTCGCGGACGTCGACGGCGACGGCGGGAAGTGCAGGGAGTGGCCGGACGAGGCGCAGCCCTCGTCGCCGCGGACCCCAACGGCGGCGAGAGTCGCTTCCGTGGACGACGACGACGACGAGTGCACGATGGCCGGCGGTCTCGAGCTCCCGGCCACGCCGCCGTCGGCCTCCTCCACCAACGCCGCCTCCTTCTCCGCCAAGATCCCGCTCCTCCCCGCCCCGGACTCGCCGGTCCAGCCACCTCCGCAGCCGCCGGCCACCAGCAGCAGCATCCCCAGGGTTGACGCCGGCCTCCAGGAGTCAGCGGGGCCCTGCTCCGGCGGCCTCGACCTGCAGCTCCGGCACACGGCGCAGGACGCGCCGCCGCTGCCGTTCCCGTGCGGAGCCGCCGCCGCCGGCCTGCCGGAAGGCGGAAAGGCGACGACCGGTGCCGGCGGCTGCAGAGTGGGCACCGAGCTGGCCCTCGCCACCCCCTCCTACTGACCGAAGACCTTCCAAGCTTTTGCCCCCCATCGCCATTGACGAGACGGATCGTAGGTTCACCATCACCACTGCACAGGGAACAGGATAGAAGAAGGAAGAGGATGAAGAAAGATACTCTGCAATGCATCACCACCGCTGACGATCGTCGGGTCCTCCATTGCCAACCTTTAGTTTTCTTCTTGTTTGTAGTAGTATGTTCGTCGTCACCATGGATCAGACTTTGATTCGAGACCCATCTTTCTGTATGTTGCTGTTTAATCCGCTCGCCCCACCGCAGAAAATCGGAGACAGCTTAACTAGTTTTTCTGATCCTCGATCAGTCCTGTCATCAGTTGCAATGTGTTGATACGTGTCCTCAGTATGATCATGATGAAGTACAGAGACACATGGCTCACTGGCTCACGTTTGCATATCTCGGAGCACGCCGCGTCCAATTTCTGCAGCGATCGGTGCCAACATAGCACCGGTGCTGGGAACTGCTCGTTGTAAAGGGTTACACTGATACTAGTTTCTAAACTGATAAGGATGAATGTCGCTCGCAAACTGGTTTGTGTTCATTTTGAACATAGGTGTGATGAGCAGAAGGAATTTTAAGCAAGAAACGATCGATGATTCTACAACGAAGAGCAAGTACATTGCGACCAGAACAGGTGTTGGATAAATGATTGCAATAACTTGGTACTTTTTTTTGCTTTTTGCTCAATAGTATAAAATTATCGTAGAACAATTGTTCTACAGTTCTCGTCAAAAAAAAGTACATTGCGACCTCTGAAGCTGTGGAAGAAGGTGTTTGTATGAGGAAGTTCGTTTCTAAACTTGACGGGGTTCAAGACGCATCCAACTCTTTGGACCTCAATTATAACAATAGAGATGCCATCGCACCAGGCAAGTACCTAAGACAACACCAAATATCCAAACACATACTCACGCAATATAATCTCATAAGAGAGATATTTGAGAGTGGTGAGCTAAAAATATGCAAAGTAGATATGAATCTAAATATTGTTTATCCGTTGGCGAAGCCTCTCCCACAGTCAATGCATGGGGTGCACACAAGGGTCATGGACATACAATGCCTAAATGATTGACTCTAGTGCAAGTGGGAGACCGTTGAGGATATGCCCTAGATGCAATTGTGTGATAATGATGTTTACTTATGTATTCATGAGTTATTCGTATTACCTTTGAACATAATCACTGATACGTGTCAACAAACATGTGACTTGTTTGTGAGACTATATATCGTATGATGACTGTTCTAATGGTCTTTGTATGGTAAGGTTATGTGGACACATATCCTGTGACTAGTATAAAATTCAGCAAGTCATGAACATCAAGATGCTAACCTAATAGTATAATCATGGATTCGAGTGAGGATCACATAGTTGGACAGACTCACTCCAAGATGGAAGAAGATATTTGTAGCGACCCGATCTGAAAGGTCGAATATCCGGTGTTTCCGTACCATCCCAAGATCATGCTGGTACACACACGGTACATCAATGTATATATCAAAGGAAAATCACACGACATTTATTAATCGAAATCTCATATCGAGTCCTTTATTACAATAAGAATTACAATAAAGTGGCTGAAGGTCAACTCATGAGATAAACTATATCAAAGTCTTGCGGAAGCATCGAGGTAGTGAGTCCATCCGACTCCAAGGGAATCTCACCGAGCGTATAGCGTAATCCTCACTCCTGGTCAGAAAAGTACTCTGCAACATGATACGTTGCAGCCGTGTAGGTCAGCATATTGAATATGCTGACAATGTCACCAAAGAGAAAGGGAGAAGGTAAACTTCTATTATATATGCAAATTATGGCAGGGGTGGTAAGTTTTGCGTAAAGCCAATTTTTTCCTACAACAAGAGAGGGCAAAGCAAAAGTTATTACTACAATGTTGGTTGATTAATGAGATGGTTCCGCCAACCAATTCTCATACCCAAGTTATTATTACCCACATCAATATAGTACTTGGTGTTGAGAATTCCAGACAGTTCATTTCCTTTGGCTCAAGTTGTCCATGACCGTGGACACGGCTAATCGATTAGGTTTGGGTACTCTGCAGAGTTTTGCACACGTTCCCCACAAGATTTGATCGCCTTCGTTGGATTTCTCGCACTTCAGGGTGTTTGAGAAACGGATGACCAAAACATGGTCTTCTAAAGGGTTTCCCTGAGACTATGCCGGTGCCCATCCTATCCTACCGTTCTTCTACATCTCGTAGCACCGATAGTCCAGGGTTGCCACAGTATCCAACCAAGCCAGAGCCCATAATGACTTGTGGCTGTGCAGGTAAGCCTTGGGTCTTGAAGCATCCATCCATCTCTTTGTGCCTGGGTGGACCTTTCCGCGTGAATACTGGCACTGCCCTAGCAACACCTAGGCTAACCACTGGCTTCCCCAGGGCGCCGTTCAACCATCATCCACCCAGAGGTATATTGAAAACTTGGAGTCTTGAAGTCTTGATCATCTTGCAGGTCTTGAAATTATTACCTCACAACTCTCATGAATCACACAACCAACCCCGTCTACTAATAGCATAGCAAAAGAAATCAACGTTCCCGGGGCCAAGTGTCAAGGGTTGAGGTGTGCCTACCACATGATACTACATCAAGTAACCAAGTTTCCAAATTACCTACTTTGCATGCAATTGGGGAGATGGTATAACTAATGCAATAAAAACATGGTTGGACATGATCAAAGTGACTTGCCTTGCTGACGGTCCTCGTACTCGAGTGATTCTAGGTAACAAGCTTCGCACTCCGAATGATCTAACGAATCAAACAAGAGCACACCATAAGCATAAACACAATACAATTCACAGAATTCAGCAAGGTTAAACAAACCATACTAAAACCATTCAATAGTAACAATCAAGAGAAAGGAAATCAAAGCAAAAATTTGACTCACAAATCTTTAGTGTCAAAATTACTACTACTTAAAGACAAACAACTACTTTAGTTAACTAAGCAATAGTTAGTAGGAAGGAAATAGTAAAATAAAATTTTAGTAAACAGAATCAAATTCACTAAAACTTTTGTGTAAAGAAAAACTACTAAAATTTATAATTTTTAAAACACCACTAAATAAAAATAACTAAAATTTCCTATAACATTAGAGTGGGAAACAAATCAACATTATTATTATCATCATATTACTTAACAGAAAAGAATTACTAAGATTATTTATTATAAAACATAATTTAATCTTCTAATTAGTTTGTGAAAGTAAAACTAAATTGTTTTATAAAACTATTCCTAATGAAAAGAAATAAAGATTTCCTATAGCAATAGGGTATAAAACTAAACAATTATTATTATTATTAGCAAGTAATGTCACCTAAAAGTTTGAAACAACAGAACCTAATGAAAACTACTAACAAAAGTTAAACTAATTCAAGTTCAAATTAAATTAAAATTAAACTAACTAAACTATATTAAGAACTAAACAGATACTGTTTTTGTTAAAAACCCTAATAAAATTTATCCTAAAAATTCTCAAACTATGTAGGATGATAGTTCTAACTAATACAAATCAGTGTCAAAAAGATTCACTCAAAAATAAAATTTTAAACTCATGTTATACAGATTTTAGTAATTTAAGCAAATTCGGTTAGATTCAAATTTTAAAGTTCAAATTTGAAATCTAAGCATACATACATAAACTACAATTTGTTTTTGACCTAATGCAAAAGGAATCAATTAAAAACACCAAATAGTTTAAAAGATATGATAAAAACAAAAACATAAAACATTCTGTTTTCTAAAACAGAAAAGAAAAAGAAAAACTTCTATCGATCGAACGGGGTCTACATGGCATGCTGTGATACGCCGCGAGGGCGTGCGTGCGTGAGCTAGCGAGCGGTTGGCCGAGACTTAGCACGTACCGGTTCAGGGTTTTAAGCGATCTAATCTAGATCGTTGACTACGGATCCGACGGCTACGGGTGGGGTGGCGGCTTACAGTGGAAGGGTCGAGGTCTCCGGCGAGGTCGACGGTGGCCGGTGGTCGGAGGTGGTCGGGGGCGACGCTGCGGTGGTCGGGGGCGACGTCCAAGGTGCTCAGGCGACGGCGGCGAAGCTCCGACGTCGTTTGGTGGTGTCGGCCGGGGCTGTGGGTGAGTGTGGAGACGGGCACGAGCTTGGGGAGGTTCGGTCGATGTCCGAACTCCGACGAGGTCGTAGGGCAGCGTTCCGGCGAGGGAGGAGGGGGTGTCGTGTGGGGAACGAAGAGCGAAGGGTTGGGCTTTATATAGGAGCGGTGCGGTGGTCGGGAAGGGCACGAGAGGCGTGATCCGCGGCGGAGGGATCTCCGACGAGGTCGGAGGCGCGGGGAAGGGGACGAGCGTGGGGACGCCGCGGTCGGACGGTGGGTCCGGCGCGTTAGTGAGGGTGGGGCGCGCTGTTAGTGCGTCGGTGGCCGACCCAGAGTAGTTTCGGGTCTTAATGGCCGTGGGCCGGCCCGTTTCTAATAAATCCATTTCCTTTATTATTTCCAGAGCATTTAATACACATTTAAAGCATTCAAAACATTTCCAAACACAGGAAATATATATGTCAAAATGATCTGGAGAATTAATGCTATTAAATGAATATTTTTCCACTGTCATATTGAATACTTTAATTTTTTTTATTTTCAAGAAAATTGCCTATTTGATTTTAAATCCTTTTGCAATTATTTTTCAAATGACCCCTGGTTTTATTGTTCAAATATTTCACCAAGGTGCCCCTGGTGTGGAGTGTCATGTTACTCCCCTCTTTTCTTTGAACTTTTCCAGAGATTTTCAAATAGGTAAAACAAGAAAATGAAAAAGATGAAAGTGACCTTTCAGAATTTCAAAGGAAGCACTTCAACCATTCTATTCATTCAAACAATGTGATGGTGATGCATAGCTATATTTCATAACATTCCCAAATGAAATTTTGGGATGTTACAAACCTACCCACCTTAAGATGAATCTCGCCCTTGAGATTCGGGTTGGCTAGAAAATAGGTGCGGGTGGTCTCTACGAAGATCTTCTTCACGTTCCCAGGTGGCTTCTTCCTTGGTGTGGTGACTCCACAGAACCTTACAGAACTTGTTGATCTTGCTACGGGTAACTCTGTTGGCAGTCTCAAGGATTCTGACGGGCTTCTCCTCGTAGGTCAGGTAACTGTCAAGTTGTATGGCCTCTAGGGGCACTGTGTCTCTCAAAGGGGTATCAGCCATCTCAGGGTGGCATTTCTTCAACTGGGAAACCTGGAAACATCATGAACTCTGGACAATCCTTCCGGCAATTCCAGCTTATAGGCAACTTCGCCTCTATGTTCAAGAATTTTGTAGGGGCCTATGAATCTGGGTGCTAACTTTCCTTTAACACCAAACCTCTTGATTCCTTGAAGTGGGGACACACGAAGGTATGCCCGGTCTCCTACTTCATAAGTCACTTCCTTGCTTTTGTTGTCAGCGTAGCTCTTCTGCCGGGATTGAGCTATCTTGAGTCTATCACGAATCAACTTGACCTTCTCTTCAGAATCTCGGATAAGGTCGGGACCAAATTTTTTTCGGTCTCCAACACCATCCCACATCAATGGTGTTCTACACCTCCTTCCGTATAAAGCTTCGAAAGGGGCCATCTTCAGATTGGTCTGATAACTGTTGTTGTACGAGAACTCTGCGTAGGGTAAGTTGTCATCCCAACTAGACCCATAGTCTAGCGCACAAGCTCTCAACATGTCCTCTAGAATCTGGTTGACTCTTTCAGTCTATCCATCGGTCTGCGGATGAAAAGCTGTACTGAATTGCAGCCTCGTTCCCAAAGTTTCATGTAGCTGATGCCAAAACTTTGAGGTAAATTGGGTTCTTCTATCTGACACGATACTCCTCGGAACTCCATGCAGACACACGATCCTTGTCATATATATCTTAGCTAACTTAGCACTGGTATAGGTGGTCTTTACTGGGATGAAATGAGCCACCTTGGTCAAGCGATCAACCACTACCCAGATGGAATCATAACCGGAACGGGTCCTGGGTAATCCTGTGATGAAGTCCATACCAAGCTTATCCCATTTCCATTCGGGTATCGGCAAAGGTTGGAGTAACCCTGCTGGTTTCTGATGTTCCGCCTTTACTCACTGGCAAACATCGCATACAACAACATGTTCGGCAATATCCTTCTTCATCCCTGTCCACCAGTAACTTTCCTTCAAATCCAGATACATCTTGGTGTTGCCTGGGTGTATCGAGTAAGGTGAATCGTGGGCTTCATGAAGTATCAACTTCCTGAGCTCTGGGTCATTAGGCACATAGATTTGGTTCTCGAACCACAGTGTTCCTTGTTCATCCTCACGAAAACCTTTAGCTTTTCCACCTTTCATTCTCTGTTTTATCTCAGCTATCTCCTTGTCCGACTTCTGGGCTTCACGAATTCTTTCGGTCAAGGTGGACCGGATCTCTAGTGTGGCAACATATCCTCTTGGAACTATCTCTAGCCGGAGCTCTCTGAGATCATCGGCTAACTCCTTGGGTAATCCTCCCGCTATGAGTGTGTTTACATAACTCTTCCGGCTCAAGGCATCTGCTACAACATTTGCCTTTCCTGGATGGTAGTGTAATCTCATGTCATAGTCCTTGATTAACTCTAGCCATCTCCTCTGTCTGAGGTTCAATTCCTTCCGCGTGAATATATACTTCAGGCTCTTGTGATCAGTGTAAACATCACAACTGTTCCCGACGAGGAAATGTCTCCAAGTCTTGAGTGCGTGCACTACGGCTGCTAACTCCAGATCATGGGTGGCATAGTTCAACTCATGGGGTCGTAGTTGTCTGGATGCATATGCTACAACTTTACCCTCCTGCATGAGTACTCCTCCGAGTCCTTGACGTGATGCATCACAATAAACCTGGAAATCCTTCCGGATGTTTGGCAGGATCAACACTGGGTCTGTGACCAAACGTTTCTTCAACTCCTGGAAACTGGTCTCGCATTCCTCAGTTCAAATGTACTTAGACTCTTTCTTCAAAAACGCCGTCATGGGCTTGGCAATCTTTGAAAAATTCTCAATGAACCTCCGGTAATATCCGGCAAGTCCGAGGAAACTATGGATCTCCTTAACTGAGGTGGGTGATTTCCACTCGGTGACTGCTTCAACCTTAGCGGGGTCCACGGCTATTCCATCTCGGAAATAATGTGTCCAAGGAATCCGACTTCCGTCAGCCAAAATTCACATTTGCTGAACTTAGCATATAACTGATGCTCTCTAAGCTTCTCAAGAACTAAACGCAAGTGTTCCTTGTGTTCTTCTTCGTTCTTGGAGAATATCAAAATATCATCGATGAACACCACGACAAACTTGTCCAGGTATTCCATGAATACTTTGTTCATCAAACTCATGAAATAGGCAGGTGCATTTGTCAAACCAAATGACATGACGGTATACTCATACAAGCAATACCTTGTGGTGAAAGCTGTTTTGGGTATATCCTGTTCATGAATTTTCAGCTGGTGATATCTTGATGAAAGATCAATCTTGGAGAACACTTTGGCTCCCACCAGTTGATCAAACAAGTCATTAATCATCGACAGAGGGTACTTGTTCTTGATAGTCACCTCGTTCAATGCACGATAATCGACTACCATCCTCAAGGTTTTATCCTTCTTCTCCACCAAAAGAACTGGGGCTCCCCAAGGTGAAGAACTTGGGTGAATATACCCCTTGTCCAATAACTCCTTAATCTGCTTCTTGATTTCTACTAAATCATTTGTGGGCATCCGATAGGGTCTCTTGGAAATTGGGGCTGTTCCTGGCAGTAACTCTATCAGGAACTCAATTTCTCTATCTGGTGGCATGCCTAGTAATTATTTTGGAAATACATCTGGAAAGTCTTGTACCACTGGTACTTCCTCCTGAACAACTCCTGTGAGAGCATTTAACCGAGCACTCATCCGTGTGCGTCAGGATACATACTTAATCCTCTTGTTCTCTCGGGTGGTGAGCAAGATAGACTTGTTGGGGCAATCCAGGTTTCCTTCATACTTGATCATCCAATCCATGCTTAGGATTACATCCAATCCCTAGGATTCTAAGACGATGAGGTCGGTGGGAAAAATGTGTTTTCCTATATTGAGTTTCAATGCGTGGCATCCTATACCTGCCAACATCATGCCTCCTAGGGAACTAACCTTAATGGGCTGACTAAGGGTTTTGGTGGGTAAACCGTACTTTTCCACAACTACCCTTGATATGAATGAATGAGTTGCACCGGAATCAAAAAGTACCGTAACTGAATGGGAGTTCAAAAGGAACTTACCAACCACAGTCTCTGGCTGGTCATAGACTTCCTCCACATCAATGTGGTTCACTTGAGCATGGGGAAAAGGGTTGGGCTTCTTGGCTGCTGCATTGCCGTTGTTGTTGCCATTTCCATTTCCCGTTTTGTTCTGAGGGCAATCATTGACATAGTGCCCGGTCTTCTGGCACTTGAAGCAGGTGACATGGTTCAGATCCTTCTGAGCTGGGGCGGGGCGGTGTTGGTTGCCATTCCCATTTCCATTCCCATTCTTGGAGTTGCCATTGCTGGGACGATTATTCCCATTGCCTCCATGGTTGTGGCTTCCATGGTTGTGCACGGCATGAGTGTGTCCTCCATACTTTGCAGTTCCTGACCCGGTGTTCCCGGAGTACGGGGAGTAGCGGGGCTTCTGATGAGCTCCTGAGTGAGACTTCCCCTGTGCAAACTTCCTTTTGCGGTTCTCGATTTGCTGCTGTTTCCCCTCCAAGATGAGGGCCTTGTCTACCAGCTCCTGGTAGTTGTTGAAGGTAGCTACCATCAGTTGTACGCTCAACTCGTCGTTGAGTCCTTCCAAGAACTTCTCTTGTTTGGCTGCATCGTTGGCCACGTCTCCTGGTGCATAACGTGCCAACGTGCTGAATTCATCCACATACTGGGCCACAGAATGACTTCCCTGGCGTAAGTTGCGAAACTCATGCTTCTTCAGACTCATGGCTCCAGACATGAGCGGTGTGGAACGCTAACTTGAACTGCTCCCAATTCACATCCGCAATGGGGTATGTGGTGGAGTAATTCTCCCACCATGCAGCTGCGGGTCCCTCAAGTTGATGTGCGGCAAAACGCACCTTTTCAGCATCAGTGCATCCCGCAGTGATGAGTTCTCTCTCTATCTTGCGGAGCCAATCATCGGCCACAATGGGCTCAGTGCTGCTAGAGAAGGTTGGTGGTCTCAGTCTCAGAAAATGGGTGAGATTGTCACCCTGAGGTGGAGGGTTGTTGTGGTGGGTATTGTTCTGATTGTTGGTCTGGTTCTGGATTAACAGCTGCATCAAGGCATTCTGCTGTTGGAGGAGTTGAGTGAATTCTGGAGGAAAGGTGAATTCGGGTTCACGTCGAGGGGGCATCTTGCTGTTTTCAGAGGGATGAGAATTAGAATAGAACAAGGGCCTAGAAGAAAATTCACTACCCATATGCAATGCAACAAACATATCACACCAAACACTCATTCATTTATTCAACTCAAGGTTCAAACATCGAGATACAAATCTCAAATTAAGCTAAGCATCGACCTATGCTTTAACGTTGAAAATGAAAGATACATGGGGGGCATGACTAAGGTTCTCCTCAGAAGTACATGGTCGTGGGGTTCTCCGGTGGTGCTCTCCTCATAGTCATCATCGTTGATGATTAAAGGAGCCTCATCTCCTTCTGGGTGAAGGTTTTCTCCCATGTCCAGCTGTTCCTCCAGAGTCACAATGCGAGTGTTCAGCTTCCCGATCCTCTTCAAGAGATCCTTCGCTTCATGCTCATGCTCGTACTTGGCTTCCCGCAGGTCAGCCTCGACGTCGAGCTCGCGGTTCATCAGCTTCTTGACCGTCTTCGTGTCAGCACGTATCTGAAGCTCCAGAGTCCTGATGTGAGTCTCCAAGGTCTGGATATAGGAAATGTTGGAGTCTTAAGTGGGGGTGGTTATGATATTTCCATTGACGTCCCTGCGACAAACCATGCTGACTCCTGGTGAAATGGGACCACCCTTGTATTCCCCCTGAATACGTCCGAGGGCATGGTGTATCGCCATGTTCCTCCCAAGAATCCAGCTGGGTGCCACAAACTTGAAGTCAAGAGGCTCTGTGCGAAAACCAAAAGTCCTTCCGGGGATATGCACTTCGATCCTGTAACGATCGTCTTGGGGGTAAGACATGATCGCATTATCGGTGATGGTTGGAAGAGCAATCCTTAAGTCCTTGACGATCCGTACTAGCTCCTTGCCAAAAGGCATGGTAGCATCACGCTGGCAAAACTCCGTGAAGCGAACTGGGGCGAAGGTGGCCATCTAGAAAAAGTTGATATAAAATTGGAGAGAAGTCAGAAGTGAGCAGATGAGAGAATAAATATTTTCAAAGACAAGAGGAAAAATTGATCTTAAGGCTTTTCCAATCCGAGGGGTTACGTCCTACAATCAGCGTGTGCTCTGATACCGTTTCTATAGCGACCCGACCAGAAAGGTCGAATCTCCGGTGTTTCCGTACCATCCCAAGATCATGCTGGTACACATACGATACATCAATGTATATATCAAAGGGAAATCATACATCATTTATTAATCAAAATCTCATATCGAGTCCTTTATTACAATAAGAATTACAATACAGTGGCTGAAGGCCAACTCATGAGATAAACTAAATCAAAGTCTTGCAGAAGCATCGAGGTAGTGAGTCCATCCGACTCCAAGGGCATCTCACCGAGCGTAGAGCGTAGTCCTCACTCCTGGTCGAAAAAGTACTCTGCAACATGATACATTGCAGCCGTGTAGGTCAGCATATTGAATATGCTGGCAATGTCACCAAAGAGAAAGGGAGAAGGTAAACTTCTATTCTATATGCAAATTATGGCAGGGGTGGTAAGTTTTGCGTAAAGCCAATTTTTTCCTACAACAAGAGAGAGCAAAGCAAAAGTTATTACTACAATGTTGGTTGATTAATGAGATGGTTCTGCCAACCAATTCTCATACCCAAGTTATTGTTACCCACATCAATATAGTACTTGGTGTTGAGAATTCCAGACAATTCATTTCCTTTGGCTCAAGTTGTCCATGACCGTGGACACGGCTAATCGATTAGGTTTGGGTACTCTGTAGAGTTTTGCACACATTTCCCACAAGATTTGATCGCCTCCGTTAGATTTCTCGCACTTCAGGGTGTTTGAGAAACGGATGACCAAAACATGATCTTCTAAAGGGTTTCCCTGAGACTACGCCGATGCCCATCTTGTCCTACCGTTCTTCTACATGTCGTAGCACCGACAGTCCAGGGTTGCCACAGTATCCAACCAAGCCAGATCCCATAGTGACTTCTGGCAGTGCAGGTAAGCCTTGGGTCTTGAAGCATCCATCCATCTCTTTGTGCCTGGGTGGACCTTTCCGCGTGAATACTGGCACTTCCCCAGCAACACCTAGGCTAACCACTGGCTTCCCCAGGGTGCCGTTCAACCATCATCCACCCGGAGGGTATGTTGAAAACTCGGAGTCTTGAAGTCTTGATCATCTTGCAGGTCTTGAAATTATTACCTCACAACTCTCATGAATCACACAACCAACCCCGTCTACTAATAGCATAGCAAAAGAAATCAACGTTCCCGGGGCCAAGTGTCAAGGGTTGAGGTGTGCCTACCACATGATACTACATCAAGTAACGAAGTTTCCAAATTACCTACTTTGCATGCAATTGGGGAGATGGTAGAACTAATGCAATAAAAACATGGTTGGACATGATCAAAGTGACTTGCCTTGCTGACGGTCCTCGTACTCGAGTGATTCTAGGTAACAAGCTTCGCACTCCGAATGATCTAATGAATCAAACAAGAGCACACCATAAGCATAAACGCAATACAATTCACACAATTCAGCAAGGTTAAACAAACCATACTAAAACCATTCAATAGTAACAATCAAGAGAAAGGAAATCAAAGCAAAAATTTGACTCACAAATCTTTAGTGTCAAAATTACTACTACTTAAAGACAAACAACTACTTTAGTTAACCAAGCAATAGTTATTAGGAAGGAAATAGTAAAATAAATTTTAGTAAGCAGAATCAAATTCACTAAAACTTTTGTGTAAAGAAAAACTCCTAAAATTTATAATTTTTAAAACACCACTAAATAAAAATAACTAAAATTTCCTATAACATTAGAGTGTGAAACAAATCAACATTATTATTATCATCATATTACTTAACAAAAAAGAATTACTAAGATTATTTATTAGAAAACATAATTTAATCTTCTAATTAGTTTGTGAAAGTAAAACTAAATTGTTTTATAAAACTATTCCTAATGAAAAGAAATAAAGATTTCCTATAACAATAGGGTATAAAACTAAACAATTATTATTATTATTAGCAAGTAATGTCACCTAAAAGTTTGAAACAACAGAACCTAATGAAAACTACTAACAAAAGTTAAACTAATTCAGGTTCAAATTAAATTAAAATTAAACTAACTAAACTATATTAAGAACTAAACAGATTCTGTTTTTGTTAAAAACCCTACTAAAATTTATCCTAAAAATTCTCAAACTATGTAGGATGATAGTTCTAACTAACACAAATCAGTGGCAAAAAGATTCATTCAAAAATAAAATTTTAAACTCATGTTATACAGATTTTAGTAATTTAAGCAAATTCGGTTAGATTCAAATTTTAAAGTTCAAATTTGAAATCTAAGCATACAGACATAAATTACAAACAATTTATAACCTAATGCAAAAAGAATCAATTAAAAACACCAAATATTTTAAAAGATATGATAAAAACAAAAACAGAAAACATTCTGTTTTCTAAAAAAGAAAAGAAAAAGAAAAACTTCTATCGATCGGACGGGGTCTACGTGGCATGCTGTGATACGCCGCGAGGGCGTGCGTGCTTGAGCTAGCGAGCGGTTGGCTGAGACTTAGCGCGTACCGGTTCAGGGTTTTAAACGATCTAATCTAGATCGTTGACTACGGATCCGACGGCTACGGGTGGGGTGGCGGCTTACAGTGGAAGGGTCGAGGTCTCCGGCGAGGTCGACGGCGGCCGGTGGTCGGAGGTGGTCGGGGGCGACGCTGCGGTGGTCGGGGGCGACATCCGAGGTGCTCAGGCGACGGCGGCGAAGCTCCAGCGTCGTTTGGTGGCATCGGCCGGGGCTGGAGGTGATTGTGGCGATGGGCACGAGCTTGGGGAGGTTCGGTCGATGTCCAAACTTTGGCGAGGTCATGGGGCAGCGTTCTGACAAGGGAGGAGGGGGTGTCGGGTGGGGAATGGAGAGCGGAGGGTCGGGGCTTTATATAGGAGCGGTGCGGTGGTCGGGGAGGGCACGAGAGGCGTGATCCGCGGCGGAGGGATCTCCGGCGAGGTCAGAGGCGCGGGGAAGGGGACGAGCGCGGGGACGCTGCGGTCAGACGGTGGGTTCGGTGCGTCAGTGAGGGTGGGGCGCGCTGTTAGCGCGTCGGTGGCCGACCCGGAGTAGTTTCGGGTCTTAATGGCCGTGGGCCGTCCCGTTTCTAATAAATCCATTTCCTTTATTATTTCCAGAGCATTTAATACACATTTAAAGCATTCAAAACATTTCCAAACATAAGAAATATATATGTCAAAATGATCTGGAGAATTAATGCTATTAAATGAATATTTTTCCACTGTCATATTGAATACTTTAATTTTTTTTATTTTTCAGAAAATTGTCTATTGGATTTTAAATCCTTTTGCAATTATTTTTCAAATGACCCCCTGGTTTTATTGTTCAAATATTTCACCAAGGTGCCCCTGGTGTGGAGTGTCATGTTAGTCCCCTCTTTTCTTTGAACTTTTCTAGAGATTTTCAAATAGGTAAAACAAGAAAATGAAAAAGATGAAAGTGACCTTTCAGAATTTCAAAGGAAGCACTTCAACCATTCTATTCATTCAAACAATGTGATGGTGATGCATAGCTATATTTCATAACATTCCCAAATGAAATTTTGGGATGTTACAATATTATCTTATGTTAGCTTCATGTACAATGTATATGGCATGTCCTAAACTTGAAGTTTTTGTTCGAAATATGCCCTAGTGGCAATAATAAAGTGGTTATTATTATGTTTCCTTGTTCATGATAATAGTTTATTATCCATGCTATAATTCTATTTATTGGAAACACAAATACATGTGTGGATACATAGACAACACTGTGTCCCTAGTATGCCTCTAGTAGACTAGCTTGTTGATCAAAGATGGTCAAGGTTTCCTAGCCATAGATATGAGATGTCATTTGATAATGGAATCACGTCATTAGAAGAATGATGTGATGGACAAGACCCAAACTATGAACGTAGCATATGATCGTGTCAGTTTATTGCTATAATTTTCTGCATGTCAAGTATTTGTTCCTATGACCATGAGATCATGCAACTCAATGACACCGGAGGAGTACCTTGTGTGTATCAAACGTCACAATGTAACTGGGTGACTATAAATATGCTCTACAGGTATCTCCGAGGATGTCTGTTGAGTTGGCAAGGATCGAGACCGGGATTTGTTACTCCGTGTGACGGAGAGGTATCTCAGGGCGCACTCGGTAATACAACATCACAATGAGCCTTGCAAGCAAAGTGACTAAAGAGTTAGCCGCGGGATCTTGTATTACATAACGAGTAAAGAGACTTGCCGGCAACGAGATTGAACTAGGTATAGAGATACCGACGATCGAATCTCGGGCAAATAACATACCGAAGAACAAAGGGAACAGCATACGAGATTAACTGAATCCTTGACATAGAGGTTCAACCGATAAAGATCTTCGTCGAATATGTAGGAACCAATATGGGCATCCAGGTCCCGCTATTGGTTATTGACTGTAGAGGTGTCTCGGTCATCTCTACATAGTTCTCGAACCCGCATGGTATGCACACTTAACGTTCGGTGACGTTTCGGTAGTACTGAGTTATGTATGTTGGTGACCAAAGGTTGTTCGGAGTCCTGGATGATATCTCAGATGTCACGATGAGCTCCGAAATGGTCCAGAGGTAAAGATTGATATATAGGAAAGTGGTGTTTGAACTCCAAAAAAGTTTCGGGCATTTCCGATAGTGTACCGGAAGTGATGAATGGGTTCCGGGGGTCCACCAAGTGGGGCCCACCCACGCCAAGGGGCCACGTGGGCCTTGGAGGTGGCGCACCAGCCCCTGGTGGGATGGGAGGCCAGCCCCAATGGGCCTATGAGCAGGGAAAGAGGAGAGGGGGAGGAGTCCTAGTAGGAGAAGGACTCCTCCCGCGGACCACCTCCTAATTGGAGGGGGACTCCTCCTCCTGGTTCGGCCGACCATAGGGGGAAACCCTAGGGATTCAGACCCTCCCCTCCCTCCTATATATATTGGAGGGGAGGGAGGGCAGCCACACCCTAAGCCACGGTGCAGCCCTCTCTCCCCCCGTCTAGACCGTTTTTCCTCTAGATCGTTTCGGCGGTGCTTCGCGAAACCCTGCCGGATCAGCTCCACCACCACCGTCACCATGCCGTCGTGCTGCCGGAGTACTCATCTACCTCTCCGCCTCCCTCTTGCTAGATCAAGAAGGTGGATATCATCATCGAGCTGTACGTGTGCTGAACGCGGAGCAAGCGAGTGTGGAGAGGTAGATGAGTTCTCCGGCAGCACAATGGCGTGGTGACAGTGGTGGTGAAATAATCCGGCAGGGCTTCACCAAGCTCTGCCGAACTAATCTAGAGGATAAACGATCCAGAGGAAGAAGTGGGCAACACGTGGCTATTAGGGTTAGGGCTGCCCTCAAATCCTCTAGTATATATAGGAGGAAGGGAGGGGAGGAAGCACCCTCAAATCCTCCACAAGGTGGATTTGGCTGAACCTAGGGGGAGGAGTCCTCCCCCAACTAGGATTCCTCCTCCCACAAGGGAAGTGAAGTCTTGGGAGGACTCCCCACTTGGCCCTCCTCTCTCCTCTTTGCATGGCCCCTTAGGGGATGGCTTGCCCAACCCACTAAGGGCTGGTGCGCCACCCCTAAGGCTCATGTGTCCCCCCCAGAGTGGGTGGCCGCTCCCGATGGGAAAACCCTATTTGAGCATTTTGCGTCAAATAGTCGGGGCTCCGCACACCGCACCGCGAAGACTTCGGCTGCCCAGTTTCGAGTGCACCAATTTTGGGAACCTTCTAGGACGTTCCGTGAAAAGGTTTTTTTTCTTTTTTTTCCGGTTTTCGTTTGATTTTTCATTTTTTTCGTTTTTCTTTTCTGTTTCTATTAAAAAATGTTCTAAATTTTGAAAAAATGTTCAGGATTTTGAAAAACTGTTCTTCAAATTCGGAAAATATTTTTTGCTTTCTTGAAAAATATTATGGATTTATAAAAAATGTTCTGAATTTTCGAAAAATGTTCTAGATTTTCAAACAATGTTCCGGAAATTCAGAAAAGGTTTCTACTTTTTTTAAAAAATATTCTGGATTTTTGAAAAATGTTTAGGGTTTTCAAAAAAATATTCGTCACTTCAAAAAATGTTCGAGATTTCCAAAAAATGTTCATATTCGAAAAATGATTTTTTTCGAAAAAAGTTGTGGATTTTCAAAAAAATGTTCTAGATTTTCAAAAAATGTTCTGGATTTTCAAAATGTTATTAAAAAATATTGCTGTTTTTCGAAATTTGTTCTCAAGATTCAAAAAATGTTCATGTTTGGAAAAAACTTTCACGTTTAAAAATTCTTTCAGTACTTTTTAAAAGAGTTGTGGATTTTAAAAAATTGTTCACAGTTTCAAATGAAAACAGTGAACAAATATTCTCGTTTTCGAATTTGTTCACAGTTTTATAAAATTGTTCGTATTTCAAAAAATATTCAAGGATTTCAAAAAACGTTCTCGTTTTCAAATTTTGTTTGTATTTTTAAAAACTGTTCATGTATCAAAAATGTTTTCATATTCAAATTTGTTGATAGTTTCATAAAATGGTTTGTGTTTCATAACATCTTCTGGAATTTCAAAAACATTCTTGTTTTCAAAATTTGTTTGCATTTTCAAAAAATGTTCATGTTTCAAAAATGTTCTTATTTTCAAATTTGTTCAATGTTTCATAAAATTGTTCGCGTTTCAAAAACTGTTCAGCAATTTCAAAAATGTTTGCATATTCAACGTTTTTGTTCGCAATTTCAACAGATATTCCCATGTTTCAAATTTTGTTCGCACTTTTATAAAATGTTCATGTTCTTTACTTTACTAGTGCTGAATTTAAGAAATGTTTCTGTTTTTCATTTTTGTTAAAAAAATGAAAAGTGTTCGAGAAAGCAGACAAAATATCTGAAATTTTTAAATAATGTTCGTGTTTCTCATTATTTGTTTGTTTTTCAGAAAATGTTAAATTTGGAGAATTCTTTTAAATATTTGGAAACTGTTTGGGTGTTGCAAATTTTGTTCGTGTGTCATTTTTAAATTGGAATATCACAACATTTTCACTTTTCCAAAAAATGTTTACCAAATCTCAACGTTGTTGTGTATTCTTATATACTTATGACCGAAGAAGTTCAGATTGTGCTATGTGGTGTTGGGGCCACTGTCTTGCGGTTTGAGTGTTAAGTTGCGGGATCGATTCTTGGCGCACTGCTTTTTTCACCATATTTTGTCTCGCGCGACCTGAAACAAAAGAACGAGTGGGTTGATGGGCTGGCCGATCCGTGCGTCGACCCTGTGCGTCAAGTTTCTGTATGACGCAAAACGCGTCGTATAGGAGGTCCCCTCCCGATGCACCCCAGAACCCTACCGGCACCTCCGGTACACTACCGGTGATGCTCAAACTTTTTCCAGTGACCAAAACGGGACTTTCTATATATCAATCTTTACCTCCGAACCATTCCGGAGCTCCTCGTGATGTCCAAGATCTCATACGGGACTCCGTACAACCTTCGGTCACCAACATACATAACTCAATACAACCGAAAGTCACCGAACCTTAAGTGTGCAGACCCTGCGGGTTGAAGAACTATGTAGACATGACCGAAACACCTCTATGGTCAATAACCAATAGAGGGACCTGGATGCCCATATTGGTTCCTACATATTCTACGAATATCTTTATCGGTTGAATCTCTATGGCAAGGATTCAGTTAATCCTATATGATGTTCCCTTTGTTCTTTGGTATGTTACTTGCCCGAGATTCGATCGTCGGTATCTTCATACCTAGTTCAATCCCATTATCGGTAAGTCTCTTTCCTCGTTCCATAATACAAGATCTCGTGACTAACTCTTTAGTCACTTAGCTTGCAAGGCTCATTATGTTGTTGTATTACCGAGTGGGCCGTGAGATACCTCTCCGTCGCACGGAGTAACAAATCCCAGTCTTGATTCATGCGAACCCAATAGACACCCTCAGAGATACCTATAGAACATCTTTATAGTCATCCAGTTACGTTGCGACATTTGATACACATAAGGTACTCCTCCGGTGTCAGTGAGTTGCTTGATCTCATGGTCGTAGGAACAGATACTTGACATGTAGAAAAATATAGCAATAAATTGACACGATCATATGCTATGTTTATAGTTTGGGTCTTGTCCATCATATCATTCTCCTAATGATGCGGTCCCATTATCAAATGACATCTCATGTCCATGGCTAGGAAACCTTTCCATGTTTGATCAACGAGCTAGTCTATTAGAGGCATACAAGGGACATGGTGTTGTCTATGTATCCACACATGTATCTGAGTTTCCGATCAATACAATTCTAGCATGGATAATTGATACGTCTCCAACGTATCCATAATTTATGAAGTATTCATGCCATGTTTACAATAATTCTTTATGATTTTGGTATAATTTTATTAGAACTAACCTGGACTGACGTTGTTTTCACCAGAACTACCATGGTGTCATTTTTTTGTGTAGAAATAAAACTTCTTGGAATGAGTTGAAAATTTAGTATGATTTTTTCTGGACCAAAAGAGACCGCCGAAGCATTGGAGTTGCGCCATAAGAGCCACAAGGAGGTCACAAGCCTGCCAGGTGCGACCACCCGCCTGGCCGCGCCTAGTAGGCTTGTCACCGTGTCGTGACCCCCCTTGACGTGAGATCGATGCCAAAAATTCCAATAAATATAGAAACCTTCGAAAATGAACCTAGATCGGGAGTTCCGCCGCCGCAAGCCTCCAGAGCCACGAAAAACCAATCGGGAGCCCGTTCCGGCACCTTGCTGCAGGGGGAAACCATCACCCAAGGCCATCTTCATCATCCCGGCGGCCTCCATGACGAGGAGGGAGTAGTTCACCCTCAGGGCTGCGCGTATGTACTAGTAGCTATGTGTTTGGTCTCTCTCTCTCTCTATCGTGTTCTTGAGATGACACGATCTTGATGTACCGTGAGCTTTATCGATATAGACGAATCATATGGAGTTTTCGCCTCTCTATCTTCTTGTGATGAATTGAGTTTTCCCTTTGAAGTTTTCTTATCGGATTGAGTCTTTAAGGATTTGAGAACACTTGATGTATGTATTGCGATGGGATATCCATGGTGACAATGGGATGTTCTATTGATCCACTTGATGTATGTTTTTGTGATCAACTTGGGGTTCCGTGACCTTGGGAATCTATGCATAGGGGTTGGCACATGTTTTCGTCTTGAATCTCCGGTAGAAACTTTGGGGCACTCTTTGAAGTTCTTTGTGTCGGATTGAATATGATGAATCTGAAATTATGTGATATATCGTATAATCAAGCCCATGAGTACTTGTGGTGATATTGGAGTATCTAGGTGACACTAGGGTTTTGGTTGATGTGTATCTTAAGGTGTTATTTTAGTACGAACTCTAGGGCTGTTCGTGACACTTATAGGGATAGCTCATAAGATTGATCGGAAAAGATAACTTTGAGGTGGTTTCATACCCTACAATAATTTGCTCGTTAGTTCTCCGCTATTTGTGACTTTGGAGTGAACTCTTTGTCGCACGAGAGGTATTTACATATGATTCAACTATGTTAGTATTGTTGAGAGAACTTGCACTAGTGAAAGTATGAACCCTAGGCCTTGTTTCTAAGCATTGCAATACCATTTGTGCTTACTTTTATCATTAGTTACCTTGCTGTTTTAATATTTTCAGATTACAAAAACCTATATCTACCATGCATATTGCACTTGTATCACCATCTCTTCGCCAAACTAGTGCACCTATACAATTCGCCATTATATTAGGTGTGTTCGGGACACAAGAGATTTCTTGTATTTGCTTGCAGGGTTGTTTGAGAGAGATCATCTTCATCCTACACCTCCCACGGATTGATAAACCTTAGGTCATCCACTTGAGGGAAAATTGCCACTGTCCTACAAAACTCTGTGCTTGGAGGCCCAACACGAGTCTACAAGAAGAAGGTTGCGTAGTAGACATCAATAATAAACGATTATCATGAACACGGTAATATGAAAATAACTAATTTATTATTGCCTCTAGGGCATATTTCCAACAGTCTACCACATGCACTCAAGTCAATAATCTATCTCACATCGCTCCATGATTTACATTGTTATGAATCTCACACCCAATGAGTTCTGGGGTTTGATCATGTTTTGTATGTGAAAGAGGTTTTAGTCAACGGGTCTGTGACATTCAGATCCGTGTGTACTTTGCAAATCTCTATGTCATACTGTAGACACTGCTACCACGCTCCACTCGGAGCTATTTCAAATGGCTGCTCCACTATACGTATCCGGATTGCCACTAAGAGTCATCCGGATTGGTCTTAAAGTTTGCATTGACGTAACTTATCACCTCCATAATAGAGAAATATTTCCTTAGTCCTCTAGTTACTAAGGATAATTTTGATCGTTGTCCAGTGATCCACTCCTAGATCACTCTTGTACCCCTTGACAGACTCATGGCAAGGCACACACAGTTGCGGTACACAACATGGCATACTATATAGATCCTATGGCTAAGGCATACGGGACGACCTTTGTCCTTTCTCTTTCTTCTGCCGTGGTCGAGTTTTGAGTCTTACTCAACTTCACACCTTACAAATCAGGGAAGAACTCCTTCTTTGACTGATCCATTTTGAACTCTTTCAAAATCTTGTCAAGGTATGTACTCATTTAAAGTCTCATCAAGCGTCTTGATCTATCTCTATAGATCTTGATGCCCAACATTTAAGTAGCTTTATCCAGATCTTCCTTTGAAAAACTCTTTTCAAACAACCGTTTATGCTTTGAAGAAATTCTAAATCATTTCCGATGAACAATATGTCAACCACATATACTTATCAGAAATTCTATAGTGCCCCCACTCACTTTCTTGTAAATATGTTACATGTTATTTATAATCTTGTTTTTCAATACAAAGTTCCAAGAATAACCTTTAGGATGCTTGCATTGCATGTTTTGATATGTGCTGGGTAAAACAGAAACTTCTTCTGTAGTGTTTGAATTTTCATATTTTACTGGAAGGTGGAAAGTTTATGAAAGTTTTACACAGTGTTTTCATATAAATTTTATAGTATGTCCTAAATTTTCATAATTTTTGGAGTTACATAAGTACACTGTTTTCATAAATTCATAGAGACTGTTCTGTTTGGACAGATTGCTGTCATAGTTTTGTTATCTACTTATCCTATTGTTTCCATAGCCTATATTGGTAGATATAAATTGTGGAAATGATAGTATAAAGTACCTAATGTTTGAATATTATTGTGAAACTTGTCTTGGCAGTACATAAAGAGTTGATTTATTATTATGTGTACTAACCTATCTCACGAGTTCTTTTCGAGTTTTGTGTGGATGAAGTTTTTGAGAATAGGTGAAACCATGATATGAGAGGATTGAAAGAAATACAAAAGCTCAAGCTTGGGGATTACCAAGGCACTGCAAGTAAATATTTCAAGAAGTCTCAAGCATCTAAGCTTGGGGATGCTACACATCCCACCTCTCCTCATCAACAATTACCGGTTAGCCTATGTGGAGTCCAAATTTTTAATTCGTTCACATGATGCATGCTATTCTTGGAGTGCTATTTTTGTTTTGCTTTCTGTTTAAATAAAATATTCAGATCTGAAAATCTTTATTGAGAGAGAGAGAGAGAGAGAGTCCTCACATAGGTACTTAATTGTTTGACTACTCATTGACCTTCACTTATATGTTTTGGAGTAGTTTTGTCATTTACTCTCGTGCTTCACTTATATCCTATGAGTAAATGGTTGAATGAATTGAATATCATAAATATGAAATTATATATGTTTTATATGCTTATCCCATGTGGAGTAATGACTTCACATATAAGAAGTATAGGTGGTAAAAATTATTGAAAGTTAGCAAACACTGTGTTGGTCAATTGAACCATTCATGAAAGAATATTGAAGGAAGAGAGATTTCACATATAAATATACTATCTTGGACATCTTCTATGATTGTGAATACTCATTAATTATTTTCAAACTTGAGCAAATTAGTTGAAGTTGGACAAGGAAGACAACATAATGAGTTATGATTGGGTATATTTGTATAGAAGTTATATTGTTATGGATCCTCCAACATGTGGTGCTTGCTTCCACCTCATACTAGCCAAAACTTCCGCACCAAGTAGAAATACTACTTGTGCATCCAAACACCCTTAAACCCAAAGTTGTTCCACATGAGTCCACTGATAACCCACAAGTATAGGGGGTCGCAACAGTTTTTGAGGGTAGAGTATTCAACCCAAATTTATTGATTCGACACAAGGGGAGCCAAAGAATATTCTCAAGTATTAGTAGCTGAGTTGTCAATTCAACCACACCTGAAAGACTTAATATCTACAGCAAAGTATTCAGTAGCAAAGTAATATGGAAGTAACGGTAATGGTGGCAAAGTGATAGTAGCAGTTTGTAGTGATTGTAACAGTAGCAACGGAAAAGTAACTTAGCAAAGATCAATATGTGAAAATCTCGTAGGCAATGGATCAGTGATGGATAATTATGTCAGATGTCGTTCATCATGCAACAGTTATAAAATAGGGTGACACAGAACTAGCTCCAATTCATCAATGTAATGTAGGAATGTATTCCATATATAGTCATACGTACTGATGGAAAAGAACTTGCATGCCATCTTTTGTCCTACCCTCCCATGGCAGCGGAGTCCTAATTGTTGGGGAACGTCACATGGGAAACAAAAATTTTCCTACGCACACGCAAACCTATCCATGGTGATGAGAATCTACGAGAGGGAGAGTGGATCTATGTACCCTTGTAGATCGCTAAGCGAGAAGCGTTAAGAAACACGGTTGGTGTAGTCGAACATCTTCGCGATCCAAATCGCCGAGCGTCCCGTGATCTCATCATGATCCGTCTCGCGATCCATTCACGATCTGTCCCACGAACTCATCACGATCCGTCCCGCGATCTTGTCACGATCCGTCTCATGATCTTGATCATGATCTGTCCCGCGAAGTCATCACGATATGTTCTGCGATCTTATCACGAACTGTCTCGTGATCTCGATCACGGTCCTTCCGATCGAGCGCCGAATGGACGACACTTCCGAGTTCAGCACACGTGCAGCTTGATGACGATCTCCGCCGTCTTGATCCAGCAAGAGGAGGTGGAGAGGAGAGAGAGTTCACCGGCAGCGTGACAACGCTCCGGTGTGGTGGTGGAGCAATTCCGGCAGGGCTTCGCTTAAGCACTGCGGAAATCCGATCTAGAGGAGCACCGGTGGAACGGGTAGCACGTGGCCATAAAAACTAGTGCAAAAACCCTCTATTCCACCAATATATATAGGAGGAGAGGAGAGGCTGGCCCTCTTTGTATTCGGCCGAAGTGGGAAGGTGGAGGAGGACTCTCCTCCTCCACTCCTAGTAGGACTAGGACTCTTCCTTTTTTGCCTTTTTTCCACGTTTTTCCTTTGGGATTTTTCTTCCTGGCGCCATGGGCTTTTTGTGGCTGTTCCACCAGCCCACTAAGGGCTGGTTATTATTCTCCCACAGCCCATGAAGCCTCATGGGTCGAAATACCCCTCCTGGAGGTGTCCCGGTACACTACCGGCACTCCCGGTACACTACCGATGAGCCCAAAACTTTTCCGGCGACCAAACTGGGACTTCCTATATATGAATCTTTACCTCCGGACCATTCCGGAGCTCCTCGTGATGTCCGGGATCTCATCCGGGACTCCGAAAAACCTTCGGTCACCACCATACATAACTCTACACTACCGAAACGTCACCAAACCTTAAGTGTGCAGACCCTGTGGGTACGAGAACTATGTAGACATGACCGAGACACCTCTACGTTCAATAACCAATGGCGGGACCTGGACATCCACATTGATTCCTACATATTCTAGGAAGATATTTATCGGTCGAACCTCTGTGTCAAGGATTCAGTTAATCCCGTATAACGTTCCCTTTGTTCTTCGGTATGTTACTTGCCCGAGATTCGATCATCGGTATCTCCATACCTAGTTCAACCTCGTTACCGGCAAGTCTCTTTACTCATTCCGTAATACAAGATCCCGCAACTAACAATTTAGTCACATTGCTTGCAAGGCTCATTGTGATGTTGTATTACCGAGTGGGCCCCGAGATACCTCTCCGTCTCACGGAGTAACAAATCCCAGTCTCGATCCATGCCAACTCAACAGACACCATCGGAGATACCTGTAGAGCACCTTTATAGTCACCCAGTTACGTTGCGACGTTTGATACACACAAGGCACTCCTCCGATATTTGTGAGTTGCATGATCTCCTGGTCATAGGAACATATACTTGACATGCAGAAAAAAATAGTAATAAACTGACACGATCATATGCTACGTTTGTAGTTTGGGTCTTGTCCATCACATCATTCTCCTAATGATGTGATCCCGTTATCAAATGACATCTCATGTCCATGGCTAGGAAACCTTAACCATCCTTTGATCAACGAGCCAGTCCATTAGAGGCATACTAGGGACATGGTTTTGTCTATGTATCCACACATGCATTTAAGTCTCCGATCAATACAATTATAGCATGGATAATAAACGATTATCATGAACAAGGAAATATGATAATAACTAATTTATTATTGCCTCTAGGGCATATTTCCAACAGTCTCCCACTTGCACTAGAGTAAATAATCTAGTTCACATCACCATGTGATTTGCATTGTTATGAATCTAACACCCAATGAGTTCTGGGGCTCGATCATGCTTTGCATGTGAGAGAGGTCTTATAGTCAACGGGTTTGCAAAATTTAGATCCGTGTGTACTTTGCAAATTCCTATGTCAAACTGTAAACACTGCTACCACACTCCACTTGGCACTATTCCAAATGGCTGCTCCACTATACGTATCCAGATTGCTACTACTAGTCATCCGGATTGGTGCTAAAGCTTGCATCGATGTAACTCTTTACGACGAACTCTTTATCACCTCCATAATTGAGAAATATCTCCTTAGTATGTAAGTTACTAAGGATAATTTTGACCGCTGACCAGTGATCCACTCCTGAACCAGTCTTGTACCCCTTGACAGACTCACGGCAAGGCACACACAGGTGCGGTACACAACATGGCATAATATAGAGCCTATGGCTAAGGCATAGGGGACGACGTTCGTCCTTTCTGTTTCTTTTGCCGTTGTCGAGCTTTGAGTCTCACTCAACTCTTTTTGTGACTGATCCATTTTGAACTCTTTCAAAATCTTGTTACGGTATGCACTCATTGAAAGTCTCATCAAGCATCTTGATCTATCTCTATAGATTTTGATGCTCAACAATTAGGTAGCTTTATCTAGGTCCTTCCTTTGAAAATCACTTTTTAAACAACCATTTATGCTTTCCAGAAATTCTACATTATTTCCGATCAACAATATGTCATCCACATATACTTATCAGGAATTCTATAGTGCTCCCACTCACTTTATTGCAAATACAAGTTTCTCGTAAACTTTGTATAGAGTCAAAAACTTTGATCACCTCATCAAAGTTTATATTCCAACTCCGAGATGCTTGCTTCAGTCCATGGAAGGATCACCGAAGCTTGCACACCTTTTAGCATCCTTAGGACTGACAAAACCTTCTGGTTGTATCACATACAACCTTTCCTCAAGTAAACCGTTAAGGAAACGATGTTTTGACATCCATCTGCCAGATTTCATAATTGAAAATGCAGTAACTGCTAACATAATTCCAACAGACTTTAGCATCGCTACGAGTGAGAAAGTCTCATCGCAGTCAACTCCTTGAACTTGTCATAAACATCTTTGCAACAAGTCGAGCTTTACAAATGGTGACAATTACCATCAACGTCTGTCTTCATTTTAAAGATCCATTTGTACTCAACGACCTGCCGTCCAACGAGCAAGTCTACCAAAGTCTATACTTGGTTTTCATACATGGATCTTATCTCGGATTTCATGGCCTCCAACCATTTTTCGGAATCCGGGACCATCATCACTTCTCCACAGCTCGTAGGTTCATCGTTGTCCAACAACATGACCTCCAAGACAGGGTTGTTGTACCACTTAGGAGCAGTACACATCCTTGTCGACCTACAAAGTTCGACAGTAACCTGATCCTGAAGCTTCATGATCACCATCATTAAATTCCTCTTCAACTAACGTAGGCTTCACAGAAACATCTTTCTGCGCTGCGCTACTCTCTCGTTGAACAAAGGTTTAACAACCTCATCAAGTTCTATCTTCCTCCCACTCAATTCTTTCGAGAGAAACATTTCCTCGAGAAAGGATCCATTTAAGCAACAAACACTTTGCACTTGGATCTGAGATAGAAGGTTCACCCAACTGATCTTAGGGTATTCAATGAAGATGCATTCGTCCACCTTGGGTTCGACCTCATTAGGTGAATACATTTTCCACGCAAGTGTCGCCGCCCCAAACATTAAGAAATGACAGCTTAGGTTTCTATTAAACCATAATTCACACGGTGTCATCTCAATAGATTTAGATGGTGCCCTATTTAAAGTGAATGTAGTTGTCTCTAATGCATAACCCCAAATTATAGTAGTAAAATGATAAGAGACATCATAGCACGCACCATATCCAATAGAGCATGACTATGATGTTCGGACACACCATCACACTATGGTGTTCCAGGTGGCGTTAGTTGTGAAACAAATTTCACATTGTCTTAAGTTGTATGCCAAACTTGTAACTCAGATATTCACCTCCACGATCACATCGCAGACATCTTTATCTTCTTGTCACAATGATCTTTAAACTTCACTCTGAATCTGCTTGAACCTTTCAAATGATTCAGACTTGTGTTTCATTAAGTAAATATACACTATATCTACTCAAATCATCAGTGAAGGTAAGAAAATAACGATATCCACTGCACGCTACAAGACTTACTGGATTGCATACATCAACATGTATCATTTCCAATGAATCACTTGCCCGGTACATCCAACGGGGTTTTTAGTCATCTTGCCCAAGAGGCATGGTTCGCATGCCTCAACCGATTCGAAATCGAATGAGTCCAAAGATCCATCAGCATGGAGTTTCTTCATACGCTTTATACCAATATGACATTTAGCGGCAGTGCCACAAGTATGTGGTACTATCATTATTAACTTTGTATCTTTTGACATCAGTGTTATGAACATGTGTATTACTACGATCAAGATTTCAACAAACCATTCTCACTGGGTGCATGACCATTGAAGTTATTATTCATGTAAACAGAATAACCATTATTCTCTAACTTAAATGAATAACCATATTGCAATAAACATGATCTAATCATGCTCATGCTCAACGCAAAACACCAAATAACATTTATTTAGGTTCGTCACTAATCCTGAAGGTAGAGAGAGCGTGCGATGTTGACCACATCAACCTTGGAAACATTTCCAACACATATCGTCACCTCACCCTTAGCTAGTTCTCCGTTTATTCCGTAGCTTTTATTTCGAGTTACTAACATTTAGCAACCGAACCGGTATCCAATACCCAGGTGCTACTAGGAGTACTAGCAAGGTACACATCAATAACTCGTATATCAAATATACTTCTGTCGATGTTGCCAGCCTTCTTATCTACCAAGTACCTAGGGTTGTTCCGCTTTAGCGACCTCTCACCTCATAATAGAAGAACTAAGTCTCCGGTTTGAGTTCAACTTTGGGTTGCTTCACTGGAGCAGCAACTGACTTGCTATCCATGAAGTTTCCCTCCTTTCTCTTGCCCTTCTCGAAACTAGTGGTTTGATTAACCATCAACACTTGACGCTCCTTCTTGATTTCTACCTTTGCGGTGTCAAACATCGTGAATAGCTCAGGGATCAAAATTTCTTTCCCTGGCATTTTATAGTTCATCACCAAGTTCTAGTAGCTCAGTGACAGTGACTTGGAGAACTACATCAATCACTATCTTATTTGGAAGATCAACTCCCACTCGATTCAAGCGATTGTAGCACCCAGACAGTCTGAGCACATGCTCAACGGTTGAGCTATTCTCTTTCATCTTGCAGGCAAAGAATCTTGTTGGAGATCTCATATCTCGCAACACGGGCACGAGCCTGAGATCACCATCTCAGCTTTTAGAACATCTCATATGTTCCGTGACGTTCAAAATGTTTCAGAGCCTCAATTCTAAGCCGTAATGCATGACACACTAAACTATCAAGTAGTCATCAGAACGTGCCTGTCAGATGTTCACAACATCTACAGACGACGCTAGAGGGGTTGGCGCACTTAGCGGTGAATTAAGGACATAAGCCTTCTGTTCAGCAAAGAGGACAATCCTCAGATCACGGACCCAGCCTGCAATATCGCTACCATCATCTTTCAACTCTATTTCTCTAGGATCATATAAAAATTAAGGGAGCTACAGCGCGAGCTAGTAATCTACAACATAATTTGCAAAGACACTATTGACTATGTTCATGATAATGAGTTCAATTAATCATATTACTTAAAAACTCCCACTCAAATTGACATCCCTCCGGTCATTCGAGTGATACATGATCCAAATTCACCAACTCAAGTCCGATCATCACGTGAGTTGAGGTGGCTGCAATGGTGAATATCATTATGTTGATCATATATACTATATGAATCATGTTCGACCTTTCGGTCTCTTGTGTTCCGAGGCCATGTCTGTACATGCTAGGCTCGTCAAGTTTAACCCGAGTGTTCTGCTTGTGCAACTCTAGCTTGCACCCGTTGTATGTGAACGTAGAGTCTATCACACCCGATCATCACGTGGTGTCTCAACACGACGAACTTTCACAATGGTGCACACTCGGGGAGAACACAATTTATCTTGAAATTATGTGAGGGATCACCTTATAATGCTATTGTCGTCCTAAGAAAAACAAGGTGCATAAAAAGGATTAACATCACATGCAAATCATAAGTGACATGATATGGCCATGAACTCGTGCTTTTGATCTCCATCTAGAAAGCATCGGCATGATCTCCATCGTCACCGGCATGACACCATGATCTCCATCATCTTGATCTCCATCAACGTGTCGCCATCGGGGTTGTCACGCCCTGCATGCTTCTACTACTATTGCTACCGTTTAGCGATAAAGTAAAGCATTACATAGCGCTTAATGATTGACACGCAGGTCATACAATAATTAAAGACAACCCTATGGCTCCTGCCGGTTGCCGTATTCATCGATATGCAAGTCGTGATAATATATACATCACATGATCATCTCATACATCACATATATCACATCATGTAATTGGCCATATCATATCACAACATACCCTGCAAAAACAAGTTAGACATCCTCTAATTGTTGTTGCATGTTTTACGTGGCTGCTACGGGTATCTAGCAAGAACAATTCTCACCTACGCAAAAACCACAACGGTGATACACTAGTTGCTTTTCAACCTTCTCAAGGACCGCCTTTGTTGGATCCAATCCAACTAAAGTGAGAGAAACTGGCACCCGCAAGCCATCTATGCAACAAGTTGAGGTTGAGGGAACCGGTCTCTCGTAAGCGTACGAGTAATGTTGGTCCGGGCCGCTTCATCTCACAATACCGCTAAATCAAAATCCGACCAAGGGAGGAAGCAATCTAAGCATCAACGCCCACAAACCTTTTGTGTTCTACTCGAGATCTCATCGACACATAGACCTAGCTCATGATGCCACTGTTGGGGAACGTCGCATGGGAAACAAATTTTTTCCTACGCACACGCAAACCTATCCATGGTGATGAGCATCTACGAGAGGGAGAGTGGATCTATGTACCCTTGTAGATCGCTAAGCGGGAAGCGTTAAGAAACGCGGTTGGTGTAGTCGAACATCTTCACGATCCAAATCGCCGAGCGTCCCGCGATCTCATCACGATCCGTCCCGCGATCCAATCACGATCCGTTCCGCAAACTCATCATGATCCGTCCCGCGATCTTGTCACGATCCGTCTCATGATCTTGATCACGATCTGTCCCGCGAACTCATCACGATCTCTTCCGTGATCTTATCACAAACTGTCTCGTGATCTCGATCACGGTCCTTCCGATCTAGCGCCGAACGGACGACACCTCCGCGTTCAGCACACGTGCAGCTTGATGACGATCTCCGCCGTCTTGATCCAGCAAGAGGAGGTGGAGAGGATAGAGAGTTCACCGGCAGCGTGACGGCACTCCGGTGATGGTGGTGGAGCAATTCCGGCAGGGCTTCGCCTAAGCACTGCGGAAATCCGATCTAGAGGAGCACCGGTGGAACGGGTAGCACGTGGCCGTAAAAACTAGTGCAAAAACCCTCTATTCCACCAATATATATATAGGAGGAGAGGAGAGGCTGGCCGCAAGGGCTGGCCCTCTTTGGATTCGGCCGAAGTGGGAAGGTGGAGGAGGACTCTCCTCCTCCACTCGTAGTAGGACTAGGACTCTTCCTTTTTTTGCCTTTTTTCCACCTTTTTTCCTTTGGGCTTTTTCTTCCTGGCGCCATGGGCTTTTTGTGACTGTTCCACCAGCCCACTAAGGTCTGGTTATTATTCTCCCATAGACCATGAAGCCTCTTGGGTCGAAATACCCCTCCCGGAGGTCTCTCGGTACACTACCATCACTCCCGGTACACTACCGATGAGCCTGAAACTTTTCTGACGACCAAACCGGGACTTCCTATATATGAATCTTTACCTACGGACCATTCCGGACCTCCTCCTGATGTCCGGGATCTCATCCGGGACTCTGAACAACCTTCGGTCACCACCATACATAACTCTACACTACCGAAACATCACCAAACCTTAAGTGTGCAGACCCTGCGGGTTCGAGAACTATGTAGACATGACCAAGACACCTCTACGGTCAATAACCAATGGCGGGACCTGGACATCCACATTGGTTCCTACATATTCTACGAAGATATTTATCGGTCGAACCTCTATGTCAAGGATTTAGTTAATCCCGTATAACGTTCCCTTTGTTCTTCGGTATGTTACTTGCCCGAGATTCGATCGTCGGTATCTCCATACCTAGTTCAACCTCGTTACCGGCAAGTCTCTTTACTCGTTCCGTAATACAAGATCCCGCAACTAACAATTTAGTCAAATTTATTGCAAGTCTCATTGTGATGTTGTATTACTGAGTGGGCCCCGAGATACCTCTCCGTCTCACGGAGTAACAAATCCCAGTCTCGATCTATGCCAACTCAACAGACACCATCGAAGATACCTGTAGAGCACCTTTATAGTCACCCAGTTACGTTGCGACGTTTGATACACACAAGGCACTCCTCCGATATTTGTGAGTTGCATGATCTCCTGGTCATAGGAACATATACTTGACATGCAGAAAACAATAGCAATAAATTGACACGATCATATGCTACGTTTGTAGTTTGGGTCTTGTCCATCACATCATTCTCCTAATGATGTGATCCCATTATCAAATGACATCTCATGTCCATGGCTAGGAAACCTTAACCATCCTTTGATCAACGAGCCAGTCCATTAGAGGCATACTAGGGACATGGTTTTGTCTATGTATCCACACATGCATTTAAGTCTCCGATCAATACAATTATAGCATGGATAATAAACTATTATCATGAACAAGGAAATATGATAATAACTAATTTATTATTGCCTCTAGGGCATATTTCCAACACTAATGGAAGCTAAGGGACATTAAGGTCTCCTTTTAATAGAGAACCGAACCAAAGCATTAGCACTTAGTGAATACATGAACTCCTCAAACTACGGTAATAACAGGAAAGAAACCCAGTTATTGTCAACCTGGGGGATGCGAATCATAACTTGTAATAGGTGTCTACAACTTGCAAGATAGGATCAAGAACACACACACACACACACACATATATATATATATATTCATGACACCATAATAGGTTCAGATATGAAATCATGGCACTCGGGCCCTAGTGACAAGCATTAAGCATTGCAAAGTCATAGCAACATCAACCTCAGAACATACTGGATACTAGGGATCAAACCCTAACAAAACTAACTCGATTACATGATAAATCTCATCCAACCCAGCACCGTCTAGCAATCCTATGGTGAGATTACTCACGAACGGTGGAGAGCATCATGAAATTGGTGATGAAGGATGGTTGGTGGTGACGAAGGCGTTGATGTCCCCTCTCCGGAGCCCAAAACGGACTCCAGATCTGGTCTCCCGAGGAAGAACAGGAGGTGGCGGCGGCTCCATATCATGAAACGCGATGAAATATTCTCCTTGATTTTTTCCTCCCCGAATAGGAATATATAGAAGTGGAAACGAGGTCAGAGGAGCGACAGGGGGCTCACAAGCCACAGGGGCACGCCTAGGGGGTGTGCACGCCCCCTGGCTTGTGGCCAGGTGGTGGCCCCCCTGTAGTTGATTCTTTCGCCAATATTTTTTATTAATTCCAAAAATATTCTCCGTAAATTTTTAGGTCAATCCGAGAACTTTTATTTCTGCACAAAAATAACACCAAGGCAATTCTGCTGAAAATAGCGTCAGTCCGGGTCAGTTCCATTCAAATCATGCAAATTAGAGTCCAAAACAAGGGCAAAAGAGTTTGGAAAAGTAGATACGTTGGAGATGTATCAAATCCCCCAAGCTTAAACCTTTTCTTGTCCTCAAGAAATTCAGTTGATAAACTGAAAGTGATAAAGAAAACTTTTACAAACTCTGTTTTATCTTGCTGTTGTAAATATGTCTAACTTATGTTTAGGTTTTCAACAAAGATTATGAACTAACCACATTCACAATAACATTTAGGTCTCACATTTACTCATATCAATGGCATAATCAACTAGAGAGAAATAATAATAAGTCTCGGATGACAACAATTTTATCAAAACAATCATGACACAATATGAGATAATGGTATCTCGCTAGCCCTTTCTGAGACTGCAAAACATAAATGCAGAGCACCTCTGGAGAACAAGGACTGACTAGACATTGTAATTCATGGTAAAAGAGATCCAGTCACACTCATACTCAACATCAATTAATAGCAAAGCATACAAATGATGGTGGTGCTCTCTAACTGGTGTCTTTTATAAGAGGATGATGACTCGACAGTAAAATAAAATAGGCAGGCCCTTCACAGAGGGAAGCATTGATTTGCAGAGGTGCCAGAGCTCGAATGTTTAAAATGGGGATGAATAATAATTTTGAGCGGTATGCTTTCATTGCCAACATAACAACTAAAAGATCTCGATATCTTCGATGCACTACAGGAATCAGGCACTTTGCCATCAGCCATCCCGGACGGCAAAGGCATGCATCCCGGACGGCAAAGGCTTTGCCGTCCGCCAGCAGACGGCCAACCGTTCGGCTGAATAAGCCACGGTAAATGGCGCTTTGCCATCTGCCGACGGACGGCAAAGACCTTTGAATCTTTGTCGTCCGCCAGTGGATGGCAAAGGGCATGGACGTCACACGTGGGAACTTACCTCTGTTAAGGGCTTAACGACGTGCTTTGCCGTCAGCTGGCAGACGACAAAGACCTTAGTTCTTTGCCGTCTGCCAGCAGACGACAAAGCACCTCTTTTTTTGTCGGCCTAGGTGGGTTCTTTGTCATCCGCTGGCAGACGACAAAGAACTAAGGTCTTTACCGTCTGCCAGCTGACGGCAAAGAACCCACCTAGGCCAGCCTACTACTACCCCAGGTTGCATAGGTAGCTGCCATGTCGCAGCTTTGCCGTCTGCTAGATGACGGCAAAGACCTTTGCCATCGGCCAGCAGACGGCAAAGTGGCTATATAGCCCCTGTTTTTTTGTTTTTTCTTAAAATCATTCAATATGATAGAATATCACATATATATCCAACATATCAACAATACAAGTTTCCAACAAGCATACCAACAATAAGTTTCAACAAGCATACCAACAATAAGTTCCAACAACATATCCAACATACAAGTTTCCAAAAACATATCCAACATACAATGGTTTCCAACAACATATCCATACATGCATATCCAAAACAAGTTTCCAACAAGTTTCCATAAACAAAAAGGAAGCACAAGTACAAGAGTACACTCCATCAATGCAAGCTTCCTCATCTATAACAAATCTGCAAATTAGGAAAGATGAAAGTTAGAAGAAGAAGAAGACTAGCTAGAAGAAAAAGAAGAAAAAGAAGAAGAAAAAGAACAAGAAGAAGAATTTATCTTCTCTTTCTTTTTCTCCTCTCCTCTCCTCTTCTCCAAGGTAGTAATGCCATTTTCTAGCTAACTAAGCATATCAAGTCTTTTGGAGGAAAAATGCTAAGTATAGGTCGTTTTATAGCCATCCTAGGTAGAATATATCATTTTGGAGGTAAGTAAGGTTATTATGTCATTTTTGAGGAAAATAAGCTAAGTATAGGTCATTTTGGAGCTAAACCAAGGTTATTATGCCATTTTTTTGACCTAAGTGAGCTAATTATGTCATAAATGAACTAGCTAAGCTAATTATAGATCATTATTGAGCTATCCTAGGTATTTATGCCATTTTGTATCTAAGTGAGCTAATTATGTCATAAATGAACTAGCTAAGCTAGCTATAGATTGTTATTGAGCTATACTAGGTAGTAATGCCATTTTCTAGCTAACTAAGCATATCAAGTCATTTTGGAGGAAAAAATGCCAAGTATAGGTCATTTTATAGCTATCCTAGGTAGAATATATCATTTTGGATGTAAGTAAAGTTATTATGTCATTTTTGAGGAAAATAAGCTAAGTATAGGTCATTTTGGAGCTAAGTAGGTCATTTCTTAAGCTAAGTATGCATTTGTTAATGAAAACACTTGGAAAAACTTACCATCATCATGGAGGTGAAGGATCGGTCGGGTTTGCGCCAGGGTGAGACGTAGAAGGACCGGTCGGGGTTGCGGCAGACGCAAAAGGATCGGTCGATGCTTGTCGGGAGGCACGTTGCACCAAAGATCATTTGCAATGTATCCTTAGCATGATGCAACTCAAATGTGAATACTAGTAACTAATGATCATTCAAATGAAACTCACCGTGGGTGCTATAGCAATATGGGGCATCGATGGAAGGGTCTGACCATTGTTCTGGCACACGGTCTGCACATTTTGTTTTTACAAGTCATTCATATTAGTTAGTGATGAAACGAACATTACGTGCATGATTTGGCTAATATGCAGGAGAAACTTACCACGAGGAGCTCGTATAGGGCCCGGTGAGACGCGTTGTCGTGGATTTATCACGGCAGATGTCCGGGTGAACGGACTTGGATTCGAGGATATTGCTAACGGGGTGGACTCAAAGGGGTTGAACGGGACGAAAGACACGGGTTTACCCAGGTTCGGCCCCTCAAGTCGAGGTAATAGCCTACGTCCTACTTGTGTTTGTATTGCTTGTTGTATCGATTACAAGGAGCTAGAAGCTTGACCTAGTTCTTGATAACCTATCCTCTAAGTCGCCCCGGGTCTGCCTTTATATAGGAGGTCAGGACCACCGGGTCTTTACAATTATCTATCCGGGTCTTCTTGTGACTCCGAGTCTCTCTCTATCTTCCTGTCCAAGTTTTCCTAGAGGCGGCTCACACGCCCGTGTCTCCTCCGTCCGAGCCATCATGCGGCCCACACCTTGAGCCGCCTATCTTCCTGGGCCACCAGTCTTACGGCTCACCCTTGGGTCGACTTACGAGCCAGCAACATGATCCGGAGCCTCCAGGACGGGTCATATTGCGGGGTTATATCCCCAACATTAGGCCCCAGGTTGAATTGAGCTTGCTCACTTCATCCTTCTCTTCTGATTTTGGTGAGTTGCCCGGAAATGACCCGGCGTGACGTCATGAGATCCGCTGACGTATCATCAAATCTTTCATTAAACAATCATCCTGAGAATCGAGGCGTCCGCCTCGGTCAAACGGTGTCGTCGCCTGGATTTTCACGCCTTCCTCATTCCCTCTTTAAATACGACCTGTGCGGGTCGAAGCCTTTCACTCTTCCCGCTCACGCCTCTTCTTCTTCCTGTCGCCGCCGCTTCAGCGTCCTCGTCGTCTGGCGCTGTCTTCGCAGCTACACCGACCTGGCCGCTGCATCACCCTGATTCGTACCAGAGATCCTTCTGCCTCCATCGTGACATCTCCGGTGAGTTCTCCTTCTTCTTAGATTGCCCACCACCATAGTAGGGTTTCACCGGGGGCTCCACCGCCGCCGCTCGGGCTCCGGCACCGCCACCACGAGTGTATCTTGACGCCGTCGGTGCCTTTAGAGTGCGCTCTCACCCCGCCGCCGCGCGCAGGCCGGCTGCACGTAATGCACGGACCGCGATGGCTCCAGTCCATTTTCTTTTCTTCCACTGTTCATCGCTAGGTTAGGATTAAAATCCTTTTCTCCGCTTTTGTAGATCCGTAGCCATAGTAGTAGTTTGCGGAATCTGTTTTTTAGGACTTCGCCGATTTTCGCTCCTCATTTCCTTGTTGACCCGCCAGGCCTCTCCGGCTCTTGTCACCCGGACTGGGGCATAGCATTGTAAAGCCTTTAGAATTATAAGCCGCCATAGATTCATGCTTGTTCTTGACTCACTGTTTTTATCTCCTTTGCACAGTAGCTAAACCGCCACCATGTCTCGCACCTCCAACTCTTGCAACTGGGTTGGTTCCTATGTTACGGACGAACATCTAGCGGATCTTGTCGAAGCGGGTACTCTTCCTCCCAAAGAGGTCCTTTACTGGCGGCTTCCGGGTAATGAGCCCCGGCCTGCACCGAAGAAAGGAGAAGTAGTCGTTTTCACTGACCACATTGAGCGAGGATTCGTGCCGCCCGGCTCTAAATTCTTCCGAGACGTTCTTCATTTGTATAAACTGCACCCTCAAGACTTGGCCCCCAACTCTATCTCGAATATATGCAACTTCCAAGTGCTCTGCGAGGCTTATCTGCAGTCCAGGGTGTCTGTTGGGTTCTTTCGGGACTTCTTCTATGCCAACCGCCAAACTGAGATGAAGAGCGGTCCGAGTCTGGAGCTTGGAGGGATCTCTATTCAGCGACACAGAAACATCACCTTTCCGGCTATGAGGATGCCGAGTCACCCAAAGGACTGGAATAAAATCTGGTTCTACTGCAAGGATACTTCTCCTAAGGGTGTGCGCCCCTTGCCGGGTTACCGTGCTTCCCGGCTCAAGACGGACTCAGAGCTTCTGGGCCGTCTCTCAGCCTCGGAGCGTGCCAGATATGACCCTGCTCACGCCAAGCTCAACGCGCTCATGGCCAATGGACTAACAGGGACAGACTTGATCCATTGCTGGGTTTCTTGGCGGATCATGCCCTTAAGCCTCAGAGGCCGGCTTATGTGCGAGTACGAAGGCAAGTATGACAGCTCCTTGTGCTTCAGCAAATCAACCTTGACAGAGGATGATATCACCATGACCATCCGGAGTCTTGTCCACGAAACCTCTGGCTCCTGTAGCGCCATCGGGCTGGCGCCTTTCTGCCTCACTAATCCCTCTCCAGACGTAAGTTGATCTCTTCACATCCGTCTCTTATATGTTGCTTGTACCTTGTTGATTCATTACCCTTTTTACGGGTAACCTTTCTAGGCCGACTCAGACTTCTGGAAGAAGGAGTATGTCCCTCCTCCAAAGAAGGCCAAGAAGAAAGCTGCGGGCAAGAAACCAAAGAAGAGCGCTCCGCAAGAAAACTGGCTTGAACAGCCACCGTCGTCCGACTCATAGGTAAAGTCTTGATTTGTTTTACTTGACCCCTTGCCCTCTTGCTTTTTACTAATGTCTGTTTTACTCACAGGATGAAGTGGAAACCAGCCATGCCAATGCTCCTGAGGTAACCTATATTTCTTCCGGCTCAGAATGTTTTGTCCCCCGAAAGCCGCGGCGGGTTATCAGAAAAGTTCCTCTTTCTCATCCTCTCGCTTACTTGGCTCCCGACTTTCTTTTGAAAAAGCAACAGCAGGTCGAGCGTCGTCAGACTCGGAGCACCGATTCTACTGAGCTCGTGTCCAGGTTACCAAATTCTCCGGCTCCCAAGAAGCGCCCCGCAGAGGTTTATGTCTCTACTTTTCCTTTGACTTTCCTTTGTAATCTTGATGCTTTCTCATTTTTCCTGTTTCACTCTTTTTAGAAAACCCCATCCTCTGGCGACTCTTCGACGTCGGTTCTACCACCGCCCAAGATCAATCCGCTGTAAGTATTCTTTATTATGACATCCAGACCTCCGGCTCTTAATCCGATAGTAACCTCTTCAAATGCTGCTCTTTTTATTTTGCAGTGCTCAAGCGAAGCGTCGTAAGACTAACAAGCCCTCCCCTGGCCCTGTCATCCAAGACCAGGAACTCGAACAACCGGAGGAGGCTCATCTAGAAGTAACTCCACCGGCTGCCTCTACGGAGCCGGCTGTTGAAGATGTTATTATGGAGAGTCCTCCCAGAGCTCCTTCCAAGCCGCCGACTCTTGCAAAAACTCCTGCAACTCCGGAGGTTATCATCACCGGTTCTGCTCAGCAGACTCCTCCGACTCATGTGTTGACTAAACATACAGAGCCGTCTGAAGCCTCGAGGAAATTGAACTTCGATTCTTCGTTCGAGAAGATGACAGCTGATGAGCTCCACGCCGGGTACATGAGCCGGCTCAACACCAGCCGGGACTTGGAGCTTCGGCTGGTGACCCTGATGAAAACAAAATATGAGGTACTCTTCCTTCTTACCATATCCTTACTTAGCCCCCAAGAGCCGGTTTAATCTAGTTGATAGTTGAGCCGGGTCTTTCTTTAACTTCTGTAGAGAATGGAATACATTGTCATGCCGAATTAGTTGATTTAGCTCAGCACTGTACATATAGTGAACCGCCAAACATAGCCCCCAAGGGCCGACTCAGATTTTATTTGAGTCGGGTCCTCAGTGTAGAGAGCCTAAAGATCTGATCGTAGCCCCCAAGGGCCGAGTTAACTTTGACAAAATTGAATCGGGTCTTGCATCATAAGTAGTTTTGAAGAGTCGTACGATAGCCCCCAAGGGCCGGCTCAAACTTGATCAAGTTGAGTCGGTGCTTCCATTAGTAGTACATTGAAGAGCCATAGTGTAGCCCCCAAGTTCCGGATTAATTTTGAAGGAGATGAACCGGAACTGCATTGAAGATTAAATATACATTAGCTCCCAAGTGTCAAATATATTGCTTGCAATCTGTTTGAGACTTGCATTAACTTGCTTTAACACTCGTCCTGTATTTTGGCGGCTTATCTTGTATTTTGATGTGTTATAGGAAGCTTTAAATGAAGCCGGGTCTCAGTTGACTGATATGAAGGCAAACTTAGCGGCTCAACAAGAGGCCCGCGGCGTCTCTGACGAAAAGTGCCGGCTACTGTCTAAAGAGCTGGTCAATATTAAGGCGGATCTTGCTGCTCTCAAAGAATCTGCTGAGTCGGAGAAGGCTGCTTTGACCAAGCAAGCGGATGATGCTGACCAGCGGCTGATAGCCGTGGCGGATGAGCTTCAAGGCCTAAAGCGTCATATATCTAAGATGACAGCTGCTCTCTTTGGTAAATTCGTAATCATTTTATGTCTCTAGCATGTCTCATTTATCTTGAGTTGGCGACTCATCTGCTTTGTTTGACCTATACAGGCCCCAGAAGCCGGCAATTGGTCTCAGATAGCCTTTTACCCCTGAAGGCCATCTACACCTTTGCGGAGCAATTTTACTGCTGTGCCATCTTCACTATCAAGACGGTCCAATACAAAGAGAAGATCCCCACAGCTCTGAAAGGTGTCTTGGAACTCTTCTCAACATGCCCAAGCAAATAGAGGAGTTGAAGAAGTCCGCCTTCCGCCAAGGGGCCGTTGCAGGATTGAGCCGGGCTCTGTCCTTTGCCCCAGAGCTTACGTCAGATGAAATGATGGATGGCTATCCGTCAAAGAAAGATGACGGTTTAGAATTCACAGAGGACGATTACATCCGGTGCGTCAAGGACTCTCACTTCCTGGCTTCTGTGCTGGCAGACAAAGCCGATTTAAACACCTATCAGGCGGCTTATGACGCCGAAGAGAAGAGGATCCGCGGGCCTCTCTACAAGTGGAAAGATTTGACACCTGCCCGCAGTAAGGATCTCTTCCCTTGTGAGCTTGACGCGCCTCCTTTCTTTGAAGGGTCTTTCGCTGCTCTAGTTGACTGCAATTGGGATTTGGAAAATCTCCAGATCAAGCCAGCAGAAGAGCCGGAGCGAGATGAGGCGGCCACTAACTGAAACTTGTTCTTTTAATCTTCGGAGTAGAGGCTCATGTAATGACCCGCCATGGGCGGTGAAACTTAGCAACACCTTTTGGCTCCAAATGAGAGCACTTTTGTAATAACTTAAGGATAATTCTGCTTTTCTTGAATGCAACTCTAAATGTATATATTTTCGTCTCTCTGTGTTTTTGTTTTGCCGGCTCTTTATTGATTGGTTCCCCCTTTGTATAAATCCATCTTGAACTTTAGAACCGACACTTGTCTTTGAAGATGTCATGCCTTCTCCAGTAATTTAGAGCCGGCCAAGAACTTTGAAACTTGTCAACCGAAGCAGCATGACTCCGGCTTTTGTAAGATGAACTCTGTCGAGAACCGGTTGTCGTAGGGTAATGTAAGCTGTACTCAAAGGAAAGAAGCCTCTATCGACAACCGTGGCTAATAATGAGCCGGAAGCAGTCTAAAGCCAGCTATTTTGCAGGGTAATGTAAGTTGTACCAAAAGGTAAGAAGCCTCCTGTTAATGTTTGAATATTTTATGCGCGAACGCCAGCTGTCGATGGGAGATGTAAGCTATACCCTAAGGCAAGAAGCCTCCATCGACAACCGCGGCTAATGATTAGCCTGAAATGGCATAAAGCTGGCTGTTTGAAAGGTGATGTAAGCTATATCCGAAGGCAAGAAGCCTCTTTCAACAACTACAATTGATAAGCAACTGAGTTTTGGCGTAAAACACCGGTTGTTAGGGTGAGATAAGCGAACCCGTCGGTAAGAAGCCCCCTTCTACAACTGCGGTTAATAAGTAACCAGAAGTGGCATAAAGCCGGCCATTAGGGTGATATAAGCGATACCCGTCGGTAAGAAGCCCCCTTTGATGGCCGCAGTTGATAAGCAACTGGAATTTGGTGTACACGCTAGTTGTCTAGGGTCATGTAAGCTATACCAAAGGTAAGAAGCCTCCATCGACAACCGCGCTTAATGTAACCAAACTGGGCATAAAGCCGACTGTACAAGGGAGATGTATGCTATACCCGAAGGCAAGAAGCCTCCTCGCAACAGTTTAATAACAGTCGGCTGTGCAAAGGTGATGTAAGCTATACCCGAAGGCAAGAAGCCTCTTTGCAACAGTGCTTAATTGGGCATAAAGCCGGCTGTGCAAGGGAGATGTAAGCTATACCCGAGGGCAAGAAGCCTCCTTGCAACAACGTTTAGTAAAAGCAGACTGTGTAAGGGTGATGTAAGCTATACCCGAAGGCAAGAAGCCTCCCTGCAACAACGCTTAATTGGGCATAAAGTCGGATGACAGATCAACTGCTTGACGGCGAAAAACCACTTCAACTCAAATTTTGAGCCAGAAAATTTCATCTTGATTGAACAAGGATACACATAAGAGAAGATGCCCCAGTCTTTGTAGGGATGCTAACATAAATATGATATATACAATGATAGCGGCTTTTCACATCCGCTAAGTAAAATAAGGTCGTAGATGCGCGGTATTCCATGGCCGCTGAGTCTCCTGACCCGTGGTGTCCGACTCGGATATCAATGAGGTAATATGACCCATTGTTAAGGTTTCTGCTGATTACAAGAGGCCCCTCCCATGGCGGAGATAACTTATGCATTCCACATTGGTCTTGAATCAACCGGAGCACCAGGTCACCTTCCTGGAACATCCGGGTCTTCACCCTACGGCTATGATAGCGTCGCAGGTCTTGCTGATAAATTGCCGACCTGGCTGCTGCTAACTCTCGTGCTTCGTCCAAGGCGTCCAGCGCATCTTGGCATGCTACCTCATTGTCCATCTCAACATAATCTGCCACCCTTGGTGAGTCGTGCCGGATATCGCTGGGCAGAACCGCCTTGGCACCATACACCATGAAGAAAGGCGTGAAACCTGTAGATCTGTTAGGGGTAGTTTTGATGCTCCATAAGACGGAAGGAAACTCCTCATCCCAACATCCAGGTGTTTGTTTCAAAGGGACCATGAGTCGTGGTTTAACCCCTCTTAAAATTTCTTGATTGGCTTGCTCCGCCTGACCTTTGGACTGTGGATGTGCTACGGCTGAAACATCAAGCCGGATATGCTCCTTATCACAGAACGTTTTCATAGCCCCCTTGGATAGGTTTGTTCCATTGTCAGTAATGATACTGTGCGGGTAACCAAAGCGGTAAATGAGCTTCTTCATGAATAGAACTGCCGTAGCCGTATCACATTTGCTGACCGGCTCTGCCTCTACCCACTTAGTAAATTTATCAACCACCACTAGAAAGTTCGTTTTCTTATCCTTGGATCTCTTGAAGGGTTCTACCATATCAAGCCCCCAGACCGCAAATGGCCAAGTGATTGGTATCATCCTAACCTCTTGAGCCGGAACGTGAGCACGCCGGCCAAACTTCTTACATACGTCAGACTTGCGGACTAAGTCCTCTGCATCCTTGTGAGCCTCGTCCAGAAAAACCCATGTCAGAAAGCCTTGGCCACTAAGGATTTTGACCCGGCATGATGTCCACAGTCGCCAGCATGAATTTCACTCAAGATCTGTCGGCCCTCCTCCGGTGAAACGCAACGCTGAAAGACACCCGTCACGCTGCATTTATGCAACTCACCATTGATAATCGTCATAGACTTAGAACGTCAGGTGATCTTCCTGGCCAAGTCCTCATCCCGAGGCAACTCGCTGCATGTCAAGTACGTCAGATAAGGAATAGTCCAGTCTGGGATAGCATGCAGAGCCGCTACCAATTCTGCCTCCGGGTCAGGAATAGCTAGATCTTCCTCAGAGGGTGTCTTGACAGTCGGATGATGCAATACGTCCAGAAAAACATTAGGCGGCACCGGCTTTCGCTGAGAACCTAACCGTGATAAGGCATCAGCCACCTCGTTTCTACGATGATCAATATGATCCACCTGGTACCCCTTGAAGTGACCGGCAATGATATCAACCGCCTGTCGATAAGCTGCAATCCGCGGATCCTTGGAGTCCCAAGTACCTGAAACTTGCTGAGCCACAAGGTCTGAGTCACCTAGACATCTGACCCGGCTCAAGTTCATCTCCTTAGCGACTCTGAGATCATGGAGCAGTGCCTCATATTCAGCTGCATTATTAGTACAAGGAAAATTAATCGGAGCACATAACAAAACTTGTCACCCTTCGGGGAGGTGAGAAAAACCCCTGGACCGGACCCCTCTAACTGTTTGGACCCATCAAAATGTATAGTCCAATATGTGTTGTCTGACTTCTCTTCGGGAGCTTGACATTCTGTCCAATCATTTATGAAATCCACCAAAGCTTGAGATTTTATTGCTGTCCGAGGAACATACTTGATGTTAAGAGGTCCCAGTTCTAAGGCCCACTTGGCAATCCTCCCCGTGGCCTCTCTGTTCTGAATGATATCTCCCAACGGGGCAGAACTGACTACAATTATTTGGTGCCCTAGAAAGTAGTGTTTCAACTTGCGATTGGCCATGAAAACTCCATATACTAACTTCTTCCAATGTGGATATCTCTGCTTAGATTCTGCCAAGACCTCACTGATATAATAAACCGGCCTTTGCACAGGATACTCCTTCCCTGCCTCCTTGCGCTCAACCACAATTGCCACACTGACCGCTCTATTGTTAGCCGCCACATAAAGGAGTAACGACTCTTTCTCAGCTAGAGCAGCTAACACTGGTGGCTCGGTCAACTGCTTTTTAAGGGCTTCCAGTGCTTTAGCCGCCGCCTTGGTCGACTCAAACTTGTCGGTCTTCTTCATCATCTGGTATAAGGGGATGGCCTTCTCCCCGAGCCGGCTTATGAACCGGCTCAACGCAGCAATCCGTCACGCCAGGCGCTGAACATCATTAATGCAAGTTGGCTCTCCCAGAGAAGTGATAGCCTTAATTTTATCTAGGTTAGCCTCGATGCCCCGCTCAGAGACTAAGAAACCCAAAAGCTTTCCTGCCGGAACACCAAAAAACAGTTTGTCGGGTTAAGCATCATCTTGTAGACCCAGAGATTGTCAAAAGTTTCCTTCAGATCCTCCAGGAGAGTTTCCTTCTTCCTGGATTTAGCCACAATGTCATCTACGTAAGCATGAACATTACGGACAATCTGACTGTGAAGGCAATTCTGCACACATCGTTGGTAAGTCGCCTGGGCACTCTTGAGCCCGAAAGGCATGGAGACGTAACAGAATGCCCCAAAGGGTGTAATAAACGCCGTCTTCTCCTGATCTTTCATTGCCATCTTGATCTGATGATAACCTGAATAAGCATCCAGGAAGCATAAACTTTCACACCCAGCTGTAGCATCAATAATCTGATCAATACGAGGGAGTGCAAAAGGGTCAGCCGGGCAAGCCTTGTTAAGGTCCGTGTAATCTATACACATATGCCAGGTGCCGTTCTTTTTGAGCACCAGCACCGGGTTATCCAACCACTCCGGGTGAAAAACTTCCACTATAAACCCTGCGGCCAAGAGCCGGGCAATTTCCTCCCCAATAGCTTTACGTCTCTCTTCATTGAACCGTCGCAGAAACTGTTTGATTGGCTTAAACTTCGGATCCACATTAAGGTTGTGCTCAGCAAACTCTCTCGGTACACCCGACATGTCCGAAGGCTTCCATGCAAAGATGTCCCGATTCTCACGGATGAATTCGATGAGCGCGCTTTACTATTTGGGATCCATGTGAGCCCCAATGATGAACTGCTTGGATGAGTCGCTCGGATTGAAATCTACTGCCTTGGTATCATCCGCTGAAAACTTGAGTGGCGGCTCAACCTCCGTAGTGGGCTTCTTCAGCGGGGTCATATCCTCCGGGTCAACGTTCTCCTTGTAGAACTTCAGCTCCTCCTGGGTGCAACTAGACTCTGCATAAGCTGCATCTCCTTCCTCACACTCAATAGCCGTTTTCCGGTTACCATGAACGGTAATTGTACCATTTAAGCTGGGCATTTTGAGTTGTAAGTAAACATAGCAGGTCCTAGCCATAAATTTGGCATAAGCCAGCCTCCCAAACAGTGCATGATAGGGCCTCTTGATCTTAACACCTCAAACCACAAGGACTCCACCCTGTAGTTATACTCATCGCCAAAGGCCACTTCTAAAGAAATCCGGCCCACAGGGTATGCCGACTTACCTAGGACCACACCATGAAAGACGGTGGAAGAAGGCTTAAGGTCCTTGTCAAGTAACTTCATCCGCCGGAAGGTGTCATAGTAGAGGATGTTGATGCTGCTGCCTCTGTCCATGAGCACTTTGTTCACCATGTAACCGTTCACCTAGGGGGCCACAACCAAAGCAAGCCGGCCCTGGTCATCTACCCATGGCAGGTGATCCTCGCGGCTCCACGTTATGTTATATTTAGACCACTGCAAGTACTGTGGGAGAGCTGGTGCAACCGTGTTGACCGCTCGCTTCCGCAACTTCTGGTCTCGCTTACTGTGACCGGTCGTGAATACGTGATACTGTCCGGAACTGAGCTGCTTTGGGTTACTCTGTTACCCGGATTGATTGTGCTGCTGCTGCTGCTGATTGTTGTTATTGTTGTTGTTGCCAGGATGCTGTTGGTGTCCCCCTTGGTTATTCTGACCTGGGTGCCCGGCCCCTGAACCGCCGGCGCCGAATCCAGCCCCTGACCCGTCGTGCCCTGAGCCGCCAGGCAGGCCACCGCCCTAGTTATTGTGTTGCTGGGAATGCTGGTTTTTGAATCTCTGCATGATAAAGCAATCACCCCACGCGTGCAACGCCGGCTTATCAGGCGTGCTGTGTTCTGGGCAAGGCTTCTTAAGTGCTTCCTCTAAATTGAAAGGAGCCATGTTCCTGTTATGAAACGACCTGTACCTTCTGTTCCCCTTGGGATGATTTTGTTCTGTGTTGGTGTTTGCCACTAGCTCTGACCCGCCATCAGAGTTCTTTCGCTTATTCTGATTCCCATTGTTCACAAAGCCCTTGCCTTGATTGTTCTTCTTCCCCTGATTGGTTTTCTCCTCATCTGAGCCTGGGTCCTTGGTGTTATTTGAGTCGGCATACTTTGTCAGGGCCGTCATGAGCTCTCCCATATCTTGACACGTGCACTTGAGGTGGCCGAGCTTCTGTTTTAATGGAACAAAATGACAGTTCTTTTCCAGTATAAGCACGACTTGAGCCGCCGTGATCTGCTCCGAAGAATGAATAATGGTCGACACTCGCCGGACCCAATGATGGGCCGACTCATTCTCCTGCTGAACACAATGATCCAAGTCTACAATGGTCATAGGCTGCTTGCAGGTCCCCTGAAAATTCTTAATAAACTTCGCTCTCAGCTCCGCCCATGAGCTTATCATGTTAGGCGGCAGGCCTTTTAACCACGTGCGAGCCGGGCCCTCAAGCATCATGATGAAATACTTTGTACACACCGCTTCACTGACGTCCAACATCTCCATGGCCAGCTCATAACTCTCAACCCAAGCCTCAGGGGGTAGATCAACTGTATAATTCGGAACTTTTCGAGGCCCCTTGAAATCTTTCGGTAGTCGTTCACTTCTCAGAGCTGGAGTTAAGCACGGCACCCCTACGGCTCTGGTACTAATGGCTATTCTGGCTCCCATCGAGATGGAAAGCGCCGGCTCTAGACAGGTCGCCTCTACCTCCACATCTCGCATGTTCCTCGCCTGGTCCATGAGGGCTTGTGCATCTAGAGCCACCTGCTCATCCTCCGGTGGTCCCCGATGCGGATGACTGCTGGAACACACCGGCGACTCGTAGCGCCAGCTGAAACTTCGACTAGGGAGAGGGGTAGAGTGAACCCAGCTTTGGCTATGAGCATATCTCTCTTGCTGGGCCATGGCCCTGTGTAAGTATCCAATGGCGTTTCGCACGTCCTCCGCAAAGGGTGCTTCATCTGGGATAGGGATCGTCCCGAGCCGGGTGGCCGCCGCCACCATGTTCTCGGCCGGGTTAGAATAATGACCCGCCGGTGTTGGAAAGCTCCAAGTGACATTTGGTTATGCAGGGATGGATGAGTCGCCAGGCGTTCTGTCGGGCAGCTCTCCGGCTTGCCCGCAGCTTGCCCCGCACCAAGGGTATTAAACAGGTTCCTTGCTTCGTAACGTTCTGGAAAATGGGACTGATGCCTCCTCCGGTGTACCGCGGCTGCTGACCTTTGTTCCAGCTCTAGCCGGAAAGCATCTGCCTTGATACGCTCTGCTTCTTCCTCGATCCGGATCTTCAGCTCAACCATCCTTTGTCGTTCCTCTGCCATCCGGCCCTTGATCCGTGCCACTTCTAGATTCTGGGCTGCTTGATTATCCGGTGTCACTTCCGTGGCCATGAGAGCCGTAAGCTCGTCCATCAATTCTACTAGAACCCGAGCCGGCAGCGGGCTATCACCCGCGGCGGCTGCTCTGGTAGTTGTGTGACCGGCGGCTGGAGCCGATCCTGCCATGAACACCGCCGCATGAACCGGAGGTCTTGGAGCATCCGACTCAAAGCCCATCTACCTCAGAATAGGTGTCATTGTAGCCCCCAAGGCCACCATTGCTGAGCCGATACACTGACTCTATCTCCCCACAGGAGGACTCATATTCCGAGCAAACAAGAGTTCCCTTCGACCCGGACGCTTCCAGGTCCATACCTTGAGTGAAGCCCACGAAAACATGTTTCTGACCCGGATGGGCACGGGCAGGCCGCACGCTACTTGCAGATTGGAGACGCCAAGCCAGCTCGACGATGTTGGTGCAGATGTCCGGCCCGGGTGTAGATCCATCAAACTTTCCAATGAAAACCTGTATCCCGCCAAACGGAATCCGGAATCCATACTCCATAGATTCAGCATCAAGCCCCCAGCCGGCGTCGTCAATGTAGAGCCGGCCACGGCGACTCTTGCTCATCGTTCCAACCACGTATCCCTCGAGCCCTGGGAGAGAGCCCTTTGAGAACTCAACACCACCAAGCGCTAGCCCCACGGTGGGCGCCAACTGTCGTGGATTTATCACGGCAGATGTCCGGGTGAATGGACTTGGATTCGAGGCCATCGCTAACGGGGTGGACTCAAAGGGGTTGAACGGGACGAAAGACACGGGTTTACCTAGGTTCGGCCCCTCAAGTCGAGGTAATAGCCTACGTCCTGCTTGTGTTTGTATTGCTTGTTGTATCGATTACAAGGAGCTAGAAGCTTCACCTAGTTCTCGATAACCTATCCTCTAAGTCACCCCGGGTCTGCCTTTATATAGGAGGTCAGGACCACCTGGTCTTTACAATTATCTATCAGGGTCTTCTTATGACTCCGAGTCTCTCTCTATCTTCCTGTCCAAGTTGTCCTAGAGGCGGCTTACATGCCCGGGTCTCCTCCGTCCGAGCCGTCGTGCGGCCCACACCTTGAGCCTCCTCTCTTCCTGGGCCACCAGTCTTACGGCTCACCCTTGCGCTGGCTTACGAGCCAGCAACATGATCCGGAGCCTCCAAGACGGGTCATATTGCGGGGTTATATCCCCAACACGCATTGTTACGGTTCCTCTCCTCCTCCAACAGCCTAGCCGTCCTCTCCTCCATGTCCCTCTCCCTCTGTGCCGCCTGCCTGTTTGCCTCCGCCAGAAGCTCCTGGGCCCTAGCCTCAATGGCGAGCTCCATTGTCCATGGATGAGGCCTTATCTCAGGATCAGAGCTCGTCTGGCGCTTCTTGATCTTTGGGAGAGTTCTAGGACAACGTATCAGTCCATCCCCAATGGCTATCGAGCCATGGGGACTCCCGCCACCAGATATCATCACGAGCTCCAGATAAAAAGGACTCTTGCTCGGGTTGAAGTCCTCCCCTTTCCTCGCCTTCCCCTCATCTCTGTACCTCACGATCTTGTTGTGGGAGGAGATGTTGCTAAAGCTCTCTGGATGATCAAGCTAGCATGAAGAATGAAATTGCATGAATCATGAGGCAAACCACATACCCAGTTATCCCTGAACTCAAACAGGTTGGAGCTCCCTTGATGGTGTGGCACACCTCTCATTTGGGCATGCTTATCCTTGGCCTTGTTGTGTTCGGCTAGCCATTCGGGAGAGCACCACTCATCCACCAATGCCTCGCAACAGTCCATCCTATCCGCACACCATCTCAGGGGCACCTAAGTTAGACAAGAGAAATTTCAGCGCTACGCCTACGAATCAAATCAAAGAAACTAAGTACAAGGCCTTAAGAATAGATAATTACCTTCATTACCTTCTCCTTACCTAGATAATTTTTGCGGCACTTCTTCTTGGCCCTCTTAATGTTACTCGAGGCGTAGTAGTCTCGAATAGCTTGCACCCGAGGCTCGTGCCGTAAGTTCTGAAGTAGGCGCTTGCACTCGGCTTCGAGAACAACAACCGCTTTTGCCTCATCTTCCTCAAGACACCTATAGAAGGTCTGCAATCAAACAAGACAACACTGATTAGTACAATTACTAGGTGTTCTTGATTTTTAATTATGTAAAGGAGAAATTACCCAAAATCGATGGATCACAATGTCAGCCACCGTCTCGCACAAGACACCGTCGACCATCTCCTCCGGCGGGGCCGGGGTAGCCTTGTACAGCTCCCAGGTCAGTGCTACCTGTGGAGCCTCACCCTCACCGGGCAACTGGACCTTCCCCGGGAAGTGGTGCCGGAGAAGCACACCAAGGACCTGGTTGGGCCTGCGGACACCACGCTCATGTTTCCAACCCCTGCAGTATGACAAGGCCAACACATTAGATATTAATTTGAAGAAACATGAAGGCAAAAGGTTAAAAAAGAGTAAATGCACTTACTTCTCCGCATTAAGTGCAATCAACCACCTCTGCTCGCGGGTCATCGGCACAGGCGGGAGATTTGTACAACCACGCTGGTAGACCTTCTTGCCCTCCACAACCAGCTCGCCCTTGCTATAGGTGTCCCCAGACAAGTTGTCCTTGCCACCATCAGCATGGCCACTAGCCTCTAGAGTCATGGAGGATGAAGACTCTGGGACCCGAGTCTCCTGGGAAGAAGACTCTGGGACTGGAGTCTCCTGGGACGAAGGCTCGGTGACCCGAGGCTCGTCGACCCGAGGCTCATGGACCGGAGTCCGAGACGGGTCCAAGTCAGACGGGTCCACCTGAGATGGAGCACTCCTGTGGTCGGGAGAATTAGCTGGGGGTGGCGGCGAGGAAGGCGCAGCAACCTTCCTACCTCTAGCACCTCTCTTCGTCTTCCCCCGGCCTCTCCCGGTCAAAGAAGAAGCACCCGCTGGTGTCTGCATGTAGTGTACCAGCGCTCTCCGGAGTTGCTGGGGTGGAATAATAGCACCCCTCCCAACATGCACCGAGGAAGGAGGCTCAGAGCGCTCTCGACCCCCGCCCACCATCTGGCAACACCTTCAATGACAAAGAGTGAACGAAATTAGTTCAATATAAAAAAATTGAATACTTAATAACATGAACTAATTAATAATATATATGTACATAATAATAATTGAATACCTCATATTACTAATATTAATCTTCATAGTCTATATATGATCCGGGATCAATAAATGCATAATCATCATCACTATCAGTAATGACGTGCTCATCAGCATCATCAATAAATGCATCAACATGTGGAAGGCCTCTATGTAATTGGTCAAGCATTGTCAGGTCATCCGCAGCAGTAACCTCTTCTTCTTCCGCCTCTTCTTGTTCTGGCTCAGGGGTGAAGTCGGGTTCACTGTCGCTGTCGACCTCAATGTTCTGGGGTGAAGTAGAGTGGTTCTTGAAACGTTTTTTGGAAACACGTGTTTCTTGGAAGAATTCTCCTTCATATGTGTCTGGGTTAATGTGAGGTTCATAATCATCTTCATTGAGGGTAGGTGGTCTAAAATGTGGTGGCACATCATAAACGACATCCCAACCTTTCAAATTTGGATCCGTTTGGCAGTCCGACGGTAGATAGAAAACTTGGGTCGCCTGTTGAGCCGTACTATAGACATCAGGAACATCTACATGGGTGCTTTGTTTGATTTCGACTAGCCCTATATGTTCATGAGTCCTTCTAGTCTCCTTCGGCTGGAACCAATAACATTTGAAGACTATGGCGTTTGGTGGGTTTTCACCAAAGAATGTAAGTTCATAAGTTGCTTCAAATCTTCCATAATACTCGACCCCTCCTTCGCCGACAGCGGAGACACAACAATTTGTAGACTTTCGGTCGGCCATAGATAGCTCTTTGCCAAAAGTACGAAAGCGATACCCGTTGATGTCGTATTTGTCAAATGAGCGGACCTTATAGTCAAAACCATTAGCGACTTGTCTCCGTTTGGAGTCCATAGACTCTGCATTAGCCTACAAGTTTAATATGAAAGGATTGTTGCATTAGCCGCAAACTAGGCGAAGAAATGAAATCGTCTAATTAATGGAAATTACCGTTTGCTTGAACCAAGAGATGAAACCGGGATAGCCGCCTCCATGCTTTGCCAGAAGCTCATACTCTTTGGTGGAATCCTTTTGGATCACCTCTCCATCCGAGAATTTGGCGACGTATCGACTGTATCACATATCCGAGAATAAGAGCATTTCAAAGGAATTAGAAGTTGCGAAACAATGTACACATTCATATTCTTCCCCAGATATTTGGGCCCTGGAATTATCAACGTCAGGAAAATGTTCTTTATATTCATAATCTCTCCAGGGGGAGATTGAGTGGAATGACAAATACAGGCCAACAACTGTATTGTGCTGCCGTCATACCATACACATTGAACCCATCCGTGCTGATGGCAACTCGAGGATGCCTTGGATCTGCCGCTTTATCCTTATGTAATGCATCGAAGTGCTTCCACGCAAAAGCGTGTGAAGTGTGTCCCAACATCAGATCCCCATCTGCATCTAGTTCTGTTCTTTTGCCCAATTTATGCCACGTCATCTTTCTGGCCGTCTCTTCGACCATGAAAAGACGTTGAAGTCTTGGTATGATTGGTAGATACCGAAGAACATTAATGGGGATTTTGGTCTGACTCTTCTCACCCATACCATTGTCTACCAGAACATACCTGGAAGCATGTAAATGGGGCAATAGTTCAAGCCCGCATACTCAAGCCTAAATAAGGCACATTTGGGTTGCCTTACTCATCGACATGCAAGTCGTGATATTCTATACAAAACATGATCATCTTGTACATCACGTATATCTCATCATGTTACTGGCCATATCATATCACGACATACCCTGCAAAAACAAGTTAGACGTCCTCTAATTGATGTTGCATGGTTTACGTGGCTGCTACAGGTATATCTAGCAAGAACGATTCTAACCTACGCAAAACCACAACGGTGATACACAAGTTGCTTTTCAACCTTCCCAAGGACCGCCTTTGTCAAATCCGCTAGCCATCTTTATGCAACAAAGTCACATGTCAGTCGATTGAACCAGTCTCTCATAAGCATACGAGTAAGGTTGGTCCGGGCCGCTTCATCCCACAATAATGCTGAATCAATATAAAACCAAGGGAGGAAGCAATCTGAGCATCAACACCCACAAACTCCTTTGTGTTCTACTCGTGATCTCATCTACGCATAGACCTAGCTCGGACACCACTGTTGGGGAACGTTGCATGGGAAATAAAAAAATTCCTATGCACACGCAAGACCTATCCATGGTGATGAGCATCTACGAGAGGGAGAGTGGATCTACATACCCTTGTAGATCGGGAAGAGTTAAGAAACGCGGTTGATGTAGTCGAACCTCTTCGCGATCCAAATCCCTAGCCGTCCCACAATCTTATCACGATCCTTCCCGCGATCCAATCACGATCCTTTCGATCTAGCGCCAAACGGACGACACCTCCGCGTTCAACACATGTACAGCTCATTGACGATATCCACCTCCTTGATCTAGCAAGCAAGGGTGAAGAGGTAGATGAGTTCTCTGGCATTAAAATGACATGGTGGCAGTGGTGGTGAACTAATCCAGCAGGGCTTCACCAAGCTCCACCGAACTAATCTAGAGGAGAAACGATATAGGGGAAGAAGTGGGTAGCACGTGGCTATTAGGGTTAGGGCTGCCCTCAAATCCTCTAGTATATATAGGAGGAAGGTAGGGGAGGAGGCAACCACAAACCCTCCACAAGGCAGATTCAGCCGAACCTAGGGGGAGGAGTCCTCCCCCAACTAGGATTCCTCCTCCCACAAGGGAGGTGGAGTCCTGGGAGGACTCCCCACTTGCCTCTCCTCTCTCCTCTTCGCATGGGCCCTTAGGGGTAGGCTTGACTATCCTACTAAAGGATGGTGCACCACCCCTAAGGACCATGTGCCCCCCGGAGTGGGTGGCCCCTCCCGATGGACCCCTGGAACCCTCTCGGCACCCCCGGTACACTATCGGTGACGCCCGAACTTTTTCCGGTGACCAAAATGAGACTTCTTATGTATCAATATTTACCTTCATGCCATTATAGAGCTCCTTGTGACATCCGGGATCTCATCCGAGACTTTGAACAACCTTCGGTCACCAACATGCATAACTCAATACTACCGAAACGTCACCGAATGTTAAGTGTGCAGACCCTGCGGGTTCGAGAACTATGTAGACATGACCAAGACACCTCTGCGATCAATAACCAATAGCGGGAACTGGATGCCCATATTTTTAACTACAAATTCTATGAAGATGTGTATCGGTTGAACCTCTATGCCAAGGATTCAGTTAATCCCATATGTTGTTCCCTTTGTTCTTCGGTATGTTACTTGCCCGGCGATCATCAGTATCTCCATACCTAGTTCAATCGGTATGATACATTCTCACTCGTAGCGATGCTTAAGTCCATCAGAATCATGTTACCAATAGCTTCATTTTTCGATTATGAAATTTGGCAGATGGATGTCAAAACAACGTTCCTTAATGGTTTCCTTAAGGAAGAGTTGTATAAGATGCAACCAGAAGGTTTTGTCGATCCAGAGAATGCTGACAAAGTTTGCAAACTCAACTGATCCATTTATGGACTGGTTCAAGCATCTTGGAGTTGGAATCTTCGCTTTGATGAGGTGATCAAAGCGTTCGGGTTTATACAAGTTTACGGAGAAGCTTGTATTTACAAGAAAGTGAGTTGGAGCTTTATAACGTTTCTAGCATTATATGTGGACGACATATTGCTGATTGGAAACAATATAAAAATGTTGGAGAGCATAAAGGAAATTTTGAACAAGAGTTTTTCAATGAAGGACCTAGGAGAAGCTGCTTTCATATTAGGCATCAAGATCCATAGAGATAGATCGATACGCTTAATAGGACTTTCACAGAGCACATACCTTGACAAAGTTTTGAAGAAGTTCAAAAGGGATCAGTCCAAGAAGGGGTTCTTATCTGTATTGCAAGGTGTGAAGTTGAGTTGTACTCAATGCCCAGTGACTACAAATGATAGAGAGAAGATGAGTATCATTCCCTACGCTTCTGCCATGGGCTCTATCATGTATGCAATGCTATGCACAAGACCCGAAATCATCCTTGCCATAAGTATGGCCGGAAGGTTTCAAAGTGATCCAAGAATGGAACACTGGATGGCGGTCAAGAATATCCTTAAGTACCCGAAAAGGACTAAGGAAATGTTTCTCATTTATGGAGGTGATCACGATATCGTCGTAAAGGGTTACGTCGATGCAAGCTTTAACACTGATCTAGATAACTCTAGGTCTCAAACCGGATATGTATACATTCTTAATGGCAGTCGGTAAGCTGGTGCAGTTCCAAGCAGAGCGTGGTAGCTGATTCTACATGCAAAGCGGAGTACATCGCTGCCTCAGAGGCGACAAAGGAAGGTGTCTGGAAGAAGGAGTTCATGACAAATCTTGGAGTAGTGCCCAGTGCAGTGAACCCAATGACTCTGTTCTGTGACAACATTGGTGCCATTACTCTCGCCAAGGAACCAAGGTTTCACAAGAGGACCAGACACAAACAGAGACGCTTCAATTCTATCCGCGATTAGATCGAGGAGGAGGACATAAATGTTTGCAAAGTGCACACGGATCTGAATGTCACAAACCCATTCACTAAACCTCTTCCAAGGGCTAAACATGATCAACACCAGAACTGTATGGGTGCTAGATTCATTACAATGTAAATCACATAGTGATGTGAGCTAAATTATTGACTCTAGTGTAAGTGGGAGACTGTTGGGAATATGCCCTAGAGGAAATAATAAAGTGTTTATTATTATATTTCCTTGTTCATGATAATCGTTTATTATCCATGCTATAATTGTATTGATTGGAAACACAAATACAAGTGTGGATACATAGACAACACTATCTCCCTAGTATGCCTCTAGTAGACTAGCTTGTTGTTCAAAGATGGTCAAGGTTTCCTAGCCATAGACATGATATGCCATTTGATAACGAGATCACGTCATTAGGAGAATGATGTGATGGACAAGACCCAAACTATGAACGTAGCATATCATTGTGTGAGTTTATTGTTATAGTTTTCTGCATGTCAAGTATCTGTTCCTATGACCATGAGATCATGCAACTCACTGAAACCGAAGGAGTACCTTGTGTGTATCAAACGTCACAACGTAACTGGGTGACTATAAAGATGCTCTACAGGTATTTCCGAGGGTGTCTGTTGAGTTGGCATGGATTGAGACTGGGATTTGTTACTCCGTGTGACAGAGAGATATCTCAGGGCCCACTCGGTAGTACAAGATCACAAGGAGCCTTGCAAGAAAAGTGACTAAAGAGTTAGCCACGGTATCTTGTATTACGGAAAGAGTAAAGAGACTTGCCGATAATGAGATTGAACTAGGTATAGAGATACCGACGATAGAATCTTGGGCAAGTAGCTATGTGTTTGATCTCTCTCTCTCTCTCTCTTGTGTTCTTGAGATAGAACGATCTTGATGTACCGCAAGCTTTATTGATATAGATTCAATCATATGGAGTTTTCCCCTCACTATCTTCTTGTGATGAATTGAGTTTTCCCTTTGAAGTTTTCTTATCGGATTGAGTCTTTAAGTATTTGAGAACACTTGATGTATGTCTTGTGATGGGATATCCATGGTGAAAATGGGATGTTCTATTGATCCACTTGATGTATGTTTTGGTGGTGAACTTGCGGGTTCCCTGACCTTGGGAATCTATGCATAGGGGTTGGCACACGTTTTTTTATCTTGACTTTCCGGTAGAAACTTTGGGGCACTCTTTGAAGTTATTTGTGTTGGATTGAACATGATGAATCTAAAACTGTGTGATGCATATCGTATGATCAAGCCCGTGGGTACTTATGATGACATTGGAGTTTCTAGGTGACATTAGGGTTTTGGTTGATGTGTATCTTAAGGTGTTATTTTAGTACGAACTCTAGGGTTGTTCGTTACACTTATAGGGATAGCTCATAAGATTGATCAGAAAATAAAACTTTGAGATGGTTTCCTACCCTACAATAATTTCTTCGTTAGTTCTTTGCTACTTGTGACTTTGGAGTGAACTCTTTGTCGCACGAGAGGTACTTACATATATATGATTCAACTATGTCAATATTGTTGAGAGAAATTGCACTAGTGAAAGTATGGACCCTAGGCCTTGTTTCCAAGCATTTATACAAAATTTTGTTCGCTGTTTACTATTTGTTACCTTGCCTCTTTTATATTTTCACAGTACAAAAACCTATATCTACCATCCATATTACACTTGTATCACCATCTCTTTGCCGAACTAGTGCACCTATACAATTTACCATTGTATTGAGTGTGTTGGGGACACAAGAGACTCTTTGTTATTTGGTTGCAGGGTTGTTTGAGAGAGACCATCTTCATCCTACACCTCCCACAGATTGATAAACCTTAGGTCATCCACTTGAGGGAAAATTACCACTGTCCTACAAAACTATGCGCTTGGAGGCCCAACACGAGTCTACAAGAAGAAGGTTGTGTAGTAGACATCAGTTATCAAGACCTTTTTCTGGCGCCGTTGCCAGGGAGCAATAGCATGGGGTGAATATTCTCGTGTGTGCTTGTTTGCTTTATCACTAAGTAATTTTTATTTTCTATTCTAAGTTTTTTCTATCTTTTGATATGGGTAGGAAACGTGAAATACCCAAAAAAATAGTTGTACTTGTTGCTCCAAAAGTTGAGGAACCACTAGTGTTTCATACCACCGAAGAATATTGTTTTGGAAATATGCCCTAGAGGCAATAGTAAATTAGTTATTATCATATTTCCTTGTTCATGATAATCGTTTATTATCCATGCTATAAATTTATTGATCGGAGACTTAGATGCATGTGTGGATACATAGACAAAACCATGTCCCTAGTATGCCTCTAATAGACTAGCTCGTTGACAAAAGATGGTTAAGGTTTCCTAGCCATGGACATGAGATGTCATTTGATAACGGGATCACATCATTTGGAGAATGATGTGATGGACAAGACCGAAACTACAAACGTAGCATATGATCATGTCAGTTTATTGCTACTGTTTTCTGCATGTCAAGTATATGTTCCTATGACCATGAGATCATGCAACTCACGGACACCGGAGGAGTGCCTTGTGTGTATCAAATGTTGCAACGTAATTGGGTGACTATAAAGGTGCTCTATAGGTATCTCCGAGGGTTTCTGTTGAGTTGGCATGGATCAAGACTAGGATTTGTTACTCCGTGTGACGGAGAGGTATCTCAGGGCCTACTCGGTAATAAAACATCACAATAAGCCTTGCAAGCAATGTGACTAAGTGTTAGTCATGGGATCTTATATTACGGAACGAGTAAAGAGACTTGCCGGTAATGAGGTTGAACTGGGTATGGAGATACCGACGATCGAATCTCGGGCAAGTAACATACCGAAGAACAAAGGGAACATCATACGGGATTAACTGAATCCTTGACATAGAGGTTAAACCGATAAAGATCTTCGTAGAATATGTAGGAACCAATATGAGCATCCAGGTACCGCTATTGGTTATTGACCATAGAGGTGTCTCGGTCATGTCTACATAGTTCTTGAACCCGCAGGGTCTGCACACTTAAGGTTTGGTGACGTTTCGGTAGTATAGAGTTATGTATGGTGGTGACCGAAGGTTTTTCAGAGTCCCGGATGAGATCCCGGACGTCACGAGGAGCTCCGAGATGGTCCGGAGGTAAATATTGATATATTGGAAGTCCTATTTTGGTCGCCGGAAAAGTTTCGGGTTCATCGGTAGTGTACAGGGAGTGCCGGTAGTGTACTGGGAGACCATCGGGAGGGGTATTTGGACCCAAGAGGCTACATGGGATGTGGGAGAGTGAATAACAGCCCTTAGTGGGCTGGTGGAAGTCCCACACAAAGCCCATGCGGCTAGGGAGAAAAAGCCCAAAGAGAAAAAGTGGAAAAAGGCAAAAATAGGGTGAATCCTAGTCCTACTAGGATTGGAGGTGGATTCCACCTCTGCCTCTTGGTTCGACCGACTCCTTTGAGGCTTGTCCCTTGGGCCAAGCCTCGTCCTCTCTTCCTCCTATATATACTGGTGGTTTTAGGGTTTTTGCACTAGTTTTTTTCAGCCATCTGCTACCCGTTCCTCCAGTGCATAGTTTCTCCTCTAGATCGGATTTCTGCAGTGCTTAGGCGAAGCCCTGCCGGAATAGCTCCACCACCATCGCCGGAGCGACATCATGCTGCCGGAGAACTCTTCTATCTCTTTGCTCCCTCTTGCTGGATCAAGAAGGCGGAGATCGTCATCAAGATGTACGTGTGCTGAACGCGGAGGTGCCGTCCGTTTGGCGCTAGATCGGAAGGACCGTGTTCAAGATAGTGAGACGGATCATGATGAGATCGCGGGAAGGATCGTGATGAGTTCGCGGGACGGATCATGATTGGATCGCGGGACGGATCGTGATGAGATCATGGGACGCTTGGCGATTTGGATTGCGGGACGGATCGTGATGAGATCGTGGGACGCTTGGCGATTTGGATCGCGAAGACGTTCGACTACACCAACCGCGTTTCTTAACGCTTCCCGCTTAGTGATCTAAAAGGGTATGTAGATCTACTCTCCCTCTCGTAGATGCTCATCACCATGGATAGATCTTGTGTGTGCGTAGGAAATTTTTTGTTTCCCATGCAACGTTCCCCAACAACTTGGGCCATCTTCGATCCACTTGTGCTCGTGTTGAAAACCCAACTAGCTTAGTTGAGGAAAGTCATTAAATGAGCATGCTCATTATGTGAGACACCGCATAATTCAAAAAGGGAAACTCTTGTGGCATCAAATTAATACTTTGTGTTGCTATGCTTGGAATCTATGTGAAATTTATGATTTTACTTGTTGTTCTAAAGAAGCTAAAAAACACCTTCCCTACCAATGTTTGTTTAATGATAATGAAATATTATCCTCTTATGCCAAGGAGGCATATTGCTATAATGATGTTGAACAAATTGAATAATTTGTTGCTTTCAAGGGTGCCTATGAAATTGCTTCTTTCATTGAAAAGTATGATGCTACTCTCTACAAATCTGAAAATTTTGTCATACTTAAATATTACTATGAAAACTATGCTTCTAATGCTTATATTAAAGAATTTATTGAAAGAATGACCGCTGCCTTGGAAGAGACTAATATTTTGCAGGAACCTATGGAAGAGGAAGTTGCTGAAATTGTGAGCTCATTAGATGAAGAAGATGAGGAGGAGAGCGAAGAACAAAAGGAGGAAGAGGGGACTAGATACCCATGCCCACCTTCTAATGAGAGTAACTCTTCAACTCATACATTGTTTAATTTCTCTTTGTTCTTACCGAAGGACGAATTCTATGATAATTGCTATGATCCCTTGGATTCATTTGAAATATCCCTTTTTGATGAACTTGATGCTTGCTTTTCTTGTGGCCATGATGCCAATATTAATTATGCTTATGAAGATGAACTTTCTATAGTTCCTTATGTTAAGCATGAAATTGTTTCTATTGCACCCACACATGATAGTCCTATTATATTTTTGAATTCTCCAAACTACACTATATCGGAGAAGTTTTCACTTATTAAGGATTATATTGATGGGTTGCATTTTCCTATTGCACATCATGATTTTAATAAATATAATATGCATGTGCTTGATGCTCCTACTTGCAATTATTATGAGATAGGAACTACATCTTCACCTCTCCTATGTTTCCAATACGATAAAATTGCAAGAAACTGTTTATACTATGCATTGGCCTTTACTTTGTGTGCATGAATTGTTCTTTTATGGCATGCCGATGCATAGGAAGAGAGTTAGACTTCGTTGTTGCATGATATATGTTACTTTGTGCTCACTACTAAATTACAAATCATTCTTAAGTAAAATGGCCTTGATATACCTTGGGATCCGGGTGGATCCATTACTTGGGCACTTTATGCCTAGCTTAATGGCTTTAAAGAAAGCGCTGCCATGGAGACAACCTGGAAGTTTTAGAGAGTCATTTTATTCTGTTTTATGATTTTATATAGTTTAAAAACAAAAAAAATAAAGTGGGTAACTTAAAACTTTTTCAAAAAGAAAAGTGAAAGTGAGAAAGACGAGCAACATTGAAGTGGGGGCTAGCCTTGAACTTTGTTCATGCCCATGGAAACTTTGTGAATCTTGATTATAGAAACTTTTCAACAAAAATAATTATCCCCTTGTATAAATTCATTGTATTATAAAAATAATGTGCCAGGATTTTCCTTTAGGATGATTAGATTGCTTGTTTGCCGTGTGCAGTGCAAAAACAGAAACTTTGGCTATAGTGAGTGAATTTACATTTTTTACTGGAATGTAAAAAGTTTCTGACATATTTACACAGTACTGCTATGCAATTTTTTATTTTGTCCTAATTTTTCAGAATTTGTAGAGTTAGATAAGTATGGTTAATGTTCAGATTACTATAGACTGTCCTATTTTTGATGCATTGTTTTGCTTGTTTTGATGAAACTATTGATTGTATCGGTGGTATAAGCCATGGAAAAGTTATATTACTGGAGCTACAATGCAAAAAATAAAATATGAATTGGTTGGGAACAGTACTTAAAATGGTGATTTGTTTTATTATACTAACGTATCTCACGAGGGTTTTGTTAAGTTTTGTGTGATTGAAGTTTTCAAGTTTTAGGTGAGATCACGATGGATGAAGGAATAAGGAGTGGAAAGAGACTAAGCTTGGGGATGACCGAGGAACCCCAAGGTAATATTAAAGGATTCCCAAGAAACTAAGCTTAGGGATGCCCTGGAAGGCATCCCCTCTTTCTTCTAACAACCATCGGTAATTTTACTTGGAGCTATATTTTTAATCGTCACATGATATGCATAAATCTTGAAGCATCGTGTGATTTTTCTTTTTCTTTTAATAATGCACCATGCTAATATGATAAAGTCCTTGGTTCATTTATAGAAGGCTCTTTGCACCTCACTTATATCTTTTGAGTATGGCTTTATAGAAGGCTCTTTGCACCTCACTTATATCTTTTGAGTATGGCTTTATAGAATGCTTCATGTGCTTCTCTTCTATCATTTGAAGTTCGGATTGCCTGTTTCTCACACATAGAAAACCGCCATTTGTCGAATGCTCTTTTGCTTCACTTATATTTGTTAGATCATGGGCATATATTTTGTAGAAAGAATTAATCTCATGCTTCACTTATGTCTATTTAGAGAGTTAACAGGGATTGGTTAGTCACATGGTTAGTTATTATCATATTTCCTTGTTCATGATAATCGTTTATTATCCATGCTATAATTGTGTTGATATGAAACTCAGATACATGTGTGGATACATAGACAACACCATGTCCCTAGTATGGCTCTAGTAGACTAGCTCATTCATCAAAAGATGGTTAAGGTTTCCTAGCCATGGACATGAGATGTCATTTCATAACGGGATCACATCATTAGGAGAATGATGTGATGGACAAGACCCAAACAACAAACGTAGCATATGATCGTGTCAGTTTATTGCTAATGTTTTCTGCATGTCAAGTATATGTTCCTATGACCATGAGATCATGCAACTCACAGACATCGGAGGAGTGCCTTGTGTGTATCAAACGTCGCAACGTAACTAGGTGGCTATAAAGGTGCTCTACAGGTATCTCCGAGGGTGTCTGTTGAGTTGGCATGGATCAAGACTGGGATTTGTTACTCCGTGTGACGGAGAGGTATCTCAGGGCCCACTCGGTAATACAACATCACAATAAGCCTTGCAAGCAATGTGACTAAGTGTTAGTCACGGGATCTTGTATTAAGAAACGAGTAAAGAGACTTGCCGGTAACGAGGTTGAACTAGGTATGGAGATACCGACGATCGAATCTCGGGCAAGTAACATACCAAAGAACAAAGGGAACATCATACGGGATTAACTGAATCCTTTACATAGAGGTTCGACCGATAAAGATCTTCGTAGAATATGTAGGAACCAATATGGGCATCCAGGTCCCGCTATTGGTTATTGACCGTAGAGGTGTCTCGGTCATGTCTACATAGTTCTCGAACCGCAGGGTCTGCACACTTAAGGTTTGGTGATGTTTCGGTAGTATAGAGTTATGTATGGTGGTGACCGAAGGTTGTTCGGAGTATCGGATGAGATCCCAGACATCATGAGGAGCTCTGGAATGGTCCGACGGTAAATATTCATATATAGGAAGTCCTATTTTGGTCGCCGGAAAAGTTTCGCGCTCATCGGTAGTGTACCGGGAGACCATCGGGAGGGGTATTTCGACCCAAGAGGCTACATGGGCTGTGGGAGAGTAAATACCAGCCCTTAGTGGGCTGGTGGAAATCTCACACAAGGCCCATCAGGCTGGGAAGAAAAGCCCAAAGAGAAAAAGGTGAGAAAAGGCAAAAAAATAAGGTGAATCCTAGTCCTACTAGGATTGGAGGTGGATTCCACCTCTCCGATTTGATTTGGTCGACCCAATTGCTAGTCCTTTGAGGGCCAAGCCTCCTCCTCTCTTCCTCTTATATATACTAGAGGTTTTAGGGTTTTTTGGCACAAGATTTTAGCCACGTACTACCCGTTCCTCCAATGCATAGTTTCTCCTCTAGATCGGATTTCTGCAGTGCTTAGGCGAAACCCTGCCGGAATAGCTCCACGACCATCGCTGGAGCACCGTCACACTGCCGGAGAACTCTTCTACCTCTCTGCTCCCTCTTGCTGGATCAAGAAGGTGGAGATCGTCATCAAGCTGTACGTGTGCTGAATGCGGAGGTGCCGTCCGTTCGGCGCTAGATCGGAAGAACCGTGATCAAGATCGTGAGACAGATCATGATGAGATCGCGGGACAGATCGTGATGAGTTCACGGGACAGATCGTGATCAAGATCATGAGACAGATCGTGATGAGATCACGGGATAGATCGTGATCAGATCACGGGACGGATCGTGATGAGATCGCGGGACGCTTGGCGATTTGGATAGCGAAGATGTTCGACTACACCAACCGCGTTTCTTAACGCTTCCCGCTTAGCGATCTACAAGGGTATGTAGATCCACTCTCCCTCTCATAGATGCTCATCACCATGGATAGATCTGCGTGTGCGTAGGAATTTTTTTGTTTCCCATGCGACGTTCCCCAACAGTGGCATCATGAGCTAGGTCTATGTGTAGATGGGATCTCGAGTAGAACACAAAAGGTTTGTGGGCGTTGATGCTTAGATTGCGTCCTCCCTTGGTCGGATTTTGGTTCAGTGGTATTGTGAGATGAAGCATCCCGGACCAACATTACTCGTATGCTTACGAGAGACCGGTTCCCTCGACCGCAACTTGTTGCATAGATGGCTTGCGGGTGACAGTTTCTCTCACTTTAGTTGGATCGGATTCGACAAAGGCGGTCCTTGAGAAGGTTGAAAAGCAACTATTGTCTCACCGTTGTGGTTTTTGCATAGATGAGAATTGTTCTTGCTAGATACCCGTAGCAGCCACGTAAAACATGCAACGACAATTAGAGGACGTCTAACTTGTTTTTGCAGGGTATGTTGTGATATGATATGGCCAATTACATGATGTGATATATGTGATGTATGAGATGATCATGTGATGTATAGATTATCAACACTTGCATGTCGTTGAGTACAACAACCGGCAGGAGCCATAGGGTTGTCTTTAATTATTGTATGACCTGCGTGTCAATCATTAAGCGCTATGTAATGCTTTACTTTATCGCTACGGTAGCAATAGTAGTAGAGCATGTTGGGCACGACAACCCCGATGGCGACACATTGATGGAGATCAAGGTGATGGAGATCATGGTGTCGTGCCAGTGACAATGGAGATCATGCCGGTGCTTTCATGATGGAGATCAAAAGCACAAGTTCATGGCCATATCATGTCACTTATGATTTGCATGTGTTGTTAATCCTTTTATGCACCTTGTTTTGCTTAGGACGACGGTAGCATTATAAGGTGATCCCTCACTTAATTTCAAGATAAATTATGTTCTCCCCGAGTGCGCACCGTTGCGAAAGTTCATCGTGTTGAGACACAACATGATGATCGGGTGTTATAGACTCTACATTCACATATAACGGGTGCAAGCCAGTGTTGCACATGCAGAACACTCGGGTTAAACTTGACGAGCCTAGCATGTACAGACATGGCCTCGGAACACAAGAGACCGAAAGGTCGAACATGAGTCATAGAGTAGATATGATCAACATAATGATGTTCACCATTGAAGCCACCTCAACTCACGTGATATTCAGACTAGAGTTGGTGAATTTGGATCATGTGTCACTCAGATGACCTGAGGGATGTCAATTTGAGTGGGAGTTCTTAGGTAAGATGATTAATTGAACTCATTATCATGAACATAGTTAAAGTGTCTTTGCAAATTATGTTGTAGATTACTAGCTCACGCTGTAGCTCCCTTGTATTTTTATATGTTCCTAGAGAAATAGAGTTTAAAGATAATGGTAGCAATATTGCGGACTGGGTCCGTGACCTGAGGATTGTCCTCATTGCTACACAGAAGGCTTATGTCCTTAATGAACCGCTTGGTGCACCAACCCCTCTAGCATCGTCTGTAGATGTTGTGAACATCTGATAGGCACGTTCTGATGACTACTTGATAGTTTAGTGTGTCATGCATTACGACTTAGAATTGAGGCTCCAAAACGTTTTGAACGTCATGGAACATATGAGATGTTTCTAAGAGCTGAAATTAGGATCTCAGGCTCGTGCCTGTGTTGCGAGATATGAGATCTCCAACAAGATTCTTTGCCTGCAAGATGAAAGAGAATAGCTCAATCGTTGAGCATGTGCTCAGATTGTCTGGGTGCTACAATCACTTGAATCAAGTGGGAGTTGATCTTCCAGATAAGAGAGTGATTGATATAGTTCTCCAAGTCACTGTCACTAAGCTACTAGAACTTGGTGATGAACTATAAAATGCGAGGGATAGAAATAATGATCCCTGAGATGTTCGCGATGTTTGACACCGCGAAGGTAGAAATCAAGAAGGAGCATCAAGTGTTGATGGTTAGTAAAACCACTAGTTTCGAGAAGGTCTAGGGCAAGGAAGAAACCTTCATGGATGGCAAGTCAGTTGCTACTCTAGTGAAGCAACCCAGAGTTGAACCCAAACCCGAGACTAAGTGATTCGATTATGAGGAGAGCGATTGCTGAAGCGGAACAACCCTAGATACTTGGTAGATAAGAAGGCTGGCAACCTCGACAGAAGTATATTTGATATACGTGTGATTGATGTGTACCTTGCTAGTACTCCTAGTAGCACCTGGGTATTGAATACCGGTTCAGTTGCTAAATGTTAGTAACTCGAAGTAAAAGCTACGGAATAAATGGAGAACTAACTAAGGGTGAGGTGACGATGTGTGTTGGAAATGTTTCCAAGGTTGATGTGATCAACATCGCACGCTCTCTCTACCTTCGGGATTAGTGACGAACCTAAATAAATGTTATTTGGTGTTTTGCATTGAGCATGAATGTGATTAGATCGTGTTTATTGCAACATGATTATTCATTTAAGTTAGAGAATAATGGTTATTCTATTTACATGAATAATACCTTCAATGGTCATGCACCCAGTGAGAATGGTTTGTTGAATCTTGATTGTAGTAATACACATGTTTTTGATGCCAAAAGATACAAAGTTAATAATGATAGTACCACATACTTTTGGCACTGCCGCTAAATGTCATATTGGTAAGCGCATGAAGAAACTCCATGCTGATGGATCTTTGGACTCATTCGATTTCTAATCGGTTGAGACATGCGAACCATGCCTTTTGGGCAAGATGACTAAGGACCCCGTTTTCCGGATTGATGGAGCGGGCAAGTGGTTTATTGGAAATGATACATGTTGATGTATGTAATCCAATGAATCTTGTAGCGTGCGGTGGATATCGCTATTTTCTTAACTTCACTAATGATTTGAGTAGATATAGTGGATATTTACTTAATGAAACACAAGTCTGAATCGTTTGAAAGGTTCAAGCAAATTCAGAGTGAAGTTTAAAGATCATCAGTAGCGTACCGGGAGTGCCAGTAGTGTACCAGGAGACCATCGGGAGGGGTATTTCGACCCAAGAGGCTACATGGGCTGTGGGAGAGTAAATACCAGCCCATAGTGTGCTGGTGGAAATCCCACATAAGGCCCATGAGGCCGGGAAGAAAATCCCAAAGAGAAAAAGGTTGAAAAAGGCAAAAAAAAGGGTGAATCCTAGTCCTACTAGGATTGGAGGTGGATTCCACCTCTCCCACTTGATTTGGTCGACCCAATTGCTGGTCCTTTGAGGGCCAAGCCTCCTCCTCTCTTCCTCTTATATATACTAGAGGTTTTAGGGTTTTTTGGCACCAGATTTTAGCCACGTGCTACCCGTTCCTCCAGTGCATAGTTTCTCCTCTAGATCGGATTTCTGCAGTGCTTAGGCGAAGCCCTGCCGGAATAGCTCCACCACCATCACCGGAGCGCCGTCATGCTGCCGGAGAACTCTTCTACCTCTCCGCTCCCTCTTGCTGGATCAAGAAGGTGGAGATCGTCATCAACCTGTACGTGTGCTGAACGCGGAGGTGCCGTCCGTTCAGCGCTATATCGGAAGAACCGTGATCAAGATCGTGAGACGGATCGTGATGAGATCGCGGGACGGATCATGATGAGTTCACGGGATAGATCGTGATAAAGATCATGAGATGGATCGTGATGAGATCGCGGGACGGATCGTGATGAGATCGCAGGACGGATCGTGATGAGATCACGGGACGCTCGGCGATTGGGACCGCGAAGATGTTCGACTACACCAACCGCGTTTCTTAACGCTTCCCGCTTAGCGATCTACAAGGGTATGTAGATCCACTCTCCCTCTCGTAGATGCTCATCACCATGGATAGATTTGCGTGTGCGTAGGAAATTTTTTGTTTCCCATGCGACGTTCCCCAACAATCCCATGTTCCCACCCCATGCGCACCCTCATCTCCCTCTATCTCTTCTGTCGTCCACAGAAACGCGGCGGCTGAGCGGCAACGTCCCTCACCTGCGCCAACGCCACCAGCCTCGGTCCTTTGGCCAGCAAACTCTTTGCCACCACCGGCAGGCCTCCACTCTCCCCTTCCTCTGCTTCGGCCCCCTGTGCTCCGCCCCCTTGCTGAATCCTCCGACCTCCCCTTCCTCTGCTCGAGACGGTGTGGGAGGCCGCAGCGAGCGAGCGTGGACGGGAGGCGCTAGCAGGGCATAGCCGCTGTGGGCTGGTGCGGGTGGCCGCTGCGAGCGAGCGCGGGCGACGCTAGCAAGGCATGGCCGGTGCGGGCAAGTAGGCAGCATGGAAGTCCGTGTGGTTTGTCCCCGGCGAGAAGGACGGCCGGCTGGTGTGGTGGAAAAGGACTTCATTGCTTTTCATTTCTACTTCTCTAGGTCCTTGTGTAAATTTTCAGGACAACAGTGTAACTTCTGTGTAAATCCACCTATGATGAATGAAAGGCAGCGAATCCAAAACCTATGTATGCTAAACCTGTCTTGTTTGACTAGCGAGATGCTTTGCTGTGATGTCACTATTTTATGAAAAAAATGAAAAACAATCATTGCCGTCTGCTCCCCCACGGCAAAGATTCTTTGCCGTTCGTGGTCCTAAGGCGGATGGCAAAGAACACAGTCTGCCGTCCATGCTCTTTGCTGTCTGATCCATCACAGCAAAGATTCTTTGCCATCCGTGGTCCTAAGGCGGATGGCAAAGGACCGCTTTACCGGGTTTTTCTTTGCCGTAATATTTGCCATCTGCTGACGGACGGCAAAGGCCTTCGCCGTCCGGGGTCCTTCCCTTTGCCGTCAACCATGGCAGATGGCAAATTCCCTGATTCCTGTAGTGTATATTTTGAAGAGATATGATTGCTTTGTTAGTATGCTTGAAGTATTATTGTTTTTATGTCAACATTAAGCTTTTGTTTTGGGTCTTATGGATCTTAATATTCATGACATGATTAGATTATATAAACAAGATTATGCTAGGTGGCATTCCACATCAAAAATTATCTTTTTATCATTTACCAACTCGAGGACGAGCATGGATTAAGCTTGGGGATAGAGATACTCTCCGTCATATCCATAATTTTTCATTGTTTCATGCCAATATTCTACTACTTTCATATACTTTTGGCAACTTTTTATACTATTTTTGGGACTAACATATTGATCTAGTGCCCAATGCCAGTTCCTGTTTGTTGCATGCTTTTTGTTTCGCAGAATATCCATACAAAAAGAAGGCCAAACGCGATAAAAACTTACAGAGAGTTTTTTGGAATATATGTGGTTTTTGGGAAAAAGAATCAACGCGAGACGATTCCCGAGGTGACCACAAGCTAGGGGGCGCGACCTACCCTATTGTCGTGTTTGTTGGGGAACGTTGCATGGGAAACAAAATTTTCCTACACACATGCAAGACCTATCCATGGTGATGAGCATATACGAGAGGGAGAGTGGATCTACATATCCTTGTAGATCGCTAAGCGGGAAGCGTTAAGAAACATGGTTGATGTAGTCGAACGTCTTCGCGATCCAAATCGTCGAGCATCCCGTGATCCCATCACGATCCGTCCCACGATCTCATCACAATCCGTCCCATGATCCCATCATGATCCGTCCAGCAAACCAATCACAAATTGTCTCGCGATCTTGATCACAGTCCTTCTAATCTAGCACCGAACGAACGACACCTCCGCGTTCACCACACGTACAGCTCGATGACGATCTCTGCCTTCTTAATCTAGCAAGAGGGGGCGAAGAGGTAGATGATTTCTTTGGCAGCGCGACGGTGTTGCGGCGATGTTGGTGGAGCTATTCCAGCAGGGCTTCGCCTAAGCACCGCTGAAAACCGATCTAGAGGAGAAACTACGATCTAGAGGAGAGGGTAGCACGTGGCAATTAGGGTTAGCTTTTCCCTCTAAATCCTCTAGTATATATAGGAGGGAGGGAGGGGAGGAGGCAGCCTCAAACCCTGAAGGTTTGGTCGAAATTGGAGGTGGAGGAGTCCTACTCCAATCCTATTAGGAGTAGGATTCCTCCTTTCCACTTGGAAACTCTTTCCACCTCTCCACCTTTGGATTTTTTTCCTTCTCAAGCCTCATGGGCTTTAGTGGAGGCTTCGGCCAGCCCACCAGGGGCTGGTTTGTCTCCTCCCACAGCCCATGAGGCCCCTCGGGGCATGACACCCCTCCCGATGGTCCCCCGGTACCGTCCCGACACTCCCGGTACACTACCGATGAGCCCGAAACTTTTGCGGTGACCAAAACAGGACTTCCTATATATCAGTCTTTACCTCTAGACCATTCCGGAGCTCCTAGTGACGTCTAGGATCTCATATGGGACTCTGAACAACCTTCGATCACCACCATACATAACTCTATACTATCAAAACGTCACCGAACCTTAAGTGTGCAGACCTTGCGGGTTCGAGAACTATGTAGACATGACCGAGACACCTATACGGTCAATAACCAATAGCGGGACCTGGATGCCCATATTGGTTCCTACATATTCTACGAACATCTTTATCGGTTGAACCTCTATGTCAAGGATTCAGTTAATCCCGTATGTTGTTTGCTTTGTTCCTCGGTATGTTACTTTCCCGAGATTCGATCGTCGGTACCTCCATACCTAGTTCAATCTCGTTACTGGCAAGTCTCTTTACTCATTATGTAATACAAGATCCCGTGGCTAACACTTTAGTCACATTGCTTGCAAGGCTTGTTGTGATGTTGTATTACTGAGTGGGCCCTGAGATACCTCTCCATCACACAGAGTAAGAAATCCCAGTCTTGATCCATGCCAACCCAATAGACACCCTCAGAGATACCTGTACAGCATCTTTATAGTCACCCAGTTACATTGAGACGTTTGATACACACAAGGTACTCCTCCGGTGTTAGTGAGTTGCATGATCTCATGGTCATAGGAACATATACTTGACATGCAGAAAACAATAGCAATAAATTGACACGATCATATGCTATGTTTATAGTTTAGGTCTTGTCCATCACATCATTCTCCTAATGACGTGATCCCGTTATGAAATGACATCTCATGTCCATGTCTAGGAAACCTTAACCATCTTTGATCAACGAGCTAGTCTATTAGAGGCATACTAGGGACATGGTGTTGTCTATGTATCCACACATGTATCTGAGTTTCCGATCAATACAATTATCGCACGGATAATAAACGATTATCATGAACAAGGAAATACGATAATAACCAATTTATTATTGCCTCTAGGGCATATTTCCAACAGTCTCCCACTTGCACTAGAGTCAATAATCTAGTTCACATCACCATGTGATTCACATTGTTATGAATCTAACACCCAATGAGATATGGGCTTGATCATGCTCTGCATGTGAGAGAGGTCTTTTAGTCAACGGGTCTGCGACATTTAGATCCATGTGTACTTTGCAAATCTCTATGTCTTACTATAGACACTGCTACCACACTCCACTTGGAGCTATTCCAAATGGCTACTCCACTATATGTATCCGGATTGCTACTAAGAGTCATCCGGATTGGTGTTAAAGCTTGCATCGACGTAACTCTTTACGACGAACTCTTTATCACCTCCATAATTGAGAAACATCTCCTTAGTCCTTTGGTTACTAAGGATAATTTTGACTGATGTCCAGTGATCCACTCCTGGATCACTCTTGTACACCTTGACAGACTCATGGCAAGGCACACACCAGGTGCGATACACAACATGGCATAATATAGAGCCTATGGCTAAGGCATAGGGGACGACCTTCGTCCTTTCTCTTTCTTCTACTGTGGTTGAGCTTTGAGTCTCACTCAACTTCACACCTTACAAATCAGACAAGAACTCTTTCTTTGACTGATCCATTTTGAACTCTTTCAAAATCTTGTCAAGGTATGTACTCATTGAAAGTCTTATCAGACGTCTTGATCTATCTCTATAGATCTCAATGCCCAACAATTAAGTAGCTTTATCCAGGTCTTCCTTTGAAAAACTATTTTAAAACAACCCTTTATGCTTTCCAGAAATTCTACATCATTTCCGATCAACAATACGTCATCCACATATGCTTATCAGAAACTCTATAGTGCTCCCACTCACTTTATTGTAAATACAAGTTTCTCATAAACTTTGCATTGACTCAAAAACTTTGATCACCTCATCAAAGCGTATATTCCAACTCCGAGATGCTTCCTTTAGTCCATAGAAGGATCACTGAAGCTTGCACACCTTTTAGCATCCTTAGGACTGACAAAACCTTCTGGTTGTATCTCATATAACCTTTCCTTAATGAAGGAAACAATGTTTTGACATCCATCTGGCAGATTTCATAATTGAAAAATGCAGCAACTGCTAACATAATTCCAACAGACTTTGGCATCGCTACGAGTGAGAAAGTCTCATTGCAGTCAACTCCTTGAACTCGTCGTAAACTTCTTTGCAACAAGTCGAGCTTTCATAAATGGTGATATTTACCATCAGCGTATGTCTTCATCTTAAAGGTCCATTTGTACTCGATGACCTGCCGTCCACCGAGCAAGTCTACCAAAGTCTACACTTGGTTTTTATACATGGATCCTTTCTCGGATTTCATGGCCTCTAACCATTTGTCGGAATCCGGGCCCATCATCGCTTCTCCATAGCTCATAGGTTCATCGTTGTCCAACAACATGACCTCCAAGACAGGGTTGGCGTACCACTAAGGAGCAGTACGCATCCTTGTCGACCTACGAGGTTCGATAGTAACTTGATCCGAAGCTTCATGATCATCATCATTAACTTCCTTGAAAACTAACTTAGTCTTCACATAAACATCTTCCTGCGCTGCACTACTCTCTGGTTGAAACAAAGGTTCAACAACGTCATCAAGTTCTATCTTCCTCCCACTCAATTCTTTCGAGAGAAACTTTTTCTCGAGAAAGGATCCAATTGTAGAAACAAACACTTTATGCTTGGATATGAGATAGAAGGTATACCCAACTGTTCTTAGGATATTCTAATAATATGCATTTGTCCGCTTTGGGTTCAAGCTCATTAGGTGAGAACCTTTTTCACATGAGCATCGCAGCCCCAAACATTAAGAAATGACAGCTTAGGTTTCCGCCAAACCAAAATTCATACGGTGTCATATCAACGGACTTAGATGGTGCCCCTTTTAAAGTGTATGTAGTTGTCTCTAATGCATAACCCTAAAATGATAGTGGCAAAACGATAAGAGACATCATAGTTCGCACCATATCCAATAGAGCACGACCACGGCGCTCGGACACACTATCACACTATGGTTTTCCGGGTGGTGTGAGCTGTGAAATAGCTTCCACCTTGTCTTAAGTTGTATACCAAACTCATAACTCAGAAATTCACCCCACGATCATATCGTAGAAATTTTATCTTCTTGTCACGATGATATCGTACTTCACTCTGATTTTGCTTGAACTTTTCAAACTATTCAGACTTGTGTTTCATTAAGTAAATATACACTATATCTACTCAAATCATCACTGAAGGTAAGAAAATAATGATATCCACCACATGCTACAACACTCATTGGACCGTATACATTAACATGTATCATTTCCAATAAGTCACTTGCCCGTTCCATCAAGCCGGAAAATGGGGTTTTAGTCATCTTGCCCAAGAGGCATGGTCCGTATGTCTCAACCATTTCAAAATCGAATGAATCCAAAGATCCATCAGCATGGAGTTTCTTCATGCAATTTATACCAATATGACATTTAGCGGCAGTGCCACAAGTATGTGGTACTATCATTATTAACTTTGTATCTTTTGGCATCAATGTTATGAACATGTGTATTAGTACGATCAAGATTCAACAAACCATTCTAACTGGGTGCATGACCATTGAAGATATTATTCATGTAAACAGAATAGCCATTATTCTCTTAAATGAATAACTGTGTTGCAATAAACATGATCTAATCACGTTTATGCTCAACGCAAACACCAAATAACATTTATTTAGGTTCGTCACTAATCCCGAAGGTAGAGAGAGCGTGCGATGTCGATCACATCAACCTTGGAAACATTTCCAACACACATCATCACCTCACACTTAGCTAGTCTCCATTTTCCATAGCTTTATTTCGAGTTACTAACATTTAGCAACTGAACCGGTATCCATACCCAAGTGCTACTAGGATTACTAGCAAGGTACACATCAATAACACGTATATCAAATACACTTATGTCAACGTTGCCGACCTTCTTATATACCAAGTATCTAGGGTTGTTCCACTTCAGCGACCGTTCTCCTCATAATAAAAGCACTTAGTCTCGGGTTTGGGTTCAACTTTGGGTTTCTTCACTGGAGCAGCAACTGACTTGCCATCCATGAAGTTTCCCTCCTTGCCCTTACCCTTCTCGAAACTAGTGGTTTTACTAACCATCAACACTTGATGCTGCTTCTTGATTTCTACCTTCGCGGTGTCAAACATCGCAAATAGCTCAAGGATCATTATTTCTATCCCTAGCATTTTATAGTTCATCACCAAGTTCTAGTATCTTAGTTACAGTGACTTGGAGAACTATATCAATCACTATCTTATCTGCAAGATCAACTCCCACTCGATTCAAATGATTGTAGCACCCAGACAATCTAAGCACATACTCAACGATTGAGATATTATCCTTCATCTTGCAGACAAAGAATATTTGCTAGATATGTCATATCTCACAACACGGGCACGAGCCTGAGATCCCAATTTCAGCTCTTAGAACATCTCGTATGTTCCGTGACGTTCAAAATGTTTTGGAGCCTCAATTCTAAGCCGTAATGCATGACACACAAGCTATCAAGTAGTCATCAGAACGTGCCTGTCAGATGTTCACAACATCTACAGACAACGCTAGAGGGGATGGCGCACCGAGCGGTGCATTAAGGACATAAGCCTTCTGTGCAGCAATGACGACAATCCTCATATCACGGACCTAGTCCGCAATATTGCTACCATCATATTTCAACTCTATTTCTCTAGGAACATATAAAAATACAAGGGTGCTAAAGCGTGAGCTAGTAATCTACAACATAATTTGCAAAGACACTTTGACTATGTTCATGATAATGAGTTCAATTAATCATATTACCAAAGAACTCCCACTCAAAATGACATCCCTCCGGTCATTCGAGTGATACATGATCCAAATTCACCAACTCAAGTCCGGTCATCACGTGAGTTGAGGTGGTTTCAACGGTGAACATCATTATGTTGATCATATCTACTATATGACTAATGTTCGACCTTTCGGTCTCTTGTGTTCCGAGGCCATGTCTGTACATGCTAGGCTCATCAAGTTTAGCCCGAGTGTTCCGCATGTACAACACTGGCTTGCACCCATTGTATGTGAATGTAGAGTCTATCACACCCGATCATCACGTGGTGTCTCGACACGATGAACTTTCACAATGGTGCACACTCAGGGAGAACACAATTTATCTTGAAATTTAAGTGAGGGATCACCATATAATGCTACCGTCGTCCTAAGCAAAAAAAGGTGCATAAAAGGATTAACATCACATGCAAATCATAAGTGACATGATATGGCCATGAACTTGTGCTTTTGATCTCCATCCTTAAAGCACCGGCATGATCTCCATCGTCACCGGCATGACACCATGATATCCATCATCTTGGTCTCCATCAACGTGTCACCATCGGGGTTGTCGCGTCCACCATGCTTTTACTACTATTGCTACCGCTTAGCAATAAAGTAAAGCATTACATAGCGCTTAATGATTGACACGCAGGTCATCCAATAATTAGACAACCCTATGGCACCTGCCGGTTGCCGTACTCATCGACATGCAAGTTGTGATATTCTATACAATACATGATTATCTCATACATCACATATATCTCATCATGTAATTGGCCATATCACATCACAACATACCCTGCAAAAACAAGTTAGACGTCCTCTAATTGTTGTTGCATGTTTTACGTGGCTGCTATGGGTATCTAGCAAGAACAATTCTCACCTACGCAAAAACCACAACGGTGATACATAAGTTGCTTTTCAACCTTCTCAAGGACCACCTTTGTCGAATCTGATCCAACTGAAGTGAGAGAAACAGACACCTGCCAGCCATCTTTGTGCAACGAGGTTACACGTCAGTCGATGGAACCGGTCTCTCATAAGCGTACGAGTAAGGTTTGTCCGGGCCGCTTCATCCCACAATACCGCTGAACTAAAACACGACCAAGGGATCTCCTCGTGATGTCTAGGATCTCATCTGGGACTCCGAACAACCTTTGGTCACCGCCATACATAACTCTATACTATCGAAACGTCACCGAACCTTAAGTGTGCAGACCCTGCGGATTCGAGAAGTATGTAGACATGACCGAGACACCTCTACGGTCAATAACCAATAGCGGGATCTGGATGCCCATATTGGTTCCTACATATTCTACGAACATCTTTATCGGTTGAACCTCTATGTCAAGGATTCAGTTAATCCCGTATGTTGTTCCCTTTGTTCTTCGGTATGTTACTTGCCCGAGATTCGATCGTTGGTATGTCCATACCTAGTTCAATCTCGTTACCCGCAAGTCTCTTTACTCGTTATGTAATACAAGATCCCGTGGCTAACACTTTAGTCACATTGCTTGCAAGGCTTGTTGTGATGTTGTATTACTGAGTGGGCCCTGAGATACCTCCCCGTCACACAGAGTAAGAAATCCCAGTCTTGATCCATGCCAACCCGACAGACACCCTCAGAGATACCTGTAGAGCAACTTTATAGTCACCCAGTTACGTTGCGACATTTGATACACACAAGTTACTCCTCCGGTGTCAGTGAGTTGCATGATCTCATGGTCATAGGAACAGATACTTGACATGCAGAAAACAATAGCAATAAACTGACACGATCATATGCTACATTTATAGTTTGGGTCTTGTCCATCACATCATTCTTCTAATGATGTAATACCGTTATGAAATGTCATCTCATGTCCATGGCTAGGAAACCTTAACCATCTTTGATCAACGAGCTAGTCTATTAGAGGCATACTAGGGGCATGGTGTTGTCTATGTATCCACACATATATCTGAGTTTCCGATCAATACAATTATAGCACGGATAATAAAAGATTATCATGAAGAAGGAAATATGATAATAACCAATTTATTGTTGCCTCTAGGGCATATTTCCAATAGTTTTCTCATGACAGATGCCATGGGTAGGCTTATCGTAGGTGGTTGGGGCCGAAGGACGTCGACGGGCTCTAGGAGCGGGATTAGGTACAAGCAATGGTGACACACGATGTACCCAGGTTCAGGGCCCTCCGTGGGAGGTAACACCCCTAGTCCTGCTTGGTCTAGTTTGATGGATGGGTATGTTTACAAGGTTGCTCCTGGAGCTGTGTCTAGAGGAGGAAGAGGGAGCAGCCGACTCGCCTTCCTCTGCTATGAAGTGTGAGAGAGCGTGGGAAGTATCCCATGGATGTGTGTGAGAGACTTGTCGTCCCCGTTGCATAGGGGGCTCGGGGTTTTTTATAGGCCAATCCCCCGGCTTACAATATTCCTGAGGTTCATAAGTGGGGGAACCCGGCTGGCAGCCTCTCCAGCTGACGAGGGGATCCCGCCCTTTAGCCGTCTCATCACCCGTAGGGTCCACCGGCTGCGCGGTCCCATCGCCCGCTGGGGCCCGCTAGCCAGCTCCGCAACTGGCCCCCGCCCACCTGCTACGACACGGGCCGCCCGGGTGGCGTCCCCTAGCGCCAGCTGGTCGAATCCTCCGATACGACTGGGTGCACTATAGCCACGCCGCAACAGGTAATGGAGTGGGTGGGGGCGTGCCAGCACTGTTTCCCCGCCCGATCGCGGCCTGGACGGTCGGACAGTAGCCAAGTGCGCCCGTGCATCAGCAACCACTGTGACTATGTTGGCACCCATCAGGGCAGTCACGTCGTGTCGCTGTACCCGCACGCAGAGGGACGGGACATTGCTTGTCCCCCCGGGGTCAACGGAGGAGGCGGCTCGAAGTCAGCCGGTCACGCCCAGCCGGCCAGGGGCCGAGCAGGTACCTTGACCAGTCGTCCTCGACCCAGCCGGCGATTGCACCAGCCGGCTATGCGCCAGCCGGCCGGGGCCAGCCGGTCGCGTACTTTTTCTTCGAAGCGGGGAGGAGAACCCTGTTTCTTTGGCATACCTAGGGGTAATAACCCCGTTAATAGTCCCAGAAGCCGGCAAGGGCCCTCGTCCAACAGACGGAGGGGAGACGGCGGCTTCTCCCTGGCGACGCCCACCTCTGGTGTGAAGTCAAAAGGCCATCCCGTCGGTACCCGAACCTGATGGTTTGGGTTCCGACGCGACGCCCCGGGCCCCGAGCCAGCCCGCTGTGCGCCACGCGACGGGTAAGGATGTCACGAGCCCCGTGCATGCGGGCAGACAGGACGTCGCCCTGGGCCTAGTCCACTAGGCCTCGGGGGCAGCCTAGTAGGCCTCGAGGCGCAGGCAAGGATCTTCTGCACCCCGAAACGGTGGCTACGACCTGGGTTGCCCACGCGTGTGCGGTAATCCCGAGGGAGTGGGTGCAGTTAATCCCCACATCCCCCAGTTGTGGCCTCCCCATTTAAAAGGGGAGGAATGGCAGGGGGCGGAGATACCAGCACCCCACTTTCCCCCTTTCTGCCTCTTCTCTTTGCCTCCCTTACCCCCTTGCGCATCGCTGCTCCTCAAGCTCGCAACCATGCCCGCACGCCATCCTACCGTCGCAATGGCCGACGGACGCGGAGGAAGCTGGGTCGGGTCCGTGGTCATCGAGGATGCCATCACGGACCTTCACCGTGCGTGCATGCTGCCGCCGGCGGAGCATGTGATTGCCCGCGCATCGGGCGACGAGGTGGCGCCAGCGCCGCAGCCAGGGGAGTTCGTCGTCTTCCTCTGGAATTTCTCCAGTGGCTTCGGGCTCCCGGTGAGCCACTTCTTCCAGCTGATGATGGACATAGTCGACCTATAGCCGCACCATCTCGGCCCCAACGCCATCCTCTACCTCGCCGGCTTCATGATGATGTGCGAGGGGTACTTGGGAATTCTTCCCTTCCTCGACCTCTTCGACTCTCTCGTCTCTCTCAAGTCATTGAAGAGCAACGCCTGCGGGGCGCGGCGGTGTGCTGCCGCGGCGCACGCTTCCCGCACTTCTCCCTCATCGACTCCGTCAAAGGGTGGCACCGGACATTCTTCTACGTGAAGAACGCCAACCCGCTACAGGACTACATCTGGCTGCCTCCCTTCATCGACGCGCAGTCCACCGGAGTCAACTGGTCGGGAGCCGCTCCACGCGGAGTGGATCTGGCGGAGCTCGGCCGACTCGTGTAGCTAAGGACCGCTGAGGGGCTAGTCACCTTCGATCTGGTGGCGGCCTTCATCTCGCACCGGGTGCTACCTCTCCAGATGAGGCTGCATCGGATTTACGACATATCCAGCCGCCAGGACCGCTGCCGGCTGATGACCATCGACCTGACGCCGGCTCACGTGGCAACGCGAGTGAACGCCATCATGACGTTCAAGATGGCGCCGGCGCCATGGAATTTCGGCCTGGAGCCATACAACTGCATCAACCGTCCTCCCCTGGTACGTTTTGTCGAGGTGTCTCTTTTCATTTGATTCTTCCTAGCTGGTAGCCGGCACCAGACCTCACTTCTCCGTGCTGACCATAGTTGTTCGTGTGACAGAACACGTCGGACGGCCCGCACCCCCAAATATTCGAGGCGGAGTGAGACCACGCTCACTCCAAAGACTACAAGCGGGGATGCCCGCCTGAAGAGGGGGTTGACTCCTTAGGAGGGGTCGAGGAGCCGGCCGACCAGCAAGCCGGCGGGCCCAGCGGAGCTGGTGAGTTCCCTATCGGTCCCACGATCAGGGACTGGACCGATGACAATGATGACGATGATGATGATGTGATGATCTTGAACGTGGCTCCCCCCTCAGTTCAGTAGGGCCGGCGTGGGCGGAGCGAGGAGCGGCCGGCTCAAGCCCCGGCAGCCGAAGCCACTAGCCGGGCGAAGAGGCCGGCCCAGGAGGAGCCGGCGGCCCCGCCGCCTGTCCATAAGTGAGTGAAGGTGGCCGCACAGAAGCCGTTGGCACGTGCCAAGCGGGCTTTGCCCGTCGTCACCAGGTAAGCGTCTTCTTTTTCCTTGCATGTGTTTCTTTCCGAGTCGCGGGCCGGTGGGTGTTTTACCCTTGTGCATCACAGAGACCCCAGCAAGCTCCACGAAGTGGAGTCGGCGGTGGACCCGACGGACGTCGCCAGCCGGCTAGCCCGTGAGCATGCGGCCACGCAGCGGGAGGAGAAGAGGAGGCTCGCAGAGCTGTGAGCCTCAATGTCCGGAATGCGAGGCGGGGCCTCGCATTTCGGGACTTCAAGCGGCGGGAGGTGGAGGAGGTCCGCGGATCCCGTGCGGGTGTCCGACTCGGTAGGGGAGTCGACCCGCCTGTCGAGGCCCCCGTCAAGCGAGCCGCGAGGGATGGCCATAGAGCCGGCTGTGCCCCCGCCTATGGAGGAGAAGGCACCGATCGGGGGCAACAGCTACGGAGCTGGTCCCCCAGGCGGCCAGGCCAGAGGTGCCAAACGTGACGCCACCTATGGCCAAGTCGGCTCGGGTCAATGCGCTGGAGGCTCTGGCGGCCCCGGAGGCGGCGCCAGAGGTGGCATCAGAGGCAACGCCGGAGGCGCCGGCCATGGAAACGGAGGTGTCGTCCATCGTAGTCGTCGCGTCGGGCCAGTAGGAGGAGGAGGCAGCGCTAGCACCGAGCGAGGGGCCAGTGGGGACCGATTCCTAGGCCCTTGCCGTCATCAACCCTCGCCCAGCGGCCGGCATCGTGGCGAATGTCAAGACAGGGGGAAACGGCAGCCGGGCCCAGAGGTCCATGTAGGACGTGATCCGAGACTAGGAGGCACTAGCTCACGTCCCAACCCTTCCGCCTCCCCCAGCAGGTGGCCCGGTCCCCACGTTCGGGAAGTTGGGGAGCGTCCTGGATCGGTGCCGCCAGGAACTGGCCCGGTTCGCGGAGGCGGCTGACACCACCCTGCGGCGTTTGGAGGTAAGCAATGCTTTCTTTGTTAAAATTTTCAGTGGGGGCATGCAAGCGCACCCACTGGGTGTAGTCCCCCAAGATGCGGTCCGGCTGCCCGGCTGGTGGGCAGTCGGGCCGGATCTCGTTATGCGTCCTTTGATTCTGGCTTCATGTGGTAGGAGGGGAACTCCGAGCTGCAGAAGCTATTCGAGGAGGCGGTCTCTATCCACGACTGCGGTAAGCACGGCTTCTACCGGCTGGAGGAGGAGTTGGCGCAGGTGCAAGGTACGTCAAGTCTTGTGGGAGGGGCACGTAGCCCCCGGGAGCCGGGCCAGTTTCCTGGCAGCCGGAGCGAGCGTGGAATGACCGACTGATGCCCGCTTTGCTTTGCAGATGAGCTGACCGCCCTCCGGGCGAAGAAGACCGGTGCTGTCTCCGAGTGGGATCGACTGGTGCAGAGCATCCAGGCGGTCACTCAGGAGAAGGACCGACTGGCCACACTGCTGGTAGACGGGGAGGCGGCCCAGGACCGCCTCAAGGCCGACGTGGTGCGAGAGGTGACGGCCAAGGAGAAGGCCGTCAAGGAGGCAACTGACGCCGCCCAGCGGACCGCCGCCCTCCAAGGCGTGGTGACCCGCCTCGAGAGGACGCTCGAGGAGCTTAAGGGTTCCCTCGCCGAGGCGGAGGCGGCGTTGGCGTCGGAGAAGGACTCGTCGCTCCACTTTGCCATCGAGGTGGACGACTCCCTTGAGCAAGAGTGCCCATTTTCCTCTTTTCAGCCGGCGGTGTTTTTCTTGCCAGTTCTTGTTCTTGATTTGCCTTCTTTTCCTTCTTCCCTTCCTTCTTCGGGGCGCTTCCTAGAAACCCAGCGCCGGGCTGAGTGTGCCGTCAAGGAGCACCGGGAGTGTCTCCGGTTGCGCGGGCGCTCCATCGAGGAGGACACCGCGTGGGATATGGCGGAGCTTGGGCTTGCCATAGAAAACCGGCTGATCCACCTCGAGCGGAGCGTGGAGCAGCGAAGACGGCAGGCAAGGAGGTTGTCGCCGCCTTGTGGCCGGGCCATGGAGGAGCTCCAGAGAACTACATGGCCTTGTGGCTGGAGCATGACGTGGCCCGGCTCGAGGTCTGGACGGTGTCAGCGGCTCGAGCCGGCACACAGATGGCGCTCCGGTTCGTCACTTTGTGGTACCGCTGTGTGGACTTTGGCCGGATGGCCACTATGCGGGACGAGTCGGCCGAGGAGAGGGCGGCCTGTGAGCCGTCCCTTGTCCGCCGGGCCAACGAGCTCGCGATGTACGTCGACCCGGATGAGCTCCTACCGGCCCTTGGTGAGGACGACGAGCCGACAGCCGAAGACTCCTTTGGCATCCCCCGTGGTCCGGAGGACGAGGAGGTTGCCGATGAGAGTATCGACTCCAGCGGCAAGACAGCTAGGACCGCGGAGGCCGCCTCAAAGGCCAAGGAAGCTGACCCGAAGGCCGCAACCACCTCCGTGATGGGAGTCGAGCCGCCCAGCGATGCGCCGGGTGGAGACGCGCCGGCTGGCAACGCGCCGGTGGCCTGAGCCCCCGAGCGTCTTATCTTTTTTCCTTTGTTATCTTTCCTGCATGTTACGCTTAAGTCCACCCACTAGGGGTGTAATGTAATGAACCGTGATGGCCGTGGGCCTCTTCTATCTTAAAATTCGTATTCTGAATGTTTGATGTGTTTGCCTATTACGTGTGCCTGCTCGTCCTTACCCTTTTTTGCCCCTTTGGTTCCGTCTGTTCTATCCCTTTTCCCCTTTGGTTTTGGCCCCTCCAGCCTGATAGCTGGGAGCCAGTCTGTAGCTGGGTCAGGGCGTCCGCCTCGAGGGAGCCGGCCGGTTCTGAACTTAGGAACTGCAAGAGCTTTTTTGGGGTAAGTTGAGTGGCAGAGGCGAGGCGGTGGTCCGGCTGGACCTAACTGGCGCCCCCTTTGCAATCGGACTTCCGTGTGTGCTATGTTTTGCCGCCTCGAGGCCCCGTCAGTCGGATATCCGGGAGTCGGTCTGTAGCTGGGAGGGGTGGGAGGGCTTGCACAGCTCATACTACTTGGCCGATTTTGGGAGAGGCGACCTAGGACCAGCCGGAGAGCCCTCGGGCCCAGGAGCCGGGTCAGAGAGCTCGTGAGTGAGGAGACTTTTGAGGGAAATGAAGAGGGCATGCCCCAAGAGCCAGCTTGGGGCACCCATTACATTCATAAGCCCAAAAGGGGAGGGATACATACATGCACTGGTCTTTTGAGCAATAAAACGGACGGATGAGCGCCGCGTTCCATGGCCGCTCGGTCTCCTCGTCGGAGGCGTCTCTTTTGTGCTTTTGCGGCTTCTGGGCGTCTATTAGGTAATATGCATTGTTGTGCAGCGCCTTGCTGATGATGATCGGGCTCTCCCATGGGGACGACAACTTGTGTTGTCCGGCTGTCCGTTGGATCCGCCTGAGCACCAGGTCCCCTTCGTGGAAGGACAGCAGCCGGATCCGCTTGCTATGGTAGTGCCGGAGCTTTTGCTGGTAGATTGCCGTCCGGGTCAAGGCCAGCTCGCGGGCTTCTTCAAGAAAGTTGACACCATCTTCTCTTGCCTCTTTTGCGTCCTTCTCCGTGTATAGGGCAACCCGAGGCGAGTCGAACTCGATGTTGGTGGGGATGATTGCCTCGGACCCGTACATAAGGAAGAAGGGCGTGTAGCCGGTTGATCGTTTGGGGGTGGTCCTGAGACTCCAAAGGACAGCCGGCAGCTCGTCGACCCGACAGCCGACTGACCTCACCAGCGGTGTTATGAGCCGGGGCCTGATGCCGGACAAGATGAGGTCGTTTGCCCTCTCGACCTGGCCATTTGACCGTGGATGAGCGACGGAGGCCAGGTCGAGCCGGATGCGTTACTTGGAGTAGAAACGCGCGAGTGTGCCTTTGGCGAAGTTCGTGCCGTTGTCAGTGATGATGTTGTAGGGGACGCCGTAGCGAACCGTGATGTCGTCGATGAACTGGACGGCCGTGGGACCGTCTAGCTTCTTGATTGGCCATGCCTCGGTCCACTTGGTAAATTTGTCGACAGCCACCAGCAAATGTGTCATGCCGCCTCGAGCAGTCTTGAAAGGACCCACCATGTCCAGCCCCTAGACGGTGAAGGGTCACGAGAGGGGGATCGTCTGGAGGGCCGACGCCGGTAGGTGGCTCTACGTGCTAAAGCGCTGGCAGCCCTCACACTCGTCGACCAATTTCTTGGCCACCTCCAAGGTGGTGGGCCAGTAGAAACCATGGCAGAAAGCCTTGGCCACCAGGGTCCTGGAGGCGGCATGGTGCCCGCACTCGCCCTGGTGGATGTCGAGGAGCATCTTTGGACCCTTTTCATGCTCGACGCACCGCTGGAAGATGCCTGTGGTGCTATGATGGACCAGCTTGTGATTGATGATGTTGTATGCCGAGGATCGGTGCTGGATTTGTCTTTCCGTGGCCATGTCCAGGGGGACCTCTCCACGTAGGAGGAATGACAAGATGGGCTGGGCCCATGAGGGAGCCGAGACAAAGGCCGGTTCGGGATCCCCCAGGCCTGGATGATCAGTCCCCAGGACTGGCCCACCGGCCCCCGAGGCTGGGTTGTCGATTGTCATCATGATAGCCGCGTCGTCGGAGCCGACGACCTCGGATGTAGCCGGCTCAACTAGTGCCGTCAAGACGGCCGAGGTTGAGGGAGCCGGTGGCGAAGATGCCGAAGGGGCAGCCGGAGCCGCCAATGGGCTGGCAACGTCTGCCAGCACGAAGATGGATTCTGATTGTGGGGAAGGCTTGACCGACGGCTTGAGCAGTCGCTCGAGGGAGACGCGGGCTAGGATGGCCTACCGGGTGGAGCCAATGTTCTCCAGTGCGTCGGCCGCCTCATTGTCCACCTGTGGGATGTGATGGAACTCATAGCCCTTGAAAGAGCCGGTGAGCTGTTGTACGAGGAAGCGGTAGCTTGCCATGCTGGCATCGCTGCATCCCATTCACCAGACACCTGTTGTACCACGAGGTTGGAGTCGCCGAAGCACATGATGTGCCTAATGCCGAACTCCTTAGCGAGCCGGAGGTCGTGGACAATGGCCTTGTACTCGGCCACGTTGTTGGAAGCGGCAAAGTGCATCTGGAGGGCGTACTTGAGCTGGTCAACTTTAGGGAAGGAGAGGACTATGCTGGCACGCAGGCCGGTCCTCATTTTTGAGCCGTCAAAATGCATGCGCCAACACATGGAGTCTGGAGGAGGCGGCACGAACTCGGTCTCTGCCCAGTCGACGAGGAAGTCAGCCAACGCGTGCCACTTGATGGCAGTGTGAGGTTCGTAGCGAATCTCGTGGTTGGTGAGGGCGATGACCCATTTGGCGATCCGGACGGTGGAGTCCCGGCCGCTCATGATCTCACCGAGTGGGGCCATGCTCCTGGAAGTACTTCTTGACATTCTTGGTGGTGAAGTATATGCCATGGCACATCTTCTGGTAAAGGGGGTAGTTTTGCTTGGAGGTGGAAAGGACCTCGTAGAGGTAGTAGACGGGGCGCTGGACCGACAGAGATTTGCCGTCCTCCGGCCGCTCGATGTAACATCCCAAAATTCCATTTTAGAATGTTATGAAATATAGCTATGCATCATCATCACATTGCTTGAGTGAAATGAATTGTTGAAGTTTCCCTTCTGGATTTCTGAAAGGCCATCTCTATTTTCCATCACTTGTTTTTCCTATTTTGCAAAACCCTGAAACTTTTCGAATGTGAGAGGAGAAACATGACACTCCATATCAGGGGTATGTTTGTGAAGTATTTGAACAATAAAACATAGGGGGTTATTTGAAAATTTATTGCAAAAGAATTTAAAACCAATTTAGGCATTTTCTGAAAATAATTTTTCTAAAGTATTTATTTGGGCCGTGGAAAAATGTTCATTAAATTGCATTTATTCCCCTGGTCATTTTAATATAAAGATCTTCAATTTTGGCAGTGTTTTGATTGCCATAAATGAGTTTTCCTTTCACTGGAAATTAGAAAAAGGAAAGGAATTAACGTTTTAATAAAACCTGCCGGCCCACCTGCCTTAACTTCCCCTCGAAATTTCTCCGAATTGGCCACCGATGCGCACCCGCACTTTTCTCTTTCACTGACACGCGAACCCCATTGACCGCTCGCAAGATCACCGCACTCACCTTCCTCCCCGCGCTCCCCACCTCGCCGGAGATCCCTCCCGGACCGAATCTCACTCCCCTTGCCGTTTCCCGAGCGACCACAACGCCTATAAGAACCCCTGCTCCCTCCACGCCCCATTCCACCCCCGAACACCCCCTGCCCTCACTAGAACACCACCACACCACCTCGCCGGAGTTCGGCTCCCAACCGAAGCCACCAGAGCTCGTGGCCGCCGCCCCCTTTACCCCCACTCCCCTCCGACGCCACCTACGAACACCGGAGACTCGCCGCCGCTGTTTGGAGCTCTTGGACACCGCCCGCGACCACCGCAACACCGTCTCTGACCATCTCTGACTCTCGGCTGCCGTCGACTTCGCCGGAGACCCCGACCCCCTCCTCTATAAGCCATCCCGCCCTCCGTAGCCGTCGGATCTAGGGTCACCTGACTAGATTAGAACTTTTAAAACACCGAACCAATAACCACTTCGCTTCGGTCGTCCGCCCGCTAACTCCGCAAACACACGGCTTCGGGCAATCACGGTCCGCCACGTACCCCTAACCGTTAGATAGATATTTTCTTTTTCTGTTTCTGTTTTAGAAAACATAATGAGTTTTATTTTTATTTTTGTTATATCTTTTAGGATATTTAGAGTTTTTGATTGATTCTTTTTGCAACATGTGACAAATTTCATGTAGTTTCTATATGTTGTTTTAATTTTCAAATTTGAATTTTGTTAAATTTGATCAAATCACTAAAACTTGAATAACTTGAGTTTAAAAACTTATTTTTGAGTGATTCTTTTTGCCTTTATTTTGTATTAGTCAGGTTTATCATCCTTCTTTGTTTGAGTATTTTAGGATATTTTAGATTATAGTTTTTAGCAAAACCAGATTCTGCTTAGTTCTTACTAGGGCTTAATTAAATTGTTTTTATTTTAGTTTATTTTGATTTTGTTTTAGTTTAACTTTTTATTGTAGTTTCCTTAGTTTCTGTTGTTCCACATTAGGAGAATTATTTTCTAATTATAAAAATATTTTATTTTGTTTTGTGCTCTACTTTAAATAGGTAAATTTTGTTTTCACCATTAGTATTGTTTAGTAAAAGGTTTTGTAGTAATCCTTTTGCACAAAATGTTTATAGTGAAATACTTCCTGTTTTCTAATGAAAAAATTGTATTTTCTTTTCTGTTATCTATTGGTCAGTTGCTGAAAACAAGCTTTTGTCTTGTTATGTCTTAGAAGAAGTTTTGCCACTAGAAATTTGAGAGTCTTCTACTTTGAGTTGATTTCTTTCTTTTGATTGTGCTATTGATTGTGGTAGTATCATTAGTTTACCTTGCTGTTGTGTGAATTATATTGTGGTTATGCCTATGGTGTGCATTGTTTGATTCATTAGATCATCTAGAGTGCGAGGCTTGTTATCTAGAGTCACTCGAGTATGAGGATCGTCAGCAAGGCAAGTCACTTTGATCATGTTTACCCATGTTTTTATTGCATTAGTTGTACCATCTCCCCATTTGAATGCAAAGTAGGTAATTTGGAAATTTGGTTACTTGATGTAGTATCATGTGGTAGGCACCCCTCAACCCTTTGACACTTTGGCCCCGGGAAATGTTGATTTAATGTTGCTATGCTATTAATAGACGGGGTTGGTTCAGTGTTTCATGAGAGTTGTGAGATAATAAATACAAGACCTACATGATGATCAAGACTTCAAGACTCCAAGTTTTCAACATACCTATGGGTGGATGATGGTTGAACGGCGCCCTGGAGAAGCCAGTGGTTAGCCTAGGTATTGCTGGAGAAGTGTCAGTATTCACGCAGAAAGGTCCACCCAGGAACAAAGATATGGATGGATGCTTCAAGACCCAAGGCTTACCTGCACAGCCACAAGCCATTATGGGCTCTGGCTTGGTTGGATATTGTGGTGACCCTAGACAGGCGATGCTACGAGATGTAGAAGAACGGTAGGGAAGGATGGGCACCGACAGATACTCAGGGAAACCCTTTAGAAGACCATGTTTTGGTTATCCGTTTCTCAAACACCCTGAAGTGCGAGGAATTCAACGAAGGCGATCAAATCTTGTGGGGAATGTGTGCAAAACTCTGCAGAGTACCCAAACCTAATCGATTAGTCATGTCCACGGTCATGGACAACTTGAGCCAAAGGAACTGAAACTATCTGGAACTCTCAACACAAAGAATTGTAATGATGTGGGTATTAATGACAACTTGGGTATGAGAATTGGTTGGTGGAACCATCTCATTAATCAACCAACATTGTAGTAATAACTTCTGTTTTGCCCCTCTCTTGCTGTAGGAAAAATTGGCTTTACGCTAAAACTTACTACCCCACCTGCCATATTTGCATATAGAATAGATGTTTACTTTTTCACCCCTCTCTTTTGTGACATTGCCGGCATATTCAATATGCTGACCTACACGGCTGCAACGTATCATGTTGTAGAGTACTTTTCCGACCAAGAGTGAGGATACGCTCTATGCTCGGTGAGATGCCCTTTGAGTCAGATGGACTCAACTACCTTTGAAGCTTCCACAAGACTTTGGTTTAGTTTATCTCATGAGTTGGCCTTGAGCCACTTTATTGTAATCACTATTGTAATAAAGAACTCGATATGAGATTTCGATTAATAAAGCTGTGTGATTTCCCTTTGATATATACAGTGATGTACCGTGTGTGTACCAGCATGATCTTGGGATGGTACGGAAACACTAGAGATTCGACTGTTTCAGGTCGGGTCGCTACACTCGACCACCAAGATGATGCTGATGACGCGAGTGGTTGTCGTGATGTAGGCGAGCAAAGGCTCCTTCTCAGCCGGCGTGGCCAGGATGGGCGGACAGGTGAGAGCCTTCTTGAGGCCGCGGAAGGCCTCGTCTGCCTTGTCGGGCCAATCGAACATGCCTGGCTTCTTGGAGTGACCCAGCTCAACCAAAGCCGTCTTGCGAAGGATCCCATAGAGGGGCAAGGCTTTCTCTCCCAGCTGGCTGATGAACCGGCTGAGCGGGGCGAGGCAGCCGGTGAACTTCTGGACATCACGGAGACGGGTCGGCTTGGGCATGCGCTCGATTGCGTTGATCTTCTCTAGAATATCTTCGATGCCATGAGTGGACACGAGGAAACCCAAGAGCTGGCCGGCTGGGACGCCAAAGACACACTTCTCCGGGTTGAGCTTGATTTTGTACTCGCGCAGGTTCGCGAAGGTCTCCCGGAGATCGTCGAGAAGGCTGAAGTGCTTCCTAGAAATCATATGTCCTTGATGCACCGCTTGGTAACCAACCAGAAGACATGACCTCCGAAGACGTTAAGAACGCTTGGGAGGCACATGCTGGAGACTACTCAATAGTTCAGTGTGCAATATTGTATGGCTTAGAACCCGGACTTCAAAGACGTTTTGAACGTCATGGAGCATATGAGATGTTCCAGGAGTTGAAGTTTATCTTTCAGAAGAATGCCCGGATCGAGAGGTATGAGACCTCCGATAAATTCTATGCTTGCAAGATGGAGGAGAACGGGTCTATCGGTGAGCATATACTCAGAATGTCTGGGTATTCAAATCGTCTAGCGGAGTTGGGAATTGCCCTTCCGCCAGAGGCAATCACTGGCAGAGTTCTTCAATCACTGCAACCTAGTTACAAGAGCTTTGTAATGAACTATAACATGCACGGGATGAACAAGTCAGTCGCCGAGCTGTTTGTAATGCTGAAAGTCGCTGAGTCTGAAATCCAAAAAGAACATCAAGTGTTGATGGTCAATAAAACCACTAGTTTCAACAAAAATGGCAAGGGCAAAGGCAAGAAGGGTAAAAACAAGAAGGATGTCAAAGCAGTTGCTACTCCTGCAAAGAAGCCTAAGCATGGACCTAAGCCAGAAACTGAGTGCTTTCATTGCAAAGGAACTGGTCACTGGAAGCAGAACTACCCCAAGTACCTGGCTGACAAGAAGGCGACCAACGACAAACAAGGTATATATGATATACATGTTATTGATGTGTACCTTACTAGCTCTCGTAGTAGTGCCTGGGTATTTGATAACGGTTCGGTTGCTCACATTTGCAACTCAAAGCAAGAACTATGGAATAAATGAAGGTTGACTAAGGACGAAGTGACGATGCGCGTGGGAAATGGTTCTAAGGTTGATGTGATTGCCGTCAACATGCTCTCTCTTCGATTACCATCGGGATTAGTGATGAACCTGAATAATTGTTATTTAGTGCCTGCGTTAAGCATGAACATTATATCTGGATCTTATTTATTATGAGACGGTTACTCATTTAAATCAGAGAATAAAGGTTGTTCTATTTATATGAGTAATATCTTTTATGGTCATGCACCCAATGTTAGGGGTTTATTCATATTGAAAATTGATAGTGATGACACACATGTTCGTAAAATTGATGCCAAAAGATGTAGAGTTGATAATGATAGTACCACTTTCTTGTGGCACTGCTGTTTAGGTCATATTGGTGTAAAACGCATGAGGAAGCTCCATGTTGATGGACTTTTGGAGTCACTTGATTTTGAATCACTTGACACTTGCGAACCATGCCTCATGGGCAAGATGACTAAAACGCCGTTCTTTGGAACAATGGAATGGGCGACTGACTTATTGGAAATCATACATACTGATGTGTGCGGTCCAATGAATGTTACAACGCGTGGTGGATATTGTTATTTTCTCACCTTCATTGATGACTTAAGTAGATATGGGTATATTTACTTAATGAAACACAAGTCTGAAACGTTTGAAAAGTTCAAGCAATTTTAGAGTGAAGTTGAGAATCATCGTAACAAGAAGATTAAATTCCCGCGATCTGATCGAGGAGGTGAATATCTGAGTTATGAGTTTGGCAGTCACTTAAGACAGTGTGGAATTGTTTCACAGTTGACACCGCCCGGAACACCACAGCATAATGGTGTGTTCGAACGTCGTAATAAAACCTTATTAGATATGGTGCGTTCTATGATGTCTCTTGCTGAATTGCCACTATCGTTTTGGCGTGATGCATTAGAGACAGCTGCATTCAATTTAAATAGGGCACCATCGAAATCCATTGAGACGACGCCATATGAACTATGGTTTGGCAAAAGGCCAAAGTTGTCGTTTCTTAAAGTTTGGGGATGTGATGCTTATGTCAAAAAGCTTCAGCCTGAAAAGCTGGAACCCAAAGCGGAGAAATGCGTCTTCATAGGATACCCGAAAGAGACAGTCGGGTATACCTTCTATATCAGATCCGAAGGCAAAGTTTTTGTCGCAAAGAACAGAACATTTCTTGAGAAAGAGTTTCTCTCGAAACAATTGAGTGGGAGGAAGATAGAGCTTGATGAGGTTATTAAACCTTTACTTCAACCAGAAAGTAGCACAGCACAGAAAGATGTTTCTGTGGAACCTACAACGGTAGAAGAGGAAGTTAATGATGATGATCATGAAGCTTCGGATCAAGCTACTATTGAACCTCGTAGGTCCACAAGGGCGCATACTACTCCTGAGTGGTACGACAACCCTGTCTTAGAGGTCATGTTGTTGGACAACAATGAACCTACGAGCTATGGAGGAGCAGTGATGGGACCGGATTCCGAGAAATGGTTAGAGGCCATGAAATCCGAGATGGGATCCATGTATGAAAACAAAGTATGGACTTTGGAAGTATTACCTGAAGGGCGAAAGGCCATTCAGAACAGATGGATCTTTAAGAAGAAGACAGACGCGGACGGTAATATCACTGTCTATAAATCTCGACTTGTGGCAAAAGGTTTTTCACAAGTTCAAGGAGTTGACTACGATGAGACTTTCTCACCCGTAGCAATGCTTAAGTCTGTCAGAATCATGTTGGTAATAGTTGCTTATTTCGACTATGAAATTTGGCAGATGGATGTCAAAATGGCGTTCCTCAACGGTTTCCTTGAGGAAGAGTTGTATATGATGCAACCCGAAGGTTTTGTCGATCCAAAGAATGCTGACAAAGTTTGCAAACTCCAGTGATCCATTTATGGACTGGTGCAAGCATCTCGGAGTTGGAATAAGCGCTTTGATGAGGTGATCAAAGCGTTTGGGTTTATACAAGTTGATGGAGAAGCTTGTATTTACAAGAAAGTGAGTGGGAGCTCTATAGCGTTTCTAATATTATATGTGGATGACATATTGCTGATTGGAAACAATATATAAATGCTGGAAAGCATGAAGGAATATTTGAACAAAAGTTTTTCAATGAAGGACCTAGGAGAAGCTGCTTACATATTAGGCATTAAGATCTATAGAGATAGATCGAGACGCTTAATAGCACTTTCACAGAGCACATACCTTGATAAAGTTTTGAAGAAGTTCAAAATGGAACAGTCCAAGAAGGGGTTCTTGCCTGTGTTACAAGGTGTGAAGTTGAGTAAGACTCAATTCCCAGTGACTGCAGAAGATAGAGAAAAGATGAGTGTCATCCCCCATGCTTCAGCAATAGGCTCTATCATGTATGCAATGTTGTGCACAAGACTCGATGTCAGCCTTGCCATAAGTATGGTCGGAAGGTTTCAAAGTGATCCTGGAATGGAACACTAGGCAGCGGTCAAGAATATCCTTAAGTACCTGAAAAGGACTAAGGAGATGTTTCTCATTTATGGAGGTGATGCAGAGCTCAGCATAATGGGTTACGTCGATGCAAGCTTTGACACTGATCCGGACGACTCTAAGTCACAAACCAGATACATATTTATTCTTAACGGGGGAGCGGTAAGCTGGTGCAGTTCCAAGCAAAGCGTGGTAGCTGATTCTATGTGCGAAGCGGAGTACATCGCAGCCTGGGAGGCGGCGAAGGAAGGTGTCTCGATGAAGCAGTTCATGATAGATCTTGGAGTAGTGCCTAGTGCACTGAATCCAATGAACCTATTCTGTGACAACACTGGTGCCATTGCTCTAGCCAAGGAACCAAGGTTTCACAAGAGGACAGGACACATAAAGCGACGCTTCAACTCCATCCGGTTCTACATCGAGGAGAAGGACATAAATATTTGCAAAGTGCACACGGATCTGAATGTTGCAGACCCGTTGACTAAACCTCTTCCAAGGGCTAAACATGATCAACACCAAAACTACATGGGTGTTCGATTCATTACAATCTAAATCACATAGTGATGTGAACTAGATTATTGACTCTAGTGCAAGTGGGAGACTGTTGGAAATATGCCCTAGAGGCAATAAATAAAGTGTTTATTATTATATTTCCTTGTTCATGATAATCATTTATTATCCATGCTATAATTATATTGATTGGAAACACATTACATGTGTGGGTAAATAGACAACACACTGTCCCTAGTATGCCTCTAGTGAACTAGCTCGTTGATCAAACATGGTCAAGGTTTCCTAGCCATTGACATAAGATGCCATTTGATAACAGGATCACATCATTAGGAGAATGATGTGATGGACAAGACCCAAACTACAAACGTAGCATATGATCGTGTCAGTTTATTGCTATTGTTTTCTGCATGTCAAGTATGTATTCCTATGACCATGAGATCATGCAACTCACGGACACCGGAGGAGTGCCTTGTGTGTATCAAACATCGCAACATAACTGGGTGACTATAAAGGTGCTCTATAAGTATCTCCAAGGGTGTCTGTTGAGTTAGCATGGATCAAGACTGGGATTTGTGATGACCCACAAGTATAGGGGATCTATCGTTGTCCTTTGCATAAGTAAGAGTGTCAAACCCAACGAGGAGCAGAAGGAAATGATAAGCGGTTTTCAGCAAGGTATTCTCTGCAAGCACTAAAATTGTCGGTAACATATAGTTATGTGATAAGATAATTTGTAACGGGTAGCAAGTAACAATAGTAACAACGGTGCAGCAATATGGCCCAATCCCTTTTGTAGCAAGGGACAAGCCTGAACGAACTCTTATATAAAGTAAAGCGCCAGCGAGGACACATGGGAATTATTGTCAAACTAGTTTTCATCATGTTCATATGATTCGCGTTCGCTACTTTGATAGTTTGATATGTCGGTGGACCGGTGGTTGGGTGCTGTCCTTACTTGGACAAACATCCCACTTATGATTAACCCCTCTCGCAAGCATCCGCAACTACGAAAGAAGAATTAAGACAAAGTCTAACCATAGCATTAAACTAGTGGATCCAAATCAGCCCCTTACGAAGCAACGCATAAACTAGGGTTTAAGCTTCTGTCACTCTAGCAACCCATCATCTACTTATTACTTCCCAATGCCTTCCTCTAGGCCCAAATAATGGTGAAGTGTCATGTAGTCGACGTTCTCATAACACCACTAGAGGAGAGACAACATACAACGCATCAAAATATCGAACGAATACCAAATTCACATGACTACTAGTAGCAAGACTTATCCCATGTCCTCAGGAATAAACGTAACTACTCACAAAGCATAATTATGTTCATGATCAGAGAGGATTTGAATAGCATTAAGGATCTGAACATATGATCTTCCACCAAGTAAACCAACTAGGATCAACTACTATAAGTAATTAACACTACTAGCAACCTTACAAGTACCAATCGGAGTTGCGAGACGGAGATTGGATACAAGAGATGAACTAGGGTTTGGAGATGAGATGGTGCTGATGAAGATGTTGGTGGATATGAGTCCCCTCCTATGAGAGGACTGTTGGTGATGATGATGGCGATGATTTCCCTCTCCGAGAGAGAAGTTTCCCCGGCAGGACGGCCCTGCCGGAGCTCTAGATTGGTTCTGCTCAAGTTCCACCTTGTCGCGGCGGCATCTCCTCCCGAAAGCTCTATATTGATTTTTTTCTAGGAAGAAACACTTCATATAGGAGAAGATGGAGGCCAGAGGGGCCACAGGGTGCCCACGAGCCCCCTAGGCACGCCTAGGGGGGTAGGCCATGCCTGGCAGGCTCGTGGCCTCCTGGTGACTCTCCTATGGTATTTCTTCCACCCGGTATTTTTTATATATTCCAAAATAATTCCTCGTTGATTTTCACGGCTTTTGGAGTTGTGCAGAATAGACATCTCAAACTTGCTCCTTTTCCAGCCTAGAATTCCAACTGCCGGCATTCTCCCTCTTCATGTAAACCTTGTAAAATAAGAGAGAAAAGGCATAAGTATTGTACCATAATGTGTAATTACATCTCATAGTGCAATAAATATCAATATAAAAGCATGATGCAAAATGGATGTATCAATTTGTTACTCTGTGTGACAGAGACGTATCTTAGGGCCCATTCGGTAATACAACATCACAATGAGCCTTGCAAGCAATGTGACTAAGTGTTGGTCACGGGATCTTGTATTACGGAATGATTAAAGAGACTTGCCGGTAACGATATTGAACTAGGTATGGAGATACCGACGATCGAATCTTGGGCAAGTAACATACCGAAGAACAAAGGGAACATCATACGGGATTAACTGAATCCTTGACATAGAGGTTCAACCGATAAAGATCTTCATAGAATATGTAGGAACCAATATGGGCATCCAGGTCCCGCTATTGGTTATTAACCGTAGAGGTGTCTCGGTCATGTCTACATAGTTCTCGAACCCGCAGGGTTTGCACACTTAAGGTTTGGTGACGTTTCGGTAGTATAGAGTTATGTGTGGTGGTGACCTAAGGTTGTTCGGAGTCCCGGATGAGATCCCGGACATCACGAGGAGCTCCAGAATGGTCCGTAGGTAAATATTCATATATAGGAAGTCCTATTTTGGTCGCCGAAAAAGTTTCATGCTCATCGGTAGTGTACCGGGAGTGCCGGTAGTGTACCGAGAGGCCTCCGGGAGGGGTATTTTGACCCAAGAGGCTTCATGGGCTGTGGGAGAGTGAATATCAGCCCTTAGTGGGCTTGTGGAAACTCCCACACAAGGCCCATGTGGCTGTAGAAGAAAACCCAATAGGAAAAGGTGGGAAAAAGGCAAAAAAAAGGAGCAATCCTAGTCCTACTAGGATTGGAGGAGGAGTCCTCCTCTCCTAGTAGGTTCGGCTGAACCATAGGAGCCTTGGCCCTTGCGCCAAGGCTCTCCTCCTCTCCTCCTATATATACTGGTGGGTTTTAGGGTTTTGCACTAGTTTTTCAGCCACGTGCTACCCGTTCCTCCAGTGCATAGTTTCTCCTCTAGATCGGTTTTCTGCAGCGCTTAGGCGAAGCCTTGCCGGCATAGCTCCACCACCATCGCCAGAGAACCGTCACGCTGCCCGAGAACTCTTCCTCCTCTCTGCTCCTTCTTTCTGGATCAAGACGGCAGAGATCGTCATCAAGCTGTATGTGTGCTGAACGCGGAGGTGTCGTCCGTTCGGCGCTAGATCAGAAGGATCATGATCAAGTTCGTGGGACAGATCGTGATCAAGTTCGTGGGACAGATCGTGATTGGATCGCGGGATAGATCGTGATTAGATCGCAGAACACTCGGCGATTTGGATCGCAAATACGTTCGACTACACTAACCGCGTTTCTTAACGCTTCCCGCTTAGCAATCTACAAGGCTACGTAGATCCACTCTCCCTCTCGTAGATGCTCATCACCATGGATACATCTATGTGTGCGTAGGAATTTTTTTCTTTCCCATGCAACGTTCCCCAACAGGTAGTACCGGAGTAGGCATCCAGGAAGGACAACAAGTCGTAGTCGGTCATGGAGTCGATGACTTGATCGATCCGCGGCAGGGCGAATGGGTACTGAGGGCACGGCTTGTTCAGGCTGGTGTAGTCAATGCACATGCACCAGGTCTTGTTCTTCTTCAGCACCAGGAATGGGTTGGCCAGCCAGTCTGGGTGGAAAACTTCCATGATGAACCCGGCTGCGAGCAGCCGGGCGATCTCTTCTCCTATAGTATGCCGCTTCTCCTCGGAGAAACGGCACAAGGGTTGCTTGACTGGCTTGACGTCCAGTCGGACGTGTAGTTTGTGCTCGGCGAACTTCCTCGAAACACCCGGCATGTCCTTGGGGGACCATGCAAAGATGTCTCGATTCTCACGGAGGAAGTCGACGAGCTTGCCTTCCTATTTGTTGTCGAGGAGGGAGCCGATGGTGACGCACTAAGGGGGGTTGGCTAGGTCGAGTGGGATTTTCTTGGTGTCCTTGGACGGCTGGAAGGAGGTCTCACCGATGGATTGCGAGGGAGGAGTCGGCACGGCCGGCTGGCTGGCAGTGAGGGCCATGAGCTGGTCGAGCTGCATTTTTCCTCGGCTATATCCAGGGCCTCGACCAGTCGGCTGCCGTCTAGAGTGCACTCGAGCGACATCTTGTAGTCACACGTGATGGTGATGATTCCCTTGAGGCCCGGCATCTTGAGCTTGAGGTAGGTGTAATGGGGGACCACCATGAACTTGATGAGGGCCGACCTGCCCAACAGCGCGTGGTAGGGACTTGCGAGGTCCACGACCTCGAACAGCACCGGCTCACGGCGGAACTGGCCGGGTCCGTCGAACAGGACGTCGAGCATGATCTTGCTGACAGGGGAGCAGGACTTCCCAGGCACGATGCCATGGAAGACCGTCCGGCTCGCTTGCAGGTCTTCTATCTTTAGCCCCAGCTTGCGCATCGTGTCGAGGTAAAGGATGTTGATGTTGCTGCCACCATCTATCAGCACCCGTGAGAAGCGGCAAGTGCGCTTCTCGGTGGCGATGGTGGGGTCAAGGACAAGGGCGTAGCTGTTGGGATTGGGCATCACAACGGGGTGATCTTCCTGGCTCCAAGTGACCGGCTTCTCCAACCAGTGCATGAATTGGGGAGTCACCGGCATGGTGGCGTTGACCTATCGATGGAGCCGGCATTGAGAAAGCTTGCTCATCTCTTCACTGGTGAAGACAACGTGGCAATCATCCTAGTTAGGGAACTTGTCGTGTAGACGGCCGTCATTTTGGGTCGGAGCCGGAGCCGGTGCCGGGGCGATAGCTGGGGCCGGGGCCGGCACACGAGCAGGCGGCGCAGGAGGAGCCAGGAGGCTGTCCCCTCGCGCTAATTGCTGTGAGAAGCTACACTGTCGGAGCGTGTGCATGGAGGGCTTGTCCCCAGAGTGGTTCTTGCGGGGGAGGTCGAGCATCTGCTCGAACGTGAGCTTCAGCTGCCAGGCGGCCTTGCTAGAGCGCTGGCGCTCGCTAGAAGACTAGGTGGCCGGCTCCTGCTCCTCGATGGTGGCGACCTACGGGCTCCCGTAGCGAGAGTTCGGCTGGCACTGACGGAGCGTGTGCATGGAGGGCTTGGCCCCAGAGTGGTTCTTGCAGGGGAGGTCGAGCATCTGCTCGAACGTGAGCTTCGGCTGCCAGGCAGCCTTGCAAGTGTGCTGGCGCTGGCTGGAAGACTGGGCAGCCGGCTCCTGCTCCTAGATGGTGGCGACCTGCCGGCTCCCGTAGCGGGAGTCTGGCTAGTCATTCTTGCACTTGTTGTTCTACGGCTGCCGGTTGTCGGCAGCCAGTTAGGACGCCGCTTTTGTCGGATTCGTCTTAGCGGGCGGGGTCATCTTGAGCCGGAATCAGCCGTGGCGTACTTCTCTGCCTTGGTCATGTGCTCGGCGAGTGTGGCCGGCTCGGAGCAAAGGAGCTTGTGCTTGAGGGGGTGCCATCACGACAGCCTTCGATGAAGTACTGTATGGCCTGCACCTCATGCACCCCTTCGCAGGAGTTGCGGAGCTCGGTCCACCAGGTGAGGTAGTCACGGAGGGACTCGTCCGGCCCCTGAATGCACATGGCCAGTTCACGGGGCGGCCCGGCCGCTTGTAGGTGCCGGTGAAGTTATGGACGAAGGCTTCCTCGAAGTCCATCTAGGTGTTGATGTTGCCGGCCGCCAGGCTGTTGAGCCAAGTGCGGGTCGAACCGATCAACATGAAGGGAGCATAGAGAACGGCTAAGCGTTTGTTCCCCTTGGCGATGCGAACTGCGATGGTGTAGTCGATCAGCCAGTCTTCGAGCTTGGCAGCCCCGTTGTACTTTGAAGTGTCTTGGGGGAGCGTGAAGCCGGTTGGGAACGGCTCGTTACGGGTCCGAGGGCCAAAGCAGGCCGGGCCAATCGAGCCCTCCTCCTCGAGGAGGACCGACTGCGTGAGCTGGTCGATGCGTAGGCGAGCATCATTCTCGATATGGGGGACACGTGGTCCGAGCCGGGCCGAGAGCTCGGGGCGGATGATAGGCGGAACTGACCGTTCCGGCTCGCGCCGCGGGGGTGGAGTATGCCCGCGGCTACGCCGGCTACCGGCTACCGGCGCCTCATGGTGGTGGTTGTTGTGAGGCGGGTCGTTAGTGCACCGGATGTTTATAGCCGGTTGCTCGCTCCCCGGCAGCTGAGAAGGCCGAGGGTTACTTGCCCTGACCCGGCGACTGGAGACGCGAGGGGAGCTAGAGTGCTGAGCCGGTTGATGGCCTGCCGTCCCTGTGCCCTCCAGCTCGAGCCGGGGGCCTTCGGAGGCGACACTGTCTATCGCGAGCGGATGTTGCTGCGTGTCGGCGGCGTCAATGAGGTCCTTGATGTGACGCTCATGGGTGGCACGTTCTTTGCCCTCCAAGGTAGCCAAGTCCTCGTAGGCTACCTTGGTGGCCCACAGGTTGGCTGCGGACGTGTCGTAGACGGGCACGTTGCCGCCCAAGATTTCGGCGACCACGCGTCCATGGTCGTGCAAAACCCCACGCTGGTTGGGCTCTGTGCCAGCTGGGGTGAGACCGTAAGCGGAGGCGTATTCCCGCTGAACGGCCTCCATGCGGTGCCGCGTGGCCACGGGGGCACTGGCGTCCTCGAATAGGAGGCGGCGATCCCCCTCGAGTTCGGTCGTGGCGACGTCGGGGTTTGCTGTCGGGGCAATAGGGGTGCTCAAGCCACGGAGGGCCGCACCGAGCGGTCAGAGGTGCCGACGCGGGCCGTGGCGGCGTCAGCCCTGGCCCGCGCACATCCGGAGGGGGTGGAGGAGATGATGGCCATTGCTCCCACGCGATCGTGGGAGCTGCTGGACTGGGTCGCGGCAAGTGTGTCCACGGCCGTGGGCGGACCAACACAGACGAGTACCTGGCTAGGGTACTCGTCAACGACCGGAGCTTCAGCAAGGCTGAGCCTGCCGAAGCGCTCGTTGAGCGCGTCGATGTCAAGCGCGAGGTCGACGGAGCTGCCTACAGGGCATGCTGGAGAAAGCTCCACGAGCTCGCGATTTCGCCTGGTCGTGCGGCGGCGGCGCAGAATGGCGAGGGGTCCCGCCCGGAGCATGAATCCGGCCGGCGCCACATACGGCCCCACGGTGGGCGCCAACTGTCGTCGTTTTCTCACGGCATATGCCATGGGTAGGCTTACCGTAGGTGGTTGGGGCCGGAGGACACCGACGGGCTTCGTAAGCGGGATTACGTACAAGCGATGGTGACACACGATGTACCCAGGTTCAGGGCCCTACGTGGGAGGTAACACCCCTAGTCCTGCTTGGTCTACTTTGACGGATGGGTATGTTTACAACGTTGCTCCTAGAGTTGTGTCTAGAGGAGGAAGAGGGAGCAGCCGGCTCACCTTCCTCCGCTATGAAGTGTGAGGGAGCATGGGAAGTATCCCGTGGGTGTGTGTGAGAGACTAGCCGTCCCTGTTGCATGGGGGCCTTGGGGGTTTTTATAGGCCAACCCCCCGGCTTACAATATTCCTGAGGTACATAACTAGGGGGACCCGGCTGGCAGCCTCTCCGGCTGACCAGGGGGTCCTTCCCCTCGAGCCGTCTCATCGCCCATAGGTTCCACCAGCTGCTGGGGCCCGCCAGTCGGCTCCGCGATTGGCCCCCGCCCACCTGCTACGGCACGGGCCGCCCGAGTGCCGTCGCCTAGCGCCAACCGGTCGAATCTCCGGTACGGCCGGCTGCACTGTAGCCATGCCGCAACAGGTAATCGAGTGGGAGGGGGCGTGCTAGCACTGTTGCCCCGCCCGATCGCGGTCACCAAAGTCAACGGCCCATACGGCCGGACTGTAGCCGTACCCGCGCGCAGAGGGACGGCACGTTGCTTGTCCGCCTTGGGGTTAACGGAGGAGGCGGCCCAAAGGCAGTCGGTCACGCCCAGTCGGCCGGGGGCCGAGCCGGTGCCTTGACCAGTCATCCTCGAGCCAGCTAGCGATCGCACCAGCCGGCAGTGCTCCAGCCAGTCGGGGCCAGCCGGTTGCATACTTTTTCTTCGAAGCGGGGAGGAGAACCCCATTGCTTTGGCATACCTAGGGGGTAATAACCCCGTTATAGCCCATGGTCGTTCCCTGGGCCCTTGTGGTCACCCCTTAAGTTGGTTGGAGCTCTCCTTTTGCCGCAAGGAATATATTTTTATAATAAAATCCCCTCAAAATTTCAGCCCGATCGGAGTTACGGATCTCCGGATATTTAAGAAATGGTGAAAGGCCAGAATCTCGGAGCGCAAAAATAGAAGGAAACAGAAAGAGAGAGATACAATCTCGGAGGGGCTCTCGCCCCTCCGCTGCCATGGAGGCCAAGGACTTGAGGGGAAACCCTCCTCCCATCTAGGGGGAGGTCAAGGAAGAAGAAGGAGCGGGGATCTCTCCCGGTGGCACCGGAACACCACCGAGGCCATCATCGTGATGGCGATCTACTCCAACAACTCCGTCATCTTCACCAGCACCTCCATCACCTTCCCCTATCTATCTACAGTGGTCCACTCTCCCGCAACCCATTGTACCCTCTACTTGAACAGGGTGCTTTATGCTTCATATTATTATACAATGATGTGTTGCCATCCTATGATGTCTGAGTATATTTTTGTTGTCCTATGGGTTGATTGATGATCATGATTGGTTTGAGTTGCATGTTTTATTATTGGTGCTGTCCTATGGTGCTCTCCGTGTCGTGCAAGCGTGAGGGATCCTCGTTGTAGTGTGTTGCAATGTGTTCATGATTCGCCTATGGTGGTTGCTTGAGTGACAAAAGCATAAAACCGAGTAGGTGGGTTGTTGCATATGGGAGTAAAGAGGACTTGATACCTTATAATGTTATGGTTGGGTTTTACCTTAATGATCTTTAGTAGTTGTGGATGCTTGATAGAGTTCCAATCATAAGTGCATATGATCCAAGTAGATAAAGTATGTTAGCTTATGCCTCTCCCTCATATAAAATTGCAATAATGATTACCGGTTTAGTTATCGATTGCCTAGGGACAATTCTGCAACTCCTACCACCACTTTTCCACACTCATTAAACTAACTTAATTGTTACTTTATAGTAGCAGCCCCTAGTTATTATTTATATGCTCTTTATTATCTTGCAAACCTATCTTGTTACACCTACAAAGTACTTCTAGTTTCATACTTGTTCTAGGGAAAGCGAACGTTAAGCCTGCATAGAGTTGTATCGGTGGTCGATAGAACTTGAGGGAATATTTGTTCTACCTTTAGCTCCTCGTTGGGTTCGACACTCTTACTTATTGAAAGAGGCTACAACTGCTCTCCTATACTTGTGGGTTATCAGATACCCCCAGAAGCACCCACTAAAGGACTGAAGGCAAAAGGATCAAAATTGTTGGGACAGAAAGCCCCGATATCTCTGCTATCAAAAGAATTGCATTTAGTTTCTTGAAAACAGGCCACCACAGACTGGCTTTCCTGAATTTCTTGCTTAACAGCACACTGCCGAGCCGGCAAATTCAGTCCCCTCACATTATAGCACAATACACTCCTGCTCCTAAAAGAGATGTGATTCATGATAAACCAAGAAGAGGAAGCAATAAGATAGCACTACATAATAGTGCCTAAGGAAATTAACCAAAGTCCACATCAAACATAGTGCATAAGTTTTACAGTCTGACTCACACTTAAGTAGTTCAACACATAATACTTGAACTAAGAGCTTCCCAAGACAAACAAAAGTAGCCAATTTAGGGGCTTGCCAAACCCAACATAGCATGAAGTGATCAATCATCAGAAGGAGCCGGGCGATCTTCAGAAGGATCAACCATAAGCCTTTCCTTGGTTAAATTCTCCAGTGCAATTCCTAAATCCTTGCCAATGAGCTGAATTGTCTGAATGGGCATCGGAGGAGGAAAATTATGTAGATTTGCACCATTTGGATCATCCTACCCCTTGTCGTCAGAGTCATCCGAAGGAATAGCCACAAAAGGCTTGCACCCGGGCTTCTTTTTCTTTGGCTCAGACTGAAGCTCATGAAACACTAGCTTGAACCCCTCACGCTAATGGAGCGCCTGGTACACCTTCTAACTAAAGACTCTACAAGGGGAGTGGGCACCAACGTTTTGCGGCGACGAGTCTTTTAGTATGAGCCTGCGCCAAAAAGGACAGGCTTTCATCCGATTCAGATATATGTGTCACACCTAAAGAAACTGATTCAGTATTAGGGGTAGAGCAGTCATCAGCTGGAAATAGGTTTCTTACCACTGGCCTAGCTTTGGCTGGACTGATTGAGCGAGCCTGAACAAACTGAAGCTTGGATACCACCTGAACATCATTAAAAGCCATGACCCAATTCCTCTTGGAGAGTACAATGGGCTCCAAAGGAACAGAGGGCATTGGCATGATCTTCATTTGCAAAGGGCCCACATGCATAAGAGATTCAAATGTCCTCCTTCATGCAAGTTCTGGTGGTAACACAGGGCCATAGACCACCTTAATAGCACCAACAAATATGCGATCATACTGAATTAGTGGTGGCTGGTAGGGGACAATGGCCCACTCATTGACATTAAACTGTGGTAGTGCTTCTACTTGAATCTCAGGTGCATTCATTTGTACTCTAGAGTCAGAGAAAGTTGGCTAATCAATCACCACTAGCTCTTGATCATGAACTGGTTGCTGCTCCTCACCATGCTGAACATTATCATTTTCTTCCCAGTGAGCATGACCCCAGTTATCTTGCGGCACATGGTCCTGGGCTGGAGGATGTATTGGTGGAAGGTCATTCCAACCGATAGCAGGATATGGAGGCAACACGAAGATATGTTCCTCGGGTACCAAATGACCTGACAGGGGATGCGGATTTCCATCCAATGGCATGGGATCTACATCCTCTGGCATTGGTTCAACAAAGTTGGCACCCAGAATGTAACATGGTGCCGTCCAGGAAACCTTGGCGCCCCCGCAAGCAGTGTAATCAATGAACACTACATCACGAGGAACCAGAATTTCTTCGGGAAATGAAGCACAAAAACAATGGAGCGAACCAAATACGAGTCATCACTAACCCAGTGCTAAAATTTTCCAAAGGTGTTAACAGCTGCTCTTATGTTCTCTATATTGCACAAATCCAAAGGAATACCAAGAAACATCAAACACCCATCACGAAAACCGTGTGTACCTCTAAATCCCACTCACTCGTCATGCTTTAGGACGCGCACAAATTTTTCATTGTCAAGCACCTGAGGTGGTAACTGCAGCAAACGAAACCGAATGGCACCATCTCTAAGCTGAAAAAGCCCTACTCCACATACCTAGAGCTGAGCAGATTGAACCTGAACTCCCATGTTCTCCAATAGATCAGCCACAACCTCTTGAGCAGGCCCAACTTCATCTGACTGCGGCAACGACATCACCTCAGCCACCATGAACTCCTCCTAGCGACGAACGGCGGGTGAAGGGGCATGACAAAAGTCCGAGGAAGCCGATTCTTGCCCCCATCGATGATGTGGTGACTAGCTGGGACAAAGCGAAGGGGGTCAAGAGAAAACCCCGCCATGGATGGCTCCGCTAATGGCGTGCGAGATGGTGGTGGTGGTGGAGGAGTCGCCGGAGGAGAACCAAACAGGTTTTTGGAGGGGAGAAGCAATGAATAGATGTGACTCCAATGTCAGAGGAGCACGAAACGTCTTCGGCTTGAGGGGATGGTGAGGCGGCAAATTCAATCGGTATTGGGAACCGGAGAAGACGGAGGGGATTTCTGCCTCCAAAACAATCCTTGCTCCATCGAAATATTTTTGCAGTCTGATACGGGGCAAGCCCGTGTGGGTCGATCTTTCACGAATTGGAGGGAGAAATCTCAAGAACACGAAGAACACTAAGGGAAAACACGATTACACGTCCACTAGATTCACGAAAACACACGAAGAACGAGATCTACAAGTCAGACAACAATACAAGTAGCGGTATGTGCTCTCCCACTTCGGAAGGAGGGGTCTCGGTATCTCGGAGGATCTTCCCTCGTAAGGGTCCTTGACATCCACTAGGGATTTTCTCCTATCGAGGCATCTCCATGGGAGCGGTAGTGGAAGGAGCTAGGCTCAACTATCTAAGAGCAAACCAAAGCTAACCCTAAAAATGAGGAGGGGACGGAGTATATATAGTGCTAGTCTCAAAAGGGTAAGTGAGAGGGAGATACATGGTCCTCGGGCCCGTTCCTGCGCGCAGGCAGGCCGGTTGTACCGGAGGTTTGACCGGTTGTACCGGTCATGAGGCATTAACCAGTACAACCGGGGTAGCACCAGTCTTGCACCGCTCCATAACAGATTCCTAGCCCTGATGGTAGCGGTCGTTGGCGGTGGTTGGCCGGTTGAACCGGTGCAACGGTTGTTGGCTGGTGGTGCACCGATTGAACCCTAATTCCTGGGAAGCTCCTTGTCCTTCTCCTTGATCTTGGCGTTCCACTTGCTCCCTTCCTCCTTCTTGATACCCTAGCACACAAAGTGTCTCCGCTTGTGGTAGCATCCACGTTCCAAGAGCATCAAAGGGAGAGTCATAAAGGAGTGAGCTCACCTCGTTTGTAATGGCACGTGCACGGGCTCTCGTCAATGGGCCACTTGGAGCTTGAGGTGTTGATGATGGGTCCATGGTGGTGCTCATGGGATGCTCCGCATCACAATCTCTGCGACTATGGCCCACCCGCGAACAACCCAAACAAACTATGGAAGAAGGGAAATGTTTTTCAAAATGACCATTCTGAGAACATTTTGGGCAGGAAAAAAATTTATCCACCATATTATCAATCATCTCATTAAAGGCAAGATTTGCATCTTGCGTCGAGGGGATATCTTCCAAAGTCCTTGTCAGAGTAGAGCCTGGCCCATTATCCAGAGGCATAGCCTCACAAGGCTCAGCGGGCTGAGTGCAATCCGACCCGTCATGGGAAATTTAAACAGGTGACGTCCTGCCCAACAATTGTGCTGAAGATGTTGGCACCTGGGACTGATCCGGTTGAGCAAGACAACGGCTCCCACCAGAGATCCTTCTGACGGCCCGCCCAACGATTGCGTCGAAGATGGCGGCTCATGGGATTGTCCCCGTTGAGCAAGGCGATGACTCACCACCGGAGATCCTACCATGCCAAAGACAATCAGTGGTGATGTAATAGTCCATTAGAGATCTGGTGGAGAGGGAGCATGAATAATCACCCATTCATTATCTGAAATCTCATAACCAACCATCTCAGCAGTTTCTATATAATCAACCAGAGCAAGGAATCTGTAACCCTTGCAGACAGGATAATTCTAAAACATAGCTAACGAAATTTTCTTATGAACAATAGAAACAGGCTTAAAGGAGGACTTGGCTAGGGGTTTATGCATGGCCAAAAGCCCTAGGACAGCACCTGCGTTTGGACGGACTAACAAGGATCCATTCCGCGTCACATTCCTTCTTCCATCTCTTGAACTCACAAACCCAATTAGGATCGCCATTACCGCAAAGATGAAAATATCATTTGAACTGAGGACAAGAAAAGGATCACAGATCCACTATATAAAACCCAACATCCTTGCATGAAACATTGAAACTAAATACCTTGGCACCAATCTGAGCAACCATAAATTCAATAGCCGAACCTCCAATTGCAGATTCAAGTGTCGCCGCCATTGAATTCTCATTGAGTCAAAAATAGACCACCAAAGTAAAGGATCCCATATTATCCATAGGGTGAACCGTAATACCAAAGTGATTGAAGATCGCATCCGCAAAAACCCTACCCTTGGAGAAATCAAGGCCTAGGGTAGATCTAGAAGACGAACCCATGTAAGTGGGTATATGGATGTAGATCAGAGGACACCGAAGAGGTTGATCGGACCAGAAAACCAAATTAGCGGCTAAAGGTGGGAGATCGCCAGAGGGAAGAGGTCTAGGGTTGGAGGGTGGGTGGGAGGGTGGGAGCACCATAGAGGTCGAGGATTGCCCAACATCCACTCATGTTTGCCATCGTTCCCATGTGTGACTAGACCCCTAGTTTTCGGGGATATGGATGTTATTTTGGATATGAGATCCTCTATTGAATTCTTAGTTTAATAACTTCGTGAATTTTATGAAGGACCCACTCAACATTATCGCCTTATGGCCATGAAGTATCACTGCCATTGTAAAGTGGTACGACGTGAAGGTAATTCGAGGTGACAATATAATTAATCCTTAACTCCTAACCTTTGCAATTGATATAGGAATTACAAAGAATCCTTAGAGAGGCCACATCCATGGGGTAAACTCTTAATTACCATAATTGTAACCTTATGGGGGAGACTATATATGGTGGTGGCATGCGTGACACAAAGTCTACTTCAAGTAGAACGTGTTCTGCACCCGGCTCCGCCCAGCATAATCATCAAGAGTGGCTCAAGTATACATACCATAATATGCCCATGCATAGGTTTCATTAGAAACATACCAATGAGGATTCCAAACTCCCTGAGAACGCTTCACTAGTAGAATGTCGATCAGTAGTCCCGGTCGGGATATGCCTTTAGTACCGGTTCCCCAACCGGTACTAAAGGGTCGGGACTAAAGGTCCAGACCTTTAGTACCGGTTGGACCACGGACCTGTACTAAAGGCCCACCATGTGGCTGCCTGCGTGGGCTGGTGGTGGAGGACCTTAGTACCCGTTGGTGATACCAACCGGTACTAAGTGTTCTGTTTTTTTGTTTTCGCTTTTAATTAGGTTTTAGTTTTCCTCTCTATTTATTGTGTTTTCCATTCATTTCAAATTTATTTTACGGTGCTACATACTATAAACATTAATTACACAAGTTGATGCGTATATATATATATATATGTAATATAATATACAATATCTCATACACAGTATATATACAAATGGAATTACACATCCATATAAATTCTGGACTTATAAATTAAGGCCCAAAACCCGCCGGGACTAGCTAGCTAGTGCTCCGGGTGAAATCTTAGTTTTCTACTATATTTGCTAGCATTATTTAGGTGGCGGTAAGTAATAGTGCTCTCCTTTTACATCAATGACATGTTGAAGAAGAAATGCCGCAAATTCCTCTTGAAGTACTACAATGCGTTTCTCGGGTGAGAGCTTCGACATCGTCTGCCAAACCTGGAGTTGTCTTTCACGTGCTCCTCTGCGACGTATACGACCTTTGGTCTGGATGCGAATGTTCTCGCAGAGGAAGTATCCACATAAATTTGTGCCCTGTGGCTGCTTCGCGCACTTTGCAAAAGAATAGAATTCAATAAGATAATTAATAATCCAGCATGATAATGGTATTGAAACTAGAATTAAAGAGATGTCCGGACCTAGTAGTACTACTTAATTACCTACATTTTTTTCCACTTCAGCTTCAGTTTTCATTGATGACCGTGATGGGTTTTTTCTATCATCTTTTTCCAAACACTACGCGGCAAAGAAAAAATGAAAGAGTTATTATAATTACTTTTGATATTAGGAAATAATGAAAGAAAGCGAGGTCGATAAAGATTGAAATTACCGTTCTATCATAAAATACAAGTCCACGTATGATTGTTCTAGTGTATCTAGTGAGTCGTACACTTGAACAAGTCCATCCGCGGGGATAATATCTAGGAGGATATAGTGGTCTCTGCGCAAAAGTTTATATAATTAAGAGGGCATGCATATAACTCATCAACTACACTTGACAGCGAGCTAGTAATAAGCAAAAATAGAATTTGTAGTATACAAGAGAGTAAACACTCATCCCATGTTGTAAGGAAATATTATAGTAGATTTGGTATTCATTGCCTCTAGAAATTTTTCCAAGAGATCTTCTGTGTCCTTGGCATAATGTTTTACCACATGACCATTAATGGTACTTGGGTCGATGAACCCAATGTCATCGATTCCCTCTTGTTTCAATTCCCACATCTTCAATCTGCATAATAGCATAGAAAAGAACATATATAGTGAGGATAAGCCAATGAACGATATCTTAGCTAGAGACTTAAATTATTAAAGATATAAATCACTTACAGACAATAGCAACTGATGAGAGTTTTGTTGATAGAGTCCATGTGGTATAACTGGAAAAGTTCTAAGAATTCAAGACATATGTCACATCCACTGACGTAATGCTCTTTCCTTACTTTCACCATGACCGCCGTCTCCCCTCGCTTTGCTTCACGCAGGTAGCAATCATGCAACCGTCGCATCGCAGTTGGTAGTTCCTTGTACTGCTCGGGTTTGACAAGTGGTATTCTGACGGCATATTGCATTACGTACTCAGTTGCACCGTACCCGCGGATTTCCTCGATGCCAAGGATTTGACCAAGAGTGAGACCTGCAGCCTCTACTTCTTCGAGGTCGATTGGGTTGCCTTGCACGTCGACTGGTTGGATCGATTGCTTGCTTGGATTGGTACTCACCTTGAGCAGAGAGATCGATTGCTTGGATTGTTCTCCGAGCTGGATAACTGTTTTCCCGCTAGTAGTACCACCTGTCGTTGATGCCGTACTTCCCGACTTCTTCCTTGGGCTGGGCCGACTTCTCTGCTCACTTGCCTTGTGAATCTGTTGCTCATAGTCTGTCGGCATACGCTCGACATATGCCGGGGGTCGATCAATAAAGTGTTCCATAAAGTGCTCTTGGACTTCCTTGGGTATTACCTCCTTTGGTGGCACGATCTTCTTCACAAAAAAAGGCTTTCACTTGGCGATCGCTTTCAATTTTGTTTTCCTCTGGTGTCATGTTGTAAGGCAGCTTCCTTTTGGCCGGAGGCTCGGGTTTCGTCTTTGCTTTCTTCCGAAGAGGACTGCTCGTGGCCTTCCTCTTTTGGGAGCCTTGCTGGCGGGACTGCTGGCGGGGTGGAGTTGGCTCACGCGGTGGAGATCGATATCGATGATATGGACTCGCGTCGTGCTCCGTCCTGAGGTTGGGAGGACTGCTGGCGAGGTTGGGAGGACTGCTGGCGAGGTGGGGAGGACTACTGGCGAGGTGGGACGCCTCTCGAGGTGGGGAGGACTGCTGGGGAGGTGGGGAGGACTGCTGGCGAGGTGGGGAGGACTGCTAGCGTTGTGATGCCTCTGGCTGGGATCCCTCACGCTGGACATTGATACTCGGAGGAGCCGGTGGCCTTAGCGTCGAGTGTGGAAAGACGATGCAGTCCTTACTCCATAGAATGAGACCACGGCCAGCTTCTGCCAGTGTGGAGTCCCCCTCACCTCCAGGGATGTCAAGCAATAGTTCATCATATCCTGGCTCTATTGCGTCCACCACGACACGAGCATACCCAGCTGGAACCGGATTGCAATGCCAGAGAACATCAGGTGTATTTGGTAAAGCATAGCCCGTCGCGACCCGCACAGGTATGTTCTTCATTTTCTGGATTAGCTCACAAGATGTCTTCTTGGTGATATCATCCATAGGGGTGTGACCCAGCGATGCCCCCGTGGAACCAACACTGCTTTTCAGTAGTGTAGATGGGACGGGTTCCCCTGCCTTCTGCTGCGTAGTTTCCCTTTGCTGGGTCAATACCTATATTTGCAGTTGTTGCTGCTCGTACTTCTGTTCCAACTTTGAAAGTCGGTCTGCTTCCGGCTTATTTTATCTCGAACGGCTTTTATAACTGTCCTTCCATCCCGCAAACCCCTCGTACCACGGAAAAACACCCATGCCTTGTGTTCGTCCTCCGTGTTCGGGATTCTTGAGGGCGCGTGTAAGCTCATCGTTCTCTCTATCAGGGTCAAACCTTCCTTCTTTGGCAGCTTTTATTGCTTCAATCAACTCATCTGATGCATGCTTCAGACTGGCCAGGGCAATAATCTTCCCTATTGCTGGGTCCAACTTTCCCCCATGCGCAAAAAACCAATTCCTGCACCTCTGGGGCCAGTTGAAGGTTACTGGAGTGATCCCTTCAGCATGCATCTTATTCTCTAATGCATCCCACTTAGGAATGGCTGACTTGTATCCACCTGTCCATAGTTTATGGTGATACTTTTTCTCTCCGCATTTATCTTATTCTTTGCCGACTTCTCCATAGCAGCTTCCGATGTCTTGTAATCGATAAATGCGTCCAAGTGATTCCTTACCTTCTCGTATATTCCTATGAATTCGGGCGCCTTCTTGCCTCTAGCATTGTACTCGGTCCATAATCTTTTCTTCCAAGTCTGGAATGCGCCGGCCATCTTATGGAGAGCAAACTCCTTGACTTTTTCCCTTTGGCGCTCTGAGAGAGAATCTGGTAGGATGAAATGCTCCATGAGATCTCGCCAAAGGGCATCTTTAGTTCTTGTATCGACATAATTCACTCGTGGTTTTGGGTTGTTTCACTGAATCCATTCTTGCATTATGATCGGGACTCCATCCCTAACAACCACTCCGCATTGATGCACAAATGTCTTGGCATTGGCTTCAGGGTGAGTCAGTGCGCCATCATGTTTGAAAGCATCAAGATTGAGGTTTACGTTGTCGTCCAATATTTTGGCACTGCCTCATACCTTTCTACTAGATTGGCTCGATCCGGAGGGCTGATAATTAAAAGAAAAAAATATTTGTTAACATATATATATATACAAATCAATTAATACCCATGTAATGATCACCAGAGGCTAATATGTGCATATACCTCGTCGGACATTGTTAGTTGTTCCGGATTTTGGAACATAAGTTGTTCTTCCTCGGCCTCACATCCATCACCGTAATCGTTCAGATATTGTGAGCCGCCATCATCACGTGATTCACCCAGAAGGTCCGCTGGGTTTTCGGAGGAGCGTATCATGTCGAAGATGTCCTCTTCATGAGCTCTACCGGTATTGTTCATAGCTTAATAACTAATCCATAATAATATAGATAAAACAAATTAGTATTCAAATTAGCATGCATTCAAGAAGCAAAATAACTGATAGTTAATTAATAATGCATCATCAAATAAATATATAGTAGTTCTTAGAAAAGATCTCATCTCATAATCTCGGATAATTGTTAATACCCGGCTAATCCATCGATCTAGATAATACATCATAAGAATACTATAGTAGCTAATATATCGATCTAGCTAGAACCCTAGTGCCCGGCAGATATCGGGGCGGGCGGTGGACACCCAAAGAGAAGGAACCATCACAGGAACATAGCTCCAGTGAGATCCCTGAAGAATCTGCCAGGTATTGTTGGACCTGGCCTCCAAAGCTGCCTTGTAGCGATGGACGTGCTCGTTCTCCTTGCTGACATGGTACTGTACCACCTCCTTGGGGGACTCAAGACTCCGAATCGTCCGTGGCCCATGCGGCCGCCACCACAGAACCTCTGGGTCGACGACGTGCTGGCTCCTCACCAAGCTGCGCCACCCGAAAGGCAGCACCTCCAAGTACCAGCCCGGCGGAGCCCTGTCCCTGACAGGGCCCCTCGGCTCAAGCAAGTGACCTCCTCCGGCGACTCAATGACGAGGATGCGGGATCAGCATCGTCGACGTCGAGAAGAAACACTTAATTATGAAAACAAATTAAATAACCCTTAGCAAAATTAACACTTAGCATCTAAGAAATTAAATAACACTTAACAAATTAAATAACACTTAGCATCTAACAAAATTAAAAAAATTAACACATACCCCAATAACCTAAGAACCTAACTAACTAACTAACTAAACTAAAGTAAACTAACTAAACTAACTAAACTAACTAAACTAACCTGATAACCTAACTAACTAACTAAATAGGGGTGCTATGTCGTGGTCGTGGTCGGGGTGTCGGGGGTGTCGTGTCGGGGTAGGGGTGCTGTATCATGGTCGGGGGTGCCGTGTCAGGGTGTCGTGGTGTCGTGTCGGGGTCGGGATGTCGAGGTTGTCGTGTCAGGGTCGGGGTGCTATGTCGTGGTCGGGGGTGCCGTGTCGGGGTGTCGGGGTCCGGGTGTCGAGGGGTGTCGTGTCGGGGTCGGGGTGTCGAGGGTGCCGTGTCGGGGTGTCGTGTCAGGGGTCGGGTTTAATCTAGAGGGGGGGGCCTAAACTAAACCTAAAACTAAACTAAACCTAAACTAAACAAAATCTAAACTAAATTAAACCTAAACTAAACCTAAACTAAGCGAAATCTAAATCTAAACTAAATTAAACCTAAACTAAACCTAAACTAAACAAAATATAAACTAAACTAAACCTAAACTAAACAAAATATAAACTAAAGAAAATCTAAATCAAACCTTAAAAAAAGAGGGCAGACTCACGGCGGCAGCGGCGGCAGCGGCGGGAGCGGCCGGCGGCAGGGGCGGGGGCGGCCCGCGGGGCTGCGGGTGGCGCTGGGGCGACGGGCGTCGGGGCGGTGCGTGGCGTCGCGGCGACGGGGTCGGGACGGAGGACTCGGGGCAGCACGCGGCGTCGGGGCAGCGGCGACGGCGATTTCGACAGCCCGGCAGCACGCAAATGACTTCTCCCGGTGCGTGGCTCGCACCGGGACGAGGCCTCCACTATTTATATGTGGAGGACCTTTAGTACCGATGCGTGGCTCGCATCGGTACTCAGACCCTTTAGTACCGGTGCGAGCCACACACCGATACTAAAGGTCCACCCCAAACACTACGCGGGGCGGCGCACCGGTACTAAAGGTTTTTTAATTCATTATTCATAAAAAATCATAGAAAAAATCTATGACTCCAATGGAAATAAATAATATATGAAAAAATATCAGAAAAATATAAAGAATCTGTTTATGGCATTTCCATGCATGTTTGAACAACTTCAACTGATGTATAAGACAATTTGATTAAATGGCATTTGAAATGTCATATCTCGAGTTTGAAAAGCAGTATAAATGAACTCTCAAAAGGCCGTAACTTGGCATGACATCATAATTTCACCCACATAGCAACTTCTATAGAGTTGAGAGGGTTACGACAAAAACTAGATGCACTTCGTGTACAAATTGGACAATCTCTTTCGAAGTATGAGGGTTTCGGACGAAAACTCATCTATTACAAAGGGATTTCATTTTTAATAACTTATTTTAACTCCATACTTATTGTGTGTTCAATATGCACCATTCAAAGGCACATCATCAATTTTCAACCCTTTCTGACTTCATTTGATACTTTTCATGCATTTAATGATTTATTTTGAGCTAAATGACCCTGAATTTGAAAAGCAGTAAAAATGAACTCTGAAAAGGTTGTAACTTGGCATGACATCATAATTTCACCCCCATAGCAACTTCTAAAGAGTTGAGAGGGTTACGGCAAAAACTGGATGCACTTCGTGTACAAATTGGACAATCTCTTTCGAAGTATGAGGGTTTCGGACGAAAACTCATCTATTACAAATGGATTTCATTTTCAATAACTTATTTTAACTCCATAATTTTTGTGTGTTCAATATGCACCATTCAAAGGCACATCATCAATTCTCAACCCTTTCTGACTTATTTTGATATTTTTCATGCATTTAATGATTTATTTTGAGCTAAATGACCCTGAATTTGAAAAGTAGTATAAACGAAATCGGAAAAGGTTGTAACTTGGCATGACATCATAATTTCACCCACATAGCAACTTCTAAAGAGTTGAGAGGTTACGACAAAAACTGGATGCACTTCGTGTACAAATTGGACAATCTCTTTCGAAGTATGAGGGTTTCGGACGAAAACTCATCTATTACAAAGGGATTTCATTTTTAATAACTTATTTTAACTCCATACTTTTTGTGTGTTAAATATGCACCATTCAAAGGCACATCATCAATTTTCCACCCTTTTCTGACTTCTTTTGATATTTTGCATGCATTTAATGATTTATTTTGAGCTAAATGACCCTGAATTTGAAAAGCAGTATAAATAAACTCTGAAAAGGTTGTAATTTGGCATGACATCATATTTTCACCCACATAACAACTTCTAAAGAGTTGAGAGGGTTATGACAAAAACTGGATGCACTTCGTGTACAAATTGGACAATCTCTTTTGAAGTATGAGGGTTTCAAACGAAAACTCATCTATTACAAAGGGATTTCATTTTAATAACTTATTTTAACTCCATACTTTTTGTGTATTCAACATGCACCATTCAAAGGCACATCATCAATTTTCAACCCTTTCTGACTTCATTTGATATTTTTCATGCAATTAATGATTTATTTTGAGCTAAATGACCCTAAATTTGAAAAGCAGTACAAATGAACTCTGAAAAGGTTGTAACTTGGCATGAAATGATAATTTCACCCACATAGCAACTTCTAAAGAGTTGAGAGGGTTACGGCAAAAACTGGATGCACTTCGTGTCAAATTGGCCAATCTATTTCGAAGTATGAGAGTTTCGAACGAAAACTCATCTACTACAAAGGGATTTCATTTTTAATAGATTACTTGAACTCCATACTTTTTGTGTGTTTAATATGCACCATTCAAAGGCACATCATCAATTTTCAACCCTTTCTGACTTCATTTGATATTTTTCAGGCATTTAATGATTTATTTTGAGCTAAATGACCCTGAATTTGAAAAGCAGTACAAATGAACTCTGAAAAGGTTGTAACTTGGCATGACATCATGTACAAACTAGATGCACTTCATGTACTAACTGTTACAAAGATACCATGCTAGATAATGCATGCATGTCCTTCACATAGAAAGTGATGATGGTGAAGCCGGTCACATCCCAGAGTGGGATCTCGCGGCGTAAGACTTTTTCTGTGTGTTTGTCACTTGCTTATAATTGTGCCGTAACCATGGAGAATCTTCATCATTTAACAAGATTCTTGGGTCAGTCTTCACTCTGAAGGGAGGGATTTCATGAAACTTTTCATAATCTTATGACATGTCTGTCTTGTCCTCCACTCCCACAATGTTTCTTTTCCCTGAAAGAACTATGTGGCGCTTTGGCTCATCGTATGATGTATTTTCTTCCTTATCTTTTTTCTCCTCGGTTTGCTAGACATGTCCTTCACATAGAAAACCTGAGCCACATCATTGGCTAGGACGAATGAGTCGTTTGTGTATCCAAGATTGTTGAGATCCACTGTTGTCATTCCGTACTGCGGGTCTACCTGTACCCCGCCTCCAGTATATTTGACCCATTTGCACCGAAACAAAAGTACCTTAAGATCAGGTCCATAGTCAAGTTCCCATATCTCTTCTATGTAACCGTAATATGTGTCTTGAAAGTTGGTTGCATCATAGCGGACACCACTATTTTGGTTGGTGCTCCTTTTATCTTGGACGATCGTGTAAAATGTATTACCATTTATCTCGTACCCTTTGAAAGTCGTTACAGTCGAACTTGGTGTCTTGGCCAACCAGTATAGTTCATCTGGAACATCGTTGTCATTGATGAGCTTTGTTTGCAACCAACCGGCAAAAGTCTCCATATGTTTACGTTCAATCCAGGGGTCAGACTGCTCCGGGTTCTTGGACCGTACAATATCCTTGTGTTCCTCCATATATGGAGTCACCAAGGTGGAATTTTGTAGAACCATGTAGTGTGCTTGAGTGAAAGAATGCCCGTCCACATTTATTGCTCCTTTCTTTCCTAATGTGCCTTTTCCACCCAGTGTCCCCTCATGCCGCGATTCAGGAAGACCAATCGGCTTAATGTCAAGAACAAAGTCAACACAAAACTCAATAACCTCCTCTATTCCATATCCCTTGGCGATGCTTCCTTTTGGCCTAGCACGGTTATGAACATATATTTTTAAGACTCCCATGAACCTCTCGAAGGGGAACATATTGTGTAGAAATACAGGACCCAGAATGTTAATCTCTTCGACTAGGTGAACTAGAACGTGCATCATAATATTGAAGAAGGATGGAGGGAACACCAACTCGAAACTGACAAGACATTGGACCAAGTCATTCTGTAACCTTGGTAGGATTTTTGGATCGATTGCCTTCTGAGAAATTGCATTGAGGAATGCGCATAGCTTCACAATGGCTAATCAAACATTTTCTGGTAGAAGCCCCCTAAGTGCAACCGGAAGTAATTGCATCATAATCACGTGGCAATCATGAGACTTTAGATTTTGAAATTTTTTCTCTGCCATATTTATTATTCCCTTTATATTCGACGAGAAGCAAGACGGGACCTTGATACTGAGCAGGCATTCAAAAAAGATTTCCTTCTCTTCTTTCGTAAGAGCGTAACCGGCAGGACCTTGATACTACTTTGGAGGCATGCCGTCTTTTTCATTAATTCTTTGCTTGTCCTCCCGTGCCTTTGGTGTATCTTTTTGTCTTTCCATACACGCCCAAGAAGCCTAGCAGGTTTACACAAAGATTCTTCATCACGTGCATCACGTCGATTGCATTGCGGACCTCTAGGGCTTTCCAATATTCAAGTTCCCAAAATATAGATTTCTTCTTCCACATGGGTGTGTGTCCGTTGGTGTCATTCGGAACAGATTATCCGCCAGGACCCTTTCCAAAGATTACCTGTAAATCCTTGACCATATCAAATATATATTCACTAGTACAGAGGCCAGGCTTCTTCCGATTATCTAGCTCACCTTTGAAATGGTTGCCTGCCTTTCTTAAGATATGCTTGATCGGTAGAAATTGACGATGTCCCAGGTACACATTCTTCTTAAATTTATCCAAATATATACTTTCAGTATCATTTAAATAGTGCGTGCATGCATTGTATCCCTTGTTTGTATGTCCTGAAAGGTTACTAAGAGAAGGCCAATCATTGATGGTTACAAACAGCAACGCTCGTAGGTCAATTTCCTTTTGTGTGTGCGCATCCCACACATGTACACCTGGTTTTTTCCACAACTGTAGATTCATCAACTAGTGGCCTTAGGTATACATCAATGTCGTTGTCGGGCTGCTTAGGGCCTTGGATGAGCACTGGCATCATAATGGACTTCCGCTTCATGCACAACCAAGGAGGAAGGTTGTAGATACATAGAGTCACGAGCCAGGTGCTGTGACTGGAGTTCTGCTCCCCAAAAGGATTCATGCCATCTGTACTAAGACCAAACCATAAGTTTGTTGTGTCAGTTGCAAAGTCCTCGAACTCCCTCTCAATTTTTTTCCCTGCGACCCATCAGCGGGCGCTCTCAACATCCTGTATTTCTTACGTTCTTCTTTGTGCCATCGTAACAACTTGGCATGCTCTTTGTTTTGGAAAAAACGTTTCAACCGTGGTATTATAGGAGCATACCACATCACATTGGCAGGAACCCTCTTCGTGTGGCGTCCGCCCTCCACGTCACCAGGGTCATTGCGGGGGATCTTATAGCGTAGTGCACCACATACCGGGCATGCATCCAAATTCTCGTACTCCTCACCGCGGTAGAGGATGTAGTCATTAGGGCATGCATGTATCTTCTACACCTCTAATCCTAGAGGGCAGACAACCTTCTTTGCTTCGTACGTACTTTCAGGCAATTCATTATCCTTTGGAAGCATCTTCTTTATCATTATCAGCAATTCTTGAAATCCCTTGTCAGTTACACCATTCTTCGCCTTCCATTGCAGCAATTCCAGCATGGTACCCAGCTTTTTCTGGTCATCTTCACAATTTGGATATAATAATTTCTTGTGATCCTCTAACATGCGTTTCAACTTCAACCTCTGCTTGTCACTTTCGCAGTTTCTCTTTGCATCAGAAATGACCCGACCCAAGTCATCAGTGGGCTCATCTGATGCCTCTTCTTCGGCTTCCCCCGTTGATGCCTCTTCTTCAGCTTCCCCCATTGTTGTATCAGCAAAAGGATAGTTTTCATCATCCTCTTCTTCTTCATTGTCTTCCATTATAACCCCTCTTTCTCCGTGCTTGGTCCAACAGCTATAGCCAGACATGAAACCGGACTTCAGTAGGTGGTAGTGAAGGGTTTTTGAGGTAGAGTAATTCCTATCATTCTTACAATCATGACATGGACAACACATGAAACCATTCTGCTTTTTGCCTCAGCCACACAAATAAAATCATGCAGGCCATTAAGAAACCCTAGACTTAGTCGGTCATTGTACATCCATTGCCGGCTCATGTTCACTACACAACATCGAAGTGACCAAATTAATACAACTTCATCATCACATTACAACCAAACGTAGAGCTAGCAGTGACCAAATGTTATTACTTCAAATAATAGATACTTATAGTTCATACATACATCTCATAAAACAACATACAACTATCTAAAACATGTAAATGCAACAACAAATGCGATCATAATCGCAACTAAAGTAACAATTGAGCCAACGTCATAATGATACCAAGCCTCTTTATCAATGGCATATTTTCTAATCTTTCTAAGATTCAAGCACATTCCAGCCATCTTGTTCTTGTGATCATCGACGATATCGGCAACATGCAACTCCAATCCCATCTTCTCATCTTCAGTTCTTTTCAATTTTTCTTTCAAATGATCAATTTCTTTTTCAGCTTGTGTTAATTTCTCGAGCAGAATTGCATAGTCGGTTGGAATTTTTGGTTCAACTACTTCCTATAAATAAAAACATCTACGTCAATTTGGTGGCATAATTAATTGTCATAGACATTAGATGATGTGTAAAATAGTTAAAAAAGATAACGACATACCACATCTGAATCATAGACTGGACGAGGGCCGACGTTGGCGGATACCATAACCATGACACTATAGAATAACTAACAATAATACAAGTAAGTAAATCATACACGCAACTATCTAAATCATACAAGTATTTTTTTAACAAAAAGGTTTTAAGAAGAACAAGAGGCTCACCAAGGTGGTCGGTGCCGCGACGAGACGGTGCGGACAATCGACGATGGTTAGGATGGGGATGGGAAGGCACCAAATAAACCACACCTACACATATGCGACCTAACAAGTTAATTTGAGCTTAGGTTGCATATAAATCAAATAAACTCCCACATAATGATCACTCCTCCAAAACCAAGCTAAAACCCACAAATCACATATCTTTGAGCATACCACAAGCTAATCTAGCAATGAGAGATGAAGGAGCAAAGTTGCTAACCTTTATGAACACTTGGATAGATGGGGTGCCTTTAAATCTTGACAAATCCTTGGCAAAATGGAGGATGAGCTTCGAGCAAGAAGAAGAACAGGGGAGAAAACAGAGAAATGAGAGCCCCTTCGATCAGCTGCGGATGAAGCATATATGTAGGAACTCTTTAGTACCGGCTGGTTACACCAACCGGTACTAAAGGTTGCCCTTTAGTACCGGTTGGTGTCACCAGCCGGTACTAAAGATGCACGCGGGGCCCAAGTCTGACCAAAAGCCTGCCACGCCCCCTTAAGTACCAGCTCGTGACACAAACCGGTACTAAAGATCGCTCACGGGCCGGTACTAAAGGTTGCCCTGCTCCTAGCTGTTGGAGCCGGCACGAACCGGGACTAATACCATCTTTACTATCGGCTCGTAACCAGACCGGGACTAATGCTCGAGATGAAAGGTCTGGTTCCTACTAGTGCTTTACTCCTCTAATGTTCCAAGAGTTACTCAAGTTATAGTTTTCTTTATTACTTTTAAGTTATTTACTTCAAATCTTGCTTCGCAATTCAATCACTATTTACTTCCGCACTCACTTTGTTTGGAGTCTACAATTATTTACACGCACAAATCCATAATTCACTACAAGAGGCAAAAGTCTGATTCCTATGCTCCTGGTGGGATTGATACTCTTATTCTGAAAAGGCTACAACTAAACCATGTGCACTTTCACTCTATCAATGTTGTGTTATCTTCATGGTGTTATGTGAAGGTACTTTAGAACATTTACCTATATGGACCTTAAGGATTTTACTATCTGAGGAAAGTGGAGATGAGAAGGTATTGGGATGACAGAAACTACCACCCTCCTTCATGTTACTTAGATAGGGGTAATAATGGCGACCGCCTTGAGCCACGTCCACGAGGAAACCCTTAATCATTGTTGTGTCTATCCGGTGGGAGAGGGACAGTGGTGGCATATATGATGTAGAGCCATGGTTTTATGCACGTAGATGTACTTGGCTCCACCCACACACAAAAACATATAAAGTGGATCTATTGTCTAAACCTATAATTTTTGCATTGCATAATTAAGTACCATACATATTAGTGGTGAATTCATACTCCCTGAAAATGTCTTCGCCCTACTCCGGATTTCATCACTTTCATTACTCTCTTGTTCTTTACTTTTATTCCTGCATATTTTTATTCTCGTCCCAACTCTCTTGTAATATTCCCACTTCCGAATCACTTTTGCCGTGAATCATAATTAACTAGCAGGCACAATTCCATAAACAGAGGCAAAGTCCATTTTCTAGATCTCTATGGGATCAATACTATTACATCCAAAATGTTACAACTCAATCATGTGCACTTGTAGAACATCACCCCCCTCCTATGTCTGATGCCCTAAGTTGTTATGGTCATTGCCCGAGCGGATTGAAATTGACCCTTCTGCCCGAGCTTCCCCTTCCTGGTTCGCGCGGTAGCGCATCGTCAAAACACCAAGAAACCCGTAGACACCAATCCCCAAGGTCCCATTGCCCGTGTACGGAGTTCATCCGATACAAACGTCGTCGTTCTGAGGCACTGTCTCGGCCTTCCTATATAACACCACACCGAGCTGTTGGAAATATGCCCTAGAGGCAATACTAAATTAGTTATTATCATATTTCATTGTTCATGATAATCTTTTATTATCCATGCTAGAATTGTATTGATTGGAAACTCAGATACATGTGTGGATACATAGACAACACCATGTCCCTAGTATGCCTCTAATAGACTAGATCGTTGATCAAAGATGGTCAAGGTTTTCTAGACATAGACATGAGATATCATTTGATAACACGATCACATCATTAGGAGAATGATGTGATGGACAAGAACCAAACTATAAACATAGCATATGATCATGTCAGTTTATTGCTATAGTTTTCTGCATGTCAAGTATCTGTTCCTATGACCATGAGATCATGCAACCCACTGACACCGGAGGAGTAACTTGTGTGTATCAAACATCGCAACGTAACTAGGTGACTATAAAGGTGCTCTACAGGTATCTCCGAGGGTGTCTGTTGAGTTGGCATGGATCAAGACTGGGATTTGTTACTCCGTGTGACGAAGAGGTATCTTAGGCCCACTCGATAATACATCATCACAATAAGCCTTGCAAGCAATGTGACTAAGTGTTAGCCACGGGATCTTGTATTACGGAATTACTAAAGAGACTTGCCGGTAACGATATTGAACTAGGTATAGAGATACCGACGAACAAACAGAACAGCATACGAGATTAACTGAATCCTTGGCATAGTGGTAGAACCGATAAAGATCTTCGTAGAATATGTAGGAACTAGTATGGGCATCCAGGTCCCGCTATTGGTTATTGACCGTAGAGGTGTCTCGGTCATGTCTACATAGTTCTCGAACCCGTAGGGTCTACACACTTAGGTTCGGTGACGTTTCGATAGTATAGAGTTATGGATGGTGGTGACCGAAGGTTATTCAGAATCCCGAATGAGATCCCGGACATCATGAGGAGCTCTAGAATGGTCCGGAGGTAAAGATTGATATATAGGAAGTCCTGTTTTGATCACCGGAAAGTTTCGGACTCATCGATAGTGTACCGGGAGTGCCTAGAGAGGTACCGGGGACCATCGAGAGGGGTGTCTCGATCCAAGGGGGCACATGGGCTATGGGAGGAGGCAAACCAGCCCCTGGTGGGCTGGCTGAAGCCCCCACTAAAGGCCCATGTGGCTGGGGTGGGAAAAACCCAAAGGTGGAAAGGTGGAAAGTGTTTCCAAGTGGAGAGGAGGAATCCTACTCCTAGTACGATTGGAGTAGGACCTTTGAGGGTTTGAGGCTTCCTCCTCCCCTCCCTCCCTCCTATATATACTAGAGGATTTTGAGGGAAGAGCTAACCCTAATTGCCATGTGCTACTCTCTTCTTCCTCTAGATCTGTTTCTCCTCTAGATTAGTTCTGCGGTGCTTAGGCGAAGCCCTGCAAGATTAGTTCACTACCACCGCCACCACGCCATTGTGCTGCCGGAGAAATCATCAACCTCTTAGCTCCCTCTTGCTAGATCAAGAAGGCGGAGATCGTCATCAAGCTGTACGTGTGCTGAACGTGGAGGTGTCGCCCGTTCGGCGCTAGATCGGAAGGACCGTGATCACGATCGCAAGACGATTCGATCACGGGACAGATCGTGATAGGATCGCGAGATGGATCGTGATGGGATCGCGGGACGCTCGGCGATTTGGATCGCGAAGGCGTTCGACTACATCAACCGCGTTTCTTAACGCTTCTTGCTTAGTGATCTACAAGGTTATGTAGATCCACTCTCCCTCTCGTAGATGCTCATCACCATGGATAGATCTTGCGTGTGCGTAGGAATTTTTTTGTTTCCCATGCAACATTCCCCAACAGTGGCATCATGAGCTAGGTCTATGTGTAGATGAGATCTCGAGTAGAACACAAAGGAGTTTGTGGGCGTTGATGCCTAGATTGCTTCCTCCCTTGATCGTGTTTTAGTTCAGTGGTATTGTGGGATGAAGCGGCCCGGACCAACCTTACTCGTACGCTTACGAGAGACCGGTTCCATCGACTGACGTGTAACTTTGTTGTGCAAAGATGGTTGCAGGTGTTTGTTTCTCCTACTTTAGTTGGATCGGATTCGGCAAAGGCGGTCCTTGAGAAGGTTGAAAAGCAACTTATGTATCACCGTTGTGGTTTTTGCGTAGGTGAGAATTGTTCTTGCTAGATACCCGTAGCAGTCACGTAAAACATGCAACAACAATTAGAGGACGTCTAACTTGTTTTTGTAGGGTATGTTATGATGTGATATCGCCAATTACATGATGAGATATATGTGATGTATGAGATGATCATGTTTTGTATAGAATATCATGACTTGCATGTCTATGAGTATGGCAACCGGCAGGAGCCATAGGGTTGTCTTTAATTATTGTATGACATGCGTGTCAATCATTAAGTGCCTTGTAATTCTTTACTTTATCGCTAAGCGGTAGCAATAGTAGTAGAAGCATGGTGGGCGCGACGACCCCGATGGCGACACAATGATGGAGACCATGATGATGGAGATCATGGTGTTTTGCCGGTGACGATGGAGATCATACCGGTGCTTTCAAGATGGAGATCAAAAGCACAAGTTCATGGCCATATCATGGCACTTATGATTTGCATGTGATGATAATCCTTTTATGCACCTTCTTTTGCTTAGGACGACGATAGCATTATAAGGTGATCCCTCACTAAAATTTCAAGATCAATTATGTTCTCCCTGAGTGTGCACCGTTGCGAAAGTTCGTCTTGTCGAGACACCACGTGATGATCGGGTGTGATAGACTCTATGTTCGCATACAAAGGGTGCAAGAAAGTGTTGCACATGCAGAACACTCAGGTTAAACTTGACGAGCCTAGCATGTACAGACATGGCCTCGGAACACAAGAGACCGAAAGGTCGAACATGAGTCATATAGTAGATATGATCAACATGAAGATGTTCACCGTTGAAACCACCTCAACTCACGTGATGATCGGACTTGAGTTGGTGAATTTGGATCATGTATCACTTGAATTACCGGAGGGATGTCAATTTGAGTGTGAGTTCTGAAGTAATATGATTAATTGAACTCATTATCATGAACATAGTCAGTAGTGTCTTTGCAAATTATGTTGTAGATTACTAGCTCACGTTGTAGCTCCCTTGAATTTTTATATGTTCCTAGAGAAATAGAGTTGAAAGATGATGGCAGAAATATTGCGGACTGAGTCCGTGATCTGAGGATTGTCCTCATTGCTACACAGAAGGCTTATGTTCTTAATGCACCGCTCGGTGCTCCATCCCCTCTAGCATCGTCTGTAGATGTTATGAACATCTGACAAACACGTTCCGATGACTACTTGATAGTTCAGTGCGTCATGCATTACGACTTAGAATTGAGCTCCAAAACATTTTGAACGTCACTGAACATATGAGATGTTCTAAGAGCTAAAATTGGGATCTCAGGCTCGTGCCCGTGTTGCGAGATATGAGATCTCCAACAAGATTCTTTGCCTGCAAGATGAAGGAGAATAGCTCAATCGTTGAGCATGTGCTCAGATTATCTGGGTACTACAATCGCTTGAATCGAGTGGGAGTAGATCTTCCAGATAAGATAGTGATTGATATAATTCTCCAAGTCACTGTCACTGAGCTACTAGAGCTTTGTGATGAACTATGAAATGCCAGGCATAGAAATGATGATCCTTGAGCTATTCGCGATGTTTGACACTTCAAAGGTAGAAATCAAGAAGGAGCATCAAGTGTTGATGGTTAGTAAAACCACTAGTTTCGAGAAGGGCAAGGGAAAGGAGGGAAACTTCATGGAAGGAAAGTCAGTTGTTGCTCCAGTGAAGCAACCCAAAGTTGAACCCAAACCCGAAACTAAGTGCTTCTGTTATGAGGAGAGCGATCGCTGAAGTGGAACAACCCTAGATACTTGGGAGATAAGAAGGCTGGCAACATCGATAGAAGTATATTTTGATATACGTGTTATTGGTGTGTACCTTGCTAGTACTCCTAGTAGCACCTGTGTATAGGATACCGGTTCGCTTACTAAACGTTAGTAACTCGAAATAAAAGCTACAGAATAAACGGAGACTAGCTAAGGGTGAGGTGACGACGTGTGTTGGAAATGCCTCCAAGGTTAATGTGATCAACATCGCACGCTCTCTCTACCTTCGGGATTAGTGACGAACCTAAATAAATATTATTTGGTGTTTGCGTTAAGCATGAACATGATTAGATCGTGTTTATTATAATACGGTTATTCATTTAAGTTAGAGAATAATGGTTATTCTGTTTACATGAATAATACCTTCAATGGTCATGCACCCAATGAGAAAGGTTTGCTGAATCTTGATCGTAGTAATAAACATGTTCATAACATAGATGCCAAAAAGATACAAAGTTAATAATGATAGAGCCACATACTTGTGGCACTGCGGCTAAATGTCATATTGGTGTAAAGCGCATGAAAAAACTCCATGCTGATGGATCTTTGGACTCATTCGATTTCGAATCAGTTGAGACATGCGGACCATCCTTGTGGGCAAGATGACTAAAAACCCGTTTTCAATATGATGGAGCGAGGCAAGTAACTTATTGGAAATGATACATGTTGATGTATACGGTCCAATGAATGTTGTAGCGTGCGGTGGATATCGTTATTTTCTTACCTTCACTGATTATTTGAGTAGATATAGTGTATATTAACTTGATGAAACACAAGTCTGAAACGTTTGAAAAGTTCAAACAAATTTAGAGTGAAGTTTAAGATCATCGTGACAAGAAGATAAGAATGTCTACGATATGATCGTGGAGGTGAATATCTGAGTTATGAGTTTGGCATACAACTTTAGACAATGTGAAAGTTGTTTCACAACTCACGCCATCTGGAATACCATAGTGTGATGGTGTGTCCGAATGTCATAGACGTGCTCTATTAGATATGGTGCGTACTATGATGTCTCTTATCATTTTTTGCCACTATCGTTTTAGGGTTATGCATTAGAGACAACTGCATTCACTTTAAATAGGGCACCATCTAAATCCGTTGAGATGACACCGTATGAATTATGGTTTGTTAGAAACCTAAGCTGTTGTTTCTCAGAGTTTGGGAATGTGACACTTATGTCTGATAAGCTCGAGCCCAAAGCAAAAAAGTGCAACTTCATAGGATACCCTAAGAACAGTTGGGTATACCTTCTATCTCAGATCCGAGTGCAAAGTGTTTGTTGCTAAAAACGGGTCCTTTCTCGACAAAGAGTTTCTCTCGAAATAATTGAGTGGGAGGAACATAGAATTTGATGAGGTTGTTGAACCTTTGTTTCAACCAGAGAGTAGCGCAGCGCAGAAAGATGTTTCTGTGGAGCCTACGTTAGTTGAAGAGGAAGTTAATGATGCTGATCATGAAGCTTCGGATCAAGTTACTATCAAACCTCGTAGGTCGACAAGGACGCATACTGCTCTTGAGTGGTACGATAACCCTGTCTTAGAGGTCATGTTGTTAGACAAACGATGAACCTACGAGCTATGGAGAAGAGATGATGGGCCCGGATTCCGATAAATGGTTAGAGGCCATGAAATCCGAGGACGGATCCATGTATGAACACCAAGTATGGACTTTGGTAGAATTGCCCGTTGAATGGCAGGTCGTTGAGTACAAATGGACCTTTAAGATGAAGACAGACGCTGATGGTGAATGTCACCATTTATAAAGCTCGACTTGTCGCAAAGAAGTTTCTAACAAGTTCAAGGAGTTGACTGTGATGAGACTTTCTCACTCGTAGTGATTCTAAAGTCTATTGGAATTATGTTAGCAGTTGCTGCGTTTTTCAATTATGAAATCTAGCAGATGGATGGCAAAACATTGTTTCCTTAAGGAAAGGTTATATGAGATACAACTAGAAGGTTTTGTCAGTCCTAAGGATGCTAAAATGTGTGCAAGCTCTAGTGATCCTTCTATGGACTAGAGCAAGCATCTCGGAGTTGGAATATACACTTGGATGAGGTGATCGAAGTTTTTGAGTCTATACAAAGTTTATGAGAAACTTGTATTTACAATAAAGTGAGTGAGAGCAATATAGAATTTCTGATAAGCATATGTGGATGACATATTGTTGATCGGAAATGATGTAGAATTTCTGGAAAGCATACAGGGTTGTTTGAAAAGATTTTTTTCAAAGGAAGACCTTGATAAAGCTACTTAATTGTTGGGCATCGAGATCTATAGAGATAGATCAAGACGCCTGATGAGATTTTCAATGAGTACATAGCTTGACAAGATTTTGAAAGAGTTCAAAATGGATCAGTCAAAGAAAGAGTTCTTGCCTGATTTGTAAGGTGTGAAGTTGAGTGAGACTCAAAGCTCGACCACAGCAGAAGAAAGAGAAATGACGAAGGTCGTCCCCTATGCCTTAGCCATAGGCTCTATATTATGCCATGATGTGTACCACACCTGGTGTGTGCCTTGCCATGAGTCCGTCAAGGGGTACAAAAGTGATCCAGGAGTGGATCACTGGACAACGGTCAAAATTATCCTTAGTAACTAGAGGACTAAGGAGATGTTTCTCGATTATGGAGGTGATAAAGAGTTCGTCGTAAAGAGTTACATTGATGCAAGCTTTAACACCAATTCGGATGGCTCTTAGTAGCAATCCGGATACATATAGTGGAACAGTCATTTGGAATAGTTCCAAGTGTAGTGTGGTAGCAGTATTTACAGTATGACATAGAGATTTGCAAAGTACACACGAATCTGAATATCGCAGACCCGTTGACTAAAAGACCGCTCTCACATGCAAAGCATGATCGAGCCCCAGAACTCATTGGGTGTTATATTCATAACAATGCGAATCACATGGTGATGTGGACTAGATTATTGACTCTAGTGCAAGTGGGAGACTGTTGTTAATATGCCCTAGAGCCAATAATAAATTAGTTATTATCATATTTCCTTGTTCATGATAATCGTTTATTATCCATGCTAGAATTGTATTAATTGGAAACTCAGATACATGTGTGGATACATAGACAACACCATGTCCCTAGTATGCCTCTAATAGACTAGCTCGTTGATCAAAGATGGTCAAGGTTTCCTAGCCATAGACATGAGATGTCATTTGATAACGGGGTCTCATCATTAGGAGAATGATGTGATGGACAAGACCCAAAATATAAACATAGCATATGATCGTGTCAGTTTATTGCTATAGTTTTCTGCATGTAAAGTATCTGATCCTATGACCATGAGATCATGCAACCCACTGACATTGGAGGAGTACCTTGTGTGTATCAAACATTACAACGTACCTGGGTGACTACAAAGGTGCTCTACAGGTATCTCCGAGGGTGTCTATTGAGTTCGCATGCATCAAGACTGGGATTTGTTACTCCGTGTGACGAAGAGGTATCTCAGGGCCCACTCGGTAATACAACATCGCGATAAGCCTTGCAAGCAATGTGACTAAGTGTTATCCACAGGATCTTGTATTACAGAACGAGTAAAGAGACTTGCCAGTAACGAGATTGAACTAGGTATAGAGATACCGACGATCGAATCTTGGGCAAGTAACATACCGATGAACAAAGGGAACAACATACGGGATTAACTGAATCCTTGGCATAGAGGTTCAACCGATAAAGATCTTCATAGAATATGTAGGAACTAATATGGGCATCCAGGTTCCGCTATTGGTTATTGACCGTAGAGGTGTCTCGGTCATGTCTACATAGTTCTCGAACCCACAGGGTCTGCACACTTAAGGTTAGGTGACGTTTCGATAGTATAGAGTTATGGATGGTGGTGACCGAAGGTTTTTCGGAGTCCCGGATGATATCCCAGACGTCACGAGGAGCTCCGGAATGGTTCGGAGGTAAAGATTGATATATAGGAAGTCCTGTTTTGGTCACCGAAAAAAGTTTCGGGCTCATCGGTAGTGTACCGGGAGTGTCAGGGAGGGCTACTAGGGACCATCGGGAGGGGTGTCTCGACCCAAGGGGCCACATGAGCTGTGGGAGGAGGCAAACTAGCCCCTGATGGGCTGGCTGAAGCCCCCACTAAAGGCCCATGCGGCTGGGGTGGGAAAAACCCAAAGGTGGAAAGGTGGAAAGTGTTTCCAAGTGGAGAGGAGGAATCCTACTCCTAGTAGGATTGGAGTAGGACTCCTCCACCTTCACTTTCGGCCAACCTTTGAGGGTTTGAGGCTGCCTCCTCCCCTCCCTCCCTCCTATATATACTAGAGGATTTAGAGGGAAGAGCTAACCCTAATTGCCACGTTCTGCCCTTTTCTTCCTCTAGATCTGTTTCTGCTCTAGATTAGTTCCGTGGTGCTTAGGCAAAGCCCTGCAGGATTAGTTCACCACCACCGCTACCACACCGTTGTGCTGTCGGAGAAATCATCTACCTCTCCGCTCCCTCTTGCTGGATCAAGAAGGCAGAGATCGTCATCGAGCTGTACGTGTGCTGGACATGGAGGTGTCGTCCGTTCGGCGCTAGATCGGAAGGACCGTGATCAAGATCGTGAGACGATTCGTGATTGGATCGCGGGACGGATCGTGATGGAATCGCGGGACGGATCGTGATTGGATCGCGAGATGGATCGTGATGGGATCGCGGGACGATCGGCGATTTGGATCGCGAAGGCGTTTGACTACATCAACCGCGTTTCTTAACGCTTCCCGCTTAGCGATTTACAAGGGTATGTAGTTTCACTCTCCCTCTCGTAGATGCTCATCACCATGGATAGATCTTGCGTGTGCATAGAATTTTTTTGTTTCCCATGCAACGTTCCCCAACACGAGCCTTCTCTCACTCGTGGGGCTCCCCCTGTGTTCATCAGAGATCTCCCCACGAGGTAATTTCTCCCTCTCATCCTTCTCTTCTAGCTATAGCCGACAAAAGCTTGGTGGATAGTGATTGCAATTAATTACCAAAACCATAGATGTGGACTACATGCACTTTCAACAACGACTTCATCACATACACAAACACCGTCCCCGGTGGCAACTTTATCGACGACGGGCAAGGAAACAAGGGCCTCCAGGCAAAGGTTCAACAATGCACCCCGAAAGCGTTTGCGCCGGTGACATTCATCTTCCATAAGCGAGGTCAATGCAGCGGGGAGAACAAGACAGATAAGTCTCAAATGAGCATGCATGCCCCTAAAGAGCACCAAACTGGTGATAGTAGAGTTCGTTCCTCGGTATGGCTCTCCAACCTCTGTTATAGAATTCACAATCAACACCTACTATTCGACGACAATCATAGAAAGATTGCGACACCGCTCACACACGTCAAAAAGAAGTTGTGGTACGACCTGTCGCCAGACGTCACGGACCCGTACCAAACCCTAAACCTATATCTAGCACAACCCCTTCTAACTGCAACGATGGTCTATCGACACTCTGGACTGGCGATGCCGTCTTCTCCGGTAGGAGCGGCGATGGGATGGGCCCAGAGGGTTAGAGAGAGAAAAGGAAGTGAGAAATAAAAAAAAACCTGTGATGAAGGTGTAGGTTGCGTGAGATCTGGGGTGGGCAGGGGCGCAGCGACACCGCGTGAGCGCCTTCCCCACCACCTCCCCCGTCGTGCTTTCCGCCGACCCCCATCATCTCGCTCTCACGCACACCGACACCGCCACCGCCACCGCCGACGCCGCCATTTCCCCATTTATTGACGGCAAACCCCCCTCTCCACTCCCCCTCATCGACCGACGCCACCGCCCCTCCTCCTCCTCTCCGCCGCGTGCTGCCTACGGTACGTCCCGCGTCTTCTCTTCCCCTCTTCCCCTAAGCATCTCTCTCCCCTCCTCGCAACCCATAGACTCTCTCTCTCTTTCGCGCGCGCGCGCGAGCCGCAGCCTCCGATCGGCCGACGCCTGCCTCTGCAGCTGACGACTGAGGTGAGGCGCGCGGCCGTCTTGCATTGCGTTGCAATGCACGGCAGGTGTTTGCTTCTTTGCCACGCCCGGATCGGGTTCCTTGGGTGCTTCGGATGCCATCCCCCCGCCTCCCCTCTTCCATCAGTTTCGCCGCAACGGCTCCAAGAATGCCAGAGACCGTGCTCAGATCTATCATCAGAAAAGAAAGAAAGATCACGGTTCGCGTCTTACTTAACCCAGATCGATGGCCATGTTCAGCTGTTGTGTAGACTTTTGTTTCACTCCCTCGTCTGTAGATCAGTTCAAGATCTCAAAATTTGGCCCCTTCGTAAGATCCACTGATAGTGGCCCGGCATGTTTGACCAAGTTTTAGCTGCTTGATGAGTACGCTTTAGAGATAATTGTTGGCACGTGGACTGCCAGACGTGGAAAAGACAAAGAAGTATGCACTACTTGCGAAACAGGTTCAGATCTTGTTTAAAAAAAATCATTAGATGTCTACTTATCTAGGATCTGGTGCACGTTCCTGTCTATTATCTACTGCTTTCCATGATCTGTCAATGAAAATGTTTCTACAGCGAGTATTTCTGATACATTGTGGTTTCATAGGATAGCATGAATATCTGAATTTACCTCGATGCATCACTCCCCTGTGTGGTTCGCTTGAAAACGCAAGAGTTCCATGGTGTGGCTCCATTCCAATGTTTTGTTGTTTCTAAATAGGGATGCACACTTTTCTTTTATCTGGATGGGAAATAACACTGGATACTCTGTCACGCTTTCATAAATTCTACTTTCAGCTTCGATATTTGTATGAATGTGCGAACCAATTGTTTCCCTGCCGCAAACAAAAAGGCAGAGTGTGCCTGTTTTGCATGACTGCATTTCTCCACATTTTGTTAAAATTCCCAGAGTTTTAATTTCGAGCTTGGTAGTTGGATCATGCACTCTGGTCTATGAGAAATAGATGCAGTTTCCCATTTATGTAGTGACCTTAGAGGCTGAGACTGGTCTTCCTGGTCTGTCCGAATTCTTTCTACATGGAGCTTGGTTCAGTTTCTCATTGTATCATGTTCCGACAGTTCAAAAGATAACATGTAGTAGTTATATTCTAGTTATTACTCTCTCCGTCCGGAAATACTTGTCGGAGAAATGGATAAAAATGGATTTATCTAGAACTAAAATACGTCCAGATACATTCATTTCTTCGACAAGTATTTCCGGACGGAGGGAGTACTTATCAATTGTTTCATTTTATATAGGCTATTTCATAAACTGTATCTCGTCTGATCCTTTTAAATACTCTACTTGTACAACAGGATTTCAGATATTACAGTCCAGTATGGCGACACCCTACACACCTAAGAGCATCCTCATTACAGGAGCTGCTGGTTTCATTGCTTCCCATGTCACAAACCGCATTGTACGGAACTACCCTGATTACAAGATTGTCGTCCTTGACAAGCTTGATTACTGCTCCAATCTGAAGAACCTTCTCCCTGCCAGCTCGTCACCAAATTTCAAGTTTGTCAAGGGCGATATTGCAAGTGCTGATCTTGTCAACTTCCTCCTGGTCACAGAGAACATTGATACAATAATGCACTTTGCAGCCCAGACACATGTTGACAATTCTTTTGGTAACTCCTTTGAATTCACCAAGAACAACATTTATGGTACTCATGTTCTTCTTGAAGCTTGCAAGGTCACTGGCCAGATCAGGAGGTTCATCCACGTTAGCACTGATGAGGTCTATGGCGAGACTGATGAGGATGCAGTGGTTGGCAACCATGAGGCCTCACAGCTGCTACCCACAAATCCTTATTCAGCCACCAAAGCTGGAGCAGAGATGCTTGTCATGGCTTATGGGAGATCCTATGGTCTGCCGGTCATCACTACCCGGGGAAATAATGTTTATGGTCCTAACCAGTTTCCTGAAAAGCTTATTCCGAAGTTCATTCTTTTGGCTATGAGAGGAAAGCCCCTCCCAATTCATGGTGATGGATCCAATGTCCGAAGCTACCTCTATTGTGAGGATGTTGCTGAGGCTTTTGAAGTCATTCTTCATCGTGGAGAAGTTGGACACGTTTACAACATTGGAACAAAGAGAGAGAGGACAGTCACTGATGTTGCAAAGGATGTCTGCAGGCTTTTCAATCTTGAAGCTGATGAAGTAATCCAGTTTGTCGATAATAGACCTTTCAATGATCAGAGGTATTTCTTGGATGATGAGAAACTCAAGAGTCTTGGGTGGTCTGAGCGCACTAGATGGGAGGAGGGCCTGAGGAAGACCATGGAATGGTATGTTGCCAATTCTGACTATTGGGGTGATGTTTCTGGTGCACTGTTGCCTCATCCGAGGACACTGATGATGCCTGGGTGTGAGGGCTCTGAGGAAATTAAAGGAATGCTAAATCTGTTTACTAACAATCATACGAAGATGGTGGCTCCAACATCAGAAGGTTCTTCCCAAACTCGGTCACTCAAATTCTTGATATATGGCCGGACAGGATGGATTGGTGGACTTCTTGGCAAAATATGCGAGAAGCAAGGAATTCCATACGAATATGGAAAAGGTCGCTTGGAAGAGCGCTTTTCCATTGTCCTTGATATCCAAACTGTTAAGCCAACACATGTCTTCAATGCTGCTGGTGTTACTGGCAGACCCAATGTTGATTGGTGTGAGTCTCACAAGCCAGACACCATACGTACCAATGTTGTGGGCACCTTGACTCTGGCTGATGTTTGTCGGGAGCATGGGTTATTGGTGATAAACTATGCCACTGGGTGCATATTTGAATATGATGCAAATCATCCTGAAGGGTCAGGCATCGGCTTCAAAGAAGAAGACAAACCAAACTTTACTGGTTCATTCTACTCAAAGACCAAGGCAATGGTAACTGCTTCTTCCCTTCTGTAATGACCATTTTGTTAGTATTTTATCTGTGTGGTGATATTATGCTTTTTTTTTAATTTAAGTGCAAACAGTGGAACAAACTTCTGATTATTTGTTCCCTGGACAATGCAGGTTGAGGAACTGTTGAAGGAGTATGAGAATGTCTGCACTCTGCGAGTCCGGATGCCAATATCGTCTGACCTCAACAATCCCCGAAACTTCATCACAAAGATCAGCCGTTACGACAAGGTGGTAAACATCCCAAACAGCATGACTGTGTTGGATGAGCTTTTGCCGATTTCAGTTGAGATGGCAAAAAGGAACTTGCGGGGCATCTGGAACTTCACCAATCCTGGCGTGGTCAGCCACAATGAGATTCTGGAGATGTACAAGAAGTACATGGATCCCAGCTACAAGTGGACGAACTTCACGCTGGAAGAACAGGCCAAGGTCATAGTGGCACCTCGGAGCAACAATGAGATGGACGCGACAAAGCTGAAGAGAGAGTTCCCCGAGCTGCTGTCGATCAAAGACTCGTTGGTCAAGTATGTCTTTGAGCCCAACAGGAAGGTCCCAGCAACTTGAAGGCCAGGACAGGTAATAATATAGGAAACATATACCAAGCACCGAAAGATTTTAGGAACCATTTGTCGCAGCGATTCGTTAGAATGTTTTACGATACTTGGCAGCATATCTCTGTTATAGATTCACAGCATCGTTTGAACTATATTTGGGAGTCTGCTGGTGGCAGCAAGATATCTTGTACCATGATTGTTCTGTGAAGAAACAAACTAATTGTCGAGTGTATTTTGTGTGTGTGTGAATGATCGGGCGGCCTGTGCTCTGACAATAGCATTTGGACAAGCATTTTAACTGTTTAAGCTTACATTTTTTTCTCTCTGCTCATTGTACTGATGCTGGTGTGTTTGGTAAGCTTGGGAAATAACTTGCATTGGTTATCCACAGAGCAAAGGGGAAGCACTCACAATCTATTACTCCCTCCGTCCCATAATATAGGACGTTAGTGTCAACAAATAAAACGTCTTAAATTATGAGACGGAGGGAGTAGTTTTCTTCTTTCCTTCTGTAGATAGAACTTTTTCTTTTCTTCAAATGTACACGGTATGATACTACGATCTTTGGTTTCTTTCAAAAGATATCTGTTTCCGTTTCACTGAAATTTTCCTGGGACGCCAATTGGAAAATTGTTATGTTCTAAATTCATGTAGACATCTGAAACACGTGACATTATTCTAATCTGCACCGTTGATGTGTACTTCCTCCGTCCCAAAATAAGTGTCTCAAGCTTAGTATAAATTTGTACTAGAGTTAGTACAAAGTTGAGACATTATTTTTGGGACGGAGGGAGTATATATTAAGATAAAAAGTCCATGATGTAAGGCCCTGCTTGGAAGTTCATATTTGAGCCCAGTTTGTAAAAAGAACTGGGTGGTTTTTGTTTAATCTAAATGCAACTATTGCATTACTTAGTGGACGGAGCTAAATCGGCCAGAAGAAGTTGTACATTCGGTATTACATTGTCTGCATACACCTCATCCCCAACATTCAGAGTACATCCATATGCTGCTAGAGAATGCGCTATGTTACTGCTCCGATTACAAAATCTGAAAACATAGAAATTTTGTTGTAGGCACTCCTTCAGTTCAGCCGATCATCCTCTCCGCCCATAAAAAGCATTGTTGTGCTTGGAATGCTGTTTTTGGGTTGTACTCCCTCTGTAAAGTAATATAAAAATGTTTAGATAACTAAAGTAGCGATCTAAACGTTCTTATATTACTTTACAAAGGAAGTAATAGTTACACCGGTTTTCTCAGTTACAACCGTAATAGGCTGGTATTTTTTTTTCGGGAGGGGCTAACCGGCTGGTATCTGGGGAAGCCCCTCTTTAGTGCTTAAGGCGTTGGCTCGCGTAGGAGCGCTCACAAGCATGTCGTGTGGGCGGCCCATTTTTGCCACTTGCTTGTACCTTCTCTTGTTTTTTTCGTTCTTGAAACTTTCATGATTTTTTTTAACTTATTCAAAAGGGCAGTCCGGCGCATGTAGATTCCGCTTGCACAGGGCTTGGGAAAGGATCCAACCATATTGGGTCTATTCAGAAGAATCACGAATTTCAAAAAAATCATGAAATGCAAAAAAATGATTGTGAATTCAAAAAATGGTTCCAAATTTGAAAAACCGTTCATGAATTCAGAAAGTGTTCACAGATTTGAAAAAAATGTTTGTAAATTCAAAGATCGTATTTTTTAAAATATTCACGAATTGGAAAACTGATTGCAAAAAAGAAAAGAAAAATGGTTATGAATTTGGAAAAATGTTTGTGAATTTGACAAAAAGGTCACGCATTTGAAAATGCTCGTGATTTAAAAAATAAGAAGAGGAGGAGATGAATTTGAAAATGAGACAAGAAAACAACACCAATATGCACTTAGATTTTCTCCACCGACTATTGTTCCTCTGCAGATGTAGACATTGCGAGAGTTCACCCATCAAGTGCGCCTTATTGTGTTTGATAATTAAGCTTAGTTGAAAGAAGAAAATGATGATATTTATTCCAAGAATGGTAGTAAAATAACAAGCCATGTTGGGGATATAAACGAAAGCAAACATAAACAGCTAGGTTGAAGATGCACAAAAACAAGCACAAACACCGGATAGAAGCGATATACTGAGTATATACTTAATCAGATTCATGATTTCATTATCTGTAGGTCGATTTATTTGCTATTTGCCCAGTCGAAGTTTGGAAAGGAAGTGGGCGATGTTGGTGTCTGAGCTGCCGTAGGCACTCATGGCCTTCTTGGCCTTGTGGCTCCAGCTTGCAGCATTGACCCTGTATCCCTTGCCGTCGTCCATCACCTCCCTCACGCACCCGGCCAGCTCCTCCTTGGTCACCGCCCCTCTCACGCGCACGCCGACGCGCCAGACGTCCTGGATGTACTTGGCGTTGGTGGGCTGGTCGGCCCACTGCGGCACGGTGACCATGGGCACGCCGATGCTGACGGCCTCCATGGTGGAGTTCCACCCGCAGTGCGTGACGAAGCAGCCGACGGCGGGGTGCGCCAGCACCTCCAGCTGAGGGCTCCACGTCACCAGGAGGCCACGCCCGTCGGCGGAGGCCATGTCGGCGAAGCCCTGGGGCAGCTTCCAGGCCTCGGACGCCCTGACCACCCACAGGAAGGGCGCGCCGCTGCGGTAGAGCCCCTCGGCAACCTCGGCCACCTGCGCCGGCTGGGGCGTGGCGAGGCTGCCGAAGGAGACGTACGCGACGGAGCCGGCCGGCCTGCCGTCGAGCCAGGCCTTGCATTCGGTCGCCATGGGCGTGTGGATTTGGAAGCCGTAGGAGGTGTCGCCGGCCACGCGGTCGTCGAGGTACGCCGACGGGACGCTGGGGCCGACCGTGATGGCGCCCCATCGCGACGCCAGGTACTCGGCTTCCTTGGGCTGCAGCTCGTCGAAGGAGTTGATGAGGTTGTAGTCCGCCGCCTCGAGGCCCTGGCATTGCCGCAGCAGCAGGTCCAGGTAAGCGGGGGCGGCCGTGTCCGTGAGGAAGGAAGGGAAGTCGGACGGCGAGAGCAGCGTCGGGATGCCGGGAAGGGGGCACGCCGGCGCGTTGTCCTTGTCGACGGGGACGCCCAGCAGGCCCGCCCACGCGTGCGCGTACACCAGGTTAACCGCGCACGCCTGCGTGAAGTAGGCGGCGCACTTGGCGCCGTGCCGGCGTGCCACGCGCGGCGCGAAGAGCAGGAACGCGTCGTACACGAGCGTGTGCACCGGCCGGCCCTGCTCCTCCTCGGAGCGGAGGAGGCCGTCAAGCGAGGAGGAGCCCGCGGAGTCGAGCCGCTCCAGGTAGAGCTTCACGTCGCCCACCTCGTCGTAGCCCCGCTGGTCGCACCCGTCCGAGAAGGCGGCGACGTGGACGGCGCCGGCGTCGAGAGATGCTCCGCCGAGGCTGGAGCGGGTGACGGCGAGGGTGCAGCGGACGCCGGGCTGGGCGGCGAGCCGCTTGGCCAGCTGGAGGAGCGGGTTGATGTGGCCTTGGGCTGGGTACGCGGCGAGGAGCACGTGGATGCTGCGGGCCGACTCTGCCATGGCCGATCGATGTTCCTGTGCTTTACATGCAGTGTGTACTCTACATAAATGAATTTTGAATCAATTTATAGCTTGAGAACTGACCGTTACGAGCAGGCATGAGATGGAAGTATGGAACAAGCTAATCAGCCAAAACGTTTGACTTTTTGTTAGGATTAAACTTTTTTAGCATATCTCTTGTTATTCGGTGTATGATCAAGTCAACGGTTACAGCCAACTCTACAAAGATCACACATGATCCCAGTGATTGATTTCTTCTGATTGTATCTTATCTTAATCCTCAAGTTGTGATCAATCTGCTATATCTAAATAGCTAGGTCATACTAACATATTTTTCTCAACATTTAAGCATGCCATCTCAATGGAACATGCATGGATTTTTTTCTTTTTGAAATGGCAGTTATCCTGTCTTCATTAAGAAAAAATAGAGTTGCTCAGTTAATTAAGGAAAACCGAGTGAAAACCAGATTGCCTAGTTAATTATGGAAAACCAGGCGAAAACCGTTACAACCATTGAGCAGCACACATAAAAAGCCCACGCACACCACTCCAAGGAGGGTCTCGACGAGACAACACGCAAGCGTCATCGTCATCACTCCTCCCCTAGAGGCGTCATCTCCATCCCTACACTCTGAGCAAACGACTCCGACTCCGTCGTAGGCGATCGTCGACCCAACCCACACTGTAGCGGACACATGAAGCTGCATGAAGATCTGTGCCAAAATCTTAGCCACCTACGACCAGACGACGCAACTCCGACTCAGACGGAGAACTCTGTAGGACAAAATCAGGCACAACTTGCGCCACGGGAGATCGCCGAACGAGCTACATGCAGCCAACCATCGTATACCGCAGGGCCCGCCGCCGCAACTTCGACTCCATAGCAACAAACAAACTGAGGCAAACCCGTGGACACGCCGAAGAAGAGCCGACTACCACAACCATTGCCGCATCGCCGACATCGCTCCCACCATCGTCGTTGCCACAGAAGTCTAGACGCCACAACCGCCACCAACCACCATCCACCGGTCCCGCTCGCCGACGTCAAGCTCCAAGACGAAGCCCCCAAGAGGGAATACGACACCTAGGCGCCGCCATCGTCCGATCAGAGATCAAGGTTTCCCCTAGAGAGGCCGAAATGGCCAGATCTGCACGGGAGGGGTGGGAGAACAAGCAACAATGCCTCCATGAAGGTCAATGACGGCCACAGCCACCGCCATCGCTGGTCATGGAATGAGGCCAAGACATGGTTTTTACCAAGCTCCACACCACCTCAGCCGCACATCATCCCGCATTGGCGTCAACGAGCCCACCAAACATCACCACCATCGAAGCTGCCCACCGACGAAGAAGCACCAACATCCGCCGCAGCCAACTGCACCTCGCGGAGACCACCGACGGCCGGAAACTAGATCCGCATCACACGCCGCTGGAGCGCACTTCCTCGTTGCCATGGGCCTCCGATCCGCGCACCCCCAGGGGCGTCCATGCGACGCCAGGCCGTAGAGACACCCATCGGTCGTGCCCTCGCGTCTGAAGCCACTGCTTGCCGCCGCCTAGAGCACCACCAGTGCCAAAACTGGGCAAAGGACTCCTAGATCCGCTGTCGCCCAGACCCGCAGCCACCACCACTCAGCACCATCGCGCTCAGCCACACGTGCACCCACGCAGCCCCAGGAGACGCTCGGGCCAGACCGACAGGATTCCGCAGCACGACCACCGCTCGAGACCCGCGTATGCCGCACACCTCTAGCACGCCCACACGCGTCCGCACCACACATCGGCCGCCGAGAGCCGACGACACCGCCCCGAGCCCCGCGCCTCCGGAAGCCAGGCTTCCCGCGCCGAACCTCCCTGCACGTCACCCACTACCGTCAATCCCCTTGCACACCCGCTGCACCAGCGCCCATGCCACGACGTCCACACAGCAGATCTGAGCCGCCTGGAGCTCCTACAACCCTCAGTAGCAAGCGCCATGCCTCCACGCACATATCGGCCTGCGCCCCTCCACGCATGCCCGCGCCTTGACCAGGCCGCCCGTGATGTGCCACTGCGTGTAGAGCAGCACCGCCTCGGCCCTACGCCGACGGCCCGCTCATGCGGTGCCTCGCTCCGCCGCCCCGAGCCAGTGCACACGCGGCCCGAGCACCCGTCGAAGAGGCCGGCCCCCGCCGAAGAGGCCGGCCTGTGCCGAACCGCGCTGTCGGGGATATACCCCGCGGTATCACCCGGCCTGGCGACTCATAGGAGACCAAACACAAGACCCGGCGGGTGAGCCGATGCCAGGCGGCCCACGAGAGAAGGCCCAAAGAAAGAAGGATTCCCTTAAAAGAAATAAGACCTGGAGTAGGATTCGTGAGAGACTAGTCCTAATCCTACTCCTAGTAGGACTCTATTTGTAAACCTACCCTCTCCACTTATATAAGGAGGGTTAGAGCACCCCTAGAAAGACAGATACACAAGTCCACAAGTTTAGACAACACAAGAGATTAGAGGCTCTCGTGATTAGAGGTAGCAATTAGCATCCTTGTAACCTAGAGATCTTCATCATCATCAATACCAAACAAGCAGGACGTAGGTTTTTACCTCCATTGGAGGGCCGAACCTGGGTAAAACTCCGCGTCTCTCGATTCCGATCAACCCCTTCGAACCGCCACGTAGTTGCATCTTGCCCCGAACCTAAGTACGTTCACCCGGACAGTTGCCGTGATAAATCCACGACAGTTGGTGCCCACCATGGGGCTCGCACATTGGTGTTGTGTTTTTGAAGGGATTTCTCCTAGGGACCGAGGAGCTTATGACCCTCCATATGAAGAAGAGACGGCTAAAAGGATCTACATGCATATAGTCCACACTTTTTGGATTCAATTTACATTAACAACGAGGGGACCCACTGGCCATGGGCAATTACACGTATCAAGGAGATTTCTAGTTATTGTTCCAGCCATCGGGTAACGCCAGTGGCTTCGGGTCAATGGCCAGAGCCATATTTCTTTTACTCACAAAGATTCAGGCCAAGCCGACGATGTGAGCGGCGAGTCCGCCTCTCCTCTACCGCCTGCTTCCCCTCGCCCTAAGTCGGCCCTCGCCCGCGGCATCACTTCGCCCGACGCGAGTCAGATGGTTCTGCTCTACTGCCTACATCGACTTGCCGCGCGCTCCTGCCGTTGCGATTACTCGCCCTCGAGCCAGCCATGGCTCCACTAACTTGCCGTGCGCGTCCAAGTCACCTTGAGCCGGCCCTCTCTACACCCTATTGGCTCTCCCCCGGCTGTCGCCCATCTTCACCTCGGCTACCGATTCCGGCAAAAAAAGGAAAAGGAAAAAAGGGAAGCTCAGTCAAAATTAGATGTGCATCCGTTTCATCTGATTACTTCCGCTATTATCCGATGCTTGTGTCCGTATTCATCCGACAAAAAATCCAGGTGGTATTCTTCATATCTATTTTTTATAGATATTGACCCATCCGAGAACAATTATTCCGTCTCTTGCAATATTTTTATGCAGGACAATTGTTCATGTGGCATGATACCGCAGAGTTAGAGCGCACACTGGCGTGTTGCATTGCTCAATGGACACAAGTGAGTCGCCATCCCCCCAGACGGTCTACATCAATCTGCCGGTACCGCGTGCGTTCACCCACCCGTATGAGCTGCCGAATGAGTGCGACAAGCCGCCGTGGCCGTCTCTCACCACCTCTCCGGCTTACAACGCCGTGGCCGTCTCTCGCCATCGTGCCAGCTTACAATGTCATGGCCGTCTCTCGCCACCGCTCCGGCTTACAACGCCATGGCGTCTTTGACAACATCACCGGCTTACAATGCCACGGGTGTTTGCTACGTCTACATCAACCCAACAGTGGCTGCATACAACAATATGAGTCACCCAACTGACGGTTCTGAATTGTCGCCCGGCGGTCCAATCAACATTGACATATCAATGCAGTGTTCGCCTGTATGAGCCGCCCGACGGACAGACGCACAAGTCACCGCCACTATAGTTTGGTTCACTTCAACAAACAGCCGGAACAAACCATCAACCGGATCACTGAAACAATTCATACGAGATCATCTATAACCCGCCACGACCAACCTCAAACTTTCAATGGAGATTTTCAAGCCGCTTCTTCAAGTCAACTTAAGACTCGGGGGCTACAGACATGACGAGACACATTTGGTCGTTTTCAACGAGAACCCCGGGTCTTTGCAAGAGAAAACCCAATCCTGGGGGCTATTACATTATTGGCGGAAGATTAAAAGTTGACCAAGAGGACGAACCGCCGTGATGCACCATTCAAACATGGATGCCCAGATTTATTGGATCATCATAAAGTCACTTGGAGATTCTGTCGTTTCTTCATACAAGATGGCAGTTTACAAGATGATGACTTACAAGAAGAGTTCACAAACATTCCAGTTGATATATCAAATGCAGCGAAGGGTGGCTTCCTACCTCCGGGTATAGCTTCTAACACCTTATCGGCCGGCTTTATGCCAAATCTCCGGCTAACACGATTAGCCACGGGCGGAGGGTGGCTTCCTACCTCCGAGTATAGCTTCTAACACCTTATCGGCCGACTTTATGCCAAATCTCCGGCTAACACGATTAGCTGCGGGCGGAGGGTGGCTTCCTACCTCCGAGTATAGCTTCTAACACCTTATCGGCCGGCTTTATGCCAAATTTCCGGCTAACATGATTAGCCGCGGTGGAGGGCGGCTTCTTACCTTTGGGTATCGCTTCTAATGCTTTATCGGCCGGCATTTACACCATATTGCTAAAGAGGGCTTCTTACCGACGGGTATCGCTTCTAACACCCTATCGGCCGGCTTCATGCCAAATCTCCGGCTAACATGATTAGCCGCGGTTGTAGGGAGTTTTTACCGACGGGTATTTAACACCTTACCAACCGACGGAGGGCGGCTTCCTACCTCCGGGTTTAGCTTCTGATGCTTTATCGGCCAGGCTTTATGCCATCTCCGGCTAACCAGATTAGCCATGGTTGTCAAGGGGGCTTCCCACCTTCTGTGTGTAGCTTATCTAACCCTAACAATCGGCGGAGGGTGGCTTCTTTGTTGGAAATATGCCCTAGAGGCAATAATAAAATGTTTATTATTGTATTTCCTTGTTCATGATAATTTTCTATTGTTCATGCTATAATTGTGTTAACCGGAAACCATAATACATGTGTGAATACATAGACCGCAACATGTCCCTAGTGAGCCTCTAGTTGACTAGCTCGTTGATCAATAGATGGTCACGGTTTCATGACCATGGACATTGGATGTCGTTGATAACGGGATCACATCATTAGGAGAATGATGTGATGGACAAGACCCAGTCCTAAGCATAGCACAAGATCGTGTAGTTCGTTTGCTAAAGCCTTTCAATGTCAAGTATCGTTTCCTTAGACCATGAGATTGTGCAACTCCCGGATACCGTAGGAATGCTTTGGGTGTGCCAAACGTCACAACGTAACTGGGTGGCTATAAAGGTGCACTACGGGTATCTCCAAAAGTATCTGTTGGGTTGGCACGAATCGAGACTGGGATTTGTCACTCCGTGTGACGGAGAGGTATCTCTGGGCCCACTCGGTAAGACATCATCATAATGAGCTCAATGTGACTAAGGAGTTAGCCACGGGATGATGTATTACGGAACGAGTAAAGAGACTTGCCAATAACGAGATTGAACAAGGTATAGGGATACCGACGATCGAATCTCGGGCAAGTACCATACCGATAGACAAAGGGAATTGTATACGGGATTGATTGAATCCCCGACATCGTGGTTCATCCGATGAGATCATCATGGAGGACGTGGGAGCCAACATAGGTATCCAGATCCCGCTGTTGGCTATTGGCCGGAGAAGTGTCTCGGTCATGTCTACATGTCTCCCGAACCCGTAGGGTCTACACACTTAAGGTTTGATGACGCTAGGGTTATAGGGAAAAGGTATACGTGATTACCGAAGGTTGTTCGGATTCCCGGATGATATCCCGGACGTCACGAGGAGCTCCGGAATGGTCCGGAGGTAAAGATTGATATATAGGAAGTCCAGTTTTGGTCACCGGAAAGTTTTCGGGCTCATTGGTAGTGTACCGGGAGTGCCGGGAGGGTGCCGGAAGACCCCCGGGAGGGGTGTGACGACCGGAGGACTACATGGGCCCTTAGAGGAGGTGTGCCAGCCCATATTTGGCTGGACAAGACCTCCTAGAAAGGCCCATGCGGCTGGGAACTAGAGATAAGGGCTAAAGAGTTTAAAAAGGAGGAGATCCACCTCCCTTGTGGGAGGTGGACTCTATCCCTAGCTCGGCCGAACCTCTCCTCCTTGGAGGAGGGGCCAAGACAGCCCTCCACGTCCCTCCTCCTATATATACTTGAGGTTTTGGATGTTTTGAGATAACATTTGATCTCTCTCTCTCACGGCGAAGCCCTACCTCTCTTCTTCCTCCTCCGCAGCGCTTAGGCGAAGCCCTGTCGGAATACCTTGCTACTCCACCACCACCACGCCGTCGTGCTGCTGTTGGAGCCCTTCCCCAACCTCTCCTTCCCCCTTGCTGGATCAAGGTGTTGGAGACATCACCGGGCTGCACGTGTGTTGAATGCGGAGGTGCCGTCCGTTCGGCACTTGATCGGATCTACCGCGATCTGAATCGCTGCGAGTACGACTCCATCAACCGCGTTCTTGTAACGCTTCCGCTTAGCGATCTTCAAAGGTATGAAGATGCAATCTCTCCCCTCTCGTTGCTGGTTTCTCCATAGATAGATCTTGGTGAACGTAGGAAATTTTTGATTTACTACTACGTCTCCCAACAGTGCCATCATGAGCTAGGTCTATGCGTAGAATCTATGCACGAGTAGAACACAAAGCAGTTGTGGGCGTCGATTTTGTTAATATGCTTGCCGTTACTAGTCTTATCTTGATTCGACGGTATTGTGGGATGAAGCGGCCCGGACCAACCTTACACGTACGCTTACGTGAGACCGGTTCCACCGCCTGACATGCACTAGTTGCATAAGGTGGCTAGCGGGTGTCTGTCTCTCCCACCTTAGTCGGATTGGATTCGATGAAAAGGGTCCTTATGAAGGGTAAATAGCAATTGGCATATCACGTTGTGGTTTTGACGTAGGTAAGAAACGTTCTTGCTAGAAACCTATAGCAACCACGTAAAAACTTGCAACTACAAATTAGAGGACGTCTAACTTGTTTTTGCAGCATATGCCGTGTGATGTGATATGGCCAAAAGGATGTGATGTAATGCATTGTGATGTATGAGATTGATCATGTTCTTGTAATAGGGTTCACGACTTGCATGTCGATGACTATGACAACCGGCAGGAGCCATAGGAGTTGTCTTATATTATTGTATGACCTGCGTGTCAATCATAAACGCCATGTAATTACTTTACTTTATTGCTAAATGTTAGCCATATTAGTAGAAGTAATAGTTGGCGAGACAACTTCATGAAGACACAATGATGGAGATCATGATGATGGAGATCATGGTGTCGTGCCGGTGACAGTGATGATCATGGTGCCCCAAAGATGGAGATCATAGGAGCAAGATGATATTGGCCATATCATGTCACTATATTGATTGCATGTGATGTTTATCATGTTTACATCTTATTTGCATAGAACAACGGTAGTAAATAAGATGATCTCTCAATAAAATTTCAAGAAAGGTGTTCACCCTAACTGTGCACCGTTGCTAAGGATCGTCGTTCCGAAGCACCACGTGATGATCGGGTGTGATAGGTTCTAACGTTCGCATACAACGGGTGTAAGCCAGATTTACACATGCGAAACACTTAGGTTGACTTGACGAGCCTAGCATGTACAGACATGGCCTCGGAACACGGAAGACCGAAAGGTCGAACATGAGTCGTATAGAAGATACGATCAACATAGAGATGTTCACCATGGATGACTAGTCCGTCTCACGTGATGATCGGACACGGGCTAGTTGACATGGATCATGTATCACTCGAAAGACTAGATAGATGTCTATCTAAGTGGGAGTTCATTAATAATTTGATTAAATGAACTTAATTATCATGAACTTAGTCTAAAAATGTCCTTGCAAATTATGTCGTAGATAGCTCGCGCTGTAGCTCCCCAGTTTTATTGATACAATCCTAGAGAAAAGTAAGTTGAAAGTTGATGGTAGCAATAATGTGGACTGGTTCCGTGATCTGAGGATTGTCCTCATTGCTGCACAGAAAGCTTATGTTGTTTATGTACCGCTAACTGCACCACTCCCTCAAGCGTTGTCTGTAGATGTTGTGAACATATGACAGACACTTCTTGATGACTACGTGATAGTTCAGTGCGTCATGCATTACGGCTTAGAATTGAGGCTCCAAAACGTTTTGAACGTGACGGAACATATGAGATGTTCTAGGAGATGAGATTGTGATCTCAGGCTCGTGCCTATGTTGAGAGGTATGAGACCTCCAACAAGATTCTTTGCCTGCAAGATAAAGGAGAATAGCTCTATCGGTGAGCATGTGCTCAGATTGTCTGGGTGCTACAATCACTTGAATCAAGTGGGAGTTAATCTTCCAGATGAGATAGTGATTAATGCAGTTCTCCAAGTCACTGCCACCAAGCTACTAGAGCTTCGTGATGAACTATAACATGCCAGGGATGGATAAGATGATCCTTGAGTTGTTCGTGATGTTTGACACCACGAAGGTAGAAATCAAGAAGGAGCATCAAGTGTTGATGGTTAAGTGAAACCACTAGTTTCAAAAGGGGGCAAGGGCAAGAAGGGAAAACTCCAGGAATGGCAAGCCAGTTGTTGCTCTAGTGAAGAAACCCAAGGTTGAGCCCGAACCCGAGACTAAGTTCTTCTGTCATGAGGAGAATGTTCGCTGAAGCGGAAAAACCCTAGATACTTGGTAGATAAGAAGGCTGGTAATGTCGATAGAAGTATATTTGATATACGTGTTAGTGATGTGTACCTTGCTGGTACTCCTAGTAGCACCTGGGTATTGGATACCGGTTCAGTTGCTAAGTGTTAGCAACTCGAAATAAAAGCTACGGAATAAACGGAGACTAGCTAGGTGAAAGGTGACGATGTGTGTTGGAAGTGTTTCCAAGATTGATGTGATCACCATCGCACACTCTCTCTACCTTCGGGATTTGTGATAAACCTAAATAAATGTTATTTGGTGTTTGCGTTGAGCATGAACGTGATTAGATCATGATTAGTGCAATACGGTTATTCATATAAGTTAGAGAATAATGGTTATTCTGTTTACATGGATAATGCCTTCAATGGTCATGCGCCCACTCAGAATGGTTTATTGAATCATGATCGTAGTAGTACACATGTTCATAACATTGGTATCAAAAGATATAAAGTTAATAATGATAGTACCACATACTTGTGGCACTGCCGCTAAATGTCATATTGGTATAAATCGCATGGAAGAAACTCCATGTTGATGGATTTTTTGACTCACTCGATTTTGAATCGGTTGAGACATGCGAGCCATGCCTTTTTGGCAAGATGACTCAGACCCCGTCTTCCGGTATGATGGAGTGGACTAGTGGCTTATTGGAATCAATACATGTTGATGTATGTGGTCCAATGAGTGTTATAACACACAGTGGATATCGTTATTTTTCTTTACCTTCACTGATGATTTGAGTGAATATGGGGATATTTACTTAAACACGAGTCTGAAATGTTTGAAAGGTTCAAGGAGTTTCACAGTGAAGATAAAGATCATCATGACAAGAAGATGAAATGTCTACGATATGATCGTGGAGGTGAATATCTAAGTTACGAGTTTGGTATGCAATTTTAGACAATGTGGAAATTGTTTCACAGCTCACGCCTCCTGGAACACCATAGTGTGATGGTGTGTTCGAACGTCGTAGTCGTGCTCTATTGGATATAGTGAGTACTATGATGTCTCTTATCATTTTGCCACTATCGTTATGGGGTTATGCATTAAAGACAGATCCATTCACTTTAATAGGGCACCATCTAAGTCCGTTGAGATGACACCGTGAGAATTATGGTTTGACAGAAGCCTAAGCTGTCATTTCTTAATGTTTGGGGCTGCGACGCTTATGTGAAAATGGGTTTTTCACCTAGCGAGCTCGAACCCAAAGCAGACAAATGCATCTTCATAGAATACCCTAATGAGACATTGGGTATACCTTCTATTTCAGATCCAAGCGCAAAAGGTGTTTGTTGCTACGAACGGGTCCTTTCTTGAGAAAGAGTTTCTCTCGAAAGAATTGAGTGGGAGGAAGATAGAACTTGATGAGGTTGTTGAACCTTTGTTTCAACCAGAGAATAGCGCAACACAGAAAGATGTTTCTGTAGAGCCTACTCAGTTGAAAAGGAAGTTAATGATGATGATCATGAAGCTTCGGATCAAGTCACTATCAAACCTCGTAGGTCGACAAGGACGCGTACTGCTCCTGAGTAGTACGCCAACCCTGTCTTGGAAATCATGTTGTTGGACAACGATGAACCTACGAACTATGGAGAAGCGATGGTGGGCCCGGATTCCAACAAATGGCTAGGAGCCATGAAATCCGAGAAAGGATCCATGTATGAAAACCAAGCATGGACTTTGGTAGACTTGCCTGTTGAATGGCGGGTCATTGAGTACAAATGGACCTTTGAGATAAACATAGACGCTAATGGTGAAATGTCACCGTTTATAAAGCTCGACTTGTCGCAAAGAAGTTTCCGCCAAGTTCAAGGAGTTGACTGCAATGAGATTGTCTCATCTGTAGCGATGCTAAAAGTCTATTAAAATTTTGTTAGCAGTTGCTGCATTTTTCGATTATGAGATCTGGCAGATGGATGACAAAACAAGGTTTCCGTAATGGTTTCTGTGAGGAAGAGTTGTATGTGATACAACCAGAAGGTTTTGTCAATCCTAAGGATGCTAATAATATGCAAACTCCAGCGATCCTTCTATGGACTGGAGCAAGCATCTCGGAGTTGGAATATATGCTTTGATGAGGTGATCAAAGTGTTTAAGTTTATACAAAGTTTATGAGAAACTTGTATTTGCAAGAAAGTGAGTGGGAGCACTATAGAATTTCTTATAAGAATATGTAGTTGACATATTATTGATCGGAAATGATGTAGAATTTCTAGAAGAGCATGAAGGGTTGTTTGAAAAGGGTTTTTTCAAAGGAAGACCCAGATAAAGCTACTATTTTATTGAGCATCAAGATCTATAGGGATAGATCTATTCGCTTGATAAGTTTTTTCGACGAAGACATACCTTGACAAGTTTTTGAAGGAGTTCAAAATAGATGGGTCAAAGAAGGAGTTCTTGACTGTATTGTAAGGTGTGAAATTGAGTAAGACTCAATACCCGACCACGACAGAAGATAAAGAAAAGATGAGTGTCATCTCCTATGCTTTAGCCATAGGCTCTATATAGTATGCCATGCTGTGTACCGCACCTGTGTGTGCCTTGCCATGAGTCTGTCAAGGGGTACAAGAGTAATTCAAGAGTGGATCACTGGACAATGGTCAAAGTTATCCTTAGTAACTTGAGAACTAAGGAAATATTTCTCGATTATGGAGGTGATAAAGGGTTCATCCTAAAGGGTTACGATGATGCAAGCTTTAACTCCAATCCGGATGACTCTTAGTAGAAATCTGGCTACATATAGTGGAGCAGCCATTTGGAATAGCTCCAAGTGGAGCGTGGGAGCAGTATCTACAAATATGACATGGAAAGTTTGCAAGGTACACACGGATCTGAATGTCGCAGACCCGTTGACTAAAAACCTCTTTCACGAGCAGAACATGAACAAACCCCAGAACTTATTGGGTGTTAATCACATGATGATATGATCACATGGTGATGTAAGTGTTATCACATGGTGATGTGAACTAGATTATTGACTCTAGTGCAAGTGGGAGACTGTTGGAAATATGCCCTAGAGGCAATAATAAAATGGTTATTATTGTATTTCCTTGTTCATGATAATTGTCTATTGTTCATGCTATAATTGTGTTAACCGGAAACCATAATACATGTGTGAATACATAGACCGCAACATGTCCCTAGTGAGCCTCTAGTTGACTAGCTCGTTGATCAATAGATGGTCACGGTTTCATGACCATGGACATTGAATGTCGTTGATAACGGGATCAAATCATTAGGAGAATGATGTGATGGACAAGACCCAATCCTAAGCATAGCACAAGATCGTGTAGTTCGTTTGCTAAAGCTTTTCAATGTCAAGTATCGTTTCCTTAGACCATGAGATTGTGCAACTCCCGGATACCGTAGGAATGCTTTGGGTGTGCCAAACGTCACAACGTAACTGGGTGGCTATAAAGGTGCACTACGGGTATCTCCGAAAGTATCTGTTGGGTTGGCACGAATCGAGACTGGGATTTGTCACTCCGTGTGACGGAGAGGTATCTCTGGGCCCACTCGGTAAGACATCATCATAATGAGCTCAATGTGACTAAGGAGTTAGCCATGGGATGATGTATTACGGAACGAGTAAAGAGACTTGCCAGTAACGAGATTGAACAAGGTATAGGGATACCGACGATCGAATCTCGGGCAAGTACCATACCGATAGACAAAGGGAATTGTATACGGGATTGATTGAATCCCCGACATCGTGGTTCATCCGATGAGATCATCGTGGAGGACGTGGGAGCCAACATGGGTATCCATATCCCGCTGTTGGTTATTGGCCGGAGAAGTGTCTCGGTCATGTCTACGTGTCTCCCGAACCCGTAGGGTCTACACACTTAAGGTTCGATGACGCTAGGGTTATAGGGAAAAGGTATACGTGATTACCGAAGGTTGTTCGGATTCCCGGATGAGATCCTGGACGTCACGAGGAGCTCCGGAATGGTCCGGAGGTAAAGATTGATATATAGGAAGTCCAGTTTTGGTCACCGGATAGTTTTCGGGCTCATCGGTAGTGTACCGGGAGTGCCGGGTGGGTGCCGGAAGACCCCCGGGAGGGGTGTGACGACCGGAGGACTACATGGGCCCTTAGAGGAGGTGTGCCAGTCCATATTGGGCTGGCCAAGACCTCCTAGAAAGGACCATGCGGCTGGGAACTAGAGATAAGGGCTAAAGAGTTTTAAAAGGAGGAGATCCACCTCCCTTGTGGGAGGTGGACTCTATCCCTAGCTCGGCCGAACCTCTCCTCCTTGGAGGAGGGGCCAAGCCAGCCCTCCATGTCCCTCCTCCTATATATACTTGAGGTTTTGGATGTTTTGAGATAAGATTTGATCTCTCTCTCTCACGGCGAAGACCTACCTCTCTTCTTCCTCCTCCGCAGCACTTAGGCGAAGCCCTGTCGGAATACCTTGCTACTCCACCACCACCACGCCGTCGTGCTGCTGTTGGAGCCCTTCCCCAACCTCTCCTTCCCCCTTGCTGGATCAAGGTGTTGGAGACGTCACCGGGCTGCACGTGTGTTGAATGCGGAGGTGCCGTCCGTTCGGCACTTGATCGGATCTACCGCGATCTGAATCGCTGCGAGTACGACTCCATCAACCGCGTTCTTGTAACGCTTCCGCTTAGCGATCTTCAAAGGTATGAAGATGCAATCTCTCCCCTCTCGTTGCTGGTTTCTCCATAGATAGATCTTGGTGAACGTAGGAAATTTTTGATTTACTACTACGTCTCCCAACATTCTTACCTCTGGGTATCGCTTCTAATGCCTTATCGGCCAGGCTTTATGCCATCACCGGCTAACACGATTAGCCGCGGGCGGAGGGTGGCTTCCTACCTCAGGGTATAGCTTCTAACACCTTATCGGCCGGCTTTATGGCAAATCTCCGGCTAACACGATTAGCCACGGGCGGAGGGTGGCTTCCTACCTTTGGGTATAGCTTCTAACACCTTATCGGCCGGCTTTATGCCAAATCTCTGGCTAACACGGTTAGCCGCGGGCGGAGGGGGGCTTCCTACCTTCGGGTATAGCTTCTAACACCTTATCGGCTGGCTTTATGCCATCTCCGGCTAACACGATTAGCCGCGGGCGGAGGGGGGATTCCTACCTCCGGGTATAGCTTCTAACACCTTTCGGCCGGCTTTATGCCACCTCCGGCTAACACGATTATCCGCGGGCGGAGGGGGGCTTCCTACCTCTGGGTATAGCTTCTAACACCTTATCGGCCGGCTTTATGCCATCTTCGGCTAACCAGATTAGCCATGGTTGTCAAAGGGGGCTTCCCACCTCCGGGTATAGCTTATCTAACCCTAAACAACCGGCGTTCGCGCCAAAAATGTTGACAAGTTAACATTGCATCATACATTGTATCTTTCATCATACATGGCATCATACATTGCATCATATATTCACATGTCATGCCGGCTTATTAAGCCGGATCAGAGCAAAATTATGAAAGAAGGAGCAATGTTATAACATCTCTGGTCTGTGCTTTTTCAAGCCGACCTCACAACAATGCAGAATATATTCTGTCTTGTTTATTTTTGCAGGTTTTATCTCTTAAGATGAGACACCACAACCACGAGCAGGGATTTCATGTCAAAGACAAAGGAATTATTCAAGGATATTCATTCTGGGTTGTATTATAACCACGGTCAAGGATTCATTCAACGAACTGTGGTGAGTCATATTATTCTTGTGTAGTCCCGAGTCGCCGCAAGCAGACGACCCGTCACTTGGGGGCTACACTATTCAAAGCCAGTTTATATCAATTATGCAAGTCCCCTATCGCTGCAAGCACGCACAATGGCACTTGGGGGCTAATGCAAGCCGGTTTTCAAATCACTATTGTCAGCAAGACCCTATTACCTCAAGTAGATGAGCCGGCCTTTCTATATTGTTGTAAGTCCCAGCCCAGTAATTCTTACTGACCTGGCACTTGGGGGCTACACCGCTCAGATCAAATTTTCTAAAGTCCCAAGTCGCCGCACGCGTGCGACCCGACACTTGGGGGCTACAATATTCAGCTGTTTAAACAGATTATGAGGTTCTAATTGAAGACCCTGCACATTACATTCTGATGAGCCCGCCCTTGGGGGCTACACCCGCCCGAGCTTTGTAAGGTATAAGGCAATTGTAAGTCCCAGGCTGCTGCGGGCAGGACAAACCGACACTTGGGGGCTACACAGTCCAAAATGTTATTTACAAAGCACCAAGTTATCATGGATAATCTCGGAGCTTGGGGGCTACAGGTAATATGGACATATCAAAAACTTTGAGGAGAATTTTCAAGATGTTAATTATGGAGTTCAGTTGTTAGACCCGGCGTTACCAACATTTATGACCCGACGTCATCAAAAGATCATAACCCGCCAGAGTTTATATAAGTCGCTCAGCTTCACAACAATGGAAGTTCAGTTTTACATCAGAATGATTTTTATCCCAATATGTTTATCAAGTCGGATGGATTCTAGTTATTTAAACCCGGCGTCACCAATGATAATGACCTGGCTTCATCAATGATTATGACCCGGCGGAGATGACCCGCTAAGAGTATTGGAGGCCGACTCAATGGCGTATGGGTGTTCTATTCTCAATATTTTTCAAAGAACATTGACAAGCAAGATGATTATCAAGACGACTGTTTCATATATAGAAAAGACCCGGATTTCTAAGGAGCCATTTCATAAGCCAGCCAAAGGAGCAAGCAGGCTACTTAATATATTTATTACTCTTATTTTAGGAGCTTACCATGAACAAATTCAAGCTAACCTGGGGGCTAATCTCGGGGATATACCCCGCGGTATCACCCAGCCTGGCGACTCACAGGAGACTAAACACAAGACCCGGCGGGTGAGCCGGTGCCAGGTGGCCCAAGAGAGAAGGCCCAAAGAAAGAAGGATTCCCTTAAAGGAAATAAGACCCGGAGTAGGATTCATGAGAGAATAGTCCTAATCCTACTCCTAGTAGGACTCTATTTGTAAACCTACCCTCTCCACTTATATAAGGAGGGGTAGAGCATCCCTAGAAAGACAGATACACAAGTCCACAAGTTTAGACAACACAAGAGATTAGAGGCTTGATACATCTCCAATGTATCTATAATTTTTGATTGTTCCATGCTATTATATTATCAACTTTGGATGTTTAATATGCATGAATATGCAATTTTATATTATTTTTGGGACTAACTTATTAACTCAGTGCCCAATGCCAGTTCCTGTTTTTTCCGTGTTTTTGACCTTTTTCAGATAGGAATATCAAACGTAGTCCAAACGGGATAAAACTTTTGCCGTGATTTTTTATGGAAAATATCAAAAATACTAGAAGGAAAAGATACCGGAGAGGAGGCCCGAGGAATCCACGAGCCTGGGAGGTGCGGCCTCCCCCCTGGGCGCGCCTAGGGGGCTCGTGACTCCCTCGTGGGTCCTCCCGACTTGTTCTCGACGCCACCTGATCTTATAAATACGGAAACCTCTAGAACTAAACCTAGATGGAAAGTTCCGCCGCCGCAAGCCTCTGTAGCCACCAAAAACCAATCGGAAGACCATTCCGGCACCCTGCCGGAGGGAGATCTATCTCCGGTGGCCATCTTCATCAACACCATTGCCTCTCCGATGATGCGTGAGTAGTTCACTACAGACCTTCGGGTCCATAACTAGTAGCTAGATGGCTTGTTCTCTCTCTTTGATCTTCAATACAAAGTTCTCCATGATCTTCATGGTGATCTATCCGATGTAACTTTCTTTTGTGGCGTGTTTGTTGAGATCCGATGAATTGTGGATCTATGATCAGATTATCTATGAATATTATTTGAGTCTCCTCTGATTTCTTATATGCATGATTTCATATCCTTGTAAGTCTCTTCGAGTTACGGGTTTCGTTTGGCCAACTTGATCTATAATTCTTGCAATAGGAGAAGTGCTTGGTTTTGGGTTCATACCGTGCGGTGTCCTCACCTAGTGACAGAAGGGGTAGCGAGGCATGCATCGCATTGTTGCCATCAAGGGTAAAAATATGGGGTTTATATAATATTGCATGAATCTATTCCTCTACATCATGTCATCTTGCTTAAGGCGTTACTCCGTTTGTTATGAACTTAATACACTAGATGCATACTGGATAGCGGTCGCTGTGTGGAGTAATAGTAGTAGATGCAGAAAGTATCGGTCTACTTGTCTCGGACATGATGCCTATATGTATGATCATTGCCTTAGATATCGTCATGACTTTGCGTGATTCTATCAATTGCTCGACAGTAATTTGTTCACCCACCGTAATACTTGCTATCATGAGAGAAGCCTCTAGTGAACACTATGGCCCTTGGGTCTATTTTACACATTATATATTAAGATCTACATACAAAAACACCAAAAATACCTTTCTACACTTTTATTTACTTATTTATATTTACCTATTATCACTATCAGATCTCACCTTGCAAGTAATCGTAAAGGGATTGACAACCCCTTTATCGCGTTGGGTGCAAGTTTGTTTGTGTTTGTTCAGGTGCCTTGGTGCCTCATCTTGATACTCCTACTGGATTGATACCTTGGTTCTCAAACTGAGGGAAATACTTATATCTACTTTGCTGCATCACCCTTTCCTCTTCAAGGGAATAACCAACGCAAGCTCAAGAAGTACGAAGGCTCTCGTGATTAGAGGTAGCAATTAGCACCCTTGTAAACGAGAGATCTTCATCATCATCAATACCGGACAAGCAAGATGTAGGTTTTTACCTTCATCGGAGGGGCCGAACCTGGGTAAAACTCCGCGTCTCTCGATTCCGATCAACCCCTTCGAACCGCCACTTAGTTGCTTCTTGCCCCAAACCTAAGTCCCTTCACCCGGACATCTGCCGTGATAAATCCACGACACGCGCCGAACTGAAGGAGGAAAGGACCCCGCTGCCACCGGGCAGCATGGGTTTTGCCCGGCGGCGGCAAGAGGAGGTAGGGGGCTGGCCTGACACTGTCCGGCGGCAGCTAGGGTACGCTCCCGGCCGCCCACGGGAGCGACCAAGGAGCGACTCTACGCAGTGTTAATGTGGAGGCACGACTTACCTCAAAATGTAACCATGCATCAACATGCAACATTGCAACATGAACGAGAGTTTCAATTCAATGCAACCATGCATCCTCACCTCACCACGGGCAACCACCTCATGTTGGGTGTTCAGTGACTGGGTTGGCAATGGTACAACCCTTGGTGGTGGAACCTTGTGTCATCCTTTGTATGTGGTTTTGATGTTACTGTTGTTCGGATGCTTTTGCAATCACCTCTGAGGTTACCATCTTGTTGTCTTGCTAGTTATGCCTTGTAGATAGTCCGGCATAACCTATGCTGCACCACCCAATCACATATTTTCTAGGTTGTTGGACTTTGCGTTGTGTGTAACTATACAACAACAACAACAACAACCAAGCCTTTAGTCCCAAACAAGTTGGGGTAGGCCAGAGGTGAAACCCATAAGATCTCGAGACCAACTCATGGTTCTGGCACATGGATAGCAAACTTCCACGCACCCCTGTCCATTGCTAGTTCATTGGTGATGCTCCAATCCTTCGAATCTTGTGTATAACTATGCATGAGTTTTTTTATGTCTTTTTTGTTTCTTTGTCCCATGATTTGTATAGTTTTTGGGTTCGATTTTCCTTCTAAAACTATTCAAATTTTTCGATCAGTTCTTCCTCATAAAGTGGATCACGGTTTTGACCTAGTTTCCCACATAAACTATATTATTTTCTTTGAATAGAAATCATATTCAGGCGGGGATTGTTAGCAGAAAATAAACCGCGTATGTCCTGGCATCAGTTCGTGCTCGCGTTTGTTCGTTGCGTGGAGGAGCTGCATGCACGAGGGCCGTTGCGATCGGTTGGAGCCAGCCAAGTCGTGTGCATGGCCGGAGCAGTTGGTTGCTTGGTAGATTCATGGATGACTAGGTCATGCGGTCGTGAGGGCAGCCAGGGGTCTGAGATGTATCCACATATGTGTGTGTGTGTTCTCAGTGCCGGTGTGTTGCCGGCGACGGTATGAGTCAAGCCTAGGATCCAGAGATGAGCGTAGTCTCTGCCGGGACCATGGTGTGCGCCCGGTTGGAAGGAGAGAGACCTCTTCTGGGTAGGGTGCGGTTTTTTCCCGAGCCCGGGTATCTGACCACTAAAGTGAAGCCATTCGTGCGGCCGAGGCGCCGTTCGTGCAGCGGGGCGTTTGTGCACCGGAAAAATAAGTGTGCTCCATCTTCCACCTTCGTTCGAGCGAGTAAGAGAGAGATGGTTCGTGATTTGTCCCAACATTTGGTATCATTAGCTGGGTTGTCTTGGGCTTGGTTCGTCGTGCCGGTGATGGCGGTGTTTGCCGGCGACTACGTGATGGAGCTCCGGACCGTGTGTCGGCCCGAGGAGGTGCGTGGCAGTGCGGCTGGAATGACGGACATGGAGGCAGCGCACGGTGAGTCCATGCCGACCACGGAGGACATGGACGCTCGCGGCGAGCACGTTGCGACAGCAACCCGCTGCGAGTCTATGGCGGTGGCGACCGGTGTTAGCGCGCCAGGTCGAGTTTGCGGGTGTGACGACGACAACGATGTTGGAAATATGCCCTAGAGGCAATAATAAAATGGTTATTATTGTATTTCCTAGTTCATGATAATTGTCTATTATTCATGCTACAATTGTGTTAACCGGAAACCGTAATGCATGTGTGAATACATAGACCACAACATGTCCCTGGTGAGCCTCTAGTTGGCTAGCTCGTTGATCAATAGATGGTCACGGTTTCATGATCATGGACATTGGATGTCATTGATAACGGGATCACATCATTAGGAGAATGATGTGATGGACAAGACCCACTCCTAAGCATAGCACAAGATTGTGTAGTTCGTTTGCTAAAGCTTTTCAATGTCAAGTATCGTTTCCTTAGACCATGAGATTGTGTAACTCCCGGATACCGTAGGAATGCTTTGGGTGTGCCAAATGTTACAACGTAACTGGGTAGCTATAAAGGTACGCTACGGGTATCTCCGAAAGTGTCTGTTGGGTTGACACGAATCGAGACTGGGATTTGTCACTCCGTGTGACGGGGAGGTATCTCTGGGCCCACTCGGTAAGACATCATCATAATGAGCTCAATGTGACTAAGGAGTTAGCCACGGGATGATGAATTACGGAACGAGTAAAGAGACTTGCCGGTAACGAGTTTGAACAAGGTATAGGGATACCGACGATCGAATCTCGGGCAAGTACCATACCGATAGACAAAGGGAATTGTATGCGGGATTGATTCAATCCCTGACATCGTGGTTCATCCGATGAGATCATCGTGGAGTACGTGGGAGCCAACATGGGTATCCAGATCCCGCTGTTGGTTATTGGCCAGAGAGGTGTCTCGGTGATGTCTATGTGTCTCCCGAACCCGTAGGGTCTACACACTTAAGGTTCGATGACGCTAGGGTTATAGAGAAATAGTGTACGTGGTTACCGAAGGTTGTTCGGAGTCCCGGATGAGATCCTGGACATCACGAGGAGTCCCGGAATGGTCCGGAGACGAAGATTGATATATAGGAAGTGAGGTTTTGGTTACCGGAAGTGTTTCGGGTGTCACCGGTAGTGTACCGGGACCACCGGAAGGGTTCCGGGGGTCCACCAAGTGGGCCCACCTGCCTCGGAAGGTTCCATGGGCTAAGAGTGGGAGGGAGCCAGCCCCTAGGTGGGCTGGTGCACCTCCCACCCCAGCCCAAGGCGCAGCAAGGGTGGTGGGGGGCAAACCCTAGGCTTAGATGGGCCTTAAGGCCCACCCTAGGGCGCCTCTACCTCTCCCTGCCCTGGCCACCGGCCAGATGGGCTCCTGGAGGCTGCCGCCACCCCTAGGGTGGAACCTTAGGGCGCAGCCCCTCCCCTCCCCTCCTCCTATATATAGTGGTGGGTTTTAGGGCTGCACAACACACGAGTTCATCTCCTCCCTGGCGCAGCCCTACTCCTCCTTCTCCTCGTTCTCCGTAGTGCTTAGCGAAGCTCTGCCGGAGTACCACGCAGCTCCACCGCCACCATGCCGTCATGCTGCCGGAGCTCTTCCCCAACCTCTCCTCCCTCCTTGCTGGATCAAGGCATAGGAGACGTCACCGGGCTGCACGTGTGTTGAACACGGAGGCACCGTCGTTCGGTGCTTAGATCGGAATCCACCGCGATCTGAATCGCTGCGAGTACGACTCCAGCAACCGCGTTCTAGCAACGCTTCCGCTTAGATATCTTCAAATGTATGAAGATCCAATCTCTCCCCGCTCATTTGCTGGTTTCTCCATAGATAGATCTTGGTGACACGTAGGAAAATTTTGATTTACTACTATGTCTCCCAATAGTGGTATCAGAGCCAGGTTTATGCGTAGAATCTATGCACGAGTAGAACACAAAGCAGTTGTGGGCGTCGATTTTGTTAATATGCTTGCCGTTACTAGTCTTATCTTGATTCGACGGTATTGTGGGATGAAGCGGTCCGGACCAACTTTACACGTACGCTTGCGTGAGACCGGTTCCACCGCCTGACATGCACTAGTTGCATAAGGTGGCTAGCGGGTGTCTGTCTCTCCCACCTTAGTCGGATTGGATTCGATGAAAAGGGTCCTTATGAAGGGTAAATAGCAATTGGCATATCATGTTATGGTTTTTGGCATAGGTAAGAAACGTTCTTGCTAGAAACCTATAGCAACCACGTAAAAACTTGCAACTACAAATTAGAGGACGTCTAACTTGTTTTTGCAGCATATGTCTTGTGATGTGATATGGCCAGAAGGATGTGATGTGATGCATTGTGATGTATGAGATTGATCCTGTTCTTGTAATAGGGTTCACAACTTGCATGTCGATGACTATGACAACCGGCAGGAGCCATAGTAGTTTTCTTATAAGTGTTCACCCTAACTGTGCACCGTTGCTAAGGATCATTGTTCCGAAGCACCACGTGATGATCGAGTGTGATAGGTTCTAACGTTTGCATACAACGGGTGTAAGCCAGATTTACACATGCGAAACACTTAGGTTGACTTGACGAGCCTAGCATGTACAGACATGGCCTCGGAACACGGAAGACCGAAAGGTCAAACATGAGTCGTATAGAACATACGATCAACATGAAGATGTTCACAATGGATGACTAGTCCGTCTCATGTGATGATCGGACACAGGCTAGTTGACATGGATCATGTGTCACTTGGATGACTAGAGAGATGTCTATCTAAGTGGGAGTTCATTGAATAATTTGATTATGTGAACTTAATTATCATGAACTTAGTCTAAAATTGCCTTTACTATCTATATTGTAGATCCAATGACCAATGCAAATGTCAACCTCAATTTCAACGCGTTCCTAGAGAAAACCAAGCTGAAAGATGATGGAAGCAACTATGCGGACTGGGTCCGTGGCTTGAGGATCATCCTCATAGCTTCCAAGAAACTGTATGTCCTTGATGCACCACTAGGTGACCCACCCCTTCTCCCAGCAGAATAAGACGTTGCGAACGCTTGGCATTCTTGCTGCGATGATTACTCCCTTGTTCAGTGCGGCATGCTTTACAGTTTAGAACCGGGGCTCCAAAAGCGTTTTGTGCAACACGAAGCATATGAGATGTTCCAAGAGCTGAAACTGGTCTTTCAAGCTCATACCCGGGTCGAGAGATATGAAGTCTCCGACATATTCTTTAGCTGTAAGATGGAGGAGAACAGTTCTGTCGGTGAGCACTTCCTCAAGATGTCTGGGCTTCACAACCGCTTGACTCAGCTGGGAGTTAATCTCCCGGATGACTCGGTCATTGACAGAATCCTCCAGTCGCTTCCACCAAGCTACAAGAGCTTTGTGATGAACTACAACATGCAAGGGATGGAGAAGTCCATTCCTGAGTTGTACTCGATGCTGAAATCAGCGGAGGTCGAGATCAAAAAGGAGCATCAAGTGTTGATGGTAAATAAGACCACTAGTTTCAAGAAAGGCAAGGGTAAGAAGAACTTCAAGAAGGATGGCAAAGCTATTGCCGCGCCCGGTAAGCAAGTTGCTGGGAAGAAGAAGAAAAATGGACCCAAGCCTGAGACTGAGTGCTTTTATTGCAAGGGTACCGGTCACTTGAAGCGGAATTGCCCCAAGTACTTAGCGGATAAGAAAGACGACAACATTAAAGGTATATGTGATATACTTGTCATTGATGTGTACCTAACCAGCGCTCGTAGTAGCTCCTGGGTATTTGATACCGGTGCAGTTGCTCATATTTGTAACTCCAAGTAGGAGCTACGGAATAAGCGGAGGCTGGCAAAGGACGAGGTGACGATGCGCGTCGGGAATGGTTCCAAGGTCGATGTGATCGCCGTCGGCACGCTACCTCTACATCTACCTTCGGGATTAGTTTTAAACCTTAACAATTGTTATTTAGTACCAGCTTTGAGCATGAACATTGTATCTGGATCTCGCTTGATGCGAGATGGCTACTCATTTAAATCCGAGAATAATGGTTGTTCTATTTATATGAGAGAAATGTTTTATGCTCATGCCCCGCTGGTCAATGGTTTATTTTTGATGAATCTCGAACGTGATGTTACACATGTCCATAGTGTGAGTACCAAAAAGTGTAATGTTGATAACGATAGTCCCACTTACATGTGGCACTGCCGCCTTTGTCATATTGGTGTCAAACGCATGAAGAAGCTCCATGCTGATGGACTTTTGGAGTCATTTGATTTCGAATCATTTGACACGTGCGAACCATGCCTCATGGGCAAGATGACCAAGACTCCGTTCTCCGGAACAATGGAGCGAGCAAGTGACTTGTTGGAGATAATACATACCGATGTATGCGGTCCACTGAGCGTCGAGGCTCGCGGAGGCTACCATTATGTTCTCACCCTCACTGATGACTTGAGTAGATATGGTTATGTCTACTTAATGAAACACAAGTCTGAAACCTTTGAAAGGTTCAAGGAATTTCAGAGTGAGGTCGAGAATCAACGTGACAGGAAAATAAAATGCCTACGATCTGATCGTGGCGGAGATTATTTAAGTCACGAGTTTGGCATGCACCTTAGGAAATGTGGAATTGTTTCACAACTCACGCCGCCCGGCACACCTCAGCGAAATGGTGTGTCTGAACGTCGTAATCGCACTCTATTGGATATGGTGCGATCTATGATGTCTCTTACCAACTTACCGCTATCATTTTGGGGATATGCATTAGAGACTGCCGCATTCACTTTAAATAGGGCACCGTCTAAATCCGTTGAGACGACACCGTATGAATTATGGTTTGGAAAGAAACCTAAGCTGTCGTTTCTAAAAGTTTGGGGATGCGATGCTTATGTGAAGAAACTTCAACCTGAGAAGCTCGAACCCAAAGCGGAAAAGTGCGTCTTCATAGGATATCCAAAGAGACTATTGGGTATACCTTCTACCTATGATCCGAGGGCAAAGTCTTTGTTGCCAAGAATGGATCCTTTCTCGAGAAAGAGTTTCTCTCGAAAGAAGTAAGTGGGAGGAAAATAGAACTTGATGAGGTAATTGTACCTCCACTCGAACCGGAGAGTAGCGCAGCACAGGAAGTTGTTTCTATGGAGCCTACACCGGTTAGAGAGGAAGTTAATGATGATGATCATGAAGTTTCAGATCAAGTTTCTATTCGGAGGTCCACTAGGACACGTTCCGCACCGGAGTGGTACAGCAATCCTGTCCTAGAGATCATGTTGTTGGACAATGGTGAACCTTCCAAGTATGAAGAAGCGATGGCAGGCCCGGATTCCGACAAATGGCTTGAGGCCATGAAATCCGAGATAGGATCCATGTATGAGAACAAAGTATGGACTTTGGTGGACTTGCCTGATGATAAGCGAGCCATTGAAAAAAAAGGATCTTTAAGAAGAAGACTGACGCGGACGGTAATGTTACCGCCTATAAGGCTCGGCTTGTTGCTAAGGGTTATCGACAAGTTCAAGGAGTTGACTACGATGAGACTTTCTCACCCGTAGCGATGCTAAAGTCTGTCCGAATCATGTTAGCAGTTGCCGCATTTTATGATTATGAGATCTGGAAAATGGACGTCAAAACGGCATTCCTTAATGGCTTCCTCAAGGAAGAACTGTATATGATGCAGCCGGAAGGTTTTGTCAATCCTAAAGATGCTAACAAGGTATGCAAGCTCCAACGCTCCATCTATGGGCTGGTGCAAGCATCTCGGAGTTGGAACATTCGCTTTAATGAGGTGATTAAAGCGTTTGGGTTTGTACAGGTTTATGGAGAACCTTGTATTTACAAGAAAGTGAGTGGGAGCTCTATAGCATTTCTTATACTATATGTGGATGACATGCTGATAATGGGAAATAATATAGAACTCTTGGAAAGTATAAAGGCCTACTTGGATAAGTGTTTTTCAATGAAGGACATTGGAGAAGCTGCTTACATATTAGGCATTAAGATCTATAGAGATAGATCGAGACGCCTCATTGGTCTTTCACAAAGCACATACCTTGAAAAGATATTGAAGAAGTTCAATATGGATCAGTCCAAGAAGGGGTTCTTGCCTGTGTTGCAAGGTGTGAGATTGAGTACGACTCAATGCCCGACCACGGCAAAGGATAGAGAGGAGATGAGTGTCATCCCCTATGCTTCAGCCATAGGCTCTATTATGTATGCCATGCTGTGTACCAGACCTGATGTGAACCTTGCCATAAGTTTGGTAGGGAGGTACCAAAGTGATCCCAGAGCGGAACACTGGACAATGGTCAAGAATATCCCGAAGTACCTGAAACGGACAAAGGACATGTTTCTCGTATATGGAGGTGCCGAAGAGCTCGTCGTAAAGGGTTACGTCGACGCTAGCTTCGACACAGATCCGGACGACTCCAAGTCGCAAACCAGATACGTGTATATTTTGAATGGAGGGGCAGTCAGCTGGAGTAGCAGCAAGCAAAGCGTTGTGGCGGCATCTACATGTGAAGCGGAGTACATAGCTGCTTCGGAAGCAGCAAAGGAGGGAGTCTGGATGAAGGAGTTCATCACCGACCTAGGAGTGATTCCAAATGCGTCGGTCCCGATGACTCTACTCTGTGACAACACTAGAGCTATTACCCTTGCGAAGGAGCCTAGGTTTCACAGGAAGACAAGACACATCAAGCGCCGCTTCAACTCCATCCGTGATTACATTCAGGAGGGAGACATAGATATTTGTAAAGTGCATACGGATCTGAATGTCACAGATCCATTGACTAAACCTCTCTCACGAGCAAAACATGATCAACACCAGAATGCTATGGGTGTTCGATTCATCACAATGTAACTAGATTATTGACTCTAGTGCAAGTGGGAGACTGTTGGAGATATTCCCTAGAGGCAATAATAAAATGGCTATTATTGTATTTCCTAGTTCACGATAATTGTCTATTATTCATGCTACAATTGTGTTAACCGGAAACCGTAATGCATGTGTGAATACATAGACCACAACATGTCCCTGGTGAGCCTCTAGTTGGCTAGCTCGTTGATCAATAGATGGTCACAGTTTCATGATCATGGACATTGGATGTCATTGATAACGGGATCACATCATTAGGAGAATGATGTGATGGACAAGACCCAATCCTAAGCATAGCACATGATCATATAGTTCGTTTGCTAAAGCTTTTCAATGTCAAGTATCGTTTCCTTAGACCATGAGATTGTGTAACTCCCGGATACCGTAGGAATGCTTTGGGTGTGCCAAACGTCACAACGTAACTGGGTGGCTATAAAGGTACGCTACGGGTATCTCCGAAAGTGTCTGTTGGGTTGACACAAATCAAGACTGGGATTTGTCACTCCGTGTGACAGAGAGGTATCTCTGGGCCCACTCGGTAAGACATCATCATACTGAGCTCAATATGACTAAGGAGTTAGCCACGGGATGATGTATTACGGAACGAGTAAAGAGACTTGCCGGTAACGAGATTGAACAAGGTATAGGGATACCGACGATCGAATCGTTGGAAATATGCCCTAGAGGCAATATATAAAGCGTCTATTATTATATTTCCTTGTTCATGATAATCGTTTATTATCCATGCTATAATTATAGTGATCGGAAACACATTGCATGTGTGGATAAATAGACAAACACTATGTCCCTAGTATGCCTCTAGTGAACTAGCTCGTTGATCAAAGATGGTCAGGGTTTCCTAGCCATTGACATGTGATGTCATTTGATAAAGGGATCACATCATTAGGAGACTGGTGTGATGGACAAGAACCAAACTACCAACGTAGCATATGATCGTGTCAGTTTATTGCTACTGTTTTCTGCATGTCAATGTATATGTTCCTATGACCATGAGATCATGAAACTCACGGATATCGGAGGAGTGCCTTGTGTGTATCAAACATCGCAACGTAACTGGGTGACTATAAAGGTGCTCTACAGGTATCTCTGATGGTGTTTGTTGAGTCGGCATGGATCGAGACTGGGATTTGTTACTCCGTGTGACGGAGAGGTATCTCGGGGCCCACTCGGTAATGCAACATCACAATAAGCCTTGCAAGCAATGTGACTAATTGTTAGTTGCGGGATCTTGCATTACGGAACGAGTAAAGAGACTTGCCGGTAACGAGATTGAACTAGGTATAGAGATACCGACGATCGAATCTCGGGCAAGTAACATACCGAAGAATAAAGGGAACGTTATACGGGATTGACTGAATCCTTGACATAGAGGTTCAACCGATAAGATCTTCGTAGAATATGTAGGAACCAATGTGGGCGTCTAGGTCCCGCCATTGGTTATTGGCCGGAGAGGTGTCTCGGTCATGTCTACATAGTTCTCGAACCCGCAGGGTGTGCACACTTAAGGTTCGGTGACGTTTCGGTAGTATAGAGTTATGTATGGTGGTGACTGAAGGTTGTTCGGAGTCCCGGATGAGATCCCGGACGTCACAAGGAGCTCCGTAATGTTCGAGAGGTAAAGATTCATATATAGGAAGTCCCAGTTTGGTCGCCGGAAAAGTTTCGGGCTCATCGGTAGTGTACCGGGAGTACCGGTAGTGTACCGGGGGACCTCCGGGAGGGGTATTTCGACCCCAAGAGGTCCATGGGCTATGGAAGGGTGTTAGACAGCCCTTAGTGGGCTGGGAAACCCAGCCACAAAGGCCCATGGCGCAGGGAGAGGTTTTCCTAAAGGAAAAATAAGAAAAAGAGAAAATCAGCCAATAGGAAGCAATCCTACTCCAACTAGGATTGGAGTAGGAGTAGGATTGCTCCCACCTTGGCCGGCCGACTCCTCTTGGGAGTTGTGGGGCGCCAGCCCTCCTCCTCTCCCTCCCTCCTATATATACTAGTGGATTGGGTGGTTTTTGGACACAACTTATGGCCACGTGCTACCCGATTCACCAGTGCTCCTCTAGATCGGATTTCTGCAGCACTTAGGCAAAGCCCTGCCGGAATTGCTCCACCACCACCATCACCGGAGCGCCGTCACGCTGCCGGTGAACTCTCTCTCCTCTCCACCTCCTCTTGCTGGATCAATACGGTGGAGATCGTCATCAAGCTTCACGTGTGTTGAACGCGGAGGTGCAGTCCGTTCGGTACTAGATCGGAAGGATCGTGATCAAGGCCACGGGACGTTCATGATCGGATCGCGGGACGGATCATGACGAGATCGCGGGACGGTTTGTGATTGGTTCGCGGGATGGTTCGTGATTGGATTGCGGGACGCTCGGTGATTTGGATCGCGAAGAAGTTCGACTACACCAACCGCGTTTCTTAACGCTTCCCGCTTAGCGATCTACAAGGGTACATAGATCCACCCTCCCTCTCCTAGATTCTCATCACCATGGATAGGTTTGCGTGTGCGTAGGAATTTTTTTGTTTCCCATGCAACGTTCCCCTACAGTGGCATCATGAGCTAGGTTGATGGTTCGATGAGATCTCGAGTAGAACACAAAAGGTTTGTGGGCATTGATGCTTAGATTGCTTCCTCCCTTGGTCGGATTTTGGTTCAGGGGGATTGTGAGATAAAATGGCTCAGACCAACATTAATCGTATGCTCACGAGAGACCGGTTCCCTCGATGAAACTTGTTGCTTAGATGGCTTGCGGGCGACAGTTTGTCTCACTTTAGTTGGATCGGATCCGACAAAGGCGGTCCTTGAGAAGGTTGAAAAGCAATCTATGTATCACCGTTGTTGTTTATGCGTAGGTGAGAATCGTTCTTACTAGATACCCGTAGCAGCCACGTAAAACATGCAACAACAATTAGAGGACGTCTAACTTGTTTTTGCAGGGTATGTTGTGATGTGATATGGCCAATTACATGATGATATATATGTGATGTATGAGATGATCATGTGATGTATAGATTTTCACGACTTGCACATCGGTGAATACGGCAACCGGCAGGAGCCATAGGGTTGTCTTTAATTATTGTATGACCTGCGTGTCAATCATTAAGCGCTATGTAATGCTTTACTTTATCGCTACGGTAGCAATGTTAGTAGAAGCATGCAGGGCGTGACAACCCCAATGGCGACATGTTGATGGAGATCAAGATGATGGAGATCATGGTGTCATGCCGGTGACGATGGAGATCATGCCGGTGTTTCGAAGATGGAGATCTTAAACACAAGTTGATGGCCATATCATGTCACTTATGAATTGCATGAGATGTTAATCCTTTTATGCACCTTGTTTTGCTTAGTACGATGGTAGCATTATAAGGTGATCCCTCACTTAAATTTCAAGATGCACTGTGTTCTCCCCGAGTGTGCACCGTTGCGAAAGTTCATCGTGTCGAGACACCACGTGATGATCGGGTGTGATAGACTCTACGTTCACATACAACGGGTGCAAGCCAGATTTGCACGTGCAGAACACTCGGGTTAAACTTGACGAGCCTAGCATGTACAGACATGGCCTCGTAACACAAGAGACCGAAAGGTCGAACATGAGTCATATAGTAGATATGATCAATATAGTGATGTTCACCATTGAAGCCAACTTAACTCACGTGATGATCGGACTTGAGTTGGTGAATTTGGATCATGTGACACTCAGATGACCTGAGGGATGTCAATTTGAGTGGGAGCTTTAGTAATTTGATTAACTAAACTCATTATCATGAACAATAGTCTAAATAACCTTTGCATATTTATGTTGTAGATCAATGGCTCGCGCAGTAGCACCCCTGAATTTTAATGCGTTCCTAGAGAAAGCTAAGTTGAAAGATGATGGAAGTAACTTTGTTGATTGGGCCCGTAATCTGAGGGTTATCCTTACGGCTTCCCAGAAAAAATATGTCCTTGATGCACCGCTTGGTGACCAACCAGAAGACATGACCTCCAAAGACATTAAGAACGCTTGGGAGGCTCGTGCTGGAGACTACTCAATAGTTCAGTGTGCAATATTGTATGGCTTAGAACTGGGACTTCAAAGACGTTTTGAACGTCATGGAGCATATGAGATGTTCCAGGAGTTGAAGTTTATCTTTCAGAAAAATGCCCGGATCGAGAGGTATGAGACCTCCGATAAATTCTATGCTTGCAAGATGGAGGAGAATGGGTCTGTCAGTGAGCATATACTCAGAATGTCTGGGTATTCAAACCGTCTAGCTGAGTTGGGAATTGCCCTTCCACAAGAGGCGATCATTGATAGAGTTCTTCAATCACTGCCACCTAGTTACAAAAGTTTTGTGATGAACTATAACATGCACGGGATGAACAAGTCATCATCCGAGCTGTTTGCGATGCTAAAAGTCGCTGAGTCTGAAATCCAGAAAGAACATCAAGTGTTGATGGTCAATAAAACCACTAGTTTCAAGAAAAATGGCAAGGGCAAAGGCAAGAAGGGTAAAACCAAGAAGGATGGCAAAGTAGTTGCTACTCCTACAAAGAAGCCTAAGCATGGACCTAAGCCAGAAACTGAGTGCTTTCATTGCAAGGGAACTGGTCACTGGAAGCGGAACTGCCCCAAGTACCTGGCTGACAAGAAAGCGGCCAACGACAAACAAGGTATATATGATATACATGTTATTGATGTGTACCTTACTAGTTCTCGTAGTAGTGCCTGGGTATTTGATACCGGTTCGGTTGCTCACATTTGCAACTCAAAGCAGGAACTACGGAATAAGCGAAGACTGGCAAAGGACGAAGTGACGATGCGCGTGGGAAATGGTTCCAAGGTTGATGTGATCGCCGTCGGCACGCTCTCTCTTTGATTACCATCAGGATTAGTGATGAACCTAAATAATTGTTATTTAGTGCCTGCGTTAAGCATGAACATTATATCTGGATCTTGTTTATTGCGAGACGGTTAATCATTTAAATCAGAGAATAAAGGTTGTTCTATTTATATGAGTAATATCTTTTATGGTCACGCACCCAATGTTAGGGGTTTATTCATATTGAATCTTGATAGTGATGACACACTTGTTCATAACATTGATGCCAAAAGATGTAGAGTAGTTAATGATAGTACCACTTTCTTGTGGCACTGCCGTTTAGGTCATATTGGTGTAAAACGCATGAGGAAGCTCCATGCTGATGGACTTTTGGAGTCACTTGATTTTGAATCACTTGACACATGTGAACCATGCCTTATGGGCAAGATGACCAAAACGCCGTTCTCTGGAACAATGGAATGGGCGAGTGACTTGTTGGAATACATACTGATGTGTGCGGTCCAATGAATGTCGAAGCGCGCGGTGGTTATCGTTACTTTCTCACCTTCACTGATGATTTGAGTAGATATGGGTATATTTATTTGATGAAATACAAGTCTGAAACATTTGAAAAGTTCAAGCAATTTCAGAGTGAAGTTGAGAATCATCGTAACAAGAATATTAAATTTCTTCGATCTGATCGAGGAGGTGAATATCTGAGTTATGAGTTTGGCAGTCACTTAAGACAGTGTGGAATTGTTTCACAGTTGACACCGCCCGGAACACCACAGCGTAATGGTGTGTCTAAACGTCGTAATCGGACCTTATTGGATATGGTGCGTTCTATGATGTCTCTTGCTGATTTGCCACTATCGTTTTGGGGTTATGCATTAGAGACAGCTGCATTCACTTTAAATAGGGCACCATCAAAATCCGTTGAGACGACGCCATATGAACTGTGGTTTGGCAAAAAGCCGAAATTGTCGTTTCTTAAAGTTTGGGGATGTGATGCTTATGTCAAAAAGCTTAAGCCTGAAAAGCTGGAACCCAAAGCGGAAAAGTGCGTCTTCATAGGATACCCGAAAGAGACAGTCGGGTATACCTTCTATCTCAGATCCGAGGGCAAAGTGTTTGTTGCTAAGAACGGAACATTTCTTGAGAAAGAGTTTCTCTCCGAAGAATTGAGTGGGAGGAAAATAGAGCTTGATGAGGTTATTGAACCTTTAATTCAACCAGAGAGTAGCGCAGCACAGAAAGATGTTTCTATGGAACCTACAACGGTAGAATAGGAAGTTAATGATGATGATCATGAAGCTCCGGATCAAGCTGCTATTGAACCTCGTAGGTCGAGAAGGATGCTTACTACTCCCGAGTGGTACGGCAACCCTGTCTTAGAGGTCATGTTGTTGGACAACAATGAACCTACGAGCTATGGAGGAGCAGTGATGGGCCCGGATTCTGAGAAATGGTTAGAGGCCATGAAATCTGAGATGGGATCCATGTATGAAAACAAAGTATGGACTTTGGAAGTCCTACCTGAAGGGCGAAAGGCCATTCAGAACAAATGGATCTATAAGAAGAAGACGGACGCGGACGGTAATGTCACTGTCTATAAAGCTCGACTTGTGGCAAAGGGTTTTTCACAAGTTCAAGGAGTTGACTACGATGAGACTTTCTCACCCGTAGCGATGCTTAAGTCCGTCAGAATCATGTTGGCAATAGCTGCTTATTTCGACTATGAAATTTGGCAGATGGATGTCAAAACGGCGTTCCTCAACGGTTTCCTTGAGGAAGAGTTGTATATGATGCAACCCGAAGGTTTTGTCGATCCAGAGAATGCTGACAAAGTTTGCAAACTCCAGCGATCCATTTATGGCCTGGTGCAAGCATCTCGGAGTTGGAATAAGCGCCTTGATGAGGTGATCAAAGCGTTTGGGTTTATACAAGTTTATGGAGAAGCTTGTATTTACAAGAAAGTGAGTGGGAGCTCTATAGCGTTTCTAGTGTTATATGTGGATGACATATTGCTGATCGGAAATGATATAGATATGCTGGAAAGCGTAAAGGAATATTTGAATATGAGTTTTTCAGTGAAGGACCTAGGAGAAACTGCTTTCATATTAGGCATTAAGATCTATAGAGATAGGTCGAGACGCGTAATAGCACTTTCACAGAGCACATACCTTGATAAAGTTTTGAAGAAGTTCAAAATGGAACAGGCCAAGAAGGGGTTCTTGCCTGTGTTACAAGGTGTGAAGTTGAGTAAGACTCAATGCCCAGTGACTGCAGAAGATAAAGAAAAGATGAGCGTCATCCCCTATGCTTCAGCCATAGGCTCTATCATGTATGCAATGCTGTGCACAAGACCCGATGTCAGCCTTGCCATAAGTATGGCTGGAAGGTTTCAAAGTGATCCTGGAATGGAGCACTGGCAAGCGGTCAAAAATATCCTTAAGTACCTTAACAGGACTAAGGACATGTTTCTCGTTTATGGAGGTGATGAAGAGCTCGTCATAAAGGGTTACGTCGATGCAAGCTTCGACACTGATCCGGACGATTCTAAATCGCAAACCGGATACGTATTTATTCTTAACGGGGGAGCGGTAAGCTGGTGCAGTTCCAAGCAAAGCGTGGTAGCTGATTCTACGTGTGAAGCAGAGTACATCGCAGCCTCGAAGGCCGCGAAGGAAGGTGTCTGGATGAAGCAGTTCATGACAGATCTTGGAGTAGTGCCTAGTGTGCTGAATCCAATAAATCTGTTCTGTGACAACACTGGTGCCATTGCTCTAGCCAAGGAACCAAGGTTTCACAAGAGGAACAGATACATAAAGCGACGCTTCAACTCCATCTGGTTCTACATCGAGGAGAAGGACATAAATATTTGCAAAGTGCACACGGATCTGAATGTTGCAGACCCGTTGACTAAACCTCTTCCAAGGGCTAAACATGATCAACACCAGAACTACATGGGTGTTCGATTCATTACGATGTAAATCACATAGTGATGTGAACTAGATTATTGACTCTAGTGCAAGTGGGAGACTGTTGGAAATATGCCCTAGATGCAATATATAAAGCGTTTATTATTATATTCCTTGTTCATGATAATTGTTTATTATCCATGCTATAATTGTAGTGATTGGAAACACATTGCATGTGTGGATAAATAGACAAACACTATGTCCCTAGTATGCCTCTAGTGAACTAGCTCGTTGATCAAAGAGGGTCAAGGTTTCCTAGCCATTGACATGAGATGCCATTTGATAACGGGATCACATCATTAGGAGACTGGTGTGATGGACAAGACCCAAACTACAAACATAGCATATGATCGTGTCAGTTTATTGCTACTGTTTTCTGCATGTCAATGTATATGTTCCTATGACCATGAGATCATGCAACTCACGGATATCGGAGGAGTGCCTTGTGTGTATGAAACGTTGCAACGTAACTGGGTGACTATAAAGATGCTCTACAGGTATCTCCGATGGTGTCTGTTGAGTTGGCATGGATCGAGACTGGGATTTGTTACTCCGTGTGACGGAGAGGTATCTCGGGGCCCACTCAGTAATGCAACATCACAATAAGCCTTGCAAGCAATGTGACTAATTGTTAGTTGCGGGATCTTGCATTACAGAACGAGTAAAGAGACTTGCCGGTAACGAGATTGAACTAGGTATAGATATACCGACGATCGAATCTCGGGGAAGTAACATACCGAAGAACAAAGGGAACGTTATACGGGATTGACTGAATCCTTGACATAGAGGTTCAACCAATAAGATCTTCGTAGAATATGTAGGAACCAATGTGGGCGTCCAGGTCCCACCATTGGTTATTGGCCAGAGAGGTGTCTCGGTCATGTCTACATAGTTCTCGAACCCGCAGGGTCTGCACACTTAAGGTTCAGTGACGTTTCGGTAGTATAGAGTTATGTATGGTGGTGACCGAAGGTTGTTAGGAGTCCTGGATGAGATCCTGGACGTCACGAGGATCTCCAGAATGGTCGAGAGGTAAAGATTCATATATAGGAAGTCCCAGTTTGGTCGCCGGAAAAGTTTCGGGCTCATCGGTAGTGTACCGGGAGTACCGGTAGTGTACCGGGGGACCTCCGGGAGGGGTATTTCGACCCCAAGAGGTCCATGGGCTGTGGAAGGGTGTTAGCCATCCCTTAGTGGGCTGGGAAACCCAGCCACAAAGGCCCATGGCGCAGGGAGAGGTTTTCCTAAAGGAAAATAAGAAAAAGAGAAAATCAGCCAATAGGAAGCAATCCTACTCCAACTAGGATTGGAGTAGGAGTAGGATTGCTCCCACCTTGGCCGGCCGACTCCTCTTGGGATTTGTGGGGCGCCAGCCCTCCTCCTCTCCCTCCCTCCTATATATACTAGTGGATTGGGTGGTTTTTGGACACAACTTACGGCCACGTGCTACCCGATTCATCGGTGCTCCTCTAGATCAGATTTCTCCAGCGCTTAGGCGAATCCCTGTCGGAATTGCTCCACCACCACCATCACCGGAGCACCGTCACGCTGCCGGTGAACTCTCTCTCCTCTCCACCTCCTCTTGCTGGATCAAGACAGTGGAGATTGTCATCAAGCTACACGTGTGCTGAACGCGGAGGTGCCGTCCGTTCGGTACTAGATCGGAAGGATCATGATCAAGGCCACGGGACGTTCGTGATCGGATCGCGAGACGGCTCGTGACGAGATCGCGGGACGGTTCGTGATTGGTTCGCGAGACGGTTCGTGATTGGATCGCGGGACGCTCGGCGATTTGGATCGCGAAGAAGTTCGACTACACCAACCGCGTTTCTTAACGCTTCCCGCTTAGCGGTCTACAAGGGTACGTAGATCCACTCCCCCTATCTTAGATGCTCATCACCATGGATAGGTTTGCGTGTGCGTAGGAAATTTTTTGTTTCCCATGCAACGTTCCCCAACACGAATCTCGGGCAAGTACCATACCGATAGACAAAGGGAATTGTATGCGGATTGATTAAATCCCTGACATCGTGGTTCATCCGATGAGATCATTGTGGAGTACGTGGGATCCAACATGGGTATCCAGATCCCGCTTTTGGTTATTGGCCGGGGAGGTGTCTCGGTCATGTCTACGTGTCTCCCGAACCCGTAGGGTCTACACACTTAAGGTTCGATGATGCTAGGGTTATAGGGAAATAGTGTATGTGGTTACCGAAGGTTGTTCGGAGTCCCGAATGAGATCCCGGACGTCACGAGGAGTCCTGAAATGGTCCGGAGACGAAGATTGATATATAGGAAGTGAGGTTATGGTTACCGGAAGTGTTTCGAGCGTCACCGGTAGTGTACTGGGACCACCGGAAGGGTTCCGCGGGTCCACCAAGTGGGCCCACCTGCCCCGGAAGGTTCCATGGGCTAAGAGTGGGAGGGAGCCAGCCCCTAGGTGGGCTGGTGCACCTCCCACCCCAGCCCAAGGCGCAGCAAGGGTGGAGGGTGGCAAGCCCTAGGCTTAGATGGGCCTTAAGGCCCACCCTAGGGCGCCTCCACCTCTCCCTGCCCTGGCCACCGGCCAGATGGGCTCCTGGAGGCTGCCGCCACCCCTAGGGTGGAACCCTAGGGCGCAAGCCCTCCCCTCCCCTCCTCCTATACATAGTGGTGGGTTTTAGGGCTGCACAACACACGAGTTCATCTCCTCCCTGGCGCAGCCCTACTCCTCCCTCTCCTCGTTCTCCGTAGTGCTTAGCGAAGCTCTGCCGGAGTACCACGCAGCTCCACCGCCACCACGCCGTCATGCTGCCGGAGCTCTTCCCCAACCTCTCCTTCCTCCTTGCTGGATCAAGGTGTAGGAGACGTCACTGGGCTGCATGTGTGTTAAACGCGGATGCACCGTTGTTCGGTGCTTAGATCGGAATCCACCGTGATCTGAATCGCTGCGAGTACGACTCCATCAACCGCGTTCTAGCAACGCTTCTGCTTAGCGATCTTCAAAGGTATGAAGATCCAATCTCTCCCTGCTCGTTTGCTGGTTTCTCCATAGATAGATCTTGGTGACACGTAGGAAAATTTTGATTTACTACTACGTCTCCCAACAGTCTATGGCGGTGGCGACCGGTGTTAGCGCGCCAGGTCGAGTTTGCGGGTATGACGACGACAATGATGTGAGCTGCAACAACTCCGGCGATGACAAGTTCGCGGTTTAGGGGGGAGAATGTTAGCAGAAAATAAACCGCGTGTGTCCTGGCGTCAGTTCGTGCTCGTGTTTGTTCGTCCGTCGCGTGGAGGAGCTACATGCATGAGGGCTGTTGCGATTAGTTGGAGCCAGCCGAGTCGTGCGTGCAACCCGAGGAGTTGGTTGCATGGTAGATGGATGGTCAGGTCATGCGGTCATGAGGGAGGCCAGGGGTCTGAGATGTAGCCGTGTGTGTGCGTGTGTGTTCTCAGCGCCGGTGTGTTGCCAGGCGATGGTATGAGCCGAGCCTCAGAGGTGAGCGTAGTCACTGCTGGGACCACTGTGTGCACCCGGTTGGTAGGAGAGAGAGAGAGAGCTCTTCTGGGTAGGCCGCAGTTTGTGCCTGAGCCCAGGTATGTGTCCAGTAAAGTGAGGCCGTTCGTGCGGCCGAGACGCCGTTGGTGTGGCGGGGCGTTTATGCGCCGGAAAAACAAGTGTGCTCCATCTCCCACCTTTGTCCGAGCAAGTGAGAGAAAGAGCAGGTTCACGGTTTGTCCCAACATTTGGTATCATGAGCTTGGTTGTCTTGGACGTGGTTCGTCGTATCAGAGTCATGCCGATGATGGCAGTGTTCACCGGCGACTGCGCGTGATGGAGCTTCGGACCATGTGTCGGCCCGAGGAGATGACAGGTGCTGCGGCTAGAATGGCGGACGTGGAGGCGGCGCACAGTGAGTCTATGACGAGCACGGCGGACGTGGACGCACACGGAGAGCGCGTGGCGACAGCGACCCGTGGTGACTCTATGGCGGTGGCGATCGGCGTTAGCACACCAGGTCGAGTTCATGGGTGTGACAACGACAACGACGTGAGCCGAAACAACTCCGGCGACGGCGACTTCACAGTTTAGGGGAGGTTGTAAGCAGAAAATAAACCGCATGTGTCCTGGCATCAGTTCGTGCTCGCATTCGTTCGTTGCATGGAGGAGCAGCATGCACAAGGGCCGTTGCCATCGTTGCGTGGAGGAGCAGCATGCACAAGGGCCGTTGCCATCGGTTGGAGCCAGGGGCGGAGCCAGGAATTTGGTGTTGGGTATTCATTATATTTTTTTTGCAATGCAATGTAAATGTATACTAGATTTGTTTTTCAAAAAAAGGATGGCCCCACTTTCATTGATAAAATGGAGTTTGATACAGTACATACTGGACCACCAGCACAAAACATTGGTTCGACACAACAACCTGGAACAAAAGAAGAAATCCTACATCCTGGGAAGCCTTTTCCCACATTGCCAATAAGCTAACACCCTTGTTCTTCATCTATATTACAAGATCATGAAATAAAAATCAGTGCCACCGGTAATTTTCTGCAGTAATTTACAACGAATCCATGCCACCAGTTGTGACTCAGCTTCAGTGCCTTTGTGAAGCAAAGGCACAACGCGCCTTAACCTAGTGTATCTGTCACTCATTTTCCATCCGACACACAAAATTGAGTGAAGGCAAAACACAGCCAGACTTGCTGGTTTTCACTCAGTCTTGTCTCTCCTGAAAACCAACAAGTCTGGATATGTTTTGCCTTCACTCAATCTTGTACGTCGGATGAAAAATGAGTGGCAGATACACTAGGCTAAGGCGCGCTCTGCCTTTGCTTCACAAAGGCACTGAAGCTGAGTCCCAACCAGTGGCATGGATTCATTGTAAATTACTGCAAAAAATTACCTTTTCGCAATCCAGTGGTGGGCTCACGAGGCGACGAACATGATGCCGCAAGCAAAGTAGCAGAGAGAATGGGACTGGTGGAGGGCTGGACGCCTGGACGTGCTGCCGTGCTGGTGGTTGTTGCGGTACTCACTGTGGTGCCACCGGCGGTAGCAATAGCTAGGTCGAGCAGGGGGAGAAGAGAAGCATACTAGAAACAGGGGTATCAATCCTGCTAGACTCAGGAGTTGTGTGCTGCTTACATGGGCTGGACTTGCAGTCTGGGCCTGTTGTGTGGGCTGTTGTCTGGGCTGGATAATGGACATGTATATCTGATTTTTTAGGGCCAAATTATTGGTATTCCATGGAATTCCTAGGAATAGCCCTAGTTCCACCATTGGTTGGAGCCGGCCAAGTCGTGCGCGCGGTTGGAGCAGTTGGTTGCATGGTAGATGGATGGCCAGGTCATGCGGTCGTGAGGGCGGCCAAGGGTCTGAGATGTAGCCGCTGCTAGAATTTGATCTAAATATGGGTCAGTCCAATAGCAATTTTTAGAATTCCTAATAAATTATAGAGGCCCACTAAGCCCATTCGTGCAAGGCAAAAGGTGGGACAAAAGTTTACTCCCACATTGCTAGTTTAGTAGGAGTTGGACCTCCTTATAAGGAGGATGTTTCCCCACATGTATGAGCATGAGAACAAAAGGGACATACACGACGCGGGTTGCGGGAACGAGCCGATGTTTAAATTTTTGCCACACATGATTGGTATACGAAAGGTCACTTGTGAGCTGAAAAGCTTTGTTGTAGTGGAGATTGAATATGAACACTGCACCCTTCGGCTACTGCCTTTTCATTTCGTCTCCCTCTTTTGCTTCGCATCCCGTCATTGCCTGTTCACCTCCTTCCCCCGTGCCTATAAATGGGAGGTCGCTCCTCTCCAGAGCGACACACCAGAACGTCCTCTTCCTGATGCCCTCGAGTTTCAAACCCTGACCTGCTACAAGGTTCTTCACTACAAGAAATATGCTAACTTTCGACCATCAATATTGGTCACTGAAAAGTCATTGTTTTTCATTTGCGACCTTTTTGTGACCAAAAAAAGATGGTCAAAAGCTGATCGCTGTTAATGGAAATTTAGGACCTTTCTTCTGAAAAGGTCGTAGACGTTTATGACCAAAAATCACAACCTGCGCCATGCCAGATCCACTGTGGCAAGCTGACGTGGTAGAATTACGACCAAATGAGAAGGTTGTTGATAAGAATCAGTCCGGTCCAATTCGGTGTTCCACATGGGCCGAGCCCAACAATTCAGCCTTTTTATATTATTTTTCTATTAATTTTGGTCAGGTAGATGGGCCAAGACCAATAATTAAGCCTTCTCATTTTTGGTCCATGGCCTTTTTAGCTAGACAGTTTTATTTTTCTTTTTTCAAGAAAGTCCTCTAGTTAGATGGGTCCCAATGGTCAAGTTCTAGTAAGTGGGCCCCTTTTGTCAATGCCTTTTTCTTCTGATTTCGATTTGAAAGTAAATAAACAATCAATATTTAAATCAACACAGACATAAAACGTAAGAAATACTTCAAGTAACAGCAGCCAGAATCAATCTGTATACAATGACAATCAATGTTACAAGCTCTACAAGTGTACATTGGGATCCTGCTCCAGTCATCATATGACATAGGTACAAATTCTACTAGTGTAATAACACATATACAAGTAGAATCACTATTAAACATATGAAGTGACAATCGGCTCAAACAGCGCTCCTGCTCCAATCATATGAAACATATGCAGGACTCAATAGTAGACCATACTCGACTAGGCCATGACCTTCATTACACTGGACTAACATAATGACAATATGAATTATCATCATGCCTTGCACGGTCGCCTAGTTACATGAACCAGAAAAGAAGAATAAAAAATCTGGGGCCAATATATTATGAATAAACCAATCAAAAAACTAACAAGTTCTTTAGAATGATAAGACAAATTCAGCTAGTACAATGCTTTCATTCTCCAGCTATTTAAAATGAGATACTCATTCGTACAAGAAAGGTGACTAAAGAAAATAGATCATTTTACTCATAGCATGCAAAGTATCAATATTCTATTCTTATCAGCTTATTCTTATGCCTAAAGCAAGTAATGAAATCTGAATTTACTCATAGCATTTTACTCATACAAGAGAAGTCTAAAAAATACTACAATAGTACCTAACTAATGCTGCAAATTATATTGCCGATGCATACTTTGTGATGAGAAAAATGGTTAGATCATCATCTAACGACATTCAACATGTACGCCTTACAAAAGAAACTCGCATTTCTCCCTCCATTGCTTGTTCAAGCTAGTTCAGAGTTCTAGACGAATGTTCAGACTGTCCCTTATAATTTATAGCTAGGATCACACCATTGTCAGTTGTAACCACAATGGGAACCTCTCTTATCATTTGAACAATCTAAGACACAAGTTACACAACAAGCTACATAACCTCTCTTATGCTGATGTTGTGCTACTACTACCTGATGCTGTATGGGAACCTCTCTTATCATTTGAACAAGTTATAGTCTTACAGAACAAGCTACCGTAGACATGTATTGACCGTCCTACTACTACCCGATGTTGTGCTACTACTTCGAGGAAGAGGGGGGGGGGGGGAGATGGAGATGGAGATGATACCTGCTGCCGTGGGTCTATCGTGGTCGTGTTTGGGATGGCCGGAGATGGACTCCCCCATGTTGCAGACCGTCTGGGTGGGCAACATCCACCTCGCCTGTCTCCTGAGTGTGTTCATGCATCCACTGCACCACCCCGAACCTGAAAACCAGTAAGACACCAAAAACGTCAGATCTAAGCCATCCCTGATGTGCACAAACACGAGAAGAAGATGGTTATACACATGCTAAGAATGCTCTTACTAAGACAATACTTCCAAAGAAACGTCATGGAGCATTCATTTGTTCATATAGCAATGTCACAAATTCTGATTCTGTAACAAGAGGAAACTGAGTTGTCCTGTGTAGTGACCTCGCAGATGCAGGAGGAGGCGCCGATCATGAGGATGACCTTGCGCTTGAGGTCGTCAGGAAAGAGGTAGGAGAGGAAGGAGTAGCAGAGCTTGAAGAGGTAGTAGGGCGGGTAGAAGAGCAGGAGGGTGGCGACCATGGCGGGCATCGCTGTCCAGTTGAGTACGCTATTCACCACATCCATCGTCTCCGTTTATCCGGCGATGGTGTATCCCTCACGGATATGCATCCACAAGGGGAGGTGAGAGAGGGGGTCAGCTACAACGTCCTGCCGATCGATCGGATCGGAGAGGAAAAATGAGTGGGGACGAGGGGCACCTACGTGGGATGGTCCTCTACCATGGGGCCGAGGCATGACGCCAGGATGGCAACGGCCTTATCGGGGTGGTGGGAGAGTTGGGGAGGCATTCGGGCAACTTGGAGGGGTAGAGTCTTGCGGCGGAGCGTGGCATCAAGTGCTCGGAACGGCGGCGCCATCGCGCTCCGGGCGCGGTCATTAGAGGCGCTGCGGAGCAAGCGTGGAGGAGGCTGTGGAGACGAGGCTGCGGGTGCTGGCCATGGAGTGTAGAGAGAAGGAGGAGGGCGGCGCGACCGAGCGCGAGGGTGGATAAGCGATGGGTGGGGGTGGCGGCGGGGATTGCCTCGATCGGATCTGTGGGATCGAGGGGAGGGGGAGAGGCCGAGAGGGTGGGTCAATGGTGGGTGGGCGGCAGCGGGGGATCGAGGGGAGGGTGGGTGGGTGGGTTAGGGCTTTTGTTTCTCAGGAGAAGCTCCATCATTGGATGGATGCGTGATGTATGGCTCAGATTGTTCCAATTTGGTGATCCGTGTGAAGGCGGTTCCTCACGTCTTATAGGCCAGTTGTCCCACGCTTGAATCTCAAAAATTGAACTCAAATCTCCGATTTTTTTCGAAAAACATAACAATGACATAGTTTGACAAAATGATCTCGTATTTTGCATAAGTGTGCATCTTGGAATGGTAAACAATATTGCCAAATAGAGCTTTCATTTTCTTTGACAACACAATTATTTTTCCATTTTTCGAGTGCACAAAATGAGCTTTTTTGTGAAGAACCTACCATATATTTGTTGCAAAATTGGACCAAATCAATTTCCTAAAATATTAGGCCATATTTAATGTACAATTGATCAAATGGTTGGGTGCCAAAAGCTTTCGATCCACGTCTAGTGAAAAAGACAAAACCCTACCAATTCAGCAGGAACCGACACAAATTTGAACTAGATGTGCCTCATAGTTTTCTCATGATTTTTCAAAAAATCATTTTTAGGTAAAGAAGTATCTATTTAATCAGAGATCCAACAACATTTTGGCAAGATTCAACCCCTATCTATGAACGGTCATGCCCGATATTTTGACCGCATTTTGATACGGGCATAACAAATTAAAAAAAATCAAAAAATGCAAAACCTTCGCGTTGTGTCATCATATGTGATCAAGTTACCAGGAAAAATAATAAACTTGTAATACAACAATTATTTTAAAAAAGTGTTTGAAATTAGCTATCATGTGTGAAGTTCATGGCTTTCAAGCCAAATGATCAATCTAATGGCCACATTCATGCCATAGTTTGTTCAAATGATCTCATATTTTGCCGAAGGATGCATGTTGGAATGACAAACAATGTTGCCAAAGGAGTTTTCATTTTCTTTGCTGAAAAATTCATTTTCCTTTTTTCGAGTGCCCGAAATGAGTTTTTTTTGTGAAGCACGTACCAAATATTTGTTACGAAATTGGAACAAATCATTTTTATAAAATATTAGGCCATATTCAATGCACAATTGACAAAATAGGTGGGTGCGAAAAGCTTTCGATCCACCTCTAGTGAAAAAGACAAAACTCTACCGATTGAGTAGGAACCGAGATAAATTTGAACTGCAACTGCCTCATAGTTTGCTCATGATTTTTTCAAAAAAATATTTTTAGGTAAATAAGTATCTATTTATTCAGAGATCCAACAAAATTTTGGCAAGATTCAACCCCTTGCTATGAACGGTCAAGCCCGCCGTTTCGACCGCATTTTGAAACGGGCATAACAAATTCAAAAAAATCAAAAAAAATACAAAACCTTCGAGTTGTCTCATCATATGTGACCAAGTTACCAGAAAAAACAATAAACTTGTAATATGGTAATTATTTTGAAAAAGTATTCTCAGAAATGAGCTATCATGTGTGAAGATTCATGGCTTTCATGCCAAATCATCAATCTCATGGCCACATTCATGTCATAGTTTGTTAAAATGATCTCATATTTTGAAGAAGGGTGCATGTTGGAATGAGAAACAATGTTGCCAAAGGTAGATTTCATTTTCTTTGCACAAAAAATCATTTTCCTTTTTCTTAGTGCCCAAAATGAGTTTTTTTGTGAAGGACCTACCAAATATTTGTTGCAAAATTGGACAAAATCATTTTTATAAAATATTAGGCCATATTTAATTCACAATTGAAAAATATTGGGGTGCCAAAAGCTTTCGATCCACCTCTAGTGAAAAAGACAAAACTCTGCCGATTCAGTAGGAACCCAGACAAATTTGAATTGTAGCTGCCCTATAGTTTGCTCTTTATTTTTTAAAAAGATAATTTCTAGTTACGTAAGTATCTATATAATCATAAATACATGGTTTGGTGGCGATACGTCGAGGTTTGGACGGTGGCCGAGTGCCCCAACTCTAGAGCGCGTAAAATCACATGCCCGCCGCGTGGTCACCGCGTGACCGTGGCGTTGCCATGCATTATGGGCGGCCTAGGCATGTCTACTCAGTTGGGCACCCCCTAGGTAGGTTCTAGGAAGAAAATTACAATAGAAGATTCTCACGAGGAGACCGAACTATGCTCAAACATGAATTAGCAAGCAAGTGTTTGATTAGTGGTAAGGGAAATGCACATGGATAATGGGCGTGAATTTTGAGGATGATCATCTACTAAGAAGACTTTCTTCACAAATTTTCAGCTCAAATGGAGGAGCCTAGGTGGTACTTGCTTTGCAAAGTAACACACTGGACATAAATATGAATGTTGAAGATGGGCTCAAAATAATGAATGGATTGAGCTGAAATTTAGTGGAGGATGGTTATTTGGATATAGGAAAGCACTGTAGAAAATTGATGCCATTTGGACATGCCAAAGTTGTACTTCCTTCACAATGCTCTTCTCTGGACAGAAACTTGGGAAAATTAGTGAGATAAATTGGTAAATGAAATGATCTCAAATTTGGTCTAGGTAAGTTACATAGGTATGTTCATGCCCTGGTAAACTTTCAGAACTAATGAAGCAATATATAATATAGTTGCTTCAAAAACTGAAAATATGACAATAATAAAAGATTGGATGATGTGCTCACATCGTTTGTTTAATAGAGCTCAAATTTTGTGGAGAGTGATTATTTGAGCATATGGAAGATTTGAAAAATTATAAGATCATTTGGATAAGCCTAGCTAGTACTTACTTCACAAAGCTTCTCTCTGGATAGAAACTTTGGAAATTTGCCGAGGAAGATTTATTAGAAAAATGGAGATGAATAATATCATGTTGCAATGATTTGGGTATGGAAGAGTGCCCAAAAAGTTTGAGGATAATAGGAGGGGTCTAGATAGCACTTGCTTTGCAATGTGCCAATCTGGCCATAAAATAGAAATTGAACCTGGACTCACATAGATGGTTTGATTGAGCTGCAATTTGGAGGAGGGTGATAATTTGGGAATATCAAGACACTGTATAAATTTCATGCCATTTGGAAATATAAAAATGGTACTTCCTTCACAATGCTCTCCACTGAAAAGAAATTTGGGAAAAATATTGAGGGAAAATGGTTAAATTAAATGAGATCAAATTTGGTGGAGGGAGGTTATATGGGAAGGGTCATGTCTTGGTAAATTTTCAACAATTACAAAATAAAAATAAAATATATTTGCTTCACAAACTGGAAATATTACCAGAAACAAAGATTGGATGGTGAGCTCATGGATTATTAGATGGGGATAAATTTTTTGGAGAGCTATGATATGGGCATATAGAAGATGTGGCAAAAATTCAACTCATTAGGATATGCATAGCTAGTACTTCCTTCACAAAGCTTCAAGCTGAACAAAAACTTTGGAAATTTGTCGAGGAGGAAAATGAATATTCCTGAATTAGTTTTGAACTAGGCAAGGAAGTTTTTTTTACATATTTGAGAAAGATATGATCCAAAGAATTTGTGAGATTTTTTTGGGAATTTTGGGAATGACAAAAATGTAGGCTACTTCACAACCTAGGGCAAAAATTGAAACATGGATATGACACATAGGCAAAACTGATGAGGTGGCGCCTAGTCATAGCAATACACCACAATTTACACGTCGAAGACCATTTATATTGGTCATAATCAGTTAGAAATAAGTTAGCGGACAAGTGCTGTTTGTTTTATGACCTTTTGGTGTAAGGAAATTATGACCTTTTTGGCCCTAATGTTTAGGGTTTGGAGCCCCCCGAACAGCTTACAACCAATTGCTCTTAAATGGTCATAGATTTACAACTATTTTTCCAAGTTCACTGACAGAAGGTCACAAGATAGCATATTTCTTGTATTGCTTCCCCATCCCGACTTGCGGCATGCACTGCAGGTCGGGACAGTAGGCCTCCGAAACCCCACCACTTTGAGTCATGTACGGGAGAAGGGTGATAAGGTTTTTGGGGAGCGCTTTGTGCCACTACTATCTTGTTCAGCACCGATGCCATGGATGCTGACGATCACTTCCCAAACGACGACTTCTTCCGCGACATCAACAACCTCTTAATCGACATGGCCGGTGACGACGTCAACGCCAACTCTGCTGATGCCACCGCTCAGTACGTATTCATGTTTTCCATGTTCGAGGTTTTGCTAGAAATACTTGGTCTAGTTTCTATTCTACATATGTTTCGGTATAGTTCACATGTTCACATAATATTAACCTACTATCCTTTAGTTTCCCTGATAAGTTTTGTTCCTCTTATTGTGGCATAGTCTCCTCTTAGTGTTGCCTCTTTTACTATGATCTTGTTTTATCAACTTTTTATTCCGTTTAAATCATTCGGTAAGTTGCTCATATTTCCAACAATCCAAAAACCTTATTATAGGCAATTTACGCCGAGTGGTTTGCTGATTCCATGAGGCCTCCTATGTTTGAGGGTGTGCAGTATAAGAGGTGGCGTGTGAGGGTTGTTCTATGGTTTCGAACCATGAGCTGCTATGACACCACTCTTGGAAAACCTGAAGGAGATCTTAATCCTCAAGAGGAACAAAATTTTCAGAACAAGGATACCTTGTTTAAGGCTGCTCTTTTGAGTGTTCTTGGTGAGAAAATAGTTGATGCTTATGCATCAATTGACAATGGAAAATATATGTGGGATGCACTCGAGGCCAAGTTTGGGGTCTCGGATGCCGGCACTGAGCTGTATATCATGGAACAATTCTATGACTACAGGATGACTAAGGAGAGCTATGTGGTTGAGCAAGCTCACATGATACATTCATTTGCTAGAGAACTTGAGCACTTCAACTGTATGTTACCATACATGTTTCTTGCTGGAGGTATCATTACAAAGCTCCCTCCCTCATGGAGGAACTTTGCTACCTCTCTGAAGCATAAGAGACAGAAGTTTTCCATTCCGGATCTCATTGGTACTCTTGATGTGGAAGAAAAGGCGAGAGAAAAAGACATATGTGCTCGAGGTATTGAGGGAGGTTCTAGTGCCAATCTGGTACACAAGAAAAACTTCCAGCCCCACAATTTCAAGAACAATGGAAAGTTCCATGGCGAGGGAAAGTTTGATGGGAAGAACAAGGCTTCGCAACACAGCAACTTCAAGAAAAAGACTGACAAGAATAAAGGTGTATGTCATGTCTGCAGAGATCCTGATCATTGGGTCCCTAGATGCCCTAACTGTTATGACAAGCGTCAACATGGGAAAGGCGAAAAGATCGCCAATGTTGTCGTTGGGGAGGCTGAGATGAAGGATGTTGGGTATGGTATACTTCCCACTATTCTCTCAGTATGTCTTTCTCCTGATTGGTTGATTGACACGGGTGCTAATGTGCATGTATGCGGTGATATTTCCATGTTTTGTTCTTATCAGGCCATAGGAATTACTTTCGTGCTGATGGGAAACGGTTCAAGTGCTTCTCTTCATGGTGTTGGCATGGTCAATCTGAAGTTTACTTTGGGGAAGATCGTGCGACTGAAGAACATGAATATAACCCCTCCGTTAATAAAAATCTTGTTAGCAGATCTCTTCTGTGTAGAGATGCCTACAAGCTTGTCTTTGAGACCAATAAATTTGAAATATCCAAGTATGGAACTTTTGTTGGCAAAGGTTATGAGTCAGGAGGCTTGTTTAGACAATCTCTCTCAGATGTTTGTAATAAAGTTGTTCATCATATTTGCAACAATACTGAATCAAATGTCTGGCGTTCACGTCTCTGTCATGTTAATTTCGGTTGTATGATGCGTCTAGCCAAGTTGAACTTAATCCCCAACTTCACTGTTGTCAAGGGATCTAAGTGCCAAGTTTGTGTGCAAGCTAAGCAACCTCGTAAATCTCATAAAAGTGTGGAAACAAGAAATCTTGCGTCACTAGAACTCATACATTCAGATATGTGTGAAATGAATGGTGTTTTGACAAAAGATGGAAAGAAATATTTCATGACGTTAATTGACGACTCCACTAGATATTGCCATGTGTATCTTTTGAAATCAAAAGATGAGGCTTTATACTTTTTAAAGAACTATAAAGCTGAAGTGGAAAATCAACTTGATCGGAAAATCAAGAGGCTTAGGTTCGATCGTGGTGGAGAGTATTTTTCCAATGAATTCAATTATTTTTGTGCGGAACAAAGAATAATCCATGAGAGGGCGCTTCCCTATTCACCTCAGTCAAATGGGGTAACCGAAAGATAGAAGCGTGCTCTAACCGATTTGGTTAAACGCCATGTTAGACACATTTGGTCTCTCTAAGGCATGGTGGGGGGAGGCAATATTGACTGCATGTCATGTCCTAAACCGAGTTCCCACAAAGAACAAAGAGATACTCCATTCGAGGAACGCGAGAACAAAAGGTTAAAACTCTCTTACATACGTACTTGGGGCTGCTTCGCAAAAGTGAATATACCAATTCCAAAGAAGTGAAAGCTTGTACCAAAAACTATAGATTGTATTTTCCTGGGCTATGCTTTTTATAGCATTGGTTATAGATTCTTGATTGAAAAATCTGAGGTATCGGACATGCATGATAACCCACAAGTATAGGGGATCGCAATAGTTTTCGAGGGTAGAGTATTCAACCCAAAATTTTGATTCGACACAAGGGGAGCCAAAGAATATTCTCGAGTATTCGTAGCTGAGTTGTCAATTCACCACACCTGAAAGACTTAATATCTACAGCAAAGTATTCAATAGCAAAACAGTATGGAAGTAACGACAATTGTGGAAAAAGTATCAGTAGCAGTTTTATAGTGATTGTAACAGTAGCAGCGGAGAACTAACTTAGCAAGGATCAATATGTGGAAAGCTCATAGGCAATGGATAGGTGATGGATAATTAGGTTGTATAGCATTCACCATGCAATAGTTCTAACATAGGTGACATAGAACTAGGTCCAATTCATCAATGTAATGTAGGCATGTATTTCATATATTGTCATACGTGCATATGGAAAAGAACTTGCATGACATCTTTTGTCCTACCCTCCCGTGGCAGCGGGGTCCTAATGGAAACTAAGGATATTAAGGCCTCATTTTAATAGAAACCGGACCAAAGCATTAGCGCTTAGTGAATACATGAACTCCTCAAACTACGATAATCACCGGAAAGAATCCTAGTTATTGTCACCCTGGGGGATGCGGACCATAACTCGTAATAGGTGCCTACAACTTGCAAGATAGGATCAAGAACACACACATATATATATATATATTCATGAAAACATAATAGGTTCAGATATGAAATCATGGCACTCGGGCCCTAGTGACAAGCATTAAGCATAGCAAAGTCAGAACAACATCAATCTCAGAACATAGTAGATACCAGGGATCAAACCATAACAAAACTAACTCGATTACATGATAAATCTCATCCAACCCATGACCGTCCAGCAAGCCTATGATGGAATTACTCACAAACGGTGGAAAGCATCATGGAATTGGTGATGAAGGATGGTTGGTGATAACGATGGCGTCGATTTCCCCTCTCCGGAGCCCAAACGGACTCCAGATCTGGTCTCCCGAGGAAGAACATGAGGTGATGGCGGCTCCCTATCGTGAAACACGATGGAATTTTCTCTTTTGTTTTTCTCAGTGAATAGGGCCAGTTATATGGAGCTGGAGATGAGGTCGGAGGAGTCACAGGGGTCCCATAAGCCAGGGGGGTGGCCGTGCCTAGCAGGCTTGTGGCCTGCATGTGGCCCCCCTTTGGTTGATTCTTGCGCCAGTATTTTTTACTAAATCCAAAAATCCATAAATTTTGAGGACAATCCGAGAACTTTTATTTGTGCACAAAAATAACACCAAGGCAATTCTGCTGAAAAGAACGTTAGTCCGGGTTAGTTCCATTCAAATCATGCAAATTAGAGTCCAAAACAAGGGCAAAAGAGTTTGGAAAAGTGGATATGATCGAGACGTATCAACTCCCCCAAGCTTAACCCATTGCTTGTCCTCAAGCAATTCAATTGATAATATAAAAGTGATAAATAAAAACTTTTAGAAACTATGTTTGATCTTGTTGTTGTAAACACATCCAACTGATGTTCAGATTTTCAGCAAAGATCATGGACTAACCATGTTCACAATAACATTTAGGTCTCAGATTTACTCATATCAATGACATAATCAACTAGCGATCAATAATAATAACTCTCGGATGACAACACTTCTTCAAAACAATTATGATACAATATGAAAAAATGGTATCTTGCTAGCCCTTTGTGAGACTGCAAAACATAAATGCAGAGCACCTCTAAAGAACAAGGACTGAATAGACATTGTAATTCACGACGAAAGAGATCCAATCATGCTCATACTCAATATCAATTAATAGCAAAGCATAAAAATGAAGGTGGTGCTCTCTAACTGGTGCCTTTTATAAGAATATGATGACTCAACAATAAAGTAAATGGAAAGGCCCTTCGCAGAGGGAAGCATTGATTTGCAGAGGCGCTAGAGCTTGAGTTTTTAAAACAGAGATAAGTAATAATTTTTGATCGGTATGCTTTCATTGCTCACATAACTACCAAGAGATTTTCAACATCTTCCATGCTAGATATATTATAGGCGGTTCCCAAACAGAATGATAAAGTTTTTACTCCCCCTCCACCAATCAGTCACACTCCACGGTGAGCCGAATCCACGGGTACCGTCCATACAAACACAGTTCTGGGGAGTTTTGTTTAATTAGATTTTGCTTTTATTTAGAGCATGGAACCGGGCGTCCCGATTACCAGCCACTTTCTCGTGAATGATAGTGAATCAACACATATCGTGAGAATAACTCACCTAGCATGGAAGATACTGACAACCCCTAGTCGCCACATGAGCTATTTGGGCATACAAAACAAAATGTTCATTTGAAGGTTTAGAGTGACACATGCAAATTTACTTGGAACAGTAGGTAAATACCGCATATAGGTAGGTATGGTGGACTCATATGGAACAACTTTGGGGTTGAGGAATTGGATGCACAAGCAGTATTCCCGCTTAGTACAAGTGAAGGCTACCAAAAGACGGGGGATCGACCAACTAGAGAGCGACACAGTCATCAACATGCTTTGAGATTAACCAACATTGAATGCAAGCATGAGCAGGATATAAATCACTATGAACATAAATATCGTAGAGGCTATGTTGATTTTGTTTCAACTACAGGTATGAACATGTGCTAAGTCGATCCACTTGAATCTTTCAGAGGAGGATACCATCCCGTCATACTACATCACAACCAATTTAATATGCATGTTCGCATCCAAAACAAACCATTATCCACTCTTAGCTAATTAAGAATGGCATGAATAACTATAATCTCTAATTGTCATTGCAAATATGTTTGACCCATGATGAACTAAATTCGGAACGATGCGATAATCATATATTCAAAAGCAAGATAGGTCGAGTTCATACCAGCTTTTCTCCATCTCAATCTTTTCATCGAATATCATCATTATTGCCTTTCACTTGCATGACCGAACGGTGTGCATAGTAATAAGAGTGCACGTGCATTGGACTAAGCTATAATTTGCAAACAATAACTCAAAGGAGAATAAAAGGTAAAATGGACTCTCTAATAGGTAAACAATAATGCATATGAGAGCCATTCAACATTTTCATTGTTGTCTTCTCCTTACGACCCAAAGAAAGAAAAATCAAACTAATAACAAGAAAACTATTTACACGGGAAAGCTCCTAACAAACAAAAGAAGAACGAAAAATCTATTTGGGTTTTGTTTTTTAATGCTACAACTAAGCAACTAGAAAATAATGCTAGAACTAATTTTTTGTATTTTTCTCAAAGTTAACTAAACACACAAGAAGAAAGTGAAATGAGGAAATAAACTACCATGGATAGTACAATGAAAGAGTATGAACACCGACTACTAAGATAAGTGTGTGAACATGAATGTAAAGTTGGGGAGAAATACGTACTCCCCCAAGCTTAGGCTTTTGGCCTAAGTTGGTCTATGGCCATGGATGACCCTGATAATATACGAAGACATAGTTGGGGTTGTACTGGTCTGCGGCGGCTACTGCCTGAACGACTGTAGCGTGAAGGCGAGCTGATTCCATGCTCCTCTTGTACTCGTCTGCCTCCTCTGTGGTTATAAGGTATCTCTGTTTTTCCTGAAAGTTAAGGAAGGAAGGAGCATGAAGGGTAACATGGATAGCACGCCGTCTATCAAAAATTAGTCGGTTCTAGAGAGATTGTTCGTTCCTTTAGAGAAACTGTAAAGTTACCAAAGAGTCATAATCAAGAAAAGCAGGTGGTAACTCAATATTATTTCCGCGTATGGGTACCCCAAGATAATTAGCTAAACGAGTGGCATAAATCCCACAAAAGAAATCTCTATCCTTAGCATTGTTATGCAACCTTCTAGCAATAATGGCTCCTAAGTTATATCGCCGTTCGCCCATTACTGCACTCTTAAGAATACTAAGATCAGTTGCACAAAGGTGGCTATGCTCAGTTTTATCGTTAATACATCTACCTATGAATAGAGCAAAATAATGTATGGCAGGAAAGTGAATGCTCCCCATGGTAGCCTATGTAATATTTCTAGTTTGTTCGATGGTAATGCTAGCAAGAAAATCATTATATTCAGTTTTGTGCGGATCACTATAGCTGCCACATTGTGGAATTTTGCAAGCATGATTAAAATCGTCTATGACAAAAGTATATGATTTGTCATAAAGGTCAAATAGAATGGAAGGTTTATTATGATTGAGCGAAAATTCAAACCTCCGCTCGAAAGAATCCATGAGTTGACAGTACTGCTTGCATTTGTCCAACACGAATTCCTCAAGGCCGACATTTCTTGTGTACGCGTAAATTTCTTCCTTGAAACCGACATCAATCATGAATTTTTCTGATGGCCATTCACAAGGTCGTACTTGTGCTTCCCTCAGTGGTTCAAGGTCAGGCTCACATATCGCTAGTCTCGGGGCCTTCTTGCTCGATGAAACCCCTTGAAACACCTTCCTCAACATTTCTTCTTTTTTCTGAAAAATTCTGAATTTTTGAGTGACTCAAAATAAAGGTGCACAAAACTCAACAAAACTCATAGCAACTACTCCCTCAAGTGCCTAGAGGCTATATCATGCATCAAAACTACTTGGGACCATATAAATTTGACATGCAAGCTCAAGAACAAGGTCACCACAGCAGCAAAAATTTGCAATATATAAAGCACTAGAACAAAAACTAATTGGACCATTGGAGGAGTCACATACCGAAGAACAATCTCGCAAAACAGTTTTGCGAATGAAGCTTTGAACAAGGAGATCGAAAACGGCAACAAAATGAGCTAGAACACGGGTTTGAGCAAGGTGAGGATTTGTTTGGAGGAAGATGAAGTGGATGGGTGCTGGAATAAGTGGAGGGGGCCACGTGGGACCCAGAAGCCTGCTAGGCGCGGCTAGGTGGGTGGCCGCGCCTAGTGGGCTTGTGGACTACTGGTGCAACCCCCTGTAGTGTGCTTAGTGCCAGATATTCTTAAATATTCCAGAAAAAATCATACCACATTTTTAGGGCATTTGAAGAACTTTTATCCTCAGGTCATTTGTCTATTCCATGGAAAACACAGAAAATAGGAAAATAATAGCATTCTTAATTGATTTCAGCTAGCTAACATATAGTAAAAGTTGGGTACAGAAAGTTGTGCTTTCTAAATTCATCCATCTCATGCTCATCAAAAGGAATCTATCAATAAGGCTGATCAAGTCTTATTAATAAACTTCTTTCTAATAACATTAAACCGAAGAATTTTTGAATAACACTAAGTTACCTCAATGAGGATATGTATATCCCCAACAATAAGTATATCATATTTCTTCTTGACAGTAGGAAGAGGGAATTCAAAGTCTCTAATAATAATCGCCGGAAGTTTTTCAATGGAGTTGATACTATGAACTCAAGGTTGTTTCTTCAGAAAGTGTACCTTATGCTCATTACCATTAATATGAAAAGTGGCATTTCCCTTTGTTGCAATCAATAACAGCCCCTGCACTATTCAAAAAGGGTCTACCAAGGATGATCGACATACTGTCGTCCTTGGGAATATCAAGAATAACAAAGTCCGTTAAGATAGTAGCATTTGCAACTACAACAGGTACATCCTTAGAAATACCGATGGGTAGAGCAGTTGATTTATCAGCCATTTGCAAAGAGATTTCAGTAGGTGTCAACTTATTCAAATCAAGTCTATGATATAAATAGAAAGGCATAACACTAACACCAGCTCCCCAAATCACTTAAAGTGGTTTTAACATAATTCCTTTAAATAGATCCTGGTATAGTTGGTATTCCTGGATCTCCTAATTTCTTTGGTACTCCACCCTTAAAAGTATAACTGGCAAGCATGGTAGAAACTTTAGCATCCGGTATCTTCCTTTTATTAGTCACAATATCTTTCATATACTTAGCATAAGGAGACATTTTTAGAATATCGGTCAAGCGCATATGCAAAAAGATAGGTCTAAGAATTTCAACAAAGCGCTCAAAATCCTCATCATCCTTTTTCTTGGATGGTTTAGGAGGAAAAGGCATGGGTTTCTGAACCCATGGTTCTCTTTCTTTACCATGCTTCCTAGCAATAAAATCTCTTTTGAAATATCTTTTATTCTTAGGTTGTGGGTTATCAAGATCAACAACAGGTTCAATCTCCACATCATTATCACTAGGTTGAGTATCAACATGAGCATCATAATTAATATTATCACTAGGCTCATGTTCATCACAAGATTGTGTCTCAACATCAGAAATAGAAACATCATTTGGGTGTTCAGGTGTATCTCTAACAGGTTCACTAGCAGCATACAGAGTTCTATCATCATCCTTGTTACTCTTATTACTGGAGCGACTAGGTGCATCAATATTACCCCTTGGAGAATCTTTCTTAATTCACTTAGGGTGGCCCTCAGGATACAAAGGTTCCCGAGTCATTCTTCCACCCCTAGTCACAACTTTAATAGAATGATCATTGTTCCTACTATTCATCTCATTAAGCAAATCATTCTATGCCTTAAGTACTTGTTCTACTTGAGTAGGTACCATGGAAGCATGTGTACTAATAAGTTTAAGATCGTTGATAGTTCTACTCATATAATAACCTAAAAATCAAGCATGAAAGCATTATGTTTCAATTGTCTACTAACATAAGCATTAAAATTTTCTTGCTTAACAACAAAGTTATCAAACTCATCCAAGCATTGGCTAGCAGACTTATTATAAGGAATATCACTATCATCAAATCTACGAAGATAATTTACCTCTACTACCCGTGTCGGGTTATCAAGACCATGTATTTCTTCAATAGGTGGAAAATTCTTAACATCTTCAGCTTTAATACCCTGCTCTTTCATAGATTTCTTTGCCTCTTGCATATCTCCAGGACTGAGAAATAGAATACCTCTATTCTTCGGAGCTGGATTCAGAGGTGGTTCGGGAATAGTCCAATCATTATCATTGCTCAATATATTATTCAATAGTATTTCAACTTGTTCAACAGATCGTTCCCTGAAAACACAACTAGCACAACTACCTAGGTGGTCCCTATAAGCATCGGTTAGTCCATTATAAAATATACCAAGTATTTCATTTTTCTTGAGAGGATGATTAGGCAAAGCATTAAGTAATTGGAGAAGCCTCCCCCAAGCTTGTGGGAGACTCTCTTCTTCCATTTGCACAAAGTTAAATATTTCCTGCAAGACAACTTGTTTCTTATGGGCAGGAACATATTTTTCAGAGAACTGATAAATCATATCCTGGGGGCTACGCACACAACCAGGAGCAAGAGGATTAAACCATATCTTAGCATCACGCTTTAACGAGAAAGTAAACAACTTAAGGATATAATACTAATGATATTTTTCCTCATGAGTAAATAGGGTGGCTATATCATTCAGTTTAGTAAGATGCGCCACAACAGTTTCAGATTCATAAGCATGGAAAGGATCAGATTCAACCAAAGTAATTAACTCAGGATCAACAGAGAATTCACAATCCTTATCTGTAACAAAGATAGGTGAAGTAGCAAACTTAGGATCATATTTCATTCTAGCATTCAATGATTTTTCTTTCCACTTGCATAGTAATTTCTTAAGATCATCTCTATCATTACAAGCAACAAAGTCTTCAGCTACCTCTTCTACCATAACATAACCCCCAGGAATATTAGGCAATTTATATCTAGGAGAGCTAGGTCTAGTAGGTGTCTCGAAGTGATCAGTTTCAATAATTTCATCAGTTTCAGAAGTATCATAATTCTCAGCATTGACTCTAGCAATTTGTTCATCAAGAAATTCACCAAGTGGCACAGTATTATCAAGCAAAGTATCATCATAAGCATCATGCATAGTAGAAGTGGCATCATCAATTACTTGTAACATATCAGAATTACTAGTAGGTGGTGGTGTCACAAACTTACTCATGACAGAAGGTGAATCAAGTGTAGAGCTAGATGGCAGTTCCTTACCTCCCCTCGTAGTAGAGGGATAGATCTTGTTTTTTTGGATCTTTCAGATTCTTCATAGTAATCAAAAAATACAAATCCCAAGTGACTCGGAGAATAGAGCTATGCTCCCTGGCAACGGCACCAGAAAAAGGTCTTGATAACCCACAAGTAGAGGGGATTGCAATAGTTTTCGAGGGTAGAGTATTCAACCCAAATTTATTGATTCGACACAAGGGGAGCCAAAGAATATTCTCGAGTATTCGCAGATGAATTGTCAATTCAACAACGCCTGGAAGACTTAATATCTACAGCAAAGTATTCAGTAGCAAAGTAGTATGGAAGTAATGGTAATGGTTGCAAAATTAACAATAGCAGTTTTATAGTGATTGTAACAGTAGCATCGGAGAAGTAACTTAGCAAGGATCAATATGTGGAAAGCTCGTAGGCAATGGATCGGTGATGGATAATTATGTTGGATAGCATTCATCATGCAACAGTTATAACATAGGGTGACACAGAACTAGCTCCAATTCATCAATGTAATGCAGGCATGTAACCCATATATAGTCATACGTGATTATGGAAAAGAACTTGCATGACATCTTTTGTCCTACCCTTCTGTGGAAGCAGGGTCCTAATGGAAAGTAAGGGATATTAAGGCCTCCTTTTAATAGAGAACCGGACCAACGCATTAGCACTTAGTGAATACATGAACTCCTCAAACTACGGTAAGCACCGGAAAGAATCCCAATTATTGTCACCCTGGGGGACGCGGATCATAACTCGTAATAGGTGCCTACAACTTGCAAGATAGAATCAATAACACATATATATTCATGAAAACATAATAGGTTCAGATCTTAAATCATAGCACTCGGGCTCTAGTGACAAGCATTAAGCATATCAAAGTCATAGCAATATCAATCTTAGAAGATAGTGGATACTAGGGCTCAAACCCTAACAAAGCTAACTCGATTAGATGATAAATCTCATCCAACCCATCATCGTCCAGCAAGCCTATGATGGAATTACTCACAAACGACGGAGAGCATCATGTAATTGGTGATGAAGGATGGTTGGTGATGACGATGGCATCAATTTCCCCTCCCTGGAGCCCAAAATAGACTCCAGATCTTTTCTCTCGAGGAAGAAAAGGAGGTGGCGGCGGCTCCATATCGTGAAACACGATGAACTCTGCTCTTTTATTTTTTTCTCGACGAATAGGGTTATATGGAGCTAGAGATGAGGTCGGAGGAGCCACATGGGCCCCACAAGTCTGTTAGGCACGGCGAGGGGGGTGGTCATGCCTTGCAGGCTTGTGGCCTGCAGGTGGTCTCCTCTAGTTGATTCATGAGCCAATATTTTTTATTAAATACAAAAATATTCTCTGTAAGTTTTCAAGACAATCTGAGAACTTTCATTTCTGCACAAAAATAACACCAAGGCAATTCTGCTAAAAACATCGTCAGTCCGGGTTTGTTCCATTAAAATCATGCAAATTAGAGTCCAAAACAAGGGCAAAAAAGTTTGGAAAAGTGGATACGATGGAGACATATCTATGCAGATTGGTATAATCATGGAGTCGAATGATGGGACTTTCTTTGAAGATATCTTTCGCATGAAGCATATGGGTAGCTCATCAAATCAAGAGTTGCCTAGTTCATCGAGTCAAGATGTAGTTGAAATTTCTGATCCTATCATTTCAACATAACATCTTGAAGATTCCACGAAGGACAATGATGAGACTCCTAAAAGTAGCAAGAGACAGAGGACTGCAAAGTCTTTTGGTGATGATTTTCTTGTATATCTCATATACGACACTCCTAGTTCTTTTTCAGAGGTCTATGCATCTGAAGACGCTGACTGCTGGAAGGAAGCGATCCGTAGTGAGATGGATTCCATCTTGGCCAATGAAACTTGGGAGATAACAGATCGACCTTATGGGTGCAAAATATAGGGTGCAAATGTGTATTCAAGAAAAAGCTTAGGCTTGATGGTATCATTGAGAAGTATAAGGCACGACTCGTGGCCAAGGGTTATACCCAAAAGGAAGGTGAAGACTTCTTTGATACTTATTCACCTGTGGCTCGACTGACCACTATTCGAGTGTTACTTTCACTAGCTGCCTCACATGGTCTTCCCGATGATCAAATGGATGTTAAGACTGCTTTCCTGAATGGAGAGTTGGACGAGGAAATTTACATGGAACAACCTGATGAGTTTATAGTGGATGGTCTGGAAGGAAAAGTGTGCAAATTTTTGGAGTCTTTGTATGGACTCAAACAAGCACCTAAGAAGTGGCATGAGAAGTTTGAAAGAACTTTAATAATAGCAGGCTTTGTTGTAAACGAAGCTGACAAATGTGTGTACTATTGCCATGGTGGGGGCGAGGGAGTTATCCTTTGCCTGTATGTTGATGACATACTAATTTTTGGAACAAATCTGAATGTTATTAAGGAGGTCAAGGATTTCCTATCTCATTGTTTTGAGATGAAGGATTTAGGAGTAGCTGATGTTAATATAAATATCAAGCTGCTGAGAGATGATGATGGTGGGATTACATTGCTTCAATCTCACTATGTGGAAAAGATCTTGAGTCGCTTTGGTTATAGTGACTGCAAGCCCTCTCCAACACCTTATGATACTAGCGTGTTACTTCGAAAGAATCAAAGAATTGCTAGAGATCAATTGAAATACTCTCAAATTATTGGCTCACTTATGTACTTAGCTAGTGCCACGAGACCTGACATATCTTTTGTTGTTAGCAAACTGAGTCGGTTTGTCTCAAAACCAGGAGATGATCATTGGAAAGCTCTAGAAAGTGTTATGCGCTATTTGAAGGGCACTACGAGATATGGAATTCACTACACTGGGTACCCAAAGGTGCTTGAAGGATATAGTGTCTCAAACTGAATCTCTAATGCTAATGAGATAAAGGCCACGAGCGGATATGTATTCACTCATGGTGGTGGCGTTGTTTCTTGGAAGTTTTTGCAAGCAGACCATCTTAATGAGGTCAACAATGGAAGAACTCACAACACTAGATACAACTACGATTGAAGTAGATTGGCTTCATCGGCTCCTGAATGACTTACCGGTTATGGAGAAACCTGTACCGGGTGTTCTTATGAACTACGACAATCAAACTGTGATCACCAAAGTGAGTAGTTCAAAGGATAACATGAAGTCATCAAGACATGTTCAGAGAAGGTTAAAGTATGTCAGAAAAATTAGAAACTCCCGATTTATTGCATTGGATTATATCCAAACGTATAAAAGGATATGGGTATGAGACCCATAATATCAGTTGTTCACAGTGGTAAACTATTCTATGTGATCTGAGAGCCCGTGCATTAGATGTGGAAGACAAGCTGTTGGTCAACTCAGAGGAAAGTATCCTTACTATTAATAATACCACTCCATGAAGATGCAATACTTTCCTAATCTGCATGGTAGGTTCATATATATCTTAATGTGTTCTAAGTGGCTTATTTAAGCAGCGATGTTGTCCTGCAAAACATCTTTTGAAGAACACACCTATATGAGTCTTATTGTTAACGTCGCAATCTATGAGAGTAGGGTGCTCTCTAGTAAACTCATGAAAGGCCTCGGAGTATGACACATAAGCTCCACCCGCGGGGAAGTCCACAACAGCTGAGTATCGGTCAAGGATTTGTGTGAAGCTGATTCGCAGAAAACTTGTAGTTCAAGGCATAGTCCACTATTCAAGTTGCTTACTAGTGTAGCATAGAGTTCTAGGCGGAAGTTCAACTCAACATTCTCCACTGCAGTACCGGTATATAAACAGTGTTTTGGAACCAAAGGAAAATTTTGCGTGCCTCTTGGATCTGGTGGGGGATTGCTGGAATTTGATCTAAACATGGGTCAGCCCAATAAATTGTTTCAGAATTCCTAATAAATCCTAGAGGCCCACTAAGCCCATTCGTGCAAGGCAAGAGGTGGGACAAAATTTTAGTCCCACATTGCTAGTTTAGTAGGATCTGGACCTCCTTATAAGGGAGGATGTTTCCCCACATGTATGAGCATGAGAACAAGAGGGAAATACACACGCACTCCTCCTCCACCGCTTGCCTCGACACGCCACGCCTCGCCACGACGCACAGCGGGTTGCGGGAATGAGCCGAGCCGATGTCTAAATTTTTGTAGTGGAACTGAAAGGCTTTTCTGTAGTGGAGATTGAATATGGACGCTGCACCCTTCGATTGCTGCCTTTTCGTTTCTGAAAGCACAATATGCTCAATTGGTGGTGGTTTTGATAATTCATGATAACATACATTGTCTCTTGGACTAATACTTTCATCTAGTGTATTTCAGATAAAGTCCACAGAGAGATGGGTTGGCAAAAAGGAGTATGGAGAGTATTCCCGTGAAGAAGGAGAAGGGATAGCATTGGCCAAGCTTCAAGCAAATGACTCTACATTTTATCTTTTGTGGGAAATCACTTTGAGTCCATAGGAAAGCCAATACTATCAAAAGGGGGTAATGTACTGGTAGTGAACAAAATGCTCATACTGCACAAGTGATAGTCACCACATACGCCCACAAGCTTTTCCACAAAAGTCTGTCCAAAGCCAAATATCCAAAATCGGTGCAACCAACAATTTTCACTCGGTGCCACCGATTCTCAGCCTAAGAAAGACTCAACCAAACCCTAGCCATTTGGTGCAACCGATTCTGCTTCGGTGCCACCGAGTTTGGGTTGCCAACTTTCTGTTACGCAAATTCACAAAATCGGTCCCACCGAGTTTGTTGAATAGACATCACCGAGTTTGGCCATCTGACAGTTGGTCACCTTATCAGTGCAACTGAGTTGTGTGTATCGATCTCATCGAGATTCAAAAGTTGCTACCTTTGAGGCAACTCGGTACCATTGAGATTAACAGATCGGTCTCATCGAGTCTGACTTATTAGGTGCAATGGTTGGATTTTTGGAGATGCCTATATATACCCCTCCACCACCAGTCGATCACAAGAGAAGCACTCAAAAAAGTTCCCCACTCATACCTATTGATTTTCTGAGAGAGAGCCACCTACTCATGTGTTGAGATCATGCCATTCCCTTCCTACCGTATGAATCTTGATCTCTAGCCTCCCCAAGTTGCTTTCCACCCAATCAACCTCTTACACCAAGCCAAATCTGTAAGAGAGTGATTGTGTGTTGAGGATCCTATCATCTTGAAGCACAAGAGCAAGGATTTCATCGACATTATTGAGCCTATTACCTTTTGGAGGGTGGTGCCTCCTAGATTGGTTAGGTGTTGCTTGGGAGCCTTCTACTTCTTGTGGAGTGAACCAAGAAGTTTGTAAGGGCAAGAAGATTGCCTACTTCGTGAAGAACTACCCATAATAAGGCTAGTCCTTCGTGGACGGAAGCCGTTATGGTTTAGTCAAGGTTGCTACTTCTTGGACCCTTATGGGTGGAGCCCTTCGTGGACTCTCGCGACCGTTACCCTCCGTGGGTTGAAGACTCCATAAACGTGGACGACCGATAGCACCACCTATCGGAACCACGGGAAAAATCTTCGTGTCCTTCATGCGTTTGATCTCTCTATCTCTACTCCTTACTTCCATATGCAATGTCTTTACTTTCCGCTGCTATACATGATGAGTTGCATGTGTTGGGTGTTCTAGACTTTCTACATATGCTAAGAACTGCCAACCCTTAAACTTGTGCTTGAGGTAGTTTTAAATTCCTGCTAGTACTCTATTCACCCCCTTCTATACATACTCTTCTACTAATCCCACAATTGGTTTCAGATCATTGGTCTTCATTATTTCGATTTCAACACCGTGGAGTGATGTCTACTACACAACCTTCTTCTTGTAGACTCGTGTTGGGCCTCCAAGCGTAGAGTTTTGTAGGACAGCGGCAATTTCCCTCAAGTGGATGACCTAAAGTTTATCAATCCATGGGATGTGTAGGATGAAGATGGTCTCTCTCAAACAACCCTGCAACCAAATAACACAGAGTCTATGGATAGTAGATATAGATTTTTGTAATCTGAAAAAATAAAAACAGCAAGGTAAAACATAGTAAACAACGAGCAAAACATTGTATAAATGCTTGGAAACAAGGCCTAGGGTCCATACTTTCACTAGTGCAATTTATATCAACAATATTGACATAGTTGAACCATATGTATGTACCTCTCATGCAACAAAGAGTTCACCCCAAAGTCACAATTAGCGGATAACTAACGAAGAAATTATTACAGGGCACGAAACCACCTCAAAGTTATCTTTTCTGATCAATCTTATGAGCTATCCCTATAAGTGGCACGGACAGCCCTAGAGTTCGTACTAAAATAACACCTTAAGATGTACATCAACCAAAACCCTAATGTCACCCAGATACTCCAATGTCACCACAAGTACCCATAGGCTTGATTATACGATATGCATCACATAATTTCAGATTCATCATGTTCAATCCAACACAAAGAACTTCAAAGAGTGCCCCAAAGTTTCTACCATAAAGTCAAGACAAAAACGTGTGCCAACCCCTATGTATAGATTCCCAAGGTCACTGAACCCAAAATTTGATAACCAAAACATACATCAAGTGCATGAATAGAACATCCCATTTTCACCATGGATATCCCATCGCAAGACATACATCAAGTGTTCTCAAATCCTTAAAGACTCAATCCAATAAGTAAACTTCAAAGGTAAGACTCAATTCATCACAATAAGATAGAGAGGGGAAAACTCCATATGATTCAATTTATATCAATAAAGCTCGCGGTACATCAAGATCGTGTCATCTCAACAACACGAGAGAGAGAGATCAAACACATAGCTACTGGTACATATCCTCATCCCCGAGGGTGAACTACTCCCTCCTCATCATGGAGAGCGTCGGGATGATGAAGATGGCTTCCGGTGATGGTTTCCCCCTCCGACAGGGTTCCAGAACGGGCTCCCGATTGGTTTTTCGTGGCTCTCGAGGCTTGCGGCCGCGGAACTCCTGATCTAGGTTTCATTTTGGAGGTTTCTATATTTATAGGAATTCTTGGCGTCAATATCACGTCAAGGGGGTGGGGGGTGGGGGGGCACGAGGCGGTGACAAGCCTGCTAGGCGCGACCAGGGGGTGGCTCTTTTGGACCAACTCCAATGCTTCGGGGGTCTCTTTTGGTCCAGAAAAAACCATACTAATTTTTCAGCCCTTTCTGAGAACTTCCATTTCTGCACAAAAACGACACCTTGGTAATTGTGCTGAAAACAACATCAATCTGGGTTAGTTCTAATAAAATCATACCAAAATCATATATAATTATTGTAAACATGTCATGAATACTTCATAAATTATAGATATGTTGGAGACGTATCAGCATCCCCAAGCTTAATTCCTCCTCGTCCTCGAGTAGGTAAATGATAAAAGAAATAATTTATGAAGTGTGGATGCTAGCATAGTGCATAAATTTGATCAAAGATAATTCCTAACACTTCTTCTAGCATCATTATATATCATAAACAGTAGCCTATCTCATAAACCTTCTCATGATGAAATAACAAGCTATCCACATGTTAAAGTATAGACTAATAAACTATGCTTTCAGTCACCAAACAATTGCAATTCATCTTATTTTCAGGAAGGGTCTATGTAAGAGCTTTGATTTAGCAAATTCCACATACTCAACTATCATATAGCCTTCCATGATTGCTAACACTCAAAGCATATTTTTAGAGCAAATGGCATCCGTCGAACACAAAGAAAGATAGGGGCTAATAGTTTCACCTCCCAACTTATTTATTATATAGATAATTTTCAACAATAATAATTCATGATCAAATATATTTGAATGGCCATATATGCTTGGATCTTTCCCCAACACATGACGCTTTCCAAGAGAAAAAGGCGAAATATAGGGAGTGGTGAAGATGACCATGACTCTTGCATAAAGGTAAGTGCTAGAAAAGTAAAAGATAGGCCCTTTAGAGAGGGAAGCATTGATTTGCAAGGGTGCCAGAGCTCGAGCTTTTAAAACAAAGATGAATAATAATTTTGAGCGGTATGCTTTCATTGCCACCATAACAACCGAGAGATCTTGGTATCTTCCATGCTAGATACATAATAGGTGGTTCCCAAACAGATTGGTAAAGATTTTACCCCCCTCCACCAATCAATCACACTCCACGGCAAGCCGAATCCATAGGTACCGTCCATACCAACAACATTCCTGGGGGAGTTTTGTTTAATTGTTTGCATTTTTTTCTTTGATTTCGGGACTGGGAAGCCCTATTACTAGACACTTTCACGTGAATGATAGTGAATCAACACATATCGTGAGAATAACCCACCTAGCATGGAAGATAATGACAACCCCTAGTCATTATATGAGCGATTCCGGCATACAAAATAGAATATTATTCGAAGGTTTAGAGTTTGGCACATGCAAATTTACTTGGTACGGCAAGTAAATACCGCATATAGGTAGGTATGGTGGACTCATAAGGAACAACTTTGGGTTTAACCGTGTTTGGATGAACAAGTAGTATTTCTACTTGGGGCAGAAGTTTTGGCTAATATGAGGTGGAAGGAAGCACCACATGTTGGAGGATCCATACCAATATAACTTCTATACAAATATACCCAAGCATAACTCATTACGTTGTCTTCCTTGTCTAACCTCACCTAATTTTCTCAAGTTTGAAAATAATTAATGGGTATTCACAATCATATAAGATGTCCAAGATAGTATATTTATATGTGAAATCTCTCTTCCTTCATTATTCTTTCATGAATGGTTCAATTGACCAATGCGGTGTTGGCTAACTTCCAATAAATTTTACCACCTATACTTATTATATGTGAAGTCATTACTCCCCATGGGATAAGTATATAAAAAATATATAAGTTCAGATTTATGATATTCAATTCATTCAACCATTTACTCATACGATATAAGTGAAGCACGAGAGTAAATGCCAAAACAACTCCAGAACATATAAGTGAAGATCAATGAGTAGTCAAACAATGAAGTAGCTATGTAATGACTTTTTTTCTCTATCTCAATAAAGATTTTCATTTCTAAGTATTTTATTTAAACAGCAAGCAAAACAAAAATAGCACTCCAAGAATATCACACATCATGTGAACGAATAAAAATTTAGGCTCAACATAGGCTAACCGATAGTTGACGAAGGGAGGTGGGATGCGTAGCATCCCAAAGCTTAGATTCTTGAGAGTTCTTGAAATATTTACTTGGGGTGCCTTGGTAATCCCCAAGTTTGAGATTTTGTATCTTGTTCAATCCTCTCATATCCCGGTTTCACCTATTCTCAAAAACTTCATCCACACAAAACTCAAAAAGAACTCGTGAGATAGGTTAGTACACATAATAATAAATCAACTCTTTATGTACTGAAAAGACAAGTTGCACAATAATATTCAAACATTAGGTACTTTATACTATCATTTACACAATTTACATCTACCAATACAAGCTATGAAACTATAGGATAAGTAGATAACAAAACTATGACAGCAATCTGTCCAAACAGAACAGTCTGTAGAAATTTATTATTAAAGTGTATCTCTGTAACTCCAAAACTTCCGAGAATTTAGGACATGCTAAGTAATTTATATGAAAACACTTTGTACAAATTTCAGAAACTTTCCACGTTCCAGTATAATAAGAAAATTAAAACACTACAACAAAAGTTTCTGTTTTTACCCAACACGTATCAAAACATGCAATGCAAGCATCCTAAGACAATTCTTGGAACTTTTTATTGAGAACAAGATTATAAATAACACCTAACAGAGACAAAATATATAAAATTATGCTCCAAGAAAAATCATATTATGTGACAAATAAAAATAGAGCTCATAGTAAGATATATTGAGAGTGTTGAAGACGAAAGAGGGGATGCCTTCCGGGGCATCCCCAAGGTTAGACGCTTGAGTATTCCTTGAATATTACCTTGGAGGTGCCCTGGTAATCCCCAACATTATGTTCTTGTCACTCCTTATTCTCCTCCTATCACTGTCTCACCCAAAACTTGAAAACTTCAATTACACAAAACTTAACGGAACTTTGTGAGAAGGGTTAGTGTAGTAAAATAAATCATTCACTTAGGTACTGTGAAGACAAGATTCATAATTGTTCCCACATGATACCTACTGTATTAAATCATTTCCATAATTTATATTTGTAACATCCCAAAATTCCATTGTGGAATGTTATGAAATATAGCTATGCATCCATCTACATCATTGCTTGAATGTATGAATTGGTTGAAATGCTTCTTCTGACTTTTTGAAAGCCCCTTTCTATTTCCCCTATGTTGCTTTCACCTATTTGAAAACCTTGGTAAAAGTTCAACATAAGAGGGAGAAACATGACACTCCACACCAGGGACTTCTTGGTGATTTATTTGAACAATAAAAACCAGGGGTTATTTTGAAATATATTTGAAAAAGGTTTTAAAAACAAATAGGCCATTTCTGAAAATATTTTTCTTTCAAAGTATTCAAATGACAGAATAAAAATGTTCAATAAATGGCATTTATTATTCTCTTAATTTTGACATATAACTTTACTATATTTGGAATTATATCAAAGGCATTAAAGTATTTTTACCGTGCTATTATTTAATAAAGGAAAGCTTTTAAAGATTTTAAAGCAATCGGGCCGGCCCACCGTAGTTAATACCCGACTTACCTTAATACCGGCCGACCGATGCCCCGCAAACCCCTCCCTCTCTCTGACAGCGGGTCCCACCCTGACCGTCCGCTGATTCCGCGCGGTCACGACCCTCGCGCGCGCCACCGATGCCGGCGATCCCTCCCTCGACGGATCTCCTTCCCCTTCCTTTCCCTCGCTCTGCCTCGCCCCTATATAAGTGCGGCCACTCTCCGCACTCCGTCCCCCCCAAAACCCCCTCTCTCCCTCGCCAGACCGCCAACGCTCTAGCTCGCCGGAGTTCGGACTCCACCGAAGCTTCCACCGCTCGTGGTCATCGCCTCCCTCGCCCTCAGCCTTGTCCGGCACCACCACTCGACGCTGGACGCCAGCCGATGTCGCCTGGACCCCTCCAACGCCTCCCTCGACCACCGGAGCGCCGCCCCGACGACTTCACTGCCTCGGCCTCACCGGAGAACTTCCTTGCCGGCGACCTCCTTCACTGTGAGCCCCCTCACCCGCTCATGTCCGTTCAATCTGGATCCTACGATCCAGACTAGAACATTTTAATCCACGAACCGTTTTTTTTTCTCTGGATCAGTCGACCGCCGCAAAGACCAGCATGCCTAAGCTAGCAACCAATAGGAATCTGCCACCTAGCCTTAGCCGTTAGTTAGGTTTTTTTATTTTCTGTTTTGTTTTTAGAAAACAGAAACTTTTCTGATTTTGTTTTACCTGGATCTTTTAAACCATTTAATGTTTTTAGTTAGTTCTTTTTGCATTAGGTCACATATCACTTGTAGTTTATGTATGTAGTTTTAGAATTTAAATTTGAATCTTAAATTTGAATTTAATCAAATTTGCTCAAACTACTCAAATCTGAATAACTAGAGTTTAAAAATAGATTTTTATATGAATCTTTTTGCTACTGCTTGGTATTAGTTAGGACTTTCATCATGCTTAGTTTGAAGATTTTTAGGATAAATTTGTTTAGTGTTTTAGCTATAAACAGAATCTGCCTAGTGTTTAGTATAGTTTAATTAATTTAGTTTTTAGTTAGTTTAAATCAGATTTAGTTATAATTTGTTTTAGTAGGTTCTGTTGCTTAAACACTAGGTGTTCTACTTGCTGTTAATAAAAAAATATATATATTTGCTTAGTTTTATACTTAATATCATAGGAATCTCTACTCCATTTTCAACTAGGTATAAATTGATTAAAACAAACTAGTTTAATAGTAGTTAGTTTAACCAAATTTTAAATAATTAAATTCTGTTTTCTAAGAAAGGTTATAGTAAACTCTTTTCTGTTAAGTTAATGTTTTGTTAATTACCCTAGCCCTCTTCATGTAGTAGTGTTTATCAAAACTTTAAAAACCATACTAAGATTTTTCTTAACAAAACTTTAATGGATTTAATTCTGTTTATTATATAAAATATTTTATTGTTTCTTTTCTGCCAACTAATGTTTTAGTTGATGCAAATACCAATAGTTTTATTTTGTTGTTAGTGGTAGTTTACCCATCATCTTTTAGAAAACAAAACTAAGTGTTGATTTCTTTTCTTGTGATTGTGCATTGTTTTGTATTGAGTGATTACTAGTTCATTCCTGATTTTTTGAGTTACAATTTTTGTTGTATGCTTATTGAGTGCTCTTGTTTGATTCGTTAGATCATCCGTAGTGCGAGGCTTGTTACCTAGAGTCCCTCGAGTACGAAGATCGTCAATCAGGCAAGTCACGTTGACCATGCATACCTATGTTTTATTGCATTAGTTCTTCCATCTCCCCAATTGCATGCAAAGTAGGTTAGTTGGAAATTTGGTTACTTGATGTAGTATCATGTGGTAGGCACCCCCAACCCTTTGACACTTTGGCCCCGGGAAACGTTAAACTAGGTTTGCTATGCTATCAGTAGACGGGGTTGGTTGTGTGATTCATGAGAGTGTGAGATAATAATTTCAAGACCTACTATGATGATCAAGATTTCCAAATTTTCAACATACCTCTGGGTGGATGATGGTTGAACGGTGCCCTGGAGAAACCAGTGGTTAGCCTAGGTGACGCTAGGGATGTGCCAGCATTCACGCGGAAAGGTCCACCCAGGCACAAAGAGATGGATGGATGCTTCAAGACCCAAGGCTTACCTGCAGAGCCACAAGCCATTATGGGCTCTGGCTTGGTTGGATATTGTGGCGACACTGGACAGGCAGAGCTACGAGATGTAGAAGAATGGTAGGAAAGGATGGGCACCGACAGAGTCTTAGTGGGACCCCTTAGAAGACCATGTTTTGGTCATCCGTTCCTCCAACACCCTGAAGTGTGAGGAATCCAACAAAGGCGATCAAATCTTGTGGGGAACGTGTGCAAAACTCTGCAAAGTACTCAAACCTAATTGATTAGACGTGTCCACGGTCATGGACGACTTGAGCCAAAGGAACTAAAATTTCCGGAATTCTCAACACAATTAATATGATGATGTGGGTGTTAATAATTTGGGTATGAGAATTGGTTGGTGGCACCATCTCATTAATCAACCAACTTAGTAATAATTTTTGCTTAGCCCCTCTCTTGATGTAGGAAAAATTGGCTTTACGCACAAACTGACTACCCCACCTGCCATATATGCATGTAGATTAGATGATTATCTTTTCACCCCTCTCTTGTGACTTTGTCGGCATATTCCATATGCTGACCTACACAGCTGCAACGTATCATGTTGCAGAGTACTTTTCTGACCAGGAGTGAGGACACGCTGTATGCTCGGTGAGATGCCCATGGAGACAGATGGACTCATCTACCTTGAAGCTTTCGCAAGATTTAGTTATTCTCATGAGTTGGCCTTCAGCCACTTTACTGTAATTGTAATAAAGGACTCGATATGAGATTTCGATTAATATAATGCTATGTGATTTCCCTTTGATATATACATTGATGTACCGTGTGTGTACCAGCATGATCTTGGGATGGTACGGAAACACCGGAGATTTGACCTTTTAGGTCGGGTCGCTACAATATTACTCAATATAAGCTATAGGAACACTTGAAACAAGCAAACTACACATGCAAAACAGAATCTGTCAAAAACAGAACAACCCGTGAAGATCTGAATGATCACCATACTTACCTAACTCTAAATATTCTGAAAAATTAAGAAAACTCAAAAATTTGCATATATATATGTATATATGTGTTGTGTAGAAATTTCAGAATTTTTTGACTCTCCAGTAAAATCAGATAATTCATACACTAGACGCAAAACTTTCTGGTTTTTGCACAAAATCAAACAAACAAGTTTCCATACATCCCAAAGGCTTTACTTGCCACTTTATTGAAATAAAAGACACAAAACATGATTACTAGAGTATCTTAATCATGTGAACACACCAAAATAGAAAGTAAAAGTGTTGGGTTGTCTACCAACAAGCGCTTTTCTTTATTGCCTTCTAGCTAGGCGTGATGATTTCAATGATGGTCATATAGGAATATTAATGGAAACATGCAAAAGAGCTTCATGAATCTCATGAAAAGCACATTTAAGTATAACCCACTTCCTCTGTATAAGTATTTTGTGAGAAAACAATTTATGGGAAAAATAATCATCTAGCATATGAAGACAAAACAAGCATAACTTCAAAATAATTTTCAGTAGCATCATGAAGCAATTCCAAAATATAACCAGCACATAAAGAATTATTTTCATGATGCACAAGCATATAATTTGTATTACTACCCACACAAGCAAAATTCTTCCCATGCAAAGTACTGGGAGCAAACTAAAAAAATAACTATCATGTGACACTTGATTGACATAACCACATTGAATATTAAAATCATGATAATAGGTTTCATGTATGTGATTAACCTTCATAGAAAAGTGTCATCACAATAATCAGCAAATATAGGAGGCATGCTATCATCATAATAGTTTTGCTCATCAAAACTTGGGGGACAAAAAATATCATCTTCATCGAACATAGCATCCCCAAGCTCGTGGCTTTGCATATAATTAGCATCATGAATATTCAGAGAATTCATACAAACAATATTGAAATCGTTCTCATAATTCAAAGATATAGTGCGAAACATTTTAATAACTTCTTCTTCTAACACTTGAGCACAATTTTCCTTTCCATCATTTTCACGAAAGACATTAAAAAGATGAAGCATATGAGGCAACCTCAATTCCATTTTTTTGTAGTTTTATTTTATAAAACCGAACTAGTGAAAAACAAGAAACTAAAAGATTTGATTGCAAGATCTAAAATATACCTTCAAGCAGTCACCTCCCCGGCAGCTTGATGTCTACTACATAACCTTCTTCTTGTAGACTCGTGTTGGGCCTCCAAGCGCAAAGTTTTGTAGGACATCAGCAATTTTCCCTCAAGTGGATGACCTAAGGTTTATCAATCTGTGGGAGGTGTAGGATGAAGATGGTCTCTCTCAAACAACCCTGCAACCAAATAACAAAGAGTCTCTTGTGTCCCCAACACACCCAATACAATGGTAAATTTTATAGGTGCACTAGTTCGGTGAAGAGATGGTGATACAAGTGTAATATGGATGGTAGATATAGGTTTTTGTAATATGAAAATATAAAAACAGCAAGGTAACAAATAGTAAACATCGAGCAAAACATTGTATAAATGCTTGGAAACAAGGCCTAGGGTCCATACTTTCACTAGTGCAATTTATCTCAACAATATTGACATAGTTGAATCATATGTAAGTACCTCTAGTGCGACAAAGAGTTCACTCTAAAGTCACAATTAGCGGGGAACTAATGAAGAAATTATTGTAGGGTATGAAACCACCTCAAAGTTATATTTTCTGATCAATCTTATGAGCTATCCCTATAAGTGTCAAAGACAACCCTAGAGTTTGTACCAAAATAACACTTTAAGATACACGTCAACCAAAACCCTAATGTCACCTAGATACTCCAATGTCACCACAAGTACCCATGCGCTTGATTATACGATATGCATCAAATAATTTCAGATTCACCATGTTCAGTCCAACACAAGGAACTTCGAATTAAGAGTGCCCCGAAGTTTCTACCAGAAAGTCAAGACAAAAACGTGTGCCAACCCCTATGAATAGATTCCCAAGGTCACGGAACCCGCAAGGGTATCACCAAAACATACATCAAGTGGATCAATAGAACATCCAATTTTCACCACGGATATCCCATCACAATACATACATCAAGTGTTCTCAAATCCTTAAAGACTCAATCCGATAAGTAAACTTCAAAGGTAAAACTCAATTCATCACAACAAGATAGAGAGGGGAAAATACCATATGATATCAATAAAGCTCGCGGTACATCAAGATCGTGTCATCTCAAGAACACGAGAGAGAGATCAAACACATAGCTACTGGTACATACCCTCAGCCCCGAGGGTGAACTACTCCCTCCTCGTCATGGAGAGCGCCGGGATGATAAAGATGGCCTCCGGTGATGGTTTTCCCCCTCCGGCAGGGTGTCGGAACGGGCTGCCGATTGGTTTTTCGTGGCTCTAGAGGCTTCCGACGGAGAAACTCCCGGTCTAGTTTTCTTTTCGGAGGTTTCTATATTTATAGGAATTTTTGGCGTCGAACTCATGTCAAGTGGGGCCACGACACAGTGACAAGCCTGCTAGGCGCAGCTAGGGGGTGGCCGCGAGTGGGCGTCTTGTGACCTCCTCGTGGCTCTTCTGGCCCAACTCCAATGCTTCGGGGGTCTCTTTTGGTCCAGAAAAAATCATACTAAATTTTCAGCCCATTCCGAGAATTTTTATTTCTACAAAAAAACGACACCATGCTAGTTCTGCTGAAACAACGTCAGTCCGGGTTAGTTCTACTAAAATCATATAGAATTATTTTAATTATGGCATGAATACTTCATAAATTATAGATACGTTGGAGACATATCATGGAGGAAGATGGATGTGTCTAGTGTGGAGAGTTTCTATTGTAGAGTGCACATTCTTGATGGAGAGTACTATAGTCGATGGAAGAATGCCATGATTGATCTATTTGACAAATTCCATTTGAGAAAACATATTTAAAATCCCTATGTTCTCCCCATTAATGAATTGCATCCCACACATGAATAGGAAATTAACATGCTTTGTAACCTTAGAACTATCAATATTATTGTTAGAGGCTTACCAAGATTCATGCTTTCCAGATTTACGTGGGTATTCTTTGTTCATGATAATTTGGAGGTACAAAAGATCTTCAAGAACTTTGCATGCAAAGTGTAAAATCAATTCGAAGTCAAGATCAAGAAGGTTCTAAGCAATAATGGATCGGAGCTCAAGAACACACATTGGATACCTTTCTTGACGAAGAGGGTACCTCACATGAGTTCTCGGCTACGTACACACCTCAACAAAATGGAGTTGTTGAGAGAAAGAACTGAACCCTCATTTAGATGGAAAGAACGATTCTTGACGAATACAAGATGCCAAGACACATTTGGGCAGAAGCCGTGGAAACCGCATGTCATGCCACAAACTGACTCTACTTGCACAAGTTTCTCGGTAAAACGGCATACGGGCTTCTCACCGGTAACAAACCCCAAGTTGGATACTTTCGGGTATTCGGCTCTAAGTGTTACATTCTTCATAATAACCATCATGCTAAATTTTCTCCAAATCTCATGAAGGTTTCCTACTCGGTTATGGATCGAACTCTCACACCTACCGTGTCTACAACAACTTCACTCAAAAAGTTGGAGAGACGGTAGATGTGAAGTTTGATGAGTCCAATGGTTCACAAGTCGAACAATTGCCAAATGATGTAGGTGACAAAGATCCTTTAGAGGCTATCCAAGACTTGCCCATTGGCAAGATTCGTCCCATGAAGGTGAAGGAAAGTACTTTATCAATCCAAGTGGAAGATCCTACTTTGGATCAAGGCTACCGACAAAACAACATGGAAGCATCCACAAGTGGTACACGAAAAGATGAAGAGGAGGAGGAAGTACATCATGAAGATCCACCACAACCTCCTTCACCACCACCTCAAGGAGATGACCATGTCGACAACAACAAAGATGAAGGAGATGATGATGAAGAAGAAGCTCCACCAACTAACAAGCCAAAGCTACCCCGAGTTCTCACACCTACCGTGACCTAGGACGAGAAAAACATTATCGGCACGAAATGGGTATTTCGGAACAAGCAAGATGAAGACGATCAAGTTGTTCGCAACAAGGCTCGCCCCATAGCCCAAGGATATAAGCAAGTCAAAGGTATGGACTACGATGAGACTTATGCCCCCATTGCTAGACTAGAAGCCATTCAAATTCTTTTTGCCTATGCTAATCACCATGATATCACGCTTTACCAAATGGACATTAAAGTGCATTCTTAAATGGTGAGATTAAAGAAGAGGTCTATGTTAAGCAACCACCTGGTTTTGTAAATCCTAAGAAACCTAACCACGTTTACAAACTTCGCAAAACTTTATATGGTCTTAAGCAGGCTCCCCATGCTTGGTATAAATGCCTAACGAAGTTTCTCATTGAAAAAGGATTTGAAATTGGTAAAATTGACACAACCTTCTTCACAATGAGAGTTAATGGTGAATTATTTGTGTTCCAAATTTATGTGGATGATATTATATTTGGATCTACTAACCCACAATTTAGTAAGAAGTTTAGAAGGTTGATGTCAGAGAAGTATGAGATATATATGATGTGTGAGCTGAAATTCTTTCTTGGTCTAAAAATCAAGGAAATGAGAGAATGTACTTTCATCTCTCAAACAAAGTACACCAAGGACTTGTTAAAGAAGTTCAACATGCAAGAGTGCAAAGGTATGAAAAATCCCATGACCACTAGCGGAAACGATGATCCTATCAAGGAGGGTGAACTGGTAGATCAAAAGGTTTATCTATCAATGATTGGTTCATTGCTTTATCTATGTGCCTCCCGTCCCGATATTATGCTTAGTGTTTGCACGCATGCTAGATATCAAGCTGCACCTAAAGAATGTCATCTAAAGGCCGTGAAACGCATTTTGAGATACTTGATACATACACCAAACATTGGCATTTGGTATCCCAAGGTATCTTCTTTTGATCTTGTTGGCTACTCCTACTCGGACTATGCCGGTGAAAAGGTTGATAGAAAATCCACCTCGGGTGCATGGCAATTTCATAGTAGATCTCTTGTGTCTTGGTCCTCCAAGAAACAATAATCAGTATCTCTATCTACCGCCGAAGATGAATATATTGTTGCCGGTTCATGTTATGCTCAATTATTATGGATGACACAAATGCTTAAAGATTATGGAATCTATGTTAAAAATGTGCCATTACTTTGTGACAATGAAAGTGCTATTAAGATTCATCATAATCCTATGCAACACTCCCGAACCAAGCATATTCAAGTTCTACATTATTTCGTTTGTGATCATGTTCCCAAAGGAGATATTAATATTAAGCATGTGCGTACTAACAAGCAATTGGCCGATATGTTTACTAAGCCACTTGATGAAAAAGTGCTTTGTCATTTGAGGAGTGAGTTGAACATCATTGATGCTTCAAATTTGAGTTGAGCTCACTCGGATGCATGCAAGGGGATGAGCTTCATTGTCTATTCCATGCTATTATTATGAATATCATATCTTGGAATTCTATGCTCCCTTGTCTTGCATCTAACCCTTTTGTAGGTACTTGGAAGAACAACACTCCACAAGATTTCCATCAACTCATATCCTGAGCAATCTTGTCATGACCTAGTATCCACAACCTCGCTTTGATGATGAAAGGAAAAAAAGACAACAAAACATATCCTTGACATATATTTCTCAATTGATATCAACTCAAAATTGGTATCATGTCATTTGGATATATCATGTTTTTCCTTGCGTGACTAACCCATGTAGGTGAAAAGTGAACGAAAACAAAAAGGATTGCTCGCAACTCAATGTGATCTTCATCAACTTCGAGCATCCTCATCAAGTTGACCTACAAGCTACGTCAACAACATCACTCAAAGGTACGTGCTCAAATTATTGAGATAGCTTTACTCCAAGACATGAGATAGAGCCACTCAAGCGACATGAAGACATTAACATGCCTAATCAAAAAATGGTAACCCCATTTTGAGATCAACGATGAGTATGAACTATGATCAAGTATTTTTGCTTGGATCCTAAGTCAATATACTCTAATATAAATGACCTAGTCACTGCCCATCACCCAATGGAGAATTTCGTTTGGTTCATTCTCTTTTGCAATCCTCTTGGAATCATTCAAATCTTCTCTAGTTGATATTTCTCTATACATATCTTTTGACACTTATTTACTTTTGTTCAAATAAATTGGTGTCGTCGTTTTCTCATGACTGATGCCATGGGGTGGCTTATCGAAGGTGTTGGGGCCGAAGGATGCCAATGGGCTCCAGGTGCGAGATTGGGCACAAGAGGTGAAGACACGCGATGTACCCAGGTTCGGGGCCCTCCGAGGGCGGTAACAACCCTAGTCGTTCTTGGTTTCGTTGGATGAGTGATCAAGTATACAAGGATGCTCCTGGAGCTGTGTCTAGAGGACGAAGAAGGAGCAGCCGGCTCGTCTTCCTCCGCTCTCAGAGGGGATGTGAGAGCTTTGTGTGTGTGTGTTCTTCTGCTCGTGGATCCGAATCCACTCCCATTGCATGGGAGGCTCGGGGGGTTTTATAGGCCACCCCCCGGCTCTTACAATATGTTTTAAGCACCAAGGTGGAGGGACCCGGCTGGCAGCCTCTCCGCCTGGCCAGAGGGTCCCCCCGCTCATGCCGTCTTGTCGTGGGCGGGACCCGCCGGCTGAGTGGTTCCATCCCTTTTGGGGCCCGCCGGCAGGCACCAGGATTGGCCCTCGCCCACCTGCCCCGACACGGGTCGCCCGGGGAGGCGTCGTTTAGCGCTAGCCAGCTGAGGTCTCCGGTACGGCCGGCGGCACTATAGCCACGCCGGGACAGGTAATCGAGTGGCGAAGGCGTGCCGACACTGTTACCTTGCCCGGTCGCGCTCACCGGGGTCAGCGGTCCAGACGGTTGAACTGTAGCCACGCGGGGCAGTGCGTAAGCGACCAAAATAGCCAGAGGGTCACCCGTCCCGCCAGTCACATTTTGTCGTTGTACCTGTGGACAGAGGGACGGGACAGGGCATGTTCGTCCCAAAGTCAATAGAGGGGGCCGACTCTTGGGCAGCTGGCTACTTGACCAGCCGCCCGAGGGCCCGCCCGGCTGCTTGACTAGCCGAGCGAGGCGCCAGCCGGGGTCGGCTCGCACTGCACGTCCTCCAGCCGGTCACTTTTTTTTCTTCGAAGCCGAGAGGGGAGCACCCCGTTGCTTTGGCCTACCTGAGGGTACAAACCCCGTCAGTAGCCCCCGAAGCCGGCAGGAGCCCACGTCTGGCGAACAGTGGGGAGCCGGCAGCTTCCCTTCAGCTCCGCCCGCCTCTGGCTCGAAGGTGGAGGGGCAGCCGGATCAGTCATCGGACGCGACGCCTCGTGTTCTGGCGTGCCGCTCCGGGACGCGCACTGGCACGCGATTCGCCACGTGGAGCATAATGACGCGATGGGCCCCGTGCACGATGGGAGGCGAGACGTCGCCTAGGCCTAGTCCGCTAGGGCCCAGGCACAACCCGATAGGCCTCGGGGCAGGGCCAGATCTTCTGCGCCCCGTGGCGGCCGTTACAGCCCCAGGCCCTCCACTCGTGTGAGGTTTCCGGGGGCCGTGGGCGCAAACGATCCCACGTCCCCGGTCGTGGCCTCCCCTATAAAAGGGGAGGGAGGGCAGGAGGCGGAGGTACCCGCGCCTCTCTTGCTTTCCTCGCTGCCCTCCCTTGCCGCCGTTCTTGCTGCTTCGTGCGCCGCCGCGCCCACACGTCGCGCCGCCACCACGATGGCCAACACACGCAGTGGACGCTGGGGCGGCTCCTTCGTCACTGAGGCCGACATTGCCGAGCTGCGCAAAGCGTGGATGTTGCCGCCGCTCGAGCGGGTGGCCGCCCGTGTGCCGGGAGGCGAGGTTGTGCCGACACTACATCCAGGGGAACATTGTTGGAAATATGCCCTAGAGGCAATAAATAAAGTGTTTATTATTATATTTCCTTGTTCATGATAATCATTTATTATCCATGCTATATTTGTATTGATTGGAAACACATTACATGTCTGGGTAAATAGACAACGTTGTGTCCCTAGTATGCCTCTAGTGAACTAGCTCGTTGATCAAAGATGGTCAGGGTTTCCTAGCCATTGACATATGATGTCATTTGATAACGGGATCACATCATTAGGAGAATGATGTGATGGACAAGACCCAAACTACAAACGTAGCGTATGATCTTGTCAGTTTATTGCTACTGTTTTCTGCATGTCAATGTATATGTTCCTATGACCATGAGATCATGCAACTCACGGATATCGGAGGAGTGCTTTTGTGTATCAAACATCGCAACGTAACTGGGTGACTATAAAGGTGCTCTACAGGTATCTTCGATGGTGTCTGTTGAGTTGGCATGGATCGAGACTGGGATTTGTTACTCCGTGTGACGGAGAGGTATCTCAGGGCCCACTTGGTAATGCAACATCACAATAAGCCTTGCAAGCAATGTGACTAATTGTTAGTTGCGGGATCTTGTATTATGTAACGAGTAAAGAGACTTGCCGGTAACAAGGTTGAACTAGGTATGGAGATACCGACGATCGAATCTCGGGCAAGTAACATACCGAAGAACAAAGGGAACGTTATACGTGATTAACTGAATCCTTGACATAGAGGTTCGACCGATGAAGATCTTTGTAGAATATGTAGGAACCAATGTGGACGTCCAGGTCCCACCATTGGTTATTGGCCGTAGAGGTGTGTCGGTCATGTCTACATAGTTCTCGAACCCGCAGTGTCTGCACACTTAAGGTTCGGTGACGTTTTGGTAGTGTAGAGTTATGTATGGTGGTGACCGAAGGTTGTTAGGAGTCCCGGATGATATTCCGGACGTCACGAGGAGCTCCAGAATGGTCCGGAGGTAAAGATTCATATATAGGAAGTACCAGTTTGGTCGCCGGAAAAGTTTCGGGCTCATCGCTAGTGTACCGGGAGTGCCGATAGTGTACCGGGAGACCTCCGGGAGAGGTATTTCGACCCTAGTGGGTCCATGGGCTGTGGGAGAATAATAACCATCCCTTAGTGGGCTGGTGGAACATCCACAAAGGCCCATGGCGCAGGAGGGAAAAATTCCTAAAGGAAAAGGTGGAAAAAAGGGAAAAAAGGAAGAGTCCTACTCCTACTAGGAGTGGAGGAGAAGTGGGACTTCTCCTCCTTGGCTCGACCGTCTGCAAAGGGCTTTGCCCTTGCGCGAAGGTAGCCTCCTCCTCTCCTCTTATATATACTAGAGGATTTCTAGTGTTTTGGCACTTGATTTTTATTCATGTGCAAACCCTAACCTCTAGTGCATAGTTTCTCCTCCGGATCGGTTTTCCGTAGTGCTTAGGAGAAGCCCTGCCGGAATTGCTCCACCACCATCGCCAGAGCGCCATCACGCTGCTGGCGAACTCTTCCTCTCCGCCTCCTCTTGCTGGATCAAGACGGTGATGATCGTCATCAAGCTACACGTGTGCTGAACGCGGAGGTGCCGTCCGTTCAGTACTAGATCGGAAGGATCGTGATCAAGGCCACGGGACGTTCGTGATTGGATCGCGGGATGGTTCGTGATTGGTTCATGGGACGGTTCGTGATTAGATCGCGAGATGCTCGGAGATTTGGATCGCGAATAAGTACGACTACACCAACCGCGTTTCTTAACGCTTCCCGCTTAGCGATCTACAAGGGTACGTAGATCCACTCTCCCTCTTGTAGATGCTCATCAGCATGGATAGGTTTGCGTGTGCATAGGAATTTTTTGTTTCCCATGCAACGTTCCCCAACAGTGGTTTCAGAGCTAGGTTGATGGTTCAATGAGATCTCGATTAGAACTCAAAAGGTTTGTGGGCGTTGATGCTTAGATTGCTTCCTTCCTTGGTCGGATTTTGGTTTAGCGGTATTGTGAGATGAAGCAGCCCGGACCAACATTACTCGTACGCTTACGAGATACCGGTTCCCTCAACCACAACTTGTTGCATAGATGGCTTGTGGGTGTCAGTTTCTCTCACTTTAGTTGGATCGGATCTGACAAAGGCGGTCCTTGAGAAGGTTGAAAAGCAAACTAGTGTATCACCGTTGTGGTTTATGCGTAGGTGAGAATTGTTCTTGATAGATACCCATAGCATCCATGTAAAACTTGCAACAACAATTAGAGGACATCTAACTTGTTTTTGCAGGGTATGTTGTGATTTGATATGGCCAATTACATGATGTGATATATGTGATGTATGAGATGATCATGTGATGCATAGAATTTCATGACTTGCACGTCGATGAGTACGGTAACCGGCAGGAGCCATAGGGTTGTCTTTAATTATTGTATGACCTATGTGTCAATCATTAAGTGCTATGTAATGCTTTACTTTATTGCTAAGCGGTAGCAATAGAAGTAGAAGCAGGGCTGGCGCCACAACCCCAATGGCAGCACATTGATGGAGATCAAGATGATGGAGATCATGGTGTTGTGCCGGTGACGATGGAGATCATGCCGGTGTTTCGAAGATGGAGATCTTAAACACAAGTTCATGGCCATATCATGTCACTTATGAATTGCATGAGATGTTAATCCTTTTATGCACCTTGTTTTGCTTAGTACGGCAGTAGCATTATAAAGTGATCCCTCACTTAAATTTCAAGATGAAACTGTGTTCTCCCCGAGTGTGCACTGTTGTGGAAGTTCGTCGTGTCGAGACACCACGTGATGATCGGGTGTGATAGACTCTACGTTCACATACAACGGGTGAAGCCAGATTTGCACGTGCAGAACACTCGGGTTAAACTTGACGAGCCTAGCATGTACAGACATGACCTCGGAACACAAGAGACCGAAAGGTCGAACATGAGTCATATAGTAGATATGATCAACATAATGATGTTCACCATTGAAGCCACCTTAACTCACGTGATGATCGGACTTGAGTTGGTGAATTTGGATCATGTGACACTCAGATGACCCGAGGGATGTCAATTTGAGTGGGAGCTTTAGTAAATTTGATTAACTAAACTCATTATCTTGAACAATAGTCTAACTAACCTTTGCATATTTATGTTGTAGATCAATGGCTCGCGCAGTAGCACCCCTGAATTTTAATGCGTTCCTAGAGAAAGCTAAGTTGAAAGATGATGGAAGTAACTTTGTTGATTGGGCCCATAATCTGAGGATTATCCTCACGGCTTCCCAGAAACAATATGTCCTTGATGCACCGCTTGGTGACCAACTAGAAGACATGACCTCCGAAGACGTTAAGAACGCTTGGGAGGCTCGTGCTGGAGACTACTCAATAGTTCAGTGTGCAATATTGTATGGCTTAGAACCGGGACTTCAAAGACGTTTTGAACTTCATGGAGCATATGAGATGTTCCAGGAGTTGAAGTTTATTTTTCAGAAGAATGCCCGGATCAAGAGGTATCAGACCACCGATAAGTTCTATGCCTGCAAGATGGAGGAGAACGGGTCTATCAGTGAGCATATACTCAGAATGTATGGATATTCAAACCATCTAGCTGAGTTGGGAATTACCCTTTCGCAAGAGGCGATCATTGACAGAGTTCTTCAATCACTGCCACCTAGGTACAAGAGCTTTATAATGAACTATAACATGCACGGGATGAACAAGTCATCATCCGAGCTGTTTGCGATGCTGAAAGTTGCTGAGTCTGAAATACAGAAAGAGCATCAAGTGTTGATGGTCAATAAAACCACTAGTTTCAAGAAAAATGGCAAGGGCAAAGGCAAGAAGGGTAAAACCAAGAAGGATGGCAAAGCAGTTGCTACTCCTACACAGAAGCCTAAGCATGGACCTAAGCCAGAAAATGAGTGCTTTCATTGCAAAGGAACTGGTCACTGGAAGCGGAACTGCCCCAAGTACCTGGCTGACAAGAAGGTGGCCAACGACAAACAAGGTATATATGATATACATGTTATTGATGTGTACCTTACTAGTTCTCGTAGTAGTGCTTGGGTATTTGATACCGGTTCGGTTGCTCACATTTGCAACTCAAAGCCGGAACTATGGAATAAACGAAGACTGGCAAAGGACGAAGTGACGATGCGCGTGGGAAATGGTTCCAAGGTTGATGTGATCGCCATCGACACGCTCTCTCCTACTCCTACTAGGAGTGGAGGAGAAGTGGGACATCTCCTCCTTGGCTCGTCCGTCTGCAAAGGGCTTTGCCCTTGCGCCAAGGCAGCCTCGTCCTCTCCTCTTATATATACTAGAGGATTTCTAGGGTTTTGGCACTTGATTTTCAGCCACGTGCAAACCTTAACCTCTAGTGCATAGTTTCTCCTCTAGAACGGTTTTCCGGAGTGCTTAGGCGAAGCCCTGCCGGAATTGCTCCACCACCATCGCCAGAGCGCCGTCATGCTGCCGGCGAACTTTTCCTCCTCTCCGCCTCCTCTTGCTGGATCAAGACGGTGGAGATCGTCATCAAGCTGTACGTGTGCTGAACGCGGAGGTGCCGTCCGTTCGGTACTAGATTGGAAGGATCGTGATCAAGGCCACGGGATGTTCATGATTGGATCGCGGGACGGATCATGACGAGATCGCGGGACGGTTCGTGATTAGTTCGCGGTACGGTTCGTGATTAGATCGCGGGACGCTCGGCGATTTGGATCGCAAAGAAGTACGACTACACCAACCGCGTTTCTTAACGCTTCCCGCTTAGCGATCTACCAGGGTACGTAGTTCCACTCTCCCTCTCGTAGATGCTCATCTCCATGGATAGGTTTGCGTGTGCGTAGGAATTTTTTTGTTTCCCATGCAACGTTCCCCAACAAACGTGTCGTGTTCCTTTGGCATTTCTCCCGGGGCTTCGCGCTTCTGGTGAGTATCTTCCTTCGCCTTCTTCTCGACACCTTCGATCTTCAATCACATAACCTTGGTCAGAACTCCATTCTGTACCTCTCCACCGTCGTGGCGATGTGCAAGGGGTACCTCGGCGTTCTTCGCTTTCTTGACCTCTTCAATGCTCTCTTCTATCTCAAGACTTTGAAGAGCGACGCTTGCGGGGCCACGATGGTGTGATGTCATGGCGCTGCTCGCTTTCCCCCTCTCTCTTTGATCGATTACGTCAAGGGGTGGCATCGAATGTTCTTCTATGTGAATAACGTTGACTCGAGGACGGACTACATCCGGCTGCCACTCTTCGAGCACTGGTAGTCCACCCAGTAGAACTGGCTGGCGTCACCCCCACGTGGCGTGGCCTTGGACAAGCTGGCCCGACTCACGCAGCTGAAGAGCTCCAAGGGGCTGGTCGCCGCCGACCTGGTGGCGGCCTTCATCTTGCGCCGGGTGTCACCTCTCTAGATGAGGCCACACCGGATCTGCGATATGTCTGGCCGGCATGACCCCTGTCGGCAGTCCACCGTGGAGCTAACGCCGGCTCAGGTGGGGAAGCGGGTGAACGCCCTCACGAGGTTCAAGATGAAGCCCACCTCGTGGTCCTTCGGCATGGAGCCGTATGACCGCATCAACTGGCCTCCCCTGGTGAGTTCTCTCGTCGAGGCGATTTTCTTATTTTGTATGTTATTCCCTAGCCGGCAGCCGGCTGGAGAACTCATGTTGGCGTACTGACTGCAGCAGCTGGTCCGACAGAACACGCTTAACGGCCCGCACCCACAAATCTTCGAAGCGGAGCGCGAGGACTCCAACTCCGAAGACTTCTAGACGGAAGGTCCCATGAAGGAAGGAGTGGACTCCTCGAGCGAGGCCGGTGAGCCGGCGGAGCCGCGAGGTGGCGCTCCAGGTGGAGCCATAGGGTCCGGCGCAGCCGGACGACCCAGCGAAGCGGGTGAGTTCCCTCTTGCTACCTCCCTTCGTGACTAGACGGATGACGACGACTATGACGATGATGATTTGATGATCCTTGACGGACGTCCTTCCGCAGCGCGTCAGGACCGCAGGAGCGAGGAGTGGTGGGCTTGAGGCCCGACAGCCGAACCAGCTAGCCGAGGGAAGAGGCCGGCTTAGGGGGGCCGACGGCCTCGCCTCCCGGCCCGAAGCGGGTCAAGATGGCCATGTGGAAACCGCCGCCCCGAGCCAAGCGGGCCTTGCCCCTTGTTGTTGCTTAATTTTTTTGCTTGTCGCATAGGTTTCTCTATTTTTTCCTTGCGAGCCTGCTGATGACCAGGTCTTGGGTGTTGCAGCGACTCCCTTGAGGTCCAGGAGGAGGAGACGGTCGGGGAGCAGACGGAGGCCACCGGTTGGTTGGCCCGCGAGCACGTGGCCACTAATACGTCCATTTTGCATCATGCTTTTACTTTGATATATATTGCCTTATGAGCTGTTATTAAACATTACGGTACAATACTTATGCCTTTTCTCTCTTATTTTACAAGGTTTACATGAAGAGGGAGAATGGTGACAGCTGGAATTCTGGGCTAGAAAAGGAGCAAGTTTGAGATGCCAATTCTGCACAACTCAAAAAGCCGTGAAAATTGACGAGGAATTACATTGGAATATATAAAAAATACTAGGCGAAAGAAATACCAGAGGAGAGCCACCAGGAGGCCACGAGCCTGCCAGGCGCGGCCTACCCCCTTGGCCACGCCCGGGGGGCTCATGGGCCCCCTGTGGCCCCTGTGGCCCCATCTTCTCCTATATGGTGGCTTTCGTTCCAGAAAAAATCAATCCACACCTCTCGGGAAGAAATGCCGCCGCCACGAGGTGGAACTTGAGTAGAACAAATCTAGAGCTCCGACAGGGCCGTCCTGCCAGGGAAACTTCCCTCCCGGAGGAGGAAATCATCTCCATCGTCATCACCAACACTCCTCTCATCGGAGGGGGCTCATCTCAATCAACATCTTCATCAGCACCATCTCATCTACAAACCCTAGTTCATCTCTTGTATCCAATCTCCGTCTTGCAACTCCGATTGGTACTTGTGAGGTTGCTAGTAGTGTTAATTACCTATTGTAGTTGATGCTAGTTGGTTTACTTGGTGGAAGATCATATGTTCAGATCCTTAATGCTATTCAAATCCTCTGTGATCATGAACACAATTATAGTTTGTGAGTAGTTACATTTGTTCCTGAGGACATGGGATAAGTCTTGTTACTAATAGTCATGTGAATTTGGTATTCGTTCGATATTTTGATGTGTTGTATGTTATCTCTCCTCTAGTGGTGTTATGTGATAGTTGACTACATGACACTTCACCATTATTTGGTCCTAGAGGAAGGCATTGGGAAGTAATAAGTAGATGATGGGTTGCTAGAGTGACAGAAGCTTAAACCCTAGTTTATGAGTTGCGTCGTAAGGGGCTGATTTAGATCCACTAGTTTAATGCTATGGTTAGACTTTGTCTTAATTCTTCTTTCGTAGTTGCGGATGCTTGCGAGAGGGGTTAATCATAAGTGGGATGTTTGTCCAAGTGAGGACAGCACCCAAGCACCAGTCCACCCACATATCAAACTATCAAAGTAGCGAACGCGAATCATATGAACATGATGAAAACTTGTTTGACAATAATTCCCATGTGTCCTCGGGAGCACTTTACTTTATATAAGAGTTCGTTCAGGCTTGTCCCTTGCTACAAAAGGGATTGGGCCATATTGCTGCACCTTTGTTACTATTGTTACTTGCTACCCGTTACGAATTATCTTATCACACAACTATCTGTTACCGACAATTTCAGTGCTTGCAGAGAATACCTTGCTGAAAACCGCTTATCATTTCCTTTTGCTCCTCGTCGGGTTCGACACTCTTACTTATCAAAAGGACTACGATAGATCCCCTATACTTGTGGGTCATGAAGACTCTTTTCTGGCACCGTTGCCGGGGAGTGAAGCGCCTTTGGTAAGTGGAATTTTGTAAGGAAACATTTATATTGTATGCTGAAATTTATTGTCACTGGTCACTATGGAAACTAATCCTTTGAAGAGCTTGTTCGGGGTATCTTCACCTCGACCGGAAGAACAAAGAGTTGCTCCTCAACCTACTGCACCCATTGAAAATAATTATTATGAAATTCCTTTGGGTATGCTAGAGAAACTATTGGCTAATCCTTTTACAGGGGATGGAACATCACACCCGACTTGCATCTAATCTATGTAGATGAAGTTTGTGGTTTATTTAAGCTTGCAGGTTTGCCCGAAGATGAGGTCAAGAAGAAAGTCTTTTCCTTATATTTGAGGGATAAAGCATTGACATGGTATAGGCTATGTGATGATACTGGATCATGGAACTACAAACGATTGAAATTGGAATTTCATCAAAAGTTTTATCCTATGCATTTGGTACATCGTGATGGGAATTATATCTATAATTTTTGGCCTCGTGATAGAGAAAGTATCACTCAAGCTTGGGGGAGGCTTAAGTCAATGTCATACTCATGCCCCAACCATGAGCTCCCTATAGAGATTATTATTATGAACTTTTATGCTCGGCTTTCTCATGACAATCGCACCATGCTCGACACTTCTTGTACTGGTTCTTTCATGAAGAGAGATATTGACTTCAGATGGGATTTATTGGAAAGAATTAAACACAACTCTGAAGATTGGGAGTTTCATGAAGGTAATGAGTCAAGTATGAATCTTAAGTTTGATTGTGTTAAATCATTCGTAGAAACAAATACCTTTCATGATTTTAGCACTAAACATGGACTTGACTCTGAGATAGTAGCTTCTTTATGCGAATCATTTGCTACTCATGTCAATCTCCCTAATAGAAGTGGTTTAAATATCATCCTCCTATAGAAGTTAATGTAGCTAAACCTGTTCTAGTTGAATAGAAAGTTATTGCTTATAATGACTCTATTGTTCCTACTGCTTTCATTGAGAAACCACCTTTTCCTGTTAGAATAAAGGATCATGCTAAAGCTTCAACTGTGATACGTAAGGGCTACATTAGAACACATACAACCCCTAAGCAAATTAAAGTTGAACCTAGTATTGCTATTATTAAAGATCTCTTGACCGATAATGTTGACGGGCATGTTATTCAATTCTGTGAAGCTTCTGCTAGAATTGCTAAACCTCATACTAGTGATAAACATAAACCTGTGGATGGCATGCCTGTTGTTTCCGTTAAGATAGGAGATCATTGTTATCATGGTTTATGTGACGTGGGTGCTAGTGTTAGTGCTATACCTCAATCTTTATATAATGAAATTAAAGATGAAATTGCACCTGTCGAGATGGAATTTATTGATGTTACTATTAAACTTGCTAATAGAGATACTATCTGCCCTGTGGGAATTGTTAGAGATGTTGAAGTCTTGTGTGGTAAAACTAAGTATCCTACTGATTTTCTTGTTCTTGCTACCACGCAAGATAGCTTTTTTCCCATCATATTTGGTAGACCTTTCCTCAATACTGTTAATGCTCAAATTAATTGTGAGAGACAAACTGTTACTATTGGCTTTGGAGGTGTGTCACATGTATTTAATTTTTCTAAGTTTAATAGACAACCTCATGAAAAATAATTGTCTAGTAAGGATGAAATAATTGCTCTTACTTCTATTGTTGTGCCTCCTACTGATCCTTTAGAGCAATACTTGCTTGAACATGAAAATGATATGCATATGGATGAGAGGAATGCGATAGATAGAGTTATCTTCGAACAACCTCCTATACTTAAAAATAATTTGCCTGTTGAATTACTTGGGGATCCACCTCCACCGAAGGGTGATCCTGTGTTTGAGCTTAAACAATTACCTGATACTCTTAAGTATGCTTATCTTGATGAAAAAAGATATATCGTGTTATTACTAGTGCTAACCTTTGAGAGCATGAAGAAAAGAAATTACTGAAAACTCTAAGGAAGCACCGTGCTGCTATTGGATATACTCTTGATGATCTTAAGGGCATTAGTCCCACTCTATGCCAGCATAAAATTAAAACTGATCCTGATTCCAAACCAGTTGCCGACCCTCAACAAAGACTGAATCCTAAGATGAAAGAGGTGGTAAGAAAAGAAATATTAAAGCTCTTGGAAGGAGGTATTATTTACCCTGTGGCTTATAGTGACTGGTTAAGTCCGGTACATTGTGTCCCTAAGAAGGGAGGTATTACCGTTGTCCCTAATGATAAAGATGAATTGATCCCGCAAAGAATTGTTACTGGCTATAGGATGGTAATTGATTTTAGGAAGTTAAATAAAGCTGCCAAGAAAGATCATTACCCTCTACCTTTTATTGATCAAATGCTAGAAAGATTGTCTAAACATACGCACTTTTTGTTTCTTGATGGTTATTCTAGTTTCTCCCAAATACCTGTTTCACAATCTGATCAGGAGAAAACCACTTTTACTTGCCCTTTCGGTACCTTTGCTTATAGATGTATGCCTTTTGGATTATGTAATGCACCTGCTACCTTTCAAAGATGTATGATGGCTATATTCTCTAACTTTTGTGGAAAGATTGTTGAGGATTTCATGGATGATTTCTCCGTTTACGGATCTTCTTTTGATGATTGCTTGAGCAACCTTGATCGAGTTTTGTAGAGATGTGAAGATACTAACCTTGTCTTGAATTGGGAGAAGTGACACTTTATGGTTAATGAAGGCATTGTCTTGGGACATAAAATTTCCTAAAGAGGTATTGAAGTTGATAAGGCTAAAGTTGATGCCATTGAGAAGATGCCATACCCCAAAGACGTTAAAGGTATAAGAAGTTTCCTTGGTCATGCTGGTTTCTGTAGAAGGTTTATTAAAGACTTCTCTAAGATTTCTAGGCCTCTCACTAATCTCTTGCAAAATGATATTTCATTTGTTTTTGATGATGATTGTAAACAAGCATTTGAAATTCTCAAGAAGGCCTTGATAACTGCACCTATTGTTCAACCACCTGATTGGAACCTACCTTTTAAAATCAAGTGTGGTGCTAGTGATTATGTTGTTGGTGCTATCCTCGGACAAAGAGTTGATAAGAAATTAAATGTTATTCATTATGCTAGTAAAACTCTAGACAGTGCCCAAAGAAATTATGCTACTACTGAAAAAGAATTTTTAGCAGTTGTGTTTGCATGTGGTAAGTTCAAACCTTATATTGTTGATTCTAAAGTTACTATTCACACTGATCATGCTGCTATTAAATATCTCATGGAAAAGAAAGATGCTAAACCTAAACTTATTAGATGGGTTATCTTGCTACAAGAATTTGATTTGCATATCGGTTATAGGAAGGGTGTTGAGTACCCCGTAGCAGATAACTTGTCTAGGTTAGAGAATGTTCTTGATGACCCACAACGTATTGATGATATCTTTCCTGATGAATAATAGAATGTCATCAATACTGTACGCAGTACACCGTGGTATGCTGATTATGGTAATTACATAGTTGCTAAATATATACCACCTATTTTCAGGTACCAACAAAAGAAAAAGTTCTTTTATGATTTGAGACGTTACTTTTGGGATGATCCTCATCTGTATAAAGAGGGAGTAGATGGTATTATTAGACGTTGTGTACCTGAGCATGAACAGGGACATATCCTATAGAAGTGCCACTCTGAGGCTTTCGGAGGACACCATGCTGGAGACAGAACTGCACACAAGGTATTGCCATCCGGTTTTTATTGGCCTAATCTCTTTAAGGATGCCCGTAAGTTTGTCTTCTCTAGTGATGAATGTCAAAGAATAGGTAATATTTGTAAATGTCAGGAAATGCCTATGAATTATTCAGTCGTTATTGAACCATTTGATGTTTGGGGTTTTGATTATATGGGACCTTTTCCAAAGTCCAACGGGTATACTCATATTTTAGTTGCTGTTGATTACGTTCCTAAGTGGGTAGAAGCTATTCCAACTAGTAGTTCTAATCATAACACCTCTATTAAGATGCTTAAAGAAGTTATTTTCCCTAGATTTGGAGTCCCTAGATATTTAATGACTGATGGTGGTTCACATTTTATTCATGGTGCTTTTCGTAAAATGCTTGCTAAGTATGATGTCAACCATAGAATTGCATGTCCTTATCATCCTTATTCTAGTGGTCAAGTAGAGTTAAGTAATAGAGAAATTAAATTAATTCTGCAAAAGACTGTTAATAAGTCTAGAAAGAATTGGTCTAAGAAACTTGATGATGCACTGTGGGCTTATAGAACTGCTTATAACAATCCCATGGGCATGTCTCCGTATAAAATGGTTTACGGTAAAGCATGTCATTTACCTCTTGAGCTAGAGCATAAGGCTTATTGGGAAATCAAAGAACTTAACTTTGATTTCAAACTTGCTGGTGAGAAGAGGTTATTTGATATTAGCTCACTTGATGAATGGAGAACTCAGGCATATGAAAATGCCAAGTTGTTTAAAGGGAAAGTTAAGAGGTGGCATGATAAAAGGATACAAAAACGTGAGTTCAATGTAGGTGATTATGTCTTGCTATACAATTCTCGTTTAAGATTTTTTGCAGGCAAACTTCTCTCTAAATGGCAAGGTCCTTACATTGTCGAAGAAGTATATCGTTTCGGTGCCATCAAAATCAACAACGCAGAAGGCACTTTTCCGAGAGTTGTGAATGGGCAAAGAATCAAGCATTATATCTCAGGTACTCCCGTAAATGTAGAAAGAAATATAATTAATACCATAACCCCGGAGGAGTACATAAGGGATGTTTATCGGCCTGTTTCAGACTCTGAAAACAAAGAAGTATGTGATACGGTAAGCAAACTGACCCCAAAACTTTTCCAATAGCAATGTTTCTCAGTTTTGGAATATATAAAAAAATACAAAAATTTAAGGTAGTCAGGAAAGTGCACCAGGAGGCCACGAGCCTGCCAGGTGCGGGCCCACCCCCTGGCCGCGCCTCCTGGGCTCGTGAGCTCCTCGTGTGCCTCCCGGGCTCCGTTTTCTTGTGGAACACTCCTTATTGTCGGTAAAAAATCATTATATAACTTCTCGAAAGGTCTGACCCTCACGGAAATACCCTTTGTTTTCGTTTCGACCCTATTTCTACAGATTTAGAGCAAAGATGTCCTCTCAAGATTTAGAGGGGGAGAGCTATGTGGCTGATTACCTTGCTAACCCCAAGGTCTACGGAGACTTAAACCCTTATGGTTGGACCACAGATGAGGAAGGAGATTATGATCCTAAGGGGAAGGAAGGAACAAGTTCCGACAAAGAGGAAGTTCCTCTACCCCAACCTGGGGACATGCATATAAAATTCAAGAAGTCGGGTCTCCCTAACTCAAGGAAGAAGCCTAAGATTTTGTTTACCCATTCTCATATTTTGCAGGAGAGTAAGCAAGAATTATGTCAAAGGGTGTTGAGGCTTGAAGAGGAAGTTAACAATCTAAAAGAGAAGAACTTTGTGCTAAAAAGGTAACTGAACAAGCTCAAGCATTCTGCCCCAACTCCACCACCATCACCTCCAAAGGAAGACAATTAAACACACGGGTATGGGCACTCCCCTTGGATTGTGCCAAGCTTGGGGAAGTTGCCCTGGTATCGTATCACCATCACATCTTTTGTCTTTACTTTTATATATTATTTCGGTCATTTTGGTAATATCTTTATCTAGTAGAATAAAGTTCTTAGTATGATCTAGGCTTGAGTTTTGCTTTGTGTTATCCCCAATGTAATCGAGTTCATGAGTTATATAATAAAGAGTGTTTTAGTTAAGGGCTTTTCTTCTTACCGTGATATAAAGAAAATAATAATAAAAGAACAAAAGCATGAAAGATCATGTGATGATCTTATGGGGAGTGATGACTTCACATATAAAAAGAATGTTGACTGAAACTTGTTGTTGGTAGACAAACGTAGACCTTGGTCATTGTTGCAATTAATAGGACGTAATAAAGAAAGAGAGGTTCGCATATAAACATATCATCTTTGACACCATCTATGATTGTGAACACTCATTAAACTATTACATGCTAAGAAGTAGATGTTGGACAAGGAAGACAACATAATTAATTATGTTTGCTTGGTTCCGAACAATATTATATGATTATGGATCCTTTAGCATGTGATGCTTGCTTCCATCTCATATTATCCAAAACTTCTACACTAAGTAGAGCTACTACTTGTGCATCCATAAAACCCTTAACCCAGTTTTGCCATAAGGGTCCACCATACCTACCTATGGATTGAATAAAATCCTTCAAGTAAGTTGTCATCGATGCAAGCAATAAAAAATTGCTCCCCAAATATGTATGATCTATTAGTGTGTGGAAAATAAGCTTTGTACGGACTTGTGATGAGGAAGACATAAAAGCGACAGACTGCATAATAAAGTTCTTTATCACAAGGGGCAATATAAAGTGACGTTCCTTCACACTAAGAGATCACACATCCAAACCTTAAGAGCGCATGACAACCTTTGCTTCCCTCTGCGAAGGGCATATCTTGTACCTTTACTTATTATCTTTAAAAGAGTCATTGTGATCAACACCAATTTCTTATTTTGCCATTATCTTGGCAAGCGTCATGTGCTAGGGAAAGATCTATATTCATATATTAACTTGGAAGTAAGTAATCATGAATTATTATTATTGACATTAACCTTGAGGTAAATCGTTGGGAGGCGAAATCATGAGCCCCTATCTTCCTCTATGTCCAACTGAAACTTTTATCTCATGAGTACCACGTGAGTTTTAGCAATTGTGGAGGGCTAAAAGATGATTGAGTATGTGGATTTTCCTTGCAAGCTCTTATTTGACTCTTTCCGATGTTATGATAAATTTCAATTGTTTCAGTGACTAAAGACTATTGCTTGTTAATTCTCAATAAGATTCTTGATGCATGCTTTACATTGTGAATGAATTTTCACTTTGGCATAAGGAATTATATGGCGATATTGCTGTTCTGAATATGATCATGATGCCTGCATGTCCGTATTTTATTTTATCAACACCTCCATCTCTAAACATGTGGATATATTTATTGATCTCGGTTTCCGCTTGAGGACAAGCAAGGTCTAAGCTTGGGGGAGTTGATACATCCATTTTGCATCATGCTTTTATATTGATATATATTGCATTATGAGCTGTTATTACACATTATGGTACAATACTTATGCGCTTTCTCTCTTATTTTACAAGGTTTACATGAAGAGGGAGAATGCCGACAGCTAGAATTCTGGGCTAGAAAAGGAGCAAGTTTGAGATGCCAATTCTGCAGAACTCCAAAAGCTATGAAAATTGATGAGGAATTATTTTGGAATATAAAAAAAATACTAGGCGAAAGAAATACCAGAGGAGAGCCACCAGGAGGCCACAAGCCTGCCAGGCGCGGCCTACCCCCTGGCCGTGCCTTGGGGCTCGTGGGCCCCCTGTGGCCCCTTTGGCCCCCATCTTCTCCTATATGGTGGTTTTCGTTCCAGGAAAAATCAATCTACACCTCTCGGGAAGAAATGCCTCCGCCACGAGGCGAAGCTTGAGCAGAACCAATCTAGAGCTCCGGCAGGGCCGTCTTGCCGGGGAAACTTCGCTCCCGGAGGGAGAAATCATCGCCATCGTCATCAGCAACACTCCTCTCATCGAAGGGGACTCATATCCATCAACATATTCATCAGCACCATCTCATCTACAAACCCTAGTTCATCTCTTGTATCCAATCTCCGTCTTGCCATTCCGATTGGTACTTGTGAGGTTGCTAGTAGTGTTAATTACCTATTGTAGTTGATGCTAGTTGGTTTACTTGGTGGAATATCATATGTTCAGGTTCTTAATGCTATTCAAATCCTCTCTGATAATGAACACAATTATGGTTTGTGAGTAGTTACTTTTGTTCCTGAGGACATGGGATAAGTCTTGCTATTAATAGTCATGTGAATTTGGTATTCGTTCGATATTTTGATGCGTTGTATGTTGTCTCTCCTCTAGTGGTGTTATGTGAACATGGACTACATGACACTTCACCATTATTTGGTCCTAGAGGAAGGCATTGGGAAGTAATAAGTAGATGATGGGTTGCTAGAGTGACAGAAGCTTAAACCCTAGTTTATGAGTTGCGTCATAAGGGGCTGATTTGGATCCACTAGTTTAATGCTATGGTTAGACTTTCTCTCAATTCTTCTTTCGTAGTTGCAGATGCTTGCGAGAGGGGTTAATCATAAGTGGGATGTTTGTCCAAGTAAGGACAGCACCCAAGCACCGGTCCACCCACATATCAAACTATCAAAGTAGCGAACGCGAATCATATGAACATGATGAAAACTAGTTTGACAATAATTCCCATGTGTCCTCGGGAGCACTTTACTTTATATAAGAGTTTGTTCAGGCTTTTCCCTTGCTACAAAAGGGATTGGGCCATATTGCTACTCCTTTGTTACTATTGTTAGTTGCTACCCGTTACAAATTATCTTATCACACAACTATCTATTACCGACAATTTCAGTGCTTGCAGAGAATACCTTGCTGAAAACAACTTATCATTTTATTTTGTTCCTCATTGGGTTCGACACTCTTACTTATCGAAAGGACTACGATAGATCCCTATACTTATGGGTCATCAGCCACCCAGCGGGAGGAGAAGAGGAGGCTCGCGGAGCTGCGAGCCTCCCGGTCTAGCACACGGGAAGGGGCCGCGCACTCCGTGACCTCGAGCGGCCGGCGGCGAAGGGGGGTGACCGAGCCTCCTTGGCCCACCGATTCGGCGGTGGAGGCCGCTCGTATGTCGAGTCCCGTATCGAGCGAGCCGCGAGGAGCGGCCACCGACCTGTCGCCGCCTCCGCAAGTGCAGGAGCGGGCTCCCGAGGTGGCAGCGGAGCAGGCCCCGTGGCGGCCCGTCCTGGGGTGCCGGAAGTGACTCTGCCAGCCTCCGAACCCGCCCGGGAGGAGGTGTCGGAGGAGCCGGCGGCCATGGAGGAGACGCCGGTGGTGCCGCCAGAGGCGGCAGCCATGGAGGTGGTGACGCCCTCCAGTGCGACTGATGCGTCGGAGCGTCCGGGAGAGGAGGCAGCAACGATGCCCGGCGGAGGGCCGGTGGGAGGCGACTCCCGGTCTCTTAGCGTCATCATCCCGCCCCCAGCGGCCGGAGTCGTGGCGAGTCCAGGCGGCAGCAGCGGCCGTTTCCAGAGGGTCCTGCGGTCGACGCAGGAGGTCTGCCAGGACTGGGATGCGCTGGCGAGCACGCCGGTCCTGCTGGCTCCCTCGGCACGTGGCCCGGTTCCCTCCCTTGCGGACTAGGGAGTGTCCAGGACCAGTGCCGGTAGGAACTGGCCCGGTTCGAGGAGGCGGTAGATGCCGCCCTTCAGTGCGCTGAGGTAGGTCGACTTCCTTCCTTAGAGTTTTAGTGGGGGCGTGGAAGCGCACCCACTGGGTGTAGCCCCCGAGATGCGGGCCGGTTAACCGGCTGACGGGTAGCCGAGCCAGATCTCCTTTGAATATATCTTGACCTTCGCCTCCTTTGCAACAGGATGGAACCTCCCTACGACAGAAGCTCTTTGCGGAAGCGGTCGCCATCCACGGCCACGTCAAGTACGGCTTCTACCGCCTGGAGGAGGAGCTGGCGCTCGTGCAAGGTAAGTTGCACTTTTTGGGCAGGTGCGTGTAGCCCCCGGGAGTCGACGGCTGTTGTTGTTTGCTGACGTTGGTCGTGTTATGCAGACGAGCTGGCCACCCTTCGGTCGGAGAAGACCGGACTCGTCGCCGACCGGGATTGGCTGACACGGGACGTCCAGGCGGCTGCGCAGGAGGCAGACCGGATGGCCACGCGGCTGGCCGACGGGGAGACGGCCCGGGACCGGCTCGAGGCCGAGGCGGCCAAGGAGACGGTGGCCCGAGAAGCGGCCATCAAGGATGTGGCTAAGGTCGCCCAGAGGACGGCCGCCCTCCAAGGCGAGGTGACCCGCCTCGAGAAGGCGCTTGAGGAGGTTAGATGGTCCCTTGCCGCCTCAAAGGTGGCCCAGATGCAAGAGCACGAGTAGGCGCTTCACTTTGCCATCGGCATGGACGACGCGGTCGCAGGTATGCGCCATCTTCTTGGTTTTTTCAATCGATTGCCCTTTTTTCTTGTCGCCTTCTTGTGTTACATCTTGTCTTTTCTTCCCTTCTTCTCTTCTTCCTCCCAGGGCGTTTCCCGAAGACTCATCGCCACGCCTCGCGCGCCATTGAGGAACACTAGGAATACCTCTCGGAGTGCGGCCGCTCCATCGAAGAGCACGCCCCATGGGACATGGATGAGATCAGGATCACCGTCGAGATGCGGATGACCCATCTCGAGCGGAGCATGGAGCTGCTAAAGACCGCCGGCAAGGAGGTCATCGCGACGCTGTGGCCGGACCGCGGTGGAGCTTCGACGGACCGGGTGGCCCTTTGGCTCGAGCATGCTGTCCCCCGCCTCGAGGCCTGGAAGGCCTCGGCTGCCTGAGCCGGAGCACAGATGGTGCTCCGGTTCGTCACGTCTTAGTACTGTGGCGTGGACCTCACCCGGCTGGCGACCATGCGGGACGTGCCAGCCACAGAGCAGGAGGCCTGCGAGCCGACCCTGGTCCAGTGGGCGAACGAACTCGCGTCGTACGTTGACGCAGACGAGTTCTTGCCGCCCTTGGCGAAGATGGCGAGCCGCTGCCCGGGGACTCCTTCGGCGTCCCTCAGGGCCCGGATGATGCCGAAGTTGCCGACGAGAGCACCGACTCGAGCGGCGAGACGGCCGAGACCAAGGAGCCCACCTCGAAGGACAAGGAGGCTGACCCGAAGGCCATGACCACCTCTGGGGCGGGGACCGAGCCACCTCGCGACGCGCCGGCTGTGGGCACGCCAGCTGGCGACGTGCCGGTGGCCTGAGCCCCCGGGCATCTTCTTAGTTATCCTTTGCTTTTCCTGCACACAATGACTTGAATCCAACCACTGGGGGTGTGTATGTAATGAAATGAATGCCGACCGTGGCCCACTTTATCCTTAATGTCTAGGTCGTGAGGTTTTAGGTTCTGCCTTGTGAATCATGCCGCCTCGTTCTTACCCCTTTTTGCTTGCCTCGATTCTTTGCATTTATATTCCTTTTCCCCTTTGGACTTGTCCCCGCCATCCCGACAGTCGGGAGCCGGTCTGTAGCTGGGTCGAGGCGTCCGCCTCAAGGGAGCCATTTCGGAACTTTAGGAATCGCGGGGTTTTTTCGTGGTAAGTAGAGCGGTAGAGGGTCCGGCCGAGCCTAGAAGAAGTCCCCTCCCGTTTTGACCTTTGGTGTGAGCCAAAGCTTGCCGCCCCGAGGCCCCATCAGCTTGATAGCCGAGAGCCAGTCTGTAGCTTGTAAGGGTGGGGAAGCTTCGCCGGCTCACACTACTTAGCCTTTTGCGGAGAGGCTTTTCCAGGTACAGCCGGCTAGCCCCCGGGCCCGGGAGCCAGACCGGGGAGCTGGTGAGTGTGGAACACTTTGAGAGAAACGAACCGGGGCGCGCCCCAAGAGCCGGCTTGGGACGCCCATCGTATTCATAAGCCCAAAAGGACGGCGATACATACATACATTGATTTTTCTCAGCAGTAAAATGGGCGTAGGAGCACCGCGTTCCATGGGCGCTCCGTCTCTTCGCCGAAGGCATCTCTCTTGCGCTTTTGCGGCTTCTGTGCGTCTATCAAATAGTACGCGTTGTTGTGCAGCGCCTTGTTGATGATGAACGGGCCCTCCCATGGGGAGGACAGCTTGTGCTGACCGGCGGTTCGTTGGACCCGCCTGAGGATTAGGTCCCCCTCGCAGAACGAGAGTGGCCGGATTCGTTTGCTGTGGTAGTGCCGGAGCTTCTGCTGGTAGATCGTTGTCCGGCTCAAGGCCAGTTCGCGAGCCTCCTCGAGTAGATCGACGCCATCTTCTCTTTCCTCCTTAGCGTCCTTCTCCGTATATAGGGCGACCCGAGGCGAATCGAACTCGATGTCGGTGGTGATGATCGCCTGAGACCCATACACAAGATAGAATGGGGTGTAGCTGGTCGACAGGTTTGGTGTGGTCCTGAGACTCAACAGGACGACCGGCAGCTCGTCGATCCAGCAGCCGACCGACCTTACCAACGGCGTCACGAGCAAGGGCTTGATGCCAGACAAGATAAGGACGTTCGCCCTGTCGACCTGGCCATTTGATTGTGGATAAGCAACGGAAGCCAGGTCGAGCCGGATCCCTTGTTTGGACCAGAAACGCGCGAGCGCGCCTTTGGCGAAATTGGTGTCGTTGTCGGTGATGATGCTGTGAGGAACGCCATAGGGCACCGTGATGTCGTCGATGAACCGGACAGCCATGGGGCCGTCCAGCTTCTTGATGGGTCGCGCCTCGGTCCACTTGGTCAATTTGTACACCGCTACCAGCAAGTGCATCATGCCGCCTCGAGCAGTTTTGAACGGACCCACCATGTCTAGTCCCAAACGGCAAAGGGCCACGAGAGGGGGATGGTTTGGAGGGCCGTTGCCGGCAGATGGCTTTGCACGCTCAAGCGCTAGCAGCCTTCGCATTCATCAACCAACTTCTTGGCCACCTCGAGGGCCGTGGGCTAGTAGAAGCCGTGGCGGAAGGCCTTGGCCACCGGGGCCCGGGAGGCGGCGTGATGCCCGCACTCGCCCTGGTGGATGTCGAGGAGGATCTCCAGGCCCTTTTCCGGCTCGACGCACCGTTGGAAAACGCCGGTGGTGCTGCGGTAGACGAGCTCATTGTTGATGATGCTGTAGGCTAGGACCCGGCATTGGATTTGCCGAGCCAGAGCCTCGTCCGGAGGCAGCTCATCTCGTAGAAGAAATGACAAGATGGGTTGGGCCTAGGAGGGGGCCGCTACGGTGGCCAGCTCGGAAGCCCCCGGGCCTGGTTGCTCAGCCCCCGGGGCCGGGTAGCCAGCCCCCGGGACTGGCTCGAGAGCCCCCGAGGCCGGTGGATCGTCGATCACCATGACGGCCATGCTGCCAGGGCTTGCCGCCTCGGGTGCCGCCGGCTCGACCAGGGCCGGCTGGGCGGCCAACGGTTCGAGAGCCGGTGGCAAAGTTGCTCGAGAGGCAGCGGGGGCTGGTGATGGGACGTCGGCCCCTGCCGGTACGAGGTTCAACTCTGAATCCGAGGAAGGTTTGATCAATGGCTTGAGCAGCCGTTCGAGGGAGACACCGGCTTGGATGGCCTGCCGAGTGGAGCCGATTTTCGCCAGCGCATCCGCTGCCTTGTTGTCCGCTTGGGGGAAGTAATGAAACTCAGAGCCCTCAAAGGAACCGGTGAGATGTTGTACGAGGAAGCGGTAGCTGGCCATGTTGGCGTCCCTGGCGTCCCATTCGCCAGAGACCTGCTGCACCACGAGGTCGGAGTCGCCGAAGCAGAGGATGCGCTTGATGCCGATCTCCTTGGCGAGCTGAAGGCTGTGGACGATGGCCTCGTACTCCGCCACGTTGTTGGAGGCGGCGAAGTGGATCTGGAGGGCATACTTGAGCTGATCGCCCTTTGGGGAGGAGAGGACTATGCCAACACCCAGTCCGGTCCTCATCTTTGAGCCATCGAAGTTCATTTCCCAATGCGTCGAGTCCGGGGGAGGCGGGATGAACTCCGTCTCCGCCCAGTCGACGAGGAAGTCCTCCAAGGCCTGCGACTTGATGGCGGTTCTCGGCTCGTACCGGATCTCATGATCGGCGAGGGTGATCACCCATTTGGTGATCCGGCCGGTGGAGTCACGATCGCTCATGATCTCGCCAGGCGGGGCCGTGCTCACCATAGTGATGGTATGCTCTTGGATGTATTGCTTGACCTTCTTGGCGGCAAAGTATATGATGTAGCATATCTTTTGGTAGTGGGGGTGGTTCTGCTTGGACGCTGAGAGGACCTCACTGAGGTAGTAGACGGGCCGTTGGACCGGCAGGGACTTGCCCTCCTCCGGCCGCTCGACCACCAGGACGGTGCTCATGACGCGGGTGGTCGAAGCGATGTAGGCGAGCAGCGGGTCCTTCTCAGCCGGCGCGGCCAGGATTGGGGCGCGGTTGAGAGCCTTCTTTAGGCCGCGAAAGGCTTCATCCGCCTCGTCAGGCCAGTCGAAGACACCTGGCCTCTTGGTTTGACCCGTCTCGATTAGCGCCTCCTTGCGAAGGAGCCCGTAGAGAGGCAGAGCCTTCTCCCCCAGCCAGCTGATGAACCGGCTGAGCGAGGCAAGGCAGCCGATTAACTTCTAGACGTCGTGGAGCCGGGTCGGCTTTGGCATGCACTCGATCGCGCGGATCTTCTTAGGGTTAGTTTCTATGCCGCGGGCAGATACGAAGAAACCCAAGAGTTGATCAGCGGGAACGCCGAAAACGCACTTCTCCGGGTTGAGCCTTATCTTGTATTCGCGCAAGTTCGCGAAGGTCTCCTGGAGGTCGCCGAGGAGACTGAAGTGCTTCTTGGTCTTGATGACGATGTCATCGACGTAGACATGGACGTTCCTGCCTATCTGAGGCAGGAGACACTTCTGCATGCACCATTGGAAGGTGGCGCCTGCATTCTTCAAGCCGAAGGACATGGTGATGTTGCAGTAGGCCCCGAAGGGCGTGATGAAGGAGGTCTTGAGCCGGTCCTCCGGGTCCAGCTTGATCTAGTGGTAGCCGGAAAAGGCGTCCAGGAAAGACAGCAAGTCGCAGCTGGCCGTGGAGTCGATAACTTGATAGATCCGCTGTAGGGCGAATGAGTGCTTGGGACATGCCTTGTTCAGGCTAATGTAGTCGATACACATGCGCCATGTCTTGTTCTTCTTTAGCACTAGGACTGGGTTGGCTAGCCAGTCCGGGTGGAACACTTCCATGATGAATCCGGCCGTGAGCAGCCGGGCGATCTCTTCTCCTATAGTGCGCCGCTTCTCCTCGGAAAAGCGGCACAGGGGTTGCTTGACCGGCTTGGCGTCCGACCGCACGTGTAGTTTGTGCTCGACAAACTTCCTCGGAACACCCGGCATGTCCTTGGGGGATCACGCGAAGATGTCCCGATTCTCACGGAGGAAGTCGACGAGCTCGCCTTCCTATTTGCTGTCGAGGCGGGAACCGATCGTGACGCATTGAGCCGGGTTGGCCGGGTAGAGCGAGATTTGTTTGGTGTCCTTGGACGGCTGGAAGGAGGCCTTGCCGGTGGATTGCGAGGGAGGGGCCGGCACGGCCGAATGGCTAGCCGCAAGGGCTACGAGCCGGTCGAGTTGCCGCTTCTCCTCAGCGTTTCCCAAGGCCTCGGCCAGCCGGCTGCCATCTCGAGCGCACTCGAGTGACATCTTGTAATCGCCCTTGAAGGCGATGATTCCCTTAGGGCCCGACATCTTGAGCTTGAGGTAGGCGTAATGTGGAACCTCCATGAAACTAACAAGGTCCGACCGGCCCAACAACGTGTGGTAGGGGCTCGCGAGGTCCACGACCTCGAACAACATCGGCTCACGGCGGAAGTGGCCGGGTCCGCCGAAGAGGACATCGAGCATGATTTTTCCGACAGGGGAGCAGGACTTCCCAGTCACAATGCCATGGAAAACCGTCTGGCTCGCCTGTAGGTCTTCTGTCTTCAGCCCCAGCTTGCGCATCATATCGAGGTAGAGAATTTTGATGCTGCTGCCGCCATCTACCAGCACCCGCGTGAAGCGGCAGGCCCGCTCCTTGGTGGCGACGGTGGGGTCGAGGACCAAGGCATAGCTGCCGGGATTAGGCATCACCAAAGGATGGTCGGCCTGGCTCCATGTGACTGGCTTCTCTGACCAGTGCATGAACTGGGGAGTTGCAGGCATGGTGGCGTTCACCTCATGGCGGAGCCGGCGCTCTGCATGCTTGCCCGTCTCTTCGCTGGTGAAGACGACGTAGCAACCGTCCTGGTTGGGGTATTGGTCGATTAGACGATCGTCATTTGGGGCCATTGCCGGCGCCCGGGCGGCAGCGGGGCCGGGGCTGGCGCACGGGCTGGTGGTGCGGGAGGAGTCGGAAGGTCGTCCGCCCGGGCAAATCGCTATGAGAAGTTGCACTGCCGGAGCCTGTGCGTGAAGGGCTTGGCCCCAAATGGTTCTTGCATGGAAGATCGAGCATTTGCTCGAAGGTGAGCGTCGGCTGCCAGGCAGCCTTGCCGGTGCGCTGGCACTGGCGGAAAGGCTAGGCAACCGGCTGTTGATCCTCGACAGTATTGACCTGCCGGCTCCCATAGCAGGAATACGGCTGGTCATTCTTGCGCTTGTTGTTATGCGACTGCCGGTTGTCGGCAGCCGACCGGGTCGCGGCCGGCGTTGTCATCGCCTTGGCCGGCGGGGTTGTCTTGACCCGGATGGCCGAGTCGGCCATGGCGTATTTGTCTGCCTTGGTCATGAGCTCGGCCAACCTGGCCGGCTCGGAGCACAGGAGCTTGTGCTTGAGAGGGGTCGTCTCGGTAGCCCTCGACAAAGTACTGTATGGCTTGCACCTCGTGCACTCATTCGCAGAGTTGTGGAGCTCGGTCCACCGAGTAAGGTAGTCGCGGAGGGATTTCTTAGGCCCCTGAACGCACATTGTGAGTTCACGGGGCCGGCCAGGCCACTTGTAGGTGCCGGTGAAATTGCATACAAAGGCCTCCTCGAAGTCTGTCCAGGTGTTATTGCTCCCGGCCGCCAGGCTGTTGAGTCAGGTGCGGGACGAGCCGATGAGCATGGGGGACATAGCATACGTCAACACGCTTATTCCCCATGGCGATGCCCACCGCGATGGTGTAGTCGATCAGCAAATCCTCAGGTTTGGTGGCCCCGTTGTATTTCGGGGTGTCCCTAGGGAGCGTGAAGCCCTTTGGGAATGGCTCGGTGCTGATCCGGGGGCTGAAGCAGGCCAGGCCAATCCAGCCCTCCTCCTCGAGGAGAGCGGATTGAGCGAGCTGGTCGATGCGGTTGCGAGCATCATCCCTGCTACGGGAGACGCGCGGTCCGAGCCGGGCGGAAAGCTCGAGACGGATGGTGGGCGGCGTTGATTGCCGTGATTCGCCTCGCGGAGGCGGTGTGTGCGCTTGGCTGCGCCGGCTGCCGGATGTCGGAGCTTCATGGTGGCGGCCGCTGCGAGGTGGCTCCTTGGTGCGCCAGTTGCTAACAGCCGGTTGCTCTCTGCCCAGCGTCTGAGAGGGCCTGGTTTTTTTTGCCTCGACCCGGCGGCCGGAGACGCGAGGGGAACATGAGTACTGGGCTGCCGGACGGCTGGCAGTTCCTGTGCCCTCGCGCTCGGACCGGGGGCCTTTAGTGGCGCCGTCGCCTGGCGTGAGTTGATGCTGCTGCGCATCAACAGCATCGATGATCTCCTTGATGTGGCGCTCGTTAGCAGCACGCTCTTCGCCCTCCAAGGTGCCAGCTCCTCGTAGGCCACCTTGAGGGCCCGTAGGTTGGCTGCGGGGGTATCGTAGACGGGCATCTTGCTACCGACGATTTCAGCGACCACGCGACTGCGGTCGCGCGCGGCCAAATGCTGGCTGGGCTCGGCGCTAGCCAGGGTGAGTACGTAAGCAGAGGCCTACTCCCGCTGCGCCGCCTCCATGCGGTGCCACGTGTCCGCGAGGGCGGTGGCATCCTAGAAATGATGCGATGAGCCACCTCGAGATCGGACGCAGCGGTGTCAGGGTTTGCTACCGGGGCGATCGGTGTGCTTAAGCCTCAGAGGGCCGCACCGAATGGGACAGACGTGCCGACGCGGGCGGCAGCAACGCTAGCCGCTACCCGCGCCCGTCCGGATGCGGTGGAGGAGGTGATGGCCATCACCCTCACATGATCGTGGGACCCGCCGGGCCGAGCCGCAGCGAGTAGGCCCACTGCTATGGGCGGGGAGGCATAGACAAGCACCCCCGCGGGGTACTCATCCGCGATCGGAGCTTCGGCGAGACTAAGCTTGCCGAAGCGCTCGGTGAGCCGTCGATGTCGGCTGCCAGGCCGGCGGAGCTGCCCGCAGGGCGTGCCAAGGCAAGCCCCACGACCTCCCCACGGTTTCACTGGGCCGAGCGGCGACGACGGGGAATGGCGAGGGGTCCGACCCGGAGCATGAATCCGAACGGCGCCATGTACGGCCCCACGGTGGGTGCCAACTGTCGTCATTTTCTCACGGCAGATGCCATGGGGTGGCTTACCGAAGGTGTTGGGGCCGAAGAACGCCGATGGGCTCCGGGTGCGAGATTGGGCACAAGAGGTGATAACACGCAATGTACCCAGGTTCGGGGCCCTCCAAGGGAGGTAACACCCCTAGTCCTGCTTGGTTTTTTGGATGAGTGATCAAGTATACAAGGATGCTTCTGGAGCTGTGTCTAGAGGAGGAAGAAGGAGCAGCCGGCTCATCTTCCTATGCTCTCAGAGGGGATGTGAGAGCTTCGTGTGTGTGTGTGTGTGTGTTCTTCTACTCGTGGATCCGAATCCTCTCCCGTTGCATGGGAGGCTCGGGGTTTTTTATAGGCCAACCCCCCGGCTCTTACAATATGTTTTAAGTACCAAGGTGGAGGGACCCGGCTGGCAGCCTCTCCACCTGGCCAGAGAGTCCCCCCGCTCGCACTGTCTCATCGTGGGCGGGACCCGCCGGCCAAGCGGTTCGATCCCTGTTGGGGCCCGCCGGCAAGCACCGCGAATGGCCCTCGCCCACCTGCCCCGGCACGAGTCGCCCGGGGAGGCGTCGTTTAGCGCCAGCCAGCCGAGGTGTCCGGTACGACCGGCGGCACTGTAGCAACGCCAGGACAGGCAATCGAGTGGCAAAGGCGTGCCGGCACTGTTCCCCCGCCCGGTCGCGCTCACCGGGGTCAGCGGTCCGGACGGTTGAACTGTAGCCACGCGGGGCGGGGCGTAAGCGACCACTATAGCCATAGGGTGGCCCATCCCGCCAGTCGCGTTGCATTGTTGTACCTGTGGACAGAGGGACGGGACAGGGCGTGTCCATGCCAAAGTCAATGCAGGGGGCTGGCTCATGGGCAGCCGCCTACTTGACCAGCTAGCCGAGGGCCCGCCTGGCTGCTTGTCCAGCCGAGCGAGGCGCCAACCGGGGCCGGCTCGCCCCGCGCATCCTCCAGCCGGCCTTGTCCAGCCGATCACTTGGTTTTTCTTCGAAGCGGAGATGGGAGCACCCCGTCGCTTTGGCCTACCTGGGGGTACAAACTATGTCAATTGGCAAAGTTGTTTCATTTGGGGTCTCCAAGTTTATGTTTTATGCCTTGGAGCTTCTGATACAAAGGACTCGGTTCTACCAATTCAGCAGGTGAGCTGCCTAACATTATATCAGTACCATCGACAAATTTTTCTCGGAGCCATCGACTTTCTACCATATTTCAGTGTGTAATTGTTGTTGTAAATCTTTGAGTTCCTTCTGTGATTTCTCAATCCTTCAACGTTCCCTTTTATTAAAAAAGGAGAGAAATTTCAATGATTCCCTCATTTTTCTCATGATTTTCAAATTCTATGAATACTACATTCTATGACCATTGTTCTCAAGGATCCCTTCTTAATCGATGATCCCTGTATGTGGCCCTATGTCAGACCTTTTTGTAAATTAATGCCAAAGGGGGAGAAATATACAAAGGTTCAAAGCTAAAGGGGGAGATACATGCTTATGCAAAGGGGGAGATATAATTTTGGGGGAGAGGAGAATGTCAAAATTTATACCTACATAAACAAGGGGAGAATACCAAATTAGGGGGAGAAAATTATGCTTTGGAGAAAGACATGTTTATTTATTTTGACTACTCATGTTAGAATTTTCTCACCCTATTCAATCCCAATACCTACATGCTAAGATCAGGGGAGAGAATTTCCTACATTTTCATATATAGGGGAGAAAGTTCTAAATAATCTTGGAGACATATCAATTCTAAGGAATACTATCTTGTTTATGTTCTCCATATCTTGGTACTTTTGAGTTCTATTGCTTTTGATTGGTAGAATACTCTTTTGTTTCCTAACATTGTTTTCTCAAGTGTATCTCTAATACTGGAATGCTCAAGAACTCAAGGTAAGTATATGCATCATATTTTTGATCAAGATGATCTATTGCTTCTTGCACATATTGTTGCAAGAGTGAAGTATTGGTCAAGGACACACCTGATTCATATACATTTGATGCATATGACCAAGATACACATGACTCATTATATCCCTCCGACTATATGTGTGTCCATGCATTCCAAAGCAACCATCCATTAAAGGGATTGCACACATTTAGGGGGAGCAAGTCTAAGTCATGTGTCTCTCAAAGTCTTCATTTTATACATGCATATCTTTATTTGAAGCTTTGATTTTATGTTGTCATCCATTACCAAAAAGAGGGAGATTCAAAGCATAATATGCTCCCTTGGTGGTTTTAATAATTCATGACATTATACATTGTCTCTTGGAGTAATACTTTCATCTAGTGTATTTCAGATAAAGTCCACAGAGAGATGGGTTGGAAAAAAGGAGTATGAAGAGTATCCCCATGAAGAAGAAGGAGAAGGGATAACATTGGCCAAGCTTCAAGCAAAGGACTCTACATTTTATCTTTTGTGAGAAATCACTTTGAGTCCATAGGAAAGCCAATACTATCAACAGGGGGTAAGGTACTATTGGTAAACAAAATGCTCATATGTGCACAAGTGATAGTCACCACATACACCCACAAGCTCTTCCACAAAAGTCTGTCCAAAGCCAAATATCCAAAATTGGAGCAACCACCACTTTCCACTCGGTGCCACCGATTCTCCGCCTCAGACACACTCAGCCAAACCCTAGCCATTCGATGCAACCGATTCTGCTTTGGTGCCGCCGAGTTTGGGTTGCCAAATTTCTGTTACGCAAATTCACAAAATCGGTCCCACCGAGTTTGTTGAATGGGCAACACCGAGTTTGGCAATCTGACCGTTGGTCATCTTATCGGTGCAACCGAGTTGTGTGTATCGGTCTCACCGAGATTCAAAAGTTTCTACCTTTGAGGCAACCCGGTACCACCGATATTAACAGATCGGTGTTACCGAGTCTTACTTATTAGGTGTAACTGGTTGGATTTTTGGAGATGCCTATATATACCCCTCCACTACCACTCACTCACAAGAGAAGCACTCAACACAGTTCCCCACTCATACCTATTGATTTTCTGAGAGAGGGACACCTAGTCATGTGTTGAGATCATGCCATTCCATTCCTACCATATGAATCTTGATCTCTAGCCTCCCCAAGTTTCTTTCCACCCAATCAACCTCTTCCACCAAGCCAAATCTGTGAGAGAGTGATTGTGTGTTGAGGAGACTATCATGTTGAACCACAAGAGCAAGGAGTTCATCGACATTATCAAGCCTATTACCTTTTGGAGGGTGGTGCCTCCTAGATTGGTTAGGTGTCACTTGGGAGCCTCCTACTTCGTGTTGTGGAGTGAACCAAGAAGTTTGTAAGGGCAAGGAGAACGCCTACTTCGTTAAGATCTACCCATAGTGAGGCTAGTCCTTCGTGGACGGAAGCTGTTATGGTATAGTCAAGGTTGCTACTTCGTGTTCCCTTATGGGTGGAGCCCTTCATTGACTCTTGAAACTGTTACCGTCCGTGGTTTGAAGACTACATAAACGTGGACATATGATAGCACCACCTATCGGAACCACAGGAACAATATTCATGTCCTTCATGCGTTTGATCTCTCTATCTCTACTCCTTACTTCCATATGCAATGTCTTTACATTCCTCTGCTATACTTGTGTTGGAAATATGCCCTAGAGGCAATAATAAATTAGTTATTATCATATTTCCTTGTTCATGATAATCGTTTATTATCCATGCTATAATTGTATTGATCGGAAACTCAGATACATGTGTGGATACATAGACAACACCATGTCCCTAGTATGCCTCTAGTAGACTAGCTCGTTGATCAAAAGATGGTTAAGGTTTCCTAGCCATGGACATGGGATGTCATTTGATAACGGGATCACATCATTAGGAGAATGATGTGATGGACAAGACCCAAACTACAAATGTAGCGTATGATCGTGTCAGTTTATTGCTACTGTTTTTTGCATGTCAAGTATGTGTTCCTATGACCATGAGATCATGCAACTCACGGACATCGGAGGAGTGCCTTGTGTGTATAAAACGTCGCAACATAACTGGGTGACTATAAAGGTGCTCTACAGGTATCTCCGAGGGTGTCTGTTGAGTTGGCATGGATCAAGACTGGGATTTGTTACTCCGTGTGACGGAGAGGTATCTCATGTCCCACTCGGTAATACAACATCACAATAAGCCTTGCAAGCAATGTGACTAAGTGTTAGTCACGGGATCTTGTATTACAGAACGAGTAAAGAGACTTGCCAGTAACGAGGTTGAACTAGGTATGGAGATAGTGACGATCGAATCTCGGGCAAGTAACATACCGAAGAACAAAGGGAACATCATACGGGATTAACTAAATCCTTCACATAGAGGTTCGATCGATAAAGATCTTCATAGAATATGTAGGAACCAAAGTGGACATCCAAGTCCTGCCATTGGTTATTGACCGTAGAGATGTGTCGGTCATGTCTACATAGTTCTCGAACCCGCAGGGTCTGCACAATTAAGGTTTGGTGACGTTTTGATAGTATAGAGTTATGTATGGTGGTGACTGAAGTTTGTTCGGAGTCTTGGATGATATCCTGGACATCACGAGGAGCTCCGGAATGGTCCAGAGATAAAGATTCATATATAGGAAGTCCTGTTTTGGTTGCCGGAAAAGTTCCGGGCTTATCGATAGTGTACCGGGAGACCTCCGGGAGGGGTATTTCGACCCAAGAGACTTCATGAGCTGTGAGAGAGTGAATATCAGTCCTTAGTGGGCTCGTGGAAACTCCCACACAAGGCCCATGTGGATGGAGAAGAAAAAACAAAAGGAAAAAGGTGAAAAAAGGCAAAAAGGAAAAAAAAGAGGAATCCTAATCCTACTAGGAGTGGAGGAGGTGGACTCCTCCTCTCCTAGTTCGGCTAAAGCCTACATGGCTTGGAGGCCAAGCTGCCTCCTCTCCTCCTCTACTCCTATATATACTAGTGGATTTCTAGGGTTTTACACTTGATTTTTTCAGCCACGTGCAAACCCTAATCTCTAGTGAATAAGTTTCTCCCCTAGATTGGATTTCTACAGTGCTTAGGAGAAGCCCTGCCAGAATTGCTCCACCACCATCGTCGGAGCGCCGTTACGCTGCCGGCGTACTCTTCTACCTCTCCGCTCTCTCTTGATGGATCAAGATGGCGGAGATCGTCATCAAGCTGTACGTGTGCTGAACTCAGAGGTGTCGTCCGTTCAGCGCTAGATGGGAACGATCGTGATCAAGTTCGTGGGACGGATCGTGATTAGATCGCGGGACAGATCGTGATTGGATCGTGGGATGCACGGCGATTTGGATCGCAAAGACGTTCGACTACACCAACCGCGTTACTTAACGCTTCCCGCTTAGCGATCTACAAGGGTACGTAGATCCACTCTCCCTCTCGTAGATGTTCATCACGATGGATAGATCTGCGTGTGCGTAGGAATTTTTTTGTTTCCCATGCAACGTTCCCCAACAGTGGCATCATGAGCTAGGTCTATGTGTAGATGAGATCTCGAGTAGAACACAAAAGGTTTGTGGGAGTTGATGCTTAGATTGCTTCCTCCCTTGGTCAGATTTTGATTTAGCGGTATTGTGAGATGAAGCGGCCCGGACCAACATTACTCGTACGCTTACGAGAGACCGGTTCCCTCAACCGCAACTTGTTGCATAGATGGCTTGCGGGTCATAGTTTCTCTCACTTTAGTTGGATCGGATCCGACAAAGGCGGTCCTTGAGAAGGTTGAAAAGCAACTAGTGTATCACCGTTGTGGTTTTTGCGTAGATGAGAATTGTTCTTGTTAGATACCCATAGCAGCCACGTAAAACATGCAAAAACAATTAGAGGACGTCTAACTTGTTTTTGCAGGGTATGTTGTGATATGATATGGCCAATTCAATGATGTTATATATGTGATGTATGAGATGATCATGTGATGTATAGATTATCATGACTTGCATGTCGATGAGTACGACAACCGGCAAGAGCCATAGCGTTGTCTTTAATTATTATATGACCTGCGTGTCAATCATTAAGCGCTATGTACTGCTTTACTTTATCGCTATGGTAGCAATAGTAGTAGAAGCATGTTGGGCGCGACAACCCCGATGGCGTCACGTTGATGGAGATCAAGATGATGGAGATCATGGTATCGTGCCGGTGACGATGTAGATCATGCCGGTGCTTTCATGATGGAGATCAAAATCACAAGATCATGGCCATATAATGTCACTTATGATTTGCATGTGATGTTAATCCTTTTATGCACCTTCTTTTGCTTAGGATGACGGTAGCATTATAAGGTGATCCCTCACTTAATTTCAAGATAAATTGTGATCTCCCCGAGTGTGCACTGTTGCAAAAGTTCGTCGTGTTGAGACACCACGTCATGATCAGGTGTGATAGACTCTACGTTCACATACAACGGGTGCAAGCCAGTGTTGCACATGCATAACACTCGGGTTAAACTTGACGAGCCTAGCATGTACAGACATGGCCTCGGAACACAAGAGACCGAAAGGTCGTACATGAGTCATATAGTAGATATGATCAACATGATGATGTTCACCATTGCAGCCACCTCAACGCACGTGATGATCGGACTTGAGTTGGTGAATTTGGATCATGTATCACTCCAATGATCCGTGGGATGTCAATTTGAGTGGGATTTCTTAGGTAATATGATTAATTGAACTCATTATCATAAACATAGTCAAAGTGTCTTTGCAAATTATGTTGTAGATTACTAGCTCACGCTGTAGCTCCCTTGTATTTTTATATGTTCCTAGAGAAATAGAGTTGAAAGATAATGGTAGCAATATTCCGGACTGGGTCCGTGATCCGAGGATTGTCCTCATTGTTGCACACAAGGCTTATGTCCTTAATGCACCGCTCAGTGCGCCAACCCTTCTAGCGTCGTCTGTAGATGTTGTGAACATCTGACATGAACTTCTGATGACTACTTGATAGTTTAGTGCGTCATGCATTACGGCTTAGAATTGAGGCTCCAAAATGTTTCGAACGTCACGGAACATATGAGATGTTTCTAAGAGCTAAAATTAGGATCTTTGGCTCGTGCCCGTGTTGTGAGATATGAGATCTCTAACAAGATTCTTTGCCTGCAAGATGAAGGAGAATAGCTCAATAGTTGAGCATGTGCTTAGATTGTCTGGGTCCTACAATCGCTTGAATCGAGTGGGAGTTGATCTTCCAGATAAGATAGTGATTGATATAGTTCTCCAAGTCACTGTCACTAAGCTAATAGAACTTGGTGATGAACTATAAAACGCAAGGGATAGAAATATTGATCCCTGAGCTGTTCGTGATGTTTGACACAGCGAAGGTAGAAATCAAGAAGGAGCGTCAAGTGTTGATGGTTAATCAAACCACTAGTTTCGAGAAGGGCAAGAGCAAGGAGGGAAACTTCATGGATAGCAAGTTCGTTGCTGCTCCAGTGAAGCAACCCAAAGTTGAACTCAAAACCCGAGACTAAGTGCTTCTATTATGAGGTGAGCGTTCGCTCAACCGGAACAACCCTAGATACTTGGTAGATAAGAAGGCTGGCAACATCGACAAAAGTATATTTGATATACGTGTTATTGATGTGTACCTTGCTAGTACTCCTAGTAGCACCTGGGTATTCGATACCGGTTCAGTTGCTAAATGTTAGTAACTCGAAATAAAATCTGCGGAATAAACAAGGAACAAGCCAAGGGTGAGGTGACGATGTGTGTTGGAAATCTTTCCAAGGTTGATGTGATCAAACATCGCACGCTCTCTCTACCTTCGGGATTAGTGACAAACCTAAATAAATGTTATTTGGTGTTTTGCGTTGAGCATGAACATAATTTGATTGTGTTTATTGCAAACAAGGTTATTCATTTCAGTTAGAGAATAATGGTTATTCTGTTTACATGAATAATACCTTCAATGGTCATGCACCCAGTAAGAATGGTTTGTTGAATCTTGATTGTAGTAATACACATGTTCATAACATTGATGCCAAAGGATACAAAGTTATTAATGATAGTACCACATACTTGTGGCACTGCCGCTAAATGTCATATTGGTATAAAGCGCATGAAGAAACTCCATGCTGATGGATCTTTTGACTCATTCGATTTCAAATCGGTTGAGACATGCGAACCATACTTCTTGGGAAAGATGACCGAGGACCCCGTCATCTAGATTGATGGAGCGGGGAAGTGATTTGTTGGAAATGATACATGTTGATGTATGCAATCCAATGAGTCTTGTAGCGTGCGGTGGATGTTGTTATTTTCTTACCTTCACTGATGATTTGAGTAGATATAGTGTATATGTACTTAATGAAACACAGATCTGAATCGTTTGAAAAGGTTCAAGCAAATTCAGAGTGAAGTTTAAGATCATCGTGACAAGAAGATAAAAATGTTTGCGATGTGATCATGGAAGTGAATATCTGAGTTACGAGTTTGGCATACAACTTTATACAATGTGAAAGTTGTTTCACAACTTATGCCACCTGGAACACCATAGTGTGATGTTGTGTCCGAACGTCATAGTCGTGCTCTATTGGATATGGTGCTTGTTGTGATGTCTCTTATCGTTTTGCTACTATAATTTTGGGGTTATGCATTAGAGACAACTACATTCACTTTAAATACAGCACCATCTAAATCCGTTGAGATGACACCGTGTGAATTATGGTTTGATAGAAACCTAAGCTGTCATTTCTTAATGTTTGGGGCTGCGATGCTTGTGTGGAAAATGTTTTTACCTAATAAGCTCGAACCCAAAGCGGACAAATGCATCTTCGTAGAATACGCTAAGAACAGTTGGGTATACCTTCTATCTCAGATCCAAGTGCAGAGTGTTTGTTGCTAAAAATGGGTCATTTATCGAGAAAGAGTTTCTCTCGAAAGAATTGAGTGGGAGGAAGATAGAACTTGATGAGGTTGTTAAAACCTTTGTTCAACTAGAGATTAGCGCAACGCAGGAAGTTGTTTCTTTGAAGCCTACATTAGTTGAAGAGGAAGTTAATGATGATGATCATGAAGCTTCAGGATCAAGTTACTATCAAACCTCGTAGGTCGACAAGGATGTTTACTGCTCCTGAGCGGTATGACAACCCTGTCTTGGAGGTCATGTTGTTGGACAACGATGAACCTACAAACTATGGAAAAGCGATGATGGGCCCGAATTCAGACAAATGGTTAGAGGCCATGAAATCCGAGAAGAGGGTCCATGTATGAAAACCAAGTATAGACTTTGGTAGACTTGCTCGTTGGACGGCAGGTCATTGAGTACAAATGGATCTTTAAAATGAAGACAGACGCCGATGGTGAATGTCACCATTTGTAAAGCTCGACTTGTTGCAAAGATGTTTGTGACAATTTCAAGGAGTTGACTCTGATGAGACATTCTCACTCGTACCGATGCTAAAGTCTGTTGGAATTATGTTAGAAGTTGCTGCATTTTCAATTATGAAATCTGGCAGACGAATGTCAAAACATCATTTCCTTAACGGTTTACTTGAGGAAAGGTTGTATGTGTTACAACTAGAAGGTTTTGTCAGTCCTAAGGATGCTAAAAGGTGTGCAAGCTTCAGTGATCCTTCTATGGACTGAAGCAAGCATCTCGGAGTTGGAATATATGCTTTGATGAGGTGAACAAAGTTTGGAAGTTTATACAAAGTTTACGAGAAATTTGTATTTACAATAAAGTTAGTGGGAGCACTATAGAATTTCTGATAAGTATATGTGGATGACATATTGTTGATCGGAAATAATGTAGGATTTCTGGAAAGCATAAATGGTTGTTTGAAAAGTTATTTTCAAAGGAAGACCTAGATAAAGCTACCTAATTATTGAGCATCAAGATCTATAGAGATAGATCAAGATGCTTGATGAGACTTTCAAATGAGTACATACCTTGAGAAGATTTTGAAAGAGTTCAAAATGGATTAGTCAGAGAAAGAGTTCTTGCCTGATTTGTAAGGTGTGAAGTTGAGTGAGACTCAAAGCTCGACCACGGTAGAAGAAAGAGAAAGGACGAACGTCGTCCCCTATGCCTTAGCCATAGGCTCTGTACAGTATGTCGTGCTGTGTACCGCACCTGTGTGTGCCTTGCCATGAGTGTGTCAAGGGGTACAAAAGTGATCCAGGAGTGGATCACTGGACAGTGGTCAAGATTATCCTTAGTAACTTAAAGACTAAGGAGATGTTTCTCGGTTATGGAGGTGATAAAGAGTTACGTCGATGCAAGCTTTAACACCAATCTGGATGACTCGTAGTAGCAATCTGGATACGTATAGTGGAGCAGGCATTTGGAATAGTGCCAAGTGGAGTGTGGTAGTAGTGTTTACGGTTTCGCATAGAGATTTGCAAAATACACACGGATCTGAATGTCGCAGACCCGTTGACTATAAGACCTTTCTCACATGCAATGCATGATCGAGCCCCAGAACTCATTGGGTGTTAGATTCTTAACAATGCGAATCACATAGTGATGTGAACTAGATTATTAACTCTAGTGCAAGTGGGAGGCTGTTGGAAATATGCCCTAGAGGCAATAATAAATTAGTTATTATCATATTTCCTTGTTCATGATAATCATTTATTATCCATGCTATAATTATATTGATCGGAAACTCAGATACATGTTTGGATACATAAACAACACCATGTCCCTAGTATGCCTCTAGTAGACTAGCTCGTTGATCAAAAGATGGTTAAGATTTCCTAGCCATGGACATGAGATGTCATTTGATAACGAGATCACATCATTAGGAGAATGATGTGATGGACAAGACCCAAACTACAAATGTAGCATATGATCGTGTCAGTTTATTGCTACTGTTTTCTGCATGTCAAGTATGTGTTCCTATGACCATGAGATCATGCAACTCACGGACATCGGAGGAGTGCCTTGTGTGTATCAAACATCACAACGTAACTGGGTGACTATAAAGGTGCTCTACAGGTATCTCTGAGGGTGTCTGTTGAGTTGGCATGGATCAAGACTGGGATTTGTTACTCCGTGTGACGGAGAGGTATCTCAGGGACCACTCGGTAATACAACATCACAATAAGCCTTGCAAGCAATGTGACTAAGTGTTAGTCAAGGGATCTTTTATTACAGAACGAGTAAAGAGACTTGCCAGTAACGAGGTTGAAATAGGTATGGAGATACCGACGATCGAATCTCGGGCAAGTAACATACCAAAGAACAAAGGGAACATCATACGGGATTAACTGAATCCTTGACATAGAGGTTCGACCGATAAAGATCTTCGTAGAATATGTAGGAACCAATGTGGACATCTAGGTCCCGCCATTGGCTATTAACCATAGAGGTGTCTCGGTCATGTCTACATAGTTCTCGAACCCGCAGGGTCTGCACACTTAAGGTTTGGTGACGTTTCGGTAGTATAGAGTTATGTATGGTGGTCACTCGGATGAGATCCTGGACATCACGAGGAGCAGAGGAATGGTCCGGAGGTAAAGATTCATATATAGGAAGTCCCGTTTTGGTCGCCGGAAAAGTTGCAGGCTTATCGGTAGTGTACCGGGAGTGCCGGTAGTGTATCGGGAGACCTCCGGGAGGGGTATTTCGACCGAAGAGGCTTCATGGGCTGTGAGAGATTGAATATAAGCCCTTAGTGGGCTGGTGGAAACTCCCACACAAGGCCCATGTGGCTGGAGAAGAAAACACAAAAGGAAAAAGGTGAAAAAAGGCAAAAAGCAAAAAAAAGAGGAATCCTAATCGTACTAGGAGTGGAGTAGGTGGACTCCTCCTCTCCTAGTTCGGCCGAAGCCTACATGGCTTGGAGGCCAAGATGCCTCCTCTCCTCCTCTCCTTATATATATACTAGTGGATTTCTAGGGTTTTGCACTTGATTTTTCCAGCCACGTGCAAACCCTAATCTCTAGTGCATAAGTTTCTCCTCTAGATTGGATTTCTGCAGTGCTTAGGCGAAGCCCTGCCGAAATTGCTCAACCACCATTGCTGGAGCGCCATCACGCTGCCGGCAAACTCTTCTACCTATCCGTTCTCTCTTGATGGATCAAGATGGCGGAGATCGTTATCAAGCTGTACGTGTGCTGAACGCGGAGGTGTCGTCCGTTCGGCGCTAGATCGGAAGGATCGTGATCAAGTTCGTGGAACGGATCGTGATCAAGTTCACGGAACAGATCGTGATTAGATCGCGGGACTGATCGTGATTGGATCGCGGGACGCACGGCGATTTGGATCGCAAAGACGTTCGACTACACCAACCGCGTTTCTTAACGCTTCCCGCTTAGCGATCTACAAGGGTACGTAGATCCATTCTCCCTCTCGTAGATGCTCATCACCATGGATAGATCTACGTGTGCATAGGAAATTTTTTGTTTCCCATGCAACGTTCCCCAACAACTTGATGATTTGCATGCATTGGCTGTTCTAGACTTGCTACATATGCTAAAAACTGCCAAGCCTTAAACTTGTGCTTGAGGTAGTTTTAAATTCCTGCTAGTAGTCTATTCACCCCCCTCTAGACATACTCTTCTAGTTATCCCACAATTGGTATTGGAGCATTGGTGTCCATTGCTTTGGTTTCAACACCGTGGAGGAAGATGGATGTGTCTATTGTGGAGAGTTTCTATTGTAGAGTGCCCGACAGCTTTGGTATCAGAGCTTGACTGCCTGTAGGACTACCAAGAAAAACTAGTCAATGTTGAGTCTAAAACTGCTTTAGTTATATAAGGGAATTGATTGTGGAAGGAAACGTAAGGCTCTTTTTACTCCTTTCCTTGTGTCATTCTAATTCTTAGTCACCCTCTTCTTTATTCTACGGGGATTAAGAACTAGGCTTTCACACTAGGCTTTCTCATCTATCCATCAGGATGACGAGTTTCTATGCTGGAGACCTATAGGAAAGTTGTTGTCTTCCTGGATCAGTGTCTCCATAAGAATTCCATGTTATGTTGTCAGTTTCCTTGTGCAGGATGCCTCATATTTGATGCCCGTATAGCCGTGATGTTGTCCGAGTTATCCAATGTTTCTAAATTATTTGATGCAATTGCAAAACTCTTTCATCTTAAGTCAATGTCTTTCAGGCCAGACAAAGCACCCTAATTGTTGAGTTGAGGTGTTGTATTACCTCGACGTGTTTGATGAAGGTGTTTAGGAAACCATGTTGTTTCATTGAACCACCCAATAGTCTAGTTGTGTCTTTTGTTTCCACTATGATAATTCTGGCCATCATTATCAAAAGCATGCTGTGATGCTACTTAGTCAATAGGTATTCTGGATCTGGGTCCTTGAACCCAAGAATCATTCTGCTCACCTCGGTTGATAGTATTTGCTCATTCCTTTAGGATATTAGAAACCTTGTTATAGTCTTCAAGGTTCGTGGTATATCATTCTTCCAATACCATGATCCATGATGGCTGGAGTTTCTTGTGATCTTAATATCACAACAAGAGTTCTCGTGGTGAGTTCTCCATTCCATAGCTGTGAGTCTGCCAATCCTACTCTTTTGCATGGGTTATCTCGAAGAGACATGTTGAACTTCGTTCGACATGTTGAATCCATGCATCTACAACTCAGGAAAAATCAGGTGCTCTTGAGTTGCTCCTCTTCAATTGTATTCTGACCTTTATCTATCAAAGGATAGTCAAGGGTATGTCATGCATTGTATTATCTATGTACACTATTCTTGTGGTCTGTCAAGCCATTCTATTTCAGAATGACTAGGAGAAGCAAACTCCCGTACCTCATCCATTTCTTGGATTGGGTCAAAGCAGTTGTATTCCGCAGCACAAACGCCAATCCAGCTTTTGTTCCGTTCTACCTTGAAGTATTACCCTCTTCATGTCAATAATATCATGAGAACCACACTCCCTCTTATGAAATCTTGATGTAGTGATACTTCTCGCCATCATCATTCATTCCCCAATCTCTGTGTTGTTGAAACCAGAATACCAACAAGTGAATTGTGATGTGTGTAATCAATACTCCTAGCAACTTTGTTGCTTGGTAGTAAATGGACAATAATCTCACTCTTGGTGTGATGGTCATTGAATTGTCGTACTAAGACTAATCATGCACTTTTCGGTCAATGAGTTAGCATTGTGTCAATCCTTCGCTCTATTGATCGTATCATCTTGCCTTGAAAATCAAGATTGTTCTCGAGCATGATAACATATCAGTGGATCGTGATTTTCCGAATATATTCTCGGAAGTATTACCAAGGTGTTCCTTGATTGTTATGTTGACTTCATGATCAAGATGGTTTTTCTATAAACCATCCCTTCTCCAATAATCTGTGTTGGATACCCCCAAACTAGTCAGATAAGCTAAACAACAACTTGGAGAGTTGGAAGATAAAAGATTTGCCTGACTTAGTTATTTCAAAGGGATATCTTGTGTGGGTGTCGAAGAAAGATGATATCTTCACCAATAAATCCTTGTGATCAATTGTTGCATCTTTTGTCTTGTTCAATCTTTGATTTGAGTATGGGCTATCGTCAAATCAAAATTAGAACCAAAGATCTTCCTAATGTTGTCTTACTCATGGAGGTATCCTCAAGCATACACCATTATATCTTTTGGTCTGACCAATGCTACCACCTTGTCCTCATAGTTTTGGAATTCCATCCATCGAATACCTCGATGAACTGTTGTTGAGCTCATCGGGAACATTCTCGTCTATTCCATGACTCATGATGGACATTAAGCTATTGTTGGAAACTTTGTAGGCATATCTTCATGTTCCATTCGTGAAGTATATGTTAGGTGTAAGAAGTGACTCCCTCTCAATTCATGTGCAGTTGATGCAATCGCCGTGAATTTGAGAAAGTTCATTTTTCTTCCTTTGTAATCATCCCAAGTCAATCATGCATGTGCAAAGTATTCTATGGTTTGGTAGATTTGCAACCTCCATTCCATATGTATCACCTAGCACACCAAGCCACCGATTTATTTTTTTAAGGAAAAGAAGTTCCTTCTTAAGAGCTAATCGTACAACTTATGCAAGGACTTCGTTACCCCAATGATGCTTCCATCCAGAACTCGATAGTGTTTTGTTGTAAGCTCTTCAGATAACCACAATTGTCTTGGACACCGTGTTCATGTGGGTCTTGCAATCCATCTCATGTTTTGGAGTTGGCTTCCATAGTTCATTTCCTGAGAATCTCGCAAGATCATCACTTCGATTTCCATTACAACCTTTCCACTTCAGACATGCTGAGTCTAGAATATCCTGACACCAACCATATCTGAATCTCAGGCAGATATGATGCTTGGGACATTTCCCGAAGAATTATAATATTGGTCTCTGTGTAACCCGACAAAGGGATGTTGTGGCTAACATACCTATCCAGAAGACCTAGTATTATAATAGAAGTATCAACAATTTAGCCACTTCCCCATGAGGTTTTGTATGACTTGCTCTAGATGTTATTCCTCATGGACCTTTTGAGATTCCGAAGTACGACCTTTACTTGATGTTCTAGATACCAAACGTTACCTATAATTGGGTTACGCTATTTCATCAAGGAGAACATTAGAAGCAGAGTGCTAAATGTTTCTCGGCCGATCATCCAGATTTTGCTCTCTTGGCATAGCTAAGGTGAAATCTGAGAAAGTGTTGTGTTCCTTTGCATCTGCATCCTCCATCATTATTCATCATGGCAGTATGAGGTGTTGCGAGGATCCTTGGCACGGATGTTGGTAAAAACCCTGATGAATATGGAGATGCTCAAGTTCTTCAGAGCACGCTCAGACATTGGGTTATACTCTCGATATTAATTGGGATGTGCCTTCTGTTGCCAAGTTGTTTCATAACTCTAGTTCGCATCCAATCTGAGTATGCCATTCTTTGAATTCCTTCGAGCGATCATTTGCGAATTGCCTTAGGTTGGTATGAATAGTTTCAATGATCTTTGTATCAAAAGTTATTCTTTTTGCCACTTAAGGGATAATCTTATGAGTCACCTTCCCCAAGGTGCCCGTTATCGTATGAAGGGCAACTAACTCCTCGCTACTTTCAAACCTCTTCACAATCTGCTTTAGCGGGGAATTGTTGCCTACCAATTGAACCTCCATCATCTGCTTCATTCATTGTTTTTGACGTGCGTTTTGTGTCCCAGCTCGAGAGATGTTATTATATCTCATTCCATGAGTTGGTCATGAGTCGCTCGATCTTCGTAAGGATCGATTCCTGTAGAGCTTTCTATCCTTGTTGTCTTTCTGTTGGTGAAGTTCCCGAAGACAAAGATGGCAAGATCAGCAGAATGCAATGAATCAACATCTGTGAGAAGGGCACGTGGACCAAGAAGGTTGTGGTAGTTAGTGTCCCCTCTGTTTTCTTACCCTACGCTTGAATCTCAGGACGAGATTCTTGTTTAGTGGGGGTGAGTTGTCACAACCCTAGCTTAGGCATTGTGTGTCATTGCATAGTGATCATGGCATCATATTTAAAATCAGTTGGAACCTGAAATGGGGATGATCAAACCCTAGCTCAAATAAAATTCAAATAGGTTAAACTTAAAAATAATTTCAATGAATCAGAAATGCCTTCAAAAATGTTCATTGTCTCTGATAAATATTGGTAACTCCATATCAAAGAAAAATAGATTTTCAAACCAAGAATATCTTTTTAAAATGAGAATCTAGTGCTACTAGAATCGACTAATAAAGCATTATAAATATGATAGATGTCCAAAAATGCCCAAACCTTTTTGTGGAAGTTTGAAATAATCAAACTATATTTCATAAAATATGTGGGCATTATTGTGCTAGGTATCTTGGCCACACAAAATAAAACAAATGTTAGGAGAAAAGAAAACAGAAAACAAAAACAAACTAAAAAGGGGGCTTACCTGAGGCTTGGTAGCCCAGCCAGCCCACCTGGCCCATGCCAGTCGTACCCTACCTCTGCCAGTAGGTAGAGGTGAAGGCAGGCACGATGCACATGGTCGGGTTGCCACGCCTCCTACCTGCTAGCCTCAATGGAGGAGGGTATTAGGACCCCACAGCCGTTCGGATCGGGATGACCCCTCTCCTCTCTTCCCCCTCGCTCTGTCTCTTCCCCCTGTCTCTAATGGCCAACGCAGCCATGGCCATAGCCATCGCCGCTTCGCTGCCATCGCCTCCATAGCTCGAAACCCCCTTGCCCTATCCCGGTGCCCAGAAGAACTACGACATCGATGCCGACCTCCTCACCGAGCCAGGCAATTGGAGGAGCACCACGCCGCCGCCTTCTTCAACCTTCGACCGCTGGAGCATTGCCGTCAAATTCGTCGCCGCCGATGCACCCCCTAGCCTGCTGACCTCCCTGCGGACGCGCCATGAGCACCCCATCCATTTTCCCCTACCCCTCTACTCGATTTCTTCCCCGTAGCTAAGGTAGTCGCTGGAGATGAGAGCTCCTCGACATCGGCCATGTCGTCGCCTTAGGATGCCACGGAGCCCTTCTCCTCGCTTGCCCGTGGCCTATAGCGTCGTTCTGGCCAACTCCGGCAAGCCCCTCCACGGGTTTGGTCGCTGCCGGCCCAGCTCCGGCGGGTCCTGATGTGGCACGGCGATTAGTGCTAATCCCCCTGCTAACCAGCCCCCCAACCATTGACCAGTGGGCCCTGGAGTGGGTCAAAACCCCGGTCAGCGCGGGATTAGTCCCGGGTCACTGACCAGTGGTCCCCACTTGACAGGTTTGACCTGGACCTGGCCCTGTTGACCTGTTGACGTCACCCTGACGTCATGCTAACGTATTAATTGATTTTTCCTAATAAAATAAATAAGGAAATTCTAGAAAATGTTTAAAACTTCTAAAAATCATAGAAAATAATCTGTAAGTCAGATGAAAATAATTTATATATGAAAAATGATCAGAAAAATCCAATGAAGCTGATTATGCCACGATCATGCATGTTTGAGCTAGTTAACATCACCAAGTAGGACATTTCATGATTAGGATAATTTAATAAATAGTGTTGGAGTTGGAATTTGGTATAAGTTTGAATTCCACTTCACTTAATATGACTATCTGTAGTACTAGGTCAATACAGTACCTTAACACGCCATTTCATGCATCATGTTTGTTGCATCACATTGAATGTGTTCCTTTCTTGTTTGCCGGTGTTTGTTCCCTTTCGGTAGACGATGGTTCTGACGATGTGAATGTTACACTAATGATGAGAAGTATTATCTTCAGGACTGTCAGGCAAGCAAACCCCCTTGAGCATACTGATATGAACCCACTCTCTCGCACTTGCTCTCTTTTATTGCATTATGACAATCACGATTCAACTGTTACATGTTCTCGGTAGTTGAACCCATTCCTTTGCATGACTTGTCCTTGCCATAGTAAATAGTTGAAACAACTTAGCATGAGTAGCAAATTCTTGATCCTTGCTGTGCTTACTCATCCATGCTTGCTTGCTTACTGTGCCTACTATGCTTAGAGTCGTGTCGTGTCGGGTCTAATCCATCTCGGCGATGAATCAGAATGGAAGTGTTCATGTACTATGGTGTGAGAGCTAAGTGTGTGAACACGATATGGTAAAGGTAGCGATGAGAGGCCATGTAGGAGTACATGGCAAGTTGTCTCATTGGGAACATCCTTAAGAACTGAGTTCTGTGTTTGTGATCCAAGACAGTTAATACCACATGTTGGGCCCTTGAATATGACCCCGCTCGACTTATTAATCGCCTAGATCTCCGTCCAGGACTTGCAACTAGTTTCTGGTGTTTGTAGGAAAAGTGTTGGCGGCCGTGCATAGCGCTGCCCGACGGGGTGGGCTATGATGTGGTATAGGCAAAGTGTCACGGTGTACCAAGTGTCACCCAAACGGTGGGCTTGGGAACCCTGCGCACATCGTTTGAGGCCATAGAAGAAACTTCGACTGGACTTCCGTGCGGGTTCAGTCTCAAATAGGCGATAAACCTGGACTAGGGTCTTGTGTGATTGACGGTCATGTCCGACTCCCTCGTTGGGCTTCTGCTTGAAGGTTGCTGAGGTGCCTTTTCCGTGCACATGGCGATAAGTGGCGGGAGTACATGTGAACAAGTATACCCCTGCAGGGTTAAATAAACTATTCGAATAGCAGCGTCCTCGGATATATGGACTACTTGGAGAACTTATGTGGTTCATAGACAACTTGAAGTGGATACTCTAAAATACGCAAGACAAGCGTGAGTGCTATGGATGGCCTTCTCGTAGGGAGATGGAAGTGGATCCATAGTGGTGTATTGAAGTGAATGTGTGGACTCGTTTGCGATATCCCACCTCAAAGAATTCACTTGTAGTCGTAGTACATGTTAGCCAAGAGTCAAAGCTGGCATGCTGCAATAAACTCTAGAACCCCCTTCATTCATACTGATGCATATGTAGCTAGTTCTGATGTAAGTCTTCCTGAGTACCCTTGTACTCACGTTTGCTTAATTTATGTTTTTGTAGAGGAGACATCAGTCTCATTAGTGGTATTTATGACGTGAAGTTCGATGTTGACCGGATTAGCTTGGGAATCCCAAACAGAGGACTGGTTCCTTTTGTAGGGTCGTTGTAGCTTTTCAGGCTCCTCTAGCCACTTTTGTAGATGTCTGTACCCAGAAATGTTTAACTTTTGCTTGTTTGATTGAATTCTCTGAATGTTGGGTCTTGTGACCGCTGTTTGTAACATCTTATTGTATTGTCTCTTCCAAGCCTTCTAATTAAATGTTGTAGTGTTGTATGGTTATGTTGTGATGCCATTGTATCTATGCATATCGGGCATGTCGTGCGTACATGTGACGTGCAATGGTATGTATGGGATCCAACACCTAGTTGTGTGCCTTTAGTAGTACTCTTTATGGGGAAATGCCTCTTTGTGCTTCTACCGAGCCTTGGTAGCTTGCTACTGCTCCAGACACATTGATTGATTGGCATGTATCCTTCTTTGCTGTTGTGTCTGTCCCTTCGGGGAAATGCCTCACAATATAATGGAGTCCCTGTAGCTTGCTATGGCTCGTCTACGTGCGGTGATGAAATTTATGTCCCACGGCATAATGGAGTCCTTGTAGCTTGCTATGACTCGTCTAGACACGCTAGATATCGACACCAGCATTGCTGGGTTACGTATGCCTGTCCCTATACGGATGTGCCACTTTGGTTCTATGACTAGTCATGTCAGCCTGGGTTCTTTGACATTTGAATGCTAGTGACACATTCACATATGTGACTCAAAATACGCAAACGGTCCCGGCCCAGGTAAGGTGGCAGCCATGGAGATAACCATGTGTGAGACTGCAAAGTGATGTGATGTGTTACATGCTGGATTCTTATGTCTTAGGATCAGGGTCCCGACAATTGTGTCGTGGTCATCATCAACATTCTGACCTCTCCTAGCATATCACTTAAATTCTTGATGGGAAGTAGCATCCTTGCCTTCCTTTCAAACACATGCTTGTCTTGTTTTGGTTGAACCTTAAGTTCCTTGTTAGCCGTCTTATGATATATTCTATCTTGGCATATTACCATCTTTTCCAAGAATGACGTGAAATTTGCACACGTCATAAGAATTCTTGATATGATGATACTTCTTGCCATCACCTTTCGTTCTTCGTTTCCGTGTTGTTCCTAATTGGAATACCGCCAAATGGACTGTGTTGTGTAAATTCAATACTTATCGCATAGCAACTCTATTACCTTGGTGTTAATGAACAATAAGTACATCCTTAGTGTGTTGGTTGTTGAATCAACATTCTAACATTGGCCGTGCTACTTGGTCCGGATTTTGGGTGCACCTATTTGATTAACATTTAATTGTGGATGTTTTCTTTTGGCATACCTCAATATATCATCTTGTTTGACCAATGCTATCACCCTGTTCACTCTATCGTGGAAATCCATCTTTATGGAATCCTCGGCAAATTGTTGTTGAGTCCATCAGCCACATCCTCATCTCCTTTGTGGTTTGTGACGAACAATGAAGCTAGTGTTTGAAACCTTGAAGGTGTTATCTTTGTGCCTAACTCATGAGGAATGTGTGTGTAAAAGGATTGTTCTTCTCTAAGTTCACGTGCATTTGCCCCGTGGTTATGGGAAAATTCTGTCGCGCTTCCTCTGGGATCTTCCAATTCATTCATGCATGTGCAGAGTATTCTACGGTTTGATAGATTTGTTACCTTCACTCCTTATGTATTTCCGAACACGCCCAGCCACTTATTGATTTGATCCGGGGAGAAGAAGTTCTTCGTAAGAGCTATCCGGGCTTATATCCGGAACTTTGATATCCTCTATGATGGTTCCCAACCAGAGCTTGATTCCATTCCATTCTAAAAACTTCTATGTGGACACAAATGTCTTGATATTGTCTTCATATGTCTTGCATTCCTACTCTTGATTCAGGGCTTGCTTCTATCGTTAATTTCGAGACTCTTGCAAATCATCTCATAGATTTGTTGCATCCTGTTCTTCTCCGGCCTTCTATGTCTGAAGTATCCTGACACCAACCATATCTGAACATCAGCGGATATGATGCTTGGAACTCTTCCCAAGAATTATAACGTTCGTCTCTATGTTACTCGATAGGTGATGTGGCTAACACACCTGCCGGAAGACCTATTGTTATAGTATCTTATTCAACAAGATTCGCCATTTCTCCCATGAGGAAATTCTAAGACTTATTTTATAAGTTGTTCCTGATGGATCCTTTGAGTTCTTGAAGTCCGACCTTTATATAATGACATGTCGATGCTTCCCGGAAGCATGGCGGCGATACTCCGATCACCAACAAGAACATTGGAAGCGCAATGCTAGAAGTTCTTGATCAATTATCTGAACGACATTCTATGGGTAATATCATGAATCCCCCCTTTACCTAAATAGTTATGTACTTGATGTCCTGTTACGTATATCGTGCTCTGTTTGTCTTTGGTAAAGGTATACTCAAAAACCTGGGTATAAACACACTTCCATTTCCATTGGTCTGTTTACCCCGTTCTTGTGATCTAACTTATCTGAACAGTGGTAATCCCCGTTGGGGAATGTTGCATGGGAAACAAAAAAAATCCTATGCTTCACCAAGATCAATCTAGGAGATGAGCATCTATGAGAGGGGAGAGTGGATATACATACCCTTGTAGATCGCTAAGTGGGAAGCGTTAAGAAACGCGGTTGATGTAGTCGACGTCTTCGCGATCCAAATCGTCGAGCGTCTCGCGATCCAATCACGATCTATCCCGATCTAGCACCAAACGGACGGCACCTCCGCGTTCAGCACACGTATGGCTTGATGACGATCTCTGCCTTCTTGATCCAGCAAGAGGGAGCTGATAGGTAGACGACTTCTCCGGCAGCGCAGTGGCGTTGCGCTGATGGTGGTGGAGTAATTACAGTAGGGCTTCGCCTAAGCACTGCTGAAACCAATCTAGAGGAGAAACTACGGACTATAGGAGAAGGCAGCATGTGGCTAAAATTCTGTAGCAAACACCCTCAAAACCTCTAGTATATATAGGAGGAGGGGAGGGAGGAGAGTTGGCTCCCAAGTGATCCAAATCCACTTCGTCTGAAGTGGAGGGAGGAGTCCTCCTCCTCCATTCCTAGTAGAATTAGGACTCCTTCCTTTTTTCTACTTTTGCCTTTATTTCCACCTTGGGTTTCTTCCCCAGCCGCATGGGCTTACTATGGGCCTTAGGACAGCCCACTAAGGGCTGGTATTCCTTCTCCCACAGCCCATGTAGCCTCTTGGGTCGAAATATCCCTCCCGAGGGTCCCCCGGTACCCTCCGGGCACTCCCGGTACACTACCAATGAGCCCGAAACTTTTCCGGTGACCAAAATAGGACTTCCTATATATCAATCTTTACCTTCGGACCATTCCGGAGCTCCTCGTGGCATCCGGGATCTCATACGGGACTCCTACCAACCTGCAGTCACCGCCATGCATAACTCTATACTACTGAAACGTCACCAAACCTTAAGTGTGCAGACCCTGCGGGTTCGAGAACTATGTAGACATGACCGAGACTCCTCTACGGTCAATAACCAAAAGCGGGACCTGGATGCCCAAATTGACTCCTACATATTCTACGAATATCTATATCGTTCAAACCTCTATGTCAAGGATTCAGTTAATCCCATATGATGTTTCCTTTGTTCTTAAGTATGTTACTTGCCCGAGATTCGATCGTCGGTATCTCCATACCTAGTTCAACCTCGTTACCGGCAAGTCCCTTTACTCGTTTTCGTAATACAAGATCCCGTGACTAACACTTACTCACATTGCCTGCAAGGCTAGTTGTGATGTTGTATTACCGAGTGGGCCCTGAGATACCTCTCCGTCACACGAAGTAACAAATCCCAATGTTGATCCATGCAAACCCAATAGACACCCTCGGAGATACCTGTAGAGCACCTTTATAGCCACTCAGTTATGTTGCGACGTATGATACACCCATGCAGTTCTTGTTTTGATCATGTTTAGCCCTTGGAAGAGGTTTAGTCAACGGGTCTGCAACATTCAGATCCGTGTGCACTTTGCAAATATTTATGTCCTTCTCCTCGATGTAATCGCGGGTGGAATTGACGCGTCGCTTTATGTGTCTGGTCCTCTTGTGAAACCTTGGTTCCATGGCTAGAGCAGTGGCACCAGTGTTCTCACAGAACAGAGTCATTGGATTCAGTGCACTCGACACTACTCCAAGATCCGTCATGAACTGCTTCATCCAGTCACCTTCCTTTGCTGCCTCCGAGGCTGCGATGTACTTTGCTTCGCATGTAGAATCGGCTACCACACTTTGCTTGGAACTGCACCAGCTTACCGCTTCCCCGTTGAGAATAAATACGTATCTGGTTTGCGACTTAGAGTCATCTGAATCCATGTCAAAGCTTGCATTGACGTAACCCTTTATGACGACCTCTTGATCACCTCCATAAACAGGAAACATTTCCTTAGTCCTTTTCAGGTACTTAAGGATATTCTTGACCGCCGTCCAGTGCTCCATTCCAGGATCATTTTAAAACCTTTCGACCATACTTACGGCAAGGCTGACATCGGGTCTTGTGCATAGCATTGCATACATGATAGAGCCTATGGCTGAAGCATAGGGGATGACACTCCTCTTCTCTCTATCTTCTGCAATCACTGGGCATTGAGTCTTACTCAACTTCACACCTTGTAACACAGGCAAGAACCCCTTCTTGGAATGATCCATTTTGAACTTCTTCAAAACTTTATCAAGGTATGTGCTTTGTGGAACTGCTATCAAGCGTCTCGATCCATCTCTATAGATCTTAATGCCTAATATGAAAGCAGCTTCTCCTAGGTATTTCATTGAAAAACTCTTGTTCAAATATTCCTTCATGCTTTCCAGCATTTCTATATTGTTTCCTCTCAGCAATATGTCATCCACATATAATATTAGAAATTCTATAGAGCTCCCACTCACTTTCTTATAAATACAAGCTTCTCCATAAATTTGTATAAACCCAAACGCTTTGATCACCTCATCAAAGCGCTTATTCCAACTCCGAGATGCTTGCACCAGTCCATAAATGGATCGCCGGAGTTTGCAAAATTTTTCAGCATTCTCTAGATCGACAAAACCTTCTGGTTGCATCATATACAACTCTTCCTCAAGGAAACCGTTGAGGAACATTGTTCTGACATCCATCTGCCAAATTTCATAATCGAAATATGCAGCCATTGCTAACATGATTCTGACAGACTTAAGCATCGCTACGGGTGAGGTCTCATCATAGTCAACTCCTTGAACTTGTGAAAAACCTTTTGCCACAAGTCGAGCTTTATATACAGTCATATTACCATCCGCGTCCGTCTTCTTCTTAAAGATCCATTTTTTCTAAATGGCCTTTCGCCCTTCGGGTAATACTTCCAAAGTCGATACTTTGTTTTCATGCATGGATCCCATCTCAGATTTCATGGCCTCTAACCATTTCTCGGAATCCGGGGCCATCATCGCTCCTCCATAGCTCGTAGGTTCATTGTTGTCCAACAACTTGACCTCCAAGACAGGGTTGTCGTAGCACTCAAGAGCAGTATGCGCCCTTGTCGACCTACGAGGTTCAATAGTAACTTTATCCGAAGCTTCATGATCATTATCATTAACTTCCTCTTCAATTGTTGTAGGCTCCACAGAAACATCTTTCTACGCTGCTCTACTCTCTGGTTGAATTAAAGGTTCAATAACCTCATCAAGCTCTATTTTCTTCCCACTCAATTCTTTCGAGCGAAACTCTTTTCAAAGAAATGTTCCGTTCTTAGCGACAAACACTTTGCCTTAGGATCTGAGATAGAAAGCATACCCAACTATCTCTTCTGGGTATCCTATGAAGACGCATTTCTCTGCTTTGGATTCAAGCTGTTCAGGCTGAAGCTTTTTGACATAAGCATCTCATCCCCAAAATTTAAGAAACGACAACTCTGGCTTCTTGCCAAACCACAGTTCATATGGCGTCATCTCAACGGATTTCGATGGTGCCCTATTTATAGTGAATGCAGCTAACTCTAATGCACAACCCGAAAACGATAGTGGATAATTGGCACGAGACATCATAGAACGCACCATATCTAATAAGGTTCGATTACGACATTCGGACACACCATTATGCTATGGTGTTCCAGGTGGTGTCAATTGCGAAACAATTTCACACTGTCTGAAGTGACTACCAAACTCACAACTCAGATATTCTCCTCGTCGATCAGATCTCAGGAATTTAATCTTCTTGTTATGATGATTCTCAACTTCACTCTGGAATTTCTTGAACTTTTCAAATGTTTCAGACTTGTGTTTCATCAAGTAAATATACCCATATCTACTCAAGTCATCAGTAAAGGTGAGAAAATAACGATATCCACTGCGCCTCAATGTTCATTGGACCGCACACATCAGTATGTATGATTTCCAAAAAATCACTCGCCCGTTCCATTGTTCCAGAGAACGGCGTTTTAGTCATCTTGCCCATGAGGTATGGTTCACATGTGTCAAGTGATTCAAAATCAAGTGACTCCAAAAGTCCATCAGCATGGAGCTTTCTCATGCGTTTTACACCAATGTGACTGATACGTCTCGAACATATCTATAATTTTTGATCGTTCCATGCTATTATATTATCAACTTTGGATGTTCTCTATGCATGAATTTGCCATTTATATTATTTTTGGGACTAACTTATTAATCCAGTGCCTAGTGCCAGTTCCTGTTTTTTCCATGTTTTGACCTTTTTCAGATAGGAATATCAAACGGAGTCCAAATGGAATAAAACTTTCACCGTGATTTTTTTTTGGAAAATATGAAAAATACCTAAAAAAGGATACCGGAGAGGCGGCCTGAGGGAGTCACGAGCCTGGGAGGGGCGCCCCCCTGGCCGCGGCTAGGGGGCTCGTGACCTCCTCGTGCTACCTCTTGACTTGTACCCGACTCCAGATGGCCTTATAAATACAGAAACCCTCGAAAATAAACCTAGATCGCAAGTTCTACCGCCGCAAGCCTCCAGAACCACCAAAAACCAATCGGGAGACCGTTCCGGCATCCTATCGGAGGGGAATCCATCTCCGGTGGCCATGTTCATCAACATCCTTGCATCTCCGATGATGCGTGAGTAGTTCACATCAGACCTACGGGTCCATAGCTAGTAGCTAGATGGCTTCTTCTCTCTCTCTGATATTCAATACAAAGTTCTCCATGATCTTCATGGTGATCTATCCGATGTAATATTCTTTTGCGGTGTGTTTGTTGAGAACCGATGAATTGTGGATTTATGATCAACTTATCTATGAATATTATTTGAGTCAATTCTGAATTTTTATATGCATGATTTCATATCCTTGTAAGTCTCTTCAAGTAATGGGTTTTGTTTGGCCAACTTGATCTATAGTTCTTGCAATGGGAGAAGTGCTTGGTTTTCGGTTCATACCGTGCGGTCTCCTGACGTAGTGAGAGAAGGGCTAGCGAGGCACGCATCGTGTTGTTGCCATCAAGGGTAAAAAGATGGGGTTTATATCATATTGCATGAATTTATCCTTCTACATCATGTCATCTTGCTTAAAGCATTACTCCATTTCTTATGAACTTAATACACTAGATGCTGGATAGCGGTCAATGTGTGTAGTAATAGTAGTAGATGCAGAAAGTATCAGTCTACTTGTCTCGTACATGATGCCTATATGTATGATCATTTCCTTAGATATCATCATGACTTTGCGCTATTCTATGAATTGCTCAACAGTAATTTGTTCACCCACCGTAATACTTGCTATCATGAGAGAAACCTCTAGTGAACACTATGGCCCCCGGGTCTATTTTACATATTATATATTCAGATCTAAACATAAAAATACCAAAAATACCTTGCTGAAATTTTATTTACTTATTTATATTTACTCATTATCACTATCAGATCTCACCTTGCAAGTAATCATGAAGGGATTGACAAACCCTTTATCGCGTTGGGTGCAAGTTTGTTTGTGTTTGTGCAGATTTCTTGGTGCCTCATCTTGATACTCCTACTGGATTGATACCTTGGTTCTCAAACTGAGGGAAATACTTACCGCTACCTTGCTGGATCACCCTTTCCTCTTCAAGGGAAAGACCAACGCAAGTCAAGAAATCTCACATCAACTAGGTGACGTTGTAGAGAAGTAGCAGGAAGAATTTCTATAGCCGTTGCCGGGGAGTATTCAAGTGAAGCATATCTATCAAGTACCTATCACAAACTCATCTCTCGCATTTACATTATTTGCCATTTGCCTCTCGTTTTCCTCTCCCCCACTTCTAAAACAAAAAATTACAAAAATATTTGCCTTTTTCGTTTGCCCTTTTCTTCGTTTGCTTTCTGTTTGCTTGTGTGAGTTAGTCTGCTTATCCTTATGGCTAGTCCTATCGCTATGATCATTACTCCCGAGAGCGAGGTTCTTAACTTTAAACAAAATGAGGGATAAAACTTAAACGATGCTTGGTATAGAATTTGCAATGCTCAGAATAGATCCAAGGTGGGAATGACTTTGAAAATTTTGAAGAAGAAGGAACCCATAATTAACGAAAATCTAGATCATGATTCTGCTAGAATTGGCAAACTAGAGGATGTTATAACCAACTTGGGTTCCGCTTTTGCTGCCGTTCAGAACACTCCAAATTTTGCCCACAATAAGGCTACTAAGCTTGTCTATGTTCCCAAAAACAATTGCGAACCATCTAGTAAGAGAGATGAAGATCTAAAAATGATGAGTGTTCACCCTAATAGTGATGATGGCATGAGGGGTTTGAGCACTAAAGATGACAATACTTGATTCTATTGCCTTACGCCTAGCTAAGGGCGTTAAACGATAGCGCTTGTTGGGGGGCAACCCAATAAATAGATTTATTTTTGCTTTTTACTTTATGTTTTGTTGAGACCACACCATCATGATTCTGTTATGATTGTGCTTATTATGTTTCAATTAGTGTTTGTGCAAACTAGAACCTTTATGATAAGTTTTGGTGATAGTTGTTTAATCATGCTGGAAAAAGACAGAAACTTTCTGCTCACGAAATTATTTTTCATTACCATACAGAAAGATATTTTGAGTTGATTATTTCTGCTGCTCATTTATATGCAAATTTACCTAATTTTCATAATTTTTTCAGAATTTGTGAGTTAGCAGAGGTTTTCGAAATATACAGATTGCTACAGACTATTCTGTTTTTGACAGATTCTGTTTTTGTTGTGTTGATTGCTCATTTTGATGAAACTATGGTTAGTATCGGGGGGTATGATCCATGGAAAAGTAAGAATTCAGTAATATAACATCAATCTAAATGAAAATTAAGTTTACTACAGTACACAAAAAGTTGGTGGTTTGTTTTCTTATGCTAATGCTATCACGAGTTTCGGTTTAAGTTTTGTGTTGTGAAGTTTTCATGTTTTGGGTGATGTTCTTATGGACAATGGAATAAAGAGTGGAAAGAGCCTAAGCTTGGGGATTCCCAAGGCATCCCAAGACAAATTCAAGGACACCAAAAAGCCTAAGCTTGGGGATGCCCCGAGAAGGCATCCCCTCTTTTGTCTTCAATCCATCAGTGACGTTACTTGGAGCTATATTTTTATTCACCACATAATATGTGTTTTGCTTGGAGCGTCGTGTGTTATAGTAGTTTTGCTTTATGTTTTGTCACAATCATCCTTTCTGCACACCTTTTGAGAGAGACATGCACTCATCATGAATTTTTTAGAATACTCAATGAGCTTCACTTATATCTTTTGAGTTAGGCAATATTAGCTCACATGTGTTTCACTTATATCTTTTTAGCTTGATGATTTTGTTCACATGTGCTACACTTATATCTTTTGAGTATTTTGCTCCCATTTGCTTCACTTATATCTTTTGAGCTAGGTAAATTTTGCTCTAGTGCTTCACCTAAATCTTTGTAGAGCATGGCAGTGTCATATTTTGTAGAAATACAAACTCTCGAATCTTCACTTATATCATTTTGAGAGTGATCTATCTAAGAAACTTGGTAATTTGCGTGTGTTATGAAATTAGTCCTAAATATGATAGGCTTCCAAAGAGGATATAATACAAACTTTCATATTCAAGTGCATTGATTAGTAAGAGAAGTTTGATTTCTCGTGATTAGTTTTCAGGTATGGATATGGTAATATGAGAGTTATGTTAGTAGGGTGTTGTGAATCTCGAAATACTTGTGTTGAGGTTAGTGAAAGTGCATTATATCGGCTAGAGGGGGGGGGGGGAATAGGCGATTTTTACAAATTCATCACTTGAGGAATTTCATCTTTGAGGAATTTGAAATGTGATGAATAACTAACAGCGGAATCAGTACTCGGTGCATGGAATACATAGTGGCAACATAGGCATCATGATGATATGAAACATGCACAAGTTATGACTAGCATGATACAGGATAAGTAGTGATGAACAAGGTAACTTGAAGAATTTGAGGTGAGGAAATTGTGTAAGTCTTCAGTCAAATTCTTCAAACTGTAAAGTTCAATTTCATCAACATGTAAATGAGGAATAAGGGGTTGAGGAAATAGAACCAGGTAGCCTGATCAAGACAAAGATTTGATGACCCAGTTCCAACTGTTGTGACAGTCGTACGTCTGGTTTGGAGCGGCCTGGTATTTAAACCAAAGGACACACAGTCCCAGGACACACAGTCCTTACCGTATTCTCCTTGAGCTAAGGTCACATAGTCCTCGCTCAACACTCGTGGTAAGTCTTCAGGGCAGACTTCCAAAACCCTCACAAACTGGTCACCCGGCGATCCACAATTTACTGCTGGATGCTCTAGACCAAGGTCATTTCGTGATCCCCAATTGACTGCAGGATACACTAGACCATGACGCCTAACCGTCTAGAGGATACATAGTCCTCAAAGGTAACAAGCGTCGGTTCCACACAAGAATTTCTTTAGTGATGCTCAATCACTTTGGGTTGGTGGTTTGATTATGGGTTTTTCCTCACTTTCGGACAAAAGCCCTCGGAGGATGGGATGCTCTCAAATGACAAGTGTCAGTTCTCTCTCTGAGCAGCCAACCAGCTAGTGCTTGTGGGGGGTGGCTATTTATATCCGGGGGCGCATCCAGACATGATATGACATTAATGCCCCTAATGATATGACCGTTATGTGGATAGGAATGATTGGGAACAGCTGGCGCTAAGCACAGCAATGGTCGGATTTTCGTAGTGAAAGTCCTCAAACGTATCACGTATCTCACTTGTAGGCAATTCGCACTGGCGAATTCCTAACTCCTCAGTCAGAACAATTTCCTCAGAAACCAGAAGAACTTTGTCTCTGTCACTGAAGAACTTGACTGAGCTGTAAGAGGTTTCCAAAGGCTTCACTCATTTGAATGTGTATGTTGAGGATATTGGAGTTGAGCATCAGTTGGAAATTTTCCTTAATATTACCTCAGCCCCCTTTAATAGTATGGAGGTTCCTATGACTCAAGGAAAGGAAATGAAATTACGAAAACAAAAGTCTTCACTCATCATATTCCTCGTTCATATCTTCAAGGTCACACCGATTTCTTCAATATAAAGTCTTCACCAAAGTCTTCAAAGTCTTCAGCAAAGTCTTCAGTTGAAGACATACATTTTTAGGGGTCGGTAATCTTCGGTTGTATCAACCTCCTCATCAACTTGTAGAGCATGTGTACACTCACGGACACATTAGTCTCTTAACCTATACGTCTTCAACACACCAAAATCACTAAGGGGCACTAGATTCACTAACAATCTCCCCCTTTTTGGTGTTTGATGACAAATAGGTTAAGTTTTCAACGGGAATAAAAGATATGGAGTGTAAGTGCAGAGTATGAGGAAGTTGATTGCAAGATATAGATGAGCTCCCCCTGAAGATGTGCATAATTGAGGAATTTTTCTTTGGACTGCAAAAGCACATGACAGGTTAAACATGAGGAACTCCCCCTATATCTTGTAGTTCATACACGCAGTTGAATATGTGATGTAAAATTTTTAAGTAATGCATGAAGAAGATGGGGTTTGATGAAATTCAGCATGCATGCATTGAGATATTTGAGGAATTAAAACATGCGAGGAAATAGTTCAGAAGAGTCAGACCACCATCGGACTTAAGTTTACAACCCAATCAAAAAGTATCAGAAGACGAGAGTTGTAACTTAAACAAAACAGCCCATATAGATAGAGACCCGCTTGAAGACTAAATCAAATTTTCTCCCCCTTTGTCATCGAAGACAAAAAAGGACGAAAACTGAGAACTAACGCCCTTTGAAGAAATTCATCGTGTTGGTGAAGGAGCGTCAGTGTAGTCAGGGTCGATCGTTGAAGTAGGGCCCAAAGCAGTGTCTTCAGTCTCCTCAGCATCATCCATCTCACGCGATGAGGAACATGAACTTGCCACCAGCTGAGGAACTTGAACTTTCTTGTACTTCTTAGGAGGTTGACGATCCCAGTCAAAGCTTTCTTGAAGATTCAGCTCATCAAGTTCATCAGGAGGTAAGACAGCAGACATAGTGGCCCAAGTGCGCTTGAAGATTTGATGAGCATAGTAGTGATTCTTCTTCACAGAGTTCTGAGTAACGGTCATGTTGTGAAGAATGGCACCCAACTGGCGCTTGACCCACTTGTAATTTCTGTCAACTTTCTAATGAAGACTTAGGAGAAGTTCTCGATCAGTCATCACTCGTGGTGCAGTGGGATGAGGTTTTGGAGCAGAGGCTTTTGCAGTTGAGTCCTGTGTGGCAGAATCATCATTTGTGGAGTATGAGGCAGGTTGACGAAACTGACCATCCATGGGTCGAGTTCCTTCATCAATTACATCGTTTCCTTTTCCTTCAGCAATGGTAGTCTTGAGGACTTCAATAGGCGGAAGAAATGCAAAGTGATTCTGAAAGTCAGCTTTGAATGGAACTGAAGTCTTGGTCCTGAGGAAATTCATGATCCATGGAGCAAAGATCTTCAAATCAAAAGGAGCCATTGCAGACTAAGCAAGTGATCGCATGAAGAAATCATGAAAGTTGATGGGAATCCCACGTATGATGTTGAACAACACATTCTTCATGATTCCCTCAACAACTTCGTCATCAGAATTATGCCCTTTCTGAGGACATATGGTATGGGTGAGGATCCTGTACATTGTCCTTGGCACATATAATAGGTCCTTTACAAGGAAAGCAGTCCTCAGAGGCTTTCCAGGCGCCAGTTTCTTCATGAGGACATTCATCAGTTGGTTTGGGACTGGTTGTTCACTGAATATGCAACAAGATTCCTCAGATGGAATTTGAAGAGGCAATGTTTGAAGCAATTCAGATGCAGTAGCTGTGTAGTGCTTTGAACCAGTCATCCAGTCTAGCACCCAAGAGTTGATGTTAGAGGAATTTCCACTTATGAATAGGGTAGCTTAGAAGTGAAGAATTAACTCTTTGTTCCAGTCACAGATGTCCACGCAGAAAGGAAGTAACCCAGCATCATATAGGACTTGACGAACTGGGTGTATGAAGGAATTGATTCCATATCCACGTGAGGAATATGATGATGCTTAAATATTTTCTTCTTCTCACACAACACGGAGGCATAGTAATTCATCTGTGATTCGGTCCAGAACCTTGAGCATCCAACACGAGGTTTGTCATATGGATTAGGACCAGTGAAGAACATGTGCTCGTTGAAGAAGTTTGTTTTGAGGAAAGTGGCACGACCAGGGCCTTTGAATGGCATGCGCTGCATAGGTTGCAGATATGGCATGGTGGTCCCCTTCATTTCTTCAGGAATGTGAGGAACAACTTGGAGGTCAGGTTCCTCAGTACCTGGAACTTGTGCTGTTGGAGCATCATCTGTGATCTGAACATCTTCATCAGTCACAGCCACTGGAGTTTCATCATTAATCTGAACGTCAATATCTTCAGTAGCTAGAAACTCTTCAGGATCTGGAAGATACAGTGGTTCAGAGTCTGTTTGAATATCTTCAACAGGCTCAGACATTGGAGGAATGATAGTCAATGTAGTTGTCATTGGGGATGAAGGATGAGCGGCTTCCCAGAATTCATCATGGATGGCAGGTGTGGTGCTACCAACATCGATGTCTTCATCCATGGGTTCAGCTGAAGCAGTGTCTTTCTTATACTTGAGCAAAAGCATAGGTTGTTGAGGAGGTGAAGAAATGTCTTCAACCTCAATTTCTTCGTCCATCTGCTTTGTGGAAGCAGCAGAATGGATATCTTCATCTTCTGGAGGAATGACATATTCAACTCCATAAGGAACAATCTCTCGTGATGGTGCTGAGGAAATGGGAATGGCATCAAATGGAATTGTTGAAGAACTTGTCAAAGTCTTCAACCGTTTCTCAGCAAGAGCTTCAGAGTCTGATGCCTTTCTTTTGAGAGTTGTCTTCTCAGCAGCATCAGTTTCATCAGGCGCAGCTGAGTCTTCAGCTGGCCTCTCAGTTTCTTCACGCACAACAGTTGTTGGCCTGGCAGGTTCATCAACGAGCTAAGTTTCCTCAGCGGCATTGGTTTCAGCTTCTGGTGCAGAAGCAGAGTCATTGGCAGGAGGGGCTTCTTCAGGTGCGGATTCCTCAGCAGGATGAGGAATTTAAAGAGCAGATTCCTCAGCCGTTGAGGAACTTCAACGGTTGGAGGCTGAGGAGTGGTGGAACTAGCAGCGTTACGAGCAGTAGTGGATGTGTTGTAATCCTTCACTTCAGCTTGGGCAACCTTGACAAATCTGTCCTTTGCCCCTGTCCATTCTCTGTCAAGCTTTGCTTGTTGCTCATTGAGGTTGTGAATCTCAGACTGAACAGTGACAAGTTGCTTTGGAGTCAGATTCATCACATTGTCTCAGCCCTTGCGAGCAATTTTTGTCTTGGCCCTTTTGGACTTTTCCCTCTTCCACTTCTCTTCTGCAATGAAATGGGTGAGGACATGGTCCACATTAGGAGGCAGTTTCAGAGCAGAGAAAGGAGTTTGTGGATCCTCAAGCCATATATCGATGAAGTCAAGGATCGTCTTCGGATCCAACAGCAGAGGAATTGAGCTATCCTTAGCAGTTGCAGCCTTCAGCTGACTCTGTCTGATGATTTCGTCAAGTTCATCATCATTAACATCATCTTCATCATCATCCTCAGCCCTTGAGGAAATTTTGACAAGTGACTTGCTAGGGCTTGGGCGAAGACCCCTACCAGCAGATTTCTTCATCTTCAGTCCAGAGGGACTGTTTGAAGACTTTGAATCTCAAGGGCTTGCAGAGATCCTCAGTTTTCTTGTGAAACCCTCAGTCCTTTTGCATGTTGCCAAGTGGACAGGAGTTGAGGATTTCTTCACGGCTGCTGAAGACTGAGCAACCATGGTTCCAGCAGCAGAGGCCTTAGGTTGAGGCCTTTTAGTTTGAGGAACTTGCTGTGATGACTTGGAAGTTGAAGAATTTGGTTTCACCGCAGACTTCTTCAGAATAGACTTCTTCGGACCGCTTGAGGATGCACCATCAGTGGCAGCAGCAGCAGAGTCCTCATTGAACTTCCTCACAGCGTCCTTGGCCTTCTTAGCCAGTTCGCCTGCTGCTTTTCCCATAGTTCGGGAAAGTCCTCACCAGTCTTGAGACTAGTGGTATCAGCTATTTGATTCTTTGCAATGGGAGGCCTACTACAGGGAGGCTTCACAGCGAATTTCATCATGTACTTGGGAGTAACATAGCGATATTCCTTCCATTCTTTTGCCCATCTTCGTGCAATTTTCTGCAGACGAATTTTGCGTTGCTTAGTTGTCTCTTTGCCATAGGTTTCTTTGTCAGGCGTGCAGTAGTCTGCATAGATTTCATTAGGAATCTCAAATGCTGTCTGCATGTCGGGTTTATTTCCTCCTTTCTGAGTCCTTTTATCAGCCATCTTCTTCAACTGAGGATTTGGAACTCTTGAAGATTCTGAGGAATTACACAACTTTTCTTCAAGTAGCGCTGCAAATGAGTTAACTTGATGAGAACCTAGTGATTCATCAGCAGACATACTGTACCTGTGAACAGAGTATAGGTGCGAGGAATTTGAAGAGGTCATACGCGTTCTCAGAAATTTTGAAAATCAATAGGTTTGAGGAATTTGACCATTGATGTCTTGAGGAATTTCACTAAGTGTTCTTTGTCTCAGGTTCCAGAGTTGTACAAATTTTTGAATTCGCACAACTGAGGAATCTTAAGGAAAATCATTACTTAGAGAAAATCATCAAGAACAAGAAGATGAAAGGTGCTTGATAATTGAATCTATGATGAATAAAGACCTTTTGAGGAATAGTAGGGTCAAATGAAGATCAAACCAAGGGCAGTAAAAATAAATTTAATTACCCTGATGAAGAACACGACGAACTCTGAGATGAAATGGGGAGGCTCGTCTGTTCAGATCTCCCACGCCCTAACTTGGCAGAGGGAGAAGACTACAGCGGCGGCGGGATGAAGACTTCCGCGGCCGGTGTGAGTACGACGACGACGAGGTTGAGGCAGTGAAGCTCTTCCTCTCCGGCGATGATGATTTCAGCGGTGGCGCTGGGGCAGGAGCCCGGGAGAGGTTGAGGAGGAGAGTAACCGAGCTTGGTTGGAGTGAGGGGGTATTTATAGAGAAGGTGAAAACCGGATCCGCCTGAGGACTTTGGACAGATTTACCCCTGACTCCTTGCTCTCCTTGCGACAGGTGTCACCCACGTTCTGAGTAGTGTAGATATGGGGGGATCGTGGGTTATCCAGTCGTAGGAATAGGAACGGTTTGGGCAGGAACCGCCGAAAATTTCAGAAGAGAAGTTTTAAAGTTTACGTTCGCAAATTCTTCAGCTGTCAAGGACACAGTGAAGACTTTGAACAGGTTTCAAACTAGATCGCATATGAATAATTTGAGAACAGACTGGGTTGATTTTAGCATAGATGAGGTATAGGGTTCGATCACATTCACTTAGATGAAAATTAAACCAAGCCAGAGCCCATAATGGCTTGTGGCTGTGCAGGTAAGCCTTGGGTCTTGAAGCATCCTTCCATCCCTTCGTGCCTGGGTGGACCTTTCTGCGTGAATACTGGCACATCTCTTGCATCGCCTAGGCTAACCACCGGTTTCTCCAGGGCGCCGTTCGAACCATCATCCACCCAGAGGTGAGTTGAAAACTTGAAGTCTTGAAGTCTTGATCATCATAGGTCTCGAAGTTGTTACCTCACAACCCTCATGATTCACACAACCCACCCCGTCTTCTAACAGCATAGCAAAACAAAATTTAACGTTTCCCGGGGCCAAAGTTGTCAAAGGGGTTGAGGGGGCGGGGTACCTACCACATGATACTACTTCAATGTAACCAAGTTTCCAACTAACCTATCTTGCATGCAATTGGGGAGATGGTAGAAACTAATGCATATAAAACATGGGTAAAAGCATGATCAAGGTGACTTGCCTGATTGATGATCTTCGTACGTGAGTGACTCTAGGTAACAAGCTTCGCACTCCGGATAATCTAACGAAGCAAACAAGCACTCAATAAGTATACAACAAAATAATGTAGCTATCACACACATCAACAAAGAACTAGTAAACATTCAAGAGAAAACAATGCACAAATCACAAGCAAGAAGACAAAAAGTTTTGTTTACTAGAAGATGATGGGGAAAAACACTACTAACATAACTAAACTATTTGGATTAACAAAACAATGGTTGACAGCAAGTAAACAATAAATATTTTTACTAATAAACAGAATAAAATCAATTTAAAGTTTGTTAAGAAAAACTTTCGTAAAGTTTATAAAAGTTTGGTTAAACACTATTAGATGAGGTAGCTAATGTTTTACTAACAAAAGAATGAAACTAACTTATTATTTATTACTAAGACATTATCTTAACAGAATGGAAATTACTAAAAAACTTCTCTTAGAAAAACAGAATTAAATTATACAAAACTTGTTGAAAGAAAACTATTACTAAGTAGTTGTTTTAGTTCAAATTAAACCTATTTGAAAGTGTGTTGTGATTCCTATGCTAAAGAGATAACCTAAACAATTAATATTATTATTAACAGTAAGTAAAGCACCTAAAGTTTAACTAACAGAACCTATTAATCAAATAAAACTAAATTCTAATTTGAACTAACTAAAACTAAGTTAAATTAAACTATACTAACTAATAGGCAGAATATGTTTTTAGCTAAAAAACTAATCAAATTCATCCTAAAAATTCTCAAACTAAGCATGAAGGTGGTCCTAACTAATAACAAACAGTAGCAGAAAGATTCATGTCAAAATCTATTTTCAAACTCTAGTTATTTAGATTTGAATATTTTGAGCAAATTTGATTCAATTCACATTTTATAGTTCAAATTTGAAATTTGAAAGTACAGGGTGAAAGTACATGAAAAATGTGAGCTATTGCAAAAAGAATTAACTTAAAACATTAAGTAGATTAAAAGTTATAGCTAAATTTTTTTTCTAAAACATTCTGTTTAACTAAAACTAAACAAAAAGAAGAAAATTTCTACCGGACGGCCAGGGGTGACGTGGCACAATCCTATTGGCTAAGGGGGGGTGTGCGAGCGGTGCTTCGGGTGGTCAACCGAACCTAAACAGAAAACGGTTCGGGAATAACCCGATCTAATCGCGGCCATTGCGTCTGGATCGGAGGGAGGGGGTGAGTTCGAAGATTTTACCGGAGGGGGAGGTGGACTCCGACAATGGTGACGGCGGCCGGTGGTCGAGGAAGTCGCCGGAGGTGGCTCCGGTGGTCAAAACGGAGCGCGGACGGGCCCAGACGGCGGCGGAGGTCCTCCGGTGCCGATTGCTGGTGTCGGGGAGGGTCGAGGATGACCGAGGCGATGGCTTCGGGCGATGGGAGCTCCGGTGGTGGTGCAACTCCAGCGAGGAATTGGCGGCGGTCTGGCGACGGAGGAAGAGGGATCCGAGGGGAAATGGAGTGCGGGGTCTGGCTGCTCTTATATAGGGCCAGAGAGGAATGGGGGGAAGGAAAGAACGAGAGATTCAGCGAGGTAGAATCGCCGGCGAGGATTTCGGACGTGGGGGAGACGATGGCCGACGCGGGATCCGCGCGGTCGGGTGGGGCCCAGTGGTCAGCGAGAGCGGGAGCACGGGCGGGCTGTCGGTCGGCCGGAATCTAAGGGATTCGGCATTTAATGGGGTGGGCCGGCCCGATCGGTTCTAATTTCTTTCTTTTTTTAATAAAGCAGCGTATTCAAAACCTTTTAATGCAAATAATATAGTTCCAAATATAGGAGTATTATATATCAAAATTATCATAATAGAATATGACATTTAATGAACATTTTTATTCCGGTATTTGAATACTTCGAAAAAAATATTATTTTCAGAATTGGCCTATTTGTTTTAAATCTCTTTTTGCAAATATTTTCAAAATAACGACTAGTTATTATTGTTCAAATAAATCACCAATTTGGTCCTGGTGTGGAGTGTCATCTTCCTCCTCTCTTATTTGAACATTTTACCAATATTTCAAATAGGTGAAAGCAATAATGGGGAAAAATAGAAAGGGGCTTTCAGAATTTGAAAAGAGACATTTCAACCTTTGCATACATTCAAGCAAAGATGATGATAGATGCATAGCTATATTCATAACATTCCAAAATGGAATTTTGGGATGTTACACACAATGTCAAATATACCCAAGGTACAAGAAGTCATGAAGTAGCAGAAGGAAGCAATGAAAGAAGCCCTCGAGAAAAAGTTAGAAGAACCCATGATGATGAGAGATATACTAGACCCAAACATAGATACCAAGTCATGTTATTCATGTGGACAAGAAGGACATATCTCTCAGGATTGTCCGAACGAGTATCTAGGAGACTTCTCGATAGAAGAAGTGCAGTATGATCCCCAAGAGATAGAAGGAATGATTGTGAGGGAACAGTACCCAAGGTTAAACAGACCAATGGAAAGGAAAACATACTCAAGGGATAGAACCTGTATCAAGGATGGACCTCACGGTTTCATGAAGGTTTCCCAAAGATCATGAAGTAAGAAGTTGTGATTGGACCAGCAAGTGTTTTCTTAGGAGTATACGTTAAACCTGAGAGTTGTGAAGAAACGATAGATGGTTTTGGTCAGCTTGCAGAATCAGTGGATTTATCCGAACTTTGTTCGTTGACAAGAGAAATTTCTGCAACGCTTGTGAGGAAGCCCAAGTGCTAGAATACGAGATTCACTAAAACTTATAAAAGGTAACGATTTCAGTGCGACATGGCTTGGCCACCATGACGACTTACTCTTATCATTCTCCTTCTATTCGAAATGGTAAATCTGAGTGACTTACCCATAGTATAGAGATGACGTTCTTTGAAGCTTTTGTTTAAGCCATAGAATGGTATGATGAAAACCCCTTGTACATGCCAGTTGTTGCCACAAGTAGGAATTTTACGGTGAGGAATGAAGCCAAGACCCATTTCACTGCAGGATAACCACAAATGGTAGACCACCATGAGATCTTCGATAAGTTATTTAGACTGATCACGAGACTTGTCAGATAAGAAGATCTTGTAACGGAAGAAAAGTGTATTGACCAAGGAAACACTAGATTCTGAAGGAAACATTATGATTATAATGGAAGAGCATAACCAAAGAAATTACTATGAAGAATCTGAGGAGACAAATATTACCAAGGACCCCACATGATTGTCGTAATACTAAGGGACGAGTAACTCTCATATTAAGTGTGGTAGCCCCACACTTTCTTGGTCAATGGATTTGCTAAGAAGACCCCCAAAACCCTAACTTTTTCTTTCTAGCCTCTTTGAATCTCGAGGATGAGATTCCTTTTAAGTGTGGTAGTTTGTAACATCCCAAAATTCTAAATTTCGGAATGTTATATTAAATAAATAAGTAGGATTGTTTGCTTGAATGTTGTGTGATTGATTGTGTGAAATTGAGTGGAATTGTGAAACTATTGAAATTTTAATGAGATGGAATAAAATGACTTTCCCAAAATTTTCTATTTCGAATCCCTATTCAATTTTGAGTTCGAATATTTTCAAAACCCTCATATAAAAAAATCAAATTTAGAGGAGGAAAATGACACTCCAAAATCAGAGACAATGTTTTGATTTAAATTTGAAAATAAAAAACTATTCGCAATTTATTTGAAATTCAAATTCCTTTTCATTTTGGAGTTATTACAAAAATAATTATTTTTTCAAGTATTCCAAAATTCTTTAAAATATGTTCATGTTTTAGAGTTTATTCTTCTGAATTTTTTTATATATAATATGTCTATATAAAATGTTTTTCTATATAAAAAAACCAGAAAACACTATTCATACCGAAACACTGTTCATCCGGAAAAAAAACTGCTGCACGTGCACTCGCGGCTGGCCGAAATCATTAGGCCCATCCGGTGGCCTCTCTCCTTCCTTTTAATTTTCACCTACTTCTAGTCTATTTGTTTAGTCCCACATTGCCTAGCCTTTGACTTCTAATCCTCCCTCCCACCTATAAATATAGACCCATAGGTGAACCCAAAAATCATCCACTTCGGGTTGAATCGAATCGTTTCAGTTTGACTAGGTTTATTAAAATAAAAATATTTTCTTCTCTCTGGCGGGATTTTTGGAAGTCGTCTCCTCTTTGGATTTATATCTTGTCTGCATTCTAAAGATATTCTCTTCGTATTTTATTTTATACTCCTGTAGTTTAATATCCCTAGACTACTATTTCTATACTAGTATATGGTAGAGTAATTAGATTATTAGTTAGTCTCCGTATTTACACATTAGTATTAGAATTCTTTTAGACATAGCATTTTTCTTTCGTAAAACAGCTTGGCCCAAAAGTTTCAAATAGCCATAACTTTCTACTCGTTTATCAGAACTAGATGAAACCAACGCCAATAGTTTCGTCTTGATCCCATCTATACATTGAACCAATCACGTCAATTTTTTCAAATTTTCAAATTTCGAAATTTGTTCATATTCATATTCAAACTTTTTTTATCATATATTTTTATCCATAGCTGTGTTTCCAACGAATCCAATTGCGTCGGATTCGTATCGAAGTAATCTTTCCATTCATATCATTAGTGTTATCGTTTCAACATATAATTTTGATCTTGCTCATACTTGTCTATTAGTCCCCAAAATATGTTCACACACCGCACTAAGCTAGCTCAATGCCATATTGAATTGCTTATAACTTTTCATCCGTCATTTTGAACCTAGTAATTCTTTTTATACACGTTCATATTGACTTCCCATATATAGTAACATCATTAATTTAAATCTTTGAACCTTTCAAATTTGAGCGATTCAATTTGAATCCGAACCTTCATTTGTTCATATCTTGCAAACTCTAACACCTTTTCAATTGATTCCTTTCGCCCCTAAATACTCGTGTCATATATTTCTATTCATAACCATCGTACTTCGGTTCAACCTCTTTTGACCATTGTGAATTGAGATTCAATTCATACTTGAATTTACAGTTCAACTTCTTTTGACCTTTTCAATTAAATTCTTTCTACAAATAAATTCTTATGTCTTATACTATTTGTCAAACAACATTCATGTTGTTCTCACATACTTTGGATCGTCTTTCGTAGTCTCTCCAACCTAAGCTTATATAGCAATAGTTCATCATCCATTAACTCTTTTGAGTTGATTCCTCCACTTTCACTTTACAACACAGTTAGAACCTATGTTTTCTTATTTAACCTTAGTATGTTGTTATTTTCGCACCAAGACCTGTTTTGTTCTTGCGTTTTTCGGTTCTTTGTTTTGGCATGAATGTGTATTGAATGTTATTTGCTTATGATAGATTTCTCGGAGTGTGACGAGTAGAATTATCCAGATTGTGAGAGCGACTATCTTCATCAAGTAATACCAGGCAAGTTCACATTGACCATGTTATTACCTATGTTTTTGAAGTTGCATTAGTTCAACCTTCAACCCATTGCATGCAAAGTAGGTACTTGGAAAATTGGTCACTTGAGTAGTATCATGTGGTAGGCCACCCAAATACCCTTGTTACTTTGGCCGGGACGTTATTTTATTTTGCTATGCTTTTAGTAGATGGGGTTCTGGTTTAGTGTCTACCATGAGACTTGTGAGACTTAATTGATGATGAAGACCTCAAGACTCCAAGAATTATTTTCAAGTGCACATGATGCAATATACCTCTGGGTGGATGACAGTTGAACGGCGCCCTGGAGAAACCAGTGGTTAGCCTAGGTGTTGCTGGAGAAGTGCCAGTATGCACGCGGAAAGGTCCACCCAAGCACAAAGAGATGGATGGATACTTCAAGACCCGAGGCTTACCTGCACAACCGCAAGTCATTATGGGCTCTGGCTTGGTTAGACACTGTGGTGACCCTGGACAGCCGGTGCTACGAGATGTAGAAGAACAGTAGGAATGGATGGGCACCGTCAGAATCTGAGAGGAACCCCATGAAAGACCATGTTTTGGTCATCCGTTTCTCAAACACCCTGAAGTGTGAGGAATTCAATGGAGGCGATCAAATCTTGTGGGGAACGTGTGCAAAACTCTCTAGAGTACTAAACCTAATCGATTAGCCGTATCCACGGTCATGGACAACTTAAGCCAAAGGAGCTGAAACTATCAGGAAGTCTCAACACAAATAATTATAATGATGAGGGTATTATTATGAACTTGGGTATGAGAATTGGTTAGTGGAACCATCTCATTAATCAACCAACTTTGTAGTAATAATTTCTGCATTACCCCTCTCTTGTTGTAGGAAAAATTTGCTTTACGCAAAAACTTAAACTTATAGCCCCACCTGCCATATATGCAGATAGTATAGATGATTATTTTCACCCCCTCTTTTGTGACTTGCCGGCATATTCAAAATGCTGACCTACACGGCTGCAACGTCTCATGTTGCAGATTCATGTTCGACGAGTAAGAGTACGATTTAGGGTTACGGTCTACACTCAACTTGCTATTGGTGTTTACTGGGACTCCACTCCCGTTGACTACTTCCGCTGAGACTTTAAGGTATATATCAGTTTTACGTTAATTACATGTGATTGCACTTTGATATATACATTGATGCACTGTGTGTGGCAGCATACTGATCCAGGGATGGCACAAAACACACAGAGGCTTGACCTTTCCAGGTCGGGTCGCTACAGCTTCGCACGTAGAATCGGCTACCACGCTTTGCTTGGAACTGCACCAGCTTATCGCTCCCCTATTGAGAATAACTATGTATCCGGTTTGTGACTTAGAGTCATCTGGATCAGTGTCAAAGCTTGCATCGACGTAACCCTTTATGACGAGCTCTTCATCACCTCCATAAACGAGAAACATTTCCTTCGTCCTTTTAAGGTATTTAAGGATATTCTTGACCGCCGCCCAGTGCTCCATTCCAGGATCACTCTGAAACCTTCCAACCATACTTATGGCAAGGCTGACATCGGGTCTTGTGCACAACATTGCATACATGATAGAGCCTATGGCTGAAGCATAGGGGATGACACTCATCTTTTCTCTATCTTTTGCAGTCACTAGACATTGAGTCTTACTCAACTTCACACCTTGTAACACAGGCAAGAACCCCTTCTTGGACTGATCCATTTTGAACTTCTTCAAAACTTTATCAAGGTATGTGCTCTGTGAAAGTGCTATTAAGCGTCTCGATCTATCTCTATAGATCTTAATCCCTAATATGAAAGCAGCTTATCCTAGGTCCTTCATTGAAAAACTCTTGTTCAAATATTCCTTCACACTTTCCAGCATTTCTATATTGTTTCCAATCAGCAATATGTCATCCACATATAATATTAGAAACGCTATAGAGCTCCCACTCACTTTCTTGTAAATACAAGCTTCTCCATAAACTTGTATACACCCAAACGCTTTGATCACCTCATCAAAGCGCTTATTCCAACTCCGAGATGCTTGCACCAGCCCATAAATGGATCGCTAGAGTTTGCAAACTTTGTCAGCATTCTCTGGTTCGACAAAACCTTCTGGTTGCATCATATACAACTCTTCCTCAAGGAAACTATTGAGGAACTCTGTTTTGACATCCATCTGCCAAATTTCATAGTCGAAATAAGCAACTATTGCCAACATGATTCTGACAGACTTAAGCATCACTACGGGTGAGAAGGTCTCATCATAGTTAACTCCTTGAACTTGTGAAAAACCCTTCGCCACAAGTCGAGCTTTATAGACGGTGACATTACCATCTGTGTTCGTCTTCTTCTTAAAGATCAATTTGTTCTGAATGGCCTTTCGCCCATCAGGTAATACTTCCAAAGTCCATACTTTGTTTTCATACATGGATCCCATCTAGGATTTCATGGCCTCTAAACATTTCTCGGAATTCGGGCCCATCACTGCTCCTCCATAGCTTGTAGGTTCAGTATTGTACAACAACATGACTTCCAAGATAGGGTTGCCATACCACTCAGGAGAAGTACGCGCCCTTGTCAACCTATGAGGTTCAATAGCAGCTTGATCCAAAGCTTCATGATCATCATCATTTACTTCCTCTTCTACCATCGTAGGTTCCACAGAAACATCTTTCTACGCTGCGCTACTTTCTGGTTCAAGTAAAGGTTTGAAAACCTCTTCAAGCTCTATTTTCCACCCACCCAATTCTTTTGAGAGAAACTCTTCCTCAAGAAATGTTGCGTTCTTAGCCACAAACACTTTGCCTTCGGATCTGAGATAGAAGGTATACCCGACTGTCTCCTTCGGGTATCCTATGAAGACGCATTTCTCGGCTTTGGGTTCCAGCTTTTAAGGCTGAAGCTTTTTGACTTAAGCATCACATCCCCAAACTTTAAGAAACGATAACTTTGGCCTCTTGCCAAACCATAGTTCATATGGCATCATCTCAACAGATTTTGATGGTGCCCTATTTAAAGTGAATGCAGCTGTCTCTAATGCATAACCCTAAAACGATAGTGGCAAATTAGCAAGAGACATCATAGAACGCACCATATCTAATAAGGTTAGATTACGATGTTCGGACACACCATTACGCTGTGGTGTTCCGGGCGGTGTCAACTATGAAACAATTCCACACTGTCTTAAGTGACTGCCAAACTCATAACTCAGATATTCACCTCCTCGAACAGATCGTGGGAATTTAATCTTCTTGTTACGATGATTCTCAACTTCACTCTGAAATTGCTTGAACTTTTCAAACGTTTCAAACTTGTGTTTTATGAAGTAAATATACCCATATCTACTTAAGTCATCAGTGAAGGTGAGAAAATAACGATATCCACCACGTGTTGTAACATTCATTGGACCGCACACATCAGTATGTATGATTTCCAATAAGTCAATCGCCCGTTCCATTGTTCCAGAGAACGGAGTTTTAGTCATCTTGCCCATGAGGCATGGTTCACATGTGTCAAGTGATTCAAAATCAAGTGACTCCAAAAGTCCATCAGCATTGAGCTTCCTCATGCGTTTTACACCAACATGACCTAAACGGCAGTGCCACAAGAAAGTGGTACTATCATTATCAACTCTACATCTTTTGGCATCAATGTTATGAACATGTGTGTCATCACTATCAAGATTCAATATGAATAAACCCCTAACATTGGGTGCATGACCATAAAAGAGATTACTCATATAAATAGAACAACCTTTATTCTCTGATTTAAATGAGTAACCATCTCGCAATAAACAAGATCCATATATAATGTTCATGCTTAACGCAGGCACTAAATAACAATTATTCAGGTTCATCACTAATCTCGATGGTAGTCGAAGAGAGAGCATGCCTACGGCGATCACATCAACCTTGGAACCATTTCCCACGCGCATCGTCACTTCGTCCTTTGCCAGCCTTCGTCTATTCCGTAGTTCCTGCTTTGAGTTGTAAATGTGAGCAATTGAACCGGTATCAAATACCCAGGCACTACTACGAGAGCTAGTAAGGTACACATCCATAACATGTATATCATATATACCTTGTTTGTCGTTGGCCGCCTTCTTGTCAGCCATGTACTTGGGGCAGTTCTGCTTCCAGTGACTAGTTCCCTTGCAATGAAAGCACTCAGTTTCGGGCTTAGGTCCATGCTTAGGCTTCTTTACAGGAGTAGCAACTGCTTTTCCATCCTTCTTGGTTTTACCATTCTTTCCTTTGCCCTTGCCATTCTTCTTGAAACTAGTGGTTTTATTGACCATCAACACTTGATGTTCTTTCTGGATTTTAGACTCAGTGACTTTCAGCATCGCAAACAGCTCGGCGACTGGCTTGTTCATCCCGCGCATGTTATAGTTCATCACAAAGCTCTTGTAACTAGGTGGTAGTGATTGAAGAACTCTGTCAATGATCGCCTCTGGTGGAAGGGTAATCCCCAACTCTGCTAGACAATTTGAATACCCAGACATTCTCCTCCATTTTGCAAGCAGAGAACTTATCGAAGGTCTCATACCTCTTGATCCGGGCATTCTTCTGAAAGATAAACTTCAACTCCTGGAAGATCTCATCTGCTCCATGACGTTCAAAACGTCTTTGAAGTCCTGGTTCTAAGCCATACAATATTGCACACTGAACTACTGAGTAATCTCCAGTACGTACCTCCCAAGCGTTCTTAACGTCTTCAGAGGTCTTGTCTTCTGGTTCGTCACCAAGCGGTGCATCAAGGACATATGATTTATGGGAAGTCGTGAGGATAATACTCAGATTACGGGCCTAGTCAGCGAAGTTACTTCCATCATCTTTCAACTTAGCTTTCTCTAGGAACGCATTAAAATTCAGGGGTGCTACTGCACGAGCCATTGATCTACAACATAAATATGCAGAGGTTACTTAGACTATTTTTCAAGATAATGAGTTTAGTTAATCAAATTACTAAAGCTCCCACTCAAATTGACATCCCTCAGGTCATCTGAGTGTCACATGATCCAAATTCACCAACTCAAGTCCGATCATAACGTGAGTTGAGGTGGCTTCAATGGTGAACATCATCATGTTGATCATATCTACTATATTTCTCATGTTCGACCTTTCGGTCTCTTTTGTTTTGAGGCCATATCTGTACATGCTAGGCTCATCAATTTTAACACGAGTGTTATGCATGTGCAACACTGGCTTGCACCTGTTGTATGTGAACGTAGAGCCTATCACACGCGATCATCACGTGGTGTCACGACACGACGAACTTACGCAACGGTGCACACTCGGGGAGAACACAATTCATCTTGAAATTTAAGTGAGGGATCACCTTATAATGCTACCATCGTACTAAGAAAAACAAGGTGCATAAAAGGACTAACATCACATGCAAATCATAAATGACATGATATGGCCATGAACTTGTTCTTTCGATCTCCATCTTGAAAGCAGCAGCATGATCTCCATCGTCATCGACATGACACCATGATCTCCATCAATGTGTCCCCATCGGGGTTGTCGTGCCCATCATGCTTGTACTACTATTGCTACCATTTAGCTATAAAGTAAAGCATTACATAGCGCTTAGCGATTGACACGCAGGTCATACAATAATTAAATATAACCCTACTATTGTCGTACTCATCGACATGCAAGTCGTGATATTCTATACATCACATGATCATCTCATACATCACATATATCACATCATGTAATTGGCCATATCACATCACAACATACCCTAAAAAACGAGTTAGACGTCCTATAATTGTTGTTGCATGTTTTACGTGGCTGCTATGGGTATCTAGAAAGAACAATTCTCACATACGCATAAACCACAATAGTGATACATTATATGCTTTTCAAACTTCTCAAGGACCACCTTTGTCGAATCCGATCCAACTAAAGTGAGAGAAACTGGCACCCGCAAGCCATCTGTGCAACTTGTTGCAGTTGAGGGAACCGGTCTCTCGTAAGCGTACGAGTAATGTTGGTCTGGGACGCTTCATCCCACAATACCGCTGAACCAAAACGCGACCAAGGGAGGAAGCAATCTAAGCATCAACGCCCACAAAATCTTTGTGTTCTACTCGAGATCTCATCTACACATAGACCTAGCTCATGATTCCATTGTTGGGGAACGTTGCATGGGAAACAAAAAATTTCCATGGTGATGAGCATCTACGAGAGGGAGAGTGGATCTACGTACCCTTGTAGATCGCTAATCGGGAAGCGTTACGAAATGCGGTTGGTGTAGTCGAACGTCTTTGCGATCCAAATATTCGAGCGTCCCGCGATCCAATCACGAACCATCCTTACGATCCGTCCTGATCAAGCACCGAACGGACGGCACCACCGCGTTCAGCACACGTACAGCTTGATGACAATCTCCGCCTTGTTGATCTAGCACGAGGGAGCGGGGAGGAAGAACAATTCTCGGGAAGCTTGACGGCACTCCGGCGATGGTGGTGGAGCTATTCCAGCAGGGCTTCGCCTAAGCACTGCAGAAATCCGATCTAGAGGACAAACTATGCACTAGAGGAACGGGTAGCCTGTGGCTGTAAAAACTAGTGCAAAACTCTAAAATCCACCAGTATATATAGGAGAAAGGGAGGAGAGGCTTGGCGCAAGCCTTTGGTTCGGCCAAAGTGGGGAGGAGAGGAGGACTCCTCCTCCAATCCTAGTAGGACTACGATTCCTCCTTTTTTGCCTTTTTCCACCTTTTTCTTTTGGGCTTTTCTTCCCTAGCCGCATGGGCCTTGTGTGGAAGTTCCACCAGCCCACTAAGGGCTGGTATTCACTATTCCACAGCCCATGAAGCCTCTTGGGTCGAAATACCCCTCCCGGTCGTCTCCCAGTACACTACCGGCACTCGGGTACACTACCGATGAGTCCAAAACTTTTCCGGCGACCAAAACAGGACTTCCTATATATGAATCTTTACCTCTAGACCATTCTGGAGCTCCTCATGACGTCCGGGATCTCATCCGGGACTCCGAATAACCTTCGGTCACCACCATGCATAACTGTATACTATCGAAACGTCACCAAACCTTAAGTGTGTAGACCCTACGGGTTCGAGAACTATGTAGACATGACCGAGACACCTCTACGGTCAATAACCAATAGAGGGACCTGGATGCCCATATTGGTTCCTACATATTCTACGAAGATCTTTATCAGTCGAACCTCTATGTCAAGGATTCAGTTAATCCCATATGATGTTCCCTTTGTTCTTCGGTATGTTACTTGCCCGAGATTCGATCATCGGTATCTCCATAACTAGTTAAATCTCGTTACTGGCAAGTCTCTTTACTCGTTCCATATTACAAGATCCCGAGACTAACACTTAGTCACATTGCTTGCAAGGCTTATTGTGATGTTGTTTTACCGAGTGTGCCCTGAGATACCTGTCCGTCACACGGAGTAACAAATCCCACTCTTGATCCATGCCAACTCAATAGACACCCTCTTAGATACCTGTAGAGTACCTTTATAGTCACCCTGTTACATTGCGATGTTTGATACACACAAGGCACTCTTCCGATGTCCATGAGTTGCATAATCTCATGGTCATAGGAACATATACTTGACATACAGAAAACAGTAGCAATAAACTGACACGATCAAATGCTACGTTTGTAGTTTGGGTCTTATCCATCACATCATTCTCCTAATGATGTGATCCCATTATCAAATGACATCACATGACAATGGCTAGGAAACCTTGACCATCTTTGATCATCGAGCTAGTTCACCAGAGGCATACTAGGGACAAAATGTTCTCTATTTACCCACACATGTAATGTGTTTCCAATCAATACAAGTATAACATGTATAATAAACGATTATCATGAACACAGAAATATAATAATAAACACTTTTATTTATTGTCTCTAGGGCATATTTCCAACATGATTCACTAGTAGAATGTCTATCTGTATTCCCGGTCTGGATGGGCCTTTAGTACCGGTTCCCCAACCGGTACTAAAGGGTCGGGACTAAAGGTCTAGACCTTTAGTACTGGTTGGCCCACGGACCGGTACAAAAGGCCCACCATGTGGCTGCCTGCGTGGGCTTGAGGTGGAGGACCTTTTGTACCGGTTGGTGATATCAACCAGTACTAAGTGTTCTCTTTTTTGTTTTAGCTTTTAATTAGGTTTTAATTTTCCTCTCTATTTTTTGTGTTTTCCATTCATTTCAAATTTATTTTACGATGCTACATACTGTAAATAGTACACAAGTTGATGCATATATATATATATATAATATAATATACAATATCTCATACATAGTATATATACAAATGGAATTACACATCCATATTTATTCTGGACTTATAAATTAAGGCCCAAAACCCGGCCGAGACTAGCTAGCTAGTGCTTTGGATGAAATCTTAGTTTTCTACTACTGATTTGCTGGCATTATTGAGGTGGCGGTAAGAAATAGTGCTCTCTGTTTACATCAATGACATGTCGAAGAAGAAATCCCGCAAATTCCTCTGGAAGTGCTAAAAACTGTTTCTCGGGTGAGAGCTTCGACACCATCTGCCAAACCTCGAGTTGTCTTTCACGTGCTCGTCTGCGACGTATACGACATTCGGACTGGATGTGAATGTTCTCGCAGAGGAAGTATCCACATAAACTTGTCCCCTGTGGCTGCTTCGCACACTTTGCTAAACAATAAAATTTAGTAAGATAATTAATAATCAAGCATTATAATGGTATTGAAACTAGAATTAAAGAGATGCGCGGACCTAGTAGAACTACTTAATTACCTGCATCTTTTTCCACTTAAGCTTCGGTTTCCATTGACGACTGTGATGGTTTATTTTCTATCATCTTTTTCCAAACACTATGCGGAAAGAAAAAGAACTAAAGAGTTATTATAATTACTTTTGATATCAGGAAATAATGAAAGAAAGCGAGGTCGATAGAGATTGAAATTACCGTTCTATCATAAAATACAAGTCCACGTATGATTGTTCTAGTGTATCTAGTGAGTGATACGCTTGAACAAGTCCATCCATGAGGATATAGTGGTCTCTGCGCAGAAGTTTATATAATTAAGCAGGCATGCATATAACTCATAACCTACACTTGACAGTGAGCTAGTAAGCAAAAATAGAATTTGTAGTATACAAGAGAGTAAACACTCACCCCATGTTGTAAGGAAATATTATAGTAGATTTGGTATTCATTAGTGCCTCTAGAAATTTTTCCAAGATATCTTGTGTGTCCTTGGCATAATGTTTTACCACATGACCATGAATGGTATTTGGGTCGATGAACCCAATGTCATCGCTTCCCTCTTGTTTCAATTCCCACATCTTCAATCTACATAATAGCGTAGAAAAGAACATATATAGTGAGGATAAGCCAATGAACAATATCTGAGCTACAGACTTAAATTATTAGAGATATAAATCACTTACAGACAATAACAACTCATGAGAGTTTTATCGATAGAGTCCATGTGGTATAACTGGAAAAGTTCTGAGAATTCAAGACACATGTCACATCTTGAATCTTTCCTTACTTTTACCATGACCGTCGTCTCCCCTCGCTTTGCTTCACGCAGGTACCGGTCATGCAACTGTCACATTGCAGTTGGTAGTTCCTTGTACTACTCGGGTGTGACAAGTGGTTTTCCGATGGCATATTGCATTGTGTACATAGCTGCAACGTACCCGCGGATTTCCTCGGTGCCAAGGATTTGGCCAAGAGTGAGACCTGCAGCCTCTACTTCTTCGAGGTTGATTAGGTTGCCAGCAACGTCGACTGCTAGGATCGATTGCTTGCTTTGATTGGTACTCACCTTGAGCAGAGAGATCGATTGCTTGGATTGTTCTCCAAGATGGGGAACTATTTTCCCGCTTGTAGTACCACCTGTCGTTGATGACGTACTTCCCGACTTCTTCCTTTGGCTGGGCCGACTTCTCTTCTCACTTGCCTTCTGAATCTGTCGCTCATAGTCTGTCAGCATACACTCCACATATGCTGGGGGTCGATCAATAAAGTGTTCCGTAAAGTGCTCTTGGACTTCCTTGGGTATTACCTCCTTTGGCGATAGGGGCTTCTCCGCAAAAAATGCTTTCACTTGGCGATCGCTTTCAATTTTGTTTTCCTATGTTGTCATGTTGTAAGGCAGCTTCTTTTTGGCCGGAGGCTCGGGACTGTTCTTTGCTTTCTTCCGAAGAGGACTATTGATGGCTTCCTATTTTGGGAGCCCTGTTGGCGGGACCGCTGCTGCGTTGGATTCGGCTCACGCGGCGGAGATCGATATCGACGATATGGACTCGTGTCGTGCTCCATCCCGAGGTTGGGTGGAATCGCGCTAGGATCCCTATCGAAGTGGGACACGTCTCGAGGTGGGGAGGACTACTGGTGTTGTGATGCCTCTGGCTGGGATCCCTCGCGCTGGACATTGATACTCGGATGAGCCGATGGACTTAAAGCCGAGTGTGGAAAGACGATGCAGTCCTTACTCCATAGAATGAGACCACGGCCGGCTTCTGCCAGTGTGGACCCCCCTCACCTCCAGGGATGTCAAGTTGTAGTTCATCATATCCTAGCTCTATTGTGTCCACCACGACACGAGCATACCCAGCTGGAACCAGATTGAAATGCCAGAGAACATCTGGTGTGTTTGGTAAAGCATAGCCCGTCGTGACCCGCATGGGTATGTTCTTCATTTTCTGGATTAGCTCACAAGATGTCTTCTCGATGATATCATCCGTGGGGGTGTGACCCAGCGGTACCCCCGTGGAACCCATGCTGCTTTTCGGGAATGTAGATGGGACGGGTTTTGATGCCTCCTGCCGTGGAGTTGCCCTTTGCTGGGTCACACTAGTAGAAAACTGACCTTTTGTCCCAAGCATTAGTCCCGGTCTGGTTATGAGCTGGTACTAAAGATGGTATTAGTCCCGGTTCGTGCCGACTCCAACGGCTAGGAGCAGGGCGACCTTTAGTACCGGCTCGTTAGGGACCTTTAGTACCGGTTCGTGTCATGAACCGGTACTAAAGCGGGTGTGGCAGGCTTTTGGTCAGACTTGGGCCCTGCGTGCCTCTTTAGTACCGGTTGGTGGCACGAGCCGGTACTAAAGGTTGTCCTTTAGTCCCGTTTGGTGACACCAACCGGTAATAAAGACTTCCTATGTATATGCTTCGTCCGTAGCCGATCGAAGGGGCTCTCATTTCTTTGTTTTCTCCCCCGTTCTTCTTCTTGCTCGAAGCTCATCCTCCATTTTTCCAAGGATTTGTCAAGATTTGAAGGCACCCCATCTATCCAAGTGTTCACAAAGGTTAGCAACTTTGCCCCTTCATCTCTCGATGCTAGATTAGCCTGCAGTATGCTCAGAGATATGTGATTTGTGGGTTTTAGCTAGGTTTTGGGGGAGTGATCATTATGTGGAAGTTTATTTGATTTATATGCAATTTGAGCTCAAATTAACTTGTTAGGTTGCATGTGTGTAGGTGTGGTTTATTTGGTGCCTTCCCATCCCTGTCCTAACCACCGTCTATCATCTGCACCGTCTCGTCGCGGCACCGTCCACCTTGGTGACCCTCTTATTCTTCTTAAAACATTTTTGTTAAAAAAATTACTTGTATGATTTAGATAGCTGAGTGTACGATTTACTTACTTGTATTGTTGTTAGTTATTCTATAGTGTCATGGTTATGGTATCCGCCCACATCGGCCCTCGTCCAGTCTATGTTTCAGATGTGGTATGTCGTTATCTTTTATAAGTATTTCCTACATCATCTAATGTCTATGACAATTAATTATGCCACCAAATTGATGTAGATGTTTTTATCTATAGGAAGTAGTTGAACCAGAAATTCCAACCGACTATGCAATTCTGCTCGAGAAGTTAACACAAGCTGAAAAAGAAATTGACCATTTGAAAGAAAAATTGAAAAGAACTAAAGATGAGAAGATGGGATTGGAGTTGCATGTTGCCGATATCATCTATGATCACAAGAACAAGATGGATGGAATGCGCTTGAAGCTTAGAAAGATTAGAAGATATGCCATTGATAAAGAGGCTTGGTGTCATTATGTCGTTGGCTCAATTGTTACCTTAGTTGCGATTATGATCGCATTTGTTGTTGCATTTACATTTTCTAGATAGTTGTATGTTGTTTTATGAGATGTATGTATGAACTATAAGTATCTATTATTTGCAGTAATGACATTTGGTCACTGCTAGCTCTACTTTGGTTGTAATGTGGTGATGAAGTTGTATTAATTTTGTCACTTTGATGTTGTGTAGTGAACATGAGACGGCAATGGATGTACGATGACCAACTAAGTCTAGGGTTCCTTAATGGCATGCATGATTTTATTCATGTGGTTGAGGCAAACAAGCAGAATGGTTTCATGCGTTGTCCATGTCGTGACTATAAGAATGATAGGAATTACTCTTCCTCAAAAACCCTTCACTACCACTTGCTGAAGTCCGGTTTCATGTCCGGCTATAGCTGTTGGACCAAGCACGGAGAAAGAGGGGTTATAATGGAAGACAATGAAGACGAAGAGGATGATGACAACTATCCTTTCGCCGATACAAAATTGGGGGAAGCTGAAGAAGAGGCATCAATGGGGGAAGCTGAAGGATAGGCATCAGATGAGCCCGCTGATGATTTGGGTCGGCTCATTGCTGATGCAAAGAGAAACCGTGAAAGTGACAAGGAGAGTTTGAAGTTGAAACACATGTTAGAGAATCACAAGAAATTATAGTAACCAAATTGTGAAGATGACCAGAAAAAGCTGGGTACCACGCTGGAATTGCTGCAATGAAAGGCGAATAATGGTGTAACTGACAAGGGATTTCAATAATTGATGATAATGATAAAGAAGATGCTTCCAAAGGATAACGAATTGCCTGAAAGTACGTATGAAGCAAAGAAGGTTGTCTGCCCTCTAGGATTAGAGGTGCAGAAGATACATGCATGCCCTAATGACTGCATCCTCTACTGTGGTGAGGAGTACGAGAATTTGGATGCATGCCTGGTATGCGGTGCACTGTGCTATAAGATCCCCCGCGATGACCCTGGTGATGTGGAGGCCGGACGCCACAAGAAGAGGGTTCCTGCCAAGGTGATGTGGTATGCTCCTATAATACCACGGTTGAAACGTTTGTTCCAAAACAAAGAGCATGCCAAGTTGTTGCGACAGCACAAAGAAGAACGTAAGAAAGACGGGATGTTGTGAGCACCCGCTGATGGGTCACAGTGGAGAAATATCGAGTGGGAGTTTGAGGACTTTGCAGCTGACGCAACAAACTTTTGGTTTGGTCTTAGTACAGACGGCATGAATCCTTTTGGGGAGGAGAGCTCTAGTCACAGCACTTGGCCCGTGACTCTATGTATCTACAACCTTCGTCCTTGGTTGTGCATGAAGCAGAAGTTCATTATGATGCCAGTGCTCATCCAAGGCCCTAAGCAACCTGGCAATGACATTTATGTATACCTAAGGCCACTAGTTGATGAACTTCTACAGTTGTGGGAAAAACCAGGTGTACGTGTGTGGGATGCGCACACACAGAAGGAAATTGACCTATGAGCGCTGCTCTTTGTAACCATCAATGATTGGCATGCTCTAAGTAACCTTTCAGGACATACAAACAAGGGATACTATGCATGCACGCATTGTTTAGATTATATTGAGAGTAAGAAGAATGTGTACCTGGGACATCATCGATTTCTATCGATCAAGCATATCTTAAGAAAGGCAGGCAACCATTTCAAAGGTGGGCCAGATAATCGGAAGAAGCCTGGCCTCCGTACTGGTGAATATATGTTTGATATGGTGAAGGATTTACAGGTAATCTTTGGAAAGGGTCCTGGCGGACAATCTGTTCCGAATGATGCCAACGGACACGCACCCATGTGGAAGAAGAAATCCATATTTTAGGAACTTTAATATTGGAAATCCCTAGAGGTCCGCAATGCAATAGACGTGATGCACGTGACGAAGAATCTTTGTGTGAACCTGCTAGGCTTCGTGGGCGTGTATGGAAAGACAAAAGATATACTGGAGGCACGGGAGGACAAGCAAAGAATTAACAAAAAAGACGGCATGCCTCCAAAGCAGTATCAAGGTCCTGCCAGCTACGCTCTTATGAAAGAAGAGAAGGAAATATTTTGTGAATGCCTGCTTAGTGGGCGTGTATGGAAAGACAAAAGATATACTGGAGGCACGGGAGGACAAGCAAAGAATTAACAAAAAAGACGGCATGCCTCCAAAGCAGTATCAAGGTCCTGCCAGCTACGCTCTTATGAAAGAAGAGAAGGAAATATTTTGTGAATGCCTGCTTAGTATCAAGGTCTCGTCTGGCTTCTCGTCGAATATAAAGGGAATAATAAATATGGCTGAGAAATTTTTTCAAAATCTAAAGTCTCATGACTTCCATGTGATTATGACGCAATTACTTCTGGTTGCACTTAGGAGGCTTCTACCGGAAAATGTTCGATTAGCCATTGTGAAGCTATGCACATTCCTCAATGCAATTTCTCAAAAGGTAATCGATCCAGAAATCCTACCAAGGTTACAGAATCACCTTGTCCAATGTATTATCAGTTTTGAGTTGGTGTTCCCTCCATCCTTCTTCAATATTATGACGCACGTTCTAGTTCACCTAGTCAAAAAGATTAACATTCTTGGTCCTGTATTTCTACACAATATGTTCCCCTTCGAGAGTTTCATGGGAGTCTTAAAGAAATATGTTCATAACTGTGCTAGGCCAGAAAGAAGCGTCGCCAAGGGATATGGAATAGAGGAGGTTATTGAGTTTTGTGTTGACTTTGTTAATGACATTAAGCCGATTGGTCTTCCTGAATCGCGGCATGAGGGGAGACTGGGTGGAAAAGGCAACCTAGGAAAGAAACAAGCAATAAATATGGGCGGGAATTCTTTCACTCAAGCACACTACACGGTTCTACAAAATTCCACCTTGGTGACTCCATATATCGAGGAACACAAGGATATTGTACAGTCCAAGAACCCAGAGCAGTCTGACCCGTGGATTTAATGTAAACACATGGAGACTTTAGCCGGTTGGTTGCAAACAAAGCTCATCAATGACAACGATGTTCCAGATGAATTGTACTGCTTGGACAAGACACCAAGTTCGACTATAACGACTTTCAAAGGGTACGAGATAAATGGGAATACATTTTACACGATCACCCAAGATAAAAAGAGCACCAATCAAAACAATGGTGTTCGCTATGATGCAACCAACTTTGAAGACACATATTATTGTTACATAGAGGAGATATGGGCACTTGACTATAGAACTCATCTTAAGGTCCCTTTGTTTCGGTGCAAATGGGTCAAATATATTGGAGCCAGGGTATAGGTAGACCCACAGTACGGAATGACAACAGTGGATCTCAACAATCTTGGATACACAGATGACTCATTCGTCCTAGCCAATGTTGTGGCTCAGGTTTTCTATGTGAAGGACATGTCTAGCAAATCGAGGAGAAAAAAGATAAGGAAGCGAACACATCATACGACGAGCTAAAGCGCCACATAGTTCTTTCAGGGAACAGAAACATTGTGGGCGTGGAGGACAAGACAGACTTGTTAGAAGATTATGAAAAGTTTCATGAAATCCCTCCCTTTAGAGTGAAGACTGACCCAAGCATCCTGTTAAATGATGAAGATTCTCCATGTTTATGGTGAAATTATAAGCAAGGGACAAACACGCATAAAAATTCTTACACCGCGAGATCCCACTATGGGATGTGAACGGCTTCACCGTCATCACTTTCTATGTGAAGGACATGCATGCATTTTCTAGCATGGTATCTTTGTAACAGTTTGTACATGAACTGCATCCATTTTTTGCCGTAACCCTCTCAACTCTTTAGAAGTTGCTATGTGTGTGAAATTATGATGTCATGCCAAGTTACAACCTTTATAGAGTTCATTTGTACCGCTTTTCAAATTCAGGGTCATTTAGCTCAAAATAAATCATTAAATGCATGAAAAGTATCAAATGAAGTCAGAAAGGGTTGAAACTTGATGGTGTGCCTTTGAATGGTGCATATTGAACACACAAAAATTATGGAGTTAAAATAAGTTATAAAAAATGATATCCCTATGTAATAGATGAGTTTTCGCCCGAAACCCTCATACTTCGAAAGAGATTGTCCAATTTGTACACGAAGTGCATCCAGTTTTTGCCGAACCCTCTCAACTCTTTAGAAGTTGCTATGTGGGTGAAATAATGATGTCGTTCCAAGTTACAACCTTTTCAAAGTTCATTTGTACTTCTTTTCAAATTCAGGGTCATTTAGCTCAAAATAAATCATTAAATGCATGAAAAATATAAAATGAAGTCAGAAAGGGTTGAAAATTGATGATATCTCTTTGAATGGTGCATATTGAACACACAAAAAGTATGGAGTTAAAAAAAGTTATTAAAAATGAAATCCCTTTGTAATAGATGAGTTTTCGTCCGAAACCCTCATACTTCGAAAGAGAGTGTCCAATTTGTACACGAAGTGCATCCAGTTTTTTGCCGTAACCCTCTAAACTCTTTAGAAGTTGCTATGTGGGTGAAATTATGATGTCATGCCAAGTTACAACCTTTTCAGAGTTCAATTGTACTGCTTTTTAAATTCAGGGTCATTTAGCTCAAAATAAATCATTAAATGCATGAATAATATGAAATGAAGTGAGAAAGGGTTAAAAGTTCATGATGTGCCTTTGAATGGTGCATATTGGACACAAAAATTATGGAGTTAAAATAAGTTATTAAAAATGATATCCCTTTGTAATAGATGAGTTTTCGTTTGAAACCCTCATACTTCGAAAGAGATTGTCCAATTTGTACATGAAGTGCATCCAATTTTTGCTATAACCCTCTCAACTCTTTAGAAGTTGCTATGTGGGTGAAATAATGATGTCGTGCCAAGTTACAACCTTTTCAAAGTTCATTTGTACTTCTTTTCAAATTCAGGGTCATTTAGGTCAAAATAAATCATTAAATGCATGAAAAATATAAAATGAAGTCAGAAAGGGATGAAAATTTATAATATGTCTTTGAATGGTGCATATTGAAGACACAAAAAGTATGGAGTTAAAAAAGTTATTAAAAATGAAATCCCTTTGTAATAGATGAGTTTTCGACCGAAACCCTCATACTTCGAAAAAGAGTGTCCAATTTGTACATGAAGTGCATCCAGTTTTTTGCCGTAACCCTCTCAACTCTTTAGAAGTTGCTATGTGGGTGAAATTATGATGTCATGCCAAGTTACAACCTTTTCAGAGTTCAATTGTACTGCTTTTTAAATTCAGGGTCATTTAGCTCAAAATAAATCATTAAATGCATGAATAATATGAAATGAAGTGAGAAAGGGTTAAAAGTTCATGATGTGCCTTTGAATGGTTCATATTGGACACAAAATTTATGGAGTTCAAATAAGTTATTAAAAATGATATCCCTTTGTAATAGATGAGTTTTCGTTTGAAACCCTCATACTTCGAAAGAGATTGTCCAATTTGTACACGAAGTGCATCCAATTTTTGCTATAACCCTCTCAACTCTTTAGAAGTTGCTATGTGGGTGAAATAATGATGTCGTGCCAAGTTACAACCTTTTCAAAGTTCATTTGTAATTCTTTTCAAATTCAGGGTCATTTAGGTCAAAATAAATCATTAAATGCATGAAAAATATAAAATGAAGTCAGAAAGGGATGAAAATTGATAATATGTCTTTGAATGGTGCATATTGAAGACACAAAAAGTATGGAGTTAAAAAATTTATTAAAAATGAAATCCCTTTGTAATAGATGAGTTTTCGTCCGAAACCCTCATACTTCGAAAGAGAGTGTCCAGTTTGTACACGAAGTGCATCCAGTTTTTTGCCGTAACCCTCTCAACTCTTTAGAAGTTGCTATGTGGGTGAAATTATGATGTCATGCCAAGTTACAACCTTTTCAGAGTTCAATTGTACTGCTTTTTAAATTCAGGGTCATTTAGCTCAAAATAAATCATTAAATGCATGAAGAATATGAAATGAAGTGAGAAAGGGTTAAAAGTTCATGATGTGCCTTTGAATGGTGCATACTGGACACAAAAATTATGGAGTTAAAATAAGTTATTAAAAATGATATCCCTTTGTAATAGATGAGTTTTCGTCTGAAACCCTCATACTTCGAAAGAGATTGTCCAATTTGTACACGAAGTGCATCCAATTTTTGCTATAACCCTCTCAACTCTTTCGAAGTTGATATGTGGGTGAAATTATGATGTCGTGCCAAGTTACAACCTTTTTAGAGTTCATTTGTACAGCTTTTCAAATTCAGGTTCATTTAGCTCAAAATAAATCATTAAATGCATGAAAAATATCAAATGAAGTCAGAAAGGGTTGAAAATTGATGATATGTCTTTGAATGGTGCATATTGAACACACAAAAAGTATGGAGTTAAACATTTTTATTAAAAATTAAATCGCTTTGTAATAGATGAGTTTCGTCCGAAACCCTCGTACTTCTAAAGAAATTGTCCAATTTGTAAACGAAGTGCATCCAGTTTTTACCGTAACCCTCTCAACTCTTTAGAAGTTGCTATGTGGGTGAAATTATGATGTCATGCCAAGTTAAAACCTTTTCAGAGTTCATTTGTACTGCTTTTCAAATTTAGGGTCATTTACCTCAAAATAAATCATTAAATGCATGAAAAAAATGAAATGAAGTCAGAAAGGGTTGAAAATGGATGATGTGCCTTTGAATGGTGCATATTGAACACACAAAAATTATGGAGTTAAAATAAGTTATTAAAAATGAAATCGCTTTGTAATAGATCAGTTTTCGTCCGAAACCCTCATACTTCGAAAGAGATTGTCCAATTTGTACACGAAGTGCATCCAGTTTTTGCTATAACCCTCTCAACTCCTTAGAAGTTGCTATGTGGGTGAAATTATGATGTCATGCCAAGTTAGAAGCTTTTCCGAGTTCATCTGTACTGATTTTCAATTTCAGGGTCATTTAGCTCAAAATAAATCATTAAATGCATGAAGAAGATCAAATGAAGTCGGAAAGGGTTGAAAATTGATGATGTGCCTTTGAATGGTGCATATTGAACACACAAAAAGTATGCAGTTAAAATAGGTTATAAAAAATGAAATCCCTTTGTGATAGATGATTTTTTGTCCGAAACCCTCATACTTCGAAAGAGATTGTCCAATTTGTACACAAAGTGCATCCAGTTTTTGTCGTAACCCTCTCACCTATTTAGAAGTTGCTATGTGGGTGAAATTATGATGTCATGCCAAGTTACAACCTTTTCATAGTTCATTTGTACTGCTTTTCAAACTCGATATATGACATTTCAAATGCCATTTAATCAAATTGTCTTATAGAACATTTTAAATTGTTCAAACATGCATGGAAATGCCATAAATAGATTTTGTTTATATTTTTCTGATATTTTTTCATAGATTATTTATTTCCATTGGAGTCATAGATTTTTTTCTATGATTTTCTAAAGTTTATGGTTTTTTTTGAAAATAATAATGAATTAATACTGAATTAAAAAACCTTTAGTATCGGTGCGAGCCACACACCTGTACTAAAGTTCCACCGCCCCACGCATTTTTGGTGGACCTTTAGTACCGATGCGTGGCTAGCACCGGTACTAAAGGGTCTTTAGTACCGGTGCGAGCCACGCACCAGTACAAGGTCCTCCACGTATAAATAGTGAAGGCCTCGTCCCGGGCCGAGCCACACACCGGAAGAAGATTATTTGCGCCGTCGCCAGGCTGCCGGAATCCGTTGTCCTCCTCAACAGACCTCCTCGCCCTCCTCTCTCAGCCAGCTCCTCGTCCCCGCCCCCGATGCCGTCCTCGAGCCCTGCCCGACGCCGTCGCCTCCGAGTTGTCCCCAAGACCTGCCCGACGTCGTCACCTCCAAGCCGTCCCTGAGCCCTGCCTGGCGCCGTCGCCGGACTTCCTCATCCTCCTCCCCAAACCGCTCCTCGTTGCCACCCCTGACACCGTCGTCGAGCCCTCCCCCAACGCATCGTCCTGCCGGCCCGCCCCGACGAGCCATGACGATCCATCCTGTCGGTGAGCACCGACGAGCCCTGCCAAAATGTACTATGATGCAAAAGCTGATTTTTAGGAATTTTAGGAATTTTACTATGGATTAGATTCTAGAATTTTAGGAATTTTCAGAATTTTAGGAATTTTAGGAATTTTAGGAATGTTAGATGGATAGATAGATATGTTGTGGCAAAGTTGTTAGATGGATGTTTAGATTTTTAGATAGATACGTTGTGGCAAAGTTGTTAGATAGATATGTTAGATGGCTAGAGAGATGGATAGATAGTGATGTTAGATGGATAGATGGAGATGTTAGATGGATGTTTAGATTTTTTTGCATTGGATCTCATTTTTTCTGCATTAGAGCTTTGGATAGATAGAGATGTTAGATGGATGTTTAGATGGATGTATATATATATAGAAAATGTTGTAATGATGGTTTTTTTGTACATAGAACTTTTTTGTCCATGTATGTATGTATGTATGTATAGAGGGATGGATTGATGTATATAGAAAATGTTCATATCCAGACTTCGGGAAAACATTCCCGGATGTTATTCCCCATCCATTTCATTTGTTAGATGCTAAGTGTTAATTTTGCTAAGTGTTATTTAATTTGTTTTCATAATTAAGTGTTTCTTCCCGACGTCGACGATGCCAATCCCACATCCTCGTCGTCGAGTCGGCGGAGGAAGTCACTTGCTTGAGCCGAGGGGCCCTGTCCGGGACTGGGCTCCACTAGGCTGGTACTGGGAGGTGTTGCCTTCCGGGCGGCGTGGCTTGGTGAGGCGCCAGCCCATCGTCGACCCGGAGGTTCTGTGGTGGCGGCCGCATGGGCCACGGACGATTCGGAGGCTTGAGTCCCCCGTGGAGGTGGTATAGTACCATGTCAGCAAGGAGAACGAGCACGTCCGTCGCTACATGGCAGCTTTGGAGGCCAGGTCCGACAATACCTGCCAGATTCTTCAGGGATCTCACTGGAGGTATGTTCCTGTGATGGTTCCTTCTCTTTGGGTGTCCACCGCCCGCCCCGATATCCGTCGGGAGCTAGGGTTCTCGCTACATCAATATCTTAGCTATTATATATGTATTATTATGATGTATTAGCTAGATCAGGGGATTAGCCGATGTATTAACTATTATCCGAGATTATGAGATGATGTCTTTTCTAAGAACTACTATATATGTATTTGATGATGCATTATTAATTAAGAATCATTTATTTTGCTTCTTGAATGCATGCTAATTTGAATACTAATTTGTTATATCTATATTATTATGGATTAGTTATTAAGCTATGGACAATACCACTAGAGATCATGAAGAGGACATCTTCGACATGATACGCTCCTCCGAAAACCCAGCGGACCTCCTAGGTGAATCACATGATGATGACGGCTCACAATATCTGAACGATTACGGTGATGGATGTGAGGCCGGGGAAGAACAACTTATGTTCCAAAATCCGGAACAACTAACAATGTTCGGTGAGGTATATACACATATTAGCCTCTGGTGATCATTATATGTGTATTAATTGATTTCTATATATATATATATATTAACAAATCTTTCTTCATTTATTATCAGCCCTCCGGATCGAGCCAATCTAGTAGAAAGGTACGAGGCGGGGCCAAAATATTTGACAGCAACGTAAAGCTCAATCTTGATGCTTTCAAACATGATGGCGCACCGACTCACCCTTAAGCCAATGGCAACACATTTGTGCGTCAATGCAGAGTGGTTGTTAGGGACGGAGTCCCGATCACAATGAAAGAATGGATTCTTCCAAAGAAACCAAAACCTGGAGTGAATTATGTCGATAAAAGAATTAAAGATGCCCTTTGGCGAGATCTCATGGAGCATTTCATCCTACCAGATTCTCTCTCGGAGCGCCGAAGGGACAACGTGTTCTAGACTTGGAAGAAAAGATTATGGACCGAGTACAACGCTAGAGGCAAGAAGGCGCCCAAATTCACAGGAATATATGAGAAGGTAAGGAATCACTGGGACACATTTATCGAGTACAAGACATCGGAAGCTGCTATGGAGAAGTAAGCAAAGAATAAGATAAATGCGGAGAAAAAAAAGTATCACCATAAACTAGGGATAGGTAGATTCAAATCAGCCATTCCTAAGTGAGATGCATTAGAGAATAAGATGAATGCTGAAGGGATCACTCCAGTAACCTTCCACTGGCCTTGGAGGTGCATGAATTGGTTTTTTGTGCATGGGCGAAAGTTGGACCCAGCAACAGGGAAGATTATTGCACTGGCCAGTCTAAAGCATCATCAGATGAGTTAATTGAAGCAATAAAAGCTGCCCAAGAAGGACGGTTTCACCCTGATAGTGAGAACGACGAGCTTACACGCGCCCTCGGGAATCCCGAACACGCGGCGTGGGTGTTGTTCCGTGGTATGAGGGGTATGCGGGATGGAAGGACAGTTATAAAAGTCGTTCAAGAAAAAAGAGGGTGGAAGCAGACTGACTTTCAAAGTTAGAACAGAAGTACGAGCAGTAGTAGCTGCAGATACAGGTACTGACCCAACAAAGGGCAACTCCGCTGTAGGAGGCATCGGAACCCGTCCCATCTACACTGCCGAAAGCAGCATGGGTTCCATGGGGGCACCGCTGGGTCACACCCCCATGGATGATATCACCGAGAAGACATCTTGTGAGCTAATCCAGAAAATGAAGAACATACCCGTGCGGGTCGCGACGGGCTATGCTTTACCAAATACACCTGATGTTCTATGGCATTTAAATCTGGTTCCAGCTGGGTATGCTCGTGTTGCGGTGGATGCAATAGAGCCAGGATATGATGAACTACAACTTGACATCCCTGGAGGTGAGGGGGGGGGGGGGGTCCACACTGGCAGAACCCGACCATGGTCTCATTCTATGGAGTAACGACGGCATCGTCTTTCCACACTCGGCACTAAGGCCACCGGCTCCTCCGAGTATCGATGTCCAGCACGAGGGATCCCAGCGCCAGCAGTCCTCCCCACCTTGCCAGCAGTCCTCCCCACCTCGCCAGTAGTCCTCCCCACCTCGAGAGGCATCCCACTTCGATATGGATCCCAGCATGAGTCCACCCAACCTCGGGACGGAGCACGACGCGAGTCCATATCATCGAGGCCGATCTCCGCCGGGTGAGCTGACTCCACCCGAGCAGCGGTCCCCCCTGCAGGGCTCCCAAAAGAGGAAGGCCATCAGCAGTCCTCTTCCGAAGAAAGCAAAGAAGAAACCCGAGCCTCCGGCCAAAAGGAAGCTGCCTTACGACATGACACTAGAGGAAACCAAAATTGAAAGCGACCGCCAAGTGAAAGCCTTTTTTGCGAAGAAGACCCTGCCGCCAAAGGAGGTAATACATAAGGAAGTCCAAGAGCACTTTATGGAACACTTTATTGATCGACCCCCGACATATGTGGAGTGTATGCCGAATAACTATGAGCGACAGATTCAGAAGGCAAGTGAGCAGAGAAGTCGGCCCAGCCCAAGGAAGAAGTCAGGAAGTACGACATCAACGACAGGTGGTACAACTAGCAGGAAAACAGTTCCCCAGCTCGGAGAATAATCCAAGCAATCGGTATCTCCACTCAAGGTGAGTACAGATCCAAGAAAGCAATCGATCCAAGCAGTCGACGTGCAAGGCAAGCCAATCGACCTCGAAGAAGTAGAGGCTGCAGGTCTCACTCTTGGCCAAATCCTTGGCACCGAGGAAATCCGTGGGTACGGTAAAGCTGAGTATGCGATGCAATATTCCGTCAGAAAACCACTTGTCACACCCGAGCAGTACAAGGAACTACCAACTGCGATGCGACGGTTGCATAATTGGTACCTGCATAAAGCAAAGCGAGGGTAGATGGCGGTCATGGTCAAAGTAAGGAAAGAGCATTACGTCAATGAATGTGATATATGTCTTGAATTCTTAGAACTTTTCTAGTTATACCACATGGACTTTATTGACAAAACTCTCATCCGTTGCTATTATATGTAAGTGATTTATATCTTTAATAATTTAAGTCTCTAGCTCAGATATCGTTCATTGGCTTATCCTCACTATATATGTTCTTTTCTATGCTATTATGCAGATTGAAAATGTGGGAATTGAAACAATAGGGAATCGATGACATTGGGTTCATCGACCCAAATAGCATTAATGGTCATGTGGTAAAACATTTTGCCAAGGACACAAAAGATCTCTTGGAAAAAAATTCTAGACGCACTAATGAATACCAAATCTACTATAATATTTCCTTACAACATGGGGTGAGTGTTTACTCTCTTGTATACTACAAATTCTATTTTTGCTTACTAGCTTGCTGTCAAGTGTAGTGATGAGTTATATGCATGTCTGCTTAATTATATAAACTTCCACGCAGAGACCACTATATCCTCCTAAATATTATCCTCGCGGGTGAACTTGTTCAAGTGTATGACTCACTAGATACACTAGAACAATCATACGTGGACTTGTATTTTATGATAGAAAGGTAATTTCAATCTTTATCGACCTCGCTTTCTTTCTTTATTTCCTGATATCAAAAGTAACTATAATAACTCTTTCATTCTTTTTATTTGTCTCGTAGTGTTTGGAAAAACATCATAGAAAAAACATCATGATCGTCAATGGAAACCGAAGTTGAAGCGGAAAAAGATGCACGTAATTAAGTAGTACTAATAGGTCTCTGCATATCTTTAATTCTAGTTTCAATACCATTATCATGCTTGAAATTATCTTATTCAAATATATTCTTTTGTAGAGTGCGCAAAGCAGCCACAAGGGACCAATTTATGTGGATACTTCCTCTGCGAGAACATTCGCATCCAGACTGAAGGCCGTATACGTCGTAGAGGAGCACGTGAAAGACAACTCCAGGTTTGGCAGATGATGTCGAAGCTCTCACCCAAGAGACGCTTTATAGCACTTGAATAGAAATTTGCGGCATTTCTTCTTCGACATGCCATTGATGCAAATAGAGAGCACTACTCCTTACCGCCGCCTCAATAATGCCAACAAATCAGTAGTAGAGAACTAAGATTTCATTCGGAGCACTAGCTAGCTAGTCCCGTCGGGGTTTTGGGCCTTAATTTATAAGTCCATAATATATATGGATATGTAACGTAATTCCATTTGTATATATACTGTGTATGAGATATATTATATTATATTATATTATTTATATATATGCATCAACTTGTGTAATGTTTACAGTATGTAGCACCGTAAAATAAATTTGAAATGAATGGAAAACACAAAAAATAGAGAGGAAAACTAAAACCTAATTAAAAGCTAAAACAAAAAACAGAACACTTAGTACCGGTTGGTCTCACCAACCGGTACTAAAGGTCCTGCACCACCAGCCCATGGAGGCAGCCACGTGGTGGGCCTTTAGTACTGGTCCGTGGGCCAACCGGCACTAAAGGTCTGGACCTTTAGTCCCGGCCCTTTAGTACTAGTTGGGGAACCGGTACTAAAGGCCCATCCCGACCGGGAGTACAGATCGACATTCTACCAGTGTCAGTACCTGTATCTGCAGCTGTTGCTGCTCGTACTTCTCTTCCAACTTTGAAAGTCGGTCTGCTTCCACCTTCTTTTTTCTCGAACGACTTTTATAACTGTCCTTCCAGCCCGCAAACCCCCCATACCACGAAACAACACCCACGCCTCGTGTTCATCCTCTGTGTTCGGGATTCCCGAGGGCGCGTGTAAGCTTGCCGTTCTCTCTATCGGGGTGAAACCGTCATTCTTGGGAAGCTTTTATTGCTTCAACCAACTCATCTCATGCATTATTCAGACTGGCCAGTGCAATAATCTTCCCTATTGCTGGTTCCATCTTTCCCCCATGCACAAAAAACCAATTCCTGCACCTCCGAGGCCAGTGGAAGGTTACTGGAGTGATCCCTTCAGCATGCATCTTATTCTCTAATGCATCTCACTTAGGAATGGGTGAATTGTATCCACATGTCCCTAGTTTATGGTGATACTTTTTTTTCTCCACATTTATCTTATTCTTGCCGACTTCTCCATAGCAGCTTCCGATGTCTTGTACTCGAGAAATGTCCCCGGGATTTTTTACCTTCTCGTATATTCTGTGAATTCGGGCGCCTTCTTGCCTCTAGCATTGTAATCGGTCCATCATCTTTTCTTCCAAGTCTGGAATGTGCCGGCCATCTTATGGAGAGAAAATTCCTTGACTTTTTCCCTTTGGCGTTCCGAGAGAGAATCTACTAGGATGAAATGCTCCATGAGCTCTCGCCAAAGGGTATCTTTAAATCTTTTATCAACATAATTCATTCCTGATTTTGGTTTGTTTGGCTGAATCCATTCTTGCATTGTGATCGGGATTCCATCCCTAACAACCACTCCGCATTGACGCGCAAATGTCTTGCCATTGGCTTCATGGTGAGTCGGTTCGCCATCATGTGTGAAAGCAACAAGATTGAGCTTTACGTTGTCGTCCAATATTTTGGCACCGCCTCATACATTTCTACTAGATTGGCTCGATCGGGAGGGCTGATAATTACAAGAAGAAAGATTTGTTAATATATATATACACACACACAGAAATCAATTAATATACATGTAATGATCACCAGAGGCTAATATGTATATACCTCGGAGGACATTGTTAGTTGTTCCAGATTTTGGAACATAAGTTGGTCTTCCTCGGCCTCACACCCATCACCGTAATCGTTCAGATATTGTGAGCCGTCATCATCCTGTGATTCACCCAGAAGGTCCGCTGGGTTTTCGAAGGAGCATATCATGTCGAAGGTGTCCTCTTCATGAGCTCTACCGGTATTGTCCATAGCTTAATAACTAATCCATAATAATATAGATATAACAAATTAGTATTCAAATTAGCATGCATTCAAGAAGCAAAATAACTGATAGTTAATTAATAATGCATCATTGAATACACAAATAGTAGTTCTTAGAAAAGATCTCATCATAATATCAGATAATAGTTAATACATCGGCTCATCCATCGATCTAGCTAATACATCATAATAATACATATATAGTAGCTAATATATCGATCTAGCTAGAACCCTAGTGCCCGACGGATATCGGGGAGGGCGGTGCACACCCAAAGAGAAGGAACCATCATAGGAACATAGCTCCAATGAGATCTCCGAAGAATCTGCAAGGTATTGTCAGACCTGTCCTCCAAAGCTGCCATGTAGCGACAAACATGCTCGTTCTCCTTGTTGGCATGGTATTCTACCACCTACTCGGGGGACTCAATCCTTCGAATGGTCCGTGGCCCATGCGACCGCCACCACAGAACCTCCGGGTCGACAATGGGATGGCTCCTCACCAAGTTGCGCCGCCCGAAAGGCAGCACCTCCCAGTACCAGCCCGTTGGAGCCCAGTCCCGGACAGGGCCCCTCGCCTCAAGCAACAGACCTCCTCCGCTGACTCCACGACGAGGATGCATGACCGGCATCGTCAACGTCAAGAAGAAACGCTTAATTATGAAAACAAATTAAATAACACTTAGCATCTAACAAATTAAGTAACACTTAGCAAAATTAGTGGATTAGAGGGGCGGCCCCACTTGTCAGTGGATTAGGGGGTGGCCCCACTTGTCATAACCTGATAAACTAACTAATTAACTAATTAACTAACCTAATAACCTAATACCCTAATAACCTAAGAACCTAACTTACTAACTAACTAACCTAACCTAACTAACTAAACTAACTAAATTAACTTGATAACCTAACTAACTAACTAACTAAACTAACCTAACTAACTAAAATAACCTAAGAACCTAACTAACTAATTCACTAAACTAACCTAACTAATTAACTAACCTAATAATAACCTAATACCCTAATACCCTAATAACCTAAGAACCTAACTAACTAACCTAGAGGATTTCGGCAGCCTGGCGGCACATCTCTCACTTCTGCCGGTGCGTGGCTTTGCCCGGGACGAGGCCTCCACTATTTATACCTAGAGGACCTGCTCGCACCGATACTAAAGACCCTTTAGTACCGGTGCCATCCACGCACTGGTACTAAAGGTCCTCCCCAAAAAATGCGCGGGGCGGTGGACCTTTAGTACCGATGCGTGGCTCGCACCGGTACTAATGGTTTTTTTTATTTCATTATTAATTATTATTTCCATAAAACCCCTAAACTTTAGAAAATCATAGAACAAAATCTATGACTCCAATAGAAATAAATAATATATGAAAAAATATCAAAAAAATATAAAGAATTTATTTATAGCATTTCCATGCATGTTTGAACAACTTAAACTGCTGTATAAGACAATTTGATTAAATGCCATTTGAAATGTCATATCTCGAGTTTGAAAAGCAGTACAAATGAACTCTGAAAAGCTTGTAACTTGCCATGACATCATAATTTCACCCACATAGATACTTCTAAAGAGTTGAGACGGTTACGGCAAAAACTGGATGCACTTCGTGTAAAAATTGGACAATCTCTTTCGAAGTATGAGGATTTCGGAAGAAAACTCACCTATTACAAATGGATTTCATTTTTAATAACTTATTTTAACTCCATACTTTTTTTGTGGTCAATATGTACCATTCAAAGGGACATCATCAATTTTCAACCCTTTCTGACTTCATTTGATATTTTTCATGCATTTAATGATTTATTTTGAGCTAAATGACCCTGAAATTGAAAAGCAGTACAAATGAACTCTGAAAAGGTTGAAACTTGGCATGACATCATAATTTCAACCACATAGCAACTTCTAAAGAGTTGAGAGGGTGACAGAAAAAACTGGATGCACTTCATGTATAAACTGGACAATCTCTTCCGAAGTATGAGGGTTTCGGACAAAAAACTCATCTATTAGAAAGGGATTTCATGTTTAATAACTTATTTTAACTCCATACTTTTTGAGAGTTCAATATGCACCATTCAAAGGCACATCATCAATTTTCAACCCTTTCTGACTTCATTTGATATTTTTCATGCATTTAATTATTTATATTGAGCTAAATGACCTTGAAATTGAAAAGTAGTACAAATGAACTCTGAAAAGGTTGAAACTTGGCATGACATCATAATTTCACCCACATAGAAACTTCTAAAGAGTTGAGAGGGTTACAGCAAAAACTGGATGCACTTCGTGTACAAACTGTTACAAAGATACCATGCTAGAAAATGCATGCATGTCCTTCACATAGAAAGTGATGACGGTGCAGCCGGTCACATCCCAGAGTGGGATATCGCGGTGTAAGACTTTTTATGCGTGTTTGTCCCTTTCTTATGATTGCGCCGTAACCATGGAGAATGTTCATCATTTAACAGGATGCTTGGGTCAGTCTTCACTCTGAAGGGAGGGATTTCAAGAAACTTTTCATAATCTTCTAACATGTCTGTCTTGTCCTCCACTCCCACAATGTTTCTTTTCCCTGAAAGAACTATGTGGCGCTTTGGCTTATCGTATAATGTATTCGCTTCCTTATCTTTTTTCTCCTCGGTTTGCTAGACATGTCCTGCACATAGAAAACCTGAGCCACATCATTGGCTAGGACCAATGAGTCGTCTGTGTACCCAAGATTGTTGAGATCCACTGTTGTCATTCCGTACTACGGGTCCACCTGTACCCCGCCTCCAGTATATGTGACCCATTTGCACCAAAACAAAGGGACCTTAAGATCAGGTCCATAGTCAAGTTCCCACACCTCCTCTATGTAACCATAATATGTGTCTTGAAAGTTGGTTGCATCATAGCGGACAGCACTATTTTTGTTGGTGCTCTTTTTCTCTTGGGAGATCGTGTAAAATGTATTCTCATTTATCTCGTACCCTTTGAAAGTCGTTACAGTCAAACATGGTGTCTTAGCCAACCAGTACAGTTCATCTGGAACACCGTTGTCATTGATGAGCTTTGTTTGCAACCAACCGGTGAAAGTCTCCATGTGTTTACGTTCAATCGAGGGGTCAGACTGCTCCGGGTTCTAGGACCGTACAATATCCTTATGTTCCTCGATATATGGAGTCACCAGGGTGGAATTTTGTAGAGCCGTGTAGTGTGCGTGATTGAAAGAATGCCCGTCCATAGTTATTGCTTCTTTCTTTCCTAGTGTGCCTTTTCCACCCAGTCTCCCCTCATGCGGCAATTCAGGAAGACCAATCGGCTTAATGTCAGGAACAATGTCAACACAAAACTCAATAACCTCCTCTGTTCCATATCCCTTGGCGATGCTTCCTTATGGCCTAGCACGGTTATGAACATATTTATTTAAGACTCCCATGAACCTCTTGAAGGGGAACATATTGTGTAGAAATACAGGACCCAGAATGTTAATCTCTTCGACTAGGTGAACTAGAACATGCGTCATAATATTGAAGAAGAATGGAGGGAACACCAACTCGAAACTGACAATACATTGGACCAGGTCATTCTGTAACCTCAGAAGGATTTCTGGATCGATTACCTTCTGAGAAATTGCGCATAGCTTCACAATGGCTAATCGAACATTTTCCAGAAGAAGCCCCCTAAGTGCAACCGGAAGTAATTGCGTCATCATCACGTGGCAGTCATGAGACTTTAGATTTTGAAATTTTTTCTCTGCCATATTTATTATTCCCTTTATATTCGACAAGAAGCCAGACATGACCTTGATACTGAGCAGGCATTCAAAAAATATTTCCTTCTCTTCTTTCGTAAGAGCGTAGCTGGCAGAACCTTGATACTGCTTTGGAGGCATGCCGTCGTTTTCGTTAATTCTTTGCTTGTCCTCCCGTGCCTTCGGTGTATCGTTTGTCTTTCCATACACGCCCAAGAAGGCTAGCAGGTTCACACAAAGATTCTTCTTCCACATGGGTGCGTGTTCGTTGCATTGCATTGTGGACCTCTAGGGCTTTCCAATATTCAAGTTCCCAAAATATAGATTTCTTCTTCCACATGGGTGCGTGTTCGTTGGCGTCATTCGGAATAGATTGTCCGCCAGGACCCTTTCCAACGATTACTTGTAAATCCCTGACCATATCAAATATATATTCACCAGTACGGAGGCCAGGCTTCTTCCGGTTATCTGGCTCACCTTTGAAATGGTTGCCTGCCTTTCTTAAGATATGGTTGATCGATAGAAATCGACGATGTCCCAGTTACACATTCTTCTTACATTTATCCAAATATATACTTTCACTATCATCTAAACAGTGCGTGCATGCATTGTATCCCTTGTTTGTATGTCCTGAAACATTACTAAGAGCAGGCCAATCATTGATGGTTACAAACAACAACGCTCGCAGGTCAATTTCCTTCTGTGTGTGCGCATCCCACACACGTACACCTGATTTTGTACACAACTGTAGAAGTTCATCAATTAGTGGCCTTAGGTATACATAAATGTCGTTGCCAGGTTGCTTAGGGCCTTGGATGAGCACTGGCATCATAATGAACTTCCACTTCATGCACAACCAAGGACGAAGGTTGTAGATACATAGAGTCATGAGTCAGGTGTTGTGACTGGAGCTCTGCTCCCCAAAAGGATTCATGCCATCTGTACTAAGACCAAACCATAAGTTCGTTGCGTGAGATGCAAAGTCCTTGAACTCCCTCTCAATTTTTCTCCACTGCGACCCATCAGCGGGTGCTCTCAACATCCCGTCTTTCTTACGTTCTTCTTTGTGCCATCGCAACAACTTGGCATGATCTTTGTTTTGGAACAAACATTTGAACCATGGTATTATAGGAGCATACCACATCACCTTGGAAGGAACCCCCTTCATGTGGTGTTAGCCCTCCACATCACCAGGGTCATCGCGGGGGATCTTATAGCGCAGTGCACCGCATACCGGTCATGCATCAAAATTCTCGTACTCCTCACCGCGGTAGAGGATGCAGTCATTAGGGCATGCATGTATCTTCTGTACCTCTAATCCTAGAGGGCATATAACCTTCTTTGCTTTGTACGTACTTTCAGGAAATTTGTTATCCTTTGGAAGCATATTCTTTATCATTATCAACAATTCTTGAAATCCCTTGTCAGTTACACCATTCTTCGCCTTCCATTGTAGCAATTCCAACGTGGTACCAAGCTTTTTCTGGTCATCTTCACGATTTGGATACAAGAATTTCTTGTGATCCTCTAACATGCGCTTCAACTTCAACCTCTCCTTGTCACTTTCGCAGTTTCTCTTTGCATCAGCAATGACCCGACCCAAATCATCAGCGGGCTCATCTAATGCCTCTTCCTCAGCTTCCCCCATTGATGCCTCTTCTTCAGCTTCCCCCATTCTTGTATCAATGAAAGGATAGTTGTCATCATCCCCTTCTTCTTCATTATATTCCATTATAACCGCTCTTTCTCCATGCTTGGTCCAATAGCTATAGCCAGACATGAAACCGGACTCCAGCAGGTGGTAGTGAAGGGTTTTTGAGGTAGAGTAATTCCTATCATTCTTACAGTCACGACATGGACAACACATGAAACCATTCTGCTTGTTTGCCTCAGCCACACGAATAAAATCACGCAGGCCATTAAGGAACCCTGGACTTAGTCGGTCATCGTACATCCATTGCCGGCTCATGTTCACTACACAACATCGAAGTGACCAAATTAATACAACTTCATCATCACATTACAACCAAATTAGAGCTAGCAGTAACCAAATGTTATTACTTCAAATAATAGATACTTATAGTTCATACATACATCTCATAAAACAACATACAACTATCTAAAATATGTAAATGCAACAACAAATGCGATCATAATCGCAACTAAATTAACAATTGAGCCAACGGCATAATGATACCAAGCCTCTTTATCCATGGCATATTTTCTACTCTTTCTAAGCTTCAAGCGCATTCCAGCCATCTTGTTCTTGTGATCATCGACGATATCGGCAACATGCAACTCCAATCCCATCTTCTCATCTTTAGTTCTTTTCAATTTTTCTTTCAAATGATCAATTTCTTTTTCAGCTTGTGTTAACTTCTCGAGCAGAATTGCATAGTCGGTTGGAATTTCTAGTTCAACTACTTCCTATAGATAAAAATATCTACGTCAATTTGGTGGCATAATTAATTGTCATGGACATTAGATGATGTGTGAAATAGTTATAAAAGATAACGACATACCACATCTGAATTATAGACCGGACAAGGGCCGACGTGGGCGGATACCATAACCATGACACTATAGAATAACTAAAAATAATACAAGTAAGTAAATCGTACACAAAGCTATCTAAATCATACAGGTAATTTATTTAACAAAAAGGTTTTAAGAAGAACAAGAGGCTCACCAAGGTGTCCGGTGCCACGACGAGACGGTGCGGACGATCGACGGTGGTTAGGACAGGGATGGGAAGGCACCAAATAAACCACATCTACACACATGCAACCTAACAAGTTAATTTGAGCTCAAATTGCTTATAAATTAAATAAACTTCCACATAATGATCACTCCCCCAAAACCTAGCTAAAACCCACAAATCACATATCTTTGAGCATACCACAAGCTAATCTAGCAATGAGAGATGAAGGGGCAAAGTTGCTAACCTTTGTGAACACTTGGATAGATGGGGTGCCTTCAAATCTTGACAAATCCTTGGCAAAATGGAGGATGAGCTTCGAGAAAGAAGAAGAATAGGGAAGAAAATAGAGAAATGAGAGCCCTTCGATCGGCTGCGGACGAAGCATATATATAGGAAGTCTTTAGTACCGGTTGGTGTCACCAACCGGGACTAAAGGGCAACCTTTAGTACCGGCTCGTGCCACCAACGGGTTCTAAAGAGGCAGGCGGAGCCCAAGTCTGACCAAAATCCTACCACGCCCCCTTTAGTACCGGTTCGTGACACGAACCGGTACTAAAGGTCCCTAACAAGCGGTACTGAAGGTCGCACTGCTCCTAGCCGTTGGAGCCGCCACGAACCGGGACTAATAGCCTCTTCAGTACCGGCTCCTACCCAGACCGGGACTAATGCGTCAGACGAAAGGTCTGTTTTCTACTAGTGATTTGTGCTACAATAATGTATGTAATTAAGCTACAGTAATCCCATGCTAATATTGCCACATCACCGCAATTACCATTGTTAAACTCGCGTTGGTCCAAACCCCGTTCAAATTCAAATATAAAATAAAGTCAAACGATAAAAGTTTTCAAATATCAAAACTAAAATGTCCGGGGTGTGTCGAATATTACATAGGTAATTGCGTAGTAGAAATCAACATTTTTTAGAATGTTTAAATACACTAAATTAAAATAAAACTAAAATAGTAAAATTATAAATAAAAAAGAAAGAGAATCAAAACTAAAAATAAAAAACAAAGACCACCCTATTGGGCCTTGGCCCAACCGGCCATCCCTGGGGATAACCCCCATTCCACCGAACCCTAACCACCCCCCCTTTATCCTCACTGGGATGCCCCACCTAAACCCCCCACCCATCCGACGTGACCCACCCCGGGCTACTAGGTCAAACCCACCCCATCGACACCTCCCCTCGCTCCCCACTCCCCCCACGTTCTCCCTCTCCCCTTGACCCCGATTGGATCGGGGCCGACCTGTGCCTCACCAACGCCCCTCCGCTCCAACGGCGCCGCCCGTTGTCACCACGGCTGCCACTGGACCCCATCGCCCCTCCTCACCGCCGGTGCCTCCCCAATTTCCTCCCCAACTCCAGCTTCGTCGTCGTCGCCGCCTCGCCCTCCTCCCCGTCGGCCCCCTCGACCACCGTCGCCGCTCCGCACCTCCGCTGGACCTCGCCGCCTCCACCCCGCACCCACTGCCCCCCTGCCGGCCGATGTGAGGCCCTTCCGAACCCTCTCCCTTTCCCCGGTCATGGCCCCCCTGCGATAGCGTCGCCTGTGCGCCGCCGCGGACCGCGCCCGCACGCGCACGCCCTCCGGCCACCGCACTCGCCGCCGCGCCACCGCGTCGTTGCGCGCTAGCTGCCCATGGCCCCTGCGCGCTGGAGCCGCATCACGCGTGCGCGCCCGTGGCCCTCGCCCTCGCGGCCTCCCCACGCCGCCATTGCCTATGGCCCCCCTACCGCCCGCGCTGGCCGCAAGCACCACCGCTGCCCTCTTGCCGCCGGCGAGCCCCTGGCTCGCCCTGGACTCGGGTCTCGCCCGTCCCGAATGGGTTAAGTGGGGATTAATCCCTCACTTAACCCCCCTCTCTCACTGACCAGATGGGCCCATCGTTCTGTTAAACAAAAAATGATTAAAAAAGTGTATATATATAATTAATAGGAAATAAAAATGATATTATTAATTAATTAACTTGGTTAATTAATTAGATCAGTCAATAACAGTGGGACCCAGATGTCAGTTTGACCACAGTTGATTGGTGATGTCAGCATGACATCATGCTGATGTCATAATTGATTTATTGTATTAAACTTAATCAATTTAATTTATGAATATTAATAAAACTTTAAAAATTAATATAAAATAATATGTAACTCGAATGAAAATAATTTATACATGAAAGTTGATCAGAAAAATCCCACAAACCCGAATATGTTGTCCGTTCATCTGTCACATGCTCCTAGCATGATGAACCTAGACATTTAGCATTAGGATCATTGTTCCGGTAATACGTAGAGACTCAAGAAATATCGTCAGATATTCTTCCGACTCGTCTGTGACGTCTAATTCAGCGTTAGTGCATGCCTAGCTCTAAATATTGCCATGTCATGCATCGTGTTGCATCTGTGCTTATATTTATTTATTTCTCCCCCTTCTCTCCGGTAGACCCCGAGACTGACGGTGCTGCCGGGTACGACTACGCCGTTGACGATCAGCCTTTTGCCGTAGAGCAGCAATTCAAGCAACCCCCCCTTAGGCATTCCGATATTGCCCATTTCTTTCCCTCTCATTCTTACATTAGATTTTGCTATTGTATTAGTTAGCTCATATTTTGATGCACATCCTGTTTTTGATGAATTGTTACTATATCTGCAATAATATCAGCTGCTTAGTATAGGTTGATCAATGAATCCCCAGTGACCCCTTAGTCCCAGTTGCCCCTGCTTCTTCATCAACGACTCGACGACTCGAAGACCCGAAAACTTGGTCAACCGACCGACGAGCCAGGCCCCTCACATCACCGCACACCCCTTTAGTATGGCACTGCAGAGCTACTACCGAGTGCCGAGGGTGATACCTCACTTAGCACTCCCGGTGTTAATTCTGTCGGGTAGCTAATCGATCGTGGGTATCGAGGGTGATTCCTCCTTCCCATTTATCGATAGAGACTCTTGTCATACACATACATCGAGTGGGATCCATCGAGGGTGATTCCTTGGATATCCACTTGGTGTATAAACACACAGTTACTTCGACTTGACCTTGTTTACATGTGAAAGATGGGACTGGAGGGACATGCGGTACCACCCTAGTTGAGGTGGACCTGAGTTCCCGACAGTCTTGAGATGGGTCGGCCCCAAGGGTACCCGTGTGTAAGATGTGGCGGGATGTGCCGGTAAGGCATCCAAAAGGGTGATGCTGAGGCGTGGAATGGCGAGAGAGGCCTTTGCCACACATCCTCGAGACGGGGCGACGGGACCGCACTTCATGGGTCGCGCTTTTCCCGCAATAATAAAATTCTAATGGGTTGGGTATTTGATCTGAGTAGGCCGTTTGACCTTTTACGCACCAAACCTTCACATGGGAGAAGTTATGGGTACTCAGCATCGTTGTATCAGCTGAAGCTCTTCGGACGTCAGCAATGGAGCGGCGCGCACCGGATTGGGCTGGAAGGTACAACTCTCGGTCTGGAATGTGCTAGGTCTGCTTCCTACTGCATGCGCATCGTGTAGGAGTGCAAGGGCAAGTGGGCCCACGAACCTGCGCGCTTAGGATTTAGACCGGAAGGCTGGCCTCTTCATTGAGCCTATGTGAGGCGATGACGTTTTGGATCCCGAGGCTAGGCATTACCAAGGAAAGTGTGTCGGCCGGAGGTTATCAAGCGTGTTGGAAATGCGGTGCACCCCTGCAGGGATGAATTCATCTATTCGAATAGTTTTGTCTATAGGAAATATGCCCTATAGGCCATAATTAAATGGTTATTATTTTATTTCCTTGTTCATGATAATTGTCTATTGTTCATGCAATAATTGTGTTAACCGGAAACCGTAATGCATGTGTGAATACATAGACCACAACGTGTCGCTAGTGAGCCTCTAGTTGACTAGCTCGTTGATCGATAGATGGTCACGGTTTCATGACCATGGACATTGGATGTCGTTGATAACGTGATCACTTCATTAGGAGAATGATGTGGTGGACAAGACCCAATCGTAAGCATAGCACAAGATCGTGTAGATTGTATGCTAGAGCTTTTCCAATGTCAAGTATCATTTCCTTTGACCATGAGATTGTGCAACTCCCGGATATCGTAGGAATACTTTGGGTGTGCCAAACATCACAACATAACTGCGTGGCTATAAAGGTACACTATAGGTATCTCCGAAAGTGTCTGTTGGGTTGGCACGAATCAAGACTGGGATTTGTCACTCTGTGTGACGAAGAGGTATCTCTGGGCCCACTCGGTAAGACATCATCATCATGAGCTAAATGTGACTAAGGAGTTAGACATGGGATGATATGTTACGGAACAAGTAAAGAGACTTGCCGGTAGCGAGATTGAACAAGGTATAGGGATACCGACGATCGAATCTCGCACAAGTATCATACCGGTAGACAAAGGGAATTGTATGCGTGATTGATTGAATCCCCGACATCATGGTTCATCTGATGAAATCATCATGGAGCGTGTGGGAGCCAACATGAGTATCTAGATCCCGCTATTGGTTATTGACCGGAGAGGTGTCTCGGTCATGTCTACGTGCCTCCCGAACTCGTAGGGTCTACACACTTAAGGTTCGATGATGCTAGGGTTATAGGGAAATAGTGTACGTGGTTACCGAAGGTTGTTTGGATTCCCGGATGAGATCCCAGACGTCACGAGAAGTTACGGAATGGTCCGAGGTAAAGATTCATATATAGGAAGTGAGGTTTTGGTCACCGGAAGAGTTTCGGGCATCACCGGTAACGTACCGGGACCACCAGAAGGGTTACGGGGGTCCACCAAGTGGGGCCACCGGCATCGGAGGGCTGCATGGACCACAAGTAGGAGGGAACCAGTCCTAGGTGGGCCGATGCACCCCCACAAGGGGCCCAAGGTGCATCTTGAGGTGGGAGGGGGGCTAACCCTAGAGGCAGATGGGCCCTAGGCCCACCTAGGGCGCTGCCCCTCCCACTCCCTCCTTGGCCGCCACCCTAGATTGATTTAGGGTTGGCTGCCGGCCCTAGGGAGGGAACCCTAGGGATGTCGCACCCCTCCTCCTTCCCCCTATATATATGGGGTTATGGGGGCTGCCAGACACACGAGTTCTCTCTCTCTCAGCGCATCCCTACCCTTCCTCTTCCTCGTTCACCGTGGTGCTTGGCGAAGCCCTGCTGGAGACCACGCAGCCCCACCATCACCACGCCGTCGTGCTGCTGGAGCTGTCCCTCAACCTCTCCTTCCTCCTTGCTTGATCAAGGTGTAGGAGGTGTCACCGAGCTGCACGTGTGTTAAACGCGGCGGCGCCATTGTTCGGCGCTAAGATCGGATTCCACTGCGATCTGAATCGCTGCGAGTATGACTCCACCAACCGTGTTCTTGTAATGCTTCCGCTTTGCGATATTCAAAGGTATGAAGATGCACTCTCCCTACTCGTTGCTGGTTTCTTCATAGATAGATCTTGGTGAACACGTAAGAATTTTTTTGATTTACTACTACATCTCCCAACAGTGGCATCAGAGCTAGGTCTATGCGTAGAATCTATGCACGAGTCGAACACAAGTTGTTGTGGGCGTTGATCTTGTTAATATGCTTGTCGTTACTAGTCTTATCTTGACTCGATGGTATTGTGGGATGAAGCGGCCCAGACCAACTTTACATGTACGCCTACGTGAGACCGGTTCCACCACCTGACATGCACTTGTTGCATAAGGTGGCTAGCGGGTGTCTGTCTCTCCCACCTTAGTCGGATTGGATTCGATGAAAAGGGTCCTTATGAAGGGTAAATAGCAATTGGCATATCACGTTGTGGTTTTGGCGTAGGTAAGAAACGTTCTTGCTAGAAACCTATAGCAGCCACGTAAAACTTGCAACTACAAATTAGAGGACGTCTAACTTGTTTTTGCAGCATATGCCTTGTGATGTGATATGGCCAAAGGATGTGATGTGATGCATTGTGATGTATGAGATTGATCATGTTCTTGTAATGGGATTCACGACTTGCATGTCGATGAGTATGACAACCGACAGGAGCCATAGGAGTTGTCTTATTTTATTGTATGACCTGCGTGTCAATCATAAACGCCATGTAATTACTTTACTTTATTGCTAAATGTTCGCATGCAACGAGTGTAAGCCAGATTTACACACGCGAAACACTTAGGTTCACTTGACGAGCCTAGCATGTACAGACATGGCCTCGGAACACGGAAGACCAAAAGGTCGAACATGAGTCGTATAGAGGATACGATCAACATGGAGATGTTTACCATGGATGACTAGTCCGTCTCACGTGATGATCGGGCATGGGCTAGTTGACATGGATCATGTATCACTTGGATGACTAGAGAGATGTCTATCTAAGTGGGAGTTCATTAAATAATTTGGTTATGTGAACTTAATTATCATGAACTTAGTCTAAAAAATTGTCTTTACAATCTATATTGTAGATCCAATGGCCAACGCTAACGTCGCCCTCAACTTCAACACGTTCCTAGAGAAAACCAAGCTGAAAGATGATGGAAGAAACTATGCGGACTGGGTCCGTGGCTTGAGGATTATCCTCATAGCTTCCAAAATATTGTATGTCCTTAATGCACTGCTAGGTGATGCACCCATTTTCCCTGTGGACCAAGACGTTATGAACACTTGGCAGTCAGGCTGTGCTGATTACTCCCTTGTTCAGTGCGGCATGGTTTACAATTTAGAACCGGGGCTCCAAAAGCGTTTTGAGCAACACGGAGCATATGAGATGTTCTAGGAGTTGAAACTGGTTTTCCATGCTCATGCCCGGGCTGAGAGATATGACGACTCCGACAAGTTCTTCAGCTATAAGATGGAGGAGAATAGTTCTGTTAGTGGGCGCATACTCAAAATGTCTGGGTTGCATAACCGCTTGACTCAGCTGGCAGTTAATCTCCCAAATGACTCGGTTACTAACAGAATCCTCTAGTCGCTCCCACCTAGCTACAAGAGCTTTGTGATGAACTACAACATGCAGGATAGGGAGAAGTCCATTCTTGAGTTGTACTCGATACTGAAATCAACGGAGGTTGAGATAAAAAAGAAGCATCAAGTGTTGATGGTGAATAATAGTTTCAAGCCAGTCAAGGGTAAAAAGAACTTCAAGAAGGACGGCAAAGCTGTTGCCGTGCCTGGTAAGCAAGTTGCCGGGAAGAAGAACAAGAATGGACCCAAGCCTGGGACTGAGTGCTTTTGTTGCAAGGGTACCAGACACTATAAGCGGAACTGCCCCAAGTACTTCATGGATAAGAAGGCCGGCAACGTTAAAGATATATGTGATATACTTGTTATTGATGTGTACCTAACCAGGGCTCGTAGTAGCTCCTGAGTATTTGATACCGGTGCAGTTTCTCACATTTGTAACTCCAAGCAGGAGTTGCGGAATAAGCGGAGACTGGCAAATGACGAGGTGACGATGCGTGTCGGGAATGGTCAAGGACAATGTGATCGCTGTCGGCACGCTACCTCTACATCTACCTTTGGCATTAGTTTTAAACCTCAGTAATTGTTATTTAGTACCAGCTTTGAGCATGAACATTGTATCTGGATCTCGTTTGATGCGAGATGGCTACTCATTTAAATTTGAGAATAATGGTTGTTCTATTTATATGAGAGAAATGTCTTATGGTCATTCCCCGCTGGTCAATGGTTTATTTTTGATAAATCTCGAACGTGATGTTACACATGTCCATAGTGTGAGTACCAAAAGATGTAAGATTGATAACGATAGTCCCACTTACATGTGGCACTGCCGCCTTGGCCATATTGGTGTCAAACGCATGAAGAAACTCCATACTGATGACTTTTGGAGTCTCTTGATTTTGAATGATTTGACACGTGCGAAGCATGCCTCATGGGCAAGATGACCAAGACTCCGTTCTCTGGAACAATGGAGCGAGCAACTTACTTGTTGGAGATAATACATACCGATGTATGCGGTCCAATGAGCGTTGAGGCTCGTGGTGGCTACCGTTATGTTCTCACCCTAACTGATGACTTGAGCAGACATGGGTATGTCTACTTAATGAAACACAAGTCTGAAACCTTTGAAAGGTTCAAGGAATTTCAGAGTGAGGTAGCGAATCAACGTGACAGGAAAATAAAGTGCCTACAATCTGATCGTGGCAGAGATTATTTAAGTCACGAGTTTGACATGCACCTAAGGAAATTTGTAATTGTTTCACAACTCACGCCGCCTTGGCACAACTCAGCGAAATGGTGTGTGTTAACGTCGTAATCGCACTCTATTGGATATGGTGCGATCTATGATGTCTCTTATCGACTTACCGCTATCATTTTGGGGATATGCATTAGAGACTACCGCATTCACTTTAAATAGGGCACCGTCAAAGTACGTTGAGACGACACCGTATGAATTATGGTTTGGAAAGAAACCTAAGCCGTCGTTTCTAAAAGTTTGGGGATGCTATGCTTATGTGAAGAAACGTCAACCTGAGAAGCTCGAACCCAAAGCGGAAAAGTGCGTCTTCATAGGATATCCCAAAGAGACTATTGGGTATACCTTCTACCTCATATCTGAAGGCAAAGTCTTTGTTGCCAAGAATGGATCCTTTCTCGACAAAGAGTTCCTCTCAAAAGAAGTAAGTGGGAGGAAAATAGAACTTGATGAGGTAATCGTACCTCCACTCGAGCCGGAGAGTAGCATAGCACGGGAAGTTGTTTCCGTGGAGCCTACAACAGTTGGAGAGGAAGTTAATGATGATGATCATGAAACTTCAGATCAAGTTACTATTGAACGTCGAAGGTCCACTAGGACACGTTCCGCACCAGAGTGGTACGGCAACCCTGTCCTGGAGATCATGTTGTTGGACAACGATGAACCTTCGAACTATGAAGAAGCGATGGCGAGCCAGGATTCCAATAGATGGCTTGAAGCAATGAAATCCAAGATAGGATCCATCTATGAGAACAAAGTATGGACTTTGGTGAACTTGCCTGATGATAAACGAGCCATTGGAAACAAATGGATCTTTAAGAAGAAGACTAACGCGGATGGTAATGTAACCGTCTATAAGGCTCGGCTTGTCACTAAGGGTTATCGACAAGTTCAAGGAGTTGACTACGATGAGACTTTCTCAGTCGTAGCGATGTTGAAGTCTGACCAAATCATGTTAGCAATTGCCGCATTTTATGATTATGAGATCTGGAAAATGGACGTCAAAACAACATTCTTTAATGGTTCCTTAAGGAAGAACTGTATATGATGCGCGGAAGGTTTTGTCAATCCTAAAGATGCTAACAAAGTATGCAAGATCCGGCGCTCCATCTATGGGCTGGTGCAAGCATCTCGGAGTTGGAACATTCGCTTTAATGAGGTGATTAAAGTGTTTGATTTATACAAGTTTATGGAGAACCCTGTATCTACAAGAATGTGAGTGGGAGCTCTGTAGCATTTCTCATATTATATGTGGATGACATATTGTTGATGGGAAATGATATAGAACTTTTGGAAAGCGTGAAGGCCTACTTGAATAAATGTTTTTCAATGAAGGCCCTTGGAGAAGCTGCCTACATATTAGGCATCAAGATCTATAGAGATAGATCGAGAAGCCTCATAGGTCTTTCACAAAGCACATACCTTGACAACATATTGAAGAAGTTCAATATGGATCAGTCCAAGAAGGGGTTCTTGCCTGTGTTACAGGTTGTGAGATTGAGTACGACTCAATGCCCGACCACGGCAAAGGATAGATAAGATATGAGTGTCATCCCCTATGCTTCAGCCATAGGCTCTATTATGTATGCAATACCGTGTACCAGACCTGATGTGAATCTTGCCATAAGTTTGGTAGGGAGGTACCAAAGTGACCCCGGAGCGGAACACTAGACAGCGGTCAAGAATATCCTGAAGTACCTGAAAAGGACAAAGGAGATGTTTCTCGTATATGGAGGTGCCGAAGAGCTCGTCGTAAAGGGTTATGTCAATGCTAGCTTCGACACAGATCCGGATGACTCCAAGTCGCAAACCGGATATGTGTATATTTTGAACGGAGGGGCACTCAGCTGGTGTAGCAGCAAGCAAAGAGTCGTGGCGACATCTACATGTGAAGCGAAGTACATAGCTGCTTCGGAAGCAGCAAAGGAAGGAGTCTGGATGAAGGAGTTCATCAACGACTTAGCAGTGATTCCCAATGCGTCAGGCCCGATGACTCTATTCTGTGACAACACTGGAGCTATTGCCCTTGCCAAGGAGCCTAGGTTTCACAAGAAGACAAGACACATCAAACGTCGCTTCAACTCCATCCGTGATAACATTCATGAGGCAGATATAGATATTTGTCAAGTACATACAGATCTGAATGTTGCAGATCTGTTGACTAAACCTCTCTCACGAGCGAAACATGATCAACACCAGAATGCGATGGGTGTTTGATTCATCACAATGTAACTAGATTATTACTCTAGTGCAAGTGGGAGACTGTTCGAAATATGCCTAGAGGCAATAATAAAATGGTTATTAATTTATTTCCTTGTTCATGATAATTGTCTATTGTTCATGCTATAATTGTGTTAATCGGAAGCCGTAATGCATGTGTGAATACATAGACCACAACGTGTCCCTAGTGAGCCTCGATTTGACTAGCTCATTGATCAATAGATGGTCACGGTTTCATGACCATGGACATTGGATGTCGTTGATAATGGGATCACTTCATTAGGAGAATGATGTGATGGACAAGACCCAGTCCTAAGCATAGCACAAGATCGTGTAGTTTGTCTGGTAAAGCTTTTCCAATGTCAAGTATCATTTCCTTAGATCATGAGATTGTCCAACTCCCGGATACCGTAGGAATTCCTTGGGTGTGCCAAACATCACAACATAACTCGGTGGCTATAAAGGTACACTACAGGTATCTTCGAAAGTGTCTTTTGGGTTGGCACGAATTGAGACTGGGATTTGTAGCTCCGTGTGATGGAGAGGTATCTCTAGGCCCACTCGGTAAGACATCATCATAATGAGCTCAATGTGACTAAGGAGTTAGCCACGGGATGATGTGTTACGGAACGAGTAAAGAGACTTTCCGGTAGCGACATTGAACAAGGTATAGGTATACCGACGATCGAATCTTGGGCAAGTATCATACCGGTAGACAAAGGGAATTGTATACGAGATTGATTGAATCCCCGACATCGTGGTTCATCTGATGAAATCATCGTGGAGCATGCGGGAGCCAACATGGGTATCCAGATCCTGTTGTTGGTTATTTACCGGATAGGTGTCTCGGTCATGTCTACGTGCCTCCCAAACCCGTAGGGTCTACAAACTTAAAGTTCGATGACGCTAGGCTTATAGGGAAATAGTGTATATTGTTACCAAAGGTTGTTCGGAGTCCCGGATGAGATCCCGGACATCATGAGTAGTTCCAGAATGGTCCGGAGGTAAAGATTCATATATATGAAGTGAGGTTTTGGTCACCGGAAGAGTTTCGGGCATCACCGGTAACATACCGGGACCACCGGAAGGGTTCCGGGGGTCCACCAAGTGTGGCCACCGGCACCGAAGGGCTGCACGGGCCACAAGTGGGAGGGAACAAGCCCTAGGTGGGCTGGTGCACGCCCACAAGGGGCCCAAGGCACAGCTTGAGGTGGGAGGGGGGCAAACCCTAGAGGCAGATGGGCCTTAGGGCCACCTAGGGCGTCGCCCCTCCCACTCGCTCCTTGGCTGCCGCCCTAGACTGATCTAGGGTTGGCCGCTGGCCCTGGGGAGGAAACCCTAGGTCTGTCACACCCCTCCTCCTTCCCCCTATATATATGTGGGGTTTTGGGGTCTGCCAGACACACGAGTTCTCTCTCTCTCTCGACGTAGCCCTACCCTTCCTCTTCCTCGTTCTCCGCGGTGCTTGGCGAAGCCTTGCCGGCGACCACGTAGCTTCACCATCACCATGTCGTCATGCTGCTGGAGCTCTCTCTCAACCTATCTTTCCTCCTTGTTGGATCAAGGCGTAGGATACGTCACCGGGCTGCACGTGTGTTGAACGCTGAGGCGTCGTTGTTCAGCGCTAAGATCGGATTCCACCGCGATCTGAATCGCTGCGAGTATGACTCCACCAACCGCGTTATGTAACGCTTCCGCTTTGTGATATTCAAAGTTATGAAGATGCACTCTCCCCACTCATTGCTGGTTTCTCCATAGATAGATCTTGGTGAACACATAGGAAATTTTTTGATTTACTACTACGTCTCCCAACTGTGTCCACGGTAACAGGACGACTTGGAGTTGCACCTTGACCTACTACAACTAAAATTGTGAGTTTGAATTGAAGTGAATGTTGGCTCCAAGATTGATTCCTTGCAGGGAGACGAGGAAGAATCTCTAGGCGTGGTTACTTAATAAAATTGCTACAATACAATATTGATATATGTGAGTTACCAGTTGTTAGTGCATCTAGTGCCCCTTAGTGATTTTGGTGTGTTGAAGACGTATAGGTTAAGAGACTAATGTGTTCGTGAGTGTACATAGGCTCTACAAGTTGATAAGGAGGTTGATACAACCGAAGATTACCGACCCCTAAAAATGCATGTCTTCAACTGAAGACTTTGGTGAAGACTTTGAAGAATTTGGTGAAGACTTTATATTGAAGAAATCGGTGTGACCTTGAAGATATGAACGAGGAATATGAAGCGTGAAGACTTTTGTTTTCGTAGTTTCATTTCCTTTCCTTGAGTCATAGGAACCACCGTACTGTTAAAGGGGGCTGAGGTAATACTAAGGAAAATTTCCAACTGATGCTCAACTCCATAATCCTCAACCTACATATCCAATTGAGTGAAGCATTTGGAAATCTCTTATGGCTCAGACAAGTTCTTCAGTGATAGAGACGATGTTCTTCTGATCTTTGAGGAAATTGGTCTAACTGAGGAGTTAGGACTTCGCCAGTGCGAATGGCCTACAAGTGAGGAACGTGATATGTCTGAGGAATTCCACTACGAAAATCCGACCGTTGCTGTGCTTAGCGCCAGCTATCCCCAATCATTCTTATCCACATAACGGTCATATCATTGGGGGCATTAATGTCATATCATGTCTGGATGCGCCCCCGGCTATAAATAGCCACCCCCCATAACCACTAGCTGGTTGGCTGCTCAAAGAGAGAACTGACACTTGTCATTTGAGAGCATCCCATCCTCCGAGGGCTTTTGTCCGAAAGTGAGGAAAAACCCATAATCAAACCACCAACCAATAGTGATTGAGCATCACTGAAGAAATTCCTGTGTGGAACTGACGCTTGTTACCTTTGAGGACTGTGTATGCTCCAGACGGTTAGGCGTCATGGTCTAGTGTGTCCTGCCGTCAATTGGGGAACACGAAGTGACCTTGGTTTAGAGCATCCAGCAGTAAATTGTGGATCGTCGGGTGACCAGTTTGTGAGGGTTTTGGAAGTCTACCCTAAAGACTTACCACGAGTGTTGGGCGAGGACTGTGTGACCTTAACTCAAGGAGAATAGGGTAAGGACTGTGTGTCCTGGGACTGTGTGTCCTCTGGTTTAAATACCAGGCCACTCCAAACCAGACGTACGACTGTCACAGCAGTTGGAACTGGGTCATCAGATCACTTTCTTCATCAGGCTACCTGGTTCTATTTCCTCAACCCCCTTATTCCTCATTTACAAGTTGATGAAATTGTTGTTTACTGGTTGAAGAATTTGACTGAAGACTTACCCAATTTCCTCACCTTAAATTCTTCAAGTTACCTTGTTCATCACCACTTATCATGTATCACGATATTCATAACTTGTGCATGTTTCATATCATCATGATGACTATGCTGCCGCTATGTATTCCATGCACTGAGTACTTATTCCGTTGTCAGTTAATCATCACATTTCAAATTCCTCAAAGTTGAAATTCCTCAAGTGATGAATTTATAAAAATCGTCTATTCACCCCACCTCTAGTCGATATAACGCACTTTCAATTGGTATCAGAGCAGGTTCTCCCTGTCTCTGTGTGATTTTGGTTTAACCACTTGGAGTTTTAGTTATCTCGACTGCAGGTATGATCAAGGTGTCTGCGGGTTGTCCTACCTTCGATGGGACGGACTACCCCTACTGGAAGAACAAGATGCGTATGCACCTTGAAGCTATTGACAACGATCTTTGGTATGTTGTGGAAAATGGAGTGCCCTACGTCACTCCCATTGTTTCTGCTGCTAATGTGAAGAGATTCAAGAGACTCGACTCTCAAGCGAAGAATCTCATCTGTGGCCATCTGAGCAAAGGTCAGTATGGCAGAGTGAGTGCTCTGGAGACTACGAAGCTCATCTGTGATAGGCTATCCAAGGTGAACGAAGGTGTCTCCACTCAGCGTGACTCTCGTGTGGATGTTCTTCGCAATCTCTTCAACCACTTGAAGAGGCTCGACAATGAGAATGTTCAGCAAACATTTGATCGCCTCACTGATATTTCCAATGAACTTCAAGCACTGGGTGCCACTGATATCACTGACCATGAAGTGGTGAAGAAACTGCTAAGATCGCTAGATTCCTCATTTGATACTTCGGTTTTGATGATTCAAGAACGCGGAGATTTCAAAGCTCTTGATCCAGCTGATATTCTTGAAAGACTCAATACTCATGAATTCCAACAAGCTGAGAAGAGAGACCTCTACGGACCGAGCTATGGAAGATCTTGTGCTCTGAAGGCAAAAGCAATTTCCTCATCTGAAGAAGAAGATTCTGATAGCAGCCTTGGAGATCCTGAAGAACTAAGTCAGGAACTAGTTATGCTTGTGAGGAAATTCCAGAAGTTCTCAAGAAGAAGTGGATTTGGAAAGTCATCAAGAAGTGGTTTGAGGAAATCAGATTCCTTAGAAGATTACAAGAAAAGAACATGCAATCGATGCAAGAAACCAGACCACTTTATCTCTGACTGTCCTCTATGGGAAAAAGACCCAAAGAAGAAGAAGAAATACAAAGATGATAGTTCTGATGACTCGAAGAAAAAGAAGAAATCTTCAAAGTCCTCATCTGCAAAATCCTCATCTTCAAAGTCCTCAAGACACAAGAAGAATGGTTCCAGAAAGGATCGAGCATTCATCGGCAAAGAGATGGATTCTGAGGAAGAATCTGAAGAATATGATGAAGAGGAAGACTCTCAAGACGAATGAGAATCTGGTGTTGCTATCCTTGCTCTTGCTACTGCCTTTGTCAACAAGTCTACCTTCATTACTGATGAATCTGACTGCACCAACGATTCTAACGTTTGCAATGATGACTATGCTCCCACCTATTGCTTCATGGCAAAAGGTTCAAAGGTACAAAAACATCATTCCTCGTCTGAATCAAGTGAAGAAGAATCGGATGAATATGTGAAACCTAGCTATACTAAACTTGTTAAGCTTGCCACTAAACAACAAAGTGCACTTGAAAAGCTTCAGAAAATGCTAGACAAAAGCGATGATCTGTTAAATCGTGAAGTGGATCGTACTCAAACTTTGTCTGTCGATCTCAAAAGTCTTCAGACAATGTATGATAACCTACAGAGTCATCATAATGACCTCTTAGCCGTTCATGAGAAGCTTTCTTATGAATTTCTTCAGAGAAAGCAAGATCTTGAGAAACTAAAGATGCCACTTGAGGATCTCCAAAGGGAGAACGATTCATTACTGGCTCAACAGATCAGTACCGCTCAGGAAGAATTTGCTCCACCTTGCTTAAAATGCATCGAACATGAAACTGCTCATTCTTCACCTGAATGTTCAAATGCTTCTATTACTGCAATTTCTTCAACTATTCCAGTGGTTTCAAATTCCTCATCTAAGGATACCAGAAGTATCACTAATGAAAATGCAGGGTTGAAGGAATTGTATGTGACAGGCATATACAAAAGTCTCAAAGGGCATCAAACCCTTTGCGATGTCCTCAAAAAGCAGATACTGAACAAGAACCCTAGAAAAGAGGGTATTGCCTTTGTGAGGAAACTCAACGTTGATGGTTCATACTGGACACCTGAGTAGTATCCCAAAACCTCATGGGTTGCTGCAAAAGGCACTCCTGTAGATCCATCTACTTTATCAGGCTTTACATGTGAAACTTCACACTTCTCTGATGATTCACTTGACTCAAACTTCAAATTCTTCAAAACTCAGAAAGGTGAAGTATTTGCCAGATTTGTTGGAACTAACTGCGGGAATGGCTCTCCATTGAAGAATATCTGGGTTCCCAAGAGCTACCTACAAAATCTTCAAGTGAATGTCCACACGACACCACTGGTGAAGAAAAGGAACCCCAGATCAAATTCCTCAAGTGAACCAAATTCCTCAAATGGTCAAAATCATCATTCTCGTGCTAATGATTTTGTTTCGCAGGGAAAACCTAAGAGCTATGAATATATGCATCATTCTTCAAACCGTTATGTTCATAAATCTTCGAAGAATTTCTCTCCTTACTCATATGAATACTCTAACCCTCAACCTGTGAAACGAAGCGCATTTCCTTCAATGCCTCCTTTCTCTTAGGGTGCTCGCAGGATGATGAACTCTTTGCCACCCCTTGAGATGTGGGTGGTGAAGAAATCAAACTAATCGTTTACTGTAGGGTCAGGTCTCCAGAAGAATTTGAACATCTGATGAACTTGCTGGAGACCTGAGGAAATGCTTGATAGGACGCAAGCTAACCATGATGAAATGAATTCCTCATTTCTCACGTCCTCACATTACTTGCTTGTTCTACTATGTGATGAAATTCTATCTGATGAAATTGATGTCATATTCTTCACTCTGAAGCATATGAGTTCGTAAGTTGTACTAATTCATCTGCAGGATGATACTCCAAAAGCTATAGAGTGGGTCCTCGATAGTGGATGGACAAACCACATGACTGGTGACAAAAGTCTTCTGATGAATCTGCCACTCACTCTATCTCATCTGAAGCATATCACTTATGCTGAGAAAGAAAAAAAGCAAGGTATTGGGACTTGGTAAGTTTGCTATCTCAAAGGACCGAACCATGGATAAAGTGATGCTCGTCGAATCCCTTGGGTTCAACCTCATGTCTGTCTCAATGCTTTGTGATCTCGATATGGTTGTGGTATTTGGAAAACATTGATGTGTTGTCATCATGGAATCTGACAATTCCAAAGTCTTCGAAGGCTTTAGGAGAGGAGATTTGTATATTGTTGATTTCTCTACAGGACCTCATCCTGCCACATGCCTACTTGCAAAGTCCTCAGAAGGTTGGTTGTGGCATCGACGACTTGGTCATGCGGGTATGAGGAACTTGCACATGCTCGTGAAGAAGAAGCATGTCACTGGCATTGAGGGCGTCAAATTCCTCAAGGATCACCTTTGTGGGGCTTGTGAATCTGGAAAGATGACCAGATCCAAGCATCCCTCGAAGACAATCATGACCACTACTCGTCCCTTTGAATTACTTCATATGGATCTCTTTGGTCCCACTCACTATTCTGTACTAACAAATGCTTCAGGTCTTTATGGCTTTGTCATTGTAGATGATTACTCTCGCTACACATGGGTGCATATCATTTTGTACAAAAATGAAGTACAGGATGTCTTCAGGCGATTTGCTTCAAGGGCCTCCACCAACTTTGGCGTCAAGATCAAGCATATAAGGAGTGATAATTTGACCAAGTTCAAGAACACGAATCTTGATGAATATCTTGATGAACTTGGTATTACTCATGAATTATCTGCCCCTTACACTCCTCAACAGAACGGCGTTGTGGAAAGAAAGAACAGGACTCTCATCGAGATGGCCCGAACCATGCTTGATGAATACAAGACTCCTCGTCGTTTCTGGCTTGAAGCAATTGACACTGCATGCCACATCATCAACAGAGTATATCTTCACAAATTCCTCAGGAAAACCTCATATGAGCTCATGACAGGCAATAAACCCAATGTAAGTTATCTCAAAGTCTTTGGTGCAAAATGTTGGATCAGAGATCCTCACCACAGTTCCTCAATGGTGCTGATGAAAATCCTCAAACAAATCAACCAGCACATCCAAGAGTAGCAAATGAGGTTCAGATTGACAAAATCATCAACAGCATCAATGCACCAGGTCCTCTCACACGCTCTAGGGCTTCTCATTTGACTAACTTTTGTGGGCACTTTGCTTTTGTCTCTATCATAGAGCCCACCAAAGTTGATGAAGCATTCAAGGAGCCAGAGTGGATTCTAGCTATGCAAGAGGAATTGCATCAATTCAAGCTCAACAACGTATGGGAACTTGTCAAGCGGCCAGATCCTCGCAAACATAACATCATAGGTACCAAGTGGATCTACCGCAACAAGAAATATGAAAATGGTCTTGTGGTGAGGAATAAGGCTCGACTTGTAGCTCAAGGCTACACACAGGTTGAAGGAATTGACTTCGATGAAACTTTTGCACCTGTTGCTAGACTAGAAGCGATTCGAATACTTCTTTCTTATGCTAACCATCACAATATCATCTTATATCAAATGGATGTGAAAAGTGCATTCCTCAATGGTAAGATTGAGGAAGAAGTATATGTTGCTCAACCCCCAGGTTTTGAGGATCCTAAGCATCCTGATAAAGTCTTCAGACTCAACAAAGCTCTCTATGGCCTCAAGGAGGCCCCACGAGCGTGGTATGAAACTCTGAAGGACTTCCTCATGAAGAAAGGCTTCAAACCCGGTTCACTCGACCCAACTCTTTTCACAAAATCCTATGACAATGAACTCTTCATCTGTCAAATATATGTTGATGATATTATCTTTGGATGTACTGACAAACGCTAAAGTGATGAATTTGCCTATATGATGAGTGAAGAATATCAAATGTCTATGATGGGAGAATTGAAATTCTTCTTAGGTCTTCAAATTCGTTAGCAAGACAATGGCATTTTCATCTCACAAGAGAAATACCTCAAAGATGTTTTGAGAAAATTCGACATGCAAGATTGCAAAGGCGTCAAAACTCCAATGCCATCAAAAGGACACCTCTGCACTGACGAAAATGGTAAAGATTTCGATCAGAAGGTATACCGCTCCATGATTGGTTCTTTATTGTACCTATGTGCATCTAGGCCTGATATAATGCTAAGTGTTTGTATGTGTGCTCAATTCCATGCAACACCGAAGGAATCACACCATGAGGCTGTGAAACATATTCTTCGATACTTAGCTCACACACCAACACTAGGATTATGGTATCCCAAGGGCTCAAATCTTCACCTCGTCGGATACTCTGATGCTGACTATGCTGGAGATTGCGTGGATCGCAAGTCAATCTCAGGCACATGTCATTTCCTCGAACAATCATTAGTATGTTTGTCCTCAAAGAAGCAGAACTACGTGTCGCTCTCTACTTCAGAAGCTGAGTACATTGCTGCTGGCTCATGTTGTGCTCAGTTACTATGGATGAAGCAAACCCTCAAGGACTACGGCATCAAGTTGAAGAATGTGCCTCTCTACTATGACAACGAAAGCGCCATCAAAATAGCGTACAACCCAGTTCAGCACTCCAAGACCAAGCACATCGAGATTCGTCATCATTTTCTTCAAGATCATATACTCAAGGGCGACATCTCCATCAATCACATTCCCACTGAAGAACAACTGGCTGATATCTTCACAAAGCCCTTGGATGAAAAGAGATTTTGCAAGTTGCGGTGTGAGCTAAATATCTTAGAGTCTTCGAATGTTCTTTGAAAAAGAACACACATCCTAACACTTATGCAAAATTGATGACTTAGATGTGCAACACACGAAGTAACGTTTTTCTTCAAAACTATGAAGAATAACTCTCTAAGTGTGAAGAAATTAATGAAGAAATTGATTCTCAGAACCCTACGACAATTGTACGCGGTGTCTGAAATCATCATTCTTATACGGTGGGTAACGCCACCAACCAAAAGTTGAGATTCTTCAAAATTGAACTTTTCATTATTCTTCCAATTCATCAACTTTCAGATTGCTCAACTTTTCAAATTCTTCAAAACTTTGAGACTTATTTTCAATTGACTATATATATCTATGAGTTTTCAATGTCCTCAACAGCATTCACTTATTGCTAAATTCTTCAAGTTTGATTTTCATCTAAGTGAATGTGATCGGACCCTATACCTCATCTATGCTAAACTCAACCCAGTATGTTCCCAAACTCTTCATATGCGTTCTACTTTGAAACCTGTTCAAAGTCTTCACTGTGTCCTTGACAGTTGAAGAATTTGCGAATGGAAACTTTAAAACTTCTCTTCTGAAATTCTCGGCGGTTCTCGCTCAAACCGTTCTTATTCATGCGACTGGATAACCCACGATCCCCCCATATCTCCACTACTCAGAACGTGGGTGACACATGTCACAAGGAGAGCAAGAGTCAGGGGTAAATCTGTCCAAAGTCCTCAGGCGGATCCGGTTTTCACCTTCTCTATAAATACCCCCTCACTCCAACCAAGCTCGGTTACTCTCCTCCTCAACCTCTCCCGAGCTCCTGCCCCAGCGCCACCGCTGAAATCATCATCACCGGAGACGAAGAGCTTCACTGCCTCAACCTCGTCGTCGTCGTACTCACACCGGCCGTGGAAGTCTTCATCCCGCCGCCGCTGTAGTCTTCTCCCTCTGCCAAGTTAGGGCATGGGAGATCTGAACGGACGAGCCTCCCCATTTCATCTCAGAGTTCGTCGTGTTCTTCATCAGGGTAATTAAGTTTATTTTTACTCCCCTTGGTTTGATCTTCATTTGACTCTACTATTCCTCAAAAGGTGTTTATTCATCATAGATTCAATTATCAAGCACCTTTCATCTCCTCGTTCTTGATGATTTTCTCTAAGTAATGATTTTCCTTAAGATTCCTCAATTGTGCGAATTCAAAAATGTGTACAACTCTAGAACCTGAGACAAAGAACACTTAGTGAAATTCCTCAAGACATCCATGGTCAAATTCCTCAAACCTATTGATTTTCAAAATTTCGGAGAACGCATATGACCTCTTCAAATTCCTCGCACCTATACTCTGTTCACAGGTACAAATATGTCTGCTGATGAATCACTAGGTTCTCATCAAGTTAACTCATTTGCAGCGCTACTTGAAGAAAAGTTGTGTAATTCCTCAGAATCTTCAAGAGTTCCAAATCCTCAGTTGAAGAAGATGGCTCATAAAAGGACTCGGAAAGGAGGAAAGAAACCCGACGTACAGAAAGCATTTGAGATTCTTGATGAAATCTATGCAGACTACTGCACGCCTGACGAAGAAACCTATGGCAATGGGAAACTAAGCAACGCAAAATCCGTCTACGGAAAATTGAATGAAGATGGGCAAAAGAATGGAAGGAATATCGTTATGTTACTCCCAAGTACATGATGAAATTCGCTGTGAAGCCTCCCTGCAGCAGGCCTCCCATTGCAAAGAATCAAATAGCTGATCCCACTAGTCTCAAGACTGGTGAGGACTTTCCCGAACTATGGGAAAAGCAACAGGCCAAACTGGCTAAGAAGGCCAAGGACGCTATGAGGAAGTTCAATGAGGACTCTGCTGCTGCTGCCATTGCTGGTGCATCCTCAAGCGGTCCGAAGAAGCCTATTCTAAAGAAGTCTGCGGTGAAACCAATTTCTTCAACTTCCAAGTCATCACAGTAAGTTCCTCAAACTAAAAGGCCTCAACCTAAGGCCTTTGCTGCTGGAACCATGGTTGCTTAGTCTTCAGTAGCCGTGAAGAAATCCTCAACTCCTGTCCACTTGGCAACATGCAAAAGGACTGAGGGTTTCACAAGAAAACTGAGGAGCTCTACAAGCCCTTCAGATTCAAAGTCTTCAAACAGTCCCTCTGGACTTAAGATGAAGAAATCAGCTGGTAGGGGTCTTCGCCCAAGCCCTAGCAAGTCACTTGTCAAAATTTCCTCAAGGGCTGAGGATGATGATGAAGATGATGTTGATGATGATGAACTTGAAGAAATCATCAGACAGAGTCAGCTGAAGGCTACAACTGCTAAGGATAGCTCAATTCCTCTGTTGCTGGATCCGAAGACGATCCTTGACTTCATCGATATCTGGCTTGAGGATCCACAAACTCCTCTCTCTGCTCTGAAACTGCCTCCTAATGTGGACCATGTCCTCACCCATTTCATCGTAGAAGAGAAGTGGAAGAGGGAAAAGGCCAAAAGGGCCAAGACAAACATCGCTCGCAAGGAAAACTTTCTGTGAGACAATGTGATGAATCTGACTCCAAAGCAACTTGTCACTGTTCAGTCTGAGATTCACAGCCTGAATGAGGAACAAGCAATGCTTGACAGAGAATGGACAGGGGCAAAGGACAGATTTGTCAAGGTTGCCCAAGCTGAAGTGAAGGATTACAACACATCCACTACTGCTCGTAACGCTGCTCGTTCCACCACTCCTCAGCCTCCAACTGTTGAAGTTCCTCAAACGGCTGAGGAATCTGCTCTTCAAATTCCTCATCCTACTGAGGAATCCGCACCTGAAGAAGCCGCTCCTGCCAATGACTCTGCTTCTGCACCAGAAGCTGAAACCAATGCCGCTGAGGAAACTCAGCTCGTTGATGAACCTGCCAGGCCAACAACTGTTGTGCCTGAAGAAACTGAGAGGCCAACTGAAGACTCAGCTGTGCCTGATGAAACTGATGCTGCTAAGAAGACAACTCTCAAAAGGAAGGCATCAGACTCTGAAGCTCCTGCTGAGAAACGGTTGAAGACTTTGACAAGTTCTTCAACAATTCCATTTGATGCCATTCCCATTTCCTCAGCTCCATCACTGGAGATTGTTCCTTATGGAGTTGAATATGTCATTCCTCCAGAAGATGAAGATATCCATTCTGCTGCTTCCACAGAGCAGATGGACGAAGAAATTGAGGTTGAAGACATTTCTTCACCTCCTCAACAACCTATGCTTTTGCTCGAGTATAAGAAAGACACTGCTTCAGCTGAACCCATGGATGAAGACATTGATGTTGGTAGCACACACCTGTCATCCATGATGAATTCTAGGAAGCTGCTCATCCTTCATCCCCAACGACAACTACATTGACTATCATTCCTCCAATGTCTGAGCCTGCTGAAGATATTCAAACAGACTCTGAACCACTGTATCTTCCAGATCCTGAAGATTTTCCAGCTACTGAAGATATTGATGTTCAGATTACTAATGAAACTCCAGTGGCTGTGACTGATGAAGATGTTCAGATCACAGATGATGCTCCAACAGCACAAGTTCCAGGCACTTAGGAACCTGACCTACAAGTTGTTCCTCACATTCCTGAAGAAATGAAGGGGACCACCATGCCAAATCTGCAACCTGTGCAGCGCATGCCATTCAAAGGCCCTGGTCGTCCCACTTTCCTCAAAACAAACTTCTTCAATGAGCACATGTTCTTCACTGGTCCTAACCCATATGACAAACCTCGTGTTGGACGCTCAAGGTTCTGGACCGAATCTCAGATGAATTACTATGCCTCTGTGTTGTGTGAGAAGAAGAAAATATTTGAGTATCATCATATTCCTCACGTGGATATGGAATCAATTCCTTCATACACCCCGGTTCTTCAAGTCCTATATGATGCTGGGTTACTTCCTTTCTGCGTGGACATCTGTGACTGGAACAAAGAGTTAATTCTTAAGTTCTATGCTACCCTATTCATAAGTGGAAATTCCTCTGACATCAACTCTTGGGTGCTAGACTGGATGACTGGTTCAAAGCACTACACAGCAACTGCATCTGAATTGCTTCAAACAGTGCCTCTTCAAATTCCATCAGAGGAATCTCGTTGCATATTCAATGATCCACCAGTGCCAAACCAATTGATGAATGTGCTCATGAAGAAATTGGCACCTGGAAAGCCTCTGAGGACTGTCTTCCTTGTAAAGGACCTGTTATATGTGCCAAGGACAGTATACAGGATCCTCACCCACACCATATGTCCTTGGAAAGGGCATAATTCTGATGATGAAGCTGTTGAGGGAATCATGAAGAATGTGCTGTTCAACATCATACATGGGATTCCCATCAACTTTCATGATTTCTTCATGCGATCACTTGCTCAATCTGCAATGGCTCCTTTTGATTTGAAGATCTTTGCTCCATGGATCATGAACTTCCTCAGGACCAAGACATCAGTTCCATTCAAAGCTGACTTCTAGAATCACTTTGCATTTCTTCCGCCTATTGAAGTCATCAAGACTACCATTGTTTAAGGCAAAGGCAAGGATGTTATTGATGAAGGAACTCGACCCATGGATGGTCAGTTTCGTCAAGCTGCCTCATACTCCACGAATGATGATTCTACCACTCAGGACTCAATTGCAAAAGCTTCTGCTCCAAAACCTCATGCCACTGCAACTCATGTGATGACTGATCGAGAACTTCTCCTCAGTCTTCACCAGAAAGTTGACAGAAATCACAAGTGGGTCAAGCGCCAGTTGGGTGCTATTCTTCACAACATGACTGTTACTCAGAACTCTGTGAAGAAGAATCACTACTATGCTCATCAAATCTTCAAGCGCACTTGGGCCACTATGTCTGCTGTCTTACCTCCTCATGAACTTGATGAGCTGAATCTTCAAGAAAGCTTCGACTGGGCTCGTCAACCTCCCAAGAAGTTCAAGAAAGTTCAAGTTCCTCAGTTGGTGGTAAGTTCATGTTCCTCATCGCGCGACTCGGATGATGCTGAGGACACTGAAGACACTGCTGCGGGCCCTCCTTCGACGATCGACCCCGACTACACTGACGCTCCTTCACCAACACGATGAATTTCTTCAAAGGGCGTTAGTTCTCAGTTTTCGTCCCTTTTTGTCTTCGATGACAAAGGGGGAGAAAATTTGAGTTAGTCTTCAGGCGGGTCTCTATCTATATGGGCTGTTTTGTTTAAGTTACAACTCTCATCTTCTGATACGTTTTGATTGGGTTGTAAACTTAAGTCCGATGGTGGTCTGACTCTTCTGAACTATTTCCTCGCATGTTTTAATTCATCAAATATCTCAATGCATGCATGCTGAATTTCGTCAGACCCCATCTTCTTCACGCATTACTTAAACTTTTTACATCACATATTCAACTGTGTGTATGAATTACAAGATATAGGGGGAGTTCCTCATGTTTAACCTGTCATGTGCATTCGCAGTCCAAAGCAAAATTCCTCAATTATGCACATCTTTAGGGGGAGCTCATCTATATCTTGCAATCAACTTCCTCATACTCTGCACTTACACTCCATATCTTTGATTCCCGTTGAAAACTTAACCTATTTGTCATCAAACACCAAAAAGGGGGAGATTGTTAGTGCATCTAGTGCCCCTTAGTGATTTTGGTGTGTTGAAGATGTATAGGTTAAGAGACTAATGTGTTCGTGAGTGTACACAGGCTCTACAAGTTGATGAGGAGGTTGATACAACCAAAGATTACCGACCCCTAAAAATGTATGTCTTCAACTGAAGACTTTGCTGAAGACTTTGAAGACTTTGGTGAAGACTTTATATTGAAGAAATCGGTGTGACCTTGAAGATATGAACGAGGAATATGAAGCGTGAAGACTTTTGTTTTCGTAGTTTCATTTCCTTTCCTTGAGTCATAGGAACCAACGTACTGTTAAAGGGGGTTGAGGTAATACTAAGGAAAATTTCCAACTGATGCTCAACTCCATAATCCTCAACCTATATATCCAATTGAGTGAAGCCTTTGGAAATCTCTTACGACTCAGACAAGTTCTTCAGTGATAGAGACGATGTTCTTCTAATCTCTGAGCAAATTGGTCTGACTGAGGAGTTAGGACTTCGCCAATGTGAATGGCCACAAGTGAGGAACGTGATATGTCTGAGGAATTTCACTACGAAAATCCGACCGTTGCTGTGCTTAGCGCCAGCTGTCCCCAATCATTCTTATCCACATAACGGTCATATCATTGGGGGCATTAATGTCATATCATGTCTGGATGCGCCCCCGGCTATAAATACCAGGCCGCTCCAAACCAGACGTACGACTGTCATAGCAGTTGGAACTGGGTCATCACATCACTGTCTTGATCGAGCTACCTGGTTCTATTTCCTCAACCCCCTTATTCCTCATTTACAAGTTGATGAAATTGATCTTTACTGGTTGAAGAATTTGACTGAAGACTTACACAATTTCGTCACCTCAAATTCTTCAAGTTACCTTGTTCATCACCACTAATCATGTATCACGATACTCATAACTTGTGCATGTTTCATATCATCATGATGACTATGCTGCCGCTCTATATTCCATGCACTGATTACTTATTCCGCTGTTAGTTATTCATCACATTTCAAATTCCTCAAAGTTGAAATTCCTCAAGTGATGAATTTATAAAAATCGTCTATTCACCTCCCCCCTCTAGTCGATATAACGCACTTTCACCAGTCTACTCTCTTCTAATGCTGCATGATGTTGAAGATGCTAGTTTCTGATAGGTCTAGGCCTTCCCCCTATTCTTGCTTTCTGCAGTCAGCGTAGATATAACCCCTCCCCTTGATAATGATGCATATCGATCAATGATTGGTTCATTGCTTTATCTATGTGCCTCTCGTCCCGATATTATGCTTAGTGAGTGTTTGCATGTGTGCTAGATATCAAGATGCACCTAAAGAATGTCATCTAAAGGCCGTGAAACGCATTGTGAGATACTTGATACATAAAACAAACTTTGGCATTTGGTATCCCAAGGGTTCTTCTTTTAATCTTGTTGGCTACTCCGACTCGGCCTATGCTGGTGAAAAGGTTGATAGAAAGTCCACCCCGGGTACATGTCAATTTCTTGGTAGATCTCTTGTGTGTTGGTCCTCCAAGAAACAAAACTCGGTATATCTATCTACTGCCGAAGCTGAATATATTGCTGCTGGTTCATGTTATGCTCACTTATTATGGATGACATAAACGCTTAAATATTATGGAATCTATGTTAAAAATGAGCCATTACTTTGTGATAATGAAAGTGCTATTAAGATTGGTCATAATCATGTGCAACACTCTCAAACCAAGCATATTCAAGTTCTACATCATTTTGTTTGTGATCATGTTGCCAAAGGAGATATTGATCTTAAGCATGTTCGTACTAACAAGCAATTGGCCGATATCTTTACTAATCCACCTGATGAAAAAGTGCTTTGTCATTTGAGGAGTGAGTTGAACATCATTGATACTTCAAATTTGATCAGAGCTCACTCGTATGCATGGAAGGCGATGAGCTTCATTGTCTATTCCATGCTATTACCATGAAAATCATATCTTGGAATTATATCCTCCCTTGTCTTGCATCTAACCCTTTTGTAGGTACTTGGAAGAACAACACTCCAAGATTGCCATCAACTCATATCCTAAGCAATCTTGTCATGACCAACTATCCACAACCTCGCTTTGATAATAAAAGGAAAAAAGACAACAAAACATATCCTTGACATATATTTCTCAATTGATATCAACTCAAAATTGGTATCATGTCATTTGGATATATCATGTTTTTCCTTGCACGACTAACCCATGTAGGTGAAAAGTGAACGAAAACAAAAAGGATTCCTCCCAAATCAAGATGATCTTCATCAACTTTGAGCATCCTCATCAAGTTCACCTACAAGCTACGTCAACAACATCACTCAAAGGTATGTACTCATATCCTTGATATATCTTTACTACAAAACATGAGATAAAGCAACTTAAGCGACATGAAGACATTAAAATGCCTAATCGAAAAATGGTAACCCCATTTTGAGATCAATGATGAGTATGACCTATGATCAAGTATTCTTGCTTGTATCCTAAGTCAATATACTCTAATATAGGTGACCTAGTCACCACCCATCATCCAGTGAAGAATCATGTTTGGTTCATTCTCTTTTGCAATCCTCTTGGAACCATTCAAATCTTCTCTAGTTGATATTTCTCTGTACAAATCTTTTGACACTTCTTTACTTTTGTTCAAATAAATTGGAAAAGTTTGTTTCATTTGGGGTCTTCAAGTTTCCGTTTTATGCCTCGGAGACTCCGATGCAAAGGACTCGGTTCTATCGATTCAGCAAATGAGCTGCACAACATTATATCGGTACCACCGACAATTTTTTATCGGAGCCACCAACTTTCTATCATATTTCAGTGTGTGTTTGTTGTTGTAAATCTTTGAGTTCCTTCTATGATTTCTCAATCCTTCGATGATCCCTTTTATTTTATTTTTAAAAGGAGAGAAATACATTCAATGATTCCCTCATTTTTCTCATGATTTTCATATTTTATGAATCCGACATTCTATGACCCTTGTTCTCAAGGATCCCTTCTTAATCAATGATCCCTGTACTTGGCCCTATGTCAGACCTTTTTGGAAATTAATGACAAAGGGGGAGAAATTTAATAAGCTTCAAAGCTAAATGGGGATATACATGCTTATGCAAAGGGGGGATATAATTTAGGGGGAGAGGAGAATGTCAAAGTTTATACCTACATAAACAAGGGGAGAATACCAAAGTAGGGGGAGAAAAATATGCTTGAGAGAAGACGTGTTTATTTCTTTTGACTACTCATGTTAGAATTTTCTCACCCTATTCAATCCCCATATCTACATGCTAAGATTCAGGGGGAGAGGATGTCCTACATTTTCATATCTAGGGGAGAAAGTTCTAAATGATCTTGGAGACATATCAATTCTAAGGAATACTATCTTCTATATATATGATCTCCATACCTTGGTACTTTTAAGTTCTATTGATTTTAATTGGTATAATACTCTTCTGTTTCCTAACATTGTTTTCTCAAGTGTATCTCTACTACTAGAATGCTCAAGAACTCAAGGTAAGTATATGCATCATATCTTTGATCAAGATGATCTCTTGCTTCTTGCACAAATTTTTTGCAAGAGTGAAGTCTTGATCAAGGACACACCTCATTCATATACATTTGATGCATATGACCAAGATACACATGACTCTTTATATCCCTTCTACTATATGTGTGTCCATACATTCCAAAGCAACTATCCTTTAAAGGGATTGCACACATTTAGGGGGAGCAAGTCTAAGTCATGTGTCTCTCAAAGTCTTCATTTTATAAATGCATATCTTTTTTGAAGATTTTATTGTATGTTGTCATCAATTACCAAAAAGGAGGTAGATTGAAAGCACAATATGCTCCCTTGGTGGTTTTGATAATTCATGACAACATACAGTATCTCTTGGACTAATACTTCCATCTAGTGTATTTTAGATAAAGTACAAAGAGAGATGGGTGTCAAAAAAGAGTATGGAGAGTATCCCCATGAAGAAGAAGGAGAAGGGATAGCATTGGCCAAGCTTCAAGCAAAGGACTCTACATTTTATCTTCTGTGAGAAATCACTTTGAGTCCATAGGAAAGCCAATACTATCAAAAGGGGGTAAGGTACCGTTGATGAACAATTCTCATATGTGCACAAGTGATATTCACCACATACACCCACAAGCTCTTCCACAAAAGTCTGTCCAAAGCCAAATATCCAAAATCGATACAACCAACACTTTCCACTCGGTGACACCGATTCTCAGCCTCAAGCAGACTCAACCAAACCCTATCCGTTCGGTGCAACTGATTTTGCTTCGGTGCCACCGAGTTTGGGTTGTCAACTTTATATGACGAAAATTCACAAAATCGGTCCCACCGAGTTTGTTGAATCAACGTCACCAAGTTTGGCAATCTGACCTTTGGTCACCTTATCGGTGCAACCGAGTTGTGTGTATCGGTCGCAACGAGATCCAAAAGTTGCTACCTTTGAGGCAACTCGGTACCATCGAGATTAACACATCGGTGTCACCGAGTCTGACTTATTAGATGTAACGGTTGGATTATTGGAGATGGCTATATATACCCCTCCACCACCACTCATTTGCAAGAGAAGCACTCAAAACAGTTCCCCACTCATACCTATTGATTTTCTGAGAGAGACCACCTACTCATGTGTTGAGATCATGCCATTCCATTCCTACCATATAAATCTTGATCTCTAGCCTCCCCAAGTTGCTTTCCACCCAATCAACCTCTTCCACCAAGCAAATATGTGAGAGAGTGATTGTGCGTTGAGGAGTCTATCATCTTGAAGCACAAGAGTAAGGAGTTCATCGACATTATCGAGCCTATTACCTTTTGGAGGGTGGTGCCTCCTAGATTGTTAGGTGTCGCTTGGGAGCCTCCTACTTCATGTTGTGGAGTGAACCAAGAAGTTTGTAAGGGAAAGGAGATCGCCTACTTCCTGAAGATCTATCCATAGTGAGGCTAGTCCTTCGTGGATGGAAGCCGTTATGGTATAGTCAAGGTTGCTACTTAGGGGACCCTTATGGGTGGAGCCCTTCGTGGACTCCCGCGATCATTATCCTCTGTGGGTTGAAGACTCCATAAACGTGGACGTACGTATGATTGCACCACCCATTGGAACCACGGGAAAAATCTTTGTGCCCTTCATGCGTTTGATCTCTCTATCTCTACTCCTTACTTCCATATGCAATGTCTTTACTTTCCGGTGCTATACTTGATGGCTTGCATGCGTTGGGTGTTCTTGACTTGCTACATATGCTAAAAACTGTCAACCCTTAAACTTGTGCTTGATGTAGTTTTAAATTCCTGCTAGTAGTCTATTCACCCCCCTCTAGACATACTCTTCTAGTGATCCCGCAGTTTCATCTTCCTCTTTTGCTTCGCCTCCCGTCACTGCATGTTCGACTCCTTCTCATGTGCCTATAAATGGGAGGTCGCTCCTCTCCAGTGAGACACACCAGAATCTCCTCTTCCTCACGCCCTCGAGTTCTAAACCCTGAGCTGCTACAAGATTCTTCCCCATCCTGTCTTGCGGCGTGCACCGCAGGTCGGGACAGTAGGCCTCTAAAACCCCAACACTTTGAGTCCTGTACGGGAGAAGGGTGATAAGGTTTTTGGGAAGCGCTCTGTACGACTACTGGCTTCTTCATCACGGACGCCACGGTCGCTGACGATCACTGCCCAAACGACGACTTCTTCCCCGATGCCAGCAACCTCTTCGACGAAATGGCCGGTGACGACGTCAACGCCAACTTTGCTGCTGCCATCGCTCAGTACATATTCATGTTTTCCATGTTTGAGGTTTTGCTAAAAATACTTGCTCTAGTTTCTATTCTACATATGTTTCGGTATAGTTCACATGTTCACATAATATTCACCTACTATCCTTTAGTTTCCCTGATAAGTTTTGTTCCTCTTATTGTGGCATACTCTCCTCTAAGTCACATGACTAGTGTTAGCTCTTTTACTATGATCTTGTTTTGTCAACTATTTATTTCGTTTAAATCATTTGGTAAATTGCTCATATTTCCAACAGCCACGTGTGTGCGTGTGTGTTCTCGGCGCCCATGTGTTGCCGGGCGACGGTATGAGCTGAGCCTAGGAGCCAGAGATGAGCGTAGTCTTTGCCGGGATCGTGGTGTGCGCCCGGTTGACGGGAAAGAGAGCTCTTCTGGGTAGGCTGCGGTTTGTTCCCGAGTCCGGGTATGTGCCAAGTAAAGTAAGGCCTTTCGTGCGGCCGAGACGTCGTCGATGCGGCGGGATGGAAAAACAAGTGTGTTCCATCTTCCCTCTTCATCCGAGCGAGTGAGAGAGAGAGAGCTGGTTTGCGGTTTGTCCCAACAGGAATTTCTCCCCCACGGTGACATGTTAAAAAAATTGATCTTAATGAAATTTGGGCCTTAACGACCCTAATCCCGATTGTATATTTTCACTTTGTCTTAAAAGGTTGACATAATTTGAATTCATGTCTCATCAAGATGCAGCCCTCCATATAAACCCGGATCCTAACCCGAAATGATAGCAGAACCGGCAATATAAGGTCGGAGGTGCTTTCCATTATCTGACCTATAAGAAACTCAAAAATGAGAGCTGGATTTGCTTCGGTGGCAGATAATGTTATTACCTTTGGACTGATAATGTTATATTAATGAAAGAAGTGTAGCTGGACAGGAACCCATATCTTTTTTAACTGAAAACATGCAAACCACACATGAATTAGTTTAACTGACATGTATATCACACTTGAATTAATTAGTTTAGCTGCTTCCCAGTCCCAGGCTGGATCGATATACGCATATAGGAGGTGATCATTTTCCAAAATGGACGGCCGGGGCAGAAAGTCAACAACAAAATCTCCATTTTATGCAGTACAGTTGACGTGTGGACAACTCAGCCCACGTGAAGCAAAATTCAATCGAGGGTCTTGTTAGAATTATATTGTGTTTAAGATAGAGATAAGGAAAGAGAGAAAGAATAGGTTAAACCTACTACGAATAATGTATTGATCTAACCCTTGTAGAAGTATATATAGGAGTACATGTAACGGGAGAGAGACTTGAAGTACTCTGTCCCAAGCTGTCGGTGTGAAAAACAATGCAATTCTTCATCGACTTCTTCGGCACGACATGGCATCGACACCCTGTCCCTACGAGGGACGCCTCCAAACGACAGATCATCGTCGACACGCCGCTGCAACATCACTGTCGACACTTCATCACCGAGGTCTTCATCAACGTGGTCTTCATGAACATCTTCATCAACACATCTCCGCTGCCTTGTCCACAAGATGGACACCTAGCGTCCTCTGACAGACTTTCTGCAAGACGCGATCTTGACAACGACGACGATCGAGTCATGACGACGGCATCAACCGCGTCATCCACGGTGGCACGATTGCATCGACACGAGGTCACTTCAGTGATGAACCTACATGGCCACACAGTCCTGGAAAAACCGATGTGTGCTCAATGGGCTTCCTACGGTCTTGGCAAAACCGGCGGACTCATCGCCAACGGCATCCTCTGACATCCGCAAGGTGCATCGTCCATGTCTGCAGCTTCATTATAGTGCATTCTTTTTGCGCCTCCAGCTTTGTGCGGCTTCATCATCCACGACAATCACACATCGACCACAATTACTTCGACCATGGCTACATCACCATGATCGGCTACCTCGACATCGACATCAATGGCTACGTCTACAACAACTCATCGACAACAACTCCGGTCAACAACGTCTGCGTCGTCACTAGCGTACATGCCACTCCTGTTGTGACTGCGGGAGGGAATAGAGGAGAAGGCAGGAAGGCACCAGGGTACACAGTCTACGCCCTATGTGCTGACTCATTAGAGACACGGTTGATGATGGTGCAGCAAGACTTCAAATTCAGTCGCAATCGTCTGATTCACTCCCGCTACGACTGAGGGGAAATGTTAGAATTATATTGTGTTTAAGATAAAGAGAGATAGAGATAGAATAGGTTAAACCTACTATGACTTGTCTCGTACTTCAAGTCTCTCTCTCCTCGCATGTACTTCTATATATACCCCTATAAGGGTTAGATCAATACAACAACAAGAATACAATATTTAGCCATCTACATTTTCCACAGGTCTCACTTGTTATTTGCTGTCTGATACTTTGTTCTTTCTCGAAACCCATAGAGCCCAGGCATTAGAAGTACATGGTGCGGGCACTGGCCAAAATCTAAATTACAACAAATGCTTATACTTTTCGGTGGTGTTTGTCCTGTCAGGATTTTCGTGATGCCCGTAATGTCAAAAGTCTGGTATTTGAGGAGAAGTATATATCTTGGCCTCCCCACAACAAAGCGTCTCATTCCGGGAGAAGGGGGGGGGGGGGCTTTCTAGCACAGCCGGTAGGGAGGTGTTTATTAAATCAGTGGCCCAGGCTCTGCCGATCTATATTATGAGTCTTTTCAAACTACTGTACTAGGTGTGTGATGATCTTACAAGAATGGTGAGGAATTTATATTGGGGTTCATCGAAAGGAAAACGTAAAGTGCACTTGAGAGATTGGGATCATTTACTCCAACCGAAAATAGAGGAGGTGTTGGTTTTCGTGACTTCCGGATGTTCAACCAAGCCTTGTTGGCTCGTCAACCATGGCGACTGCTACCTAATCCGGAAAGTTTATGTGCTCCGGTGCTTAAAGCAAGATATTATCCATACGTAAACTTGAGGATACGGTCTTCATAGGAAATGCGTCGTCTTCATGAAGCATCCGCGTTTGGATAGATAACTGGATCCCCCGACCATTTTCTTACAAACCAATATCGCCACAGGGAAGGTGTCGTATCCGTTTTGTGTGAGACCTACTAAATGTTAATGGTTCTTGGAACATAGTGTTGCTACAGAATTATTATTTTGCCCGCCGAGTTAAATGAAATCCTGCAGATATGAGCATCACCCATATTAGATGATGACGTGATTGCATGGGGACCTCGGAAACTTGGAGATTTTACGGTCAGATCAACATACTAGTTTGCGTTTCAAGAAGAGCACGGTGGGAGTTATATCTCTACTAGTACCTCGGCCGCACGGGCGGTAGAAGCCGTTGGAAATTCATATGGAATTGTGGAGCACCACCGATGGTCCGTAACTTTGTTGGGCGGCTGGCAACAGATGCTCTTCTGACTTGGAAGAACAAGAATAAGATTGATCTTGAGCCGGTGAGTGGTTGTCCGATATGTGGTGCGGAGGTTGAGGACAACTATCATCCCTTCTTGAGGTGTCAGGTTGGACGTGATCTATACAAAGCGATGACTGTCCCAACTATTGAATCGTTTGTAGCAATGGCAAGAAATGACTTCTTCATGCCCTGGATCCCTTATGTGATGTTGATCAAAATAAGGTGTTGCTCATCTTTTGGAGAAGCTGGTATGTGTGTAATGAACTACTCCCTCTCTACCTAAATACTTGTAGTTGGCGTCAACCATGAAAGTTTTGGTAGAAAAATTGCGGGGTATATGGATGAATTGATTGGTGTGAAGTTGAATGCGGATGTTCACCCAGTAAAAGGCAAGACCAGTGTGTCATATGATCGGGTATCCGGGCTAGTTGTAGCTCCTAGACGGCCCACTCCTGAACCAGTATGGTGGCCGCCTGGTCATGGTTGGACGAAGTTGAGCACTTACGGCTCCTTTGTGTCGAACAGTAATGTTGGCGCTGGTATGATACTTTGAGATACCAGGGGCGAGATCATTTTTTCTGCTTGCAGATCATTATTTTCTTGTAGAGACGTTGTAGAAGCTTTTTTTTGAAAAGGAAGAACGAAGCCCCCGGCCTAGACGTTGTAGAAGCTGAATTATGTGCGATCATGGAAGGCCTATGTTTTGTCATCCAAAGAACTGAACTTCCCATTGTTGTCGAAACGGATTCGAGTATGGCAGTGTCTTTGATCTCCTGTGATGAAGTAGATCAGTCAGTTTATGCCTCGTTAGGGAATGACGTAAAATTGTTGTTGCATCTTAGGCATACTTGTATTACTCATATTTCTCGTTCTCGGGACAAGGCAGGTGATAGTTTAGCTATATTTTCTAGAGTAGAAGGACGAACTATGACTTGGGCTAGGGTCTGGGTCTATGAAGTCTTGAGAATTGCCCTTGATTATTGTAAAGACATTGTGATTAAGTACACGTTTTTATCCCGCAAAAAAAAAGAAGACTAAGGGCACGGCAGATCCAACGATCAATATTGTTGGATTTAAAACGCTAAATCCTCTCTTGCACGTACGGGCAAGCTAGCTAGACAAGCTAGCAAGCAGGCTGCTTGATCGATTCTGCTGTACAAACAAAACCGAAGCTGGCTTGTACGTGTGTTTAGCCGGCGGCTCTCGACGTAAACTTACAAACGAAACTGAACGCAGAAAACTGATTTTGGCGGTACGTGACTTGCACCTTTTTCTGATTTTCTCTTACTATATAAAGGAATACAGCCGCCACGTCCAACGTGCTGCCGGACTCGGCAGCCAACACGACGAGACCCCGACTCGTGTACAAATCCGGTTTACCTACGTGACATCTTTCCTAAACATAATCTATCTAGGAAACTTGACCTACTACGACTATAACCAAGTTAACTACAACATTCACCTCCTTAACTTGGTTCTTTTGTCTCCATTGCTTGCACTCCGATTTTTTTCCTCATCTCGATCTCGATGAACTTCTGTCGACCGAGGGACTTGATGAAAATATCGGCAAGCTGGTCCTTCGTGTTCACGTGCTGAACGTCAACCATCCCTTCCTCAATGCACTCCCGGATGTGGTGGAACCGAGTATCTTTTTGCTTGCTCCTTTCGTGATGAACCGAAATTTTACACAGTGAGATTGCAGCTTGGTTGTCGATCTTCAGTGACACCTTCTGCACATCCCGCTTCGCAAGAATAGGTAGGAGTCTTCCCAGCCACTCCTTGACAAGCCGCCGTGCTTGCCGCTATGTATTCTGCCTCGCATCAGGACAGTGCCACCACCTTTTGCTTCTGAGAATTCTAGCTAATCGGATTCGGACCAAGGTAGAATACCATGCTCGTTGTGCTCTTCCGGTCATCCACATCACCTGCCATGTTGCTATCTGAATATCCACGAAGGATCAATCCTTCCTTTCCCTTTCTGTACGTGAAACCAAGATTAATAGTGCCTTTCACATAGTGCAAGATTTGACTGACCGCGCTCATGTGTTCGGTTGTCGGATTCTCCCTAAAACGACTCACGATCCCGACTGAATAAGCCAAGTCAGGTCGGGTATGCACCAAATATCTTAGGCTGCCCACAACGCTTCGATACATTGTGGTGTCCACTGGTTGGTTTGAGCTACGCTTGCTCAACTTGTGACGTTGGTCCATTGGAACTTGTATCTCGTAGCAATCTGACATGTCACACTTTTCCAATAACTTGACCGCATAAGCCGATTGACAAAGGGAAATCTCTCCGGAGCTTTGCTTTACTTCGATGCCCAAGTAATAGCTGAGTAATCCCAGATCACTCATGCTAAACTTGTTCTTCATTTGCGCCTTGAAACGTTCAATTTCTTGTACGCTATCTCCAGTGATAATCAGATCTTCGACATAAACTCCAACTAACAGGTTTGAGCCTTTGGAGTTCTTTATATAGACTGCGTGCTCGAGGGGACATCTCTTGAACCCGAGCGAGACCAAACTTCGGTCTAACTTTGAGTTCCAAGCTCTTGGCGCTTGCTTCAACCCGTAAAGTGCCTTCTTGAGCTTGTAAACTTTCCCTGCTTCGCCTTTCTTCTCGTAGTCGAGGGGTTGTTCCACGTACACTTCTTCTGTGAGATCACCATTGAGGAAAGCGTATTTAACATCCATATGATGAACCTTCCAATTCCCTTGTGCTGCCAAAGATAGGAGCAATCTCACCGTCTCGAGTCGAGCAACCGGTGCAAACACCTCATCGTAGTCAACTCCTTGACATTGTACGTAGCCCTTCGCGACGAGTCTTGCTTTGTACTTCACAATAGCGCCTTGTGTGTCCTTTTTTAACTTGTAAACCCACTTCAAACCTATGTCCTTTTGGTTCGAAGGTCGGGTTACCACCTATGGCCTTTTGGTTCATCTCCTCATCCATGGCATGCATCCAGCTAGGACTTTTCCTCGCCTCTACGAAGTTCGACGGCCCCTCAACTCCGAGCATACATAGTCCGGAGTATTCAGGCGTAACTGGCTTTGTGTACTTGTAGACTTTCTTGAGGGTCTTGTAGCGACGAGGCCCGGAGGAGTCCGTTGTGGCTTGCGAAGGAGGTGAAACAAATTGTGTCGGCGTTGATGCACTTGAGGAAGACGCCTGAGTCTCGGGCGTGTCGTCGACATCCGTGTCGTCGGTGTTGTCATTGTGACCGTGACCATCATCTTGATTGTCGTTGTCACTATGCGCCTCGGTGTTGATGTCGTCGTTGAGATCTTCGCCCGTGTTGTGCACGTCGTTGTCGCTATCACTTTGCGACCCATGTGCGTCATCGTCGGTGTCGGCACCATGATGATCACTACCTTTGTGGTCACCTTGGTTGGGCATCTTGCCAACCACCCGAACGTCTTCCCCTACATCATCATCAGGTGGAAACTCAATTGTGAATAAGTTACCGTTTGGAGCACTGTTGGCTACTGCGCTCCAATTCCACGCTTTGTTTTCTTCAAACACGACGTCACGTGAAATCCGTAGACGCTTGATTTGTGGATCGTAGAAGCGGTATGCCTTGGTGCCGGAACTCCTCTCGTATCCGATGAACACCATCTTGGTGTTACAGTCGGCAAGCTTTGAGGGCTGCGGCTCCGCCGTCTTCACATGTGCCACGCACCCGAACGTCCGTAGATGAGACACATTCGGCTTACGTCCGTAAATTGCTTCATACGGAGTCTTGCCGATCATCGCCTTCGTTGGAGCCCGGTTGAGAAGATAGACCGCCGTGGAGACAGCTTGTCCCCAAAAAGTCCCCGGCAGGTTCTTGCTCTTCAGTAAACTCCTTGTCATGTCAAGGACGGTTCGATTACACCTTTCAACAACCCCGTTCTATTGCGGCGTATAAGGTTCCGTGAGGAACCTTTTTATGCCAATCTTCTCGCAGTAGTTGTTGAACTTGTTCGACGTAAACTCTCCGCCACGATCTGTCCGTAGAGTGCGAACCTTCAACTTGTGTTCCATCTCCATTGCAGCCTTTAGCTTCTTGAACGCTTCAAACGCCTTATCTTTAGATCGTAGGAGAAGGACCCACATATATCTCGAGTAGTCATCTACCACAAGGAAGAAGTACTTCTTTCCTGCGTGAGTTGCCGGGGTGATAGGGCCACATAGATCACCATGGAGCAGCTCGAGTGCATCTTTTCCAGGATAGGTAGACTGAGCAGGGAATGGCCTGTGGTTTTGTTTTCCAATCAAGCACCCGTAACATACTCGATCAACATGGTCGATAAATGGCATCCCAGATACCATCTCCATCTTTGACATCTTCTTCAAGGCATAGAAGTTAACGTGTCCAAATCTGGCACGCCATAACAATGAACCATCATCACTCTTGGCAAGCCAACACTCTGGTTGAGATTGATCAAGGTTGAGAATATAGAGCCTGTTCCGTGTGCGACTAACACGAGCTAGTACGTTTCGGAGGTTGTCGAAGATCGTCATCACTCCGTTCTCAATATTCACCTTGCATCCATTCTCGTCAAGCTTCCCGATAGAGATGATGTTGTTGCGAAGCCGTGGGATGTAGTACACTCCGGTGAGTATGTGATGTTCACCCGTGAGACCCTCGAAGAGGACAGATCCTTGCCCACAAATCTCCACAGCTGAACCAGCACCGAACTTGACTGAGCCTTCAACATCGTATTCCAGCTCGAGGAATTTCTCCTTGCACCCCGTCATGTGGTTACTGGGACCCATATCGAGATACCACGACAGGTTCTGATCCCCGGATAGCTTTGGTGTCACTTTCTTCTCATGAAGTAGCACCTTCCGGCTTGGTTTCACAACCATCGTTTCAGCGAGATCACAAACTTCAATCATTAGAAGACCTGGACCTTCGCCTTCTTACTTCACTAAATTTGCCTTGATCTCTCGCTTTTTAGGCTTCGAGTAATCCTTTGCAATCTCGTTGCAGTTATAGCACTTGACCTCGGATAAATCCAAGTTCCGTTGCTTCTGCCCTTTAGATTGGTCCGCCTTACCATGACCTTGTGGCTTGCCTTTTCCTTTGCCTTTTCCGGTTTGTCCATCGCGCTTCGCGTTGCTTGAGATTTCGCCACCGTCATGCCTTCCTTTGCTACTTGGGGCCTCCCAATCTGTGTGCGAGTACATGAGTTAGTCACTACCGCCTCCTTTGTCTTTCCGACAGCCACGAGCATTCTCTTCCCACGTTCGCAGGCATCCGGTCGCCTCCGTTATGGTCATGTCATCGATGTCGTAAAGCTGCTCGAGCGTGCCAATGATGTACGTGAATTTGTCAGTCACCGAACTGAAAAATTTCTCCATAATCTCGGTCTCATCGAGCTTTGCACCAAGCGCGCGGATCTCTCCCACCAATGTAGTAAGACGCATGGCATAGCCGTTCACCGATTCAGTTTCCTCCATCTGCAACTTGTGAAATTGGCGCTTCAACACTTGCGCCCTAGCCTTGGTGACGCGATCTTCTCCGATCCTCAACTCCTTGAGTGTGTTACACGTCTCTCTTGCCGTCTCGAACTCCGCCAATGTCATCAGCATGAAATCCGGCACGTACTAGACTATGGCGGCCATGGCACCTTCGTCGCACTCCTTGTCAACGTCGTCGTCCGTGATTGCCTGCCACACTCGAAGAGTTCGGAGAATAATCTTCATCTTCACTGTCCACACGCCATAGTTGGCGTCGATGAGCATCAGGTACTGGATGGGATGTTGCGATGCGCTTGGACGTTGGTGTGCCCGTTCGTCCACCACTGGTCACTGACTTGCCGTCCTTCTTCACCTTGTCGCCGTCTTTGCCGGACTTAACCGACTCAGCGTCGCTGTCCGTCATCGTAGATCGTAAATCGTCGAGACTCTAGATACCAATTGTTATATTTAAAATGATAAATCCTCTCTTGCACGTATGGGCAAGCTAGCTAGACAAGCTAGCAAGCAGGCTGGTTGATCGATTCTGCCTGTACAACCAAAACCAAAGCTGGCTTATACGTGTGTTTAGACGGCGGCTCTCGACGTAAACTTACGAACGAAACTGAACACAGGAAACTGATTTTGGTGGTACGTGACTTGCACCTTTTCTAATTTTCTTTTACGTATATAAAGGGATACAGCCGTCACATCCAACGCGCTGTCGGACTCGGCAGCCAACACGACGAGACCCCGACTAGTGTACAAGTCCGATTTACCTACATGAAATCTTTCCTAAACATAATCTATCTAGGACACTTGACCTACTACGACTATAACCAAGTTAACTACAACAAATGTTACACGCCATAGTACTAACAGTGTTGTTTGTCCGGAGAGATGTCATCGTGAGAGCAGGCAGGTGAGGGATTCCGATTTATTCCCTTGGGGTTGGCGACTCCTGGCGACCCTGGTGGCGACCAGATGTTGACCGCCGACGCCCCCGCGTCGGGCGGCGCCGCCACTCTTCCCATGGCGGTCGCTGGCCCAGTCGACTCCCCGCCCGTTGCTCCTGGCCCCGGGCCGTCCCCCTGTTCCGCGCCCGCGCCGATCTGCTGGGCGGACTGGGCCGAGGAGGAGGAGGAGGCGGATTGGGGGTCGTGGAGCGACCGGTCCGGCGCTCGCCGTCGTTGTTTGAGGACTTCCTGGAGGGCGCCCGTTTCGTGTGCAGGCGCAATCGCTCTGGTGCTCGCCATGGTCGCTGGGGCTGGCCGCCGTCCACGCCGCAAGCTCGGGCCTTGAGTCCTCCGGCCTCCATGACGACCTAGGCAAGGGTGGCTCCTACTCCAATGGCTGGCAAGATGGTGCCCCTCTCTGGCCTTGCCCTGGCCACGGCTGAGCGACTAGGCTCGGCTGTGGCCGGCCCGGTGGCTGGGAAGGCAGTTGCGCCACCGCTGCCGTCGCCGACGGCGCCTCGCTCCTCCCTGCTCCCCTGGTCGGGTCCGGATCGGGCCTCGCGGCTGTGTGGGCCGACTCGGGCCGGCGCCGCTGCGGGCCCGCTGGCTCGTGGGCCGGCTGTGTGGCAGGTTTTTGGGTTGTCGGACCATTAGGTGTCTAGGGCCTCTTCACGGGCCCAGGAGGTCATCGCGCGTGCGAATCGTGCTTGGCTGCTCGCCCCGGCCGACCCCGCCCGTTGGACCTGGATCCAATGGGCCGGATCAGACCCGTGCCTGGGATCGGCCGCGTCTAGGGTTGACGTTCAACGCTGGGGACGCCGTGCTCGATCCTTTCCTCCTGCCTCCCAACCGCCGCCACCTGTGGCCGCCTTCCCGCTGCTGCTCTCGTCGACGATCGCCCTCTCTCCTCCTCCTTTGCCCCCGTGATCCCCCCTGCCCCCATTCCTATCGCGAAATCCTGATGGCATGGGACGCCTTGTTTGCCTTGCCCGAAGCAGTCGCGGCCCGCCGGCTCGGACGACCGTCCGGCCTCATCCTCTGTGGCCCGTCTGGAACGGCGTCAGCAAAGCAGGTCATCGGAGACTTACTCCGGCACCTCGCTGTGTCGGCCGCCTCCGCCGCGGGATCCGGCTCGGGACCCGCGAGTCCCTCTTCCCGGGTCTCTTGGTGACGTCCGGCGTCGGGATGAGGCTCGTCAGCGGCAGGAGGATGTGTTGTGCGAGGCGGAACTCTGGGAGGAGCTAGTGGGTCGGCGGGAGCCGGTGCTGTGGGACCGGGCGGCTCCAGCCGCCCGTGACTCTACTCGTCGTGCTGCTGCCCCCCGGCCCTCGGACGGGGACTGGCGGCGCTCTGGGGGCGGGTCTGGTGACCCCGATACCTCTCGTCATGGCTCGCCTTCACGTCGCGGGGATGAGACCCGCGTCTCTCGTGCTCCCGACCCCTCTCGAAGGGACAACCGCCGTCCGCCTAGGGATGGTGCCCCCGCTAGGCGTCCGGAAGAGCCTCGGCTGGTGCGGTCTTCCCCTCCACGCCGGTCCCCTGACCATCAAAGTGTTGTGACTCAGAACAAGAAAAAGAAGAAGCATAAGAAGAAGAATACTGCAGGGGTGGCCACTAGTTCTGTCCTGGTGAGAGGCCCGGAACAGGAGGTTCCAATGGCTATGGCTCCTCACACCCGTCTCAGCCGCCCCAGGACCCGCGAGGAGACGATGTGCATCAACTGTGGATGCGCAGGGCATTTTCGCTCGGAGTGCAAGGCCCCTCCCCGATGCCCCATGACCCTAGCCTATCTCAGGTATCGGACAAAGAGGGGTGGATTCTACTTCGTGGATGCCGAGATTGAGGAGGAGGCAGTCCCGCCACACCTGGCGATGGTCACCCTGGCGCCTAAGTAGGACCTGCCGTCGGGGGCGGTCATCTCGGACGACCTCATCCAGGCGGAGCTCTCTGCATACATTGGCGACTTTCGTGGCTCCGACTTCACCTGGGAGGTGACCGAGATGGCCCCCTTCGTCTTCTCGGTCCCCTTCCCCTCCACCGAGCTGCTCCGTGTATGTTCTCATGACGCCATCCGCTGCCCCATCAACAAGTTCCTTATCTCTATCCGTCCAGCGGCCGCGGAGCCGGACCCTGTGCCCCTCTGGCTAAGGTGAGGGTCCTTGTCTATGGCTTGCCTCGAGGTGGCAGGTCAGCGCCATGGGGTGGCAAGCTTGAGCACATGCTCAAGGCGATCTTTGAGCTGGTGGGCAAGCTGGTGACTGCCGACCTGGCGTCCTTTGAGGATGATGGGCCCACTCGCTTTGAGATTCTATGCCCCGCTCCGGCCGAGATTGATGGTCTGTCCCTGATCTTCTACTTCCGCACTAAGGGGAAGCGTCTGACTTTTGAGCTTGAGTCTCCGGTTTCTGAGGATCTGCCTGGATCGGTCCCTGTGGCCACTCCGCCTCACCCGGATGGTGGACAGGGTGGAGATGGGGACTTATCCGAGGGGAGCTCCTCCAGTGAGGATGATGATGAGGCTCCGTCTGCTGGGCGACGTAGCCCGGTTCCTATTGGTGGTGGGTCCTCCTGTTGAGCTGGGACGGCCTCGTTGGTGGCTTCGGGGGGTGGGACTACGACCGCCGTCTCCCTTCCCCCTATGGTGCTCCCGGAGGCCGTCCTGGAGGTCGAGGAGGACATGGTGAGTGTGGGGATGGAGGTGCGCCCATCGTCCTCACCGCGCTCACCTGGCATGGTCTGCTACTCGCGCTCGCCGGGTTCCCCCTTCTCCGCCTTGGGGTCGCCGGACTTGGTGCCGCCCTCGCCCTTGGACCTAGAAGCAGTGACCCCTACCGCGGCCGGCTCCAAGCTTCGGGGCGGGCCTTCCCCGCTGGTGGCTGCACGTCAGAGTGCGAGGCATAGCCAGTCCCAGATCGTCCTAGATGGTCGTGTCTCGATGATCCAGGAGAAGGCCGCCATGCGGGCGGCTGCTCGTGACTTGTCCTCAGGTACTCCCACCATCCCCTTAGACCCCTCTAGTTCTGGCTCTCGGTTTTCTGTGCTTGGTTCCGCTCCATTGTTTCATCTGGCAGAGGTGGCCACCGATAGTGGCATTGTGTTCCGTGGCGAGAAGGGGCTCATCCTTGAGCAGATTTCTACTATCTGTGCCAAGGAGCGGATCGATGGGGCATTGGCTGAAGCACGTGCCTGTGCGGCACGTGGTGAGTCCAGCACCCCGGCGCCCACTGACCCTGGTCATAGAGAGACAGGTGATAGTGTAGTGCCCCCTATGGAGACTGTGGAGGACACGCCCTATGCAGTCCCTTCCTCGGTGAGGGGTCTGCAGGGATGTCCCCCACTCATCTTAACCCTACTAAACACCGATAGAGGTGTGTGGGTCTAGTTCCAGGTCCGCTCCCCTTGGACCGGAGGCCTCCGCCCCCCCCCCCCCCCCCGCCCCCTATGCGGGGCGGCGTGGCGGTCCGGTGAAGGCATCCCCCGACCCGCGATTGACGGGCGGGCTAGCTTGGCCCCGCTTGCGGGGCCTGGGGATTCCACTGAGGTTATTAAATGAAGCTCCTATGTTGGAACATTAGGGGCTTCGGCCTCACTGGCCGGCGGCACCAGCTCATCGAATATTTACGTTGGGAGGAGATTGACATTGTGGGCCTTCAGGTGATGATACAACAGGACTTTAGTATGCATGAGCTCTAGGGGCTCTCTCGCCACCAGTTTGCCTGGCATTGGTTTCCTACTACGGGCCATTCTGGGGGCATTTTGCTTGGGGTCAGGGAGGATGCTTTCTCGGTTGAGGATATGGACCGAGGAGAATTCTTCCTGAGCATGTCTGTCACTGACCGACGACTCCACTTCAGTTGGGAGATGATTTTCGTATATGGTCCTATGGATCATGGGCGCACTGCCAACTTCTGTTGGGAGACGTAGTAGTAAATCAAAATTTTCCTACGTGTCACCAAGATCTATATATGGAGAAACCAGCAAACAAGTGGGGAGAGATTGGATCTTCATACCTTTGAAGATCGCTAAGCGGAAGCGTTACAAGAACGCGGTTGATGGAGTCGTACTCGCAACGATTCAGATCGCGGTAGATCCGATCAAGTGCCGAACGGACGGCACCTTCGCGTTCAACACACGTGCAGCCCGGTGACGTCTCCTATGCCTTGATCCAGCAAGGAGGAAGGAGAGGTTGGGGAAGAGCTCCAGCAGCAGCACGACGGCGTGGTGGTGGTGGAGTAGCAAGGTATCCCGGCAGGGCTTCGCCTAAGCACTGCGGAGGAGGAAGAAGCAGAACAGGGCTGCAGCGAGAGAGAAAGAGTTCGTCGTCTCAAACCTGCCCAAACCCTTGCATATATATAGGAGGAAGGAGAGGGAGGGTTGGCTTGGCCCCTCCTCCAAGGAGGAGGGATTCGGCCGAAGTGGGGGGAGAGTCCTCCTCCCACACGGGAGGTGGATCTCCCCCTTTTAAATCCCTTTTGCCTCTATCTCCAGATCCCTGGCGCATGGGCCCTTTCTAGAAGGTATTGGATTGCCCAATATGGGCTGGCACACCTCCTCTAAGGGCCCATGAGGTCCTTTGGTCGTCACCCCCTCCAGGGGGTCCTCCGGCACCCTCCCGGCACTCCCGGTACAATACCGATGAGCCCGAAAACTTTCCGGTGACCAAAACTGGACTTCCTATATATCAATCTTTACCTCCGGACCATTCCGGAGCTCCTCGTGACGTCCGGGATCTCATCCGGGACTCCGAACAACCTTAGGTAATCACGTATACCTTTTCCCTATAACCCTAGCGTCATCGAACCTTAAGTGTGTAGACCCTACGGGTTCGGGAGACACGTAGACATGACCGAGACACCTCTCCGGCCAATAACCAACAGCGGGATCTGGATACCCATGTTGGCTCCCACGTACTCCACGATGATCTCATCGGATGAACCACGATGTCAGGGATTCAATCAATCCCGTATACAATTCCCTTTGCCTATCGGTATGGTACTTGCCCGAGATTCGATCGTCGGTATCCGCATACCTTGTTCAATCTCGTTACTGGCAAGTCTCTTTACTCGTTCCGTAATACATCATCCCGTGACTAACTCCTTAGTCACATTGAGCTCATAATGATGATGTCTTACCGAGTGGGCCCAGAGATACCTCTCCGTCACACGGAGTGACAAATCCCAGTCTCGATTCGTGTCAACCCAACAGACACTTTCGGAGATACCCGTAGCGTACCTTTATAGCCACCCAGTTACGTTGTGACGTTTGGCACACCCAAAGCATTCCTACGGTATCCGGGAGTTACACAATCTCATGGTCTAAGGAAATGATACTTGACATTGAAAAGCTTTAGCAAACGAACTACACGATCTTGTGCTATGCTTAGGATTGAGTCTTGTCCATCACATCATTCTCCTAATGATGTGATCCCATTATCAACGACATCCAATGTCCATGGTCATGAAACCGAGACCATCTATTGATCAACGAGCTAGCCAACTAGAGGCTCACTAGGGACACGTTGTGGTCTATGTATTCACACATGTATTACGGTTTCCGGTTAACACAATTATAGCATGAATAATAGACAATTATCATGAACTAGGAAATACAATAATAACCATTTTATTATTGACTCTAGGGCATATTTCCAACAGTCTCCCACTTGCACTAGAGTCAATAATCTAGTTACATTGTGATGAATCGAACACCCATAGCATTCTGGTGTTGATCATGTTTTGCTCGTGAGAGAGGTTTAGTCAACGGATCTGCGACATTCAGATCCGTATGCACTTTACAAATATCTATGTCTCCCTCCTGAATGTAATCACGGATGGAGTTGAAGCGGCGCTTGATGTGTCTTGTCTTCTTGTGAAACCTGGGATCCTTCGCAAGGGCAATAGCTCCAGTGTTGTCACAGAGTAGAGTCATTGGGCCCGACGCATTCGGAATCACTCCTAGGTCGGTGATGAACTCCTTCATCCAGACTCCCTCCTTTGCTGCTTCCAAAGCAGCTATGTACTCCGCTTCACATGTAGATGCTGCCACGATGCTTTGCTTGCTGCTGCTCCAGCTCACTGCCCCTCCATTCAAAATATACATGTATCCGGTTTGCGACTTGGAGTCGTCCGGATCTGTGTCGAAGCTAGCATCGACGTAACCCTTTACGACGAGCTCTTCGGCACCTCCATAAACGAGAAACATGTCCTTTGTCCTTTTCAGGTACTTCAGGATATTCTTGACCGCTATCCAGTGTTCCGCTCCGGGATCACTTTGTTACCTCCCTACCAAACTTAGGGCAAGGTTCACGTCAGGTCTGGTACACAGCATGGCATACATGATAGAGCCTATGGCTGAAGCATAGGGGATGGCACTCATCTCTTCTCTATCCTTTGCCGTGGTCGGGCATTGAGTCGTACTCAATCTCACACCTTGCAACACAGGCAAGAACCCCTTCTTGGACTGATCCATATTGAACTTCTTCAATATCTTTTCAAGGTATGTGCTTTGTGAAAGACCAATGAGGCGTTTTGATCTATCTCTATAGATCTTAATACCTAATATGTAAGCAGCTTCTCCAAGGTCCTTCATTGAAAAACACTTATTCAAGTAGGCCTTGATACTTTCCAAGAGTTCTATATTATTTCCCATTATCAGCATGTCATCCACATACAGTATAAGAAATGCTATAGAGCTCCCACTCACTTTCTTGTAAATACAGGGTTCTCCATAAACCTGTACAAACCCAAACGCTTTAATCACCTCATTAAAGCGAATGTTCCAACTCCGAGATGCTTGCACCAGCCCATAGATGGAGCGCTGGAGCTTGCATACCTTGTTAGCATCTTTAGGATCGACAAAACCTTCCGGCTGCATCATATACAGTTCTTCCTTGAGAAAGCCATTAAGGAATGCCGTTTTGACGTCCATTTGCCAGATCTCATAATCATAAAATGCGGCAACTGCTAACATGATTCGGACAGACTTTAGCATCGCTACGGGTGAGAATGTCTCATCGTAGTCAACTCCTTGAACTTGTCGATAACCCTTAGCGACAAGCCGAGCTTTATAGGCGGTCACATTACCGTCTGCGTCAGTCTTCTTCTTAAAGATCCATTTATTTTCAATGGCTCGCTTATCATCAGGCAAGTCCACCAAAGTCCATACTTTGTTCTCATACATGGATCCTATCTCAGATTTCATGGCCTCAAGCCATTTGTCGGAATTCAGGCCCGCCATCGCTTCTTCATAGTTCGAAGGTTCACCGTTGTCCAACAACATGATCTCTAGGACAGGATTACCGTACCACTCTGGTGCGGAACGTGTCCTAGTGGACCTTCGAGTAGCAACTTGATCTGATGTTTCATGATCATCATCATTAACTTCCTCTCTAGCCGGTGTAGGCTCCACAGAAACAACTTCCTGTGCTGCGCTACTCTCCGGTTCGAGTGAAGGTACAATTACCTCATCAAGTTCCATTTTCCTCCCACTTACTTCTTTCGAGAGAAACTCTTTCTCGAGAAAGGATCCATTCTTGGCAACAAAGACTTTGCCTTCGGATCGTAGGTAGAAAGTATACCCAATAGTCTCTTTGGGATATCCTATGAAGACGCACTTTTCCGCTTTGGGTTCGACCTTCTCTGGTTGAAGTTTCTTCACATAAGCATCGCAACCCCAAACTTTTAGAAACGACAGCTTAGGTTTCTTTCCAAACCATAATTCATACGGTGTCGTCTCAACGGATTTAGACAGTGCCCTATTTAAAGTGAACGCGGCAGTCTCTAATGCATATCCCCAAAATGATAGCGGTAAGTCGGTAAGAGACATCATAGATCGCACCATATCCAATAGAGTGCGATTACGACGTTCAGACACACCATTTCGCTGAGGTGTGCCTGGCGGCGTGAGCTGTGAAACAATTCCACATTTCCTAAGGTGCGTGTCAAACTCATGACTTAAATATTCTCCGCCACGATCAGATCGTAGGCATTTTATTTTCCTGTCACGTTGATTCTCGACCTCACTCTGAAATTCCTTGAACCTTTCAAAGTTTTCAGACTTGTGTTTCATTAAGTAGACATACCCATATCTGCTCAAGTCATCAGTGAGGGTGAGAACATAACGGTAGCCACCGCGAGCCTCGACACTCATTGGACCGCATACATCGGTATGTATTATCTCCAACAAGTCAGTTGCTCGCTCCATTGTTCCGGAGAACGGAGTTTTGGTCATCTTGCCCATGAGGCATGGTTCGCATGTGTCAAATGATTCGAAATCAAGTGACTCCAAAAGTCCATCAGCATGGAGCTTCTTCATGCGTTTGACACCAATATGGCCAAGACGGCAGTGCCACATGTAAGTGGGACTATCGTTATCAACTTTACACTTTTTAGTACTCACACTATGGACATGTGTAACATCACGTTCGAGATTCATCAAAAATAAACCATTGACCAGCGGGGCATGAGCATAGAACATTTCTCTCATATAAATAGAACAACCATTATTCTCGGATTTAAAAGAGTAGCCATCTCGTATCAAGCGAGATCCAGATACAATGTTCATGCTCAAAGCTGGTACTAAATAACAATTATTAAGGTTTAAAACTAATCCCGAAGGTAGATGTAGAGGTAGCGTGCCGACGGCGATCACATCGACCTTGGAACCATTCCCGACGCGCATCGTCACCTCGTCCTTTGCCAACCTTCGCTTATTCCGCAGCTCCTGCTTGGAGTTACAAATGTGAGCAACTGCACCGGTATCAAATACCCAGGAGCTACTACGAGCGCTGGTTAGGTACACATCAATAACAAGTATATCACATATACCTTTAACGTTGCCGACCTTCTTATCCGCTAAGTACTTGGGGCAGTTCCGCTTCCAGTGACCGGTACCCTTACAATAGAAACACTCAGTCTCAGTCTTGGGTCCATTCTTGTTCTTCTTCTTCCCGGCAACTTGCTTACCGGGCGCGGCAACAGCTTTGCCGTCCTTCTTGAAGTTCTTATTACCCTTGCCTTTCTTGAAACTAGTGGTCTTGTTTACCATCAACACTTGATGCTCCTTTCTGATCTCGACCTCTGCTGATTTGAGCATCGAGTACAACTCAGGAATGGACTTCTCCATCCCCTGCATGTTGTAGTTCATCACAAAGCTTTTGTAGCTAGGTGGAAGCGACTGGAGGATTCTGTCAATGACTGAGTCATCCGGGAGATTAACTCCCAGCTGAGTCAAGCGGTTGTGAAGCCCAGACATCTTGAGGATGTGCTCACTAACAGAACTGTTCTCCTCCATCTTACAGCTGAAGAACTTGTCAGAGATGTCATATCTCTCGACTCGGGCATGAGCTTGGAAAACCAGTTTCAGCTCTTGGAACATCTCATATGCTCCGTGTTGCTCAAAACGCTTTTGGAGCCCCGATTCTAAACTGTAAAGCATGCCGCACTGAACAAGGGAGTAATCATCGCAGCGTGACTGCCAAGCGTTCGTAACGTCTTGGTCCGCTGGGAGAATGGGTGGGTCACCTAGCGGTGCATCAAGGACATACAATCTCTTGGAAGCTATGAGGATGATCCTCAAGCCACGGACCCAGTCCGTATAGTTGCTTCCATCATCTTTCAGCTTGGTTTTCTCTAGGAACGCGTTGAAATTGAGGTTGACATTTGCGTTGGCCATTGGATCTACAATATAGATATTAAAGGCAATTTTAGACTAAGTTCATGATAATCGAGTTCACATAATCAAATTATTCAATGAACTCCCACTCAGATAGACATCTCTCTAGTCATCTAAGTGACACATGATCCATGTCAACTAGCCCGTGTCCGATCGTCACGTGAGACGGACTAGTCATCCATGGTGAACATCTCCATGTTGATCGTATCTTCTATACGACTCATGTTCGACCTTTCGGTCTTCCGTGTTCCGAGGCCATGTCTGTACATGCTAGGCTCGTCAAGTCAACCTAAGTGTTTCGCGTGTGTAAATCTGGCTTACACCCGTTGTATGCGAACGTTAGAACCTATCACACCCGATCATCACGTGGTGCTTCGGAACAACGATCCTTAGCAACGGTGCACAGTTAGGGTGAACACTTCTCTTGAAATTTTATTGAGAGATCATCTTATTTACTACCGTCGTTTTAAGCAAATAAGATGTAAACATGATAAACATCCCATGCAATCAATATAGTGACATGATATGGCCAATATCATCTTGCTCCTATGATCTCCATCTTCGGGGCACCATGATCATCATTGTCACCGGCATGACACCATGATCTCCATCATCATGATCTCCATCATTGTGTCTTCATGAGGTTGTCTCGCCAACTATTACTTCTACTGCTATGGCTAACGCTTAGCAATAAAGTAAAGTAATTACATGGCGTTTGTGATTGACTCGCAGGTCATACAATAAATAAGACAACTCCTATGGCTCCTGCCGGTTGTCATAGTCATCGACATGCAAGTCGTGAACCCTATTACAAGAACATGATCAATCTCATACATCACAATGCATCACATCACATCCTTTTGGCCATATCACATCACAAGGCATATGCTGCAAAAACAAGTTAGACGTTCTCTAATTTGTAGTTGCAAGTTTTTACGTGGTTGCTATAGGTTTCTAGCAAGAACGTTTCTTACCTACGCCAAAACCACAACGTGATATGCCAATTGCTATTTACCCTTCATAAGGACCCTTTTCATCGAATCCAATCCGACTAAGGTGGGAGAGACAGACACCCGCTAGCCACCTTATGCAACTAGTGCATGTCAGGCGGTGGAACCGGTCTCACGTAAGCGTACGTGTAAGGTTGGTCCGGGCCGCTTCATCCCACAATACCGTCGAATCAAGATAAGACTAGTAACGGCAAGCATATTAACAAAATCGACGCCCACAACTGCTTTGTGTTCTACTCGTGCATAGATTCTACGCATAGACCTAGCTCTGATACCACTGTTGGGAGACGTAGTAGTAAATCAAAATTTTCCTACGTGTCACCAAGATCTATATATGGAGAAACCAGCAAACGAGTGGGGAGAGATTGGATGTTCATACCTTTGAAGATCGCTAAGCGGAAGCATTACAAGAACGCGGTTGATGGAGTCGTACTCGCAACGATTCAGATCGCGGTAGATCCGATCAAGTGCCGAACGGACGGCACCTCCGCATTCAACACACGTGCAGCCCGGTGACGTCTCCTATGCCTTGATCCAGCAAGGAGGAAGGAGAGGTTGGGGAAGAGCTCCAGCAGCAGCACGACAGCGTGGTGGTGGTGGAGTAGCAAGGTATCCCGGCAGGGCTTCGCCTAAGCACTGCGGAGGAGGAAGAAGCAGAACAGGGCTGCAGCGAGAGAGAAAGAGTTCGTCGTCTCAAACCTGCCCAAACCCTTGCATATATATAGGAGGAAGGAGAGGGAGGGCTGGCTTGGCCCCTCCTCCAAGGAGGAGGGATTCGGCCGAAGTGGGGGGAGAGTCCTCCTCCCACACGGGAGGTGGATCTCCCCCTTTTAAATCCCTTTTGCCTCTATCTCCAGATCCCTGGCGCATGGGCCCTTTCTAGAAGGTATTGGCTGGCCCAATATGGGCTGGCACACCTCCTCTAAGGGCCCATGAGGTCCTTTGGTCGTCACCCCCCTCCCGGGGGTCCTCCGGCACCCTTCCGGCACTCCCGGTACAATACCGATGAGCCCGAAAACTTTCCGGTGACCAAAACTGGACTTCCTATATATCAATCTTTACCTCCGGACCATTCCGGAGCTCCTCGTGACGTCCGGGATCTCATCCGGGACTCCGAACAACCTTCGGTAATCACGTATACCTTTTCCCTATAACCCTAGCGTCATCGAACCTTAAGTGTGTAGACCCTACGGGTTCGGGAGACACGTAGACATGACCGAGACACCTCTCTGGCCAATAACCAACAGCGGGATTTGGATACCCATGTTGGCTCCCACGTACTCCACGATGATCTCATCGGATGAACCACGATGTCAGGGATTCAATCAATCCCGTATACAATTCCCTTTGCCTATCGGTATGGTACTTGCCCGAGATTCGATCGTCGGTATCCGCATACCTTGTTCAATCTCGTTACTGGCAAGTCTCTTTACTCGTTCCGTAATACATCATCCCGTGACTAACTCCTTAGTCACATTGAGCTCATAATGATGATGTCTTACCGAGTGGGCCCAGAGATACCTCTCCGTCACACGGAGTGACAAATCCCAGTCTCGATTCGTGTCAACCCAACAGACACTTTCGGAGATACCCGTAGCGTACCTTTATAGCCACCCAGTTACGTTGTGACGTTTGGCACACCCAAAGCATTCCTACAGTATCCGGGAGTTACACAATCTCATGGTCTAAGGAAATGATACTTGACATTGAAAAGCTTTAGCAAACGAACTACACGATCTTGTGCTATGCTTAGGATTGAGTCTTGTCCATCACATCATTCTCCTAATGATGTGATCCCATTATCAACGACATCCAATGTCCATGGTCATGAAACCGAGACCATCTATTGATCAACGAGCTAGCCAACTAGAGGCTCACAAGGGACACGTTGTGGTCTATGTATTCACACATGTATTACGGTTTCCGGTTAACACAATTATAGCATGAATAATAGAAAATTATCATGAACTAGGAAATACAATAATAACCATTTTATTATTGCCTCTAGGGCATATTTCCAACAACTTCCTCGCCGAGCTTAAAAATAAGGTGGAGAGGTGCACCACTCCGGTGGTGGTGGCCAGGGATTCAACCTCATTAGGTGGGCTTCTGATAAAAGCTCGCCTAATGTTGATCGGGTACACATGCATCTATTTAACGACTGCATTGCGGACCTTGCGCTCCGTGAGATACCCCGCTTAGGGGCTAGGTTCACGTGGACGAATAAGCAGGCAGACCCCATCCGGAGTGTTTTAGACCGGATCTTTGTGTCGGCTCAGTAGGAAGTGATGTTCCCATTGTGCTTCCTCAAGGCGGTCACCCGGATTGGCCCTGATCATACCCCCTGCTTTTCTCGTCGGGGGATGAGGCCCCCTAGGAACCATCACTTCCTCTTTGAGACGTTCTGGTTGGAGCAACCGGGTTTCTTTGCAATGGTTCGCGACCGATGGCTAGAGGCGCTCGTGTTTGTGATGTGAGTGTCTGGCACCAATGTGCTAAATTCTCTTGTCAAGCCATGAAGGGTTGGGGGCGAACCTTGGCGCTGATCTCCGGGCCAGTAAAGGGGTCCTGCTGGATCAGATTAAGGTGTTGGATGGCCTTGTAGACGGACAGGGCCTGTCTCCTGACGACTGGCTTAGGTGGTACACCCTCAAGGCCTCACTCCTGGATATATACAAGAGCGAGGAGCTGTGTTGGCACCGTCGGGGGGGGGGGGGCAGAACTGGCTCCTTAAGGGGGATGCAAACACTGCCTACTTTCAGGCGATTACTAACGGCCGCAGGAAGAAATGTGCCATCCCTTTCCTCTGGGATGGGGATGTTCTTCTAGAGAGCCCAGATGACATCTCCACCCATATTTCCTCCTTCTATAAGGAGCTTTTCTCGGTTGAGCCGCGTGGAGGTGCCTCCCTCTACGCTAACTTCTGGCCGCCTGCAGAGCGGGTCTCTGATGCGGAGAATGCGGAACTTACTCTCCCATTCTCCCGTGAGGAGGTGGGTTGGGTGATTTCTTCTATGAAAGCATGCTTGGCCCCGGGGGCGGATGGCCTCCCGGTAGTCTTTTTCCAGAAATTCTGGGAGATCTTGCGTCCGATAATTATGCCCATGTTCCATGAGGTCTATATTGGTACCTTGTACATGGCTAGGATTAACGATGGTGTCATATCCCTGATCCCCAAAGTAGTTGGGGCGACGGATATTTGGCAATTCCGCCCCATCACGGTGATCAACGTATTGTAGCGAATTTTTGCCAAGGTTTGTGCAACTCGTTTATCCCCGGTGGCAGAAAGAATTGCTCACCCCCTTCAGTCCATGTTCTTGAAGGGAAAGCGGATCCATGACGGGATTCTTGCCCTTCACGAGATATTCCATGAGGTGGCGTCAAAGGGGCTTAAGGGGGTCTTCCTCAAATTGGACTTCTAGAAGGCATACGATCGTCTGGACTGGTCCTTTTTGAGGTTGGTCATGCAGCGACGAGGATTCGACGAGAGGTGGTGTTCCTGGATCATGCAACTAGTTAGATTTAGGAACACGGCGATCAACATCAATGGTGAAGTGGGGCCCTTTTTCCAGGCTTCCAGGGGGTAAAGCAAGGGGACCCTGTCTCCCCCTTGCTTTTCAACCTCGTAGTTGATGCCCTTGCAGGCATCTCAGATAAGGCCAAGTTGGCCGGCCTGTTGGAAATATGCCCTAGAGGCAATAAATAAAGTGTTTATTATTATATTTCCTTGTTCATGATAATCGTTTATTATCCATGCTATAATTGTATTGATTGGAAACACATTACATGTGTGGGTAAATAGACAACACTCTGTCCCTGTATGCCTCTAGTGAACTAGCTCGTTTATCAAAGATGGTCAAGGTTTCCTAGCCATTGACATGTGATGTCATTTGATAACGGGACCACACCATTAGGAGAATGATGTGATGGGCAAGACCCAAACTACAAACGTATCATATGACCGTGTTAGTTTATTTCTACTGTTTTCTGCATGTCAAGTATAAGTTCCTATGACCATGAGATCATGCAACTCATGGACACCGGAGGAGTGCTTTGTGTGTATAAAATGTCGCAACGTAACTGGGTGACTACAAAGGTGCTCTACAGGTATCTCCGACGGTGTCTGTTGAGTTGGCATGGATCAAGACTGGGATTTGTTACTCCGTGTGACGAAAAGGTATCTCAGGGCCCACTCGGTAATACAACATCACAATAAGCCTTGCAAGCAATGTGACTAAGTGTTAGTCATGGGATCTTGTATTACGGAACGAGTAAAGAGACTTGCTGGTAACAAGGTTGAACTAGGTATGGAGATACAAACAATCGAATCTCGGGCAAGTAACATACCAAAGAACAAAGGGAACATTATACGGGATTAACTGAATCCTTGACATAGAGGTTCGACCGATAAAGATCTTCGTAGAATATGTAGGAACCAATATGGACATCTAGGTTCTGGTATTGGTTATTAACCGTAGAGGTGTCCCGGTCATGTCTGCATAGTTCTCGAACCCGCAAGGTCTGCACACTTAAGGTTTGATGACGTTCCGGCAGTATAGAGTTATGTATGGTGGTGACCTAAGGTTGTTCGGAGTCCCATACGGGATCCGGGACGTCACGAGGAGCTCCGGAATGGTCCGGAGGTAAAGATTCATATATAGGAAGTCCTGTTTTGGTCGTCGGAAAAGTTTCGGGCTCATCGGTAGTGTACCGGGAGTGCCGGTAGTATACCAGAAGACCACCGGGAGTGGTATTTCGACCCAAGAGGCTTCATGGGCTGTGGGAGAGTGAATACCATCCGTTAGTGGGATGGTGGAAGTCCCACACAAGTCCCATGCGGCTGGGAAGAAAATCCCAAAATGAAAAAGGTGGAAAAAGGAAAAAGGGGCTAGATAAGGAAGGAGTCCTAATCCTACTAGGAGTGGAGGAGGAGGACTCCTCCCTCCTGGTTCGGCCGAACCTCCTTGGCTTCGAAGCCAAGGCTTCCTCCTCTCCTCCTCTCCTCCACTAGAGGGTATTGGGGTTTTTGCACAAGATTTTCAGCCACGTACTACCCGTTCCTCCAGTGCATAGTTTCTCCTCTAGATCGGATTTCTGCAGTGCTTGGGTGAAGCCCTGCCGGAACAGCTCCACCACAATCGCCGGAGCGTAGTCACGCTGTCGGAGAACTCTTCTTCCTCTCCGCTTCCTCTTGCTGGATCAAGAAGGCGGAGATCGTCATCAAGTTGTGCGTGTGCTGAACGCGGAGGTGTCGTCCGTTCGGTACTTGATCGGGACGGATCGTGATTGGATCGCGGGACGCTTGGCGATTTGGATCTCAAAGACGTTCGACTACACCAACCGCGTTTCTTAACAATTCCCGCTTAGCGATCTACAAGGGTACATAGATCCACTCTCCCTCTAGTAGATGCTCATCACCATGGATAGATCTGCGTGTGCATAGGAAAAAAATTCCCATGCAACGTTCCCCAACAGTGGTATCAGAGCTAGGTCTATGTGTAGATGAGATCTCGACTAGAACACAAAGAGTCTGTGGGCGTTGATTCTTAGATTGCTTCCTCCCTTGGTCGTGTTTTGGTTCAGCGGTATTGTTGGATGAAGCGGCCCGGACCAACCTTACTCGTACGCTTACGAGAGACCGGTTCCATCGACTGACATGTAACCTCATTGCACAAAGATGGCTGGTGGGTGTCTATTTCTCCTACTTTAGTTGGATCGGATTCGAAAAAGGCGGTCCTTGAGAAGGTTGAAAAGCAACTAGTATCACCGTTGTGTTTTTGCGTAGATGAGAATTGTTCTTGCTAGATACCCGTAGCAGCCACGTAAAACATGCAACAACAATTAGAGGACGTCTAACTTGTTTTTGCAGGGTATGTTGTGATTTCATATGGCCAATTGCATGATGTGATATATGTGATGTATGAGATGATCATGTGATGTATAGAATATCACAACTTGCATGTCGATGAGTACGGCAACCGGCAGGAGCCATAGGGTTGTCTTTAATTATTTTATGACCTACGTGTCAATAATTAAGCTATGTAATGCTTTACTTTATCGCTAAACGGTAGCAATAGTAGTAGAAGAAGGATGGGCGCGACAACCTCGATGGTGACACGTTGATGGAGATCAAGATGATGGAGATCATGGTGTCGTGCCGGTGACTATGGATATCATGTCGGTGCTTTCTAGATGGAGATCAAAAGCACAAGTTCATGGCCATATCATGTCACTTATGATTTGCATGAGATGTTAATCCTTTTATGCACCTTGTTTTGCTTAGGACGACAGTAGCATTATAAGGTGATCCCTCACTTAAATTTCAAGATGAATTGTGTTCTCCTCGAGTGTGCACCGTTGCGAAAGTTCATCATATCGAGACACCACGTGATGATCGGGTGTGATAGACTCTACGTTCACATACAACGGGTGCAAGCCAGTGTTGCACATGCAGAACACTCGGGTTAAACTTGACGAGCCTAGCATGCATAGACATGGCCTCGAAACACAAGAGACCGAAAGTTCGAACATGAGTCATATAGTAGATATGATCAACATGATGATGTTCACCATTAAAGCCACCTCAACTCACGTGATGATCAGACTTGAGTTGGTGAATTTGGATCATGTGACACTCAGATGACCTGAGGGATGTCAATTTGAGTGGGAGCTTTAGTAATTTTATTAACTAAACTCATTATCTTGAACAATATTCTAAGTAACCTTTGCATATTTATGTTGTAGATCAATGGCTCGTGCAGTAGCACCCCTGAATTTTAATGCGTTCCTAGAGAAAGCTAAGTTGAAACATGATGGAAATAACTTTGTTGACTGAGCCCGTAATCTGAGGATTATCCTCACGGCTTCCCAAAAATCATATGTCCTTGATGCACCGCTTGGTCACCAACCAGAAGACATGACCTCTGAAGACGTTAAGAACACTTGGGAGGCACACACTGGAGATTACCCAATTGTTTAGTGTGCAATATTGTATGGCTTAGAACCGGGACTTCAAAGACACATTGAATGTCATGGAGTATATGAAATGTTACAGGAGTTGAAGTTTATCTTTCAGAAGAATGCCCGGATCGAGAGGTATGAGACCTCCGATAAGTTCTATGCTTGCAAAATGGAGGAGAACGGGTCTATCAGTGAGCATATACTCAGAATGTCTGGGTATTCAAATCTCTAGCAGAGTTGGGAATTACCCTTCCGCCAGAGGTGATCACTCACAGAGTTCTTCAATCACTGCCACCTAGTTGCAAGAGCTTTGTGATGAACTATAACATGCACGGGATGAACAAGTTAGTCGTCGAGCTGTTTACGATGTTGAAAGTCACTGAGTCTGAAATCCAGAAAGAACATCAAGTGTTGATGGTCAATAAAACCACTAGTTTCAAGAAGAATGGCAAGGGCAAGGGCAAGAAGGGTAAAACCAAGAGGGATGGCAAAGCAGTTGCTACTCCTGTAAAGAAGCCTAAGCATAGACCTAAGCCAGAAACTGAGTGCTTTCATTGCAAAGGAACTGGTCACTGGAAGCGGAACTGCCCCAAGTACCTGGCTGACAAGAAGGCGGCCAACAACAAACAAGGTATATATGATATACATGTTACTGATGTGTACCTTACTAGCTCTCGTACTAGTGCCTGGGTATTTGATACCGGTTCGGTTGCTCACATTTGCAACTTAAAACAGGAACTACGAAATAGACGAAGGCTGGCAAAGGACGAAGTGACGATGCGTGTGGGAAATGGTTCCAAGGTTGATGTGATCGCCGTCGGCATGCTCTCTCTTCGATTACCATCGGGATTAGTGATGAACCTTTATAATTGTTATTTATTGCCTGTGTTAAGCATGAACATTATATCTGGATCTTGTTTATTGCGAGACGGTTACTCATTTAAATCAGAGAATAAAGGTTTTTCTATTCATATGAGTGATATCTTTTATGGTCATGCACCCAATGTGAGGGGTTTATTCATATTGAATCTTGATAGTGATGACACACATGTTCATAACATTGATGCCAAAAGATGTAGAGTTGATAACGATAGTACCACTTTCTTGTGGCACTGCCTTTTAGGTAATATTGGTGTAAAACGAATGAGGAAGCTCCATGTTGATGGACTTTTGGAGTCACTTGATTTTGAATCACTTGACACATGCGAACCATGACTCATGGGCAAGATGACTAAAACGCCGTTCTCTAGAACAATGGAACGGGCGAGTGACTTATTGGAAATCATACATACTGATGTGTGCGGTCCAATGAATGTTACAGCGCGTGGTGGATATCGTTATTTTCTCACCTTCACTGATGACTTAAGTAGATATGGGTATATTTAATTAATGAATCACAAGTCTGAAATGTTTGAAAAGTTCAAGCAATTTCAGAGTGAAGTTCAAAATCATCGTAACAAGAAGATTAAATTCCTGCGTTCTGATCGAGGAGGTGAATATCTGAGTTATGAGTTTGGCATCCACTTAAGACAATGTGGAATTGTTTCACAGTTCATACCGCCTAGAACACCACAGCGTAATGGTGTGTCCGAACGTCGTAATCGAACCTTATTAGATATGGTGCGTTCTATGATGTCTCTTGCCGATTTGCCACTATCGTTTTGGGGTTATGCATTAGAGACAGCTGCATTCGCTTTAAATAGGGCACCACCAAAATCCGTTGAGATGACGCCATATGAACTATGGTTTGGCAAGAGGCCAAAGTTGTCTTTTCTTAAAGTTTGGGGATGTGATGCTTATGTCAAAAAGCTTCAGCCTGAAAAGCTGGAACCCAAAGCGGAGAAATGCGTCTTCATAGGATACCTGAAAGAGACAGTCGGGTATACCTTCTATCTCAGATCCGAAGGCAAAATGTTTTTCACTAAGAACGGAACATTTCTTGAGAAAGAGTTTCTCTCGAAAGAATTGAGTGGGAGGAAAATAGAGCTTGATGAGGTTATTGAACTTTTACTTCAACCAGAAAGTAGCGCAGCGCAGAAAGATGTTTCTGTGGAACCTACGATGGTAGAAGAGGAAGTTAATGATGATGATCATGAAGCTTCGGATCAAGCTACTATTGAACCTCGTAGGTCGACAAGGGCGCGTACTACTCCTGAGTGGTACGGCAACCCTGTCTTGGAGGTCATGTTGTTAGACAACAATGAACCTACGAGCTATGGAGGAGCAGTGATGGGCCCGGATTCCGAGAAATGGTTAGAGGCAGATCCATGTATGAAAACAAAGTATGAACTTTGGAAGTATTACCTGAAGGGAGAAAGGCCATTCAGAACAAATGGATCTTTAAGAAGAAGACATACACGGATGGTAATGTCACCGTCTATAAAGCTCGACTTGTGGCAAAGGGTTTTTCACAAGTTCAAGGAGTTTACTATGATGAGACCTTCTCACCCGTAGCGATGCTTAAGTCTGTTGGAATCATGTTAGCAATAGTTGCTTACTTCGACTATGAAATTTGGCAGATGGATGTCAAAACAACGTTCCTCAACAGTTTCCTTGAGGAAGAGTTGTATATGATGCAACCAGAAGGTTTGGTCGATCCAGAGAATGCTGACAAAGTTTGCAAACTCCAACGATCCATTTATGGGCTGGTGCAAGCATCTCGGAGTTGGAATAAGCGCTTTGATGAGGTGATCAAAGCGTTTGAGTGTGTACAAGTTTATGGAGAAGCTTGTATTTACAAGAAAGTGAGTGAGAGATCTATAGTGTTTCTAATATTATATGTGGATGACATATTGTTGATTCGAAACAATATAGAAATGATGGAAAGCGTGAAGGAATATTTGAACAAGAGTTTTTCAATGAAGGACCTAGGAGAAGCTGCTTTCATATTAGGCATTAAGATCTATAGAGATAAATCGAGACGCTTAATAGCACTTTCATACAGCACATACCTTGATAAAGTTTTGAAGAAGTTCAAAATGGATCAGTCCAAGAAGGGGTTCTTGCCTGTGTTACAAGGTGTGAAGTTGAGTAAGACTCAATGCCCAGTGACTGCAGAAGAGAAAAGATGAGTGTCATCCCCTATGCTTCAGCCATAGGCTCTATCATGTATGCAATGCTGTGCACAAGACCCGATGTCAGCATTGCCATAAGTATGGAAGGAAGGTTTCAAAGTGATCCTGGAATGGAGCACTAGGCAGCGGTCAAAAATATCCTTAAGTACCTGAAAAGGACTAAGGAAATGTTTCTCGTTCATGGAGGTGATGAAGAGCTCGTCATAAAGGGTTACATCAATGCAAGCTTTGACACTGATCCGGATGACTCTAAGTCGCAAACCAGATACGTATTTATTCTCAATGGGGGAGCAGTAAGCTGGTGCAGTTCCAAGCAAAGCATGGTAGCCGATTCTACGTGCGAAGCGGAGTACATCGCAGCCTTGGAGGCGGCGAAGGAAGGTGTCTGGATGAAGCAGTTCATGATAGATCTTGGAGTAGTGCCCAGTGCACTGGATCCAATGGACCTGTTCTGTGATAACACTGGTGCCATTGCACTAGCCAAGGAACCAAGGTTTCACAAGAGAACCAGACACATAAAGCGACGCTTCAACTCCATCCACGATTACATCAAGGAGAAGGAAATAAATATTTGCAAAGTGCACATGGATCTGAATGTTGCAGACCCATTGACTAAACCTCTTCCAAGGGCTAAACATGATCAACACCAGAACTGCATGGGTGTTCGATTCATTACAATGTAAATCACATAGTGATGTGAACTAGATTATTGACTCTAGTGCAAGTGGGAGACTGTTGAAAATATGCCCTAGAGGCAATAAATAAAGTGTTTATTATTATATTTCCTTGTTCATGATAATCATTTATTATCCATGCTATAATTGTATTGATTGGAAACACATTACATGTGTGGGTAAATAGACAACACTCTCTCCCTAGTATGCCTCTAGTGAACTAGCTCGTTGATCAAAGATGGTCAAGGTTTCCTAGCCATTGACATGTGATGTCATTTGATAATGGGACCACATCATTAGGAGAATGATGTGATGGACAAGACCCAAACTACAAAAGTAGCATATGATCATGTCAGTTTATTGCTACTGTTTTCTGCATGTCAAGTATAAGTTCCTATGACCATGAGATCATGCAACTCACGGACACCGGAGGAGTGCTTTGTGTGTATCAAATGTCGCAACGTAATTGGGTGACTATGAAGGTTCTCTATAGGTATCTCCGAGGGTGTCTGTTGAGTTGGCATGGATCAATACTGGGATTTGTTACTCCGTGCGACTGAGAGGTATCTCAGGGCCCACTCGGTAATACAACATCACAATAAGCCTTGCAAGCAATGTGACTAAGTGTTAGTCACGGGATCTTGTATTACGGAACGAGTAAAAAGACTTGCCGGTAACGAGGTTAAACTAGGTATGGAGATACCAACGATCGAATCTCGGGCAAGTAACATACCGAGGAACAAAGGGAACATTATACGGGATTAACTGAATCCTTGACACAGAGGTTCGACCGATAAAGATCTTCGTAGAATATGTAGGAACCACTATGGACATCCAGGTCCCGCAATTGGTTATTGACCGTAGAGGTGTCTCGGTCATGTCTACATAGTTCTCGAACCCGCAGGGTCTGCACACTTAAGGTTTGATGACGCTTCGGTAGTATAGAGTTATGTATGGTGGTGACCGAAGGTTGTTCGGAGTCCCGTATGATATCCCGGACGTCACGAGGAGCTCCAAAATGGTCCGGAGGTAAAGATTCATATATAGGATGTCATGTTTTGGTCGCCGGAAAAGTTTCGGGCTCATCGGTAGTGTACCAGGAGTGCCGGTAGTATACCGGGAGACCACCGGGAGCGGTATTTCGACCCAACAAACTTCATTGGCTGTGGGAGAGTGAATACCAGCCCTTAGTGGGCTGGTGGAAGTCCCACACAAGTCCCATGCGTCTCGGAAGAAAAGCCCAAAAGGAAAAAGGTGGAAAAAGGCAAAAAGGGCTAGATAAGGAAGGAGTCCTAATCCTACTAGGAGTGGAGGAGGAGGATTCCTCCCTCCTGGTTCGGCCGAACCTCCTTGGCTTGGAAGCCAAGGCTGCCTCCTCTCCTCCTCTCCTCCTATATATACTAGAGGGTTTTAGGGTTTTTGCACAAGATTTTCAGCCATGTGCTACCCGTTCCTCCAGTGCATAGTTTCTCCTCTAGATCGGATTTCTGCAGTGCTTAGGCGAAGCCCTGCCGGAACAGCTCCACCACCATCGCCGGAGCTCTGTCATGCTGCCGGAGAACTCTTCTTCCTCTCTGCTCCCTCTTGCTGGATCAAGAAGGCGGAGATCGTCATCAAGTTGTACGTGTGCTGAACGCGGAGGTGTCGTCCATTTGGTACTTGATCGGGACGGATCGTGATTGGATCGTGGGACACTCGGCAATTTGGATCGCGAAGATGTTCGACTACACCAACCGCGTTTCTTAACGCTTCCCACTTAGCGATCTACAAGGGTATGTAGATCCACTCTCCCTCTCGTAGATGCTCATCACCATGGATAGATATGCATGTGCGTTGGAATTTTTTGTTTCCCATGCAACGTTCCCCAACACGGCCACCTTAAGGGTGTAGTTAGTCATCTCATCCGGATGGAGGGGTTACCCACTTGCAATATGCGGATGAAACCATGATTATGTTGGAAGGGTCGGAGTCGGACATTGTTAATCTTAAGTTCCTTTTGCTCTGCTTTGAGGAAATGTCTCGACTTAAGATTAACTTTGTTAAGAGAGAGGTGGTGGTCCTTGGCTACTCGGAGGCTGAGCAGCTCCGGATCGCGGATAACCTCAACTGTAGGTTGGCGTCATTCCCCATTTCATACTTGGGAATGCCCCTGGCTGAGTCCAGGATTTTGGTGCATGGGTATGATCCGCTTATGTGACGAGTAGCGTCCCGTGCGGAGCCCTGGTGCAGTAGGTTCACTTCTAAAGCTAGCAAACCTGTTCTCATTAGCACTAACCTTGCTAGTCTCCCCATGTATATGATGGGGATATACATCTTTCCCAAAGGTGTGCATAGCTCCTTTGACAAGGAGCTGGCTAGGTTCTTCTGGCAAGCAGGGATGGGCGGCCCAAATATCATATGGTGAAATGGGTTGACATATGTTAGCTGAAGGACCGAGGTGGGCTGGGCATCCATGCATCCCGCCGGATGAACGTTGCACTTATGCTTCGTTGGGTTTGGCGGATCCTGCGGGGAGATGGGGGCCTGTGGCTGCAGCTGATTGAGTCCAAGTACTTGCAGGGACAACCCCTCTTGGCTTGTTCACACTCGTTCGGGTCCTAGTTCTGGAAATCTATTCAGGCCATCAAGGAAGATATTAGGCTGGGTTTGTGTTTCTCGGTTGGCAATGGGTCTGGAACCCTATTTTGGTTGGACCCCTGACTTGAGGGCGAGCCTCTCCGCTTGTGGTTCCCGAGGCTTTTTGCAATTTGTGACGACCCGACCATCCTTGTATCTGCGGCGGCTCTAGATGAAGGATGGAACATTGCGTTCCACCGCTCATTCGGTCCGGATGAGGTACGGGAATGGACAGACCGGAGGGAAGTGGTCCCTCTTCCTCTGTCTCGGGTCCTTGACTCTGTCTCTTGGAGCCTTTCCCCTTCAGGTGAATTCTCCATTAGTTCGGCCTATCAGGCATTATGTCGAATGCCAGTTCTACAGTGGCGATCCCCACTGTGGAAGGCGCCGATGCCCTTGAAGATTAAGATTTTCGTATGGCAGCTTCTCCATGATCGCCTTCCTTCGGGGACCGAGGTGCTGAAACGCCATGGTCCGGGCAATGGCCTTTTCCCTCTCTGCCTCATCCCGGAAACGGGAACGCACATTTTGTTCTCTTCGGTAGCAGCGCAGGCACTCTAGTGCTTTGCTCGTGAGGCTCTAGGACCAGAGTGGGAGTCCCATAACCTTTCAGAGTTTCTACAGGTTAGGGCCACTTAGGTTGGCCGTAAGCGTCGACTGTTCTGTCTCATCTTCGCGGCTATGATGTGGACACTTTGGACTACCCGCAACAAGATGGTGATTGAGCGGGTGTTCCCGCGACGTGCTTCTGACTCGTTCTTCAAATTTCTTGCCTTCTTGCAGCACTGGCATCTGCTCGCTAGGCCGAGGGATCGTGACCGTCTTCAGCTCTTTCTGGACGCTGTGGTGTCTACCGCGCATTGGCTCTCCGACCGCTTGCCTGCTTAGTAGCTTGCCCCGGGGGCCTTTTATGTTTCTTTTCCTTTCATTTGGGCGTCTTTGCGATGTGTCCCCAGCATCTCTCTTTTATGACTATGGTTGGGACGTGGATGTATGGACGTATGCTTTATCTATAAAGAGGGGCGAAAGCCTATTTCGAGAGAGAGGAGGCAAGTGTCCAAAGTCGGTGGGGATTGTTTAAGCCTATGCCATTAGAGGTATCCATCGCCGATGGGTAAGGGGCGCATCAGCAACCCTCCACAGGCATCAAGCTTGGTGGCATCTGCCTCGGCTTACAAGGAGGAAGTCAGGGCAGTGACCATGTGCTTGTAGTAAATGTTGCAGGTCGTCTCGCGCCGACATAGATTGATGCATTGTGGCATGGGTGGCCTCCAACGGCTGCGGAAGTTGTCTATAGTGGGATGACATCCTATCCATTTGATAGCGTCTCTTTGGCCTGGCGCTGAGTACTGAGTGATATGATTATTTATAGACCCAGTTTCAAAGTGATGGTTGTTTTATTCATCTCTTTGTAATGGTTTGGTTGTGATTGTTTTTATTTTTACCCTGCTTAATCATAATAATTAATAAAAATGAATGTATGCATCATCATAATGGAGATATCGTGGATTTGAACCTCCTTTTTAGAAGGAAAAAAACTCTAGGCCCTCTTGGTTGGTCAGGAAAGAGCACACAAGGGATGAACACCTACCCTCCTAGCCATCCAAACGGCCTAAAAGTCTGGCTTGTTCCCTAACCGATCCCTATATTTAATGGAGTAACCGGTGGAGTAAGATTTGACCGGACTTAGAGATCACCTAGGTTCAACCTACTTTCGATTTAAACAACCAAAATTTGACACATTGTCTTGACAACCAATATTAAACAACCAAAATTGAACACATTGACTTGACAACCTAAATTTAAAACTAAACTTAGACTTAAAACTAAACATAAACGTAATCTTAAACTTAAGACAAAACTACTCTTCACCATCATCATCATCACCCTTGGCAAGGTCGAGCTAATCTTGTCATGTCATCCCACCGTCCATTGGGTCCGGGACGGTGCCGAAGTCTCCAGTGTCGGGGAAGATGCGAGGCCACTCTTTAACGTCGAACTACTCCCCGTTCTTGCCACCATCTTGCTCCTCATTGTCGAGATGTAGATGGCCTCCCCGTTGACCGTGCGCTCCGCGAAGATCACCCTGTCGGCCTTCACAAGCTCGTGGTACTGGCAGCGAAGGTCCGTCATGCACTTCTCGTCGGTGGCGGCCGCCTCGAGGTGCTACCTCGCCTACTGGTTCTCCCGAGCCATGGCTGCATTCACCACTCCGGGCGGTGGTAGGACGAGGTGGACGATGTGAACCGGACCTGCCTTCAGTCATATTTGAGCGCCGCGAGCTACGCTGTGTGGAAGGACCCGAGCCACTTTTCGGTGTGGGTCTCACGGTCGGTTATCTCCGCCACACACATCTAGGGATGGCACCCGTAGGGTATGGGTAAGGGTGATGGGTAAGCTCGGGCGGTACATGTAAGGGTATGGGGTACAAATCAAATTCGCATAAACGTTCAACATACTTTCGATTTAAACAACCGAAATTCGACACATTGTCTTGACAACCAATATTAAACAACCAAAATTGAACACATTGCCTTGACAACCTAAATTTAAAACTAAACTTAGACTTAAAACTAAACATAAACGTAAACTTAAACTTAAGACAAAACTACTCTTCACCATCATCATCATCACCCTTGGCAAGGTCAAGCTAATCTTGTTGTGTCATCCCGCCATCCATTGGGTCTGGGACGGTGCCGTCGTCTCCGGTGTCGGGGAAGATGTGCGGCCACTCTTTAACGTCGAACTGCTCCCCGTTCTTGTCGCCGTCTTGCTCCTCATTGTCGAGATGTCGATGGCCTCCCCGTTGACCGTGTGCTCCGTAAAGATCGCCCTGTCGGCCTTCACAAGCTCGTGGTACTGACAATGAAGGTCCGCCATGTACTTCTCGTCGGCGGCGGCCGCCTCGAGGTGCTACCTCGCCTCCCGGTCCTCCCGAGCCATGGCTGCATTCACCACTCCGGACGGTGGTACGACGAGGTGGACGAGGTGAACTAGACCTGCCTTCAGTCATATTTGAGCGCCGCGAGCTCCGCTGTGTGGAAGGACCCGAGCCACTTTTCGGTGTGGGTCTCACAGTCGGTTATCTCCGCCACACACGTAACACGTCCTCCACGACCGCTGACAGATGTCAAGGTATTTCATCTGCGGCTACGGCGACGGATGGAGGCCGGGGAAGTTGAAGATGCGGTGGGGAGGGGGGCATCGGCGAGGTGGCGATGGCTTGAAGAGGCCTTGCTAGAAGACCCACGACAGGCGTGGATGTGCGGATTGGCGGCGGAGAGAGCCAGCCATGTGATTCGGCCATTGGAAGGTCGGGAGATCGCCTGTGGCGTGGATTGGGGAGGAGAAGAGGCAGAGGAGGCGGAGAGCAAGAAGGAGCGAATTGCCATTTTATTTACTCGGCCGCCGAAAGGTGGAGGAAAAATAGAGGAGGTGATGACGGCTGAGGATAATTTATGATCCACTATGGAGTATTGAGGATCCCCTAGATTCCGGTAAAAGAAATAAAACCGGAATTGCGATATAGCTCGTGGATGAAACATATATAAAGCTGGAGCATCCATCCTGCGGCGTGCCACTAGGTGGGCGACGTACGTGCACGCTCCTCCGATTGCGATATAGCTCATGGTTGAAACATATATTCCATAAAGCTGGAGCACCCATCCAGCATGGCAGCATGTACCACTACCATACCACGACAGCCCCACCCATCACGCATCACCCGCAATTCCCACATAGATAAAAGAGAGACAGATCGAGATCCGACTACTGAGCTAAGCAACATCGCAACAATGGAGGAGGAGGGTCTGGTGAGCGCAGCGACGGGGGCGCTGCAGCCCGCCATGGCAAAGCTGGCCTTTCTGCTCGGCGACGAGCATAAGGAGGTGCGCGGCGAGGTCGAGATCCTCACCCGCGAGCTCGCCGCCATGGACGCCTTCCTCCTCGCCAAGTCTTCGTCGGACCCCATTCCCGGCGCGCAGCACTACAAGGCCTGCATGCACGAGATCCGGGAGCTCTCCTACGACATGGACGACGACCTCGGCGACTTCATCATCGCCAGCCTCCGCGACAAGTCCGCCGAGCTGGCCGGACTCTTGGACAAGATGAAGGCCATGCTGGGCCGGACAAAGTCTCGTCACCAGATCGCCACGGCCGTGGATGATCTCAGGGAACAAGTTGCTCAGGTCGCCGAGAGGCACATCGTCCACAAGAGGTTCAAGGTTGATGATCGCAGAGCTCTCGCCGCCTTGGACGACGCGTCGTCCAAGCTCGTCGGCCTTGCTGGACCCAAGGAAGAGCTCATCCAACTACTCGCCGGTTCTCAGTCTGAGTCAACGCAACAGCAACCAAACCCAAGCTTGGTGGCTGTCGTTGGGTCTGGAGGAATGGGCAAGACAACTCTCGCGAATCAACTGTACCAAGAGCTCAAAGGTGAATTCGATTGCCATGCTTTCTGTTCCGTGTCACGGAATCCTGACAAGGTCCAGGTCATGCGCGCCATTTACAATCAACTCTATTCTTCTTACAATAACCTCAACCATCAATCTTCTCCTTCTCCTGACGTCAAGGACTTGCCTCAACTTATCACCGAGATTTCAGACTACCTCGAGCACAGAAGGTATGTGTTTGCTTTAAATTTCGAATGCTTCGCTTGTCTGGTAAAAATTCATGTAAACTAGTTTCTCTTAAAAAATTTGGACCCCTATTCACTACTATTTCCTCTGTTTCTAAATATAAGTCTTTTTAGAGATTTCACTACATACTACATATGGATGTATATTGACATAATTTAGAGTGTAGACATACTCATTTTGTTCGGTATGTAGTCCTTAGCTGAATCTTTTAAAAAACAAAATATTTAGGAACGGAGGAAGTAGTATAGTATGTGTCCAAATACATGGGAAATTAAATGGTTAGATTTTTATAGAAATGGTTAGATTTTTATGTTTCGTGCAAGTGCAAAAGAGGATGGGAAATTAAATTAGACATACGAAATGTGTCCCAGGTGTAATAAACAATTTCCAAAATGTCAAAAAGTTTGGGCGGGATAGACATTTTGTTTTGTTCATGGTATTTCGGGTGTTTGTAATTTTTAATGCAAGAACCACATATATTGCTGCCGGTGAAAAAAAACAATGCATCAAACATAGCCTTATTTAAGCATATATTTTCGTCCATCAACATGCATCATGTAATTTGGATTCTAGAATATCAAATATTTGGGTAAGTAGTGGTTATACCGAGAAGATAACAAACCAAATACACATATACTTAACGCATGTGCTAACATGATTTGGGCTCTGACCTTCGCATCAATGGCCTACATCCACTTACTGGACATATCACTTGTTGGAAATACGAGCAATTTACCATATGATTTTATTAATAGGTAAAATAAATAAAATATCATGAAAAGCATGACTATTATAGTAGAGATGAAACAAGTCATGTTTTCTAAGAGAAAGAAGAACAGAACATATATGGCACAAAGGATAGTGCAAGATAAACTAGAGAAAGAAACTGAAACATGATCTTAAATAGAGAGAACACGAGCACGTACAGAACAGTGGCAGAAGCCCCGGTCTTGGGGTCGGTGTCGTCGCCAGCCATGTTGTCGAAGAGGTCGTCGATGTCGGGGAAGAAGTCGTCGTTGGGGAAGTGGTCGTCGGTGTCCGGAGCGTCCATGATAAACCGGTCAGTAGTCGCGCACAGCGCTCCCCAAAAATCTTATCATCCTTCTCCCGTAAAAGACTCAAAGAGATGTGGTTTCGGAGGCCTACTGTCCCGACCTGCGGTGCATGCGTAAGCCGGGATGGAGAAGATCGTAGCAGCAGCGCAGTGCTCAGGAACCGGTGGCGAGAGAAAGAAGTAGTTCTGGTGCATCTCTCTGAGAGGAGCGACCTCCCTTTTATAGGTGCAAGAGAAGGAGACGAAAGGGCAACGACGGGACGTGAAAAAGGGAGGGAGACGAAGCGAACGGACTTCAGCCAAAGAGGCGCGCCGTTCGGATTCAGTGTCCACTACAGAAAAACGTTTCAGCTCCCGCGTGACCTTTCGTATACCCGTCGTGTGTGGCAAAAATTTAGACATCGGCTCGGCTCATTCCCGCAACCCGCGGCGCGGCACAGCGTGACGGGCAGCGAAGGAGGAGCGCGCGTGGATGTCCCTCTTGTTCTCATCCTCATACATGTGGGGAAAAAACCTTCCTTATAAAGAGGTCCAACTCCCTCTAAACTAGCAATGTGGGACTAAACATTAGTTCCACGTCTTGCCTTGCACGAATGGGCTGCGTGGGCCTCTAGGATTTATTAGGAATTTCAGAAACTGCTATTGGGCTTGGCCCATAATAGACAAAATTCCAGCAATCCCCCACCAGATCCCAGAGGCACACAAAATTTGCCTTTTGGTTCTAAAACACTGTTTTATATACCGGTACTGCAGTGGAGACTGTTAAGTTGAACTTCCACCTAGAACTCTATGCTGCACTAGTAAGCAACTTGAACAGTGGACTGGGCCTTGAACTGCAAGTTTTCTGCGAATCTAGCTTCACACAAAGCCTTGACCGATACTGGGCTACCGTGGGTCTTCCCCGCGGGTGGAGCTTATGCGTCATACTTCGAGACCATTCCTGAGTTTACTAGAGAGAACCCTACTCTCATAGATTGCGACGTTTAACAATCAGACTCATATAGGTATGTTCTTCAAAAGATATTCTGCAGGACAACATATCTGCTTCAATGAGCCACTTAGAACACATTAAGATATACATCAACCTGCCATGCAGATTAAGGAGAGTATTGCATCTTCATGGAGTGGTATTGTTAACAGTAAGGATACTCTCCTCTCAGTTGACCAACAGCTTGTCTTCCACATCTAATTCACGGGATCTCCGATCACAAAGAATAGGTTACCACTGTGAACAACTCATATTGTGGGTCTCATACCCATCTCCCTCGATGCATTATCTATCACATTACGTGATAGACCCTTAGTAAAAGGATCTGCCAGATTTTTAGACGTTTGGATATAATACAATGCAATAACTCCGGAGTTTCTCATTTTCCTGACAGACTTTAACCTTCTCTGAACATGTCTTGATGACTTCATGTTATCCTTTGAACTACTCACTTTCGTGATCACGGTTTGATTGTCACAGTTCATAAGAATACCCGGTACAGGTTTCTCAACAACAGGCAAGTCATTCAAGAGGCGACGAAGCCAATCTGCTTCAACCGTACCTGTATCTAGTGTCGTGAGTTCTGCTTCCATTGTTGACCTCGTTAAGATGATCTGCTTGCAAGACTTCCAAGAAACAGCGCCACCTCCATGAGTGAATACATATCCGCTCGTGGCCTTTATCTCATCAGCATCTGACATCCAGTTTGAGTCACTATACCCTTCAAGCACCTTTGGGGCCCGGTATAGTGAATTCCATAATTCGCAGTGCCCCTCAAATAAAGCATAACTCTTTCTAGATCTTTCCAATGATCATCTCCAGGTTTTTGAAACAAATCGTCTTAGTTTGCTAACAACAAAAGAGATGTCAGGTCTTGTGGCACTGGCCAAATACATGAGCGAGCCAATAATCTGAGAATATTTCAATTGGTCTCTAGCAATTCTTCGATTCTTTCGAAGCAACACACTAGCATCATATGGTGTTGGAGAGGGCTTGCAGTCACTATAACCAAAGCGACTCAAGATCTTTTCCACATAGTGAGATTGAAGCAATGCAATCCCACCATCATCATCCCTCAATAGAATGACATCAGCCACTCCTAAATCCTTCATTTCAAAGCAACGAGATAGGAAATCCTTGACCTCCTTAATAACCTTCAGATTTGTTTCGAAAATCAGTATGCCATCAATATACAAGCAAAGGATAACTCCCTCGCCCCCACCATGGCGATAGTACACACATTTATCAGCTTAGTTTACAACAAAGCCTGCGGCTGTTAAAGTTCTTTCAAACTTCTCATGCCACTGCTTGGGTGCTTGCTTAAGTCCATACAAAGACTTTAGCAACTTGCACACTTTCCCTTCCTGACCATCTACTACAAACCCATCTGGTTGTTCCATATAAATTTCCTCTTCTAACTCTCCATTTAGGAAAGCAGTCTTAACATCCATTTGATCAATGAGAAGAACATGTAAGGCAACAAGTGAAAGTAGAACTCGAATAGTGGTTAGTCGAGCCACAGGTGAGTAAGTTTTAAAGAAGTCTTCACCTTCCTTTTGGGTATAACCCTTAGCCATGAGCCGAGCCTTGTACTTCTCAATAGTACCATCAAGCCTAAGTTTCTTCTTGAACACCCATTTGCACCCTATAGGTTTGCACCCATAAGGTCGATCAGTTATCTCCCAAGTTTCATTTGCCAAGATGGAATCCATCTCACTACGGACCGCTTCCTTCCAGTAGTCAGCATCTTCAGAAGCATAGGCCTCGAAAATAGAACTGGGAGTGTCATCTATGAGATACACAAGAAAATCATCACCAAAAGACTTTGCAGTCCTCTGTCTCTTGCTCCTAGTAGGAACTTCATTATTCTCCTCCACAGGATTTTCAAAGTGTTCCATCGAAATGGCAGGTTCAGGAATTGTAACTGGTTCCTGGGTCGATGAACTAGGCATCTCCTGATTAGATGAGGTAGCCATATCCTTCATCGGAAAGATATCTTCAAAGAAAGTCGCATCATTCGACTCCATGATCGTACCGACATGCATGTCAGGTAACTCAGATTTTATAACCAAAAATCTATAACCAATGCTATGAAAAGCATATCCCAAGAAAACACAATCCACAGTCTTAGGTCCAAGCTTCCGCTTCTTTGGAATTGGCACATTGACTTTCGCCAAACAGCCCCAGGTTCGTAGATAAGAGAGCTTTAACCTTTTCTTTTCCCATTCCTCAAATGGAGTTATCTATTTGTTCTTTGTGGGAACTCGGTTTAGGACATGACATGCAGTCAATATCGCCTCTCCCCACCATGCCTTGGAGAGACCCGATGTGTCTAACATGGCGTTAACCAAATCAATTAGAGTACGGTTCTTTCTTTCGGCCACCCCATTTGACTGAGATGAATAGCGAGGCGTCCTCTCATGGATTATACCATGTTCCGCACAAAAAGAATCAAATTCATTTGAGAAATACTCTCCACCACGATCGGATCTAAGCCTCTTGATCTTCCGATCAAGTTGGTTTTCCACTTCAGCTTTATAGATCTTGAAATAGTTCAAAGCCTCATCCTTAGATTTCAGAAGATACACGTGGCAATATCTAGTGGAGTCATCAATCAGCGTCATAAAATACTTCTTTCCACCTTTTGTCAAAACACCATTCATTTCACATAGATCTGAATGTATGAGCTCTAGTGGTGCAAGATTTCTCGTTTCCGCAGTCACATGAGACTTACGAGGTTGCTTAGCTTGCACACACACTTGACACTTAGATCCCTTGACAGTGGTGAAACTAGGGATTAAGTTTAACTTCGCTAGTCGCGACATGCAACCAAAGTTAACATGGCAAAGACGTGAATGCCACACATTTGATTCACTATTGTTGCAAACATGATTAACAACTTTATTACAAACATCTGACAAGGATAAACGAAACAGTCCTCCTGACTCATAGCCTTTACCAACGAAGGTTGCATACTTGGATATTACAAATTTATTCGATTCAAAGACAAGTTTGTAGCCATCTCTACACAGAAGAGATCCGCTAACAAGATTTTTATTGACGGAGGGGGCATAATGCACGTTCTTCAGCTGCACGATCTTCCCCGAAGTAAACTTTAGATCGACCAAGCCAACACCACGAACAAAAGCACTTGAACCGTTTCCCATCAGCACGGTTGAAGTGCTTGCGGTCTGATAAGAGGAAAACATAGAAATATCACCCGCATACATGCACATTAGCACCTGTGTCAATCAACCAACCAGGAGAATGACATACTGAAAGAATAGTGGGAAATATACCATACACATTATCCTTCATGTCAATGTCTCCAATGATAACATTAGCGATCTTGCCGCCTTTTCCAGGATTACGCTTGTCATAGTGATTAGGGAAACTGGGAGCCCAATGGTCAGGATCTCCACACACATGGCAAACACCTTTCTTCTTGTCATTCTTCTTCTTGAAGTTGGTGTGCTGTACAACCTTGTTCTTCCCATCAAATTTTGCTTTACCATCAAATTTGCCCTTGTTCTTGAACTTGTGGGGCTAGAAGTTTTTCTTCTGTACCAGATTGGCACTAGATCCTCCCTCAATACCTCGAGCACGTGTATCCTTTGCTCTCGCCTTTTCTTCGACATCAAGAGTACCAATGAGATCCGGGACGGAAAACTCCTGTCTCTTGTGTTTCAGAGAGGTAGCAAAGTTCCTCCATGTAGGAGGAAGCTTAGTGATGATGCCTCCGGCAACAAACTTGTTCGGTAACATACAATTGAAGTGCTCAAGTTCTCTAGCAAATGACTGTATCTCGTGAGCTTGCTCAACCACGGAGCGCTCTTCAGTCATCCTGTAGTCATAGAATTGTTCCATGTTGTACAGCTCAGTGTCGGCATCCGAGACCCCAAACTTGGCCTCGAGTGCGTCCCACATATCTTTTCCATTATCAATTGATGCATAAGCATCAACTATGTTATCACCAAGAACACTCAAGAGAGAAGCCTTAAACAGGGTATCCATTTTCTGTAAAGCTTGCTCCTGTTGAGCATCATAATCTCCTTCCGGTTAGCCAAGAGTGGCGTCATAGCAACTCATGGTTTGAAATTTATAAGACTGCCCTCACGCGCCACCTCTTGTAGTGCACATCTTCAAACATAGGAGGCCTCATAGATGCAGCAAAACCACTTGGGGTAAATTGCCTAAAATAAGGTTTTTGGATTGTTGGAAATATGAGCAATTTACCATATGATTTTATTAATAGGTAAAATAAATAAAACATCATGGAAAGCATGACTATTATAGTAGAGATGAAACAAGTCATGTTTTCTATGAGAAAGAAGGCAAATAGCATGCACACATGTGAAGAAGAACAGAACATATGTGGCATAAAGGATAGTGCAAGATAAACTAGAGAAATAAACCGAAACATGATCTTGAACAGAGAGAACACGAGCACGTACGGAACAGTGGCAGAAGCCCCGGTCTTGGGGTCGGTGTCGTCGCCAGCCATGTTGTCGAAGAGGTCGTCGATGTCGGGGAAGAAGTCGTCGTTGGGGAAGTGGTCGTCGGTGTCCGGAGCGTCCATGATAAACCGGTCAGTAGTCGCGCACAGCGCTCCCAAAAAATCTTATCATCCTTCTCCCGTAAAAGACTCAAAGAGATGTGGTTTCGGAGGCCTACTGTCCCGACCTGCGGTGCATGCGTAAGCCGGGATGGAGAAGATCGTAGCAGCAGCGCAGTGCTCAGGAACCGGTGGCGAGAGAAAGAAGTAGTTCTGGTGCATCTCTCTGAGAGGAGCGACCTCCCTTTTATAGGTGCAAGAGAAGGAGACGAAAGGGCAACGACGGGACGTGAAAAAGGGAGGGAGACGAAGCGAACGGACTTCAGCCAAAGAGGCGCGCCGTTCGGATTCAGTGTCCACTACAGAAAAACGTTTCAGCTCCCGCGTGACCTTTCGTATACCCGTCGTGTGTGGCAAAAATTTAGACATCGGCTCGGCTCATTCCCGCAACCCGCGGCGCGGCACGGCGTGACGAGCGGCGAAGGAGGAGCGCGCGTGGATGTCCCTCTTGTTCTCATCCTCATACATGTGGGGAAAAAACCTTCCTTATAAAGAGGCCCAACTCCCTCTAAACTAGCAATGTGGGACTAAACATTAGTTCCACCTCTTGTCTTGCACGAATGGGCTGCGTGGGCCTTTAGGATTTATTAGGAATTTGTGAAACTGCTATTGGCCTTGCCCATAATAGACAAAATTCCAGCATCACTAACATGATTCCAGCTTCCAAACTATTTTAGTTTTTACCGGGCCATCATATATAGTGTACAAGTGCAAGATACATTTGATGAACAATGAACTGTCCATTCTAGTGCAAATTCTGCTTAAAATTTACCTGGCCGTGTGACCAAACAAGTATATTCTTATGGATATTCAAGCTGCTTTACTGCTTTTTTTTCCTCAGTAACCACAACTTTCATGTATATATTTTTGCAGGTACTTTATTGTAGTTGATGATATATGGGATATAGAAATATGGAAGGTTATTGAGTGTGCATTTGTCACAACCGGTTCTGGTAGTAAAATAATAGCCACTACCCGTATACATGCCGTCGCTCAATCATGTTGTGCAACTTTCAGTGGACATGTATACAATATAAGGCCTCTTAGTATGGTGCATTCGAGGCAATTACTATGTACAAGACTATTCAACTCTGAAGAAAAATGTCCATCACACCTTGAAGAGATTTCCGGTCAGATCTTGGATAAATGTGCCGGCTTACCTTTGGCAATCATAGCCATAGCTGGTGTGTTGGCTGATAAGGCAAGTGAAAAGAAAATATGGGACCAAGTGAAGGATTCAATTGGTCGTGCACTAAGAAACTCTAGCGTTGAAGACATGGTAAATATAATATCACTTAGTTACTTGGATCTTCCTCCTCATGTTAAAACCTGTCTACTGTACCTGAGTATATTTCCAGAAAGGCACATTATTGAGAAGGAGAATCTGATAAGGAGGTGGATTGGCGAGGGATTCATTCAGAAAATAGTCGGTCATACAGTATATGAGTCAGGAGAGATGTGTTTCAATGAGCTCATCAATAGGAGCTTGATCCAGGCTGCAAGGATGGACGAGACATTTGGGGACGAGGTGAAGAGTTGTCGTGTTCATGACATTATTCATGATTTCATTGTATCTAAGTCTGTTGAAGAGAACTTTGTTACTATGGTAGGTGTGCCGGGTGTTATAAATCTTGATCCCAAGGCCAAGATTCGTCGAGTGTCTTTACAGAATGATGGCGAGATTCCACAGGGTCTTGATGTATCTAGTGCCCGATCACTCCATGTGTTCGGCTGCAATGTGAAGATCCCATCTTTGTCAGATTTCCGACTCTTGCGTGTTCTGGACTTTGAGGATTGTTCACAGTTAGAAGATGATCACCTTGAGGGTATTGGAGATTTGTTGCACCTCAAGTACCTGAGGTTCAAACATGCGGGTGCCCTCAAGAAGCTTCCAGAAGAGGTGGCAAGGCTGAAACATTTGGAGATTGACGTGAAAGGATACAGAAAACTAATGGAAATCCCTATGACCATCCAAGACCGGTTGGCATGTTATGTAACTCTACATGTCAATGGTTATGAAACAGTACCGGATGAAATCGCGGCCATGCAGGGATTGCGAGTGTTGGAAGGTCTCAATATTTATACTCAGTCAACGGAATTTCTAAAGAGGCTTGGCCAACTGAAAAAACTGAGGAAGCTTGGCATAATATGGAACATGTATGATATGGGTAATTGTGATGTTAATTTCGAGAAAGAGGAGGAGGAGATCGAGGAGGATGAGGAGGAGTTTCTCTCTTCCATATGTGAGCTCGGCAAAGCAGGCCTTGAGTCTCTGCACATCTTTGTAAAGGAAGCAGCGGATGAGTACTTCAAGCGTTCATGGTTTCCCGATCCACAATGCGGCCTTCGTGAGCTTATCATCACGGGGGACTACCTCACAAAGGTTCCGACATGGGTGGCCTCGCTCGTCAATCTTGAGAAACTATGCATCACAATGGAAGTGATCAATGCGAGAGATGTGGAGATACTAAGAGGCTTGCCCAGGTTGCGCCATCTTCGCATCAGTGTGTATGATGATGACTTATCTGTGCCGCGTGCTGCTGTGGAGAAAGCAATGGAGGAACATCCTAACCGTCCCACCTTGGTTTGGTTTGTGGATTAGCTCTGGGGGTTTTGGCTGCTTTTCAGGTATCATTTTCTTCGTTTTCCTTCTAATAAACAATTATTAGTTATTGTCCTCTTTGTCACAAAAAATTATTTTCTTATTTGTTTGGAATGTAATCCGTCTTCTTCTTTTTTCCTACGTATAGTATCTGTCATGTTGCATAATAGATTTATATATTTTTGACTAGCTGTTTTCATACACTTGTAGGTGTTAATAAAAGATGAGAGGAGGTAGCGAAACTGAAGTTTGTGCTACATCCTCCAGTTGGTACCATTGCGTTTAAATTTTGGTTTACATTTCACAAACATAAATAAAGGATCGTAAGTATTCCATCTTGTATCTTGAAATGTCGTGTCTGCTACTTGGAATAGCATTTTTGTAAGATCATATTTATTTGAACTTGCTATACTGCCAAAACTGTTGTGATGAGAGAAGTCCTCTCGGGAAAACTGCTGTTTGGCTACTTATTGGCTCGCCGTGTGGCTATAAGCTGCCGGAATATTTGAAATACCAAAGCTTTGTTGTTTTGTTGACTTAAGTGTAAATTTGTATGCATTAACATGAATTCACATGTATATTCACATTATTTATTGTTTTAAATCGGTATGTTATTTATTGTTTTATATAATATTTCCTATTTATAAAGTTCGTAGTTGGTGGTGAATGCCTGACCTTGTGTTTTCGGGACGCATTGAAGCAGCGAGTTCGAGAGGCCGTGTCCGTCTGTATCGCCTTTCCGTCTGATCGAATCGCGGGCATCGGTGTTTGTCTATACATGCTTATAACCCGTCCAAAACCAATACACATTACATCCCTTATATTATTCAAATATGCACTTGTCACTCTGCTACGTTAACTGTCTGATCTTCACTCAATGCATCGAACTAATTAGACCTGACACACCTGACCCGATACACACTCCTGTTGTTGATGAATTAATACAAGCCAGTGAAACAGACAAAGGATGGACACATGCCTGCCTTACAGGTAAACCAGCCTAAAATTGAGCCTCACATGAGAAATCTGCCTAAATTCCGCCTCGTATGAATGCGTATAGTTATGCCATTTTTATCTAAATCTAGGCAGATTTCTGACACTTCTACCTTAATTTGGGTGGATTCTAGGCGTGCCTTGCTACATGGCCTAAGCCTGGGCAGATCTCCACTACAATGCATGCACTCGCAGCCAATGTGCAGACTGTCGAGACTAACTCTCATTTCTAGGAATAACAAATAAAAGTACTTTGTCCGCTGGGTCTTCATATGTGAACAAACATTATATTTTCACACACAAAAAAATTAATCTAATTAACAGTCTTGTATTTTCTTTATAAAAAACCCGTATTAATTTGGCGTGGAATTTCTCTAAACCAAATCTGGATGAATAATTCTCAGTTATAAAGCAAAAACATAGTTTTATTAGTCTCAAGTTTAACTCACTGGTTGCATGGTGATTGTACTTTTATAAATCAATCCGGTCCAGTGGTTCTTCCTTCTTCTTCTCAGTTTTCAACTAGTCATCACCTTGTTGGTTGGAATGACAAATTGAAGTACTTTGTTAATGCAATGGTGCTAGCTACTCAGCTGCTGCTCAAAGGAAAGGATGTTCTGCCTGTTTTTATTTCCACATATGAAAGAGCAGGGGTGATAAACAAGTACTCCCTCCATAAACTAATATAAGAGCGTTTAGATCACTATTTTAGTTATCTAAACACTCTTATATTAGTTTACGGAAGGAGTACTCCAGAAATCGCAACAAAAATAATACAAGTCGGATGTTTCAAAGTAGGTTTTCTCTTGAATTCCTCTTTCTCTTCTTCAGACTTTGGAAACAGGCCACTACATAAAGAGAACGACGACGACAGAGTTTCTCTTGTACCAGAAGCCTAATGAGCATGTCACCTGATGGATCCACCCCAATTGTCGGAGGCCCTTCTTCAATGCGATGCATCTTCCCGCTCAAGCCATGTCAAGAGTTGGAGAGAATCAATGTGTTTGCGTATTACTGGTGGGACAAGAATTTTATTACTTGAAACGTGCCTGGAAAATGCAGAAGCGAAGAAGACTTGAAACATACCTTGAAATCTTCTCTATCAACTAGCGCAGAAGTAGCGCGGCGCACGCCGCGCCCCGTGATCGATTCCCTCTGTATTTTACCGAAATAAGCAAGAAAACAACATGTATTATATGAGAAAATAAAATGAAAAGGAGAACATGAATTCTATCTTTACCCCGTGATATGTGTGAGCACGAAACAAACATTAAATGATTTAACAAATTAAGTAAACTGACCGGCCCTTTTGGAAATTAAAAAAAATGTAGTGGGCAGGGTAGTAATACGTATTTGGATTCATTCTCATATGACCTGTTTGATCAACAGTGTGAACGAATGAGAGTGTTGGCAATGTGTAGACCCTATAGTGGGGGAATATTTTTTGTCCAATTTATGCATCTTATTCACCTACATATCATATCCAGTTCCTAGTTGACACTCTTTCATTTTCTATCAAACACGGATTTACCCAACAAAATTTTGTAAGTAATTTAAACCCAAAATTTGCCGCAGTATTTTTTCTTGACATTTCTTTTGGATTACTGTTCACTTGAATGCATAATGTTGATTGATTGTTTTATTGTCCTAGTTTATTTGGGTGAGTAGCTCTGGGTTACAATTTGGTTACCATTTCGGTCTATGGTTTGGGTGGTTTAATGTTTTCGGCTTATTTAGGGGTTGTTTCGTTGCACTGGTTTAACTGTTTGGATTATTCGAGTTTCCTGTTTCAGTTTATTTGAGCTATTGTTGCGATTAGCAGTTCTGGGTTCATTCGTATACTGGTCCAATTTTGTTCGGGTAATTGTTGGTGCACTATTCATTGATGTTGTGGTGTAAAGATGGACATCAATCGATTAAGAATTTATTTTTCCCATGGGTTACTGTTCTGACAAATATAATGTACCATTTTTTGTTGTGCCTTGACAACAACATCATCGAAAAGTGTCGGGAGACAATCGTGACGGCTCTGCATCGGTATGCCGGTAGAAAGAAATAATGTGTAAAATTAGAAAAAAAAACTAAAATGATGTGTAAAAAATTCCCAACTTTTTTATAACGGTGTGTGCATTTTTTTTCTGTGGAAAACTGTTCAAACGGGGTGGTAGTGTTCGCATGTTACTGTTCAAGTGATGCTGTTCGCACGTGCTTACTTCCGGCAGCACGTGCAAACTCCCGAAAAAAAGGCAAATGCTTCACACTTTAGTATATGTCCACAATGTTGAACAGTAAATTTTAATAAAAGTCAAAAAAAAGGAGAAAAAGCAAATGCTTCCCACTTTAGTATAGTAACTTATTTTTCTGAGAGAGATGGCCTGGAAATCTTTTTTTTGTAGAGGGCTGACCTTGAAATCCTGAATATTTAACCAAAAACTATGACAATACGACCAACCATAACAGGGAACTACCACTTGAAAAATGTCAAGGAGTATCGTTTTTGGAGTAATTTTTGTTATATCATGTCAGAAAAGTGTCCGGTTGGACGTTCTTAACCCTGTTTATGATAGGTTGATCCACCCGTGAGCATTGATGTGGCAGAGTAAGCAACTATGTTTATTTGATCGTTAGAGCACTACAGCAGGACATAATTTGCGTGGAGGCCAGCGCGGTGGCCTGCTCGCCTAGCGGCGCAACGGCACCCGACCAGCTCGCCCAATGTTAGCACCGACCACGATCACTCATACGAACTGCTTGAAAAGAGGGCACTGCTACGCATTGGTGGACGGATCTTTAAAAGATCTGCCACCTTGCAAGACGTGGGATCGTGTGGAGTGAGCGGCCGAACGCCATCCTCTATCATTGCAACAAAGCTCGTGTTGCAGTAATTTTCTGTAACATGGGCCATGTTGCAGGGTTTAAGGTCATCCCCTTTCTATATATAAACCTAGTTGCATTTTTTTAATAAAAGAGACTTTGCTGCAATTTAATTATTTTTTATAACAGAGGTCTGAACCATAGCATTTCCCTTGGAAAAAATGTCCGGAAAAAAATGCTTACATGTGGATCCATCTGTCATAACAGTGAATATAGCAAATCTAGCGGATTTGACTACTATATCATGTCAGCACTAATGGATGGCCCAACGTATCATAAACGGGGTTAAAAAGGCTAATCAGGCACTTTTCTGATATGATAGTTTTCTTACCAAAAATTAGTCTAAAAGTGGTAGTTCTGACATTTCTTTCTCAAAGTGATAGTTTTTGTTAGGGTTGATCTTATTGTGGTTGTGTTTTGTTTAAATACTTCAAAATTCTGGTTACAGAAATTAGCTAGGGTCGTTAAAACATGAGAAATTAAATCAGGATGGCATATCTCCTTGTGTTACAATGAACACTAGCAGTACCTACCTTGGTCTCTCAAATACTCTCTCAAAAATCTTGTCTTGATTACGTACTATTCCTTTTGTCAGAATCTCGTCTGGCTATTGTCTGTTGGACTCACTCGGTTCCGCCTCGAGAATATCATGAATTTGAAAACTAAACTATTTCATAAATTGTTTGTTATTTAAAAATATTCATGATTTCAAAAAAATCACAATTTGATATTATATAAAAGAAATAAGAATAAATATATAAATAAATAACTGAAAAACAAAGAATGAAAATGAAAAAGGTAGAAAAGACCAAAATAAAAATACAAAAAACATGGTACGAGAAGGTTACCTTCGCAAATGAACAATTTGATAACATGGTATGAGAAGGTTACCTTCGCAAAATTGGAGAGAGCTAATGGACCACCCCAAAATGAACATAGCGGCAGCTAGGGGAGACCTATGGAACCCTATGGAACCCTCGCTAAAGGGGAGAGCAATATGGACCGGCCCAGATGCTCGAGATGCAACAACATGGTATCCTCATCTATCTTTTATGTTTCATGTTTTTTTTGTATTACTTTTCAATTTTTATATACTTTAATATTCTAGGATTTTGGAAAAACACTTTAAGATTTTTGAAAAAAGTTGAACAACCATTAGAAAAGTGTTAAATGCGTATAGATAAAATGTCTATCACATAAACGAAAAATGTACCCAAAAAAGCAATGTGTATGAAAAAAATTGATCATGTTTTTATAACATTTTATGCAAGCATTTGATAATATTTTTAGCATGTATTTAAGATATGTTCATCAAGCATTCAAAAATTACTAAATGTGTACAGAGAAAATGCAGACCATGTATTACAAAAGGATGATTTTTTTTATCATGTATATAAAAATGTTAATTCAGCATTTAAAAACATGTTGAACAAGTATTTATATTTTTTTATTAATTATTTGTGAAATGTTAAATGTATACAAAAAATTTGTTGACAATGTATTCTAGAAATATTAAAAAAATTGATCATGTATATGAAAATATGAATAAAGCATTTGGGAAAATATTTCATAGTATTTTAAAATATTAATTGAGCATTTGAAAAAGGTTAAATGTGTATAGGAAAAATGGTGACCTTGTATTATAAAATATTAATATTGCATTGAAAACTGTTCAATGTGTACATAAAAATGGTTGACCATGTATTAAAAATGTTAATCTTGTATTTAATTTTTTTAATTAAGTATTTTTCTAATAGTGTCTATAGTAAAATGTCAACTATACATTAAGAAATGCGGATCTTATTTTTAAAAATGTTAGTCAGGCATTTAAAAATGTCAAATTTCACATAGTAAAAATATTGACCATGTATTACGTAAAAACTAAATTCTATTGAAAACATGTTCAACGTTTATAAACAAATATTCTTGACATATAAGAAAACATTAGATGAAAAATAAACAAAACAAAGAAAATCGAAAGAGTAAAAACCAAAACTAAATAAAATAAGCCAAAGAGAAAAGGAAATAAAAAACCAACAAACAGGAAAAAATGGGGAAAGAAAATAAATAAAGCAGGAGAAAACTTTATGAAAAAGTGGATAAAAGAAGGAAAAAACATTCAAAACAGAGAATAAAAAGACGAAAATGGTTAAAAAAAATAAACAGAAAAAGCCAAAATTACCGTTGTATAGACCGGCTCTTTTTATTCGAGTATGTTGCACCCTGCACATTCAACAAGAACTTGATGTTAGCTAAGTTGCAACAATGCTGCGAAGCAACAAACAGATTAACCTGCGCTAGCGCTCCCATTTTTTACACTATTTCATCAAGGAAATCAAGTGGGCCGCCCCGTTACTGTATATAATTCACCCGAGTGGTTCTAGCATCTTGCTTAACGCGATATATAGCAGCAGCGCTTATCAGGCGCCATACATAGTGTTCGGAAGACGGACCCCACATGAAGCACATTCACTTCTAATGGGCCAGCCCATCTTGGCTTTTATTTTTTCCTATTGGTTTTTCTTCGGTTTTTATTTTAAAAAATTTCTTCTTATCTTTTAATAACTCATGATCCTTTTTATATCAAGATTTGTTTTTCAAATTTGCAAAAAAATTTAAATTAGTGGACTTTTCAAAATTATACTTTTCTAAGAATCAGAAAATGCTTTTCAAACTAAAGAACATTGTTTGAATCCTTGAATTTATGATAAAATTACGAATAATCAAGATCTGCAAAATTTAGTCAAATGACAGGAGTTTTTTTTCCAAATAGTTAATAGTTTTTAACCAAATTACACACATATTTTTAAACCATTTGATATATATTTTGGAAATTCATAAATTTCTTCCCAATTCAAGAACATCTTTCAAATGAGTGCTTTTTAGTTTTTGTAGTAGCTTTTTCTTGCCGTATTTTTATTTATACGCTCGAACTCTTTCTGAATCACTATGCAGGCATGGTTGATTTTTAAAAGACGAGACCAAACTATCGAACACGGGATTGATGGAAAATCACACGACTAACAAAACGAGGAAAGAATTACTATGGGATGGCCTAATTAGAGTGAGCGTGAGCGCTAGACCTCATTTTTGGGGCCCGAAACACCAGATATGGGCTGTCGGGCGGAATAGATTCCATCATAAAAATATGGCAGCACTTCGCAAACATTAAACCTGCAACTCCAACACAAGCACATCCACAAGACAATCAACCGTGTTAAGGATATGTATAATGATGTTATCTTAAAAGCGCCATATAAGATTAATGCTGAAGTGGAGGACAGAAAAATTATAATGAAAAATTTTGTCTTCTCTTATTTCAGAGATGGTCTCTTAAGTCAATATGTTTCATCAAATGTTTAGGAGTAACTATTCATTGAAGATAAGACTAAGATGTAACCCATTATAAACATGATTTTATTGTCCTATCTAAATTACATGCAAGGCTTAAGACAAAACTGTTTTATCAGCCACCGTATATGCCCTAACCAGCCGACCTACACAACTATCACACAGGCCCAGCCGTAGCCACATCAAATGAACGGGTAAGAGCATCTACAACCACAGTGCAGAAATTTGATCTCTAAAACGTTTGCACATTCGTCCGCCGGCAGTGACCGGGCAGGCCTCAAAAAAATTTAGTTGCAACCACAAACCTTATTTAAAACACCAAATACATGTAAATACATGCACGTGGATCATTTTGCATTTTGATGTCAGTTCCAGTGCAGACGATCCCAACTGACAGGTCGTGTTTGGCTCACATGGTTGTTCATATTTCAAGTATATATGACAACCGTGTTGGCCCGATGGGGTAGGTGTTTTGGTTCCACCTCACTGAGCGAGCAGCGAAGTGACCGACTGAAATATCCGCTATCGGTGTCAAAACCGGCGGATCTCGGGTAGGGGGTCCCGAGCTGTGACACTAGAATCGATGGTAACATGAGACGAAAGGGACAAGGTTTTACCTAGGTTCGGGCCCTCCTATGGAGGTAGTACCCTACGTCCTGCTTGATTGTATTGATGATGCATAGGTTACATAGTCGATCTATCTCAAGATCAAAGAGTTAAACCCTAGATGAGTTGTTCTGTCTCTACAACCTAAAACCCTCCGGCTTATATAGATGATGAGGGTACCTATTGTTTACACATGGTCGGTTACATGCGAAAGAGATAAATACGCCTAACTACGGTTGTCAACTTAGTGGACACGCCATGGTTCTCGAAGGTTCCATCCTGGCGACAGGGCCCTTGATCACCCAATGATCACTTTGTAGCCCATATAGTCCGGCCCATGGGAATTAGGCCGGCCGTCTGAGGACCCCTTAATCCAGGACTCCCTTAGTAGCCCCCAGACTAGTCTTCAACGCCGATGTATATCCGGATAATCTTCATAATATTCGTCTTGCAAGGCGAGTCCCATACTCCCTCTTGTTCGGCAACTGACCAGTCACCGATGAAATCCCAAGCGTCACGAGCTCTCCAGGTCCACTATAATAACTGCCAGCGTTCCTCAATTTTCGTGCATCGTGGGGAGGCGAGCGGTTCGGTGATTTTTTGCAGTGCTGCCCTCCCGTAATGGAGGCTACACCCATTTAAACAAATCTAATCGTAGCTCAGACCACATCCTTCTCCTCCTTCCCATCGGAAAAAAACTCCTAGCGGAAGATCACCACAAAAAATATGGCGAGCGTCCCAGCTCTTCCTCGCGCCCCTACGGCTCCTGTCCTGGGGACTGGATTAGCTGCTCCGTATCGCTCCTGCGGCTACGCAATCTGGAGACCTAGGGGTATCTCCCTTCTTCGGATCTGGCGGTGGCCTGTGTAGGTTTATATTCTTACGACAACGAAGTTTTCGCGAAGCGTTTCCCCAGTCCTTAAAGGGGGGAACGCGTATGCTTCGTGCCCTTTCTCATGCGGGGCCTCAGGTTTCCCATCCATCCATTCCTGAGGGGATTGCTGGAATTCTATGGAATCGACCTCCACCACCTCACCCCGCGATCCATCCTGCACATCTCAGGCATCGTAGCCCTTTGCGAGATGTTCCTGGGCTGCGAGGCGCATTTCGACCTATGGAGGAAGTATTTCTGCCTTGTCCCTCGAACTCAGGACAAGACAATCTTGGAGGTCGGCAGGGCCGAAGTGTGCCGCACAACGGGGACGGGGTATCCGGATGGTACACCGAAGGAATCCGAAGAGTGGACCCCGGAATGGTTTTATATTGAAGGCGTCCATTTGTTCGAGCCAGCTCGAAGGGGTCTGCTCGAGTACTCCGATGCCTCCTTGAAGAAAAGGTACAACTAGCTGCCAAAGAGTTCATCCCAAGAGGACAGCATAGAGGTGCAACGCCTAGCAGCCCAGGTGCGGATACTTACCTACCACAACCTGACCATGATCGATGTCATGGCCGCCACCATCACCCGGTGCGTGCAGCCCCTCCAACAGAGGATAGATCCCTTGTGGTGCTACAATGGGACAAGCGACACCACGCAATAAGAAGACAAGGTCTCGCCGATCAGACGGCATTGGCCGCCGCACTCACTGACCTATATAAAGGAGAGCAAGAAGATTTTATTCGGCGGTCGACCAAGGAAGGATACTCGAGACACAACCCCATTGAATGGGTAAGCCTTTCTCTTCTGTTAACATAGTTCAGGCTTTTCATTTTGTCCCCTACTTGACCGAAGCCGTTAACCTTACATGAACAGGAATGGAGAAGCTTTATCGAGACAGTTAACTGTCTGGCTCCTCATCCCGAAGACTATTCCCACGATGATGATTCGGGTTTTCATGAGGACCCGAATCTTTTAATTGAATTTGAAGACGAAATCTTCTACCAGGAGAGCCTGGATCGATCCTACGTGGCTATCATAGCCGATTACCCTGGATCATTCTCCGTTCCTACGACAGACAAGAAGAAGGAGTCGTCCCGCAAAAGGCAAGCATCCAACAATACCCCAAACGCGCTGGCTCCAGCTCCCAAGCACCGTCGATCTGCGCGTCATACGTTGGCAACCAAAACAACAGGAACCCAACAAATGAGCCGGTTGTGAGGACGAGGTCGCCTACTCGCTCAACTCAAAGGTATTTTGTTCAGCAGTCTGCTTAGTATCATAGTCAATAGAGTCTTACGACAGTTATTACATTGAAATATTTAGGAGAAATGCCCAGGCTTCTACTGTTGAAGAGGTTGCCATGTTGTCCGGTAACGCTCAAAATCCCAAAGCCACGGCTCATGCCGAACCTGCTACCGAGGCCCTTATGCCCAATTCGGCCATGACGATTCTGATGACGCTATATCTGTAACCAAACCGGAAGTACGAAGCACCATGAATCATCGATGATGAAGGGAGGCCATGCACCACCCGGTATTCTCCGAACAAGAGTCCGGTTTCCTACGCACAGCGGACGAGCACATTGGTGCTACCCAAGCTGGGTTCGGAGAGGCCATGAAGTTGATATCGTCCAGTATGCAGGTAAGTAATCGGCTTGAAAGAGTCCAGACACTCATGTAAACCCGGTAGCCCCCTGTTGGGGAACGTCGCATGGGAAACAAAAAAAATCCTACGCACACGCAAACCTATCCATGGTGATGAGCATCTACGAGAGGGAGAGTGGATCTACGTACCCTTGTAGATCGCTAAGCGGGAAGCGTTAAGAAACGCGGTTGGTGTAGTCGAACTTCTTCGCGATCCAAATCGCCGAGCGTCCCGCGATCCAATCACGAACCGTCACGCAAACACATCATGATCCGTCCCGCGAACTCATCACGATCCGTCTCACGATCTTGATCACGATCTGTCCCGCGAACTCATCACGATCTGTTCCGTGATCACATCACGAAACGTCTCGCGATCTCGATCACGGTCCTTCCGATCTAGCACCAAACGGACGGCACCTCTGCATTCAGCACACATGCAGCTTGATGACGATCTCCACCGTCTCGATCTAGAGAGAGGAGGTGGAGAGGAGATAGAGTTCACCGGCAGTGTGACGACGCTCCGGTGATGGTGGTGGAGCAATTCCGGCAGGGCTTCGCCTAAGCGCTGCAGAAAACCGATCTAGAGGAGAAACTATGCACCGGTGTAACGGGTAGCACGTGGCCGGAAATTCTGTCCAAAAACCACCCAATCCACTAGTATATATAGGAGGAGAGGAGAGGAGAGGAAGCTAAGGCCTTTGGGTCGGCCGAAATAGGAGGTGGGAAGCAATCCTACTTCACCTCCAATCCTAGTTGGAGTAGGATTGCCTCCTATTGGCTGATTTTCCACTTTTTGCTTTAGGACTTTCTCTCCTGCGCCATGGGCCTTTGTGGCTGTTTTCCCAGCCCACTAAGGGCTGGTTATTATTCTCCCACAGCCCATGGACCTCTTGGGGTCGAAATACCCCTCCCGGAGGCCTCCCGGTACACTACCGGCTCTCCCGGTACACTACCGGCACTCCCGGTACACTACCGATGAGCCCGAAACTTTTCCGGAAACCAAACTGGGACTTCCTATATATGAATCTTTACCTCCGGACCATTACGGAGCTCCTCGTGACGTCTGGGATCTCATCCGGGACTCCGAAAAAACTTTGTTCACCACCATACATAACTCTACACTACCGATACGTCACCGAACCTTAAGTGTGCAGACCCTGCGGGTTCGAGAACTATGTAGACATGACCGAGACACCTCTACGGTCAATAACCAATGGCGGGACCTGGACATCCACATCGGTTCCTACATATTCTACGAAGATCTTTATCGGTCGAACCTCTATGTCAAGGATTCAGTTAATCCCGTATAACGTTCCCTTTGTTCTTCGGTATGTTACTTGCCCGAGATTCGATCGTCGGTATCTCCATACCTAGTTCAACCTCGTTACCGGCAAGTCTCTTTACTCGTTCCGTAATACAAGATCCCGCAACTAACAATTAGTCACATTGCTTGCAAGGCTTATTGTGATGTTGCATTACCGAGTGGGCCCCGAGATACCTCTCCGTCATACGGAGTAACAAATCCCAGTCTCGATCCATGCCAACTCAACAGACACCATCGGAGATACCTGTAGAGCACCTTTATAGTCACCCAGTTACGTTGTGATGTTTGATACACACAAGGCACTCCTCCGATATCTGTGAGTTGCATGATCTCATGGTCATAGGAACACATACTTGACATGCGGAAAACAGTGGCAATAAACTGACATCATCATATGCTACGTTTGCAGTTTGGGTCTTGTCCATCACATCATTCTCCTAATGATGTGATCCCGTTATCAAATGACATCTCATGTCCATGGCTAGGAAACCTTAACCATCCTTTGATCAACGAGCTAGTCCATTAGAGGCATACTAGGGACATGGTTTTGTCTATGTATCCACACATGCATTTAAGTCTCCGATCAATACAATTATAGCATGGATAATAAACGATTATCATGAACAAGGAAATATGATAATAACTAATTTATTATTGCCTCTAGGGCATATTTCCAATAGTCTCCCACTTGCACTAGAGTCAATAATCCAGTTCACATCACCATGTGATTCGCATTGTTATGAATCTAACACCCAATGAGTTCTGGGGCTCGATCATGCTTTGCATGTGAGAGAGGTCTTATAGTCAACGGGTCTGCGATATTCAGATCCGTGTGTACTTTGCAAATCACTATGTCAAACCGTAAACACTGCTACCACACTCCACTTGGTACTATTTCCAAATGGCTGCTCCACTATACGTATCCAGATTGCTACTACGAGTCATCCGGATTAGTGTTAAAGCTTGTATCGACGTAACTCCTTACGACGAACTCTTTATCACCTCCATAATCGAGAAACATCTCCTCAGTCTCTTAGTTACTGAGGATAATCTTGACTGCTGTCCAGTGATCCACTCCTGGTTCACTCTTGTACCCCCTGACGGACTCATGGCAAGGCACACACAGGTGCGGTACACAGCATGGCATAATATAGAGCCTATGGATAAGGCATAGGGGACGACATTCGTCCTTTCTCTTTCTTCTGCCGTTATCGAGCTTTGAGTCTCACTCAACTTTCACACCATACAAATCAGGCGAGAACTCTTTCTTTGACTGATCCATTTTGAACTCTTTCAAAATCTTGTCAAGGTATGCACTCATTGAAAGTCTCATCGAGCATCTTGATCTATCTCCATAGATTTTGATGCTCAACAATTAGGTAGCTTCATCCAGGTCTTCCTTTGAAAATCACTTTCCAAATGACCGTTTTATGCTTTCCAGAAACTCTACATTATTTCTGATCAACAATATGTCATCCACATATACTTATCAGAAATTCTATAGTGCTCCCACTCACTTTATTGCAAATACAAGTTTCTCGTAAACTTTGTATAAACATCAAAACTTTGATCACCTCATCAAAGCGTATATTCCAACTCCGAGATGCTTGCTTCAGTCCATGGAAGGATCACCGAAGCTTGCACACCTTTTAGCATCCTTAGGCCTGACAAAACCTTCTGGTTGTATCACATACAACCTTTCCTCAAGTAAACCGTTAAGGAAATGATGTTTTGACATCCATCTGCCAGATTTCATAATTGAAAACACAGCAACTGCTAACATAATTCCAACAGACTTTAGCACCACTACGAGTGAGAAAGTCTCATCATAGTCAACTCCTTGAACTTGTCACAAACATCTTTGCAACAAGTCGAGCTTTACAAATAGTGACATTCACCATCAGTGTCTGTCTTCATTTTAAAGATCCATTTGTACTCAACGACCTGCCGTCCAACGAGCAAGTCTACCAAAGTCTAAACTTGGTTTTCATACATGGATCCTATCTCGGATTTCATGGCCTCTAACCATTTGTCGGAATCCGGGCCCATCAACGCTTCTCCATAGCTCGTAGGTTCATCGTTGTCCAACAACATGATCTCCAAGACAGAGTTGTCGTACCACTTAGGAGCAGTACACATCCTTGTCGACCTACGAAGTTTGATAGTAACTTGATCCTGAAGCTTCATGATCATCATCATTAACTTCCTCTTCAACTAACGTAGGCTTCACAGAAACATCTTTCTGCGCTGCGCTACTCTCTGGTTGAACAAAGGTTTAACAACCTCATCAAGTTCTATCTTCCTCCCACTCAATTCTTTCGCGAGAAACATTTCCTCGAGAAAGGATCCTTTTAAGAAACAAACACTTTGCACTAGGATCTGAGATTGAAGGTTCACCCAACTGATCTTAGGGTATTCTATGAAGATGCATTTGTCCGCCTTGGGTTCGACCTCATTAGGTGAAAACATTTTTCACACAAGTGTCGCAGCCCCAAGTATTAAGAAATGACAGCTTCAGTTTCTATCAAACCATAATTCATATGGTGTCATCTCAACGGATTTAGATGGTGCCCTATTTAAAGTGAATGTAGTTGTCTCTAATGCATAACCCCAAAATTATAGTAGTAAAACGACAAGAGACATCATAGCACGCACCATGTCCAATAGAGCATAACTATGATGTTCGGACACACCATCACACTATGGTGTTCCAGGTGGCGTTTAGTTGTGAAACAACTTTCACATTGTCTTAAGTTGTATGCCAAACTCGTGACTCAAATATTCACCTCCACGATCATATCGCAGTCATTTTTATCTTCTTGTCACAATGATCTTTAAACTTCACTCTGAATTTTCTTGAACCTTTCAAACAATTCAGACTTGTGTTTCATTAAGTAAATATACACTATATCTACTCAAATCATCAGTGAAGGTAAGAAAATAACGATATCCACTTCACGCTACAAGACTCACTAGATTGCATACATCAACATGTATCATTTCCAATGAATCACTTGCCCGCTCCATCCAACGGGGTCCTTTAGTCATCTTGCCCAAGAGGCATGGTTCGCACGTCTCAACCGATTCGAAATCGAATGAGTCCAAATATCCATCAGGATGGAGTTTCTACATGCGCTTTATACCAATATGACATTTTGCGGCAGTGCCACAAGTATGTGGTACTATCATTATTAACTTTGTATCTTTTGACATCAATGTTATGAACATATGTACTACTACGATCGAGATTTCAACAAACCATTCTCACTGGGTGCATGACCATTGAAGGTATTATTCATGTAAACAGAATAACCATTATTCTCTAACTTAAATGAATAACCGTATTGCAATAAACATGATCTAATCATGTTCATGCTCAACGCAAAACACCAAATAACATTTATTTAGGTTCGTCACTAATCCTGAAGGTAGAGAGAGCATGCAATGTTGATCACATCAACCTTGGAAACACTTCCAACACATATCGTCACCTCACCCTTAGCTAGTTCTTTGTTTATTCCGTAGCTTATATTTCGAGTTACTAACATTTAGCAACCGAACCGGTATCCAATACCCAAGTGGTACTAAGAGTACTAGCAAGGTACACATTAATAACTCGTATATCAAATATACTTCTATCAATGTTGCCAACCTTCTTATCTACCAAGTATCTAGGGTTGTTCTGCTTTAGCGACCGCTCACCTCATAACAGAAGCACTGAGTCTCGGGTTTGAGTTCAACTTTGGGTTGCTTCATTGGAGCAGCAACTGACTTGCTATCCATGAAGTTTCCCTCCTTGCTCTTGCCCTTCTCAAAACTAGTGGTTTGATTAACCATCAACACTTGACGCTCCTTCTTGATTTCTACCTCCGCGGTGTCAAACATCGCGAACAGCACAGGAATCATTATTTCTATCCCTGGCAACTTATAGTTCATCACCAAGTTCTAGTAGCTTAGTGACAGTGACTTGGAGAACTATATCAATCACTATCTTATCTGGAAGATCAACTCCCACTTGATTTAAGCGATTGTAGTACCCAGACAATCTGAATACATGCTCAACGATTGAGCTATTTTCCTTCATCTTACAGGCAAAGAATCTTGTTGGAGATCTTATATCTCGCAACACGGGCACGAGCCTGAGATCACAATCTCAGCTCCTAGAACATCTCATATGTTCCATGACGTTCAAAACGTTTCGGAGCCTCAATTCTAAGCTGTAATGCATGACGCACTAAACTATCAAGTAGTCATCGAAACGTGCCTGTCAGATGTTCACAACATCTATAGACGACGCTAGAGGGGGTGGCGCACCGAGCGGTGCATTAAGGACATAAGCCTTCTGTGCAGCAATGAGGACAATCCTCAGATCACGGACCCAGTCCGCAATATTGCTACCAACATCTTTCAAATCTATTTCTCTAGGAACATATAAAAATTTAAGGGAGCTACAGCGCGAGCTAGTAATCTACAACATAATTTGCAAAGACACTTTGACTATGTTCATGATAATGAGTTCAATTAATCATATTACTTAAGAACTCCCACTCAAATTGACATCCCTCCGATCATCCGAGTGATACATGATCCAAATTCACCACCTCAAGTCCGATCATCACGTGAGTTGAGGTGGCTGCAATGGTGAACATCATTATGTTGATCATATCTACTATATGACTCATGTTCGACCTTTCGGTCTCTCGTGCTCCGAGGCCATGTCTGTACATGCTAGGATCGTCAAGTTTAACCCGAGTGTTCTGTGCTTGCAAATCTGGCTTGCACCCGTTGTATGTGAACGTAGAGTCTATCACACCCGATCATCACGTGGTGTCTCAACATGATGAACTTTCGCAACGGTGCACACTCGGGGAGAACACGGTTCATCTTGAAATTCAAGTGAGGGATCACCTTATAATGCTACCGCCGTACTAAGCAAAACAAGGTGCATAAAAGGATTAACATCTCATGCAATTAATAAGTGACATGATATGGCCATGAACTTGTGTTTAAGATCTCCATCTTTGAAACACCGACATGATCTCCATCGTCACCGGCACAACACCATGATCTCCATCATCTTGATCTCCATCAATGTGTTGCCATTGGGGTTGTGGCGCCAACCCTGCTTCTACTTCTATTGCTACCGCTTAGCGGTAAAGTAAAGCATTACATAGCGCTTAATGATTGACACGCAGGTCATACAATAATTAAAGACAACCCTATGGCTCCTGCCGGTTGCCATACTCAACGACATGCAAGTCGTGAAATTCTATACATCACATGATCATCTCATACATCACATATATCTCATCATGTAATTGGCCATATCACATCACAACATACCCTGCAAAAACAAGTTAGACGTCCTCTAATTGTTGTTGCATGTTTTACGTGGCTGCTACGGGTATCTAGCAAGAACGATTCTCACCTACGCATAAACCACAACGGTGATACATAGATTGCTTTTCAACCTTCTCAAGGACCGCCTTTGTCGGATCTGATCCAACTAAAGTGAGAGAAACTGTCACCCGCAAGCCATCTAAGCAACAAGTTGCGTCGAGGGAACCAGTCTCTCGTAAGCGTACGAATAATGTTGGTCCGGGCCGCTTCATCTCACAATCCCGCTGAACCAAAATCCGACCAAGGGAGGAAGCAATCTAAGCATCAACACCCACAAACCTTTTGTGTTCTACTCGAGATCTCATCGAACCATCAACCTAGCTCATGATGCCCCTGTTGGGGAACGTCGCATGGGAAACAAAAAATTTCCTACGCACACGCAAAGCTATCCATGGTGATGAGCATCTACGAGAGGGAGAGTGGATCTACGTACCCTTGTAGATCGCTAAGCGGGAACCATTAAGAAACGCGGTTGGTGTAGTCGAACTTCTTCACGATCCAAATCGCCGAGCGTCCCGCGATCCAATCACGAACCGTCCCGCGAACACATCATGATCCGTCCCGCGAACTCATCACGATCCGTCTCACGATCTTGATCATGATCTGTCCCGCGAACTCATCACGATCCGTTCCGTGATCACATCATGAACCGTCTCGCGATCTCGATCACGGTCCTTCCAATCTAGCGCCGAACGGACGGCACCTCCGCGTTCAGCACACGTGCAGCGTGATGATGATCTCCACCGTCTCAATCCAGCGAGAGGAGGTGGAGAGGAGATAGTGTTCACCGGCAGCGTGACGGCGCTCCGGTGATGGTGGTGGAGCAATGCCGGCAGGGCTTCGCCTAAGCGCTGTAGAAAACCGATCTAGAGGAGAAACTATGCACCGGTGTAACGGGTAGCACGTGGCCGGAAATTCTGTCCAAAAACCACCCAATCCACTAGTATATATAGGAGGAGAGGAGAGGAGAGGCATCCAAGGCCTTTGGGTTGGCCGAAATAGGAGGTGGGAAGCAATACTACTTCACCTCCAATCCTAGTTGGAGTAGGATTGCCTCCTATTGGCTGATTTTCCACTTTTTGCTTTAGGACTTTCTCTCCTGCGCCATGGGCCTTTGTGGCTGTTTTCCCAGACCACTAAGGGCTGGTTATTATTCTCCCACAGCCCATGGACCTCTTGGGGTCGAAATACCCCTCCCGGAGGCCTCCCGGTACACTATCGGCACTCCCGGTACACTAGCGGCACTCCCGGTACACTACCGATGAGCCCGAAACTTTTCCGGAAACCAAACTGGGACTTCCTATATATGAATCTTTACCTCCGGACCATTCCGGAGCTCCTCGTGACGTCTGGGATCTCATCCGGGACTCCGAAAAAACTTCGGTCACCACCATACATAACTCTACACTACCAAAACGTCACCGAACCTTAAGTGTGCAGACCCTGCGGGTTCGAGAACTATGTAGACATGACCGAGACACCTCTACGATCAATAACCATTGGCGGGACCTGGACGTCCACATTGGTTCCTACATATTCTACGAAGATCTTTATCGGTCGAACCTCTATGTCAAGGATTCTGTTAATCCCGTATAACGTTCCCTTTGTTCTTCGGTATGTTACTTGCCCGAGATTCGATCGTCGGTATCTCCATACCTGGTTCAACCTCGTTACCGGCAAGTCTCTTTACTCGTTCCGTAATACAAGATCCCGCAACTAACAATTAGTCACATTGCTTGCAAGGCTTATTGTGATGTTGCATTACCGAGTGGGCCCCGAGATACCTCTCCGTCACACGGAGTAACAAATCCCAGCCTCGATCCATGCCAACTCAACAGACACCATCGGAGATACCTGTAGAGCACCTTTATAGTCACCCAGTTACGTTGCGACATTTGATACACACAAGGCACTCCTCCGATATCTGTGAGTTGCATGATCTCATGGTCATAGGAACACATACTTGACATGCGGAAAACAGTAGCAATAAACTAACACGATCATATGCTACGTTTGCAGTTTGGGTCTTGTCCATCACATCATTCTCCTAATGATGTGATCCCGTTATCAAATGACATCTCATGTCCATGGCTAGGAAACCTTAACCATCCTTTGATCAACGAGCTAGTCCATTAGAGGCATACTAGGGACATGGTTTTGTCTATGTGTCCACACATGCATTTAAGTCTCCAATCAATACAATTATAGCATGGATAATAAACGATTATCATGAACAAGGAAATATGATAATAACTAATTTATTATTGCCTCTAGGGCATATTTCCAATACCCCCGAGCCTTAAATTGGTTCGGAACAACCGAATTAAGGGTCTTTATGTTGTTTTACTGCTAATGCAGGCTTCAAAGCAATGGAACGAGCAACTAGCCAAGGAGCTGGAGGACAGCCGATCACAGGTGCAATCTGTGAAGGCAGAGCTAGAGCAAGTGAAGAGCTTCACTCGGGAGGCCCATGGTGAGTATACCTGTGCTGCTAATCTTTAACAAATTTCCATGCTGGCGCAATGATTCTCTTTAGTAGCTGAATCAATAGGGCATACACAAAAGGAGTTGGATGAAGCACGAGAATCTCAGTGGTACGTCGAGTCCCAACACGAGGCTGGCTGTCGTGTTTTGAACCGCCTCTAGGAAGAGAATAAACAACAGGCCAAAGAAATTGAGAATTTAAAAGCTCAATTGGCCCGAGCCCAAGAAGAAACCAGAAACTACAGAGGGGCATGTTTGGTAAGTTTGATTCTATCATCAGCTAGTACTTTTTATAGAGAAAGCAAAATAAGCATTCCTTTGCCTCATGTATAGGCCTCCTGTCTCGGCGTCCTGAAGAGGAGATCGGATCCTACTGGGGGAATCTGCTGAAGGAGCTTTCCGCTCTTCATGAGCATGCTCGAAAAGTGATGAAAAGTATGGTAAAGGCACCGTGGCCTTCCGAAAAACCTTTGGAAGGAATGACCGAACTAGTCGATCGATTCAAGGGAGCCCGAAGTAGGTTCGAGCTTTGGCAGACACCGGCTTGCTGGGAGGGAGCACGGGAAGCGTGGGCAATGATCAAGACCCGCTACGCCGGACTTAATCCTAAGCATATGGCTCAGGTTGGTCTAGTGGGTTTAGATGGACAAGAAGTGTCGCTCCACCCTATGTATGACCAGGTGATGCCTGCCGCCCGCCTTTCACAAGAAGACTGCTCCCTAGACACTATAATCGATAATCTCGATCAGTAGCCGAATGTGTAATTATGCATACTTATGTAAGAACAATCGAGTTGTTACTCCATATGTTTTGTAAACTTTGTCTTAACCAACCATCAGCTTCTACCTCCTGTGCGAAGAGCTCGGGAGTGTTCCTAAGAGTGAATTGTGTTCGAGGAACCAGGCAATCGGGCCATGTGGTGTGAACAGACAGAAAGCACATAGGGAAAAATGTTATTTTACTGATTAGCGTTAGAAACATCTTCCAATGAAAATATTACCCCTATCGATACCTTTCTTCGGGTTTCTACGAAGGTCGTAGGTAGAAGGCCGCATACTTTTAGTATGCGGCTAGGGGCTTTTAAGAAGAAAGAAAGCCCAAGCAATGGTGATAAGTACCATAGCCGTGTTGATTACTTCCATCACGGCCGACCAATTGTCTACATAAGATCGCTAGCTTTTGGCTTCACCCGTCTGAGGTACATTTACGGATGAGCCGGTCGTAACAATCGCAGAGGTTCTCCCTTTACCCTCTAGCCGAACAATCGGGAACGTAGAGGGTAAACACAGGAGGGAGGCAACCCAGTTTGGCAAAGTCTTAGTTCGAATTGTTGCATATGATGGCTTGAACGTGACAAAGGAAATGTGTGTACACAATAAGTGTGAGTGAATGCATATAATAATATAAAAAGAATTGGCTTCAAAAAGAAGCCCCCAGGTACAGTGCTCGGACTTCAACACTTAAGGGTGTAAGCCGATAATTTTAGTACAAGATCGGTTGAACCGATCATGGGGAGAGAAGAAAAAAATTCAATCCTACCAAACAATAAAGTGGGAGGGGAAGGAGAAAAGAGGAAGGAAAACAAAAAGTGCTAGAGAATGTGACGACACCGGTTTATCCGTAGAAGCGCCGAAGACGAGCTGCGTTCCACGGGTTTGGTTTAGGGCGGTTGTTCGACGGGCTCCGAAGATAGTAAGCTACTCCCCCGAGTACTTCGTCGATAATGAATAGGCCTTCCCATTTGGGGTTGAGTTTATGCTTCTTCTTCTTCGAGAGCTATAGGATGAGTTCGCCTACATTATACGCCTTCGCCTTGAACTCCCTACTCTGGTAACGTCGGGCCTGTTGTTGGTAAAAGGTAAAGCGGGCCTGAGCTATGCTGCATTCTCCTTCTAAGGCGTCCAGATCGTCCTGCCGATCTAACTCAACATCCTTTTCCTCGAATATGCGCAACCTTGGTGCATCGTGAATAATGTTGCAGGGGAGGACTGCTTCTGCCCCATAGACCATGAAGAACAGTGTGTATTCCATTGATCTATTCGGGGTGGTGCGCAGGCCCCATAAAACGTAGTCGAGCTCCTCCACCCAATGAAAGTCGGATTCATGAAGAGATCGGACCAAACGAGGCTTAATGCCGCTCATAATGATGTTGTTTGCTCATTCGACTTGTACATTGGTCTGCGGATGATATACTGACGCGTAATCAAGCATTATACCCATCTTTGTGCACCAGTCTTTGACCTCTTGGGTCGTGAAGTTGGATCCATTGTCCGTTATTATACTATGTGGGACACAAGAACGGTGGACCACGCCGGATATGACGCTGATTACTGGTCCGGACTTGGCCAATTTTACTGGCTTTGCCTCTATCAATTTGGTGAACTTGTCAACCATGACTCCGACCATGTCTAGTCCCAGACCACGAAAGGCCAAGTGATCGGAATAGTCCGAAGGGCTGTTGGTGGCATGTGACTTTGATTTGCAAAAAGTTGACAACCCACGCAATGCTTGACAAGCGAATGGGCGTCCGTCCGAGCTGTGGGCCAAAAGAAACCAGCTTGGAAGGCTTTGCTAACTAAAGCTCTTGTCGCGGCGTGGTGGCCACCCATGCCTGTGTGGACTTCGGCTAAGAGCTCCCGTTCCTCTTCCTCAGATATGCACCGCTGTAATATTCTGGTGGTGCTTTTCTTGTATAACTCACCCTCGTGTACTTTGTAGGCCTTGGATCGCCGAACTATGCGCCGCATCTCTGTTTGGTCGTCGAGGAATTCCTTACGAAGAAGGTAGGCGAGGAAAGGCTCTGTCCATGACGCGATTACCGCCATGACTTCATGGGTCAAAGGCGTTTCATCCATTACGGAGCCGCCGATGATTTGATCGTCTGGTTCATTTATAGGGGGAGCAACCTCCTTCGCCGTACCTAGACCGGCGCCCTTGTGATCGTACTGGCATAACATGGATGGCTGAAAGAGCCGCTCCAGGAAGGTGTTTCTTGGGACATTTTTAAGATGTCGTTCCTGTACGCCACCATCTTCAGATTTTTGGCGTGGAATTCGCCATTGATTTGGCAGATGACCAGGTTGGAGTCTCCCCGTACCTCCAGCCGCCGTTTTCCCATTGATACTACCATCTGAAGACCATGCAAAAGGGCTTCGTATTCGGCTGCATTGTTGGAGTCGGCATACATGATCTACAACACGTATCGCATGTTTTCACCTGTGGGGGATGTGAGGATAACTCCAACCCCCAGTCCAGCCAAGGTTTTGGATCCATCAAAGTACATTGTCCAATGGAAGTATGCACTGTATTCCTTGGGGAGTTCGGCCTCTATACATTCACCTAGGAAGTCTGCCAATACCTTAGATTTTATGGCATTGCGTGGCTTGTAGCTTATTTCAAAGGGAAGGAGCTCAATGGCCCACTTGGCTATATATGCGGCCGGTGGCATCCCTGTTGTTGATTATATCGTTCAGGGGTACTTTTTATGCTATCGTTACCGCACGCTCTTGGAAGTAGTGTCTGAGTTTCCGTGGTGCCATAATTACTGTGTAGGCTATTTTCTCGTAGTGCGGGTATCTGGACTTACACTGCGTTAGTACTTCTGACACGTAATAGGCCGGCTTCTGAGTCCGGAATTTGTGTCCCTCCTCATCTCGTTCAACAACGAGAACTACGCTAATGACTTGGTTGGTAGCCGATATGTATAATAACATGGGCTCACCGGCGCCTGGTGCTGTGAGTATGGGATTGGTTTCCAGTAGTGTTTTAATTTGCTCTAACGCAGCTATTGCTTCGTTGGTCCACTCGAAGTTGTTGGTCCGTTTCAGCAACTTATAGAGCGGTAAAGCCTTCTCTTCGAGGCGAGATATAAAGTGGCTTGATACGTCTCCCACGTATCTATAATTTTTTATTGTTCCATGCTATTATATTATCTGTTTTGGATGTTTTATATGCATTAATATGCTATTTTATATTATTTTTGGGACTAACCTATTAATCTAGAGCCTAGTGCCAGTTTCAGTTTTTTTCCTTGTTTTTGAGTTTCGCAGATAAGGAATATTAAACGGAGTCCAAACGGAATAAAACCTCCATAAAGATTTTTTCTCGAAAATATGGAAGCCACGAGACTTGAGAACCAAGGCAGAGGAGCTGCCACGGGGCCACAAGCCTGCTTGTCGCGGCCAGGGGGGCACCCGCACCGGGCAGGCTTGTGGGTCCCTGGGACCTCCTCTAACCCTAATCTTCGTCCTATAAATACCCAAATATTCCATCATTATCAAAATGAGCCATGAATAAACTTTTCCACCGCCAGAAGCCCTCGTTCCCGAGAGATCCAATCTTGGAGCCTTTTTCGGTAATCTGCCAGAGGGGGATTCGATCACGGAGGGCATCTACATCAACAACATTGCCCCTCCGATGATGTGTGAGTATTTCACCACAGACCTACGAGTCCATAGCTAGTATCTAGATGGATTCTTCTCTCTCTTTGCTTCTCAATACCATGTTCATCATGATCTTCATGGAGATCTATCCGATGTAATACTCTATTGCGGTGTGTTTGTCAAGATCCGATGAATTGTGGGTTTATGTTCAGATTATCCATGAATATTATTTGAATCTTTCCTGAATTATTATATGAACAATTTCATATCTTTGCAAGTCTCTTCAAATTATTGGTTTGGTTTGGCCAACTAGATTGGTAATTCTTGCAATAGGAGAAGTGCTTAGTTTTGACTTCAATCTTGCGGTGTCCTCACCCAGTGAGATAGTAGGGGTAGCGAGGCACGTATTGTATTGTTGCCATCAAGGGTAAAAAGATGGGGTTTTCATCATATTGCTTGAGTTTACCCTCTACATCATGTCATCTTACCTAATGCGTTACTCTGTTCTTCATGAACTAAATACTCTAGATGCAGGCAGGAGTCGGTCGATGTGTGGAGTAATAGTAGTAGATGCAGAATCCTTTCGGTCTACTTGTCATGGATGTGATGCCTATATGCATAATAATTGCCTTGGATATCTTCATAACTATTCGCTTTTCTATCAATTGCTCAATAGTAATTTGTTCACACACTATAATACTTGCCATGATGAGAGAAGCCATCTAGTGAAACCCTGCATTGTTTTTACTTTTAGTTTTACTTTCCGTTCAAGCATCCTCTTATATCTATCTCTACTAGATCTCATCCTTACAAATAACCGTGAAGGGATTGACAACCCCTTTATTGCGCTGGGTGCAAGAGTTTGATTCCTTGTGCAGGTATATCTATTGGTGGGTCGCTTGTATCTCCTACTGGATTGATACCTTGGTTCTCAAAAACTAAGGGGAAATACTTATCTACTTTCCTGCATCAAACCGTTCCTCTTCACAGGAAACCAACACATGCTCGAGAAGTAGCAAGAAAGATTTCTAGCGCTGTTGCCGGGGAGATACATAGCAAGTCAAGAATACCAAGTACCCATCACAAACTCATCTCTTGCATTTACATTATTTGCCATTTGCCTCTCTTTTCCATCTCCCCCACTTCTAAAACGATTTTCATAAAGATTTGTCTGTTGCCCTTTTTCGTTCGTCTTTTCGTTTGCTTTTTGTGTGGTAGATCGCTCAAGCTCATGGCTAGCCTTGCTACTATAGCTCCCTAGTATGAAGTTCTCAACTTTAAGCAAAGGGAGGGAGAAAACTTAAAACATGCTTGGTATATAATTTGCACTACTCAAAATAGATCTATTTGTAAGCAATCTACTACCGTTCTCCTTCGCAATTTTTACGTGGGAATCACTCCTTGGAATAGATATGTCCTAGACACCATCATGGGAGGGAATTTCTTGGGAAGTCATACCTTAGACTCCTATAGCGCTATGATAAATTTGTTTGGATCACCTCGAATCATGGTTAATGGGACTATTTTAAATCGGAACATGTGATGCGAAGGATAGATATGATTGATAGTAAAGTTGCTACTATAGATCTCATTGAAAACTTGGATAAAAAGATTCATAATCATATCACTCAATATGGATCTAAGGTAGGAGTTACTCTAAAAGACCTAAGGGAAAAAGAACCCATAGTTAATGAAAAATTGGATCAAGATTCCTTTGGAATAGGGAAGCTAGACGACATTATTACCAACTTGGGTTCTGCTTTTGCCGCTGTTAAAACCACTCCTAAATTTCCTATTTCTAAGTATGCCAAGTTTGTTTACGTTCCCAAGAATAAGGGTGAATCCTCTAGTAAAGGTGACGAAGATCTTAAGATGATAAGTGTTCACGCTAATTTTTTCAACATTGTTCGGGAACCGATTGCTACAAGAGAATTTCTTGACTTTTTGCCTAGGAGTATGATCATTGATAAAACTAAAGAACCTCCTAGATTTTATAAAGTCCTCACAAAAGTTGCCAACACCAAAGATGACAATACCTAGATCTATTGCGTTTTGCCTACCTAGGGGCGTTAAACAATAGCGCTTGATGGGAGGCAACCCAATTTTATTTTGCTTTCAGATTTTTGCTTCTATTTTGGTGTGTTTGGCACATTATTACTTCTGTAGTAATTGTGTTTTTGTGTTTAAATTAGTGTTTCAGCCAAGTGAAACCTTTGGGGTGATCTATGGTAGTTATTGATTTGATCTTGCTGGAAAACAAAAACTTTTGTGCTCAGTCCATGATATTTCTGAATTTTTCAGAGCGTCAAATTGATCTGAATTTTTTACACAGGATTTATATACCAATTTCCCTCGTTTTCATAATTTTTGAGAATTTTTACAGTTCCTTAAGTATTTTAAGTTATAGATAGCTACAGACTGTTTTGTTTTTGGCAGATTCTGTTTTCTTTGTGTTGTTTGCTTATTTTGATGTATCTATGGGTTGTATCGGGAGTATGAGTCATGGACAGTTTTTAATACAGTATGTATTACACAAATATAAATAAATAATGTATTTACAACAGTACCTAAAGTGGTGATTTATTTTTCTTATACTAACCGATCTCATGAGTTTTCTGTTGAGTTTTATGTTGTGAAGCTTTCAAGTTTTGGGTGAAGATTTGATGGACTATGGAATAAAGAGTGGCAAGAGCTTTAGTTTGGGGATTCCCATGGAACCCCAAGTCATATTCAAGGATACCAAAAAGCCTAAGCTTGGGAATGCCCTGGAAGGCATCCCCTCTTTCGTATTCAATCCATCAGTAAATTTACTTGAGGCTATATTTTTATTCACCAAATGATATGTGTTTGGCTTGGAGCGTCTTGAATGATATGAGTCTTTGCTTGTGAGTTTGGCACAATCATCTTTGCTGCACACATCTTTAGAGAGAGACACTATGAATCGTGAAATTGTTAGAATACTCTATATGCTTCACTTATATCTTTTAAGGTAGGCAATGTTGCTCTAGTGCTTCACTTATATCTTTTTAGAGCATGGTGGTGTTATATTTTATAGAAATTATTGAACTCTCATTCCTCACTTATATTATTTTGAGAGTTTCTTAAAACCGGATGGTAATTTGTTTAGGTTATGAATTTAGTCATAATATAATGGCATCCAAGAGGGATATAATAAAAACTCTCATATTAAGTGCATTAACAACTATGAGAAGTTGGATTCCTTGCATATAGTTTTGAGATAATAGGGATGGTAATATGAGAGTCATACTAGTGATTAGTTGTGAAATGAAGAGATATGTGTGTTAAAGCTTGTGATTCTCATAGCATGCATGTATGGTGAACCGCTATGTAACGAAGTTGGAGCATGACTTGTCTAATGATTGTCGACCTTTGTGTGAGGGTCGGGAGCGCGCGATGGTTAACACCTACCAACCTCTCCCCTAGGAGCATGCGTCTAATGCTTTGTTTGATGACTAATATACTTTTGCAATAAGTGCAATAAGTATGTGAGTTATTTATGACTAATGTGAGTCCATGGATTATACGCACTCTCACCCTTCCAGCTTTGCTAGCCTCTCTTGTACCGTGCAACTTTTGCCGGTACATCAAACCCTTCTTCCTCAAAACAGCTACCATATATTGATCAAAACAGCCACCATACCTACCGATTATGGCATGTCCATAGCCATTCCGAGATATATTGCCATGCAACTTCCACCATGTAGTTTTTCTATGACTTGCATCATCACTTCATATTGCATATAGAGTTTTACCTTGTCATAGGAATTGAGTTGTAATTTGTATTTCCATGAGTTATACATAAATAAAAGTGTGATGATTTTTCATTAATAGAGCATTGTCCCACGAGAGAAAAGGATGATGGTGGCTATGACTCCCTCACAAGTTGGGACGAGTATCCGGACTTTACAAAAAATAAAAGAGGCCAGCCAAGCCCAAACAAAAAAATAAAAGAGGCCAAAGAAGCCCACCAAAATAAAAATAAAAGTATATATAAAAAATGAGAGAAAGAGAGAAGGGACAATTGCTACTATCTTTTTCCACACTTGTGCTTCAAAGTAGCACCATGATCTTCATGATAGAGAGTCTCCTATTTTGTCACTTTCATATAACTAGTGGATATTCATTATGCACGACCACTTAGTTTTACTTTTGAGATTTCTTACACTTATAGCTCTAAGTGCATTTGTTGCATGGCAATCCCTGCTCAATCACATTGATATCTATTGATGGGCATCTCCATAGCCCGTTGATACGCCTAGTTGATGTGAGACTATCTTCTCCTTTTTTTACTTGCACCCCCACCATATTATATTCCACCTATAATGCTATATCCATGGCTCACTCTCATGTATTGCGTGAAAGTTGAAAAGGTTTGAGAACACCAAAAGTGTGAAACAATTGCTTGACTTGTTCATCAGGGTTGTGCATGATTTAGATACTTTGTGTGGGGAAGATGGAGCATAGCCAAACCATATGATTTTGTAGGATAACTTTTGAAGTGCATGTTATTTCGAAAGGACACGACTACCTTATTGATGTTCTCGAAGTATTACTGTTTTTATGCCAATATTGCACTATTGGTTTGAATCTAACGGATCTGAATATTCATGCCACAATAAAGAATATTACATGGATAAATATGTTGGGTAGCATGCCACATCAAAAATTATGTTTTTATCATTTACCTACTCGAGGACGAGTAGGAATTAAGCTTGGGGATGCTGATACGTCTCCAATGTATCTATAATTTTTTATTGTTCCATGCTATTATATTATCTGTTTTGGATGTTTTATATGCATTAATGTGCTATTGTACATTCTTTTTGGGACTAACCTATTAATCCAGAGCCTAGTGCCAGTTTCTGTTTTTCCTTGTTTTTGAGTTTTGCAGATAAGGAATATTAAACGGAGTCCAAATGGAATAAAACCTCCGGAAAGATTTTTTCTGGAAAATATGGAAGCCACGAGACTTGAGAACCAAGGCAGAGGAGCTGCCATGGGGCCACAAGCCCGCTTGCCGCGACCAGGGGGGCACCCGCGTGGGGCAGGCTTGTGGGCCCCTGGTACCTCCTCTAACCCTAATCTTCTTCCTATAAATACCCAAATATTCCATCATTATCAGAACGAGCCACGAAAACAGTTTTCCGCCGGCAGAAGCCCCTGTTCCCGAGAGATCCAATCTTGCAACCTTTTTCGCTAATCTGCCGAAGGGGGATTCGATCACGGAGGGCATCTACATCAACTCCATTGCCCCTTCGAAGATGCGTGAGTAGTTCACCACAGACCTACGGGTCCATAGCTAGTAGCTAGATTGCTTGTTCTCTCTCTTTGCTTCTCAATTCCATGTTCATCATGATCTTCATGGAGATCTATCCGATGTAATACTCTTTTGCGGTGTGTTTGTCGAGATCCGATGAATTGTCGGTTTATGTTCAGATTATCCATGAATATTATTTGAGTCTTTCCTGAATTCTTATATGCATAATTTCGTATCTTTGCAAGTCTCTTCGAATTATTGGTTTTGTTTGGCCAACTAGATTTGTAATTCTTGCAATAGGAGAAGTGCTTAGTTTTGGGTTCAATCTTTCGTTGTCCTCACCAAGTGACATAGTAGGGTTAGCGAGGCACGTATTGTATTGTTGCCAGCAAGGGTAAACATATGGGGTTTTCATCATATTGCTTGAGTTTATCCCTCTACATCATGTCTTCTTACCTAATGCGTTACTCTGTTCTTCATGAACTTAATACTCTAGATGCAGTCACGAGTCGGTCGATGTGTGGAGTAATAGTAGTAGATGCAAAATCGTTTTGGTCTACTTGTCATGGATGTAATGCCTATATGCATAATCATTGCCTTGGATATCTTCATAACTATTCGCTTTTGTATCAATTGCTCGACAGTAATTTGTTCATCCATCGTAATACTTGCCATCATGAGAGAAGCCATCTAGTGAAACCTATGGCCCCCGGGTCTATTTTCCATATTATATTTTCAGATCTAAAACCAAAAACACCAAAAATACTTGCTGCATTGTTTTTTTACTTTTATTTTTACTTTCCGTTGAAGCATCCTATTATATCTATCTCTACTAGATCTCATCCTTGCAAATAACCGTGAAGGGATTGACGACCCCTTTATAGCATTGGGTGCAAGAGTTTGATTCCTTGTGCAGGTATATCTATTGCTGGCTCGCTTGTATATCCTACTGGATTTATACCTTGGTTCTCAAAAACTAAGGGAAATACTTATCTACTTTGATGCATCAAACCGTTCCTCTTCACGGGAAACCAACGCATGCTCGAGAAGTAGCACGGATTAACAACGCAACACTACCTACCAGCCTCTGGACATGCTTTAACTCTATGGGAATTGGAAGTTCTGATAGAGCACGGATGTTAGCCGGATTCGCTTCTATTCCTCTATGGGAAATGATGAATCTGAGCAGTTTGCGAGAGGGAACTCCGAATAAACATTTTTATGACTTGAGTCGTATGTCTTACTCGCGTAGGCTGGCAAATGTTTGTCGTAGGTCGTTGATTAGCTGGATGACATGCTTGGTTTTGATTACCATGTCGTCCACATATGCCTCGGCCGTCTTATCGACCTGTGTCGCGAGATAAGTCGGGATCATGCGCTGGTATGTGGCCCTAGCATTTTTTAGCCCAAAGCGCATCATGTTAAAGCAAAATGTCCCGTAGGGGGTGATGAATGCAGTTGCCGCTTGGTTGGATTCCTTCATTTTGATTTGATGGTATACGGAGTAAGCATCGAGGAAACACAACAAATCGTGTCTAGCTATGGCATCAATGATCTGGTCTATGCAAGGTAAGGGGAAAGGGTCCTTAGGGCAGGCTTCATTGAGGTCTTTAAAATCGACAAACAACCGCCACGACTTATCTTTCTTTGGTACCATCACCAGATTTTCCAACCATTCGGGCTTCACCCATAGCTTGTCGTTTGGGTTCGGAGAAGCGGCGTAGAGTCTGCTTAACAGGCTTGAAGCCTGTAATGATGTTCAGACTCTGTTCGGCAAGCCGTCTTGGGATTCCGGGCAAATCGGAAGGATGCCAGGCAAAGATATCCCAATTTTCCCGTAGAAAGGTTCGTAGTGCCTCATCCACTATAGGATCGAGCTGAGCTCGAATGGACGCTGTCTTATTGGGGTCCAACGGATGCACTTGAAACTTAACAATTTCCTCTGCGGGTTTGAAGGACGTGGGCTTGGGCCTTTTGCTCAGGCTCACATCATCCTTGTCAACCCTTGACCTTAGTGCGGTTAGTTCTTCTACAGCGAAGGTCTCGCGCGAGTGCCTCGAGGGCGAGAGCCGGCATTTTTTTCCGACTCGAAGGGCTATATTGGGATCACGGGCGATTGTGATCACCTCGTTTGGTCCTAGCATTTTAAGTTTCATATATCGATAATGCGGTATAGCCTCGAACTTTCTGAAGGCATCACGTCCCAATAGGGCGTGGTAGCCACTTGGGAAAGGCACGATGTGGAAGATAAGTTCATCGGATCGGTAGTTTTCTTGTAGTGCATCTAGTGCCCCTTACTGATTTTTGTTTATTGAAGTCTTATATGTTAAGGAACTAATGCGTTTGTGAGTGTACACACGCTCTATAAGTCGATGAGGAGTTTTATATATCCGGAGATTATCGACCCCTAAAAGACTTTGGTGAAGACTTTGTGAAGACTTTGCTGAAGACTTTGGTATTCCCTAAAGACTTTGAAAATGAAGAAGTTGGTGCGACCTTGAAGATATGAACCAGAACTATGAAGCGTGAAGGCTTTTGTTTTCATAGTTTCATTTCCTTTATTTGAGTCATAGGAAACACCGTACTATTAAAGGGGGCCGAGGTAATGCTAAGGAAAATTTCCAACTGATGCTCAACTCAAAATCCTCAACCTATCCAATCCTTTGAGTAAATCCTTTAGAAATATCTAACGGTTCAGTCAAGTTCTCCAGTGACAGAGATGAAGTTCTTCGGGTCTCTGAGGAAATTGATCTGACTGAGGAGTTAGGATTTTGCCAGTGTGAATTTCCTACAAGTGAGGAACATGATATGTCTGAGGACTTTCATAGTTCAAAAATCCGACTGTTGCTATGGTTAGCTCCAGCTGTCCCCAATCACAAATATCCACATAACGGTCATATCATTGGGGGCATTTATGTCTTATCATGTCAGGGTGCACCCTGGCTATAAATAGCCACCCCCCACAAACACTAGTTGGTTGGCTGCTCCGAGAGAGAACTGACACTTGTCATTTGAGAGCAACCCATCCTCCGAGGACTTTGAGAGAAAATCATCAGTGAGGAAATACCCACAACCAAACCACCAAACCCAAAGTGATTGAGAATCACTGAAGATATTCCTGTGTGTAACCGACACTTGTTACCTTGGAGGACTGTGTAGCCTCCAGACGGTGAGTCATCATGGTCTAGTGCATCCTGCGGTCAATTGGGGATCATGAAGTGACCTTGGTCTAGAGCATCCAGCAGTAAATTGTGGATCGCCAGGTGACCAGTTTATGAGGGTTTTGGAAGTCTACCGTCAAGACTTACCATGAGTGTTGGGTGAGGACTGTGTGACCTTATCTCAAGGAGAATATACTAAGGACTGTGTGTCCTGGGACTCTGTGTCCTCTGTTTTAAATACCAGGATGCTCCAAACTAGACGTACGACTGTCATAGCAGGTTGAATTGGGTCATCAAACCATTGTCTTCATCGAGCTACCTGGTTCTATTTCCTTGACCTCTCTATTCCTCATAAACTTGTTGATGTAATTGATTGTTACTGTTTGAAGAATTTGACTGAAGACTTTCTCAATTTCCTCACCTCAAATTCTTCAAGTTACCTAGTTCATCACTGCTTATCCTGTGTCATGCTACTTACTATGTGTGTATGTTTCATTTCATCATGAAGACTATGATGTTACCATGTTCCTCATGCACTTAAGTATTTATTCCGCTGCTAGTTATTCATCACATTTCAAATTCCTCAAAGTTAAAATTCCTGAAGTGATGAATTTGTAAAAATTGCCTATTCACCCCCCTCTAGTCGATATAATGCACATTCAATCGGTATCAGAGCAGGTACTCCCTTGCTCTGTGTGATTTTGGTTTAAACACCTAGAGTTCTAGTTATGTTGACTGCAGGTATGATCAAGGTTTCTGTGGGATATCCTACCTTCGATGGGACGGACTACCCCTACTAGAAGAACAAGATGCGTATGCACCTTGAAGCTATTGACAGCAATCTCTCGTACGTTATGGAAAATGGTGTGCCCTCTGTCACTCCCAATGTTACTGTTGTCGATGTGAAGAGATTCAAGCAACTCGACTCTCAAGCGAATAATATCATCTGTGGCCATCTAAGCAAAGGTCAGTATGGCAGAGTGAGTGCTTTGGATACTGCTAAGCTTATCTAGGATAGGCTGTCCAAAGTCAACGAAAGTGTTTCCACTCAACGTAAATCTCGTGTTGATGTTCTTCTCAATGTCTTTAACCGCTTCAAGAGAGTTGACAATGAAAATGTTCAGCAAACTTTTGATCGCCTTACTGATATGTCCAATGAGCTTCAAGCACTGGGTGCCAATATCACTGACCTTGAAGTTGTGAAGAAACTGCAAAGATCTCTCGATTCCTCATTCGATACTCTGGCTTTTATGATTCAAGAATGTGGAGACTACAAAGCACTTGATCCTGCCAATATTCTTGAGAGACTCAATACTCATGAATTCCAACAAGCTGAAAAGAGAGACCTCTACGGGCCGAGCTATGGAAGATTTCGTGCTCTGAAGGCAAAAGCAATTTCCTCATCCGAAGACGAAGATTCTAATAGTAACATTGGTGATCCTGAAGAACTAAGTCAGGAGCTAGCAATGCTTGTGAGGAAATTCCAGAAGTTCTCGAGGAGAGGTGGATTTGGTAGGACACCGAAGAATGGTTTGAGGAAATCATATTCCTCAGATGACTACAAGAAAAGAACATGTCACCGTTGTAAGAAACCAGGTCACTTCATCTCTGACTGTCCTCTCTGGGAAAAAGATTCAAAGAAGAAGAAGTACAAGGATGACAGTTCAGATGACTCGAAGAAAAAGAAGAACTCTTCAAAGTCCTCATCTGCAAAGTCCTCATCTTAAAAGTCCTCAAAGCACAAGAAGAATGGTTCCAGAAAGGCTCGAGCATTCATTGGCAAGGAAATGGATTCTGAGGAAGAATCTAAAGAATATGAAGAAGAAGAAGAATCTGAGGAGGACTCGGAATCTGGTGTTGCAAGCCTTGCTCTCGCCACTGCTTTCGTCAGCAAGTCCATATTCAATGATGAAGAAAATGACTACTCCAATGACTCTGACGTCAGCAATGATGATTATGCTCCCACCTATTGCTTCATTGCAAAAGGCTCTAAGGTACACAAACATCATTCCTCATCCGAATCAAGTGAAGGTGAATCTGATGAATATGTGAAACCTAGCTATGCTAAAGTTGTTAAACTTGCCACTAAGCAACAAAGTGCACTTGAAAAGCTTCAGAAAATGCTAGACAAAAGCGATGATCTGTTGAACTCTGAAGTGGATCGGACTCAAACTCTATCTGACGATCTCAAAAGTCTTCAAACAAAGTACGATAACCTTCAGAGTCATCATAACAATCTCTTAGCCGATCATGAGAAGCTTTCTTATGAATTTCTTCAAAGAAAGCAAGATCTTGAGAAACTGAGAGTTTCATATGGGGGTCTCCAAAGGGAAAACGATTCCTTACTAGCTCAACAGACCAGTACCACTTAGGAAGAATTTGTTCCATCCTGTTTGAAATGCATCGAACACGAAACTGCTAATTCTTCACCTGAATGTTCAAATGCTTCTATTGCTGCAAATTCTTCAACTATTCCAGTGGTCTCAAATTCCTCATCTGAGGATACCACAATGAAGGGTTGGAGGAATTGTATGTGACAGGCATGTACAAAAGTCTCAAAGGGCATCAAACCCTTTGCGATGTCCTCAAAAAGCAGATTCTGAACAGGAAGCCTAGGAAATAGGGTATTGTATTTGTGAGGAAACTCAACGCTGAAGGATCCTACTAGACACCTGAGTAGTACCCCAAAACCTCATGGGTTGCTGCGAAAGGACCTCCTGTAGATCCATCCACGTTATCTGGTTTTACTTGTGAAACTTCATATTCCTCTGATGAGTCACTTGACTCCAACAACAAATTCTTCAAAAATCAGAAAGGTGAAGTATTTGCTAGATTTGTTGGAACTAATTGCATGAACGGTTCTCCTATGAAGAAAATCTGGGTTCCCAAGAGCTACCTACAAAATCTTCAAGTGAATGTCCTCATGACAGCACTCATGAAGAATAGGAACCCCAGATCAAATTCCTCATATGGACCAAAGTCCTCACTTGGACCAAATTCCTCAAATGGTCAAAAATATCGTTTTCGCACTAATGCTTCTGTTTCGCATGGGAAAATCTAAGAGTTATGAATATGTGCATTATTCTTCAAACCATTATGTTCATAAGTCCTTGGAGAATTTCTTTGCTTATTCATTTGAGTAATCTAACCCTCGCCCTGTGAATTGAGGCGCACTTGCTTCAATGCCTCCCTTCTCATATGGCGCTCACAGAATGATGAACTCTTTGCCACCCCTCCAGATGTGGTTGGTGAAGAAATTGAACTAATTGCTTATGCAGGGTCAGGTCTCTAGATGAATTTGAACATCTGATGAATTTGCTAGAGACCTGAGGAAATGCTTGAAAGGACGCAAGCTAACCTTTTAGAAATGAATTCTTCATTGCTCTTGTCCCCACACTACTTGCTCACTATCTTGTGTGATGAAATCGTGTTTGATGAAACTGATGTCACATTCTTCACTCTGAAGCATATGAGTTCGGAAGTTGTACTAATTCATCTGCGGGATGTTACTCCAAAAGCTACTTAGCGGGTCCTCGACAGTGTATCCACAAACCACATGACTAGTGACAAGAATCTACTAATGAATTTGTCACTTGCTCCATCTCATCTGAAGCATATCACCTACGTAGACAAAGGAAAAAGCAAGGTACTGGGTCAAGGTAAGGTTGCAATCTCAAAGGACCAAACTATGGATAAGGTGATGCTTGTCGAATCCCTTGGGTTCAACCTTATGTCTATCTGAATGCTTAGTGATCTTGATATGATTGTCGTACTTGGAAAATATCATTGTGTTGTCATCATGGAATCTGGCTACTCCAAAGTATTTGAAGGCTTTAGGAGAGGAGACTTGTTTATTGTTTATTTCTCTACAGGTCCTCAGCCTGCCACATGGCTACTTGCAAAGTCCTCAGAAGGCTGGCTATGGCATCGACGACTTGGACATGCCGGTATGAGGAACTTGCACACGCTCGTGAAGAAAAAGCACGTCATTGGCATCAAAGGTGTCAAATTCCTCAAGGATCACCTCTGTGGTGCATGTGAGTCTGGAAAGTTGATCAGATCCAAGCATCCCTCGAAGAAAATCATGACCAAAACATGACCTTTTGAATTGCTTCACATGGATCTCTTTGGTCCCACTCATTACTCCACACTAACAAATTCTTCAAGTTTTATGGCTTTGTCATTGTTGATGATTACTCTCGATACACTTTGGTACATATTATTTTGTACAAGACAGAAGTGCAGGATGTCTTCAGACGATTTGCTTCAAGGGCCTCCACCAACTTTGGCATCAAGATCAAGCATGTTAGGAGTGATAATGGGACCGAGTTCAAGAACACTAATATTGATGAATACCTTGATGAACTTGGTATTACTCATGAGTTATCTGGCCCTTATACTCCTCAACAGAATGGCGTCGTGGAGCACAAGAACAGGACTCTTGTTGAGATGGCTCGCATCATGCTTGATGAATACAAGACTCCTCGTCGCTTCTAGCCTGAGGCAATTGATACTGCATGCCACATCATTAACAGGGTATATCTTCACAAATTCTTCAAGAAGACGTCGTATGAACTTATGACTGGCAAGAAACCCAATGTAAGTTATCTCAAAGTCTTCGGTACAAAATGCTGGATTAGAGATCCTCACCACAGTTCAAAATTTGCACTGAAAGCACATGAAGGTTTTATGCTTGGTTATGGAAAAGACTCGCACACCTACAGAGTCTTCAACACCAACCACGACAAGATTGTTGAAACTGTAGATGTGCGGTTTGATGAAACTTATGGCTCGCAAAGAGAGCACCTGCCTTCTGTGTTAGATGAACAGTCCCCTGATGAATCCATTAAGCTGAAGGCTACTGAAGAAGTCATACCCACTAAGGAAGTCATTCCAACGAATGAAGACTTTCATGATGATACACATGAAGAAAATGGTGCTGATGAAGATCCTCAGCCACGTCAACCTGCTCATCCAAGAGTTGCAAATGAAGTGCAGATTGACAAAATCATCAATGGCATCAATGCACCAGGTCCCCTCACTCGCTCAAAAGCTTCACATTTAACTAACTTTGGTGGGAACTTTGCCTTTGTCTCTATCATAGAGCCCACAAAAGTTGATGAAGCATTCAAGGAGCCTGAGTGGATTCAAGCTATGCAAGAGGAATTGCATCAATTCAAGCTCAACAACGTGTGGGAACTTGTCAAGAGGCCTGATCCTCGCAAGCACAACATCATAGGTACCAAGTGGATCTACCGCAACAAGCAAGATGAAAATGGTCTTGTGGTGGGGAATAAGGCTTGTCTTCTAGCTCAAGGCTACACACATGTTGAAGGAATTGACTTTGATGAAACATTTGCATCTGTTGCCAGACTTGAAGCTATTCGCATATTGCTTGCTTATGCTAACCATCATAATATCATCTTATATCAAATGGATGTGAAAAGTGCATTCCTCAATGGTAAGCTTGAGGAAGAAGTATATGTTGCTCAACCCCCAGGTTTTAAAAGACCCTAAGCATCCTGACAAAGTCTTCAGACTCAACAAGGCCCTCTATGGCCTCAAGCAGGCCCCTTGGGCGAGGTATGGCACTCGGAAGGAATTCCTCATGAAGAAAGGCTTCAAACCTGGTTCACTCGACCCTACTCTTTTCACAAAATCCTATGACAATGAACTGTTCATATGCCAAATATACATAGATGATACTATCTTTGGTTGTACTGACAAACGTTATAGTGATGAATTTGGCTATATGATGAGTGAAGAATATCAAATGTCTACGATGGTAGAGTTGAAATTCTTCTTAGGTCTTCAAATTCGCCAACAAGACAATGGCATCTTCATCTCCCAAGAGAAGTACCTCAAGGATGTTCTGAGGAAATTCGACATGCCAGATTGCAAAGCGTCAAATCTCCAATGCCTTCAAAAGGACACATCTTCCTTAACGCGACATATAGCAGCAACGCTTATCAGGCGCCATACATAGTGTTCGGAAGACGGACACCACATGAAGCACATTCAATTCTAATGGGCCAGCCCATCTTGGCTTTTATTTTTTCCGATTGGTTTTTCTTCGGTTTTTATTTTAAATTTCTTCTTCTTATCTTTTAATAACTCATGATCCTTTTTATATCAAGATTTGTTTTTCAAATTTGCAAACATTTTTAAATTAGTGGACTTTTCAAATTTATACTTTTTTAAGAATCAAACTACAGAACATTGTTTGAATCCTTGAATTTATGATAAAATTACGAAAAATCAAGATCTGCAAAATTTAGTCAAATGACAGGAGTTTTTTTCAAATAGTTAATATTTTTTTATCAAATTACACACATATTTTTAAACCATTTGATATATATTTTGGAAATTCATAAATTTCTTCCCAATTCAAGAAAATCTTTCAAATGAGTGCTTTTTAGTTTTTGTAGTAGCTTTTTCTTGCGGTATTTTTATTTATACACTCTAACTCTTTCTGAATCACTATGCAAGCATGGTTGATTTTTAGAAGACGAGACCAAACTATCGAACACGGGATTGATGGAAAATCACATGACTAACAAAAAGAGGAAAGAATTACTATGGGGTGGCCTAATTAGAGTGAGCGTGAGCGCTAGACCTCATTTTTGGGACCTGAAACGCCAGATATGGGCTGTCGTGCGGAATAGATTCCATCATAAAAATATGGCAGCACTTCGCAAATATTAAACCTACAACTTCAACACAAGCACACCCACAAGACAATCAACCGTGTTAAGGGTATGTATAATGATGTTATCTTAAAAGCGCCACATAAGATTAATGCTGAAGTGGAGGACAGAAAAATTATAATGAAAAGTTTTGTCTTCTCTTATTTCAGAGATGGTCTCTTAACTCAATATGTTTCATCAAATGTTTAGGAGTAACTATTCATTCAACATAAGACTAAGATGTAACCCATTATAAACATGATTTTATTGTCCTATCTAAATTACATGCAAGGCTTAAGACAAAACTGTTTTATCAACCACCGTATATGCCCTAACCAGCCGACCTACACAACTATCACACAGGCCCAGCCGTAGCCACATCAAATGAACGGGTAAGAGCATCTACAACTATAGTGCACAAATTTGATCTCTAAAATGTTTGCACATTCGTCCGTCGACAGTGACCGGGGAGGCCTCAAAAAAATTTAGTTGCAACCACAAACCTTATTTAAAACACCAAATACATGTAAATACATGCACATCGATCATTTTGGATTTGGATGTCAGTTCCAGTGCAGACGATCCCAACTGACAGGTCGTGTTTGGCTCGCATGGTTGTTAATATTTCAAGTATATATGACAACCGTGTTGTCCCGACGGGTAGGGATTTTAGTTCCACCTCACTGAGCGAGGAGCGAAGTGATCGACAGAAATATCCGCTACCGGTGTCAAAACCGGCGGATCTCGGGTAGGGGGTCCCGAGCTGTGAGACTAGAATCGACGGTAACACGAGACGAAGGGGACAAGGTTTTACCTAGGTTCGGGCCCTCCTATGGAGGTAGTACCCTACGTCCTACTTGATTGTATTGATGATGTATAGGTTACATAGTCGATCTACCTCAAGATCAAAGAGTTAAACCCTAGATGAGTTGTCCTGTCTCTACAACCTAAAACCCTCCGGCTTATATAGATGATGAGGGTACCTATTGTTTACACATGGTCGGTTACATGTCAAAGAGATAAATACGCCTAACTACGGTTGTCAACTTAGTGGACACGCCATGGTTCTCGAAGGTTCCATCCCGGCGATAGGGCCCTTGATCACCCAATGATCACTTTGTGGCCCATATAGTCCGGCCCATGGGAATTAGGCCGGCCGGCCGAGGACCCCTTAATCCAGGACTTCCTTAGTAGCCCCCGGACTAGTCTTCAACGCCGATGTATATCTGGATAATCTTCATAATCTTCGTCTTGCAAGGTGAGTCCCATACTCTCTCTTGTTCGGCAACTGACCAGTCACCGATGAAATCCCAAGCGTCACGAGCTCTCCAGGTCCACTATAATAACTGCCAGCGTTACTCGATTTTCATGCATCGTGGGGAGGCGAGCGGTTCGGTGATTTTTTGCAGTGCTGCCCTCCCATAATGGAGGATACACCCATTTAAACAAATCTAATCGTAGCTCATACCACATCCTTTTCCTCCTTCCCATCGGAAAAAACTCCTACCGGAATATCACCACAAAAAATATGGCGAGCGTCCCAGCTCTTCCTCACGCCCCTACGGCTCCTATCCCGGGGACTGGATCAGCTGCTCCGTATCGCTCCTGCAGCTACGCAATCTGGAGACCTAGGGGTATCTCCCTTCTTCGGATCTAGCGGTGGCCTGCGTAGGTTTATCTTCTTACAACAACAAAGTTTTCGCGAAGCGTTTCCCCAGTCCTCAAAGGGGGGAACGCGTATGCTTCGTGCCCTTTCTCATGCGGGGCCTCAGGTTTCCCATCCATCCATTCCTGAGGGGATTGCTGGAATTCTATGGAATCGACCTCCACCACCTCACCCTGGGATCCATCCTACACATCTCAGGCATCGTAGCCCTTTGCGAGATGTTCCTGGGCTGCGAGGCGCATTTCGACCTATGGAAGAAGTATTTCTGCCTTGTCCCTCGAACTCAGGACAAGACAATCTTGGAGGTCGGCAGGGCCGAAGTGTGCCGCATAGCGGGGATGGGGTATCCGTATGGTACACCGAAGGAATCCGAAGAGTGGACCCCAGAATGGTTTTATATTGAAGGCGTCCATTTGTTCGAGCCAGCTCGAAGGGGTCTGCCTGAGTACTCCAATGCCTCCTTGAAGAAAAGGTACAACTAGCTGCCAAAGAGTTCGCCCCAAGAGGACAACATAGAGGTGCAACGCCTAGCAGCCCAGGTGCGGATACTTACCTACCACAACCTGACCATGATCGATGTCATGGCCGCCACCATCACCCGGTGCGTGAAGCCCCTCCAACAGAGGATACATCCCTTGTGGTGCTACAATGGGACAAGCGACACCACGCAATACGAAGACAAGGTCTCGCCGATCAGACGACGTTGGCCGCTGCACTCACCGACATATATAAAGGAGAGCATGAAGATTTTATTCGGCGGTCGACCAAGGAAGGATACTCGAGCCATAACCCCATTGAGTGGGTAAGCCTTTCTCTTCTGTTAACATAGTTCAGGCTTTTCATTTTGTCCCCTACTTGACCGAAGCCGTTAACCTTACATGAACAGGAATGGAGAAGCTTTATCGAGACAGTTAACTGTCTGGCTCCTCATCCCGAAGACTATTCCCACGATGATGATCCGAGTTTTCATGAGGACCCAAATCTTTTAATTGAATTTGAAGACGAAGTCTTCTACCAGGAGATCCTGGATCGATCCTACATGGCTATCATAGCCGATTACCCTGGATCGTTCTCCGTTCCGGCGACAGACAAGAAGAAGGAGTCGTCCCGCAAAAGGCAAGCATCCAACAATGCCCCAAATGCGCTGGCTCCAGCTCCCAAGCACCGTCGATCTGCGTGTCATACGTCGGCAACCAAAACAACAGGAACCCAACAAATGAGCCAGTTGTGAGGACGAGTTCGCCTACTCGCTCAACTCAAAGGTATTTTGTTCAGCAGTTTGCTTAGTATCATAGTCAATATAGTCTTACGACAGTTATTACATCGAAATATTTAGGAGAAATGCCCAGGCTTCTACTGTTGAAGAGGTTGCCATGTTGTCCGGTAACGCTCAAAATCCCAAAGCCACGGCTCATGTCGAACCTGCTACCGAGGCCCCTATGCCCAATTCGGCCATGGCGATTCTGATGACGCTATATCTATAACCAAACCGGAAGTACGAAGCACCTTGAATCATCGATGATGAAGGGAGGCCATTCACCACCCGGTATTCTCCGAACAAGAGTCCGGTTCCCTACGCACAGCGGACGAGCACATTGGTGCTGCCCGAGCTGGGTTCGGAGAGGCCATGAAGTTGATATCGTCCAGTATGCAGGTAAGTAATCGGCTTGAAAGAGTCCGGACACTCATGTAAACCCGGTATCCCCCAAGACTTAAATTGGTTCAGAACAACCGAATTAAGGGTCTTTATGTTGTTTTACTGCTAATGCAGGCTTCAAAGCAATGTAACAAGCAACTAGCCAAGGAGCTGGAGGACAGCCGATCACAGGTGCAATCTGTGAAGGCAGAGCTAGAGCAAGTGAAGAGCTTCACTCGGGAGGCCCATGGTGAGTATACCTGTGCTGCTAATCTTTAACAAATTTCCATGCTGGCGCAATGATTCTCTTTAGTAGCTGAATCAATAGGGCATACACAAAAGGAGTTGGATGAAGCCCGAGAATCTCAGTGGTACGCCGAGTCCCAACACGAGGCTGGCTGTCGTGTTTTGAACCGCCTCCAGGAAGAGAATAATCAACAGGCCAAAGAAACTGAGAATTTAAAAGCTCAATTGGCCCGAGCCCGAGAAGAAACCAGAAACTACAGAGGGGCATGTTTGGTAAGTTTGATTCTATCATCAGCTAGTACTTTTCATAGAGAAAGCAAAATAAGCATTCCTTTGCCTCATGTATAGGCCTCCTGTCTCGGCGTCCTGAAGAGGAGATCGGATCCTACTGGGGGAATCTGCTGAAGGAGCTTTCCACTCTTCATGAGCATGCTTGAAAAGTGATGAAAAGTATGGTAAAGGCACCATGGCCTTCCGAAAAACCTTTGGAAGGAATAACCGTACTAGTCGATCGATTCAAGGGAGCCCGAAGTAGGTTCGAGCTTTGGCAGACACCGGCTTGCTAGGAGGGAGCACGGGAAGCGTGGGCAATGATCAAGACCCGCTACGTCGGACTTAATCCTAAGCGTATGGCTCAGGTTGGTCTAGTGGGTTTAGATGGACAAGAAGTGTCGCTCCACCCTGTGTATGACCAGGTGATGCCTGCCGCCCGCCTTTCACAAGAAGACTGCTCCCTAGACACTATAATCGATAATCTCGATCAGTAGCCGAATGTGTAATTATGCATACTTATGTAAGAACAATCGAGTTGTTACTCCATCTGTTTTATAAACTTTGTCTTAACCGACCATCAGCTTCTACCTCCCGTGCGAAGAGCTCGGGAGTGTTCCTAAGAGTGAATTGTGTTCGAGGAACCAGGCAATCGGGCCATGTGGTGCGAACAGACTGAAAGCACATAGGGAAAATGTTATTTTACTAATTAGCGTAAGAAACATCTTCCAATGAAAATATTAACCCTATCGATACCTTTCTTTGGGTTTCTACGAAGGTCGTAGGTAGAAGGCCGCATACTTTTAGTATGCGGCTAGGGGCTTTTAAGAAGAAAGAAAGCCCAAGCAATGGTGATAACTACCATAGCCGTGTTGATTACTTCCGTCATGGCCGACCAATTGTCTACGTAAGATCGCTAGCTTTCGGCTTCACCCGTCTGAGGTACATTTCTGGATGAGCCGGTCGTAACAATCGCAGAGGTTCTCCCTTTACCCTCTAGCCGAACAATCGGGAACATAGAGGGTAAACACAAGAGGGAGGCAACCCAACTTGGCAAAGTCTTAGTTCGAATTGATGCATATGATGGCTTGAACGTGACAAAGGAAACGTGTGTACACGATAAGTGTGGGTGAATGTATATAATAATATAAAAAGAACTGGCTTCAAAAATAAGCCCCCAGGTACAGTGCTCGGACTTCAATACTTAGTACAAGATCGGTTGAACCGATCATGGGGAGAGAAGAAAAAAATTCAATCCTACCAAACAATAAAATGGGAGGGGAAGGAGAAAAGAGGAAGGAAAACAAGAAGTGCTAGAGAATGTGACGACACCGGTTTATCCGTAGAAGCGCCAAAGACGAGCTGCGTTCCATGGGTTTGTTCAGGGCGGTTGTTCGACAGGCTCCGAAGACGGTAAGCTACTCCCCCGAGTACTTCGTCGATAATGAATGGGCCTTCCCATTTAGGGTTGAGTTTATGCTTCTTCTTCTTTGACAGCCGTAGGATGAGTTCGCCTACATTATACGCCTTCGCCTTGACCTCCCTACTCTGGTAACGTCGGGCCTGTTGTTGGTAAAAGGTAGAGCGGGCCTGAGCTATGTTGCGTTCTCCTTCTAAGGCGTCCAGGTCGTCCTGCCGATCCAACTCAACATCCTTTTCCTCGTACATGCACACCCTTGGTGCGTCATGAATAATGTTGCAGGGGAGGACTGCTTCTACCCCATAGACCATGAAGAATAGTGTGTATTCCGTTGATCTATTCGGGGTGGTGTGCAGGCCCCATAAAACGGAGTCGAGCTCCTTCACCCAATGACAGTCGGATTCATGAAGAGATCGAACCAAACGTGGGTTAATGCCGCTCATAATGAGGCTGTTTGCTCGTTCGACTTGTACATTGGTCTGCGGATGATATACTGACGCGTAATCAAGCTTTATGCCCATCTTTGCGCACCAGTCTTTGACCTCTTGGGTCGTGAAGTTGGATCCATTATCCGTTATTATACTGTGCGGGACACCATAACGGTGGACCATGCCGGATATGACGTTGATTACTGGTCCGGACTTGTCCAATTTTACTGGTTTTGCCTCTATCAATTTGGTGAACTTGTCAACCATGACCAGTAAATATTTATTCTTCTTGGTCCCACCTTTAAGTGGTCCGACCATGTCTAGTCCCAAACCGCGAAAGGCCAAGTGATCGGAATTGTTCGAAGGGATGTTGGTGGCATGTGACTTTGATTTGCAAAAAGTTGACAACCAACGCAATGCTTGACAAGCGAATGGGCTTCCGTCCGAGCTGTGGGCCAAAAGAAACCAGCTCGGAAGGCTTTGCTAACTAAAGCTCTTGTCACGGCGTGGTGGCCATCCATGCCTATGTGGAATTCGGCTAAGAGCTCCCATCCCTCTTCCTCATATATGCACCACTGTAATATTCTGGTGGTGCTTTTCTTGTATAACTCACCCTCGTGTACTTTGTAGGCCTTGGATCACCGAACTATGCGCCGCACCTCTATTTGGTCATCGAGGAATTCCTTATGAAGAAGGTAGGCGAGGAAAGGCTCTATCCATGACGCGATTACCGCCATGACCTCATGGGCCGAAGGCGTTTCATCCATTACGGAGCCGCTGATGATTTGACCATCTGGTTCATTCATAGGGGGAGCAACCTCTTCCGCAGTACCTAGACCGGCGCCCTTGTGATCATCCTGCCATAACATGGATGGCTAAAAGAGCCGCTCCAGGAAGATGTTTCTTGGGATGGGGTCGCGCTTAGCCCCCATGCGGGCCAATACGTCGGCGGCTTGGTTGTTGTCGCGAGCGACGTGGTGTAATTCCAACCCCTCGAACCGTGCGGATATTTTTAAGATGTCGTTCCTGTACACCACCATCTTCAGATTTTTGGCGTCGAATTCACGTGTAACATCCCAAAATTCCATTTTGGAATGTTATGAAATATAGCTATGCATCATCATCATCATGGCTTGAATGTATGAATTTAGTTGAAGTGCTTCTTCTGGTCTTCTGAAAGTCCCTTTCAAAATTTTCTCTATGTTGCTTTCACCTATTTGAAAACCTTGGTAAAAGTTCAAAATAAGAGGGAGGAACATCACACTCCACACCAGGGACTTCTTGGTGATTTATTTGAGCAATAAAAACCAGGGCGTATTTTGAAAAATATTTGCAAAAAAGTTTTAAAACCAAATAGGCCATTTCTGAAAATAATATTTTCTCAAAGTATTCAAATGAAAGAATAAAAATGTTCAATAAATGGCATTTATTCTTCTGTTAATTTTGATATATATTACTCATATATTTGGAATTATATTGAATGCATTAAATGAGTTTTTCTGCGCTGGAAAATAGAAAAGGAAAGATTTTAAAACGGATCGGGCCGGCCCATAGCATTAACCCTCCCGAATTTCTTTTCCAATGGCCACTGATGCCCCTGCAAACCTCTCCCTCTCTCTCACAGCGGGCCCCGCCCCGACCGATCCCTGGATCCGCACGGTCACCTTCTTCCTCGCGCGCGCGCCGCCGTCACCAGGGATCTCTCTCCCGGATCTCCCTCCTCTTACCTTCCCTCGCCCCACCCGTGGCCCTATATAAGGCGGCCACCCTCCGCACCCCATTCCCCCTCGAACCCCTCTCTCTCCCTTGCTAGAACGCCCGCTCGAGCTCGTGGGAGCCCTACCACTCCCGAACCCATCCACCGCACCTGGCCGTCGCCTCCCTCATCCCCTCGCCCCACCGTCACCACCAATCCTCGCCGTAGGATCTCCGCCATCGTCTAGACCCCTCCGACGCCTCCCTCGACCGCCGGAGCGCCGCCCCGACGACCTCACCGCCTCGGCCTCGCCGGAGAACCTCCACGCCGGTGACCCCCTTCTCTATGAGCCCCTTCCCCGCTCATATCCGTTCGATCGTAGATCAACGCACCAGATTAGATTGTTTTATTACGCAAACCGTTTTCTTTTAACTTTCGGCCACTGCTCACTATTTTCCCCGCGCTCACGCTAGCAGCCAATAGGAAGCCGCCGTTCGTTAGGTTTTTTCTTTTCTGTTTTCTTTTTAGTTAACGGAATGTTTTCTGATTTTGTTTTGCTTATATCTTTTAATTTTTTTAGTGTTTTTAGTTAATTATCTTTATATTAGGTCACTAATTACTTGTAGTTTATGTATGTAGTTTTAGAATTTAAGTTTGACTCTTAAATTTGAATTTAATCAAATTTGCTTAAAATACTAAAATCTGAATAACTAGAGTTTTAAAATAGATTTTTGTATGAATCTTTTTGCTACTACTTGTTATTAGTTAGGACTGTCATCATGCTTAGTTTGAGGATTTTTAGGATGGATATGTTTAGTGTTTTAACCATAAACATAATCTGCCTAGTGGTTAGTATAGTTTAATTAATTTAGTTTTTAGTTAGTTGAAATCTAAGATAGTTATATTTTTTGTTTAGTAGGTTCTGTTGTTTAAACATTAGGTGATTTACTTGCTGTTAATAAATAAATAATTTGCTTAGTTTTATACTCTACGATTATAGGAATCTCTACTCTTTTTCAACTAGGTTTAATTTGATTAAAAACAAACTAGTTAGTAATAGATTCTTTTAACAAAGTTTTAGATAATTAGATTCTGTTTTCTAAGAAAGGTTTTAGTAATTTATTTTCTGTTATGATAATGTTTTGTTAATAAAAATTATATTTTAGTTTTACTCTATTGTTAGTAAACGCTAGCCCACTTCATGTAGTGGTGTATATCAAAACTTTTATAACCCTACTACGATTTTTCTTAACAAAACTTTAAATGGATTTAATTCTATTTATTAATAAAATATTTTATTGTTTCTTTCCTGTCAACTATTGTTTTAGTTAAAAACCAATACCAATAAATCTAGTTTGTTAGTGGTAGTTACCCACCAACTTTTAGAAAACAAATCTATGTGTTGATTTCTTTTTCTTGTAATTGTGCCTTGTTTTTTATTGAGTGATTACTAGTTAATTCCTGATTTTGTGAGTTACAATTTTTGTTGTATGCTTATTGAGTGCTCTTGTTTGATTCGTTAGATCATCCGGAGTGCAAGGCTTGTTACCTAGAGTCCCTCGAGTACGAAGATCGTCAATCAAGCATGTCACTTTGATCATGTATACCTATGTTTTATTTTGCATTAGTTCTACCATCTCCCCAATTGTATGCAAAGTAGGTAAATTGGAAATTTGGCTACTTGATGTAGTATCATGTGGTAGGTACCCTTCAACCCTTTGATACTTTGGCCCCGGGAAATGTTGAATTAGTTTTGCTATGCTATTAGTAGATGGGGTTGGTTGTGTGATTCATGAGAGTGTGAGGTAATAATTTCAAGACCTACTATGATGATCAAGACTTCAAGACTTCCAAGTTTTCAATATACCTCTGGGTAGATAATGGTTGAACGGCGCCCTGGAGAAACCAGTGGTTAGCCTAGGTGATGCTGGAGATGTGCCAGTATTCACGCGGAAAGGTCCACCCAGGCACAAAGAGATGGATGGATGCTTCAAGACCCAAGGTTACCTGCATAGCCACAAGCCATTATGGGCTCTGGCTTGGTTGGATATTGTGGCAACACTCGACAGGCGGTGCTACGAGATGTATAAGAACGGTAGGAAAGGATGGGCACCGACAGAGTCTTAGTGGAACCCCTTAGAAGACCATGTTTTGGTCATCCGTTCCTCAAACACCCTGCAGTGTGAGGAATCCAACGGAGGCGATCAAATCTTGTGGGGAACGTGTGCCAAACTCTACAGAGTACTCAAACCTAATCGATTAGCCGTGTCCACGATCATGGACGACTTGAGCCAAAGGAACTTAAACTTCCGAAACTCTCAACACAATTAATATGATGATGTGGGTATTAATAACTTGGGTATGAGAATTGGTTGGTGGAACCATCTCATTAATCAACCAACTTACCAAATTTTTTGCTTAGCCCCTCTGTTGATGTAGGAAAATTGGCTTTACACAAAAATTTACTACCCCACCTGCCATATATGCATGTAGATTAGATGATTACTTTTCACCCCTCTCTTGTGACTTTGCCGGCATATTCCATATGCTGACCTACACGGCTGCAACGTATCATGTTGCAGAGTATTTTTCCGACCAGGAGTGAGGATACGCTCTGCGCTCGGTGAGATGCCCTTGGAGTCAGATGGACTCATCTACCTTTGAAGCTTCCGCAAGATTTAGATATTCTCATGAGTTGGCCTTCAGCCACTTTATTGTAATCTTTATTGTAATAAAGGACTCTATATGAGATTTCGATTAATTATTGCTATGTGATTTCCCTTTGGTATATACATTGATGTACTGTGTGTGTACCAGCATGATCTTGGGATGGTACGGAAACACCGGAGATTCGACCTTTCAGGTTTGGTCGTTACAGAAATCGTATCAGAGCACACGCTAACCGTAGGACGTAACCTCTAGGATTGGAAAAGCCTTAGGATCATTCTTTTTCCTTTTTTTTACAAATTCTTATATTTTCTCGTCTGCTCATTTGTGATTTCCTCTCCGTTATACTTCAACATTTCTAGATGGCTACCTTCACCCCCGTCCGCTTCACGGAGTTCTGCCAGCCTGACGCAACCATGCCTTTTCGCAAGGAGCTGACACAGATCGTCAAGGATGTGAAGATTGCTCTGCCAACCATCACCGGGATTGCGATCATGTCTTTCCCACAGGACGCTCGCTACAGGATCGAAGTGCATATTCCCGGAAGGACTTTTGGATATATCACAGAGCCCATGAACTTCAAGTTTGTGGCACCCAGCTGGATTCTTGGGAGAGACATGGTGATTAACCATGCCCTCGGACGTATTCAGGAGGAATACAGAGGTGGTCCCATTTCGCGAGACCTCAGCATGGTTTGTCGTAGGGATGTCAATGGAAACATCATCACCAACCCCACTGGAGACTCCTCCATTTCCTATATCCAGACTTTGGAGACTCATGTCAGGGCTCTAGAACTCCGGGTACGTGCAGACACGAAAACAATCAAGAATCTGATGAACCGCGAGCTGGATCTTGAAGCTAACATATGGGAAGCCAATTATGAACATGAGCATGAAGTGAAGGACTTCCTGGAGAGGATTGACAAGCTGAATACTCGCATCGCAACTCTGGAGGAACAGCTGGACATGGGGGAAAATCTTCACCCCGAAGGAGACTTGTCTCCCTTCATCAGCGACGATGATGACTATGAGGAGAGCACCATCGGAGAACCCACGACTATGCACTTTTGAGGAGAACCTTAGTCATGCCCCCCATGTATCTTTCAATTTTTTTCACCGGTAAAGCGTAGGTCGATGCTTGGTTTGAATTGAGACTTGTATTACGATGTTTAAATCTTTGAGTTGAATTAATGAATGAGTGATTGATGTGATATGTTTGTCCATTGCATATGGGTAGTGATTTTCTTTCTAGGCCTCTAATTCTCATCCCTCTGAAAAACAGCAAGATGCCTCCACGACGTGAGTCCGACTTCACCTTCCCGCCGGAACTCATGCAACTCCTCTAGCAGGAGAATGCACTGATGCAGCTATTGATCCAGAATCAGACCAACAACCAGAACAACAACAACCACCATCCACCTCAGGCTGACAACCTCACCCGTTTTCTAAGGTTGAACCCTCCAAATTTCTCCAGCAGCACTGAGCCCATTGTGCCAGATGACTGGCTCCGTAAGATGGAGAGGGAACTCATCACCGCTGGATGCACTGACGCTGAGAAGGTGCGCTTTTCCGCACATCAACTTGAAGGACCAGCAGCTTCATGGTGGGAGAAATACACCACTACTTATCCTATTGCTGGTGTGACTTGGGAACAATTCAAGCTTGCTTTCCGCACCGCTCATGTTTCAGCTGGAGCCATGAGTCTAAAAAACCGCGCGAGTTTCGCAACTTGTGCCAGGGAAATCGCTCTGTGGCCCAATATGTGGACGAATTCAGCATGTTGGCCCGGTATGCACTAGGAGATGTGGCCGATGATGCGGCCAAGCAGGAGAAGTTTCTGGAAGGACTCAATGATGAGTTCAGCATGCAGCTGGTAGTGGCTACTTTCAACAACTACCAAGAGCTGTTGGATAAGGACCTCATATTAGAGGGGAAAGCAGCAGCAAATTGAGAACCGCAAGAGGAAGTATACTCAAGGGAAGTTCAACTCTGGAGCTTAAGAAAAGCCCCGCTACTCCTCGTACTCAGGGAATACCGGATCAAGAACCGGTAAGTTTGGAAGGCACACTCATGCCGTGCACAACCATGGAGGCCACAACCATGGAGGAAATGGGAATAATCGTTCCAACCATGGCAACTTCAAGACTGACAATGGGAATGGGAACAACAACCAGCACCGTCATGCTCCTACTCAGAAAGATCTGAGCCACATCACCTATTTCAAGTGCCAGAAGACAGGGCACTATGCTCCTGAGTGTCCCCAGAGCAAGCAAGGAAATGGAAACGACAACAACAACGGCAACTCAGCAGCTAAGAAGCCCAACCCTTTTCCCCGTGCTCAGGTGAACCACATTGATGTGGAGGAAGTCTATGATCAGCCCGAGACTGTGGTTGGTAAGTTTTTATTGCATTCACGTCCAGTTACAGTACTTTTTGATTCCGGTGCAACTCATTCATTCATATCAAGGGTAGTTGTGGAAAAGTATGGTTTGCCCACCAAAACCCTTAGTTAGCCATTTAAGGTCAGTTCCCCAGGAGGTATGATGATGGCAGGGATAGGGTGCCATGCCTTGAAGCTCAATATAGGAAACCATGTTTTTCCCACCGACCTCATCGTCTTAGAGTCGCAGGGATTGGGTGTAATCCTAGGCATGGATTGGATGACTAAGTATGAAGGAAACCTTGACTGTCCCAGCAAGTCTATCTTGCTCACCACCCTAGAGAACAAGAGGATTAAGTATGTATCTCGACGCACATGGATGAGTGCTCGATTAAATTCCCTCACGGGAGTTGTTCAGGAGGAAGTACCTGTGGTAAAAGACTTTCCGGATGTATTCCCAGAAGAATTACCAGGCATGCCACCAGATAGAGAAATTGAATTCTTGATAGAGTTACTGCCAGGAACAGCCCCAATTTCCAAGAGACCCTATCGGATGCCTGCAAATTATCTATTAGAAATAAAGAAGCAAATTAAGGAGTTATTGGACAAGGGGTATATTCGCCCAAGTTCTTCACCTTGGGGAGCCCCAGTACTTTTGGTGGAGAAGAAGGATAAAACCTTGAGGATGGTAGTCGATTATCGTGCTTTGAATGAGGTGACTATCAAGAACAAATACCCTCTGTCGATGATTAATGACTTGTTCGATCAGATAGTGGGAGCCAAAGTATTCTCCAAGATCGATCTTCGATTAGGGTATCACCAGTTGAAAATTTGTGAACAGGATATACCCAAAACAGCTTCCACCACAAGGTATGGCTTGTATGAGTATACCGTTATGTCTTTTGGTTTGACAAATTCCCCTGCTTATTTCATGAGTTTGATGAACAAAGTATTCATGGAATACCTCGACAAGTTTGTCGTGGTGTTCATCGATGACATATTGATATTCTCCAAGAACGAGGAAGAACACAAGGAACATTTGCGTTTAGTTCTGGAGAAGCTTAGAGAGCATCAGTTATATGCCAAGTTCAGCAAATGTGAATTTTGGCTGATGGAAGTCGGATTCCTTGGACATGTTATTTCTGGAGATGGAATAGTAGTGGACCCAACTAAGGTTGAAGCCGTCACCGAGTGGAAGTCACCCACCTCAGTTAAGGAGATCTGCAGTTTCCTCGGACTTGCCGGATATTACCGAAGGTTCATTGAGAATTTCTCAAAGATTGCCAAGCCCATGATAGAGTTGTTGAAGAAAGAGTCTAAATATATTTGGACTGAGGAATGTGAAGCCAGTTTCCAGGAGTTGAAGAAACGTTTGGTCACAGCCCCAGTGTTGATTTTGCCAAATATTCGGAAGGACTTCCAGGTTTATTGTGATGCTTCACGTAAAGGACTTGGAGGAGTACTCATGCAAGATGGAAAGGTTGTAGCCTATGCATCTAGACAACTACGACCTCATGAGTTGAATTATGCCACCCATGACTTGGAATTAGAAGCTGTAGTGCACGCACTCAAGACCTGGAGACATTTCCTTGTCGGAAATAGTTGTGATGTTTACACTGATCATAAGAGCCTGAAGTATATCTTCACGCAGAAAGAGTTGAACCTTAGACAGAGGAGATGGCTAGAGTTAATCAAAGACTATGACATGAGATTACATTACCATCCAGGGAAGGCAAATGTTGTAGCAGATGCTTTGAGTCGGAAAAGCTATGTGAACACACTCACAGCAGGAGGACTACCTCAGGAGTTAGCCGATGATCTCAGAGAGCTCCGGCTAGAGATAGTTCCAAGAGGATATGTTGCCACACTGGAAATCTAGTCCACCTTGACCAAAAGAATTCGTAAAGCCCAGAAGACAGACAAGGAGATAGCTGAGATTAAGCAAAGAATGAAAGATGGTAAAGCTAAAGGTTTTCGTGAGGATGAACAAGGAACTCTGTGGTTTGAGAACCGAATCTATGTGCCCAATGACCCAAAGCTCAGGAAGTTGATACTTCAGGAAGCCCACGATTCACCTTACTCGATACACCCAAGCAACTCCAAGATGTATCTGGATTTGAAGGAAAGTTATTGGTGGACATGTATGAAGAAGGATATTGCAGAACATGTTGCAATATGTGATGTTTGTCAGCGAGTGAAGGTGGAACATCAAAAACCAGCAGGGTTACTCCAACCTTTGCCGATACCCGAGTGGAAATGGGAAAAGCTTGGTATGGACTTCATCACAGGATTGCCCAGGACCCTTTCAGGTTATGATTTCATCTGGGTAGTGGTTGATCGTTTAACCAAGGTGGCTCATTTCATTCCAGTGAAGACCACCTATACGAGTGCTAAGTTAGCCAAGATATATATGACAAGGATCGTGTGTATACATGGAGTTCCGAGGAGTATCGTGTCAGATAGAGGAACACAATTTACCTCAAAGTTTTGGCATCAGCTACATGAAACTTTGGGTACGAGGCTGGAGTTCAGTATAGCTTTTCATCCGCAGACCGATGGACAGACTGAGAGAGTCAACCAGATTCTGGAGGACATGTTGAGAGCTTGTGCACTAGACTATGGGTCTAGTTGGGATGACAACTTACCTTACGCAGAGTTCTCGTACAACAACAGTTATCAGACCAGTCTGAAGATGGCCCCTTTCGAAGCTCTATACGAAAGGAGGTGCACAACACCATTGATGTGGGATGGTGTTGGAGACCGAAAACTTTTTGGTCCCGACCTTATCCGAGATTCTGAAGAGAAAGTCAAGTTGATTCGTGACAGACTCAAGATAGCCCAATCCCAACAAAAGAGTTATGCTGACAGCAAATGCAAGGAAGTGACGTATGAAGTAGGAGACCGAGCATATCTTCATGTGTCCCCACTTCGACGAATCAAGAGGTTTGGTGTTAAAGGAAAGTTAGCACCCAGATTCATAGCCCCCTACAAAATTCTTGAATGTAGAGGCGAAGTTGCATACAAGATGGAATTGCCGGAAGGATTGTCCGGAGTTCATGATGTTTTCCATGTTTCCTAGCTGAAGAAAGGCCATGCTGAGATGGCTGATATTCCTTTGAGAGACACCGTGCCCCAGAGGCCATACAGCTTGACAGTGATCTGACTTACGAGGAGAAGCCTGTCAGGATCCTCGAGACTGCCAATAGAGTTACCCGCAGCAGGATCATCAAGTTCTGTAAGGTTTTGTGGAGTCACCACACCGAGGAAGAAGCCACCTGGGAACGTGAAGAAGATCTTCGTAGAGACCACCCGCACCTATTTTCTAGCCAACCCGAATCTCGAGGGCGAGATTCATCTTAAGGTGGGTAGGTTTGTAACATCCCAAAATTCCATTTTGGAATGTTATGAAATATAGCTATGCATCATCATCATCATGGCTTGAATGTATGAATTTAGTTGAAGTGCTTCTTCTGGTCTTCTGAAAGTCCCTTTCAAAATTTTCTCTATGTTGCTTTCACCTATTTGAAAACCTTGGTAAAGGTTCAAAATAAGAGGGAGGAACATCACACTCCACACCAGGGACTTCTTGGTGATTTATTTGAGCAATAAAAACCAGGGCGTATTTTGAAAAATATTTGCAAAAAAGTTTTAAAACCAAATAGGCCATTTCTGAAAATAATATTTTTTCAAGTTATTCAAATGACAGAATAAAAATGTTCAATAAATGGAATTTATTATTCTGTTAATTTTGATATATATTACTCCTATATTTGGAATTATATTGAATGCATTAAATGAGTTTTCCTGCGCTGGAAAATAGAAAAGGAAAGATTTTAAAACGGATCGGGCCGGCCCACAGCACTAACCCTCCCGAATTTCTTTTCTAACGGCCACTGATGCCCCTGCAAATCTCTCCCTCTCTCTCCCAGCGGGCCCCGCCCCGACCGATCCCTGGATCCGCACGGTCACCTTCTTCCTCGCGCGCGCGCCGCCGTCGCCGGAGATCTCTCTCCCGGATCTCCCTCCTCTTACCTTCCCTCGCCCCACCCGTGTCCCTATATAAGGCGGCCACCGTTCGCACCCCATTCCTCCCCTAACCCCTCTCTCTCCCTCGCCAGCACGCCCGCTCAAGCTCGCCGAAGCCCTGCCACTCCCGAACCCATCCACCGCACCTGGCCGTCACCTCCCTCATCCCCTCGCCCCACCGTCACCACCAATCTTTGCCGGAGGATCTCCGCCGTCGTGTGGACACCTCCGAGGCCTCCCTCGACCACCGGAGCGCCGCCCCTATGACCTCACCGCCTCGGCCTCGCCGGAGAACCTCCTCGCCGGCGACCCCCCTTCTCTGTGAGCCCCTTCCCCGCTCTTATCCGTACGATCGTAGATCAACGCGCCAGATTAGATTGTTTTATCACGCGAACCGTTTTCTTTTAAGTTTCGGCCACCGCTTGCTAATTTCCCCGCGCTCACGTTACCACCAATAGGAAGCCGCCACGTAGCACTGGCCGTTCGTTAGGTTTTTTTTCTTTTCTGTTTTGTTTTTAGTTAACATAATGTTTTCTGAATTTGTTCTGCTTATATCTTTTAAACTATTTAGTGTTTTTAGTTAATTCTTTTTGCCTTAGGTCACTAATTACTTGTAGTTTATGTATGTAGTTTTAGAATTTAAATTTGAATCCTAAAATTTGAATCTAATCAAATTTTCTTAAAATACTAAAATCTGAGTAACTAGAGTTTAAAAATAGATTTTTGTATGAATCTTTTTGCTACTGCTTTGTATTAGTTAGGAGTGTCATCATGCTTAGTTTGAGGATTTTTAGGATGGATATGTTTAGTGTTTTAACCATAAACAGAATTTGCCTAGTGGTTAGTATAGTTTAATTAATTTAGTTTTTAGTTAGTTTAAATCTAAGATAGTTATATTTTTTGTTTAGTAGGTTCTGTTTTTTAAACATTAGGTGATTTACTTGCTGTAAATAAATAAATAATTTCCTTAGTTTTATACTCTACTATTATAGGAATCTCTACTCTTTTTCGACTAGGTTTAATTTGATTAAAAACAAACTAGTTAGTAATAGATTCTTTTAACGAAGTTTTAGATAATTAGATTCTGTTTTCTAAGAAAGGTTTTAGCAAATTCTTTTCTGTTAAGACAATGTTTTGTTAATAAAAATTATAGTTTAGTTTTACTCTATTGTTAGTAAACCCTAGCCCACTTCATGTAGTAGTGTATATCAAAACTTTTAAAACCCTACTAAGATTTTTCTTAACAAAACTTTAAATGGATTTAATTCTGTTTATTAATAAAATATTTTATTGTTTCTTTCCTATCAACTATTGTTTTAGTTAAAAACCAATACCAATAATTCTAGTTTGTTAGTGGTAGTTACCCACCAACTTTTAGAAAACAAATCTATGTGTTGATTTCTTTTTCTTGTGATTGTGCCTTGTATTGTCTTGAGTGATTACTAGTTCATTCCTGATTTTGTGAGTTACAATTTTTGTTGTACGCTTATTGAGTGCTCTTGTTTGATTCGTTAGATCATCCGGAGTGCGAGGCTTGTTACCTAGAGTCCCTCGAGTACGAAGATCGTCAATTAGGCAAGTCACTTTGATCATGTATACCTATGTTTTATTTTGCATTAGTTCTACCATCTCCCCAATTTCATGCAAAGTAGGTAAATTGGAAAGTTGGCTACTTGATGTAGTATCATGTGGTAGGTACCCCTCAACCCTTTGATACTTTGGCCCTGGGAAACGTTGAATTAGTTTCACTATGCTATTAGTAGACGGGGTTGGTTGTGTGATTCATGAGAGTGTGAGGTAATAATTTAAAGACCTACTATGATGATCAAGACTTCAAGACTTCCAAGTTTTCAATATACCTCTGGGTGGATAATGGTTGAACGGCGCCCTGGAGAAACCAATAGTTAGCCTAGGTGATGCTGGAGATGTGCCAATATTCACGCGGAAAGGTCCACCCAGGCACAAAGAGATGGATGGATGCTTCAAGACCCAAGGCTTACCTGCACACCCACAAGCCATTATGGGCTCTGGCTTGGTTGGATATTGTGGCGACACTGGACAGGCGGTGCTACGAGATGTAGGAGAACGGTAGGAAAGGATGGGCACCGACAGAGTCTTAGTGGAACCCCTTAGAAGACCATGTTTTGGTCATCCGTTCCTCAAACACCCTGAAGTGCAAGGAATCCAACGGAGGCGATCAAATCTTGTGGGGAACATGTTGAAAACTCTGTAGAGAACTCAAACCTAATCGATTAGCCGTGTCCACGGTCATGGACGACTTGAGCAAAAGGAACTAAAACTTTCGGAACTCTCAACACAATTAATATGATGATGTGGGTATTAATAACTTGGGCATGAGAATTGGTTGGTGGAACCATCTCATTAATCAACCAACTTAGAATTTTTTTGCTTAGCCCCTCTTTTGATGTAGGAAAATTGGCTTTACGCAAAAATTTACTACCCCACCTGCCATATATGCATGTAGATTAGATGATTACTTTTCACCCCTCTCTTGTGACTTTGCCGGCATATTCCATATTCTGACCTACACGGCTGCAACGTATCATGTTGCAGAGTATTTTTCCGACCAGGAGTGAGGATACGCTCTGCACTCTGTGAGATGCCCTTGGAATCAGATGGACTCATCTACCTTTGAAGCTTCCGCAAGATTTAGATATTCTCATGAGTTGTCCTTCAGCCACTTTATTGTAATATTTATTTTAATAAAGCACTCGATATGAGATTTCGATTAATTATTGCTATGTAATTTCCCTTTGATATATACATTGATGTACCGTGTGTGTACCAGCATGATCTCGGGATGGTACGGAAACACGAGAGATTCGACCTTTCAGGTCGGGTCGCTACATCACCATTGATTTGGGAGATGGCCAGGTTGGAGTCTCCCGGCACCTCCAGCCACCGTATGCCCATTGATATTGCCATCTGAAGACCATGCAAAAGGGCTTCATATTCGGCTGCATTGTTGGAGTCGGCATACATGATCTGCAACACGTATCGCATGTTGTCACCTGTGAGGGATGTGAGGATAACTCCAACCCCCAATCCGGCCAAGGTTTTGGATCCATCAAAGTACATTGTCCAATGGAAGTATGCACTGTATTCCTTGGGGAGTTTGGCCTCTGTACATTCATCTAGGAAGTCTGCCAATACCTTAGATTTTATGGCACTGCGTGGCTTGTAGCTTATTTCAAAGGGAAGGAGCTCAATGGCCCACTTGGCTATATATGCGGCCGGTGGCATCCCTGTTGTTGATTATATCGTTCATGGGTACTTTTATGCTACCGTTTCCAGACACTCTTGGAAGTAGTGTCTGAGTTTCTATGGTGCCATAATTACTGTGTAGGCTATTTTCTTGTAGTGTGGGTATCTGGACTTACACTGCGTTAGTACTTCTGACACGTAGTAGGCCAGCTTCTGAGTCCGGAATTTGTGTCCCTCCTCATCTCGTTCAACAACGAGCACTGCGCTAACGACTTGGTTGGTAGCCAATATGTATAATAACATGGGCTCACCGGCGCCTCGTGCTGTGAGTATGGGATTGGTTTCTAGTAGTGTTTTAATTTCCTCTAACGCAGCCACTGCTTCGTTGGTCCACTCGAAGTTGTTGGTCCGTTTCAGCAACTTATAGAGCGGTAAAGCCTTCTCTTCGAGGCGGGATATAAAGTGGCTTGATACATCTCCAACGTATCTATAATTTTTTATTGTTCCACGCTATTATATTATCTGTTTTGGATGTTTTATATGAATTAATATGCTATTTTATATTATTTTTGGGACTAACCTATTAATCTAGAGCCTACTGCCAGAATCTGTTTTTTCCTTGTTTTTGAGTTTCACAGATAAGGAATATTAAACGGAGTCCAAATGGAATAAAACCTCCGTAAAGATTTTTTTTGGAAAATATGGAAGCCACGAGACTTGAGAACCAAGGCAGAGGAGCTGCCACGGGGCCACAAGCCTGCTTGCCGCGGCCAAGGGGGCACCCGCGCCGGGCAGGCTTGTGGGTCCCTGGGATCTCCTCTAACCCTAATCTTCTTCCTATAAATACCCAAATATTCCATCATTATCAAGACGACCCATGAATACACTTTTCCGCCACCAGAAGCCTCCGTTCCCGAGAGATCCAATCTTGGAGCCTTTTTCGGTAATCTGCCGGAGGGGGATTCTATCATGGAGGGCATCTACATGAACACCATTGCCCCTCCGATGATGTGTGAGTATTTCACCATAGACCGACGAGTCCATAGCTAGTAGCTAGATGGCTTCTTCTCTCTCTTTGCTTCTCAATACCATGTTCATCATGATCTTCATGGAGATCTATCCGATGTAATACTCTTTTGCAGTGTGTTTGTCGAGATCTGATGAATTTTCGGTTTATGTTCAGATTATCCATGAATATTATTTGAGTCTTTCCTGAATTCTTATATGCATAATTTCATATCTTTGCAAGTCTCTTCGAATTATTGGTTTGGTTTGGCCAACCAGATTGGTAATTCTTGCAATAGGAGAAGTGCTTAGTTTTGGGTTCAATCTTGCGGTGTCCTCACCAAGTGACATAGTAGGGTTAGCGACGCACGTATTGTATTGTTGCCAGCAAGGGTAAACAGATGGGGTTTTCATCATATTGTTTGAGTTTATCCCTCTACATTATGTCTTCTTACCTAATGTGTTACTCTATTCTTCATGAACTTAATACTCTAGATGCAGGCAGGAGTCGTTCGATGTGTGGAGTAATAGTAGTAGATACAGAATCCTTTCGGTCAACTTGTCATGGATGTGATGCCTATATGCATAATCATTGCCTTGGATATCTTCATAACTATTCGCTTTTCTATCAATTGCTCGATAGTAATTTGTTCACCCACTATAATACTTGCCATCATGAGAAAAGCCATCTACTGAAACCCTGCATTGTTTTTACTTTTAGTTTTACTTTCCGTTCAAGCATCCTATTATATCTATCTCTACTAGATCTCATCCTTACAAATAACTGTGAAGGGATTGACAACCCCTTTATAGCATTGGGTGAAAGAGTTTGATTCCTTGTGCAGGTATATCTATTGGTGGCTCGCTTGTATCTCCTATTGGATTGATACCTTGGTTCTCAAAAACTGAGGGGAAATACTTATCTACTTTGCTGCATCAAACTGTTCCTATTTACGGGAAACCAACACATGCTCGAGAAGTAGCAAGAAGGATTTCTGGTGCCGATGCCGGGGAGATACATAGCAAGTCAATAATACCAAGTACCCATCACAAACTCATCTCTTGCATTTACATTATTTGCTATTTGCCTCTCATTTTCCTCTCCCCCACTTCTAAAACGATTTTCATAAAGATTTGTTTATTGCCCTTGTTCGTTCATCTTTTGGTTTGCTTTTTGTGTGGTAGATCGCTCAAACTCATGGCTAGCCTTGATACTATCGCTCCCGAGTATGAAGTTCTCAACTTTAAGCAAAGGGAGGGTGAAAACTTAAAAGATGCTTGGTATAGAATTTGCACTGCTCAAAATAGATCTGTTTGTAAGCAATTTACTACCATTCTCCTTCGAAATTTTTACGTGGGAATCACTCCTTGGAATAGATATGTCCTAGACACCATCATGGGAGGGAATTTCTTGGGAAGTCATACCTTTTACTCCTATAGCGCTATGTTAAATTTGTTTGGATCACCTCCAATCATGGTTAATGGGACTATTTTAACTTGGAACATGTTATGCGAAGGTTAGATATCATTGAAAGTAAAGTTGCCACTATAGATATCATTGAAAACTTGGATAAAAAGATTCATAGTCATATCACTCAATATGGATCTAAGGTAGGAGTTACTCTAAAAGACCTAAGGGCAAAAGAGCCCATAGTTAATGAAAAATTGGATCAAGATTCCTTTAGAATAGGGAAGCTAGACGACATTATTACGAACTTGGGTTCCGCTTTTGCTGCTCTTCAAACCACTCCTAAATATCCTATTTCTAAGTATGCCAAGTTTTTTCACGTTCCCAAGAATAAGGGTGAATCCTCTAGTAAAGGTGACGAAGATCATAAGATGATAAGTGTTCACGCTAATTTTTTCAACATTGTTCGGGAACCGATTGCTCCAAGAGAATTTCTTGACTCTTTGCCTAGGAGTATGATCATTGATAAAACTAAAGAACCTCCTAGATTTGATAAAGTCCTCACAAAAGTTGCCAACACCACAGATGACAATACCTAGATCTATTGCGTTTTGCCTACCTAGGGGCGTTAAACAATAGCGCTTGATGGGAGGCAACCCAATTTTATTTTGCTTTCAGATTTTTGCTTTTATTTTGGTGTGTTTGGCACATTATTTCTTCTGTAGTAATTGTGTTTTTGTGTTTAAATTAGTGTTTGAGCCAAGTGAAACCTTTGGGGTGATCTATGGTAGTTATTGATTTGATCTTGCTGGAAAAGAAAAACTTTTGTGCTCAGTCCATAATATTTGTGAATTTTTCAGAGCGTCAAATTGATCTGAAATTTTTACACAGGATTTATATACCAATTTCCCTAGTTTTCATAATTTTTCATAATTTTTACAGTTCCATAAGTATTTTAAGTTTATAGATTGCTACAGACTGTTCTGTTTTTGGCAGATTCTGTTTTCTTCGTGTTGTTTGCTTATTTTGATGTATCTATGGGTCGTATCGGGGGTATGAGTCATGGAGAATTTAGAATACAGTATGTATTACACGAATATAAATAAATAATGTGTTTACAACAGTACCTAAAGTGGTGATTTATTTTTCTTATACTAACGGATCTCATGAGTTTTCTGTTGAGTTTTATGTTGTGAAGCTTTCAAGTTTTGGGTGAAGATTTGATTGACTATGGAATAAAGAGTGGCAAGAGCTTAAATTTAGGGATGCCCATGGCATCCCAAGTCATATTCAAGGATACCAAAAAGCCTAAGCTTGGGGATGCCCTGGAAGGCATCCCCTCTTTTGTCTTCAATCCATCAGTAAATTTACTTGAAGCTATATTTTTATTCACCACATGATATATGTTTTGCTTGGAGCGTCTTGTATGATATGAGTCTTTGATTGTTAGTTTGCCACAATCATATTTGCTGCACACATATTTAGAGAGAGACACTCTGAATCTTGAATTTGTTAGAATACTCTATATGCTTCACTTATATCTTTTAAGTTAGGCAATGTTGCTCTAGTGCTTCACTTATATCTTTGTAGAGCATGGTGGTGTTATATTTTGTAGAAATTATTGAACTCTCATTCCTCACTTATATTATTTTGAGAGTTTCTTAAAACAGGATGGTAATTTTTTTAGGTTATGAATTTAGTCATAATATAATGGCATCCAAGAGGGATATGATAAAAACTCTCATATTAAGTGCATTAACAACTATGAGAAGTTGGATTCCTCGCATATAGTTTTGAGATAATAGGGATGGTAATATGAGAGTCATGCTAGTGAGTAGTTGTGAAATGAAGAGATACGTGCGTTAAAGCTTGTGATTCCCGTAGCATGCATGTATGGTGAACCGCTATGTAACGAAGTCGGAGCATGACTTGTCTAATGATTGTCGACCTTTGTGTGAGGGTCGGGAGCGCACGATGGTTAACTCCTACCATCCTCTCCCCTAGGAGCATGCATCTAATGCTTTTTTTGATGACTAATAGACTTTTGCAATAAGTGCAATAAGTATGTGAGTTCTTTATGACTAATGTGAGTCAATGGATTATACGCACTCTCACCCTTCCAGCTTTGCTAGCCTCTCTAGTACCGTGCAACTTTCGCCGGTACATCAAACCCTTCTTCCTCAAAACAGCCACCATATATTGCTCAAAACAGCCACCATACGTACCTATTATGGCATTTCCATAGCCATTCCGAGATATATTGCCATGCAACTTCCACCGTGTTGTTTTGATATAACTTGCATCATCACTTCATATTGCATACAGAGTTTTACCTTGTCATAGGAATCGAGTTGTAATTTCTATTTCTATGTGTTATAAGTAAATAAAAGTGTCATGATTTTTCATTAATAGAGCATTGTCCCATGAGAGAAAAGGATGATGGAGGCTATGACTCCCTCACAAGTTGGGACGAGTATCCGGACTTTACAAAAAATAAAAGAGGCCAGCCAAGCCCAAACAAAAAAATAAAAGAGGCGAAAGAAGCCCATCAAAATAAAAATAAAAATATATATAAAAAATGAGATAAAGAGAGAAGGGACAATTGGTACTATCTTTTTCACTTGTGCTTCAAAGTAGCACCATGATCTTCATGATAGAGAGTCTCCTATTTTGTCACTTTCGTATAACTAGTGGATATTCATTATGCATGACCACTTAGTTTTATTTTTGAGCTTTCATACACTTATAGCTCTAAGTGCATTTGTTGCATGGCAATCCTTGCTCAGTCACATTGATATCTATTGATGGGCATCTCCATAGCCCGTTGATACGCCTAGTTGATGTGAGACTATCTTCTCCTTTTTCCTTGCACCCCCACCATATTATATTCCACCTATAATGCTATATCCATGGCTCACTCTCATGTATTCCGTGAAAGTTGAAAAGGTTTGAGAACACCAAAAGTGTGAAACAATTGCTTGACTTGTTCATCGGGGTTGTGCATGATTTAGATACTTTGTGTGGGCAAGATGGAGCATAGCTAGACCATATGATTTTGTAGGATAACTTTCCAAGTCCATGTTATTTCGAAAGGACACGACTACCTTGTTGGTGTGCTCGAAGTATTACTGTTTTTATGTCAATATTAGACTATTGTTTTGAATCTAATGGATCTGAATATTCATGCCACAATAAAGAATATTACATGGATAAATATGTTGGGTAGCATGCCGCATCAAAAATTCTGTTTTTATCATTTACCTACTCGAGGACGAGTACGAATTAAGCTTGGGGATGCTGATACGTCTGCAACGTATCTATAATTTTTTATTGTTCCATGCTATTATATTATCTATTTTGGATGTTTTATATGCATTAATCTGCTATTTTACATTGTTTTTGGGACTAACCTATTAATCCAGAGCCTAGTGCTAGTTTATGTTTTTTCCTTGTTTTTGAGTTTCGCAGGTAAGGAATATTAAACGGAGTCCAAATGGAATAAAACCTCTAGAAAGATTTTTTCTGGAAAATATGGAAGCCACGAGACTTGAGAACCAAGGCAGAGGAGCTGCCATGGGGCCACAAGCCCGCTTGCCGTGACCAGGGGGGCACCCGTGCCGGGCAGGCTTATGGGCCCCTGGCACCTCCTCTAACCCTAATATTCTTCCTATAAATACCCAAATATTCCATCATTATTAGAACGAGCCATGAAAACACTTTTCCGCCGCCAGAAGCCCCTGTTCCCGATTGATCCAATCTTGCAGCCTTTTTCAGTAATCTGCCAGAGGGGGATTCGATCACGGAGGGCATCTACATCAACTCCGTTGCCCCTTCGATGATGCGTGAGTAGTTCACCATAGACCTATGGGTCCATAGCTAGTATCTAGATTCCTTGTTCTCTCTCTTTCCTTCTCAATACCATGTTCATCATGATCTTCATGGAGATTTTGCGGTGTGTTTGTCGAGATCCGATGAATTGTCGGTTTATGTTCAGATTATCCATGAATATTATTTGAGTCTTTCCTGAATTCTTATATGCATAATTTCATATCTTTGCAAGTCTCTTCGAATTATTGGTTTGGTTTGGCCAACTAGATTGGTAATTCTTGCAATAGGAGAAGTGCTTCGGTTCAATCTTGCGGTGTCCTCACCAAGTGACATAGTAGGGTTAGTGAGGCACGTATTGTATTGTTGCCAACAACGGTAAACAGATGGGGTTTTCATCATATTGCTTGAGTTTATCCCTCTACATCATGTCTTCTTACCTAATGCGTTACTCTGTTCTTCATGAACTTAATACTCTAGATGCAGTCAGGAGTCGGTCGATGTGTGGAGTAATAGTACTAGATGCAAAATCATTTTGGTCTACTTGTCATGGATGTAATGCCTATATGCATAATCATTTCCTTGGATATCTTCATAACTATTCACTTTTGTATCAATTGCTTGACAGTAATTTGTTCACCCACCATAATATTCGCCATCATGAGAGAAGCTATCTAGTGAAACCTATGGCCCCCAGGTCTATTTTCCATATTATATTTTCAAAAATACTTGCTGCATTGTTTTTTTACTTTTAGTTTTACTTTCCGTTGAAGCATCCTATTATATCTATCTCTACTAGATCTCATCCTTGCAAATAACCGTGAAGGGATTGACAACCCCTTTATAGCGTTGGGTGCAAGAGTTTGATTCCTTGTGCAGGTATATCTATTGGTGGCTCGCTTGCATATCCTACTGGATTTATACCTTGGTTCTCAAAAACTAAGGGAAATACTTATCTACTTTTCTGCATCAAATCGTTCCTCTTCACGAGAAACCAACGCATGCTCGAGAAGTAGCACGGCTTAACACCACAACAAAACCTACCAGCCTCTGGACATGCTTTAACTTTGTGGAATTGGAAGTTATAATCGAGCGCGGATGTTAGCCAGATTCGCTTCTATTCCTCTATGGGAAATGATGAATTCGAGCAGTTTGCGAGAGGGAACTCCGAATAAACATTTTTCTCACTTGAGTCGTATGTCGTACTCGCGTAGGCTGGCAAATGTTTGTCGTAGGTCGTTGATTAGCTGGATGACGTGCTTGGTTTTGATTACCACGTCGCCCACATATGCCTCGGCCGTCTTACCGACCTGTGTCGCGAGATAAGTCTGGATCATGCGCTGGTATGTGGCCCTAGCGTTTTTTAGCCCAAAGGGCATCATGTTAAAGCAAAATGTCTCGTAGGGGGTGATGAATGCGGTTGCCGCTTGGTCGGATTCCTTCATTTTGATTTTATGGTATACGGAATAAGCGTCGAGGAAACACAACGAATCGTGTCCGGCTGTGGCATCAATGATCTGGTCTATGCGCGGTAAGGGGAAAGGGTCCTTAGGGAAGGCTTCATTTAAGTCTTTAAAATCGACACACAGCCGCGACGACTTATCTTTCTTTGGTACCATCACCAGATTTTCCAACCATTCGGACTTCACCCATAGCTTGCCGTTTGGGTTCGGAGAAGCGGCGTAGAGTCTACTTAACGGGCTTGAAGCCTGTAATGATGTTTAGACTATGTTTTGCAAGCCGTCTTGGGACTCCGGGCAAATTGGAAGGATGCCAGGCAAAGATATCCCAATTTTCCCGTAGAAAGGTTCGTAGTGCATCATCCACTGTGGGATCGAGCTGAATTCCAATGGGCGCTATCTTATTGGGGTCCGACGGATGCACTTGAAACTTAACGATTTCCTTTGTGGTTTGAAGGACGTGGGCTTGGGCCTTTTGCTTAGGCTCACATCATCCTGGTCAACCCTTGACCGTAGTGCGGTTAGTTATTTTGCAGCGAAGGTCTCGCGCGAGTGCCTCGGGGGCGAGAGCCGGTGTTTTGTTTTGGACCCAAAGGGCTATATTCGGATCACCGGCGATTGTGATCACCACGTTTGGTCTTAGCATGTTAAGTTTCATGTATCAATAATGGGGTATAGCCTTGAACTTTCGAAAGGCATCACGTCCCAATAGGGCGTGGTAGCCACTTGGGAAAGGTACGATGTGGAAGATAAGTTCTTCGGATCGGTAGTTTTCTGTTAGTGCATCTAGTGCCCCTTAGTGATTTTGGTGTATTGAAGTCTTATAGGTTAAGGAACTAATGCGTTTGTGAGTGTACACATGCTCTATAAGTCGATGAGGAGTTTTATATATCCGGAGATTATCGACCCCTAAAAATGTATGTCTTCGACTAAAGACTTTGGTGAAGACTTCGTGAAGACTTTGCTAAAGACTTTGGTATTCCGTAAAGACTTTGAAAGTGAAGAAGTTGATGAGACCTTGAAGATATGAACGAGGACTATGAAGCGTGAAGACTTTTGTTTTCGTAGTTTCATTTCCTTTATTTGAGTCATAGGAAACACCGTACTGATAGAGGGGGCCGAGGTAATGCTAAGGAAAATTTCCAACTGATGCTCAACTCAAAATCCTCAACCTATCCAATCCTTCGAGTAAATCCTTTGGAAATCTCTTACGGTTCAGTCAAGTTCTTTAGTGACAGAGACAAAGTTCTTCGGGTCTGTGAGGAAATTGATCTGACTAAGGAGTTAGGATTTTTCCAGTGCGAATTGCCTACAAGTGAGGAACATGATATGTCTGAGGACTTCCATAGTTCAAAAATCCGACCGTTGTTGTGCTTAGCTCCAGCTGTCCCCAATCACAAATATCCACATAACGGTCATATCATTGGGGGCATTTATGTCTTATCATGTCAGGTTGTACCCTGGCTATAAATAGCCACCCCCACAACCACTAGTTGGTTGGCTGCTCCGAGAGAGAACGTACACTTGTCATTTGAGAGCAACCAGTCCTCCGAGGACTTTGAGAGAAAATCATCAGTGAGGAAAAACCCACAACCAAACCACCAAACCCAAAGTGATTGAGAATCACTAAAGAAATTCCTGTGTGGAACCGACGCTTGTTACCTTGGAGGACTTTGTAGTCTCCATATGGTGAGTCATCATGGTCTAGTGCATCCTGCAGTCAATTGGGGATCATGAAGTGACCTTGGTCTAGAGCATCCAACAGTAAATTATGGATCGCTGGGTGACCAGTTTATGAGGGTTTTGGAAGTCTACCCTCAAGACTTACCCTGAGTGTTGGGCGAGGACTGTGTGACCTTAGCTCAAGGAGAATACAGTAAGGACTATGTGTCCTGGGACTGTGTGTCCTCTGTTTTAAATACCAGGACACTCCAAACCAGACGTAAGACTGTCACAGCAGTTGGAACTGGGTCCTCAAACCATTTTCTTCATCGAGCTACCTGGTTCTATTTCCATAACCTCTCTATTCCTCATAAACTTGTTGATGTAATTGATTGTTACTGTTTGAAGAATTTGACTGAAGACTTTCACAATTTACTAACCTCAAATTCTTCAAGTTACCTTGTTCATCACTGCTTATCCTGTGTCACACTACTTACTATGTGTGTATGTTTCATTTCATCATGAAGACTATGATGTTACCATGTTCCTCATGCACTTGAGTATTTATTCCGCTACTAGTTATTCATAACATTTCAAGTTCCTCAAAGTTGAAATTCCTGGAGTGATGAATTTGTAAAAATCGCCTATTCACCCCCCTCTAGTCGATATAATGCACTTTCAATCGGTATCAGAGCAGGTACTCCCTCGCTCTTTGTGATTTTGGTTTAACCACCTAGAGTTCTAGTTATGTTGACTGCAGGTATGATCAAGGTTTCCACGGGCTATCCTACCTTCGATGGGACGGACTACCACTACTGGAAGAACAAGATGCGTATGCACCTTGAAGCTATTGACAACGATCTCTGGTACGTTGTGGAAAATGGTGTGCCCTCTATCACTCCCCACTGTTACTGCTGTCGATGTGAAGAGATTAAAGCAACTCGACTCTCAAGCGAAGAATATCATTTGTGGCCATCTGAGCAAAGGTCAGTATGGCAGAGTGAGTGCTTTGGATACTACTAAGCTTATCTGGGATAGGCTGTCCAAAGTCAACGAAGGTGTTTCCACTCAACGTGAATCTCGTGTTGATGTTCTTTGCAATGTCTTCAACCGCTTTAAGAGAGTTGACAATGAAAATGTTCAGCAAACTTTTGATCGCCTCACTGATATGTCCAATGAGCTTCAAGCAATGGGTGCACTGATATCACTGACCATGAAGTGGTGAGGAAACTGATAAGATCTCTTGATTCCTCATTGGATACTCTGGCTTTTATGATTCAAGAACGTGGAGACTACAAAGCACTTGATCCTGCTGATATTCTTGAGAGACTCAATAATCATGAATTCCAACAACCTGAAAAGAGAGACCTCTACGGGCCGAGCTATGGAAGATCTCGTGCTCTGAAGGCAAAAGCAATTTCCTCATCCGAAGACAAAGATTCTGATAGTAGCATTGGTGATCCTGAAGAACTAAGTCAGGAGCTAGCAATGCTTGTGAGGAAATTCCAAAAGTTCTCAAGGAGAGGTGGATTTGGTAGGCCATTGAAGAATGGTTTGAGGAAATCAAATTCCTCAGATGACTACAAGAAAAGAACATGTCACCGTTGTAAGAAACCAGGTCACTTCATCTCTGACTATCCTCTCTGGGAAAAAGATTCAAAGAAGAAGAAGTACAAGGATGACAGTTCAGATGACTCGAAGAAAAAGAAGAAGTCTTCAAAGTCCTCATCTGCAAAGTCCTCATCTTAAAAGTCCTCAAAGCACAAGAAGAATGGTTCCAAATAGGCTCGACCATTCATTGGCAAGGAAATGGATTCTGAGGAAGAATCTGAGGAGGACTCGGAATCTGGTGTTGCAAGCCTTGCTCTCGCCACTGCTTTCGTCTGTAAGTCCATCTTCAACGATGAAGAAAATGACTACTCCAATGACTCTGACATCAGCAATGATGATTATGCTCCCACCTATTGCTTCATGTTAAAAGGCTCAAAGGTACACAAACATCATTCCTCATCTGAATCAAGTGAAGGTGAATCTGATGAATATGTGAAACCTAGCTATGCTAAACTTGTTAGGCTTGACACTAAGCAACAAAGTGCACTTGAAAAGCTTCAGAAAATGCTAGACAAAAGCGATGATCTGTTGAACTATGAAGTGGATCGGACTCAAACTCTATCTGACGATCTCAAAAGTCTTCAGACAAAGTATGATAACCTTCAGAGTCATCATAACAACCTCTTAGCCGATCATGAGAAGCTTTCTTATGAATTTCTTCAAGGAAAGAAAGATCTTGAGAAACTGAGAGTGTCATATGAGGGTCTCCAAAGGGAAAACGATTCCTTACTGGCTCAATAGATTAGTACCACTCAGGAAGAATTTGTTCCATCCTGTTTGAAATGCATAGAACGCGAAACTACTAATTCTTCACCTGAATGTTCAAATGCTTCTATTGCTGCAAATTCTTCAATTATTCCAGTGGTCTCAAATTCCTCATCCGAGGATACCACAAGTATCACTGACGACAATGCAGGGTTGAAGGAATTTTATGTGACAGGCATGTACAAAAGTCTCAAAGGGCATCAAACCCTTTGCGATGTCCTCAAAAAGCAGATTCTGAACAGGAAACCTAGGAAAGAGGGTATTGTATTTGTGAGGAAACTCAACACTGAAGGATCCTACTAGACACCTGAGTAGTACCCCAAAACCTCATGGGTTCTGCGAGAGGACCTCCTGTAGATCCATCCACTTTATCTGGTTTTACTTGTGAAACTTCATATTCCTCTGATGAGTCACTTGACTCCAACTACAAATTCTTCAAAAATCAGAAAGGTGAAGTATTTGCTAGATTTGTTGGAACTAATTGCATGAACGGTTCTCGTATGAAGAAAATCTGGGTTCCCAAGAGCTACCTACAACATCTTCAAGTGAATGTCTTCACGACAGCACTCATGAAGAATAGGATCCCCAGATCAAATTCCTCATATGGACCAAAGTCCTCACTTGGACCAAATTCCTCAAATGGTCAAAAATATCGTTTTCACGCTCATGCTTCTGTTTCGCATGGGAAAATCTAAGAGTTATGAATATTTTCATTATTCTTCAAACCATTATGTTCATAAGTCCTCGAAGAATTTCTCTGCTTATTCATTTGACTACTCTAACCCTCGCCCTGTGAATTGAAACGCACTTGCTTCACTGCCTCCCTTCTCATATGGCGCTCGTAGAATGATGAACTCTTTGCCACCCCTCCAGATGTGGTTGGTGAAGAAATTGAACTAATTTCTTATGCAGGGTCAGGTCTCTAGATGAATTTGAACATCTGATGAATTTGCTAGAGACCTGAGGAAATGCTTGAAAGGACGCAAGCTAACCTTGTAGAAATGAATTCTTCATTGTTCACGTCCCCACACTACTTGCTCACTATCTTATGTGATGAAATCCTGTCTGATGAAACTGATGTCACATTCTTCACTCTGAAGCATATGAGTTCGAAAGTTGTACTAATTCATCTGCAGGATGTTACTCCAAAAGCTACTTAGTGGGTCCTCGACAGTGTATCCACAAACCACATGACTAGTGACAAGAATCTACTAATGAATTTGTCACTTGCTCCATCTCATCTGAAGCATATCACCTATGCGGACAAAGGAAAAAAGCAAGGTACCGAGTCAAGGTAAGGTTCCAATCTCAAAGGACCGAACTATGGATAAGGTGATGCTTGTCGAATCCCTTGGGTTCAACCTTATGTCTATCTCAATGCTTAGTGATCTTGATATGATTGTAGTATTTGGGAAATATCATTGTGTTGTCATCATGGAATCTGACAACTCCAAAGTCTTTGAAGGATTTAGGAGAGGAGACTTGTATATTGTTGATTTCTCTACAGGTCCTCAGCCTGCCACATGCCTACTTGCAAAGTCCTCAGAAGGCTGGCTATGGCATCGACGACTTGGACATGCCGGTATGAGGAACTTGCACATGCTCATGAAGAAAAAGCACGTCATTGGCATCGAAGGTGTCAAATTCCTCAAGTATCACCTCGGTGGTGCATGTGAGTCTAGAAAGTTGATCAGATCCAAGAATCCCTCGAAGACAATCATGACCAGAACACAACCTTTTGATTGCTTCACATGGATCTGTTTGGTCCCACTCATTACTCCACACTAACAAATTCTTCAAGTTTGTATGGCTTTGTCATTGTTGATGATTACTCTCGATACACTTGGGTACATATTATTTTGTACAAGACAGAAGTGCAGGATGTCTTCAGACGATTTTCTTCAAGGGACTCCACCAACTTTGGCGTCAAGATCAAGCATATTAGGAGTGATAATGGGACCGAGTTAGAGAACACTAATCTTGATGAATACCTTGATGAACTTGGTATTACTCATGAGTTATCTTCCCCTTATACTCCTCAACAGAATGGCGTCGTGGAGCACAAGAACAGGACTCTTGTTGAGATGGATCCCATCATGCTTGATGAATACAAGACTCCTCGTCGCTTTTGTCCTGAGGCAATTGATACTGCATGCTACATTATTAACAGGGTATATCTTCACAAATTCTTCAAGAAGACGTCGTATGAACTTATGACTGGCAAGAACCTAATGTAAGTTATCTCAAAGTCTTCGGTACAAAATGCTGGATTAGAGATCCTCACCATAGTTCAAAATATGCACCGAAAGCACATGAAGGTTTTATGCTTGGTTATGGAAAAGACTCGCACACCTACAGAGTCTTCAACACCAACCATGACAAGATTGTTGAAACTGTAGATGTGCGGTTTGATGAAACTGATGGCTCGCACAGAGAGCACCTGCCTTCTGTGTTAGATGAACAGTCTACTGAGGAATACATTAAGCTGAAGGCTACTGAAGAAGTCATACCCACTGTGGAAGTCATTCCAACGAATGAAGACTTTCATGCTAATACACCTAAAGAAAATGGTGCTGATGAAGATCCTCAGCCACGTCAACCTGCTCATCCAAGAGTTGCAAATGAAGTGCAGATTGACAAAATCATCAATGACATCAATGCACCAGGTCCCCTCACTTGCTCAAAAGCTTCACATTTAACTAACTTTGAGGGAACTTTGCCTTTGTCTCTATCATAGAGCCCACCAAAGTTGATGAAGCGTTCAAGGAGCCCGAGTGGATTCAAGCTATGCAAGAGGAATTGCATCAATTCAAGATCAACAACGTGTGCGAACTTATTGTTGGAAATATGCCCTAGAGGCAATGAATAAATTTTTTATTATTATATTTCCTTGTTCATGATAATCGTTTATTGTCCATGCTATAATTGTGTTGAATGGAAACACATTACATGTGTGGGTAAATAGACAACACTGTGTCCCTAGTATGCCTCTAGTGAACTAGCTCGTTGATCAAAGATGGTCAAGGTTTCCTAGCCATTGACATATGATGTCATTTGATAACGGTATCACGTCATTAGGAGAATGATATGATGGACAAGACCCAAACTACAAACGTAGCATATGATCGTGTCAGTTTATTGCTACTGGTTTCTGCATGTCAAGTATATGTTAATATGACCATGAGATCATGCAACTCACGGATATCGAAGGATTGCCTTGTGTGTATCAAACATCGCAACGTAACTGGGTGACTATAAAGGTGCTCTACAGGTATCTCTGATGGTGTCTGTTGAGTTGGCATGGATCGATACTGGGATTTGTTACTCCGTGTGACGGAGAGGTATCTCAGGGCCCACTCGGTAATACAACATCACAATGAGCCTTGCAAGCAATGTTAATAATTGTTAGTTGCGGGATCTTGTATTATGGAACGAGTAAAGAGACTTGCTGGTAACGAGATTGAACTAGGTATGGAGATACCGACGATCGAATCTCGGGACAGTAACATACCGAAGAACAAAGGGAACATCATACGGGATTAACTGAATCCATGAAATAGAGGTTCGATCGATAAAGATCTTCGTAGAATATGTAGGAACCAATGTGGACATCCAGGTCCCGCCATTGGTTATTGACCGGAGAGGTGTCTTGGTCATGTCTAGATAGTTCTCGAACCCACAGGTGACGTTTCGGTAGGATAGAGTTATATGTGGTGGTGACCGAAGTTTGTTCAGAGTCCCGGATGAGATCCTGGACGTCACGAGGAGCTTTGGAGGTAAAGATTCATATATAGGAAGTCCTGCTTTGGTCGCCGGAAAAGTTCTGGGCTTATAGGTAGTGTACCGGTAGTGACGGTAGTGTACCAGGAGATCTCCGGGAGGGGTATTTCGACCCAAGAGGCTTCATGGGCTGTGAGAGAGTGAATATCATCCCTTAGTGGGCTGGTGGAATATCCCACACAAGGACCACGTGTCTGGAGAAGAAAACCCAAAAGGAAAAAGGTGGAAAAAGGCAAAAAAGGAAAAAAGAGGATGAATCCTAATCCTACTAGGAGTGGAGGAGGTGGATTCCTCCTCTCCTAGTTCGGCCGAAGCCTATACGGCTTGAAGGCCAAGTTGCCTCCTCTCCTCCTCTCCTCCTATATAATACTAGTGGATTTCTAGGGTTTTGCACTAGTTTTTTCAGCCATGTGCAAACCCTAATCTCTAGTGCATAGTTTCTCCTCTAGATAGAATTTCTGCAGTGCTTAGGCGAAGCCCTGCTCGAGTTGCTCCACCACCATCGCCTGAGCGCCGTCACGCTGCCGGAAAACTCTTCTTCCTCTCCGCTTTCTCTTGCTGGATCAAGACGACGGAGATTGTCATCAAGTTGTACGTGTGCTGAACGTGGAGGTGCCGTCCGTTCGGCGCTAGATCGGAAGGATCGTGATCAAGTTCATGTGACGGATCGTGATCAAGTTCGCGGGACGGATCGTGATTAGATCGCGGGACGGATCGTGATTGGATCGTGGGACGCACGGCGATTTGGATCGCGAAGACGCTCGACTACACCAACCATGTTACTTAACGCTTCCCGCTTAGCGATCTACAAGGGTACGTAGATCCACTCTCCCTCTTGTAGATGCTCATCACCATGGATAGATCTGCGTGTGCGTAGGAATTTTTTTGTTTCCCATGCAACGTTCCCCAACAGTTGCATCACGAGCTAGGTCTATGTGTCGATGAGATCTCGAGTAGAACACAAAAGGTTTGTGGGCGTTGATGCTTAGATTGCTTCCTCCCTTGGTCGGATTTTGATTTACCGGTATTGTGAGATGAAGCGGCTCGGACCAACATTACTCGTACGCTTACGAGAGACCGATTCCCTCAACCGCAACTTGTTGAATAGATGGCTTGCGGGTGACAGTTTCTCTCACTTTAGTTGGATCGGATCTGACAAAGGCGGTCCTTGAGAAGGTTGAAAAGCAACTATTGTATCACCGTTGTGGTTTTTGCGTAGATGAACATTGTTCTTGCTAGATACCCGTAGCAGCCACGTAAAACATGCAACAACAATTAGAGGACGTCTAACTTGTTTTTGCAGGGTATGTTGTGATATGATATGGCCAATTACATGTTGTGATATATGTGATGTATGAGATGATCATGTGATGTATAGATTATCACGACTTGCATGTCGATGAGTACAGAAACCGGCAAGAGCCATAGGGTTGTTTTTAATTATTGTATGACCTGCGTGTCAATCATTAAGCGCTATGTAATGCTTTACTTTGTCGCTACGGTAGCAATAGTAGTAGAAGCATGTTGGGCACGACAACCCCGATGGTGACACGTTGATGGAGATCAAGATGATGGAGATCATGGTGTCATGCCGGTGATGATGGAGATCATGCCGGTGCTTTCATGATGGATATCAAAAGCACAAGATCATGGCCATATCATGTCACTTATGATTTGCATGTGATGTTAATCTTTTTATGCACCTTGTTTTGCTTAGAACGACGGTAGAATTATAAGGTGATCCCTCACTTAATTTCAAGATAAATTGTGTTCTCCCCAAGTGTGCACCGTTGTGAAAGTTTTTCGTGTCGAGACACCACATGATGATTGGGTGCGATAGACTCTACATTCACATACAACGGGTGCAAGCCAGTTTTGCACGTGCAGAACACTCGGGTTAAACTTGACGAGCCTAGCATGTACGGACATGGCCTTGGAACACGAGAGACCAAAAGGTCGAACATGAGTCATATAGTACATATGATCAACATAATGATGTTCACCATTGAAACCAACTTAACTCACGTGATGATCGGACTTGACTTGGTGAATTTGGATCATGTGACACTCAGATGACCTGAGGGATGTCAATTTGAGTGGGAGGTTTAGTAATTTGATTAACTAAACTCATTATCTTGAACAATAGTCTAAGTAACCTTTGCATATTTGTGTTGTAGATTAATGGCTCGCGCAGTAGCACCCCTGATTTTTAATGCGTTCCTAGAGAAAGCTAAGTTGAAAGATGATGGAAGTAACTTTGTTGATTGGGCCCGTAATCTGAGGATTATCCTCACGGCTTCCCAGAAGAAATATGTCCTTGATACACCGCTTGGTGACCAACCAGAAGACATGACCTCCGAAGACGTTAAGAACGTTTGGGAGGCTCGTGCTAGAGACTACTCAATAGTTGAGTGTGCAATATTGTATGGCTTAGAACCGAGACATCAAAGATGTTTTGAACGTCATGGAGCATATGAGATGTTCCAGGAGTTGAAGTTTATCTTTCAGAAGAATGCCCGAATCTAGAGGTATGAGACCTCCGATAAATTCTATGCTTGAAAGATGGAGGAGAACGGGTCTATTAGTGAGCACATACTTAGAATGTCTGGGTATTCAAATCGTCTAGCGGAGATGGGAATTTCCCTTCCGCCAGAGGCAATCACTGATAGAGTTCTTCAATCATTGCCACCTAGTTACAAGAGCTTTGTAATGAACTATAACATGCACGGGATGAAAAGGTCAGTCGCCGAGCTGTTTGTGATGCTGAAATTCGCTAAGTCTGAAATCCAGAAAGAACATCAAGTGTTGATGGTCAATAAAACCACTAGTTTCAAGAAAAATGGCAAGGGCAAAGGCAAGAAGGGTAAAACCAAGAAGGATGGCAAAGCAGTTGCTACTCCCACAAAGAAGCCTAAGCATGGACCTAAGCCAGAAACTGAGTGCTTTCATTGCAAATGAACTGGTCACTGGAAGCGGAACTGCCCCAAGTTCCTGGCTGACAAGAAGGCAGCCAACGACAAACAAGGTATATATGATATACATGTTATTGATGTGTACCTTACTAGATCTCGTAGTAGTGCCTGGGTATTTGATACCGGTTCGGTTGCTCACATTTGTAACTCAAAGCAGGAACTACGAAATAAACGAAGGCTGGCGAAGGACGAAGTGACGATGCACGTGGGAAATGGTTCCAAGGTTGATGTGATCGCCATCGGCACGCTCTCTCTTCGATTACCATTAGGATTAGTGATGAACCTGAATAATTGTTATTTAGTGCCTGCGTTAAGCATGAACATTATATCTGGATCTTGTTTATTGCGAGACGGTTACTCATTTAAATCAGAGAATAAAGGTTGTTCTATTTATATGAGTAATATCTTTTATGGTCATGCACCCAATGTTAGGGGTTTATTCACATTGAATCTTGATAGTGATGACACACATGTTCATAACATTGATGCCAAAAGATGTAGAGTTGATAATGATAGTACCACTTTCTTGTGGCACTGCCGTTTAGGTCATATTGGTGTAAAACGCATGAGGAATCTCCATGCTGATGGACTTTTGGAGTCACTTGATTTTGAATCACTTGACACATGTGAACCATGCCTCATGGGCAAGATGACTAAAACGCCGTTCTCTCGAACAATGGAACGGGCAAGCGACTTATTGGAAATCATACATACTGATGTGTGTGGTCCAATGAATATTGCAACGCGCGGTGGATATCATTACTTTCTCACCTTCACTGATGACTTAAGTAGATATGGGTATATTTATAAATGAAACACAAGTCTAAAACGTTTGAAAAGTTCAAGCAATTTAAGAGTGAAGTTGAGAATCATCGTAACAAGAAGATTAAATTTATGCAATCTGATCGAGGAGGTGAATATCTGATTTATGAGTTTGGCAGTCACTTAAGACAATGTGGAATTGTTTCACAGTTGACACCACCCGAAACACTACAGCGTAATGGTGTGTATGAACGTCATAATCGAACCTTATTGGATATGGTGCGTTCTATGATGTCTCTTGCTGATTTGCCACTATCGTTTTGGGGTTATGCATTAGAGACAGCTGCATTCACTTTAAATAGGGTACCATCAAAATCCGTTGAGATGACACCATATGAATTGTGGCTTGGCAAAAGGCCAAAGTTGTCGTTTCTTAAAGTTTGGGGATGTGATGCTTATGTCAAAAAGCTTCTGCCTGAAAAGCTGGAACCCAAAGCGGAGAAATGCGTCTTCATAGGATACCCGAAAGAGACAGTTGGGTATACCTTCTTGAGAAATAGTTTCTCTCGAAAGAATTGAGTGGGAGGAAAATAGAGCTTGATGAGGTTATTGAACCTTTACTTCAACCAGAAAGTAGCACAACGCAGAAAGATGTTTCTATGGAACCTACGACGGTAGAAGAGGAAGTTAATTATGATGATCATGAAGCTTCGGATCAAGCTACTATTGAACCTCGTAGGTCGACAAGGGCGCGTACTACTCCTGAGTGGTATGACAACCCTGTCTTGGAGGTCATGTTGTTAGACAACAATGAACCTACGAGCTATGGAGGAGTAGTGATGGGCCCGGATTCCGAGAAATGGTTAGAGGCCATGAAATCCGAGATGGGATCCATGTATGAAAACAAAGTATGGACTTTCAAAGTATTACCTGAAGGGCGAAAGGCCATTCAGAACAAATGGATCTTTAAGAAGAAGACGGACGCAGACGGTAATGTCACCGTCTATAAAGCTTGACTTGTGGCAAAGGGTTTTTCACAAGTTCAAGGAGTTGACTACGATGAGACTTTCTCACCCATAGCAATGCTTAAGTGAGGTGATCAAAGCGCTTTGAGCTTATACAAGTTTATGGAGAAGCTTGTATTTACAAGAAAGCGAGTGGGAGATCTATCATGTTTCCAGTGACCTAGGAGAAGCTGCTATCATATTAGGCATGAAGATCTATAGAGATAGATTGAGACGCTTGATAGCACTTTCACAGAGCACATACCTTGATATAGTTTTGAAGAAGTTCAAAATGGATCAGTCCAAGAAGGGGTTCTTGCCTGTGTTACAAGGTGTGAAGTTGAGTAAGACTCAATGCCCAGTGACTGCAGAAGATAAAGAAAAGATGAGTGTCAGGCCCTATGCTTCAGCCATAGGCTCTATCATGTATGCAATGCTATGCACAAGACCCGATGTCAGCCTTGCCATAAGTATGGCCGGAAGGTTTCAAAGTGATCCTGGAATGGAGCACTGGCAAGCGGTCAAGAATATCCTTAAGTACCTGAAAAGGACTAAGGAAATGCTTCTCGTTTATGGAGGTGATGAAGAGCTCGTCGTAAAGGGTTACATCGATGCAAGCTTTGACATGGATCCAGACGACTTTGAGTCGCAAACCGGATACATATTTATTCTTAACGGGGGAGCGGTAAGCTGGTGCAGTTCCAAGCAAAGCGTGGTAGCTGATTCTACGTGTGAAGTGGAGTACATCGAGCCTCGGAGGCAGCGAACGAAGGTGTCTGGATGAAGCAGTTCATGATAGATCTTGGAGTAGTGCCTAGTGCACTGAATCCAATCAACCTGTTCTGTGAAACACTGGTGCCATTGCTCTAGCCAAGGAACCAAGGTTTCACAAGAGGACCAGACACATAAAGCGATGCTTCTGCTCCATCCGGTTCTACATCGAGGAGATGGACATAAATATTTGCAAAGTGCACATGGATCTGAATGTTGCAGACCCGTTGACTAAACCTCTTCCAAGGGCTAAACATGATCAACACCAGAACTGCATGGGTGTTTGATTCATTACCATGTAAATCACATAGTGATGTGAGCTAGATTATTGACTCTAGTGCAAGTGGGAGACTGTTGGAAATAAGCCCTAGAGGCAATGAATAAAATGTTTATTATTATATTTCCTTGTTCATGATAATCGTTTATTGTCCATGCTATAATTGTATTGAATGGAAAAAGACTACATGTGTGGGTAAATAGACAACACTGCGTCCCTAGTATGCCTCTAGTGAACTAGCTCGTTGATCAAATATAGTCAAGGTTTCCTAGCCATTGACATACGATGTCATTTGATAATGGGATCACGTAATTAGGAGAATGATGTGATGGAAAAGACCCAAACTACAAACGTAGCATATGATCGTGTCAGTTTATTACTACTGTTTTCTGCATGTCAAGTATGTGTTCCTATGACCATGAGATCATGCAACTCACGGACATCGGAGGAGTGCCTTGTGTGTATCAAACAAGGCAACGTAACTGGGTGACTATAAAGATGCTCTACAGGTATCTCCGAGGGTGTGTGTTGAGTTGGCATGTATCAAGACTGGGATTTGTTACTCCGTGTGACCGAGAGGTATCTCAGGGCCCACTCGGTAATGCAACATCACAACAAAGCCTTGCAAGCAATGTGACTAAGTGTTAACCATGGGATCTTGAATTACGGAACAAGTAAAGAGACTTGCCGGTAACGAGATTGAATTAGGTATGGAGATACCGATGATCGAATCTCGGGCAAGTAACATACCAATGAACAAAGGGAACATCATATGGTATTAACTAAATCCTTGACATAGAGGTTCGATCGATAAATATCTTCATAGAATATGTAGGAACCAATATGGTCGTCCAGGGCCCACTATTGGTTATTGGCTGTAGAGGTGTCTCAGTCATGTCTACATAGTTCTTAAACCGCAGGGTCTGCACGCTTAAGGTTTGGTGACGTTTCGGTAGTATAGAGTTATGTATGGTGATGACTGAAGGTTATTCGGTGTCCCAGATGAGATCGTGGACATCACGAGGAGCTCCGGAATGGTCTGGAGGTAAATATTCATATATAGGAAGTCCTATTTTGGTCGCCGGAAAAGTTTTTGGCTCATCGGTAGTGTACCGGGAGTGCCGGTAGTGTACCGGGGGACCATCGGGGGGGGGGGGGGGATTTCGACCCAAGAGGCTTCATGGGCTGTGGGAGAGTGAATAATAGCCCTTAGTGGCCTGGTGGAAGTCCCACACAAGGCCCATGTGGCTGGGAAGAAAAGCCCAAAAGGAAAAAGGTGGGAAAAGGAAAAAAAAGGCAAATTAGGGAAGGAGTCCTAATCCTACTAGGAGTGGAGGAGGTGGACTCCTCCCTAGATTGGTTCGGCCGACTCCTATGGGGCCTTGGCCTTGCGCCAGCCCTCCTCCTCCCTCCCTCCTATATATATTGGTGGACTTGGGTGTTTTGCACTTGATTTTACAGCCACGTGCTACCCGTTCCACCGGTGCTCATCTAGATCGGATTTCTGCAGTGCTTAGGCGAAGCCCTGCCGGAATTGCTCCATCACCATCGTCAAAGCGCCATCACGCTGCCGGAGAACTCTTCTACCTCTCCGGTCCCTCTTGCTTGATCGAGAAGGCAGAGATCGTCATCAAGCTGTATGTGTGCTGAACGCGGAGGTGTCGTCCGTTCGGCACTAGATCGGAAGGACCGTGATCAAGATCACGAGGCGGTTCGTGATGACATCGCGGAACGGATCGTGATGAGTTCACGGGACATATTGTGATCAAGATCATGAGACGGATCGTGATGAGATCGCGGGACGGATCGTGATGAGTTCACGGGACAGATCGTGATTGGATCGCGGGACGGATCGTGATGAGATCGCGGGACGCTCGGCGATTTGGATGGCGAAGATGTTCGACTACACGACCCGCGTTTCTTGACGCTTACCACTTAGCGGTATACAAGGGTATGTAGATCCACTCTCCCTATTGTAGATGCTCATAACCATGGATAGATTTGCGTGGGCGTAGGAAAATTTTTGTTTCCCATGCGACGTTCCCCAACACAACCCCAAAGTGATTGAGCATCACTGAAGAAATTCCTGTGTGGAATCGACACTTGTTACCTTTGAGGAATGTGCATCCTCTAGACGGTTAGGCGTCATGGTCTAGTGCATCCTGCAGTCAATTGGGGATCACGAAGTGACCTTGGTGTAGAGCATCCAACAGTAAATTGTGGATCGCCGGGTGACCAGTTTGTGAGGGTTTTGGAAGTCTACCCTGAAGATTTACCACAAGTGTGGGGCGAGGACTGTGTGACCTTAGCTCAAGGAGAATACGGTAAGGACTGTGTGTCCTGGGACTGTGTGTCCTCTGGTTTAAATACCAGGCCGCTCCAAACCAGACGTATGACTGTCACAGCAGTTGGAACTGGGTCATCAAACCATTGTCTTCATCGAGCTACCTGGTTCTATTTCCTCAATCTCTCTATTCCTCATAAACTTGTTGATGTAATTGATTGTTACTGTTTGAAGAATTTGACTCAAGACTTTCACAATTTCCTCACCTCAAATTCTTCAAGTTACCTTGTTCATCACTGCTTATCCTGTCTCACGCTACGTACTATGTGTGTATGTTTCATTTCATCATGAAGCTATGTTAATACCATGTTCCTCATGCACTTGAGTACTTATTCCGATGCTAGTTATTCATCACATTTCAAATTCCTCAAAGTTGAAATTCCTCAAGTGATTAATTTGTAAAAATTTCCTATTCACACACCCCCCGTCTAGTTGATATAACGCACTTTCATTTTCGCGCGTGCTAAACACTACGTCCTGAACAGCGCGCCTCTTTCCCTGGAATAATTCCCCGGAAAGTTGTGTTGCTATGCTCAATGCAGGATCGGTCAAACTGCATTTTTTTCCAGGATGCCTTCGTAGATTAGGCTTAAACCACTGCCTCCATTCATTAGCACCTTATATAACATGTAGCCATCAATGATGGGGTTTAGGACTAGTGCGGCTGGTGAATGACTGGAAAGAATGGATGGTTGGTCAGTATCTCCGAAGGTGATGGGTATGTTTGCCCATGCACTTGTTGCTGCCACATGGTAGACCTGTTCAAGTTCTCTAAGAGCTCTTTTCCTCTTCATAGACTATCGAGGACTTCGACATTGTATTCGGGCGACGATAGAGAGCACCTAGTCGGCGGAAGCGCCTCAAGGATGGCACACCGCTTTTTGCGATCTGCCTGTCAACCCAAAAAGCTCTAAGGCTGTGAGTCGGGTTTGTGTTCAGCAATACGGAATGTATGGGGCAAGGTTTATCCAATAGTCCGTTAGGGGTCTTACAGGCTCCTCCTCGAGGGTAGAGGATTCCTTTAAGACAAGCTATCCCTGAGAATCAGTGATGAACTCTAAGGTTCCAAACTTGATCCTATGATCGAGGGAAAGTTTCCGATCCGGCCAAGGCGGCCAATCGTGTCGGCGCATGACAAGATGTCGCTGCCTTCGAGAGTCTGATTGGATGCAAGAACCCTTGGGATACTGATCTCGCCATCCATGACGAGGTGATCCATAGATTCCTCTGGTGATCATAGCGGAACTCTCAATGAAAGCACCAATGTCGGTGTCCAAACCTACGGATCTCGAGTAGGGGGTCTCGAGCTGTGAGACTAGAATCGATGGTAACAGGAGACGAAGGGGACAAGGTTTTACCCAGGTTCGGGACCTCCTATGGAGGTAATACCCTATGTCCTGCTTGATGGTATTGATGATGTATAGGTCACAGAGTCGATCTACCTCAAGACCAAAGAGTTAAACCCTAGATGACTTGTCCTGTGTCTACAACCTAAAACCCTTCGGCTTATATAGACACCGAGGGTACCTAGGGTTTACACATGGTCATTTTACATGCGGAAGAGATAAATATGCCTAACTACGGTTGTCAACTTGGTGGACACGCCATAGTTCTTGAAGCTTCCATCCTGGCGACGGGGCCCTTGATCACCCAATGATCACTTTGTGGCCCATATAGTCCGGCCCATGGGAAACAGGCTGGCCGTCCGAGGACCCCTTAATCTAGGATTCCCTCATCTGTGTCATCTAAAATTGATAAGCATCGGGCATTGTTCCACCCTTTGTGAAGGTTATTGATTTTCATTATGAATCTTTTCTACTTATCCTTCACAAAAGGAGCATTGATGGTTGCCTGACTTTTTTTTCTTCATAGGTGTAGTGTGCAGTCCGACAACAGAGGGCAACGTCCGACGCAAGGGTGGCGACGGAGGTAGCAGTCATCCAATGCGGTGGAGTGAGTGAAAAGGGGTGGGTCAGAGGGGCTTTGGTCACTTTTTGTTGCGGTCGGTTTGTGAGTTCCGACATGGCGGACGCGTCTGGTCGTGTACGGATGCCTCATATCCGAACCAAATTTGGGTTGGATATGCGGGGTGATGGTTAGACGGGCATTCGAGGCTGGTTTGAGGCGCATGTTTGAGTCACTTTTTTTACTGGTGACTGACCGGGCCATGCTCCATGTCGTTTGAGGGAGGTTTGAGGCGCCAGTTGCCCTAACATAGCTGAATAAAATAGCCACACGTGCACACCGTCCAAACTCATGATGTACCCGACAACCACAAAGAGTTCGTAAGGCTGTCATTAATGGAAGTATAATAGGTAGTATCATGCATGTCAACTAGGCAATTTTGGTTGGCAGACAATTAAATAAATAAATAAAGAGTTGAGTATCATATCATGATACCATATAGTATCATAGATATGATACCATATCATATTAAATGATATGCTACTATGTGTCATGCGTGACAATAGATTAAATCCTGTATAGTACCAACATATCACACATTACACTACGTCCTACAAATGTAGTTTCATACACTAGTATTTAAGTGCGACCAAGCTAAGGGCCAGTTCTTTTGGTGCTTGTAGCAGCTTATTGTTAAAATAATCTAGAAGCTCAAAAGAACTCATTTTGTAAAAGCTAGCTTAGCTTAATTCCATCTCCCTCTCCTTCACAATGGAAAAAGCTGGGGGGAGGGTTGCTTCCCGTAGCTTCTCACTTACAACCGAAATGGTATATCGAGGTGGACCTGTAGTTTGATCTTATTACGTCAAAATTGCCACTGCCTAGTCTCACACCAGAAACATGAACAAAGGAGGCTGCCACTCGACCCCTTCCCTCCCCCCACTCGACCACAGGCCTCTCTCTCCCGCCTAGGGTTCCAACACCGAACCCGCCGCCGCCACCAGGCCTCTGCTGCTCGACGTCCCATCTCCGGCGACATGGCCGGAGGGTATGCCTACGTCTCCCGTCCCAGCTCCCTGGGGCGCTTTCCCTTCCTGCCCGGGTGTCCAGCATCAGCTCCTGGCCTGGTCCAGCCAGGACTCCACTCCGATGGACGGCACCCACTCCAGCCAACGTGTTGCTCCGTCGAAGGACCCCGTGCTCCCCTCCCCCCCCCCGGGTTGACGTGCTGCTCCGGCGAAGGACCCCCTACTCCCCTTCCCTCCCCCTAGTCGTGAGCCCGAGCATCAACTAGGAGCTCCTCTTATTTTTATTTTTCACTTTTTTCATTTAATGTGAACAACAATATAGTCCGGGGGCATTATAGACTTTTCATTGACCTTGCTCTAGATAAGCTGACAAAAAAAACATGGAAAACAACTGGTTAGCTTATTATCTGGAGCTTATTCTCACAGGAGCTTATTTGGAGCTTATTCTCAATGGAGCTTATTTCCATAGCATAGGTCAAAAGAACTGGCCCTAAGTAGCCTACCACCCAGACAACGCATTCCAAGAGCCCACAACCCGGTCATAGTAATAAAGACCGTGTCTATTACACAAGTGTAAATCCCCCCATTTGTCCCAGTTCGTAAGGGCCATTTGTCCCGGTTCCGGAACCGGGACTAAAGCCCATGACCATTAGTCCCGGTTCACTTACGAACCAGGAATGATGGGGCTCCACATGGCCACTCCACCGAGCCCAGGCAGGAGGGCCTTTGGTTCCGGTTGGTAACACCAACCGGGAACAAAGAGCGTCCACGCGTCAGCAGCTGAGGGGCTGTTTTTTTGAAAGAGGGGGGGGTTGAGGGTTTTGGAGGGTCAATTTAGGGGTTTCATATATTTTGTTAGATAGCTAATAGAGAGAAGTGATCTCTCTTATCTCTGTGCTTTGTCACGACGCTATGTACTATACTTATAGATAGAACATATGACACAATTTAATCATCACTTTCTTCAATTAGACATCATATCACAAGTTGGTCACTAGTCATAATCATAACTCCTCCTCATCATCATCATCATAAACTCTAAGACATTTTAGTAACACATTGTACCTAGGACCTACGTGACCTACGTACTCCTATCTCGTACGACATACTCTACCCTCTCTTAGGTACAATATCATAAAACAAGATAGGCCATGACTCTCCATTATGGAGAACGGAGATCATCCTGTCTCCTAGTCTTGGCCTACGCACAATGTTGCTTCCAAGTAGCTCTCTACGATTGAGCATACATTTTTTCCAATCTTTGATTGTCATGACTGGTTTTAGAAATCCGGTATGGACAGGAGTGATGCGTAGGCTGACCTGGCCATGGTGGCCCTAAGCTTGTAACAACAACGTGACCTCTCGGAAACATCAGATGAGGCAGACAATCCTCCTGGATTTTCTGTTGAAAAACATAGTAATAACTCTGTACTTAGCAATGTAGTTTAGTTTTAGAAGAATTTATGCAAAAGATGCACGGATGTCGTAATAGTAGAATTAAAATCTTACCATGCAATCTCCATCTATGTTACCGTAGTTCACCACGTGCACTAGTGGCACGTATTGACCATAATGTGCAAGAGTTTGATAATAGCTATTGTAATTCTGAAGATGACTAAGAAATGCGGTAACATGATCTTTCTCCTTATAAGTTAATTATGCTTCATCATTGTAGTAGTAGGTTCTGTCTACCATCTTCTGTACATTTCTTGAAGAATGAAAATAAGCTGTCAATGCAAGTAAGTTGTCAACTATTTTAAATAAACAATATAAATTACTTAATAAATATGGTTGAGAAACTCACATAATGGTAGAACTGGAGGGGTTTGCACATCGACCCAGATATCGATATTACCTTCTATTTCATCTTCCGGATGAATATCAAAGGTAATAAGCATATTAGGCTCAAATGCATAAGCATTTCATAGTGCTTGCCAATTTTTTGCATTCAAAATAGCAATAGGTTTCTGCATGGTACAATTTTACCGCAAAAGTATAACCATGCTCGGTCCTCAAGTGAACAATCTTTACCTCCATTTATTTTTTAGTATTGAAACCAATCTTATCCAAGACATCAATTCTTGCATGGCAGGGGATACGCTAGTAGAACAGTAAAAAAATAAAATTAATTATAAGTTGAAGCAAAAGAGGCAGAAGTCATGCTTAATCACGAAAAAAGACTTGTCATTGTGACTTACTGTATCCACTTCGAAGTTCTCATCCAGCATGATGCTGAAGCGCCTACCATCAACTAGGAAAGTCTTGTCATAGAGGCTGTGCTCGTCCTCGCAGTATTCGCACATACCAAATTCACTTTCGTCATCAAACATTTCCTATGTTCATAGTTGAAACATTTAAAACCAGTCGAAGGAAACTACGAGAAAACTGATCAACACAGAGATCACTATTACTCAATATGCAATAGGTTGACTTTAGGTCTGTCGAGTCTTTCCTTCCTAAACTCTCATCTCAAGTATATGGTGGTCACTCAACTGATATTGCGACTGTCGGTGATGGTGGCTCCTTCATTCGTCCCCGAGTGCATTACACCAAAATGTCTAGCACACGGGAACGAAGGAGAAGCGACCCCCACGACAACAATCGGGATTCTTCCTCTCTCATATTTACATATGGTGGACACTCTCCCTCAGTGTAAGACACACAAGTAGCCGAAACAGACCTAAAGTCAACCCATTCCATATATCGAGCAATGACATAGAAAAAATTCCTTATGTTTTGCCGGAATGACTTGCAAATCACAAATACATTTATAATGAACTCAAATATAATATCAGTAATACATCATCCCGAATAATCCAGTTCAAGAATTACGTCACGCTTTGGATCTTAATTTATGCCTGAGTGTGACTTTCGGTCCGTCGAGGCTTTCCTTAAATAACTCTCATATCTTATGGTGTGTTTGTGCGCACTCTCTCACATTGATACGGTGGTGTATATATGTTGGTGGACACTCTCTCACACTAATAGTTCGACTGCCGGTGATGGACGCCTCCCCTCTTCTCTTGTTGCGCAATATAGCGACGAGTATATCGCAAAGAAGAGAAGAAAGAGGAAGTGCCCCCCACGACAATAGTTGGGATTCCTCAATTAAGAACACACAAGAAAGTCACACAAGGAGCAACGACAAACCGAAAGTCACAGATGCATTATACCAATAAAATATCACTAATACATTAATATTTATAATGACCTCGAATATAATATCACAAATACATCATCCCGAATAATGCAATTCAAGAATTGCGACACACTTTGGATCTTAATTAATGCGCGTGTGACTTTGGGTCCGTCGAGGCTTTCCTTAAATAACTCTCACATCTCATGGTATGTTGGTGCGCACTCTCTCACATTGATACGGTGGTGTATATATGTTGGTGGACACTCTCTCACAGTAATAGTTTGACCGCCGGTGATGGACGCCCCTCCTCTTTTCTTCTTGCGCAATATACCAACGAATATATTGCAAAGAAGAGAAGAAAGAAGAGGCGCCCCCCATGACAATAGTCGGGATTCCTCCATCAAGAACACACATGAAAGTTATTTTAGGAAAGCCTCGATGGATCAAAAGTCACACACGCATTATACCGATAAAATATCACTAATACATTAATATTTATAATGACCTCGAATATAATATCACTAATACATCATCCCGAATAATGCAGTTCAAGAATTACGGCACACTTTGGATCTTAATTAATGTGTGTGTGACTTTCGGTCCGTCTAGGCTTTCCTTAAATAACTCTCATATCTCATGGTGTGTTGGTGCGCACTCTCTCACATTGATACGGTGGTGTATATATGTTGGTGGACACTCTCTCATAGTAATAGTTCGACCGCCGGTGATGGACGCCCCTCCTCTTCTCTTCTTGCGTAATATACCAATGAATATATTGCAAAGAAGAGAAGAAAGAAGAGGCGCCCCCCACGACGATAGTCGGGATTTTTCCATCAAGAACACACATGAAAGTTATTTAAGGAAAGCCTCGATGGACCGAAAGTCAAACACGCACTATACCGATAAAATATCACTAATACTTTAATATTTATAATGACCTCGAATATAATATCACTAATACATCATCCCGAATAATCTAGTTAATGCATCATCAAATATTAACTAATACATCTCGAATATTATCATATAAGATCACTAATTCAAATTGAATACTATCTAATAATCTAAGTCACTAACGGTTCCTGGGTCATAGGTGGTGGATACCCAAAGATAAGGAACCATCACGGGATCATAACTCAAGTGAGATCCCTGAAGGATTTGCCAGGTATTGTCAAATCGGGCATCCAATGCCACCATGTAGCGACGGACGTGCTCGCCCTCCTCCCTGACATGGTGACGTACCACCTCCGCAGGTGCTGGCTCCCTCCGCACCGAAAGTGGCCCGCGTGACAGCCACCACGTAAGGTCCGGGTCGACGACGATACCTGCGTTCCTCACCAACCACCGAGCCCAGAAAGGTAGCACCTCCCAGTGCCAGCCCGGCATAGCCCAGTCCCGGACATGGCGCCTATCAAGCAGGCTCTCGCGGACTACTCGACGACGAGGATGCGGGCCGGGCATCGTCTATTAATTTTTCATAAAACCCAAAATCAACATACACATACTAATCTAACATAAACATATTAATCTACTTTCAAAAAAAGCATAAACATATTAATCTAACATACACATACTAATCTATCTAACATAAACATACTAAAAAAGCATAAACATACTAATCTAACAGACACATACTAATCTAGCTAACATAAACATACTAATCTAACATACACATACTAAAAAAGCATAAAAATCAACATATGTATCAAAAAATGCAACGAGCCGGGGCAGCGGCGGCTCATAGCAGGGGAGGCGATGGGGGCGGGGCGGTGACGGCGACGAGGCGGTGACGGGGCGGGGCAGCGACGGGGGCGGTGGGGGAGGCGACTGGGGAGGGGCGGCGACGGGAGCAGGGCGACTGGGGAGGGGCGGCGACGGGGGAGGCGACGGGGGCGGTGATAACCCACAAGTATAGGGGATCAATTGTAGCCTTTCTCAATAAATAAGAGTGTCGAACCCAACAAGGAGCAAAAGGTAGGACAAATATTCCCTCAAGTTCTATCGACCACCGATACAACTCTACGCACACTTTATGTTCGCTTTACCTAGAACAAGTAGGAAACTAGAAGTACTTTGTAGGTGTGATAGGATATGTTTGCAAGATAATAAAGAATACGCAAATAAAAACTAGGGGCTGTTTAGATAAAGAAAAAATTACGTTAGTTTAACGAGTGTGGAAAAGTGGTGGTAGGAGTTGCGGAATTGTCCCTAAGCAATTGACTATGTTACTAGACCGATAGCAAGTTTTATGTGGGAGAGGCTAATTCTATCATGTCATCCCTTACTTGGAATTCTATGCACTTATGATTGGAACTATTAGCAAGCATCCGCAACTACTAACGTTCTTTAAGGTAAAACCCAACCATAGCAATAAGATATATTGGTCCCCCTTCAATCCCGTATGCATTAATATATATGCTAGGCTGAAGCTTCTATCACCCTTGCCCTCCAATACATAGTCCTATCAACATACAACTAACCCTATGGTGTGATCCATGCGCGCACTCATATGATGGGAACCAAAGGAAAACAACATAACCACAAGCAATTTAAACCAATCATAGCAATTCATCAATCACCGATAGGACAACGAAAATCTACTTAGACATCATAGGTTGGCAACACATCATTGGATAGTAATATGAAGCATAAAGCACCATGTTCAAGTAGAGGGTACAGCGGGTTGCGGGAGAGTGGACCGCTGAATATAGATGGGGGAAGGTGAAGGAGGTGTTGGTGTAGATCGCCGTCACACGATGATGTCCCGGGCGGTGTTCCGGTGCCACCGGGAAAGAGGGGGAGAGAGCCCCCCTTCTTATTCTTCTTCCTTGACCTCCTCCCTAGATGGGAGAAGGGTTTCCCCTCTGGCACATGGTCTCCATGGCGATGGAGAGGCGAGAGCCCCTCCGAGATTTGATCTCTCTCTCTGTTTCCTTCTGTTTTTGTGCTCCCGACTGGTTTTTGGTGGCCAGAGGGGCTTGCGGCGGCAGAACTCCTGATCTAGGTTTATTTCTGGAGGTTTCTGTATTTATAAGACCATATGGCATCGAGAACAAGTCAGGGGGACTCACGGGGGAGTCCCGAGCCCCCTAGGCGCGCCAAGGGGCGTCGGTGCGCCTCCCAGGCTCGTGGCTTCCTCGGGACTCCTCTCTGGTATCTTTTTCTTCTGGTATTTTTGATATCTTCCATAAAAAATCACGGCAAAAGTTTTATTCCCTTTGGACTCCGTTTGATATTCCTATCTGAAAAAGGTCAAAAACACACAAAAAAGGAACTGGCACTGGGCACTGGATCAATATGTTAGTCCCAAAATAGTATAAAAAGTTGGCAAAAGTATATGAAAGTTGTAGAATATTGGCATGAAGCAATCAAAAATTATAGATACGACGGAGACGTATCAGCATCCCCAAGCTTAATTCCTGCTCGTCCTCGAGTAGGTAAATGATTAAAAAGATAATTTTTGATGTGGAATGCTACCTAGCATAATCTTGATCACATAATCTAATCATGGCATGAATATTAAGACACGAGTGATTCAAAGCAATAGTCTATCATTTGACATAAAGACAATAATATTTCAAGCATACTAATAAAGCAATCATGTCTTCTCAAAATAACATGGCCGAAGAAAGTTATCCCTACAAAATCATATGGTCCGGCTATGCTCCATCTTTATCACACAAGGTATTAAATCATGCACAACCCTGGTTTTAGCCAAGCAATTGGTTCATACTTTAGTATTCTAAAACTTTTTCAACTTTCACGCAATACATGAGCGTGAGCCATGGACATAGCACTATAGGTGGAAGGAATATGGTGGTTGTGGAGAAGATAAAAAGGAGGAGATAGTCTCACATCAACTAGGAGTATCAACGGGCTATGGAGATGCCCATCAATAGATATCAATGTGAGTGAGTAGGGATTGCCATGCAACGGATGTACTAGAGCTATAAGTGTATGAAAGCTCAAAAAGAAACTAAGTGCGTGTGCATCAAACTTGCTTACTCACGAAGACCTAGGGCAATTTGAGGAACCCCATCACTGGAATATACAAGCCAAGTTCTATAATGAAAATTTCCCACTAGTATATGAAAGTGACAATATAGGAGACTCTCTATCATGAAGAAAATGGTGCTACTTTGAAGCACAAGAGTGGTAATGGATAGTAGCATTGTCCCTTCTCTCTTTTCTCTCATTTTTTTTTATTTTTTTCTCTTTTTTTTGGTGGGCCTCTTTGGCCTCTTTTTTTTATTTGGGCTTCATTGGCCTCTTTTATTACTTCCTCACATGGGACAATGCTCTAATAATGATGATCATCACACTTTTATTTACTTACAACTCGATATTTAGAACAAAATATGACTATATCAATGCCTCCCGCGGTGTACCGGGATGTGCAAGGATCTAGCATAGCAATGACATCAAAAAAGGACAAGCCATGAAAACATCATACTAGCTATCTTACAATCATACCAAGCAATATGACAATGATGGTGCGTGTCATAATAAACGGAACGCTGGAAGTTGCATGGCAATATATCTCGGAATGGCTATGGAAACGTCATAATAGGTAGATATGGTGGCTGTTTTGAGGAAGGGTATATGGTGGGTGTAATGCACCGGCGAAAGTTGCGCGGTACTAGAGAGGCTAGCAATGGTGGAAGGGTGAGAGTGCATATAATCCATGGACTCAACATTAGCCATAAAGAACTCACATACTTATTGAAAAAGTCTATTAGTCATCGAAACAAGGTAGTACACGCATGATCCTAGGGGAAGGGTTGGTAGGAGTTAACCATCGCGCGATCCCAACCTCCACACAAAGGATGACAATCAATAAATAAATCATGCTCCGACTTCGTCACATAACGATTCACCATACGTGCATGCTACGGGAATCACAAAGCTTAACACAAGTATTTCTACGAATACACAATTACTCACTACCATGACTCTAATATCACATCTTCATGTCACAAAACTATTGCAAGGAATCAAACATATCATATTTAGTGATCTACAAGTTTTATGTAGAATTTTATGACTAACCATGTGAATGACCAACTCCTGTTAACTCTCTAAATAGGTATAAGTGAAGCATGAGTGTTTAATTATTTCTACAAAATATATGCCCTGCTCTAACAAATATAAGTGAGGCAAAAGAGCATTCTACAAATGGCGGTTTTCTATGTGTAGGGAAACAGGCAATCCAAACTTCAAATGATATAAGTCAAGCACATGAAGCATTCTATAAAGCCATACTCAAAAGATATAAGTGAAGTGCAAAGAGCATTATATAAATCAACCAAAGACTATCTCATACCAGCATTGTGCATAAAAGAAAAAGAAAAAATAAACACAAAAGACTCTCCAAGCATTTGCACATATCATGTGAAGAATAAAAATATAGCTCCGAGTAAAATTACCGATAGATTGTAGACGAAAGAGGGGATGCCTTCTGGGGCATCCCCAAGCTTAGATGCTTGATTCTTCCTTGAATACTACCTTGGGTTGACTAGGGCATCCCCAAGCTTAGGCTCTTGCCTCTCCTTATTCCTTCATCCATCGTGGTCTCACCCAAAACTTGAAAACTTCAATCACACAAAACTCAACAAAACCTTCGTGAGATCCGTTAGTATAATAAAGTAAATCACCACTTTAATTACTGTTTTGAACTCATTCCAAATTCATATTAGCATTATATATACTGTAATCCAACTTCACCATGGTTCATACCCCCCGATACTACCCATAGATTCATGAAAATAAGAGAACAATGCATAGAAAACAGAATCTGTCAAAAAAAGAATAGTCTGTAGTAATCTGAACATATACCATACTTCTGACTCTCCAAAAATTCTTAAACAATTATGATAATTAAGGCAATTTGTATATCAATCGGCAGCAAAAAGAATCAACTCAATAGCACTCTCTGTATAGAAATAAGAAATGATTTCGTGAGTGCAAAGTTTCTATCTTTTTCAGCATGATCAAACAACTATCGCCCAAACTAATCATAAAGGCTTCACTTGGCACATTATTTTTATAATACAATGGAATTGTACAAGGGGGTAATTATTTTTGCGAAAAACTTACATGAAAAATTCTACATTGTTTCCATGAGCATGAACACAAGTGTTCAAGGTCGACCCTCACTTCCACAATGCATCACCTTTCAATCGCTAGTCTTTTTGAAAAAGTTTTAAGATCCCCTCTATATTTTTTGGTTTTAAACTATATAAAAGCACTCAACATAAATAAATGACTCTCTAAAACTTCCGGGTTGTCTCCCAGGTAGCGCTTTCTTTAAAGTCATTAAGCTAGGCATAAAGTGCTCAAGTAATGGATCCACCCGGATCTCAAGGTATATCAAAGCCAATTTTAATTAACAATGATTTGTAATTTAGTAGTGAGCACAAGGTAACATATATCATGCAATGACGATGTCTAACTCTCTTCCTATGCATTGGCATGTCATAAAAGAACAATTCATGCACATCAAGTAAAGGCCAATACATAGCATAAGCAGTTTCTTGCATTTTTATCGTATTGGAAACATAGAGAGGTGGAGATGTAGTTCCTCTCTCATAATAATTGCAAGTAGGATCAGCAAGCACATGCGTATTATATTCATCAAAATCATCATGTGTAATAGTAGAAGGCAACCCATCAGTGTAATCCCTAATAAGAGCAAACTTCTCCGATATAGTGTAGTTGGGAGAATTCAAAAAGATAATAGGGCTATCATATGTGGATTCAATAGCAACAAGTTCATGTTTAACATAAGGAACTATAGCAAGTTCATCTCCATAAGCATCATTCATATTGGCATCATGGCCACAAGCATAGCAAGCATCAAGTTCGTAAAGAAGGGATATTTCAAACGAATCCAAGCGATCATGGCAATCAACATAGCATTCATCCTTCGGTAAGCACTAAGGGAAATTAAACAATGTATGAGTTGAAGATTTACTCTCATTAGAAGGTGGGCACAGGTAGCTATTCCGCTCTTCCTCCTTTTGTTCTTCGCTCTCCTCGTCATCTTTTTCATCTAATGAGCTCACAGTTTCAGCATTTTCTTCTTCCATAGTTTCCTGCAAAATATTAGTCTCTTCTTGGGCAGCGGAGAATTTCTTCATAAATCAATAAATATGGGCATTATCTTCATAATTAGTATAACAATAACGAAGCATAACTAAATTTTCAGATCGGTAAAAAGCATCATCATTATCATCACACCTTTTAAATAGAGCTTCAATTTCATAAGCACCCATAAAAGCAACAAACTCTTCTATTTGTTCCACATCATAGTAATCATATATACCATTAGCATAAGAATCCAAGGTTTCATTAGCATTAAATTTACAAGAAAAGGGAAGGTGTTTAGCCTTCATCCTAGAGCAACAAGTAATATCATATCTCAAGCATAGATCCCAAGCATACCATTTCAACATATGAATTTGATCCCATAATAGTTTCCCTTTTTAGTGAAGCGATAAACCCTAAATTATTCATGTTCATCCAATGTGTATCCCATTATATAATTAAATGGGGTTTTCTCAGGATTATTAAAGAAGTGCATAATATTTTCCACATAACGAGCATCGAGGGTTTTAGGAGGTTCCCCATCTCCATGAGTAGCAAGTACATCTAATTTTTTGGTATTTCATGTTCCATATCCATAACTAAAGATAGATAACAAATTATAACAGCAAATAAATCTACTTAGTGATAAAGCAAACAAGTACATACGAGAATATTCACCCCATGCTATCTCTCCCAGGCAACGGCGCCCGAAAAAGGTCTTGATAACCCACAAGTATAGGGGATCGATTGTAGCCTTTCTCGATAAGTAAGAGTGTCGAACCCAACGAGGAGCTAAAGTTAGGACAAATATTCCCTCAAGTTCTATCGACCACCGATACAACTCTACGCACACTTTATGTTCGCTTTACCTAGAACAAGTATGAAACTAGAAGTACTTTATAGGTGTGATAGGATATGTTTGCAAGATAATAAAGAATACATAAATAAAAACTAGGGGCTGTTTAGATAAAGAAACAATTACGTTAGTTTAACGAGTGTGGAAAAGTGGTGGTAAGAGTTGCGGAATTGTCCCTAAGCAATTGACTATGTTACTAGATCGATAGCAAGTTTTATGTGGGAGAGGCCACTGCTAGCATGTCATCCCTTACCTGGAATTCTATGCACTTATGATTGGAACTATTAGCAAGCATCTGCAACTACTAACGTTCATTAAGGTAAAACCCAACCAGAGCAATAAGATATATTGGTCCCTCTTCAATCCCGTGTGCATCAATTTCTATGCTAGGCTGAAGCTTCTGTCACCCTTGCCCTCCAATACATAGTCCTATCAACATACAACTAACCCTATGGTGTGATCCACACGCGCGCTCATATGATGGGCATCAAAGGATAGCAACATAACCACAAGCAATTTAAACCAATCATAGCAATTCATCAATCACCGATAGGACAACGAAAATATACTCAGACATCATAGGATGGCAACACATCATTGGATAATAATATGAAGCATAAAGCACCATGTTCAAGTAGAGGGTACAGCGGGTTGTGGGAGAGTGGACTACTGAATATAGATGGGGGAAGGTGTTGGTGAAGATGACAGAGGTGTTGGTGTAGATCGCCGTCACACGATGATGTCCCAGACAGCGTTCCGGCACCGCCGGTAGAGAGGGGAGAGAGCCCCCCTTCTTCTTCTTCTTCCTTGACCTCCTCCCTAGATGGGAGAAGGGTTTCCCCTCTGTTCCATGGTCTCCATGGCGAACGAGAGGCGAGAGCCCGTCCGAGATTGGATCTCTCTCTCTCTCTGTTTCCTTCTGTTTTTGTGCTCCCGATTGGTTTTTGGTGGCTACAGGGGCTTGCGGCGGCGGAACTCCCGATCTACATTTATTTCTGGAGGTTTCTGTATTGATAAGACCAGATGGCATCGAGAACAAGTCAGGGGGACTCACGAGGGAGTCACGAGCCCCCTAGGCGCGCCCAGGGGGGTGGGCGTGCATCCCAGGCTCGTGGCTTCCTCGGGACTCCTCTACGGTATCTTTTTCTTTTGGTATTTTTGATATTTTCCATAAAAAATTACGGCAAAAGTTTTATTCCATTTGATATTCCTATCTGAAAAAGGTCAAAAACACGGAAAAAACAGGAACAGGCACTGGGCACTGGATCAATATGTTAGTCCCAAAAATAGTATAAAAAGTTGCCAAAAGTATATGAAAGTTGTAGAATATTGGCATGAAACAATCAAAAATTATAGATACGACGGAGATGTATCAGGCGGCGACGGGGGAGGAGACGGGGGCGGGGACGGGGACGGGGACGGCGGGGGAGGTGACGGGGCGGCGGGGGAGGCGACGTCCCGGGGGCGGCGAGGGAGGAGACGGGGACGGCAGGGGAGGCGACGGGGCGGCGAGGGAGGCGACGGGCCGGCGACGGGGGCGGCAGGGAGGCGACGGGGCGGTGACGGGGGCGGCGACGTGGACGGGAATGGCGACGACGGGCTCGGGGCGGCGACGAGGACGCGAAGTGAAATGGAAACTGTCAAATTTGCTAAGTGCTTGTCATATAGAAGGAGCATTGGTCCCGGTTGGTGGCACAAACCGGGACCAATGACCCCTTTAGTCCCGGTTGGTGGCACCAATCGGGACCAAAGCCCTGTTTTCCGCCGACACCAACCGGGACCAAAGCCCTGTTTTCCGCCGGCACCAACCGGGACCAAAGGTCCCTGTTTCCGGTTCTTTGGGCGGCGGGAGACAGGACTTTGGTCCCGGTTGGTGCCACCAACCGGTACTAAAGGGGGGCATTGGTCCCGGTTGGTGCCACCAACCGAGACCAATGGCCTTACACAACATTGTGGTGGGAGTTTAGTCCCACCTCGCCAAACGAAGGTTGACCGAACCTGCTTATAAGCCCCGTCGCGGCTATTATGTTGAGCTCCTCTGATAGTGATAATAGATGCGCTTATACTGAAACTCAACCTAAATTCAAAGTGCTAGTTAGGTGCCTAACTATCATTCGGAATTTAGGCTGAATTTGAGTGTAAGCAAATCTATTTTCACTTTTGCTATTTTTTATGTCATTTCTTTGCATATTAAAAGTTGTTAACAAAAAATACTTTATGAATATATTTTTTCTATTAAATTTTTTAACAAAAATAACTTTGCTAATTTTGATATTACTTTGATAATTTTGCACATGTTATTTCTTTGCTATTTTTCCTGCTATTTAATATTACTTTGTAAGTTGGCATGGTATCAACATTTCACCCACATAGCACGTGCTAAAAAGTTGAGACGGTTACGGGAAAAGATGGATGCACTTCGTGTACAAAACGGACAATCTCTTTCAAAGTATCGGGGTTTCACAGGGAAATTCATCGGTTACAAAAGGCATTTTAGTTTTCTTTAACTTATTTTAACTCCAAGCTTTTCGTGTGTTCAAAATGCACCATTCAAAGCCACATCATCAATTTTTAACCCTTTCTGACTTCATTTGGTATTTTTCATGCATTTAATGATTTTTTGAGCTAATTATGACCCTGAAATTGAAAAGACTACTAACGAAGTCTGAAAAGGTTGAAAGTTGGCATGGTGTGCGTGCTTGCGAACAATGACAACCCACTTTTCTGTTGCATTTTGTTCTCAGCCACAATCGGAATTTAAGAAAAACCTGAATTATAAAGCACTACAAATATATAATAGCTAGAGAGATATGCAATATATAATAGTTCAGATATCCATTACAGAAAGTACTCGTCCAAGCGAACACTACTAGCTAGTCTGAATGAGAAGAATATTCCCATGATGGTGGTGGTGCGAGGTGACGATGTCCATAGTTCACGGTTCGAATCTTGCGGTACAACTCATATGCAACGTATGCATCTTTTGGTGCATACTCAATGTTGATAGGCTAAAGTGGGGTCCTCTCCCACTCTTTGTGCTGCGCCCGGGGGGATTTGGTCTTCATATCTCCGTAATAGTCGTCGATCAAGGCGACTGTCATAGAAGCGATCGAAGTCCTCTCATACTGAAGCCTGAATATGTCTTGGATATTAATAAGGCAGCCAGCTAGTATCTCAATACCGAAGCTACGCCTCATTTTCAGCTTGTCATTACTTACATCAACACTAGCAAAATGTATGCCGCTGCGTAGGAAGTCCATGAGTGTTGGACAGTGCTTGTCACTACTGCAACATCAACAAATTAAAATGGAACAAATGTTAAATACTGCTGCAACAAGTATATTTTGGCAGAATTATAATTTGCAACTATATAAAGGAAAATTATTTCGCTGCAACAAAAGAGGAAGACGCGGAGTTTTTGCTCCCGGGCTCATTTGAGCCCGGTGAACAGTAATATCATAAAACATCGAAAATTATTTCACTACAACTTAAGAGAAATTGATCTTTGCCATAGGATTCAAAATAGAACATATATATTGCTATATCTTATATATATGCAATTTTCATATCCTATGAATTGATGAAGAAACCGTAAATTAACCATATGACATATATGTTCTCCCACGTTTTGCAACAAGGAAAATTGCTTCACTACAAACTTAAAAGAAATATTGATCTTTCCCATAGGATTCAAAATGGAACATATTTATATCCTATGCAATTTTCATAATAATCTATAAATTATTAATTGGTCAAAGAAAACCCTCAAAACTCACCTTGTCCATTGGAAGATCATGACATGTTTCTTGAAACATAGCTGGATGACAACAACATCATCTTGCTTGGCCGTGTACTCGAGATCAAGCCCTGTGAACTTGTCTTTCTCATCTGCCACTTCAAGCCATTTCTTCAAAAGGGAAAGAAAACGCGGCACCATGGCGCTGCCGCTCATGTATACGACATTGAGATTGGTCGTGCCATGTGCAAGCACCTTCCCGTAGCGAGTGATTGGATTCATGGTAGAAGATATGGGGAAGAAGAGAGGAGAATGGAGGAGAAGAAGAGAAATGGGTGAAGTTACTGTAGCCCTTGCCAAGAAACAGTTGCCTCTTTCTCGGAGCGCGAAACGTCGTGGGATGCGAACCGTTCGAACCTTTAGTCCTGGTTTGAGCCACCAACCGGGACTAAATGGGCTCGCACCAGGCGAACGGTTACCCCCTTTGGTCCCGGTTCCATCCACGAACTGGGACCAATGGTTGTGGGCCAGGAGCGAGGCACAGTGGTTTCGGTTCGTGTCTGGAACTGGGACCAAAGGTGTCCTACGAACCGGGACCAATGCCCCACGTGGCCCGCCCGGCCCCCTGGCCTCACGAACCGGGACTGTTGCTCCCATTAGTCCCGGTTCGTGACTGAACCGGGACTAATGGCATGGCCCGGCCCGAACCAATGCCCTGTTTTCTACTAGTGTTACCTGCCACAACCCTATGTGATGGTCAGTGGCGGAGGACGAAACTTTTTGAGGTGGGGCAAACTCTTAGTATGCGCTCGACACTCCTGCTGGCTGCCATCCCCATGTCGCCACACATGCTCCTGGGTGCTGGCTGCCGTCCCCGTGCCAACGCTCTAGTTGGCCACCTCCACTCCTGCTGTCTGGTGCATGATAGAACTCGCTCGCGTGGATGAAATGAAACTGATGCGTGACAAGTTGACCTGCTGGTTGTTACGGGCCACAGCCCACAGCCCAACAAGGTGTCATGGTAGAGGTTCAATAAAGGCCCAATAGAACGCTTCACGCTGAGAATGTACAAGATTATGTTTGTCCACCGATTTTTTACGATCGATCAGATCAACATGTATACGTATGAAAGAATTGGCAAAAATTAAGGTAGGACGAGCGCCCAACCTCGCCCTACCGGGAGCTCTGCCCTTGGTGATTGTAATATATTATGTTACTCTATTTATATTTTTTTAATTATATGATACATCATTTTATGTTTATATGACATGTATATTAGTACTACATAAGTATGGCCAGTCTACGCTATGGCTACTCCGATATACTCCCTCTGTTTTTATTTACTCTGCAAATTAGCTTTGATCAAAGTCAAGCTTTGTAAATTTTGACAAAGTATATAGACAAAAATATTAACATATACTCCCTTCGTTTCTAAATATAAGTCTTTTAAGAGTTTGCATTAGGAAACTACTTGCGAATATATATAGACATACTTTAGAGTGTAAATTTACTCATTTTGCTTCATATGTAGTCCCCTTGTAGAATCTTTTAAAAGACTTATATTTAGCAACGGAAGGAGTACAATAACAAATCAATACCATTAGAGTGATTATTGAATGTACTTTCACATCATATAGATTTGTTACAAAAAATGTTCATATATTGTTTACTATAAATTTGATCAAACTTTATGAAGTTTGACTTCAGTCAACTCTAATATGGAGAGTAAATAAGAAACTAAGGAATTATGTCGACCCGACCAAACCCGATCTGGTTGGCACGTTGAAAACCACACGCACGCACACCACCCCACACTCTATTGCGGGCGAAGGAATATTTTTTTTGTCTAGTACAGCAGTTGGATGAAGTCAGTTGGATCCGAAAGTTGGCTTTGTCTCGTTGCCGCTTGCCGGCACACGGCATTTTATAGGTGCAGCTCATCAAGCATGTTGACCGCGGATCAGGGGCCAAGGTGTCCCTGCTTAGCTAGGTTACGCTAGCTCAGGTCATTTGAGCCTCGCTGCTAAGCAAATCTTTTTTTCTTTGGTTACTATTTCCTATGTAAACTAATGTAAAAACGTTTAAATTATTAAAATAATAATCTAACTATTTGTATATTAATTCACGAAGGAAGTACTACTATTACAATAATTTATCACTCATTGTTGACAGCAACCGCTGTCCTGGTCGTAGCTGACCTTGTCGAGCACGTAGTCGTGCACGATCCCCACCTCTTGACGCAAGTCGCCTATGTACTAGCACTCCGGCGCTCGGCTGTAACCCGTACATGTATGTGATGAGCAATACGAGATCCAGCATTCAAGGTGCTTTGCACCCTCTCCTTCCTGTCCTCATGGTATAAGCCGCCGGTTTCGCCCCGTGCTTGTAAACCCTTCCGCTGCATCTTCTCCCTCTCAGGCTCTCATGGCTGCACCGTCCCCACCATCGCCACCACCTCCCCCTCGTCAACGCGCTACCTAACGGCGCGCTCATCACCGCCGACGTCGCCTCCTCTTCGACGCAGGCACCGTCGACGTTTCCTCTCATAGGGTTGTTCATCAACCAGCACGTCCCAATCGTGCTCTCCCTCAACCCGCCAAACTTGTCACAGTGGCACTCCCTTCGAAGTGACCTTCCAGAAGAGCGATATCCTCCAGTACGTCGTCAGCGCCCCCGGCCCGTTGACCCGGCGTGGGTGCAGGACGACGCCCATGTCATCTCCTGGATCTAGAACCACATAAGCCCGACGATATTCGGGCTTGTCCATCAGCGTGGCTCCACCGCCGCTGAATTCTGGACGGCCATCTCCTCTCTGTTCCTGGAGAACCCCGAACACGAGGCGTTCTTCCTCGCCATCCACTTCCATAGCATCAAGCAAGGATCCGGCAGCGTCATCGCCCACTTCGCTCGTCTTAAGGACTACGCCGACCGTTTTGCTGATCTTGGTGAGTACGTTATAGATCGCGAGTAAGTGCTCAATATGTTTCGCATCCTCGTCTGCGCTATGCCATTCCCAACCTAACCATGCAGACGACATTCCCAACCTTCCTTCGTTCTCGCGCCTTTCTTCTTCTTGAGGAGAGCTGCCATCAGTCGGACACCACGCATCACATCACCCATAGCCCGAACTCCGGCGGGGGCGACACCTCCGGCGGGACTGGCTCTTCATGCCGGCCTGGAGGCAACAACCATGGCAGGGGTGACCGCAACAAGGGAAAGGGCAAGGCTTCCGAAGTGCCTGCTCCTGCCAATGCGGTGAGCCCGACGGCCCCTGCCGCACCCTAGACAGGAATGGTGCACGCCTGGCCCATGTCGTGGCGGCCACATGCTCCCAGCACGAGCCAGCTCGGGCCCCGTCCTGGCGGCCCCTCTCCGGTCATGGGCATGGCGGTCCACTAAGACATCCCACCACCGATGTCGTTCCCTGGCGCACAGCCGCCCACCGACCCATTGGTGGACTGGATGCCTGGCGGTACACCACCCATCCCTCTACAACGCATCGGCGCACCCGGTCTCTCCAACTTTGCATGGGAACAGTCCGCCCTCATCAACGCTTTCCACAACATGGGCATGCAACAGGGGTAGCACTAGTAGAAAACGAGGCTTTGGTTGAGGCCAGAATAAGGGCATTAGTCCCGGTTCACTTACGAACCGGGACCAAAGGGGCCATCAGTCCCGATTCGTGAGGCCAGGGCGCCGGCAGGGCCTCGGAGGCCATTGGTCCCGGTTCGTCTGACACTTTTGGTCCCGGTTCTAGTCACGAACCGGGACCAATGCGCCATGATCCTGGCCCAACACCTTTAGTCCTGGTTGGTAGCTGGAACTCGGACAAAAGGTCAGTATTCTTTCCCAGTTCTAGCAACCAACCGGGACTAAAGATATAAGCCAATATATACCCCCGCCCCGTCCATGCCCTCTTAATTCTTTTCTCGGCTGCCGGTGTGTGCAGGTGTGTGTTGCTATAGCTCTCACCTCCTATGCACATGAGGTGTTCGATGAAATGCCCAAGCCACACTTAAGGTTTCTTCTCTCCAAGCTCGACCTGCAAGCTTCATTTTCCTCAAGATTTGTCTAGATTTGGCGGTCCGTCCTGACCCGTCCCCGTCCTCACCATCGTCGATCGCCCGTGCCGATCTCGTCGCCGGCACCACCATGGTGAGCCTCTTGTTCTTATCTTCTTTGTGAAAGAAAAAAATTCTTACTTGTATGATTTAGATAGATAATTTTATAATTTTCTTACTTTTATTATTGTTTGTTATTATATAGTGCCATGGTTTTGGTATCCGTCCTGATCGGCCCTCGTCCTTTCTATGATTCGGATGTGGTGTATTATCTTTGATAACTATTTGTTTTATTTAGTTTGTATGACAATTATGCCGACCAACGTGACATAGATGTTTTTATCTAGGAGGTATGTGAACCGGAAATTCGAACCGACCCTCTTGTCGAGAGGTTAAATTTAGTTGAAAAAGAAAACAATTACATGAAGACAAAATTGAAAAGAATTGAGAAGGAGAAGATGGAAATGGAGTTGCATGTTGCCGATGTCGTCGAAGATCACAAGATCAAGATGGATGTAATGCGCTTGAAGATTAGAAAGATTAGAAAATATGCCATTCATACTGAGGCTTGGTATCATTATGCCGTTGGATCAATTGATACCTTAGTTGCGGTTATGATCTTATTTGTTGTTGCATTTAAATATTTTACATAGTTTCAATCTATGTTTTAATTAGATGCTCTAGAGAGCTATATGTTGTTCAACGAGAACTATGTATGAACTTTATGTTTTTTTGTCTCTATTGTACTTTGGTTTTAATGTGATGATGAACTTCTATTAATTTGGTCACTTCTCTATTCATGATGTTCTGTAATGGCTTTTATACACTTAATTATATAATGCATGCAGATGAACCAACAATGGATGTACGATGACCGACACACCTCCGAGTACATTAAGGGCTTGCATAATTATCTCAAAGTGTCTGAGGCAAACAAGCAGAATGGGTTTATGCATAATGTATTTTCTGTGGTAATACGAAGGATTACTCAAACTCTAAAACCCTTCACTTCCACCTGCTTGAGAAGGGTTTCATGCCACACTATAATGTTTGGACCAAGCACGGATAAAGAGGGGTTATGATGGAAGACAACAAGGAAGAAGAGGATGATGACAACTATCCGCTCACTGAATATGGTGATACTGCAATGGGACAAGTTGAACATTAAGAGTAACCAGACGATGTGCCTGATGATGATCTTCTTCAGTTCATTGTTGATGCACACAGAGAACGCGAAAGTGAAAGGGAGAAGTTGAAGTTCGGTCACATGTTAGTGTTGGGGAACGTCGCATGGGAAACAAAAAATTTCCTACACACACGCAAACCTATCCATGGTGATGAGTATCTACGAGAGGGAGAGTGGATCTACATACCCTTGTAGATCGCTAAGCGAGAAGCGTTAAGAAACGCGGTTGGTGTAGTCGTACTTCTTCGTGATCCAACTCGCCGAGCGTCCCGCGATCTAATCACAAACCGTCCCGCGAACCAATCACGAACCGTCCCGTGATCTCATCACGATCCGTCCCGCGATCCAATCACGAACGTCCCATGGCCTTGATCACGATCCTTCCGATCTAGTACCAAACGGACGACACCTCCGCGTTCAGCACACGTGCAGCTTGATGACGATCTCCACTGTCTTGATCCAGCAAGAGGAGGCGGAGAGGAGGAAGAGTTCACCGGCAGCGTGACGGCGCTCCAGCGATGGTGGTGGAGTGATTCCGGCAGGGCTTTGCCTAAGCACTGCGGAAAACCGATCTAGAGGAGCACTAGTGGAACGGGTAGCACGTGGCCATAAAATCTATCCAAAAACCCTCTATTCCACCAGTATATATAGGAGGAGATAAGAGGCAGCCTTGGAGCAAGGGCAAGGCCCTCTAGGAGTCGGCCGAGCCAAGAGAGGAGGAGTCCTACTCCTTCTCCACTCCTAGTAGGAGTAGGACTCTTCCTTTTTGCCAAACCACAGTTCATATGGCGTCATCTCAACGGATTTTTATGGTGCCCTATTTAAAGTGAATGCAGCTGTCTCTAATGCATAACCCCAAAACGATAGTGGCAAATCAGCAAGAGACATCATAGAACGCACCATATCCAATAAGGTTCGATTACGACGTTCATACACACCATTACGCTGTAGTGTTCCGGGCGGTGTCAACTGTGAAACAATTCCACATTGTCTTAAGTGACTGCCAAACTCATAACTCAGATATTCACCTCCTCGGTCAGATTGCAGAAATTTAATCTTCTTGTTACGATGATTCTCAACTTAGCTCTTAAATTGCTTGAACTTTTCAAACGTTTCAGACTTGTGTTTCATTTAGTAAATATACCCATATCTACTTAAGTCATCAGTGAAGGTGAGAAAGTAATGATACCCACCGCGCGTTGCAACATTCATTGGACCGCACACATCAGTATGTATGATTTCCAATAAGTCGCTTGCCCGTTCCATTGTTCGAGAGAACGGCGTTTTAGTCATCTTGTCCATGAGGCATGGTTCACATGTGTCAAGTGATTCAAAATCAAGTGACTCCAAAAGTCCATCAGCATGGAGCTTCCTCATGCGTTTTACACCAATATGACCTAAACGGTAGTGCCACAAGAAAGTGGTACTATCATTATCAACTCTACATCTTTTGGCATCAATGTTATGAACATGTGTGTCATCACTATCAAGATTCAATATGAATAAACCCCTAACATTGGGTGCATGACCATAAAAGATATTACTCATATAAATAGAACAACCTTTATTCTCTGATTTAAATGAGTAACCGTCTCGCAATAAACAAGATCCAGATATAATGTTCATGCTTAACGCAGGCACTAAATAACAATTATTCAGGTTCATCACTAATCCTGATGGTAATCGAAGAGAGAGCGTGCCGACGGCGATCACATCAACCTTGGAACCATTTCCCACGTGCGTCGTCACTTCGTCCTTTGCTAGTCTTTGTTTATTCCGTAGTTCCTGCTTTGAGTTGTAAATGTGAGCAACCGAACCGGTATCAAATACCCAGGCACTACTACGAGAGCTAGTAAGGTTCACATCAATAACATGTATATCATATATACCTTGTTTATCGTTGGCCGCCTTCTTGTCAGCCAGGTACATGGGGCAGTTCTGCTTCCAGTGACAAGTTCCTTTGCAATGAAAGCACTCAGTTTCTGGCTTAGGTCCATGCTTAGGCTTCTTTGTAGGAGTAGCAACTGCTTTGCCATCCTTCTTGGTTTTACCCTTCTTGCCTTTGCCCTTGCCATTTTTCTTGAAACTAGTGGTTTTATTGACCATCAACACTTGATGTTCTTTCTGGATTTCAGACTCAGCGACTTTCAGCATCGCAAACAGCTCGGATGACGACTTGTTCATCCCGTGCATGTTATAGTTCATCATAAAGCTCTTGTAACTAGGTGGCAGTGATTGAAGGGTAATTCCAACTCAGCTAGAAGGTTTGAATACCCAGACATTCTGAGTATATGCTCACTGATAGACCCGTTCTCCTCCATCTTGCAAGCATAGAACTTATCGGAGGTCTCATACCTCTCGATCTGGGCATTCTTCTAAAAAATAAACTTCAACTCCTGGAACATCTCATATGCTCCATGACGTTCAAAACTTCTTTGATGTCCTGGTTCTAAGCCATACAATATTGCACACTGAACTATTGAGTAGTCTCCAGCACGAGCCTCCCAAGCATTTTTAACGTCTTCGGAGGCCATGTCTTCTGGTTGGTCACCAAGCGGTGCATCAAGGACATATTGTCTCTGGGAAGCCGTGAGGATAATCCTCAGATTACGGGCTGTAACATCCCAAACTTTGGAATGTTATAATAATTATTAGAATGATTGATTGTTTGCTTGAATGATTGAAAGTGAGTGAAATTTGAAACTTTTTGAACCTTTTGAAAATTTGATGAGAGGGAATGAAATGACTTTCCCAAAACTTTCACTCTGCATTTTGGTCACCAGGAATTCAACCCCAGAGTGAAGATGACATGACTTCCTCCATTTTAAGAAATGAAAAGGGATTTGAAAATGGTTTGAATTCCCATTTGAAAATATTTCAAATTCAGAAACTTTATGCAACTCAATGATTTTCATGAGAGAAGATAATATGACTTCTTCAAATGTGTGAAGTATGAGTTGGAAGTTAAACCAAGGATTTGGAAAAGGGAATTTGAAATCTATTTGAGTTTCAATTTCATTTGAATTTCCTATTTGAATTTGCAAACATCCAAACCCCTTGTCAAATATTTTGAGAGGAGTAAAATGACACTCCAAAGCCAGGGGGGTTACTTGTGAAGCTTTTGAATCATAAAACCCAAGGGGTGATATGAAAAATAATTTGCAAAAGTAAATAAAGCCAATTAAGGCATTTTCTGAAAAATGATTTTTTTAAGTATTTAATTTGACAGAATAAAAATGTCCATTAAATCGCATTTATTCTAATGATAATTTTGGTATAAAACTTTCCTATATTTGGAATCATATTGAATACATTAATTAGGTTTTATGTGCTCTAGAAATAGAAAATAGGAAAGGTTTTTTTTAAAACGCTTTAAAGTCGCCGGCCCACCTACTCATTAAGGCCCTTCCGAAATCTTTCCCGACCGGCCGTCCGCTGATCGCGCTCCCTCTTCCCTATTGCTGACCGCCCGACCCCACCATCCGACCGAAACCAACGCGCAGTCACCTTCCTCCTCTCGCGCCCGAAGACATCGCCGGCGACCCTCGCCGTGATCTCCTCCTCCTGTAGCTCCCCTCGAGTCCCGACCACCCCTATAAATAGCCCTCACTCCCCTCTCTCCATTCCCCTGTTTCCCCCTCTCCCCGAGCCCTATCTATGCCGGAATCGCTCGCCGGAGTACCCTGTCGCCGCCGCACCTTTTCAACCGTGGCGCTCCCCTCCGACCTCCCCTCCGCCACCTGAGCCCACCCCCTAACTCCCCGCACCCGTGCGCACCACCCCATTCCCTCGCCTCCACCGGAGACCCACCAGAACGGCCGCACCGCCACCCTCGCCAGAATTCTTCTTCGGCCACCACAACCCGAAACCATCCCGAGCTCATGGCCGTCGTCACCGTCGCCCCCTCGCCCCATTGAAGCCACCCATCTCATCGCCGTCTTTGCCCGCATCGAGTGGTGTCTTCGCCATCGCCGGAGGATCACCGGAGGCGCATCCACGACGACCTCGACGCCCCTGCCGTCGCCGGAATCTTCGCCGGAGCCGGCAACCACCATGGTGAGCACCCTCCCCGTCCGATCCCTAATCAACGACGCGGATTAGAATAGTCATACCCTTTTGGTTTTAGTTAAGTGAACCGGCCGGTTTTTTCTTTTGAAATTATAGACCGAACCTTTTTCTGTTATGTCTCGATCGTCCGCCCGAAACTCCCTAGCACACGCACACTTAGACCAACCAGAGAGCGACACGCCTTCATCAACCTTGATGTTTTTGTTCTTGTGTTACCTTGTGATTGCTAGAATTGATTGCTAGTATGATTGCTTATGAATGCAATGTTTGTTATATAGATTTCTCATTGAAGAGTGACGAATAGTCTATCAAGTTATTTCTGAGAGCAATCTTTATCTTCATCAACAGTACAGGCAAGTTCACTTTGATCATCTATATAATACCTATGTTTTTATTGCATGTAGTGACATCATTTAACACATCCCTCCCGTAGTGTTACTGAAATTCTTGTAGTTGAGTAGAATGCATGAGGTAGGAACCCACCACTTGTTACTAAAGCCCTGGGAATGTTAGTTACTTTTATGCTATGCTAAAGTAGACGGGGTTTGGTATGAGTGTTCGTGAGTGGTGTGAAGAAGGACTCTATGTGAAGACGACAACTTCATGAAGGCATCTTCAAGTCCTGCATCTTCAAGACCTCAAGACTTCGAGACTAGAGAAGACAAGTTTTCAATACACACTACTGGGTGAAGGATGGAATTGATGGGCATCCCTGGAGAAACCAGTGGATGGCCGGGATGCATGGAGAAGTGCCATGACATCTTGCGGAAAGGTTCACCCAGACTCAAAGAGAAGGATGAATACTTCATGCCCGGAAGCTTACCTGTGTAGCCACAAGTCATTATGGGCTCTGGCTTGGTTGATCTTTGTTGTGACTCTGCTGGGCAGTGCTACGAGATGTAGTCGACGTTAGGATTGGATGGGCACTATCGGACAGTCAGGGAAGCACTTTGAAAGACCATGTTTCTTTCATCCTGTTCTCAAACACCAGGCAGTGCGAGGACTTACCAGGAGCGAAAGAATCTTGTGGGTAAAGTACAGAACACTTTGCAGAGTTAAACCTAATCGATTAGCCGTGTCCACGGTTACGGACAATTTGAGCCTTTGGACTTGGATCTATCTCTGAACTCTCAACATTGGACTGATAACTTAATTGGGGGCAACTTAAGATACTTGTGGGCATTTAGACATTGGTTGGCGGAACCATGTCATGATAGGTAATTCCATAGTGATATTCCTGATATTCCTTTTGTTGTAGGAAAAATAAAATCAGCTTTTACGCAAAAACTTAGACACAGAGCCACAAAGCCTTTGCATATAGAATAGTCCTTATTCTTCTGTTCTACTATGGTGATCTTGCCAGTACATTCAATGTACTGACCTATATGGCTGCAACTTATCACGTTGCAGATACTCTTCTACGACGGGTAAGAGTACGATTCAGGGTTACAGTCTGCACTCAACTTGCCGTTGGTGTCATTGGGACCCCACTCCCGTTGACTGTATCCGCTGCTATTTTAAGGTATATATCTGTTTTACGCTGTTACATGTGATTGCATTTTGATATATACATTGATGTAATGTGTGTGCCAGCATACTGATCCAGGGATGGCACAGAACACACAGAGGCTTGACTCGTTTTGAGTCGGGTCACTACACGGGCCCAATCAACAAAGTTACTTCCATCATCTTTCAATTTAGCTTTCTCTAGGGACGCATTAAAATTCAGGGGTGCTACAGCACGAGCCATTGATCTACAACATAAATATGTAACGGTTACTTAAACTATTGTTCAGGATAATGAGTTTATTTAATCAAATTATTAAAGCTCCCACTCAAATTGACATCCCTTAGGTCATCTGAGTGTCACATGATCCAAATTCACCAACTCAAGTCCGATCATCACATGAGTTAAGGTGGCTTCAATGGTGAACATCATTATGTTGATCATATCTACTATATGACTCATGTTCGACCTTTCGGTCTCTTGTGTTCCGAGGCCATGTCTGTACATGCTAGGCTCGTCTAGTTTAACTCGAGTGTTCTGCACGTGCAAATCTGGCTTGCACCTATTGTATGTGAACGTAGAGTCTATCACACCCGATCATCACGTGGTGTCTCGACACGACGAACTTTCGCAACGGTGCACACTCGGGGAGAATACAATTTATCTTGAAATTAAGTGAGGGATCACCTTATAATGCTAGCGTCGTTCTAAGCAAAACAAGGTGCATAAAAAGATTAACATCACATCCAAATCATAAGTGACATGATATGGCCATGATCTTGTTCTTTTGATCTCCATCATGAAAACACCGGCATGATCTTCATCGTCACCGGCATGACACCATGATCTCCATCATCTTGATCTCCATCAATGTGCTGCCATTGGGGTTGTGGCACCAGCCCTGCTTCTACTTCTATTGCTACCGCTTAGCGATAAAGTAAAGCATTACATAGCGCTTAATGATTGACACGCAGGTCATACAATAATTTAAAGACAACCCTATGGCTCCTGCCGGTTTCCGTACACATCGATGTGCAAGTCGTGAAATTCTATACATCACATGATCATCTCATACATCACATATATCACATCATGTAATTGGCCATATCATATCACAACATACCCTACAAAAACAAGTTAGATGTCCTCTAATTGTTGTTGCATGTTTTACGTGGATGCTACGGGTATCTAGCAAGAACAATTCTTATCTACACAAAAACCACAACGGTGATACACTAGTTGCTTTTCAACCTTCTCAAGGACCGCCTTTGTCGGATCCGATCCAACTAAAGTGAGAGAAACTGTCACCCGCAAGCCATCTATGCAACAAGTTGCGGTTGAGGGAACCGGTCTCTTGTAAGCATACGAGTAATGTTGGTACGGGCTGCTTCATCTCACAATACCGCTAAATCAAAATCCGACCAAGGAAGGAATAAATCTAAGCATCAACGCCCACAAACCTTTTGTGTTCTACTCGAGATCTCATCAAACCATCAACCTAGCTCATGATGCCACTGTTGGGGAACGTCGCATGGGAAACAAAAAATTTCCTACACACACGCAAACCTATCCATGGTGATGAGTATCTACGAGAGGGAGAGTGGATCTACGTACCCTTGTAGATCGCTAAGCGGGAAGCCTTAAGAAACACGGTTGGTGTAGTCGTACTTCTTCGCGATCCAAATCGCCGAGCGTCCCGCGATCTAATCACGAATCGTCCTGCGAACCAATCACGAACCGTCCCGCGATCTCGTCACGATCCGTCCCGCGATGCAATCACGAACGTCCTGTGGCCTTGGTCACGATCCTTCCGATCTAGTACCGAATGGAGGGCACCTCCGCGTTCAGCACACGTGCTGCTTGATGACGATCTCCACCGTCTTGATCCAGCAAGAGGAGGCGGAGAGGAGGAAGAGTTCACCGGTAGCGTGACGGTGCTCCAGCGATGGTGGTGGAGTGATTCCGGCAGGGCTTCGCCTAAGCACCGTGGAAAACCGATCTAGAGGAGCACCGGCGGAACGGGTAGCACGTGGCCGTAAAATCTATCCAAAAACCCTCTATTCCACCAGTATATATAGGAGGAGAGGAGAGGAAGCCTTGGAGCAAGCGCAAGGCCCTCTAGGTGTCGGCCGAGCCAAGAGAGGAGGAGTCCTACTCCTTCTCCACTCCTAGTAGGAGTAGGACTCTTCCTTTTTGCCTTTTTCCACCTTTTTCTTTAGGCCTTTTTCCTCCTGGCGCCATGGGCCTTTTGTGGCTGTTCCACCAGCCCACTAAGGGCTGGTTATTATTCTCCCACAGCCCATGGACCCTCTAGGGTCGAAATACCCCTCCCGGAGGTCTCCCGGTACACTATCGACACTCCCGGTACACTACCGATGAGCCCGAAAGTTTTCCGGCGACCAAACTAGGACTTCATATATATGAATCTTTACCTCCGGACCATTCCGGAGCTCCTCGTGACGTCCGGGATCTCATACGGGACTCCGAACAACCTTCGGTCACCACCATACATAAATCTACACTACCGAAACGTCACCAAACCATAAGTGTGCAGACCCTGCGGGTTCGAGAACTATGTAGACATGACCGAGACACCTCTACGGTCAATGACCAATGGCGGGACCTGGACGTCCACATTGGTTCCCACATATTCTATGAAGATATTTATCGGTCGAACCTCTATGTCAAGGATTCAGTGAATCACGTATAACGTTCCCTTTGTTCTTCGGTATGTTACTTGCCCGAGATTCGATCGTCGACATCTCCATACCTAGTTCAATCTCGTTATTGGCAAGTCTCTTTACTCGTTCCGTAATACAAGATCTCGCAACTAACAATTAGTCACATTGCTTGCAAGGCTCATTGTGATGTTGTATTACCGAGTGGGCCTTGAGATACCTCTCCGTCACACGGAGTAACAAATCCCAGTCTTGATCCATGCCAACTCAACAGACACCGTCGGAGATACCTGTAGAGCACCTGTATAGTCACCCAGGTACGTTGCGACGTTTGATACACACAAGGCACTCCTCTGATATCCGTGAGTTGCATGATCTCATGGTCATAGGAACATATACTTGACATGCAGAAAACAGTAGCAATAAACTGACACGATCATATGCTACGTTTGTAGTTTGGGTCTTGTCCATCACATCATTCTCCTAATAATGTGATCCCGTTATCAAATGAAATCACATGTCAATGGCTAGGAAATCTTGATCATCTTTGATTAACGAGCTAGTCCACTAGAGGCACACTAGGGACACAGTGTTGTCTATTTATCCACACATGCAATGCGTTCCCAATCAATACAATTCTAGCATGGATAATAAACGATTATCATGAACAAGGAAATATAATAATAAACACTTTATTTATTACCTCTAGGGCATATTTCCAACAGTTAGACGATCAAAAAAACGGTTGTACCCAAATTGCGAAGATGACAACAGAAAGCTTGGTACCACACTGGAATTGCTGGAATGGAAGTCAGACAATGGTGTATCTGACAAGGGATTTGGTTTGCTACTGAAAATAATGAAGAAGAAGCTTCCAAAGGATAATGAATATCCCGTCAGTACGTATGAAGCAAAGAAGGTTCTATGCCCTCTAGGACTGGAGGTGCAGAAGATACATGCATGCCCTAATGAGTGCATCCTCTACCACAGAGTGTATGAGGATTTGAACGCATGCCCTGTATGGGGTGCATTGCGGTATAAGATCAGACGAGATGACCCTGGTGATGTTGAGGGCCAGCGCACCGAGAAGAGGGTTCCTGCCAAGGTTATGTGGTATAATCCGATAATATCATGGTTGAAATGTCTGTTTAGAAACAAAAAGCATGCCGAGTTGATGCGATGGCAAAGAAAATACCGTAAGAAAGACGAGAAGTTGAGAGCACCTGCTGATGGGACGCAGTGGAGAAAGACCGAGAGAAAATGAAGGGACTTACGAGGTGACCCAAGGAACGTATGGTTTGGTTTAAGTGTAGATGGCGTTAATCCTTTTGGGGAGCAGAGCAACAAGCATAGCACATGTCCCGTGACTCTATGTATGTATAACCTTCCTCTTTGGTTGTGCATGAAGCGAAAGTTCATTATGATGTTAGTGCTCATCCAAGGCCCTAAGCAATCCGACAATGACATTGATGTGTACCTAAGGCCATTAATTGATAAACTTTTATATCTATGGAAGGGAAAAGGTGTACGTGTGTGGGATGAGAACGAACATGAGGAATTTGACCTACATGCGTTGCTGTTTGTAACCATCAATGATTGGCCTACCCTCAGTAACCTTTCAGGACAGACAAACAAGGGATACCACTCATGCACGCACTATTTAAATGACAACAAAAGTATATATTTGGAAAAATGCAGGAAGAATGTGTACCTGGGGCATCGTAGATTTCTTCCGACCAACAATCAATGTTGAAAGAAAGGAAAGCATTTCAAAGGTGAGGCAGACCACCGGAACATGCCCGCCATTCGTACCGGTGATCACATACTTGATATGGTCAATGATTTACAAGTAATCTTTGGAAAGGGTCATGGCGGACTATCTAATCCGAATGACGTTCAGGGACGCACACCCATGTAGAAGAGGAAATCTATATTTTGGGACCTACCCTATTGGAAAGACCTAGAGGTCCGCTCTGCAATCGACGTGATGCACATGACGAAGAATCTTTACGTGAACCTGCTAGGCTTCTTGGGAGTGTATGGGAAGACAAAAGATACACCAAAGGCACGGGAGGACCAGCAACGTGTCCACAAAAAAGACGATGTCACTATTAGAAAACAAACCTTTCATCCATAGCATTAGTCACGGTCAGGTTTTGAACCGGCACTAATGAGACCATTAGTCTTGGTTCAGGATGGGTATCATTAGTTTCGGTTCGTTCTGGACCTTTAGTACCGGTTCGTGCCACGAACTGGGACTAAAGGGGTGGCGGCAGGCTGGTGCCAGCCTGGGGCGCCACGATAACCTTTAGTCCTGGTTCGTGGCACGAACCGGGACTATAGGCTCACCTTTAGTCCCTATTTTTGTCTCGAACCGGGACTAAATCTCCCCTATATGAACCCTTCGGCCAGCCCGAGCACACTCCTCTCTGTTCTTCCCCTTTCCTCTCCTCTGTGTTCTTCCCCTCTTCCCCGAGCTCATCCTCCATTTTTGCCAAATTTTGTCAAGATTTGGAGGCACACCATCCATCCAAGTGTTCACAAAGGTTAGCAACTTTGTCCTTTCATTTCTCATTTCTAGATTAGCTCTTGTAATGCTTTATAAGTATAGTGATTTGTGGGTTTTAGTTTGGGACTATTTATATGTGGTAGTTTATTTGATTTATATGCAATTTGAGCTTAAATTAGCTTCTTACTTTACGTGTGTAGGTGCGGTTTACTTAGTGCCTTCCCATCCCCATCCTAACCATCGTCGATTGCCCGCATCGTCCCATCGCCGACACCACCTTGGTGAGCCTCTTGTTCTTATCCTTTTTATATAAAAAATCATGTTTGTAAGATATGGATAGTTACTTGTATAGTTTTCTTACCTATATGGTTGTTTGTTATACATAATGGCATGGTTTTGATATCCGTTCCCGTCGGCCCTCGTCTAGTTTATGATTCGGATGTGGTATATAGTCTCTTTTATAACTATTTGTTGCATTTCGTGTTTATGCCAATTATGCCCATCAAGTTGACATAGATATTTTTATCTAGGAGGTATGTGAACCGAAAATTCCAACCGACATAGATATTCGTGTCAAGAAGTTAAATTTAATTGAAAAAGAAAACGAGTATTTGAAAGAAAAATTGAAAAGAGTTGAAGAAGATAAGATGAAACTGGAGTTGTATGTTGCCGATGTCGTCGATGGTAACAAGATCAAAATGGATGCAATGTGCTCGAAGCTTAGAAATTTAAAAAATATGCCATTGATAGTGAGGCTTGGTATCACTATGTTGTTGGATCAATTGTTACCTTAGTTGCGATGTTGGTCGCATTTTTTGTTGCATTTAAATGATTTAGCTAGAGAGTTTGTATGTTATTTTATGAGAACAAGTGTGTATGAACTTTATGTATGAACCTGTATTAATTTGGTCTTTTCGGTGTTGTGTAATCAACATGAGCCGACAATGGATGTACGGGGTCCGATGCTCTCCCTAGTTCATTAATGGCGTGCATAATTTTCTAGTTGCGGTTGAGGAAAACAAGCGGGCGGATGGTTTTATGTATTGTCCAGGTGCTGGCTGTAAGAATGATCGAAATTACTCTAACTCAAAAACCATTCACGTCCACCTGTTTGAGTCTGGTTTCATGTCTGGCTATAATTGTTGGACCAAGCACGAAGAAAGAGGGGTCCTAATGGAATAGAATGAAGAAGAAGAGGATGATGACAGCTATCTTGGTTATGGGTTCCATGAATACGATGGTACAACAATGGGGGAAGAAGCTGAGACGACAATGCGGGAAGGAGCTGAAGAAGAGGCATCAGATGAGCCCGTTGATGATCTTGGTCGGGCCATTGCCGATGCAAAGAGAAATTGCGCAAGTGAAAAGGAGAAGCTGAAGTTGCAGCGCATGTTAGAGGATCACAAGAAAGGGTTGTACCCAAATTGAGAAGAAGATAATAAAATGTTGGGTACCACACTGGAATTGCTGCAATGGAAGGCAGAGAATGGTGTATCTGACAAGGCATTTGAAAAGTTGTTGATAATGTTAAAAAAGAAGCTACCAAAGGACAACAAATTGCCTGACAGTACGCATGAACCAAAGAAGGCTATCTTCCCTCTAGGATTAGAGGTGGATAAGATACATGCATACCCTAATGACTGCATCCTCTACCGCGGTGAGTATGAGGATTTGAATGCATGCCCGATATGATGTGCATTGCGCTATAAGATCAACCACGATGACCCTGGTGATGTTGAGGGCGAGCGCCCCAGGAAGAAGATTCCTGCCAAGGTGATGTGGTATGATCCTATAATACCACAGTTTAAACGTTCGTTCCAAAACAAAGAGCATGCCAAGTTGATGCAATGGCACAACGAAGACCATAAGAAAGACGAGAAGTTGAGAGTACCCGCTGATGGATCGCAGTGGAGACAAATCGAGAGAAAGTTGAAGGAGTTTGCAAAGCACGCAAGGAATGTATGGTTTGGTTTAAGTGCAGATGGCATTAATCCTTTTGGGGAGCAGAACAGCAATCATAGAACATGGTCGGTGACTCTATGTATCTATAACCTTCCTCCTTGGTTGTGCATGAAGCGGAAGTTCATTATGATGCCAGTGCTCACCGAAGGCCCCAAGAAACCCGGCAACAACATTGATGTGTACCTAAGGCCATTATTTGAAGAACTTTTATGACTGTGGAATGGAAAAGAACAGGAGGAACAGGAGGAATTCGACCTACATGCATTGCTATTTGTAACGTCAATGATTGGCCTCCTCTCAGTAACCTTTCAGTACAGACAAACAAGGGATACCACGCATGCACGCACTGTTTAGATGATACCGATAGTATATATTTGGATAAATGTAAGAAGAATGTGTACCTGGGGCATCGTCGATTTCTTCAGAGCAGGCATCCCGTAAGAAAGAAAGGCAAGCATTTCAAAGGTGAGGCAAATCATCGGAAGAAGCCTCGCCACCGTAATGGTGATGATATACTTGATATGGTCAAGGATTTAAAAGTAATCTTTGGAAAGGGTCCTGGCGGACAATCTGTTCCGAATGACGCTGACAAATGCGCACCCATGTGGAAGAAGAAATTTCTATTTTGGTACCTACCATATTGGAAAGACCTAGAGGTCCGCTCTGCAATCGACGTGCTGCATGTGACGAAGAATCTTTGCGTGAACCTGCTAGGATTCTTGGGCGTGTATGTGAAGAGAAAATATACACCGGAGGCACGGGAGGACCAGCAACGAATGCACGGAGAAGACGGCATGGATCCAAAGCAGTTTCAGGGTCATGCCAGCTACGCTCTTATCAAAGAAGAGAAGGAAATCTTCTTCGAATGCCTACTCAGTCTGAAGGTCCCGTCTGGCTTCTCGTCGAATATAAAGGGAATAATAAATATGGCAGAGAAAAAGTTCCAAATCCTAAAGTATCATGATTGCCACGTGATTATGACGCAACTACTTCCGGTTGCATTAAGGGGGCTTGTATCAGAAAACATTTGCTTAGCCATTGTGAAGCTATGTTTATTCCTGAATACAATCTCTGAGAAGGTATTTGATTCAGAAATCCTACCAAGGTTAGAGAAAGATTTGGTGCAATGTCTTATTATTTTCGAGTTGGTGTTCCCACCATCCTTCTTCAATATCATGACGCACATCCTAGTTCACCTAGTCGAGGAGATTGCCATTCTGGTCTTGTATTTCTACACAATATGTTCCCCTTTGAGAGGTTCATGGGAGTCTTAAAGAAATATGTTCATAATCATGCTAGGCCAGAAGGAAGCATCTCTAAGGGCCATGAAATAGAGGAGGTCATTGAGTTTTGTGTTGACTTCATTCCTGACATTAAGCCGATTGGTGTTCCTGAATCGCAACATGAGGGCAAACTTGGTGGAAAAGGCACGCTAAGAAAGAATTAACTAGTATGCCGGGACGGGCATTCTTTTGTGCAAGCACACTACATAGTTCTACAAATTTCCGCCTTGGTGCCTCCGTATATCGAGCAACACAAGAATATTCTACGCTCCAAATACCTTGAGCAGTCTGACAACTAGATTACACATGAACAAACCGTGACTTTCGCGGGTTGGTTGCAGAAATGTCTCATGCATGACGACATTGTTGAATATGACATGTACTTGTTTTCCAGGTTACCATCTTCTACTATATTGACTTTCAAAGGGTACGAGATAAATGCGAATACATTTTACATGATCGCCCAAGAGAATTAGAGCGCCAACCAAAATAGTGGTGTCCTCTTTGATGCAGCAAACATCAATGGGCCAAAGGAAACATATTATGGTTACATAGAGGAGATATGGAAACTTGAGTATGGAATTGGTTTGAAGGTCCTTTTGTTTCGGTGCAAATGGGTCAATCTGACAGGAGGCGGGGTAATGAAACTGGGTTATAACGACTAGAGGGGGGTGAACAGGCGATTTTTATAAATTCATCACCTGAGGAATTTCAACTTTGAGAAATTTGAAATGTGATGAATAACTAATAGCAGAGTAAGTACTCAGTAGATGGACTACATAGCGGCAGCATAGTCATCATGATGATATGAAACATGCACAAATTATTCGTAGCGTGATACAGGATAAGTAGTGATGAACAAGGTAACTTGAAGAATTTGAGGTGAGGAAATTGTGTAAGTCTTCAGTCAAATTCTTCAAATAGTAAAGATCAATTTGATCAACATGTAAACAAGGAATAAGGGGGTTGAGGAAATAGAACCAGGTAGCCTGATGAAGACAATGATTTGATGACCCAGTTCCAACTGCTGTGACAGTCGTACGTCTGGTTTGGAGCGGCCTGGTATTTAAATCGGATGACACACAGTCCCAGGACACACAGTCCTTACCGTATTCTCCTTGAGCTAAGGTCACACAGTCCTCGCCCAACACTCGTGGTAAGTCTTCAGGGTAGACTTCCAAAACCCTCACAAACTGGTCACCCGGCGATCCGCAATTTACTACTGGATGCTCTAGACAAAGGTCACTTCGTGCCCCCCCAATTGACTGTAGGACACACTAGACCATGAGGCCTAACCATCTGGAGGATGCATAGTCCTCAAAGGTAACAAGCGTCGGTTCCATACAGGAATTTCTTCAGTGATGCTCAATCACTTGGGTTGGTGGTTTGATTGTGGGTTTTTCCTCACAGATGATTTTCGGACAAAAGTCCTCGGAGGATGGGATGCTCTCAAATGACAAGTGTCAGTTCTCTCTCGGAGCAGCCAGCCAGCTAGTGGTTGTGGGGGTGGCTATTTATAGCCGGGGGCGCATCCCGACATGATATGACATTAATGCCCCTAATGATATGACCATTATGTGGATAGGAATGATTGGGGACAGCTGGCGCTAAGCACAGCAACGGTCGGATTTTCGAACAATGAAACTCCTCAGACATATCACTTTCCTCACTTGTAGGCAATTCGCACTGGCGAAATCCTAACTCCTCAGTCAGACCAATTTCCTCAGAGACCAGAAGAACATCATCTCTGTCAGTGAAGAACTTGTCTGAGCCGTAAGAGATTTCCAAAGGCTTCACTCAAAGGAATGTGTAGGTTGAGGATTTTGGAGTTGAGCATCAGTTGGAAATTTTCCTTAGTATTACCTCGGCCCCCTTTAACAGTTTGGTGTTTCCTATGACTCAAATAAAGGAAATGAAATTACGAAAACAGAAGTCTTCATGCTTCATAGTCCTCGTTCATATCTTCAAGGTCACACCGACTTTATCAGTTTCAAAGTCTTCAAAAAGTCTTTAGCAAAGTCTTCACAAAGTCTTCAGCAAAGTCTTCACAAAGTCTTCAGTTGAAGACATACATTTTGAGGGGTCGGTAATCTCCGGTTGTATCAAACTCCTCATCGACTTATTGAGCATGTGTACACTCATGAACGCATTAGTGTCTTAACCGATAAGTCTTCAACACACCAAAATCACTAAGGGGCACTAGATGCACTAACAATCTCCCCCTTTTTGGTGTTTGATGACAAATAGGTTAACATTTCAACGGGTATTAAAGATATGGAATGTAAGTGCAGAGTATGAGGAAGTTGATTGCAAGATATAGATGCGCTCCCCCTGAAGATGTGCATATTTGAGGAATTTGCTTTGGACTGCAAATGCACATGGCATGTTAAAACATGAAGAACTCCCCGTATATCTTGTAATCCATACACGCATTTGAATATATGATATGAAGAATTTAAAAATGCGTGAAGTAGATGGGGTCTGACGAAATTCAGCATGCATGCATTAAGATACTTGAGGAATTAAACATGCGAGGAAATAGTTCAAAAGAGTCAGACCACCATCGGACTTAAGTTTACAACTCAATCAAAAGTATCAGAAGAACGAGAGTTGTAACTTAAACAAAAACAGCCCATTTATATAGACCCGCTTGAAGACTAACTCAAATTTTCTCCCCCTTTGTCATTGTAGACAAAAAGGGACGAAAACTGAGGACTAACGCCCTTGAAGAAATTTATCGTGTTGGTGAAGGAGCGTCAGCGTTGTCGGGGTTGTTCGTTGAAGCAGGGCCCGCAGCAGTATCTTCAGTGTCCTCAGCTTTATCCAACTCGCGCGATGAAGAATATGAACTTGTGACCAGCTAAGGAACTTGGACTTTCTTGAACTTCTTTGGAGGTTGACGAGCCCAGTCATGATGTTCTTCAAGATTCAGCTCACTCAATTCCTCAGGAGGCATAACGGCAGAAAGAATAGCCCAAGTGCGGTTGAGGATTTCATGCTCATAGTAATGGTTTTTCTTCACCGAATTCTGTGTCACAATCATGTTTTGAAGAATAGCGCCTAGTTGACGTTTGACCCACTTGTGGTTTCCGTCAACCTTTTGATGAAGACAGAGGAGAAGTTCTCGGTCAGTCATCACACGAGGAGCAGTGGCACGAGGCTTGGGAGCTGAGGCTTTTGCTATAGAGTCCTGTGTAGCAGAATCATCATTTGTTGAGTAGGATGCTGCTTGACGAAACTGTCCATCCATGGGACGAGTTCCTTCATCAATGATATCCTTGCCTTTTCCATCAGCAATGGTACTCTTGAGGACTCCGATCGGTGGAAGGAATGCAAAGTGATTCTGGAAGTCAGCTTTGTAGGGAATTGAAGACTTCGACCTGATGAAATTCATGATCCATGGAGAGAAGATCTTCAATTCAAATGGAGCTATTGCTGATTCAGTGAGTGTTCTCATGAAGAAATCATGGAAGTTGATGGGAATCCCATGGATGATGTTGAAAAGCACATTCTTCATGATTCCTTCAACTTCTTCTTCTTCAGAATTATGCCCTTTCTGAGGACACATAGTGTGAGTGAGGATTCTGTATACAGTCCTTGGCACATAAAGTAAGTCCTTTACAAGAAAGATGGTCCTCAGAGGCTTTCCAGGTGCCAATTTGTTCATTAGCACATTCATTAGTTGATTCGGCAATGGTGGATCATTAAACAGATAGCGAGATTCTTCTGATGGAATTGGAAGAGGAACTGTTTGAAGCAATTCAGAAGATGTTGCAGCAAAGTGCTTAGTGCCAGTCATCCAGTCTAGCACCCAAGAGTTGATGTCTGAGGAATTTCCACTGATGAACAGGGTTGCATAGAACTGAAGAATTAGTTCCTTGTTCCAATCGTAGATATCAACGCAGAAAGGCAGTAAGCCAGCATCATACAAGACTTGAAGCACAGGTGTGTATGAGGGAATTGATTCCATGTCCACGTGAGGAATATGATGATGCTCAAATATCTTCTTCTTCTCATAGAGCACAGATGCATAGTAATTCATCTGGGAAGCAGTCTAGAACCGTGAGTGACCAACTCGAGCATTCTCATATGGGTTGGGACCTGAGAAGAACATATGCTTGTTGAAGAAGTTGGATTTGATGAATGTGGGACGACCAGAGCCTTTGAATGGCATTCGCTGCACAGGTTGCAGATTTGGCATGGCACTCCCCTTGATTTCCTTAGGAATACGAGGAACAAGCTGGAGGGCTGGTTCCTCAGTTGCTGGAGGAGCTTCAGTTTCATCAGCTATAAGAGTTGGAGCTTCATCAGTAATTTGAACATCCTCATTTTCTTTATCTGCAGCAGCTGGAGCTTCATCAGTGATCTAGACATCAATATCTTCAACAGCTGGAATGTCTTCAGGGTCTGGAAGATACAGAGGTTCAGAGTCTGTTTGTACATCCTCAGTTTGCACAGTCAACTAAGGAATAATGGACAATGGAGTAGTCATTAGAGACGTGGGATGAGCTTCTTCCCAAAATTCATCATGGATGACAGGTGTGGTGCTACCAGCATCAATTTCTTCATCCATGTCTTCAGCTGGAGCATTTTCTTCATTGAACAGAAGCTGAAGAAATGGTTCTTTGGGAGGTGAAGCAATGTCTTCAACCTCAATTTCTTCGTCCAACTGCTCTGTGGAAGTAGCAGAATGGACATCATCATCTTCCTTGGGAATGGTGTATTCTACACCAAAGGGAACTATTTCCATAGATGGCGCTGAGGAAATTTGAATAGCATCAATCGGCATCGTTGAAGAACTTGTCAAAGTCTTCAATCTTTTCCCAGCAGGAGCTTCAGAGTCTGATGCCCTTCTTTTGAGAGATGTTTCCTCAGCTGCATCATTTTCTTCAGGCGCAGCTAAATCTTCAGCTGGCCTCTCACTTTCCTCAGGCACAACAGTGGCAATTGTCCTGGCAGGTTCATCAGTGATTTGAGTTTCCTCAGTAGCACTGGTAGTAGCTTCTGGTGCAGAAGCAGTGTCATCAGCTGGTGGGGCTTTTTATGGTGTAGATTCCTCAGCAGGTTGAGGAATTTCAGATGCAGATTCCTCAACAGTTTGAGGAATTTTAGCAGACGGAGGTTGTGGAGTAGTAGTACGATCAGCAGTGGATATGTTGTAATCCTTCACTGCAGCTTGAGCAACCTTGATGAATCTGTCTTTTGTGCCTTTCCATTCTTCATCAAGTCTCTTCTGGTCTTGAAAGAGAGTCCGTATTTCAGATTGGACTGTGACCAACTGAGTTGGAGTCAGATTCATCACATTTTCGCGTAGGAACTTTTCTTTGCGAACAATTGATGCCTTGGCCCTTTTGGCTTGCTCCCTCTTCTACTTTTCTTCAGCAATAAAGTGTGTGAGGACATGGTCCACGTTGGGAGGCAATTTCAGTCCTGAGAGAGGTGTCTGTGGATCCTCAAGCCAAATGTTGATGAAGTCTAGGATCGTCTTTGGATCCAACAACAGAGGAATTGAGCTGTCCTTGGTAGTGGCAGCCTTCAGCTGACTTTGTCTGATGATTTCTTCAAGTTCTGCATCATCAGCTTCATCTTCATCATCTTCCTCAGTGTTTGAGGGAATTGTTGCAATGGCCTTGCTGGAACTTGGTTGTTGACCTCTACCAGCAGCTTTCTTCAACTTCAGTCCAGAGGGACTGGTTGAAGATTTTGTGACAGAAGGGCTTGCAGAGCTCTTCAGCTTTCTTGTGAAACCCTCAGTCCTCTTGCATGTTGCCAAGTGTACTGGGGTTGAGGACTTTTTCGCAGCTGCTGAAGACTGAGCAGCAACTATTCCAGCAGCACAGGCCTTAGACGGTTGAGGCCTTTTGACTTGAGGAATTGGCTGTGAGGACTTGGAGGATGAAGAAATTTGTTTCACAGCGCACTTCTTCAGCATTGATTTCTTCGGACCACTTGAGGATGCACCAGCAATGGCAGTAGCAGCAGAGTCCTCATTGAATTTCTTTACAGCCTCTTTCTTCGCTAGCTTGGCTTGCTGCTTTTCCCACAAGGCAGGAAAGTCCTCACCAGTCTTGAGACTAGTAGGATCAGCTATCTGATTTTTAGCAAGGGGAGGCCTGCTGCAAGGAGGCTTCACAACGAATTTCATCATGTACTTGGGAGTAACATAACTATATTCTTTCCACTCCTTATCCCACCTTCATTCAATCTTCTGCAGACGGATTTTCCTCTGTTTCGTTGTCTCCTTGCCATGAGTTTCTTCATCTGGCATGCAATAGTCATCATATATTTCATCAGGGATTTCAAATGTTGTCTGCACATCGGGTTTCTTTCCTCCTTTGTGAGTTCTTTTGTCTGCCATTTTCTTCAAATGAGGATCTTGAACTCTTGATGATTCTGAGGAGGTACATAGCTTTTCTTCAAGAAGCGCTCCAAATGAGTTAACTTGATGAGAACCTAGTGATTCATCAGCAGACATATATGTACCTGTGAATAGAGTATAGGTGCAAGGAATTTGAAGAGGTCATATGCGTCCTCAGAAATTTAGAGAAAAATAGGTTTGAGGAATTTGACCATGGATGTCTTGAGGAGTTTCACTAAGTGTTCTTTGTCTCAGGTTCCAGAGTTGTGCAAATTTGGGAATTCGCACAATTGAGGAATCTTAAAGAAAATCATTACTTAGGGAAAATCATCAAGTATGAGGAGATGTAAGGTGCTTGATAATTGAATCTATGACGAATAAACACATTTTGAGGAATAGTAGAGTCAAATGAAGATCAAACCAAGGGCAGTAAAAATAAATTTTAATTACCCTGGTGAAGAACACGACGAACACTGAGGTCGAATGGGGAGGTTCGTCCATTCAGATCTCCCATGCCCTAACTTGGCTGAGGGAGACAGCCACAGCGGCGGCGGGATGAAGACTTCCGCGGCCGGTGTGAGTACGGTGACGACGAGGTTGAGGCAGCAAAGCTCTTCCTCACCGGCGACGATGATTTCAGCAGCGGCGCTGGGCAAGAGCTCGGGAGAGGTAGGAGAGGAGAGTAACCGAGCTCAGTTGTAGTAAAGGGGGTATTTATAGAGAGAGTGAAAACGGATCCACCCGAGGATTTTGGACAGGTTTACCCCTGACTCTTGTTCTCCTTGCGACTGGTGTCACCCACATTCTGAGCAGTGGAGATTTGGGGGATCGTGGGTTACCAGTCGCTGGAATAGGAACGGTTTGAGCGGGAACCGCCGAAAATTTTGGTAGAGAAGTTTTAAAGTTTCCGTTCGCAAATTCTTCAGCTGTCAAGGACACGATGAAGACTTTGAACGAGTTTCAAAGTTGAACGCATATGATGAATTTGTGAACAGACTGGATTGAGTTTAGCATAGATGAGGAATAGGGTCCGATCACATTCACTTAGATGAAAATCAAACTTGAAGAATTTAGCAATAAGTGAATGTTGTTGAGGACATTGAAAACTCATATATATATAGTCAATGAAAATAAGTCTCTCAAAGTTTTGAAGAATCTGAAAAGTTGAGGAATTTGAAAAGTTGAAGAATTTGCAGAAATGATGAAAAATTCAATTTTGAAGAATCTCAACTTTTGGTTGGTGGCGTTACCCACCGTATAAGAACGATGATTTCAGACACCGCGTACAATTGTCGTAGGGTTCTGAGAATCAAATTCTTCATTAATTTCTTCACACTTAGAGAGTTTTTCTTCATAGTTTTGAAGAAAACGTTACTTCGTGTGTTGCACATCTAAGTCATCAATTTTGCGTAAGTGTTAGGATGTGTGTTCTTTTTCAAAGAACATTCGAAGATTCTAAGATATTTAGCTCACACCGCAACTTGCAAAATCTCTTTTCATCCAAGGGCTTTGTGAAGATATCAGCCAGTTGTTCTTCAGTGGGAATGTGGTTGATGGAGATGTCGCCCTTGAGTACATGATCTCAAAGAAAGTGATGACGAATCTGGATGTGCTTGGTCTTGGAGTGTTGAACTGGGTTGGATGCTATCTTGATGGCACTCTCGTTGTCACAGTAGAGAGGCACGTTCTTCAACTTGATGTCGTAGTCCTTGAGGGTTTGCTTCATCCATAGTAACTAAGCACAACACGAGCCAGCAGCAATGTACTCAGCTTCTGAAGTGGAGAGTGACACGCAGTTCTGCTTCTTTGTGGACCAACAGACTAATGATCGTCCGAGGAAATGACATGTGCCTGAGGTTGACTTGCGATCCACGCGATCTCCAGCATAGTCAGCATCAGAGTAGCCGATGAGGTGAAGATTTGAGCCCTTGGGATACCACAATCCAAGCGTTAGTGTGTGAGCTAAGTATCGAAGAATATGTTTCACAGCCTTATGGTGTGATTCCTTCGGTTTTGCTTGGAATCGAGCACACATGCAAACACTTAGCATTATATCAGGCCTAGATGCACATAGATACAATAAAGAGCCAATCATGGAGCGGTATACCTTCTGATCGAAATCTTTACCATTTTCGTCAGTGCAGAGGTGTCCTTTAGAAGGCATTGGAGTTTTGACGCCTTTGCAATCTTGCATGTCGAATTTCCTTAGAACATCTTTGAGGTATTTCAATTGTGAGATGAAAATACCATTGTCTTGCTGACGAATTTGAAGACCTAAGAAGAATTATATTTCTCCCATCGTAGACATTTGATATTCTTCACTCATCATATAGGTAAATTCATCACTGTAGCGTTTGTCTGTACATCCAAAGATAATATCATCAACATATATTTGGCATATGAAAAGTTCACTGTCATAGGATTTTGTGAAAAGAGTTGGGTCGAGTGAACCGGGTTTGAAGCCTTTCTTCATGAGGAATTCCTTCAGAGTGTCATACCACGCTCGTGGGGCCTGCTTGAGGCCATAAAGAGCTTTGTTGAGTCTGAAGACTTTGTTAGGATGCTTAGGATCTTCAAAACCTAGGGGTTGAGCAACATATACTTCTTCCTCAATCTTACCATTGAGGAATGCAATTTTCACATCCATTTGATATAAGATGATATTGTGATGATTAGCATAAGCAAGTAGTATTCGAATAGCTTCAAGTCTAGCAACAGGTGCAAAAGTTTCATCAAAGTCAATTCCTTCAACCTGTGTGTAGCCTTGAGCTACAAGTCGAGCCTTATTCCTCACCACAAGGCCGTTTTCATCTTGCTTGTTGCGGTAGATCCACTTTGTACCTATGATGTTATGTTTGCGAGGATCTGGCCGCTTGACAAGTTCCCACATGTTGTTGAGCTTGAATTGATGCAATTCCTCTTGCATAGCTTGAATCCACTCTGGCTCCTTGAATGCTTCATCAACTTTGGTGGGCTCTATGATAGAGATAAAGGCAAAGTGCCCACAAAAGTTAGTTAAATGAGAAGCCCTAGAGCATGTGAGAGGACCTGGTGCATTGATGTTATCGATGATTTTGTCAATCTGAACTTCATTTGCCACTCTTGGATGTGCAGGTTGACTTGTCTGAGGACTTTCATCAGCACCATTTTCTTCAGGTATCTCTGCATGAGAGTCTTCACCAGCAGGGATGATTTCTTCAGTAGGAATAACATCTTCAGTTGCCTTCAGCATGATAGATTCCTTAGGAGACTGTTCATCTATCACAGAAGGCGGGTGCTCTCTTTGCGAGCCATTAGTTTCATCGGACCGCACATCTACAGTTTCAACAACTTTGTGGTGATAGGTGTTGAAGACTTTGTAGGTGTGCGAGTCCTTTCCATAACCAAGCATGAAACCTTCATGTGCTTTCGGTGCAAACTTAGAACTGTGGTGAGGATCTCTGATCCAACATTTTGCACCGAAGACTTTGAGATAACTTACATTGGGTTTATTGCCTGTCATGAGCTCGTATGAGGTTTTCTTGAAGAATTTGTGAAGATAAACCATGTTGATGATGTGGCATGCGGTGTCGATTGCTTCAGGCCAGAAGCGACGAGGAGTCTTGTATTCATCAAGCATGGTTCGGGCCATCTCGACGAGAGTCTTGTTCTTTCTTTCGATGACGCCATTCTGCTGAGGAGTATAAGGGGCAGATAATTCATGAGTAATACCAAGTTCATCAAGATATTCATCAAGATTCGGGTTCTTGAACTCAGTCCCATTATCACTCCTGATATGCTTGATCTTGACGCCAAAGTTGGTGGAGGCCCTTGAAGCAAATCGTCTGAAGACATCCTGTATTTCATTTTTGTACAGAATGATATGCACCCATGTCTAGCGAGAGTAATCATCTACAATGACGAATCCATACAAACTTGAAGCATTTGTTAGTACGGAATAGTGAGTGGGACCAAAGAGATCCATGTGAAGTAATTCAAAGGGACGAGTAGTGGTCATGATTGTTTTCGAGGGATGCTTGGATCTGGTCATCTTTCCAGATTCACAAGCCCCACAAAGGTGGTCCTTGAGGAATTTGATGCCTTCGATGCCGATGACATGATTCTTCTTCACGAGCGTGTGCAAGTTCCTCATACCCGCATGACCGAGTCGTCGATGCCACAGCCAACCTTCTGAGGACTTTGCAAGTAGGCATGTGGCAGGCTGAGGTCCTGTAGTGAAATCAACAATATACAAGTCTCCTCTCCTAAAGCCTTCGAAGACTTCGGAATTTTCAGATTCCATGATGACAACACAACGATATTTTCCAAATACCACAACCATATCGAGATCACAAAGCATTGAGACAGACATGAGGTTGAACCCAAGGGATTCGACAAGCATCACCTTATCCATGGTTCGGTCCTTTGAGATAGCAACCTTACCAAGTCCAAAGACCTTGCTTTTTAATTTGTCAGCATAAGTGATATGCTTCAGATGAGATGGAGCAAGTGGTAGATTCATCAAAAGACTTTTGTCACCAGTCATGTGGTTTGTGCATCCACTATCGTGGACCCACTCTGTAGCTTTTGGAGTATCATCCTGCAGATGAATTAGTACAACTTACGAACTCATATGCTTCAGTATGAAGAATATGACATCAATTTCATCAGATGGAATTTCATGACACAAGTTAGTAAGCAAGCAATGTGAGGACATGAGAAATGAGGAATTCATTTCTACATTAGCTTGTGTCCTTTCAAGCATTTCCTCACGTCTCCAGCAAGTTCATCAGATGTTCAAATTCATCTGGAGACCTGACCCTGTAATAAACGATTAGTTCGATTTCTTCACCACCCGCATCTCAAGGGGTGGCAAAGAGTTCATCATCCTGCGAGAACCATAAGAGAAGGGAGGCATTGAAGCAAGTGCACTTCGTTTCACAGGTCTAGGATTAGAGTATTCCTATGAATATGCAGACAAATTCTTCGAGGACTTATGAACATAATGGTTTGAAGAATGATGCATATATTCATAACTCTTAGGTTTTCCCTGCGAAACAAAAGCATTAGCACAAGAATGATGATTTTGACCATTCGAGGAATTTGGTCCACTTGAGGAATTTGATCTGGGGTTCCTTTTCTTCAATAGTGATGTCGTGAGGACATTCACTAGAAGATTTTGTAGGTAGCTCTTGGGAACCCAGATTTTCTTCAATGGAGAGCCATTCCTACAGTTAGTTCCAACAAATCTAGCAAATACTTCACCTTTCTGATTTTTGAAGAATTTGAAGTTAGAGTCAAGTGACTCATCAGAGGAATATGGAGTTTCACATGTAAAGCCTGATAAAGTAGATGGATCTACAGGAGTGCCTTTTGCAGCAACCCATGAGGTTTTGGGATATTGCTCAGGTGTCCAGTATGAACCATCAGCGTTGAGTTTCCTTATAAAGGCAATACCCTCTTTCCTAGGGTTCCTGTTTAGAATCTGCTTTTTGAGGACATCGCAAAGGATTTGATGCCCTCTGAGACTTTTGTATATGCCTGTCACATACAATTCCTTCAACCCTGCATTGTCATCAGTGATACTTGTGGTATCCTCGGATCAGGAATTTGAAACCACTGGAATAGTTGAAGAATTTGCAGTAATAGAAGCATTTGAACATTCAGGTGAAGAATTAGCAGTTTCACGTTCGATGCATTTCAAACAAGGTGGGACAAATTCTTCCTGAGCGGTACTGATCTATTGAGCCAGTAAGGAATCATTTCCCTTTGGAGATCCTCATGTGACACCTTTAGTTTCTCAAGATCTTGCTTTCTCTGAAGAAATTCATAAGAAAGCTTCTCATGATCGGCTAAGCGGTCATTATGATGACTCTGTAGGTTATCATACCTTGTCTGAAGACTTTTGAGATCGACAGACAAAGTTTGAGTATGATCCACTTCACGGTTTAACAGATCATTGCTTTTGTCTAGCATTTTCTGAAGCTTTTCAAGTGCACTTTGTTGTTTAGTGGCAAGCTTAACAAGTTTAGCATAGCTAGGTTTCACATATTCATCAGATTCACCTTCACTTGATTCAGAAGAGGAATGATGTTTTTGTACCTTTGAACCTTTTGCCATGAAGCAATAGGTGGGAGCGTAGTCATCATTGCTGACGTCGGAGTCGTTGGTGCAGTCAGATTCATCAGCGTTGAAAATAGACTTGTTGACGAAAGCAGTAGCGAGAGCAAGGCTAGCAACACCAGATTCTGATTCTTCTTTAGATTCTTCCTCTTCTTCATATTCTTCAGATTCTTCCTCAGAATCCATTTCTTTGCCGATGAATGCTCAAGCCTTTCTGGAACCATTCTTCTTGTGTCTTGAGGACTTTGAAGATGAGCATTTTGCACATGAGGACTTTGAAGATTTCTTCTTTTTCTTTGAGTCATCAGAACTATCATCTTTGTATTTCTTCTTGTTCTTTGAGTCTTTTTCCCATAGAGGGCAGTCAGAGATAAAGTGGCCTGGCTTCTTGCATCGATGACATGTTCTTTTCTTGTAATCTTCTGAGGAATCTGATTTCCTCAAGACACTTTTTGATGACTTTCCAAATCCGCCTCTCCTTGAGAACTTTTGGAATTTCCTCACAAGCATAGCTAGTTCCTGACTTAGTTCTTCAGGATCTCCAAGGGTGTTGTCAGAATCTTCTTCTTCAGATGAGGAAACTGCTTTTGCCTTCACAGCACGAGATCTTCCATAGCTTGGTCCATAGAGGTCTCTCTTCTCAGCTTGTTGGAATTCATGAGTATTGAGTCTTTCGAGAATATCAGCAAGATCAACAGCTTTGTAATCTCCACATTCTTGAATCATCAAAACCAAATTATCAAATGAGGAATCGAGTGATCTTAGCAGTTTCTTCACCACTTCATGGTCCGTGATATCAGTGGCACCCAGTGCTTGAAGTTCATTGCAAATATCAGTGAGGCGATCAAACGTTTGTTGGACATTTTCATTGTCAAGTCTCTTGAAGCGGTTGAAGAGATTGCGAAGAACATCCACACGAGAGTCACGTTGAATGGAGACACCTTCATTCACCTTGCATAGCCTATCCCAGATAAGCTTCGCAGTCTCCAGAGCACTCACTCTGCCATACTGACCTTTGCTCAGATGGCCGCAAATGATATTCTTCGCTTGAGAGTCGAGTTGCTTGAATCTCTGCACATCAGCAGCTGTAACAGTGGGAGTGACAGAGGGCACACCATTTTCCACAACATACCAGAGATCAATACCAGAGGGCACGCATCTTGTTCTTCTAGTAGGGGTAGTCCGTCCCATCGAAGGTAGGACAACCCGCAGAAACCTTGATCATACTTGCAGTCGACATAACTAAAAGTCCAGGTGGTTAAACCAAAATCACACAGAGACAGGGAGTACCCGCTCTGATACCAATTGAAAGTGCGTTATATCGATTAGAGGGGGGTGAATAGGCGATTTTTATAAATTCATCACTTGAGAAATTTCAACTTTGAGGAATTTGAAATGTGATGAATAACTAACAGCGGAATAAGTACTCAATGCATGGAATACATAGCGGCAGCATAGTCATCATGATGATATGAAACATGCACAAATTATGAGTAGCGTGATACAGGATAAGTAGTGATGAACAAGGTAACTTGAAGAATTTGAGGTGAGGAAATTGTGTAAGTCTTCAGTCAAATCCTTCAAACAGTAAAGATCAATTTCATCAACATGTAAATGAGGAATAAGGGGGTTGAGGAAATAGAACCAGGTAGCCTGATGAAGATAGTGATTTGATGACCCAGTTTCAACTGCTGTGACAGTCGTACGTCTGGTTTGGAGCGGCCTGGTATTTAAACCAGAGGACACATAATCCTAGGACACACAGTCCTTACCGTATTCTCCTTGAGCTAAGGTCACACAGTCCTCGCCCAACATTTGTGGTAAGTCTTCAGGGTAGACTTCCAAAACCCTCACAAACTGGTCACCCGGCGATCCACAATTTACTGCTGGATGCTCTAGACCAGGGTCACTTTGTGCTCCCCAATTGACTGCAGGACACACTAGACCATGACGCCTAACTGTCTGGAGGATGCACAGTCCTCAAAGGTAACAAGCATCGGTTCCACACAGGAATTTCTTCAGTGATGCTCAATCACTTGGGTTGGTGGTTTGATTGTGGGTTTTTCCTCACTGATGATTTTCGAACAAAATCCCTTGGAGGATGGGATGCTCTCAAATGACAAGTGTCAGTTCTCTGTCGGAGCAGCCAGCCAACTAGTGGTTGTGGGGGGTGGCTATTTATAGCCGGGGGCGCATCCCAACATGATATGACATTAATGTCCCCAATGATATGACCGTTATGTGGATAGGAATGATTGGGGACAGTTGGCGCTAAGCACAGCAACGGTCGGATTTTCGAATAATCAAAGTCCTCAGACATATCACGTTCCTCACTTGTAGGCAATTCGCACTGGCGAAATCCTAACTCCTGAGTCAGACCAATTTCCTACGAGACCAGAAGAACATCGTCTCTGTCACTAAAGAACTTGTTTGAGCCGTAAGAGATTTCCAAAGGCTTCACTCAAAGGAATGTGTAGGTTGAGGATTTTGGAATTGAGCATCAGTTGGAAATTTTCCTTAGTATTACCTCGTCCCCCTTTAACAGTTCAGTGTTTCCTATGACTCAAATAAAGGAAATGAAATTACGAAAATAGAAGTCTTCATGCTTCATAGTCCTCGTTCATATCTTCAAGGTCACACCGACTTTATCAGTTTCAAAGTCTTCACAAAGTCTTCAGCAAAGTCTTCACAAAGTCTTCAGCAAAGTCTTCGCAAAGTCTTCATAAAGTCTTCAGTTGAAGACATACATTTTTAGGGGTCGGTAATCTCCGGTTGTATCAAACTCCTCATCGACTTATAGAGCCTGTGTACACTCACGAACGCATTAGTGTCTTAACCGATAGGTCTTCAACACACCAAAATCACTAAGGGGCACTAGATGCACTAACAGGTAAAGGAAGACCCGCAGTACGGAATGACAATAGTTGATCTCAACAATCTTGGGTACGCATACGAACCATTCGTCCTAGCCAACGATGTGGCGTAGCTTTTCTATGTGAAGGACATGTCTACCAAGCCGAGAAAAAGAAAAGATAAGGAAGAGAATACATCATATGATGAGCCAAAGCGCCACATAGTTCTTTCAGGGAAAAGAAACGTCGTGGGGGTGAAGGACAAGACAGACATATCAGAAGATTATGAAAAGTTTCATGAAATTGCCCCCTTCACAGTGAATGTTGACCCGAGCATCAAGTAAAACGATGAATATTGTCCATGGTTATGATGCAAAGGGACACACGCGAAGAAAAAGTTTTATACCCAAAGATCCCACTGTGGGATGTGACCGACTTCTCTAGTTAGTTTCCGGACTTATATATCTAGAAAGTCCCACTTCAGACAAACCAAAGGGAATCTTTGTAATAGTAGTGTACTTATGTGTTTTGGCATTTGAAACGCATCAAATAAATTTTTTCGAAAGCCACGTCATCAATTTTCAACCCTTTCTGCCTTCATTTGCTATTTTTCATGCATTTACTGATTTTTTTGAGCTAAATGACCATGAAATTGAAAAGCACTACAAACGAACTATGAAAAGGTTGAAAGTTGGCATGGTATCATCATTTCACCCACATAGCATGTGCTAAAAAGTTGAGAGGGTTACGGCAAAAACAGGATGCACTTCGTGTATAAAATGGACAATCTTTTTCGAAGTATGAGGGTTTTAGACGAAAACTCGTCTCTTACTAAGGCATTTCATTTTTTTTAACTTATTTCATCTCCAGAATTTTTGTGTGTTCAGTACGCACCATTCGATGTCACGCCACCAATTTTTAACCCTTTCTGACTTCATTTGCTATTTTTCATGCATTTGCTGATTTGTTTTGAGCTAAATGACCCTAAAATTGAAAAGTAGTACAAATGAACTCTGAAAAGGTTGAAAGTGGGCATGGTATCATCATTTCAACCACATAGCATGTGCTAAAAAGTTTAGAGGGTTATGGAAAAAACTGGATGTACTTCGTGTACAAAATGGACAATCTCTTTCGAAGTATCAGGGTTCCACACAAAAAATCGTCTCTTACAAAGGCATTTCAATTTCTTTAGATAACCTAAGAATCACCAAATTGAATATAATGATATAACACACTAATATTAAAAAGTAGAAAAAAGAATCACTAGAAAATCTATTTTAAAGTAAAGTTATTCACAAAGTTGTGATTCACACAAAATTAAAATAATTCAAATTTAAACTATTCAAATTTGAAAACTCTTGGCACTAACGGAAAGTTTATAATTTTTTTACCTAAATCAAGAAGATTCACAAAGAAACAAAAGAATATAAATAAAGCAGAAAACAAAAGAAAATAAATAAAACAAAAAACAAAAAAAACAAAAAAAAAATTAAAAAAATCCCACCAATTGGGCCGCCACGGCCTGCATACGACTAGACACCCAAGCTCTAGTTGGGCCAGGATGTAGGCCCTTACGGCCCAGTAGGCTCCACTGGGCAACAGAGGTGTGGTAGGCCCAGAAGGCCTGCATTGGAGAGGAGCTCTACACGGTAGCCGTGACGGGGCGTATAAACCGGTGCGAGCTCCTCTCAACTAGCGAGGTGGGACTAAACATTCACCGTGCCCCTCGCCTGGCACACCTCCTTTAGTCGCGGTTGGTGGCTCCAACCATGACTAAAGACCCCCCTTTAGTCACGGTTGGAGCCACCAACCGCGACTAAAGGCTTGTCTTCCCATCGATCGGCCTGGCCAAAATTCAACCTTTAGTCTCGGTTGGAGCCACCAACCGCGCATAAAGGTGCCTCCTATGTATATACAACACTTACTAATTTTTCCCCAAATTAGCCTTTCTTCTCGACGACACCGAATGGAGCCGGAACTCGCCATCATCGTCCGTCCACGTGCCCTTGCCTCTCGACGTCGTCGTCCGTCCGTCCGCGCCCTTACCGCACCTCGACGCTGCCGTCCGTTCGCGCCTCAGCCGCACCTCGACGTTGTGGCCGCCGTGCCCCTGCACCTTGCTGTTGCCGTCGCCGCCCTTCCTCCACCTCGCACGTCGTCGCCCCTCCTCACTGTGTTGCCTGCCCCGACGCCGTTGCTGCCCCCAACTCGCCTCGCCTTGCCGTCGCCCCGCTGTGAGCTTAGTTTCTCCCTCTCCGGCCCCTCTCCCTCGCCCCTTGCTGCCATGGCCGCCCCTCCGACCCCGAGCCCCCCCCCCCCCACACACACACACATGCATGAACACACACACACACACATTTTCTATTTAGATGTTTTAGTTGTTTTTCACTAGTATATATGTATGTATCAATGCATGTTAGATGGATATAATTAGTGTTTAATTAGTATAGATTTTTTTATATAATGTTGTTTTTCTGTTTTTATGGATGTATAGAAGTATGCTTAATTAGTGTTTCTTTTTCTGTTTTTTAATTTTATAAAATGTTGTATATCATAGTATAGAAAAAATTGCTATATATTTTTTTACTTTTAATTATAGCTAGATAAATGTTAGATATAAAAAAGATATAGAAATGTTTTATATACCTTTTTATTGCTATACAATTTTAGATATATAAAAGATATAGAAATGTTAGATGAATGTTAGATTTGCAATTAGTACATGTATATCTACAATAGATTATTCTCTTAGACCTTTAAGGGATTTTGTAATGCCCCCATTATGGATGAGCACAAGTTGACCCAATTTTTTTCTGGTCGCATGCCCTTCTATATGTCACGTTTTGTCTAGATAGTGTCAAAAGATTCAAGAAAACCATGGCTTCATCATTGGTCGGAAGTAACAGGCGCATGATGGTACAAGAAGTTGTCCAAAGTTATTTTGGAACGGAGTCCCGGATAGGATAATTAGCTTTTTGGTACGAAGTTCAGCAAAAAGGCCTTCCAAATAGCGATATTCGGAAGGCTCTTGCTGAACTTCGTACCAAAAATCTAATTATCCTATCCGGGACTCCGTTCGGAAACAACTTTGCACAGCTTAGTACCATCATGCGCCTGTTACTTCTGGCTAATGATGAGGCCATGGTTTTATTCCTTTGACACTAGCTAGACAGCGTGACATATAGAAGGGTAAATAATATCAGGAAAATATGGACCATTTTCTGCACATCCACAATGGCGCCATTTTGTTAAATCCCTTAAAGGTTAAGAGAATCCGATATGATTTTGGAGGTTCCTCATATATAAGAAATCACAATCAAGCATTTTAAAATGTTAAATTTGTATAGAATTTGTACTCAACATCAACGATGCCCGACCCCATCCTCGTCGTCGACTCGTTCGCGATGACATCCTGCTTCAGAGGCGCCATGTCCGGAACTGGGCTCCGTCGGGCTGGCACTGGGAGGTGCTACCTTCATGGGCGTGCATCTTGGTGAGGAAACCGGGTCCCGTCATCGACCCGGAGTTTCTTTGGTGGCGTTCGCGTGGTCCACTTTCAGTACAGAGGCAGACGGCCCCATTGGAGGTGGTACGTCACCGTGTTAGGGAGGAGGACGATCACGTCCGTCGCTATATGGATGCGTTGGACGTCAAGTTTTCCAATACCTGGCAGGTTCTTCAGGGATCTCACCCGAGCTATGATCCTGTCGTAGTTCCTTCTCTTTGGGTGTCCACCACCTATGCCGCTAGACGTCAACTATGTCTGTATTAGTGATATTATATAATAATATTCACGATGTATAAGTGATAATACTCGAGATGTATTCGAGATTATATTCGATAATATTCAAGACGATTTATTCAAGATTATATTTGATGATGCATATTATATGAATTATTCGAGATGCATATTATGTACTATGATTCAGTTTTTCCTTATTCATTGCATGTATTCTAATTTGAATACTAAATTGTTTTATCTTTCTTCTGGGTTAGTTAAATAAAACCTATGGACAATACCGGGAGAGAAGGAGAAGAGGCTCTGTTCGACATCATACGCTCCCCGAGTCTAGAGCATGAACCTGAAGATGATGACGGCTCGCAATATCTGAAAAATTCCGGAGAGGGTTGTATGGTATTTGATGAAGATGAACGAATAGATGAAGTCGACAACGATGCTGACGAAGAAAATGTACATCAAATAACAAAGACCGACGAGGTATACTTACTATATAATCCATCCGGTGATCATTACATGTCTTAATTGAGTTGTATGTATTAATGAATCGATCTTTCTTCTTTTAGGCCTCCGAATCGAGCAAATCTTCTATAAGCGATAGGGTAGTTCGAGGCTCGACTAGAAAGTTGGACCCTACCATAAAGTTCAACATCGATTCCATCAAAACATGAACTAGTGAACCGCTTGAACCTAGGAAAAGTGTGACCACGTTTAAGAATTAATGCGGAGTTATTGTCAGGGACCAAATCCTGATCTTCGTTCAAGAATGGAAAAAGGCAGCAAAGGGAGATCAAGAAAGAGTTACTTTTGTCAATAAAAGAGCAAAAGATGTGCTTTGGACCGAGCTGATGTCACATTTCACACTACTAGATAATTTGATAGATGCAGATCTGAAGAAAGTCAGAAATTATGCTCTTAAAAAGATGGCGATTGCATTCAACACCTTCAAGAAAAATGCATGGTCTACGTACATCAAAGCAAACAAGAAGACTCAAAAACTCGAGGGAGCACTGGTGAAGGTAAAAGATCACTTGGACGATTTCGTGAAGTTCAAGGAATCGGAACTAGCTAAGGAACGGTCGAGAAAAAAGACGATTAATGCTGCCAAAAAGAAGTGGCACCATACTCTAGGGCCAGGTGGCTACCAGACCGCCCTTCCTAAGTGGGATCAATCCAAACAAGAGATGATTAGTGCAGGAATCACTCCAGTTACAGTGACCTAGCCCCCCAGCTGCAGGACATGGTTTTATGCGCATGAGGGGAAGTTGGACCCAGAGACAGGGGATATTATGGTGAAGGCAAGTATTAAAGGAGTGACAAAAGAAATACAAATGAAAATAGAAGAAGCTCGAATGGGGGTGTTCACGCCCAACAAAAAGGGAGACAAGCTTACACGCGCCATGAAGAATCCTGAACACCCGGGAAGAACACGAGGCAAAGGCGTTGTTACGTGGTTTGAGGGGTTTGCGGGTTGGAACAACGACTACAGAAGCCGTGCAATAAAGAAGATGCAAGAGGAGCGGAAGAAGAAGTAGGAAGCACTCCGCCTTGAAGGCCTAGACTCAAAGCACCTGGAGTTGGAATCCAGAATCAGGTGGCAGCAGGAGCAGATCGACTCACTCAGCCAGGAAAGGGCATATCGGCAGAAGCATGAGCAGATCGATCCAGCATTGGATAACACCGTCCCATTTATACCAAGAAGCAGTGTGGGTTCCGCCCTGACCGATATCGATGATGCCCTGCTAGCTAGCTACCCTGTGGATGGTATCAAATATAGGACTAACTATGAGCTACACATGAAAGTGAAGAACTTGTCCATGAATATGGCGGATGGCTATGCTTTAGCAAATCCCCTAGAAGCAACCTTCCATTGAAATCCCATTCCAGCTGGCTATGCTCGTGTGGGGGTTGATGAAGTGATGTTAGGATATCGCGAGCTACAACTTGACATTCTTGGAGGTGACGAGGAGAGAACACTGGGAGAGGCCATACACCGTATCATTCTATGGAAAAAGGATTGCATCGTCTTTCCAAGGCCACCGACTCCTCCTCCTTCAAGTCTACCGCCGCATCAGTCGACTCCTCCTCCAAGTTCGGCACCGGGTCAGCCGACTCCTCCACATCCAAGTCCGGCATCGTGCCAGCCGACTCCTCCTCCAAGTCTGGCACGGCGTCAGCCAACTCCTCCTCCTCCAAGTCCGACACCACGTCAGCCGACTCCTCCTTCAAGTCTGGCACCACGGCGTTAGCATGCTCCGTCGACTCCAAGTCCGACACCACGTCTGCCGTCTCCGCCAACTCAGCGTGCTCCATCGCCTAAGCAACAGTGGAAGAGAGAGGCCACAACTACCACGGCTAGCGGTACAACAGGCAAGAAATTCAAATATGGTCCAAGCCTCAAGCCTCTTTCGAAGTTGCCTTACCACCTGTCTAATGAGGAACTCGACACCGTAGTGGATGCCAAAGTGAAGGCCCATTTTGGACTGAAACCGCCCCTGCCGCCAAACGAGAAAGTACCTGAGCATGTCTCACAACACTTTATTGATATGGCTCGATCGGCTATCAATCAGAAGGACTCCAACTATGTGCGGTCTATCAAGAAGTCATATCTTGCAGGACAAAAGGAGTTGAGCTCGAGCTCGAGCCAAGGAGTTAGAAAAAAAGTGGGAAAATTGTTCCCCAGCTGGGAGAACAGGCAGTGCAATCGATCCCCTTGCTCATTGTACAAACAGCTATGAGTACTGCTGATCAGTTGGTAGTAACCGACGATCATAGAAGGTATCTAAAGAGGCCGGTGTCACTGTTGAACAACTCCTAGGCCTTGAGGAAATACCCAGGCTTAAAGAGGATGAACTAAAATATCAATATGCCCATGGCAAACCTCTGGTCAAGCCTGAAAATGTCAAGCTACTACCAACGAGATCGTAAAATTTACATACGTGGTACATGCAAGAAACAACAAATACCAATCAAGAGTCCCTCATGTGAGAGTCAAGAAGAAGCTTTACTTCCATAAAAATATTTGTGGATTCATTATTCAAAGTTGTTTCAGTTATTCAATCAAGACGCACTCGACAAATCTTTAGTTGCTATAGTCTGTAAGTGATTTCTTTCTGTAATTTAAGTCTCTAGCTAGCTGTGCTTGTCATGGACCTAGCTAGACATTGTATGGCTCTACTTTGTGCATCATGGCATCATGTTTAAATTCAACTGAATTTGAAATGGGGATGTCAAACCCTAGCACCACATTGAATAAACAAAATTCCAACAATTGAATTTTCAATTGTTTCAAAATGCTCTCTAAAAATGTTCCCCCTCTCTGATAAATGTTGGAATCAACATACTAGGGGTGAACCATATTTTCATAACTATTTTGGAAATTTAAATAAATCAGCAAAGTTTTTGAAAGTAACCAATAAAGCAATATAATTATTATAGTTGTTTCATAAATGCTGAAACTTTTTGTGGGACTTTGTAATATTCTTTTGTATCCCATAAATTATTTTAGGGTTTTTGGCTATATGTATTTTTGCCTAACAATTAATCAGAAAGCAAATAAAAAAATAGAAAACAGAAAATAAATAGGAAAAGAAAGGAAAGAGGCCCACCTGGCGCTTATCTGTGTAGCCCCAAGCCGGCCCAGCCCACCAGCAAGAGCCAGTCGTCTCCCAGCTCGCGCCAGGAGGACGAGCGCGTGGCCGGAGCGCGCGAGCATGCGTCTGCGCCACCTCCTGCCCGTTTGCCTGCTTGTGTGGGGGGGATAGGGCTCTCCAGAGGCGTCTGGATCAAGCCATCTTCCTCCCCCTCGAGCTCATTCTCCCTCTCTCTCTGCTCCCCCCCCCCCCGGACTTCTGCCTCCGTCGACCCCCGCCGTCAATTTGCTCTGTCCCGAAGGCCATCGAGCTTCCCGGCCGCACCAAGCGAACCCTCGTGAGCCCCTCCTCCTCTCTCCTCTCCCCCTGTCGTCTCGAGCGCCCCCTAGTTAGCACCCCCGTCGAAGCCGAAGCTTCTCGCCGCCGGTGGGGGATGTGGTCGTGGCTATAGCCACCACGGCTTGCACCCGAGCGTGTCATAGTGCTCGTGCTACTCCCAGGATTCGAACGCGCCCAGTAGATGGCCCTCCCGTGCCCCGTAGTGTTGATGCCTTCGTTGTCCGAACTCCAGCCGTCGCCACGAGCTCGCTTCCGACGAGCTCCGGCGACCCTAGGGCCTCCCGAGGTTCCCCCTGGATGCGGTCGAGCGAGGGCTACCCGTAGGTGCCCTCCGCTTGCCGAATTGATGCCCGTAGCGCAAGTCCGGCAAGCTCCCCCGTTGCGGATGGTCTCCGGGGACTCAACGTCGGCGTGGCTAACGTGGACACCATTAGTGCCTATTGATGACGTTAATTAACTCGCTAGCTAATCTGCAGCCACTAACAGTGGGCCCTGGCCCGAGTCAAACCTCGGGTCAACTCGGGATTAATCCCTGAGTCGCTGACTATAGGGACCCACCTGCCAGTGACACTAACCAGCCCTAAGAGATTAACATGTGGGCCCCACAGGTCAGTTTGACCTGAAGCGGCCAGCTGACCAAGATGATGTCATGCTGACGTTTAGCTGATGCGATAATTACATTATTAGGATTTAATAAATTCCATAAATTGCTGAACACTTCTAAAAATCATAGAAAATAATCTGTAAGTCAAATGAAAATAATTTATATGTGAAAAATGATCAGAAAAATCCAATGAATCTGTTTATGACATGACCATGCATGTTTGAGAAAGTTAACATCACCAAGTAGGACATTTTATGATTAGGGCAATATATGAAATATCATTTGGAGATGGAATTCAAACTTGTCTGAATTCGACTTCAATTAACTTGACTAATTATGCCTCTAGGTCAATTCAATACCTTAACTTGTCATATCATGCATCATGTTTGTTGCATTGCATTGAATGTGTTCCTTCTTTGTGTTTGCCGGTGTTTGTTCATTCTCGATAGACGATGGTTCCGACGATGTGAACATTGACACTAATGAAGAGAAGTAATATCTTCAGACTTGCCAGGCAAGCAAACCCCCTTGAGCATATTCATATGAACCCACTCTCTCGCTCCTACTCTCTTTTACTGCATTAGGACAACAACGATTCAACGGTTACATGTCATCGGTAGTTGAACCCAGTTCTTTGCATGACCTGCCTTTGCCACAGTAAATAGTTGAAACCACTTAGCATGAGTAGCAACTGCTTGAGCCTTGTTGTGCTTAATCATCCATGCTTGCTTACTTATTGTGCCTGCTATGCTTAGAGTCGGGTCGTGTCGGGTCTAATACATCTGGGTGATGGATCGGAATGGCAGTGCTCATGTCCTACTATGTGAGAGCTAAGTATGTGAACATGATTTGTTAAAGGTAGCAATGAGAGGTCATGTAGGAGTACATGGCAGGTTGTCTCATTGAGGCCGTCCTTAAGAACTGAGTTCTGTGTTTGTGATCCAAGACAGTTACTACCACATGTTGGGCCCTGAAATATGACCCCGCTCGACTTATTAATCGCCTAGATCTCTGTCCAGGAGTTGCAACTAGATTCTGGTGTTTGTAGGAAAAGTGTTGGCGGCTGTGCATAGTGATGCCCGACGGGGTACCAAGTGGCACCCGAACGGTGGGCTTGGGAACCCTGCGCACATCGTTTGAGGCCCTAGCGGAAACATCGGCCGGACTTCCGTGCGGGTTCAGTCTCAAATAGGCGATAAACCTGGACTAGGGTATTGTGTGATTAACGGTCGTGGCCGAAGCCCACGCTAGTGCTTCCGCTTGAAGGTTGCTGAGATGCATGACGTGCATATGGTGATAAGTGACGAGAGCATGTGTGAAGAAGTACACCCCTACAGGGTGAAATAATCTATTCGAATAGCCGCCTCCTCGCATATGGACTACTTGGAGAACTTATGTGGTTCATAGATAAGTTGAAGTGGTACTCTAAAATACGCAAGATAAGCGTCAGTGCTATGGATGGCCTTCTCGTAGGGAGACGGAACTGGATCCATAGTAGTGTATTGATTGGTGAATATGTGGAGTCGCGTGCGCTATCCCACCTCAAAGATACTACTTGTAGTCGTCGTATAGGTTAGCAAAGAGTCAAAGCTGGCTTGCTGCAATTAACTCCCCAACCCCCTTCATTGATACTGATTCATATGTAGATAGTTCTGATGTAAGTCTTGCTGAGTACCTTTGTACTCACATTTGCTTAATTATGTTTTTGTAGAGGAGACGTCAGTCTTATTAGTGAACGTTACAACGTGAAGTTCGATGTTGACCGGATTAGCTTGGTAATCCCAAACAGAGGTCTGGTTCCTTTGGTAGGGTCGTTGTAGCTTTTCAGGCTCCTCCAGCCACTTTTGTAGATGTCTGTACCCAGACATGTTTAACTTCCGTTTGCTTGTTTGAATGCTCTAAATGTTGGGTCTTGTGACCCCTATTTGTAACATCTTATTGTATTGGCTCTTCCGAGCCTTCTAAACAAATGTTGTAATGTTGTATGGTTATGTTGTGATGCCATAGTAGTATCTATGCATATCGGGCATGTCGTGCGTACGTGTGATGTGCAACGGTATGTATGGGATTCGAAACCTAGTTGTGTGCCTTTAGTAGTACTCTTTACGGGGAACTGCCTCTTTGTGCTTCCATCGAGCCTTGGTAGCTTGCTACTGCTCCGGACACATTGATTGACCGGCATGTATCCTTATTTGCTACTATGTCTGTCCCTTCGGGGAAATGTCTCGCAGCATAATGGAGTCCTTGTAGCTTGCTATGACTCGTCTACACACGCTAGAGATCGACACCTGCATTGCTGGGTTACGTATGCCTGTCCCTGTACGGATGTGCCACTTGGGTTCTACGACTAGTCATGTCGGCCCAGGTTCTTTGACATTTGAATGCTAGGGATGCATTCACATACGTGAGTCAAAAGACACAAACGGTCCCGGCCCAGGTAAGGTGGCAGCCGTGGAGATAACCATGCATGAGACCGCAAAGTGATGTGATGTGTTACAGGCTGGATTCTTATGGCTTAGGATCGGGGTCCCGACAGTGCTCTCGTTCATTACTTGTAATTACCCTCACTATATTCTTCTCTATGGTATTATGTAGAATGAATATGTATGAAATGAAACAAGTTGGATGCTATAACATTGGGTTCATTGACCCAAATACGGTTAATCAAAAGATATGGGAAACTGGGTATTCGAGAAAAGACAAGAAGAGTGATTCCTGCTAGAGTTTTTGAAGCATCTAAACACCCACCAGAAATACTACTTCCTTACAACTTCGGGTGAGAGTTACTATATCTGGTACTACAAATTCTATTTTTTGCTTACTAGATGTTAATAAGTGTCGTTGATGAGTTATGCACATGCCCACTTAATTATAAAAAACGTGTGTGCATGCAGTTACCACTGGATCTTTTTAATCATTGAAGTTGACAAGGGAAAAGTTGAAGTACTAGACTCACTATATAAGGATCCATAATAATACGCAACCGTTTGGGGGATGGTCGACAGGTAATTTCAATCATTATCGCACTATATCGGCCTCTTTACTTCACTTCCTCATATCAAGTAGTTAATAACTCCTTTATTCATTTTCTTTGCTGGTGGGCAGGGCTTGGGCCAAGTTCATCAAACAGGTCTCAGGCGACTGGGCACAAAAGCTGACATGGGTGCAACCCAAGGTAATTAAGTAATACTAGCTAGCTACGTCCGTGCGTACCTTTAATTCTAGTTTCAATACCATTATCATGGTTGATTAATTATTACCTAACTGAATTTTATTCTCGTAAAGTGCATGAGGCAGGGGCAGGGGAATAGTTTATGCTCATACTACATTTGCGAGGACATTTCTATAGTTTACCAACCGGGACTAAAGGCCCCCCAGCCCACGGCGCCGGCAGGTGCCACGTGGTGGGTCTTTGGTGTCGGGTCGTGTTGAACCGGGACTAAAGGGGGTGGCCTTTAGTCAACCGGCACTAAAGGCACTTACGAACCGGCACTATAGGCCGATTCTGCACTAGTGCATGTATCCAAAGCAGTATGAAGGTCCTGCCAGCTATGCTCTTACCAAAGAAGAAAAGGAAATCTTCTTTGAATGTCTGCTTAGTATGAAGGTCCCTTCTGGCTTCTTGTCGAATATAAATGTAATAATAATTATGATAGAGAAAAAGTTCCAGAACCTAAAGTCTCATGACTGTCACTTGATTATGACGCAACTGCTTTCGGTTGCATTGAGGGGGCTTCTATAGGAAAATGTTCGATTAGCCATTTTCAAGCTATGTGCATTCCTGAGTGCAATCTCTCAGAAGGTAATCGATCCAGAAATCCTACCAAGGTTAAAGAGTGATTTGATGCAAGGTCTTGTCAGTTTCGAGCTGGTGTTCCCACCATCCTTCTTGAATATCATGACGCACGTCCTAATTAATCTAGTCGACGAGATTGGAATTCTGGGCCCTGTATTTCTACACAATATGTTCCCCTTTGAGAGGTTCATGGGAGTCTTAAACAAATATGTTCACAGCCGTGCTAGGCCAGAAGAAAGCATCTCCACGAGCCATCAAACAGAGGAGGTCATTGGTTTTCTGTTGACTTCTTTCCTGACCTTAAGCCGATTGGTCTCCCTCAATCGCGGTAAGAGGGGAGACTGGCTGGAAAAGGCACGCTAGGACCAGACTCAATAATATGTAGGGACGGACATTCTTGGTCTCAAGCACACTACACGGTTCTACATAATTCTACCTTGGTGACCCCTTATGTCAATGAACACAAGAATATTCCGCACTCCAAACACCCGGAGTAGTGTGACGAGTGGATTACAAGTGAACACATCAGGACTTTCGGCAGTTGGTTGCAACCGCGTCTCATGCGTGACAACACTGTTTCTGATGAGTTGTACTTGTTGGCCAGGGGACCATCTTCGACTGTAATGACTTACAAAGGGTACGAGATAAATGAGAATACATTTTACATGATCGCCCAGGATCAAAAGAGCACCAACCAAAACAGTGGTGTCCGCTTTGATGCAGCAACCAAGAGGGGAAAGAACACATACTGTGGTTACATAGTGGACATATGGGAACTTGACCATGGACATGATTTGAAGGTCCCTTTGTTTCAGTGCAAATGTGTCAATCTGTCAAGAGGCGGGGTACAGGAAGATCCACAGTACGGAATGACAACAGTGCATCTGAACAATCTTGGGTACACAGACGAACCATTCGTCCTAGGCAATGATGTGGCGCAGGTTTTCTATGTGAAGGAAATGTCTGCCAAACCGAGAAAAAGAAAAGATAAGGAAGCGAATACATCATACGATGAGCCAAAGCGCCACATAGTTCTTTCAGGGAAAACAGACATCGTGGGAGTGAAGGGCAAGACACACATGTTTGCAGATTATGAAAAGTTTCATGAAATTCCCCCCTTCAAAGTGAAGGCTGACCCAAGCATCCTGTTAAACGATGAAGATTATCCGTGGTTACGGTGCAATAAGCAAGGGGACACACGCGAAGAAAAAGTGAAGACTTTCTCTCCATAACTATTCTGATGATGGCTTTGATCTATAATATCACTGCAGTTACATGTCAAGAAATGAAATGTCTTTTGTAACAGATGAGTTTTCGTGTGAATCCCTGATACTTCGAAAGAGACGGTCCATTTTGTACACGAAGTGCATCCAGTTTTTGCCATAACCCTCTCAACTTTTTAGCACATCCTATGTGGGTTAAATGATGATACCATGTCAACTTTCAACCATTTCAGAGTTCATTTTGAGTGCTTTTCAATTCAGGGCCAGTTTAGCTCAAAATAAATCATGAAATGCATGAAAAATATCAAATGAAGTCAGAAAAGGGTTGAACAGGGATGATGTGGCTTTGAATGGTGCATATTGAACGCAGAAAAAGTCTTGAGTTCAAATATGTTAAAAAAATTGAAATGCCTTTTATAACAGATGAGTTTTCGTCTGAAACCCTCATACTTCAAAAGAGATTTTCTATTTTGTACACGAAGTGCATCCAGTTTTTGTCGTAACCCTCTCAACTTTTTAGCACATGCTATGTGGGTGAAATGATGATACCATGCCAACTTTCAACCATTTCAGAGATCATTTGCAGTTTTTCAATTCAGGGTCATTTTAGCTCAAAATAAATCATGAAATGCATGAAAAATAGCAAATGAAGTCAGAAAAGGGTTGAAAATTGATGATGTGACTTTGAATGGTGCATATTGAATGCAGAAAAAGTCTTGAGTTGAAATATGTTTAAAAAATTGAAATGCCTTTGTAATAGACGTCTTTTTGTCCGAAACTCTGATACTTCGAAAGGGATTGTGCATTTCATACACGAAGTACATCCAGTTTTTGTCGTAACCCTCTCAACATTTTAGCACATTCTATGTGGGTGAAATGATATCATACCATGCTAACTTGCAAAAATTTCAGAGTTCATTTGCAGTGCTTTTCAATTCAGTGTCATTTTAGCTCAAAATAAATCGTAAAATGCATGAAAAATAACAAATGAAGTTAAAAAAAAGGGTTGAAAAGTGATGATGTGGCCTTGAATGGTGCATATTGAATGCAGAAAAAGTCTTGAGTTCAAATATGTTTAAAAAATTGAAATCCCTTTGTAATAGACGTGTTTTTGTCCGATAAAAGTTATTTAACTTAATATTATATAAAATTTATGCAACTGAAATTATCAAAGTTATTTTTGTTAAAAACTTTAATAGCAAAACTAATATTCATAAAGTATTTTTGTTAAGAACTTTTAATATGCAAAAAATTAACATAACAAAAAAGATAGTAACATAGGGATAGTAACATTGAGCCTTTCATTTATTAGGTTATAGACACATCTTGCCTTGGTACGTGTTATGTTACTCATAGTAGTAGTAACATACTCTCTCCGTCCCAAAATATGTGTCGTTGATCTAGTATAAAATTTGTACTAACTTAGTACAAATTTTGTGACACTTATTTTGGAATGGAAGGAGTAGTACGTTACTCAATTTCTCTTTTTTCTCATTAATTAGCTGGCACATCATATTTTTTGATTAGATGACATCTATGTTACTACCTATGTTACTCCCATTATGGGTAGTCTAACAAATGCAAGGTGAGCGCGTTTAATGCTACACATAAGACTATGCATAGACGCACAAACACCATGGCCAAGGATTAAGGGATGGGGAAAAGAGAGAATTGAAAGCAGATTCATATCTATTATTTTTAGTAACCATCATACTAGTATTTCTAACTAAAAACCAAATAATCGTTGGCCATACAAAATGTCTAAAATGTTCCTACATGGACAGATGGTGAGAAATTAATGAGAAAGCAGATAATAAGTGGAAACAAAAAAATCATCGACAGTCATTTGAACACAATTCTTCACAAAAGAAAGTCCAATAAATCCAGTTTGATCGACGGTCTTTTTTTTATTTGCTCGTGAGGATCATGTGTTGACTCGTGGCCTTGTGCCATACAAGTGGAGTATGTAGCGTGCGTGATGGGAATCTTAGTCCACGCTTGGCATCGGTGTAATTTGATACGGAGGTATTGAATTTACAAGCGTATCTTACTGGATACGAGTGGTTTCAGGCAGCAAACGGGCAGATACGTGTATTTTTATGGGTGTAGGAGTATTTAAAAAAACGACAATCCAAAGAAAGCCTCAAGAAAACATTGCCTCTGCTGGACTGGGATTTTTCTTGGAGAAGGGGCAACGATCGTGTGTGGAGCAGTGGAGTATACAGTTTTTTAATGCTTGTGTCCATCCATCTAGTGAGGCCTCCGCTGCTTTGTCATTTAATAATGATTAAGCTGACACCCAGAAGACACTGAGCATTGAGACAATATTTGTAGTAAATCCAAGACTTTGTTCTCTATAGAAGGAATTCTGTCAGGCAAAGCTGTAATTCTGAGTCAGGCACTTGGGAGATTTCTTTTCACTGATCTAGTGGGCGATATGGAACATTTACCTCAAGTTTATATGTTTTGGTTTCTCAAAAAAAAGTTTATATGTTTTGGTACAAAAAAAGAAGGCTTTTTTTTGCAAATAAAAAAAAAGGCTTGCCCCATCGCTAGGCACGGAGCCGGCACATGTTTGGGGGGACCGTTGCTCTTGAAAATCGGAAGTGCATGTCTCAGAATAAACCATGATGGATACAGTATGAACAATAAAGACCATTCGCATGCATAGATGAAAGCTTCTCGGTACCCATCCAGGGTCTGATAAACAAGCACAAGTGGCATATGATTCCATGAGAGATCGCTCCTCCTGGCCGAGAACTTATTAAACGGTAAACACACTATCACGGACCCATCACCTTCATTTCTTGGACACGATTCATTGTGCCGGTCAACGCAGGTTCAGCAGGCTGCAGAGACGCTTCTGCAAGCACGACGGGCAGTAGTGGTTGCTTATAGGGTGACCGACGCATTGGGAGTGCTTGGTTGCCTTGCCCTTCTTCATCTTCATCTTGCCGTTGAGAGCGCCGAAGTTGAGGCGGATGTTGGTGGCCATGCGGATGCACCCGAAGCCGCCGCCCATGTCGCGGCCCTCAGTCCACAGCACCGACTCGTCCGGGTGGTTGGGGATGTACTTGTACTTCACCAGCTCCACCTGTTGGATCAAACAGGCAACTCTCAGTCTCTAGGATCAATTCTTCTTATTAGTTTCTTATTACATGCCCAAATAGAACGTACGTATGTATGTATGTATGTATGTATGTATAATGATGTGATGAATCGAAAGAGATGGTTAAGTAGGTTTGAGTGGCTTACAGGGTGACCCTCGCCTTGGGAGGAGTGCTGGATGGCCTTGCCGGCGAACTTGTTGACGAGGGCGAAGGCTGGGTAGCCTTCCGCATCCATGACGCGGTTGCCGTGCCTCATGTCCTTGAGCCAGTGCTGGCACTCGTCGCGAGGGTTGGTGGGCTCGAGCACGACGGCGCCGTCGCGAACGGTGGCGCTGAAGCCCTCGTCCGCCTTGCAGAAGATGCGGACGGTCGGCCCCGGGGAGCTGCCGGTGACGTAGCCCTCTCTGCCCCAGGAGACGATCTTCCAGCTCTGGTAATCGCCTTTTGCCCCCTCCGAGACAACGACGGTGGTGCCGTCGTGCACGCCGCCGTCGTCATCGTTGAGGCGGGTGTTGTTCTTGTTCAACGCGCGAATGTAGCTGAAGCCGTCGCCGGCGTCGCCGGCCTCCGTCCACATCAGAGACTCGTCGAGGCTGGTCGGGTCGAGAAGCTCCAGCACCATCTGCTGCATACGTGCAAGCAAATCGTTTATCATTACACCTGCATTTCTGAGCACTCCAGATTCGGAAAACGACCGGATGGAATGGTTGAGCGAATCAGGGAACAGAGGGAGAGAGGATGACCGACGAACCGGGTGGGATGGTCCGAAGGTGTTCTTGAGGGCGAGGGGCCCGAGGCCGTTGGCCGTGTTCACGAGGAAGAAGACCGGGTTGCCCTCATCGTCCTGGATCGGGGCGCCGAAGCGCGTGAACACGAGCCGCTGCTGGCGCTCGTCGCGGGGGTCGGAAGGGGCGAGGAGGGCTTTGCCGTCGAGGACAGACACGCAGTAGTCCCCCTCGGCCTTGAGGAAGAAACCGAACCCGAAGCCGAAGGCGGCGGCGGCGGCGGCCGGGGGGTTCTGGCCGTGGTAGTCGAATCCGGACATGGTGCGATCTATGGAGGACGGTGGGGGATTTGGTTGCTTTGGCTCGACTGGAGAAGAGAGGAGCACGGCGAGGATGCATCTGCTCCGGCCCCCTCTGGTAGATTTTATAGTATAGTGGCGCCACCTTTGTTTTCTAGCGGGATCGGTCGGCGGGGTTGATTTACAACTGTTCCCTTTTTCTCACATGCACACGTCGACCTCGGTGACCCGTGGTCCGCCAAGCGAACGTCTCTCGACGTGTTCTTTTCTTCTTCTCTCAAGGCTGGCCTGGCAAGGCCTTGTCAAGTGGTGCCATTGCCAAGGCCTTGTCTGCGCGGCTGGTAGGTGCATGTGAGATCTCTCATGCGTAATCCGATGGTGGGTTTGTCACATTCAGATTAATTTGTTGCTCCAAGTTATCCTTGTGTATCAAATTGTGCGTGGAGACGGCATGGATGTGGATCGCGATGCATAACTTTGAGTAATAACACAACACAAGAGATTGAGATTGAAAAGCAGGGAATGCTCTGTTACGTGTAAGCGAGAGGGGGGAAATGTGGTCATGTTTTTTCTTTCCTTTTGCGGGAAAATATAGCCATGTGTTTGACGTATTTGGTCCTATTTATAAAAACCACGATGCTAAGAGCATCTCTAACGGACGATGCTAAGAGCATCTCTAACGGCAACCCGCAAACCGTCCGTATCCGTTCGGACCATGAAATTTATCCAACATATGCCTATATCACTCTGAAGACAGGTCGAAATATATTTTCTTCCACAAACTAGAAATAAATGCGAGGGGCTTTGCGGGCGTCCAGACGGCACGCAAGTCCGCGTCTGACCGCCCTGGCCCCGAAAAAACCCGCCCTCGTCCGCGTGTGCTTCTTGCCCGAAAAGGCCAACGCCGCTACAGTGTTTCGGTGCCGCATTCATGCGTGGCCAGAACGGACGCGACCTGTCACTGGCTCCGGAATTGAAGCGGCACGCTGGCCGAGAGAGCGCCGTCGGCATCGCTTCCCGATGCAGGTGACTGCTCTGCATTCAACGTCAAGACGTCCGCCCGTCTATCCACCTGCCGCCCACAGTAATGCCATGAGGTTGCAGAAGCTGCTACTTCGACGCCACCTGCCAGTCCCTCTACCGCCTACCATTGCTATATAAACTGCCGCCCCGGCTAGTCATCTGTTGGATATTGGTTTTGTGCCTATGGGAAACCTCTCAAGAACCTAGTTCGAACACTAGGGAGTTTTGGACGATCTACATCCTAGCCTCGATGATGGTGGAGCTACGCATGCAGGGAAGGAGAAGGACATAGGGGTTTACCCAGGCTCGGGCCAACGTGTGGTGAATTGATTTCTCTCTCCAACGCCATAGGTGTTACAAGCTGTGAGGAAGAAGAAGGCTCTTCTCTTTGGGGAAAAATGACCACTCGATCCTTTTTCTCTAGGGTGGTTGTCCGTCCCTCTTATCTTACCGTGGGCCTATCTTCCCAAAACGTTGGCGGGAAAGAGGGCGACCACATGGCGGCAATTCGAAGGGGGACTAACATATAGTCTTCCCTAACAAAGTCGGTCTTCACACTGCCAAACGTGTCGTCCATGACGCGCTTGTGGGCTCTCCGGTGACACCCGTCCAGGTCACCGGCGTAATGTTGGTCTCCTTGCACTTATGGGGTAATCTTTGGAACTCATCTTGGAGAAGGACAACAGTCTGCTTTCCCTTTAGCAGGAATTGGGAAAGATTCCCTAACTCCGCCTGCTGGCGCCGTCCTTGCAGCCTCAGCTTGCGTGGTACGCCAACAACGTGGCGGGCGGACCATTTGTGTGTCCAGCATTGAACAAACCCTCCAAGCGAAGGGCTTCACACGGCAGCCTCGCGGGGAGGACCTTGCAAGGCCTCGCACGTCTGGTGGATAAGCGTCTAGTGGGCCCCTCTCAAAGAGAGAGGGAGAGCTTCGCGGAGCTGGAGCCTCATGGGGTGATTGTCAGTGTCTTCCAGTGGGCCGCCTGCTGCGCTGGGCCTTCTTCGCACAGCCGACTAGGCCGACCGTAGATGGGTTGTGGTACCCTGGTTCAATTGGAACGTCAGTAGCCCTAGGGCCCGCTGCGCACACATTTTGCCCGTTGAGCGCGAAACGGCAAAAATGTCGCGGGGCCTAACGAACTGCGAGGCTCAGAGGTGACGCGTGGTAGTCTTGACGAGACGGGACGCACCCACTTCTCCCACAATGCCTCGGCAACTGCACGCCTTCCTTATACTGCCGCGCGCGCCGGGGCAAAACGGTGTCTGCCTTTCGTTCTCCGAACGCTTCCTCTACACACGCTCCTCCTCCTTGCGCTCAGCTTGCCCACTGCTCTCCTTCTCCGCCTCCAATCTGACGCATCCATTGCCATGGCTCCGAAGAAGAGGAGCGCCGCCGCCACCGGAGCATAGGTGGAGCCAACCTTGCTTCCCTCCACCATCAAGAACTAGGAGGGGCTGGGCACGTTGGTCCCCCTGACGGTCAATGCTCACAACGAGCATGGGGCCACCAAGATCTGCCTGGGCTTGAAGCCGGCCAAGGAGTTGACAGCGACGACATTCCCCTTCTTCTTCCACTGCGTCTTCAGAGGTCTGCTCCCTCCGTTCTTTGACATCTTCCGTGCAGTGTTCGAGCACTACCAGATCCACGCCCTCCATCTTCATCCCAACTCTGTGTTACTCCTCTCCACTTTTGCCTTCCTCTGCGAGGACTTTCTGGGGGTGATGCCCTCGGTGGGCCTGTTTCACGTCTGCTATAACATGAGGTGCAAGCAGGGCTTCGGTGCGGGATGCACCTCCTTTCGCATGGTGGACAAGATGTCGGAGCGCTTCATCGCGATGGTGACGCTCGAGAAGATGGAGAACTTCCGGGCGCGCTAGATCAACATGGAGGTAGGCCAGAGAAGCCCTCCGTTCGCACCTCCCACTAGGCCTGCCATGAAGAGCTCCGCCTGGGAGCACACCAAGCTGGTGGACGCGAGGCTTGGGCCCATCCTCGCCAGGCTGTAGGTGATGCGGGATGCTGGTCTCACGAGCACCATGATGGCTCGGGAGTTCATGCGCAGTCGCTTCACCCCGCTCCAGAAGCGTTCTCACCCGGTGTGGGAGTACGAGGGCCGCGCCGACCGGACCCGCCTCTACAATGACACCTTTTAGGAGGCGACACTAGAGGCTATCTTGGGGACCCTCTTCGCGGAGCCTGTGCCGAAGGAGATGGCGAACGACGTGCTCCCTATGTTCCGTCGCGGCGACTGGGCGGAGATTTAGGCTGAGATGCATGTCTTTGATGAGTGGTGCTTTGTCCCCGAGGGGCCATGTGGGGCCACGCGACAACCCCATCCTCGTGGTGCCCATCTAAGGGGACTTCGAGGATGTCGCTCCCTCCTCAAACACCGGCGCCGCGGCAGGTAGGAGCGCATACCGAGCCGCCACAAGCTGCTGCTGGGGGATAGAGACAACGGCGAGGAGGAGGAGAACCCTCTGTTCGTGGTCGCGCCATCCAGACGCATGGAGGAAGACGACGACGACGAGGAGGAGGTGGTAGCAAAGGACCTCCTCGAGGGGGTGACAAAGGGGGCCGCCGAGCCCCTTCAAATAGACGGGCCTGCCGAGCGGGGATGTGGCGAGTTTCGGAAAGCCTCGTGGGGCACCCTCCGGAGGTAGCTCTGTTTGCGTAATGAGACAATAGAAGAGATTGAAAAACAGAGAATGCTATGTTACATGTTAGCGAGAGGGGGGAATGTGGCCATGTCGTTTTTTTTCCAGGGAAATGTGGCCATGTGTTTAACGTATTTGTTCCCGTTTACAAAAATCACGATGCTAAGGACATCTCCAACGGTAACCCACAAAGTACCCGCATCCGTTTAGATCATGAAAGTCATTCAACACATGTCTATATCAGTCTAAAGACCCGTTTAAATGTACTTTCTTTCGAAAACTGAAGATAAATATGGAGGGCTTTGCAGACGTTGGACAGCAGCCAAGCCCGCGTCTGACCGCCTTGACGCAAAAAATACCTCCCTCATCCGCTCGTGATTCCCGCTTGAAACGTCGGGACTGCACTTGCACAGGAGACGTACTGGTTGTCGATCGCGATCCACGGGTTTGTGCAACCGAACGACGCCGTGATGAGATTACATGTTATCGAGAGGCAGAGGGAAACAATGTGGCTATATGTCCACGTGTTGCTTGCCTTTCTACAAGTTCTCGCGGTAACTACTCAGCTAAAGTATTCGTACCAAAAAAAGAACAAGTATTCGTAGCCAAAACCGCGCCGGCGATCGACGCATCTGCTCTCCTGAGTAAGTAAGTAAACTAGTCGTCAACCCGTGCGTTCGCACGGACGAGCTACTTTATATACATAGTATAAATTTTTTTGAAGTTTCTGAAAAAAAAATCAGCCTTTGTCAAATCCTCGCGCATAACTGGCCCATATCAGACGGCTGCCTCACGTATGATCTGACGCATCTTGAGCCGACCGTTTCGATTTGCATGTCAGCAAGCCGATGGGTAATGCGCGTATAATAATATGGTCTATACCACTATCTCTTCCATCTGCCTTAGTACACGATATCCACAAAGCCTTTAATTTACTTATGCATCATGTGATAGCAAAGTAATCTCCAAAGTGATTTGCTTCCGAAACATAATATAATACAATCTTTCAATTTTATTAGAAAACTGACATAATATTTTTAATGGAGAAACATGCAAGCTTGTACGAATCTGGTCATTGCAGCCATTATCATTTTATGGCCGCTCAAATCCACAATGTTAATTTAAACTTGTCTCTCGTATATAGTATATTTAGTAAATATCTCATTATTTGAGATGAAATACCAAGAAGTAAAAAAAAGATGTATTTAAATTAAAAATACATATATCATAGTCTAAAATCTAAGGTTCCATACTAATAAAAATGCTTCATGCAATTAGTAAACTGAAAGCGATAAATAATATATTTAGAATTTGAAAGGCTGTTGAGTCTGGAAATTATTATGAAGATACATTGTCCACCTCCACCTTCACTGTCACTTAGACTGCTATGTACGATCAAATGTTGAAAAATAATTATAAATTCTATGAAAGAATCACTCTACCTACCCAATCTTGTCATGTGGAAAATTTGGATGGATCATTTTAAATTCGAAGAGAACAATTATGCCTTGTAGAAACCGTGCCCGAGAGGGAATATTTCATAGAACACATGATATAAAGTTTCTTTGCCTGGGCAAGAGAAAGCTTGCAAGCACCACATATTAAACCATCTAATTTAGATATATTTTTGGGATAATTTTGATTTTATTTATTTGGATTTGAGCCATGTGATATTGTTGGGTGTTCATGTGAAAAGAAAGTGAAAGATATAGTTATGATAAGAGTTGTACATGGGTAGGCTAGATGAGATGTTCGTAACAAAGACACAACAACATACACAGATAATTAATTATTTAAACTTGTTAAATTGTACATTCTCTAATTTTTTTGACTGCAAAAAACATAAGATTGGGGGTTGAATGACATGTTCGATGGAGCATGAATGCCGTTGTGAGTTCGACCTCCCTCTGTAGTAGTATCGGCAACGTAGGATCTAGTTTCTGTTGAGCCTACGCCCACCGCCTCGGTTTCCCTCGTAGGAAATCTGCATGTTGATGCTTCAAGGCTGCTTTGTGCTCCTCATGAACGGTATACACACATCTCTTGGCTGTCAAAAACATATTTTATTTGAAGATTGCCGTTGGGACTTTAACAAAAGAATTAACATAAAAAGTTAATTATGACTACAACATATTTGTATATGGCAACTATAATCGTGCTTCCAAAAGTTTGTTTTCTCCTGCTTATTACTGCCACACATACAGATATAAACATATTAGTGGCGCTATTTTTCTTCCTAGAGTAAAATAATTAATCAGCAACCCGTTTTTTAGAATCTCGTGAGGAAAAATAGTTTTTTACAGAATTTAGATCCATATATTTTTGCCAAAAAACAATTTTAGCACCGCTTTGTAAAAACTATGAATATCCCTTAGAATCATATAACGTAGAAAGACAACTAAATCAATCTTACCTATATGTACTATGACAAACCCATAAGGAATAACTATATGTACTACAAAAACTTAATACTTGCAGGTATTATACAAACCCAAGCTCTAAGAAAATAAATGTAATTCACCACTCATGCATGCATCATGCAGAAGTACGTAGTGAATTAAAGAAGTTTGGTACCATGTATAATTTATAACCATATTTAGTAAGAAGCCATATTGGAGAACAACGGTGTAACCCTTCAGTCTAGTCTAGTAGTAGTACCCATGTCCACCAAATAGTATGATCTCTTTACCTTGCATCGGTCAACTTCCAATATAATCTGCGCATCGCATCCGAAGACATCATGTCTGGCCTGCACCCTGCGCTGGATAGGAGGACGATTTATCTAAGCTATTAACATTTGATCGATGGACGACCATGACAGGAGATGGATTGCGTCGTACCCCAATTTTTTTGTTTGATTTCAGCATGGCTGAAACAGTGAACGCCCACACAGCTTGCACAAAAACGTGGCTGGATGGCAAACGACGAACAACGGCGTTAGGGTACCCTTGATGATGATCCGTCCACATGAGGGGCGAACTAAAGAGGGCTATCTGCAGCAACACGCGGACGAGGGTTTTTTTCTTCTCAGATTTCCATCAGGAAAACACATATGTGATTCATATTTTCAGAGTTTAACCAGGAGAGTCCATGAGACATACGCATGTACGCACGTGTGTCAGGATATGTGCTACAATCGGGAGAGCATGGATGGGATCTCAATCAGGAGAGTCTATGGGACGTACGCATGTACGCATGTGTATCCAGAAAGGATGTGTACGTGCTGGAAAATTAAAAGAACACTATTGATCCAATGGTTATGTATAGAAATTAAATATATCTGATGCATGAAAATCTACTTTAAGCAACAAAATAACGTGGTACCATCCCTCACAAAAAAGTGGAAGCGACCATGAAGTTATGTTTTGTTTTGCCAAGGATTATGTGGGTTAATCTCCACCATAATAATTCGGTCCCACCAAATTAACGGCTGCTAATTTCTGATTAACGTGAGAATTTTTTGAAAGTGTCTAATTAGTATAAGTATAGAAGTATAGATATAGAAGTATAGATTATTGTTTCGGCCTAGTCGACCTAAGTAAGTTGGTTTGGTTTACTATACCAGTACTGTAGTCTGCACATGAAGGCATGAAGCAGAATGGCACCTCGTCAACATACGAACTGACGGACGCGGACGCGCGCGTGATCCTAAGATTTTCCCTTTTGTTTGCGCGCGCTATTTGACGGTCACGAGCGGCGCTCCGCGACAAGCCTGCCGTTCCCTAACCTCAGCGACAGGATACTGCAGTACTGAAGCATCTTTTTTGCTGCCTTTCCTCAAGTTCTCGCGATGTGTACTGAGGTTAAGTATTCTACAGTATTGTTCATTGCTTTCGCGATGTGTACTGAGGTTAAGTATTCTATCGTTTATTGTTTCCTTGAGTAGCTTAAAGTATTCGTACCAAAACCGTGCCGGTGAGTGCTGAGGCGTCAAAGGTGAGCTGGTTTCTGCCGTAAAATTGACACCTCGACCTCGGTGACCCGTGGTCGGCCAAGCGAAGGTCTCTCAACGTGTCCTTTACTTTTTCTCTCAAGGGTCAAGGCTGGCCGGGCACACCTGCTGTGTGGAAATCGCGATCAGGACAAAATTCCATGCAGCAGCAGGGCTAGCTTTGCTCCGCAGCGGGTAGAGTTCTCTCTCACCCGAAGACATGCATGCATGCATGCATGGGTGTGCGTGCTCCCTGCCAAGAATTTGAAAACGCAAACATATAGCACTAGCACTACCACCACCACCACCGCCTGAACTACACATGCGTGCGTGCTCCATGATTTGGAAAAGCAAACATATACTCCGTTGGAGTAGTGGTATACTACTAGCACTGCCACCCATCGGCTGATCTACTCCGAGCAAAGCATGCATGCATGTTGCACAGGATATGGTAGGGTAATTTTTCATGTCAAATGGCCTTGACGAAGCAGTTAAGTTCTACCGTTAGGGACTTCGGCGATAGATCAAAACCCGAAATATTTTCAAATCGGGGTTAAATATGGCTAAACTTTTAAAAGGGTCAAAATACAAATATTTGGCTGAAGAGAGCCCGGTCACTGCCTAGTGCGGCCGCCAGCTGATCATGCGGCAGAGTCAGCACCGGTTTTATATCTCTGACTCATTACGGCGTATCATGCGACCCTTATGGCAACTTTTTTGCATTCTGACTAAATTATTCGCTTTCGCGTAGTCGCTGAATAAGGGTCCGCCGGCCGAGACGAGTTGTGGATCGAGCCGGGGAAAAGGCTTAAAAAAGGATGTCGTCTACTAATTCTCAAAAAAAAAAAGATGTCGTTTACTAATTCTAAAAAAAGGTTGTCGTCTACTAGTGGACTGTTCGCCCGCGCGGCTGGTAGGTGCGTGCGAGAACTCTCAGGGTAATCCGATGGTGGGTTTGTCACATTTAGTTTAATTTCTTATTCCCAGTTGGCCTTCCGTGTGTCAAACTGTGCGTGGAGATGCAATGAATGTTGATCGCGATCGATAAGTCTGTGTAATAACCCAGCAGAACTGTCATACGCCGTGATGAGATTGAAAAACAGGGAATGCTCTGTTACATGTTAGCCAGAGGGGAATAATGTGGTCATGTCTTTATTTTTCCTAGGGAAATGTGGGGATGTCTTTGGCGTATTTGGTCCCATTTACAAAAACGACGATGTTAAGGGAATCTCTGACGTTGACCTACAAACCGTTCGTATCTGTCCATATTAACTTATTCGGATCGCGGAAGCCATCCAACACAGGCCGGTATCGGTCCGAAGGCCGCTTCGGATCAACTTTTCCCCGTAAACAGGAGATAAATGTAAGGGGGCTTTGTGGGTGTCCGGACATCACACAAGCACGCGTCTCACCGCCTTGATCCACAAAACCCCCTTTCCTCACCCGCCGCGGTTCCTGTCGGGGATATTACCCCGCGGTATAACTCGGCCTGAAGTATGATCTGACCGGGACATGGCGACTCACTGGTGACCCGGACGAGCTGGGCGGCACATTGGTGACCCGACAGGCGGGTCAGACGAACGACAAGACCCAACGGCCCAAAGGGCGGCTCATGGGAGGGCTGACTAATGTTATGGTGGGCGGGTTCGCATAGAAGTCCCGAGGAGAGGAAGGATTCCCTAGCGAAGGAAACAAGACCCGGATTAGGATTCAAGAGAGATTATTCCTAATCCTACTCCCAGTAGGACTCTACATGTAAACTTATCCCTTCAACCTATATAAGGAGGGTCAAGGCACCCCAAAAAGGACAAGCTCAAGTCATTAGAGATAGACAGATTAGAGGCTCTCGAGACTACAGGTAGCGATTCCGCATCCTTGTAATCGAGATCATCCTCATCATCAATAGACACAAAGCAGGACGTAGGCTTTTACCTCCATCGGAGGGGCCGAACCTGGGTAAACACGCGTCTCTCGATTCCGACCAACCCCTCTCAAGCCGCCACCTAGTTGCGATGGCGTCACACCTAAGTTCTCTCATGAGGACATCTTGCCGTGAAAAAACCACGACACTTCCCATCCGAAATGGCGCCGCTACAGTGCGCCAGTGCCGCATGGATGCCCAGCCAGAGCGGACGCAACCTCTCACTGGCACCGGAATTGAAGCAACATGCTAGCTGAGAGAGCGCCGCCCGCGCCCCTTCCCGCTGCAGTCGATTGCTCTGTGTTCGAACGATAAGACGGTCCCCCGTCCGTTGGTCTGCCACCCACATTAATGCCATGCGGTTGTCGAGGTGGCTAATTCGGCGCCACACGCTAGTCCCTCTGCCACCCATCATTGCTATATACACTGCCGCCTTGGCCATAGCCGTAATCATCCACCTCTGATCTTTTCTCCTCTTCGCACCACTCCCACCATGGTTCCTCACGCTGCAAAGTTCTCTCGGACGGGCTGACGACAGACCAAAAGAAGAAGATGGACGCCATTGCTTCTGGCTGGTTGGCTAGCAGGCAGCTGGAGAAGGTCGATGTCCAGATGAAGGATGCGGCTGACAACAAGTCGACGCCACCCTCCTCCTTCGCTGAGCCACCCTTACCGATGCATTGCACCATGACCATCGGCGAGGCTCGTGCCCATTACATGGACATGGTGCAGGAGGAGCGGGAGGAGCTGTTCCCGGAGGCACAGGCTGACGTCACCTAAAACCACCACCTCCTTCAAGAGCACCACCAGGTGGAGGAGTAGCTTGTCGTCAGTAGGGAAATTGCGCAGGAAGCGGACCTGGCGAAGCAGGCGCTACTCAAGTCCTACCGTTCCGCCGCCAGATCTGCCTCAACTACTGGTGGTACCGTCGGCGTCAGGCGGACTGGAGGGATGGAGGCCACCTACAAGGAGTTCGATGAGGCAGTGGATGAGGTGTTTTGCAAGAGCGACGACGAGCCAACGACGAGGTGATTGAGAATGAGGAAGAGTAGTGCATGGTAGGTCGATGCCGCTTGGGTCCCAAGAAGGACACCACTCCTCCTCTCATGATGAAGCCAAGATTGGTGGCCTCAACATCGTCCATTGATTAGCTGCTTGGTGGCGACGTGGAGGCATACAACTTCACTTCCCGGGTCTCCGGAGGCGGAGGTTACGGATGCAGAGCTGCAAAAGGAGAAGCTTCAGTTCTGAGCGCTCATGGACGGAAACGGGGAACAGGCGCCGGCTATCATATAGGTGTATTAATTCTACTTCCATACCCAGACGAGCACCGCTTAGTTGATCTAAATGTAATGAAATTTGTCATGTTTATATGAAATCTGTCATGTTTATATGAAATCTGGCATGTTTATATGAAATACGGTCGTGTTTGCACGAAATTGGTCTGGTTGGTTCACAAAGTGTTTGAAATGTATGTGGATAGCATTGGATGGTGATCACCCGCATCTATGTCTGTGGACTGGTTCCCCATGTCTGGGGACGGATGCACGAGAAAGTTTATGGGTCATCGTTGGAGATGCCCTAATTAAGAAGCACTAGCCAAAGGAGAAAAGATGATGTTACAAGAGCATGGGTTGGGGTGTTGTTTTGTTGTATTTTTGTTCAAATCTAAATATTGCATATGAGATAATCGGATGTTCAACAAGTTTTCTGAGTTCATTGATTCTAGATTCAACGATACTCGAGTTAGAATTTGCACATGTCATCTCATGCACTGTGACCCTTATGCTTCATCCAACAATGTATGAACATACGTGGCTTGCCCTTGATCCTATAGCACAACACGCCAGGCTACAGAACATGATGATTATCAAGTTCGAACATTGATTGAATCAATGAATTGACCAACATGTAGAACAACAAGAAAAAAGCTATGATGTCCAAGGTTGACAAGCCGGATGGCCACAATATTGTCTCCACTCTATTAACCCCAGCATAAGACTTCATGATGGAATTAAAGATGGTGTACCACCTCTAGGCTAGCTACTTCATATTGCGATCATGGATCACATGCAGGTCGATCCCCCTTGCCTCATGCTATGAAGTCCGCATATATGACATTCCACGCATCACACAACTCATTATCCATCATCGAGTACCCCACCATCGTGCTTACTCTAGAAAACAACAGAAAATTTAACCAAACAAGCTCAATAGCATTTCACCAAACACCTGTCGGCCCTAGTCTCTGCCATGGATGGATCCTTGGTGGACGGTGGTGTAGTCGAAGGTGGGCAGGTGCGTGGGAGGGAGTTGCGAACGTCCGGCAATGCCTAGGCGGCTGCCGGAGAGATACTCGTAGAGCGTTTGACGAGGAGGGTGCGGATTCATAGCAAGGAGAGAGTGGTGGAGGAGTTCAAGAAAAGTGGTCTGGGAGGGGTATTTGAGTGGGGGGGGGGGGTCGTGTCGTAGTCCAACGTGGAGGAGGTCCAAACTCTCATAAACTTCCCCTAGTTCGAGTCCGGTTTGTGAGAATGTAGACAAGCGGATGCTTCTACGGATAAACACGGGTCCACATTGTTGGGGAATGTTGCATGGAAAACAAAAATTTTCCGACGCACACGCAAGATTTATCCATGGTGATGAGTATCTACGAGAGGGAGAGTAGATCTACATAACCTTGTAGGTCGCTAAGCAGGAAGCGTTAGGAAACGTGGTTGATGTAGTCGAACATCTTTGTGATCCAAATCGCCGAGCGTCTCGCGATCCAATTACAATCTGTCCTGATCTAGCGCCAAACGGATGACACCTCCGCGTTCAGTACACGTACAACTCGATGAAGATCTTCGCCTTCTTGATCCAGCAAGAAGGAGCAGGGAGGTACATGAGTTCTCCGACAGCGTGACGGTGCGGCGGCGGTGGCGGTGGAACTATTCCAATAGGGCTTCGCCTAAGCACCGCCGAATCTAGATGTTGGAGGAATTGAGGAACAGAGAACTAGCACGTGGACTTGTGTCCTTGGAGGCTCTATTCCTCCAGTATATATTGGAGGGAGGGGAGGAGGCAACCGCCTAGGTTTTCCCCTAGGGCTTCAGCCGAAGTGGAGAGGAGGTGGAGGAGTCCACCTCCAATCCTACTCCTAGTAGGATTCCACTTGGAATCCTCCCACCTTTGGGATTTTTCCTTCTCTCCTCCTCCAGCCGCATGGGACTCTTGGGGCTGGTTTGCCCAGCCCACTAAGGGCTGGTGCACCACCCCTCAGGTCCATGTGGCCTCCCGGCGCAGGTGGCCTCTCCCGGTAGTCCCCTGGTACCCTCCTGACACTCTCGGTACACTACCTAAGTGCTCGAAACTTTTCCAGTGACCAAAATGGGACTTCCTATATACGGAGCTCCTCGTGATCTCTGCGATCTCATCCGGGACTCCGAACAACCTTTGGTCACGACCATACGTAACTCTATACTACCGAAACGTCACCGAACGTTAAGTGTGCAGACCCTGCGGGTTCGAGAACTATGTAGACATGACCGAGACACCTCTATGGTCAATAACCAATAGAGGGACCTAGATGCCCATATTGGTTCCTAAATATTCTACGAAGATCTTTATCGGTTGAACCTCTATGTCAAGGATTCAGTTAATCCCGTATGATGTTCCCTTTGTTCTTCGGTATGTTACTTGCCTGAGATTCGATCTTCGGTATCTCTATACCTAGTTCAATCTCATTACCGGCAAGTCTCTTTACTCATTCCGTAATCCAAGATCCCATGGATAACATTTTAGTCATATTGCTTGCAAGGCTTGTTGTGATGTTGTATTACAGAGTGTGCCCTGAGATACCTCTCCATCACACGGAGTAACAAATCCCAGTCTTGATCCATGCACACTCAACAGACACCCTCGGAGATACCTGTAGATCATATTTATAGTCACCCAGTTACTTGCGACGTTTGATACACACAAGGTACTCTTTCGGTGTCCGTGAGTTGCATGATCTCGTGGTCATAGGAACATATACTTGACATGCAGAAAACTATAGCAATAAAATGACACGATCATATGCTATGTTTAAGTTTGGGTCTTGTCCATCACATCATTCTCCCAATGATGTGATCCCGTTATCAAATGACATCTTATGTCTATGGCTAGGAAACCTCGAACATCTTTGATTAATGAGCTTGTCTACTATTATACTAGGGACATAGTGTTGTCTATGTATCCACAGATGCAATGTGTTTCCAATCAATACACTTATAGCATGGATAATAAACGATTATCATGAAGAAGGAAATATAATAATAACCATCTATTATTGCCTCCAGGGCATATTTCCAACAGTCTCCCACTTGCACTAGAGTCAATAATCTAGCTCACATCACTATGTGATTTACATTGTAATGAATCTAACACCCATACAGTTCTGGTGTTGATCATGTTTAGCCCTTGGAAGAGGTTTAGTTAATGGGTCTGTAACATTTAGATCTGTGTGTACTTTGCAAATATTTATGCCCTCCTCCTTGATGTAATAGCGAGTGGAATTGAAACATCGCTTTATGTGTCTGGTACTCTTGTGAAACCTTGGTTCCTTGGCCAGAGCTATGGCACCAGCGTTGTCAGAGAACAGAGCCATTGGGTTCAGTGCACTGGGCAATACTCCAAGATCTGTCATGAACTTCTTCATCAAGATACCTTCCTTCATCGCCTCCGAGGCTGCAATGTACTCCGCTTCGCATGTAGCATCGGCTACCACGCTCGGCTTGGAACTGCACCAGCTTATCGCTCCCCCGTTGAGAATAAATACTTATCCGGATTGCAACTTAGAGTCATCTAGATCGGTGTCAAAGCTTGCGTCGATGTAACCCTTTACGACGAGCTCTTGATCACCTCCATAAACGAGAAACATTTCATTAGTCCTTTTTAGGAACTTAAGGATATTCTTGACCGCCGTCCAGTGCTCCATTCCTGGATCACTCTGAAACCTTCCGGTTATACTAATGGCAAGGATGACATCGGGTATTGTGCATAGTGTTGCATACATGATAGAGCCTATAGCTGAAGCACATGGGCTTACACTCATCTTTTCTCTATCTTCTGCACTCACTGGGCATTGAATCTTACTCAGCTTCACACCTTGCAACACAGGCAAGAACCCCTTCTTGGACTGATCCATTTTGAACTTCTTCAAAACTTTGTGAAGGTATGTGCTCTGTGAAAGTCCTATTAAGCGTCTCGATCTATCTCTATAGATCTTAATGCCTAATATGAAAGCAGCTTCTCCTAGGTCCTTCATTGAAAAACTTTTGTCCAAATATTCCTTCACGCTTTCCAGCATTTCTATATTTTTTCCAATCATCAAAATGTCATCCACATATAATATTAGAAACGCTATAGAGCACCCACTCACTTTCTTGTAAATAAAAGCTTCTTCGTAAACTTGTATAAACCCGAACGCTTTGATCACCTCATCAAAGCGCAAATACCAACTCTGAGATGCTTGCCCCAGTCCATAAATGGACCGCCGGAGTTTGCAAACTTTGTTAGCATTCTCTAGATTGAAAAAACCTTCTAGTTGTATCATATACAACTCTTCCTTAAGGAAACCATTAAGGAACAATGTTTTGACATCCATCTGCCAAATTTCATAGTCGAAATATGCAGCTATTGCTAACATGATTCTAACGGACTTAAGCATCACTACGAGTGAGAAGGTCTCATCGTAGTCAACTCCTTGAACTTGTGAAAAACCCTTTGCCACAAGTTGAGCTTTACAGACGGTGACATTACCGTCCGCGTCCGTCTTCCTCTTAAAGATCCATTTGTTTTGAATGGCCTTCCGCCCTTCATCAGGTAATACTTCCAACGTTCATACTTTGTTTTCATACATGGATCTGATAAGTCTCCAACATATCTATAATTTTTGATGATGGCATGCTATTATAGTATCTATTTTGGTTGTTTTATATGCATTAATATGCTATTTTATATTATTTTTGGGACTAACCTATTAATCTAGAGCCTAGTGTCAGTTTCTGTTTTTTCCTTGTTTTTGAGTTTTGCAGATATGGAATATTAAACGGAGTCCAAACGGAATAAAATCTTAGGATAGAATTTTTTTTGGAAGGAAACAAGTCAACCAACCTTGGACTGCATGCTAGGGCACCTGCTAGGGAGTCACAAGCCTGGTAGGAGCAGGCCCCCTGGCCGCGCCTAGTAGGCTTGCCGTCTCCTGACAGGTCTCCTAACCCTATTTCTTGTCCTATAAATACCCCAATATTCCCCCAAAATCAAAATGGGCCACGCAAATACTTTTCCGTCGCCAGAAGCTTCCGTTCCTGAGAGATCCAATCTTGGAGCCTTTTTCTGGTAATCTACGGAATGGGGTTTCGATCACGGAGGGCATCTACATCAACTCCATTGCCCCTCCGATGATGCGTGAGTAGTCCACCACAGACCTATGGGTCCATAGCTAGTAGCTAGATGGCTTGTTCTCTCTCTTTGATCTTCAATACCATGTTCTTCATGATCTTCATGGGGATCTATCCGATGTAATCCTCTTTTGTGGTGTGTTTGTCAAGATCCGATGGATTGTGAGTTTATGTTCAGATTATCCATGAAACTTATTTGAATCTTCTCTGAATTATTATATGCATGATTTCATATCCTTGTAAGTCTCTTCGAGTTATTGGTTTGGTTTGGCCAACTAGATTGGTAATTCTTGCAATGGGAGAAGTGCTTGGTTTTGGGTTCAATCTTGCGGTGTCCTCACCTAGTGACATAGTAGGGGTAGCGAGGCACATATTGTATTGTTTCCATCAAGGGTAAAAATATGGGGTTTTCATCATATTGCTTGCGTTTATCCCTCTACGTCATGTCATCTTTCTTAATGCATTACTCTGTTCTTCATGAACTTAATGCTGTAGACGTAGGCAGGAGTCGGCCGATGTGTGGAGTAATAGAAGTAGATGCAGAATCGTTTTGGTCTACTTGACACGGACATGATGCCTATATGCAAGATCATTGCCTTGGATAGCTACATGATTATTCGCTTTTCTATCAATTGCTTGACAGTAATTTGTTTACCCACCATGATGTTTTCCTTCAAGAGAGAAGCCTCTAGTGAAACCTATGGCCCCCGGGTCTACTTTCCATAATATTTTTTTAGATCTATAAACCAAAAATACTTTGCTGCAATTTATTTACCTTTTACTTTCCGTTCTCATTTACATCTATCTCTATCAGATCTAATCCTTGCGAATAATCGTGAAGGGATTGACAACCCCTTTATAGCATTGGGTGCAAGAGTTTGATTATTTGTGTAGGTGCATCCATTGGTGACTTGCTTGTCCCTCCTAATGGATTGATACCTTGGTTCTCAACAACTGAGGGAAATACATATCTACTTTGCTGCATCACCCTTTCCTCTTCAAGGGAAAACCAACGCAGGCTCAAGAGGTAGCAAGAAGGATTTCTGGCACCGTTGCCGGGGAGGATACATAGCAAGTCAAGAAAAGAACTTTCTTGTCAACTTGCCAATTCTGGCAGTGTTGCTAGGATAGATCTACATCAAGCCTACCAAGTACCCATCACAAACTCATCTATTGCATTTACATTATTTGCCATTTGCCTCTTTCCTCTCCGCTACTTCTAAAACGATTTTCAGAAAACACCAAAAAGATTTGCCTCTTTATCGCCCTCTCTTTTTCGTTTGCCTTTTTCTCGTCAGATCTCTTGTTTGCTATGTTTGCTTGTGTTGCCATGTGCCTTCTATTTGCTTGCATATTCTCTTGCTAAAAATCTATTGATATGGATCATCATCCGATTTCTAATCTTTCCAAAAGACCAAATTATGATGAACCAATTGATAGTGATCTGAGTGCACTTGATTATCTCTATGAAGTTTTGTTTGAAAATCATGAATCTGAAATTTTTGATCAAGTATTGAAAGAATAAATTTATAAGGAGATTCATGATAGTTCCTTGAATTAAAATCATGATTTCCATGTTGTTATTATGAATTCTTTGAATATCCATGATGCTAATGATATGCAAAACCACAAGCTTGGGGATGCTAAGTTTGATGAAGATGATATTTTTTGTTCCTCAAGTTTTGGTGATCACACGTATGCTATAATTGATCATGAAAATAACCCTTTATGTGATAGTTATATTTTGAGATTCCTTCATGATGTTACTGAAAATTATTATGAGGGAGGAACATATGCTTGTCAGAATTTCAATAATATCAAGTTTCCTCTCTATGTGTTCAAAGTTTCGAAGTTATGCTTATTTTGCCTTCTTATGCTAGTTGATTCTTGTTTCCATAAATTGTTTGCTCACAAAATCCCTATGCATAGGAAGTGCATTAGACTTAAATGTGCTTGTCATGATATTCATGATGCTTTCTTGCATATTTCAATTACTACTTTTTATGTGAGCATCATTGAAATCATCATGCCTAGCTAGGGGCGTTAAACAATAGCGCTTGTTAGGAGGCAACCCAATTTTATTTTTATGTTCTGTGTTTTGCTTCTGTTTTTGAGTGTTTCACACATTATTAGTTCTTTAATAATTGTGTTTTGGTGTTTTAATTAGTTTTTGAGCCAAGTAAAACCTTTGGGGTGATCTATGGTGGTTGTTGATTTGATCTTTCTGAAAAACAGAAACTTCTGCGCCCAGTCCATGTATTTTCTAAATTTGTCAGATCGTCGAATGAGTCTGAAATTCTTACACAATATTGATATATAAATTTCCCAAGTATTCCTAATGTTTCACAATTTTTTGAGTTACATAAGTATACGAAGTTTTCAGATTGCTACAGACTGTTCTGTTTTTGACAGTTTCTTTTTTCTTTGAGTTGTTTGCCTATTTTGATGAATCTATGGGTTGTATCATGGGGTATGAACCATGGAGAAGTTAGAATACAGTAGGTATAAAACCAATATAAAAAAATAATGAGTTCACAACAGTACCTAAAATGGTGATTTATTTTATTATACTAACAGATCTCACGAGTTTTCCGTTAAGTTTTGTGTTGTGAAGTTTTCAAGTTTTGGGCAAAGATTTGATGGACTATGGAATAAGGAGTTACAAGAGCCCGTTATTGGGGATGCCAAGGCACCCCAAGTCATATTCAAGTATGCCAAAAAGCCTAAGTTTGGGGATGCCCCAGAAGGCATTCCCTCTTTCGTCTTCAATCCGTCAGTAAATTTACTTGAGGCTATATTTTTATTCACCACATGATATGTGTTTTGCTTGGAGCGTCTTGTATGATGTGAGTCTTTGCTTCTTTGTTTGACACAATCATCATTGATGCGCACATCTTTTGAGAGAGTCACTCTGAATCGTGAATTTATTAGAATACTCTATGTGCTTCACTTATATCTTTTGAGTAGGCAATTTTGCTCTATGTGCTTCACTTATATTTTTTAGAGCACGGTGGTGTTTGCGTTTTATAGAAATAATTGAACTCTTGTACCTCACTTATATTATTTTGAGAGTCTCTAAACAGAATGGTAATTGGTCTAGGTTATGAATTCAGTCCTAATATGATAGGCATCCAAGATGGATATAATAAAAACTTCGATATTAAGTGCATTGAATACCATGAGAAGTTTGATTCCTTGCATAAAGTTTTGAGATACAAAGATGGTAATGTTAAGTGTCATGTTAGGAAGTAATTGTGAGTTGGTAAAAATAAATGTGTAAAGGTTTGTGATTCCCGTAGCATGCACGTATGGTGAAACGTTATGTAAGGAAGTCAGAGCATGATTTGTTTATAGATTGTCAACCTTTGTGTGAGGGTCGGGAGCGTGCGATGGTTAACTCCTACCAACCTCTCCCCTAGGAGCATGAGTTTAATACTTTGCTTAAATAACTAATAGAATTTTGAAATTAGTATGTGAGTTCTTTATGACTAATGTTGAGTCCATGGATTATACGCACTCTCACCCTTCCACCTTTGCTAGCCTCTCTAGTACCAGGCAACTTTCGCCGGTACAACAAACACCTTCCTCAAAACAGCCACCATGTACCTTCCTCAAAACAGCCACCATATATCTTTCCTCAAAACAGCCACCATACCTACCTATTATGGCATTTCCATAGCCATTCTTAGATATATTGCCATGCAACTTCCACCGTATCCTATTATGACTTGCACCATCACTTCCATATTGCATATAGAGTCATATTTTGTCATAGTATCAAGTTGTAACTTTCTTTTGAGTTGTAAGTAAATAAAAGTGTGATGATTATCATTATTAGAGCATGTCCCATGTGAGGAAAGTATGATGGAAGCTATGATTCTCTCACAAGTGGGGATGAGATTCCAGACTTTATGAAAAAAAAGAGGCCAGCGAAGCCCAAATAAAAAAAATAAAAAAGGCCTTAAATGACCACCAAAAAAATATAAAAAAATAAAAAGAGAGAGAAAAGAGAGAATGGACATTTCTACTATATTTTTCCACACTTGTGCTTCAAAGTAGCACCATGATCTTCATGATAGCGAGTCTCCTATTTTGTCACTTTCATATACTAGTGGGATTTTTCCTTATATAACTTGGCTTGTATATTCCAATGATGGGCTTCCTCAAATTTCGCTAGGTCTTCATGAGCAAGCAAGTTGTATGCACACCCACTTAGTTTCCTCTTGAGCTTTCATACACTTATAGCTCTTGTGCATCCGTTGCATGGCAATACCTACTCACTCACATTGATATCTATTAATGGGCATCTCCATAGCCCGTTGATACGCCTAGTTGATGTGAGGCTATCTTCTCCCTTTTCCTTGACAACCTCCACCATATTCTATTCCACCTATAGTGCTATGTCCATGGCTCATGCTCATGTATTGCGTAAGAGTTGAAAAAGTTTGAGAAAATAAAGGTGTGAAAACAATTGCTTGACTTTTCATCGGGGTTGTGCATGATATAAATACTTTGTGTGAGGAAGATGGTGCATAGCTAGACCATATGATATTTTAGGGATAACTTTCTTTTGCCACTATATTTTGAAGAGATACAATTGCTTTGCTAGTATGCTTGAAACGTTATTGTTTTTATATCAATATTAAGCTTTTGTTTTGAGTTGTACGGATCTGAATATTCGTGCCACAATATAGAATGTTACATGGATAAATATGTTAGGTAGCACTCCACATCAAAAATTCTGTTTTTATCATTTACCTACTCGAGGACGAGCAAGAATTAAGCTTGGGGATGCTGATACGTCCTCAACGTATCTATAATTTTTGATGATGCCGTGCTATTATATTATCTATTTTGGATGTTTTATATCCATTAATATGCTATTTTATATTATTTTTGGGACTAACCCATTAATCTAGAGCCTAGTGCCAGTTTCTATTTTTTCCTTGTTTTTGAGTTTTTCAGATATGGAACAAACGGAGTCCAAATGGAATAAAATCTTCAAAAAGAATTCTTTTGGAAGGAAACAAGTCAACCAGGCTTGGAGTGCACGCGAGGGCACCTGCCAGGGAGTCACAAGCCTGGTATGCGCGCCCCCCTGGCCGTGCCTAGCAGGCTTGCCATCTCGTGGCAGGTCTCCTAACCATATTTCTTGTCCTATAAATACCCAAATATTCCCCCAACATCAAAACGAGCCACAGAATTACTTTTCCGTCGCCAGAAGCCTCCGTTCCCAAGAGATCCAATCTTGGAGCCTTTTTGGTAATCTACAGGAGGGGGTTTCGATCATGGAGGACATCTACATCAACTCCATTGCCCCTCCGATGATACGTGAGTAGTCCACCATAGACCTACGGGTCCATAGCTAGTAGCTAGATGGCTTATTCTATCTTTGATCTTCAATACCATGTTCTTCATGATCTTCATGTAGATCTATCTGAAGTAATCCTCTTTTGAGGTGTGTTTGTCAAGATCCGATGAATTGTGAATTTATGTTCAGATTATCCATGAATCTTATTTGAATCTTCTCTGAATTCTTATATGCATGATTTCATATCCTTGTAAGTCTCTTCGAGTTATTGGTTTGGTTTGGCCAACTAGATTGGTAATTCTTGCAATGGGAGAAGTGCTTGGTTTTGGGTTCAATCTTGCGGTGTCCTCACCCAGTGACATAGTAGGGGTAGCGAGGCACGTATTGTATTGTTGCCATCAAGGGTAACAAGATGGGGTTTTCATCATATTGCTTGAGTTTATCCCTCTACATCATGTCATCTTTCTTAATGCATTACTCCGTTCTTCATGAACTTAATACTCTAGATGCAGGTAGGAGTCAGTCGATGAGTGGAGTAATAGAAGTAGATGTAGAATCATTTTGGTGTACTTGACATAGATGTGATGCCTATATGCATCATCATTTCTTGGATAACTACATTATTATTCGCTTTTCTATCAATTGGTTGACAGTAATTTGTTTACCCAACATGATATTTCCTTCAAGCGAGAAGCCTCTAGTGAAACCTATGGCCCGCGGGTCTACTTTCGATAATATATTTTCAGATCTATAAACCAAAAATACCAAAAAAACTTTGTTGCAATTTATTTACCTTTTACTTTCTGTTATCTTTTAGATTTATCTCTATCAGATCTAATCCTTGCATATAATCGTGAAGGGATTGACAACTCCTTTATAGCATTGGTTTCAAGAGTTTGATTGTTTGTGTAGGTGCATCCATTGGTGACTTGCTTATTCCTCCTACTAGATTGATACCTTGGTTCTCAACAACTGAGGGAAATACTTATCTACTTTGCTGCATCACCCTTTCCTCTTCAAGGGAAAACCAACGCAAGATCAAGAGGTAGCAGGATCCCATCTCAGATTTCATGGCCTCTAACCATTTCTCGGAATCCGGGCCCATCATCGATTCTCCATAGCTCGTAGGTTCATCGTTGTCTAACAACATGACCTCTAAGATAGGGTTGCCATACCATTCAGGAGCAGCATGCGCCCTTGTCGACCTATGAGGTTCGATAATAACTTGATCCAAAGGTTCACGATCATCATCATCAACTTCCTCGTCAACTGATGCAGGCTCTACAGAAACATCTTTCTGCACTATGCTACTCTCTAGTTGAAGTAAAGGTTCAATAACCTCATCAAGTTCTATTTCCCTCCCACTCAATTCTTTCGAGAGAAACTCTTTCTCAAGAAATGTTCCGTTCTTAGCAACAAAAACTTTGCCTTCGGATCTGAGATAAAAGGTATACCCAACTGTATCTTTTGGATATCCTATGAAGATGCACTTCTACGCTTTGGGTTCCAGCTTTTCAGGTTGAAGCTTTTTGACATAAGCATCACATCCCCAAACTTTAAGAAACGACAACTTTGGCTTCTTGCCAAACCACAGTTCATATGGCGTTGTCTCAACGGATTTCGATGGTGCCCTATTTAAAATGAATGCATCTGTCTCTAATGCATAACCCCAAAATGATAGTGGCAAATCGGCAAGAGACATCACAGAACGCACCATATCTAATAAGGTTTGGTTACAACATTCGGACACACCATTACTCTGTGGTGTTCCAGGAGGTGTCAATTGTGAAACAACTCCGCACTGTCTTAAGTGACTGCCAAACTCATAACTCAGATATTCTCCTCCTTGATCAGATCGTAGGAATTTAATCTTCGTATTACGCTGATTCTCAACTTCACTCTGAAATTGCTGGAACTTTTCAAACGTTTCAGACTTGTGCTTCATCAAGTAAATATACCCATATCTACTGAAGTCATCAGTGAAGGTGAGAAAATAACGATATCCACCATGCGCCTCAATGCTAATCGGACCTCACACATCAGTATATATGATTTCCAACAAGTCACTTGCCCGTTCCATTGTCCCAGAGAACGGGGTTTTAGTCATCTTGCTCATGAGGCATGGCTCACATGTGTCAAGTGATTCAAAATCAAGTGACTCCAAAGTCCATCAGCATGGAGCTTCTTCATGCGTTTTACACCAATATGACCTAAACGGTAGTTCCACAAGAAAGTGGTACTATCATTATCAACTCTACATCTTTTGGCATCAATGTTATGAACATGTGTATCATCACTATCGATATTCAATAGGAATAAACCCCTCACTTTGGGTGCAAGACCATAAAAGATACTACTTATATAAATAGAACAACCATCATTCTTTGATCTAAATGAGTAACCGTCTCGCAATAAACAAGATCCAGATATAATGTTCATGCTTAACGTAGGCAACAAATAACAATTATTCAGGTTCATAACTAATCCCGACAGTAATCGAAGAGCGAGCGTGCTGATGGTGATCACATCAACCTTGGAACCATTTCCCACACGCATCGTCACTTCGTCCCTAGCCAGACTTCGTCTATTTTGTAGATCCTGTTTTTAGTTGGAAATGTGAGCAACCAAACCGATATCTAATACCCACGCACTACAACGAGAGTTAGTAAGGCACACATTAGTAACATGTATATCATATATACCTTGTTTGGTGTTGGCCGCCTTCTTGTCGACCAAATACTTGGGGCAGTTCCACTTCCGGTGACCAGTTCCCTTGCAATGAAAGCACTAAGTTTCTGGCTTGGGTCCAGTCTTGGGTTTCTTCATGGGAGAGGCAACTGCTTTGCCACTCTTCTTGGAGTTACCCTTCTTTCCCTTACCATTCTTCTTGAAACTATTGGTTTTATTGACCATGAACACTTGATGCTCTTTCTAGATTTCAGACTCAGCGATTTTCAGCATCACAAATAGCTCGGCGACTGACTTGTTCATCCTGTGCATGTTATATTTCATCACGAAGCTCTTATAGCTAGGTGTCAATGATTGAAGAATTCTGTCAGTGATCTCCTCCGGCGGAAGGGGCATCCCTAACTCAGTCAGACGGTTTAGATACCCAGACATTTTGAGTATATGTTCACTAACAGACCCGTTCTTCTCCATCTCTTGCATGCATAGAACTTATCAGAGGTCTCATACCTCTCGATCCGGGCATTCTTCTCAAAGATAAACTTCAACTCCGGGAACATCTCATATGCTCCATGACGTTCAAAACGTCTTTGAAGTCCTGTTTCTAAGCCATACAACATTGCACATTGAACTACTGAGTGATCTCCAGAACGTGTCTCCCAAGTGTTCTTAACGTCTTTGGATGACATGGGAGCAGGTGGGTCACCAAGCGGTGCATCAAGGACATAAGCCTCCTGGGAAGCCGTGAGGATAATACTCAGATTATGGGCCAGTCCACAAAGTTACTTCTATCATCTTTCAACTCGGCTTTCTCTAGGAACGCATAAAAATTCAGGGAAACTACTGCCAAAGCCATTGATCTACAACATAAATATGCAAAGGTTACTAAGACTACTGTTCAAGATAATGTGTTTAGTTAATCAAATAATTTAAAAAAAATCTCACTCAGATTGACATCCCTCCGGTCATCCGAGTGATACATGATCCAAATTCACCAACTCAAGTCCGATCATCACGTGAGTTGAGGTGGTTTCAATGGTGAACATCATCATGTTTATCATATCTACTATATGACTCATGTTCGACCTTTCGGTCTCTTGTGTTCCGAGGCCATGTATGTACATGCTAGGCTCGTCAAGGTTAACCCGAGTGTTCTACACATGCAACACTGGCTTGCACCCGTTGTACGTGAACGTAGAGTCTATCACACCCGATCATCACGTGGTGTCTCGACACGACGAACTTTCTCAACGGTGCACACTCGGGGAGAACACAAATATATCTAGAAATTTAAGTGAGTGATCACCTTATAATGCTACCGTTGTCCTAAGCAGAATAAGATGCATAAAAGGATTAACATCACATGCAAATCATAAGTGACATGATATGGCCATGAACTTGTGCTTTTGATATCCATCTCCAAAGCACCGACATGATCTCTGTCGACACAGGCACAACACCACGATCTCCATCAACGTCTCACCATGAAGTTGTTGCGCCAACTGTTGCTTCTACGACTATTGCTAACTCATAGCGGTAAAGTAAAGCAAAAAAGGCAAAAATAATTAAAGACAACCCTATGGCTCCTGCCGGTTGCCGTACTCATCGACATGCAAGTCGTGATATTCTATACAAAACATGATCATCTCATACATCATATATATCACATCATGTAATTGTCCATATCACATCACAACACACCCTGCAAAAACAAGTTAGACGTCCTCTAATTGTCATTGCATGTTTTATGTGATTGCTACGGGTATCTAGCAAGAACAATTCTCACCTACGCAAAAACCATAATGGTGATACACAAATTGCTATTCAACCTTCTCAAGGACCGCCTTTGTCCGATCCAACTAGAGGAGGAGAGACAGACACTCGCAAGCCATCTTTATGCGACAAAGTCACATGTCACTCGATGGAACCGGTCTCTCGTAAGCGTACGAGTAAGGTTGGTCCACTTCATCCCACAATACCGCTGAATCAAAACACGACCAAGGAAGGAAGCAATCTGAGCATCAACGCCCACAAACTCCTTTTTTTCTGCTCGTGATCTTATCTACACATATACCTAGTGCATGATGCCATTGTTGGGGAACGTTGCATGGGAAATAAATATTTTCCTACGCACACTCAAGATCTATCCATGGTACGTATTAGCCCGGGACCGACGCTCCAGAAGATTCCCCTTTTATTTACATTCTCGTCATGTGATTCGTTTGTTTGTTGCATTCATCGCATCATTCGCATCATCTGCATAGCATCGTCGCTCGTTTTTGAAAACTTGCATCCGTTCATAGGTGCCGCTTCTCTCCGTTCGTGTCAACGACCGTTTCGAGACCAACCACACATGCACGCGCCCGCGGCATTGCAAAATTTTGTTTTCAAAAGTGTGTATAAAACTTCCTCAGATTGGGTTGAAAGTTGTCATGCGGTCTTGTTATTTTCTAGGTGGACCGCCTGCCAAATTTTATCGCAATCAGAGGTCGTTTGATACCCCAACGGTCGATCGTAGCGTCACCATCATCGGTTTATTTTTCGGATGTTTTCCGTGTTTTAAATCTCCTTGTCACGGGCCGCAAACATTCCCTCTCATCCCCACCAAGCCCCTCCACACAGCCCAAAGCCCACCTAGCTAGCCCCTCCTCTTTCGGACGCCCGATCAAGATCTGACGGTCAAAAAAGGGGCAAAGCCCCCCTAACCTAGCCCCCATTTCCTATTTAAACACCCCTAGGCTACCCTGCCTTGAAATCCGTGCCACCCCAAACCCTAGCCGCGACTTGGCGCAGCCAGCCTCCCACCTCTAGCGCTACAGCCCGCCCATGGCCGTATCCCCGACGCTGCTCGCCCCGAAGCCCGAAGCGCCGCCTCCCACGAGCTCCTCTCTGCCCGAGCTCCTCCGTGAGGGTGCCCAGCGTCCGCCCCCGAGCATCCAGGCTTCCGCGCCAGCTCGCCGGAGCCCGAGCACCCGCAGCTCGCCATCGTTATCGTGTCGCGCTTCCCCGCATCCCGTTGCCTCCCCAAGGTTCGCCGCATCCTTTGCGCCGCCCTGTTCCTCCATTGCTCCGCGCCCGTGCCGGCCATGCCCGCCCCTCCGCCGCCGCCGGTGGCCTTCCCGGTCGCGCCGCCATCGGTTCTGGACGGTCCCGTGCCTGCCGCCTCACCGGAGCCCTTCCAGCCGCCGCCAACCATTGTTGTGCTCTGCCGGCTCAATCCAGGCGGGATCGAGGGCGTCGTACACCCGAACCGCTTGCTGCGTTGACCGCAGGTTGGCCGCCCTGGCCTCCCTCCGCCATGGCTCTACTTTGCCCCGACACACCCGCACTAGCGGGCCAAGGCCTAGGGTGAGCCGCCCCTATTCCCCGCCCGTGCACAATATAGCTACATTGTGCCCACTGTTAGGCCGAGTTGCGGTTTTAATAATTCAAGGATAGGCTTGTTTTAAAATTGCTAATAAATAAATAACCGTGCATCGGATCGAAATGTTTAATATATGTAAGATGCTTAGAAAAATGCGTAGATTATTAATATGTCTTTTCCATCCATGTTTGAAGTACTTACACTCGCTGTTTTGCACCATTTTGCATAATTGCCATTATTTTGAATTGTCATATTTATTTAGCCGTGCATTGGAATCAACCCCACAATATATTAAAATGTGCATGTTATCGGCATCTCATTTACATGCATGACAAACTTCTCCATTGTAACATTTGCATTTAACTTGTATTTATAATTGCTAAAAGGGGATTAGGCCATAACCTTGCATAATTAATTGTGACATGTTTTCCTACATGAACTTATCTTATTATATATGTTTTCGGGGTAGAAAAATCCATAGAACTTATCTGTGTATTTAGTTTTGTCATTTGAGCATTTTCGTGTGCATGTCATTTTTGCTGTGATGCCCTTTTGTCTATTTCGTGTGATTTAATCCATGCACGATATGAAATAATTTTGTTCATGAGATATGCCCTTTGACATGTGCTTTAGCACCTGGTCATTTTGCTTGCCATAGAAATGCATGTTAGGTGTTGTTTTGTTGTTGCCAACATGCTATAAAAATAGTGCTGATTTGAGGGGTCTAAATATTTCTGAGTCTGTAATCTGTAACATTTTGTTGCTGTCTTGCCATGTGTTTTGCTAGTGATCTAGAACCCCTTTGGGGTTGGTGTAGTGGAGTTATCTGTAGCTTATAATGTCTACTACCATGCTGTTAATTTTCATGCCATAATATGTAGTGTAGCATATAGTTCTACTGCTGTCAATATGCCTTCGTGATAAAAACTGCACTTCCAAAAACTGCTATTTTCATTAAGTCGGAAACTGTTTTCAATTAGCCATGTTGTGAGCTTTCTACCATGTGATCCATGCTTCTTTTGAGTATGATATGTGAAGATGAAATGAAGTGTGTATATTATGCTACCGACCCATGCTTAGTTTGTGCATTTTAGGATATTGTAGCTTGTTGTTTTCATGTGTGCAACATGCCATCTTGGTGTTTTGGGCAGATTTAAAATAAAACTTGTGTTGCTTGTTGTGGTTGGACCGTAGCTCCGTTTTGGACATGCCATATATGATACTTGCTTAGAATTTCATGTAGTATCATGATATCATGTTGCATCCATGATTTGAAACGTTTGTGGTTGTCATTTTCATGCATTTTGCATTCATGGCATATAATCTTGTGACTGTAATAACTTTTGGACCGTAGCTTCCGTTTGAGATGTTCTATATATGTAAATCAACTAGAAAGACATGTAGAATCTCCTGAAACACTTTATTTTTCTTTTTAATATTTATAAAATATGGTTAGTTCAGATCTGGACAAATTTCAAAATAAACATATGAGGTCATTTCGGAAATGCTATAAGTTGTTTCCGGCCTCATTTAAGATGCCTATATAGTGTAGTTTATTTATGCTTCACCTTTTTCCATGCTTAAAGTTTTTTAATATTGTCGAGTACCTAAACGAGAGTGAACTAAATATTTGAATGTGGAGTTTCGTCAATATGCAACTTATTGCATGTTGAGCTTCACTTAATGTGTAGTAATCGATTGTTGTGATTTGCCCTGACTTGCATATTAAACCGGACATGCATCTTGTTTATTTGCGCATCATGTCATGCATATGTTGTGGTGTTTATCATGTGTTGATTGTTGTTTTTTGGATTTTTTCTCTCGATAGTGTTCCGAAAGCATTCAGAGTGTGAGGATTCGTTCGACTACGTTGGCTCGTCTTTTCATGGATTCATTCTTCTTCCAAGCGGGATCTCAGGCAAGATGACACATTGCCCTGGATAGCACTATTATCATTGCTATGCTAGTTGTCTCACTTCCATTGTTATGTCTCGCTACCTACCACTTGTTTTTCAAGCCTCCTAATATTGCGATGATAAGCCTCTAACCCCTCCACATCCCAGCAAACTATTGTTTGGCTATGTTACCGCGTGCTCAGCCCTTCTTGTAGCGTTTCTAGCTACAGGTTCAATTGCTTCCATGTTTCAACATGGATATTCTTGCGTTATCACAATATTATTGCTATTTAATTTAATGCACATATATACTTGGTAAAAGGTGGAAGGCTTGGCCTTTTGCTCGGTGTTTTGTTCCACTTTTGGCGCCCCTAGTTACTTATATATTGGTGTTATGCTCCATATTGAGCGCTCCTAATATGCTCGGGGTTGTTTTGGGGAGCTCGTTGATTTTCGTTTTAGGATAAAGGTTGTGTGGCAAGGCCCAACATTGGTACTACATTTGCCTAATAACTAATAAACTACATAGGGAGTAATTAACCCGAGGATCTTTAATCAACAACCCGGGTGAGTGCTCCTCATGAGTGTTGGTCCAAAACGGGCTGCCTGCAGGGCCGCCTCAAGGAAACTCGGGGATTGGTGTTCCCTGTAGCTAGTCCCATCCGTTCGTGTCCTGAGAACGAGATACGTGGCTCTTATCGGGTTAGTCGACATGTCGGGCGGCCTTGCTGGATTTTTTTTCCCTTTCTCGAACGTCTTGCACGTGGGATTTTGACGACACTTCGGGCTATATCGAAGTTGAGATTTTCCATCGGGATTCCACAAATACTACTGGTGATTCTACGGTTGAGGAATTCCAACGCGGCGTGTGGTTAATTTGTGATGGATGAGTTGGAGCACCCCTGCAGGGTTAAATCTTTTGGAAAGCAATGCCTGCGGTTATGTGGCAACTTGGAAACTTTGTTTAACACCCGGTCATAGTAAACTTGAATTAAACTCAAATAAAATACACCAACTGTGTGCGTAACCGTGACTGTCTCTTCTCGTGAGTTCTTATCCAAGAGAGAACACAGTGGGGTTATGTTTGATGTAAGTAGGTGTTCAGGATTACTTAGTGGTCATTTCTTGTTCATGTTCGTTATGCCACGTTTGTTATGCATAGACCACCCACTTTACTTTCTATATTCATAAGTTAGCCACTCAAATAAATGCTTAGTTGCTTGTTGCAGCCTCACCACTTAACCATACCTCACCCATTAAGCTTTAATAGTCCTGATAGCCTTGGAAATGTGATTTCTGAGTCCCTGTGGCTCACAGATTACTACCACAATAGTTGTAGGTACAGGTAATGCGATGAATTGACGTGAGCGCGATGCTTGTTTGATTTGGAGTTCTACTTCTTCATCAATCTAGGATGGTTTCCAGGCGACAGCCTCGGATAGCAAGGATGGATGTCATTTTATCATTTGATTTTGTCCGTAGCCGGACCCTGCTCTTTTGTATGATGTTTGAATATGTTGTTGTATTGATGTGATATTGATGTAGCTTGTGGCGAGTGTAAGTCAATTCCATATACTCATCTCTTCTGTACATGTACTTGTAATGATATACATTCTTGCAACACGAGGAGATGCGCTTCTATCCCTATCTAGGCCCTCGTGCCAAAATAAAGATAGGATCGCATCTTGGGTGTGACAAGTTGGTATCAGAGCCTGTACCAACCTAGGAGCCCCCTTGATTGATCGAACTTGGCTGAGTCGAGTCTAGTAAAAATATATTTTGAGTCTAGTTATATATCGAAGAGTAGGTTTGTTTTACTCCTCTTCTATACTCTGGTTAGATATTCGACTTAGGAATTTTATTCTACTCTTCTCGCTCAATTTTTTTTAGGATCACGCGGATATTTTGGAATCTATATGATGCTGATGTGAAGGAATTCTGTCTTGGTGCCTCTTGTTATCGAGGAGTAGAGCTCCGAGGGATTTTTGCACATTGTTATCATTCAGTTTCCTTAGTATCTCAGGACAGAGGATGCTCGGAATTGCTTTAATACTTCTCGTGGCGAGATAAGGTCGGAGTCACCCAATACTGGGGAGGCATCCGGGGTACTGCCATGTTTGGTATCATTGTGTTTTCGAGGATCCGAGATAGATGGAGTTCTGAAGCCTCTGGTTATGTGTTGACGGATGGATATAGTTGGAGTGTAGGGCTTGTTAGTTGTCTGAGATATTTTGCCTCCCTGTATTCCCAACACCAAAGATTGCATAACAAGAAAGACTTCGGAAATTCTTAGGTGGGAATTCCAGTAGGTGTTGGAAATATGCCCTAGAGGCAATAATAAAATGCTTATTATTGTATTTCCTTGTTCATGATAATTGTCTATTGTTCATGCTATAATTGTATTAACCGGAAACCGTAATGCATGTGTGAATACATAGACCAGAACATGTCCCTAGTGAGCCTCTAGTTGGCTAGCTCGTTCATGCTATAAAATGGTTTCATGACCATGGACATTGGATGTCGTTGATAATGGGATCACATCATTAGGAGAATAATGTGATGGACAAGACCCAATTCTAAGCATAGCACAAGATCGTGTAGTTCGTCTGCTAAAGCTTTTCTAATGTCAAGTATCATTTCCTTAGACCATGAGATTGTGCAACTCCCAAATACCATAGAAATGCTTTGGGTGTGCCAAAAGTCACAACATAACTGGGTGGCTATAAAGGTGCACTACGGGTATCTCCGAAAGTGTCTGTTGGGTTGGCACGAATCGAGATTGGGATTTGTCACTCTGTGTGACGGAGAGGTATCTCTGGGCCCACTCGGTAAGACATCATCATAATGAGCTCAGTGTGACTAAGGAGTTAGCCACGGGATGATGTGTTACGGAATGAGTAAAGAGACTTGCCAGTAACGAGATTGAACAAGGTATAGGGATACCGACGATCGAATCTCGGGCAAGTGTCATACCGGTAGACAAAGGGAATTGTATACGGGATTGATTGAACCCCCGACATCGTGGTTCATCCGATGAGATCATCGTGGAGCATGTGGGAGCCAACATGGGTATCCAGATCCTGCTGTTGGTTATTGATCGGAGAGGTTTCTCGGTCATGTCTACGTGTCTCCCGAACCCATAGGGTGTACACGCTTAAGGTTCGATGACGCTAGGGTTATAGTGAAATGTTTTACGTGGTTACCGAAGGTTGTTCGGAGTCCCGGATGAGATCCCGGACATCACGAGGAGCTCCGGAATGGTCTGGAGGTAAAGACTGATATATAGTAAATGAGGTTTTGGTCTCCGGAAAGTTTTCGGGCTCATCGGTAGTGTACCGGGAGTGCCGGGAGGGTGCCAGAGGACCCCCAGGAGGGGTGTGACGACCAAAGGACTTTGTGGGATGTTAGAGGAGATGTACCAGCCTCTGTTGGGCTGTCCAAGTCCTTTCGGAAAGGCCCACGCGGCTAGGGATAAAGAGATAAGGCTAAAGGAGATTCAAAAGGAAGAGATCCACCTCCCTTGTAGATGCTCATCTCCTAGATTGATCTTGGTGAAGCATAGGATTTTTTTTTGTTTCCCATGCAATGTTCCCAACACAAGATGCCCTAGATGACCTTGTAATTTCATCAAACATGTTATAAGCATGGATACATTTGGCATAGTTTCTGGTTTGCATTATGGATTTGCCCTAATGGCCAAACCAACATGTCATATAGCTTTGCCTTGGCCTAAAGCCCAACCCTGCTAAAACCTATATGCAGTAGAGCCTGCTAGAGTGATTTGGCATTTCCTCAAGCATGCACTAGGCACGCCCAAAGGACGTCTACTGCAAACATGCGAAACCGCATCGCCGCGCCTCACCTACCGCAACCCCTGGCTCTAGCTCGCTCGTAGGGACACCCCGACCCCTCCAATGCCGCAGAACCGCCTTGACTGCCCCTTGGCGCCCCGCATCGCCATCATGAGAGCTTCCATGGCGGCTAGCCGACGCCTGCAGCCGGCCCCGGCCATGGTAGCGCCGCCCAAACCATCTGTCCTATGGAAAAGATCGAGCTCATCCATGAGCTCTTTTGTTAGCGCCAACCAGCGCCACGTGGCCCCTTACAAAAGTCACCGGAGTTATCCACGGCCACGCGGGAACCGACCTTCCCTCGGCTATAAATAGCCCCTAGGCCTCCCTTGAGCTCGCCATCGTTCTCAGGCAAGCCGTAGAGAGCCCCTCCTTGCTCCAATTCGTCTAGAGCCGCCATCCTCCCCGCCTTCGGAGGCAACCTCGGCCTCTGCCCCCCTCGGCAAAACTTGTCGCAGCCAGAGCACCCCTGCTTTCCCCCACTCCTGCATTGGCTTCCCCTAGACCCCACGAAGCTGACCGCATGCTTATTTTGCCTCAGGACCCACCATAGGTCGAAACCCCCAGCTGACCTGAAGGCACCGTTCACCCCGGAGCTCGCCGCCGACGAGCATCCCCTCCCCTCCGGCAATGTCGACCACCGGGAGGATCTTCCCAGAGTGGTGGATACATTCCCGCCCGTGGAAGGAGCCTAGGAGACGTCGTCTGCCAGCGATGGTCGCCGGAGCCCCGCCTTCGCTCGGCCACAGAAGGAAGGAGGCGCGACGACTGGTCAAACCTCACTAGTGGGCTAGGCGGGCCCACTATCAATGGCCCTGAGTCATTCGTGCGCTGTATAAGTGGAGGAGCATTTCCGAAAGTATGTCTCCCCCTCCCAAAAGCGTATTGTTTTCTCGACCGTTTTATTTATTCTGTTTTATTTACAAAAAAAGAACGTTGACTGAAGTTTGATTGCTTCTATCTTTTAAACCACAAACTCAATTGAGTTAATTCTTTTTCCCACCTCTTCGAAATTTCATCTGGATTATGTTCATATTTATTTCAAAAAATTTACAGCAACTTTTCAGTACTATTTTGAAATGTATGTTGATTTAAATAATTTCAAAAAAGAGGAATTTGGAGGGAAGATAAAAACTTTCAAAAGTTTTCTAGAGTGCACCTCACCTACGTACACATAGAAGGCAAGCATTCTGAACCTTTGTATAATATATGTTGTGTATTGTTTGATGTGACACATAAGACTTTATCACCATGTTGAAATGAAGTGTGCATTATTTCATGCGAAGGTATGATCACGCTCATGAGTGCATGATGAAAATTTCTTACCACTGAAATTGAGATATATGTGACAGTAATCACCCTCTTGTGCCACTCATGCCTACTGGAAGGAATCCGGGAGAAGTCTCTGTCTCAGGTAGACACGAGCCTGGTATTGACATTTTGTTGGGTCGAATATGATCAGTAAGGCATGGTGAGGTAGGACGAGTGGTGATTCGGTCAGATGTTGGAAAATATATTGGTTTTGCTAACCGTGCAGGAAACACATAACCTCTTGAGTCTATCGTAGATCGAGTCTTCTTCCAGTAACCCACATACTTGTTTCGTGCTACCACTTATCCCTATCACAAGTAGCGTACGGTTCAATAAGTTGTCAACCCCTTTATTAGCACAGACCGTACAAAGAGGCCATAGTGGAAGATACCGGTGGCCCCTGGTAGGCATGTCACTTGGTCCGGGGGCATGGGTGTTCCGGTTGGACCGAGGGGGTAGCTCCCCTATTTTGCACGCGGTATAAATTTTGTCATCTCGTGCGAATCGAGATTGTGGTCTCCCCACTTAGATTTTTGCTTAATAGTGCCGTGGGTGATTCCAGACATCAGTAAGTTGAGCTGGTGTGTGCGGGTCAAGTGTGTTTTCAATTAAAAGACTGTAACCGGAATTAGTCCCGGTAGACTAAGGGAATCCGTTACTCATGGGTAAAGAGTACAACCTATGCAGAGTAAACATCTATTCGAATAGCCATGTCCGTGGTTAAGGACTACAGTCTGGGATGGGTCAAGTGTCGGTCTTAGTGTTAGTCTTTGAAGGAATTCTTTTAAACTTAAATATTGATCATGGAGTGTGATGAATGATGATTATGGTTATTGTTATTGTGGACTAACCATTTATATAATCTGGAATATTGAGTATCCCTAGGATTTCTCTACCTCCTCGATACTTATTGAGATTTTTATTTTATAAGACCTTCATGTGGTGTCACTCACACGCCCGACTGTGGCATGCTTGTATTTATTTTCCTTATAATCCCTTTATGTGGTGTTGCTTAGATGCCCAACTATGGCATGCTTGCATTTATTTTCCTTATAAGCCCTTCGTGTGGTGTCCCTGAGATGCCTTACTGTGGCACGCATGTTATTTATTCTCCTTTTAAGCCCTTTAGGTGGTGTCGCATAGACGCCCGACTGAGGCATGTTATAATCATAACCTTTCGAGGCGTCGCTTCAGGTACCCGATTGAGATATTTTATATTAATTCCCAGATTGCTTATTCAATTTTTGCATGAATGACCTGCTTGCTTGCACCATGGATTTGCCTTGTGACTAACTGAATGATCGTGAATTATTTCAGTGCATGAATATCACATGTTATATTATTTCTGTCTTCATGATTTTTGTGAGTACATTGAAAGTACTCACTGGCTTATCCCTGGCTATTGTCTTGGCTAGATTGCGTATTTGGAGAGCAACATTATGATGACAACCTCGGAACCTAGGCAACAAAGATTGCAGCCACGCGAACATAGGAGTTATCCAGGTCAGCTGTACCTATGGGAAATGGAGTCCCATAGACGTTGATGACCCCGAACCGCTTCCGCCACCAACCAGTAGAAACCTTTTGTTGTAATCATAGACCATAATGGTCTTGTATTTCATATTTTGTAAATTTTCTTGGAATGTCTGTATCAAGGAGTGTCCACCAGCTAGTAGTAATCCTGGGGCTGGTGAGCACAAGGACCATTTGCTAGGAAATTAATATCCTCGAAATCCGGTCCTGACATTCACCCGGATCTGCCGCGTGATACTCCAATAAGCAATTGTGCTTCCGTAAGACCACTTTCATAGCTCTAGACTAGGCCACCCAAATTCGACGATTATCCACAGCCGCACCGCCACCACGGTTTACGCTGACGCTCTGGCCACTACCGTAGGGCGTCACCACTAGATCTTGGAGGGAGGGCTACCACCCGACCACGCCAAAGCATATGACCAAATAGGCAGGATCCCACACATGCTCGTCTCCATCGCTGAACTGAGCGATCAGGACCGCCGATCGAAACAATCCCACCTTGGACATGGGAAACTCATGCTGTGTTGCCAGGAATAGTTTGAGCCACACCAGCCGCCTCTAATCAGGGTTGCCGCCCTGAGATCCAGACCGAGCTTGGTCACTATGAACGATGCCGAGCCGCCCCTCCTTCCTCCTGCCGACGGTCCTCACCAGCACCACGCCTCACCGCCACTAGGATCAGACATCTCCCGCCTCGCGCGATTCAGGGCGCCCCGCACCACTCGTAGACCTGCGAGAGGGAGAAGAGTGCCTTTGTTGCTGCCGTCGCATGCATAGGCTTTGCCCGGTGCTGATCACTGACGGCAACAGAGGGGAGGGAGGTGAGATGGTGGACCTGCCAGCGAGGGTTGGTGGCGTCTCGTGTCGCCCACGAGGGGGTTGACACGAGAGTTGCGGGAGGCGAGAGTCCTAATGAACGCTCATTAAGGATGAGGCGTTCAATGACACAGAGGGGTCCGCTAGCCAAACATTTTGGATAGTGCTACGCATGAACCATTCGCTTCTCTCTCACGTATTAGGCTAATCTTTTTAGTGCTCATCGGCTAGATACTATTAAAACCCTGTACGGGGTACCATTTTTCATATGAAATATACGCAATATATTATTTAGCCATGAGTGAAGACATGAAAGAGAGGATGCAAATCACCTTGAGTGCCTGATCTCATATTGCTCATCACATATATCTATGGGTTATAGTCGAGTGTCTGAGCGCAAGTACATGGGCAGCATGCGCAAAGAGGTGGGATCGTGCACGACTACGTGCTCGACCAGGTCATCTACGACCAGGGCAGCTGTTGCTGTCAACACCCCGTTGGAAATATGCCCTAGAGGCAATAAATAAAGTATTTATTATTATATTTCCTTGTTCATGATAATCTTTTATTATCCATGCTATAATTGTATTGAGTGGAAACACATTACATGTGTGGGTAAATAGACAACACTCTGTCCCTAGTATGCCTCTAGTGAACTAGCTCGTTGGTCAAAGATGGTCAAGGTTTCCTACCATTGACATGTGATGTCATTTGATAACGGGATCACATCATTAGGAGAATGATGTGATGGACAAGACCCAAACTACCAACGTAGCATATGATCGTGTTAGTTTATTGCCACTGTTATCTGCATGTCAATTATGTGTTCCTATGACCACGAGATCATGCAACTCACGAACATCGGAAGAGTGCCTTGTGTGTATCAAACGTTGCAACATAACTGGGTGACTATAAAGGTGCTCTACAGGTATCTCCGAAGGTGTCTGTTGAGTTGGCATGGATCAAGACTGGGATTTGTTACTCCGTGTGACGGAGAGGTATCTCAGGGCCCACTCGGTAATACAACATCACAATAAGCCTTGCAAGCAATGTAACTAAGTGTTAGTTGCGGGATCTTGTATTACGGAACGAGTAAAGAGACTTGCCAGTAATGAGGTTGAACTAGGTATGGAGATACCGACGATCGAATCTCGGGCAAGCAACATACCAAAGAACAAAGGGAACATCATACGGGATTAACTGAATCCTTGACATAGAGGTTCGACCGATAAAGATCATCATAGAATATGTAGGAACCAATGTGGACATCCAGGTCCCGCCATTGGTTATTTACCGTAGAGGTGTCTCAGTTATGTCTACATAGTTCCCGAACCCGCAGGGTCTGCACACTTAATGTTTGGTGACGTTTCGGTAGGATAGAGTTATGTATGGTGGTGACCGAAGGTTGTTTAGAGTCTTGGATGAGATCCCGGATGTCACGAGGAGCTCTGGAATGGTCCGGAGATAAAGATTCATATATAGGAAGTCCTGTTTTGGTCGCGGAAAAGTTTCGGGCTCATCGGTAGTGTACCGGGAGTGCCGGTAGTGTACCGGGAGGCCATCGGGAGGGGTATTTCGACCCAAGAGGCTACATGGGCTATAGGAGGGTGTAAACCAGACCTTAGTGGGCTGGTGGAACATCCACAAGAGGCCCATGCGGCTGGAGGAAAAAGGCCTAAGAGAAAAAGTGAAAAAAAGGCAAAATAGGATGAATCCTAGTCCTACTAGGATTGGAGGTGGACTCCACCTCTCCCTCTCTCCTTTGGCCGAAGCAAGGAGGCCTTGGACCTTGTGCCAAGGCCTCTCCTCCTCTCCTCTTATATATAGTGGAGATTTTAGGGTTTTTGCACTAGAATTTAAGCCACGTGCTACCCGTTCCTTGAGTGCATAGTTTCTCCTCTAGATCGGATTTCTACAGTGCTTAGGCGAAGACCTGCCGGAATTGCTCCACCACGATCGCCGGAGCGCCGTCATCTACTAGAGAACTCTTCTTAGTCTCCACTCCTTCTTGCTGGATCAAGACGGTGGAGATCATCATCAAGCTGTGCGTGTGCTGAACACGGAGGTGCCGTCCGTTCGGCACTATATCGGAAGGATCGTGATCAAGTTTGTGGGACGGATCATGATCAAGTTCGTGGGACGGATCGTGATCGGATCGCGGGATGGATCGTGATTGGATCACGGGACGGATCGTGATTCTATCATGGGACGCACGATGATTTGGATCGCGAAGACGTTCGACTACACCAACCGCGTTTCGTAACGCTTCCCGCTTAGCGATCTACAAGGGTACGTAGATCCACTCTCCCTCTCGTAGATGCTCATCACCATGGATAGATCTGCGTGAGCATAGGAAATTTTTTGTTTCCCATGCAACATTCCCCAACAGTGGTATCAGAGCTAGGTCTATGTGTAGATGAGATCTCGAGTAGAACACAAAAGGTTTGTGGGCGTTGATGCTTAGATTGCTTCCTCCCTTGGTCGGATTTTGGTTCAGCAGTATCGTGAGATGAAGCGGCCCGGACCAACATTACTCGTACGCTTACAAGAGACCGGTTCCCTCGACCACAACTTGTTGCATAGATGGCTTGCGGGTGCCAGTTTCTTTCACTTTAGTTTGATCGGATTCGACAAAGGCGGCCCATGAGAAGGTTAAAAAGCAACTAGTGTATCACCGTTGTGGTTTTTGCGTAGATGAGAATTGTTCTTGCTTGATACCCGTAGCAGCCACGTAAAACATGCAACAACAATTAGAGGACGTCTAACTTGTTTTTGCAGGGTATGTTGTGATGTGATATGGCCAATTACATGATGTGATATATGTGATGTATGAGATGATCATGTGATGTATAGATTATCACAACTTGCATGTCGATGAGTACGGCAACCGGCAGGAGCCATAGGGTTGTCTTTAATTATTGTATGACCCGCGTGTCAATCATTAAGCGCTATGTAATGCTTTACTTTATCACTAAGTGGTAGCAATAGTAGTAGTAGCATGTTGGGCGCGACAACCTCGATGGCGACACGTTGATGGTGATCAAGATGATGGAGATCATGATGTCTTGCCGGTGACGATGGAGATCATGCCGGTGTTTTCTAGATGGAGATCAAAAGCACAAGTTCATGGCCATATCATGTCACTTATGAATTGCATGTGATGCTAATACTTTTATGCACCTTGTTTTGCTTAGGACGACGGTAGCATTATAAGGTGATCCCTCACTTAATTTCGAGATAAAGTGTGTTCTCCCTGAGTGTGCACCGTTGCGAAAGTTCGTTGTGTTGAGACACCACGTGATGATCGGGTGTGATAGACTCTACGTTCACATACAACGGGTGCAAGCCAGTGTTGCATGTGCAGAACACTCGTGTTAAGCTTGACGAGCCTAGCATGTACAGACATGGCCTCGGAACACAAGAGACCGAAAGGTCGAACATGAGTCATATAGTAGATATGATCAACATAATGATGTTCACCATTGAAGCCACCTCAACTCACGTGATGATCGGACTTGAGTTGGTGGATTTGGATCATGTGACACTCAGATGACCTGAGGGATGTCAATTTGAGTGGGAGTTTTAGTAATTTGATTAACTAAACTCATTATCTTGAACAATAGTCTAAGTAAACTTTGCATATTTATGTTGTAGATCAATGGCTCGTGCAGTAGCACCCCTGAATTTTAAGCGTTCCTAGAGAAAGCTAAGTTGAAAGATGATGGAAGTAACTTTGTTGACTGGGCCCGTAATCTGAGGATTATCCTCACGGCTTCCCAGAAATCATATGTCCTTGATGCACCGCTTGGTGACCAACCAGAAGACATGACCTCCGAAGATGTTAAGAACGCTTGGGAGGCACGTACTGGAGATTACTCAATAGTTCAGTGTGCATTATTGTATGGCTTAGAACCGGGACTTCAAAGACGTTTTGAATGTCATGGAGCATATGAGATGTTCCAGGAGTTGAAGTTTATCTTTCAGAAGAACGCCCGGATCGAGAGGTATGAAACCTCCGATAAGTTCTATGCTTGCAAGATGGAGGAGAACGGGTCTATCAGTGAACATATACTCAGAATTTCTAGGTATTCAATTCATCTAGCGGAGTTGGGAATTGCCCTTCCGCCAAAGGCGATCACTGACAGAGTTCTTCAATCACTGCCACCTAGTTACAAGAGCTTTCTGATGAACTATAACATGCATGGGATGAACAAGTCAGTCGCCGAGCTATTTGCGATGCTAAAAGTCGTTGAGTCTGAAATCCAGAAAGAACATGAAGTGTTGATGGTCAATAAAACCACTAGTTTCAAGAAAAAAGGCAAGGTCAAGGGCAAGGGCAAGAAGGGTAAAACCAAGAAGGATGGCAAAGTAGTTGCTACTCCTGTAAAGAAGCCCAAGCATGGACCCAAGCCAGAAACTGAGTGCTTTAATTGCAAGGGAACTGGTCACTGGAAGCAGAACTGCCCCAAGTTCCTGGCTGACAAGAAGGCGGCCAACAACAAACGAGGTATATATGATATACATGTTATTGATGTGTACCTTACTAGCTCTCATAGTAGTGCCTGGGTTTTTGATACCGGTTCGGTTGCTCACATTTGCAACTCAAAGCAGGAACTACGAAATAAACGAAGGCTGGCAAAGGACGAAGTGACAATGCGCGTGGGAAATGGTTCCAAGGTTGATGTGATCGCCGTCGGCACGCTCTCTCTTCGATTACCATCGGGATTAGTGATGAACCTGAATAATTGTTATTTTGTGCCTACGTTAAGCATGAACATTATATTTGGATCTTGTTTATTGCGAGGCGGTTACTCATTTAAATCAAAGAATAAAGGTTGTTCTATTTATATGAGTAATTTCTTTTATGGTCATGCACCCAATGTTAGGGGTTTATTCATATTGAATCTTGATAGTGATGACACACATGTTCATAACATTGATGCAAAAAGATGTAGAGTTGATAATTATAGTACCACTTTCTTGTGGCACTACCGTTTAGGTTATATTGGTGTAAAAAGCATGAGGAAGCTCCATGCTGATGGACTTTTGGAGTCACTTGATTTTGAATCACTTGACACATGTGAACCCTGCCTCATGGGCAAGATGACTAAAACACCGTTCTCTAGAACAATGGAACGGGCAAGTGACTTATTGGAAATCATACATACTGATGTGTGCGGTCCAATGAATGTTACAGCGCATGGTGGATATCGTTATTTTCTCATCTTCACTGATGACTTAAGTAGATATGGGTATATTTACTTAATGAAACACAAGTCTGAAACGTTTGAAAAGTTCAAGCAATTTCAGAGTGAAGTTGAGAATCATCGTAACAAGAAGATTAAGTTCCTGTGATCTGATTGAGGAGGTGAATATCTGAGTTATGAGTTTGGCTATCACTTAAGGCAATGTGGAATTGTTTCACAGTTGACACCGCCCGGAACACCACAGCGTAATGGTGTGTTCAAACATCGTAATTGAACCTTATTAGATATGGTGCGTTCTATGATGTCTCTTGTTGATTTGCCACTATCATTTTGGGGTTATGCATTAGAGACAACTGCATTCACTTTAAATAGGGCACCATCAAAATTCGTTGAGACAACTGCAAGAAGCCAAAGTTGTCGTTTCTTAAAGTTTGGGGATGTGATGCTTATGTCAATAAGCTTCAGCCTGAAAAGCTAGAACCCAAAGCGGAGAAATGCGTCTTCATAGGATACCGAAAAGAGACAGTTGGGTATACCTTCTATCTCAGATCCGAAGGCAAAGTGTTTGTCGCTAAGAACGGAACATTTCTTGAGAAAGAGTTTCTCTCGAAAGAATTGAGTGGGAGGAAAATAGAGCTTGATGAGGTTATTGAACCTTTACTTCAACCAGAAAGTAGCGCAGCGCAGAAAGATGCTTCTGTGGAACCTACGACGGTAGAAGAGGAAGTTAATGATGATGATCATGAAGCTTCGGATCAAGCTGCTATTGAACCTCGTAGGTCGACAAGGCCGCGTACTACCCCTGAGTGATACGACAACCCTGTCTTGGAGGTCATGTTGTTGGACAACAATGAACCTATGAGCTATGGAGGAGCAGTGATGGGCCCGAATTCCGAGAAATGGTTAGAGGCCATGAAATCCGAGATGGGATCCATGTATGAAAACAAAGTATGGACTTTGGAAGTATTACCTGAAGGGCGAAAGGCCATTCAGAACAAATGGATCTTTAAGAAGAAGACAGACGCAGACGGTAATGTCACCGTCTATCAAGCTCGACTTGTGGCAAAGGGTTTTTCACAGGTTCAAGGAGTTGACTACGATGAGACTTTCTCACCCGTAGCGAAGCTTAACTCTATCAGAATCATGTTAGCAATCGCTGGTTATTTCGACAATGAAATTTGGCAGATGGATGTCAAAACAGCGTTCCTCAACGGTTTCCTTGAGGAAGAGTTGTATATGATGCAACCCAAAGGTTTTGTCGATCGAGAGAATGCTGTAAAAGTTTGCAAAGTCCAGTGATCCATTTATGGACTGGTGCAAGCATCTCGGAGTTGGAATAAGCGCTGAAGGAATATTTGAACAAGAGTTTTTCAATGAAGGACCTAGGAGAAGCTGATTGGAAACAATATTTGAACAAGAGTTTTTCAATGAAGGACCTAGGAGACGCTGCTTTCATATTAGGCATGAAGATCTATAGAGATAGATCGAGACGCTTAATAGCACTTTCACAGAGCACATACCTTGATAAAGTTTTGAAGAAGTTCAAAATGGATCAGTCCAAGAAGGTGTTCTTGCCTGTGTTACAAGGTGTGAAGTTGAGTAAGACTCAATGCCTAGTAACTACAGAAGATAGAGAAAATATAAGTGTCATACCCTATGCTTCAGCCATAGGTTCTATCATGTATGCAATGCTATGCACAAGTCCCGATGTCAGCCTTGCCATAAGTATGGCCGGAAGGTTTCAAAGTGATCCTGGAATGGAGCACTGGCAAGCGGTCAAGAATATCCTTAAGTACCTGAAAAACACTAAGGAAATGTTTCTCGTTTATGGAGGTGATGAAGAGCTTGTTGTAAAGGCTTACGTTGATGCAAGCTTTGACACTGATCAGGACGACTCTAAGTCGCAAACCGGATACGTATTTATTCTTAACGGGGGAGCGGTAAGCTGGTGCAGTTCCAAGCAAAGCGTGGTAGCTGATTCTACGTGCGAAGCGGAATACATCGCAGCCTCAGAGGCGGCAAAGGAAGGTGTCTGGATGAAGCAGTTCATGATAGATCTTGCAGTAGTGCCTAGTGTACTGAATCCAATGAGGCTATTCTGTGACAACACTGGTGCCATTGCTCTAGCCAAGGAACCAAGGTTTCACAAGAGGACGAGACACATAAAGCGACGCTTCAACTCCATCCGCGATTACATCGAGAAGAAGGACATAAATATTTGCAAAGTACACACGGATCTGAATGTTGTAGACCCTTTGACTAAACCTCTTCCAAGGGCTAAACATGATCAACACCAGAACTGCATGGGTGTTCGATTCATTACAATGTAAATCACATAGTGATGTGAACTGGATTATTGACTCTAGTGCAAGTGGGAGACTATTGGAAATATGCCCTAGAGGAAATAAATAAAGTATTTATTATTATATTTCCTTGTTCATGATAAACATTTATTATCCATGCTATAATTGTATTGGTTGGAAACACATTACATGTGTGGGTAAATAGACAACACTCTGTCCCTAGTATGCCTCTAGCGAACTAGCTCGTTGGTCAAAGATGGTCAAAGTTTCCTAGCCATTGACATGTGATGTCATTTGATAACGGGATCGCATCATTAGGAGAATGATGAGATGGATAAGACCCAAACTACAAAAATAGCATATGATCGTGTCAGTTTATTGCTACTGTTTTCTGCATGTCAAGTATATGTTCCTATGACCATGAGATCATGCAACTCATGAACATCGAAGGAGTGCCTTGTGTGTATCAAACGTCGCAACGTAACTGGGTGACTATAAAGATGCTCTACAGGTATCTCCGAGGGTGTCTGTTGAGTTGGCATGGATCAAGACTGGGATTTGTTACTCCGTGTGACGGAGAGGTATCTCAGGGCCCACTCGGTAATACAACATCACAATAAGCCTTGAAAGCAATGTGACTAAGTGTTAGTTGCGGGATCTTGTATTACGGAATGAGTAAAGAGACTTGCCGATAACGAGGTTGAACTAGGTATGGAGATACCGACGATCGAATCTCGGGCAAGTAACATACCGAAAAACAAAGGGAACATTATACGGGATTAACTAAATCCTTGACATAGAGGTTTGACCGATAAAGATCTTAGTATAATATGTAGGAACCAATATGGGCATCCAGGTCCCTCTTTTGGTTATTGACCGTAGAGGTGTCTCAGTCATGTCTACATATTTCTCGAACTCGCAGGGTCTGCACACTTGAGGTTTGGTGACGTTTCGGTAGTATAGAGTTATTTATGGTGGTGACTGAAGGTTGTTCGGAGTCCCGGATGAGATCCCGGACGTCACGAGGAGCTTCGGAATGGTCTATAGGTAAAGATTCATATATAGGAAGTCCTGTTTTGGTCGCCGGAAAAGTTTCAGGCTCATCGGTAGTGTACCAGGAGTGCCGGTAGTGTACCGGGAGACCACCGGGAGGGGTATTTCGACCCAAGAGGCTACATGGGCTGTAGGAGGGTGTAAACCAGCCCTTACTGGGCTTGTGGAACATCCAAAATAGTCCCATGCGGCTAGAGGGAAAAGGCCTAAGAGAAAAAGTGAATAAGGCAAAATAGGGTGAATCCTAGTCCTACTAGGATTGGAGGTGGACTCCACCTCTCCCTCTCTCCTTCGGCCGAAGCAAGGAGGCCTTGGACCTTGTGCCAAGGCCTCTCCTCCTCTCCTCTTATATATACTGGAGGTTTTAGTGGTTTTGCACTATAATTTCAGCCACTTGCTACCCGTTCTTTCAGTGCATAGTTTCTCCTCTAGATCGGATTTCTGAAGTCCTTAGGCGAAGCCCTGCCGGAATTGCTCCACCACCATCGCCGGAGCGCCTTCACGCTGCCGGAGAACTCTTCTTCCTCTCCACTCCTTCTTCCTGGATCAACACGGTGGAGATCGTCATCAAGCTATACGTGTGCTGAGCGCGGAGGCGCCGTCCATTCGGCGCTTGATCGGAAGGATCGTGATCAAGTTCGTGGGACGGATCATGATCGGATCGCGGGACGGATCGTTATTGGATCGTGGGACGGATCGTGATTGGATCGCGGGACGCACGGTGATTTGGGTCGCAAAGACGTTCGACTACACCAACCGCGTTTCTTAACGCTTCCCGCTTAGCGATCTACAAGGGTACGTAGATCCACTCTCCCTCTCGTAGATGCTCATCACCATGGATAGATCTGCGTGAGCATAGGAATTTGATTGTTTCCCATGCAACGTTCCCCAACACACCCCACCACAGGCTGAGCATCCGGTGGTCGGATGCACATGCTGGAATCAAATTCATGGAATGATGGCAAAGGGAGCCCCTTTGTCAACGTCGGCGAACTACTGTGAGGTGGGCACAAGAAGTACACGTAGCTGGCAATCATGGTGTTGTCACGACAGATGCCCTTGTGAAGGGACTTAGGTGTGGATCTATCATTGCTAGGTGGTGACTCGAAGGGGTTGATTAGGAACGAGTGACGAGCTTACCCAGGTTCGGCCCCTCCGATGGAGGTAAAATCCTATGTCCTGCTTTGTGTATATTGAGGGTGATCTCGATTACAAGGGTGTGAATCGCTAAACTAGCTCTCGAGGGTTTATTTCTTACTTCCTGTTTCTACCTCGGGGGGTTCTCATTTATATACAGGTCGAAGCCCTGGGGATGCAATGGAGTCCGGGTTGACATACAACCAGTGACTTAGTCTAATACTATCTTCTCAACTTGCCTTACAAGCGAAGGAATACTCTTGTCTAGTCACTTGATCTGGCCTACCATGCGACGTTCCCATGAGCCGGCCTTTGGAGTAAGCCACCTTTTGGGCCTTAAACTTCTTGATAGAACTTTTCCTTATGAGCCTCATGACATTCCGAGTCAATGTTGGGCGGCTCATACCTGTGGGGTATATCCCCAACATTAGCCCCTAGTTTAATTTGGATTTATCAATGTTAAACTCCGTGAAACACCTTCAGTTGAATGATCAACCCATCCTTATCTTTGCCTGGGTCAACTTCTCTGCCGGGTTATTTTTCCTTATCAGGACATAGCGTTCCTTAGTCAAATCCTTTATGACATCATTCTACTGACCGTTGTCGCCCGGAGCTATCATAACTAATCTTTTTTGAAAACATCGCCCGGTCTGGCGTGAAAATCCAGGCGCAATTTTAGCCACAAATTTACGGTGACTATTTGATAACCCAAAAGTATAGGGGATAAAAACAATTTTCGAGGGTGAGTATTCGACCCAAATTTATAGATTCGACACAAGGGGAGCCGAAGAATATTTGAGAGTATTAGCTGTTGATTTGTCAATTCAACTACACCTGGAGATTAGATATCTGTAGTAAAGTGATCAGTAGTACAGTAATATGATAGTTTGATAGCAGTGGTAACAGTTACAATATTGGTAATAGTAGCAGTAATGGTTTTGTAGCAAGTGCAGTAGTGACTGAGCAAGAACAATATGTGGAAAACTCGTAGGCACTAGATCGGTGTATTTGTTGGATGATATTCATCATTTAACATTCATAACATAGGGCAACACAAAACTAGCTCCAGTTCATCAATGTAATGTAGGCATGCATTCCGTAAATAGTCATACATGCTTATGGAAAAGAACTTGCATGGCATCTTTTGTCCTACCCTCCCGTGGTAGCGGGGTCCACAAGGAAACTAAAGCATATTAAGGCCTCCTTTTAATAGAGAACTGGAACAAAGCATCAACACATAGTGAATACATGAACTCCTCAAACTACGGTCATCACCGAAAAATATCCCAACTATTGTCAACTTGGGGTTTACGGATCATAGCATGTAATAGGTGCATATGACTAGGCAAGATCGGATCAAGAACATGGATGTAATGGTGATAACATAAACGGCTCAGATCTGAAATCATGGCACTCGGGCCCTAGTGGCAAGCATTAAGCATTGCAAATTCATAGCATCATCAATCTCAGAACATAGTGTATACTAGGGATCTAGCCCTAACAAAACTAACTCGATTACATGATGAATATCATCCAACTCCTCACCGACCAGCAAGCCTACGAAGAAGTACTCACTCCTGATGGGGGGCATCATGGAATTGGCGATGAAGGAGGGTTGATGATGACGAAGACCGATGATTCCCCTCTCCGGAGCCCCAAACGGGCTCCAGATCTGGCCTACCGATGAAGAACACGAGGCGGCGGCGGTTTCGTCTCGTGAAACAAGATAAAAAATTCTCCTTGATTTTTGTCCTCCTAAAATAGGAATTTAGAGTGCCGGAGTTAGGGTCAGTGTGGCCACGAGGTGGGCACAATTCACCAGGGCGCGCCTGGGGGGCTAGCGCGCCCTGGTGTATCATGCCCAACCTGGGCACCCCGTACGGTGGTTCTTCGTTTTTTTATTGTAAAATAATTCTCCAAAAAGTTTCGTTCAATTCTGAGAACTTTTATTTCTGCACAAAAGCAATACCATGGTAGTTCTATTGAAAACAACATCGGTCCAGGTTAGTTTCATTCAAACCATGCAAATTAGAGTCCAAAACAAGAGCAAAAGCGTTAGGAAAAGGAGATTCGATGGATATGTATCAACTCCCCCAAGATTAAACTTTTACAAACTCTTTTGTTCTTCTTTATATACATATACTTAAGTAGCACCCAGGTTTTCAACAAAGATTCTGACTAACCATGTCAACAATAACTCTTAAAGATTATATTAACTCATATCAATGATATAAGAAACCAACGAGCAATAATAAAATATCTCAAAAGCAAACACTTTTTCCAAACAATCATGATATAATATGACAATAATGGTATCTCGCTAGCCCTTTCTGAGACCGCAATACATAAATGCAAAGCACCTCCAAAGTTCAAGTAGCGACTAGGCATTGTAATTCATGGTAGAAAAGATCCAGTCATAATGCATCCAACATTAACTATACACAATGCATGAGGATGACAATAGTGCTCTTAGATCTGGCGCTTATTTGAGAAGGTGATGTCTGAACATAAAAGTAAATAGATAGTCCCTTTGTAGAGGGAAGCAAGGATTTTTAGAGCTGCCACATCTCAAAGCTTAAAATCAGAGATAAATATAATTTTGGGGGGTGCACTCTTCCTATAACGTTAGGACCAAGAGTTATCAATATCTTCCATATTAAACACATTAGCGATGGTTCCCAAGCGGTAAAAGTAAAGATTTACTCCCCCTCCACCAACAAAAACACTCCACGACTTGCAGAATCCACGGGCACCGTCCATACCAACAACATTCATGGGGGAGTTTTATTTAATTATTTGTATTTCTTTTGATTTTGAGACTGGGAATACCCATTACCGCCCCCCTCGAGCAAGGACGAGTGAATAAACACTCATCATGAGAATAACCCTCTTAACATGGGAGATACTGACTGCCCCCCACCGCTCCATGAGCGGTCCAGGCACACAAAACAGATGTTCATTTGAAATTTTAGAGGTGGCACATGAAAATTTACTTGGAACGATAGGTTAATACCGCATATAGGTAGATATAGTGGACTCATCCGGAATAACTTGGGTTTAAGGATTTTGACGCGCAAGCAGTGTTGTAGGATCGAAAGTATGTCTAGAGGGGGGAATTATACTACTTGACCAAATAAAGTTTCTACCTTTTCCCAATTTTATGTGCTGGCAAATTTTAGCATTGATAACAAGTCAAGCATACCCAACACATGCATGTCTACGAGTATAGCAGCGTAAAGTAACAACAAGCATGAGTAGTCAAGGAAGGGTTGGAAGATCGAACGCAATTTGGAGACACGAAGATTTTTCCCGTGGTTCCGATAGGTGGTTTTATCATACGTTCACGTTTATGGAGACTTCAACCCATGGAGGGTAACTGCCACGAGAGTCCACGGAGGGCTCTACCCACGGAGGGTTCCACGAAGAAGCAACCGTGAGTATACCATGATGGCCTAGGTCCAAGGAGGACTAGCCGAACTCGAGTAGATCTTGACGAAGTAGGCGATCTCCTTGCCCTTACAAACTTCTTGGTTCACTCCACAACACGGAGTAGGAGGCTCCCAAGAGACACCTAATCAATCTAGGAGGCACCACCCTCCAAAAGGTAATAGGCTCGATAACGTCGATGAACTCCTTCCTATTGTGCTTCAAGGTGATAGACTCCTCAACACTCAATCACTCTCTCACAGATTTGGCTTTCGTGGAAGAGATTGAATGGGTTGAAAGCAACTTGGGAAGGCTAGATATCAAGATTCATATGATTGGAATTGAATGGCTTGGTCTCAACACATGAATAGGTGGCTCTCTCTCTCAGAAAATCTGATGGGATAAGTGGGAATCTGTTCTGAATGCTTCTCTTGCGAGTGAGTGTGGTGGAGGGGTATATATAGGCATCTCCAAAAATCCAACCTTTACACCTACAGTGACCAACTCGATGACACCGATGTGTGAATCTCGGCGGTACCGATTTGCTCCAAAGGTACCAAGTTTGAATCTCGGTGAAACCGATATAGAAATCTCGGTGGCACTGATCAGGTGTCCAACGGTCAGAATCCAAATCTCGGTGACGCCGATCCAAAAAAATCAGAAATTAAGATTTTGTGAATCGAGGTAATAGAAAGTTGGCAAGCTGAACTCGGTGGCACCAAAGTGGGATCAGTTGCATCGATGTGGTAGGGTTTCGTAGGGTTTTGTCTGAGTCTCGGAATCGGTGGGACCGAGTGAGAAATGTTGTCTTCACCAATTTCCCTGAATGGCTTAGACATAATTTTTGGGAGAGATTGTGGGTGTTTTCGATGACTATCACTTGTGCACTAGAGCATTTTGTTCACCATCAGCACCTTACCCACTTTTAATAGTATTGGCTTTTCCTATGGGATCAAGGTGATTTCTCACAAAGTAAAATGTAGAGTCCTGTAGCTTGAATCTTTGCCAATCCATTTCCTTTCTTCTAGGGGTTTCTCCACAATCCTTTTGCCAACCCATCACTAAACTTTTCCTGAAATATGCTTAGTGGAAATATTAGTTCAATGATATATATGTTGTTATTAATTACCAAAACCACCAAGGGAGCAAATGTGCTCTCAAGTATTCCCGCTTAGTACATGCGAAGGCTAGCAAATATATTGAGAAGCAGCCAACTAGAGAGAAAAAATGGTCATAAACGTCCATTATGAATAATAAACATTGAATACTATCATGAGTAGGATATGTACACCATGAACATAAATATCGTGAAGGCTATGTTGGTTTTGATTCAACTACATGCATGAACATGTGCCAAATCAAGCCACTTGAAACATTCAGAGGAGGATACCATATCATCATACTACATCCCAACCATTTTAATGCATGTTGACATCCAAGATAAATCTTTATCCACTTCTAGCTACTTAAGCAAGGAATGAACAACTATAATGTCTAATTCTCATTGCAAACATGTTTGATCATAATATGCCGAATCACGTATATTAGGTTAAACATATTTACAAAAACAAAAACAAGTTGAGTTCATACCTGCTTCTCTCTGCCACAGTCACTTAATCAAATATCATCATTATTGCCTTTCACTTGCATGACAAAATGACATGAAAATAATAATAGTGCAAGAGTACCATAGGCTAAGCTGGAATCTGCAAGCATTTAGTTCAAGTGGAGAAGACAAAGTAATATAGGCTCTTTGTTAGATCAACAGTGGTGCATATGCGAGCCACTCAACGTTTTCATCGTGGTCTTCTCCTTGGTATGACTCAATAGAAGGAAGAGAAATTCAGAGAAACACACTGAAATATTTTTGGAGTTTTTAGTTTTTCTTGAAGAAAGCAAATAAAAGAAGGAAAAGCAAATGCGAGAAATACTATTTACACGGGAGAGCTCCAAACAAGCAAAAGAAGAAACAAGAAATCTTTTTGGGTTTTATTTTAATACTACAACTAACTAAGCTAAGAATAAAAACCAAAAAGAAGCAAGAAATATTTTTGGATTTTCTCGAAGTTTTTCGAACACACAAACAGAAAGCAAGAAAATACACCTAGCATGGATAATACAATGAAAAAGTGTACACCGACAATTGGAATGAAATGCGTGAACATGAATATAATGTCGGTGGAAATACATACTCCCCCAAGCTTAGGATTTTGGCCTAGCTTGGTAATCACCATCCAATGCCTAGGTAATAATCTGAATGATTTCCCACCGAGGCTCTTGGCGCAGCCTCATCAGCCCGTCTGACAGCTTCAACCTCCGCATTATACATGCGGGCCTCGCTCTCAGGAACCTAGTACCTTCCCTTTCTGCGATAATCAAAGAGAGCAGGAGCAGGCAAGTCGAAAGGTACAACGGGGCCTTTATTGAACCTCAAGATGTAAGTATAATTAGTGATTGTGCCCTTAAGGAACTTATGATATTTCATGGCCTCAAAATCTAAATACTGAGTAGGTAAAATAGGATCGTTAGGCCAAGGTGATACACATAACTTAGCTACACGAGCGTTATAGATCCCACCATAAATGTGACCACTAATAGCATTGTGATTCAATCTCCGTGCAACAATTGATCCTAGATTATAACATTTAACTCTTGTTATAGCAGCGTGTATAAGACTCAAATTAAGGGCACACAGTGTGCTGCAATCTTGCTTGCCTACGATGCATTTGCCATTAAAGAGTGCAAAGTATTGTATAGATGCAAAATGGATGCTTTCTATTCTACCTTGTGTCACTCCTCTGTGTTCATCGTGGCAAAGATTAATCAAAAATAACTCATACTCAGATGTTGGTGGTTCTTCGAGCGAACCCCAATATGGAATTTTGCACGCTTCAAAGATCACATCTAAAGTCATGGTGAAATCATTATTATAAAGGTTAAATGAAACTCTAGACTCACGAGTAAAATATTTAAACTCTAGACTCTAAATGCACTTATCTTCGATGAAGGGAGCGAGATCGGTGTTGGGAACATATTGCTCAAATTCTTCCTTAATACCAGCACCATCCATGAATGTATTACACGGCCAAAGGCATGATTTGGTGTCACCTACCCGCATCGAGCTTGCACTTGGTTCAATGTAAGATTGTCGGATCGAGCTTCCACTTGAATATGCCCCTGAGGATCTTCTCCTTGAAGAACTCCTAAAGAAATTCATTTTTATTTGCGAACAATTTCTAAAATAAATTGGGACACAAAATTTTGTTAGCAAAACTTCACAAGATTGAAAGAAACTACTCATACGGATGCCTAGAGGCCATAAAAAGCATTCAAACTACTTAGAACTATAAGAATTCAACATGCAAGCTCATCTATAGCAGCACCAAGAGTAGCTAATTATTCTGAAAATAAACCACTAAATCAAAAACGAATTGGAGCAATGGGGGAGTCACATACTAAAACGTCTCCATTGTATCTACTTTTCCTTACGCTTTTGTTCTTGTATTGGACTCTAATTTGCATGATTTGAATGAAAGTAATACGAACTGATGATGTTTTCAACAAAACTATCATGGTGTTGTTTTTGCGCAGGAAGAAAATCTCTCGAAATGGAACGAAACTTTTTTGAGAATTATTTCAAAATATTTGAGGAATATTGGAGCCATAAGCCACCAGAGAGAGAGAGAGCCCAGGGTGCCCACCACCCACCAAGGCACGCCAGACCCCCTAGCGCGGCCTGGTGGGTGGTTCTCACCTCGTTGCCCCCGACCCTAATTCCAACGCTATAAAATTCTATTTTTCCAGAAAAAATCAAGCAAAAAGTTTCATCGCGTTCCACGATACGGAGCCGCCGCCACCTCATATTCTTCATCGGGAGGCCAGATCTGGAGTCCGTTTCGGGCTTCGGAGAGGGGAATCTTCGGTCTTTGTCATCATCAACCCTCCTTCATCACCAATTCCATGATGCTCCCCATCGAGAGTGAGTAATTCCTTCGTAGGCTTGCTGGTCCGTGAGGATTTGGATGAGATTCATCATGTAATCGAGTTAGTTTTGTTAGGGCTTGATCCCTAGAATCCCCTATGTCCTAAGATTGATGTTGCCATGACATTGCCATGCTTAATGCTTGTCACTAGGGTCCGAGTGCCATGATTTCAGATCTGAACCGTTTATGTTATCATCATTATATCTATGTGCTTGATGCGATCTTGCCTAGTCATATGCACCTATTACATGTTATGATCTGTCAACCCCATAGTGACAATATTTGGGATACATTATAGTGATGATAGTAGTTTGAGGAGTTCATGTATTCACTATGTGTTAATGCTTTGTTCTAGTTCTCTATAAAAAGAAGGCCTTAATATGCCATAGTTTCCTTATGGACCCCGCTGCCATGGGAGGGTAGGACAAAAGATGTCATGCAAGTTCTTCCCCATAAGCACGTATGACTAGTTACGGAATACATGCCTACATTACATTGACAAACTGGAGCTAGTTCCGTGTCGCTCTAGGTTATGACTATTATATGATGAATATCATCCAACGAATACACTGATCCAGTGCCTACGAGTTTTCCAATTATTCCTCTTGCTAAACTACTACAACTACTACTGTTATTGCTACTGTTACTGTTACCACTACTATCAAACTATCATATTACTATACTACTGATCACTTTGCTGCAGATATTTATCTCCAGGTGTGGTTGACTTAACAACTGAACCGCTAATACTCTCAAATATTCTTTGGCTCCCCTTGTGTCGAATCTATAAGTTTGGGTTGAATAATCTAGCCTCGAAAATTGTTGTGATCCCCTATACTTGTGGGTTATCAAGACCTTTTCTGGCGCCGTTGCCGAGGAGCATAGAAATATTTGTTGAGCCACTTGGGATGTATATCAGTTGATCACTATGAAGAATCTGAAGGATACTAAAACCTAGTTTTTCACCTCTACTTCGATCGGAGGTTAGGAATTGCCATCTAGCTTTGCACTTGATTCACCTTCTGTTATGAGTAAACTTGCAACAAAACCACCTGGTATTAATCGTGATATTGATGATGCAACTTCTGTTGTGAATGATGCTTATGATGATGCTAGTACCATGCTTGATGATAATGTGCCACTAGGTGAATTTGTTGATGAACAAATTGCTAGAGCTAGAGAGAATGAAATCATTGAAACTGGTGAAACTGCTAAAACTGATAAGATCTTTGAAACTGATATGTATGAAACACCTATTAGGCCTAGCTCTCCTAGATTTGAAATGCCTAAGATACCTAAAGGTTATCCCTTGGATGGAGAAATAGCTAGAGAGATTCTTGCTTGTAAGTAAAGAAATGATCTTAAGAAACTACTATGCAAGTATAAAGAAATGACTTTGAATGCTAAAATGAAATGTGATCCTAAGTTTTATCCTTCACCTATCTTTGTTATCGATAAGGATTATGAATTCTCTGTTGACGCAGAGTTAATTACTTTGGTTGAATCCGATCCTTTTCATGGCTATGAAACTGAAACTGTGGTAGCACATCTTACTAAGCTGAATGATATAGCTACCCTATTTGCTCAGGATGAGAAGATTCACTACTTTTACATTCTCAAATTATTTCCTTTCTCATTAAACAGTGATGTTAAGAAATGGTACAATACTCTTACTCCTGGTTGTGTGCGTAGTCCCCGGATATGATTTACTACTTCTTTGAAAATATTTTCCTGCTCATAAGAAACAAGTTGCTTTACAGGAAATATTTAACTTTGTGCAAATTGAATAATTGAGTCTGCGACAAGCTTTGTGGAGGCTTCTCCAATTGCTTAATGCTTTGCCTAATCATCCTCTTAAGAAAAATGAAATACTTGATATCTTATATAATGGACTAAGTGATGCTTCTAGGGACTTCCTAGATAGTTGTGCTGGTTGTGTTTTCAGGGAATGAACTGTTGAACAAGATGAGGAACTATTGAATAATATATTAAAAAATCATGTTGATTGGACTCTCCCTAAACCACCACTTGAACCCACTCCGAAGAAGAGGGGTATCTTATTTCTTAGTCCTGAAGATATGCAAGAGGCAAAGAAATTTATGAAAGAAAAAGGTGTTAAAGGTAAGGATGTTAAGAATTTAGTACCTATTGAAGAAATACATGGACTTAACACACCACCACCTCCACAAGTGGTAGAGGTAATTTTTTTACTAAAGTTTGCTGAAGGTGATATCCCTTACAATAAACATCCTAGTCAATGCTTATATGATTTTCCCGTGCAATAAAAAATGACCAAAAAATAAAAGTTCTCAGAATGTCATGACCATTTAATACGATTTTTAATGGATATTTATGATTTTTTTGTACAAATAACACCAGAGGGGGGATGCACCTGGTGCCCACAAGACACCAGGGCGCGCCAGCCACCCCTCGCGCGGCCTAGTGGGTGGTGGGCCCCATGTGGGTCCCTGGTACGTCTTCAACATATCTATAATTTTGGCTTGTTCCATGCTTTTATATTATTAATCTTGGATGTTTTACAATCATTTTATAGCAACTTGATATCATTTTCTTGGGACTAACCTATTGACATAGTGCCAAAGTGCTAGTTGATGTCTTTGCTCATTTTTTACTTCACAGAAAATCTGTACCAAACGGAGCCCAAATGCTGCGGGGATTTTTGGAGAATTTTTATGGACCAGAAGAGCCAAGATGGGCCAAAGGTCACCAGAAGAGGAGCCCAGGGTGGCCATCTCCACCAGGGTGCGCTAGAGGCCCTAGCATGGCCTCGTAGAGGGTGGGTACCTCGGGAGTCCCCCCAATCGACTATCGAGCCTACAAATTCCCAGAAAAGCAGAAAACATCAGGGGAGTCAACGAAACATAATTGCAGTCGCCGCAAGTTCCAAATCCTCGAGACCCAATCTAACATCATCACGGAGGGGTTCATCTTCATTATATGTGCCTCTCCGATGATGCGTGAGTAGTCCACCATAGACCTACGGGTCCATAGGAAGTAGCTAGATGGCTTCCTCTCTCTCTCTCTATGATTCTCAAGATAATGGTCTCTTGGAGATCTATTTTATGTAATGACTTTAGTGGTGTGTTTGTTGGGATCCGATGAATTTTTAGTTCATAATCCGTTTCTATCCATGAATATGATTTGAGTCTTCTTTGATCTCTTATTTGCATGATTACTTATAGCCTCGTATTTCTTCTTCTAATCTTTGGTTTTGTTAGGCCAACTAATTCGATTTTTCTTGCCATGGGAAGAGGTGCTTTGTGATGGGTTCGATCTTGCGGTGTTCTTTCCCAATGATAGAAGGGGCAGCAAGACACGCATGTATCGTTGCCATTAAGGATAACAAGATGGGGTATATTCCTACATGAATAGATATTTTCTACATCATGTCACCATTCTTATTGGATTACTTTGTTTTCCCATGAACTTAATACACTAGATGCATGCTGGATAGTGGTCGATGTATGGAGTAATAGAAGTAGATGCAGAATCATTTCGGTCTAGCTATCTTGGATATGATGCCTATATAATCATCATTGCCTAGATATCTTCATGATTATTTGATCTTCTATCAATTGCCCAACAGTAATTTGTTCACCATCATGCACTATACTCATGAGAGAAGCCACTAGTGAAACCTACGGCCTCCGGGTCTACTTTTCCAACATATTGCTTTCCGATCTACTATTTGCATCTTTTGTTTTCATATCTATTAATCCCAAAAAAAACTTGATACACTTTTAATTTATGTATTTTAGTTTGTGTTCTAGTGAGATCTATTTGTCAAAAATATCATTATCTAATCTATCTTATTACCATAGAGATCTTGACAACCTCTCTTTCGCATCGGGTTGCAAGTATTTGTTATTTGTGTATAGGTGCTGTTTATGTGGGTGCGTGATCATCCTCTATGGATAGATACCTTGGTTTCATAACTGAGGAAATACTTACTGTCGCTGTGCTGCATCATCCCTTCCTCTTTGGCAAAATACCGATGCAGCCTCAAGCCATGTGAAAGGAATTTTTGGCACCGCTGTTGGGGAGGAAGCAATCTCATCTACCAGGTTCCTAATCACAAATCTCATCTCCTTGCAATTACATTATTTTCTATTTTCCTCTCGTTTTCCTCTCCCCCACTTCACAAATTTGCCGTTTACATTATTTGCCAACCAAAAAGAGAGGGTGAATAAAACGACAAATTTGTGAAGTGGGGAGAGGAAAACGAGAGGTAAATGGAAAATAATGTAATGTCAAAGAGATGAGATTTGTGATTAGGAACCTGGTAGATGAGATTGCTTCCTCCCCGACAATGGCGCCAGAAATTCCTTTGACGTGGCTTGAGACTGCGCCGGTATTTCCCTCAAAAGGATGGGATGATACAACAAATCAGTGGTAAGTATTTCCCTTAGTTATGAAACCAAGGTATCAATCCATAAAGGAATATCACGCACCCACGTCGACAACACATGCACACAAATAACAAATACTTGCAATTCGACGCGAAAGAGAGGTTGTAAATCTCTCTACGGAAATAAGATAGATTAGGTAATGATAGTTTTGGCAAATAGATCTTGCAAGAAGATAAACTAAAATAAATAAATAAAAAGTGCAGCAAGGTATTTTTTTTTATTAACAGATCTGAAAACAAAAGATGCAAATAGTAGACCGGAAATCAATATGGTGGAAAAGTACATGCGGGGGCCGTAGGTTTCACTAGTGGCTTGTGTCATGAGTATAGCACACGGTGGGTGAACAAATTACAATTGGGAAATTGATAGAAGATCAAATAATAATTAAGATATCCAAGCAATGATCATTATATTGGCATCATGTCCAAGATAAGTAGATCGAAACCATTCTGCATCTACTTCTTTTACTCCACACTTCGACCACTATCCAGCATGCATCTAGTATGTTAAGTTCATAGGAAAATGGAGTACCGCAATAAGAACGGTGACATGATGTAGACAAGATCTATTCATGTAGGAATAGAACCAATCCTTTTATCTTTAATGGCAATGTTGCATGTGTGTCTTGCTGCCCCTTCTGTCACTAGGAAAGAACACCGCAAGATCGAACCCATCACAAAGCACCTCTTCCCATGGCAAGAAAAATCGATCTAGTTGGCCTAACTAAACACAAGATTCGAAGAAGAAATACGAGGCTATAAGTAATCATGCAAATAAGAGATCAAAGAAGACTCAAATCATATTCATGGATAGAAACTGAACATGAACTCAAAATTCATCGGATCCCAACAAACACACCGTAAAAGTCACTACATCAAACAGATCTCCAACAGACCATTGTATTGAGAATCGTAGAGAGAGAGAGAGGAAGCCATCTAGTTATTGCCTACGGACCTGTAGGTCCATGGTGGACTACTCACGCATCATTGGAGAGGCACCTATGATGAAGATGAACCCCTCAATGATGGTGTTAGATTCGATCTCGAGGTTTTGGAACTTGTGGCGGCTGGAATTGTGTTTCGTCGACTCCCCTAGGGTTTTCTGATTTTCTGGGAATTTATAGGCTCTATAGTCGGTTGGGGGACTCCTGAGGTGCCCACCCTCTACTAGGCCGCGCCAGGGGCCTCTAGTGCCCTGGTGGAGGGTGGCCACTCTTGGCCCCCTCTTCTGGTGATCTTTGGTCCATCTTGGCTCTTCCGGTCCATAAAAATTCTCCAAAAATTCCCGTAGTGTTTGGGCTCCATTTCATACTGAGTTTTTGCAAAGTTAAAAACAAGAAAAAACAATAACTAGCTTTGGCACAATGTCAATAGGTTAGTCCCAAAAATTGATATAAATTTGCTATAAAATGATTGTAAAACATCCAAGATTGATAATATAACATCATGGAACAAGCAAAAATTATAGATACATTGGAGACGTATCAGCATCCCCACTCTTAATTCCTACTCGTCCTCGAGTAGGTAAATGATAAAAACAAGTTTTTTAATGTGGAATGCTGCCCAACATGTTCATCATATATTGTTTTCTTTGTAGCACGGACATTTGGACTTTTAAATGGTTCAAAGCAATAGTCTAGTTTTGACATGAAAACCTTAATACTCGAGCATATGACAAGCCACCATACTCAAATATTAGCTACACCTAATGCTCAAGTACGATCATAGTGCCTCCTAGTTGATGCTTTATAAGAGAAGATGGAGACTCAAATAAAAAAATAAAAATTGCATAAAGTAAATAGATAGGCCCTTCGTAGAGGGAAGTAGGGATTTGTAGAGGTGCCAAAGCTCAAGTGTTTAAATTGATAGAGAAAAATATTTTTGGTGGCATGCCTTTCCTATCAACGAAAACGACAGAGAGATTTCATTATCTTTCCATGCTAGATATAGCATAGGCGGTTCCCAAACAGAAAAGAAAGTTTATTCCTTTTCCCACCATACTTTCACTTTCCATGGCTAGCCGAATTCACGGTTGCCTTCCATACCAACACTTTCCAAGGAATTTATTATTTGACAACATAAAGTAAATAATTTTTTCTTTCCTTTTCATTTTGGGATTGGGCATCCCTATTACCATCGTACTCTTGTGCAATGACAAGTGAATAAACACTCATCTTGAGAATAACTCGTCTTGCATGGAAAAAGATCGCTCATCCCCTACCATTTCATGAGTGGTACGAGAACACAAAAAGGAAAATTGATTTTGAAATTTTAGAGATGGCACATACAAATTTGCTTGGAACGGCATGGAAATACCATATATAGGTAGGTATGGTGGACTAATCTGGCAAAACTGGTTTTCAAGATTTTGGATGCACAAGTAGTATTTCTACTTAGTACAACTAAGGCTAGCAAGAGATTGAGAAGCATCCAATCAAGAAACAAAAAATAAAATAAGTGAGCATTAAGAATAATTAACACTGAATAATGCACTAAAATTAGGATATAGTTCTATAGCACAACTATTGACTTTCGTGCTTGCATAGGGAATCACAAACCTTAGCACCAATATTCTTACTAGGCATAATTACTCACTAACATAACTCACATATTACTATTGTCATGTGTCAAACTATTACAAAGAATCAAGTTTAATTTGTCCAATGATCTTCATGAAAGTTTTTATTATATCCCTCTTGAATATCAATCACTTTGGGACTAGTTTCATGTATTGCAATTGCTTTTGACAAGCTCACATGGATATAAGTAAAGAACATGAGCATACAAGTTTCATCTCTCAAAATAATATAAGTAGAGCATGAGAGGATTTATTCAAAATTAATAACTCTCAAATTAATAGAAGTGAAGCATGAGAGCATTTCTTCCAACTTCTAAAAGCACGCCATGCTAAAAAAGATATAAGTGAAGCATAAGAGCAATTCCTTTGCTCAATAGATTTAAATAAAATAAGTGAAGCATATAGAGAAATTCTAGCAAATCATAGCATATTTTTGGCTCTGTCAAATAGGTGTGTGCATCAACAATAAAATCAAATAAAGCAAAGATACAAGACGCTCCAAGTAGAACTCAAGATATGTGACGAATAAAAATATAGTTCCAAGTAAAATATCGATTGTTGTTAGAAGAAAGACTGTATGCCACTCGGGGCATCCCCAAGTTTACTTGATTGTTACTATGTGGATATTAACTTAGGGTCCTATAGCATCCTGAATCTTAGGCTCTTATTATCCTTATTCCTTCATCCATCGTGATCTCACCCAAAACTTGAAAACTTCAATCACACAAAACTTGACAAAATTCTCGTGAGATCCGTTAGTATAGTAAAGCAAATTACCTGTTTAGGTACTGTTATAAACCCATTAATATTTTATTATTGCATTATAACTACTATATTCTAATTTTACCATGACTTATACCCCTCGATACAAGCCATAGATTCATCAAAACAAGCACACAATGCAACGAAAAGAAAATCTGTTTCAGACAGAACAATCTGTAGTAATCTGTACTCTACCCATACTTATGGAACTCTAAAAATTATGAAATGCTTTGAAAAAGTAAATAATCTGTATATAAATACCTTGTTAAAATTTCAGCTCAATATCACGTTGCCGTAAAAAATGAAAATTCGTGCACTGGGAAAAACGTTTCTGTTTCAGATTCAGCATTGTTTCTACTCATCTTATGGATCATCCTAAAGGCATTTCTTGGCACAAACACAAAATAAAATATAAAAACAAAATCATAATAGAATCATAATTGTGCATAACATTGAAAAACAGAAAGGAAAAGATAAAAACAATTTATTCATTGGGTTGCCTCCCAACAAACGCTATCGTTTTACGCCCCTACCTAGGCATACCGCAAAGTTTCAAGTATTGTCATCCTTAGTTTTCACTCCATAAAAGGCCCTCATGATTGATTCATATGATGGATTAATTATTGTTCTAGGGAAGTGTTCCATACCCTTTATAAGAGGAAACTGAAACTTAATGTTTCCTTCTTTCATATCAATCACGACACCTATAGTGCGTAAAAACGGTCTACCAAGTATGATAGGACAAGATGAATTGCAATCAACATTAAGGAAAATAAAATAAATGGGCATAGATTCCTATTTGCAAGAATAAGGACGTGATTAATTATTCCCAAAGTCTTTTTAATAGTAGAATCCGCCAAGTGCAAATTAAGAGAATATTCTTCAATATTAGTAAGACCAAGCACATCACATAAAGATTTCGGAATCGTGGAAACACTAGAACCCATATCACACACTGAAAAGAATTCATAAGTTTTAATATTGAACTTATTGGTAGGTTCCCATTCATCATGCAATTTTCTAGGGATTTGTCGGTGCACAAGAGTTTTGGGCTCTCCAGTGCCCCTTACTCGTGCACGGGTGGTAGTAGCCACCCTGTCGATGAGGCCTAGCAGGGACTTGCCAGATACTAACACAAAAGAATCAAGATTGCCGGCAAGACCTTGCCGGAAGGGCTATTAAACCACTAGGCATGACAAGGCCCCGACAAGACGAAGTCCCGGCAAGGCCCCGCCAGCGCATGGGCCAGGTGCCAATCCACCTGGACGCGTGTCGCGGCGTCGATGTTGGAGGGGGCTAAGCGGTGCCGATGGGACATGCTCCTATCCCGTCCCACAGGCGGACAGAGATGCCTGACGATGCATTAAATGCGCCTGTCCTACTTCGTCAGTGTTAGGTGCGATAGCACTATAGCTCTGTACACCCCGTGTACGCACTCTACGCCACCGTTGGGATCCCCTTCGGAGTATAAAAGGAGGCCCAGGGCGATACGATGGAGGACTTTTGGATTTTTGGGACTCCCTAGCTTACACGCGTGGCGGCTGCTCATAGCGCTCCTATAGCTAGTACCCTAAGAACACTCTCAATACAACCAAGCAAGAGTAGGGTTTTACGCATCCGTGCGGCCGAACCTAGGTAAAGATCCCCACATGCTGTTCATCGGACCGACTCTTTGCACGAGCCTTCCCCCCCGAACCGAAACGGGTTCCTCTGATCCCATAGGTGTTCATTCCACACGACATCTTTGGCGTGCCAGGTAGGGAGCGCTAGATCGTGCGAACCCGTTCTGGTGATCAGTGCGCGAGTTACTTCATATTCATCGTCGCCATGACCCCCAAGAAGAAGGTCCTGATGGCGGTTGGCCCATCCACGTCCGCCATCCCTGTATTTGCGTAGACAGGGGAGGGCGTAGACACAGGTTGAGGAGGAGGAGGTAGAGGTTCCGAACTTCCGAGACGCTCCAGTGATCAAGGCCAAGCAAGCGGCGGCGCTCGCCACGGAGACGCCCATGGAGGCGGCGGGAACCCCCGCGCTCCTAGGTCTCAGGACGGAGCGGTGCCACCTTCGGGTGGTACGCCGAACTCCGAGGGCGGAAGGGTATCTTCAAGGGAGCCCACGCCGGCGCCTACGCCCCAGCCCTCCCAGGACGCGTGCGAAGAGCCACGCCACGGCGCCTGCAGTTCTCAACGTCCCCACGAAAAAGCTCTCGTGCATCATTCCCAAGGTGCACGGGACCAGCATGCTCACCAGCATGCTATTGGGAGTGGCGTGCCATCGCGGGACCCCGGAGGTGCTCCTTCTAACATGGTCAGGAGTCAGAGCACCTTGCGTTCCTCATGCCATTCATTGCCGACCATGTCCGAGGAAGCGATGGCGCAGGCACAGCTACTCCTAAATTTCCCTCCTATCGCGGAGAAGCTCGACGAATGGAGAGCAACCATTCAGAGCCTCCTCGGCCTCGCAGATAAGTTTCGGTCTGCCGAGCCAGCTTACGCCAGTGGTGAGAGGGCCGTAGGCGGCGTGACTTCGGTGCACTCTCCTCCACAGTGACATCGCTGGTCACCGACTCGACGAACCGACGCTTACGATGGTTACTCGACAGCGTTGTCTGACCCACGGACACGTCGCGACCAGCGTCATGTTCTTCAGGAACAGGGCAAGGAAGATGCTCAAACTGCAATCGACCGGCGGCGGTAAGCGTGCCTCCAGTCTGATAGGCGCGTAGGGCCCACTGGAGACAAGTTTGTGCCAGGGTATCCTGTCAGCCTACCCTACAAGGTGAGTTGTCCAGCATTTACCCGTGAGCTATGACAAGTTCAGTGGACCAACTCCTGCACGTTTAAGCCAGAAGTCCCAGAGAAGTATGATGGCAAGACTCATCCGTCAGAATTCCTAAGCATCTACACCATTGCGGTGCAGGCTGCCGAGGGGATGCGACGACAAGATACTCGCCAACTACTTTTCATTGGTGCTGAAGCCCAACATCAGGTCATGGTTGATGGACTTGCCAGAGGGGTCCATCGCCTCCTGGGCGGACCCGTGTCACGAGTTTGTTGGCGCGTTCACAGGAGGTCATCAAGCTCCTGGCCAGGAAAGTCATCTACACATCATCCCTCAGAAGGAGGGTGAAACTTTGCGCAAGTACATCCAAAGGATCATCCGCGTGCGCCATAGCATACCGGATGCATTCCATCAGAATGTGCGCAACTACAGGATGCGGGAAGAGCCAGCGATGAACAGAGTCAGGGACGTCGCCGAGCTTTATGCTTTGGCAGACAAATGTGCTCGAGCTGAAGAAGGGAGGAGACTCCCCAGTGAACACGTCGGTGCAGGGGTCGACTCTGAATATGAAGACACTGCCACCCTGACGAAGAAGGGTCGGCGGCGGAACAAGAAACACAAGGGCAAGACCGTACTTGCCGTCGAGGGATCCGGCAACCCCGGCTCCGACAAGAAGGGCAAGGTTGATGACCCTGGCAACGATGTTGCCGGGTGCGCCTCCTGCCATGCTATGGTGGCAGCCGACAAGCCAGAAGGCTCCGACAAGCAGTATTGCAAGATCCATCGCACCAAAGGCCACGATCTCCTAGACTGCCGGCAAGTTGAATAGCTTGTCGAGAAGCAAAAAGCCGAATACGAGAAGCGAGATAAGGAGAAAGTCCAGGAGGTCGCCGTGGCAATCCCAAGCAACAAAAAGATAGGCCTGCCCGTGGCCGTGACAAGCAAGAGGGAGATGATGATGAGATCGAAGAAGACGACGAATCCAGTGAGCATGAGTTCCAGAAGGCTAGAGAGATGATGTGCATAGAGGGAGGTGCGTCATCACATTCCTCCCACCGCCAACTTAAACAGTGGGCGCGCGAGGTTAATGCGGCGAAGCCCTCTATCGGTGCCCAGAGACCTATGAAATGGTCCAACACTCCTATCATCTTCGACGCTGAGGATCACCCTAATCGCATAACTACGGTCGGGTGCCTGCCATTGTTGGTTTCATCAACAATCCACAACCTCAAGGTGACAAAGATGTTAGTCGAAAGTGGGGCCATCTTGAACCTGATCTCGCCTGATATCATCCAGAGGCTGCAAATTCCTGACGAAGATCTCGAGCCGACAGGCGCTTTCCAAGGGGTCAATTTAGGAAGAACTCAGCCAAAGGGCAAGGTCACTCTACCGGTGCCGTTTGGCAATGATATCAATTTCAGAATGGAGAAGATCGGTTTTGGTGTCGCCAAGATTTTCTTGCCGTACAACGGCATTCTTGGTCGCCTAGCACTGGCCAAGTTCATGGCAGCCACCCACTTCGCTTACAACCTGCTGAAGATGAACGGGCCAATGAGCGTCATCACTATCAACTCCGACAAGAAAAGCACACTTATTCACGCCGATCAGTTCTACCGGGGTGCAGTCCCAGCACCTCCCGCCAAGGCACTTGCTCCTGCCGCTGAAGCTCCCCGGGGGAGGAAGACCAGCAAGGCCTCTGGCACACATTCCAGCAAGCGCACCTCTTCAGAGTGTTGCGCTCCCGTTGATGATGTGCCAGAGAGCTCCACCGGAAAGAGCAAAAAGTGCAAGGCAACTCCACCAGAGACCAAGAAGGTACCCGCCAAGGAGGACGACACGGGGGGAACTTTCACCATAAGTTCCACCCTTGACGACAAATAGGAAAGTGCGCTCGTCGCCTTCCTATGGGCGAATGTCGACGTGTTTGCATGGCAATCATCTGATATACCCGGTGTTCCCAGGCAGGTGATTGAGCACCACCTTGCCGTCTGCCGACATGGGTGGCCCGTCAAGCAGAAGGTTCGGAAGCAAGCTTTGAAATGACAATAGTTTATTGCCAAAGAGATCAAGAAAATAGAAGTGGCTGGCTTGATCAGAGGAGTACTCCATACAACATGGTTGGCCAATCCAGTCGTAGTGCGCAAGGATAATGGAAAATGGAGGCTGTGCATTGATTTCACAGACATCAACAAAGCCTGCCCAAAAGAGCCTTTTCCCTTTCCGCGCATCGACCAGATTGTGGACTCCACCGCCGGTTGCAACTGGCTGTCTTTCCTTGACGCCTATTCCGGTTATCATCAGATTTTCATGGCCAAGGAAGATGAGGAGAAGACCGCATTTAGCACCCCATGTGGTACGTATTGCTTCTTGCGTATGCCTTTCGGGTTGAAAAGTGCTGGTTCTACTTTTGCAAGAGCGGTCCAGATTGGTTTTGAGCCCTAGCTCCATAGAAATATGGAAGCTTATATGGATGACATGGTGGTCAAAACCAAGGATAAGGCTACGCTCATATCAGACCAGGATGAAACATTTGCCAACCTGCACAAGATCAACATGAAACTCAACCCCGAGAAGTGTGTGCTCGGCGTCCCATCCGACAAGCTTCTTGGGTTCTTTGTATCTCAATGCAGGAATCGAAGCAAATCCCGACAAGATCAAGGCAATTGAGGAAATTGAAGCACCAAGACGAGTCAAAGATGTGTGTCGTCTTGCCGGCTATGTTGTTGAGTGTGCCCTGCCCTTTTTCAAGATCTTGAAGAAGGAAGGTCCAATGAAATGGACTCTGGAAGCAAAGGCAGCGCTGCAGGATTTGAAGAAATAATTATCCTCTCCGCTTGTCCTAGTCGCACCAAAACGACAAGAGCCATTGATGCTGTATCGGGCGGCAACGGATCATGTGGTGAGTGATGCACTAGTGGCTAAAAGAGATGTCGATGATGAAGCAGCGGCAGTGGTAGGGCTGGCAGGCGACGAGCCAGGACATTCCCCGATAGAGTCTGGTGCCGGCGAGGGAAGATCTGCGCAGTTGAATGAGGCAATCCAGAAGAAGAAAGTGGTGCAATGCCCAGTCTATTTTGTTAGATCCCTGTTGCTTTTCGACCTTCTTATGGCCTCGAGGAAACTATGCCACTACTTCCAAGCACATGAGATCACCGTTGTCACTTGCTTTCTGTTACAACAGATCTTGCGAAACCCAGAAGCTACCGCAAGATTGTGGAGTGGGCTTTGGAGCTTTCAAGATTTTGTCTTAAGTTTGAAAGCACTTCGACCATTCAGAGAAGGGCCTTGGCAGAGTTAATTGCAGAGTGGACCCCAATGCCCAATGAAGAAGTTCCAGAGTCAACTCTCCCGAGTAAGGAAACCGATCAAGAATGGATCATGTATTTTGATGGAGCTTTCTCACTTCAAGGCGCCGGTGCAGGAGTGCTGCTTGTCACACCCATCGGAGAGCACCTCAGATATGTGATTCAGATGCACTTTCCCTGGGAGAGATCAACGTGTTGGAAATATTGCCTAGAGGCAATAATAAAATGGTTATTATTGTATTTCCTAGTTCATGATAATTGTCTATTGTTCATGCTATAATTGTGTTAACCGGAAACCGTAATGCATGTGTGAATACATAGACCACAACATGTCCCTAGGAAGCCTCTAGTTGGCTAGCTTGTTGATCAATAGATGGTCATGGTTTCATGGCCATGGATATTGGATGTCGTTGATAATGGGATCACATCATTAGGGGATGATGTGATGGACAAGACCCAATCATAAGCATAGCACAAGATCATGTAGTTCATTTGCTAAAGCTTTTCAATGTCAAGTATCGTTTCCTTAGACCATGAGATTGTGAAACTCCCGGATACCGTAGGAATGCTTTGGGTGTGCCAAATGTCACAACATAACTGGGTGGCTATAAAATTTCACTACGGGTATCTCCGAAAGTGTCTGTTGGGTTGGCATGAATCGAGACTAGGATTTGTCACTCCGTGTGACGGATAGGTATCTCTGGCCCACTAAGTAAGACATCATCATAATGAGCTCAATGTGACTAAGGAGTTAGCCACGGGATGATGTATTATGGAATGAGTAAAGAGACTTGCCGATAACGAGATTGAACAAGGTATAGAGATATCGACGATCGAATCTCGGGCAAGTATCATACCGATAGACAAAGGGAATTGTATATGGGACTGATTGAATCCCCGACATCGTGGTTCATCCGATGAGATCATCGTAGAGCATGTGGGAGCCAACATGGGTATCCAGATCCCGCTGTTGGTTATTGACCAGAGAGGTGTCTCGGTCATGTCTACGTGTCTCCCGAACCCGTAGGGTCTACACACTTAAGGTTCGATGACGCTAGGGTTATGGGGAAATGCTGTACGTGGTTACCGAAGGTTGTTTGGAGTCCCGTATGAGATCCCGGACGTCACGAGGAGCTCCAGAATGGTCCGTAGGTAAAGATTGATATATAGGATGTCCAGTTTTGGTCATCGGAAAGTTTTCGGGCTCATCGGTAGTGTACCGGGAGTGCCGGGAGGGTGCTGGAGGACCCACGGGAGGGGTGTGACGACCATAGGACTTCGTGGGCCCTTAGAGGAGGTGTTCCAGCCCTTGTTGGGCTGGCCAAGACCTTCTAGAAAGGCCCATGCGGCTGGAGATAAGGAGATAGGGCAAAGGAGTTTGAAAAAGAGGAGATCCACCTCCCTTGTGGGAGGTGGACACTTCCCCTAGGGTCGGCCAAACTTCTCCTCCTTGGAAGAGGGGCCAAGGCAGCCCTCCCTCTCCCTCCTCCTATATATATGCAAGGGTTTGGGTTTATTTGAGACACAACTTCTCTCTCTCTTGGCGCAGCCCTACCCTTCCGCTTCCTCGTTCTCCGTAGCGCTTGGCGAAGCCCTGCTAGAGTCCACGTAGCTCCACCGTCACCACGCCGTCGTGCTGCCGGAGCTCTCCCTAAACCTCTCCTTCCTCCTTGCTGGATCAAGGCATAGGAGAGGTCATCGGGCTGCACGTGTGTTGAACGCGGAGGCGCTGTTGTTCTGCGTTGAGATCGGAATCCACCGTGATCTGAATCGCTGCGAGTACGACTCCACCAACTGCGTTCTTTTAACGCTTCTGCTTAGCGATCTTCAAAGGTATGAAGATGCAATCTATCCCCACTCATTGCTGGTTTCTCCATGGATAGATCTTGGTGATCATCGGAATTTTTTTGATTTACTACTATGTCTCCCAACAGTGGCATCATGAGCTAGGTCTATGCGTAGAATCTATGCACGAGTAGAACACAAAGCAGTTGTGGGCGTTGATCTTGTTAATTTGCTTACCACTACTAGTCTTATCTTGATTCGGCGGTATTGTGGGATGAAGCGGCATGGAACGACTTGACACGTACACTTACGTGAGACTGGTTCCACCGCCTGACATGCACTTGTTGCATAAGGTGGCTAGCGGGTGTCTGTCTCTCCCACCTTAGTCGGATTGGATTCAATGAAAAGGGTCCTTATGAAGGGTAAATAGCAATTGGCATATCATGTTGTGGTTTTGGCATAGGTAAGAAACGTTCTTGCTAGAAACCTATAGCAACTACGTAAAAACTTGCAACTACAAATTAGAGGACGTCTAACTTGTTTTTGCAGCATATGCCTTGTGATGTGATATGGCCAAAGGATGTGATGTGATGCATTGTGATGTATGAGATTGATCATGTTCTTGTAATAGGATTCACGACTTGCATGTCGATGAGTATGACAACCGGCAGGAGCCATAGTAGTTGTCTTATTTTATTGTATAACCTGCGTGTCAATCATAAACGCCATGTAATTACTTTATTTTATTGCTAAACGTTATCCATAGTAGTAGAAGTAATAGTTGGCGAGACAACTTCATGAAGACACGATGATGGAGATCATGATGATGGAGATCATGGTGTCGTGCCGGTGACAGTGATGATCATGGTGCCCCGAAGATGGACATCAAAGGAGCAAGATGATATTGGCCATATCATGTCACTATATTGATTGCAAGAGAAGTGTTCACGATAACTTTGCACTATTGCTAAGGATCGTCGTTCCGAAGCACCACGTGATGATCGGGTGTGATAGGTTCTAACGTTCGCATACAACGGGTGTAAGCCAGATTTACACACGTGGAACACTTAGGTTGACTTGACGAGCCTAGCATGTACAGACATGGCCTCAGAACACGGAAGACCGATAGGTCGAACATGAGTCGTATAGAAGATACGATCAACATGGAGATGTTCACCATGGATGACTAGTCCGTCTCACGTGATGATCGGACACGAGCTAGTTGACATGGATCATGTGTCACTTGGATGACTAGAGAGATGTCTATCGAAGTGGGAGTTCAATAAATAATTTGATTATGTGAACTTAATCAAAAATTTCATCAAGATTTTCACCCTCAAAATCATTGGCACGTTCTCTTGCCAAAGTTGACTCTTATTCAGTCCCTTTACAATCAATTTTCAAATTAATAAACAAGGAACCAATAGAGAAAACACCAATCATTTTAATATCTTCATCATTGTTATGACAGTAATCGCTAGAAAACGCTTTTTCTAAAAATTCTCTTTTAGCTCTAGCATAGCGGTTCTTTTCTTAATTTCATCCATAGAAACATATAAAGACTTAATTGATTCATTGATCTTATGTGGAAAAGCATGCAACTTGAGATTTTCTACATCATTGGAAATTCTATCAATTATTCTAGAAATAGCATCAATCTTATTCAACTTTTCTTCTATCGTAGTATTGAAAGACTTTTGAGCATCGATAAATTTTTTAAAAATATTCTCAAGATGAGAGGTGTTCCTATTATTATAATAATTACGATAATTATTAGAGGAATTTCTAGGGAAAGTCCTAGGATTAAAATTACCTCTATAAGCATTGTTATTGAAATTGTTTCACGAGATGAAATTCACATGTACGGAACCACTATTTTGCGCAATCAAAGTAGACAAGGGCACATCATTAATATCAATAGGAGAGTTTTTAATAGCAACCAACTTCATAAGAGCTTCAAGTTTTACACACAAAGTACTAATTTCTTCCATCTAATTAATCTTTTTACTAGTAGGTGCTCTTTCGGTATGCCATTGTGAATAATTTGCCATAATATTATCTAGGAATTTGGCAGCTTCACCCAAAGTAATTTCCATAAAAATACCTCCCGCAGCGGAATCTAAAGGATTTCTAGAGACAAAATTCAATCCCACAAAAAAATCGTATGATCTTCCAAAGATTTAAACAATGAGTAGGACAATTTCTTAGCATCAATTCCATTCTTTCCGAAGATTGTGCAACATGTTCATGCTCATGCTTCTTAAAATTGATAATTTGAGTTCTAAGGGAAATAATTTTTGCGGGCAGAAAATACTTAGTAATAAAAGCGCCCTTATACTTATCACATGAATTGATACTATTGTGAGGCAAAGAAGAAAACCAAATTTTTGCACGATCCTGCAAAGAGAAACGGAACAATTTGAAATTCACAATATCATCTTCCACATCTTTTTACTTTTGCATATCGCATAATTCTAGGAAGGTGTTTGTATGGGACACGACATCCTCATTACGAGTACTGGAAAATTGATCTTTCATGACAAGATTCAACAAAGTGGCATTAATATCACAAGACTCCGCACTAGTGGCGGGAGGACAAATAGGAGTGCTAATAAAATCAATTTTATTGGTATTGGAAAAATCACGCCACTTGGTGTTCTCTTGAGTCATCACGACTACACAAACAAGATTGCAAGAAAACAAGATATCTGACGAGAAAAAGGCAAACAAAAAAGAGAGGGCGAATAAAACGGCAAGTTTGTGAAGTGGGCGAGAGGAAAACGAGAGGAAAATGGAAAATAATATAATTGCAAGGAGATGAGATTTGTGATCAGGAACCTAGTAGATGAGATTGCTCCCTCCACGACAACGACATCGGAAATTCCTTTGACGTAGCTTGAGCCTGCGTCGGTATTTCCCCAAAGAGGAAGGGATAATGCGGTATAGAGACGGTAAGTATTTCCCTCAGTTATGAAACCAAGGTACCCATCCGTAGAGGAACATCACTCACCCACGTCGACGACACCTGCACAAAAATAACAAATACTTGCAAACTAACGCGAAAGAGAGGTTGTCAAGCTCTCGGTAGTAAGATAGATTAGCTAATGATAGTTTTGGCAAATAGATCTCACAAGAACACAAAATGAAATAAAAAATAAAAAGTGCAGCAAGGTATTTTTGTTTTTTTGATTAATAGATCTAAAAATAAAAGATGCAAATAGTAGACCGGGAAGCAATATGTTGGAAAAGTACACCCGGGGGCCGTATGTTTCACTAATGGCTTCTATCATGAGTATACCACACGGTGGGTGAACAAATTACTGTTGGGCAATTGATAGAGGATCAAATAATCATGACGATATCGAGGCAATCTTCATTATATAGGCATCATGTCTAGGATAAGTACATCGAAATGATTCTGCATCTACTTCTATTACTCCACACATCGACCGCTATCCAGCATGCATCTAGTGTATTAAGTTCATGTGAAAATGGAGTAACACAATAAGAACGGTGACATGATGTAAACAAGATCTATTCATGTAGGAATAGACACGATCTTTTTATCCTTAATGGAAATGATACATGTGTGTCTTGCTGACCCTTCTGTCACTGGGAAAGAACATCGAAAGATCGAACCCATCACAAAGCACCTCTTCTCAAGGCAAGAAAAGTCGATCTAGTTGGCCTAACTAAACCAAAGATTCGAAGAAAAACTAAGAGGCTATATGTAATCATGCAAATAAGAGATCAAAGAAGACTCAAATAATATTCATGGATAGAAACTGATCATGAACTCAATATTGATCGAATACCAACAAAGACACCACCAAAGTCATTACATCCAATAGATCTCGAATAGACTACTATATTGAGAATCATAGAGAGAGAGGAATCTATCTAGCTACTGCCTGCAGACCCGTAGGTTTACGGTGGACTACTCACGCATCATCGGAGAGGCACCAATGATTAAAATGAACCCCTTTGTGATGGTATTAGATTGTATCTCGAGGTTCTGGAACTTGTGGTGGATGGAATTGTGTTTCATCAACTCCCCTATGGTTTTCCGATTTTGTAGAAATTTATAGGCTTGATAGTCGGTTGGAGCAACTCTCGAGGTGCCCACCCTCTACCAGCCCGCGCTAGGAGCCTCTAGCGTGCCCTGGTAGAGGGTGGCCACCCTGGGCCCCCTCTTCTGGTGATCTTTTGCCCATCTTGGCTCTTCTGGTCCATAAAAATTCTCCAAAAATCCTTGAAGTGTTCGGGCTCCGTTTGGTACTATTTTTTTCCGAAGTAAAAACGAGCAAAAACAATAACTGGCACTTTGGCACTATGTCAATAGGTTAGTCCCAAAAAATGATATGAAGTTTCTATAAAATGATTGCAAAATATCCAAGATTGATAATATAATAGCACGGATCAAGGAAAAACTGTAGATACGTTGCAGACCTATCACCCACCATCCACCAGGGTGCACCAGCCCCCCTGACGCGGCCTGGTGGGTGGTGCTCACCTCGTCCCCCCCTCGACCCTAATTCCAGCTCTATAAAATCCTATTTTTGCAGGAAAAAAATCAAGGAGAACATTTCATTTCGTTTCACGATACCGAGCTGCCGCCACCTCCTGTTCTTCATCGGGAGGCCAAATTTGGGAATCTTCGATCTTAGAAATCATCAACCCTCCTTCATAACCAATTCCATGATGCTCCCCATCGGGAGTGAGTAATTCTAGGCTTGTTGGTCGGTGAGGAGTTGGATGAGGTTCATCATGTAATCGAGTTAGTTTTGTTAGGGCTTGATCCCTAATATCCACTATGTTGTAAGATTGATGTTGTTATGAATTTGCCATTCTTAAAAACAGAAAACAAAAGGTGGATACAGATAGTTGTGTTTACTAAATTCATAAACTTCATACTTCTCAAAAATGATCCATTAATAAGATTGATCAAGTTTATTAACAACCATTTTTGAATAGCATGAAACCAAAGAACTTCTTTTTGGCAGTAATAAGGTTACCTTAACAGGGATATGCATATCCCCAACCATAATGATATTATATTTCTTTTTGGCAGTAGGTAGAGATACATGGAAACTTCCAATAGTGAGCATTGAAGACTTTTCAATAACATTTACACCATTGACTTGGAATTGTTTCTTCGGAAAGTGCATCCACTAGTAGAAAGCGGGTCTTTAGTCCCGGTTTGTAAGGGCCTTTAGTCGCGATTCAACACGAACCGGGGCTAAAGGCCCTCCCCGTGGCACGCTAGTGCTGGAGGACCTTTAGTCCCGGTTGGTGTTACCAACCTGGACTATAGGTTTTTTTTGAATTTTTTTATTTTCTTTATATATTATATATATATTTCAAATCTTTGAATTATTTGATAATTTAATCTCTAATCATCCTTAATCACTGCTCGAGCGTGGAACACTCCTTCCAAATCGTCTAACTTCCCAATCAGTCACCCATCCTCGCACTACTCCATCCCGAGCACGCTTAACTTTTGGGTTCTATTGTCTCTGGTTTCCAAGTCTGCACTTATTGTTTTCCTAACAATATTAAGCTATCAATCCTATTAACCCTTAGGTCTTGATGTCACATGATTTAATTTTTCGAATTCCAAACAATTATTAAAATAAACAAAATAAGTAATAATAATACTGAATTTCAATGAAAATAAAATAAGTAATAATACGATTTTATTCAGTTTTTTGCCACTTATTCATTTAATATGGCATAATTAATATCTTTTAATCTGTAAATCGAAATTTGACAAATAATATATCCGTTATTATCAAAAAAATGTGAGGAATCCAAATATGACATCATTTATTTATTTTAAGTAAAAATATTTTTTTTAAATATTTTTTGATTTTTTGGAAAAAATCTTCTTTTTGATTTTTTCTACTTTTGGAATTTTGAGAATCTGAGAAAACATCACCTGGTAAACTAGGTGAAATCGAGTCCCAATTTTTCTCTAGTTTTTTATATGAAACTTTTTTTCGACGTCGTGTGCAAAAATTATGGCCGTTTGACATTTTTTTCGTTTTTTTTTGCAAAAACGGTCCAAATTCATATTTCAAATTTTCTATACCAACTAGACACTAAAACCTAACTACTCCCTCCGTTCCTAAATATAAGTCTTTTTAAAGATTTCACTAGGAGACCATATACGGAGCAAAATGAGTGTACCTACATTCTAAAGTATGTCTATATACAACTGTATGTAGTTCCCTAATGAAACATCTAAAAAGACTTATATTTAGGAACGGAGGGAGTACATCTCAAAGGATTTTATTTTTTTAAGATTTTATCATTTTTGTTTATTTTCTACAAAACTAAAAAATGCGATCCACCAGGGGGGGTAGAGTTCAAAAATTTTAGAACCCCTTAAGTCCGAGGTTGGTGTTCATCCAATCATACCGTCGACTACATCTGCTAGCACCATTCCAGCCAGAGTGACAACTAAGGTTAACTAACCAGTTAACCCTTTCTAACTCCATTTGCTATTTTTCATGCATTTAATGATTTTTTGAGCTACATGACCCTGAAATTGAAAATCCCTACAAATGAACTCTGAAAAGGTTGAAAGTTGGCATGGTATCATCATTTCACCCACATAGCTTGTGCTAAAAAGTTAAGAGGGTTACGACAAAAACTGGCTGCACTTTGTGTACAAACTGGACCATCTCCTTTGAAGTATCAAGGTTTTGGACAAAACCCATATGTTACAGAGGCATTTCATTATTTTAACTTATTTCAACTCTAGACATTTTGTACATTCAATATGCACCATTCAAAGCCACATCCTCAAAGTTCAAGCCTTTCTAACTTCATTTGCTAATTTTCATGCATTCAATTATTATTTTGAGCTAAATGCCCTGAAATTGAAAAGCATTACAAATGAACTCTGAAAAGGTTGGAACTTGGCATGGTATCATCATTTCACCCACATATCTTGTGCTAAAAAGGTGAGAGGGTTACGGCAAAAACTGATGCACTTTGTGTACAAACTGGACCATCTCCTTCAAACTAGACGAACTATTGTTAAACTCACAATCAAGGGTTTGAAGCAAATTTGAACAATTTCATATTTAAACAATTCAAATTTGAAAACTAATGGCACAAACAGAAACTAGAAAAAATTGTGAGTCTAATGCAAACATAATCACTCAAAAACATAAAATATCCTAAAAGATATACGCAATTTAAAACAGAAACTTTTAGAACCCCTTTAGTCCGGGTTGGTGTCTCCAACCGGGACTAAATGTCTAAACTTTAGTCCTGGTTGGAGAAACCAACCGGGGCTAAATCCTCAACCCCTTTAGTCCCAGTTCGTTGCATGAACCGGGTCTAAAGGTCCGGAACAAACCATGACTAATGATGCCCGTCCCGAACCAGGACTAATGGCCTCATTAGTGCTGGTTCAAAACCTAACCAGGACTAATGCTATGGACAAAAGGTCCATTTTCTATTAGTGATCGTTTGCTCATTACCATTGACATGAAAAGTTACTTTTCTTTTATTGCAATCAATAACAGCCCCTGCAGTATTACAAAAGCATCTAGCAAGGATAATCGACATGTTGTCGTCCTCGGGCATCTCAAGAATAACAGAGTCTATTAAGATAGTAACATTTGCAACAACAACGGGCACATCCTCACAAATACCGATAGGTATGGCAGTTGATTTTTCAGCCATTTGCAAAGATATTTCACTAGGTGCGAGTTTATTCAAATCAAGTCTTTTATATAAAGAGAAAGGCATAACACTAACACCAGCTCCCAAATCACCCAAAGCAGTTTTGCCATAATTACTTTTAATGGAGAATGGTATAGTTGGTATTCGAGGATCTCCACGGTTTTTAGGTACTCCATCCTTAAAAGAATAATTAGCAAGCATGGTGGAGATTTCAGCTTGAGTTATTTTTCTTTTATTATTTATGATTTCTTTCATGCATTTTGCATAAGGTGCCATCTTTAAGATATCAGTTAAGCAGGTACGCAGAAAGACTGGCCTAATCATTTCAGCAAAGCGTTCAGATTCTTGATCATCCTTTTCTTAGATGGTTTAGGTGGAAAAGGCATGGGTTTATGAACCCATGGCTCTCTTTCTTTACCATGTTTTTTTGGAAATATGCCCTAGAGGCAATAATTATATGGTTATTATTGTATTTCCTTGTTCATGATAATTGTCTATTGTTCATGCTATAATTGTATTAACCAAAAACCGTAATGCATGTGTGAATACATAGACCACAACGTGTCCCTAGAGAGCCTCTAGTTGGGTAGCTCGTTGATCTATAGATGGTCACGGTTTCATGACCATGGACATTGGATGTTGTTGATAACGGGATCACATCCTTAGGAGAATGATGTGATGGACAAGACCCAATCCTAAGCATAACACAAGATCGTGTAGTTCGTCTGCTAAAGCTTTTCTAATGTCAAGTATCGTTTCCTTAGACCATGAGATTGTGCAACTCCCGAATACCGTAGGAATGCTTTGGGTGTGCCAAACATCACAACATAACTGGGTGGCAATAAAGGTGCACTACGGGTATCTCCGAAAGTGTCCGTTGGGTTGGCACGAATCGAGACTAGGATTTGGCACTCCGTGTGACGGAGAGGTATCTCTGGGCCCACTCGGTAAGGCATCATCATAATGAGCTCAATGTGACTAAGAAGTTAGCCACGGGATGATGTGTTACGGAATGAGTAAAGAGACTTGCCGGTAACGAGATTGAACAAGGTATAGGATACCGACGATCGAATCTCGGGCAAGTATCATATCGGTAGACAAAGGGAATTGTATACGGGATTGATTGAATCCCCGACATCTTGGTTCATCCGATGAGATCATCGTGGAGCATGTGGGAGCCAACATGGGTATCCAGATCCTGCCGTTGATTTTCGACCAGAGAGGTGTCTCGGTCATGTCTACGTTACTCCCGAACCCGTAGGGTGTACACACTTAAGGTTTGATGACGCTAGGGTTATTGGGAAATAGTACGTGGTTACCGAAGGTTTTTCAGAGTTTCGGATGAGATCCCGGACGTCACGAGGAGTTCCGGAATGGTCCGTAGGTAAATATTCATATATAGGAAGTGAGGATTTGGTCACCGGAAGTGTTCCGGGCATCACTGGTAACATACCGGGACCACCGGAAGGGTTCCGGGGGTCCATTGGAAGGGGCCACTGCCCCAGAGGGCTACATGGGCTGCAAGTGGGAAGGAACCAGCCCCTAGGTGGGCTGGTGTGCCCCCCACAAGGTCCCAAGGTGCAGCACAACGTGGGAGGGGGGCCAACCCTAGTGCAGATGGGCCCTAAGGCCCACCTGGGGTGCGCCCCCCGCTCTCTCCCTCTTTGGCCGGCGGCCAGATCCCATCTGAGGCTGCCGCCACCCCTAGGGTGGGATCCCTAGGGGCTGCGCCCACTTCCCCCTTCCTCCTATATATAGTGGTGGGTTTTGGGGCTGCTAAACACATGAGTTCTCTCTCTCTCTCTCTCTCTCTCTCTCTCTCTCTCTCTCTCTCTCGGGCAGCCCCATCCGTCCTCCTCGTCGTCCTCCGTAGCGCTTGGTGAAGCTCTCCCGGAGTGCCACGTAGCTCCACCGCCACCATGCCGTCGTGCTGCCGGATCTCTGCCTCAACCTCTCCTTCCTCCTTGCTGGATCAAGGCGTAGGAGACGTCACCGGGCTACACGTGTGTTGAACACGGAGACGCCGTTGTTCGGCGCTTAGATCGGAATCCACTGTGATCTGAATCGCTGCGAGTACGACTCCATCAACCGCGTTCTTGTAATGCTTCCGCTTAGCGATCTTGAAAGGTATGAAGACGCACTCTCCCCTCACTCGTTGCTGGTTTCTCCATAGATTGATCTTGGTGGTCATAGGAATTTTTTTGCTTTACTACTACGTTCCTGAACAGTGGCATCATGAGCTAGGTCTATGCTTAGAATCTATGCATGAGTAGAACACAACTTATTGTGGGCGTCGATCTTGTTAATTTGCTTGCCGTTACTAGTCTTATCCTGATTCGGCGGTATTGTGGGATGAAGCGGCCCGGACCAACTTTACACGTACTCTTACGTGAGACCGGTTCCACCGTCCGACATGCATTTGTTGCATAAGGTGGCTAGAGGGTGTTTGTCTCTCCCACCTTAGTCAGACCGGATTCGATGAAAAGGGTCCTTATGAAGGGTAAATAGCAATTGGCATATCACATTGTGGTTTTGGCATAGGTAAGAAATGTTCTTGCTAGAAACCTATAGCAACCACATAAGAACTTGCAACAACAAATTAGACGACGTCTAACTTGTTTTTGCAGCTTATTCCATGTGATGTGATATGGCCAAAGAATGTGATGTGATGCATCATGATGTATGAGATTGATCATGTTCTTGTAATAGGATTCAGGACTTGCATGTCGTTGAGTCTGACAACCGGCAGGAGCCATAGGAGTTGTCTTAATTTAATGTATGACTTGTGTGTCAATCAAGATTGCCATGTAATTACTTTACTTTATTGCTAAACATTAGCCATAGTAGTAGTAATAGTTGGCGAGACAACTTCATGAAGACACGATGATGGAGATCATGATGATGGAGATCATGGTGTCGTGCCGGTGACAGTGATGATCATGGTGCCCCGAAGATGGAGATCAAAGGAGCAAGATGATATTGGCCATATCATGTCACTATATTGATTGCATGTGATGTTTATCATGTTTACATCTTATTTGGTTAGAACGACGGTAGCTAAATAAGATGATCTCTCAATAAAATTTCAAGAAATGTGTTCACCCTAACTGTGCACTATTGCTAAGGATCGTTGTTCTGAAGCACCACATGATGATCGGGTGTGATAGGTTCTAACATTCGCATACAACAGGTGTAAGCCAGATTTACACATGTGATACACTTAGGTTGACTTGACAAGCCTAGCATGTACAGACATGGCCTCGGAACATGGAAGACCAAAAGGTCGAACATGAGTCATATAGAAGATACGATCAACATGGAGATGTTCACCATGGATGACTAGTCTGTCTCACGTTATGATCGGACACGGGCTAGTCGACGTGGATCATGTGTCACTTGGGTGACTAAAGAGATGTTGTTAAATAATTTGATTATGTGAACTTAATTATCATGAACTTAGTGTAAAATTGTCGTTACAATCTATATTGTAGATCCAATGGCCAACGCTAATGTCACTCTCAACTTCAACACGTTCCTAGAGAAAACCAGGCTGAAAGATGATGGAAGCAACTATGCGGACTAGGTCCGTAGCTTGAGGATCATCCTCATAGCTTCCAAAAGATTGTATGTCCTTGATGCACCGCTAGGTGACGCACCCATTGTCCCAGCAGAACAAGACCTTATGAACGCTTGGCAGACGTGCTGTGATGATTACTCCCTGGTTCAGTCCGGCATGCTTTACAGTTTAGAACCGGGGCTCCAAAAGCATTTTGCGCAACACGGAGCATATGAGATGTTCCAAGAAACTGGTTTTCCAAGCTCATGCTCGAGTCGAGAGGTATAATGTCACTGACAAGTTCTTCAGTTGTAAGATGGAGGAAAATAGTTCTGTCAGTGAGCACATACTCAAAATGTATCTGTTGCACAACCGCTTGACTCAGCTGGGAGTTAATCTCCCAGATGACTCGGTCATTGACAGAATCTTCCAGTCGCTTCCACCTAGCTACAAGAGCTTTGTGATGAACTACAACATGCAGGGTATGGAGAAGTCCATTCCTATGTTGTACTCGATGCTGAAATCAGCGGAGGTCGAGATCAAAAAGGAGCATCAAGTGTTGATGGTGAATAAGACCACTAGTTTCAAGAAAGGCATGGGTAAGAAGAACTTCAAGAAGGACGACAAAGTTGTTGTCACGCCCGGTAAGCAAGTTGCCAGGAAGAAGAACAAGAATGGACCCAAGCCTGAGACTGAGTGCTTTTATTGGAAGGGTACCATTCACTGGAAGCGGAACTGCCCCAAGTACTTAGCGGATAAGAAGGACAACTACGTTAAAGGTATATGTGATATAATTGTTATTGATGTGTACCTAACCAGTGCTCGTAGTAGCTCCTGGGTATTCGATATCGGTGCAGTTGCTCACATTGGTAACTCCAAGCAGGATCTACGGAATAAGCGGAGACTAACAAAGGACGAGGTGATGATGCGCGTCGGGAATGGTTCCAAGGTCGATGTGATCGCCGTCGGCATGCTAACTCTAGATATACCTTCGGTATTAGTTTTAAACCTCAATAATTGTTATTTAGTACTAGCTTTGAGCATGAACATGTATCCGGATCTCGCTTGATGCGACATGGCTACTCATTTAAATCTGAAAATAATGGTTCTTCTATTTATATGAGAGAAATGTTTTATGGTCATGCCCCGCTGGTCAATGGTTTATTTTTGATGAATCTCGAACGTGATGTTACACATGTCCATAGTGTGAGTTACTAAAAGATGGAAGGTTGATAACGATAGTCCCACTTACATGTGGCACTGCCGCCTTGGTCATATTGTTGTCAAACGCATGAATAAGCTCCATACTGATGGACTTTGGGAGTCTCTTGATTTTGAATCATTTGACACGTGCGAACCATGCCTCATGGGCAAGATGACAAAGACTCCGTTCTCCAGAACAATGGAGCGAGCGAACGACTTATTGGAGGTAATACATACCGATGTGTGCGGTCCAATGAGCGTCGAGGCTCGCGGTGGCTACCGTTATGTTCTCACCCTCATTGATGACTTGAGCAGATATGGGTTCTACTTAATGAAACACAAGTCTGAAACCTTTGAGAAGTTCAAGGAATTTCAGAGTGAGGTAGAGAATCAACATGATAGGAAAATAAAGTGCCTACAATCTGATCGTGGCGGAGAATATTTGAGTCACGATTTTGGCATGCACCTAAGGAAATGTGGAATTGTTTCACAACTCACGCCACCTAGCACACCTCAGCAAAATGGTGTGTCTGAACATCGTAATCGCACTCTATTGGATATGGAGCAATCTATGATGTCTCTTACCGACTTACTGCTACCATTTTGGAGATATGCATTAGAGACTGTCGCATTCACTTTAAATAGGGCACCGTCAAAGTCTGTTGAGTTGACACTGTATGAATTTTGGTTTGGACAGAAACCTAAGCTGTCATTTCTAAAAGTTTGGGGATGCGATGCTTATGTGAAGAAACTTCAACCGGAAAAGCTCGAACCCAAAGCAGAAAAGTGCGTCTTCATAGGATACCCCAAAGAAACTGTTGGTTATACCTTCTACCTCAGATCCGAAGGCAAAGTCTTTGTTGCCAAGAATGGATCCTTTCTAGAGAAAGAGTTTCTCTCGAAAGAAGTAAGTGGGAGGAAACTAGAACTTGATGAGGTAATTGTACCCCACACGAACCAGAGAGTAGTGCAACACGAGAAGTTGTTTCTGTGCAGCCTGCACCGGCAGGAGAGGAAGTTAATGATGATGATCATGAAACTTCACATCAAGTTGCTATTGAACGTCGAAGGTCCACAAGGACATGTTCCACACCAGAGTGGTACAGCAACCCTGTCCTAGAGATCATGTTGTTGGACAACAGTGAACCTTCGAACTATGAAGAAGCGATGGTGGGCCCGGACTCCAACAAATGGCTTGAAGCCATGAAATCCGAGATAGGATCCATGTATGAGAACAAAGTATGGACTTTGGTGGACTTGCCCGATGATCGGCGAGCCATAGAAAATAAATGGATCTTTAAGAAGAAGACTGACGCAGATGCTAATGTGACCGTCTATAAGGCTCGACTTGTCGCTAAGTGTTATCGACAAGTTCAAGGAGTTGACTACGATGAGACTTTGTCACCCGTAGCGATGCTGAAGTCCGTCTGAATCATGTTAGCAATTGCCACATTTTATGATTATGAGATGTGGCAAATGGACGTCAAAACGGCATTCCTTAATGGCTTCCTTAAGGAAGAACTGTATATGATGCAGCCGGAAGGTTTTGTCAATCCTAAAGCTGCTAACAAAGTATGCAAGCTCCAGCGCTCGATCTATGGGATGGTGCAAGCATCTCGGAGTTGGAACATTCATTTTAATGAGGTGATTAAAGCGTTTGGATTTATACAAGTTTATGGAGAACCTTGTATTTACAAGAAAGTGAGTGAGAGCTCTGTAGCATGCTGTGTACCAGACCTGATGTGAACCTTGCCATAAGTTTGGTAGGGAGGTACCAAAGTGATACCGGAGCAGAACACTAGACAACGGTCAAGAATATCTTGAAGTACCTGAAAAAGGACCAAGGACATGTTTCTCGTATATGGAGGTGCCGAAGAACTCGTCGTAAAGGGTTACGTCCATGCTAGCTTCAACACAGATCCGGATGACTCCAGGTCACAAACCGGATATGTGTATATTTTGAATAGAGGGGCAGTCAGCTGGTGCAGCAGCAAGCAAAGCGTCGTGGTGGCATCTACATGTGAAGCGGAGTACATAGTTGCTTCGGAAGTAGCAAAGGAAGGAGTCTAGATGAAGGAGTTCATCACCAACCTAAGAGTGATTCCTAATGCGTCGGGCCCGATGACTCTATTCTGTGATAACACTGGAGCTATTGCCCTTGCCAAGGAGCCCAGGTTTGACAAGAAGACAAGACACATCAAGCGCCGCTTGAACTCTATCCATGATTACATTCAGGAAGGAGATATAGATATTTGTAAAGTACATAAAGATTCGGATGTCGCAGATCCGTTGACTAAACCTCTCTCACGAGCAAAACATGATCAACACCAGAACTCTATGTGTGTTCGATTCATCACAATGTAACTAGATTATTGACTCTAGTGCAAGTGGGAGACTGTTGGAAATATGCCCTATAGGCAATAATAAAATGGTTATTATTGTATTTCTTTGTTCATGATAATTGTCTATTATTCATGCTATAATTGTTTTAACCGGAAACCTTAATGCATGTGTGAATACATAGACCACAATGTGTCCCTAGCGAGCCTCTAGTCTGCTAGCTCGTTGATCGATAGATGGTCACGGTTTCTTGACCATGGACATTGGATGTCATTGATAACGGGATCTGATCTTTAGGAGAATGATGTGATGGACAAAACCCAATCCTAAGCATAGCACAAGATCGTGTAGTTTGTCTGCTAAAGCTTTTCTAATGTAAAGTATTGTTTCCTTAGACCATGAGATTGTGCAACTCCCGGATACCGTAGGAATGCTTTGGGTGTGCCAAACGTCACAACGTAACTGGGTGGCAATAAAGGTGCACTACGGGTATCTCCAAAAGTGTCTGTTGGGTTGGCACGAATCAAGACTGGGATTTGTCACTCTGTGTGACGAAGAGGTATCTCTAGGGCCACTCAGTAAGACATCATCATAATGAGCTCAATGTGACTAAGGAGTTAGCCATGGGATGATGTGTTACAAAACGAGTAAAGAGACTTGCCGGTAACGAGATTGAACAAGGTATAGGATACCGATGATGGAATCTCGGGCAAGTATCATACCGGTAGACAAAGGGAATTGTATACGGGATTGATTGAATCCCCAACATCGTGGTTCATCCGATGAGAACATCATGGAGCATGTGGGAGACAACATGGGTATCCAGAACCCGCAGTTGGTTATTGACCGGAGAGGTGTCTCGGTCATGTCTAGGTGCCTCCCGAACCCGTAGGGTCTACACACTTAAGGTTCGACGATGCTAGGGTTATAGGGAAATAGCGTACGTGGTTACCGAAGGTTGTTCAGAGTCTCGGATGAGATTCCGGACATCACGAGGAGTTCCGGAATGGTCCGAAGGTAAAGACTCGTATATAGGAAGTGATGATTTGATCACCGGAAGTGTTTTGGGCATCACCGGTAACGTACCGGGACCACCGGAGGGTTCCGGGGGTCCACCGAGAGGGGCCATCGGCCCCAGTGGGCTGCATGGGCCGCTAGTGGGAGGGAACTAGCCCCTAGGTGGGCTAGTGCGCTCTCCACAAGGGCCCAAGTCGCAACACAATGTGAGAGGGGGGCAAACCCTAGTGCAGATGGGCCCTAAGGCCCACCTGGGGCGCGCCCCCCTCTCCCCCTCTCTGGCCGGCGGCCAGATCCCATATGGGGTTGTTGCCGCCACCCCTAGGGTGGGATCCCTAGGGGCTGCGCCCCCTTCCCCCTTCCTCCTATATATAGTGGTGGGTTTTTGGGCTGCCAAACACACGAGTTCTCTCTCTCTCTCTGGCAGCCCCGTCCCTTCTCCTCCTCGTCCTCCGTAGCGCTTGGTGAAGCTCTACCGGAGTGCCACGTAGCTCCACCGCCACCACGCCGTCGTGCTGCCGGAGCTCTCCCTCAACCTCTCCTTCCTCCTTGCTGGATCAAGGTGTAGTAGACGTCACCGGGCTGCACATGTGTTGAACGCGGAGGCACCATTGTTTGGCGCATAGATCGGAATCCACCGCGATCTGAATCGCTGCGAATACGACTCCGCCAACTGCATTCTTGTAACGCTTCCGCTTAGTGATCTTCAAAGGTATGAAGATGCACTCTCCCCTCACTCGTTGCTGGATTCTCCATAGATTGATCTTGGTGGTTGTAAGATTTTTTTTGATTTACTACTACGTTCCCCAAAAGTTTTCTAGCCAGAAAGTCTTTTTTATTATATCGTTTATTTTTAGGTTGTGGGTTATCAAGATCAAGAGCAGGTTCTATTTCTACATCATTATCTGGTTCTTTATCATTGTTCAATTGAGTGTCTTTATGAACCTAACTAACATTTACATTATCGTAGGTGAATGTTCATTACTAGATTGAGTTTCAGCACCAGAAATAGACACATCATTATCTTCGGGAGGTTTTTCTATCTCAGGTTCACTAGAGGTATGCAAAGTCCTATCATTTTTCTTTTTCTTTTTAGAAGGACTAGGTGCATCAGCATTAACTCTTTGAGAGTCTTGTTCAATTCTTTTAGGGTGTCCCTCAGGATAAAGTGGTTCCTGAGTCATTTTACCTCCTCTAGTTGCTACTCTAACAACATAATCATTCATATTATTATTCATTTCATTAAGCATTTCTCTTTGAGATTTAGCAACTTGTTCTAATTGGGTTTGAACCATAGAGGCATGTTTTCCTACACTTGTAACATCATTACTGATTCTAAATAACAAGTCACTTAAGCGAGCAATCATATGAGAATTATTTTTCAATTGTTTCAGAACATGTGCATTGAAGTAATCTTGTTTCCTAATGTAGTTAGCAAACCCATATAAGCATTGACTAGGATGTTTACTGTAAGGGATGTCACCTTCATCAAACATTAATAAAGAATTTACATCTACCACCTATGGAGGTGGTGGTGTGTCAAGGCCATGTATTTCTTCAATAGGTGGTAAATTCTTAAGATCCTCGACTTTAATACATTTTTCCTTCATACATTTCTTTGCCTCTTGCATATCTTCAAGACTAAGAAATAAGATACCCCTCTTCTTCGGAGTGGGTTCAAGTGGTGGTTCATGGAGAGTCCACTCATCATAATTATTCAATATATTATTCAATAGTTCTTTAGCTTGTTCAACAGTTAGTTCCCTGAAAACACAACCAGTAGAACTATCTAGGAAGTCCCTAGAAGCATCAGATAGTCCATTACAGAAGATGTCAAGTATTTCATTTTTCTTAAGAGGGTGATCAGGCAAAGTATTTGGCAATTGGAGAAGCCTCCCCCAAGCATGTGCGAGACTCTCTTCTTCAATTTGCCCAAAGTTAAATATTTCTTGTAAGGTAGCTTGTTTTTTATGAGCAGGAAAATATTTTTTTAGAGAAGTGGTAAATCATATCTTGGGGGCTACGCACACAACTAGGAGCGAGAGTATTGTACCTAAGCTTAGTATCACCCTTTAATTAGAATGGGAATTGTTTGGGAATATAGTTCTTGCGAATCTTCTCGTCATGAGCAAAAAGGGTGGCTATATGATTCAACTTAGTAAGATGTGCCACTACAATTTCAGTTTCATAGCCATGAAAAGGATCAGATTCAACCAAAGTAATTAATTCTGGTTCGACAGAGAATTCATAATCCTTATCAGTAACAAAGATAGGTGAAGTAGAAAACTTAGGATCACATTTGATTCTAGAATTCAAAGTCTTTTTCGTTATACTTGCATAATAATTTCTTAAGATCATCTCTATCCTTACAAGCAAGGATGTCTCTACATAGTTCTCCATCGATAACGTAACCCTCAGGTATCTTATACAATTCACATCTAGGAGACCTAGGTCTAATAGGTGTTTCATATTTCTCAGTTTCAAGGACTTCATTAGTTTCAGTAATTTCATCAGTTTACACAATTTCATTCTCTTTAGCTCTAGCAATTTTCTCATCAAGAAATTCACGTAGTGGCGCAATATCATCAGCCAAGGTACTAGCATCATCAATATCACCATTCATAGCAGTCATATCATCATCAATAACTTGCGACATATCAAGATTAATATCTTGTGGTGGTGTTGCAAGTCTACTCATAACAGAAGGTGAATAAGTGATAGTAAATATTTTGTAGCAAGTGTGATAGTGACAGCATCAGTAGTAACTTAGCAAGAGTAATACGTGGAAAACTCCTAGGCATTGGATCAATGAATTTGTTGGATAATATTCATCATATAACAGTCATAACCTAGGGCGACACAGAACTAGCTCCAGTTCATAAATAGAATGTAGGAATGTATTCTGTAAATAGTCATACGTGCTTATGGATAAGAACTTGCATGACATCTTTTGTCCAACCCTCACGTGGTAGCGGGATCCATAAGGAAACTAAGGGATATTAAGGCCTCCTTTTAATTGAGAACCGGAACAAAGCATTAACACATAGTGAATGCGTGAACTCCTCAATCTACGGTCATCACCGGAAAGTATCCCAACTATTATCACTTTGGGGTTTACGGATCATAACTCGTAATAGGTGCATATGACTAGCAAGTTCGGATCAAGAACATAGATTTAATGGTGATAACACTACTAGGGAAAAATCTAGTAGTAGCGCGAGTATTTGGTGTATCAGTAGCGCGGGTAACGACGCTACTGATACGGCGCTACAACTAATGTTTATCAGTAGCGCATTTTGACACGTGCTGCTGCTATACCTACTTAGTAGTAGCGCTTTCTGTACGGGCACTACTGCTAAGTTTAGCAGTAGCGTGTTTTGACACGCGCTACTGTTATACCTACTTAGCAGCAGCGCTTTCCTGTCCAGCGCTAAAGAGCGCTACTACTATATTTTCTCATATCATTTTTTGCTACGTATTTGCAATGTTTCTGTACAGGATTCATACAGTATTCTAATCATATCATAAACATGCAATATGCTCATCATATCATACACATAATAGTCTCATCAAATCATTCAACACAAATCATGTCGTCACGTCATAATCACGATATAGCTATACAAGTTACATGACATGTCTCATCATACATAATGTAGTACTTCTTGAGGCGTCGGCTCGTATCCCTCTCTCGCACTAGCGTGAACCTAAACTAACTACTGGTTGTCGCTCAGAAACCGGAAACTGGTACACCTAGGCCTGACACTCTGACCACTCGTCATATACTCCTGGCGTAGCACTCTTCGCCATCGATGATCTATGCACCTGCATCGTCACATGAGTTGATGATATGTAACATATATAGTTGAGCAACAGAAAGAGACAGACTTGGCAAAATAGAAGCAACGTATCATAAGCATACAAAGTTCATCATACCCAAAATGCCCTAACTAGAGTGATCTTCGCTAGTTCAGGAGGACGGTTTAATTACATCACAAATAAAGTTTCGTCATGCATAACTCAAAGTTTCATCATAGAGAAAGTATGGACTAAACAGACACATTGTCATATATTGTCAATCACTCCAACATGTCGTGCCATCCATGCAAGTCAGGGAGATAGTCCCCGAGCACAGTGAAAGGCTTCAGGTCGACACGCTGAGCGGCTACGCGTGTTCGGACGTCTTCTCGCGACATTTTCCCTTCTTCGTAGAACATCCCTATTTTTTCGAGAACCTCCTTCATGATGATTTGGGCAAGTTCACGCTAGATGTGATAGAACTCAGCTCAGAGTCGATGATCCTGGATATCTCCTAGGTTCTTTGCCCATTGCAGAATATGGGCATCGTCGGATCTAGGTGACATGCGAAGGTTCTGCTGATCCCGTCTGAACTCCTGCATGTGGTGGAGGACATAGAATCCATCATTGATAGTACCACTCGGTTGGTGGATGCAGCAGAAGTCAGTCTTATGGCCGAAGCAGGGCGCGCAGTTCCTATTCTTCCTGAGCAAGATCTCTCCACCCTGTACGCCGTACGTAATGATAACACTGTGGAGAACAGACTTGATGGGTGTGTAATCCTTTTTCTTCATGTTCTTTGACGATTCCAAGTAAAGAGCGTGGGAGACTCGGGGGTAGAGGATGATGAGGATGGCGCTCCCGTCACTACGCAAAATAAGTACACCCCAAATTAGCCTCCACGCGTGCAAATGAAATGATTGAAATCGAAGGAAGGATATCCGCACGGATGACTTACATGGGATGATAAGGCACGAGAATCGTCTCCTTGTCCTTCTTGCCGACCATGAACGCGATGTAGTTACTCGCGTATTCATGGTGCTCTTTGCAGACTGCCAAGAAGCTCTCGTGCATGAAGTACGGGTCAGCGACACAAATATAAGGTATCTGCTCAATCCCGATGATGTAGTTCGTGTGCAAGGCAAAAGGGCAGACAAACGTAAAATCCATCTTGTTCACGTGAAACTTGTCGAGGATGTAATCGAATCGAAGGAAGAACTTTTCCGCCGGGAATGTGTCGACGTCCAACCTTTTTTGCGGCACGTAAACCACGCAGAGTGGGTATCCTGGATTTTGCGAGGTGATTAGGCTTTTCTCTCTTTGCAGCACATCGTCATGAAGTCTCTTGAGTTTGCCGTATATGGCCTCTAACGCTGCCTTAGGTAGGATTTGTTCACCGGGGATATGGTATTTTGCCGCACCCATGACAGGTATAAGGTCTTGAACCTGAGGCTGCGGAGGCGGTTGGATCATAGAAGCAGCTTTGTTGCCTTTCCTCACTCGCTTCCTATGCTTCTTTGCTACTAGAAGGTCGTCTATAGTACGTTCAGCCTTCGGAGGCGGCAATTCAAGCACCAAATCATGGCGCTCAAACCCTGAGTACTGATACTGCTGAGCTATCAATCCTCCATTGTCATCCTGAGATACTGTAGAGTGTCATCGTCATCCTGATCGATGGCATCGATATCATGCATTGCTTCTTTGGTGGTGGCGATGTCATCAGCGACTAATGGAGCCTCTTCCTCACCCCATCCACTATCACCCAACACGACAGGCGACGCTAATTGGGTAGGTGGGATGTTGATGTTCATACCTTGCTGAGGCTGCATGGTCGTGGGTGTGCTCCCGGCCGCCTACAGACGAAGCAGGCTCTTTGGCCACAACAGGACCCACCTCTTGCAATCGCTAAGCCACCGCGAGGTCTCGTCGTCGTCTCCCCCTAGTATCGGAGGAATCAAATTCTCGTGGCCCGGTTTGACAGTGGCCACGGAAACCTTGAGGACGTTAGGGGAGATCCGACGGCTGTGGAACAATTGTTCCTTTGGCTTCACTATCATCGCATTCCCCACATCCACCTTCTAGCTGCTGATGGTGTACAATATAGTGCACGGGGTAATGTCGTCCTGCGAAGACATGTCTGCGACATGAGACATCCGAAAGGTAATGGAAATGAGAGATTACACATTTATTGAAGAGGGCCGGTGTGACAGGTACCATGAGGTCGTCGAGCTTAGCCAAAGACGAAGCACCGCCGATCACCTCCAAGACGGAGGACGGGCTTCTATGAGAAGGTGCGGGAGCCGGTGCAGGAGCAAGTGCCGGAGTTGGTGCAGGAGAAGGTGTAGGAGCAGGTGCGGGAGTCGACGCAGGAGTAGGTGCTAGTGCAATGCTAGTCAAGCTGCTCCCAAAGAAGTTGGATAAGGGAAAGTCCGCTGCCTCTTTATTTGGATTTTGCCTACCCCAATTGACGATATCCGGAACCAAGACACCATACGAAGCTGCAATCTCCTATTTTTCAGCAGCTACCGTTGTTTCCATCGCAATCGCAACCTTCTTGTCGATGTTTTCTTCATTTAACCTCCGTCTTTCCTTTCTCTCCTCCGTGGTCTGACGGTAGTACTTCTTCCACGTGGCACCACGTCCGATGCCGTGCACGTGTCCATATGACGGCCGAGTGTCCATCAGAGTCCTTTCAATATGTTCGAGGCCCGGTTGAATGGGTTGTCCCACTTGGGCCTCCTAAACGCCTCTGACTGCGAGTCGCTTTCGGCCGCGATCCTATGCTGCTCTCTCTGCAAAAGAAACAAGGATCATTCACAAATATGACTAAACGTGTAGTCAAATTGATCAGAAGATAAAAATTACCAACAGTCTCATGAACTCCGTTGTGACCGCGTTCGTCTCGAAAACCTTCTTCACTTGGTCCCAATGGTACCGGGTCCTGAGGACGTCACGCTCCTGCGGGACGGTGAACTCCGCCAAGGGGTCTGGGATGCCCAGACTTTCACGTTTCGCGTCCTCCTTGGCCCATATGGACCTCTTCCCTGCGTAACCACGACTTTTGAGGTGGTGGCATGCCATGTTCCTCTCTTGAAGCCCCTTCCTGTACTTTGACTTTTCTTTGGCAGCTTCGGCAACGCAAGCAGCCTTCAATATTTTAAACTGCTCTTCCGTAATTGTCGGATTATCCTTTACAATCTCGGAGTAGGGTTCCTTTTTGTCGATGATCCTTGCTTTCACCCTTACTTTCTAGGCGGACAACACGCCGCTAAACTTGCCCATGGCATGTCTGTTTATCTTCTTCATTGCCGGGTCTTTATATGGATTTTTATATTTGCTTTCATCCTGGCCCGGGAACCAGAACACTTGGTGCAGCTTCGTTAGGAGGGACTGCTTCATATCTGGTATCTTCCATAGTTTTGCATCGTTGATGGTGGCGGTTGCCTGTAGGATGCAACCTATTTGATTGCGGAAGCAGGCGCGTGCTTCCGCAGACTCTTTTGGCTCAAAATTGTCGTCGTCCACCTCCGTGACCACCAGTCTAGTAGTGATGAGATGGTTTGGTCACCATAGCCTCTTTGGTTTCAGTTCTATACCAGCTTGGCTAGTCTCGGTGTCGGTGTCAGTCTCAGCACCGGTCTCGATGTCGGTCTCAGTCTCGAATGTGACAGGTGGGCCCTATAGCAGCCGTTGCTCATCGAGAACATTCAAATAGGCGTCTGCCGCTGCGTAGACGTTGCAATCACCATAACCATGTCCTTCATTGTTGCTAGCCATGTTTCCTACGATGAAATATCGTCAATTAATTCTAGACCTAATAAAATGAATAATGACATAAAAAAGTCAATGTTTTGCAGCAATGTTGATTCATTCCCATTGCGGTAAATCCCAGGCACTCGATATGTCCTAGTTTGTAGCACAAGTCATGCCGAAATTCACGGAAAATTTCGGCATGACCTTTGCTACAAACTGGAAAAATAGAGCAGCTGAAATTTGCCAGAATAGAAATGAATCGACATTCCAGCAAAACATAGGCCACTCGGAATCATTCCCTGCAAACAATTTTCAAATATCCATCTTCGACACCGCAACACATGTCCAAATATACACGAGCAACCACATGTCCAAATATACACGAGCAAAAAATTCCAGTACTGCCCTAGAATAATTTTTCTGTCCTAATTTGATATCTAGCTAAATTCATATATATCAAAATAGCTACCTAGGGTTTATACCAAAACCTAGCTACATAGGGTTCATACCAAAACCTAGGGTTCATACTTAAACCTAGGGTTCATACCTAAATTCACCTAAGTAAACTAACCTACTGCCCTCTTGCAAAGTATTCACCTACTATACCACTACTACTCTGCTTAATCCTAGCTAGGGTTCATAACTAAATTCACCTAAGTAAACTAACCTAGAGACGAGGGGTGGGGTCTTACAGAGAGGGTGCTCGGGGGAGATGGTGGCGAGGAGGGCCTCGAGGGTGGGAGGGCCGTGGAGGAAGGCAGGGCGGCCCCGCGACGGCGAGGGAGGCAGGGCCGTGGAGGGAGGCAGGGCAGCAAGGAGGGGACGAGGGTAGCTCCCGGGGGCGTCGAGGGCACGTGGCTTCGGTGGCGGGGACGACGCGCGGCTCCGGTGGCGGCCCCGGTGACGGCGATGGAGGCAGTGGCAGCAAGGGAGTAGGGGCTGTGAGAGGGAGCAGGGGCGGCGAGGGGAGAGGGACGCGAGAAGAATGTGGAATTGGGGAATGAGGGATAACCGCGAAGAGGCAAGTCAAACTTAGCGGTAGCACTGGTAAGGAAAATGCGCTATTGTTACTTTCTTAGCAGTAGCCCTTGTCAAAATATTGCGCTACTACTATACCTAGCATGTTGGCAACGGTGTGACAGTTATAGTAGTAGCGCTTTTTTTTGGGACTCGCTACTGCTATTTTCTCAACATTAGCGCTTGTCAAAATAGGGCACTACGACTATACCTAGCCTGTTGGCAATGGTGTGGCAGTTATAGTTGTAGCGCTTTTTTTTCTCGGACACGCTACTGCTATTTTCATAGTAGTAGCGATCTTTGTCAACTCGGGCTACTGTTAGATAGTAGTAGCGCCCTATTTTGACCAGCACTACTAATAATCCTCTGTGTATAAGGTTTTCCCTAGTAGTGTAACATAAATAGTTCAGATCTGAAATCATGGCACTCGGGCCCTAGTGACAAGCATTAAGCATGGCAAATTAATAGCAACATAAATCTCTGAACATAATGGGGGTATCAAGCCCTAACAAAACTAACTCGATTATATGATGAATCTCATCCAACTCCTCACCGACCAACGAGCCTACGAAGGAATTACTCACTCCCGGTGGGGAGCATTATGGAATTGGCGATGGAGTAGGGTTGGTGATGACGAAGACCAAAGTTTCCCCTCTCTGGAGGCCCAAACGGGCTTTGGATTCGGCTTCCCGATTAAGAACAGGAGGTGAGGGTGGCTCCATCTCGTGAAACGCAATAAAACTTCCTTCGGTGGGAATTTATAGTGCTGGAATTAGGGTCAGGCGGGCCACGAGGTGACCATGGCATGCCTTGGTTTCTTGTGGGCACCCAAGGCACCCCCTCCGGTGGTTCTTGGGTCCAGTATTTTTTATTTGTTGTAAAATAAATCTCCAAAAAGTTTCGTCCAATTCTGAGAATTTCTATTTCTGCATAAAAACAACACCATGGTAGTTCTGCTGAAAATAGCGTTAGTCCAGGTTAGTTTCATGCAAATAATAAAATTTACATTCCAAAACAAGAGCAAAAGCGTTAGGAAAAGTAGATACGACTATTGCTCCGCCCGGATATCCTTGTCGCCAGCGTCCCCCACATCCTCCTCCCACGGCTCATCCCCATCCTCCTCCACCTCTTCATCCTCCTCCTCCACCTCCTCCTGCTCCTCCACCACCACCTCCAACTTCTCCACCTCCTTTGGATCCACTACATCCGGAGGTAGCATCGCGGCGATCTGGGCTTCGCACCTATTCAGGATCTGCTCAAGGAGCTCGAGCCGGCGCTCCGGCGTCAGGAACGCCTTGTTCCTCACTCGACAACATGGGGGCATGGCTATGGATGGGTGGAGTGGAAAATGGCGGTGGCGGCGGACATGATGAGGAGGAAGATGTGGATGTAGGGTTTCAGGGTCCGCTAGTGCACTTAAATATCCGAGCAACGCACTACGCGGCCCGTCGGAGCTACGACACGTGGCGCGACCGGTCAAGCGGAGGATACGATCTTCGGACCGCCGGGTTGGCACGCGTTTCCGGCTAGGCCCTGTTTGTCAGTCCGACATGGCGGGCATGCCCGGGTGCGCCCGGGTGCCCTCATATCGCCCCCCATATTTGTGCTGGATATGGGGGTGCCGATCATCCCGGGCGTTTGAGGACCCTTTGGGAGGCCCGTCTCGGTAAAAATAGTGGCTAGGCAGTTACCGGGCGGCCTGCCCGGGCGTATGAGGCGGGTTTGAGAGGTCCGGTTGTAGATGTTCTTAGGCTAGCTCAGCTTATTTGAGCTTCGCTGCTAACCAAATCATTTCCTATTTGTGGTTACTACTTGGCACAACTTTCTTAGTCGCTCGGTTTGCCGTCCATTTTGGCTAGCCGGCCTGGGGAGCATTTAGATGCCATTTTGGCTAGATTTGACACCAAAAGCATGAACTTGTTTTCGTAGTGCAAACACAACTCCTTGCTTGACTAGACTAGAATTAGGACTCTCCTCTCTTGCGACTTTCTTGTCGCCCCTCTCAGGGCGACACGAGAGGCCACCAACCCTTGCTGCCAGGTCCTGCATGTCACTTCCTTCCCCTCTATCGCCGCCCGTGGTCGGTGTCATGCAAAGCTCGTGCGTTATATGGTGGTGGAGGGGGCACTGTCCTCCCTCTTGCAGGTCTACGTGTGGTACAGGGTGCCCTAAATCATATGGGCGGCGTACAATCTGATCCACGACGGCACGGCTGCCGGATCCATGCGGCGGTGGGGTGTGATGCTGGTGAGGACCGCCATCGGTAGGAACGCAGGCGGCTAGGCATCATTGTTAGCGACTATGCTCGGTCTGGATCTTGGGGCGGTAGTCTTGATAGTAGGTGGCTAGTGAGGCTCATACTACTCCTCGCAAGACGGCGTGAGTTGCCCATGACCAAGGTGGTGGTGTTTCGATCGGCAGCCCTGACCGCCCAGTTCTGCGATGGAGACGTGCATGTTTGGGACCCGGCCTTGTGGCTCATCCAGTTGGGCATGGTGGGGTGGCAGTCCTCCCTGGAATCTCTAGTGGTGGCGTCCTACGACAGTGGCCCGAGCATCATGGTAAACCGCGGTGGCAATGTAGTTGTGGATAATCGTCGGATTTGGGTGGCCTAATCCGAAGCTATGAAGGTGGTCTTGCAGATGCACAGTTCTAGGTTGGAATCTCATGCAACGGATCTGGGTGAAGATCTTGTGACACCCTATTTTCTGGCCCTTTCTTTTTCTTTAGTTTTCTTTGAATTTTTATTTGGAATTCCTTTTCCGTGGTTCTTGTGGTCTAGAAACTTGGGAATACCATCTCTTGTTCCTCTATCAAGTGGCTTGACACTATCAAATCCATCCCAACATCATGTCATTTCATTCCTTTCCCAACCCCATATTTATTTCTTGGGAACATTCCTTTTTATATTAAAGGAACAACCCTATTTTCCATAGGTTGTGAAGCAACCTATATTAATCCCTAAAAAATTCTCAAAATTCATTTGAAAGATCCTATGGACCTTGGATATGTAAAAATATTCAAGATTCCATGCTCATGATGAGCACACCATCCAATATTTGTTTCTGGTCATAATTTCAGCTTGTGAAGCAACTAGATTTTATATTGCTCCATAATTTCTGGAATTTTGCAAAGACATTCGCCTACCAATATAACTTCCCTACACAAAATTTGTATTCATTTAATTTACCTAATTTCTCTCAATAATTCCCGCAAGTTTCTATCTAGAGGAAAGCATTGTGAAGGAAGTACCATATTTATTTATCCAAATGGTATAATTTTTTTTACGGTGGCTTCATACGACCAAATGAGCCCTCTGCACCAAATATCAGCTCAATCCATTCATCCTTGCGAGCACAACTTTCATTTCCATCTTCCTATCTAGTTGGGCACTTTTCAAAGCAAGTGTAGCTAGACACCTCGATTTGAGCGGAAAATTTTCCAACGTGGTCTTCTTAATGGATGATCACCCTCAGCAAAAACTCAGGTCCATTGGGCTGCTGCATTGTCCACACCATTGATCAAACACCATGTTCTTGATTAGTGCATGAGCCTAGTCCTGTCACCCCTTGAGCCACTATGGATGTCTTCTTCTTCCTAGGATCTCTTGGGGGATGAATGACGCACCGGACATACGTAGGCTTCCCAGAACGTCTGGCATGCCATTCGACGCACTCTGGACATTAGGGCCCTCGGCCACCGCCAAAGCGTCATGGCCGTGCTACCGCAGCATGTTCGTAGCACCACCCACACTCTTCCCCATCCACGCGCGCCCTCTGGACCTGGATCCCCCTCCTCCTTCCTCCCCGGTGTGCCACGCCGCACTCTTTGCCATGACCGTCATCGTTTTCTTCCCGTCTTCGTCTTCCCCAAGCTCTCCCGAACCCATAGCTGGCCTCTCCACTTCCCCGTGGACCCTCCCAATGCGGTGATCCTCCCTCCACGTGGACTTCTCACTCCAGAGAGTTGGCACATGTGTTGCCGCAACCGCGGTCACCCCGCAAGCTTGCCAACTTATATATATCCCCTCCCCAGTCTCTCTGAGCGCACAAGCCTCCTCTCCTCCCTCCTAGATCCTCCCCAGCCCCTCCATTGAGCTCGAAGAGCTCCGATTTCCTCCCATGGACATCATGGCCGCGGTCTTCTCCGTCTTAAATTCGTGCAATGCCCACCTCACCCCCCTCGTTCCTTCATTGGAGGAATCTCCTAGCCGCGGTTGAGCTCCTCGGCCCTTTCCCTCCCTCTTCGGTGGACCATGGCAGCATGCCTAAAGTCGTCGCGGCCATCGTGGACTATACGTGCCTCCTCGCACTGGTCGCTCCGGTGGTCTGGGCTCCACCGGGGATGGCCGGGGCTGCCAGAATGAGCGCCAACACTGAGCCCTCTGCTCTACCTTCGTCGGGAGCTAGAGGAGAACAAAGAAAAAGACCCTTCAGGCGGGCCCTGCCTTTAAGCCTCTAGTGTCGACCTAGCCGTGCCTGTTCACTTGAAACTTATTCCTGTGAATACGCTTTCATCTAGCGAAGACGTCTTCCATCGTGGCTTCAGCTGCAATGCGCTTTCCTTCTCTAGAAAGTGTATTTCCCTAAATACGCCTGCTTTTTCAGCCGTGGGCACCGAAATCCTTATATTACGGGCGTTCGCCCATTAACCGCAGAAAAGCATAGTTTTTATTCGTTTTTTCTGTCTAACGAACAAATGGCTGTATGTTTTCATGTGTAACTCTTATTCAGGTGTTTCGAAAGCCCGCGTTCTCTATTCGTCGATCCCGTTCTGTTGGTATCATTTTCATGATGATTTCACATTCTGAAAATGACCTTTTCCCCTTGATATCTAATTAGCTCCGCCAAGAGAGAAACTTTTCTGGCAAATCTTTTTGCAAGCTTCTCGCACTTCTTCCCGGTGAGTTCTTCATATCTAGGTAAGCCACAACAGTCACTTGCATGATGGCCTTGAAATAGCCATGGTTTTCACTTGAATGATTACCTAATTGTTTACTCATTTAATTAATTAGCGAGTGCTTGGAATATGCTTGTGAATCCATGCTCATTCTTATGCCATGTTCATTTGTATCTATTTAGTTAAATGATTAAATGCTAATTTAATTATTATCATGGTAATCACTTTCGTGTGCTAGTAATAAGGATATGCTCATATGAATTATTATCGTTTGAGAATACTTGTAATTTCCATGATCATCACTATGTTATGCTCATTTGCATTCTGTAGACTAAATGATATATTGTTATGATTCATATGTTAAATGGTTATGTTGCACATCCATGCTGATATTAATATTATAATGCATTGTTATTTTATTATGTTATTTTGTTATGACTCTGCTCATCACTATTCAAGTTAAACCTTACATTGATCGAACTTGAACAAATATGTTGGCCGAGTCATGGTGCCACTGAATCTGGCTCACCAGTGCAACCACACGTTCCGGGATGGGAGGCCCTAATGCGGTCTATTGCCATGCCTCTCACCGGTGCTTCCAACCAGGGAAGCTTATGTGCGTGCGCTACTCTAATTAGGTAGGCGGCCATAAGCATTGTCTGCCCAAGTTTGGTAATGCGCACATGTCCCTGTTTGGGACCCTTTTTGTTTTCGCCACGATGGTGGCCGGCCATGAAGGTGGTGGATGTCACGAGTGACATCGGGGCCACCCATGGCATAGCCCAAGGGAAGTTTGTCGGAGTGTCCAGGAGAGTGTCATGCAATAGATTTGTTTTGTCGGAATGTTGTTGGTTCACTTGAATGGGAGCACGAGGCCATGAGTTCTGTGGTGTGGGTACAATGTACTAACCTCTACAGAGTGCATATTCCATTGATAGCCACATCCTCGGATATGGACACAATTCAAAGTAGGTCACACTATGGGTCAACAGTAATAATAACCTAAATAATAAACAACACCTGTTCCAAGAGTAAAGAAACTGATCCATCTTTATGTGCTCATGCGGTGATCACATGTAAATATCAAGCTCCTTGTGGTCACGTCATGATCACGATGGTATTTTTGATACTGAGCTTGGTTGATCCTGACATGATCGTGTGATGTTCACGACAGTAAGCTTGATACATATGGTGCTTACGAGATGACCTACGAGAAGAGTAAGTTGGTCCAGAGGACCTTAAACATCCACTACTGTAGGAATGGCTAGCAGTGACAGGTGGGAAAAGCCCAACAGTGGAGGTCAAGGCTCTCAGAGGCACCCACCACAAACCTCCCGCAACTGCTAGAAAGCCATCACTGTTGGGTGCCCACCCGCCATTGTTAGGCCAGGAGAATTGGTGGGCTATAGCTCGAGCCCACCATAACACTTCGTGTTGCCTGCCACTAGAATTTTGCGCTGCTGTGGCTGTCATTTTCTACCGCTCGCCACTCCTGTTGTTGCATGCCGACATGATTGAATTACAACATATTGCACCTGGATCATATCATCATATTGCATTTGATACATAAATTCTGGTTTGAACCTTGATCCACATACATGCACCACATTACAATGATGTCGTATTAATGAAAAGTAGTAGTTATAAAATGTAACAAGTGCATTACAATAATTAATAAGCATATATATCCGTGAAATGAGTGTCGTCTGATGTTCAACATGCAGACCATTAGTAGAAGCCACACATACTACATGAATTAGTAATTGATGGAACGAACGGGGACCAACGGGCCACTTCCCCTGGAATTGGAGATTTGGCCTCTCAAAGAACCCATTGCACAACCTCAACAGGCGTGGATATGGTGCCTAGACTCATACCTGGAAAGATCCTTGGCCTCTCATTTGGGGTCACCTCCACAAGGATGCACACTGCGAGGTTAGTGAACCACCTCTCTGCAATCTTCTCAATCCATGGGAGAGAACAATGGGACATTGGAACACTGTTGACCCAAGCTAATATCGCCTCCTTGAGGTGCTCTACCCGATTGTGGGGACCCTGACTCGTAAGTCATGATCACCGAATGCACGTGTATAGTGATCCTAGAGATCAATGCTCACTAAACACACAAAAACAGGATAACAAAAGTCTTACATCCATACATGCCGTCTTACCCAAATAAAGACCACCAAGGTCAAATCTTAGATAGATAAGGCCGCGAGGACCAAACACTTAGACATAAGTAGTAGCGGAAATCTTGAACAAAAGCGTGAACCCATGCCATCTGCCTTAAACCTACAACATCTGACTAGGTTGTGTCCTAGTTCACATGTTCGTCACCAACGAACTCTTCATCATATTGCTGCTCTTCCATGCCTGGCCAATTAAATAACAAATGGCAAGCCAACGAGTACTTTGAATGTACTCGTAAGCAACCCACGTTTTTGGAACAAGGTATAACAATGCATGATATAGTACTAAGTAAGTAAGTTTGCGAGAAGATAATTTTGAGTGCAATGACATGATCAATTAACCTGTAAGAGCATGCATGATGAGGTTGCAGGTATTTATGTGAACAAGTTGCATATACAATTATAAATAGGGGTTGAACATCTCACGTTCAATCATCATGCCATGTCATCTCGCTTAGCTCAAGCACCATCTTTCTCCCCCCCCCCACACAAACACCAAGTTTGTAAAAACATTGGACGTAGTTTAAGCAGGACCACCAACTATCCATGACCATGGACATGGTTATTCGAATAGTTTTACACTTTGTAGAGGTTGCACACTTTACCCATGAGACTCGGGAAACTTTTGTGTTAAGCCACGACTCGCGGTATTTTTCATACCCGAGGTAAGTACCCGAACAATGATTTTCCCCTGATGACACTAAACAAAGAGTACACTCGTTGGTACATGTATTCATTATGTACAAAACCACGAGCATTGCTCAACATAGTACCATCCCTGAAGGATCACAACGGTGTGCCTAGTGTGTGTAAAGATAGTACATGGTCGCCCACCTGGCACGACCCCATATCGAGATAGTAATTCATACTCTCCCGACTAGTAATGCGGTCCCTCTGCTAGCATCGATCAAAGTAATCAACAAAGCCTCGTCCCATAAGGGGTATCATGGTTGTACATGTAAGGTTGGGACAGTCAGCAGATCTGAAATCTCTCCATCTTCAAACACACACACACAACTTGCTCCAGTACACCACTTCTTTATTACGTGGTTACCTAGCTCAACACCATCTCCCTCGAGAATTAGTGGCACCCGGCGGGTTTTTCAAAAAGTCTTTGAAAAGATTTTATTTCCATCACCATGCAAATCCTCGTCCCTTCTTGCGTAGCATCTTCTTAGAAACCTAGCTACTCCCACCCTCATAACCCTCATAAGGATGTAGGGTCATGCATGATGCGCGTATCAATGAGGAAGTAATAGGCATCGACCAAAGTGGCCACCATGTCACCATGATCAATTCATCAAAACATAAGTTGCTATATGCCATGCATGAAAAAGTTTCTTAGGCATGGTTAAACGGGCTGCTTGCCTAGCTCAACAATGTCCTCGGGGTCTTCTAAGTCTTCTGGTCCAACTCCCCCATCAACAATGCAATCTATCATCGCAATATTAACGGGCAAAAATAAGAGCACGACAAAAACAGAGAAAATAATCACTCCTAAAAATGTCAAAACACTTTTGTAAAATACTAGGTTAAAAACTAAAAATACTAGTTTCTAGTTTTAAGTGCAAAAAAGTTGTGAAAAGCATTTTATCAGAGGTTATGAATATTCAAAACTAGGTTTTACTTAAAACCAGCACATAAAACTATTTTCAAAAAGTGTACAAGTGGCAGCATTAAATACTACACAATATTACAATTTTTTAGAAATTTGAATCACCGAATTTTGATTTTTATATTGGTCTAGGATATTTGTGGAATCTTACTGGAAAAAGAAAAGGAGAAGCGGCACTGTGGTCATCAGGCCGAAACCGTCGTAGTGGAGTCGGCCCAAAGGGGATTCGGCCTAGGGCCAAGCGATGCACGCGACATATTAATTTTTCAACCCGCCCGCGAGACCGGCTGGTCAGAGAGATGAAGAGGGGGCGAGGGGATGATAGGTGGGCTCCACTTGTCATTTCTAACCTCGGTCAGGGAGGCGGGGGCACTTACCGCAGGCTACTCAAGCCACAGTAGTCCAAGCAGTGGGAAATGGTGGCTTCGTCTGGCTGGCGCGCATCTGCGGATGTGGAGAGGGCCACCGAAGGTGAGGTTTTCATCGGTGGTGAGAAATCCGAGCAAGGACCGAGGACCGCGAGGACGAAACGCTCGCCCTCACCTACAATCCGATGAATGAATAGCAGCGTTAGATTTCTAGGAGTGAGAGGAACCAAAGGAAGAAGAAAGGAGGGCCGGAGATGGCTTGTACCGTTGGGGCAATGGTGGCCCCACACGACAGTGTCCGGCTCAATTTCGATCACATGGGGTTCTAGAGGTTGCGGGGCTAGAGCGAGGGGATGATTGGAGTTGTTTTCCAGCGACAGGGAATGAGAGGGAGGTCCGGGGACCCCTTTTATAGGGGTGGCTGGAGCCTGCCATGGACAGGGAGCATGGTGAAGTCGAGGGCGATGGCATGGTCCATAGGGATGCCCTAGGTCGTGTCTGTGGTGGTCGTGGACGTGGTCCGTTCCCGCAGTTAGGAAGAGGAGGAGCGAGAGGGGGGCAGAAGCCCGCGCATGTGACGCTGCCCATCGGGCGGCTGACAAACGTGTGAAGTGGGGTGACAGGAGGGACAGAGAGGAGGGGGACAGGGGCCTAGCATGTTCTGGATGTCAAGGCCGCCAGCTGGCGAGAGGGGGGAGCTTGAGGTTGCCGGGAGGTGGGGATGGGCACCAGCTACAATGCGGGTCCGCACCGTAGCGCGCTCTGGAGCGCGTTTTTGGCATGCAACGGCATGCCTTTGCAGCTTCTGCACGGACAATTGTGTCCAGGGTATCTAGGGGATAAAATAATTTCGGGGAAGCATTGGATGCTCTATAGGTCGACTAGAACAGGAGGGAAGTGGAGAGAGAGAGGGATTCCTGCTATCCAGAGGTAAAATTTTGGGTTTGACCCTACCAATAATTGATCTGAGGCCATGGATTTCTTACTAGAGGTAGAAGGTAACTAAGGGGGATTGTGGTAAAAAGTTGAGGTGAAGAAGAATAGTAGATGGGTTCAAAAGATGGCTTTTACCAAACTTCTAGAAGATGTTTGATGTAGTTTTGGGCAAGTAAAAAGGCTCCACTTACTAAGACATTTAATATGAAAAAATGGAAGTTAAAAAGATGGTTGATCACAAGGTTTGATATGGTTTGAAGAAAGTTGACAGTGCAAACATTGTAAACCCTAGAAATGAGCAGAAACTGATTTCTATAGATCTAGGCATGGAAATCTATTCTCCTTGATGCACCACATAATTTAGTGTCATCATTTGGGTGGTAGAGCATACCTACAAAGTTTGGGGTGAATAGGAGACAGTTGGCAATGTAGAGTTGCTTAAATTTGGATCTGTACAGGATTGGTTTTGGTATATTTTGGTGAATCAAAACAATGGGGATTCAGATGAAACTTTACAAGATCATCAGATATGGCATGCGTGACTTGCTGGAATTTTCCTGGATTTATTTGATAAAATTTCATATAGAAACATTTCAAATTCTTGATTTAAGAAGAAATTGTTTTGGAGGGTTTTGCCCATTATTTTGAACATAACGATGTGTTGAAACTTATATATATGGAAAATATATGTCCGTTGAGTTTCCCTAATTTTTATCAAATATTTTGAATGCATGTAAATATTTTTCCCTATGAAAGACCATTTCCGGCCTGAAGAAAAGCCTTTAAATAAAATAGGAAAATAATCGTTAAAAATAATATTTGGTGGTTTTGGGAAGTCATATACATGGTAGCTTTCAAACATCTTTGGGAAAAAATATTCAGCCTGATTTGAGGACTTGTAGTACGAACCTCAATTCAGGTTTTTTTTGAAAACATAATTTGAATAAATGATTTTTGGCCAAAATGATATTTTACAAAAATAGTTTTAGGTACTATACACATGGAATGGTCATTGGGCAGGGAGTTTGGATCAAGTAGAAGAGTTTTAGAGAGTACGAGAGTTTTTGTGTATTATAATACAACCAAGCACTCAAGCAAGTAGCAATCAATTCAAGCATCATAAGGAAGCAAAATTTTAAATGGCTCCAAATTTTATAAATCATAGCATAGCGAAGTGATACAAACACAGGGTGTGACAGGCCTACCCCCTTACAAGAATCTCGTTCCCGGATTCCGAGGCTAAGCGCTAAAAAGATAAGGGAACTCAGATCTAAGGTAGCCTTCTCGCTCCTCGGTTGCTTCTGCTTTAGTGTGGTTGCTCCATTGGATCTTGAAGTACTTGATGGTGCCGCTTCGGGTGCAACGCTCGGCTTCGTCCAGAATGCGAACTGGCCTATCATGATAAGTGAGGTCTGGCGAAGGTCGATGGCTTGATGATCGATGTCCTTGTAGAGGTCGGGGCGGTTGGGAACTTGGAGACACTTCCAGAGTTGTGACACGTGTAAGACGTTGTGCACATATGATAGCTCGGAAGGTAGAACTAGCTGTTAGGCAACTTCTCCTCGCTTGGTGGTGATCTTGAAGGGGACGATGTATCTTGGTGCAAGATTTCCCTTGACGTGGAAATGCTTGGTTCCTTTGAGAGGCGTGACTCGGAGGTATACGTGGTCACCGACACAGAAGTTCAGTTCTCGGCGGTGTGAGTCGGTGCAACTCTTCCGTCATGACCTGGAAGTCTTGAGATGCTCTCTGAGTAATTGAACTTGGTCTTCTGCTTCGTAGAGGATATCTTGTCCAAAGACTAGTCCTTCCCCGATCTCCTACAAATTGAGGGGAGTGCCACACTTGCGTCCGTACAACACCTCAAGTGTTGCCATCTGCAGACCGAACTAATAACTGTTGTTGTAGGAGAACTTGGCGAATGGTAGGCAATCTTCCCACTTGGCGCCATATGCTAAAACGTAGGCACACAACGTGTCTTTGAGTATCTAATTTACTCGCTCAGTCGGTCCGCTTGTCTGGGGGTGAAGAGCAGTGCTGGATAATAACTTGGTTCCCATTGCTTCTTGAAACTACTTCCAGAACCTCGAGGTAAACTGGGTACCTCGTTCTGACACCATATCCTTTGGAACTCCATGTAGGCTTACTATACGCTCGATGTTAATACTGGCTAGCTTGCTACCATCATAGGTGGTCTTAACGGGAATGAAATGGGCTACCTTAGTCTGGTGATCCACAATGACCCAAATGGAATCATGTCCTTTGCTTGACCTAGGCAATCCGGTGATGAATTCCATCCGTACTTTTTCCCATTTCCATTCAAGCACTTTGATAGGTTGTAACAGCCCAGCGGCTCGCTGATGCTCAACTTTGAGTCTCTGGCATATGCCACACTTAGCAACAAAAGTGCACAAAAGTGCATATATCTCTCATCATGCTATGCCACCAAAATCTTGCTTTGAGGTCTTGATACATCTTGGTTCCTCTAGGGTGGATGGAATACAGGGCGTCATGGGATTCTCACAAGATCTGGTTCTTGAGCTCAACCTTGTTGGGTACGCGTATGCGATTACCAAACCATATGACTCCTTGGTCATCCGTTGAGAATCCTGGTGCCTTGCCTGCCTTGATCTTCCTCTTGATGCCTTCAATGCTCTCATGTCCCTTCTGAGCTTCCTTAATATCATACATCAAGGTACGTTTTTCTTCGAAGTTGGCTAGAAATCCAGGTGCAACTAGTTCGAAGCCAAAGCATTCAAGCTCTTCATACAAGGCGGGTAGTCGTTCCTATCATAGCATTCAAAGAACAAGCCTATCCACTTAAGGTGTCTGCAACCACACTAGCCCTTCTAGGGTGGTACTGAACACTAAGGTCATAGTCCTTGATCAACTCCAACCATCTTCGCTACCTCATGTTCAATTCCTTTTAAGTGAAAATATACTTCAAGCTTGTGGGGTTTGTATATACCTCACATCTCTTTCCCATAAGGTAATGTCACCATGTCTTCAAGGCATGAACTATGGCTGCCAACTAAAGATCATGAGTAGCATAGTTCTCTTCATGAGGACATAGTTGTCTGGATAGACATGCTACAACTTTGCCTTCTTGCATCATAACACCTCCAAGGCCAATTCTCGATGCATTATAATATATCACAAACTCCTTGAGAATACCGGGAGTGGCCAAAACTTGGGTTGTTTTCAATCTCTTCTTGAGCTCTTGGAACCTTTCTTCGTGAGTCCGAGGAAGCTTTTGACTTCCTTCACATTTCTTAGGGATTGCCATTCAATCACGACTTTGATCTTGGCGGGATCCATTGAAAATCCTTCTGCACTCAACACATGACCCAATAATCCAACTTCATGTAGCCAAAAGTCACACTTGCTGAACTTGGCATAAAGCTGGTGCTCTCGAAGCTTATCTAGGACTAATAGCAAGTGTTTCTCATGCTCTTCCTAAGACTTGTAAAAGACGAGTATATCATCAATGAAGATGACAACAAACTTGTCCAAGTACTCCATGAAAACTTTGTTCATGAGGTACATTAAGTAGGCAGGGGCATTGGTTAACCCAAATGACATGAATGTGTATTCATACATGCCATACCGGGTTACAAATGCGGTCTTCGGAATGTCTTGGGGTCTGATCATCAACTGGTAGTACCGGTACTTGAGATCAATCTTGGAAAACACCTTGGCGCCGTTAAGTTGATCGAACAGGTCTTCAATCTTGGGAAGTGGGTACTTGTTCTTTATTGTGAAGTCTTTGAGATAACGGTAATCGACACAGAGACGGATAGTTCCATCCCTGTTTGACACAAATAGAATAGGTGATCCCCAAGGTGAGGCACTAGGGCGAATAAATCCTTTTCTAAGCTGCTATGTCAGTTGCTTCTTCAATCACTACAAGAAATATGTCAGTTTGTGACCTTCTCTTAGTGACCATGTGACATATATAACCAATCCATGTGAGGTCACAATCCAATCTTTGTTTCTAGTAATATTTTCAGTCTGTGAAGAAACTATTCTTTATATTGCTTTATAATTGCTAATTTACCAGGACATGACCCTGCCCATAGAACCTCCCTCCACCAAATTTTAGCTCATTTAATTTATCCAATTTCCCTCAATATTTTTCCTAATTTTCTGTTCAGTGGAGAGCATTGTGAAGGAAGTACCATTTTTATTTCTCCAAATGGTATGAAAATTTTATAGTGCCTTCATATGCCCATATTATCATCCTCCTCCAAATTGCAGCTCAATCCACATTGGCACATTGCAAAGAAAGTGCTATCTAGACCCCTCCTATTTCCTTCAAACTTTTTGGGATCTTTTCCATATTCAAACCATTCGTACATGCCAATATTCAACTAATTTTTCCTAGTAATCTTCGTCAACAAATTTCCAAAGTTCCTATCTAGAGAAAAGCTTTGTGAACACAGTACTAGATAGGATTATCTACATGGTCTGAGAGTTTTTGAAATGTTTCATATGCTCAAATAGTCACTCTCCACAAAATTTGAGATTTATCCAGCAATCCATGTGAGCTCATCATCCAAATTTTTATTCTAGTCATATTTTCGGTTTGTGAATAAACAATATTTTATATCGCTTAATTATTTCTGAAACTTTACTAGGGCATGTTTCTACCTATATAACTTACCTCCACCAAATTTGAGATCATTTCATTTAGCCAATTTCTCTCAATAATTTTACGAACTTTTTGTCCAGAGAAGAGGACTATGAAGGAAGTACCACTTTGGCATGTCCAAATGGTATCAAATTTATACAGTGCCTTCCTATGCCCTAGTGATCATCCTCCACCAAATTTTAGCTCAATCCATTCATTCATTTGCGCCCAGCTTCAACATTCATATTTTTGTCCAGTGTGGTACTTTGCAAAGCAAGTGCCACCTATCCTCCTCCATTTGACCTAAACATTTGCCACGAAAGTTTCCTTAGTAGATGATCATCCTCAGCCAAAACTCAGGTCCGTTGGCCATGTACATTTCCCCCACCGCTAATCAAACACTTGGGTTCTAATTCATGTTTGAGATTAGTTCAGTCTACTCGTGAGATTTTTCTATTGTATTATTTATCCTAACACCTACTAAGGGAGTGCTCAACCCATCAGACATACCGAGGCCACCCAAAATGCGTGGCAACGCCAAGGCCAAGCGGTGACCACACGGCTGGCATGCCAGTTTGCACACTTTGGAGTTGGGGCCATCAGCCAAAGTCCAAACCTCTATGTCTCGCCATCAAACCATGTATATCTGATTAAAGATACTTATGTACCTAAAATTATATTTGGAAAAAAAATCATGAGCAAACTATAAGGCAGCTGCAGTTCAAGCTTGACTCACCTCCTGCTAAATCGGCTTAAATTTATCTTTTTCACGAGAGGTGGCTTAAAGCTTTTGACATCCAACCATTTAGTCAATTATACATTATATATGGCCTAATATTTTAGAAAATTTATTTGGTCCAATTTTGCAACAAATATATGGTAGGTCCATCAGGAAAAAAACATTTGGGCACTCGAAAAATGTAAAATGAATTTTCCGTCCAAAGAAAATGAAAACTTCCTTAGGAAACATTGTTTGTCATTCCAATATGCACCCTTGTGCACAATATGAGTTCATTTGAGCAAACCATGCCATGAATGTGGCCATAAGATTGATCATTTTGCTTGAAAGCCATGAATCTTCACACATGATAGCTCATTTTTGAGAACATTTTAAAAAAATATTTGTTTTATTACAAGTTTATTATTTTTCCTAGTAACTTGGTCACATATAATGACACAATGCGAATGTTTTCAATTTTTTTTATTTTTTTGAATTTCTTATGCCGGTTTCAAAATGCGGTCAAGTTTGTCGGTATGACCGTTCTTATCTAGGCATGGAATCTTGGAAAACTTTTGGTGTTTCTCTGATTAAATAGATACTTATGTACCTAGAAATGATTTTTGGAAAAAATAAATAGAAAACTTTGAGGCAGTTGCAGTTCAAATTTAACCTGCTTCCATGTGAATCGACTTAAATTTGACTTTTTCACGAGAGGTGGCTCAAAGCGTTTGACACCCAACCATTTAGTAAATTGTACATGAAATATGGCCTAATATTCACTACTAGATTTCCCATTTTAGCCGAGGGTCTAATTACCGTCGGATATTTAAGTTCACCATCATATAGTCTTATAACTGACGGTACACCGTCGGCCATCTCCCGTCGGATATGCTTCGTCGGCCATTGCACTAATAACCCACGGTACCGTCATATTTTATCTTTGCCTACGGTGATAAGCCGACGATGAGCCGTCGAATATGGTGTTGCCCACACCTGGCACCCAATAGGTCGAATCCACTTATAGCCGACAATTCACTCTCAGGTGCTTAGCATCCGACGGTTATTGTTACCGTCGGTTTGCTTAATAGCCAACGGTATATACAACCCCTCGAAGTTATGTAGAACTGAGAGGAGAGACAAACCATCAGCTAGTGTGATTATCGATGGTGCATACACCCCTTGGGGATTCATTTAGTTGAGAGGTTAGCCTACGCCTTCCATTTAGAAAGTCATTGATACTCTAAAGCGCATGTATGCATATTTTTGTACCCATGATTTTTGTTATCCCATAGGCCATACATCCCTTCATGGATTAATTTCTTGGAGGGGTGTTTCGTGTGTCTACCGTCCATGAGTTTTGCCTTTTTCTTTTATATTTATTAAAACAATTTCCACAAAAAATTTCACAGCAATATGATATATATATATTTCACAGAAATAAAATGTTGCCATGCTGATAACCATATTCAAATAAGTTTCATCCCTACATACATATTATGAAAGTTTCATCTGTACCAAAGCATATTAAAATAGTTTCATCCATACATACATAGTTTCATATACATATGTAGCAAGTGTCACATTGTTCGTCGATACAAAATAAAAAACACAAGTAACCCAAGCACTCCATCAATGCAACCTTCCGTGATGTGAATGTAATTTGCAAAATTTGGAAGCTCCAAAATTAGAAGAAGACTAGATGAAGAAGAGAAGTAAGTAAGCTTATTATGTCATTTATGAGATAAGTAAGCTAAGTATAGGTCTTTTTTTATAAAATAGGCCATTTTGGAGCTAATTTAGCTTACTACATCATTTTGGAAGAATCTAAGCGAACTATATGTCATTTTAGAGCTAACTTAGGTAAAAATAGGTCATTTAGGAGCTAACTATGCTTATTATGCCATCTTGGAGCTAACTAAGCTAAGTGTAGTTCATTTCGTATCTAAGTTTGGTAAAATAGGTACTTTTGGAGCTAGCTAAGCTTATTATGCCATCTTGGAGCTAACTAAGTGAAGTATAGGTCATTTTTGATAAAATAGGCCATTTTGGAGCTAATTTAGCTTACTAAGTCATTTAGGAGGAAACTAAGCTAATTATATGTCATTTTAGAACTAACTTAGGTAAAAATAGGTCACTTAGGAGCTAACTATGCTTATTATGCCATTTTGGAGCTATGTAAGCTAAGTATAGGTCATTTAATAGCTAAGCTAGGTAAAACATGCCATTTTGGAGCTAGGTAAGCTTATTATGTAATTTAGGAGAGAACTAAGCTAAATATAGGACATTTTTGATAAAATAGGGCATTTAGGAGCTAATTTAGCTTAGTATATCATTTAGGAGGAAACTAAGCTAAATATATGTCATTTTAGAGCTAACTTAGGTAAACTTATGTCATGTAGGAGCTATCTATGGTTATTATGCCATTTTGAAGCTAGCTAAGCTAATTATAGGTCATTTCATAGCTAAGTTAGGTAAAATAGGTAATTTTGGAGCTAGCTAAGCTTATTATGCCATTTTGGAGCTAACTAAGAGAAGTATAGGTCATTCTTGACAAAATAGGCCATTTTGGAGCTAATTTAGCTTACTACGTCATTTAGGAGGAAACTAAGCTAACCTAGGAAAAATAGGTCACTTAGGAGCTTACTATGCTTGTTATGCCATTTTGGAGCTACGTGAGCTAAGTATAGGTCATTTAATAGCTAAGCTAGGTAAAATAGGCCATTTTAGAGCTAGGTTAGCTTATTATGTCATTTATGAGAGAACTACGCTAAATATAGGACATTTTTGATAAAATAGGCCATTTAGGAGCTAATTCAGCTTACTATGTCATTTAGGAGGAAACTAAGCTAAATATAGGTCATTTTAGTGACAACTTAGGTAAAAATAGGTCATGTAGGAGCTATCTATGCTTATTATGCCATTTTTAAGCTAACTAAGATAATTATAGATCATTTTATAGCTAACATGGGTAACAATGGTCATTTTGGAGCTAACTAAGCATATTATGCAAGTTTGGAGCTACCTAAGCATATTATGTCATTTAGGAGGAAACTAAGCTAAGTATATGTCATTCTAGAGCTAACTTGCGTAAAATATGTCATTTTGGAGCTAAAGTATGGTAAGTAACCATCATTATGCGGTTGCTAATAGAAACACTAGAAAAACATACCATTCTCGTCAGCACGGAGGTGAAGCACGGAGGTTCTGGCTTGTTTCACCTGGAGAAGGCTCCCCTGTAGAAGGGTCGTGCCATGCATTTCGGGAGATATTCTGCACCAAACATCATTTGCAATGTGTCGGTAGCATGATGACACTCAAAAGATCACTACATTGAAATGAAACTCACCGTCCCCATGATGTTAATGATTGGCATCGCCGGAGGGGCGTGGCCAGTCTTCTCGCACATAGACTGTACATTTGGTTTCGACAAGTCGAACTTTTTATTTATTAATGAAACGAATATTAAAATGCAAGATTTGACAAATATGAAGAAGAAACTTACCACGAAGAGCTCGTACATGGCCCTGTTAGACGCATCGTTTCGTGCCATCTCTGCCTCCATCAACGCAGTCGTCCTCTCCTCCAACTCCTTCATCTCCTTATCCTTCACTGCCAAAAGCGTTTGCATTGCCTCTCTCTCTTTCAGAATAGCAGCCTGCAACAAAACTCATTGTTAGCATTGTAATCATATTGGTTCGCACACACAATGTAATGCGAAAGATAGTTGAGTCCATTAAACTCACCTCGATGGCGAGCTCGATTGGCTGTGGACGAGGTGTTATCTCAGGACATGAGCTCGTTGGGCATGCCTTTATCTGCCGGAGAGTGCTAGGACAAAGTATAAGGCCGTCTCCAATGGCGATCGAGCCATGTAGCCTCCCGTTGCTAGCTATCATCACCAGCTCTGGATCAATAGGCCCCTGGCTCGGGTTAAAATACTCCCCTTTCCTTGCCTTCCTGTGATCTCTGTACTTCAGGAGCTTGTGGTGGTAGGAGATGTTGGTGACGTTTTTGTTGGAAATATGCCCTAGAGGCAATAATAAAATGGTTATTATTGTATTTCCTTGTTCATGATAATTGTCTATTGTTCATGCTATAATTGTGTTAACCGGAAACCATAATACATGTGTGAATACATAGACCACAACATGTCCCTAGTGAGCCTCTAGTTGACTAGCTCGTTGATCAATAGATGGTCACGGTTTCATGACCATGGACATTGGATGTCGTTGATAACGGGATCACATCATTAGGAGAATGATGTGATGGACAAGACCCAATCCTAAGCATAGGACAAGATCGTGTAGTTCGTTTGCTAAAGCTTTTCAATGTCAAGTATCGTTTCCTTAGACCATGAGATTGTGCAACTCCCGGATACCGTAGGAATGCTTTGGGTGTGCCAAACGTCACAACGTAACTGGGTGGCTATAAAGGTGCACTACGGGTATCTCCGAAAGTATTTGTTGGGTTGGCACGAATCGAGATTGGGATTTGTCACTCCGTGTGACGGAGAGGTATCTCTGGGCCCACTCGGTAAGACATCATCATAATGAGCTCAATGTGACTAAGGAGTTAGCCACGGGATGATGTATTACGGAACGAGTAAAGAGACTTGCTAGTAACGAGATTGAACAAGGTATAGGGATACCGACGATCGAATCTCGGGCAAGTACCATACCGATAGACAAAGGGAATTGTATACGGGATTAATTGAATCCCCGACATCGTGGTTCATCCGATGAGATCATCGTGGAGTACGTGGGAGCCAACATGGGTATCTAGATCCCGCTGTTGGTTATTGGCCGGAGAAGTGTCTCGGTCATGTCTACGTGTCTCCCGAACCCGTAGGGTCTACACACTTAAGGTTCGATGACGCTAGGCTTATAGGGAAATGGTATACGTGATTACCGAAGGTTGTTCGGAGTCCCGGATGAGATCCTGGACGTCACGACGAGCTCCGGAATAGTCCGGAGGTAAATATTGATATATAGGAAGTCCAGTTTTGGTCACCGGAAAGTTTTCGGGCTCATCGGTATTGTACCGGGAGTGCCGGGAGGGTGCCGGAGGACCCCCGGGAGGGGTGTGACGACCAGAGGACTTCATGGGCTGTTAGATAAAGTGTGTCAGCCCTTATTGGGCTGGGAAATACTTTTGCTAAAGGCCCATGTGGCTGGAGATAAGGAGATAAGGCAAAAAGGATTTAAAAGGAGGAGATCCACCTCCCTTGTGGGAGGTGGACTCTCCCTTTAATTCGGCCGGCCATCTCCTCTTTGGAGTAGAGGCCAAGCCAGCCCTCCACGTCCCTCCTCCTATATATACTTGAGGTTTTGGATGTTTTGAGACAGGATTTGATCTCTCTCTCTCACGGCGAAGCCCTACCTCTCTTCTTCCTCCTCCGCAGCGCTTAGGCGAAGCCCTGTCGGAATACCTTGCTACTCCACCACCACCACGCCGTCGTGCTGCTGTTGGAGCCCTTCCCCAACCTCTCCTTCCTCCTTGCTGGATCAAGGTGTTGGAGACGTCACCGGGCTGCACGTGTGTTGAACGCGGAGGTGCCGTCCGTTCGGCACTTGATCGGATCTACCGCGATCTGAATCGCTGCGAGTACGACTCCATCAACCGCGTTCTTGTAACGCTTCCGCTTAGCGATCTTCAAAGGTATGAAGATCCAATCTCTCCCCACTCGTTTGCTGGTTTCTCCATAGATAGATCTTGGTGACACGTAGGAAAATTTTGATTTACTACTACGTCTCCCAACAGTGGCATCATGAGCTAGGTCTATGCGTAGAATCTATGCACGAGTAGAACACAAAGTAGTTGTGGGCGTCGATTTTGTTAATATGCTTGCCGTTACTAGTCTTATCTTGATTCGACGGTATTGTGGGATGAAGCGGCCCGGACCAACCTTACACGTACGCTTACGTGAGACCGGTTCCACCGCCTGACATGCACTAGTTGCATAAGGTGGCTAGCGGGTGTCTGTCTCTCCCACCTTAGTCGGATTGGATTCGATGAAAAGGGTCCTTATGAAGGGTAAATAGCAATTGGCATATCACGTTGTGGTTTTGACGTAGGTAAGAAACGTTCTTGCTAGAAACCTATAGCAACCACGTAAAAACTTGCAACTACAAATTAGAGGACGTCTAACTTGTTTTTGCAGCATATGCCGTGTGATGTGATATGGCCAAAAGGATGTGATGTGATGCATTGTGATGTATGAGATTGATCATGTTCTTGTAATAGGGTTCACGACTTGCATGTCGATGACTATGACAACCGGCAGGAGCCATAGGAGTTGTCTTATATTATTGTATGACCTGCGTGTCAATCATAAACGCCATGTAATTACTTTACTTTATTGCTAAATGTTAGCTGTAGTAGTAGAAGTAATATTTGGCGAGACAACTTCATGAAGACACAATGATGGAGATCATGATGATGGAGATCATGGTGTCGTGCCGGTGACAGTGATGATCATGGTGCCCCGAAGATGGAGATCAAAGGAGCAAGATGATATTGGCCATATCATGTCACTATATTGATTGCATGTGATGTTTATCATGTTTACATCTTATTTGCATAGAACGACGGTAGTAAATAAGATGATCTCTCAATAAAATTTCAAGAAAGGTGTTCACCCTAACTGTGCACCGTTGCTAAGGATCGTCGTTCCGAAGCACCACGTGATGATCGGGTGTGATAGGTTCTAACGTTCGCATACAACGGGTGTAAGCCAGATTTACACATGCGAAACACTTAGGTTGACTTGACGAGCCTAGCATGTACAGACATGGCCTCGGAACACGGAAGACCGAAAGGTCGAACATGAGTCGTATAGAAGATACGATCAACATAGAGATGTTCACCATGGATGACTAGTCCATCTCACGTGATGATCGGACACGGGCTAGTTTACATGGATCATGTAACACTTGGAAGACTAGAGAGATGTCTATCTAAGTGGGAGTTCATTAATAATTTGATTAAGTGAACTTAATTATCATGAACTTAGTCTAAAAATGTCCTTGCAAATTATGTCGTAGATAGCTCGCGCTGTAGCTCCACAGTTTTATTGATACAATCCTAGAGAAAAGTAAGTTGAAAGTTGATGGTAGCAATAATGCGGACTGGGTCCGTGATCTGAGGATTGTCCTCATTGCTGCACAGAAAGCTTATGTTTTTGATGTACCGCTAACTGCATCACTCCCTCAAGCGTTGTCTGTAGATGTTGTGAACATATGACAGGCACTTTTTGGTGACTACGTGATAGTTCAATGCGTCATGCATTACGGCTTAGAATTGAGGCTCCAAAACGTTTTGAACGTCACAGAACATATGAGATGTTCTAGGAGCTGAGATTGTGATCTCAGGCTCGTGCCTATGTTGAGAGGTATGAGACCTCCAACAAGATTCTTTGTCTGCAAGATAAAGGAGAATAGCTCAATCGCTGAGCGTGTGCTCAGATTGTCTGGGTGCTACAATCACTTGAATCAAGTGGGAGTTAATCTTCCAGATGAGATAGTGATTAATGCAGTTCTCCAAGTCACTGCCACCAAGCTACTAGAGCTTCGTGATGAACTATAACATGCCAGGGATGGATAAGATGATCCCTGAGTTGTTCGTGATGTTTGACACCACGAAGGTAGAAATCAAGAAGGAGCATCAAGTGTTGATGGTTAAGTGAAACCACTAGTTTCAAAAGGGGCAAGGGCAAGAACGGAAAACTTCAGGAATGACAAGCCAGTTGTTGCTCTAGTGAAGAAACCCAAGGTTGAGCCCGAACCCGAGACTAAGTGCTTCTGTTATGAGGAGAATGTTCGCTGAAGCGGAAAACCCCTAGATGCTTGGTAGATAAGAAGGCTGGTAATGTCAATGGAAGTATATTTGATATACGTGTTAGTGATGTGTACCTTGCTGGTACTCCTAGTAGCACCTGGGTATTGGATACCGGTTCGGTTGCTAAGTGTTAGCAACTCAAAATAAAAGCTACGGAATAAACGGAGACTAGCTAGGTGAAAGGTGACGATGTGTGTTGGAAGTGTTTCCAAGATTGATGTGATCACCATCGCACGCTCTCTCTACCTTCGGGGTTTGTGATAAACCTAAATAAATGTTATTCGGTGTTTGCGTTGAGCATGAATGTGATTAGATCATGATTAGTGCAATACGGTTATTCATATAAGTTAGAGAATAATGGTTATTATATTTACATGGATAATGCCTTCAATGGTCATGCACCCACTCGGAATGGTTTATCGAATCATGATCGTAGTAGTACACATGTTCATAACGTTGGTACCAAAAATATATAAAGGTAATAATGATAGTACCACATACTTGTGGCACTGCCGCTAAATGTCATATTAGTATAAATCGCATGAAGAAACTCCATGATGATGGATTTTTGACTCACTCGATTTCGAATCGGTTGAGACATGCGAGCCATGCCTCTTGGGCAAGATGACTAAGACCCCGTCATCCAATATGATGGAGCGGGCAAGTGGCTTATTGGAAATAATACATGTTGATGTATGTGGTCCAATGAGTGTTGAAACACACAGTGGATATCGTTGTTTTTCTTTACCTTCACTGATGATTTGAGTAAATATGGGGATATTTACTTAATGAAACACGAATCTGAAATGTTTGAAAGGTTCAAGGAGTTTCAGAGTGAAGTTAAAGATCATCGTGACAAGAAGATAAATGTCTATGATATGATCATGGAGGTGAACATCTAAGTTACGAGTTTGGTATGCAATTTTAGACAATGTGGAAATTGTTTCACAGCTCACGCCTCCTGGAACACCATAGTGTGATGGTGTGTTCGAACGTCGTAGTCGTGCTCTATTGGATATAGTGAGTACTATGATGTCTCTTATCGTTTTACCACTATCATTATGGGGTTATGCATTAAAGACAAATCCATTCACTTTAATAGGGCACCATCTAAGTCTGTTGAGATGACACCGTGAGAATTATGGTTTGACAGAAGCCTAAGCTGTTATTTCTTAATGTTTGGGGCTGCGACGCTTATGTGAAAATGGGTTTTTCAGCTAGCGAGCTCGAACCCAAAGCAGACAAATGTATTTTCATAGAATACCTTAATGAGACATTGGGTATACCTTCTATTTCAGATCCAAGCGCAAAATGTGTTTGTTGCTAAGAACGGGTCCTTTCTTGAGAAAGAGTTTCTCTCGAAAGAATTGAGTGGGAGGAAGATAGAACTTGATGAGGTTGTTGAACCTTTGTTTCAACCAGAGAATAGCGCAACACAGAAAGTTGTTTCTGTAGAGCCTACTCAGTTGAAAAGGAAGTTAATGATGATGATCATGAAGCTTCGGATCAAGTCACTATCGAACCTCGTAGGTCGACAAGGACGCGTACTGCTCCTGAGTAGTACGACAACCCTGTCTTGGAAATCATGTTGTTGGACAACGATGAACCTACGAACTATGGAGAAGCGATGGTGGGCCCGGATTCCAACAAATGGCTAGGAGCCATGAAATCCGAGAAAGGATCCATGTATGAAAACCAAGTATGGACTTTGGTAGACTTGCCTGTTGAATGGCGGGTCATTGAGTACAAATGGACCTTTGAGATAATCATAGACGCTAATGGTGAAATGTCACCATTTATAAAGCTCGACTTGTCGCAAAGAAGTTTCCGCCAAGTTCAAGGAGTTGACTGCAATGAGATTGTCTCATCTGTAGCGATGCTAAAAGTCTATTAAAATTTTGTTAGCAGTTGCTGCATTTTTTGATTATGAAATCTGGCAGATGGATGACAAAACAAGGTTTCCGTAATGGTTTCTGTGAGGAAGAGTTGTATGTGATACAACCAGAAGGTTTTGTCAATCCTAAGGATGCTAATAATATGCAAACTCCAGCGATCCTTCTATGGACTGGAGCAAGAATCTCGGAGTTGGAATATATGCTTTGATGAGGTGATCAAAGTGTTTAAGTTTATACAAAGTTTATGAGAAACTTGTATTTGCAAGAAAGTGAGTGGGAGCACTATAGAATTTCTTATAAGAATATGTAGTTGACATATTATTGATCGGAAATGATGTAGAATTTCTGGAAGAGCATGAAGGGTTGTTTGAAAAGTTTTTTTTTCAAAGGAAGACCCAGATAAAGCTACTATTTTATTGAGCATCAAGATCTATAGGGATAGATCTATTCGCTTGATAAGTTTTTTCGACGAAGACATACCTCGACAAGTTTTTGAAGGAGTTCAAAATAGATGGGTCAAAGAAGGAGTTCTTGACTGTATTGTAAGGTGTGAAATTGAGTAAGACTCAATACCCGACCACGGCAGAAGATAAAGAAAAGATGAGTGTCATCTCCTATGCTTTAGCCATAGGCTCTATATAGTATGCCATGCTGTGTACCGCACCTGTGTGTGCCTTGCCATGAGTCTGTCAAGGGGTACAAGAGTAATCCAAGAGTGGATCACTGGACAACGGTCAAAGTTATCCTTAGTAACTTGAGAACTAAGGAAATATTTCTCGATTATGGAGGTGATAAAGAGTTCATCGTAAAGGTTTACGATGATGCAAGCTTTAACTCCAATCCGGATGACTCTTAGTGGAAATCTGGCTACGTATAGTGGAGCAGCCATTTGGAATAGCTCCAAGTGGAGCGTGGGAGCAGTATCTACAACTATGACATGGAAAGTTTGCAAGGTACACACGGATGTGAATGTCGCAGACCCGTTGACTAAAAACCTCTTCCACAAGCAGAACATGAAGAAACCCAGAACTTATTGGGTGTTAATCACATGATGATATGATCACATGGTGATGTAAGTGTTAATCACATGGTGATGTGAACTAGATTATTGACTCTAGTGCAAGTGGGAGACTGTTGGAAATATGCCCTAGAGGCAATAATAAAATGGTTATTATTGTATTTCCTTGTTCATGATAATTGTCTATTGTTCATGCTATAATTGTGTTAACCGGAAACCATAATACATGTGTGAATACATAGACCACAACATGTCCCTAGTGAGCCTCTAGTTGACTAGCTCGTTGATCAATAGATGGTCACGGTTTCATGACCATGGACATTGGATGTCGTTGATAACGGGATCACATCATTAGGAGAATGATGTGATGGACAAGACCCAATCCTAAGCATAGCACAAGATCGTGTAGTTCGTTTGCTAAAGCTTTTCAATGTCAAGTATCGTTTCCTTAGACCATGAGAATGTGCAACTCCCGGATACCGTAGGAATGCTTTGGGTGTGCCAAACGTCACAACGTAACTGGGTGGCTATAAAGGTGCACTACGGGTATCTCCGAAAGTATTTGTTGGGTTGGCACGAATCGAGATTGGGATTTGTCACTCCGTGTGACGGAGAGGTATCTCTGGGCCCACTCGGTAAGACATCATCATAATGAGCTCAATGTGACTAAGGAGTTAGCCACGGGATGATGTATTACGGAACGAGTAAAGAGACTTGCCAGTAACGAGATTGAACAAGGTATAGGGATACCGACGATCGAATCTCGGGCAAGTACCATACCGATAGACAAAGGGAATTGTGTACGGGATTAATTGAATCCCCGACATCGTGGTTCATCCGATGAGATCATCGTGGAGTACGTGGGAGCCAACATGGGTATCTAGATCCCGCTGTTGGTTATTGGCCGGAGAAGTGTCTCGGTCATGTCTACGTGTCTCCCGAACCCGTAGGGTCTAAACACTTAAGGTTCGATGACGCTAGGCTTATAGGGAAATGGTATACGTGATTACCGAAGGTTGTTCGGAGTCCCGGATGAGATCCTGGACGTCACGACGAGCTCCGGAATAGTCCGGAGGTAAATATTGATATATAGGAAGTCCAGTTTTGGTCACCGGAAAGTTTTCGGGCTCATCGGTATTGTACCGGGAGTGCCGGGAGGGTGCCGGAGGACCCCCGGGAGGGGTGTGACGACCAGAGGACTTCATGGGCTGTTAGATAAAGTGTGTCAGCCCTTATTGGGCTGGGAAATACTTTTGCTAAAGGCCCATGTGGCTGGAGATAAGGAGATAAGGCAAAAAGGATTTAAAAGGAGGAGATCCACCTCCCTTGTGGGAGGTGGACTCTCCCTTTAATTCGGCCGGCCATCTCCTCTTTGGAGTAGAGGCCAAGCCAGCCCTCCACGTCCCTCCTCCTATATATACTTGAGGTTTTGGATGTTTTGAGACAGGATTTGATCTCTCTCTCTCACGGCGAAGCCCTACCTCTCTTCTTCCTCCTCCGCAGCGCTTAGGCGAAGCCCTGTCGGAATACCTTGCTACTCCACCACCACCACGCCGTCGTGCTGCTGTTGGAGCCCTTCCCCAACCTCTCCTTCCTCCTTGCTGGATCAAGGTGTTGGAGACGTCACCGGGCTGCACGTGTGTTGAACGCGGAGGTGCCGTCCGTTCGGCACTTGATCGGATCTACCGCGATCTGAATCGCTGCGAGTACGACTCCATCAACCGCGTTCTTGTAACGCTTCCGCTTAGCGATCTTCAAAGGTATGAAGATCCAATCTCTCCCCACTCATTTGCTGGTTTCTCCATAGATAGATCTTGGTGACACGTAGGAAAATTTTGATTTACTACTACGTCTCCCAACAGTTTTCGGGATGATCGAGGTCCGACTCAGAAAATGCCTTGACCTTCTTGTACGAGGCAATATGGGCCATCGCATAGAGGTTGTACATCTCTGGCACCTCCGTCTTATTCTAACGCGCCTAAAAGAGAGAGAGAGAAAGGAAAATAAGTATTAGTAAAGGGCTAAAGCTAGCATTAAGAATGAATTGCATGGGTCAAGAAGCAAACCACATACCTAGTTCCCACCAGATTCATTTAAGTTGATGCTTCCTTGATGGTGTGGCACACCAACCATTTTGCCACACCTCTCCTTGGCAGTGTTGTGGGTGGCCTCCCACTTTTCGGAGCACCACTGATCCACCAAGGCCTCCCAACAATCCATCTTATCCACACACCATCTCGGGGGCACCTAAGTTAATAACGAGAAATTTGAGTGCAACTCTACCTTTGATGAAATTCTTCTTGTCTTTTCTAAACTTATGGTCAGGATCCTGGAAATATCTATGCATGTCGAAGCAAGAAAACTTGCGATCTGCCTGTAGCAAACGGAACTGAAGAGCTGCCTTGCATGTGGGGCACGGGAACCTTCCATGCACACACCAGCTAACGAATAGCGCATACGCCGGATAGTCATGCATTGAGTACATGTACGACACATGCATTTTGAAGTTCTTTTTTGTAGCGGCGTCGTATGTCTTGATCCCATTATCCCAGACTTCTTGCAATTCATCCTTAAGCGGCTACATGTACACATTCATATTCTTCGCCGGATATTTGGGCTCTAGAATGATCAACGTCAGGAAAATGTTCTTTCTTTTCATAATCTCTCCGGGGGAGATTGAGTGGAATGACAAATACAGGCCAACAACTGTATTGTGTTGCCATCATACCATACTCATTGAACCCATCCCTGTTGATGGCAACTCGAGGATGCCTTGGATCTGCCGATTTATCCTTATGTAAATCATCGAAGTGCTTCCACACAAAAGCATATGAAGTGTGTACCAACATCTTGTTCCCATCCGCATCTAGTTCGGTTCTATTGCCCAATTTGTGCCATGTCATCTGTCTGGCCGTCTCTTCGACCATGAAAAGACATTGAAGTCTTGGTACGATTGACAAATACTGAAGAACATTAATGGGGATTTTGGTCTGAATCTTCTCACTCATACCGTTGTCTACCACAATATACCTAGAAGAATTGCAAATGGGGCAATAGTTCAAGGCCGCTTATAGGGAATCCATTCTCAAGACTAAATAAGGCACATCCATTCTCATAGGCATGTATCTTCTCATAGGGCATCTTAAGTACACGGAGGATTTTGTCTGACTGGTACAGGTTTGCAGGCAGTACATGGCTTTGGGTAGAAAGCATCCAAATATTGTCATCATCGCGTCGTAGCATTCTCTGCCTAAGTTGAATTGAGCCTTTAGAGCCATTACTTGCGCGATGGCATCCAGCTGACAAAGCTAGGTGTGCTCGTGGAGAGGACGTTTTGAAGACTCCAACATTTCATAGAAGCCCTTTTCAGATTCCTCCATCTCATCATCCGAATCCCGAGCATCATCAAAGTCTTGCACCATGTCTTCAATCCCGGTACCATGCTCGTCGGTGCAACGATAAACCACCTCAGCTCTAGCACGTTGGTCAGATTCACCATGAAAAGTCCACACCGTATAATTAGGAGTAAAACCCCTGTTCTACAGGTGTTTACCCATTTCAAACTGTGTTCTCTTTTTAAAGTTGTCGCATTTGGGATAGGGGCACCATGTTTTTTGCTGGCGATTTGCAAATGCGGCTCTCACAAACCCCCTGGTTTTTGTTAACCATTCATTGGTCATGTCTTTCTGACTAGGGTGACCAGTGTACATCCAAGCACGATCACTCATCTTGCCACCTACTAAACACACAATTAATATATATATATATATAATTCATCATCTATATTCATCCGGTAATCAAGTTTGTCAGTTTTATTACGTCCATGCAACCTACACGCTAATAGGTAGAGATAGGTCCTAATCCCACCCGAGTATGTGTAGATTGGGTTCGTTTTCCCATGCTCAGCTCTGGATCCGACGCACAATTTCGGCAGCACCTCCTCGCTGTTCTCCTGATACAAATCTCAGCAATAAGCAGAGAGGATGTGTTCCCGGAGAACAATAGGGAGGCACTGACAAAATTCTGCATCGGATCCAGAGCAGAGCATATGGGAAAACGAACTCAATCTACACATACTCGGGTTGTCCATGGATAACGTTGGACAATTCAAAAGAATCATGGTTATAAATATGCAAATGCATGCATATTTATAGATGTAACACTTTCGAACGGGAAACACATAGTGGTCACGCATACTGATGATTCAATCTACCTACAGCTAGCATGTTTCATCGGTACGAAGACTGGAACAAAGAAAATGAAGGGGGAAGGAGGAGATGTCATTTGTGCTCACCCACGAATACAGGGGCGGAGCTCGTCGAATGCACGGGGAGGTCGTCGAACACCAGGCCCTCGCAATTTAAATCCACCCGATCAACACAAATATATATGATGTTTTTCATAACAAAATCGGTAAATATATGACCTAACTCATAATTCACAAATATATGACCCCGTCGGCCTCTGGAAGGCCAGAGGCGCATCGCCTGGGGTGTCATGCTGGGGTGTCATGCTGAGGGTGTCATGTAGGGGGCTCACCGATGGGGCGTCGCCGGGGTGTCGTGTCGGTGTGTCGAGCTGGGGTGTCGGGGTGTCGGGGTGTCGGGCCGGGGTGTCGAGGTGTTGGGCCGGGGTGTCGGGATGCCGTGTCAGGGCGTCGTGTCGGGGTGTTGTGTCGGGGGTGTCGGTGTGACATGTCGAGATGTCGTGTCAGGGTGTCGTGTTGGGGTGTCGTTTTCTTCTTCTTCCTCTTTTTTTCCCGTGCTTCCTTTTCTTCTTATTCCTTTTTCTTCCTTTTCTTCTTCTACTTCTTCTTATGATTTTTTCTTCTCTTCTTCTTCTCCTTCCTCTTCTTCCTTTTTTCCTTTATCCTCTTCTTTTATACTTAATATTCTTTTATTCTTTTTCTTACTTACCTAATTAACCTAAAGTAACAGTAACCTAATTAACATTCTGACCTAATTAACACTAACAGTAACCTAAACTAATTAACAGATGCAATGAAATTAATGAAAAAAAGAAGATGAACTCACTGGAGGAGCGCCGGCGTGGGGAGGGTCAGCGAGAGGAGGAAGGCCGGTGCGCAGACGAGGTCCGCCGCGGGGAGGATGACACAGTGGTCGAGCCAGGGGCCTGGAGAAGGTGCTTGCCGCGGGGATGGGGTGCTCGCCACTGTGGGCTAGCCGCTGGGAGGGGAGCGGTGGTGGCGGAGGGAGACGGGTTGGTGGGGGAGGGCCTCGGTGGTGAGGGCACGCCACGGTGGTGGAGGCTCGCCGCGGTGGTGGTGGAGGGCCGCGGGGAGGGGCAGTGGTGGAGGAGGCCGCGGGTAGGGTGAGATGGTGGAGGAGGGCCGCGGGGAGGGAGGGCTCACCGTGGGGAGGGCTGGCTCCGACGCCACCGGGGTGGTTTGCGGCGAGAGATAGTGAGAGATTGGGAGGAAATGGGAGAGAGAGTGAGGGCTGGGGAGAAGGGGACGGAGAGGGGGTGGGGTTCCGGCCAGGGCAGGCCGTTAGCCGTTAGGTCACTGTCCTCTTTACCGTCTGGGAGCGGACAGCAAAGAGGCAGAAGGCTGACGGCAAAAATCCGTGGAAGGCATCCATGCCATCCAGTTGACCCGGAGTCCGGTGGGGGGCCTCGTGCTCTTTGCCATCTACTTTTGGGCGCTTTGCCGTGGGCCAGCCGACTAGAAAGTATGCACTGACGACAAAGAGTTCCTTTGCCATCAGCTCATGCTTTCGCGTCCGTTTTCTGGAAGCTGACGGCACAGACTATCTTTTTCGTCAGCCTACAGACGGCAAAGATGCAGCAGATGGGAAATACCTAGATTCCAATAGTGAATCGCACATGACAAAAATAAAATATATTATATTTAGCATAATCTAAGTTTTACAAACCTAATGGGTTGCATATGAATTACATTTACCATAAAATCTATCTAGGAAGTGTGTAATACAAAACAAAATAGTAACAAAGAAGTCCAGACAATTTGCATAAGCTAAATTGCCCAAAAACTGTTGGGGAACGTTGCATGGGAAACAAAAAAAATTCTACACTTCACCAAGATCAATCTAGGAGATGAGCATCTATGAGAGGGACAGTGGATCTACATACCCATGTAGATCGCTAAGCGGGAAACATTAAGAAACGCGGTTGATGTAGTCAAACGTCTTCGCGATCCAAATCGCATAGCATCCCGCGATCCCATGATGATCCGTCCCGCGATCTCATCATGATCCATCCCACGATCTCATCACGATCCATCCCGCGATCAAATCACGAATGGTCCCATGATCTTGGTCACAGTCCTTCCGATCTAGTACCGAACGGACGGCACCTCCGCATTCAGCACACGTACAACTCGATGACGATCCCCGCCTTCTTGATCCAGCAAGAGGGAGTGGAGAATTAGAAGATTTCTCCGGCAACGCGATGGCATTGCGGCAATGGTGGTGGAGGTATTCCATGTGGCTTCGCTTAAGCACCGCTGAAAACTGATCTAGAGGAGAAACTACGATCTAGAGGAGAGGCAGCACGCGACTGTTTTCTATGTCACAAAACCCTCAAAACCTCTAGTATATATAGGAGGAGAGCGGGAGGAGGCTGGCGCAAAAGGGCCATCCTTTTTGCCTCTTGCGCAAGGAGGACAGGATGAATCCTCCTCCAATCCTAGTAGGACTAGGATTCCTCCTTTCCTACTTGGAAACTCTTTCGACCTTGGTTTTTTTCCTTCTCCTTCAACTCCAGGCGCATGGGCCTCTTGTGGGACTTCCACCATCCCACTAAGGGCTGGTATTCGTCCTCTCACAGCCCATGTAGCCTCTTGGGTTGAAATACCCCTCCCGATGGTCCCCTAGTACACTACCGGCACTCACGGTATACTACCAATGAGCCCAAAACTATTCCGGTGACCAAAATAGGACTTCCTATATATCAATCTTTACCTCCGGAGCTCCTCATGACATCCGGGATCTCATCCGGGTCTCCAAACAAGCTTCGGTCACCACCACACATAACTCTATACTACCGAAACGTCACTGAACCTTAAGTGTGCAGACCCTGCGGGTTCGAGAACTATGTAGACATGACCGAGACACCTCTACGGTCAATAACCAATAGCGAGACCTAGATGCCCATATTTGTTAGTACATATTCTACAAAGATTTATATCGGTCGAACCTCTATGTCAATTCAGTTAATCCCGTATAATGATCCCTTTGTTTATTGGTATGTTACTTGCCCGAGATTTGATTGTCGGTATCTGCATACCTAGTTCAACCTTGTTACCGGCAAGTATCTTTACTCGTTCCGTAATACAAGATCCTGTGACTAACACTTATTCACATTGCTTGCAAGGCTTATTGTGATGTTGTATTACTGAGTGGGCCCTGAGATACCTCTCCGTCACGCGCAGTAACAAATCCTAGTGTTGATCCAGGCCAACCCAGTAGACACCCTCGGAGACACCTGTAGAGTACCTTTATAGTCAACAAGTTACGTTGTGACGTTTGATACACACAGGGCACTCCTCCGGAGTCCATGAGTTGCATGATCTCATGGTCATAGGAACATATACTTGTGTAACATCCCAAAATTTCATTTTGGAATGTTATGAAATATAGCTATGCATCCATCATCATCATTGTTTGAATACCTCTATTGTTGAAATGTTCTTTCTAAAATTCTGAAAGCCCTTTCTACTTTCCCTAAGTTGCTTTCACCTATTTGAAATCTTGGTAAAATGTTCAAAATAAGAGGGGAGTAACATGACACTCCACACCAGGGTCATTTTGGTGATCTATTTGAACAAAAGTAACGAGGAGTTGTTTTGAAAATATTTGCAAAAAGGTTTTAAAAACAAATAGGCAATTTCTAAAAAATATTTTTTTTTGTTTTTTCAAAGTGTTCAAATGAAAGAATAAAAATGTTCATTAAATAGCATTTATTATTCTGTTAATTTTGATATATAATACCTCTATATTTAGAGACGATTTGAATGCTTTAAATGTTTTTGAATGTCTCTGGAAAATCATTAAAGGAAAAACGGTAACGGTTAGTATTAAACGGGCCGGCCCACGACAGTTACTCGCGAATTTATTACCGGCCGGCCGACCGACGCGCAACGGACGCGCTCCCTCTCGCTGACACCGGGCCCCACCCCGACCGACCGTTAGCCCGAACGGTCATCTCCCTCCTCCCCCATACGCGCCGACGACCTCGCCGGCCGTTTACTCCCCCTCCCGGATCTCTCTCCTCTCTCCTCCCCCGCACCCCCGAGCACCCTATAAGTAGCGCTACCCCTACTCTCTCCGTTCACCCCCGAGCCCCCTCTCTCCCTCGCCGAGGCGCTGCGCAATTGCTCGCCGGAGTTGCGCCACCACCGGAGCTCCCCTAAGCCGTAGCCATCGCCCCGATCATCCCGCCGCTGTCGCCCGACCCCCTTTGCTGCCTTCCCCGACCACCGGAGCCACCTCCGGAGAATTCCTCGACCCCCGGCCGCCGCCTCCATCGCCGGAGTTCTTCCTCCCCACCGGTAAGTCGCCATCGACACTCCCCCTCCCTCCGATCCTAATCCTACGGCTCGGATTAGAACATTAAAACGGCGAACCGTTTTCTCCTGGGCCTCGGTCGCCCGCTCGAAACTACCTAACGCACGCGCTAGCCAGCCAGTAGAATCGCGCCATGTCACCCCTGGCCGTCCGTTAGATTTAGTCTTTTTTTCCTGATTTCTTTTAGTAAACAGAACCTATTCTAAATGTGTTTTAGCTATATCTTTTAATCTATTTAGTGTTTTGAGTTGATTCTTTTTGCAATAGCTCACATTTTTCATGTAGTTTCACCCTGTACTTTTAAATTTCAAATTTGACCTATAAAATTTGAATTTAATCAAATTTTCTCAAAATCTTCAAATCTGAATAACTAGAGTTTGAAAATAGATTTTGATATGAATCTTTTTGCTACTGTTTGGTATTAGTTAGGGCTATCTCCATATTTAGTTTGAAGATTTTTAGGATGAATTTGATTAATGTTTTAACCAAAAACAGAATCTGCCAAGTATTATAATATAGTTTTATATACTTAGTTTTAATTAGTTTAAATTTAGATTTGGTTTCATTTGTTTAGTAGCTTCTGTTGATTTAAACATTTAGTGTTTTACTTGTTGTTAATAAAAATATAAATTGTTTAGTTATTTCTTTGTTAATATAGGAATCACAACTTCTTTTCAAATAGGTTTATTTTTGATTAAAACAACTAGTTAGTAATAGTTTTGCTTTCAAACAAAGTTTTATATAATTTAATTTTGTTTTCTAAAACAAGTTTATTTGTAAATTCTTCCCTGTTAAGAACATGTTTTGTTAATAAATAATAAGTTTTGTTTTGCTCTTTTGTTAGTAAAACTATAGTAGTTTCATATAGTGTTTATCAAAACTTTCAAAAACTTTACAAAAGTTTTCCCAACAAACTTAAATTGATTTTCTTCTGTTTATTAATAAAAATATTTTATTGTTTTCTTGCTGTCAACTATTGTTTTGGTTAAATAGTTTCATTATGTTAGTAGTGTTTTATCAATCATCTTTTAGAAAACAAAACTTTGTGTGTTTTCTTGCTTGTGATTTTTGTGCATTGTTTTGTCTTGATTGTTTACTAGTTTTGGTTGATGGTTGTGAGTTACAATATTTTGTTGTATGCTTATTTGAGTGCTCTTGTTTGCTTTGTTAAATTATCCGGAGTGCGAAGCTTGTTACTTAGAGTCACTTGTGTACGAAGATCATCAATCAGGCAAGTCACTTTGATCATGTTTACCCATGTTTTATACGCATTAGTTCTACCATCTTCCCGAATTGCATGCAAGATAGGTTAGTTGGAAACTTGGTTACATTGTAGTAGTATCATGTGGTAGGTACCCCCCACAAACTCTTTGACACATTGGCCCCGGCAAACGTTGTTTTACTTTTTGCTATGCTATTAGTAGACGGGGTTGGTTGTGTGATTCATGAGAGTTGAGAGAGTTAATAATTTCAAGACCTACATAATGATCAAGATTTTCAAGACTCCGAGTTTTCAACATACCTCTGGGTGGATGATGGTTGAACGGCACCCTGGAGAAACCAGTGGATTTGCCTAGGTGATGCTGGAGATGGCCAGTATTCACGCGGAAAGATCCACCCAGGCACAAAGAGATGGATGGGTGCTTCAAGACCCAAGGCTTACCTGCACAGCCACAAGGCACTATGGGCTCTGGCTTGGTTGGATATCGTGGTGACCCTGGACAGGCGGTGCTACGAGATGTAGAAGAACGATAGGAAATGATGGGCACCATCAGAGTCGCAGGGAAACCCTTTGGAAGACCATTTTTTGGTCATCCGTTTCTCAAACACCCTGAAGTGCGAGAAATCAAACGGAGGCGACCAAATCTTGTGGGGAACGTGTGCAAAACTCTGCAGAGTATTCAAACCTAATTGATTAGCCGTGTCCACGGTCATGGACGACTTGAGCCAAAGGAACTGAAATTTCCGGAATTCTCAACACAAATTAATATGTTGTTATGGGTATTAACACTTTGGGTATGAGAATTGGTTGGTGGAACCATCTCATTAATCAACCAACTTAGTAATATTTTGCTTAGCCCTCTCTTGATGTAGGAAAAACTTGGCTTTACGCAAAAAAAACTTACACCACCACCTGCCATATATGCATATAGATTAGTTGATTATTTTCACCCCCTCTATTGTGACTTTGCCGGCATATTCCATATGCTGACCTACACGGCTGCAACGTATCATGTTGTAGAGTACTTTTCCGACCAGGAGTGAGGACACGTTCTATGCTCAATGAGGTGCCCTTGGAGTCAGATGGACACATCTACCTTCGACGCTTCCGCAAGATTTAGACATTCTCATGAGTTGGCTTTCAGCCACTTTATTGTAATTTTATTGTAATAAAGGACTTATATGAGATTTCGATTAATATAATGCTGTGTGATTTCCCTTTGATATATACATTGATGTACCGTGTGTGTACCAGCATGATCTTGGGATGGTACGGAAACACCGGAGATTCGACCTTTCAGGTCGGGTCGCTACAGAAATGGTATGAGAGCACACGCTGACCGTAGGACGTAACCTCTAGGATTGGAAAGCCTTACGATTGTATCTCTTTGTCTTTAAAATTCTTATACTCTCATCTACTCATTTCTGATTTCTCTCCGATTATTTCAAAAATTTATAGATGGCCACCTTCATCCCAGTGTTGATCACGGAGTTTTGTCAGCCTGACGCAACGATGCCTTTTGGTAAGGAGCTGATGAGGATCGTCAAGGACGTGAGGATTGCTTTGCCGAGCATCACCGAGACTCTTATCATGTCATTTCCCCAAGATGGACGCTACAGGATCGAGGTGCACATCCCAGGGAAGACCTTTGGGAATCGGAAGAAACCCATCGATTTCAAGTTCGTGGCACCCAGCTGGATACTTGGAAGAGACATGGCCATTCATCATGCCCTTGGACGAATTCAGGAGGAATACAGAGGTGGAACCATTTCACCAGGACTCAGCATGGTTTGCCGCAGAGATGCCCATGGCAACATCATAGCCCCTCCCACTGGAGACTCCACCATGTCATATATCCAGACCCTGGAGACGCACATCAGGACTCTGGAGCTTCGAGTTCGTACTGATACGAAGACAATCAAGAATCGGATGAACCGTGAGATTGACCTAGAAGCTGATTTGCGGGAAGCCGAGTACGAGCATGAGCATGAGGTGAAGGATTTCTTAGAGAGGATCGACAAGCTGAACACTCGCATCACCACTCTGGAGGAACAGATGGACATGGGAGAAAATCTTCATCCTGAGGGAGACTTGGCTCCTTTCATCAGCGACGATGATGACTATGAGGAGAGCACCACTGGAGGAGACTCAGTCACCATGTACTTCTGAGGAAAACTTTAGTTATGCCCTCCATGTATCTTTTATTTTTCAACGTTAAGAGCATAGGTCGATGTGTAGTTTGATTGAGACTTGTATTCCCGATGGTTGACATTGATTGAATAAATGAATAAGTGTTTGGTGTGATATGTTTGTTGCATTGCATATGGGTAGTGAATTTCTCCTTTTAGGCCCTTGTTCTATTCTAATTCTCACCCCTCTTAAAACAGCAAGATGCCTCCACGACGTGAGTCCGACTTCACCTTCCCGCCGGAACTCACGCAACTCCTTCAGCAGCAGAATGCACTGATGCAGCTATTGATCCAGAATCAGACCAACAACCAGAACAACAACAACCACCAACATCCACCCCAGACTGACAATCTCACCCGTTTTCTGAGGTTGAATCCTCCAACTTTCTCCAGCAGCATTGAGCCCATTGTGGCAGATGACTGGCTCCGTAAGATGGAGAGAGAACTCGTCACCGTTGGATGTACTGACGCTGAGAAGGTGCGCTTTGCCGCACATCAACTAGATGGACCAGCAGCTTCATGGTGGGAAAACTACACCACCACATATCCTAGTGCTGATGTAACTTGGGAGTAGTTCCAGCAAGCTTTCCGCACCGCACATGTTTCAGCTGGAGCCATGAGTCTGAAGAAGTGCAAGTTTCGCAACTTGCGCTAAGGAAATCGCTCTGTGGCCCAGTACGTGGATGACTTCAGCACATTGGCACGTTATGCACCAGGAGACGTGGCCGATGATGCGGCCAAGCAAGAGAAATTTCTGGAAGGACTCAACGATGAGTTGAGCATGCAGCTGGTAGTGGCTAATTTCAACAACTACCAAGAGCTGGTGGATAAGGCCCTCATTTTGGAAGGTAAACAACATCAGATTGAGAACCGCAAGCGGAAGTACACTCAGGGGAAGTTCAACTCTGGAGCTCATCAGAAGCTTCGCTACTCCCCGTACTCAGGGAATACCGATCAGGAAACAGTAACTTTGGAAAGCACACTCATGTTGTGCACAACCATGGAGGCCACAACCATGGAGGAAATGGGAACAACCGTCCCAACCATGGTAACTTCAAGAGTGACAATGGGAATGGGAACAACAACCAGCACCGTCACGCTCCTGCTCAGAAGGATCTGAGTCACATTACCTGTTTCAAGTGTCAGAAGACAGGGCAATATGCTACTGAGTGTCCCCAGAGCAAGCAAGGCAATGGAAACGGCAACAACAACGGCAATGCAGCAGTTAAGAAGCCCAATCCGTTTCCCCGTGCTCAAGTGAATCACATTGATGTGGAGGAAGTCTATGATCAACCCGAGACTGTGGTTGGTAAGTTTTTATTGCATTCTCGTCCTGTTACAGTACTATTTGATTCCGGTGCAACTCATTCATTCATATCAAGGGTAGTTGTGGAAAAATATGGTTTGCCCACCAAAACCCTTAGTCAGCCAATTCAGGTCAGTTCCCCAGGAGGTATGATGATGGTAGGGATAGGATGCCATGCCTTGAAACTCAATATAGGAAAACATGTTTTTCCCACCGACCTCATCGTTTTAGAGTCACAAGGATTGGCTGTAATCCTAGGCATGGATTGGATGACCAAGTATGAAGGAAATCTTGATTGCCCTAGCAAGTCTGTTTCACTCACCACCCCGGAGAACAAGAGGATTAAGTATGTATCCCGATGCACACGGATGAGTGCTCGACTAAATTCTCTCACGGGAGTTGTTCAGGAGGAATTACCTGTGGTAAAAGACATTCTGGATGTATTTCCGGAAGAATTACCAGGCATGCCACCAGATAGGGAGATTGAGTTCCTAATAGAGCTACAACCAGGGACAGCCCCAATTTCCAAGAGACTCTATCGGATGCCCGCAAACGATCTATTGGAAATCAAGAAGCAAATTAAGGAGTTATTGGACAAAGGGTATATTCGCCCAAGTTCTTCACCTTGGGGAGCCCCAGTACTTTTGGTGGAGAAAAAGGATAAATCTTTGAGAATGGTAGTTGACTATCGTGCCTTGAACGAGGGGACTATCAAGAACAAGTATCCCCTACCGATGATTAATGATTTGTTTGATCAGCTCATAGGAGCCAAAGTATTCTCCAAGATCGATCTTCGATCAGGGTATCACCAGTTGAAAATTCGTGAACATGATATACCCAAAACAGCTTTCACCACAAGGTATGGCTTGTATGAGTATACGGTCATGTCCTTTGGTTTGACTAATGCTCCTGCCTACTTCATGAATTTGATGAACAAGGTGTTTATGGAATATTTGGACAAGTTTGTCGTAGTGTTCATCGATGACATTTTGATATTCTCCAAGAACGAGGAAGAACACAAGGAACATCTGCGTTTAGTTCTGGAAAAGCTAAGAGAGCATCAGTTATATGCCAAGTTCAGCAAATGTGAATTTTGGCTGACGGAAGTCGGATTCCTTGGACATGTTATTTCCAGAGATGGAATAGCAGTGGACCCCGCTAAGTTTGAAGCCGTCACCGAGTGGAAGCCACCCACCTCAGTTAAGGAGATCTGCAGTTTCCTCAGACTTGTCGGATATTACCGGAGGTTCACTGAGAATTTCTCAAAGATTGCCAAGCCCATGAAAGAGTTGTTGAAGAAAGAATCCAAGTATGTTTGGACCGAGGAATGTGAAGCCAGTTTCTAGGAGTTGAAGAAACGTTTGGTCACAGCCCTAGTGTTGATTTTGCCCAATATTCGGAAGGACTTCCAGGTTTATTGTGATGCTTCACGTCAAGGACTTGGAGGAGTACTCATGCAAGATGGAAAGGTTGTAGCTTATGCATCTAGACAACTACGACCTCATGAGTTGAATTATGCCACCCATGACTTGGAACTAGCAGCCGTAGTGCACACACTCAAGACCTGGAGACATTTTCTTATCGGAAATAGTTGTGATGTTTACACCGATCATAAGAGCCTGAAATATATTTTCACTCAGAAGGAGTTGAACCTCAGACAGAGGAGATGGTTAGAGTTAATCAAGGTCTATGACATGAGATTACATTACCATCCAGGTAAGGCCAATGTTGTAGCCGATGCCTTGAGTCGGAAAACTTATGTAAACACACTCACAGCGGGAGGATTACCCCAAGAGTTAGCCGATGATCTCAAAGAGCTCAAGCTAGAGATAGTCCCAAGAGGATATGTTGCTACACTGGAAATTCAGTCCACCTTGACCGAAAGAATTCGTGAAGCCCAGAAATCGGACAAGGAGGTAGCTGAGATAAAGCAGAGAATGGAAGATGGTAAGGCTAAAGGTTTTCGTGAGGATGAACACGGAACTTTGTGGTTTGAGAACCGAATCTATGTGCCCAATGACCCAGAGCTCAGGAAGTTGATACTTCAGGAAGCCCACGATTCCCCTTACTCGATATACCCAGGCAATACCAAGATGCATCTGGATTTAAAGGAAAGTTATTGGTGGACAGGTATGAAGAAGGATATTGCGTAACACGTTGCAATATGTGATGTTTGTCAGCGAGTAAAGTCGGAACATCAGAAACCAGCAGGGTTACTCCAACCTCTGCCGATACCCGAGTGGAAATGGGAAAAGCTTGGTATGGACTTCATCATAGGACTACCCAGGACCCGTTCAGGTTATGATTCCATGTGGGTAGTGGTTGATCGCTTGACCAAGGTGGCTCATTTCATTCCAGTGAAAACCACCTATACCAGCGCTAAGCTAGCCAAGATATATATGACCAGGATCGTATGTCTGCATGGAGTTCCGAGGAGTATCGTGTCAGATAGAGGAACACAGTTTACCTCAAAGTTTTGGCATCAGTTAGATGAAACTTTGGGTACAAGGCTAGAGTTCAGTACAACCTTTCATCCACAGACAGATGGACAGACTGAGAGAGTCAACCAGATTCTGGAAGACATGTTGAGAGCTTGTGCGCTAGATTATGCATCTAGTTGGGATGACAACTTACCTTACACCGAATTCTCGTACAACAACAGTTATCAGACGAGTCTGAAGATGGCCCCTTTCGAAGCTTTATATGGAAGGAGGTGCAGAACGCCACTGACGTGGGATGGTGTTGGAGACCGACAACTTTTTGGTCCCGATCTTAACCGAGATTCGGAACGGAAAGTCAAGCTGATTCGCGACAGACTCAAGATAGCTCAACCTCGACAGAAGAGTTATGCTGACAGCAAACGCAAAGAAGTGACGTATAAAGTGGGAGACCGAGCTTATCTTCGTGTGTCCCCACTTCGAGGAATCAAGAGGTTTGGTGTTAAAGGAAAGTTAGCACCCAGATTCATAGGCCCCTACAAAATTCTTGAATGTAGAGGGGAAGTTGCATACAAGCTGAAATTGCCGGAAGGATTATCCGGAGTTCATGATGTTTTCCATGTGTCCCAGCTGAAGAAATGCCATGTTGAGATGGCTGATATTCCTTTGAGAGACACAGTGCCCCTAGAGGCCATACAACTTGACAATGATCTGACTTACGAGGAGAAGCCTGTGAGAATCCTCGAGATTGCCAACAGAGTTACCCGCAGCAGGATCATCAAGTTTTGTAAGGTTTTGTGGAGTCATCACACCGAGGAAGAAGCCACCTGGGAACGCGAAGAAGATCTTCGTAGAGACCACCCGCACCTATTTTCTAGCCAACCCGAATCTCGAGGGCGAGATTCATCTTAAGGTGGTTAGGTTTGTAACATCCCAAAATTTCATTTTAGAATGTTATGAAATATAGCTATGCATCCATCATCATCATTGTTTGAATACCTCTATTGTTGAAATGTTCTTTCTAAAATTCTGAAAGCCCTTTCTACTTTCCCTAAGTTGCTTTCACCTATTTGAAATCTTGGTAAAATGTTCAAAATAAGAGGGGAGTAACATGACACTCCACACCAGGGTCATTTTGGTGATCTATTTGAACAAAAGTAACCAGGAGTTGCTTTGAAAATATTTGCAAAAAGGTTCTAAAAACAAATAGGCAATTTCTAAAAAATATTTTTTTTGTTTTTTCAAAGTGTTCAAATGACAGAATAAAAATGTTCATTAAATAGCATTTATTATTATGTTAATTTTGATATATAATACTTCTATATTTAGAGACGATTTGAATGCTTTAAATGTTTTTAAATGTCTCTGGAAAATCATTAAAGGAAAAACGGTAACGGTTAGTATTAAACGGGCCGGCCCACGGCAGTTACTCGCGAATTTATTACCGGCCGGCCGACCGACGCGCAACGGACGCACTCCCTCTCGCTGACACCGGGCCCCACCCCGACCGACCGTTAGCCCGAACGTTCATCTTCCTCCTCCCCCACACGCGCCGACGACCTCGCCGGCCATTTCCTCCCCCTCCCGGATCTCTGTCCTCTCTCCTCCCCCGCACCCCCCGAGCACCCTATAAGTAGCGCTGCCCCTACTCTCACCGTTCACCCCCGAGCCCCCTCTCTCCCTCGCCGAGGCGCTGCGTAATTGCTCGCCGGAGTTGCGCCACCACCGGAGCTCCCCTACGCCGTAGCCATCGCCCCGATCATCCTCGCCCCTTCCCGACGCCTCCGTTCGACGCCGGAGGGCCGCCGCTGTCGCCCGACCCCCTTTGCTTCCTTCCCCGACCACCGGAGCCACCTCCGGCGAATTCCTTGACCCCCGGCCACCGCCTCCATCGCCGGAGTTCTTCCTCCCCACCGGTAAGTCGCCATCGACACTCCCCCTCCCTCCGATCCTAATCCTACGGCTCGGATTAGAATATTAAAACGGCGAACCGTTTTCTCCTTGGCCTCGGTCGCCCGCTCGAAACTATCTAACGCACGCGCTAGCCAGCCAGTAGAATCGCGCCACGTCACCCCTGGCCGTCCGTTAGATTTAGTCTTTTTTTCCTGATTTCTTTTAGTAAACAGAACCTATTCTAAATTTGTTTTAGCTATATCTTTTAATCTATTTAGTGTTTTGAGTTGATTATTTTTGCAATAGCTCACATTTTTCATGTAGTTTCACCCTGTACTTGTAAATTTCAAATTTCACCTATAAAATTGGAATTTAATCAAATTTTCTCAAAATCTTCAAATCTGAATAACTAGAGTTTGAAAATAGATTTTGATATGAATCTTTTTGCTACTGTTTGGTATTAGTTAGGGCTATCTCCATATTTAGTTTGAAGATTTTTAGGTTGAATTTGATTAATGTTTTAACCAAAAACAGAATCTGCCTAGTATTATAATATAGTTTTATATACTTAGTTTTAATTAGTTTAAATTTAGATTTGGTTTCATTTGTTTAGTAGGTTCTGTTGATTTAAACATTTAGTGTTTTACTTGTTGTTAATAAAATATAAATTGTTTAGTTATTTCTTTGTTAATATAGGAATCACAACTTCTTTTCAAATAGGTTTATTTTTGATTAAAACAACTAGTTAGTAATAGTTTTGCTTTCAAACAAAGTTTTATATAATTTAATTTTGTTTTCTAAAACAAGTTTATTTGTAAATTCTTCCCTGTTAAGAACATGTTTTGTTAATAAATAATAAGTTTTGTTTTGCTCTTTTGTTAGTAAAACTATAGTTGTTTCATATAGTGTTTATCAAAACTTTCAAAAACTTTACAAAAGTTTTCCCAACAAACTTAAATTGATTTTCTTCTGTTTATTAATAAAAATATTTTATTGTTTTCTTGCTGTCAACTATTGTTTTGGTTAAATAGTTTCATTATGTTAGTAGTGTTTTATCAATCATCTTTTAGAAAACAAAACTTTGTTTGTTTCCTTGCTTGTGATTTTTGTGCATTGTTTTGTCTTGATTGTTTACTAGTTTTGGTTGATGGTTGTGAGTTACAATATTTTGTTGTATGCTTATTTGAGTGCTCTTGTTTGCTTTGTTAAATTATCCGGAGTGCGAAGCTTGTTACTTAGAGTCAATCGTGTACGACTATCATGAATCAGGCAAGTCACTTTGATCATGTTTACCCATGTTTTATATGCATTAGTTCTACCATCTTCCCCAATTGCATGCAAGATAGGTTAGTTGGAAACTTGGTTACATTGTAGTAGTATCATGTGGTAGGTACCCCCCTCAAACTCTTTGACACATTGGCCCCGGCAAACGTTGTTTTACTTTTTGCTATGCTATTAGTAGACGGGGTTGGTTGTGTGATTCATGAGAGTTGAGAGAGTTAATAACTTCAAGACCTACATAATGATCAAGATTTCAAGACTCCGAGTTTTCAACATACCTCTGGGTGGATGATGGTTGAACGGCACCCTGGAGAAACCAGTGGATTTGCCTAGGTGATGCTGGAGATGGCCAGTATTCACGCGGAAAGATCCACCCAGGCACAAAGAGATGGATGGGTGCTTCAAGGCCCAAGGCTTACCTGCACAGCCACAAGTCATTATGGGCTCTGGCTTGGTTGGATATTGTGGTGAACCTGGACAGGCGTTGCTACGAGATGTAGAAGAACGGTAGGAAAGGATGGGCACCGTCAGAGTCGCAGGGAAACCCTTTGGAAGACCATGTTTTGGTCATCCGTTTCTCAGACACCCTGAAGTGCGAGATATGAAACGGAGGCGACCAAATCTTGTGGGGAACGTGTGCAAAACTCTGCAGAGTATTCAAACCTAATCGATTAGCCATGTCCACGGTCATGGACGACTTGAGCCAAAGGAACTGAAATTTCCGGAATTCTCAACACAAATTAATATGTTGTTATGGGTATTAACACTTTGGGTATGAGAATTGGTTGGTGGAACCATCTCATTAATCAACCAACTTAGTAATATTTTTCTTAGCCCTCTCTTGATGTAGGAAAAACTTGGCTTTACACAAAAAAAACTTACACCACCACCTGCCATATATGCATATAGATTAGCTGATTATTTTCACCCCCTCTATTGTGACTTTGCCGGCATATTCCATATGCTGACCTACAGGGCTGCAACGTATCATGTTGCAGAGTACTTTTCCGACCAGGAGTGAGGACACGTTCTATGCTCAGTGAGATGCCCTTGGAGTCAGATGGACTCATCTACCTTCGACGCTTCCGCAAGATTTAGACATTCTCATGAGTTGGCTTTCAACCACTTTATTGTAATTTTATTGTAATAAAGGACTCGATATGAGATTTCGATTAATATAATGCTGTGTGATTTCCCTTTGATATATACATTGATGTACCGTGTGTGTACCAGCATGATCTTGGGATGGTACGGAAACACCGGAGATTCGACCTTTCAGGTCGGGTCGCTACAACTTGACATGCAGAAAAGTGTAGCAATAAAATGACACGATCATATGCTACGTTTATAGTTTGGGTCATCTCCATCACATCATTCTCCTAATGATGTCATCCCATTATCAAATGACATCTCATGTCCATGGCTAGGAAAACCTTAGCCATCTGTTATCAATGAGCTAGTCCATTAGAGGCATACTAGGGACATGGTGTTGTCTATGTATCCACACATGTATCTGAGTTTCCGATCAATACAATTCTAGCATGGATAATAAACGATTATCATGAACAAGGAAATATCATAATAAATAATTTATTATTGCCTCTAGGGCATATTTCCAACACAAACTTCAACGCTTTACTTTATCACAATGCTTATCGCCACAACTATCATCTCCCTCGTTGATATAGATGTCGTCATCAATGTTATGATCATTCTCAAAGCTCAGAACACTTCTAATATTGCTTCACTCCCTAAGAAATGACAAGAGTAGTTGTAAGAGAGATGAAACTATGCAACGTACTTGAAATTTAATTGAGCTACAAGGAACAAAGGTTTTTAGGGAACCTACAGAGAACAAATTTAATTGTTCTAGAACCATCTATGCATGGAGATATATAGTTAATCACGTCCTACTTTTGGAACTAGGAACACATTGTTGGAACTAGGAATTCTGTGTAGGTCGACAATTACTATGATCTATCATAGCAAATGACATGAAAGAACGGACAAGCCATGAAAACATCATGGTAGCTATCTTACGATCATGCAAAGCAATTTGAAAATGATGGTGTGTATCATAATAAACAGAACGGTTGAAGTTGCATGGGAATATATCTGAGAATGGCTATGGAAATGCCATAATAGGTAGGTATGGTGGCTGTTTTGAGGAAAGATATATGGTGGCTCTTTTGAGGAAGCTGGGTTTATCAAACTAGCGAAAGTTGCACCGTACTAGAGAAGCTAGCAAAAGTGGAAGGTTGAGAGTGCGTATAATCCATGGACTCACATTAGTCATAAAGAACTCACAAAGTTATTGCAAAAGTATATTAGTCATTAGAACAAAGTATTAGACGCATGCCCCTAGGGGAGTGGTTGGTAGGAGTAAACCATCATGCGCTCCCGACGCTCACACAAAGGACGACAATCTATAAACAAATCATGCTTTGAATTCCTTACATAACAGTTCACCAGACGTGCATGCTACGGAATCACAAACCTTTACACAAGTATTTTTACCAATTGACAATTACTTCCTAACATGACTCTTAACATTACCATCTTTATATCTCAAAACTTTATGCAAGGAATCAAACTTCTCATAAAACTCGATGCACTTACTATGGAAGTTTTTATTATATCTCTCTTGGATGCCAATCATATTAGGACTAAATTCATAACCTAAACCAATTACCATGCTATTTAAGGACTCTCAAAATAATATAAGTGAGGTACGAGAGTTCAATTATTTCTATAAGACCAAACACCACCGTGCTCTAAAAAGATATTTGTGAAGCACTAGAGCAAAATTGCCTATACCAAAAGATATAAGTGAACAAAGAAGAGTATTCTAATAAATTCACGATTCATGCATGTCTCCCTTAGAAGATGTGTGCATCAAGGATGATTGTGGCAAAATAAAAATCCAAGACTTATATCATACAAGATTCTCCAAGCAAAACACATATCATGTGGTGAATAAAAATATAGCCTCAAGTAAATTTACCGATGGATTGAAGACGAAAGAGGGGATGCCTTCTGAGGCATCCCAAAGCTTAGGCTCTTTGGCATCCTTGAATATGACTTGGGGTACCTTGGGCATCCCCAAGCTTAGGCTCTTGCCACTCCTTATTCCATAGTCCATCAAATCTTTACGCAAAACTTGTAAACTTCACAACAGAAAACTCAATAGAAAACTCGTGAGATTTGTTAGTATAAGAAAATAAATCACCACTTTAGGTACTGTTGTGAAATCATTCTTTATTTATATTGGTGTAATATCTACTATTTTATAACTTCTCTATGGTCCATACCCCCTGATACAACCCATAGATACATCAAAATAAGTAAACAACACAAAGAAAACAGAATTTGTCAAAAACAAAACAGTCTATAGCAATCTGAAAACTTAGTATACTTCTGTAACTAAAACAATTCTGAAACATTAGGAAAACCTGGTAAATTTGTATATCAATCTTGTGTAAAACTTTCAAACTCATTCCATGCTTTGAAATTTTTATAAAATTCCTGGACTGGGCGCAAAAGTTTCTCTTTTTCAGCAAGATCGAATCAACAACCACCATAGACCATCCCAAAGGTCTTACTTGGCTCAAACACTAATTAAAATAGATAAAACACAATTACTACAGAAGTAATAATATGTGAAACACTCAAACATAGAAGCAAAAACAAAAACATAAAAATAAAATTGGGTTGCCTCCCAACATGCTCTTTTCTTTAAAGCCTTTTAGCTAGGCATGATGATTTCAATGATCCGCACAAAAAAAGTAGTAATTGAAACATGCAAGAGAGCATAATGAATCTCATGACAAGCACGTTTAAGTCTAACACACTTCCTATGCATAGGGATTTTGTGAGCAAACACTTTATGGGAGCAATAATCAACTAGCATAGGAAGGCAAAACAAGCATAACTTCAAGAATTTGAACACATAGAGAGGAAACTTGATATTGTAGCAATTCCAACAAGCATATGTTCCTCCCTCATAATTATTTTCATTAGCATCATGAAGGAATCTCACAACATAACTATCATTAAAGACATTCTTTTCAGGATCAATTATAGCATACGTGTCATCACCAAAACTTGGGGAACAAAAAATATCATCTTCATCAAGTATAGCATCCCCAAGCTTGTGGTTTTGCATATCATTAGCATCAAAGATATTCAGAGAATTCATACTAACAACACGGAAATCATGCTTTTCATTCAAGGAGATATCATGAATCACCTTATAATTTTCTTCTTTCAACACTTCATCAAACTTTTCATGATTATCAAGAAAACTTCTTAAAGAGAATCAAGTGCACTCAACTCACTAGCAATTGGTTCATCATCATTTGGTCTGTTGAAAATATTAGCAAGTGTATGAGGATCCATATCAATAGATTTTAGAAAGTGAAGATGCAAGCAAATAGAAGGCACATGGCAACACAAGCAAACAAGAGATTTCACGAGAAAAAGGCAAACAAAAACGACAAATTTGTGAAGTGGGGGAGACTAAAACGAGAGGCAAAAGAAAAATAATGTAAATGCAAGAGATGAGTTTGTGATAGGTACTTGGTAGGCTTGAAGTAGATCTCCCCGGCAACGGCGCTAGAAATCCTTCTTGCTACCTCTTGAGCGTGCGTTGGTTTTCCCTTGAAGAGGAAAGGGTGATGCAGCAAAGTAGATAAGTATTTCCCTCAGCTGTTGAGAACCAAGGTATCAATCCATTAGGAGGAACAGGAAATTCACCAATGGATGCACCTACACAAACAATCAAACTCTTGCACCCAACCTATAAAGGGCTTGTCAATCCGTTCATCGTTATTTGCAAGGATTAGATCTGATTTAGATAGATGTAGAATATTGCTTAAAGTAAAAAAGTAAATAAATTGCAGCAAGGTATTTTTGGTATTTTTGGTTTATAGATCTAAAAATATAATATGGAAAGTTGACCCGGGGGCCATAGGTTTCACCAGAGGTTTCTCTCTTGAAGGAAAATATCACGGTGGGTGAACAAATTACTGCCGAGCAATTGATAGAGAAGCGAATAATCATGAAGATATCCAAGGAAATGATTATGCATATAGCCATCACATCCGTGTCAAGTAGACCGAAACGATTCTGCATCTACGACTATTACTCCACACATCGACTGACTCCTGCCTACATCTAGAGTATTAAGTTCATGAAGAACAGAGTAACGCATTAGGTAAGATGACATGATGTATAGGGATAAACTCAAGCAATATGATGAAAACCCCATCTTGTTATCCTTGATGGCAACAATACAATACGTGCCTCGCTACCCCTACTATGTCACTGGGTGAGGATACCGCAAGATTGAACCCAAAACTAAGCACTTCTCTCGTTGCAAGAATTACCAATCTAGTTGGCCAAACCAAAAGAATAACTCGAAGAGACTTGCAAAGATATGAAATCATGCATATAAGAATTCAGAAAAGACTCAAATAATATTCATGGATAATCTGAACATAAATGCACAATTCATCGGTTCTCGGCAAACACGCTGCAAAAGTGTATAACATAGGATAGATCTCCATGAAGATCATGAAGAACATGGTATAGAAGCACAAAGAGAGAGAACAATCCATCTAGCTACTAGCTATGGACCCGTAGGTCTATGGTGGACTACTCACGCATCATCGGAGGGGCAATGGAGTTGATGTAGATGCCCTCTGTGATTGAATCCCCCTCCGGCAAATTACCGGAAAAGGCTCCAAGATTGGATCCCTCAGGAACAGAGGCTTCTAGCAACGGAAAAGTATTTGCATTGCTCTTTTCGGTATTGGGGGAATATTTGGGTATTTATAGGACAAAGAATAGGGCTTGGACTCCTGCAAGGGAGTCATAAGCTTGCCAGGCGCGGCGAGGGGGGTGGCCGCGCCCCCTTGCTGGTGACCTCCTGGCAAGTGCCTTGCCTTGCACTCCAAGCCTGGTAGATCTCTTCTGTTCCAGAAAAAATCATCGCAAAGATTTTATTCCGTTTGGACTTCGTTTAATATTCCAAATCTGCAATACTCAAAAACAAGAAAAAAATAGAAACTGGCACTAGGCTCTAGATTAATAGGTTCGTCGCAAAAATAATATAAAATAGCATATTAATGCATATAAAACATCCAAAAGAGATAATATAATAGCATGGCACAATCAAAAATTGTAGATACGTTGGAGACGTATCACCGTGATACCAGTCTCTAGTATAAACTTTTGATTAACAAAAGGATGTGAAGCACCACAATCAAACAGAACGGTTGTTGGAGTTGAGTTCTCGAGGAACATACCCAGTATGATGTCCGAGTCTTCTCAGGCTTCCTCATCATTGATGTGACTCAGATGACCCTTGCCATTGTTGGGATGGTTGCGGGGAGACGGGTTCCTTGGTGGCGCTCCACGACCTTGACCTTCGTTTGGCACACTGGGGAGCAGTGCATCTGGCTTCTTGTGGGGGCACTGCTTAGATATGTGTACATGCTGACACATCCGAAGCATGTGATGTGACCAAAGTTGTTGTTGTTGTTGTTGTTGTTGTTGTTGTTGTTGCTGTTGTTGTTGTTGGTGGTGGTGGTGGTGTTGTTGTTGTTGTTGTTGTTGTTGTTTTTGTTGTTGTTATTATTGTTATTGTTGTTGTTGTTGTTGTTTATTGTTGTTGTTTTTGTTGTTGTTGTTGTCGTCGTCATCGTCGTCGTTGTTGTTGTCATCGCTGTTGTTGTTGTTGTTGTTGTTGTTGTTGTTGTTGTTTCTCCAACCATTGTTCTTATTGGGGTTGTTGTAGGTTGGCTTGGCATTGACATACTGCTGATGCTCGAAGCTCGGATGAGGTGTAGGAGCTCTAGCGTACTGAGGCTGATAGGTTGTCTTGGCTGGGCTAGTTGCCAGGGGCGAGGCTTCTAGTTGCTAGAACTACCCTTGCTGATCATCTTGCACTTGCGAGTGTCGTCCATGGCATGACGCTTGTCTTGAAGCATGAGAGCCTTGTTCACCATATCAAAGAAGGTCCGATAGTCACAAACATTGAGCTGATACTTCAGGGCTCGTTGGAGTCCTTCCATGACGTGTTCCATCGTAGCAGCCCCAGTGTTGATATCTTCATGTGCATACCTTGAGAACAGGTTGATCTTCTGCATGTACTCCTTGTTGTTAAGTCCATGCTCCGGTCATGAAGTATATGGTTGGTGAAAATAAGTGACTTCCTCTAAGTGCACGTGCATTTGATGCAAGTTGCCGCCAATTTAAGAAAGTTTGTCTGGCTTCCTTTGGAATCATCCCAAGTCAGTCATGCATGTGCGAAGTATGCTATGGTTTGATAGGTTGAACACCTCCACTCCATATGTGTCCCCTAGTACACCAAGCCACTCATGGACTTGGTACAGGAAAATAAGTTAGGTTCTATTCCTGAAGGTACCAGACGGACTTGCACTAGGCTTCATTATCCGCAATGATGGTTCCTAACCCAAACTCGGTAGTGTTTTTTTGTAAGACCATGTGTTCATGCTTGTCTTGGACATCTTGTACACATGGGTCTTGCAATCCAGCTCATGTTTTGGATCTTGCTTTCGTAGTTCATTCCCCAAGAATCTCACAATGCCATCTCGTTGATTTATGTTGCAAACCTTCTCTTTCAGACCTGCTGAGTGTGTCACCAACCAGATATAAATCTCGGGCAGATATGATGGTTGGAATTCTTCCTGGATCTATGATGTAGGTTTCCACTAGGTTGATGTTTTGATTTACATACCTAGTCGGAAGATCTATCCTTGTAATATATTGATTTAGCTAATTTGACCACTTCTACATGAGGATTTCGTATGACTTATTCCAGAAGTTGTTCCTCATGGACCCTTTTGAGACCCTGAAGTCCGACTTTACTTGATGTTCTAGATAGTGAACATGACCTATAATTGGGTTATGTTGTTCATCAAGAACAATAGAAGCGGAGTGCTAAATGTCTCTCGGTTGATCATCTAGATTTCATTCCTTGACATAGCTAAGGTGAAATGTGAGAAATTGTTGTCTTCCTTTGCATCTGCATCCTCCATCATTATTCATCATGGTAGTATGATGTGACCAAGATCCTTGGCATGGCTGTTGGTAAAACCTTGATGAATATGGAAATGCTCAAGTTCTTGAGAGCACGCTCAGACACTAGGTTATAACCATGGTATCAATCAGAATGTGCCTTCCGTTGCCGAGTTGTTTTACAACTCTAGTTCCCTTCTGATCTGAGTATGCCATTCTTTCAATTCCTTCAAATTGTCATTATGAATTACCTTAGCCTGGTATGAAGAGTTTCCATGATCTCTGGATCAAAAGTAATTCTTTTTGCCATTTAAGGGAATACTCTATGAGTCACCCCCTAATGTGCTGCGTTATGGAATCATGGAAATTATTTCCTTGCTATATTGAAACCTAGTCACCATCTGTTCTAACGTGGAATTGCTGCCTACCAAATTGAACCTCTGTCATCTGCCTCATCCCATAGTTCTCGACGTGTGTTTTGTGTTTTAGCACAAGAGATGTTTTGACGGCTCATTCTGTGAGTTGGTCGTGAGTTGCTCGGTCTTTGATAAGATCGATTCTTGTAGAGTTTTTCCATTTCCGCTTGTCATTATGTTCGGAGAAGGTCTTGAAAGCAAGGAAAACAAAACCAAGATGATGCCAAGAATCAACATCTTCAAGAAGGACAATTGGGTCGTGAAGATTGTGTTAATTGTTTCCACTTGTCCTCTTACACTACGCCTGAATCTTGGGATAATATTCTTTATTAGTCGGGGTGAGTTATCATAGCCCTTGTTTTAAATTTCTTGTTAGTGCATTCATGCATGCATTTTCGTTTTCAAATGAATATGGAATGAGGAGTGATCAAGCCTCATCATTCAGATTTCTGTCAAATAACCAATATAAAAGTTGCTTCAAATAGTTTCAAGAAAACATGCTTGGTTTCCTAACTATATTTTGGAATGAGGAAAAAATTCAAAACCAATAATTTTGGAATCACAGAAACATTTTATATTGGGATTTTGATTTAATACAAATAATATTTGCGTTGTATTAATTTTTGTTATATAACAAATTTGGGTCCAAGAATTCTAAAACTTTTTGTGGTGCTTTGGTATAAACCATTGAGCTCACCTGCAAACTATCATAATTTTATCAAATAATTTGGTAGTCAACCCAAATTAAACAAATATCAGAAAATAGAAAACAAAACCAATAAAAAATGGGAAAAGGGGTAAACCTGGGCCACTTACCTGGCAGGTCATCTGGCCCAGCCTAGCCCCAACTCCCCTGTCGTCTTCCACTTGTGCCAAGAGGTAGAGGGGAGACATGGAGGGCGCGCCAAGCCGTGGCCACCTCATGCTTCGCGGTGGCAGGGCCAAGGCCTCTCCCCCCCCCACCACGACGCCGTGGACCTCCCTCTCTTCCCCGAGATCATTCGTTTGCTCCCCCCCTCACTGCTCTCTCCTCTACTCTACTCTCTCTCTCTCTTCCCCGCACCCGAGAGGACCACCGGACCGTCTTCGTCGATTCGCAGCAACCGGGACCTCTCCGACCTCACTGTCACCACCTTCTGAACCACAGTGAGCCCCAGAGCTTTTCGCCAAACCTTCCCCTCTTGAGTTCTTCCTATAGCGCCAATCCCCGCCATGGCTGGAACTAGCCACCGCCGGCCTTGTCGCTGGCGCGGCCACATCTGCCTGTGCTAGCTTCTGAGCACCCTGCCGTCTCCGTTGTGATCCCCTGGGCCAGCGCAAGCCCCCACTCGACCACAGTACCCCTCTAGCAACATGTCCGTCGAGCTCATGCTGGCGCCGCCGCGGATGTGCTCCTCAGCACACGCTCCGGCCGCCCCGCGAGCTCCCGTCTGGTCCGCTGGATGTGCATGACCGAGGGCTTCGCCCCAGTGCACTCATCCGCCATTCCCTTGGTCTTTGGAGTGGACTCCGCCGCCTCCAGTGGTTGCCAGCGATGACCTCGCCGGCCTAACTCGCTGACCAGTGGGCCTAGTTCATTAGGAGAATAGATTAGGCACTAAGTACTAATTAGTTTAGCCCTGACCCAGTGACAGGTGGGCCCGGATGCCCTAATAACCTTATTAGTTTTAACTTAAGTGTTGATTAGCCACTTACTCAATGACGGACAGGTCCCACGGTCAGGTTTCACCTAGACCTAGCGCCTTTGACCAAATGACGTCATGCTGATGTATAGAAAATGGATTTCTGATATTAAAAGAATTCAGGAAATTCGAAAAAATGGATAAAACTTTGAAAAAGCATAGAAAATAATCTCTAACTCAAATGAAAATAATTTATATATGAAAAATGATCAAAAAAATCCAATGAACCTGATTATGCCATGTTTATACATGTTTGGGAAACTTAACATCGCCAACTAGGACATTTCATGACTAGGACAAATTTGATAAATAGCTTGGAGTTGGAATTTGATGTCCATTTGAATTCAACTTCAATTAACTTGGTGAATTGTTCCTCTAGGTCAATTAAATAGCTTAATTTGTCATATCATACATCATGATTGATGCATTGCATTGAATGTTATTCTTTTATTGTTTTCCGGTGTTAGTTCCCTCTCGGTAGTCGTTATCTCGATGTTGAGACAGATGCCACCGATGAACACTCACTGTTATCTTCAGAAGTGTCAGGCAAGCAAAACACCTTAAGCATTTCTATACAATCCCACTCTCTCGCTCTTGCTGTTATTTCAATGCATTAGGACAACCGATTCAACTGTTACTTGTGTTTGGGTAGCTGAACGCACTCCTTTGCATGACCTCTCATTGTCACGGTAAATAGCTAAAACAAGCAACCTAGCATACCTGGTAGATGCTTGAGCCATGTTGTGCCATAACCCTGTCATGCTTGCTATGCTTAGAGTTGTGTCAGGTCTGATTCATCTGGGTGATGAACCAGCGTGAAATGGATGTGTCCTGATGATTAGGGTTAAGTGTTGAACCTGTTTTGGTAAAGGTAGCGATGAGAGGCCATGTAGGAGTACATGGTGGGTTGTCTCATTGAAGACGTTCATAGGAACTAAGTTCTATGTTTTTGTTCCAAGGCACGACCTGCGAAGTGGATGAACGGCCCGATCGGGACCGGCTTGGGGCCCTTCTCACAATGTTTGAGGCCATGTTGGAAACCTCGGCCGGACTTCCATTATGGGTTCCAACTTAGATAGACGACTTCCTTGGGCATGAGTCATTCTAGGTTAACGTCCGTGGCCGACTCCCTCGCTAGGCTTTCGCTTGAAGGTTCCTGAGGTGCCTTTTTAGTGCACATGGCTATAAGTGGTGGGAGCATGTGTGACGAAGTGCACCCCTACAGGGTAAACAATCTATTCAAATAGCAGCGTCCGTGGATATGGACTACATGGAGACTTGCATTGTTCATAGATAACTTTAAATGGATACTCTAAAATGCTCCAGATAAGTGTGAGTTCTATTGCTGGCTTATCGAGGAAGATGAGAGTGGATCCATAGTGGTGTTTTGATGTGGTGAATATGTGGACTCAGGTGTGATACGCCACCTCAAGGAGTGTATTCATAATCATAGTGCAGGTTAGCCAAGAGTCAAAGATAGCTTGCTGCAATAAACCCCACAACCCCCTTTATTGAAAATGATGCATATGTAGATAGTTCTGATGTAGCTCTTGCTGAGTACCTTTGTACTCATGTTTCCTTATTTACGCTTTCGCAGATGAGACTTTAGTCTCATTAGTGATTCTTACGACATGAAGTTTGATGTTGACCAGATAAGCTTTACAATCCCAAACAGAGGTCTGGCTCCTTTGGTAGGGTTGTCATAGCTTTTCAGGCTGCTCCAGCCACTTTTTGTAGATGTCTGTACCCAGACATGTTTTGCTTCCGCTTATTACTTCTATGACTTGAGTGTTGGGTCGTGTGACCCCTGTTTGTAATACCACACTATGTTGGCTCTTATGAGTCTGAATAAATACATGAGTCATAGAGTTATGTTGTTATGCCATGTTGTATCTACTCATATCGTGCATAATGTGTGTATGTTTGAAATGCATTGGTATGTGTGGGATTCGACAACTAGTTGTGTGCCTATGGTAGCCTTTTTTATGGGGAAATGCCTCTTTGTGCTTCCACCGGGCCTTGGTAGCTTGCTACTGCTCTGGATACATTGATTGACCGACGTGTATCCTTCTTTGCTGTTGTGTCTGTGCCTTCGGGGAAATGTCTCGCGGTGTAATCACTGCAGGAATCTGAGATTTTGCCGTCCGCCATGGCAGACGGCAAAGGGGGGAAACACGGACGGCAAAGGCTTTGCCGTCAGTCAGCTGACGGCAAACTAGACGGCAAAAAATATATCCAGTAAAGAGGTGATTTGCCGTCTGCTTTTTGTACGGCGGACGGCAAAGACTCTTTGCCATGAGGGAGCAGACGGCAAATAAAACGGGAAGGCAGATCAACATGCCGTCCCGTTAAGTGCTAACGGCAGGCTTCCCCCTTTTGTCGTCTGCTCTTAGCCCCCTTTTGTCGTCTGCCCCCTCATGGCAAAGGGGGACCCTAGCCCCTCTCTTCCCCCTCTTTGCCGTCTGATCTTGGCCCTTTGCCGTCTCCCCCTCACGGCAAAGGGGGAACCCAGCCCCTCTCTTCCCCCCCTTTGTCGTCTGCCATGTGCCTCTTAGCCATGCGGGGGCAGACGGCAAAGGCTCTCACCCATTTGCCGTCTGCGCCCTCATGGCAAAGGGGCATCCCAGCACCTCTCTTACCCCTTCTTTGCCGTCTGCCTTGAGCCCCTATGCCATGAGGGGGCAGACGGCAAAGGCTGAAAACAGCCCTTTGCCGTCTGCCCCTTCATGGCAAAGGCTCAAAACAGCAACCTCACCTCTTTTATTTTCTATTATATCCAACAAATTTCACAATAATCAGGATATATGTCATTTTGGAGCCAACTATGATTATTAAATCCATTTTGACCTTATTATGTCATTTTGGAGCTAATTAGTCATTTTAATGACCTAACCAAGGTTCTTATGATGTTTTTACCTAACTATGCTAATTATGTCATTTTGGAGGATAATTAGCTAAGTATGTCTTTGTTGGGGAAAATAACCTACGTAGAAGAAAGAGAAGAAGCAAGAAGAGAAGAAGCAAGAAGAGAAGAAGACGGAGAAGACGAAGGACAGAGGAGAAGAAGAAAAGAAGAAGGTCAAAGAATAAGGAGAAGAAGAAGAAGAAGAAGGAGAAGAAGAAGGAGACGAAGCAAGGAGAAGAAGAAGTTGAAGAAGAAGGAGAAGACGAAGAGAAGGAGGAGGATGAGGAGAAGAGAAGGAGGAAGGAGAAGTAAAAGAAGAAGGAGGAGGAGAGGAGAAGAGAAGGAGGAAGGAGAAGGAGAAGGAAGAGGAGAAGAAGAAGAAAAGAAGAAGGACAAGAAGAAGGAGAAGAAGCTTCTCTCCTCCTCCTTCTCCTTCTTCTCCTTCTTCTTCCTCCTTCTCCTTCTCCTTCTTCTTCTCTTCTTCTTCTTCTTCCTTTTTTCATTTCTCCTCTTTCTTCTCCTCTTGTCCCCTTCTTCGGGCTAAATGAGCTAATTATGCCTTTTTGGAGCTAATTATTACATTTTGGAGGTTAAATAGCTAAGTATAGGTCATTTATTATTAAATAGGCCATTTTGGAGCTAACTAAGCTAATTATGTCATTTAGGTGGAAGCCAAGCTAAGTATAGGCTATTCTAGAGCTAACTTGGGTAAAATATGTCATTTTGGAGCCACCTATGATTATTAAATCCATTTTGACCTTATTATGTCATTTTGGAGCTAAATTAGTCATTGTAATGAGCTAACCAAGGTTCCTATGATGTTTTTACCTAACTATGCTAATTATGTCATTTTGGAGGATAATTAGCTAAGTATAGGTCATTTCTTATTAAATAGCCCATTTCGGAGCTAACTAAGCTAATTATGTCATTTTGTTGGATATTTAGCCAATTTAGTCTTTTTTGGATAACTCTAAGCTACGTAGAAGTAGAGAAAGAGAAGAAGCAAGAAGAGAAGAAGAAGGAGAAGTAAAAGAAGAAGGAGGAGGAGGAGGACAAGGAGAAGGAGAAGGAGAAGGAGAAGAAAAGAAGAAGGACAAGAAGAAGGAGAAGAAGCTTCTCTCCTCCTCCTTCTCCTTCTTCTCCTTCTTCTTCCTCCTTCTCCTTCTCCTTGTTCTTCTCTTCTTCTTCTTCCATTTTTTCATTTCTCCTCTTTCTTCTCCTCTTGTCCTCTTCTTTGGGCTAAATTAGCTAATTATGCCTTTTTGGATCTAATTATTTCATTTTAGAGGATAAATAGCTATGTATAGGTCATTTTTTATTAAATAGGCCATTTCGTAGCTAACTAAGCAAATTCTGTCATTTAGGTGGAAGCCAAGCTAAGTATAGGCCATTCTAGAGCTAACTTGGGTAAAATATGTCATTTCGGAGCCAACTATGATTATTAAATCCATTTTGACCTTATTGTGTCATTTTGGAGCTAAATTAGCTAAGTATAGGTCATTTTTTTTATTAAATAGCCCATTTCGAAGCTAACTAAGCTAATTATGTCATTTTGTTGGATAATTAGCCAATTTAGTCTTTTTTGGATAACTCTAAGCTACGTGGAAGCCAAACATACCATTATCGTCATCACGACGATGAAGCACGGTGGCTCTGGCTTGTTTCACCTGCAGAAGGCTGCCCTGGAGAACGCTCCACTGTAGAAGGGTCGTGCGATGCGTTTCGGGAGATATTCTGCACCAAACATCGTTTGCAATTTGTCGTTATCATGATGACACTCTTAAGGTCACTGCATTGAAATGAAACTCACTGTCCCCGCCATGTTAATGACTGGCATCGCCGGAGGGACTTGGCCGGTCTTCTCGCACATACACTGTACATTTGGTTTCGACAAGTCAAACTTTTTAGTTATTAATGAAACGGACATTAAAATGCTAGATTTGAAATAATATGAAGAAGAAACTCACCACGAAGAGCCCGTACATGGCCCTGTTAGACGCATCATGCCGTGCCCTCTCTGCCTCAAGCAATGCAGTCGTCCTCTCCTCCAGCTCCTTCATCTCCTTATCCTTCTCCGCCAAAGCTGCCTTCATTGCTTCCCTCTCCTTGAGAATAGCAGCCTGCAACAGAACTCATTGTTAGCATTGTAATCATATTGGTTCCCACGCACAACATAATGCGGAAAGATAGTTGAGTCCATTAAACTAACCTCGATGGCGAGCTCGACTGGCCATGGACGAGGTGTTATCTGAGGACAGCAGCTCGTTTGGCGTGCCTTTATCTGCCGGAGAGTGCTAGGACAACGTATAAGGCCGTCTCCAATGGCGATCGAGCCATGGGCCCTCCCGTTGCCAGCTATCATCACTAGCTCTGGATCAATAGGCCCCTCGCTCGGGTTAAAGTCCTCCCCTTTCCTCGCCTTCCCGTGATCTCTGTACTTCACGAGCTTGTGGTGGGAGGAGATGTTGGTGAACTTTTCTGGATGCTCGAGGTCATACTCAAAGAATGCCTTGACCTTCTTGTACGAGGCAGTATGGGCCATCGCATACAGGTCGTACATTTGTGGCACCTCCGTCATATTTAGACGCGCCTAAAAGAGAGAGAGAGAGAGGAAAATTGTATTTGTAACGGGCTCAAGATAGCATTAAGAATGAATTGCATGAGGCATGAAGCAAACCACATACCCAGTTCTCGCCAAATTGGTTTAAGTTGACGCTCCCTTGATGGTGTGGCACACCAACCATTTTTCCACGCCTTTCCTTGGCGTTGTTGTGGCTGGCCTCCCACGTTTCGGAGCACCACTGATCCACCAAGGCCTCCCAACAATCCAACTTATCCACACACCATCTTGGGGGCACCTAAGTTAATAAAGAGAAATTTGACCGCGTAAGAACCAAATCAAGGAAACTAACTACAAAGCCTTAATAATATGTAATTACCTTCATGTAATGCTCCTTCTCCATCTTAGAATCGCGGCACTTCGCCTTGTCCTTCCTAATACGCCGTGAGGCATAGTAATCTCGAACAGCCTGCACCCGAGCCTCGTGCCGAAAGTTTTGAAGTAGGCGGCGACATTGGGTATCGACAACCTTTGCCACGTCCTCCTCGTTTCCCTCCTCACACCTGTAGTAGGTCTGCAAACGAGACAACACCGATTAGTACAATAACTAGCTACGGTTGATTTCTAATTGTGTAAAGGAGAAATTACCCAGAACTGTCGGATCACCATGTCAGCCCTCGTGTGGCACAAAACACCGTCGATCTCCAACTCCGGCGGGGCCGGGGCACCCAAGTAGTGCTCCCAGGTCATTCCTACCTCTCGCTCCTGACCGGGCAATGTAACAAACCCCGGGAAGTTTTTACGGCAAAGCACACCAAGGACGTTGTTGGGCTTGCGGACACCCTTGGCAACAATCCAACCCCTGCAGTATGACAAATCAAAGCCAAAACAATAAATATTTGAGAAAATGTGAAGGCAAAAGGTTAAATAAGAGTAAATTAACTTACTTCTCCCCATTGGGCTTAATCGACCACCTCTGCTCGCGGGTCGCCGGCATGAGCGGGAGCCCCGAACTACCATGCTGGTAGACGGTAGCCCCCTCACCCAGCTCCTCGTCGCTATCAGCATGGCCACTTGGGTCAGGCTGACCCTGATCAGACCAGGTATCCCACTGGGTCTCTAGGGCCATACCCTCATCCCTGCTTTGCTCCGGAGTCGCCTGGAACGAAGCCTCCGGAGTCACCTGAGGCTCGTCGACCCGAGGCTCGTCGACCTGAGGCACGTTGACCTGAGGCTTGTCGACCTGAGGCGCGTCGACCTGAGGCTCGTCCACCCTAGAAGTCCTGTGCTTAGGTGAATCAGCTTGGGGTGGCGGCGAGGAAGGCGTGGAAGCCACCGCCCTACCTCTCCCACGGGCACGTGTACCTTTAATACAACATAAATACGAACATGAGTAATAAAATGTATATAAATACCAACATGGCTACAACATAAATACCAACATGAGTACAACATAAATACCAACATGAGTAATACCTTTAGTACCTCTCGCCTTCGCGGGGACTCGACCTCCTCACACGGGGGCCGCAAGAGTCGAAGAAGCGGCCACTCCATGCAGAGTAGAGAGCAACGCTCTCCGAAGAGCCGACTCAGGAATAATGGAAGTACCCATCCCATGACCCGCCGACGAAGGAGCCGCGGAGTGCTTTCGACCCTTTACCACCATCTTTCAACACCTGTCATGACAAAGAGTAAATGAAATTAGTACAACATAAATAACAACATGAGTAATAAAATGTATATAATTTAAGTATATCATCATCATAAATACCAACATGACTAATAAAAATTGAATACCTAACATGAACTCAAAATTTATATATAGTAATAGTTGAATACCTGACATGAACTAATCGTGCTCGTCTATATATGCTTTGGGGTCAATAAATGCATCATGATCATCACTATCATCAATGAATGCATCATCGTCATCACTATGAGGAAGAACATGTGGAAGGCCACCATTATGTAATCGGTCAAGAAGTGACAGGTCATCCGCAGCAGTAACCTCTTCTTCTTCCTGCTCTTCCTGTTCGGGCTCAGGTGTTAAGACGGATTCACTGTCGCTATCTACTTCAATGTTCTGGGGTGAAGTAGAGCGGTTCTTGAAACGTTTCTTGGACATACGTGTTTCTTGGAAGAATTCTCCTTCATATGTGTCTGGGTTAATGTGAGTTCGTAATCCTCTTCATTGAGGGTAGGTGGTCTAAAATGTGGTGGCACTTCATAAATGACATCCCAACCTTTCAGATCTGGATAAGTTTGGCAGGCCCACGGTAGATAGAAAACTTTTGTCGCCTGTTGAGCCGTAATATAGACATCTGGAACATCTAAGTGGGTGTTTTGGTTGATTTCGACTAGTCCTATATGTTCATGAGTCCTTCTAGTCTCCCTCGTCTCAAACCAATGACATTTGAAGACTACGACGGTCGGTGGGTTTTCACCATAGAATGGAAGTTCATAAATTGCTTCAACTCTTCCATAATACTCGGTGCCTCCTTCGCCGATAGCAGAGACACAACAATTTGTAGTCTTTAGGTCGGGCATAGATAGCTCTTTTCCAAAGGTATGAAAGTGATACCCGTTGATGTTGTATTTGTGAAATGAACGGACCTTATAGTCAAAACCATTAGCGACTTGTCTCAACTCGGCGTCCATAGACTCTGCATCAGCCTACAAATTTAACACGAAAGAATGGATGCATTAGCCGCAAATTAGACCAAGAAATCAAATGGACCATTAATGGTAATTAATTACCCTTTGTTTGAACCAAGAGATCAAACCAGGATAGTCGCCTCCATGCTTTGCGAGAAGCTCATACTCTTCGATGGAATCCTTTTCGAGAATTCGGCAACGTATCGACTATATCAAATATTCGGGAATAAGAGTAGTTGAAAGGAATTAGAAGTTACAGAACAATAAGTTACCGAGAACTTACTCGATGTACGGCCGCACTTCTGTTAGGTTGGTGAAGATATACAATGAAATGGTCCGCCATTCTTCGACATCCAACGATTTCCCTTTCGAGGCACCGGATGGTGCAACCTTACCTTTGAATAGGTTGAGGTTGGATCGACCTTTTTTTGGATTGTCATCATTGTACCGAGGCTTCGCGTTATGCAAATGATGATTTTTGGCTTCGTAGTGTGCTATCACGAAGTTTGCCGCCTCCTCGGTAATGAATGCCTCGGACATCGATGCTTCAATTCTACGTTTATTTTTACACTTTGCTCGAAGCGTCTTCTACATCCTCTCAGTTGAGAAGCACCATCAATTTTGAATGGGCCCCCCCAATCTTGCCTCGGTCGGGAGATGCAAAATCAAATGCTGCATTGGATTAAAGAAGCCCGGTGGAAAGATCTTTTCTAACTTGCAGATCAACTCCGGCGCCAACTCTTCCATTTCATCTAGCACGCTAGGCGATAGTTCTTTCGCACAAAGAGAACGGAACAAATAGCTCAGCTCTGCCAGTACTAGCCATTCATCCTTAGGGATAAAGCCACGCAACATCACCGACATTACCCGCTCAATCCATATGTGCCAATCATGACTCTTGAGACCAAATATTTTCAATTTCTCAAGACTCACTCCCCTCTTTAGATTCGCAGCATACCCATCGGGGAACATCAACCGCATTTTCACCCACAATAGCATTTCCCTCATAGCTGGCCTTTGAAGATTGAACCATGCCTTTGGCTTCGCTATGCTTTGCTTTCCTTTCCGTTGTCGCAAGTTCTGTAACGGTCTATCACATAGAGCCTCCAGGTCGATTCTAGCCTTAGGACTATCTTTTGACTTCCCCTGTATGCCGAACAATGTTCAAAAAATGGCCTCCGCAATATTCTTTTCAGTGTGCATCATGTCGATGTTGTGTGGGATAAGGAGGTCTTTAAAGTAAGGAAGATCCCACAAACGTGACTTGTGAGTCCAAGCATGTTCCGTATTATACCCTTTGAAATACCTTGGACGTTTAGGATCCGGCTCAAGAGCGTTTATCTAATCCAGGATCTGTTGGCCTATCAACGCAGCTGGTGAAGTGTCTTTGACAACTCTACCTTTGATGAAATTCTTCTTGTCTTTTCTGAACTTATGGTCAGGATCCAGGAATTGTCTATGCATGTCGAAGCAAGAATACTTGCGACCAGCTTGCAGCCAACGGAACTGAAGAGCTGCCTTGCATGTGATGCACGGGAAGCTTCCATGCACACACCAGCCAGAGAATAGCGCATACGCGGGATAATCATGCGTCGAGTACATGTACCACACATGCATTTTGAAATTTGTTTTGGTAGCAGCGTCATAGGTCTTGAACCCATTATCCCAGGCTTCTTGCAACTCATCCTTAAGCGGCTGCATGTACATATTCATATTCTTCCCCGGATAGTTGGGCCCTGGAATTATCAACGTCAGGAAAACGTTCTTTCTTTTCATAATCTCTCCGGGTGGGAAATTGAGTGGAATGACAAATACAGGCCAACAACTATATTGTGTTGTCATCATACCGTACACATTGAACCCATCCGTGCTCATGGCAACTCTTGGATGCCTTGGATCTTCCGATTTATCCTTATGTAATGCATCGAAGTGCTTCCATGCAAAAGCATATGAAGTGTGTACCAGCATCTTGTTACCATCCGCATCTAGTTCGGTTCTTTTGCCCAATTCGTGCCATGTCATCTGTCTGGCCATCTCTTCGACCATGAAAAGACGTTGAAGTCTTGGTACGATTGGCAGATACCGAAGAACACTAATGGGGATTTTGTTCTGATTCTTCTCACCCATACCGTTGTCTACCACAATATACCTGGAAGAATTGCAAATGGGGCAATAGTTCAAGGCCGCATACTCAAGCCTAAATAAGGCACATCCATTCTCATAGGCATGTATCTTCTCATTGGGCATCTTAAGTACACGAAGGATTTTGTCTGACTGGTACAGGTTTGCAGGTAGTATATGGCCTTCGGGTAGAAAGCGTCCAAATATCGTCATCATCGCGTCGTAGCATTCTCTGCCTAGATTGAATTGAGCCTTCAGAGCCATTACTTGCGCGATGGCATCCAGCTGACAAAGCTCAGTCTGCTCGTGGAGAGGACGTTTTGAAGACTCCAACATTTCATAGAAGGCCTTTGCAGATTCCTCCATCTCATCGTCTGAATCTCGAGCATCATCAAAGTCTTGCACCATGTCTTCGATCCCTGTACCATGCTCGTCGGTGCTACGACGAATCACCTCAGCTCTGGCACGTTGGTCAGACTCACCATGAAAAGTCCAAACCTTATAATTAGGCATAAAACCCCACTTCTGCAGGTGTTTACCCATTTCAAACTCTGTCTGCTTTTTCCAGTTGTCGCAGTTGGGACAGGGGCACCATGTTTTTTGTTGGCCATTTGCAAATGCAGCTCTCACAAACCCCCTGGTTTTTTAACCATTCATTGGTCATGTCTTTCTGACTAGGGTGACCAGTGTACATCCAAGCACGATCACTCATGTTGCCTAGCTACCTATGGGCACAGAAGAAATAAATTAATATATTATTCATCACCTATATTCATCCTCTAATCAAGTTTGTCAGTTTTATTACGTCCATGCAACCTACACGCTAATAGGTAAAGATAGGTCCTAATCCCACCCGAGTATGTGTAGATTGGGTTCGTTTTCCCATGCGCTGATCCAGATGCGATGCAGAATTTCGGCAGCACCTCCCCGCTGTTCGCCTGATACACGTCTCGGCAATAAGCGGAGAGGATGTGTACCCGGAGAACAACAGGGAGGCACTGACGAAATTCCGCATCGCATCCGGAGCACAGCATACGGGAAAACGAACCCAATCTACACATACTCGGGTTGTCCATGGATAACGTTGGACAATTTTTTCTTTACTAATAAATAAACCAACTAACCTAAACCTAAACAAACCTAATAAACGAACCTAAACCTAAACCTAAACTAACCTAAAACTATAACTAAACTAACCTAAACCTAAACTAACCTAAAACTAAAACCAAGCTAACCTAAACTAACCTAAAACAAAAACTAAAATAACCTAAACTTAAACTAATTACCTAAAACTTAAACTTAACTAACCTAAAAAAACAAAAGAAAAACAAAACTAACTAAAACTTAAACTAACCTAAATCTGAACTAACCTAAAAACAAAACAAAAAACAAAAAAAACTCACCGGGGGTGGGACCGGCCGAGGGAGGGGCGGCCGAGGGCGGGGCCGGCTGGGGGAGGGGTTGCCGGGGGCTGGCAGCGGCCAGGGGAGGGGCGGCGGAGAGAGGAAGGGGCGGCCGAAGGGGGCGGGGAGGAGGTGGCGCTGGGGCGGACGGAGGGGGCAGGGAGCAGGGGTGGCGGCGCGGGGGCTGGCGGCGGCCAGGGGAGGGGCGGCGGCGAGAGCAAGGGGCGGCCGGAGGGGGCGGGGAGGAGGCGGCGTTGGGGCTGGCGGCGGCTAGGGGAGGGGCAGCGGCGAGAGCAAGAGGCGGCCGGAGCGGGCGGGAAGGAGGCGGCGCTGGGGCGGCCGGAGGGGGCGGGGAGGAGGAGGGGGCGGCGCTGGGGTGGGCGCGGGTGAGAGAGAGAGGGGGTCGCGAGGGGTGAGAACGGGCGGGGGAGACGGCCGTTAGGAAGGGGCCTCTCTTTGCTGTCCGCCCCCCGACGGCAAAGAGCTGGACGACAGACGACAAAGAGGGCGCCATTATGGGGTGGGGGAGGGGTGTGCGGTGGGGGGGGCTCTTTGCTGTCTGCCTAGCCTTCTTTCTCGTGAGTGGGCAGACGGCAAAGGCCTGGCACATGGCAAAGACACTGTTTGCCATGTGCCAGTTCTTTGCCGTCTGCTTTTGGACAGCAGACGGCAAAGAGAAACTTTGCCATGTGTGAGCAGACGGCAAAGGCCTGGCACATGACAAATAACTGAATTCCAGTAGTGAATGGAGTCCCTGTAGCCTACTACGACTCGTCTACATGCAGTGATGACATTAATGTCCCACGGCATAATGGAGTCCTTGTAGCTTCCTATGACTCGCCTACACATGCTGAGGACAGACACTTGCATTGCTGGGTTACGTATGCCTATCCCTGTACGGTTGTGCCACTTGGGTCTATAACTAGTCATGTTGACCCAGGTTCTTTGATGTGTGAATGCTAGAGACATGTTCATATCTATGAGCCAAAAGGTGCAAACAGTCCCGACCAGGGTAAGGTGGCAGCCGTGGGTTACCGTGCGTGAGGTTGAGAAGTGGTGTGACATGTTACAAGCTGGATTCATATGGCTTAGGATCATGGTCCTGACATGCAAACAATTTGTCAAAACAATCATGATATAATATGAAAATAGTGGTATCTCGCTAGCCCTTTCTGTCGTTGTGGGAATGAGGGTACCCAGACCTGCCAGCCTACGGCCCAAGGCACGGCCCACTTGGGCGGACGGGGACGGCCCAGTGCCGCCCCACTCAAGACAAGGCCCTCGCGAGAGCTCCGACCTCGCGAGGGAAGTAACGCCAAGACCCACAGGGGAATACGTCTCCCCAGGCCCCCTCTTGAACGACGAATATCCCTATGGAACGCTTAGCCTCGGGAGGCCAAGCATGACGCAAGGCAGGCCAGACGAGCATCAGTGCGCCAGACGAGACAGTTCCCTCTTTGGTTCAAAGGGGCCAAGGACGAAAGCAGGTTCCCAAAGCGCCCCCAAAGGTTTCCATTCAGGTGCGACAAAACCAAGACCACGAGCCCCACAGAACAGATGTCATCGCCGAGCCCACCACTACATCACCAACAACTACTTTGCAGGTGAAGACCACCTTTATTCAGGATAAGGATGTACCCCATGTGCCCCATCGAATTTGGCCATTGTGGGATCCCTTCCTGCCATAGCGATAAGGGAAGAGGAGTCGGGCCACTATAAATAGAGGCTAGGTTGCTCTGTAGAGAGGGGGACATGACGAAACGAGAGCAAGAAGGCAAGACCACCAGAGCACCCTCATGACGCAACTCACCACTTTACTAGTTCATCCACAAATCTCACCTTGAGGCAATCCACCAAAGCAGGAGTAGGGTTCTACGCTTCGAAGTGGCCTGAACCTGGGTAAGTCCTCTTGTGCCATCTTCTTCCTCGTCATTGTGCGAGTTCATCGTACTAGGCTATAGGGTTGTGAGCCAGGAAGGGTGAAGCTGTTGGGGATCTTCGCACACGCCCCTGTGTCCGAACTATCTTGGGTTTTGCGGAGCCCGAAATCCAATATTTGGCATGCTAGGTATGGGGGCGTGTCAAAATCCTTACACAAGCCTTGCCTCACCTCGGCTCGCTGTCTCCATGGCCAAAGGACACCAATACCGCACCGTACGGCGGGCTGCTTGCGTGGCACGAGCGGCGCAAGAGGGCCTCGGAGTCCCACATTGCCCTGCCCCCCTTTGTCGGGCACCATCACCAGCCGGGTCCTTGACAGACGCCGGGGGATGCCACCTACACCAACCGCACGGGATGTTCTTGTCACCCTGGCCCTCCCCCGCGTTTGGGTCACGTCGTCGCCCTCCTAAGTCTGCCATGACCTGACGCACAGCCGTGACGCGCTCCTCGTGGTCCATGAACTACATCATCTCCATGTTGCACGAGATCGCTGCAATGACTGGGCATGTCGCACGCCCAGGCGTGCCACCACAACCGGCGAGGCCTGGACGTATCCCTATGGGACAGGTCTGCGGGCTCGCACCCATGGACTCGCTCAACTGACCCGCACAGTGCTGTGGTCACGTGGGCGCACTTGGGAAGCGCATTGCGACCCGCTCGCACTGGGGGTATGGTCCGGTTCGTCAGGCATGCAGGAGTTGGCCCCAGGTGCGACGAAGACTGGTGGAGGGTTCTTTCCATGCGGAGTGGGTGCTGCCTCGTGTGTCCCAGCAAGCCCATCGGGCCCAGGGCAGCCGCCCACGAGTTCGTCTGCACCGGCACCCGGGAGCTCGATCAACTCTACAACGACCATGTTGACGAGCACCCTGGTGGTGAAGGAAGGAACGTCGGCTACCATGGCAATAGGAGGAGTGTGCACAATCTCACGAAGAGCCCTCGCCCGGGCTAGTACGCACAGCCCCGCAAGGGTGGCATGCGAGGGGGGGACTCGCGAGGGTAACCAACACTGGCAACTTCATCAGGCACACCCGCTGGTAGGGAGTTTCCCAGTGCAGGCACTTGGGTCTATGGACCGGGGGTCACATTCCTAGGGACGGAGGGTGGAACACATGCCTATGTCCTTGGGTCAAGCGACCCCAGCTTCGAGACGAAGGGTGGAACACACGCCCATGTCCCCAGGCCTGGTGATCCCAACCTGGAGACGGAGGGTGGAATACATGCCCATGTCTCTAGGGCGCGCGTCGCCTGCTTGAAGACGGAGGGTGGAACACACGTCCATGTCTCTAGGTCATACTTCATTCGACCACCAACGGGGGACCACGTACTCGCCCATGTCTCTGGGTCCGGCTCGGTCCACCTAGGGACGGGGTATCGGATACCTGGTTGGGGCCCCTAGGCACCCTAACGAGGCGTGCTAGGGCACCGCCTTTGGCGTCAGCCTCATGCAAAGCGGAAGGCCCCTGCCAGAGGCGCAGCAAGCTCTGGCGTTACTTGGAACGCGATATCCGACCCCGGGCTTCGAAAATCCCGAGGCCCAGCCCCGAGGTGGGCCTTCCCTAGAGAGAGCGCGAGGGGCTCCCCCCGCGCTCAAGGGGCCGTCCGGAGCCGACCGAGCTTCGCCACGCCAAGCCTGGGGGCGGGAAGTGGGCTTCAGGTCTTATAGGCGTGGAGCTCCCTCTACACCCGCGGAACCAACCCGTGACACTCTCACGTAATAAAGAGTGGGTTGTATATGCCCGGAGCCCGCCGAGGACACGGGGGGGTTCCATCCCATGCCCAAGTGGAAGCCCCAACCTCCGCACTGGCGGACGACACTGCCCTCCAGTGGCTATGCCCATGCAACGTCGAAGCCCTATGCTCCGCGCTGGGGGAAGACAAAGACAGAGACTAGCCTAGGTGTCGGACACGGTTGTTGCTCGTTCCTTTTGTATTCAAATTTGCTGTTTTTTGGAATGAAATTTGGTGTTCTTGCGTTTTTCTTTTGGAAAGAAGGGGAGTCACTCTTTTTGGTGGCAATTTCTGTTTTGTACCTTGATTTCCTTGAGAAGTTTGGCGATGGACGACCCCTCCTTCTCCCGCGAGAGACTGACAAGCAAAGGCGGGATGCGGGTGATGTGCTACCCTGCAAATCTTGCCAAATCCTAGGCACCCGAATGGTCGCGCGGCATGGTTGATGGGATCAGCAGGAACTCCAGGCGAAAGGGACCATGGCGCAATACATCAGGTCATACGGGAGCACCCTCGAAGGTCTTTTCAAAATACATTAGAGTCGCCACCAGGCTACATTCATAACCCTGGAAGGTAAATAAGAAGACTACTCATGGAGACATGCCGTCGGCATCGCTCTCGTCATCACCACCACTGCTCGCCTCGCGCTTTCTGGCCCCGACATGGTCCTCATGTTCATCAGGAGACAGCTCCGCTGTCAGGTCCTCCACATGGTCCTCCACCCACTCGGCTAGGGAATCTCGAATCACTTCAGACACGGGAGCAAGCAGCGCCTCGAAGTATGATGGAGTTATTACCCCTGGGTAGGCCAAAGCAACGGGGTTCTGTCCCACGCTTCAAGAAAAAGTATGTGGCCAGCTGCTTACAGTCGGCTGCATGGCAGCCGGCTGGTGCGTTGCCGGCTGGATCAAGGCCGGCTAATCAAGGAGCTGGCTCGGCCCCCCGCTGGCTGGCTTCGGCCGACTGCCTTTGAGCCGCCTCCTCCGTTGACCCTTGGGCGGACAAGCTCCTATCCCATCCATCTGCACATGGGTACAGAGACACGACGGGACCCCCAGAATGGACGCCAATGTAGCCACATTGGTGCTTGACGCACGGGCGCGCGTGGCTACAGTTTGGCTGGTCGTACCACTGACCTTGGCCGACCGTGACCGGGCGGGGCAACAGTGCCGGCACGCCCCCTCCCACTCGATTACCTGCTCCGGCGTGGCTATAGTGCAGCCAGCCGTACCGGAGACTTCAGCTGGCTAGCGCAAGACGACGCCATCTAGACAACCCGTGCCGTAGCAGGTAGGCAGGGGCCAATCAAGGAGCGGGTTGGCGGGTCCCAGCGGGCGATGGGACTGCGCAGCCGATGGACCCTACGAGCAACGAGACGGCTCGCGAGGCGGGGCCCTCTGGCCAGCAGGAGAGGCTGCCAGCCGGGTCCCTCCACTTTGTACCCCAGGAATATTATAAGCCAGGGGGTTGGCCTATAAAACCCCTTGAGGCCCACATGCAACAGGGACGAGCAATCTCACGCACACACACCTATGGGGTACTTCCCACATATCCACCTTTGTAGTAGAGGAAGCTGAGCTAGCTGCTCCCTCTTCCTTCTCTAGACAAAAGCTCCAGGAGCAACCTTGTACACATACCTATCCATCAACTAGATCAAGCAGGACTAGGGGTGTTACCTCCCACGAAGGGCCCTGAACCTGGGTACATCGTGTGTCACTGCCGCTTGTACCTAATCCCGCACCCAAAGCCCATCGGCGTCTGTCGGCCCCAACCACCTTCGATAAGCCTACCCATGGCATCTGTTGTGCGAAAACAACGACAGTTGGCTCCCACCATGGGGCCGTACGCGGCGCCAGCCGGATTCATGCTCTGGGTGGGACCCCACGCCATTCCCAGCCATCACCACACGTCCAGGCAAAACTGTGGGCTCGTGAGGCTTGCTCTGGCAGGCCTTGCGGACAGCGTCATCATCCTCACGCTCGACATCGACGCGCTCACCGAGCGCTTCGGCAGGCTAAGCCTCGTGGATGTGCGGGTTGTCGACGAGTACCCTAGCCAGGTGCTCGCCTACGCTGATCCGCCCATGGCTGTGAGCGCACTCGTCGCGACCCAGTCCGGCAGCTCCCACGTCCGCGTGGGAGCGATGGCCATCATCTCCTCCACCTCCTCCGGTCGTGCGCGGGCTGAGGCAACCGCCGCTGCGGCCCGTGTCTGCACCCCGATCTGCTCGGCGCGGCCCTCCGGGGACTGAGCACCCCCATCGCCCCGACGATGAACCTTGACGTCGCCACGGCCGAGCTGGAGGTGGCTTGCCGCCTCTTGTTCGAGGATGCTAGCGCCCTCGTGGCCACGCGGCGCCGCATGGAGGCCGCTGAGCGGGAATACGCTTCAATCTATGGCCTCACCCCGGCAGGCAGTAAGCCCAGCCGGCATGGGGCGGTGCGCGACCGCGGTCGCGTGGTCACCAAAATCTTGGGCGGCAACATGCCCGTCTACGACACCCCCGCGGCCAACCTACGGGCTGCCAAGGTAGCGTACGAGGATTTGGCTACCTTGGAGGGTGAAGAACGTGCCGCCCGCAAGCGTCACATCAAGGACCTCATCAACACCGCCGTCGCGGAGCAGCATCAGCTTGCGGCGGGCGGCGCCGCCTCCGAAGCCCCAGGCTCGAGCGCGAGGGCACGGCGACTGCTGGCCGTCAGTCTTCTCAGGACTCCTGCTCCCCTCGCGTCTCCAGTCGCCGGGTCGAGGCAAGCAACCCCCAGCCCTCTCAGCTACCGGGGAACGAGCAACCGGCTGTAAACAGCCGACGGACCAATAACACATAGCCAGCTAGCACAACCGTGGGCATACGCCACCCCCGCAGCGTGAGCCGGTATGATCAGTTCCGCCTGTCATCCCCCTTGAGCTCTCAGCTCGGCTCGGACTGCGCGTCCCTCACAGCGAGAATGACGCCTGTTTCCACATCGACCGGCTCACGGAGTCAGCCCTCCTCGAGGAGGAAGGCTTGATTGCCCAGCCTGTTTTGGCCCTCGGATCCGCAACTAGCCATTCCCGACCTATTTCACGCTCGCCCGAGACACCACAAACTACAACGGGGCTGCCAAACCCGAAGACTGGCTGATCGAGTACACCACCGCGATCGACATCGCCAGGGGGAACAAGCGTGTAGACATTCGCTACACCCCCGTCATGTTGATCGGCTCGGCCCGCACCTTGCTCAACAGCCTGGCAACCGACAAAATCAATACTTGGACGGACTTCCAGGTAGCCTTTGTCCGCAACTTCACCAACACCTACAAGCGGCCCGACTGCCCCCATGAACTAGCCATGTGCGTTCAGGGGCCGGACGAGTCCCTTCGCGACTACCTCACCCGATGGACCATGCTCCGCAAGTATTGCGAGGGGGTGCACGATGTGCAATCCGTATAGTACTTCATCGAAGGCTATCGCGATAGCACCCCTCTCAAGCACAAGCCTCTGTGCTCTAAGACGGCCACGCTGGCCGAGCTCATGACCAAGGCAGACAAGTACGCCACAGCCAACTCCACCATTCGAGTCAAAACAACTACGCCCGCCAAGGTACCGCCTACACCGCGGGCGTCCCGACCGGCTGCCGACAACCGGCAGCCGTAGAACAACAAGCGCAAGAATGACCAGCCCAACTCCCGCTATGGGAGCCGGTAGGTTGCCACCATCGAGGAGCAGGAGCTGGTGACCAGTCTTCCAGCCAGCGCCAGCGCACTGGCAAGGCTGCCTAGCAGCCCAAGCTCACCTTCGAGCAGATGCTCGACCTCCCCTCCAATAAATACTCTCGGGCCAAGCCCTCCCGGGGGGACGGGGGGACGGCCTCCCGGCTACTCCCATGCCGCCAGCCCAAGCGCCGGCCCCGGCACCCACTGCCGCCCTGGCGCCGGCTCTGGTCCGGCCCAGAATGACAGTCGTCTACACGACCAATTCCCCAACCAGGACGGTTGCTAGGTTGTCTTCACAAGTGAAGAGACGAGAAAACATCCTCAACGCCGGCTCCATCGTGATGTCAACGCCACCGTGCCGACAACTCCCTAGTTCATGCACTGGTCGGAGAAGCCGGTCACCTGGAGCCGAACATAACACCCAGCCGTGATACAAAGTCCCGGTAGCTATGCCCTGGTCCTTGACCCCACCATCGCCATCGAGAAAGCGCACCTGCTGTTTCTCGCGGGCGCTGATTGATGGTGGCAGGAGCATCAACATCCTCTACCTCGACACGATGCGCAAGCTGGGGTTGAAAAGAGAAGACCTATAGGCAAGCCAGACGGTTTTCCACGGCATTGTGCCAGGAAAGTCCTGCTCCCTAGTCGGCAAGATTGAGCTTGACGTCCTCTTCGGTGGCCCCGGTCACTTCTGCTGCGAGCCGGTGTTGTTCGAGGTAGTGGACCTAGAGAGTCCCTACCGAGCATTGCTGGGCCGATCGGCTCTCGTCAAGTTCATGGCGGTCCCCCACTATGCCTATCTCAAGCTCAAGATGCCAGGCCGCAAAGGAATCATCATCATCACAGGTGACTACAAGATGTCGCGCGAGTGCGCGCGAGACCACAGCCGGCTAGCCGAGGCCCTTGAGATAGCCGAGGAAAAGCGACAGCTCGACTGGCTCGTGGCCCTCACTGCTAGCCAGCCAGCCGTGCCGGCTCCCCCCTTGGAGTCGGTCAGCGAGGCCTCCGTCTAGCCGTCCAAGGACACCAAGAAGATCCCGCCTGACCCGGCCAACCCCGCTCAATGCGTCACCATCGGCTCCCAGCTCAATAGCAAATAGGAAGGCGAGCTCGATCCGGGCCACAGAGTTCTCCAGCCATAAAGCCACGCGGCTCTCAGGAGCTCCACGGCCCCGACACAAGGCAGCGATGACCTCCTTCCTGACCGTCTTCAGCCGCTCCACGCTCCGCTCGAGGTGGATCAGGCGGTTCTCTGTGGCCAGCCCAAGCTCCGCCATTTCCCAAGCGGCGTCCCCCTTGATGGTGTGCCCACGCGCCCGGAGATACTCCCGGTGCTCCTCGACGGCACGCTCAGTGCGGCGCTGGGTTTCCGAGAAGCGCCCTGAAGAAGTAAGGGAAGAAGGAGAAGAGGGCAAATCAAGGAGAAGAACTGGCAAGAAGAAAGCAGCCGGCCACAAAAAGAAAAATGGGTACTTATGCTCAATGGAGTCGTCCAGCTCAATGGTGAAGTGGAGCGACATGTCTCGCTCCGACGCCAACGCCACCTTCACCTCGGCGAGGGCCATGCTACGCTCCTCGAGCATCCTCTCGAGGCGAGTCACCTTGTTTTGGAGGGCGGCGGTGTAACAACCCGAGACCGAAGCTCCAGAAGATTCCCCTTTGATTTCTATTCTCGTTTGTGATTCGTTTGGTTGTTGCATTCATCATTGCATCATTTGCATCATCGGCATATCAGCGTCACTCGTTTTCGAAAACTTGCATCCGTGAGTAGCTGCCGGTTCTCTCCGTTTGTGTCGTCAACCTTTCGAGACCAACCACACATGCACGTGCCCGCGGCATCGATAAAAATATTGTTTTAAGGAGTGCATAAAACATTCTCGGATTGGGTCGAAACCTGGCATACGGTCTAATTATAGTGTAGATAGGACGCGTTCCAAGTTTCGTCGCATTCCGAGTTCGTTTCATACTCGAACGGTCAACCATAGCAGTGCGGTCATCAGTTTATTTGCAGACGTTTCGGTGTTTCTAAAACTCCGTTGCTGGGCCACAGTTCTCCCTCTCATCTGTCCCTACCCATCTACACAACCACTAGCCCAATCTAGCCCCTCCCTCCGTTCGTGGTGATCGGATAGCGATCGGATGGACGAGGCCCAACCAACCCCTAGTGCCATTCCCTATTTAAACCCCCATGAAGAGAGCCCCTCACTCTCTAGGGTTTCCCCCTATGTAAAAATTGCAGCCACACCCCTAGAAAATGCCACCTACTAGCTCACCTCCCTTTGCACCTAAATCCCACCTCCATAGCCAATTTCAGCCCTCAGATCTGAGGTCTGGGGCTGAAAATCGCCCAAAAACCCACCTACTGGACATTGTCCGCGGCCAACCCGGACAATGTCCGGCGACCATAGATGTGTAGCCAGCCTGAGCCTCTCGCAGCTGTCCATCGCACCCGAGCTCCTCGCCTTGTGCCGCCCCAGCCGGCCACCATCCCTCGTCGGAGAGCGTCGCCGTCGAAGTTGAGCTCCCCCCGCGGCCTTCCCTCTTCTTCCTCCCTCTCCTTCCTCTCCTCTCCCTCCTCTAATCTCTCCCTATCGGCCTCTCTTTCTTTGGTGGGACCGCCATGGGAGCCGCCCCGAAGCTCCCAGCCGCCGTAGCTTCGCCACCGGCCACCTCCGTCGCCGGATCCGGACGACCCCGCCCGGACCCGCCCTCGCCGTGCCTCCCTGCCGCCAGCCGTCGGCCGGCGACGCTTCAACCGCCACGCCGCCGCTCTATGCGGGATCGAAGCCCAAGCCGTCGCGCGCGTTGACTGCTTCATCGCCCTCCTGGGCCGCACCAGGCGCCAAGGCCCAGCCGGGCCAAGCCGTCGCCGGCCCGATCTGCTCCCGCATGGCACAGTGGCCTTCTGGTGAGCCCCCGTTTAACCCCGCCCGGAGCGCCGTATAGCTATCCAGTGCCATGTCTCTATCGGGCCAGATCTCAGATTTGGCCCGATAGTATTTTTTTATCCTGCTGCGAATTTGGCTAATTAACCAGAGAATTTCAGATTTACACAAAAAGCCATGTTTTAAAATTGTTAATAACCTTTTAACCGTGCATCGGATTAAAAAACTTTATACATGAAACGTGCTTATAATTCCGTGTAGATTCACAATATCCAACTTTCACATGTGATAAAAATGTTTAACCTTGCTGTTTGCATTCATTTGCGTAATTGCCATGTGAAAATGATTTATTTCATAACTAAAAAACCGTAGCTCCGATTAGAATGTTCCGTATATGTAACTTGACTACAAAAACATGTAGAATATCATGCCACACTTTATTTCCAGGTTTAATAAATATAAAATTGTGTTAGGAAAGATCTGGACCAAATTTGTAATATGCATATGGGGTTGTTTCTGAAATGATATATATTGCTTCCGGCCCCACTTAAAATGCCTAGATGATATAGTACTTCATGCTTCACCTCTTGCCACGATAAAACAACCTTAACCACTTTTCTAATAATATGGAGAGTTATTATTTTGTTATATGTATGTTGTCCCTCTCAATTTAAAATTGCTTAATTCCATCTTCGACTTATGCCATGAACACCCATGTTAAACATCATTTAATATTGATGAGTACCTAAATGGGAGTGAACTAAATAATCTGAACTTGGAGTTTCGTCAATATGCAACTCGTTGCATATTGAGCTTCACTTAATGCGTAGGAGTTGGTTGATGTGCTTCTCCATGCCTTGCATATTTAAACCGGACATGCATCCTATTTGTTTGCGTATCATGTGATGCATATGTTGTGGTGTTCCCGTGTGTTGATTGTTGTTTTCGGATTGTTCCTTCTCGATAGAGTTCCGAAAGCGTTCGGAGTGTGAGGAGTCGTTCGACTATGTTGGTTCGTTTTCTTCATGGACTCGTTCTTCTTCCAAGCGAGATCTCAGGCAAGATGACACATCTCCTTGGATACCACTACTATCATTGCTTTGCTTGTTGTCCCACTTTTATAGTTATGTCTCGCTACCTACCACTTGTTTGTCAAGCCTCCCAACATTGCCATGATAAGCTTCTAACCCTCCACCTTCCTAGAAAACTATTGTTTGGCTAGGTGACCGCTTGCTCAGCCCTTCTTATAGTGTTTCTAGCTGTAGGTGCAATTGCTTCCAAGTGACAACATGGACATTCTTTTGTTATCACAATATTATTGCTATTTAATTTAATGCACTTATACACTTGGTAAAGGGTGGAAGGCTTGGCCTTTTGCTCTGTGTTTTGTTCCACTATTGTCGCCCTAGTTACTTGTGAACCGGTGTTATGTTCCATAATTGAGCGCTCCTAACATGCTCGGGGTTGTTATGGGGACCCCCTTGATTTTCGTTTTTGGATAAAGCTTGTCTAGCAAGGCCCAACATTGGTACTACATTTGCCTAATAACTAATAAATGCATAGGGACCTGCCGACACCCGCGGATAATTAATAAACAACCCGGGCCAGTGCTCCTCATGAGTGTTGGTCCAAACCGGGCGATGTCTGGCGCCCCCTGGTCACCCGGGGTCTCAGCCAATCCGACGTCTTACCCATCCGGTCATACCCTAAGAATGAGATACGCGGCTCTTATTGTGTTTTTTCGGTACGCCGAGCGGCCTTGCTGGATTTGTTTTACCTTTCTCAAATGTCTTGCGTGAGGAATTCCGTTTTACTTTGGGCTATCTCGAGGTGTGGTCTTCCTGTGGAATCGCCTATGAAGATCATGAGATCCATGGTCGAGGTTATTCTCGTGGTGTGTGGTTAATTTGTGATGGAGGGTTAAATCTTTCGGAAACCCGTGCCCGCGGTTATGTGGCAAACTTCGATATTTTGTTTAACACCCGGTTATAGGAAACTTGAAGTAAACTCTAATAAACTACACCAACTGTGTGCATAACCATGTATGTCTCTTCTCGTGAGTCCTTATCCGAGAGAGAACACGGTGGGGTTATAATGGACGTAAGTAGGTGTTTAGGATCAGTTAGTGATCATTACTAGTTCACGTACGTTATGTGTAGACCACCATACTCTACTTTATTTATTCATAAGTTAGCCACTCAAAAAAATGCTTAGTCGCTTGCTGCAGCCTCACCACTTAACCATACCTTACCCATTAAGCTTTAATAGTCTTGATACCCTTGGAAATGAGATTGCTGAGTCCCTGTGGCTCACAAATTACTACAACAACAGTTGTAGGCACATGTAATGCGATGATTTGACGTGAGCGCGATGCTTTTTGATTTGGATTTATTCTTCTTATTCTTATTCTTCTTCTTCATCAATCCAGGATGGGTTCCAGGCGGCAGCCTGGAATAGCAGGGATGGATGTCATTTTATAGTTTGATTCCGTCCGTAGTCGGACTCTGCTCTTCTGTATGATGTTTGAGTATGTTGTTGTATTGATGTGATATTGATGTAGCTTGTGGTGAGTGTAAGCCAATTCCATATACTCATCTCTTCTGTAAATGTACTTGTAATGATATCCATTCTTACAACATGACGAGATGCACGTCTATCCCTGTCAAGGCCCTCGTGCCAAAATAATGATAGGATTGCATCTTGGGTGTGACAAGTTGGTATCAGAGCCTGTACCGACCTAGGAGCCCCCTTGATTGATCGAACTTGGCCGAGTCGACTCTAGTCAAAACTATTTTGAGTTTAGTTTTGTTGGAGAGTAGGTTTCTTTTTACTCCTCTTCTATACTTTGGTGAGGTATTCGACTTATGAATTTTTATTTTACTCATATTCTTGCTGAAAATTTTTTTAGGATCACGCGGGTATTTTGGAGACTATATGATACTGATGTGATGGAGTTCTGTCTTGGTGCCTCCTGTCTGAATTGTTTTCTTCCGGGGAGTTGAGCCCTAGGGAATTCTTGTCACATCGTTATCATTCAGCTTCCTTAGTATCTCACGACGGATGGTGTTCGAAATTACTTCAATATTTCTCGTGGCGAGATCAAGTCGGAGTCACCCAGTACTGGGGAGGCGTCCAAGGTACCGTCATGTTTGGTATTGTTGTGCTTTCGAGGATCCAAGATAGATGGATTTTCAAAGCCTCTGGTTATGTGTTGAAGGATGGATACAGTTGGGGTGTAGGACTTCTTAGTTGTGTGAGATATTTCCTCCTTGTATCCCCAACACCCGATTGCATAACCAAGAAAGTTTCAGGAGTTCTTAGGTGGGAATTCAAGTAGTTACCTAGGCTATCTTCCAACAGATCATGATGTGAGGTTGGGGTTCGACATCTAGTGGATTCATTTGTTCACGATCTTTCTTACAGAGGACAGTCTCGATTTATGCTTCGTCAAGCCTTGTAGTTCTCTACGCCTAGGGAGCATATTCGAGCTTCATTTCAATATGACAATCCAATGTACGATCGAGCCCGTGCGAACCTTACCATGAAAATATCGAGCGAAATCTGTGTTATGCATTTGTTCTGGCTTGTTTGATAAGCCTCATCCTTTGTTTTGTTGTGAATATGATAATTCGAGTTGCTTCGATGTCAAGTGGTGATTTCATATCTTTTCTAAGTAGTGTTCTCATATTTTACGGGAATGCTAATCCTTTGTTCAACTAGAGTTGTGATGAAATTCCTTTTATCCGGTGTGCTTCTCTTCACGATAATTCTATCCCCTTCAATATTTGCAAGATCAATTCTCATTTCTTTCCAGAGTTCGTCTCATCTGTCTCAAGTTGTCTTTGTTTTTCCCCACCCTCCCGCCCTTTTTGTTCATCAATTAAGTCTCATCCAATTGCCTTTGTTTTCATGAAATGCTTCCATTATCTTTCTTCTGTCCCATATCCGGTGATTCATTGTGAAGATGCTCAATGCTCAAGTTTATCAATTATTAGTATTCATGTTTGTTTTCTTTTCAGGTGGATTCAATTCAAGATCTCAATGTTCTTCATATCCTTTCAATCGCTAAATGCTTCCCCATGTCGGAAATTCTGTCCAAGTATCTCTTGTTTTTTGTCTCCCTCTATTCTATCCGGAGTGTTGAGGATATCTCAGAAGATTTGTGTTTCCGTTCAAAATCCTATCAAATTATTTCGAGGTTCTCACCTCATCAAGTTCTTAATTTGTACCGGTGCAATTTCTCTTTTCAATGAATTGTTTCAACGGAGGTTTCTTTGAGTGGGCCCATAACCCACAGGGTTTTCCCCAGGATCTTACCTGTCTCTTCTAATCTTTCTGGAGATGTCCTCAAGTCCTCTTCTAATATGACGTAAGAATAATTTTCATCAGTCATATTCCTCCTCGAAGATCGCTTCCTAATCATTTTCATAGTTGGCTCAACCTTCTATATTCATTATTCTGGGGTGTCTCAAGTATGCATGGTGTTGCTTCTCATCATTATTCTCAGTATTGAAGACCGAAGGAAAGTTCTCTTAATCTTGGTCCATTCTCTTGAAGATTTTCATCTCATCTTGATGCTTTCCTCTTAAAAAATTTTCAGTCGTGAGTAATTCCTCCCATACCTATCCTGTGCATTTTAGAGTGGTATTCATTTCTCGATCCTCCGAAGGCCATCATTTCAGAAGATTTCTATGTTCCCATCTTTCAACTTCCATTCTCAAATTCTTCTCAATTATTGTCCCTTCGTTCGTATCTCAATTATTCCACTGCTTCCTTCAAGTTTTCCATTAGGTGGATCATGATCTCTTAGTTTTCATGTATCTTTATTCAATAGTAGTATCCTCATTCGTTTGTGAATTCTGACCGGTGTTCTCGTTCAAGACTTCTTCAAGTTTGTGATCTCTCTCTCTCTCTTCAATTCTTTGCAAAAAGAATAAGTGGTGTGCGAAATCCGTTGCTTGTCATCAATTTAACTTGATGAAGTATAAGCATAACATAATTCTTATTCTAGTTTCATCACGTTGATTTCAATTCTTCTTCCAGAGTGTTCATTGCTGTAAATTCTGTATTCTAGTTAATCAGCTTTCTTCTCTGGAGTTCCATGTTTTTCTCAAGCATCTCTTCGCGAAGCTTCATATAAATCATGGCAAGGATTCCATCTTATTGTTCCCAACCTTCATTCTTTGATCATCATTTGTTCCCAGAGTTTGCAAGATGATTCTTCATGGTGGTTTGTCAATGATGTAATTCTTCTCGAATTGTTCTGTGGATGCTTGTTGGAGGTGCTCAAGTGTTCTTTATCTTGGATTTCTAAGTTGAATTCCTTCATCATTGTTTTTTTGAGATGGTTTCATTAAATTCTTGAGGAGTCTAGAAGGAAAAATTGTCAAGAATGAGATAAGTAAACCCATCTTGTTTTCTCGGAGTTATCTTGGGTTGGATTTCACCTAAAGCATTTCCTAAGGATTGTTGCTATCATGGTGTTGTAAATGATCCAAGTTTTCTCCTCCTCTTCTTGATGAAAGAGTTTTGGATATCTTGTGGCTCTCAAGAAATCAATAGTTTCTATTGTGGAAGGTTGTCACCTCATAATTTTGAGATGTTTTCCATAAGTCCATAATGAGCTAGTATTTTTCGTTGTTAATTCTCCATCAACTCCGTTCGACCATGTTTTTCAAATTCAAAGGTGGGAGAAGTGTCATTTTCTTCTCTATTCTCTTCTGTCCAAAGATCTAGCTTCTATTCTTTTCTTCCGAAGGCATTGTCATGTTCTTCTCTTTCAACCATCATCTAGTTTTATTAAGACCATGTTCTTTCCTTGCTTTTTTATTTAACCGGAGTGTTTTGTTATATGTTCAAGTTGTTTTCCTTTTATCAAATTTCGCCCCTCTATCCTACCGAAGTGCTGCCGAAATTTCTTTCGAATTCTTGCATGTCCGTTTGTGTCGTTCTTCATCTCTTTTAAACCTTCATGTTTCATTGGTTTCACTCATTTGTCCAAGAAGAAACTAAGTTCTACCTCTTGCTCTTTATCTTCCCCTTCTCATTCTATATCTCGGGACGAGATCCTCGTGTCATGGAGGAGAGTTGTAACAGCCCGGGACCGACTCTCCAAAAGATTCCCGTTTTATTTCCATTCTCGTCTATGATTTGTTTGGTGTCGCATTCATCATTGCATCATTCGCATCATCTGCATAGCATCGTCACTCGTTTTCGAAAACTTTCATCCGTGAGTAGCTGTCGGTTCTCTCCGTTCGTGTCATCAACATTTTGAGACCAACCACACAATCACGTGGCCGCGACATCGATAAAAATATTGTTTTAAGGCACGCATAAAATATTCTCGGATTGGGTCGAAACCTGGCATGCGGTCTTATTATAGTGTAGATAGGCTTCCTGCCAAATTTCGTTGCATTCTGAGTTCGTTTGATACCCGAATGGTCAACCTTAGCAGTGCGGTCATCGGTTTATTAGCAGACATTTCGGTGTTTCTAAAACTCCATTGCCGGGCCACAATTCTCCCTCTCATCTCTCCCTAGCCCATCTACACAACCACTAACCCAACCTAGCCCCTCCCTCCATTTGTGGTCATCGGATCGCGATTGGACGGACGAGGCCCAACCAACCCCTAGTGCCATTCCCTATTTAAACCCCCATGGAGAGAGCCCCCTCACTCTCGAGGGTTTCCCCCAGGTAAAAATTGCAGCCACACACCTAGAAAACCCCACCTGCTATCTCCACCTCCATCTCCCCCGAAATCCCACCTCCATAGCCAATTTCAGCCCTCAGATATGAGATCTAGGGCTGAAAATCGCCCAAAAACCCACCTACCGGACATTGTCCGTGGCCAACACGGATAATGTCTGGTGACCACAAAGCCGCAGCTAGCTAGAGCCTCCCACAACTATCGACCGCGCCCGATCTCCTCGCCCCACGCCGCCCCAGCCGACCACTAGCCCTTGCCATAGAGCGCCGCCGCCACAACTGAGCTCCCCCTGCGGCCTTCCCTCTTCTTCCTCCCTCTCCTTCCTATCGTCTCCCTCCTCTAATCTCTCCCTGCCGGCCTCTCTTTCTGCGCAGGGACCACCATAGGCGCCGCCGCAAAGCTCCCCGCTGCCGTAGCTTCGCCGCCGGCCACCTCAATTCCTGGATCCGGTCGACCCCGGCCTGGACCCGCCCTTGCCGTGCCTCCCCGCCGCCTGCCGCCAGTCGGCGATGCTGCAACCGCCACGCCGCTGCTCTGTGCGGGATCGAAGCCCTAGCTGCTGTGTGCGTTGACCGCTCTGCCGCCCTCCTCGGCCACACTAGGCACCAAGGCCCAGCCGGCCCAAGCAGGATCTCGGGCAAGATGACACATTTCCCTGGATACCACTACTATCATTGCTTTGCTAGTTGTCCCGCTCTTATCGTTATGTCTCGCTAGCTACCACTTGTTTGTCAAGCCTTCCAACATTGCCATGATAAGCCTCTAACCCTTGACCTTCCTAGCAAACCATTATTTGGCTAGGTAACAGATTGCTCAGCCCTTCTTATAGCGTTTCTAGCTACAGGTGCAATTGCTTCCCAGTGACAACATGGACATTCTTTTGTTATCACAATATTATTGCTATTTAATTTGATGCACTTATACACTTGGTAAAGGGTGGAAGTCTTGGCCTTTTACTTGGTGTTTTGTTCCACTCTTGCTGCCCTAGTTACTTGTGAACCGGTTTATGTTCCATAATTGAGCTCTCCTAACATGCTCGGAGTTGTTATGGGGACCCCCTTGATTTTTGTTTTTGGATAAAGCTTGTCTGGGAAGGCCCAACATTGCTACTACATTTGCCTAATAACTAATAAATGTGTAGGGACCCGCCGGCACCCACGGATAATTAATCAACAACACGGGCCGGTGCTCCTCATGAGTGTTGGTCCAAACCGAGCGAAGTCCGGCGCCCCCTGGTCACCCGGGGTCTCAGCCAACCTGACGTCTTGCCCATCTGGTCATACCCTGAGAACGAGATACACAGCTCTTATCGGGTTTTGTTGGTACGCCAGGTGGCCTTGGTGGATTTGGTTTACCTTTCTCAAATGTCTTGCGTGAGGAATTCCGTTTTCCTTCGGGCTATCTCGAGGTGTGGTCTTCCTGTGGAATTGCCTATGAAGATCACGAGATCCGTGGTCGAGGTTATTCTCATGTCGTGTTGTTAATTTGTGATGGACGAGTTGGAGCACCCCTGCAGGGTTAAATCTTTCGGAAAGCCGTGCCCGTGGTTATGTGGCAAACTTGGATATTTATTTAACACCCGGTCATAGCAAAATCTAATAAAATACACCAACTGTGTGCGTGACCTGGACTGTCTCTTCTCGTGAGTCCTTATCCAAGAGAGAACACGTGGGGTTATGATTGATGTAAGTAGGTGTTCAGGATCAGTTAGTGATCATAACTAGTTCACGTCCGTTATGCGTAGACCATCATACTTTACTTCCTGTATAAATAAGTTAGCCGCTCAAATAAATACTTACTCGCTTGTTGCAGCCTCACCACTTAACCATACCTCACCCATTAAGCTTTTATAGTCTTGATACCCTTGGAAATGAGATTGTTGAGTCCCTGTGCCTCACAGATTACTACAACAACAGTTGCATGCATAGGTAATGCGATGATTTGACATGGGCGTGATGCTTGTTTGATTTGGAGTTATTCTTCTTCTTATTCTTCTTCATCAATCCAGGATGGGTTCCAGGCGGCAACCTGGGATAGCAAGGATGGATGTCATTCTATCGTTTGATTTCGTTCGTAGTCAGACCTGGCGGAGGAACTATAACGGCGAGGGCGCGGGAGTCTGTCCCTAGTTGCCCCTCGCTCGGCGCGGGCACCGCACCCTCCTCTCGCCGGCTTGGCGCGACGATCGAGATGGACGACGCCTCCGTCTCCATGGTCGGCGCCTCCAGCGCCGCCTCCGGAGCTTCCGGCATGTTGGCCTGGGCCGGCTTGGCCTTGGGTAGCATCACGTCCGGCAACATCGGCTAGGCCTCCTCGAGGACCAGCTCCGTGGCCACCGTCCCCGGACGGGCCGCCTCCTCCGCCGACGAAGGCGAGGCCGGCTCCGTGGCTGCCCCTCGCGGCTTGCTGGACGTGGGCCTCGACAAGCGAGTCGATTCTGCCACCGAGTCAGATGCTCGTGTGGGGTCCGCAGACCTCCTCCGCCTCCTGGCGCTCGAGGTCCCGGAGTGCGAGGCCACTCCCCAGGCTCCGGACATCTAGCTCCGCAGCTTCGCGAGCCTTCTCTTTCTCCTCCTACTGTGTGGCCGCGTTCTCGCGGGCCAGCTGGTTGGTGGCATCCGTCGGGTCAACCATCGACTCCACGTCATGGAGTTCGATGGGTCCTTGAGGCGCATAAGGGTCAAACACCCACCGACCCACGACTCGGAAAGGAACACACGCAAAAAGAAAGGTCACATACTCGGTAACGACAGGCAGAACCCGCGTGGTGCACGCCGGTGGCTTCGGCATGGCTGCCTTCACCCACTTGCGGGCAGGCGGCGGCGCCGTCGGCTCCTCCTAAGATGGCCTCTTCCCTCGGCTGGTGGGCTCAATCGTCGGGGCATGAGCCGGCCGCTCCTCGGTTCGCCCGCACCGACCCTGCTGAACTGAGGGCGAGGCGCGTTTAGGATCGGAATGTCATGATCGTTATCGCCGTCATCATCATCGGTCCAGTCCACGGGAGATGGAGTCACGATGGGCCCGATGGCCTCAAGAGGCGGCGATGATGGCACGACTCTTCGTCTGTCGGTGGGGTGCCCGCGGAACAGAGATTCAGAAAAAATGCACCAAGAGAAGGTTGTGGGGACGAAGACACTTACTCATCCACGGCGTCCCATTTCCTCTTCATCGGCACCCACGGTGCCGGGGAGTGGCTGCCCCCTGACGAGGTTATTACCCCTAGGCAGGCCAAAGCAATGGGTTTCTTCCCCCCTCCGCTTCGAAGTAAAACTATGTGACCGGCTGCCCACGGCCGGCTGGGGCACAGCCGGCTCGAGCTGCCGCCGGCTGGCGACATGGACGGCTGGTTGAAGAGCCAGCTTGAGCCCCAGCCGACAGGGTGCGGTTGGCTGCCTCCGAGCCGCGCTCCACCATTGACCCTGGGGTAGACACGCAACGTTCCGTCCCTCTGTGCGTGGGTACAACGACACGACGCGACCTCCAGGACGGGCGACACTATGGCCATAGTGGCCGCTGACACACGGGCGCACATGGCTACAGTCCGGCCGTCCATGCCACTAACCTTCGCGAGTGCGACCGGGCGGGGAAATAGTGCCGGCACGCCCTCGCCCACTCGATTACCTGCCTCGCCGTGGCTATAGTACAGCCGGCCGTACCGGAGACTTCGACCGGCTAGCACTTGACGACACCTCCCCGGCGACCCACACCGCGGCAGGTGGGCGAGGGCCAATCGCAAAGCCGGCTCGCGCCCCCCCACAAGCAACGGCACCGCGCAGCCGGTGGACACTATAGACGACGAGAAAGCTCGGAGGACGGGACCCCCTGGTCAGCCGGAGAGGCTACCAGCCATGTCCCTCCACCCTTGTTCCTTAGAATCGATTGTTAAGCCGGGGGGTGCGCCTATAAAATCCCCCGAGTCCCCCATGCAACGGGGACAGACAACTCTCATGCATGCACCCCACACGGAACTCCCCTCACATATCATCCTTAGCAACGGAGGAAGACGAGCCGGATGCTCCTTCTTCCTCCTCTAGACACAGATCTAGGAGCATCCTTGTAAACATACCAATCCATCCAACTAGACCAAGAAGGACTAGGGGTGTTACCTCCCACGGAGGGCCCTGAACCTGGGTACATCATGTGCCACTACCACTTGTGCCCAATCTCGCACTCGGAGCCCGTCGGCGTCCTTCGGCCCCAACCACCTTCGATAAGCCTACCCATGGCATCTGTCGTGAGAAAACGATGACACCCCTGGGCAACTTCCTCTTCCGGCAAGCACGGGGACCAGAGGGTGACGGGTCGAGGACTGGCACCTGGCACCCTACGACGGAGGCGGCGGCCTCCCTCATTGATGGGGTTCCACCCTCACCCCCGGGCTGGGCTGCAGCAAGAGCCTGGGGAACGGGCGACGTAGGATGCCGCTCCTCAGCCAAGGAAGGAGCCACGGCCTCAAGACCCCCAGGACTCGAGACCCTCACGGGGGGATCGCCCTGTGGACGCGCTTTCTCCGGAGGAAGAAACTCTCACTCATCAAAGTGCGACATCTTTCCGACGAGGGCTTCCCCATCCTTGTAGTTATACAAGGGGAGGCCATCCTAGGGAGCTTGCCGGGATCCTCACCGGTCAAGCGATGGAGAAGCTCGCACAACACACTGGGGAAAAAGATGGGACTTGGATCCTCATGGATTTGTGAGGACCTGCGAAATCCCACATTGGGCGGGAATGACGCTAAAGAGGAGCAATTCATCGTTAGGAGAACTCCCACACCACCATCGCCATTGCCACACCCGCTCTTTTTAGCTCCGCCAACCTGACCAAAACCTGCACGAGCCGCGGGTCGACAAGCTCCTCGTGGTCCCACCCGGGATTCGGCACTAGGGGAACCGGCTGGAGTTGAAATAGGGGACCGGCCTTAGCAACGTCGACGAACACCCACTCCCTTCGCAATCCTTCTGCATTCGGGGAGAGTTGGGCGTCAAGGGCCCTTTCAACCAACGTGTTGACCGCTCTCAGGGACACGCATCCAGAGCATTGTCCCCTAGGTTTCAACTGGAGGGAGAAGAAATGGAGGAGCAGGGCTATGGAAGGCGGGACGCTTGCGAAGGCCTCGCATAGAAACACGAAGGCGAAAAGGAGGATGAGGGAGACGGGGTCAAGATGGAGCACGTGAACCTGATAATGGGAAAGCATGGCGGAAAGGAAGACCGAAAACGGAGGCATCAAGCCCGAGAGAAGGGCATGGAGATGAAGGTGGATGATTGTGTCCTCCAGCTCGCTTACAGGCCATGAGCCCAGCCGAATCTTGGTCGCCCCCCATTCTTTGGAGCCGGCGGCGATCATCAGAGTAAACATGCTCGAAGCCCTCGAGATTCACCATCGAGGACCGGCCCAGCATGGGCTCCGAAGCCAATGAAGTCCCCTACGTCTTCGGACCCTCACCCCCTCGATTCTTGTGGGCCATGGCAAGCGGCCAGGTCGGGGCGGGCGTAGGATTTGGCGGAGAAAGCGGAAGCCGCGGCGAGGGGAAAACAGATGGCGAGACTGATGGGGAACAGAGATGGTTTGGAAGCGTGCGCCAAGCGATTTGACAGCCCAGGCAGTTGCCGAGGCAACGTGAGGTGGAAGAGGCGTTGGCCTCTCGGAGAGTGCCGCATGTCAAGCCTCGCCCATAGGCAGTTGGGGCCCATGGCGCTTTGGGCCATCTTCAATGGCTTCGCCCAGAACCCAACTCAAGCGCGCCTTGGCCTCCCGGGGGCTACTGTCGGTGTTTTGGGAAAGGGGATACCCAGATCTGCCAGCCTGCGGCCCAGGGCACGGCCCACTCCGGCAGATGGGGATGGCCGAGTGTAGCCCCACTCAATACAAGGCCCTCGCGAGAGCCCCGAGCTCGCGAGGGAAGTAGTTCCAGGACCTGCAGGGGAATAGGCCTCCCCAGAGCCCCTCCTAAGTGGCGGAGATCCCTACGCAACATTTGACCTCGGGAGGCCAAGGATGACGCAAGGCGGGCCAGACGAGCATCAGTGCACCAAACGGGACAATTTCCTCTTTGGTGCAAAGGGGGCAAGGACGAATGCATGTTCCCAAAGCGCCGCCCAAAGGTTTCCATTCTGGTGCAACAAGACAAAGACCACGAGCCCCGTAGAACGGATGTCATCATAGAACCCGCCATTGCATCACCAACAGCTACTTTGCAGGCGAAGACCACCTTTCGTCAGGATAAGGATGTACCCCTTGTCCCCCTTCAAATTTGGCCATTGTGGGATCCCTTCCCACCATAGCGATAAGGTAAGAGGACTCGGGACACTATTGATAGAGGCTAGGTTGCTCCGTAGAGAGGGGAGCATGACGAAACAAGAGCAAGAAGGCAAGACCACCAAAGCACCCTCATGAAGCAAGAGTAGGGTTTTACGCTTCACATCGGGTCGAAGCTGGGTAAATCCTACATCTCCATATTCTTCCTCGTCATCATGTGAGTTCATCGAACTAGTCTATCGGGTCGTGAGCCAGGAGCGGTGAAGTTGTTGGGGCTCTTCGCACATGCCTCTGTGTTTGAACACTCTTGGGTTTTGCGAAGCGCGAAATCTGACACTTTTTGAAACCGCAAAAGATAAATGTAGAGAACCTCCAAAGTTTAAGCAGCGACTAAACATTGTAATTCTTGGTAGAAAAGATCCAGTCATGATGCATCCAACATTCACTATACGCAATGCATGAGGATGACAATAGTGCTCTCAGATCTGGCTCTTACTTTAGAAGGTGATGACTCAACATTAGAATAAATAGATATTCCCTTATAGACGGAAGTAGGCATTTGGAGAGGTGACTAAGATCAAGAGTTAAATAAGATATAAGTATAATTTTGAGAGGTCCACCCTTCCTGTCAACGTTACGACCAAGAGCTATCAATATCTTGTTGGAAATATGCCCTAGAGGCAATAAATAAAGTGTTTATTATTATATTTCCTTGTTCATGATAATCGTTTATTATCCATGCTATAATTGTATTAATTGGAAAGACATTACATGTGTGGGTAAACAGACAACACTTTGTCCCTAGTATGCCTCTAGTGAACTAGCTCGTTGATCAAAGATGGTTAAGGTTTCCTAGCCATTGACATGAGATGTCATTTGGTAACAGGATCACATCATTAGGAGAATGATGTGATGGACAAACCCAAACTACAAACGTAGCATATGATCGTGTCAGTTTATTGCTACTGTTTTCTTCATGTCAAGTATATGTTCCTGTGACCATGAGATCATGCAACTCACGGACATCGGAGGAGTGCCTTCTGTGTATCAAACATCGCAACGTAACTTGGTGACTCTAAAGGTGCTCTACAGGTATCTCCGAGGGTGTCTGTTGAGTTGGCATGGATCAAGACTGGGATTTGTTACTCCGTGTGACGGAGAGGTATCTCAGGGCCCACTCGGTAATACAACATCATAATAAGCCTTGCAAGCAATGTGGCTAAGTGTTACTTTTGGGATCTTGTATTACGGAATGAGTAAAGAGACTTGCCGGTAATAAGGTTGAACTAGGTATGGAGATACCGATCGAATCTCGGGCATGTAACATACTGAAGAACAAAGGGAACATCATATGGGATTAACGGAATCCTTGACATAGAGGTTCAACCGATAAAGATATTTGTAGAATATGTAGGAACCAATATGGGCATCTAGGTCCCGCTATTGGTTATTGATGGTAGAGGTGTCTCGGTCATGTCTACATAGTTCTCGAACACGTAGGGTCTGCACACTTAAGGTTTGGTGACGTTTCGGTAGTATAGAGTTATGTATGGTGGTGACCGAAGGTTGTTCGGAGTCCCGGAGGAGATCATGGACATCACGAGGAGCTCGGTAATGGTCCAGAGGTAAAGATTCATATATAGGAAGTCCTGTTTTGGTCGTCGGAAAAGTTTCGGGCTCATCAGTAGTTTACCGGGAGTGCCGGTAGTGTACAGGGAGGCCTCCGGGAGGGGTATTTCGACCCAAGAGGCTTCATGGGCTGTGGGAGAGTGAATATCAGCCCTTAGTGGGCTGGTGCAAACTCCCACACAAGGCCCATGTGGCTGGAGAAGAAAACCCAATAGGAAAAGTTGAAAAAAGGCAAAAAAAAAGGAGCAATCCTAGTCCTACTAGGATTGGAGGTGGAGTCCTCCTCTCCTAGTAGGTTCGGTCGAACCATAGGAGACTTGGCCCTTGCGCCAAGGCTCTCCTCCTCTCCTCCTTTATATATTGGTGGGTTTTAGGGTTTTGCACTAGTTTTTTCAGCCACGTGCAAACCTACCCTCTAGTCCATAGTTTCTCCTCTAGATCGGATTTCTGCAGTGCTTAGGCGAAGCCCTGCCGGAATAGCTCCACCACCATCGCTGGAGCACCATCATGCTAAAGGAGAACTCTTATTCGTCTCCACTCCTTCTTGCTGGATCAAGACGGTGGAGATCGTCATCAAGCTGTACGTGTGCTAAACGCGGAGGTGTCGTTCGTTCGGCGCTAGATCGGAAGGATCGTGATGAAGTTCGTGGGAAGGATCGTGATCAAGTTCGCGGGATGGATCGTGATTGGATCGTAGGACGGATTGTGATTGGATTGAGGGATGCATGGCAATTTGGATCATGAAGACGTTTGACTACACCAACCGTGTTTCTTAACGCTTCCCGCTTAGCGATCTACAAGGGTGCGTAGGAATTTTTTTTTTCCCATGCAACATTCCCCAACATATCTTCCATGTTAACAAAATTAGTGGCGGTTCCCAAGCGGTAAAAGTAAATGTTTACTCCCCCTCCACCAACAAACACTCTCCATGGCGAGCCGAATCCATGGGTACCGTCCAAACCAACAACATTCCTGGTGTAGTTTTGTTTAATTACTTGCATTTATTTCCATTTCGGGACTGGGAATCCCTGTTACCAGCCTTCTCATGCAAGGAATAGTGAATAAACACTCATCATGACAGTAACCCGCTTAACATGGAAAATAATGTCGGAGTTCTGGGAACGGGGGTACCCAGACTTGCCTGCCTGCGTCCCAGGGCATGACCCACTTCGACAACCAAGTACGGCCCAACGCGGCCTCACTCAAGACAAGGCCCTCGCGAGATCCCCGAGCTCGCGAGGGAAGCAACACCAACACCCGCGGGGAATAGGCCTCGCCAGCGCCCCCCCCCCCCCCGCGCCCGAGCGGCAAAGATCTCTTTGCCATGCTTGGCCTCGGTAGGCCAAGGATTAAGCAAGACGGTCCAGGCGGGCACTAGGGCAATTGCAATTCATCATATTTTCAAGAAGTGTCTATGTAAGAGCTTTTGTTTAGCAAATTCCACATTCTCAACCATCATATGGTCTTCCATGATTGCTAACACTCAAAGCATATTTTTAGAGCAAATGGCATGTGTCGAACAGAGAGAAAGATAGGGGCTTAAAGTTTCGCCTCCCAACTTATTTATCATATAGATAATTGTCAACAATAATAATTCATGATCAAATATATTTGAATGGCCATATGTGCTTGGATCTATCCCCACCACATGATGCTTGCCAAGAGAAAAAAAGGAGAAATATAGGAAGTGGTGAAGATCACCATGACTCTTGTATATAAAGGTAAGTACCAGAAAGTAAAAGATAGGCCCTTCGCAGAGGGAAGCATTGATGTGCAGAGGTGCCAGAGCTTGAGCTTTCAAAAAAGAGATGAATAAATTTTTTGAGCAGTATGCTTTCATTGCCAACATAACAACTGAGAGATCTTGGTATCTTCTATGATAGATACATTATAGGCGGTTTCCAAATAGAATGGTAAAGTTTTTACTCCCCCTCCACCAATCAATCAAACTCCACGGCAAGCCGAATCCATGGGTACCGTCCATACAAACAACAATCCTGGGGGAGTTTTGTTTCATTATATTTTGATTTTATTTTTGAGCATGGAATTGGGCATCCCGAATACCAGCCACTTTATCGTGAATGATAGTGAATCAACACATATCGTGAGAATAACCCACATAGCATGGAAGATACTGACAGCCCCTAGTCACTATGTGAGTGATTCGGGCATACAAAACATAATATTATTCGAAGGTATAGTGTTAGGCACATGCAAATTTACTTGGAATGGCAAGTAAATACTGCATATAGGTAGGTATGGTGGACTCATATGGAACAACTTTGGGTTTAAGGGTGTTTGGATGCACAAGTAGTATTTCTACTTGGTGCGGAAGTTCTGGCTAGTATGAGGTGGAACCAAGCACCACATGTTGGAGGATCCATAACAATATAAATTCTACACAAATATACCCAAACATAACTCATTACGGTGTCTTCCTTGTCCAACTTCAATTAATTTTCTCAAGTTTTAAAATAATTAAATGGGTATTCGCAAGCATAGAAGATGTCCAAGATAGTGTATTTATATGCGAAATCTCTCTTCCTTCAATATTCTTTCATGAATGGTTCAAGTGACCAATGCGGTGTTTGCTAACTTTCAATAAATTTTACCACCTATACTTCTTATATGTGAAGTCATAACTCCCCATGGGATAAGCATACAAAACATATCTAATTTCAGATCTATGATATTCAATTCATTCAACCATTTACTCATAGGATATAAGTGAAGCATGAGAGTAAATGTCAAAACTACTCCAAAACATATAAGTGAAGATCAATGAGTAGTCAAACAATTAAGTAGCTATGTGAGGAATTTCTCTTTCTTTCTCAATAAATTTTTTCAGATTTGAGTATTTTATTTAAACAACAAGCAAAACAAAAATAGCACTCCAAGAATAGCATGCATCATGTGAGCGAATTAAAATTTAGGCTCAACATAGGCTAACCGATAATGGTTGATGAAGAGAGATGGGATGCGTATCATCCCCAAGCTTAGATGCTTGAGACTTCTTCAAATATTTACGTGGGGTGCCTTGGGCATCCCCCAGCTTGAGCTTTTATATCTCGTTCAATCATCTCATATTATGGTTTCACCTATTCTCAAAATCTTCATCCACACAAAACTCGAAAGGAACTCGTGAGACAGGTTAGTACACATTACTTGGGGTGCCTTGGGCATCCCCAAGCTTTAGTTTTGTATCTCGTTCGATCCTCTCATATCATGGTTCCACCTATTCTCAAAAACTTCATCCACACAAAACTCGCAAGGAACTCGTGAGATAGGTTAGTACAGATAATAATAAATCAACTCTTTATGTACTGCCAAGACAAGTTGTACAATAATTTTCAAACATTAGGTACTGTATACTATAATTACCACAATTTATATTTACCAATATAGTCTATGGAAAATATAGGATAAGTACATAAAAAAATTATGACAGCAATCTATCCAAACAGAACAGTGTGTAGCAATCTGTCCAAACAGAACAGTGTGTAGAAATTCATCAAAAAGTGTACTTGTGTAACTCACAACTTTATGAATCTTTAGTACAAGATAACTAATTTGTATGAAAATACTGTGTAAAAATTTCAAAAACTTTCCACGTACCAGTAAAATATAAAAATTCAAACACTACAGCAAAAAGTTTCTATTTTTTAGACAACACACATCAAACATGTAATGCAAGCATCTGAAAGGCAATTCTTGGAAAATTTTATTGAAAAAAAAAATTATAAATAACACCTAACATAAAAGAGGCTCTCCGTTTGAACCTTTAGTGCCATTTTGGCTATGAACCAGGACCAATGTTTCCATTAGTCCCAGTTCCAATGGCTAGTAGCGATCAGGGGGCACGGGCCCCATTAGTCCCGGTTCATTTGAGACATATAGTCCCGGTTTGTGAACCGGGACGAAAGGAGTGGTGACAGGCTGGTGTCAGCATGGGGCCCCCACGAGCCCTTTTAGTCCCGATTTGTGATACAAACCGGGACTATAGATGGACCTTTAGTCCCGGTTTGTATAACCAACCGGGACTAAATCTTTCCCTACATAGGCCCTTCGTCCAGCCTGACTCATTTATCTGTTTTCTCCAGTCGAACTCCCCTCTCTGTTTCTTCCCCTAGATCTAGCTCATCCCTCCATTTTTCCCAAGATTTTTCAAGATTTGAGGCACCCCAATCTATCCAAGTGTTCACAAAGGTTAGCAACTTCGTCCTTTGATCTCTTATTGCGAGATCAACTCGTGCAATGCTTTATAAGTATAGTGATTAGTGGTTTTAGTTTGGATGTAATTATGTGATAGTTTTTTTTGATTTATATGCAATTTGATCTCAAATTAACTCCTTATTCTGTATATGTGTAGGTGTGGTTTACTTAGTGTGCCTTCCTATTCCCTTCCGAAGCACCATCGATCGACTGCACCGTCCCGTCACCGGCACCACCTTGGTGTGCCTCTTCTTGTGTTCTTATCATTATTGTAAATAAAATCTTATTTGTATGATTTAGATAGTTTATTACATAGTTTTCTTACTTGTATGATTGTTGTTATATATAGTGCCATGGTTATGATATCTGTGCCCGTCGGCCCATGTCCGGTTTACGATTCACATGTGGTATATTCTCTTTTATAACTAATGGTTACATTTAGGGTTAATGACAATTATGCCCATCAAGTTGACATAGATATTTTTATCTAGAAGGTAGTTGAACCGGAAATGCCAACCGACCCTATTGTCGAGAAGCTAAATTTAGTTGAAAAAGAAAACGACGATTTGAAAAAAAAGTTGAAAAGAGTTGAAGATGAGAAAGTGAAATTGGAGTTGTACGTTGCCGATTTCATCGATGATCACAAGATCAACATGGATACAATGCGCTTGAAGATTAGAAAGATTGTAAAATATGCCATTAATAAAGAGGCTTGGTATCGTTATGTTGTGTCGGTGTACTAAAGTTTGGGTCCTTTAGTACCCCATACTTGTGCACGGGTAGTTACGGCCACACACGCGGCAAGGCTTGTCGGAGGACAGTTGAATGCAAGAACAAAGATATGAACAAGACATTCAAGCCAATAATCAAAAGGGGGACGACCAGAAGCTGGGATCCTGGCAAGACCTTGCCGGGATGGCTTACAGAGCCCCGGCAAGACTCGCACCCGGCAAGATATCACCAGCGTGTCAACGCTCCAGCGCAAGGACCAGCTGTCGGACAGGCCTTAGCCTCCTCAGTACGTGTCAAGACGCTAGCGATGAAGGCCTTTAGCGGTGATGATGGGAAGACTACTTTTTCCGTCCCCAAGAAGATTAGGGACAGCTAAACGGAGCATTTAATGCCCTTGTCCTATGTCGTCAGTGTTAGGTATGATAACACTGTAGCCACCTTTCACATCATATGTGTACTGTACGCAACTGTTGGTGACCCCTTAGTCATATAAAAGGAGGGCCAAGGCATTACAACAGAGAGATTCGAATCCTCCTAGCTCGGATGCATGTGCAGTAGTTGTGTACTGTTCACAGCGCTCCTATAGCCAGAGTTCAAACAACCATAATACACCAAAGCAGGAGTAGCATTTTATGCTTCTCAGCGGCCTGAACCTAGGTAAAAATCCATCGTGCTGCTCATTAGATCTGCTCTTCATTCATACCATCCCCTTGCCGAACCACAAAGGGACCCGCACAATCCCATAGGTTTTGTTTCCCTTGACATCTTTGGCGCACCAGGTAGGGGGATTGGTTGCATGAACCTGATCGCCATGGCTCCCAATAAGAAGGGTTTTACGGCGGTTGATCCATCCACGCCCGGTGTGCAGGTATCCACTCGGACGGACGACGGTGTAGATGGAGGCGGAGGAGGCGGAGATCTTGAGCTTCCACGACGCTCAAGTTATCAAGGCCAAGCGAGCAGCGCCGTTCGCAGCGACAATGGCAGCTGATGCACCGCTGGATCCAAGGACGGAGTTGTACTGCTTACGGGCGGCAAAGTGAAATCCAAGGACTGAAGGGGAACCTCCAAAACGCCCACGCTGGCACATGCGTTGCAGCCTTCCCTGGTCGCACGCGATGAGCGTCGCCATGACGTTGGTTGTTCTAAGTGCCTCCATGGAAAGGCTCCTGAGCATTACTCCTAGGATGCGCAAGACTAGCATGCACGCCAAGGTGCTGGTGTAAGTGGCTCGCGGTCGCGAGACTGTGATGGAGCTCCTTCTAACACTGTTAGGAGTCAGAGCACTTCACGTTCTTCACACCGTTCGCCGCCGACTACATCAGAAGAGGCCTTGGCACGAGCACAACTACTCCTAGATTTTCCTCACACTGTAGAGAAGATAGATGAGTGGAGAGCTACTATTCAGAGCCTCCTCGGCCTCGCTGATAGATATGGGCCACAACGGGAAGAGCCTCCACAGTGGCGGTCCGTCGAGCCAACACGCACCGATGGCAAAAGGACTGGAGGTGGCGCGACCACGGTACACTCTCCTCCACGACGGCAACAGCAATCGCGGATTCATCAGAATGGCGCCTGTGATGGTTACTCAACAGCATCGTCTGATCCGTGGACTCGCCACGATCAACGTCAAGTTCTTCGGGAGTGAGGCAAAAAGACACTCAAACTACCATTGAGCGGCGGAGGGAAGCGCGCCATCAGTCTGATAGGCGCGCATGACCCACTGTAGACAAGCCTACACCAGGGTATCATGTCGACATACCATACAAGGTGGTTGTCTAGCGTTTAACCGTGATCTGCGGCGAGTCCAGTGGCCCAATTCCTGGACGTTCATGCCGGAGCTCCCGAAGAAATACGACGGCAAGACTCATCCGTCAGAGTTCTTGGGCATCTACACCATTGTGGTGTAGGCTGCCGGAGCTCGCGACGACAAGATACTCGCCAACTACATCCCGTTGGTACTCAAGTACAACGTTAGGTCGTGGTTGATGCATTTGCCGGAGAATTCCATTTCTTCTTGGGCAGACCTGTGTCATGAGTTTGTTGGTGCCTTCATCAGAGGCCACCAAGCTCCTGCCCTGGAAACAGATTTGCATCTCATTCCCTAGAAAGAAGACGAAACCTTGCGCAAGTACATTTAGAGATTCAGTCGTATACATCACAACATCCCAGAAGTTCATCTTGCTGCTGTTATCAGCGCGTCCCATCAAAACGTGCGCAACCACAGGATGCACGAAGAGCTGGCGATGAACAAAGTCAGGGATGTCACCGAGCTATATGGTCTAGCTGATAGATGTGCTCGAGCTGAAGAAGGGACGCGACTCCCCGGCGATGACGCTGGTGCTGGACTCAACTCTGAAGACGAAAACATCACTGTTCCGGAAAAGAAAGGCCGATGGGGGAATGGAAAACGAAAGGCCAGGGTCGTGCTTGCCATGGAGGAATCCAGCAACATCGACACCGCCACGAAGACCAAGGCTGACGGGCCCACCAAGGAGGTTGTCGGGTGTGTCTCCTATCAGGCTTTGGCAGCTGCCGACAAGCAAGAGAGCTCTGGCAAGCAGTACTGCAAGATCCATCGCACCAAGGGCCATGATCTCCAAAACTACGGGTAAGTTGAGCAGCTTGCCGAGAGGCAGAAAGCTGAGTATGTGAGGCAAGATAAGGAGAAGGCCCAACATGGTGCAGAGGGGTCCGGCAAGAAACACGGTGGCCGAGGAGGTCGCCACAGCCAGGCCATGAAATAGAAGGAAAGGCCCGCTTGAGGCCATGACAAGGAATAGGGGAATGACGATGGCAACGAGGAAGACGACGAATCCATTGAACATGAATTCCAGAGAGCTATAGAAGTCATGTGCATTGACGACGGCGCATCATTGTATTCTTCTGACCGCTGGCTTAAACAGTGGGCTCACGAGATTAATGCAACAGAGTCGTCTATCGATGCCCAGAAGCCATTGAGATGGTCCAACACGCCTATCATTTTTTATGCTGAGGATCACCCGGATCGCACAACTGCAGTCGGGTGACTGCCATTGTTGGTTTCACCAACAATTTGCATCCTCAAGTGGACAAAAATGTTAGTTGGCGGTGGGGCTGGTTTAAACTGGATCTCACCTAATGTCATCAAAAGGCTGCAAATTCCTGATGAAGATCTCGAGGATACAGGCACATTTCAAGGGATCAATGTAGGGAGGAGCCAGCCAAATGGCAAGATCACACTATCGGTAACATTTCTTAGTGACCTTAACTTCAGGACAGATAAGCTTGTTTTCGACGTCACTAGGATTCCTTTGCCATATAATGGGATCCTTGGCCGTCCAATGCTGGCCAAGTTCTTGGCGGCATCGCACAACGCTTACAAGAAAGATGCGCTTATCTGCACCGATCAACTTCATCGGGAAGTAGTTGCAGCATATGCTGACAAGGCACTTGCTCCTGGCACTGAAGCTCTCGGGGGGAAGAAGACCGGTAAGACCTCTGGTATGCACCCCGGCAAGCGTGCCTCCTTGAAGTGTTGCGCGGCCATTAAGGATACACCACAGAGCTCCATCGGCAAGATCAAGAAATCCAAGGTAGCTCCACCGGAGACTAAGAAAGTTCCCGCCAAGGAGGAAGGTACGGGAGGAACTTTCACCATAAGCTCTACCCTCGATGAAAAATAGGAAAGTGCGCTCATTGCTTTCCCGCGGGCGAATGTCGATCTGTTTGCATAGCAACCATCTGATATCCCTGGTGTTCCCAGGGAGATAATTGAGCACCATCTTGCTGTCTATCCTCATGCACGGCCCGTCAAGCAGAAAGTTAGGAAGCAAGCCTTGGAGTGGCAAGAGTTTATTGCCGAGGAAATCAAGAAGTTGGAAGCGGAAGATTTGGTCAGAGGAGTGCTCCATCCAACATGGTTGGCCAATCCAGTTGGAGTGCGCAAGGTGAATGGAAAATGGAGGCTATGTATTGACTGTAAATATATCAATAAAGCATGTCCAAAGGATCATTTTCCCTTGCCGCGCATCGACCAGGTTGTGGACTCCACTGCTGGGTGTGACTTCCTGTCGTTTCTTGACACATATTCAGGGTATCATTAGATCTTCATAAGTGAGGAAGATGAAGAGAAGACTGCATTTATCACCCCATGTGGTACATGTTGCTTCGTGTGTATGCCTTTCGGGTTGAAAACGGCTGGTTCAACGTTTACAAGATCAGTCCAGATTGGTTTTGAGCCCCAGCTACAGAGAAATATAGAAACTTATATGGATCTGATAGTGGTCAAGACCAAGGACAAAGCAACACTCATACAAGATCTAGAAGAGACATTTACAAATATGCGCAAGATCAATTTGAAGCTCAATCCTAAAAAGTGTGTGTTTGGCACTCCGCCTGGCAAGCTTCTCGATTCATTGTGTCCCAGCGTGGAATCAAGGGAAATCCAGATAAGATCAAGGCAATTGAGCAGATTGAAGCACCAAAACGCGTCAAAGATGTGCATCGTCTTGTCGGCTGTGTTGCTGCTCTGAGTAGGTTCATCTCAAAATCTGTTGAGCGTGCCCTTCCTTTCAAAATCTTGAAAAACGCAGGTCCAGTGAAGTGGACTCTGGAAGCGCAGGCAGTGCTACAGGATTTGAAGTGGTACCTCTCCTCTCCGCCAGTACTAGTCGCACCTAAACCACAAGAGTCGTTGTTGCTATACTTGGCAGCAACGAATCAAGTGGTTAGGGCTGCATTGGTGGCATAGAGAGAAGTCGACGAAGAAATAGCGGTAGAGGTAGGACCGCCAAGCGACAAGCGAGGATCTTCCGTGGCAGAGTCTGGTGCCAACAAGACAGAATTTGCGCAGATCAAGGAAGTAGCATAGAGGAAGAATATGGTGCAACGCCCAGTTTATTTTTTCAGCTCCCTCTTGTAGGGAGCTAGGTCAAGATACTCTGGCATGCAAAAGTTGCTCTTTGTCCTCCTTATGGCCTCGAGGAAGCTGCACCATTATTTCCATGCACTTGAGATCACCATCGTCACTCGCTTTCGATTGCAACGGATTTTACGAAACCCAGATGCGACCGGCAGGATTGTGGAGTGGGCTTTGGCACTATCAAGCTTTGGTCTCAGATTTGAATGTACTTCAACCATTCAGAGCAGAGCCTTGGCAGAGTTCATTGCAGAATGGACCCCAAAACCAGACAAAGAGATCGAAGAAACAACTCTCCCCGGCAAGGAACAAATCAAGAATGTATTATGTATTTTTATGGGGCCTTCTCCCTGCAAGGCGCAGGTGCTAGTGTGCTGCTTGTTGCACCCAGCAGAGAGCACCTCAAATACGTAATTCAGATGCACTTTCCCTGGGTGAATTCGACAAACAACATAATAGAATATGTAGGGGTGCTTGCTGGACTCAGGATTGCGGCAGACCTTGGAATTAGAAAGCTCATCGTGAGAGGCGATTCACAGCTTGTCGTCAAGCAAGTTAACAAAGATTATCATAGCCCGTTGATGGAAGCCGACATAGATTAAGTGAGGAAATTGGAGGAGCGCTTTGACGGTTTACAAACAGAGCATGTTCCTCATGCAGAGAACAACATTGACGATTACATGTCAAAGCATTCTTTCCTCGAGTTACCTATGGAACCAGGGACTTTTGTGCACCAATTGACTCAGCCATCCGTTGCACCATCAGCAAGGCAAAACAAGAGAAGGAATTTGAATTCTGGCCAGTACTTTCCCGTAGAGCTTCCAGAAGCCGCCGACAAGCAGGTTGCCTAGATCAACACCAAGCTTGCCTGGGGGCAACAGGCTCCAGCAGGACCTCGAGTCCTTGCCATCGAGACAAATGCTCTCGCGGCATAACACATGCCTTTAGTCCTTCCTATCAAGCCCCAAGCTCCGGCATGGGCACAACACATCGTTTAGTTCCTTCAGACAGGAGAACTCTGTGAAGACTAGGAAGAGGGGGAAAAAGTAGCCCGTCGGTCTAATATGTATCATTTTGTGGAGAACGACCTATACAGAAAAAGACCGAACAGTGTGAAATTGAAGTGGATTCCTCGGGAGGATGGACTGGAGCTGTTGGCAGAGATACATGGAGGCATATGTGGCTCCAACATAGGATCAACAGTTCTTGCCGGTAGAGCATTCCGGCAAGGTTTCTTTTGGCCCACTGCTGTCCAGGATGCAACTGCACTATTAACCAAGTGTGAAGCGTGCTAGTTCCATTCAAAGAAGCTACATCAACCAGCTCAAGCTCTTCAGAAAATCCCTCTCTCCTGGCCATTTCTGGTCTGAGGGCTCGACATCTTGGGCCCTTTTCCAAGTGCTACCCGGGGCTTTGAGTACTTGTACGTTGCAATCAACAAGTTGAGAAAGTGGCCAAAAGTGGAAGCAGTGAGGAAGGTGAAAGCACAATCAGTCGTCAAGTTCTTCAAAGGACTAGTTTGCCGGTTTGGTGTACCAAAGAAGATCATTATAGACAACGACACACAATTCACAAGCCGCCTTTTCATGCAATATGTCCAAGACCTAGGCAGCAAGATTTGTTTCGCTTCTGTTGCTCATCCGAGAAGCAACGGTCAAGCAGAAAGGGCAAATGCTGAAGTGTTGTGACGGCTTAAGACGAGAACTTTTGACATGCTGCACAAGTGCGGAAGACACTGGATTGATGAGTTACCGGCGGTTCTTTGGTCAATCAGAACGACACCAAATCGAGCCACCGGCCAGAGACCCGTCTCCCTAGTATACGGGGCGGAAGCAGTTCTCCCCACGGAACTCATATGCAGGTCACCTCAAGTGCTCTCTTATGATGAGCTTGAGCAAGAGCAGTTGCACCAAGATGACACTACACTCCTTGAGGAAGATCGTCTTCAGGCTGCTGTGCGAGCTGCATGCTACGAGCAAGCTTTGCACCACTACCATAACCGCAAAGTTCATGCCCGAAGTCTTGAGGAAGGTGACCTTGTTCTTCGGCGCGTTCAGTCGACCAAGAATTCCAACAAGTTGATGCCGAACTGGGAAGGCCCTTATCGGGTAGTACGAGTCACCAGGCCTGAAGACCGAATATGGCTTTACGGTGAGCAACTCCTATAATATCGAACATCTTCGTAAGTTCTATCCATAAGGCGCGGTTGTCGGGTCCCCTGGCAACCACCTTTTGTACAAGTCTTGCTGGCATGGCATGTAATCCTTTGTACAAAGCCAGGCACAGACCCTGTGCATAGTTGAATAAGATCAAGCGTTCTACAACTCTTCTATATTTCCATGTATTTTTATATGCATGTTTATGTGAGATGCTGTTTTACGCTTATTCCCAGCAAGTACTGACGAACCGCCAAGGTTCCATATCTCTATTTTCTCTTCTTTCTTTTTCTTAAAGGAAAGAAGGTTCCCTCGCGTAGAAGTTGCCGGGGGGATGATGGTATGGACACAAACATGTGATGTTCGGAGTTGACATCTTGCAGAAAGGAGTACAACAACAAAAAGATAAGTTGCAAAACTCTAAGTAAATTTTTATTATGAAGATATTTTCCTTGGACGATTTCAAGTTTTGTATGGGAAACCTGCGCGCGAAAGAACCTTGTCATGATTAGTTGCGCCCTTACTCTATTTCGAGTCTGCTCAACAGCTTAAGTGGCTGCCCTGATGCGTCCTTATCCTGTTTCGAGTTTGGTCAATAGTTTAAGTGGTTGTATTAAAAAACGTCAAGGTATCTTGTCGGCAGCGGTGCATCCAGCAGGCTACTAAGGATCCGTTCCTCAAAGTGCTCGCGGCAGGGCTGCATGCACCAACAAGTTTTCCGATAAAGCGTAGGGCATATACCACGTAGAGAGAAATCAATCAACAGAATAATGTGCGTTCATTCAAAAGGAATAAAATTTACATGAGATGGTGTCTCTTCCTAAACAAACATTATTTGACTTTCTCCCCTAGGAGCAGGTTATAAGAAGAAAAAATGGGAAGAGGCCCCCGACAAAAGCCCAGCCTGAACCCTCGAGGACCAACATTGCACGAACGACTGGACTTCCAAAAGGGAAGATGAAGCTGAAGTCCACGGGACTATCGGGAGATCCAGATTGGAATATGAGGCAGCACCCAGGACAAAGACCCCCAGCAAGGTCGCCTTGCCGGGAGGAGGGAGAGGCGTGGGCCGACGATGACGGTTCGGGCGGCGATTAGTAAGAGCCCAGATCGTCGTATTCTGACTTGATGGCCTGGAGCTCGGACTCATTGTTGTCTTCTTCACCGACGATGTCCTCCTCGCCGATATCGCTCGAGGAGGAACTTTCGGCACTGCTTGACCTTTCCTCGCAGCCGCTAAGGTGGACACCCGAACACCCATAAATCTTGATGGAGAGCAGACCGGCCTCCACCACCTTGAAGTGGAGGATGTGCTCATCTAGGAGGTTGTGGGCATGGGTGAAGGTTTTCCAACCGGGCCCGACGCTCCGGGTACTCAACATCCACCCGCGCGATGCCATTGCAACAGCCATGTGCCCACAACCATAGAATGGACAGCTTGTCAACCTCGATCTCCCTGGCAAAAGAGTGAGGGAGACATAGATGGCCCTGGAGGAGACCGCACAACTTGCTGATGAACTCTAGCGCCGTCCCCTCAGCATGGGTCTCTTCAAGAAGAGGGTTTGGTGTCGGAGGAAGGGGTGGAGCGGCGCTCCGCCTTCCCCTACTATGGGCTCCACGACGACCATGACCCCTCGTACCTCTTCCACCATGCGCACTCGAGCCACACTCCGCCTCCATGGATGAGGCGGTGACATGATCCCGATGAGAATCCCTCGTCGTTGGATCGGAGGACGGTGGCCGCCCTTGACCCCTAGCTATGGCTAAGGGCGAGCACAACGCAAGATCGGGAAGGTGTAGAAGGGTAAACTCTGGAGGTTCGCACCCATGGAAGAAGAAGGATGGATGAGCATCACCCCTCGCTACCCCCAATTTAAAGGGAGAGGCGCAGGGGCTGAAACTCCTCCGGTCCAAGAGTCGCTACCCATCTCCACCAAGCCCGTCGCCCACGATCACGGGTGAACAGGTAACCACCCCATTACTCCAATCCATGACGCTGCGGTTTCTGGCACAATTAGGACTTTAAGTCACGGGCGCCCATTGCCAACTCTCTGCTATGCATGCGGCACACGTGGCGGAAATGACCTGGCATGGTAAATTATGACCACAGACTCTTGCCATGCGTGCCCGTACACTGTTTGGGCCTACCCCAACAGCGCCTCGCACCCGTGTGTGGCCTAGGCCTGGGGGCTCCTGTCGGTATACTAAAGTTTGGGTCCTTTAGTACCCCATACTTGTGCATGGGGAGTTGTACCCACACCCACGGTAAGGCCTGTCGGAGGGCAGTTGAATGCAAGAACGAAGATATAAAGAAGACATTCAAGCCAATAATCAGAAGGCAGAAACCAGAAGCCAATAATTAGAAGGCACCCGGCAAGATATCACCAGCGTGTCACCGCTCCAGCGCAATGACCAGCTGTTGGACAGGCCTTAGCCTCCTGAGTACGTGTCAAGACGCTAGCGATGAAGGGCTTAAGCGGTGATGATGGGAAGGCTACTTTTTCTGTCCAGAAGAAGACTAGGGACAGATAAACAGAGCCTTTAATGCCCTTATCCTATGCCGTCAGTGTTAGGTATGATAACACTCTAGGCACCTTTCACATCGTATGTGTACTGTATGCCACTGTTGGTGACCCCTTAGTCATACAAAAGGAGGTCCAAGGCATTACTACAGAGGGATTCAAATCCTCCTAGCTTGGATGCATGTGTAGTAGCTGTGTACTGTTCATAGTGCTCCTATAGCCAGAGTTCGAACAACCATAATACACCAAAGCAGGTGTAGGGTTTTATGCTTCTTAGCGGCCCAAACCTGGGTAAAACTCCCTCGCGCTGCTCGCCAGATCTGCTCTTCGTACATACCATCCCCTTGTTGAACCACAAAGGGATCCACGCGATCCCATAGGTGTCGTTTCCCCCGACATGTTGTTGGATCAATTTTTACCTTAGTTGCGATTTTGATCGCATTTGTTGTTGCATTTAAAATGTTTTAGCTAGATAGTTTTCTCTTGTTTTATGAGAATAAGTGTGTATGAACTCGTATTAATTTTGGTCTTTTTGGTGTTGTGTAATGAAGATGAACCGGCAATGGATGTAGGTTGACCGACGCTCTCCCCAGTTCATTAATGGCGTGCAGAGTTTTTTTGCGTGCAGCCGAGGCAAACAAGTGGGATGGTTTTATGGGTTGTCCATGTGGTGTGTGTAAGAATGATAAGACTTACTCTAGCTCAAGGCAGATTCATATCCACCTGTTTCTGTCCGGTTTCATGTCCGGCTATAATTATGGACCAAGCATGGAGATAGAGGGGTTCTAATGGAAGAGAATGAAGAAGAAGAGGATGACAAGAACTATCCTGGGTGTCCTGAATATGATGGTAGTACAATGGGGGAAGAGAATGAAGAAGAAGAAACTGAGGCATCAGATGAGCCTGTTGATGATCTTGGTTGGGCCATTGCTGATGCAAAGAGAAACTCCAAAGATGAAAAGGAGAAGTTGAAGTTGCAGCGCATGTTAGAGGATCACAAAAAAGCGTTGTACCCAAATTGGGATACAAAGCTCGGATACACACTGGAATTGCTGCAACGGAAGGCGGAGAATGGTGTATCTGACAAGGGATTTGAAAAGTTGCTGAAAATAATGAAGAATAAGCTTCCAAAGGACAATGAATTGCCAGATAGTACATACGAAGCAAAGAAGGTTGTATTCCCTCTAGGATTGGAGGTGCAGAAGATACATGCATGCCCTAATGACCGCATCCTCTACCGCGGTGAGTACGAGAATTTGGATGCATGCCCGGTATGCAAGGCATTGCAATATAAGATCGGTCGCGATGACCCTGGTGATGATGTTCAGGGCGAGCGCCCCAGGTAGCGGATTCCTGCCAAGGTGATGTGGTATGCTCGTATAATACCATGTTTGAAACGTTTGTTCCAACACAAAGAGCATGCCAAGTAGTTGCGATGGCACAAAGAAGACCGTAAGAAAGACGGGAAGTTGAGAGTACCCACTGATGGGTCACTGTGGAGAAAATTTGAGAGAGAGTGGTCGAACTATGTAGATGACCCAAGGAAGTTATGGTTTCATTTAAGTGCAGATTGCATTTATCCATTCGGGGAGCAGAGCAGCAAGCATATCACATGGCCTATGACTCTATCTATCTATAACCTTCCTCCTTGGTAGTGCATGAAGCGGAAGTTCATTATGATGCCAGTGCTCATCCAAGGTCGTGAGCATCCCGGCAATGACATTGATGTGTACCTAAGGCCATTAGTTGATGAACTTTTATAGCCGTGGTATAAAAAAGGTGTACGTGTGTGGGATGAGCACAAACAGCATGAATTTGACCTGCGAGCATTGCTCTTTGTAACCATCAATGATTAGCCTGCTCATAGCAACCTTTCAGGACACACAAACAAGGGATACCATGCATGCACGCACTATTTAGATGATACCGAAAGTATATATTTGGACAACTGCAAGAAGAATGTGTACCTGGGACATCGTCGATTTTTTCCAACCAAGCATGCCTTAAGAAAGAAATGCAAGAATTTCAAAGGTGAGGTAGATCACTAGAGGAAGCCCTTCCTCCGTACTGGTGATGACATACTTGATATGGTCAATGATTTACAAGTAATATTTGGATAGAGTCCTGGCGAACAATCTGTTCCGACTAACGCTCAGGGACGCACACCCATGTGGAAGAAGAAATCTATATTTTGGGAGCTATAATATTGGAAAGTCCTAGAGGTCCCCTCTGCAATCGACGTGATGCACGTCACGAAGAATCTTTGTGTGAACCAGCTAGGATTCATGGGAATGTATGGGAAGACAAACGATACACCGGAGGCACGGGAGGACCCAAAACGTGTGCAGGAAAAGGACAACATGCATGAGTAGTATGAAGGTCCTGCCAGCTACGCTCTTACCAAAGCAGAGAAGGAAATTTTCTTTGAATGCCTACTCAGTATGAAGGTCCCATTTGTCTTATCTTCGAATATAAAGGGAATAATAAAATGACAGTGAAAAAAATTCCAGAACCTAAAGTCTCATGACTACCACGTGTTCATGACACAATTGCTTCCGGTTGCATTGAGGGGGTTTCTACCAGAAAATGTTTGAGTAGCCATTGTGAAGCTATGTTCATTCCTCAATGCAATTTATCATAAGGTAATCGATCCGAAAATCCAACCAAGCTTACAGAATGATTTGGTACAATCTCTTGTCAGTTTTGAGTTGGTGTTCCCACCATCCTTCTTTAATTTTATGACGTGCGTCCTAGTTCACCTAGTCGAAGAGATTGCCATTCTGGGTCCTGTATTTCTACACAATATGTTCCCCTTTGAGTGGTTCATGGGAGTCTTAAAGAAATATGTTCGTAACCGTTCTGGGCCAGAAGGAAGCATTTCCAAGGGCCTTGAAACAGAGAAGGTTATTGAGTTTTTTGTTGACTTTATTCCTGACATTAAGCCGATTGGTGTTCCTCAATCGTGGCATGAGGCGAGACTGCGTGGAAAAGGCAGCCTTAGACCAAAATCAATAATATGTACTCATAGGCATTCTTGGGCGCAAGCACACTACACAGTTCTACATAATTCTACCTTGGTCACCTCATATATCGAGGAACACATTGATATTGTACGCTCTAAGAACCAAGAGAAGTCTGACGCCTAGATTCAATGTACACATATTGAGGCTTTCGGCGGTTGGTTGTGAACACATCTCATGAATGACGACAATGTTGAAGATAACTTTTACTCATTGGCCAAGAGACCATCTTCGACTATATTGACTTTGCAAGGGAACGAGATAAATGGGAATACATTTTACACAATCACCCAAGATAAAAAGAGGACCAACCAAAACAGTGGTGTTCACTTTGACGATGCGACAAACACCAAGTAAAAGAACACATATTATGGTTACATAGAGGAGATATGGGAACTTGACTATGGTGGTGATTTGAAAGTCCCTTCATTCCGATGCAAATGGGCCAATCTAACTGGAGGAGGCGTAATGGTGGACCCGTAGTACAGAATGACAATAGTGCATCTCAACAATCTTGGGCACACAGACGAACCATTCGTTCTAGCCAATGATGTGGTGCGAGTTTTCTATGTGAAGGACATGTCTACGAAAAGGAGAAAAAGAAAATGATAAGAAAGCGGATACATCATACGATGAGCCAAAGCGCCACATAGTTCTCTCTTGGAAAAAACATCATGGGAGTCAAGGATAAGACAGACATGTCAAGAGATTATGAAAAGTTTGACCAAATTCCTTCGTTCACAGTGAAGACTGACCCAAGCATCATGTTAAATGATGAAGATTGTCCATGGTTACAGTGCAAAAATCAAGGGACACACGTGAAGAAAAAAAATTATACCCCAAGATCCCACTCTGGGATGGGACTGGCTGCACCGTCATCACTTGTCTTCTCTAGTGAGTAGTCGGGATGGTTCTGTTTGTACATAAAGTGCATCCAGTTTTTGCCGTAATGCTCTCAACTTTTTACCACTTTCTATGTGTGGGAAATGATGGTACCATGCCAAGTTTCAACCTTTTCAGAATTCATTTGTGTTGCTTTTTAATTTCAGGTTCATTTAGTTCAAAACAAATCATTAAAATGCATGAAAAATTGCAAATGAAGTTAGATAGGGTTCAAATTTTAGTATGTGGCTTCTAATGGTTCCTATTGAATTGACAAAAAGTCTAGAGTTGAAATAAGTTTTTAAATTGGGAATCCTATTGTGAGAAATGAGTTTTCGTCCGAAACCCCGATACTTCGAAGGAGATTGTCCATTTTGTACACGAAGTGCATCTTGTTTTTGCCGTAACTCTCTAAACTTTTTAGCACATGCTATGTGGGTGAAATGATGATACCGTGCCAAGTTTCAACCTTTTCAGAGTTCATTTGTGGTGATTTTTAATTTCAGGGTCATTTAGCTCAAAACAAATCATTAAATGGATGAAAAATAGCAAATGAAGTTAGATATGGTTGAAATTTTAATATGTGGCTTCTAATGGTTCATATTGAATGCATAAAAAATGTCTCGAGTTGAAAAAATTTAAAAAAATTGAAATCCGTTTGTAACATACGAGTTTTCGTCCAAAACCCCGATACTTCGAAAGATATTGTCCATTTTGTACACAAAAGTGCATCCAGTTTTTGCCATAACGCTCTCACCTTTTGAGCATATGCTATGTGGGTGAAATGATGATACCATGCCAAGTTTCAAGCTTTTCAGAGTTCATTTGTGGTGCTTTTCAATTTCAGGGTCATTTAGGTCAAAACAAATCATTAAATGCATGAAAAATAGCAAATGAAGTTAGATAAGGTTGTAATTTTTCTATGTGGCTTCTAATGGTTCATACTGAATGCACAAAAAGTCTGGAGTTGAAATGAGTTTTAAAAAATGAAATCCGTTTGTAACAAACGAGTTTTCGTTTGAAACCCCGATACGTCGAAAGAGATTGTCCATTTTTGTACACGAAGTGCACCCACTTTTTGCCGTAACGCTCTCAACTTTTGAGAAAATGTTATGCGGGTGAAATGATGATACCATGCCAAGTTTCAACCTTTTCAGAGTTCATTTCTGGTGCTTTTTAGTTTCAGGGTCAGTTAGCTGAATTTTTTTATTAAATGCATGAAAAATAGCAAATGAAGTTAGACAGCGTTGAAATTTTTTTATGTGGCTTCTAGTGGTTCATATTGAATGCACAAATAAGTTTAGAGTTGAAATAAGTTTAAAAAAATTGAAATCCTTTTGTAAGAGACGAGTTTTCATTCGAAACCCCGATACTTCGAAGAAGATTGTCCATTTTGTACAAGAAGTAAATCCAGGTTTTGCCATAACGCAACACATGCTATGTGGGTGAAATGATGATACCATGCCATGTTCCAACCTTTTTAGAGTGCATTTTTGGTGCTTTTTAATTTCAGGATCATTTAGCTCAAATCAAATCATTAAATGCATTAAAAATAGCAAAAGAAGTTATATCGGGTTGAAATTTTAGTATGTGGCTTCTAATGGTTCATACTGAATGCACAAAAAGTCTCGAGTTGAAATATGTTTAAAAACCTTGAAATCCTTTTGTAACAGACGAGTTTGGTCATACTTCGAAGGAGATTGTCCATTTTGTACACAAAGTGCATCCAATTTTTGCCGTAACGCTCTCAACTTTTTAGCACATGCTATGTCGGTGAAATGATGATACCATGCCAAGTTTCAACCCTTTCAAAGTTTAGTTGGGTCGTTTTGATTAAAACAAATGAAGGTATAAAACTAAAAGAGTTAAACAGAATTTGATTTTGAATAAAACACGTATTTCAGTAATCCTAAAAATTCCCAACTTTAACAAATGATAAAACATACAAATAGGAAAAAATAGGAAAAAAAATGACTCAAAAATAAAAAAAACAAAACAAAACAAAAAAGAGAAAATACAGTTGTAGTCCTGGTTGGTACTACCAACCAGGACTAAAGGTCCCTTCCCGCGTAGAATTTGGGCGTTCTTTTTGGGCAGCCGAAAAGACCTTCCCGCATGGAATCTGGGAGGACCTTCAGTCCCGGTTGGGGATACCAACCGAGACTAAAGGTCTTTATTCCCGGTTGGTGCTACGACCCGGGACAAAAGAATCCCTCTATATATGCAGGAATTTGCCATTTCTTCCCCAACCTCTCCCATTCTGCCCGACGCGCCGCCCTTGCCCCGATGCCACCCCTACAACGACGCCGATAGGCTGTCGGTGCTCCCCGGACGCCTCTTCTCCCTCGACTTCGACGTCACGCTGCCTCCCGCCGCAGATCGCTGTCCCCAACCAGCTCGCTCCGGCTGACCTCGCTATCGCCTCGACCTCACCGCCGAGCCTGTTGTGAGACACTCTCTTCCCTCTCCTCCTACAGCCCCCTACCTGCCCGCCATTGCCACCATGCATGGCCGCCCCTCCCTTTCCGCCATTGTCGCCGGCCAAGCATGGCTGCCCCTCCTCGTCTTCCATGGCCACCCCTCCCTGAGCCCATCCCGGGCCCACCTAGAGCCACCACCCGAGATGCCCGAGAGCCACCGCACCATCCATCTCTGGCATAGGAGCCCTGCTTCCCGCCCTGTCCATCTCTGACGGTGCCGCAAACACACACACACATTGTTTAAAAACATGCCAATTTTTGTGGTTAGTATGAAACATTTTTTCATCAAACAACGTGTTAAGAAAATTGTAGTACGTACGTAGATGGATAAGTAGATTAATATTGTTTGATGATTTTTTTATGATGCTTTTTATGTTTTAGTTGTTTTATGTTTTAGTGAATTAGGAGTCCTAGGAAAAATTAGTATGTGTATGTTAGATTAGAGAAAAATTCTTGGGTTTTGGAAAAATTTATGATTAAACGATAAGAAAATGTTCTCATAGGTATTTTTCTCATGGGAGGTGCTACCTTCTGAGACTCGAAGCTTGGTGAGGAATCCGGGTCTCGTCAATGACCCGAAGCTTCTCTGGTGGCGGTCACGTGGGCCAATTTCGATGTAGAGGGAGTGGGCCCCTGTGGAGGTGGTACGTCACAATGTCAGAGAGGAGGATGAGCACGTCTGTTCTTACATGGTGGCATTGGACGCCAGTTTCAAAGATACCTGGCAGATTCTTTAGGGATGTCACCCGAGTTATAATCCCGTGATGGTTCCTTATCTTTGGGTGTCCACCACCCGCGACTCGGGAATCGCTAGTGACTTCGATTATTCGATACTATTCGATCTGTATTAGTGATCTTATATGATAATATTTGAGATGTATTGGTTAATAATTGATGATGCATTAAACGGATTATTCGAGATTATGTATTAGTGATATTATATTTGAGTTCATTATTAATATATTAGTGATATTTTATTGGTATAATGCGTGTATGACTTTCGGTCTATCGTTGCTCCTTGTGTGACTTTCATGTGTGTTCTTGATGGAGGAATCCCGACTGTTGTCGGGGGGGGCGCCTCCTCTTCTTCTCTTCTTTGCGATATATTCATTGGTATAATGCGCAACAAGAGAAGAGGGCAGGCGTCCATCACCGACGGTCGAACTATTACTGTGAGAGAGTGTCTACCAGCATATATACACCACCATATCAGTGTAAAAGAGTGCGCACCAACACACCATGAGACATGAGAGTTATTTAAGGAAAGCCTCGACAGACCGAAAGTCACACACGCATTAGGATCCAAGCGTGCCGTAATTCTTGAATCATGAACACAGGAAATGTCGTCATCATCAGACGAGGATAGGATCCAAGTGTGTGAATTTTGTGGTGAAGATAAGGGTCTTTAGAACCGGCCTGGGCTGCGAGACGGCAGGTTCTTCACCATGAAGCTTTACGAGGATTTTGATATTTCTACGGTATGCAATGATGAAAATTGTTTTTCCGTAATTAAGCATGACTTCTGTTTCTTTCCTTCAGCAAGTAATTTTTGTTTTATACAATTCAACTAGTTCATCCCGTGTCATGCAAGATGGTATTTCATGGAAAGGATCGGTTTCGAAGACCACGAGAGTTTCGAGACGAGGATAGCCAACCTGAGGACTAAACATGGTCACACATTTATAGTGAAAGTAATGAATGCACCTAATAACACGGAATCGGGGTGCTCAAATTGGTAAGCTCTTTTCAAGGCATGTGGATTTCAGGAGGATATGAAAATAACCTTTGATCTTCGTCCTGAAGATCATATTGAAGGAAACATCGACATTTGGGTGGATGTCGATATGCTGCCTATTTTACCTCCATGTGAGTTTGTCAACCATGCATATTTGTCAAGTAATTTGCATTCTATATTTAAAAATACTTGGTGTTCATCCGTACTAAGTTTATTAATTTATAATTTACAGCTTATTTCGTTTCTTCGAGTGAAACACAGAACATAATCGACACGACACACTACACTTATGGATCACATCTAACTTTGGAGTAGAAGGATGATCTTATCTACTTTTTTATTGGTGTCCTAGTTGGTAGGGAGATCTTCCCGTATAAATTGAGAACTAGCCCAAATTATACATTGTACAGGACACCAGGGCATAGGTTGAGGGCGGACAACATTCGCCAAAATATCTTGGTAAGAGTTGCTAATTAAGTACACTAGTACTGTTGCGTAAATGGTATTGATTACATTGCTAACTAGGCTAGTATTATGTTCTTCAACAGAAACTGCCATATGAAGTTGTGCCTTCGTTGATGCAACCCGAAGGTAATATGACGATTAAAAACCCCTTGCATCCTGATTTCTCTTTTGCACACTCGAGTGGCGCAAACCACCAAGACGGCTCCAAATTGAAGAATGGGGACAAATAAAGAAGGATCACAAGCCACAAATTGGAAACCGTTGGATCTCTTTGCTTTATCATGGAGACATATGTGTTATTCTGTTTTATGTCATTTTACTTAGGAGGGAGGACTAGGTCCTATGAGCGAGGACTATGTCATTTTATCTTTTTTTAGTTTTATGACATTTTAACTTTGTATATATGATTAAGATGATGATGATGAGTTTTTAGATGATTAAGATGATGATGAGTTATATGACATATATTCGATTAAAGTGGATGGATGCAAGTGATCATGTTGAATTATAGGAAAAAATTAAATGGAAAAGAAAAAATGAAAAGAAAAAAATAAAGCATGCCCTAACCTTAAGTCCCGGTTGGTGTTACCAACTAGGACCAAAGGTCCCCATGCCCTGGCACGCTCTGCCGCCCACGTCGCCAGGTGTTAGTCCCAGTTCGTAGCCAACCGGGACTAAAGCCTTAGACCCTTTAGTCTCTATACATTAGTCCCGGTTCGAACCGGGACTAAAGGCCCTTCCCAACCGGGACTAACGGCATGTTTTCTACTAGTGAATCAACACATATTGTGAGAATAACACACCTAGCATGGAAGATACTGACAACCCCTAGTCATTATGTGAGCGATTCGGGCATACAAAACAGAATATTATTTGAAGGTTTAGAGTTTGGCACATGCAAATTTACTTGCAACGGCAGGTAAATACCGCATATAGGTAGGTATGGTGGACTCATATCGAACAACTTTGGGATTAAGGGTGTTTGGATGCACAAGTAGTATTTCTACTTTGTGCGGAAGTTTTGGCAAGTATGAGGTGGAAACAAGCACTACATGTTGGAGGATCCATAACAATATAACTTCTACACAAATATACCCAAACATAACTCATTACGTTGTCTTCCTTGTCCAACTTCAACTATTTTTCTCAAGTTTGAAAGTAGTTAATGGGAATTCACAATCATAGAAGATGTCCAAGATAGTGTATTTATATGTGAAATCTCTCTTCCTTCAATATTCTTTCATGAATGGTTCAAGTGACCAATGCAGTGTTGGCTAACTTTCAATAAATTTAGCACCTATACTTCTTATATGTGAAGTCATTACTCCCCATGGTATAAGCATATAAAACCTATATAATTTTAGATTTATGATATTCAATTCATTCAACCATTTACTCATAGTATATAAGTGAAACACAAGAGTAAATGTCAAAACTACTCCAAAACATATAAGTGAGGATCAATGAGTAGTCAAACAATTAAGTAGCTATGTGAGGAATTTATCTCTCTTTGTCAATAAAGATTTTAATATCTGAGTATTTTATTTAAACAGCAAGGAAAAGAAAAATATCACTCCAATAATAGCATGCATCATGTGAACGAATTAAAATTTAGGCTCAACATAGGCTATACGCTAATTGTTGATGAAGAGAGATGGGATGCGTAGCATCCCCAAGCTTAGATGACTGAGACTTCTTGAAATATTTACTTGGCATGCCTTGGTAATCCCCAATTTTGAGCTTTTGTATCTCGTGCAATCCTCTCATATCATGGTTTCACCTATTCTCAAAAAGTACATCCACACAAAACTCGAAAGGAACTCATGAGATAGGTTAGTACACAAAATAATAAATCAACTCTTTATGTACTATCAAGACAAGTTGCACAATAATTTTCAAACATTAGGTACTGTATAATATCATTTACAAAATTTGTATTTACCAATATAGGCTATGGAAACTATAGGATAAGTCGATAACAAAACTATGACAACAATCTGTCCGAACAGAACAGTCTGTAGAAATTTATGAAAACACTGTAGTCCTATAACTCACAAAATTATGAAACTTTAGGAAAATCTAACTAATGTGTATGAAAATACTGTGTAAATATTTCATAAACTTTCCACGTTCCAGTAAAATATGCAAATTGAAACACTAGAGCAAAAGTTTCTATTGTTTACACATCACACATCTAACATGTAATGCAAGCATCCTGAAGGCAATTATTGGAAATTTTTATTGAAAAAAAGATTATAAATAACAACTAACATAAAAAATAAAATAAAATTGCTTTCCAAGCAAAATTGATATTATGAGACGAATAAAAATATAGCTCCACTTAAAATATACCAATAGTGTTGAAGACGAAAGAGGGGATGCCTTCTGGGGCATCCCCAAGCTTAGACGCTTGAGTCTTACTTGGATATTACCTTTTGGTTGCCTTGGTAATCCCCAATATTAGGTTCTTGTCCTTCGTTATTCTCCTCATATTGGTGTCTCACCCAAAACTTGAAAACTTCAATCACACAAAACTCAACGAAACTTCATGAGAGGGTTTAGTGTAGTAAAGATAAATCATTCACTTAGGTACTGTCAAGACAATATTCATAATTTAACATGATACCATATGTATTAAATCATTACCACAATTTATATTACTCAATATAAGCTATAGGAACACTTGAAACAAGCAAACTATGCATGCAAAACAGAATCTGTCAAAAACAGAACAGTCTGTAAAGATCTGAGTGATCACCATACTTCCCTGACACTTAAAATTCTGAAAAATTAGGAAGACTCAAGTAATTTTCATATAAATGTTGTGTAAAAATTTAAGATATTTTTGGCATCCCGGTAAAATCATATAATTCATATCCTGGACGCAAAACGTTCTGTTTTTGCACAGAATAAAACAAGCAAGTATCGACACTATCCAAAAGGCTTTACTTGGCACTTTATTGAAATAAAAGACAAAAAAATTTATTAATACTGTATATTAATGATGTGATAACATAAAAACACAAGATAAAAGTGATGGGTTGTCTCCCAAGAAGCGCTTTTCTTTAATGCCATTTAGCTAGGCATGATGATTTCAATGATGCTCGTATAGGAATAGTAGTTGAAACATGCGAGAGAGCATGACGAATCAATTGGCAAGCACACTTAAGTCTAACCCACTTCGTATGCATAGGGAACAAGAAACAACTTGCATAGGACTGAAAAATAAGCACAACTTCAAAACTATGAACCCACAGAGAGAAAACTTGATATTATTGTTGTTGGAAATATGCCCTAGAGGCAATAATAGATTAGTTTTTATCATATTTGCTTGTTCATGATAATCATTTATTATCCACGCTAGAATTGTATTGATCGGCAACTCAGATTCATGTGTGGATACATAGACAACACCATGTCCCTAGTATGCCTCTAATGGACTAGCTCGTTGATCAAAGATGGTTAATGGTTTCCTAGCCATGGGGATGAGATGTCATTTGATAATGGGATCACATCATTAGGAGAATGACGTGATGGACAAGACCCAAACTATAAGCGTAGCATATGATCGTGTCAGTTTATTGCTACAGTTTTTTGCATGTCAAGTAGATGTTCCTATGACCATGAGATCATGCAACTCACTGACACCAGAGGAGTGCCTTGTGTGTATCAAACGTCGCAACGTAACTGGGTGACTATAAAGCTGCTCTATAGGTATCTCCGAGGGTGTCTGTTCGGTTGGCATGGATCAAGACTCTGATTTGTTACTCCGTATGACGGAGAGGTATCTCAGGGCCCACTCGGTAATACAACATCACAATAAGCCTTGCAAGCAATGTGACTAAGTGTTAGCCACGGGATCTTGTATTATGGAACGAGTAAAGAGACTTGTCGGTAACGAGGTTGAACTAGGTATACAGATACCGATGATCGAATCTCGGGCAAGTAACATACCGAAGAACAAAGGGAACATCATACGTGATTAACTTAATCCTTGACATAGAGGTTCAATCGATAAAAATCTTCGTAGAATATGTAGGAACCAATATGGGCATCCAGGTCCCGCTATTGGTTATTGACCGTAGTGGTGTCTCGGTCATGTCTACATAGTTCTCGAACCCGCAGGGTCTGCACACTTAAGGTTCAGTGACATTTCGGTAGTATAGAGTTATGCATGGTGGTGACCGAAGGTTGTTCGGAGTCCCGGATGAGATCCGGACATCATGAGGAGCTCCGGAATGGTACAGAGGTAAAGATTGATATATAGAAAGTCCTGTTTTGGTCGCCGGAACAGTTTCGGGCTCATCAGTAGTGTACCGGGAGTGCCGATAGTGTAGCGAGGGACCATCGGGAGAGGTATTTCGACCCAAGAGGCTACATGGGCGGTGGGAGGAGGTAAACCAGCCCCTGGTGGGCTTGCCGAAGCCTCCTCTAAGGACCCATGCGACTGGAGTGGTTTGAGAAGGAAAAAAATGCGAAGGTGGAGAGGTGGAAAGAGTTTCCACGTGGAAAGGAGGAATCATACTTCTCGAACCCGCAGGGTCTACACACTTATGGTTCGGTGACGTTTCGATAGTATAGAGTTATTTATGGTGGTGAACGAAGGTTCTTCAGAGTCCCGGATGAGACCCCGGATGTCACGAGGAGCTCCGGAATTGCCCCAAGGTAAAGATTGATATATAGGAAGACCTATTTTGGTCACCGAAAAAGTTTCGGGCTCATAGGTAGTGTACCGGGAGTGCCGGTAGTGTACCGGGGGACCATCGGGAGGAGTATTTCGACCCAAGAGGATACATGGGCTGTGGAAGGATGAATACGAGCCCTTAGTGGGCTGGTGGAAGTCCCACAAGAGGCCCATGCGGCTGGAATTGAGGGAGAAGGAAAAAACCCAAGGTGGAAAGAGTTTCCAAGTAGGAAAGGAGGAATCCTAGTCCTACTAGGATTGGAGGAGGATTCCTCCTCTCCTCCTTGGCGCAAGAGGCAAGAGGGATGGCCCTTGTGTGCCGGCCTCCTCCTCTCTTCCTCTTATATATACTAGAGTTTTTAGGGTTTCTGCAGTGCTTAGGCGAAGCCTTGCCGGAATAGCTCCACCACCAATGCTGCCACGCCGTCGTGCTGCCGGAGAACTCTTCTACCTCTTCGCTCCCTCTTGCTGTAACAAGAAGGCGGAGATCGTCATCGAGCTATACGTGTGCTGAACGCGGAGGTGTCGTCCGTTCGGTGATAGATCGGAAGGACCGTGATCAAGATCGCGAGACCATTCGTGATTGGATCACGGGACGGATCGTGATGAGATCGCGGGACGGATCATGATGAGATTGCGGGACGGATCGTGATGAGATTGCAGGACGGATTGTGATGGGATCGCGGGACGCTCGGCTATTTGAATCGCGAAGAAGTTCGACTACATCAACCGCGTTTCTTAACGCTTCCCGCTTAGCAATCTACAAGGGTATGTAGATCCACTCTCCCTCTCATAGATACTCATCACCATGGATAGATCTTGCGTGTACATAGGAATTTTTTTGTTTCCCATGCAACATTCCCCAACAGTGGCATCATGAGCTAGGTCTATGTGTAAATGAGATCTCGAGTACAACATAAAGAGTTTGTGGACATTGATGCTTAGATTGCTTCCTCCCTTGGTCGTATTTTGGTTCAGCGGTATTGTGGGATGAAGGGCCTGGACCAACCTTACTCGTACACTTACGAGAGACCGGTTCCATCGACTGACGTGTGACTTTGTTGTACAAAGATGGCTTGCGGATGTCAGTCTCTCCTACTTTAGTTGGATCGGATTCGACAAAGGCGGTCCTTGAGAAGGTTGAAAAGCAACTTATGTATCACCATTGTGGTTTTGCGTAGGTGAGAATCGTTCTTGCTAGATACCCGTAGCAGCCACGTAAAATTTGCAACAACAGTTAGAGGATGTCTAACTTGTTTTTGCAGGGTATGTTGTGATGTGATATGGCCAATTACATGATGAAATATATGTGATGTATGAGATGATCATGTGTTGTATAGAATATCACGACTTGCACGTCGATGAGTACGACAACCGGCAGGAGCCATAGGGTTGTCTTTAATTATTGTATGACCTGCGTGTCAATCATTAAGCGCTATGTAATGCTTTACTTTGTCGCTAAACGGTAGCTATAGTAGTATGAGCATGGCGGGCGCGACAAACCCAATGGCGACATGTTGATGGAGATCAAGATGATGGAGATCATGGTGACATGCCGGTGACGATGGAGATCATGCCGATGCTTTCAAGATGGAGATCAAAAGCACAAGTTCATGGCCATATCATGTCACTTATGATTTGCATGTGATGTTAATCCTTTTATGCACCTTGTTTTTCTTAGGAAGACGGTAGCATTATAAGGTGATCCCTCCCTTAAATTTCAAGATAAACTTGTGTTCTCCCCGAGTGTGCACCATTACGAAAGTTCGTCGTGTCGAGACACCACATGACGATCGGGTGTGATAGACTCTACGTTCACATACAACGGGTGCAAGCTATTGTTGCACATGCAGAACACTCGGGTTAAACTTGACGAGCCTAGCATGTACAGATATGGCCTCGGAACACAAGAGACCGAAAGGTCGAACATGAGTCATATAGTAGATATGATCAACATGATGATGTTCAACATTGCAACAACCTCAACTCACGTGATGATCGGACTAGAGTTGGTGAATTTGGATCATGTATCACTCGAATGACCCGAGGGATGTCAATTTGAGTGGGAGCTCTTAGGTAATATGATTAATTTAACTCATTATCATGAACATAGTCAAAGTTTCTTTGCAAATTATGTTGTAGATTATTAGCTCACGCTATAGCTCCCTTGAATTTTTATATGTTCCTAGAGAAATAGAGTTGAAAGATGATGGTAGCAATATTGCGGACTGGCTCCACGATCTGAGGATTGTCCTCATTGTTGCACAGAAAGCTTATGTCCTTAATGCACCGCTCGGTGCACCACCCCCTCTAGCGTTGTTTGTACATGTTGTGAACATCTGTCAGGCACGTTCCGATGACTACATGATAGTTCAGTGCGTAATGCATTACGCCTTAGAATTGAGGCTTCAAATCATTTTGAACGTCACGGAACATATGAGATGTTCTGAGAGCTGAAATTGTGATCTTAGGCTCGTGCCCGTGTTGTGAGATATGAGATCTCCAACAAGAATCTTTGCCTGCAAGATGAAGGAGAAAAGCTCAAATCGTTGAGCATGTGCTCAGATTGTCTGAGTACTACAATCGCTTGAATCGAGTGGGAGTTTATCTTCCTTATAAGATAGTGATTGATATAGTTCTCCAAAGCCACTGTCACTAAGATGCTAGAGCTTTGTGATGAACTATGAAATACCAGGGATAGAATTGATGATCCCTGAGCTATCCACGATGTTTGACACCACAAAAGTAGAAATCATGAAGGAGCTTCAAGTGTCGATGGTTAGTGAAACCACTAGTTTTGAGAAGGGCAAGGGCAAGGAGGGAACCTTCATGGACGGCAAGTCAGTTGCTGCTCCAAGTGAAGCAACCCAAAGTTGAACCCAAACCCGAAACTAAGTGCTTCTATTATGAGGAGAGCGGTCGCTGAAGCGGAACGAACCTAGATACTTGGTAGATAAGAAGACTGGCAGCATCGACAAAAGTATATTTGATATACATGTTATTGATGTGTACCTTGCTAGTACTCCTAGTAGCACCTGGGTATTGGATACCGGTTCGGTTGCTAAATGTTAGTAACTCGAAATAAAAGCTGCAGAATAAACGGAGACTAATTAAGGGTGAGGTGACGATGTGAGTTGGAAATGTTTCCAAGGTTTATGTGATGAACATCGCACGTTCTCTCTACTTTCCGGATTAGTGACGAACGTAAATAAATGTTATTTGGTGTTTGCATTGAGCATGAACGTGATTAGATCGTGTTTATTGCAATACGGTTATTCATTTAAGGTAGAGAATAATGGTTATTCTGTTTACATGAATAATACCTTCAATGGTCGTGCACCCAATGAATGGTTTGTTGTATCTTGATCGTAGTAGTACACATGTTCATAACATAGATGCCAAAAGATCCAAAGTTAATAATGATAGTACCACATACTTGTGGCACTACGGCTAAATGTCATATTGGTGTAAAGCACATGAACAAAGTCCATGCTGATGGATCTTTGGACTCATTCAATTTTGAATCGGTTGAGACATGTGGACCATGCCTCGTGGGCAAGATGACTAAAACTCCGTTTTCAATATGATAGAGCAGGGCAAGTAACTTATTGGAAATGATACATGTTGATGTACACAGTTCAATGAGTGCTGTAGCATGCAGTGGATATCGTTGTTTTCTTACCTTCACTGATGATTTGAGTAGATATAGTGTATATTTACTTAATGAAACACAAGTCTGAATAATTTGAAATAGTTCAAACAAATTCAGAGTGAAGTTTAAGATCATCGTGACAAGAAGATAAAAATGTCTACGATATGATCGTGGAGGTGAATATCTGAGTTACGAGTTTGGCATACAAATTTAGAAAATGTGGAAGTTGTTTCACATCTCATGCCACCTGGAACACCATGGTGTGATGGTGAGTCCGAACGTCGTATTCATGCTCTATTGGATATGGTGCGAATTATGATGTCTCTTATCAGTTTGCCACTATCGTTTTGGGTTATGCATTAGAGACAACTACATTCACTTTAAATAGGGCACCATCTAAATCCGTTGAGATGACACCATATGGTTTGACAGAAACCTAAGCTGTCATTACTTAATGTTTGGGGCTGCGACTCTTATGTGAAAAAGGTTTTCACCTAAAGAGCTCGAACCCAAAGCGAACAAATGCATCTTCATAGAATACCCTAAGAACAGTTGGGTATACCTTCTCTCTCAGATCCTCGCACAAAATGTTTGTTGCTAAAACGGGTCCTTTCTCAAGAAAGAGTTTCTCTCAAAAGAATTGAGTGGGAGGAAGATAGAACTTGATGAGGTTGTTGAACCTTTGTTTCAGCCAGAGAGTAGCGTAGCGCAGAAAATTGTTCTTGTAGTGCCTACGTTGGTTGAAGAGGAAGTTAATGATGATGATCATAAAGCTTTGGATCAAGTTACTATCAAACCTCGTAGGTCGCCAAGGACGCGTACTACTCCTGCATGGTACGGCAACCCTGTCTTGGAGGTCATGTTGGTAGACAACGATGAACCTACGAGCTACGGAGAAGCAATGATGGGCCCGGATTCCGACAAATGGTTAGAGGCCATGAAATCCGAGAAAGGATCCATGTATCAAAACCAAGTATAGACTTTGGTAGACTTGCTCGTTGGACGGCAGGTCGTTGAGTACAAATGGATCTTTAAGATGAAGACTGACGCTGATGGTGAATGTCACCATTGATAAAGATCGACTTGTCGCAAAGAAGTTTTTGCCAAGTTCAAGGAGTTGGCTACGATGAGACTTTCTCACTCATAGCGATGCGGAAAGTCTGTTGGAATTATGTTAGCAGTTGCTTCGAGTTTCATATTGTGAAATCTGGCAGATGGATGTCAAAACATCGATTCTTTCCTTGAGGAAAGGTTGTATGAGATACAACCAAAAGGTTTTGTACGTCCTAAGGATGCTAAAAGGTGTACAAGCTTCAGTGTTCCTTCTATGGACTGAAGCAAGCATCTCGGAGTTGGAATATACGCTTTGATGAGGTGGTCAAAGTTTTTGAGTGTATACAAAGTTTATGAGAAACTTGTATTTACAATAAAGTTAGTGGGAGCACTATAGAATTTCTGATAAGCATATGTGGATGACATATTGTTGATCGGAAATGATGTAGAATTTCTGGAAAGCATAAAGGGTTGTTTGAATAGATTTTTCAAAGGAAGACCTGGACAAAGCTACATAATTGTTGGGCATCGAGATCTATAGAGATAGATCAAGACGTCTGATAAGACTTTCAATGAGTACATACCTTGACAAGATTTTGAAAGAAGTTCAAAATGGATCAGCCAAAGAAAGAGTTCTTGCCAGATTTGTAAGGTGTGAAGTTGAGTGAGACTCAAAGCTCGACCATGGCAGAAGAAAGAGAAAGGAGGAAAGTCGTCCCCTGTGCCTTAGCCATAGGGTCTATATTAAGCCATGCTGTGTACCGCACCTGTTTTGTGCCTTGCCATGAGTTTTTCAAGGGGTACAAGAGTGATCCAGGCTTGGGTCACTGGACAGCGGTCAAAGATTATCCTTAGTAACAGAGGACTAAGGAGATGTTTCTAAATTATGGAGGTGATAAAGAGTTCATCATAAAGAGTTACGTCGATGCAAGCTTTGAACACCAATCCGGATGACTTTTAGTAGCAATCCAGATACGTATAGAGGAGCAGTCATTTGGAATAGTTCCATGTATAGTGTGGTAGGAGTATTTACTGTATGACATAGACATTTGCAAAGTGCACATGGATCTGAATGTCGCAGACCCGTTGACTAAAAGACCTCTCTCTCATGGAGAGAATGATCGAGCCCTAGAACTCATTGGGTGGTAGATCCATAACAATGTGAATCACATGATGATGTGAAGTACATTATTGACTCTAGTGCAAGTGGGATAATGTTGGAAATATGCCCTAGAGGCAATAATAAATTAGTTATTATCATATTTCCTTGTTCATGATAATCGTCTATTATCCATGCTATAATTGTATTGATCTGAAACTCAGATGCATGTGTGGATACATAGACAACACCATGTCCCTAGTATGCCTCTAATGGACTAGCTCGTTGATCAAAGATGGTTAATGGTTTCCTAGACATGGGCATGAGATGTCATTTGATAATAGGATCACATCATTAAGAGAATGATGTGATGGAAAAGACCCAAACTATAAACGTAGCATATGATCGTGGCAGTTTATGGCTACTGTTTTCTGCATGTCAAGTATATGTTCCTATGACCATGAGATGATGCAACTCACTGACACCGGAAGAGTGCCTTGTGTGTATCAAACATCACGACGTAACTGGTGACTATAAAGGTGCTCTACAGGTATCTCCAAGGGTGTCTGTTGGGTTGGCAAGGATCAAGACTGGGATTTGTTACTCCGAATGACAGAGAGGTATCTCAGGGCCCACTCAGTAATACAACATCACAATAAGCCTTGCAAGCAATGTGACTAAGTATTAGCCATGGGGTCTTGTATTATGGTACGCGTAAAGAGACTTGTCCGTAACAAGGTTGAACTAGGTATACAGATACCGACGATCGATTCTTGGGCAAGTAACATACCGAAGAACAAAGGGAACATCATACGGGATTAACTGAATACTTGACATAGAGGTTCGACCGATAAAGATCTTCGTAGAATATGTAGGAACCAATATGGGCATCCAGGTCCCGCTATTGGTTATTGACCGTAGTGGTGTCTCGGTCATGTCTACATAGGTCTCGAACCCGCAGGGTCTCCACACTTACGGTTCGGTGACATTTCGGTAGTATAGAGTTATGTATGGTGGTGACCAAAGGTTGTTCGGAGTCTCGGATGAGATCCTGGACGTCATGAGGAGCTCCGAAATGGTCCGGAGGTAAAGATTGATATATAGGAAGTCCTATTTTGGTCACCAAAAAAGTTTCGGGCTCATCGGTAGTGTATCGGGAGTGCCGGTAGTGTACCGGGGGACCATCGGGAGGAGTATTTCGACCCAAGAGGCTACATGGGCTGTGGGAGGATGAATACCAGCCCTTACTGGGCTGATGGAAGTCCCACAAGAGGCCAATGTGGCTGGAATTGAGGGAGAAGGAAAAAACCCAAGCTGGAAATAGTTTCCAAGTAGGAAAGGAGGAATCCTAGTCCTACTAGGATTGGAGGAGGATTCCTCCTCTCCTCCCTGGTGCAAGAGGCAAGAGGGCTGGCCCTTGTGCGCCAGCCTCGTCCTCTCTTCCTCTTATATATACTAGAGGTTTTAGGGTTTTTGCACGCATAGAAAACAGCCACGTGCTACCCTCTCCTCTAGTGCATAGTTTCTCCTCTAGATCGGTTTTCTGCAGTGCTTAGGCGAAGCCCTACCGGAATAGCTCCACCACCATTGCCGCAACGTCATGTCTCTATCGGAGAACTCTTCTACCTCTCCGCTCCCTCTTGCTGGATCAAGAAGGCGGAGATCGTCATCGAGCTGTATGTGTGCTGAACGCGGAGGTGTCGTCCGATCGGTGCTAGATCGGAAGGACCGTGATCAAGATCGCGAGACAATTCGTGATTGGATCACGGGACGGATCGTGATGAGATCGCGGGACACATCGTGCTGAGATCGCGAGACGGATCGTGATGAGATTGCAGGACGGATCGTGATGGGATTGTGGGACGCTCGACAATTTGAATCACGAAGATGTTCGACTACATCCACCGCGTTTCTTAACGCTTCTGCTTAGCAATCTACAAGGGTATGTAGATCCATTTTCCCTCTCGTAGATGCTCATCACCATGGATAGATCTTGCGTGTGCGTAGGAATTTTTTTGTTTCCCATGCAACGTTCCCCAACAATTGCAATTCCTATAAGCATATGTTCCTCACTCATAATAATTTTCCATAACATCATGAAGGAATTCAAAAATATAACCAGAACCTAAAGCATTATTTTCATGATCGACAAGCATAGAATATTTGTCACTCCCCACATAACCAATTTTCTTCTCAATCATAATAGTGGGAGAAAACTCAACAAAATAACGATCATGTGACACTTGATCTACATAACCACATTGAATATTAAAATCATGATAATAGGTTTCATGGTTGTCATTAATCTTTATAGCATACGTGTCATCACAATAATCATCATAGATAGTGCCTTCCCATAATCACAATAGTTTTGCTCATCAAAACGCGGGGGACTAAAAATATCATCTTCATCAAAGATAGCATCCCCAAGCTTGTAATCATTAGCATCATGAATATTCAGAGAATTCATACTAACAACATTGCAATCATGCTCATCACTCAAAGATTTAGTGCCAAACATTTTAATAACTTCTTCTTGTAACACTTGAGCACAATTTTCCTTTCCATCATTTTCACGAAAGACATTGAAAAGATGAAGCATATGAGGCAACCTCAATTCCATTTTTTTGTTATTTTATTTTATAAAACCAAACTAGTGAAAAACAAGAAACTAAAATATTTGATTGCAAGATCTAAAGATATACCTTCAAGCACTCACCTCCCCGGCAACGGTGCTAGAAAAGAGCTTGATGTCTACTACGCAACTTTCTTCTTGTAGACTCGTGTTGGGCCTCCAAGCGCAGAGTTTTGTAGGACAGTGGCAATTTCCCCTCAAGTGGATGACCAAAGGTTTATCAATCCGTGGGAGGCGTAGGATGAAGATGGTCTCTCTGAAACAACCCTACAACCAAATAAGAAAGAGTCTCTTGTGTCCCCAACAGACCCAGTACAATGGTAAATTGTATAGGTGCACTAGTTCGGCGAAGAGATGGTGATACAAGTGTAACATGGATGGTACGTATAGGTTTTTGTAAGATGAAAATATAAAAACAGCAAGGTAGCAAGTAACAAAAGTGATAAAGACGATATTGCAATTCTTGAAACGAAGGCCTAGGGTTCATACTTTCACTAGTGCAATTTCTCTCAACAATACTGACATAGTTGAATCATATGTAAATACTAGTTGCACGACAAAGAGTTCAGGCCAAAAGTCACAAATAGTAGAGAACTAACAAAGAAATTATTGTAGGGTACGAAACCACCTCAGACTTATCTTTTCCGATCAATCTTATGAGCTATCCCTGTAAGTGTCATGAATAGCCCTAGAGTTCGTACTAAAATAACACCTTAAGACACACATCAACCAAAACCCTAATATCACCTAGATACTCCAATATCACCATGATTACCCATGGGCTTGATTATACGAAATGCATCACACAATTTCAGATTCATCATGTTCAATCCAACACAAACAACTTCAAAGAGTGCCCCAACGTTTCTATTAGAGATTCAAGACGAAAACATGTGCCAACCCCTATGCATAGATTCCCAAGGTCACAAAACCCGCAAGTTGATCTCCAAAACATATATCAAGTGGATCTATAGAACATCCCATTGTTACCACTACTTAAAGACTCAATCCGATTAGAAAAATTCAAAGGGAAAACTGAATTCATCACCAGAAGATAGAGAGGTGACAACTCCATATGATTCATCTATATCAATAAATCTCATGGGACATCAAGATCGTGCCATCTCAAGAACACTAGAGAGAGAGATATGAAACACATAGCTACTGGTACATACCCTCAGCCCCGAGGGTGAACTACTCCCTCATCAACATGGAGACTGCCTGGATGATGAAGATGGCCTCCGGTGATGGTTTCCCCCTCCGGCAGGTTGCCAGAACGGGCTCCCAATTGTTTTTTCATGGCTCTGGAGGCTTGCGGAGGCGGAACTCCTGATCTAGGTTTCTTTTCGGAGGTTTGGGTGTTTATAGGAGTATTTGGCGTTTGTCCCACGTCCAGAAGGTTCCCGAGGAGGTCACAAGCTCACTAGGCGCGGCTAGGTGGTGGCCGCACCTCGCAGGCTTGTGACTCCCTCGGGATTCTTCTCCGGTATCTTTTCGCTCCACTATTTTTTCTATTTTCCAAATATATTCTCCGTAAATTTTCAGCCTATTCCGAGAACTTGTATTTCTGCACAAAAATGACACCATGGTAGTTATGCTAAAAACAGCGTCAGTCCGGGTTAGTTCTAATAAAATCATACCAAAATCATATAGAATTATTGTAAACATGGCATGAATACTTAATAAATTATAGATACGTTGGAGATGTATCAGCCATCTCCATCGGCTTCGCCCAAAGGCCAGCTCGAGCGTCCCTTGGGACCGGGGGATACTCTTGGTGTTCTGGGAATGGGGGTACCTAGACTCGCCTACCTACGGCCCAGGGCATGACCCACTTCGACAGCCAAGTACGGCCCAACGCGTTCCACTCAAGACAAGGCCCTCGTGAGATCCCCAAGCTCGCGAAGGAAGTAACACCAAGACCCATGGGGAATAGGCCTCTCCAGGCCCCCTCCGGAGCGGCGGAGATCTCTATGCAATGCCTGGTCTCGGGAGGCCAAGGATGACGCATGGAAGGACAGATAGGCAGCAGCGCGCCAAACAGGGCCGTTTCCCCTTTGGTGCAAAGGGGGCAGGGATGTTCGCTGGTTCCAAAAGCTACCCCCAAAGGTTTCCATTCTAGTGCAACTAGACCAAGACCACGAGCCCTGCAGGACGAATGTCATCGCCGAGCCCTGCACTGCATCACCAATAGGTACTTTGTAGGCAAAGACCACCTTTCACCAGGATAAGGGTGTACCCCTTGTCCCCCTTCGAATTTGGCCGTTGTGGAATCCCTTCCCACCATAGCGATAAGGGGAGAGGACCCTGGCCACTATAAATAGAGGCTAGGCTACGTCGTAGACGGAGAGAGAGAGAGCAGAAAGGGAGCAAGACTACCAGAACGCCCTCGCGAGGCAACTCACCACTTTACTAGTTCATCCACAATCCTTCTTGTGAGGCAATCCACCAAAGCACGAGTAGGGTATTACGCTTCGCAATGGCCCTAACCTAGGTAAATCCTCGTGTGCAATCTTCTCCCTCGTCATCGTGCGAGTTCAGCGAGCTAAGCTACCGCGTTGTGAGCTTGGAGAGGCAAGGTTGTTGGGGGTCTTCGCACACGCCCCTGTGTTTGAACTTCTTTGGGTTTTGCGGAGCCCGAAATCCGACAGATACTGACCACCCCCTGTCGCTCCATGAGCGGTCCAGGCACACAAAATAGATGTTCATTTGAAATTTTAAAGGTGGCACATGCAAATTAACTTGGAATGGCATGGTAATACCGCATATAGGAGATATGGTGGACTCATCTGGAATAACTTTGGTTTAAGAATTTTTGATGCACAAGCAGAATTCCTACTTAGTATAGGTGAAGACTAGCAAATAGGTTGAGAAGCGGACAGCTAGAGAGCGAATACGGTCATAAACATACATTACGAATAATAAACATTGAATGCTATCATGAGTAGGATATGGACACCATGAACATAAATATCATGAAGGCTGTGTTGGTTTTTATTCAACTAATTGCGTGAACATGTACCAAGTCAAGCCGTTTGAAACATTCAGAGGAGGATACCATATCATCATACTACATCACAACCATTTTAATGCATGTTGACATCCAAGATAAATCATTATCCACTCCTAGCTAGTTGAGCATGGCATGAACCACTATAATCTCTAATTGTCATTGCAAACATGTTCAATCATAATGTGTTGAATCGTGGATACTAGGTTAAACATTTTTACAAAAACAAGAACAAGTTGAGTTCATACCCGCTTTTCTCTGCCACGATCAATTCATCAAATATCGTCATTATTGCCTTTCGCTTGGACAATCAAATGATATAAAAATAATAATAGTATGATAGTACCGTGGACTAAGCTGGGATTTGCAAACTTTTTATTCAAGAGGAGAAGAAAAAGTAATATGGGCTCTATGTTAGATCAACAGTAATGCATATGAGAGCCACTCAACGTTTTCATGGTGGTCTTCTCCTTGGTATGACTCGATAAAAGAAAAATAATTTTAGAGAAACACACTGAAATATTTTTGGAGTTTTTAGTTTTTCTTGAACAAAGCAAACACGAGAAGGAAAATAAAAATGAGAAAAACTATTTACATGGGAGAACTCCCAACAAGCAAAAGAAGAAATGAGAAATCTTTTTGGGTTTTCTTTTAATACTACAAAGCACTTAACTGAAAAGAAAAACCGAAAAGAAGCAACACGTATTTTTGGATTTTCTCAAAGTTTTGCAAACACACAAGAAGAAAACGAGAAGAATAAATCTAGCATGGATAATACAATGAAAGATTGTGGACACCAACAACTGAAATGAAAAGTGTGAACATGAATGTAATGTTGGTGGGAATACGTACTCCCCCAAGCTTAGGCTTTTGGCCTAGTTTGGTAATCACCATCTGTGGCGTGGATAATGGCTTGAGTGATAGCCTACCGAGATTGTTGGTGCAACTACCTTGACCCTCTTGCCAGCTTCCACCTCTGCATTTTACGCGTGGGCCTCGCTCTCAAGGACGTAGTATCTTCCCTTGCTGTCAAAATCAAAGAGAGCATGAGCACGCAATAGAATAGGCACAATGGGACCGTTATCAAACCTCAAGTTGTAAGTATGGGTTAGGTAAAATAGGATCTTTAGGCCAAGGGACAGTCCCAACCTCGTAGCGAGGTGAGATGCATAAATCCCTCCATAGAAATTACAATTAGAAGCACTGAGAGTCAGTCTCCGTGCAAAAATTGCTCCTACGTTGTAGTCTTTAATTCCAATTAAAGCAGTGTAAATAAGACTCAAATCATCAGCACAAAGCGTGCTACAATCCTGCTTTCATATATGCATTTACCATTGAAGAGTGCAAAGTACTGAATAGACGGAAAATGCATGCTTTTTATTCCGCCTTGTGTCAGTCCTCTAATTTCACCACAACAAAGGTTTCTGACTAATGATTCATACTCAGGGTTTTTTCGTTCGTCTAGCGAACCCCAATATGGAATTTTACATGCGTTGCAAAATACGTCTAAGGGCATGGTGAAAGCATTATCATATAGACTAAATGATACTCTTGACTCACGAGGAAAATATTTAAAGTTCTTGGTAAATGTCTCCATGAGTGTGAGGTGTTGTGTACACTTATACTTGATGAACGGAACCAGATTGGTGTTACAAATATACTATTCAAATTCTTCCTTAATACCTACACTCTCCATGAAAGTGTTACACGACCAAAGGCATGATTTAGTTTGAGCGTCCCGTATCGAGCTTGCACTTGGCTCAACATAAGATTGTCGTATGGAATTTTCACTTGATGATGCCCCCGAGGATCTCCTCCTAGAAGGACTCCTGAAGAATTGCATTTTATTTGCAAACAATTTATGGAAAAAAATGTGACATAATATTTTGTTAAGAAAACTAAATAAGATTGATAACAACTACTCCTAGGGATGCATAGAGGCCATATCAATCATTCAAACTACTTAGAACTCTAAGAATTCCACATGCATGCTCATCTACAATAGCACCAAGAGTAGCTAATTATTCTGAAAATAAACCACTAAATCAAAAACTAATTGGAGCAATGGTGGAGTTAAATACCAATAAGCAATCCCCTAAAACAGGTTCGGAAATAGAGCTTTGAGTGAAGAGATCGAAATCCACGGGTTCTTGACCAAGAGCACGAGGGGGAGAGCAATGGTGATTTTTTTTCACGAGCTAAGAGATGACATGGGCTAAAGGGATAAGTTGGGGGACCCACCTTCGGCCCAGCCCCCACCAGGCCGTCCGAGGGGGTCTGGCGTGCCCTGGTGGAGGGTGGCCACCAAGTGCACCCCCCCTCTAGTGTTATTTGTCCCAGAAATTCACAAATAGTTAGAAAAAATTCATGTTAAATTTTCAGGGCTTTCTAAGGACTTTTATTTTTGGGTCCTTTTTTATTGCATGAGAAAACAGAAAACAGGATAAACATGGCATTTTATTTTATTTAACTAGGAAAAATAGAAAACAAAATGCGGATACAAAGATTGTGTCTACTAAATTCATCAACTTCATAGCTCTCGAAAATAATTCATTAATAAGGTTGATCAAGTCTTATTAACAACCACTTTCAATTAGCATGAAACCGAAGAACTTCCATGAAACAATAGGTTACCTCAATGGGGATAGGATTTCACCAACCGTAATAATATCATATCTCATTTTGATTGTAGGTAGAGGTAATTGAAAGATTCCAATAATGAGTGTCGAAGAATTTTCAATAACATTCACACCATTCACTTGGAATTGTTTCTTCGGAAAGTGCACCCTATGCTCATTACCATTGATATTAAAAGTGACCTTGTTGTTATTGCAATCTATAACAACCCTTGAAGTATTGAAGAAGGGTCTACCAAGGAAAATCGACATGTTGTCATCCTCGGGCATCTCAAGAATGACAAAGTCCGTTAAAATGGTAACTTTTGCAACAACAACGGGCACATCCTCACAAACACCGATAGGTGTGGCGGCTGTTTTGTCAGCCATTTGCAATGATTTCGAGCACAGGGGGTTCTAGAGGTTGCGGGGGTGGAGGGAGGGGACGATTGGGGTTGTGTTCCAGCGGCAGGGAATGGGAGGGAGGTCCTGGGACCCCTTTTATAGCGGTGGCCGGAGCCTGCCGTGGACAGGGAGTATGGCGAGGTCAAGGGCGATGCCACTGGACATGGGAATGCCCTAGGTCGTGTATGTGATGGCCGTGGACGTGGTCCATTCCCGCGGTTACGAACAGGAGGAGCGACAGGGGGGCGATAAGCCCGCGTGTGTGAGGCGCCCCATTGGAGCTGGGGCGACAAGAGAGAGTGAGAGGAGGGGGACAGGGGCCAAGCATATTCCGGACGTCGATGCCGCCAGCTGGCGAGAGGGGGGAGCTCGAGGTTGTCAGGAGGTGGGGACGGGCGCCGGCTACAGTATGGGTGCGCACAGTAGCACGCTCTGGAGCATGTTTTTGGCATGCCACAACATGCCTCTACAGCTTCTGCGCGGCCACCTGTGTCTAGGGTATGTAGGGCAAGGAAATAAGTCACGGGAAGCATTGGATTCTCTATAGGTTGACTAGAACAGCAGGGAAGTTAAGAGAGAGAGAGAGGGATTACTATTGTCTAGAGGTAAAATTTGGCATTTTACCCTACCAATAATTGATCTGAGGCCATGTCTTTCTTACTGGAGGTAGAAGGTAACTAGGGGGGACTGTGGTAAAAAAATTGAGGTGAAGGAGAATAGTGGATGGGGTCAAAAACATGGCTTTTAGCAAACTACCAGAAGGTGTTTGATGTAGTTTTGGGAAAATAAAAAGGCTCCACTTACTGAGAGATTTAACAATATAAAATGGAAGGTTTGAGATGGTTTGAAGAAAGTTGACAATGCAAACATTGTAAACCCTAGAATGAGCACAAACTGATTTCTACAGATCTAGGCATGCAAATCTATTCTTCTTGATGCACCACTTAGTGTAGTGTTATCATTTGGGTGGTAGAGAAGGCCCACAAAATCTAGGGTCAATAGGAGATAGTTGGCACTGTAGAGTTGCTCAAATTTGGATCTGGACAGGATTGGTTTTGGGATATTTTTGTAAATCAAAACAATGGGGACTGAGATGAAACTTTGCAAACATATGGCATGCATGACTTCCTGGAATATACCTGGATTTGTTTGATAATATTTCTTATAGAAATATTTCAAATGCTTAATTTAAGGAGAAAATGTTTTGGAGGGTTTTGCCCATTATTTTGAACATAACCATGTGTTGAAACTCACATATATGGAAAAGATATGTGCACTGAGTTCCCTTAATTTTTCTCAAATATTTTTAAAGTAGTTAAATAATTTTTCCCTGTTAAAGACCATTTCCAGCCTTAAGAAAAAGCCTTCAAATAAAATAGGAAAATAATTTTAGCATCGCGACTCAAAATGAGTCAAGCCTTTGTGTGTCAATGCCATCCCTGGATCAGTATGCCGGCACACACAATACATCAATGTATATATCAAAGTGCAATCGCATGTAAATAACGTAAAACTGATATATACCTCAAAATCTCAGCGGAAACATCCAATGGGAGTGGAGTCCCAACAAATACCAACGGCGGGTTGAGTGTAGACCGTAACCCTATATCGTAACTCTTACTCATCGTAGAAATATCTGCAACATAAAACGTTGCAGCCGTGTAGGTCAGTACATTGAATGTACCGGCAAGATCACCATATAATGAAAGACAAAGACTATTCTATATACAAAAGGCTTTGTGGCTCTATGTTCGAGTTTTTTGTTTTTTGCAGAAAAGCCGGTTTTATTTTCCCTACAACAAAGGAGTCTAACAGAAGTATCACTTCAAAATTTGGTTGTTAATGAGATGGTTCCACCAACCAATTCTCATGACCCAAATTATTAATAAACCCACTCATGATAATTTGTTAATTGTGTTGAGACTGGTTGATAGTATCAACTTTGGTGCTCGTGTTGTCCGTAATCAGGGACATGACTAATCGGTTAGTTTGACACTTTGTAGAGGTTTGTACACTTTACCCGCAAAATTCGATCCCTCCCGTTGTGTCCTCGCATGGCCTAGTGTTTGAGAACGAGATGACCGAAACATAGTCTTCCAAAGCGATCCTCCGATAGAAAGTCAGTGCCCATCCAATCCTACCATTCTTCTACCTCCCGTTGCAATCTGACCTACCAGAGTCACGACTAAGGTCAACTAAGCCAGAGCCCATAATGACTTGCAGTTGCACACATAAGATTTCCGGCCGTGAAGTATCCATTCATCTCATAGGACCTGGGTGGCATCCTGTTGGGATGATCACAGGTAGATACCAGGATTCCCGGGCATAACCACGATAGATATCAGGCTGACAGATGCATGTCCAATCCACCCAGAGGTATATTGAGTCCTTGAAATCTTGATGTCTTGATCATCATGTAGGTCCTGAAATATTGAACCTCACAACACTTCTTGAGTCTCACAACCAACCTCATCTACTAAAGTGTAGCAAATGTAAAGTAACGTCCATTCCCAGGCAACGGTAATAGGGTGTTGGGTTTCTCGTACCTCATGCTGCTACCACAAGTTCAAGCTCAGTATCCTATTGTATGTATGATGGAGAGATTTATTCTAATGCAAGTAAAACAAGGGTAATGTAAGATTATCAAAGTGAACTTGCCTGGTAAAGTTTATGAAGTCATCATACTCAAAATCGTGATAATCCTACTAGACACACTCTGAGCAATCTATTGTAAGCGAATATGATTCAATAAACATCCATGCCAAAAGGAAGAACCAAAAGAACGTAAGCACAAAACATGTCTTGGTGCGAAAATAACTACATACTAAATTTTAAAAGAAAAAGATAGGTTCTTATGGGTTTGTAAAGTGAAATGTGAAGGAATCAACTCAAAAAGAGTCAATGGATGATGAACTATTGCTATATAAGCTTAGGTTGGAGAGACTATGAAAGAAGATCCAAGGTATCGGGAGAAAAATATGGATGTTAAAATATAATTAATTGAGATGGAGCACTACAACACAAGTTATAGTGAATTTAAGTATGAATTGAATATGAATTCATAAGGGTCAAAAGAAGTTGAATTGAAGTATGATGGTGATGAAGAGAAAAATATATGACACGAGTATTTAGGGGCAAAAGGAATCAATTGAAAAGGTATTACGATTTGCAAGATAAGATCAAATGAATGTTCGAATACAACTCAAATTTGAAACGTTCAAAGGTCAAAACTAACGATGCTACTAAAGATATAGGAGTTTAATATGAACGTGTAGGAAAAAGAATTACTAGATTCAGAATAACAGATTGGAAGATACAAGTAATTCAATATGACATTGAATCAACTTAGAATTGTGTGTGAAAGCTTTTGGGAACTAAAAGATAAATCTGATTATGATCAAAATTATATGTGAAATGACAACCCTAATGGAACGAACAAAAAGATTACTTCGATATGAATACGACACAATTAGATTCATCGGAAATGGAGCTAGAGATAAAAAAGATATGATCAAATGAAGTTTGAATATGAATGTCAACAAATTTGTAAAATTTGAAAATTTCGACAAGTTGATTTGATAGGTGACGAGGATACGTACCTACAGTAGGTCCCTAGGCCTGACTTACATAACCTACCTAAGGACACTACATTGGAGGACTTGAAGATCACAAGTATGCTTCCGACTGGATTCCCGGTGACACTTAAGTCACTCGCCAGGCAATCCACTTGGAGACTCCTTTCTCCACTCGACTGTCTCCTCGCACTCGGAAGGCCTCATTTCCAGTCGACGCCAGAAGACCAGAAGCCACCCCCAGGAGGCCAACAGGAAGGCGTTAGGCCTTTCGTCATTAGTAGCTTTTAATATGTATATTACCAGTAACGCTAGTCTTTAAACCCACGATCGGACCCTTGGATGTCGGGTAATTATGAGGGGCAGCGAACTCTATATAAGTCGCCCCTCCCCTCTAGCACAAGGGTTCACAACCACTGTAATCTGCCTTTCCACACGACAAAGATCCAGAGCACTGAGACATAGGGTTGTTACCTCCACGAGAGGGGCTTGAACTCATACATTTGTGTGTACACCCTCGCCGTAGCTAGGACTCAGCCCTCTCCTTTCGTAACCCTACCTACTAATGTCACACTCGTTCCCACGATAGTTGGCGCCCACCATGGGGCAGGCGTCTAAGCGACTTCCGGCGAGGTTGCGTTTTTCATCGTTCGACATGTCTTCCTGGGGTAATTTCACTCTGGGCCACGAGATCAGTTTCGGAGCGCTCACCTTCATCACTGACGATTTGGCATGGCTTAAGGAAGTGCCTCTCGATGTCAAGGCGCTCCACGTCCACGGGGCCACGTACTTTCGCGCGAGTTCCTACAGCACGCTGCTGTGTCAGCCATCGATGCCCTATGCGTTGGCGCCCCTCGCTGTCCATTTTCGCAAGCGGTCCGGCCGCTCACGACTCCAGTGTTGCACTAAACTTCTTGACAGATTGCAGCGCTCGAGCCCGCCGAGTCCCTTCACGGCGTGTTCTAGTTGGATTCCGATCCGTCCGATGTTCCTTCCGAGTGTGAGAGATGTGATCCTGCGGCGGAGGTCCTAATGGCGGGCTCCCATAAAAGCCCATCGCCGGGCTTTGGCCATGGCAGGCGCGATGCTGGCGGCGCGTCGAGTGAACATCTGCGTCGCGATGGTGAAGTCCTTAATACTCCCATCCTCGGTACGACCGCCGAGGCTCAGGCCTTGGGGGCCACGCATATTCGGCTAGAAGAGCTCCAGGGGGAACTCGACGAGCGCGCTCGCCAGCGCATGCCAGTTTCCGGTCGACATCAGCGACAACTGTTTCCGACTGGATCTCACAGCAATGTTGAGGTATATCATACCCTTGTGTTAAATGTTGCAGCTGCTGCTAGGGTAGTAGATTCCATTCAGCCGTCATGGTCAGAGGCTGGAAGAGGGTTGATGCAAATCAGAGCTTCGCTAGATGCAGCGCATCGTCAGAATTCTGTCATTTCACAGTCACGTAACAGGTTACACATCAACTCGCCCAGGGTAGAAACCGTTCAGTCAGCACGCAGCCCTGTATCGCCCTTGCATCGAAGGGGCACACGCATTCATGAGGATCAGGTCAGAGATCAGTTTCACCGCGAAGACCACTGTTGAGTGCCCGCTCCTCCACTGGGCGGTCCGCGCATGCCCCGGCACCCGGACGAGAGGCGCTTGTTCGGTGACGAGTGGAATGCAGAGTTTGATGCTCGTGATCTCCTCACCCAGAAGCGGATCGACAGAGACAGAGCCCACAGAGAAGGACAAGATAGAGATTTTTTGAGTGGCAGCTCAGCTGTGATTACTTGTCCTGAGTGTTCTAGCAGAGCCATCCGTTCTACAGAGATTCCTCCCAACTTCAGGTTGGCGGCTGGGATCGGGAAGTTTTCTGGCGAGTCAAAGCCAGAGACTTGGTTGGATGATGACCGAGTGGCTGTACAGATTGGTGGCGGCAATGATAACGTCGTGATGAAACACCTATCCTTGATGTTGGATGGTTCAGCTCATGCTTGGTTGAATCATTTGGCTCCATCCAGTATATATTGCTAGGAAGATCTTGCCCGAGTGTTCATCCGTACCTTCAAAGGCACTTGCAAGCGTCCTGCCGGGCTGGTCGACTTACATCATTGTGTGCAGAAGCCAAATGATACCTTGAGGGATTACATTCAGCGTTGGTCCACTTTGCATCATACAATGGAGAACGTTTCCGAACACCAAGTTGTGTGTGCCTTCAAGGCAGGTGTGAAGTATAGAGAGCTTTATTTGAAGTTCGGTCGGACGGGTGACATATCACTCAGCAAGATGATGGAAATCACCACTCGGTACACCAATGGAGAAGAAGAAGACCGCCTCCGTAGCGGTAAGGGAAAAGCAGTCATCAGTGATGCTGGCAGTAATTCCAATCAGAAATAGAAGCGGAAAGCTGAGGGTCCGGTCCAAGCAGAGGCAGCTGCACTGGCGACCCAAGCAAAGAATAAGGGGAAGGATAAAGGACAGTATGCCCCTAAAAAGGAAAGAATCAGTCAGGGACTGATATTATGGATCAGCCATGTGTAATCCACACGAGAAAAGATGAGGAAGTAAATGTGATTTTTCCCAAACACACCACTCGGCAGTGTCAAACGCTTATCTAGCAGTTCAAAGAGACTCCGCCGAGTGATAAGACTCCTCAGAAGGATGAAGATGAAGATAAAGGAACATTCCCGGATGTCACCGCTACGCTTGTGATTTTCGCTGATGTAGAGAGCACGAGTCGATTGAAGGTTATCAACAGGGAAGTCAACATGGCCATACCTGCCACCCCCACCTACCTCAAGTGGTCCCCGTATGCCATCACATTCGACCAAACAGATCATCCTGCTCATGTGGCCACTCCCGGTAGCCAGGCTCTGGTGGTTGATCCGGTGGTGGGAGGCACTCGACTCCGAAAGGTCCTCATGGACGGTGGCAGTGGTCTGAACATCCTCTATGCAGATACCCTAAAAGGGATGGGCATTTCGATGTCCCGACTGTGTGAAAGCAACATGTAGTTTCACGGAGTCACCCCAGGGAAGAAGGCCAAGTCACTCGGCCAGATTGCATTGGACGTGACATTCGGGAACAATACAAATTTTCGAAAGGAAAAGTTGATGTTTGAAGTCGTGGATTTCCAGAGTGCTTATCATGCCATTTTGGGTCAACCCATGTATGCTCGTTTCATGGCCCGTCCATGTTACGTGTATCTCAAGTTGAAGATGTCAGGCCCTAAGGGTGTGATCACGGTCACTGGCAATCGAGAGCGGGCCGAACAATGCCTCCAGCAAGGCTACAAGATTGCCAATCGTCAGATGGCTATGGTCGAGCTAGAAGAATACAAGAAGAGCGCTGACTGTGCTAATTTGCTCCACGCAAAGAAGCCTGCTTCCGAGTCGGCACTTCAGTCAACAGGGGAAGTGAAGAAGGTGCACATCCACCCAACGAATCTAACTGCCGCCCCGGAAAATATATCATCAACACTCAATAGTAAATAGGAAGTCAAGCTCATACAGTTCCTCCATGAGAACTGGGATATCTTTGCATGGAAGCCTGCTGACATGCCGGGGGTTCCCAGGGACTGGCTGAGCACCGTCTAAGAGTTGATCCGAAAGCTAAACCCGGCAGGGAGGATTTGCGTCGATCGGCCGCGGAGAAGCGTAAAGCAGTCGGCGAAGAAGTGGCCCGTCTCTTGCAAGACAAGTTCATTCGGGAGATTTACCACTCCGAGTGGCTCTCGAATGTTGTGATGGTGCCCCAGAAGGATAAGTCATTGCGTATGTGCATTGACTTCAAACATATCAATCGGGTCTGCCCGAAGGATCATTTTCCGCTCCCCGCATAGATCAGATTGTTGACTCGACTGCGGGATGTTAGTGTTTATCATTTCTAGATGCTTACTCTGGGTACCATCAGATCCGTCTGTATGGCCTAGATGAAATAAAGACAACCTTCATCACCCCCATTCGGGTGTTTTTGCTACATCACTATGTCATTCAGTCTGAAAAATGTCGGCGCTACTTTCATGCGCATGATTCAGAAGTGTTTACTCGACCAAATCCCTCGGAACGTCGAGGCATACATGGCTGATATAGTTGTCAAGTCCCGCAAAGGTTCCGACCCACTGGCTTACTTGGTCGTAACATTCGCCAATCTAAGGAGATACGACATAAAACTGAATCCAGTCAAATGTACTTTCAGCGTCCCTGGTGGCAGGTTACTCGGTTTTCTCGTTTCCGAACTAGGGATCGATGTCAATCTTGAGAAAATCAGCGCCATTACCCAAATCAAGACTCCCGTGCGAGAGCACGATGTTTAGAAGCTCACAGGTTGCTTGGCGGCATTGAGTCGATTCATTTCTTGTCTTGGTGAGAAGGCACTGCCTTTGTACCGATTGATGAAGAAGTCGGATAGGTTCGAGTGGACTCCTAAAGCCGAAGTAGCATTTGTTGAACTCAAAGCCCTGCTCTCCACCCAGCCGGTGCTTGTCGCTCCTTGCAGCAAAGAGCCCTTGCTCCTATACATCGCGACCACTAATTAGGTTGTTAGTACGGTCTTAACTATCGAGCGGGAAGAAGAGGGTAAAGCTTACGAAGTCCAACGACCAGTTTATTATGTTTCTGAAGTTCTGTCTCCCTAGAAGCAGAGATATCCACACTACCAGAAGCTGGTTTATGGTATTTACCTATCAGCAAAGAAGGTGGCACATTATTTTCAACACCACTCGATTTCAGTCGTCAGTGATGCTCCGTTATCTCAGATTCTCAACAATCGAGATGCATCTGGTCGAGTGGCTCAGTGGGCAATCGAACTCTTATACTTTGACATTACCTTGAAGCCAAGAAAGCAATCAAGTCTCAGGCACTTGCAAATTTTATTGCCGAGTGGATTGAACAACAACAGCCAACCCAGGTTCACTCGGCACATTAGACCATGTTCTTCAACGGCTCTAAAATGTTGAATGGGTCCGGTGCTGGTGTTGTCCTGATATCTCCAAAAGGCGACAAGCTTAGTTATGTCTTGCAAATTCACTTCAATTCGTCCAACAATGAGGCAGAGTATGAAGCACTTTTGTATGGGTTGCGCATGCTTATCTCACTCGGTGTCAAGCGCCTGATGGTTTATGGCGACTCAGATTTGGTGGTAAATCAAGTTTTGAAAGAGTGGGATGTTTGAAACCTCGCTATGAGTGGGTACTGTAGTGCTGTTAGAAAGTTGGAAAAGAAATTCGAAGGCCTGGAACTTCATCATGTTCCCCGACTGAAGAATCAAGCGACCGACGAACTAGCAAAGATTGGGTCCACTCGATGGCCCGTACCCAGTAATTTGTTTTTAGAGCACCTGCATACTCCTTCGGTGCAAGAGGATCCTTTCACCGAAGAGCCCCCACAAGCTATGAGCTCCACTGATCCGACTGAAGTCGATGTCCCTGGAGTAATTAATTTGGTCATGGAGATTCTGGTTGTCAGTCCCGATTGGATGGTGCCCTACATTGCCTATATCCTCACACAAGAACCCCCCAAACATGAAACAAAAGTTGGACAGATTGTGTGTAGGTCAAAGGCCTTTATTGTGATTGGGCATCAGTTGTTCAGAGAAAGTGCGACTTGCGTGACGCAGCGTTGCATCTCTCCCGAAGAAGGTCGGGTAATTCTGGATGAAATCCACTTGGGAACTTGCGGCCATCATGCGTCCTCACGGACAATTGTCGCTAAAGCATACCGAGTTGGTTTCTTCTGACCGCGGGCTAATGAGATGGCCAAAGACATTGTGGGTCATTGTGATGGATACCAATTCTATGCAAACTTGTCACATAAGCTGGCCTCTGCTCTGAAGACGATTCCCCTCGCCTGGTCGTTTGCTGTTTGGGGACTCACTCATTTGTTGGGCCCTTTCGGACCAGAAAAGGCGGATTCACTCATTTGTTGATTGCAGTCGACAAGTTTACAAAATGGATATAAGTCAAGCCCATCAAGAAGTTGAACTCCCACACGACAATCACATTCATGAGGGAATTAACTTTTCGATATGGCATTCCTCGCAGCATTATCATGGATAACGGCACCAACTTTGACTTGGAAGAATTCAGAAACTTCTGCACCTCCCAAGGCACTCGGGTGGATTATGCATCCGTGGCACATCCTCAAACCAATGGACAAGTCGAGCAAGCTAATGGCCTCATACTGCAAGGTCTGAAGCCTCGTCTCATGCGCGATCTGGATCATGCTGCCGGTGCCTGGGTAACTGAGCTGCCGTCTATTGTATGGGGAATGAGAACGACGCCCAATCGCTCGACTGGACGGACTCCATTTTTCCTGGTCTATGGTGCCGAGGCTATCCTGCCGAGTGACTTGTTTCACAATTCTCCTTGAGTGGAACTTTTTTCTGAAGCTGAATCTAAACAAGCCAGGCAGGAGGGTGTCGATCTCCTAGAGGAAGAGCGAGAAATGGCTCTGATCCGGACTACAGCGTATCAGCAAGATCTGCGGCGTTTCCATGCGAAGAATGTCAAGAGTCGGTCGTTTCATGAGGGAGACTTGGTACTCCTGGTGGATCAACAACGGCCTCATAAGCTTTCTCCAGCGTGGGAAGGTGCCTTCGTCGTCACCAAAGTGTTCAACAACGGAGCCTATCCCCTGTACAACCTCAAGAAACAGATTGACGAGCCACGGGCCTGGAATGCAGATCTGCTCCGACGCTTTTACACTTAGAGACTGAAGAGGTTTTGATGTAATAAAAATACTTCATTTGTGCAAATCAGACTTCCACAGTTTATTGTCGATTCCGATCGTACTTGGGAATTCTCCGAGTGTCAAGAAATCCTCACACTCGGGGGCTTAGCTGCGAACATGCTTTCGCCTAAGTTAAAAACCCTGTCGGGTGGATAGCAGTCCATTCATTCGACGACTTAGTTATGAACCATCCTTTGTCTAAGTGCAAAAATCTTCTCCGAGTGTCGAGCAATCCTCATGCTCGAGGGCTTAGCTATGAACATGCTTTCGCCTAGGTTAAAAACCCTTTCGGTGGATAGTAGTCCATTCACTCGATGACTTAGTTACGAACTAGCCTTCGTCTAAGTTCAAAATTCTTCTCCGAGTGTCGAGCAATCCTCACACTCGAGGGCTTAGCTGTGAACATGTTTTCGCCTAAGTTAGAATTCCTGTCGAGTGGATGGTAATCCATCCACTCGATGTCCTAGCCGTGAATAAGTCTTCACCTAGGTTCAAAGATACTCCGAGTGTTGAGCAATCCTCACACTCGAGGGCTTAGCTGTGAACATGTTTCCGCCTAAGTTAGAATTCCTACCGGATGGATACCACTTGACGTCCTAGCCGCGAATAAGTCTTCACCTAGGTTCAAATATACTCCGAGTGTTGAGCAATCCTCACACTTGGAGGCTTAGCTACGAACATGTTTTCGCCTAAGTTAGAATTCCTGCCGAGTGGATAGTAATCCATCCACTCGATATCCTAGCTGCCAATAAATCTTTGCCTAGGTTCAAACATACTCAGAGTGTTGAGAAATCCTCACACTCGGGAGCTTAGCTGTGAACATGCTTTCGCCTAAGTCAAAAAACAAAGTCAGTCGAACAAGCGATTGAAAGCCAAATGCGGATAAATCCAAAGGTTTAATTGAGGATAAATGTTTCACGAGAAAGCAAACATGCTCAGGCTTAAGCCCTGAATGAAGTTTTAAGCTGATACAATTCCACTCGGCATACCGAGGCAAATAAAGTTTTTCTCTCAAAGATCAAGTTTTCAAGCGCCCGACGGGCTGGCTAGCTCGACGAACGTGTCCAAGTCGATGTCGTCTGCGATCCTGGTGGCTGCGTTGATGAAGGTCTCCATGAAATCTTCAAAGTGAAGCTTCTTCGTGTTAACCACCCAGAGCTCCTTCAACTTGTCTTCCCTCGCCTCCTTGCAATGGACCCTAACAAGGGAGAGTACCACGTCAGCGCCGCAGCGAGCAGCAGATTTCTTCCAGGCCTGCACTCGACTGGGGAGGTCATTCAGGCGTGCCATAATAGATGTGAGGTCGAGCTGAAGAGTGTCTGTAGGCCACAGTTCCTTGTCAATCCTCTCCATTGCAGTTTTTAGTCGGAGGACATACGCTTGAACACCCTAGAGCCTGAAGTTGAGTCTGAGCATGTTCATGACCACCACATCTCCAACAGGTGACTTGGTGGATCCAAATTGGGCTCGATATCCTCAGTATCTTTTTCAAAGTCTTGGCAGAATTCTGTTGGGAAGAAAGAATGGGAGGAGGTTGGATGAGATGTATTCATCAAAGATTTTGTAAAGTTAAGTCGAGAGAGATACTCGCCGTCGAGCATGATATACATCTTCCTCAAGAACTCTCCCAATTGCTTCTCTAGGCCGTTTCTCCTCTTGGTTAGCTGCTCAGTCTTCTTGATAAGGTCCACATGCTCTTGCTTCAGTTTTGAGTTCTCTTCCTCCATCCTCTTCGTAGCAGTCAGCTTTTGGTCGACAGCTTCAGTTTTCTCCTTCGCCACCCGTTGGGCATCAGCGAGCGCTTTGTCCTTGTCCTCCAGCGCTTTCTTCATGGTATCTAAAGAAACAACATTGTTGAGTCGCGCTTGGAGTCAACGATTTTCATTGTGTACGTCTGTTCAAGTGAAGGCACTCAGTTCAAACCATGGAAAGTGAGGATAAGAATGCAGTGGGTCGACAGAAGTTACCTCCCAGAATTTTCAGCTCGGTTCGCACTCACTCCAAAGCATTGTTGGAGGCCACCAAGTCCACATGCAGCCGGTTCCTTTCATCTTCAAGGTCCTTGTACTGTGTGCCAAGTTCACATGCCCTCTAAAACCAACAGACAAAGAAATTCAATCGACAAGAAATATCAGCACTTTGAAGTACAGAAGACCAAAGACGGTCGACTGGGCGGCGCACAGCACCCCATCCCACTATCCTGGAATAGCGTCATATCATGGTTGATCAATGATGAAACCTCCGTCCAGGGGAGGGAGAATTCAACCAAAAGTACACTCGATATGTAGAGTAGATCATGTACTTTGCGTACCGTAAACAAATTCAAGACAGTTTCTATCAGAACCCCGCCAGTGCAAGCACTCGACGTCGGTTTTGGGGACTACACCCAGTGGGTGCACTCAGAGTGCCCCCACTAGAACATTTAACACTCGATTTGTAGAGTGATCCGTCGACCCCATTCCGCACCTTTGAAGCAGCGTCATATAATGGTTGATCAAATGATGTCCATAAAACCTACAAGATAGCTTCAATGAGAGACGGCCAAGAAAAAAATATACACTCAACATGTCGAGTGACAACCGTACTCCGCGTACGACAGAAATTCCAATTTCAAGTTTTGAAGACTACTGCTCATCTCCTGTGATCAATAGTAGCCTCGAGGACTACACCCAATGGGTGCACTTAGTGTGCCCCCATTGGTTCTTAAACTGTCAACAAGGTCTGCCCTGTCGGAACCTTCAACGGTCTCTATCAGACCCCCACCGGTGCAAGCACTCGATGGGGATCTCGGGCACTACACCCAGTGGGTGCACTTTGCATGCCCCCACTGGATCTGCCAACTCTCGATATGTCGAGTGGCAGAAAGTATCCATCATTGGTACATCCATCACTCGACCTGTCGAGTGATATGCCACCCCACTCTGCACCCTTGGAAAGGTTCACACTAACAACCATGAAGTGCAGTCTATCCTTATGTAGCGTCATATCATGGTTGATCAATGATATCCATGAAACCTACGAAGTAGCTTCGGAGTGGCGCGATCAAGCGCAAACATATCCATATACGACAAAAGACCCCTGCCGGTGCAAGCACTCGACAACGATCTTGGGAACTACAGCCAGTGGGTGTACTCAGAGTGCCCCCACTGACCTAAAACCTACTCGATTAAGACCTAATCTATTTGAGTGGAGGAATTTCAAACATTCTACAAGTGGTAAAGAAACACGCAGTGGGTGTACCGTCAAAGAAGCCAGGAATTCAATCAGAAATGTACTTACAATCGAACTTACTTGGACATTGGTGCGAAGCATTGTGCTAGTGTCATAGGCCAACTTCCTGGCCTCGTACGCTTCCTTGGTGCGCAGCATCATCTGCTTCGCCTGGATCATGGCCTCCTTTGTAGCTCTGGTCTGGTCTATGGGAACGCGATGCAGAGGAAAACCCATCACTGGCGGGATCGGTGTAATGGCTGGGGCAGTTAAGGTGGTGCGAGCAGGTTCGATTGGAGTTGATGTCACGATGGTCGAAGTAGCTGGTGGGGCACTCGACAAAGGCACTGTGGGTTCAACTATGACCCGTGTCGAGTCGCTTATCCCCTAGGAAGATCTAGCAGTCGACCGCTGAGGCGTCTGCGCAGATGAAGTTGTTCGAGGACGTATGCGCGGGATGCCTAAGGTCTCACCTCTGCCTCTTGTGCCCCCAAGGTGTTCTTCGTCATCTTCTAGTTGGATGATTTCTGTAATTATCAATCGGCAGTATTAGCTTTTGCAATTGACAAACCATATTTAAGAAGAAGAACTGAAGAGTCGATTAATTCTGTGAGAAGTGGCTGCATCGGCAGTGTCTACGTCCATTGCATCCCCTCCGTCATGTTGAGGCAACGTCACTGAAGTAGCAGCTCTGATGGATCGAATAACACTCAGTCAACAAGGATTCAGAGTCACAATTGACAGTGAGAATTCGAAAATAAGCACTCACGTGGAGACGACGGGCACAACCATCCTCATGCGAGGCAGGGCTTCGCGAGGTTTGGTCACATTTGGCTTGGGTTGCTTTGCCGATCGCTCACTTGACTCAACAGTCAAAGGTTGGCTCTGCTTCGGGTTCTTCTCACTCGGGCCCGGGGCCCTATCCTCAGCAGTCGCAGGGTCTTGGTGGGACTTAGAGTGGCGTTCGGAGAGACAAGGGGACTCGACTTCCTCCTCGTTCTCGCCTGAGTTTTCATATTCATCTTCGGAGTCATAAGAGCCATCGCCGTACACACTGCCACCCTCGCTCACCCCGCCATCTTCAGGTTGATTCCCGTTGGGTACGAGCGAGTACATATGTGGCCAATCCTGCATGATTTAAACAAGGAAGTTAATCAATCGATCACTCGACAGTGCAAGTACTTTAGTCGACAAAGTGCAACTTACCAGGTTCTTCGGAAGGTTTTCGGCCGAGTAAGGTCGGATCCTCTTGGACCCTAAGGGATTGTCACATGCCCCGGTGATGTTGCGAAGCCATTGCTCGACAGTCTTTTGTGAAACCTCTTCTGGGTGCGTCCTAGTCGAGTCTTCAGGGCCTACATAGTGCCACCTGGTGTGATCCCTGGCCTGGAGCGGCTCGATCCGTCGACTGAGTAATGTTTCCAAGAGATCCATGCCAGTCACTCCACCCTGGATAAGTTTCACCACGGCGTCCACCAAGATTCCCACTTGGACATGTTATTCTTCAGAGACCTTTAGAGATTTGGGGACGGCTGGATGATCGGATGTGAAAGGGGAAAGACCAGTCGACATGTTGGGAGAAGCTACATCTTTGCAATAAAACCAAGTCAACTGCCAACCTCTAACAGATTCGGGAAAGGTCATAGAAGGGAAAGAACTACGAGCTCTCATTTGAAGACCTAAACCCCCACACAGCTGCAATACATGAGTTTTCCCATCCTCAGGGAGGGCTTTCTTCACAGTCTGAGATCTAACCGTGAAAATGTGCTAGAACAGTCCCTAGAGAGGAGGACAGCCGAGGAAGCACTCACACAAGGTAATGAAAGTAGACAAGTAGGGAATTGCATTCGGCGGGAAGTGGTGGAGATGAGCACCAAAGAAGTTCAGAAACTCTCTAAAGAACGGGTGGGGAGGCATGGAAAAACCTCCTTCGACATGGGAGATAAGGAGAACCCGCTCTCACTCGCGCGGCTTCGGCTCGCGCTCTCCCTCCGACAACCAGGCCATCGATGTCCGCTCGAGTGACCACCGAAGGGAGGAAGTCTCCCTGCCTCCATCCCGCCGGCACGGTGAACCGAGCCGTCGAGGGCTTTTTGCCCTTGCCCTTCACCATCCCCTTCTTTGCGTGCTCTAACTTCTCTGTCGTGCCCTTCGTCATCGCGGTGGTTGCGCTCGTCAGAGAAGGGCGAAGTGTTGCACTGAGGACAGAGGAGGCGGAGGAAGAGAGGAAGATTGCGGAAGAATACTGTGCAAACCGTGGCGCTTCGAGATTTATACCACGCCAATTGCCTCACTAATGGGTGGGCCCACGAAATCACCGCCCACACCAACCGCTGATGGCGTCCTGTACGTGGCGGAATGACCGGCGCGTCATGCCCCCACTTGACCCGATCGTGGCGTCATCGTCGCTGGCATGCGCGCTTCCCAAATTTTCGTATCCCGCAAGATCCTGGTCTGACAGACCGACCCGTCACCTCCAAAGATTCCTCCAGATCACTCGAAACAAAATTGGCATTGAACATTCACTCGGGCACTTTCAATGCTGAATTGATCCGGGCGAATGATGAAGAGTTCAGTTAACGCAAGTTCCGTTGAAGCCCCGAATATCATTCGGAAGATTTGATGTCTTGTTCTCAAATGACATCGATACCCCCCATTCACCACTCGAACCCTAATCCATTCGGGGGCTAATGACGAGGATACGTACCTACGGTAAGGTCCTAGGCCTGATTTACATACCCTACCTAGGGACACTACATTGGAGGACTTGAAGATCGCAAGTAAGCTTCCGCCTGGATTCCTGGTGACACTTAAGTCACTCGACAAGCAATCCACTCAGAGACTCCTTTCTCCACTCGACTCTCTCTTGGAACTCGGAAGACCTCATTTCAAGTCGACGCGAGAAGACCAGAAGCCACCCCTAGGAGGCCAACGGGCAGGCGTTAGGCCTTTCATCACTTGTAGCTTTTAATATGTACGTTACCAGTAACGCTAGTCTTTAAACACACGATCGGCCCCTTGGATGCCGGGTAGTTATGAGGGGCAGCAAACTCTATATAAGCAGCCCCTCCCCTCTGGCACAAGGGTTCGCAACCACTATAATCTTACTTTCCACACAACAAAGCTCCAGAGCACTGAGACGTATGGCTGTTACCTCCACGAGAGGGGCCTGAACTCATACATTAATGTGTACACCCTTGCTGTAGCTAGGACTCTGCCCTCTCCTTTCGTACCCCTACCTTCTACTGTCAGGCTCGTTCCCACGACAATAGGTTTAATGAATAGGTGAGGTCAAAACAAAAATCTAGGCATTGGTTTCATCAAATTTTAATGAAAGTGTAAAGGCTATTTGAAAAATCAGGGTCAAGCTGTTTTACGAAAAAGAATGTTCTATGTCAAACAATTCTAATACTAATATGTAAATACAAAGACTAATTAATAATACCTTTAGAATGGAGAGAAGAGATAATTTCAAAGAGGAGACGACTTTCAAAAATCACGCCGAAGAGAAGGAAAAATATTTTAATTCAATAAACCTGGTCAAACCACAAAAGTTTAATTTAACCCGAAGTGAATGATTTTTGAATGTCCATATGGATCTATATTTAGAGGTGGAAAGAAGGTCCGAAGGTCTAAGCCTAGGCAAGGTGGGACTAAACATAGACAAAACACAGATGAAAATATAAAAAGAAATGCCGAGGCGCCACGCGGGCCTAATTTGCGTCGGCCGACCGTGGGGTGCACGTGCATCAGTTTTTTTCTTTTTCGTTTTTAGCGTGAATATTGTTTTCTGTTTTTTAAACAACAGCCAAGAAAAGCAAATAAAAAAAATATAAAAACATTTAATATAAACATATTATATATCAAAAATTGCAGAATAAAATTTTGTGCAACATGAACATATTTTCAAGACCAAATAAAATACTTTAAAACAACAATTTTTGCAATAACTTTAAAATGAAAAGGAATTTGAATTTCAAATAAATTACAAATAGTTTCGATTTTAAAATTTGAATCAAAACATTGCCTTTGATTTTGGAGTGTCATTTTCCTCCGCTCATTTTTTGAGAGTTTTTTTTCAAAGGATACGAACTCAAAAATTGAATAGGGATTCAAATGGAATTTTTTTGGAAAGTCCTCCTATTTTTTGAAAAAAATCAACTTCCAATCAATTTCACACAATCAATCACACTACATTCAAGCAAACAAATCCAACTTTTTTATTTAATATAATTTTTTCAAAATTTAGAATTTTGGGATGTTACAATAATATGTAAAAGTAATATTTGATGGTTTCGGGAAGTCATATACATGGTAGGTTTCAAAAAGCTTTGGGGAAAAATATTCACCCTAATTTGAGGACTCATAGTACAAACCTCAGTTTAGTTTTTTTTTAAACCTAATTTGAATAAATACTTTTTAGCCAAAATAACATTTTATAAAAATAGTTTTAGGTACTATACACATAGCATGATCATCGGACAGGGAGTTTGGATCAAGTAGAAGAATTTTAGAGAGTAGGAGAGCTTTTGTGAATTATAATTCAAACAAGCACTCAAGCAAGTAGCAATCAATTCAAGCATCATAAGCAAGCAAAAGTTTTAAATGGGTCCAAATTTTATAAATCATAGGATAGCAAAGTGATACAAACACAAGGTGTGACACCGATACTTTCCCCATGTCCATAGAAAGTGCTTCTCCATGTTTGCCACGGAGACACCCTTCCACAAATCTTTTTGCAGTCCCATTTGTTATTTTTTGTAGACAATAACATTCAAAATATATACATATAGAAAAGAGCACAAGATTAATATATAAACATATGACACTCGTACATATAAAGTAGAGATCACAAGGTAACAATCATTGTGTCAAGACATAGTTTTATGTTTTTCACGGTTTACTAGACTAGAAAGGAGTAGGCATATTGCCATGTTGATGTTTCATTCTCATGTCTTGTTATTCTTGACTCTCTGCCCTACAGTAGAACATCCCCTTATCCCTCACTAAATGGCGATTGATGATATTTGTGAGCACTCTCTATAGGTACTCGTGCTCTGTCCAAAAGTTCTCTGCCTCGTAGTAGAACATCCCCTCATCCCACACTACATGGTGATTGATGATATTCCTGAGCACTCACTGTAGGCGCTCGTGCTCTGTCCAAAAGTTAGTTAGCCTTCCTTATCATTATCTTTAGACCATTCCTGCAACATTGAATCACTTCTTAACGGTGGTCCTGCGCGAACATAGTCATCCTTCAAGACCATGGCATAGTATCCAGACATGTGCCTGGTTTCGCCTTTTGGTTGCTGCCAGCAACCGAAGGTAGTATTAAATTTGTACTGCGAATGTGGCATGTTATTTTAGTTAGACTTATGACACATAAGAACAACGACATTGAGAACTTTATTCAGATCGGTCCAAGACTTCTTAGGGTCTCTCGACCGTCCCGGGGCATTAGTGCGATGATGATCCAGTGTTCATTTTTGCGCAAAACAATTGAAAAATGCAACATTAATGAGATTGACATCAAAGTACCTAGGTATATATGTGCAAGCAAAAAGAAATGAGCTTACGTTTTGAAGTAAGGCACGCTAAAGTTGTGCTTGTGCCGAGGACTACAAAGAATGGCCTTGTGGAGGTAATTCGTCGTTAGACGTTGGCCCTTATCAGAATCCACATTTTCCCAATGCATGAGATACGGATGGAGGAAGCAAACATCCTCATTCTCAAGTATTGAATTTGTAGCATGCCAGAATGATCAAAGCCTCATTACAAACGGTTGATTACATCCACATAGAATATATTGTCGTTGACCACACTATCAAATGCAAGATATATTTCATTCGCAGGGTACTGGTCTGCAAATTCAAGTCCCTCTATAACATTGGAGGTGTAATACATCTCACCATTTCCCATCCTAGCTACTACGTCTTTGTGTAGAAGCTGAGTTTCAATCCTTAGTGCACTCAACTTGTGTTGTGGCAGCATCGGTTCATCGGGATTAAAAATTGGTTGATTTCCTCTTTTGCTTTCTACCCTTTTTACAAAGCTGAGCTGAGAGGTCCATAGAAGATGGTTATCCGGAATGCATTTGTTGGGTTTGCTAAATTATAGTATGCAATTATGAGTCATGATGCCTAAAAAGATGAAAGAAAATTTTGACACGACCTTTGCTAAAAAGATGAGATAATGAGTGCAAGAAATTCGGCGATACAGAAATGAATCGATGTTTTGCCAAAACATTGCCAGTCTTGTCAATACCTGCAAATAGAAGCCAATGATAGTACAATGGATCCTAACGAAAAATTCAAAGAAAAATTCTACATGACCTCTGCTAAAAAGAGGACATAACGAGTGCCAAAAATTCAGTGAAATGGAAATGAATAGATGTTTCGCCAAAACAATGACACTCCTGTCAATACCTGCAAATATAAGCCAGTGATACTACAATGGATTCTAGTTAAAAAATTAAACAAAAATTTTACATGAAATTTTCTAAGAAGAGGACATCACGAGTGCCATAACTATGGTAAAACGGAAATGAATCGACGTTTCGCCAAAACATTGGCACTCATGTTATAACGTACAACTATAAGTTAACCACACTAGAAAGGGTTCCTAAGCATAAACTTACCGAATCTTTCTAAACTACAAGTGTATACCCTAAACACAGATCTAACCATCATACAAAATAAATCTGACAATGCATACTAGAGAGGTCAAACGCTTGGAGTTTGAATGCAGCCCGAGGTCTTCGATGTTGGCGGGGGAGGGGGAGATGCCCGCACCGCTAGCTGTCGAGGTAGAGCTCGACGTTAGCAATGGCCGTGGCGATGAGATGGCTCCGTAGCTATCCCGTCAAGATCTTGTTGGGGTCCAAGCCTTTGGTCTCCGGTCTGTTGACTTGAATGACTTCTCGATTTTGTTGTATTTGTTCTCAGTTGCTCCCTGGCAGGCCTTGCCGATGGTATGGCTACAACTATCCGTGCACAAGTACGGGGTACTAAAAGAGCCCATACTTTAGTACAGCGACAGGAGCCTCCGGTCCTAGGCCATACACGGTGCGAGGCGTTGTTGGGCTTGGCCCAAACAGTGCACAGGCACGTGTGGCAGGGATTAACTGATTTAATCATTCCATCTATTGCGCCTCCCCACGACGCCCATTAAGTGCGCGACATGGGGTACGTGCACAGAATGGTCATAATTGTTTCCATGGTTGCGTCAGGCCGTTTCTACCACACGCGCCGCATGCATAGCGGAGAGCCAGCAACAAGAGCCCGTGACTTAAAGTCCTGGCCATGGTAGGAACTTTTGCAACGTGGATTGGAGCAAAGGGGCGGTTGCTATTCGCCCCATGATCGTGGGTGACGCTATTGGAGGAGGTGGGTGGTGACTCTTGGAGCGGTGGAGAGCCAGCCCCCGCGCTACCCCCTATAAATTGAGGGGTAGCAAGGGTGATGCTCATCCATCCTTCTTCCTTCATCAAGCGCGAATCTCCAGAGCTTGCCTTTCCACTCTTCCAAACCCTGAGTGGTGCCCGCCCTTAGCCATGAAAATAGGGCGAGGGTGGCCACCGTCCTCTGCACTATGGAGGAGTTCTCGTCTAGATCATGCCACCGCTTTCACCGTAGAGGCGGAGAATGACCCGGGTGCTCGCGGTGGGAGAGGCGTGAGGGGCCGTGGTCATCATGGAGGCCGAGGCCGGGGGAGGTGGAGTGCTGCCCCATCTCTCCCTCCGACGCTAGGCCCGTTCCTCGAAAAGACCCACACCGAGGGGACAGTGTTTGATTTCGTCCTCAAACTGCGCGGTCCCCTTCGGAGCCATTTACGCCTTCCTCACCCTTTCTCCAGGGTGATGGAGGCCGACGAGCCGACTGTTTTGCGGCTGTGGGCATTGCTTCTGTAATGGCGCCACGCCCACAACCTCCAGGATGAGAAAACCTTCGCCCGTGCCCACAACCTCCAGGATGGGCACATCCTTCGGTTCAAAATGACGGAGGCCGATCTGCTCTCCGTCAAGATTTATGGGCACTTAGGCATCCATCTCAGCTTCTGCAAAGAGAGCTCAAGTGGCACTGAAAGCTCATCCTCGAGCGACAGCAACGACGAGGACGGTGTCAGTGAGAGGGACAAGAACCCCGACGACGATGAGGCCGTGGACTTCGGCTTCTAGGACCCCTCCTCCCGTCCGCGCAGCGCTAGTCTTCTCTTGTGTGCAATGCTGGCCCAGGAGGGGCCAGGCTCTCGTCTTCCCTTCTCGAAGCCCTGCCCCTCCGCGCAGTGTTGGTCCAGAGGGGTGAGGCTAGGCTTCTGTTGGGGCCCTCTTCCTATCTTTTCTTCTTGTAATCTGCCTCTTCCTCCCGTCTTTTTCTTCTCATAATCTCTCCCACGGGAGAAAGTCAAATAAAGATGTACTTAGGAAGAGGCGACATCTCATGTAAATTTCACCCTAATGGAGTGACTTCATATTATTCTTCTCGTTAGATTCTTCTTTGCATGGTGTTTTCCCTACGCTTTTTTGGAAAAACCTTGCCGGCATGTGCAGCCCTACTGCGAGCGCTTCGAGGAGCGGGTCCTTAGCAGCCGGTTGGCGGTGCCACTATCGGCAAGCTACCTTGACATCCTTGGCATGACCACTTAAGCTATTGAGTGGGCTCGAAATAGAGTAAGGGAGCGAGCGCAGCCACTTGAGCCGTTCAGCGGACTCGAAACAAAAAAAAAGGCGCGAGCGCAACCACTTAAGCCATTCAGAAGACTCAAAACACAGCAAGGGCACCATTAATCACGGCAAGGTTCCTTAGCATGCAGGTTTTCCATACAAAAGTCGAAATCGTTCAAGGAGAATAACAGAACAAAAATATGTTTTAAAGTTTCGGCAACTTAGCTTTTCGTTGCCATACTCCCTCTGGCAAGATGTTTTCCTTGAACGTCGCATGTCAATATCCATATCACCATCCCCTCGGGCAAAGCTACACACTGGGCAACCTTATATCCTTTGAGAAAAAGAAAGAAGAGAAAATAGGGATATGGAACCTTGGCGGTCCGTTAGCTCTTGCCGGGAGTAAGCGAAATACAATATCTCGGACAAACACGTACATAAGTAAACATTAGTATCAACAAGATTTGTAGAACACTTAGCTTTGTTCAACTATGCACAGGGTCTACGCCTGGCTTTGTACAAAGGATTACATGCTTCTGCGGCAAGACTTGTACAAAAGGTGGTTGCCGGGTGACCCGGCAACCGCGCCTCACGGGTTGCTCATTGGAATACCATTCTCGGTCTCTAGGTGGACTGCGCCAGGCCTGGTGACTCGCACTACCCGATAAGGGCCTTCCCATTTCTACGTCAACATGTTGGACTTCTTGGCGGACTGAATGCGCCAAAGAAGATGGCCGCCTTCCTAAAGACTTCGAGCATGAACCTTGCGGCTATGATAGGAGTGCAAAGCTTGCTAGTAGCGCGCAGCTCGCACAACAGCCTGAAGATGGTCTTCTTGAAGGAGCGTAGCGTCATCTTTCTGCAACTGCTCTTGATCAAGCTCATCATAAGTGAGCACTCGAGGTGACCCATATATGAGTTCCATGGGGAGAACTGCTTCCGTCCCATATACTAGGGAGAAGGGTGTCTGGCCGGTAGCTCGATTTGGAGTCGTCTTGATTGACCAAAGAACCACCGGCAACTCATCAATCCAATGCTTTCTGCACTTGCGCAGCTAGTCGAAAGTTCTTGTTTCAAGTCCTTGCAACACTTCTACATTATCCATTTCTGCCTGGCCATTGCTCCTTGGGTGGGCAACAAAAGCAAAACAGATTTTGTCGCCAAGGTGTTGGACATATTGCATGAAGGAGCGGCTCAGGAATTGTGTGTCGTTGTCGGTGATGATCCTGTTTGGTACACCAAAACGGCAAACTAGTCCTTTGAAGAACTTGACGGCTGATTGTATTGTCACATTTCTCACTGGTTCCACTTCCGGCCACTTTGTTAACTTGTCGATCGCTACGTAAAAGTACTCAAAGCCCCCGGTAGCACGGGGAAAGGGGCCCAAGATGTCGAGCCCCCAGACCGAATATGGCTAGGAAAGAGGAATTGTCTTAAGAGCTTGAGCTAGTTGATGCAATTTCTTATAATGAAACTGGCATATTTCACACTTGGTTACTAGCGTAGTTGCATCCTGGAGGGCAGTGGGCCAAAAGAAACCTTGCCGGAATGCCTTACCGGCAAGCGCTCTTGACCCTATGTGGGAGCCACATATGCCTCCATGTACCTCTGCCCACAGCTCCAGTCCATCTTCCCTAGAAATGCACTTGAGTTTCACACCATTCGGCCTCTTTTTCTATATGATGTTGTACACGAACTGCTACATATTAGACCGGCGGGCTACTTTCTCTGCTTCTTCTTGTTCCTCACGGAGTTCTCCTGGGGCTCGACAACAAGGACTAAAGGCATATCCTCTGCCGGGGAAGCATTTGTCTCGACGCAAGGGCTCCAGGCCTTGCCGGAGCCCGTAGCCCCCCAGCAAGCTTGGCGGGAGCGTGTGCTTCCACGTCAAGTGCCTGAGGCCCTGCCAGAGCGTGACGCTCACCGGCAAGCCTAGCGTTGTTCCCGAAACCTTCCTTCCGGCAGCTTATGGGAGCTCTGCCAGGAAATACTTGCCGGAACTCAACTTTCTTCTTTTCTCTTGTCCAATTGATGACGTCATAGATGGTTCAGTCACTTGGAGCACAAAAGTTCCTGGTTCCACAGGCAACTTAAGGGCAGCACACTTTGACAGGCCATCAGCACCACTATACTCTGCACGCGGAACGAGCTCCATTCGTAGACCATCAAAATGTTCTTCCAACTTTCTTACTTCATCTAAATAAGCTTCCATCAATGGACTCTGATAATCCTTATTCACCTGCTTGACGACAAGCTGAGAATCACCCCTGACTGGCAAGCAACCCTTCGTATTCTGCAGTATTATTCATTGACCTCTCCCGGGGAAAGTGCATCTGAATCTCTTATTGTCATGGGGAACAAGCACCTATGGGATTGGAGGAACCCCTTTCAGTTTGGCGGGGGAGAAGGCTCGCACAAAGAGCAGGTCCGATGAACAACACACGGGGATTTTACCTAGGTTCGGGCCGCAAAGATGCGTAAAATCCTGCTCCTGCTTGGTTGTATTGTGGGTGTTCTTAGGGTTCTAGCTACAGGAGTGCTATGAGCAGCTGCCACACGTGTGAGCTAGAAGGTCCCAAGTCGGAAAGTCCGGAGACTAAAAGTCCAAAAGTCTAAAAGCCCAAAAAGTCCTCCACCGTATCACCCTTGGCCTCCCAATAGTGATGTAAAGTGCGTACACGGGGTGTCCAGTGCTATCATACCTAACACTGACAGAGTAGGACAGGCTCATTTAATTCACCGTTAGGCATCTCTGTCCATCTGTGGGACGGGACAGTGGCCCGTCCCATCGGCACCGCTTAGCTCCCTCCAGCACCGATGCTGCGACACGTGCCAAGGTAAGGCGACACCTGGCCTATGCGATGGCAGGGCCTTGCCGGGGCTTCGCTTTGTCGGGGCTTGCCAGGGCTTCGTCTTTCTTGACGGTTCGATAAATACCCCGGCAAGGTCTTGTCGGGGGTCTTGATTCTTCTACGATCGCAACTAGCAAGTGCCTGCTCGGCCTCGTCACCAGGGTGGCTACTACTGCCCGTGCATGAGTAAGGTGCACTGGAGAGCCCAAAACTCTAGTGCACTGACAAGACCCCCCGGGCCTAGGCCACACACGATGCGAGGCGTTGTTGTGCTTGGCCCAAGCAGTGCACGGGCATCCGTTGCAGGGCCTTGCACTCGTGATCATTGCGCTTGCTGCGCTTCCCTATGATGCCCATTGAACGCGGGACGTAGGATATGTGTGCGGTGCAGCCGTCAAATTTTCAATTACTACATCAGGTCATTTCCGCCACGTGTGCCGCATGCATAGCGGGAGATAGCAATAGGCACCCGTGACTTAAAGTCCCTAGGAAAGGCAGAAATTGCAGCGCCATGGATTGGAGCAACAGGGTAGTTGCGGTTCACCCTATGATCGAGGGCGCCGCTATTGGAGGAGGTGGGCGGCAACCCTTCAAGTGGGGGAGAGCCAGCCCCCGCGCTTCCCCCTATAAATTGAGGGATAGCGAGGGCGGTGCTCATCCATCCTTCCTCCCTCCTTTGAGTGTGAACCTCCATAGCTTGCCCTTCCACGTCTTCGCCAACCTTCAAGTGGCGTTCACCCTTAGCCATGAACAGGGGGCGATGGCAGCCACCATCCTTAGCTCCAAGGAGGAGCTCTCGTCGGGATCATAACAACACTTCGTCCACAGAGGCGGAGGGCGGTTCGAGCGCATGCAATGGAAGAGGCGCGAGGGGTCATGGACGTTATGGAGGCCGAGGTCGGGGGAGGCAGAGCGCTGATCCATCCCCTCTTCCGACGCCAGGCCTCTCTCTTGAGGAGACCCACGCCGAGGGGACGATGCTAGATTTTGTCCTCGAGCTGGCTGGTCCCCTCCAAAGTCATCTGCGCCTCCCTTGCCTCTTCGTCAGGGCGATGGAGGTCGACGAGCCGCCCGTCCCGTGCTTATGGACACATGGTTGTTGTGACGACACGACACAGGTAGACGTCGAGTACCCAGTGAATCCCGTCATGTTTTTTAGGCATGGCTGGAAGACCTTTGCTCGCGCCCACAACCTCGAGCTGGGGCATGTCCTTCATTTTAAAATGACAGATGCCAATCTGTTCTCCATTAGGGTTTATGGGCGCTCCGACGTCCATCTCACCTGTTGCGAAGAGAGCTAGAGCAGTGCCGAAAGCTTGTCCTCGGGCGAGAGTGATGAGGAGGACAGCGGCGAAGACGACGACGATGAGTCCGGTCTTTGGGCGGTCATGTCAGAGCCCGACGACTCGAGCTCGGACTGACCATCGGCCACACCATCACCGTCAGCCTCATGCCTCTCCCCCTCCTAGTAGGACGACCTTGCTGAGAGCGTTTGTCCTGCGTGCTACCTCATCTTTGAGCTGGGTCTTCTGGCAAGCCTGTGGTTTCGGCTTCTGGGGTCCATCCCCCTTTTTGCCCGCGCTGTCCCTCTCCTCTGTGCAATGCTGCTCCCGCAGGGTCCAGGTTCTTGCCTGTCCATCTGGAAGCCCTGCCCCTCCGTGCAGTGCTGGTCCAGAGGGGTTAGGCTGGGCTTCCGCTGGGAGCCTCACGCCATCTTTTCCTTCTTGTAACCTACCTCTCCTTTCCATCTTTTTCTTCTTGTAATCTCCCCTAGGGGAGAAAGGCAAATAAAGATGTACTTAGGAAAAGGCATCATCTTATGTAAATTTCACCCTATTTTGAATAAATGTATGTTATCTTCCTTGTTAGATTGTTTCCCTGTATGGAACTTTCCCTATGCCCTCTCGGAAGATTCTTGCCGGCGTGTGCAGCCCTACCACGAGCGCTTTGAGGAACGGGTCCTTAGCAGTCTTCTGGCAGTTCCACTACCAGCAAGATACCTTGGTGTCCTTGGTGCAGACGTTCAAGGTGTTGGTCACGCTCGAAATAGAATAAGGGCGCGAGCTCTTGCACTTGAGTCATTGAGCAGACTCAAAACAAAACAAGGAGCGCGGGCGCGACCACTTAAGCAGTTGAGCGGTCTAGAAACACAGTGAGGGTGCGTCCAATGGCGGCAAGGTGCCCATGCGTGCAAGTTTTCCATACAGAGGTCAAAAGCGCCAAAGGAAAATAACTACACATAAAGGATTCACTTGGGGTTTCGCGACTTATCTTTTCATTGTCGTGCTCCTTCTGGCAAGATTTTTTTTGGGACATCGCTGATAGGTATCCATACCACCATTCCCCCCCTCCCCCGGCAACGCTGCACGCAAGGTAACCTTCTGTCCTTTGAGAAAAAGAAAGAAGAGAATATATGGATATGGAACCTTGGCGGTTCGTTAGCTCTTGGCGGGATTAAGTGTAATGCAATATCTTAGACAAACATGCACATAAATAAACATGAGAATCAATCAAGATTTGCAGAACACTTATCTGTATTCAACTACGCACAGGGTCTGAGCCTGGCTTTGTACCAAGGATTACATGCTTCAGTGACAAAACTCTTTCAAAAGGTGGTTGCCAGGAGGCCCGGCAACCGCGCCTCATGGGTAGAACTTGCTTAGATGTTCGATATTCCAGGAGTTGCTCACTGAGATGCCATCTTTGGTCTCCAGGTGGACTGTGCCAAGTCTGGTGACTCGTACTACCCGATAAGGGCCTTCCCACTTTGGCATCAACTTGTTGGAATTCATGGCCGACTGAACTTGCCGAAAAACAAGGTCGCCTTCCTCAAGACTTCTGGCAATAACTTTGTGGCTATGGTAATGGCGCAAAGCTTGTTGGTAGCATGCAGCTCTGACAGCAGCCTGAAGACGGTCTTCCTCAAGGAGCGTTGCGTCATCTTTCCGCAACTGCTCTTCATCGACCTCATCATAAGCGAGCACTCGAGGTGACCCGTATATGAGTTCCGTGGGGAGAATTTCCTCCACCACATATATGAGGAAGAAGGGTGTCTGCCGGTAGCTCGATTTGGTGTCCTTCTGACTGACGAAAGAACCACCGGCAGCTCATCAATCCAGTGCCTTCTGCACTTGTGCCGCTTGTCGAAAGTTCTTGTCTCGAGGCCTCGCAGCAGCATTAGCTCTTTCGCTTGGCCGTTGCTCCTTTGGTAGGCAACGGAAGAGAAATAGATTCTACTGCCAAGGTTTTGGACATATTGCATGAAGGTCCGGCTCGTGAACTGTGTGCCATTGTCAGTGATGATCCTGTTGGGAACACCAAAGCGGCAGACTAGTCCCTTGAAGAACTTGACGGCTGACTGTGTTGTCACCTTTCTCACTGCTTCCACTTCCGGCCACTTTGTGAACTTCTCGATTGCAACGTACAAGGACTCAAAGCTCCCGGCAGTGCGGGGAAAGGTGCCCATGATGTCGAGCCCCCAGAACAAAAATGGCTAGGAGAGAGGGATTGTTTGAAGGGCTTGAGCTGGTTGATGTAATTTCCTTGAATGAAACTGGCATGCTTCACACTTGGTTACTAACGCAGTTGCATCTTAGAGGGCGGTGGGACAAAAGAAACCTTGCCAGAATACCTTTCCGACAAGTGCTCTTGATCCTATGTGGGAGCCACATATGCCTCCATGTATCTCCGCCAACATTTCCAGTACATCCCCCCGAGAAATGCATTTGAGTTTCAGGCCATTCGATCTCTTTCTGTATAGGACGTTGTCTACGAAGTAGTACATATGAGACTAGCAGGCTACTTTCTCTGCTTCCTCTTGTTCCTTAGGGAGTTCTCCTGTTTGAAGGAAACGGATGATGTGTTGTGCCCATGCTGGAGCCTGGGGCTCGACAACAAGGACTAAAGGCATATCCTCTGCCGGGGAAGCGTTTGTCTCAACGACAAGGGCCTGAGGCCCCGTCGGAGCTGGCTGCCCCCGGCGAGCCTGGTGGGAGCGCGTGCTTCCACGGCAAGGGCCGGAGGCCCCGCTAGAGCATGATGCTCATCGGCAAGCATGACGTTGTCCCTGGAAACCTCCTCGCCGGCAGCTTCTGGGAGCTCTGCCGGGAAATACTTGCCAGAACTCAACTTCCTTCTTTTCTCTTGTCTAGTTGATGGTGTCACGGTGGGTTGAGTCAGTCGGCGCATGAAAGTTCCTAGTTCCACAGGCAACTTAAGGGCAGCACACTTTGACAGCCGTCAGCAACGCTGTTCTCTACACGTGGAACGTGCTCCATTTGTAGGCCGTCAAAATGTTCTTCCCACTTCCTCACTTCATCAACATAAGCTTCCATCAATGGAGTCTAATAATCTTTGTTCACTTGCATGACGACAAGCTGAGAATCACCCCTGACAATAAGTTTATTGATCCCAAGGTCCACCGCGATCCTGAGACCGGCAAGCAGCCCTTCGTACTCGGCAGTGTTGCTCGTTGATCTCTCCCAAGAAAGTGCTTCTGAATCACATATTTGAGGTGCTCTCCGCTGGGTGTGACAAGCAGCACTCCGGCACCGGCGCCTTGTAGCGAGAAAGCCCGATCAAAATACACGATCCACTCTTGATCAGTTTGTTTGCCGGGGAGAGTTGACTCTAGAACTTATTCATCGGGCGTTGGGGTCCACTCTGCAATGAACTCTGCCAAGGCCCTACTCTGAATGGTCGAAGTTCTTTCAAACTTGAGACCAAAGCTTGACAGTTCCAAAGCCCACTCTACAATCCTGCCGGTAGCTTCTGGGTTCGGCAAAATCCACTGAAGCGGGAAGCGAGTGACAACGGTGATATCATGTGCTTGGAAGTAATGGCGCAGCTTCCTCGAGGCCATAAGAAGGCCAAAGAGCAACTTTTGCATGCCAGAATATCTTGACCTAGCCCACTGCAACAGGGAGCTGACAAAATAAACTGGGCGCTCCACCACCTTGTTCCTCTGGACTGTCTCATTGAACTGCGCAGATCCGTCCTTGCCAGCACCGGACCCTGCTGGGAATGTCCTCGCTCATCGGTTGGTGGCCATGCCGTTGTCGTTGCTTCTTCATTAACTTCTCTTTCAGCCACTAGTCCAACACTTACCACATGACTTGTTGCCGCTAGATATAGCAGCAACGGCTTCTGTGGTTTTGGCGCAACAAGGACTAGCGGAGAGGAGAGGTACTTCTTCAAATCTTGGAGTGCTGCCTCTGCTTCCGGAGTCCATTTCGTTGGACCTGCCTTCTTCAAGATTTTGAAAAAGGGTAGGGCGTGCTTAGCAGATTTTGAGATGAACCTACTTAGAGCAGCAACACAGCCGACAAGATGGCGCACATCTTTGACATGTCTTGGTGCCTCAATTTCCTCAATTGCATTGATCTTGTCGGGATTTGCTTCTATTCCTCGTTGAGATACAAAGAACCTGAGAAGCTTGCCGGATGGGACGCCGAACGCACACTTCTCAGATTTGAGATTCATGTTGATCTTGCACACATTAGCAAATGTTTCTTCTAGGTCTGATATGAGCGTAGCCTTGTGCTTGGTTTTGACCACTATGTCATCCATATAAGCCTCCATATTTCTATGTAGCTGGGGCTCAAAACCAATCTGGACTTCTCTTGCAAATGTAGAACCAACACTTTTCAACCCGAAAGGCATACACAAAAAGCAATATGTACCACATGGGGTGATAAATGCAGTCTTCTCCTCATCTTCCTTGGCCATGAAAATCTGATGATAGCCTAAATAGGCTTCAAGGAAAGACAACAAGTTGCAGCCGGCGGTGGAGTCTACAATCTGGTCGATGCATGGCAAGGGAAAATGATCTTTGGGGCAGGCTTTGTTTATGTCTGTGAAGTCAATGCACAACCTCCATTTTCCATTCGCCTTGCGCACTACAACTGGATTGGCCAACCATGTTGGATGAAGTACTCCTCTGATCAAACCAGCCGCTTCTAATTTCTTGATTTCTTTGGCAATAAATTTTTGCCACTCCAAACCTTGCTTTGGGACCTTCTGCTTGACGAGTCGTGCGTGTGGGAAGAAGGAAAGGTGGTGCTCAATCACCTTCCTGGGAACATCGGGGCTATCAGATGGTTGCCATGCAAACACATCAACATTTGCCCGCAGGAAGGCGATGAGCGCGCTTTCCTATTTGTCATCAAGCGTGGAACTTATGGTGAAAGTTCCTCCCGTACCATCCTCTTTGGCGGGCACCTTCTTAGTCTCTGGCGGAGCCGCCTTGGATTTCTTCCTCTTAGCGGTGGAGCTCTCTCGCACACCGTCAATGGGAGTGTGGCACCCCCGAGGAGGTGCGCTTGCCGGAATGTGCGCCAGAGGCCTTGCTGGTCTTCTTCCCCCCAAAAGCTTCAGCGGCAAGAGCAAGTGCCTTGGCGGCAGGTCCTGTAACTGCCCCCCGGTACAGTTGGTCGGCACAGATAAGTGCACTTTTCTTGTCGGAGTTGATCGTGATGACGCTCATCGGTCCGGGCATCTTTAGCACATTGTAAGCGAAGTGGGTGGCTGCCATGAACTTGGCCAGTGCTGGACGACCAAGGATGCCGTTATACGGCAACGAGATCTTGGCGATGTCAAAAATGATCTTCTCTGTTCAGAAATTGATATCTCTGCCAAATGTCATAGACAGCATAATCTTGCCCTTCGGCTAAGTTCTCCCTGAATTGACCCCTTGGAAAGCGCAAGTCGGCTCGAGATCCTCATCAGGAATTTGCAGCCTCTGGATGACATGAAACAATGTCAGGTTCAGGATGGCCCCACTGTCAACTAGCATCATCGTCACCTTGAGGTTGCGAATTGTTTGCGAAACCAACAACCGTAGGGACCCGACCGCAGTTATGTGATCAGGGACATCCTCGGCGTCGAAGATGATAGGAGTGTTGGACCACTTCAGAGGTCTCTGGGCACTGATAGAGGGCTCCGCCGCGTTAACCTCGCGTGCCCACTATTTAAGTTGGCGGTGAGAGGAATGCGATGAGGCACCTCCCTCGATGCACATCATATATGTAGCCTTCTAGAACTCATGCTCGCTGAACTCGTTGCCCTCTTCGATCTCATCATCATCACCCTCTTGCTTCTCGCGACCACGTGCGGGTTGGTATTTTTGTTGCTTGGGCTTGTCGCGGCGACCACCTAGGTCAATGCGCTTCTTGCTGGACCTCTTAGCACCATCTTGGCCTTTCTCCTTGTCTCGCCTATCGTACTCTGCTTTTTTGCTTCTCAGCAAGCTGTTCAACTTGTCGGTAGTCTTGGAGATCATGGACTTTGGTGCGATTTATTTTGCAATACTGCTTGCCGGAGCCTTCTGTCTTGTCGGCACCAACTATGGCATGGCAGGAGGCACACACGGCAACATCGTTGCCGGGGTCATCAACCTTGCCCTTATTGGTGGTACTGGGGTTGCTGGATCCCTCGACGGCAAGCACGGCCTGGCCCTTGCGCTTCTTGTTCCGCCGCCGGCCCTTCTTTCCCGGGTTGGCGGTGTCTTCATCTTCAGAGTCAACCCCTGCGCCAGTGTCTTCGCTGGGGAGTCTCCTCCCTTTTTCAGCCCGAGCACATTTGTCCACCAGAGCATAAAGCTCGGCAACATCCCTCACCCTGTTCATCACCAGCTCTTCCCTCATCCCGACAGAAAGCGCTGTCAACATCCGAGGAATGATGTGCAAGTCGCTTTCTTGACCAGGAGCTTGGTGGCCTCCGGTAAAAGCGCCAACAAAATCATGGCACAAGTCTGCCCAAGAGGTGATGGAATTCTTCCGCAGGTGCATCAACCACGACCTGATGTTGGGCTGGAGCACCAATGGGAAGTAGTTGGCTAGTATCTTATCGTCGCGACCCCGGGCAGCTTGCACCACAGTGGTGTAGATGCTCAGAAGCTCAAACGGGTGAGTCTTGCCGTCATACTTCTTCGAGGCCATAAGCGAGTGATAACGGTGATCTCATGTGCCTGGAAGTAATGGCACAGCTTCCTCGAGGCCACAAGGAGGCCGAATAGCAACTTTTGTATGCAAGAATATCTTGGCCTAGCACACTACAAAAGGGAACGGACAAAATAGGCTGGGTGCTGCACCATCTTCTTCTTCTGAATTGTTTCATTCGACTGCGCATATCATGTCTTGTCGGCACCAGACTCTGCCGGGAAATATCTTGGCTTGTCGCTTGCCGGTCCTGTCGCTGCCGCTGCTTCTTCATCATTTCGCTTTTAACCACTAATGCAGCACTCACCACTTGATTCGTTGCCACTAGATATAGCAACAACGGCTCTTGTGGTTTTGGCGCGACTAGGACTAACAGAGAGGGGAGGTAGTAATTCAAATCCTGCAGCACTGCCTCCGCTTTCTGAGTCCATTTCATCGGACCTGCCTTCTTCAAGATTTTGAAAAAGGGTGGGGCGCGCTCAGCAGATATTGAAATGAACCTACTCAGAGCGGCAATACAGCCGGCAAGACGACGCACATCCTCGACACATCTTGGTGCTTCAATTTGCTCAATTGCTTTGATCTTGTCGGGATTTGCTTCAATTACACGTTGACATACAAAGAACCAGAGAAGCTTGCCGTATGGGACACCAAACACACACCTCTCAGGGCTGAGCTTCAAGTTGATCTTACGTATATATGTAAATGTTTCTTCTAAATCTGATATGAGCATCGCCTTGTGCTTGGTTTTGACCACTATGTCATCCATATAAGCCTCCATATTTCTATGTAGTTGTGGCTCAAAACCAATTCGGACCGCTCTTGAAAATGTAGAACCGTCACTTTTCAACCTGAAAGACATATGCAAAAAGCAATACATACCACACAGGGTGATAAATGTGGTCTTCTCTTCGTCTTCCTTGGCCATGAAAAACTGATGATAACTCGAATAGGCGTCAAGGAAAGACAACAAGTCGCAGCCGGCGGTGGACTCCACAATCTGGTCGATGTGCGACAAGGGAAAAGGATCTTTGGGGCATGCCTTATTGATATCTGTGTAGCCAATACATAGCCTCCATTTCCCATTCGCCTTGCGGACTACAACTGGATTGGCCAACCATGTTGGATGATGTACTCCTATAACCAAGGCAGCCACTTCTAATTTCTGTATTTCTTCGGCAATAAATTGTTGCCACTCCAAAGACTGCTTCCTCGCCTACTGCTTGATGGGCCACGCATGTGGACAGATGGTCAGGTGGTGCTCAATCACCTTCCTGGGAACACATTCCTATTTTTTGTCAAGGGTGGAACTTATGGTGAAAGTTCCTCCCGTACCATCCTCCTTGACGGGCACCTTCTTAGTCTCTGGTGGATCTGCCTTGGACTTCTTGCTATTGCCGGTGGAACTATCTGGCACGTCCCCAACAGGAGCACAACACTCCAAAGAGGTGCGCTTGCTGGAGTCTGTGCGGGAGGTCTTGCCGGGCTTCTTCCTCCCGGAAGTTTCAGCGACAGGAGCAAGTGCCTTGGCAGCAGATGCTGCAACTGCCTCCTTGTTGAGTTGATCGGCGTAGATAAGCATGTCCTTCTTTTCGGACTTGAAAGTGATGCCACTCATCGTCCCAGGCATCTTCAGCACATTGTAGGCGTAGTGCGGCGCCGCCATGAACTTGGCTAACGCTGGACGGCCAAGGATCCCGTTGTATGACAACAGAATTTTGGCAATGTCGAAAACAATCTTCCCATCCTGAAGTTCAGATCACTACCAAATGTTATCGGAAGCGTGATCTTTCCCTTGGACTGGCTCCTTCCTCGATTGACCCCCTGAAATGAGCCTATTTCCTCAAGACTTCCATCAGGAATTTGCAATCTCTTGATCACCACGAGCGACATAAAGTTCAAGCCTGCCCCACTGTCAACTATTTTCATCACTTTGAGGTTGCAAATTGTTGGTGAGACCAACAACGGCAAACACCCAATAGTAGTTACACGATTAGGGTGATCCTCAACATCAAAAATGATAGGCATGTTGGACCATATCAAAGGCTTCCATGACGCCGACAGATGGCTCAATTGCATTAACCGCCCATGCCCACCGATTAAGTTGGTGGTGGGAAGAATGCAATGAGGCACCTCCATCGACGCAAATGGTTTCTATAGCTCTCTGGAATTCTTGCTTGCTGGACTCGTCGTCCTCTCCGGTGTCATCATCATCCCCCTCTTGCTTGTCACGGCCACAAGCAGGCCGGTCTTTCTGTTGCATGGCCTTGCCGCGATGACCTCCACGACCACCATGCTTCTTGCCGGACCCCTCCGCACCATCCTGGCCCTTGTCCTTGTCCTGCCCCTCATACTCGGCATTTTGCTTCTCGACAAGTTGCTCAACTTGCCAGCAGTCCTGGAGATCGTGGCCTTTGGTGCGATGGATCTTGCAATACTGCTTGACAGAGCATTTCGGCTTGTCGGCAGCTACCAAAGCCTAACAGGAGATGCACCCGGCGACATCCTTACTGAGGTCATCAACCTTGCCCTTCTTCGCGGTGTCGGGGTTGCCGGATCCCTCGACGGCAAGCACGGCCTTGCCCTTGCATTTCCTGTTATGCCGCCGGCCCTTCTTTGTTGGGGCAGCGGTGTCCTCATCCTCAGAATCAACCCCTGCGCCAACGTCCTTGCTGGGGAGCCTCCTCCCCTCTTCAGCCCGAGAACATTTATCTTCTAGAGCATAGAGCTTGACAACATCCCTGACCTTGTTTAACGCCAGCTCTTCCCGCATGCTGCAATTGAGCATGTTCCGATGGAACGCGCTGATAACAGTGGCAGGATGAATGTCTGGTATGTTGTGGTGTATGCGGCTGAACCTCTGGATGTACATGCACAAAGTCTCGCCCTCCTTTTGGGGAATGAGATGTAAATCACTTTCCTGGCCAGGAGCTTGATGACCTCTGGTAAAGGCGCCAACAAACCCATGGCACAAATCTACCCAGGAAGAAATGGATCCTTTCGGCAAGTGCATCAACCACGACCAGATGTTGGGCTTAAGAACCAACGAGAAGTAGTTGGCGAGTATCTTGTCATCACGAGCCCTAGTAGCATGCACCGCAATGGTGTATATGCTCAAGAACTCTGATGGGTGAGTCTTGCCATCATATTTCTCTATAACCTCTCAGTTGAACTTTCGGGAGTTGGGCCACTAGACTCGCCGTAGCTCATGGCTAAACGTTGGGCAACCCACCTCGTAAGTTAAGCTGACAAGATACCCGGGCACGATTTGTCTACAGTGGGTCCCGCGCGCTTATCAGATTGATGGCGTGCTTCCCTTCGCCGCTCGATTGTAGTTCGAGCATCTTCTTTGCTTCGTTCCTGAAGAACTTGACGCTGATCGTGGCAAGTCCGTGGATCAGACGATGCCGTTGAGTAACCACCGCAAGCATCGGTTCATCGAGTCGGTGACTGGCGTTGCTGCGGTGAAGGAGAGTGCACCATGGTCGCACCGCCTCCGGCCTTCTCGCCACTGGCGTGAGTCCGCTCGGTGGACCAAAACTTGCCAGCAAGGCTGAGGAGGCTCTGAATGGTGGCTCTCCACTCGTCGAGCTTCTTCGCAATAGGAGGGAAGTTCAGGAGTAGTTGTGCCTGCGCAATTGCTTCTTCCGACGTGGTCGGCAGCGAACGGCGTGAAGTACGCGAGGTGCTCTAACTCCTAACCGTGTTAGAAGGAGCTCCGTCACGGTCCCACGATAGCACGCCACTCCCACTAGCATGCTGGCGTGCATGCTGGTCCCGCGCATCTTGGGAACGATGCGCAGGAGCTTTCTCATGGGGACGTTGAGAATCACCGACACCGCGGCGCTGCTCTTTGCGCGCGTCCTGGGAACGTTGCGGCATACACGCCGGTGTGGGTGTCTTGGAAGGTGCCTTTCCATCCCAGGAGCTCACCGTACCACCCGCAGGCGGTGCATCCCCGTCCTGAGGCCCAGTGGCACGGGGGTTTCCGCGGCCGCCGTGAGTGCTTCCGCAATGGGTGTCGCTGCTTCCTTGGCCTTGATCATCGGAGCTCCGCATGGGCGCGGGGTCTCCGCTCCCTCCGCCCATGCCCACTCCGTCGCCCTCTTGGGCAGCTACGGGCGTGGCGAACGTGGAGGGTTCAACCCCCGTGAAACCCTTCTTCTTGGGAGCCATGGCGATGGATATGGTGAAGGAACTAACGCGTTGGTCGTTGGACCAGGTTTACGCAGCTAGCTCCCCTACCTGGTGCGCCAAAGAAGTCGGGGGAAACGACGCCTCTGGGATCGAGAGGACCTCTTTCGGTTTGGTAGGGAGATGTGTGTGCGTGAAGAGCAGCACGAACGAGCAGCGCGGGGGATTTTTACCCAGGTTCGGGCCGCAAAGATGCGTAAAACCCTACTCTTGCTTGGTTGTATTGGATGAGTTCTAGCTCAGGTTCTGGGAGCGCTACAGTACATAGCTGCTACTCCTGTAGAATGGGCCAGAGAGGATCCAATGGTCAAAAAGTCCTCTACCGTAACGCCATGGGCCTCCTTTTATACTCTCAAAGGGGTCACCAATAGTGGTGTGCAGTGCGTACACGAGGTGTATAGAGCTATAGTGCTATCATACCTAACTACGACGGTGTCAGATAGGCGCATTTAATGCTCCATCTGGTGCCTCTGACCATCCATGGGACGGGACAGGACCTCGTCCTATTGGCACCGCTTAGCCCCTCCATCGTTGGCACCTCGACATGTGCCCAGGTGGAACGAGACCTGGCCTCTGCACTGTTGGGGTCTTGCCGGGGCTTCGCCTTGCCGGGGGTTTGAAGGCCATCCCGCGAAGGTCTTGTCGGGGGCTTTGTAGGGTATCCCGACAAGATCTTGTTGGGGTCCTAGCCTTCGGTCTCTGGCCTGTTGACTTGAATGCCTTCTCGATGTTGCTGTATTTGTTCTCAGTTGCTCCCTGGCAGGCCTTGTCGCTGGTAGGGCTACAACTATCCATGCACAAGTACGGGATACTAAAAAATCCCATACTTTAGACAACTTACTTGAACGATCTTATTCAATCCATAGGAAGATATGGTGGACCCTCATGAAAGAAACTGGGTTCAAGGGATTATTTCATGCACTAGTAGTATCTCTACTTGGTGCAAAAAGTTTTTGGCTAGCAAAATATCTAAAGAAAGCACCACATGTTAAAGGATCCATGACGATATAACTTCTATGCAAATGTAAACAATCATGATCATTATGTTGTCTTCCATGTCGAACATCACCACTCGATCACTATATAATATTTTATGGGGGCTCACAATCATAGAAGGTGCCCAAGTAGTGTCTTTTCATTCGAATATCCTCTTCTCTATCACAATCTTGCATACATTATATCTATTACTAATGATATGTTTGTTAGTTCCCAACATATTTTATCACTTGTACCTTTTTCTATGCGAAGTCATTACTCCTCATGAGATAAGCATATGATATTTTCTATTTCTTTTATTGTCATGCTATGATGATTGGTGCATGAGAGTAAAGCACACAAACTCAACTAATCTTTATTATATAACTCTCACACTCAATTACAAGCATAGATATATCTCAAAGCAAGAATTATGAGCAAGGAAAATCTGAAAATTTATTTCTCTAAATCATGAAATAGGATAAAGATCAAACTAAGACATATGGTAATGGTAAAAAGGCAATGGTGATAGGATACCGGGGCACCTCCCCCATGCTTGGAACAACCTAAGGGTGGTGCCCTTACCCATGTACTCAAGCATCCTTCTTGCGTGACACTGGAGATAATGTATTAGGATTTTCCTCCATCTTCCAAGGCATAGGATCTCCATCATAGAAATAAGATCTCATCTTTGGAATCCTGAAATCGGCAGCAATGCTCATCCTTTTAAATCTGGATTCATACTCGCAATTTTGGTTTTGTAGGTCATAGATTTGAGCTTCGAGATGCCCCATCCGCTCTTGAAGCTTGAAGAGAGCCTCTACCACAATCCTGGTGTCCATCTTGTTTTCTCGGATGAAGTCCGTGATAATGGAGTGGTTAGAACTCACACCACGTTCAACCATCCCTTGGCACTTGAAGATCTCCTGCTCCACTCCTGCAAGCCTAGCCTTCTCGCTCCCCTCCTTCCTGGGGCCTTGAACATCCTGGATGTGGAGCACCCCCTCGAGAATCTCAATGGCTTGAGGGTGCTTCATCACCTCTGGTAGGTAGGGTTGATGAGCTTCTCGAAGAACTTGTCCTTGGAGGATCTTAGCAACGTCACGGCTATCTAAATCTTTCAGGAAAATAGCCTATAACAAGAAAAAAGAAGAATATTGCGATGCTGCGATCAAAACAAATGGGAGTATATATAATGATTTTTCTAGGTTAGAATACGTGTTCGGGAAGAAAAGGGAATCCAAGAATCACCCGTGGACCCCACAAGCCATCAGCGCACGCCTAGGGGGTGGGCTTGCCCTGTTGGCTTGTGCCTACCTCGTGGGTCCCTCTGACTCGTTTTCATTTTTGGATTTTTTTTCTAGAATACCACAACCAAGAGAACATATTTTTTGGATTTTTTGTATTCGGTTTACTTACCGTAGCATGTACCTACTCCTTTTTCAGGTTTCTAGAGTGTCCCGGAAGATCTCTCTGATGTGCTCCTCCGGTGTTATCACTTGAATAATATTAGTTTCAACATTAATGGGTGTACCTGACATATAATGCTTAATTCTTTTCCCATTTAACACTCTCAGATTTTTGCCTTCGAAGTTATTAATCTTTATAGCAACGGAGAGATAGACCTCCTCAACAACAAAAGGGCCTTCCCATTTGGAGAGGAGCTTACCTGGAAAAAATCTGAAACAAGAATTGTACAAAATAACTAGGCCTCCTACATCGAATTCCCATTTTTGGATTCTCTTATCATGCCATCTTTTGACTTTTGCTTTAAACAACATGGCATTTTCATAAGCTTGCGCCCTCCATTCATCTAATGAACTAATACCTAATAACCTCTTTTCACCTACAAGTTTAAAGTCATAATTAAGTTATTTAATTGCCCAATAAAATTTGTGTTCTAACAAGAGGTAAATGACATGATTTTCCGTAGACCATTTTATAGGGAGATATTCCCATGGGATTTTATAAGTAGTTCTATAGGCCCATAAAGCATCACCATGTTCTTAGACCAATTCTTTTTAGATCTATTAACAATCCTTTTTTAAAATTAATTTTATTTCTCGATTGCTCAATTCAGCTTGGTCACTAGACTGAGGATGATAAAGTTAAGCAATTCTATGGTCAGTGTCATATTTACCTAGAAGTTTACGGAAAGTACCTTGAATAAAATATGAGCCACCATGAGTCTTGAAATATCTAGGGACTCCAAACCTCGGGAAGATGATGTCTTTAAGCATTTTAATAGAAGTGTTATGATCATCACTATTAGCTGGAATAGCTTCTCCCCACTTAGTACCGTAATCAACAACAACTAGAATATGAGCATACCCATTAGAGGAAGGAAAAGGTTCCATATAATCAAATCCCCAAACATCAAATGGTCCAATTGCAAGTGAATAATTCATAGGCATTTCCTGAAGTCTACCAATGTTACCAATTCTTTAACATTCATCACAAGAAAGGACATACTAACGAGCATCTTTAAAAAGAGTAGCCAATTAAAAACTGGTTTGTAATACCTTGTTTGTGGTTCTGTCACCAGCATGGTGTCTTCCGTAGGCCTCGGTGTCTTTTCCGGTCCATGCTCAGGTACACAACGTCTAATAACATCATCTGCTTCTTCTTTATAAAGATGTGGGTCATCCCAAAAGTAATGTCGTAAATCATAAAATATTTTTTCTTATGTTTATAGCTGAAGCTAGGTGGTATATATTTAGAGACAATCTAATTAGCATATTATAGATACCAAGGAGTATTATGTGAAGTATTTAGAATAGCAAGTTTATCATCAGGAAAAGTATCATCAATAGAAAATGGGTCATCAAGAACATTTTCCATCCTAGACAAGTTATCTATTGCAGGTTTTTTGGCTCCCTTTCTATCAATGATATGCATGCCAAAATCTTGAAGTAAAAGTACCCACCTAATAAGTCTAGGCTTAGCATCTTTGTTTTCCATAAGGTATTTATAGCGGCATGATGAGTGTGAATTGTTACTTCGGAATCAACAATATAAGGTCTAAACTTATCACATGCAAACATAACTACTAAAAATTCCTTCTCGGTAGTACCATAATTTCTTTGAGAAGTGTCTAGGGTCTTACTAGCATAATGAATAACATTCAATTTCTTGTCTACTCTTTGACCTACAATAGCACCAACAACATAATCACTAGTATCACACATAATTTCAAATGGTAGATTCGAATCATGTGGTTGGACAATAGGTGCAGAAATCAAGGATTTCTTAAGTATTTCAAAGGCTTATACACAATCATCATAAAAACATAGGGAATATATTTTTGAAGAAGATTAGTTAGTGACCTCGAAATCTTAGAGAAATCTTTAATAAAACGCCTGTAAATACCAGCATGACCAAGAAAACTTCTTATACGTTTAATATATTTTGGACATGGCATTTTCTCTATTGCATCAACTTTAGCTTTGTCTACCTCAATGCCTCGTTCAGATATTTTATGCCCAAGTACTATACCTTAATTCACCATAAAGTGGCACTTCTCCCAATTCCAGAAAATATTAGTTTCTTCACATCTTTGCAAAACTCGATCAAGGTTGCTCAAGAAATAATCAAAAGAAGTCTCGTAAATGGAAAAGTCATCCATGAAAACCTCAACAATCTTTTTAGAAAAGTCAGAGAATATAGAAGTCATACATATTTGAAAGGTAGCAGATGCATTGCATAACCTAACAGGCATACGCCTATAAGCAAAGGTCCCAAAAGGACATGTAAAGGTAGTTTTCTAAAAAGATCTTTCCTAGTGTCTGTGTGTCCTCTTTTTACACATGTATTTGAGAGAAACGAGAGTATCCATCAAGAAAAAAAAAGTGTTTGTGTGTGCTTAGATAGTCTTTCTCACATTTGATCAATAAAAGGCAAGGGGTAATGATCTTTCCTAGTAGCTTTATTTAATTTCCTGAAATCAATTAACATCATATAAGTAGTTACGATTCTCTGTGGAATAAGTTAATTTTTATCATTAGGGACAACATTTATACCTCCTTTCTTAGGAACACAGTGAACATGACTTACCCAGCTACAATCAGATATGGGATAAATTATACCTGCCTCCACAAGCTTTAGTATTTCAGTTCTTACCACCTCCTTCATCTTAGGATTTAAACGACATTGATGATCAACGATAGGTTTAGCATCTGGTTCCATATTAATTATGTGCTAAAATAGAGTGGGGATTATGCCCTTAAGATCATCAAGAGTATATCCAATAGCAGCCATGTGCTTCTTCAGAGTTTTAAGTAATCTCTTTTCTTCATGCTCTAAAAGGTTAGCACCGATAATAATAGGATATATCTTCTCTTCATCAAGATAAGCATATTTCAGAGTATCAGGTAATGTGTTCAGCTCAAACATGGGATATCCCTTTGGTGGAGGAGGATCCCTTAAAATATCAACTAGTAAGTTGTATTTAAGAATAGGTGTTTGTTTAAGAAATATATTATCGATTTTATTTCTTTCATTCATATGCATATCATTTCCATGGTCTAGCAAATATTTTTCTAATAGATCAGTAGGAGGTACGACAATAGAAGCAAGACAAATTATTTCATCCTTGCTAGGTAATTCTTTCTCGTGTGGTTGTCTACAAAACTTAGAGAAATTAAATTCACGAGACATATCACCAAAGCTTACTTTGACCTTCTCACTAATAAAATTAATTTCAGCATTAGCATTAAGCTTGACCTTCTTAGCGAAATTATTTCCGTTCAGCATTAACAGTATTCAAGAAAATTCTACCAAGTATAATGGGACAAAATTTATCGTGTTCTCAAACAAGCAGAAAGAAATCAGTTGGTTACTTAATTTTTCCACACAAGACTTCAACATCCCTAAGTATCCCAAGTGGTGTAATAGTACCTATGTTTGCAAGTTTAATAGTGACATCAATGTCTTCAATCTTAGAGGGTGCTATGTCATTCATAATTTCTTGATATAAGGTAAAACGTATAGCACTAACACTAGCACTAATGTCACACAAGCCATGATAACAATTCTACAATTTTAACAGAAATAACAGGCATGCTGACAACTGGTTTGTTTTTATCTAACTCATCCCGCTTGTTTCTAAAAGGTTTTGCAATTCTAGAAGCTTCATTATGAAAGTAAATAACCTGAACATCAATATTATCAACTTGGATATCTTTGACCATAGCAACATTAGGCTCAAAATTTATTTGTTCAGAAGGTTTAGGTGTTCTAAAATGACTTTTATTAACCACGGTTGTAGCTTTAGCATATTCCCTTGTTCTAATAGGGAAAGGTGTGGTTTCTTAATGCAAGCAGTAGGAACAATTGGATCAACGTGGTAACACTTATTTCTTCCTTCTTAATTTTAACAGATTCCTCTAATGGTTTTTCCATGGGTGGATGATATTTAAACTACTTCTCCTTAGGGAGATCAACATGAGTAGTAAATGATTCACAGAAAGTAGCTACTATCTCAGAGTCAAAGCCATATTTATTGCTAAACTTATGGAAATCATTAGTTTCCATAAAAGATTTAACACAATAAAACTTAAGGTTTATACATGACTCTTTACCTTTGTCAAGTTCCCAATCTAGAGAGTTGCGTTTAATTCTTTCCAGAAGATCCCATTTGAATTCAATAGTCCTATTCATATAGGAGCCAATAGAAGAAGAATCGAGTAATACTTGATCAGCATGAGAAAGCCGAGCATAAATATTTTGTATAATCATTTTGTCTTGAGAAATCGTGCTTGGGGAAAGTGTGAACCATAGATTTAAGCATCCCCCAAGCTTGAGCACACTTTTTCTTTCATGAGGCTAGAAATTATAAATAAAGTTCTGATCACGATGGACTTGATGCATAGGACAAAACTTTTGATGAATTTCCAGCTTCAAGCGATTCTAGTCCCATGATCCAATTAATCAAAGGGCCTATACCACGTTAATGCCTTTCCATCCAAAGATAAATGGAAAACCTTCTTATTAACTTTGTATCAAAATCAACCTGCAAGCTGAAATAATCCACAAACCTCATCAACAAATATCAAATGGTAATAAGGATGAGTAGTATCATCATAAGGATTAACTAGTAGTTTTTCTGACATACCTGAAGGAATATCATAATAAATATTTTCTGTAGGTTCAGTAGGTTGAGGGGAAACCTTTTCAACTTCCGTTCGAGGCAAATATGCCCCGAACAAGCCACTCAAAGGGTGACCGTTCATAGTGAAAAGCACCAGTAAATTTTAGCATGTACGAAAATGTTTCCTTACCAATTTCCACTTACCAAAGACGCTTCACTCCTCGGTAATGGTGCAAGAAAAGAGTCTTGATGACCCACAATTATGGGGAATCAATCGTAGTCCTTTCTATAAGTAAGGGTGTCGAACCCAACAAGGAGCAGAAGCAAATGATAAGCAGTTTTCAGCAAGGTATTCTCTGCAAGTGTTGTAAGTAATAGTAGCAGATAGTTTTGCAGCAAGATAATTTGTAACATAAGCAAATGGTTACTATTGGGATAATTTCCGGTCTCGCAAGCATCCGCAACTACGAAAGAAGAATTCAGATAAATCTAACCATAGCATGAAACATGTGGATCCAAATTATCCCCTTATGAAGCAATGCATAAAATGGGGTTTAAGATTCTATCACTCTAGCAACCCATCATCTAATTATTACTCCACAATGACTTCCCTTAGGCCATAACATGGTGAAGTGTCATGTAGTCGACGTTCACACGACACCACTAAGAGGCATAACAACATACATATCATCAAAAAATCGAACGAATACCAACTTCACATGATTATTTATAACAAGACATCTCCCATGTCCTCAGGAACAATAATAACTACTCACACCTCATTGATACATCTCCAACGTATCTATAATTTTTTATTGTTCCATGCTATTATATTATCATTCTAGGAAACTTTTTGGGTGTTTATTTACCAATTAATATTATTTTTGAGCAATAACCTATTGACCTCGTGCCTAGTGCCAGTTGCTGCTTTCTGCATGTTTTTTTTGCTTTTCAGGTTTACCATACCAAACGGAGTCCAATTGCCATGAAACTTTAATATGATTTTTTCTGGACGGAAACAAGACCTGGAGGCTTCGGGATGAGATGAGAGGCAGCACGATGACACCATGACCTAACAGGACTTGCTAGGGTGCCATGTCGTGCCTTGATGGGTCGTGGCTCCCTCCGTCGCACTCTCGTGCCCCTCTTTTTCCTATAAATCCTCAAAAATTCTCAAAACCCTAAGAGAGCTCCCAAAACACTTTTCCCCCGTAGAAAGTCTTTGTTCCACCGTGTACCCATCTGGCGACCTTTTCTGGCGATCTACTAGACGGGGAATCGATCACGGAGGGGCTCTACATCACCCTTGCTTCCTCCATGATGAGTTGTGAGTAGTTCACAATAGACCTACGTGTCCTAGCTAGAGTACCTATAGAGTGGAGATCACCACCGATGTTGTTGTTCTGATGCTAGAAGTTATTCTGTTGTTACGAGTGGTTTTTGCTGCTAGCATAGAGCTACCTTAGCAGGCCTAGTGTCACCATGCCATTGTAATCCTTTGTAAAACCCGAACCATTGTACCCATGTTATTGGTAATAAAGAGCCAATTTATTCTATGATAAGTAGTGTTGTATTCTAGACATGATCTCTGGGCTGGAATATAGGGTGTTCCGGTTCCTCTGAGCCGGGGTGCCATAGATCTTGTCTTCGGCAGCTGACTGAAACCGGTGATGGCTACACCACAGTGTCATTTCCTTCTTGAACGCATCATCATCAGGGTGAAGCTCCTAACTTCTTCTGCTAGCTCCAGGGGAAACCCAAGATCGGTCGATCAGAAAACTATGACACCCTTGTGTCGTTACCTCCTTGAGGATGTCATTCTGGCTCTTGTTGTGGAGCCAGAGCACTACACCGACCATGTCGCGGTTAGCTCACTACCCTTATTGTTTTCACACAGTCAACCATTGCCTACTCGTGACTAACAATGCTCGTGCTTCTGTCTTAGGACAACCCCAAAGACGCTGAGTTCCTCAACACCTAATCCAAAACTACAACCAGATGCAACACATCTTCTCCTTTGGTCTAGCAACCGGCAAGGATGCCATGGGATCTCGTGAGGCTCTTAGTTCTCCCATCCCGCCAGAGTTCCATGCACCCTGTACGTATAGGCACTCCTTGATGGCCCTGACGAGCCATTTGAGAATGTCTTTGCGGTCGATAGGAAGAGGAGAGAGCAACCTTATGAAGGAGGAGATCACTATTTTCACCAGCACAACCAAGGCCATGAAGGAGGTGGCAACTTCCATTCAGGAGACAAAGTCAATCGATGTCCACCCTAACCTGTACAATGCCATCATGGAGCAAGGTGGCTTAAGCAGTGAGGCTCTCACGGAAAATCTGAGTGACCCGCTAGATGGTAAGGTCCAAGGCGTTGGGTTTGTAGCCATGGCAGACGCCCACATGGTGCTCTGACTCAAGAGTTGGCTAGGGAAGCACTACTACTAGAGCTTGCTGCTGGACACCGTGTTCATGATCCTGGACGGTGATGGCAATGGTGATGGCAACTATGACAACGTATATTTTGTGTAGCTAGGGCTTGAAAACTATTTGATGGTCTGTATATTTTGTTGAGGTGGTAAATAGTAACCCAAGATGGTGATCATGGAATTGTGGTGGTAGCATGACACCCTCTTTTGATGTGGTGGTATGATGACACCATAGTAGTCCTAGGTTTAAATTGTTGTGACATATGATCATGCATGCTTACTACTTCTGCTCCATTGTCTGGTGCTTGATTGCTCCATTGATCGTTGCTTGATTGCTAATTTGCTTACTGCTTCAATTGTTGCCCTTGTGAACTACTAGGACAAATGGTATGCGGTGTTCGTAGGGAGGGCATTAGGGGTTTACAGTTCATGGGAAGCTTGCAATGAACAAGTTTCAACATATAAAAGCAGCAACCATAGAGCGTTCAAGACTAAGTAGGTGATGGAAGATGCTTACATCAAGTTTGTGCGAAAGCAGGCATGCAAGGTTGAAGTTGGCAACATTCAGGTTGGCAAGGCGGTGCCACACTTTGGGGTGAAGAACATTATCATGAACTTTGTCATCATTTCTCATGACATATGCCACGGGTAGGCATATCAAAGATGGTTGGGGCCAGAGGACGCCGACGGGCTCCGGGAGCGGGATTAGGTACAAGCGGTGGTGACACACGATCTACCAGGTTCAGGGCCCTCCGTGGGAGGTAACACCCCTAGTCCTGCTTGGTCTAGGTTGATGGATGGGTATGTTTACAAGGTTGCTCCTGGAGCTGTGTCCAGGGGATGAACAGGGAGCAGCCAGCTCGCCCTCCTCAGCTATGAAGTGTGAGACTGTGAGGGAAGTATCTCGTAGGTGTGTGCGTGAGACTTGTCGTCCCCATTGCATGGGGGTCTCGGGGGTTTTTATAGGCCAACCCCCCAGCTTACAATATTCCTAAGGTACATAAGTGAGGGACCCGGCTGGCAGCCTCTCCGTCTAAACAGGGGGTCCCGCCCCTTCGAGCCGTCTCGTCACCTGTAGGGTCCATCGGCTGCGCGGTCCCATCGCCCGCTGGGGCCTGCCAGCGGCTCCGCGATGGGCCCATGCCCACCTGCTACGGCACGGGCTGCCCGGGTGGTGTCGTCTAGCGCTAGATGGCCGAAGTCTTCGGTACAGCCGGCTGTACTGTAGCCATGCCGTGGTAGGTAATTGAGTGGGTGGGGTGGTGCCAGCACTATTTCCCCGCACGGTCACGGTCGCCAAGGTCAGCGGCTCGGATGGCCGAACTGTAGCCATGCGCACCCGTGCGTCAGCGGCCATTGTGGCTAGAATGGCGTCCGTCGTGGCGGTCACGTCGTGGTGTCGTACCCGTGCACAGAGGGACGAGACATTGCTTGTCCGACCCAGGGTCAACGGAGGAGTCGGCCCAAAGGCAGACGCTAAAGCCTAGCCGGCCTGGGGCCAAGCCGGCACCTTGACCAACGGTCCTCAAGCCAGCCAGCGATCGCTCCTGCTGGCTGTGCTCCAGCCGGCCGGGGCCAGCAGGCCACGTGTTTTTTCTTTAAAGCGGGGAGGAGAACCCCGTTGCTTTGTCCTACCCAAGGGTAATAACCCCATTAGTAGTCCCTGGAGCCGGCGGGGGCCCGCGTCCAGCAAACGGAGGGGAGCCGGCGGCTTCCCCCTACCGGTGCCCGACTCTGGCATGAAGTCGAAAGGTCAGCCGGGCCGGCAGTCGAACCTGACAGCCTCGGGTTCCGGCGTGATGCCTCGCTACCCGGGCCGGCCCGCCGCGCGCCACGCGGTGGATAATGATGTCGCAGGCCCCACGCATGCGGGAAGATGGGACATCGCCCTGGGCTAGTCCGCTAGGCCTCGGGTGCAGCCCAGTAGGCCTCGGGGCGCAGACAAGGATCTTCTGCGCCCCGAAGCGGCGGTTACGGCCCAGGCCGCCCACGCATGCGCGGAGAATCTGAGCAAGTGGGCGCAGTTAATCCCCACGTCCCCCGGTCGTGGCCTCCCCATTTAAAAGGGGAGGAAGGGCAGTGGGCGGAAGCACTCGCACCCCTCTTGCCCCCTTTCTTCCTCTTCTTTTCATCTTCTTCACTCCCTCGCGCGCCGCTGCTCCTCTCGCACCACAACCACGCTTGCACACCGTCCTGCCGTCGCAATGGCTGAAGGGCGCGGAGGAAGCTGGGCCGGATTCGTGGTCACCGAAGGCGCCATCGCGGATCTCCATCGTGCGCGCATGCTACCGCTGGCGGAGCGTGTCATTGCCCGCGCACCGGACGATAAGGTGCTGCCCACACCGCAGCCATGTGAGTTCGTCGCCATCGCCTGGCACTTCTCCCGCAGCTTTGGGCTCCCGGTGACCCATTTTTTCTGTCTGATGATGGACACGTTCAACCTCCAGCCGCACCATCTCTGCCCCAACGCCATCCTCTACCTCTCCAGCTTCGTGACGCTATGCGAGGGGTACTTGGGGATTCTTCCATTCCTCGACCACTTCAACTCACTCTTCTACCTCAAGGCGTTGAATAGCAACGCCTGCGAGGGCGCGGCAGTGTGCTGCCGCGGTACGCGCTTCCCGCACTTCTACCTCATCGACTCCGTCAAGGGGTGGCATCGGATGTTCTTCTACGTGAAGAACGCCTACCGGTGGCAGGACTTCATCTAGCTGCCGCCCTTTGTCAACTGGTCGGGAGATGCCCTGCGTGGAGTGGCTCTTGCGGAGCTCGTCCGACTCGTGCAGCTGAGGACTAGGGAGGGACTGGTCGCCTCCGATATGGTGGCGGCCTTCATCTCGCGACGGGTGCTGCCTCTCCAGATGAGGCCGCACTAGATCTGCGATATGTCCGGCCGCCGGGACCCTTGCCGTCTGACGACTGTCGACCTGACATCGGCTCAGGTGGCGAAGCGGGTGAACACCATTACGACTTTCAAGCTGGTGCCGGCATCATGGACCGTCGGCTAGGAGCCGTATGATCGCCTCAACCGACCTCCCCTGGTACGTTTTGTCGAGGCGTCTCGTTTCGTTTGAATCTTCCCAGCCGATAGCCAACATCAGACCTTACCTCTCCATGTTGATCGCAGTTGCTCGTGCGACAGAACACACCAGAAGGCCCACACCCCCAAATCTTCGAGGCAAAGCGCGACCACTCCGAATCTGAAGACTATGAGCAGGGAGGCTCGCCTGAAGAGGGGGTTGACTCCTCAGGAGGGGTCGACGAGCCGGACGATCTGGGAGCCGGAGGGCCCACTGGAGCCGGGGGATCCGTCACAGCCGGAGAGCCTAGCGGAGCCCGTGAGTATCCTATTGGTCCCACGATCAGGGACTGGACTGATGTCGACGATGACAATGATGATGATGTGATGATCCTGAACGTGCCTCCCCCTCAACTCAATAGGGTTGGCGCGGGCGATGCGAGGAGCGGCCGGCCCAGGCCCCGACCGCCGGAGCCGGCAGCCGATCGAAGAGGCCAGATCCGTAGGAGCCGGCGACCCCACCGCTTGACCATAAGTGGGTGAAAGTGGTTGCATGGAAGCCGCCGACGCGCGCCAAGCGGGTTCTGTCGTGGATTTATCACGATAGATGTCCGGGTTAACGGACTTGGATTCGAGGCCATCGCTATCGTGATGGACTCAAAGGGGTTAACAGGGACGAAGGACGCGAGTTTACCCAGGTTCGGCCCCTCAAGGTGAGGTAATAGCCTACATCCTGCTTATGTTTGTATTGCTTGTTGCATCGATTACAAGGGAGCAAAAGCTTGACCTCTAAGTCGCCCCGGGTCTTGCCTTTATATACCGAGGTCAAGACCACGGGTCATACAAGTTGTGGCCGACTCTCATTACACGTCTTAGTCCGCCTCTATCTTCTCTTACCTATCCTAACCAAGTTGTCCCTGGGCGGCTTGACAAACCCGGGTCTTCTCATCCGGGCCACCCCGCCGGCCCATCTTTTGATCTGGTACGCTTGTTGGGCCCTCCAGTCCTGACGGCTCACTCTTGAGCTTGCTACGAGCCGTCCGGTTTAACTCGGAGCTCTCCATGGCGGGTCTCACCATGGGGTTATATCCCCAACAGGTTATGCCTGTCGACACTGGGTAAGTGCCTTCCTTTTCTAGTTGTGTTTCCTTCCGAATCGTGGGTCGATGGGTGTTTGACCCTTATGCATCTCAGGGACCCCATCAAGCTCCACCAAGTGGAGTCAGCGGTTGACCCGACGGACGCCGCCAGCCGGCTGGCCCGTGAGGACGCGGCCACACAGTGGGAGGAGAAGAGGAGGCTCGCGGAGCTGCGAGCCTCGAAGTCGGGAGCACGAGGCGGGGCCTCGCATTCTGGGACTTCGAGCGGTAGGAGGTGGAGTAGGTCCGCGGACCCCATGTGGGCATCCGACTCAATGGCGGAATCAACCCGTCTGTCGAGGCCCCCCGTCGAGCAAGCCACGAGGGGCGGCTACGAAGCCGGCTGCGCCCCCACCTGCGGAGGAGGCGGCCCGTTTGGGGGCGGAGGCTATGGAGCCGGTCCTCGAGCGAGCCAGCCGGTGGTGCCGTACGTGACGCCACCCACGGTCGAGTCGGCCCGGGTCGACGCGCCGGAGGCTCCGGCGGCCCCGGAGGCGGCGCCTAAGGCGGCACCGGCGGAGGCGGACATGGAGACGGAGACGCCGTCCGTCATGGTTGCTGCGCCAGGACGGCAGGAGGTGGAGGCAGCATGAGCAGCGAGTGAGGGGCAACTGGGGACCGATTACCGTGCCCTCGCTGTCATCAACCGTCCCCCAGCGGCCGGAACCATGGTGAGCGTCGGGATGGGCGGCGACGTTAGCCAAGCCTGGAGGTCCATGGCGAGCGTCGGGATGGGCGCGCTTCCCAACCCCTTTGGCTCCCACGGCGGGGGGGGGGCGGTCCCCGCGTTCGGAGAGTTGGGGAGCGTCTTGGACCGGTGCCGCCAGGAGCTGGCCCGGTTCGTGGAGGTGGCTGACACCACCCTGCGACGCGCGGAGGTAAGCATCGATGTCCTTGTCGATATTTTCAGTGGGGGCGCACAAGTGCACCCACTAGGTGTAGCCCCCGAGATGCAGCCCGGATGCCCGGCTGACGGGCAGCCGGGCCGGATCTCCTTGTGCGTCTTTCGATTTCGGCCTCATGTGACAGGAGGGGAACTCCCAGCGGCATAAGTTGTTTGAGGAGGCGGTCTCCATCCACGACCGTGGCAAGCACGGCTTCTACCAGCTGGAGGAGGAGGTGGCGCGTGTGAGGTATGTCAAGTCTTGTGGGGGCATAGCCCTCGGTAGCCGGGCCAGCTGCCTGGCAGCCGGAGTGGAGTTGATGCCCATTATGTTTTGCAGAGGACCTAACCACCCTCCGAGCAGAGAAGACCGGGGTCGTCTCCAAGCGGGACCGGCTGGCGCAGAGCGTCCATGCGGTCACTCAAGAGAGGGACTGGCTCAGCGCCCAGCCGGCAGATGGCCAGGCGGACCAAGACCACCTGAAGGCCGACGTGGCGCGAGAGGTGACGGCCGAGGATAAGGCCATCAAGGAGGCGGCCGAAGCCTCCCAACGCACCGCTGCCCTCCATAACGAGGTGACCCGCCTCGAGAGGATGCTCGAGGAGCGCATGGAGGCTCTTGCCAAGGCGGAGGCGGCGCTAGCGTCGGAGCGGGACTCCTTGCTCCACTTTGCCATTGAGATGGATGACTCCATCGAGCGTGAGTATCCAATTTTCTTTTTCTAGCCGGTTGCCTTTTTTCTTGCCAGTTCTTGTTTTTGATTTGCCTTCCTCTCCTTCTTCCCTTTCCTCCTTAGGGCACTTCCTAGAAACCCAGCGTCGTGCTGAGCATGCCATCGAAGAGCACCGGAAGTATCTCCGGGCGTGCGGGCGCTCTATCGAGGAGGATGCTGCATGGAGTATGGCAAAGCTTGGGCTCGCCATAGAAAACTGGCTGATCCACCTCGAGCGGAGCATGGAGCGGCTGAAGACGGCTGGCAAGGAGGTCATCGCCGCCTTGTGGCCGGCCGTGGAGGGGCTCCGAAGAACCACGTGGCCTTGTGGATGGAGCACATCATGGCCCGGCTCGAGGTCTGGAAGGCGTCAGCGGCTTGAGCCGGCGCACAAATGGTGCTCCAGTTCTTCACCTCGTGGTACCGCGGCGTGGAGTTGGACCGGCTAGCCACTATGCGGGACGAGCCGGCCGAGGAACGGGCGGCCCGTGACCTGGTCCTTGTCCGCCGAGCCAACGAGCTTGCGTCGTACATCGACCCAGATGAGCTCGTGCTGGCCCTTCGCAAGGACGGCGAGCCAGCAGCGAAAGACTCCTTCGGCATTCCCCAAGGTCCGGAGGATGAGGAGGTCGCTGATGAGAGTATCGACTCCAGCGCCGAGACGGCTGGGACCGCGGAGGCTGCCTCGAAGGCCAAGGAAGCCGACCCGAGGGCCGCAACCACCTCCAGGACGAGAGCCGAACCGCCCAGCGATGCCCCAGCTGGAGATGCGCCGGCCGGTGACGCACCGATGGCCTGAGTCCCCGGGCATCTTATCTTTTCCTTTGTTAACTTTCCTGCATGTTAGACTTAAGTCCACCCACTGGGGGTGTAATGTAATGAACTGTGATGGCCGTGGGACTGTTTATCTTAATTTCATGTTCTAAATGTTTGGTGTGTTTGCCTATCATGCGTGCCTGCTCGTCCGTACCCCTTTTTTGCCCCTTTGGTTCAGTCTGCTCGGTCCCTTTTCTCCTTTGGTTTCGGCCCCGCCAGCCCGATAGCCGGGAGCCGGTCTGTAGCTGGGTCAGGGCATCCGCCTCGAGGGAGCCGGTTCCGAACTTAGGAACCGCGAAAGCCTTTTTGGGTAAGTTGAGTGGCAGAGGTGAGGCGGTGGTCCGGCTAGACCTAGCCGGACACCCCTTTGAGATTGAATTTTCGTGTGCGCTAAGTTTTGCCACCCCGAGGCCCCGTCAACCGGATAGCCGGGAGCCGGTCTGTAGCTGGGAGGGGTGGGAGGCCTTGCTCGGCTCACACTACTTGGTCGGTTTTGGGAGAGGCGACCAAGGAGCGGCGGGAGAGCCCCTGGGCCCGGGAGCCGGTCGGGGAGCCGATGAGGGAGAAGACCTTTGAGGGAAATGAAAAAGAGCGTGCCCCAAGAGTCATCCTAGGGCACCCATTGCATTCATAAGCCTAAAAGGGGAGGGATACATACATACACAAGTTTTTTCAGCAGTAAAACGGACAGAGGAGTGCCACGTTCCATGGGCGCTTGGTCTCCTCAACGGAGGCGTCTCTTTTGCGCTAGATTGCTGTCCGTCTCAAGGCCAGTTCGCGGGCTTCTTCGAGTAGGTCGATGTCGTCTTCTCTTGCCTCCTTTGTGTCCATCTCCGTGTATAGGGCGACCCGAGGCGAGTCGAACTCGATGTTAGTGGGGAGGTTCGCCTCAGACCTGTACACAAGGAAGAAGGGTGTGTAGCCTGTTGATCGGTTGGGGGTGGTCCTAAGGCTCCCAAGGACAGCCGGCATCTCGTCGACCCAGCAGCCGGCTGACCTCACCAGTGGCGTTACGAGCTGGGGCTTTATGCCGGACAGGATTAGGATGTTGGGCCTCTCGACCTGGTCGTTTGACTGCGGATGAGCGACGGATGCCAGGTCGAGCTGGATGCCCTGCTTGAAGCAGAAAGGTGCGAGCGCGCCCTTGGCGAAGTTCGTGCCGTTATCGGTGATGGCATAGCGAATCGTGATGTCATCGATGAACCAGACGGCCGTGGGCCGTCCAGTTTCTTCATTGGCCGGGCCTCGATCCACTTAGTAAGATGGCCACCAGTAGATGTGTCATGCCGCCTCGTGCGATCTTGAAGGGTCCCACCATGTCCAGCCCCCAGACAGCAAAGGGCCACGAGAGGGGGATGGTCTGGAGGGCCGAAGCCAGTAGGTGGCTCTGCGTGCTGAAGCGCTCGCAACCCTTGCATTCACCGACCAGCTTCTTGGCCGCCTCTAAGGCAGTGGGCCAGTAGAAACCGCGGCGGAAAGCCTTGGCCACGAGGGTCCTAGAGGCGGCATGGTTCCCGCACTCGCCCTGGTGGATGTCGAGTAGGATCTCCTGACCCTCCCCCAGCTTGACGCACTGTTGGAAGACGTTGGTGGTGCTACGGTGGACGAGCTCACGGTTGATGATGCTGTATGACAAAGGCCCGATGCTTAATTTGTCTTGTCGTGGCCTCGTTCGGGGGGACCTTGCCACGTAGAAGGAACGCCAGGATGGTTGACCAGTCCCCGAGACAGGCTCGCCAGCCCCCGGGTCGGGGACGGCCGATGGGGCGTCAACCGTCATCATGATAGCCGCGGCGTTGGAGCCGGCTACCTAGCATGCAGCCAGCTCAACTGGTGTCGGGAAGGCAACCGAGGTCGAGGGAGCCTGCGGCGAAGATGCCGAGGGGGCAGTCAGAGCCGCCGATGGGCCGGCAGGGACTGCCGGCACGAAGATGGATTCCATTTCTAGGGAAGGCTTGATCAACGGCTTGAGCAGCCGCTCGAGGGATACGCCGGCTGGGATAGCCTGTCGGGTGGAGCCGATCTTTGCCAGTGTGTCAGCCGCCTCGTTGTCCGCCCGTGGGACGTGGTGGAACTCACAGCCCTTGAAGGAGCCGGTGAGTTGTTGTATGAGGAAGCGGTAGCTGGCCATGTTAGCATCCATGGCGTCCCATTCGCCAGAAACCTGCTGTACCACAAGGACTGAGTCGCCGAAGCATACGATGCGCCTGATGCCAATCTCCTTGGCGAGCCAGAGGCCGTGGACGATGGCCTCTTTTTCGGCCACCTTGTTGGAGGCGGCAAAGTGGATCTAGAGGGCCTACTTGAGCTGGTCACCTTTCGGGGAGGAGAGGACTATGCTGGCACCCAAGCGGGTCCTCATTTTTTAGCCGTCGAAATTCATGAGCTAATAAGTGGAGTCTGGGGGAGGCGGCATGAACTTGGTCTCTGCCCAGTCAACGAGGAAGTCCGCTAGTGCCTGTAACTTGATGGCGGTACGAGGTTCGTACAGGATCTCATGGTCAGCGAGGGTGATGACCCATTTGGCGATCCGGCCTGTGGAGTCCCGACCGCTCATGATTTCACTAAGCGGGGCCATGCTCACCACGGTGATGGTGTGCTCCTGGAAGTACTAATTGACCTTCTTGGCGGCGAAGTATATGCCATAGCACATCTTCTGGTAGTGCGGGTAGTTCTGCTTGGAGGCGGAGAGGACCTCGCTGAGGTAGTAGACGGGACACTGGACCGGCAGGGGTTTGCCCTCCTCTGGCCGTTTGACCACCAAGACGACGCTGATGACGCTAGTGGTCGTCGCGATGTAGGCGAGCAAGGGCTCCTTCTTAGCCGACGCGACCAGGATGGGCGCGCGGGTGATAGCTTTCTTAAGGCCGTGGAAGGCCTCGTCCGCCTCGTCGGTCCAATCGTACCTGCCCGGCTTCTTGGAGTGACCCAGCTCGACCAGCACCGTCTTGCGAAGGAGCCCATAAAGGGGCAAGGCTTTCTCCCCCAGCCGGCTGATGAACCGGCTGAGTGAGGCGGGGCAGCCGGTGAACTACTGGACGTCGCGGAGCCAGGTCGGCTTGGGCACGTGCTCGATCGTGCTGATCTTCTCTGGGTTAGCTTCGATGCCGCAGGCGGACATGAAGAAACCCAGGAGCTGGCTGGCTAGGAAGTCGAACACGCACTTCTTCAGGTTGAGCTTGATCTTGTACTCGCGCACGTTCGCGAAGGACTCCCGGAGATCGTTGAGGGGGCTGAAGTGCTTCTTGGTTTTAATGATGATGTCATCGACGTAGACGTGGACGTTCCTGCCTATCTAAGGCAGGAGGCACTTCTGCATGCACTGCTAGAAGGTGGCGCATGCGTTCTTCAGGCCGAAGGACATGGTGATGTAACAGTAGGCCCCGAAGGTCGTGATGAAGGAGGTCTTGAGCCGGTCCTCCGGATCCAGCTTGATCTGGTGGTAGCCGAAGTAGGCGTCCAGGAAGGACAGCAAGTCACAGCCGGCCGTGGAGTCGATGACTTGATCAATCCGCGGCAGGGCGAATGGGTCCTTGGGGCATGCCTTGTTTAGGCTAGTTTAGTCGATGCTATTGTGCTAGTTCTTGTTCTTCTTCAGCACCATGACTGGGTTGGCCAGCCAGTCCGGGTGGAAAACTGCCATGATGAAGCCGGCTGCAAGCAGCCGAGCTATCTCTTCTCCTATAGTACGTCGCTTCTCCTCAGAGAAATGGCGCATGGGTTGCTTGACCGCCTTGACGTCCGGCCGGATGTGTAGTTTGTGCGTGCCGACCTTCCTCGAAACACCCGGCATGTCCTTGCGGGAGCATGCAAAGATGTCCCGATTCTCACGGAGGAAGTCGACGAGCTCGCCTTCCTATTTGCTGTCGAGGCGGCAGCTGATGGTGACGCACTGAGCGGGGTTGACCGGGTCGAGCGGGATTGGCTTAGTGTCCTTGGACGGCTGAAAGGAGGCCTCGCCAACGGAATGCGAGGGAGGAGCTGACACGGCCGGCTGGCTGGCTGCAAGGGCCACGAGCCGGTTGAGCTGTCGCTTTTCCTCGGCTATTTCAAGGGCATCGGCCAGTCGGCTGCTGTCTCGAGTGCACTCGAGCGAAATCTTGTAGTCACCCGTGACGGTGATCATTCCGTTGGGGCCCGGCAACTTGAGCTTGAGGTACGCGTAATGGGGGACCGCCATGAACTTGACGAAGGCCGGCCCAACGGCGCGTGGTAGGGGCTCGCAAGGTCCACTACCTCGAACACCACCGGCTCGTGGCAAAAGTGGATGGGGCCGCCGAAGAGGACGTAAAGCGTGATCTTGCCATCAGGGGAGCAGGACTTTCCATGCACGATGCCATGGAAAACCGTCCAGCTGGCCTACAAGTCTTGTATTTTCAGCCCTAGCATGCGCATCATGTCGACATAAAGGATGTTGATGCTGCTGCCACCATCTATCAGCACCCGTGAGAAGTGGCAGGTGCGCTTCTTAGTGGCGATGGTGGGGTCGAGGACCAGGGCGTAGCTGCCGGGACTCGCTATCACGGCGGGGTGATCTGCCCGGCTCCAGGTGACCGGCTTCTCCGACCAGTGCATGAACTGGGGAGTTTTCGGCATGGTGGCATTCACCTCACGGTGGAGCCGGCGTTGAGCATGTTTGCTCGTCTCTTCACTGGTGAAGACGACGTCACAACCGTCCTGGTAGGGGAACTGGTCGTCTAGGCAACCATTGTTGTGGGCTGGAGCCGGAGCCAGCACCGGGGCGGTAGCTGGGACTGGGGCCGGCGCGCAAGCAGGCGGTACGGGAGGAGCAGGAAGGCCGTCCCCCCCCGGGCTAATCGCTGTGAGAAGCTGCACTGCCCGAGCGTGTGCATGGAGGGATTGGCCCAAGAGTGGTTCTTGCAGGGGAGGTCGAGCATCTGCTCGAAGGTGAGCTTGGGCTGCCAGGCAGCCTTGCCACTGCGCTGGTGCTAGTTGGAGGACTGGGAAGCCGGCTCCTGTTCCTCGATGGTGGCGACCTGTCGGCTCCCGTAGTGGGAGTCCGGCTGGTCATTCTTGCGCTTGTTGTTCTGTGGCTACCAGTTGTCAGCAAACGGTCGGGACGCCACCGGCATTGGCGTTGCCTTGGCGGGCGGGGTCGTCTTGACCCGAATGGCGGAGTCAGCTGTGGCGTACCTGTCTGCCTTGGTCATGAGCTCGACGAGTGTTTCCGGCTCAGAGCATAGGAACTTGTGCTTGATGGGGGTGCCGTCACGACAGTCTTCGCTGAAGTACTGTATGGCTTGCACCTCATGCACCCCCTCACAAGAGTTTCGGAGCTCGGTCCACCTGGTGGGGTAGTCACGGAGGGAATCGTCTGGCCCCTGAATGCACATGGCTAATTCATGGGGGCGGCCTGGCCATTTGTAGGTGCCGGTGAAGTTGTGCACGAAGGCTTCCTCGAAGTCCGTCCAAGTGTTGATGCTGCCGGCTGCTAGGCTGTTGAGCCAGGTGCGAGCCGAGCCGATCAACATGAGGGGAGCGTAGCGAACGGCTACGCGTTTGTTCCCCCTAGCGATGCCGACCACGATGGTATAGTCGATCAGCCAATCTTCGAGCTTGGCGGCCCCACTGTACTTTGGGGTGTCCTGGGGGAGCGTGAAGCCGGTCGGGAACGGCTCGTTGCGGATCCGAGGGCCGAAACAGACTGGGCCAATCGAGCCCTCCTCCTCTAGGAGGGCCGACTGCAGGAGCCGGTCGATGCGGAGGCAAGCATCATTCTTGCTGCGGGGGACACATGGTCCGAGCTAGGCCGAGAGCTCGGGGCGGATGACAGGCGGAACCGACCGTTCCGGCTCGCATCGCGGGGGTGGTGTATGCTCGTGGCTACGCCGGCTGCCGGCTCTCGATGCCTCGTGGTGGCGGCCGCTATGAGGCGGGTCATTGGTGCGCCGGCTGTTTACAGCTGGTTACTCGTTCCCCGGCAGCTGAGGGTTGATTGCCCTGACCCGACGGCCGGAGACGCGAGGGGAGCAGGAGTGTTGAGCCGGGTGACGGCGCAGACGAGCACCTCGCTTGGGTACTCATCGGCGATCGGAGCTTCGGCAAGTCTTAGCCTGCCGAATTGCTCAGTGAGCGCATCGATGTCGAGAGCAAGGTCGATGGATTGCCCGTAGGGCCTACCGGAACAAGTCCCATGAGCTCGCGGTTTCACTTGGACATGCGGCAATGGCGGGGAATGGCGAGGGGACCCGCCCGGAGCATGAATCCGGCCGGCGCCATGTACCGCCCCACGGTGGGCGCCAACTGTCGTTGTTTTCTCAGGACAAATGCCATGGGTATGCATATCGAAGGTGGTTGGGTCCGGAGGACGCCGATGGGCTCCGGGAGCGGAATTAGGTACAAGCGATGGTGACACACGATGTACCTAGGTTCAGGTCCCTTCGTGGGAGGTAACACCCCTAGTCCTGCTTGGTCTAGTTTGATGGATTGGTATGTTTACAAGGTTGCTCTTGGAGCTGTGTCTAGGGGAGGAAGAGGGAGCAGCCGGCTTGCCTTCCTCAGCTATGAAGTGTGAGAGTGTGAGGGAAGTATCCCGTAGGTGTGTGCGTGAGACTTGTCGTCCCCATTGCATGGGGGTCTCGGGGGGCTTTATAGGCCAACCCCTCGGCTTATAATATTCCTGAGGTTCATAAGTGAGGTACCCGACTGGTAGCCTCTCCGGCTGACCAGGGGGTCCCATCCCTTCGAGCCGTCTGGTCGCCCATAGGGTCCACCGGCTATGCGGTCCCATCGCCCGCTAGGGCCCGCCAGCCGGCTCCGCGAGTGGCCCCTGCCCACCTCCTACGGCACGGGCTGCCCGGGTGGCATCGTCTAGCGCCAGATGGCCGAAGTCTTTGGTACGGCCGGCTATACGATAGCCACGCCGTGGCAGGTAATCGAGTGGGTGCGGGCATGCCGGCACTCTTTCCCCGCCCGGTCATGGTCGCCAAGGTCAGCGGCTCAGACAGTCGAACTGTAGCCATGTGCACCCGTGCATGAGCGGCAACTGTGGCTACAATGGCGTCCATCGTGGAGGTCACGTCGTGTCGCCGTACCCGTGCATAGAGGGACGGGATGTTGCTTGTCTGCCTCGGGGTCAACGGAGGAGGCGACCCGAAGGAAGCCGGTAAAGCCCAGCCGGCCTGGGGCCGAGTCGACACCTTGACCAGCCATCCGCGAGCCAGCCGGCGATCGCTCCTGCCGGCTGTGCTCCAGCCGGCCGGGGCCAGCCGATCGCCTGCTTTTTCTGCGAAGCGGGTAGGAGAACCCTGTTGCTTTGGCCTACCTAGGGGCAATAACCCTATCAAACTTGCAGTTCATCGCCATTGCAGTGTTGTGGCATTTGTGTGGTAGATGTGGTCATGTGTAAGGTAACCTTATCACATATGGTACAAGGTTAGCATAGCTCGCACCATGTGTGCAACCAAAGAACGTGCTCATGTGTGAGTTGACACAATGTAGTCAAACAAACACCGTGAGCAAATTTATCCCCTAATGCTTGACACCTAGATGCGGGCAAACAAATAATATATAGATTTCAATTTTTTGCCTGTTTTCCTTGAACCAGATGGCTTTGTTGAGACAAGTTCAACTAGCCACACCCGGCTCACAAGACTACCAAACACGCCCTTTTTCACTCCACCTCTCATCTCCTTGAAGATCAGAATCAGAAGAGAAAATGAGGGGGAAAGAATTCACTTTGGCTGGCAAACGCCACCGAGACATGGCTTACAAGTTACTGGAAGTTTGCAAGTCACCTTGGTTTCTTTTGCAACAAAAAATAGACCAAGTAGCCTGACATTTTGCATTGTAGAATAATGGCTTGGAACTAATAAACAACCATGCTTAGAAATCCTAATAAACAACGAATATTTTTCCAACAAAAACAACAAACATAAACTAAGGGCATCCACAACGCTAACCCTTAAATCCAATATCAAATCCATCCGCAAACTGGTGGACCAGTCCATGAACATTCATACGGGAGCGTGTCATCCAACCGTAGTCACAAATGTTCCGTTGCAATTAGAAGAAATTTAATGAAAATGAACAAGTTTGATACATATTTAACCAAATCGGATGATATTCATTCGTATTTGAATGATTTCATATAAAATCAAATGCTTTTCATCTAAACTGGAGCAAACTAATTACATGTCGACATATTTAAACTAAATCATACTAGAAACCTATTCTAAGTGACATTTCACACATGTTCCCCATGTTCGGCTGGTCATGAGCCCCGAAAAATGATGCCCCGCCTCCACACCCTGCAAGCGGCTAATCCGCAGACGATGATGAGCATCAATAACCTCCCATGATCCACTCTTGCTTGTTAATGGCGACCCCCACGGACATGCCAATTTTGGTGTCATGACGGTAGGACACGTGACCGAGGTGGAGCTAGCAATGTTTTCCTTATCCTCGTCCTTTCTGTAAACTTCATTAGCTACCTCGGTGATAACCTTGAAGACAGCTTTTAACTCCGCCTGATTGATGCGGTACCACCAATGTTTGCCGCCGATGTCTAGGGCAGAGTGGTAGTACCAAGCAGCGCCTCCTGCTCGCCCACATCCATGTCTGGTGCGACGGTCGTCCCGGCGGCGAGTTCCTCCTCCACGTGTTGGTGCTAATTGAGGAGGCTGGCGTGGCTCGAGACTGCGTCGGTATTTTCCCAAAGAGGAAGGGATGATGCAACACAACAACGGTAAGGATTGGCCTCAGTTTATGAAACCAAGGTATCAAACCGTACCGGAAGATCATGCACCCACGAAAACAACACCTGCACACAAATGAAAAATACTTGCAACTCGATGCAAAAGAGAGGTTGCCAAGATATCCACGGTAATAACATAGATTAGGTAGTGATAGTTTTGGCAAATAGATCTTACAACAACACAAAATAAAATAGATAAAAAGTGCATAAAGGTATTTTTGGGGTTTTGGTTTTATAGATCTGGAAATAAAAAGTGCAAATAGTAGATCGGAAAGCAATAAGTCGGAAAAGTAGACCAGGAGGGCATAGGTTTCACTAGTGGCTTCTCTCATGAGTATAGCACACGGTGGGTGAACAAATTACTGTTGGGCAATTGATAGAAGATCAAATAATCATGAATGAGGGAGTCCTAGATTAAGGGGTCCTTGGATAGCCAACCCATTGTTCATGGGCCGAACAGTATGGGCCGCAAGGCAGGCATCGGAGGATCGAGGACCACCTGCGCCGGGACCGAAGCTTCATGGAGTCAAGACGTGTTCTCCAAGTTATTAGCTGTAGTTAGGCAGGTTACTCTTCGGCATGTAACCAACCATGTGTATGCCAAGGACGCCCCCGACATCTATATAAGACAGAGGGTTTTAGGGCATAGGGCCAGGATAACTTATCTAGGGTTAGACATACGACCTTGAGGTAGATCAACTCTGTATTCCCACACACCATCAATACAATCAAGCAGGACATAGGGTATTACCTCCATTGGAGGGCCCGAACCTGGGTAAACTCGTGTCCCCTACCCGAGATACGTCGGTTTTCACACCGACATTGGTGCTTTCATTGAGAGTTCCACTGTGAGCGTTGAAGGAATCGATGGCTAGCCACGTCGCAACCAATGAGATCTATATTGAGGGGGCTCTCTCCCTAGATTAGAATTTCACCGGCAACAACATCTTGTCACATGCCAGCCTGGTCGGCCATCATGATCAGACCGGAAGGTTCGGCATAACTCCATGATCATGATCAGACCCTACAGTTCGTGGCTGATTCACGGAGAACACTTGTTCCAATCGGACCCTCAACCTTCAAAGGAAGACTTGTAAATTCGGATGCTTCGACGTCCAATGCATCAGGACCCATGGTGGAACAGAACACGATCCGCTTTGGCATAACTCTAGAACCGACACACCGCTTGACGAATCCACTCGTATTAGCGACATGCATCCTGCCATCGCCTCATTCTTAAATGAGTTGTTTGATCAGATCGAAGCTATGCGTATATGTGATGAACAGGTTCTAATCTATGATCGGCTCGGGATTAGACCCGATGACATGGAGATTCATGTCCCTCCGATCACCCATCTTGTCGCCACCGTCGAGTGTCCGGCCGCAGCTTCTGCCCGACAGCCGAAATTGAAAATTGTGTATACCCCCGTCCATGATTTCCAAGACCCCATCGGATAATCAGAGGCGGGGAATCGCTTTAAAGTTGAACCGTCACCGGTCCAAGGTCCATTGCGCAATTCGGAACTGTACTTCCGAACACTCGTAGCGACAGGGAACGAATTTTTTTCCCACCCACCGCCCAGGACGGTTATACAAGTACCGTTCCAAAGCCCATGTTTTTGGACTTTCGGGAGATCAAGCAAATACCAGGAGAATCAGTCCACCAGTTTTGGGCAAGACTCCTCCTTGCTAGGAGCAGAGTAAAAGGTCTTAGTGACCAAGACGTAATGGTAATTTTTATCAGCAATTGCCATGATGAAGGGATTCTTAATGCCCTGGCCCGCTGACGCATAAACTACTTTTTGGAGTTATCCGAATTGGTACAGAAGTACTGTGCAATGGAGAGTGTCTGGCAATCCGAGCGGTTGTTCTAGGAACCAAAATTCTCTGAACACCCTATAGGAGTTCGAAGAAAGAGGTACATCCAAATCGGCTAGCTAGGCATGAACCCGTCGAAAAAAGAAACAAGTCCCTTTCTGGGACCGGAACCGTCCTCGATGGACTTTTAGAAAAACATTGCCCCAACCATTCCGTGTTGTTGAACACAAACCCTACTCATAGTCTTCGAGCTTGCTGGATCATCAGGCAAATCACAAAAAGTGGCAAGGCTATCCTCGACACACCTCAGTCGAATAGGCGCCCTCCTTCGCCAAACGGATTCGATGACAAAGTCCTCACGGTCTATGAGATCTTCCCCTCGAGGAGCAGGCGTCAAAGAGCTCTTAGGGAGCATGAGCAAGTCTACCACGTGGCAGCTACTAGCCCATGGGCAGACATACCGATTACTTTTGGGGATACTGACCAGCCGCCCATCCTTTCCGGTCATTCACCGGCCGCTCTAGTCTTGAATCCCAGCATTGATGGATACATACTACATAAGGTACTCATGGACGGCGGCAGTGGTCTAAAGCTCATTTACGAGGCCACTCTGGATAAAATGCAGTTCGATCAATCTCGCATTGAACATAGCAACACAACTTTCCGGGGAATTATCCCACGGAAAGAGGAACGTTGTTCCGGATGTATCATCCTGGACGTTGTGTTCGGCACACGCGACAATTACTGATCCGAAGAACTTCTCTTCCACATCGTCCCCTTCCTCAGTGGCTATCACACCCTGTTAGGACACGACGCCTTTACAAAGTTCCAGGCTATACCCCATTATGGGTACATGAAACTCAAAATGCCTGGACCAAATGGAGTGATCACTCTCGCCAACGATCCGAATATAGCCCTCCGGTCCGAAAAACCAATGGTAACGCTCTCCCTCGAGGCATTAGCGGAAACTTTCGCCGTCGAGGAATTGACTGCTCTACGGTCGACAGTTAATCGGGACGATGTGATCCTCACTAAAAGGCCCAAATCCACGTCCTTTAAACCTGCAGAGGAAGTCGTCAAATTTCAAGTGCATCCAACGGACCCCAATAAAACAGCATCCATCGGACCCTAGCTCGATCCCCTTATGGACGAAGCATTGCGGAATTTCCTCCGTGAAAATGGGGACATTTTTTCTTGGCACCCTTCCGATATGCCTAGTATCCCACATCGGCTCGCCGAACACAGCTTGAACAATATTCCAAGCTTTAAGCCCGTGAAACAGACCTTGCGCCGCTTCTTCGAACCCAAATGGCAAACCATGGGTGAACAATTAGCAAAATTGCTCGAGGCCAGATTTATTCGGAACATCAAACACGCCGAGTGGCTAGTAAATTTGGTGATGGTACCTAAGAAAGACAAATCCTGGTGGTTGTGTGTCGATTTCGAAGACCTCAACAAAGCATGCCCCAAGGACCCTTTTCCCTTACCACGCATAGACCAGAACATTGATGCAACAGCCGGACACAATTTGTTATGTTTCCTCGACGCTTACTTCGGATGCCATCAAATTAAAATGAAGGTATCCGATCAGGCGGCTACCACATTCATCACCCCCTATAGGCCATTTTGCTTCAACACGACGCCCTTCAGGCTAAAAACGCCGAGGCCACATACCAGCGCATGATCCAAGCTTGCCGCGCCACACAGGTCGGAAAGACTGTTGAGGCACACGTGGATGATGTGGTAATAAAAACCAAACACGTCGATAAGTTGATCGACGACCTCCGTCAAACTTTCGCTAATTCACGAATATGGTATACGGCTCAATCCGGAAAAATGTGTATTCGAAGTTCCCTCGGGCAAGCTACTTGGATTCATCGTCTCCCATAGAGGAATAGAGGCAAATCCAGCTAAAATCCATTCTCTATCATAACTTGCAATCCCCACAGAGTTGAAGCATGTCCAGAGACTAGCTGGGTACATAGCTGCGTAAGCCGCTTTATTTCCCGCCTTGGAGAAAAGCTTTGCCGCTCTATAAGCTGCTGAAACGGGCAAACAATTTCTAATGGACCGATGAAGCAGTGGCTGCGTTGGAAAAAATTGAAACAATACTGGCAACCAATCCCATACTCACGGCACTAGGTGCCGGGGAGCCCATGTTGTTATACATATCGGCCACCAACAAGGTAGTCAGCGTGGTGCTCGTCATCGAACAAGATGAGGAGGGACATAAATTCTGAACTCAGAAGCCAGTATATTATGTGTCAGAAGTACTAACGCAGTGCAAGTTTAGATACCCACATTATCGAAAAATACCCTATACAGTATTCATGGCATCGAGGAAACTCTGACACTACTTCTAGGAGTGCGTGGTAACTGTGGCATCGGAAGTCCCCTTGAATGATATAAGCAACAACAAGGATGCTACCGGTCGCATAGCCAAATGGGCAATTGAGCTCGTGTCCCTTTGAAATAAACTACAAGCCACGTCGCGCTATTAAATCTCAGTTACTGGCGGACTTCTTGGCTGACTGGACAGAGGCCGAGCTCCCCAAGGAGTATAGCGCATACTCCCATTGGATAATGTACTTCGATGGATCCAAGACCTTGGCCGGTCTGGGGGCTGGAGTTATCCTCACATCCCCCATAGGCGACAATGTAAGATACGTGTTACAAATCATGTATGTTGATTCCAACAATGCCGCCGAATACGAAGCTCTTCTTCATGGTCTTCGGATGGTGGTGTCAATGGGCATACGACGGCTAGAGGTACGGGGAGACTCAAATTGGCCATATCCCAAATTAACGGCGAATTTGATGCCAAAAATCCGAAGATGGCGGCATATAGAGACGTTGTCCTCAAGATATCTGCTCGGTTTGAGGGGTTGGAATTCCACCACGTTCCTCGAGTTAACAACCAAGCCACCCATATATTGGTCTGTATGGGAGCCAAACGTGACCCCGTCCCGAGAAACACCATCCTGGAGCAGCTAATCAAGGCCTCGGTAGTTTGGCAGGACGACGCAAATGGCACCGGTCTAAAAACAGCAGACGAAGTTCTTCCCCCTATAAACAAACCAGATGATGGCATCATTGGCGGCTCAACGATGAATGAGACGCCCTCGGCTCATGAGGTAACGGAAGTAATTGCGCCATGGACAGAGCCCTTCCTCGCCTACCTCCTTCACAAGGAACTCCCCAACGATCAAACTGAGGGACGACGCATAGTTTGGCGATCCAAGGCCTACAAGGTACACGAGGGTGAGTTATACAAGAAAAGCACCACTGGAGTATTACAGAGGTGTATATCCGAGGAAGAAGGACGGGAGCTCCTCACCGAAATCCATAAAGGCATGGGCGTGCACCACGCCACGGCAAGATCTCTTGTCAGCAAAGCCTTTCGATCTGGTTTCTTTGGGCCTACAGCTCGGACCGATGCCCAGACACTCGTTCAAAATTGCGTCGGTGTCAACTCTTTGGAAATCAAAGTCACATGCCCCCAACAGCTCTTCGGACTATTCCGATCACCTGGCCTTTTCCGGTCTGGGGGCTAGACATGGTTGGACCCCTCAAAGGGGGAACCAAGAAAAATAAATATCTACTGGTCATGGTTGACAAGTTCACCAAATGGATAGAAGCAAAGCCTGTTAAATCGGCTAAATCCGAGCCAGTGATTGAATTTGTATCTAGCATAGTACACTGTTATGGTGTCCCGCATAGTATAATAACGGACAATGGGACCAACTTCACGGCCCAAGAGGTCAAGGACTAGTGCGCAAAAATGGGCATAAAGCTCGATTTGGCATCGGTCTATCATCCACAGACCAATGGACAGGTCGAGCAAGAAAACGGTCTCATTATGAGCGGCATCAAGCCACGTTTGGTCTGATCTCTTCACGAGTCCGATTATCATTGGGTGGAGGAACTCGACTCCGTTCTATGGGGCCTGCGTACTACCCCGAACAGATCAACGGGTTATACACCGTTTTTACACTCTATGGGGCAGAGGCAGTTCTCCCCTTCGATATTATCCACGACGCACCAAGAGTGCACATGTACGAGGAAAAGGAGGCCGAGTAAGATCGGCAGGACGACTTAGACGCCCTGGTGGGGGAGTGGGACATAGCTCTGGCTCGATCCACACTTTACCAACAGCAAGCTCGGCGGTACCAAAGTAGGGACGTCAGGGCAAAAGCATACAACGTAGGAGATCTCGTCCTATGGCTCCTGGAAAAACACAAGCACAAACTCAACTCCAAGGGGAAGGTCCTTTGATCATTGATGAAGTGCTCGCGGGAGGGGCCTACCGTTTGCCGAGTTCATCCGATCACCGCCTTGAACCAAACCCATGGAACGCAGCTCGTCTTCAGCGCTTCTACGGATAAACCGGTGTCGTCCATACTCCCCTACACTTTTTCTTCTCCGTTATTTTTTTTGCCTTTTTCGCCATTTACTTTCCCACTTTGTTGTTCGATAGGGACAATTTCTTTTGCTACCCTATGTTCGGCTGCACCAATCTTGTCCTACGGATAATCAACATACACCATAAAGTGTTAAATCCGAACAAACCACATGGGGGCTTCTTCTAATAGCCAATATGTTGATTGTTGATACTTACCGGGTGTGCATGTTTCTTTTGTCATGTTTTAGCCATCATATTCATCAATTCGAACTAAGACGTTCCCAAGCTGGGTTGCCTCGCTCGTGTGGTTACTCTCTATGTTCCCGCTTGTTCGTCTAGAGAGTAAGGCAGCACCTCTGCGATTGTTATGACCGGGTCATCCGGACATGTACCTCATACGGGTGAAGCCGAAAGCAAGCTATCTTACGTAGACAATTGGTCGGCTATGATGGAAACACTTTATATGGTCCTGGCTGCTATTTCTGTTGTTTGGGTCTCTTATTCCCAAAGGACACTTAGTCGTGTACTGCAGGTATGCGGATTCCTATCTACGCTCGTCGTAAAACCCCGAACAAATGTATCGCTATAGGTACTATTTTCATCAGAATTTGTTTCTTACACTACAACATAATATAACATATCTTTTTGTGTGCTTTCTGTCTGTTCGCACCACATGGCCGGATTGCCTGGTTCCCCGAATACAAGTTCGCTCTTTGGCGACGGAATAATAAGAAGGAACACTACCGAGCTCTTCGCACAGGAGGGAGAAGCCGATGGTCGGTTAAGACAAAGTTTACAACACGGATTGTTTTACACATGTATATGTAAATTACATACGCAGCTGCTGATCGAGATCATCGATTATTGTGTTGAGGAGGTAGTCTTCTTACGAGAGACGGGCGGCTGGCATCACCTGGTCATACACAAGGCGGAGTGGCACTTCTTTTCCATATTATCCCATAGGACCAACCCGCGTGATATGCTCGGGGTTAAGTCCGGTGAAATGGGTCTTGACCATCAACCACGCCTCTCGTGCTCCTTCGCGGCAGGCCAAAGTCTTCCATAGCTCGAACCTATCCCGAGCCCCCCTAAATCGATCCACAAGTGCGGCTAGCCCTTCAGGTGGCTGTTCGGTGGGCCATAATGCCTTCACCATACCTTTCATCGCCTTTTGCACACACTTATGGAGAGAGGTCAGCTCCTTCAGCAGGTCCCCTTGGTACAATTTGATCTCCTCTTCAGGATGCCCGGTCAGGAGACCTGCACACAAGATAACAACTCAATTACTATAATTCTCTACATCGGAAATAAATAATCATAGCAGAATTGTACTTACCGAATACGCCCCTCTGAAGCTTTTGATTCTCTTCTTGAGCTTGTGCCAATTGAGTCTTTGAACACTTTATTTCTTCGGCCCGTTATTGTATAACAAGATAGCCGGCTTGCTACCGGGTTTCCACATACCTTTGTGAATCCCGGGTTTCTTCAAGCTGCCTTTCCATATGTCCTATTGATTCGGCTGCTGCATGGAATCCATATGTCAAGCATGATAATGTAAAAAGATTATCAGTAAAAAAACATATTCACCATGGGCCTCTTGCGTGAAGCTCTTCACTTGTGCTAGTTCAGCCTTCACGGACTGCACCTCCATACCAATTGCTCGGACTATTGCTTTGAGGCCTTCGTTAGTAGTCAAATAGTATGGAGATCCTTAATTCATTTTTTCTAAATAAAATTAAGGTTGGGGGCTACTAGGCTTACACAACTATGCAGACTCTACAAAATCCGACCTCTTACCTGAATGTTGGTTGTTATCAGCTTCATAGCTTCACTGAATCCAGCTCGGGCGGCCCCGAGATGTGCATCCGCCGAGCGTAGGGCACCAAACTCCTGGTTGGAGAAAATTGGGTGCCGCATGGCCTCCCATCGGTGCCGATGATGCATGGCACTCTCCACTTCCGATTTAGTGATGGATACTCCGTCGCCAGATTCGGCGGGCGCCGGAGCATCCATGAGGGCTTTCGTAGCGTAAGCCACATGGGTCATGGCCCGGGAGCTTTGGGCGTCTCCTGACATCCGGGCAGCCCCCTCAGTAGGGGAAGATTGGGTGTTTCGCCTAGGTAAAAAATGAGCGGCCATCAGGTTCTACTGAGTACAATGATACAAAGGATATCCGAACAATGTACCTTCGGTATGCGCGGACGGGCGGTTTCGTCCCCATGTCCGGCTCCTTTGCAGGGTCCCGGCCGGCCTCTGACTCGCCCACGACTTCGGCTGTGGGTGCTTGGCATGCTGATCAGCGGTGCTTGGGGGCTGGGACTGCCGCATCCAGGGCGTTCTTGGTAGTAGGCCGTTGGCGGGAGGAGCTTTTCTTCTTACCCGCAGAGGGTATGGAGAATGACTCAGGGTAATCGACTATGATTGCCACCGGGGTCTGGACGATGATGTCCTGGTAGTAGACCCCATTTTCAAAGTGAAGAAGGAGATCCGGGTCCACGTTGAAGCCCGGATTGTTGTCACATGAATGATTCTCGGGCTGAGGAGCCGAACAGTTAACTGTCTCGACGAACCTCCTCCATTCCTATTCATGCCAAGACCTCGGTCAGATAGAGTGTAGAATGAGGCCCCGAACAATTTCATAATTCAAAGAGGAAGGTTTACCTGTTCGATGGGATTGTGGTCCAAATACCCCTCCTTGGTTGACCGTCGGATCAAGTCTTCTTGCTCTCCTTTGTACAGGTCGGCAAATGCGGCGGCCAGCGTTGTTGGATTGGCAGGAGCTAGTTTTTGGGAACGTGTGGCGTCGCTTGTCCCGTTGTATCTCCATAAGGGGTGCACCCTTTGTTGGAGGGGTTGCACGCAACGGTATATAGTGGCGGCCATGACGTCGATCATGGTCAGTCGGTGATGGGCAAGCATCCGCACTTGTGCGGCCAGGCATAGCACTTCGGTGCTCTCCTCCTGAGAGCTCTTGGGTCACCAGTTGTACCTCTTCTTCGGGAGGAGCTCGGAGTATTCGGGCAGACCTATCCGAGTTGGCTCGAGAATGGAGATGTCTTCAATATAGAACCACTCAGAAGTCCATTCTTCGGATTTCTTCGGTGTGCCAGCCGGATACCCCGTTCCCGCTATGTGGCGTACTTCGGCTCCGCCGACCTCTAAGATGGCCTTGTCCCAAGTTCGAGGGACGAGGCAGAAGTATTTCCTCAATAGATCGAAATGAGCTTTGCACCCTAAGACCATCTCGGAGAGGGCAACAAAGCCTGAGATGTGTAGGATAGACCCTGGAGTGAGATGGTGGAGTTGAATCCCGTAGAACTCCACTAACCCCCTCAAGAATGGGTGGATTGGAAACCCAAGGCCCCGAAGGAGGAAGGGGACAAAGAAAACGCGCTCCCCTTGTTTGGATTAGGGAAGTGCTCGTCGAAAACCTCGTCACCATAAGAGAGCAAACCTGCACGGGTTGCCGCCAGATCTGATGATGGGAGATATCCTTGGGTCTCCAGATTGCGGAGCCGCAGAAGGGTGACGGAGTAGCTGGTCCAGTCGCCTGGGCGTTGGCCGTAAGGGCGTGCTGAGGAGCTAGGAGCGTTAGCCATGTTTCATGTGGAACTTCCGCTAGGAGTTTTGGAAGAGAGGGAGCAAGAAGATGTGGTTTGAACCGGGATTTTTTTGATTAAATGGGTTGGTGCCTCTGCTGCGGAGAGGTAGGATTGTAAAAATCACTAGCCACTCCCCTCCCCACGACACACGAAAGTCGATTAACTTGTGTAGTTATTATAATGACCCACGCCCATGACGCTTGGGATCTTACCGAAGATTGGTCGGATGTCGAATAAAGAAGGATGAGGGACTCGCCTTGCAAGCCAAAGATGATGATGTGAAGGAATCAACCGCATATATATCGGCATTGAAGGCCAGTCCGGGGGCTACTGAGGGAGTCCTAGATTAAGGGGTCCTCAGATAGCCGACCCATTGTTCATGGGCCGGATTGTATGGGCCGCAAGGCAGGCATCGAAGGATCGAGGACCACCTGCGCCAGGAAGGAAGCTTCGTGGAGTCAAGACGTGTTGTCCAAGTTATCAGCTGTAGTTAGGCAGGTTATCTCTTCGGCATGTAACCAACCATGTGTAAGCCAAGGACGCCCCTGGCATCTATATAAGTCGGAGGGTTTTAGGGCATAGGGCCAGGATAACTCATCTAGGGTTAGACATACGATCTCGAGGTAGATCAACTATGTATTCCCATACACCATCAATACAATCAAGTAGGACGTAGGGTATTACCTCCATTGGAGGGGCCGAACCTGGGTAAACTCATGTCCCCTTCGTCTCATGTTACCGTCGATCCTAGTCTCATAGTTCGGGACCCCCTACCCGAGATCCGCCGGTTTTGACACCGACAATGACGATATCCTGGAAATGATCATTGTATAGGCATCACGTCCAACACAAGTAGACCGAAACGATTCTGCATCTACTTATATTACTCCACACATCGATCGCTATCCCACATGCATCTAGTGTATTAAGTTCATGGAGAAAGGGAGTAATGCAATAAGAACGGTGACATGATGTAGACAAGATCTATTCATGTAGGAATAGACCCCATCTTGTTATCCTTAATGGCACCGATACATGTGTGTATTGCTGCCCGTTTTGTCAACACCACAAGATCGAACCCATCACAAAGCACCTCTCCCCATGGAAAAAAAACCAATCTAGTTGGCCTAACTAAACCAAAGATTTGAAGAAGAAATACGAGGCTATAAGTAATCATGCAAATAAGAGATCCAAGATGACTCAAATCATATTCATGGATAGAAATTGATCATGAACTCAAAATTCATCGAATGCCAACAAAGACACCACAAAAGTCATTACATCAAATAGTTCTCCAAGAGACCATTGTATTGAGAAACATTGAGAGGGAGGAAGCCATCTAGATACTTCCTACGGACTCATAGGTCTATGGTGGACTACTCACAAATCATCGGAGAAGCACCTATGATTAAGATGAACCCCGCTGTAATGGTGTCTCGATTGGATCTCGAGGTTCTAGAACTTGTGGTGGCTGGAATTGTGTTCCTCGACTCGCCTAGGGTTTTTCAATTTTCAGGGAATTTATAGGCATGATAGTCGGTAGGGGGGCACCCGAAGTGCCTACCCTCTACTAGGCAATGCCAGGGGCCTCTAGCGTGCCCTGGTGGAGGGTGGCCACCCTCGGCCCCCTACTCTGGTGATCTTTGGCCCATTGGCTTTCTTCTGGTCCAGACAAAATTCACAAAAATCCCCACGGCCTTTGGGCGCCGTTTGGTACTGATTTTCTGCGAATTAAAAAACAAGCAAAACACCAACTGGCACTTTGGCACTAAGTCAATAGGTTATTCCCAAAAAATGATATAAAGTTGCAATGAAATGATCATAAAGCATCCAGATTGATAATATAACAGCATGGAACAAGAAAAAAAATACGTTGGAGATGTATCATCATCCCCAAGCTTAATTCCTACTCGTCCTCGAGTAGGTAAATGATAAAAACAGAATTTTTGATGTGGAATGTTGCCTAACAAGTTCACACATATTCGTTTCTTTATAGCATGGACATTTGGACTTCTCATATGGTTCAAAGCAATAGTGTAGTTTTGACATGAAAACTTCAATACTCAAGCATATCAACAAGCATCCATGTCTTTCACAATATCAACGCTAAAGCAATTTATCCCTAGCCCATCATACTCAATCATTGATCCATTCACAATACACACTCAAATATTAGCTATACCTAATTGTCAAGTATGATCATAGTGCCCGCTAGTTGGTGCTTTATAAGAAAAGATGGCGAGTCAAATTTAAAAATAAACATTGCAGAAAGTAAATAGATAGCCCCATCGTAGAGGTGCCAGACCTCAAGTGTTTAAATTGATAGAGAAAAATATTTTGGGTGGCATGCCTTTCCTGTCAATGAAAACGACCGAGAGATCTCACTATCTTACCACACTAGATGCATCATAGGCGGTTCCCAAACAGAAAATAAAGTTTATTCCTTTTTCCACCATACTTTCACTTTCCATGGCTAGCCGAATCCATGGTTTCCCTCCATACCAGCACTTTCCAAGGAATTTATTAGTTGACAACATAAAGTAAATTTCTTTTCTTTTTCATTTCATTTCGAGACTGGGCATCCCTATTAACGCCATACTCTCATGCAATGACAAGTGAATAAACACTCATCTTTAGAATAACACATCTAGCATAAAAAATATCGGTCACCCATTGCCGTTTCATGAGCGGTACGAGCACACAAAAAGGAAATTTTATTTTGAAAATTAGAGATGGCACGTACAAATTTGCTTGGAACGACATGGAAATACTGTATACATGTAGGTATAGTAGAGTCATATGGCAAAAATGGTTTTAAGGATTTTGGACACACAAGTAGTATTTCTACTCAGTACAAGTGAAGGCTAGCAAAATATTGACAAGCGCCCATCCAAGAAAAGAAAAATCACATAAGCGAGCATTAAGCATAACTAACACTAAATAATGCACCATAGGTAGGATGTAATTTCGTAGCACAACTATTGACTTTCGTGCTTGCATAGGGAATCACAAACCTTAACACCAATATTCTTACTAAGCATAGTTACTCACCAACATAACTCACATATCACTATTGTCATGTCTCAAAACTCTTACAAAGAATCAAATTTAATTTGTCCAATGATCTTCATGAAAGTTTCTATTATATACCTCTTGAATATCTATCACTTTGGGACTATTTTCATATATTGCAATTGCTTTCGACAAGCTCACATGGATATAAGTGAAGAACATGAGCATACAAGTTTCATCTCAAAATAGTATAAGTGAAGCACTAGAGCAATTCCTTTGCTCAATAGAATTAAGTGAAGCATAATGAGCAATTCTAACAAATCATAGCATATTTTGGCTCTCTCAAATAGGTGTGTCCAGCAAGGATACTAATGAAAAACCAAAAATCAAACAAGCAAAGATACAAGAAGTCCAAGCAATGCTCATGATATGCAATGAATAAAAATATAGTTACAAGTACTATACCGATGGTTGTTAGAAGAAATAGGGGATGCCACTTGGGGCATCCCCAAGTTGTGTTGCTTGATACTATTTGGATATTATGTTGGGGCATCCCCAAGCTTTGACTCTTCTAACTCCTTATTCCTTCATCCATCGTGATCTCACCCAAAACTTGAAAACTTCAATCACACAAAACTCAACAAAATTCTTGTAAGATTCGTTAGTATGATAAAGCAAATTACCACTTTAGGTATTATTGTAAACCCATTCATATTTTATTATTTCATTATACCTACTTTATTCCAACTTTACATGACTTATACGCCCCAATACAAGCCATACATTCATCAAAACAAGTAGATGATGCAACAAAAATAGAATCTGTTTCAGACAGAACAGTCTGTAGTAATCTGTACTATAACCATACTTATGGAACTCTAAAAATTCTGAAAAATTAGGAAAACTTAAAGAATCTGTATAGCAATGATGTGTTAAAATTTCAGCGCAATATCACGTTCCATTAAAAATGAAAAGTCGTCCACTGGGAACAAAGTTTCTGTTTCAGATTCAGCATTGTTTCTACTCATCTTATGGATTGTCCTAAAGAAATTACTTTGGCACAAACACTAAATAAAACATAAAAACACAATCATAACAGAAGCATAATTTTGAAAACACTCAAAAACATAAGGGAAAATATAAAAATTGATTTATTCATTGGGTTGCCTCCCAACAAGCGCTATTGTTTTACGCCCCTAGCTAGGCATAACACATAGATTCAAGTATTGTCATCCTTAGTTTTCACTCCATAGAAGGCCCTCATGATGGATTCATATGGTGGCTTTATTCTTGTTCCAAGGATGTGTTTCATGCCCTTTCTAAGAGGAAACTGAAACTTAATATTGTCTTCTTTCATATAAATCATGGCACCTATAGTGCGTAAGAACGGTCTACCAAGTATGTTAGGACAAGACGGATTGTAATTAATATCAGGAACAATAAAATCAATATGCAAACAATTCCTATTTGCAAGAATAAGAACATCATTAATTCATCGCAATAGCTTTTTAATAGTGGAATCCGCCAAGTGCAAATTAAGAGAGCATTATTCAATATTGGTAAGACCAAGCACATCACATAAAGATTTAGGAATTGTGGAAACACTAGCACCCAAGTCACACAAAGCAAAGCATTCATAATTTTTAATCCTTACTTTAATGGTAGGTTCCCACTCATCATGTAATTTTCTAGGAATTGAAATCTCTAATTCCAACTTTTCTTCTATGGATTTCATCATGGCATCGACGATATGTTTAGTAAAAGCTTTATTTTGTTCATAAGCATGGGGTGCATTTATCATACATTGCAGCAAAGAAATACAATCAATCAAGGAGAAAATTTCATAATTAAAGTCTTTGTAATTAAAAATAGTAGGCACATCACTAGTTAAAGTTTTGACCTCTCCAAACCCACTTTTATCAAAAACTTCATCAAGATTTTCACCCTCCAAATAATTGGGACGCCCTCGAGTTAAAGTTGACTCTTCTTTTAAGATCTTCATCATTGGTATGAAAGTAATCGCTAGAAAACACTTTTTCTAAAAAGAATCTTTTAGCTCTAAGCACAATGGTTCTTTTTCTTACTTTCATCCATAGAGTGATATAAAGCCTTAATTGATTCATTAATCTTAGGTGGAAGAGCATGCAACTTGATATTTTCTACTTCATTGGAAATTCTATCAATGCTTCTAGACATCTCATCAATCTTACTCAACTTATCTTCTATAATAGTATTGAAAGATTTTTGAGCATTGATAAATTATTTAAAATTATTCTCAAGATCAGAGGTGTTCCTATTATTATTATTATTCTAAGAATTACCATAGGAATTACAATAATTACTAGAGGAACTTCCAGGAAAAGGCCTAGGATTAAAATTACCTCTATAAGCATTGTTATTGAAATTGTTTCGCGAGATGAAATTCACATCGGCGGAATCACTATTTTCTCAATGACAAAGGCACATAACTAAGATCAATAGGAGAATTTTTACTAGCAACCAACTTCATAAGAGCATCAACATTTTCACTCAAACTACTAATTTCTTCCACCGAATTAACATTTTTACTAGTGGGTGCTCTTTCAGTGTGTCATTGTGAATAATTTGCCATAATATTATCTAGCAATTTGGTAGCTTCACCCAAAGTAATTTCCATAAAAATACTACCCGCGGCGGAATCTAAAAGCTTTCTAGAGGCAAGATTCAATCCCGCATTAAAAATTTGTATGATCATCCAAAAATTTAAACCATGAGTAGGATAATTTCTTAGCATCAATTTCATTTTTTACCAAGATTGTGAAACATGTTCATGCTCAAGTTGATTAAAATTCATGATTTGAGTTCTAAGGGAAATAATTTCGCAGGCGGATCATACTTAATAATAAAAGCGTCAGTGCACTTATCCCAAGAATTGATACTATTGCGAGGCAAAGAAGAAAACCAAATTTTTGAACGATCCCGCAAAGAGAAAGAAAATAATTTAAAATTCACAATATCATTATCCACATCTTTTTTATTTTGCATTTCGCATAATTCCACGAAGGTATTTAGATGGGACGTGACATCCTCATTAGGCGTACCGGAAAATTGATCTTTCGTGACAAGATTCAAAAAGCGGCATTAATATCACAATTCTCCGCACTAGTGGAGGGAGGAGCAATAGGAGTGCTAATAAAATCATTATTCTTGGTATTGGAAAAATCACACAACTTGGTGTTCTCTTGAGTCATTGTGAGATGTGGGGAGAGAAAGGCAAACGAAAAAGAGGGGGCAGATAAAACGACAAAGATGTGAAGTGGGGGAGAGGAAAATGAGAGGCAAATGGAAAATAATGTAAATTGCAAGGAGATGAGATTTGCGATTAGGAATCTCGTAGATGAGATTGCTTCCTTCCCGACAACGGTGCCAGAAATTCCTTTGACATGGCTTGAGACTGCATCGGTATTTCCCCAAAGAGGAAGGGATGATGCAGCACAACGACGGTAAGTATTTCCCTTAGTTCATGAAACCAAGGTATCCATCCGTATAGGAAGATCACACACCCGCGTAAACAACACCTGCACACAAATAACAAATACTTGGAAACCGACGCGAAAGAGATGTTGTCGAGCTCTCCATGGTAATAAGATAGATTACGTAGTTATAGTTTTGGCAAATATATCTCGCAAGAACACAAAATAAAATAGATAAACAAGGTATTTTTGGGTTTATGGTTTTATAGATCTGAAAATAAAAGGTGAAAATAGTAGATCGGAAAGCAATAAGTTGGAAAACTAGACCCGGGGGCCGTAGGTGTCACTAGTGGCTTCTCTCATGAGTATAGCGCATGGTGCGTGAACAAATTACTATTGGGCAATTGACATAAGATAAAATAATCATGAAGATATCCAGACAATGATCATTATATAGGCATCACGTCCATGACAACTAGACCGAAACGATTCTGCATCTACTTCTGTTACTCCACACATCGACCGCTATCCATCATGCATCTAGTGTATTAAGTTCATGGAGAAACGGAGTAATGCAATAAGAACGGTGACATGATGTATACAATAACTATTCATGTAGGAATAGACCCCATCTTGTTATCCTTAATGGAAACGATACAAGCGTGTCTTGTTGTCCCTTCTGTCACTGGGAAAGAACACCGCAAGATCGAACCCATCACAAAGCACCTCTTCCCATGGCAAGAAAATCCGATCTTGTTGGCCTAACTAAACCAAAGATTCAAAGAAGAAATAAGAGGCTATAAGTAATCATGCAAATAAGATATCAAAGAAGACCCAAATCATATTCATGGATAGAAACTGATCATGAACTCAAAATCCATCGGATCCCAACAAACACACCGCAAAAGTCATTACATCAAATAGATCTCCAAGAGACCATTGTATTGAGAAGCATAGAGAGAGAGAGAGGAAGCTCTCTAGGTACTGCCTACAGACCCGTAGGTCTATGGTCGACTACTCACACATCATCGGAGAGGCACCTATGATGAAGATAAATTCCTCTGTAATGGTGACTAGATTGGATCTCGAGGTTGTGCAACTTGCGCTGGCTGGAATTGCGTTTCGTCGACTCTCCTAGTGTTTTTGTATTTTTCACAGAATTTATAGGCACGATAGTTACTTGGGGGGCACCCGAGGTGCCTACCCTCTACCTGGTCGCGCCAGGGGCCTCTGGCGCGCCATGGTGGAGGGTGGCCACCCTGGGCCCCCTCCCCTAGTGATCTTTGGCGCATTTTCTTTCTTCTGGTCCACAAAAAATCCACAAAAATGCCCACAACGTTTGGGCTCTGTTTGGTACTGGTTTTTTGCGAAGTAAGAAAACAAGCAAAAACAGCAACCTGCACTTTGGCACTAAATCAATAGGTTAGTCCCAAAAAATGATATAAATTTGCTATAAAATGATTTTCAAACATCCAAGATTGATAATATAACAACATGGAATAAGCAAAAATTATAGATAGGTTGGTGACGTATCATAGGCCAAGCTTGTAGTTGATGTCTACTATGCAACCTTCTTGTAGACTCGTGTTGGGACTCCAAGTGTATAGTTTTGTAGGATAGTGGCAATTTTCCCTCAAGTGGATGACCTAAGGTTTATCAATCCGTGGGAGGTGTAGGATGAAGATGGTCTCTCTCAAACAACCCTGCAATCAAATACAAGAAATCTCTTGTGTCCCCAACACACCCAATACAATGGCAAGTTGTATAGATGGTCTCTCTCAAACAACCCAAGGTCACGGTACCCGCAAGTTGATCACCAAAACATACATCAAGTGGAGTTATATAACATCCCATTGTCACCACGGATATCTCATCGCAAGACATACATCAAGCATTCTCAATTCCTTAAGGACTAAATCCAATAAGAAAACTTCAAAGGGAATACTCAATTCATCATAAGAAGATAGAGAGGGGGAAACTCCATATGATTCATTTATATTAATAAAGCTCGCGGTACATCAAGATCGTGCCATCTCAAGAACACGTGAGAGAGAGATCAAACACATAGCTACTGGTACACACCCTCAGCCCCGAGGGTGAACTACTCCCTCCTCGTCTTGGAGACCGCCGAGATGATGAAGATGGCCTCCGGTGATCGTTTCCCCCTCCGGTAGGGTGCCGGAATGGGCTCCCGATTGGTTTTTCATGGCTATAGAGGCTTGCGGCGGTGGAACTCCCGATGTAGGTTTCTTTCTTGGGGTTTTGGTATTTATAGGAATTTTTTGCGTCAGTCTCACATCAAGGGGGGTGCTCGAGGAGTCCACAAGCCACAAGGGTGCGGCCTAGAGGGGTGGCCATGCCTAGCAGGCTTGTGGCCTCATTGGAGAAGAGATTGCCCAGCTGCTCATAGCCGGCTTCATCATGGAAGTTTTCCACCCGGACTGGCTAGCCAACCCGGTCCTGGTATTGAAGAAGAACAAGACCTGGCGCATGTGCATCTACTACACCATCCTGAACAAGGCGTGCCCTAAGAACCCATTCGCCCTGCCATGGATCGATCAAGTCATCGACTCCACGGTCGGCTACGATTTGATGTCCTTCTTGGACGCCTACTCCGGCTACCACCAGATCAAGCTGGATCCGGAGGACCGGCTCAAGATCTCCTTCATCACGACCTTCGGGGCCTACTGCTATATCACCATGTCCTTCGGCCTGAAGAACGCAGGCGCCACCTTCCAGCGGTGCATGCAGAAGTGCTTCCTGCCTCAGATAGGCAGGAACGTCTACATCGACGACATCCTTGTAAAAACCAGGAAGCACTTCAGCCTCCTCGACGATCTCCAGGAGACCTTCGCGAACTTGTGCGAGTACAAGATCAAGCTCAACCCGGAGAAGTGCGTCTTCGGCATCCTAGCCGGCCAGGTCGTGGGTTTCTTCGTGTCCCCTTGCGGCATTGAAGCTAACCGGGAGACGATCAGCGCGATGGAGCGCATGCCCAAGCCAACCCGAATCCGTGATGAACAGAAGTTCACCAGCTGCCTCGCCTCGCTCTGCTGGTTCATCAGCCGACTGGGGGAGAAAGCCTTACCCCTCTATGGGCTCCTTCGCAAGACGGCTCTGTTCGAGCTGCATCACACCAAGAACCCACGCATGTTCAATTGGCCCGACAAGGCGGACGAGGCCTTCCGCGGCCTCAAGAAAGCTCTCACCTGCGCACCCATCCTAGCTGCACCGGCTGAGAAGGAGCCCTTGCTCGCCTACATCATGGTGACCACTTGCATCATCAGCGTCGTCTTGGTGGTCGAGCGGCCGGAGGAGGGCAAATTCCTGCTGGTCCAGCGCCCCATCTACTACCTCAGTGAGGTCCTCTCCGCCACGAAGCAGAACTACCCCCACTACTAGAAGATGTGCTATGGCATATACTTTGCCGCCAAGAAGGTCAGGCAGTACTTCCAGGAGAACACCATCACCATGGTGAGCAGAGCCCCGCTCGGCGAGATCATGAGCGGCCGGGACACCACCAGCCGAATCGCCTAATGGGTCATCGTCGTTGCAGACCATGAGATCCATTACGAGCCGTGTACCGCCATCAAGTCGCAGGCATTGGCCGACTTCCTCGTCGACTGTGCGGAGACCGAGTTCGTGTTGTCTCCCTCGGACTCCATGCATTGGCGCATGCATTTCAACAGCTCAAAAATGTGGACCGGCCTGGGTGCCGGCATAGTCCTCTCCTCCCCAAAACGTGAACAGCTCAAGTACGCCCTCCAGATCCACTTCGCTGCCTCCAACAACGTGGCCGAATACGAGGCCATTGTCCACGTCCTCCTGCTCGCTAAGGAGATCGGCATTAGGCGCATCCTATGCTTCAGCGACTCCGACCTCGTGGTACAGCAGGTCTCTGGCGAATGGGATGCCAGGGACGCCAACATGGCCAGCTACCGCTTCCTCGTACAGCAACTCACCGGCTCCTTCGAGGGCTGTGAGTTCCACCACGTCCCACGGGTGGACAACAAGGCGGCCGACACGCTGGCAAAGATCGGCTCCACCCGGCAGGCCATCCCAGCCGGCGTCTCCCTCGAGCGGGTGCTCAAACCATCAATAAAGCCTTCCCCAGAGTCAGAGTCCATCTTCGTATCGGCCAAGGCCGCGGGCCCATCGGCGGCTTCGGCCGCCCCCATGGTATCTTTGCTATCGGCTCCTCCTGTCAGCGTTGGTTGAGCTGGCCCAGCCGGCTACGTCCGGGGCAGCCAGCTCCGACAACGCGACTGTCATGATGGCAATCGACGCCCCTCCTGCCATCCCCAATTCGGGGGCTGGCGAGCTGGCCTCGGGGGTTGGCGAGCCGGTCTCGGGGACTGATTAACCAGGCCCAAAGGCTCCCGAGCCGGCCCCCGTCTCGGCTCCCTCGTATCCCCAGCCCATCCTGGCGTAACTTGTGTGCGGGGAGCTCCCCCAAACGAGGCCACGGCAGACAAATCCAGCGCCGAGCCTTGACATGTAGCATCATCAATCGCGAGCTAGTCCAACGCAGCACCACCGGCGTCTTCCAGTGGTGCGTCGAGCCAGAAAAGGGTCTGGAGATCCTCCTCGACATCCACTAGGGCGAGTCCAGGCATCATGCCCCCTCCACGACACTTGTGGCCAAGGCTTGCTGCCATGGTTTCTACTGGCCCACCGCGTTGGAGGCGGCCCGGAAGCTAGTCGACGAGTGCGAGGGCTGCTAGTGCTTCAACACGTAGAGCCACCTACTGGCATCGGCCCTCTAGACCATCCCCCTCTCATGGCCCTTCGCCATCTGGAGGCTGGACATGGTGGGTCCCTTCAAAACCGCACGAGGTTGCATGACCCATCTACTGGTGGTCGTCGACAAATTCATCAAGTGGATCGAGGCCCGACCAATCAAGAAACTGAATGGCCCCACGGCCGTCCGGTTCATCGACGACATCACAGTTCGCTACGGCGTTCCCCACACCATCATCACCAACAATGGCACGAACTTTGCTAAGGGCACGCTAGCGTGTTTTTGCTCCAAGCAAGGCATCTGGCTCGACATGGCCTCCTTCGCTCATCTATAGTCAAACGGCCAGGTCGAGAGGGCAAACAGCCTAATCTTGTCCGGCATGAGGCCCCGGCTCATAACGCCGCTGGTGAGGTCAGCTCGCTGCTAGGTCGACGAGCTGCCGGCTGTCCTTTGCAGCCTCAGGACCACTCCCAACCAATCAATTGGCTACACGCCCTTCTTCCTTGTGTACGGGTCGGAGGCAGTCATCCCCACTAATATCAAGTTCGACTCGCCTTGGGTCACGCTATACACATAAAAGGATGCAAAGCAGGCAACAAAAGACGGCGTCGACCTACTCGAAGAAGCCCGTGAACTGGCCTTGAGTTGGACGGCAATCTATCAGCAAAAGCTTCGGCACTACCACAGTAAGCGGATTCGGCTACTCTCCTTCCGCGAACGAGACTTGGTGCTCAGGCGGTCCAGCGGACAGCAGGCCAACACAAGTTGTCCTCCCCATGGGAGGTCCCGTTCATCGTCAGCAAGGCGCTGCACAACAACGCATATTACCTGATAGACGCCCAGAAGCCAAAGAAGCGCAAAAGAGACACCTCTGGCAAGGAGACCAAGCGCCCGTGGAACGCCGCACTCCTCCGTCCGTTTTACTGCTGAAAAAACCTGTGTATGTATGTATCCCTCCCCTTTTGGGCCTATGAATGTAATGGGTGCCCCAGGCCATCTCTTGGGGCACGCCCTTTCAGTTTCCCACCAAGGTCTCTTCACTCACCGGCTCCCTGACCCGGCTCCCGGGCCCGGGGGCTCTCCGGCTGGTCCTAGGTCACCTCTCTCGAAATCGACCAAGTAGTGTGAGCTAAGCAAGCCCTCCCACCCCACCCAGCTACAGACCGGCTCCCGGTTGTCCGGCTGACGGGGCCTCGGGGTGGCAAAACTTAGCACACACGAAAAATCGACCGCAAGGGGGTTGCTGGTTAGGTCTAGCCAGACCACCGCCTCGCCTCTGCCGCTCAACTTACCCAAAAAACTCTCGCGGTTCCTGAGTTCGGAACCGGCTCCCTCGAGGCGAACGCCCAAACCCAGCTACAGACCGGCCCCCGGCTGTCGGGTAGGCGGGGCCGAAACCAAAGTGAAAAAGGGGGCGAGCAAACGGAACCAAAGGGGCAAAAAAAGGAGTAAGGATGAGTAGGCACGCATAATAGGCAAACACGTTAAGCATTCTGAACACAAGTTTAAAATAAGAAAGGCCCACGGCCATTACGATACATTACATTACACCCCAGTGGGTGGACTTGAGTCTAATTTGCAGGAGAAATAACTAAAGAAAAGATAAGACGCCCGGGGGCTCAGGCCACTAGCGCGTCGCCAGCTGGCGCATCTCCAGCCGGTGCATTGCTAGGCGGATCGACTCTCGGCCCGGAGGTAGTCGCGGCCTTCGTGTCGGCTTCCTTGGCCTTCAAGGCATCCTCCATGGTTCTAGCCATCTCGGTGCTGGAGTCGGTGCTATCATCGGTGACCTCCTCGTCCTTCGGACCTTGGGGGTTGCCGGAGAAGTCCTCGGCCACCGGCTCGCCGTCCTCGCCAGGGGCTGGCTGGAGCTCGTCCGGGTCGACGTACGACGTGACCTCGTTGGCCCGGAGGACAAGGACCGGCTCGCGGGCCACCCGCTCCTCAGCCGGCTCATCCCTCATAGTGGCCAACCAGTCCAGGTCAACACCGCGAAGCTCCATCTGCGCGCCGGCTCGAGCCGCCGACGCCTTCCAGACCTCGAGCCGGGCCACGGTGTGCTCCAGCCACAAGGCCAAGCGGTTCTCTGAAGCTCCACGACCCGGCCACAAGGCAGCGATGACCTCCTTGCCGGCCATCTTCAGTCGCTCCATGCACCGCTTGAGGTGGATCAGTCAGTTCTCTATGGTGAGCCCCAGCTCCACCATGTCCCAAGCGGAGTCCTCCTCGATGGAGCGCTCGCGCGACCGGAGACACTCCTGGTGCTCCTTGACAGCACGCTCGCGCGGCGCTAGGTTTTCGGGAAGCGCCCTGAGGAAGAAAGGGAAGAAGGAGAAGAAGGGAAATCAAGAACAAGAACTGGCAAGAAGAAAGCAGCCGACCGAAAAAAGAAAAACGGGTATTTACGCTCGAGGGAGTTGTCCAGCTCGAGGGCAAAGTGGAGCGACGAGTCCCGCTCCGACACCAGTGCCGCCTCCGCCTTGACAAGCGCCAACCTGTGCTCCTCGACCGTCCTCTCAAGGCGGGTCACCTCGTTTTGGAGGGCGGCGGTGCGTTGGGCGGCTTCGAACACTTCCTTGATGGCCTTCTCCTTGGTCGTCACCTCCCGCGCCACGTCGGCCTTTATGCAGTCTTGGCCCGCCTGCCCATCTGCCAGCTGGGTGTTGAGTCGATCCCTCTCCTAGGTGACCGCCTGGACGCTCTGCGCTAGCCGATCCCGCTCGGAGACCGCCCCGGTCTTCTCCGCCCGGAGGGTGGTAAACTCCTCTGCAAAGCAAAAGATGCATCGTCCTAGGCCCGTGCCGGCCTCTAGACAGCTGGCCCGGCTCCCGGCGGCTACGCCCCCCCCCCCACAAGAGCTAACATACATCGCACCCGCGTCAGCTCCTCCTCCAGCCGATAGAAGCCATGCTTGTCGTGGTTGTGGATGGAGACCGCCTCATCAAACAGCTTCTTCCATTGGGAGTTCCCCTCCTGCCACAGGAAGTCAAAATCAGAAAAAGCACAAGGAGATCCGGCCCTGTTGCCCCACAGCCGGTCAGCCAGCCCGCATCTCGGGGGCTACACCCAGGGGGTGCATTTGCGCGCCCCACTGAAAATTTCCACAAGGATATCGATGCTTACCTCTGCACGCTGTAGGGTGGTGTCGGCCGCCTTCGCGAACCGGGCTAGCTCCTGGCAGCACCGATCCAGGACGCTCCCCAACTCCCCGAACGCGGGGACCGGGCCGCCTGTCGGGGGAGCTAGAAGGGTTAGGATGCGCCCCAGCGCCTCCCAGTCCCGGATCACGTCTTTCATGGACCTCCAGGCCTGGCTGTCAATGCCACCTGTCCCGACGTTCGCCATGGTGCCGACTGCTAGGGGAGGGTTGATGACGGCGAGGGCATGGGAATCGGTCCTAGTTGCCCCTCGTTCGCTGCTCGCGCTGCCTCCTCCTCATGCCGGCCCGACGCGGCGACCGCAACGGACAGTGCCTCCATCTCCATGGACATCGCCTCCGACGCCGCCAGAACCTCTGGCATGTCAACCCGGGCCGGCTCGGCCGCGGGTGGCGTCACGTCCGGCACCATCGGCTGGGTCGCCTCGAGGGCCGGCTCCATAGCCGCCGCCCATGATCGGGTCGCCTCCTCCGCAAGAGGGAGCGCAGCCGGCTCCATAGCCGTCCCTCGTGGCTCGCCCGACGGGGGTCTCGATAGACGGGTCGATCTTGCCGCCGACTCGGATGCCCACGCGGGGTCCGCGGACCTCCTCCGCCTCCCATCGCTTGAAGTCCCGGACCGCGAGGCCCTGCCTTGAGCTCCATACTTCGAGGCTCGCAGCTCCGCAAGCCTCCTCTTCTCCTCCCGCTGCGTGGCCGCGTGCTCGTGGGCCAGCCGGCCAGCGGCGTCCGTCGGATCAACCGTTGACTCCACTTCGTGGAGCTTGATGGGGTCCCTGGGACGCATAAGGGTGAAACACACACCGACCCATGACTCAGAAAGGAACACACGCAAAAAAAGGTCATGTACTCGGTAACGACGGGGAAAACCCGCCTGGCGCGCGTCGGTGGCTTCTACACGACGACTTTCACCCGCTTACGGACAAGTGGCGGGGCCGCCGGCTCCTCCTGAGCCATCCTCTTCCCTCGGTTGGCAGCTCCGGCCGTTAGGGCCTGAGCCGGCCGCTCCTCGCTCCGCCCGCGCCGGCCCTTCTGAAATGAGGGGCATGCGCATTCAGGATCATCACATCATCATTGTCATCATCGTCATCGTCATCGGTCCAGTCCCTGATCATGGGACCAGTAGGGTAGTCACCGGCTCCGCTGGGCTCTCCGGATGCGCCAGGCCCTCTAGCTTCGCTGGGCCCACCGTCTCCTGGGTCGGCCGCCTCCTCGACCCCTCCCGAGGATTCAACCCCCATTTCAGTCGGGCCTCCTTGCTCGCAGTCCTCAGAGTCGGAGTGGTCGCGCTCCGCCTCGAAGATCTGGGGGTGTGGGCCATCCGGCATGTTTTGTCGCATGAACAATTGCGGTCAGCATGGAGAAGTAAGGTCAGATGCCGGCTGCCGGCTAGGGGATTCAAACAAAAAGGGACTCCTCGACGAAACATACCAGGGGAGGTCGGTTGAGGCGGTCGTACGGCTCCTTGCCGAAGGTCCATGGCGTCGGCGCCAGCTTGAACATCGTGATGGCGTTCACCCGCCTCGCCACCTAAGTCGGCGTCAGGTCAACGGTCGTCAGCCGGGAGGGGTCCCAGCGGCCGGACATATCGCAGATCCGGTGTGGCCTCATCTGGAGAGGCAGCACCCAGCATGCGATGAAGGCTGCCACCAGATCGAAGGCGACCAGCCCCTCCCCGGTCCTCAGCTGCACGAGCCAGCCAAGCTCCACAAGAGACACTCCACGTGGGGCGGCTCCCGACCAGTTCACTCCGAAGGAATGCGAGCTGACGAAGGTCGGCAGCCGGATGTAATCCTACTGCGGGTCGGCGTTCTTCACGTAGAAGAACGTCCGATGCTAGCCCTTGACGGAGTCAATGAGGCTGAAGTGCGAGAAGCACGTGCCGCGGTAGCACACCACTGCGCCCCCGCAGGCATTGCTCTTTAGCACCTTGAGGTAGAACAACGCGTTGAAGCAGTCGATGAAGGGGAGAATCCCCAAGTACCCCTCGCACAGCGTCACGGAGCCCGCGATATAGAGGATGGCATTCGGGCCGAGGTGGTGCGATTGGAGGTCAAAAGTATCCATCATCAGACGGAACAAGTGTCTCACCGGGAGCGCGAAGCCGCGGGAGAGGTGCCAGGCGAAGACAACGAACTCTCCTGGCTGCGGTGCGGGCACCACCTCGTCGCCCGGTGCGTGGGCAATCACTCGCTCCACCAGCGCTAGCATGCGCGCACGACAGAGGTCCGCGATGGCGGCCTCCGTGACCACGGACCCGGCCCAGCTTCATGCGCGCCCTTCGGCCATTGCGATGGCGGGACGGCATGTGAGCGCGGCTGCGTGTGACAAGAGCAGCAGCGCGCGAGGGAGCAGAGAAGACGAAGAGAAGAGGAAACAAGGGGGCAAATGGGGTGTGGGTGCTTCCGCCGTCTGTCCTCCTTCCCCTTTTAAATGGGGAGGCCATGACCGGGGGACGTGGGGATTAACTGTGCCCACTCCCCCAGAATCTCCATGCACGCGCGGCCGTCTTGGGCTGCAACCGTCGCTTCGGGTCGCAGAAGATCCCTGCCTACGCCCCAAGGCCTACTGGGCTACACCCAAGGCCTAGCAGGCTAGGCCCAGGGCGACGTCCCGTCTGCCCGCGTGTGCAGGGCCCACGCCATCATTGCTCGCCGTGTGGCACGCGGCGGGCCAGCCCGGGTCCCGGGGCATCAGGATTATAAGTTTCATGGTTGTCCTTACTCTTTATAGCATACATGTCATCACAATAATCATCATAGATTGGGGGCATGCCATCATCATAATAGTTTTGCTCATCAAAAATTGGGGGACTAAAAATATCATCTTCATCAAACATAGCATCCCCAAGCTTGTGGCTTTGCATATCATTAGCATTATGAATATTCAGAGAATTCATACTAGCAACACTGCAATCATGCTCATCATTCAAGGAATTCTCATCAAGTATTTTCATAAATGTTTCCTCAACCAATTGAGCACAATTTTCTAAACCATCATTTTCACGAAAGACATTAAAGAGACGAAACAATTGATGCAACCCTAACTCCATTTTTTTGTAGTTTTCTTTTATAAAACCAAACTAGTGAAAAACAAGAAACTAAAATATTTAATTGCAAGAGCTCAAGATATACCTTCAAGCACTCACCTCCCCAGCAACGGCGCTAGAAAACAGCTTGATGTCTACAACGCAACCTTCTTGTAGACTCGTGTTGGGCCTCCAAGCGCAGAGTTTTGTAGGACAGTGGCAATATTCCCTCAAGTGGATGACCTGAGGTTTATCAATCCATGGGAGTTTTAGGATGAAGATGGTCTCTCTCAAACAACCCTGCAATCAGATACAAGAAATCTCTTGTCTCCCCAACACACCCAATATAATGGCAAGTTGTATAGGTGCACTACTTCGGCGAAGAGATGGTGATACAAGTGCAATATGGATGGTAGATATAGGTGTTTGTAATATGAAAATATAACAACAAGGTAACTAGTGATAAAATTGAGCACCAACGATATTGCAATGCTTTGAAACAAGGCCTAGGGTTCATACTTTCACTAGTCCAATTTCTCTCAACAATACTAACATAGTTCAATCATATGTAAATACCTCTCGTGCGGTAAAGAGTTCACTCCAAAGTAACAAATAGCGGAGAACTAACGAAGAAATTATTGTAGGGTACGAAACCACCTCAAAGTTATGTTTTCCGATCAATCTTATGAGCTATCCCTATAAGTGTCATGAACAGCCCTAGAGTTTGTACTAAAATAACACCTTAACACACACATCAACCAAAACCCTAATGTCACCTAGACACTCCAATGTCACCACGAGTACCCATGGGCTTGATTATACGATATGCATCACACAATTTTAGATTCATCATGTTCAATCAAACACAAAGAACTTCAAAGAGTGCCCTAAAGTTTCTACCGGAGATTCAAGACGAAACCATGTGCCAACCCCTATGCATAGATTCCCAACGTCATGGAACCCACAAGTTGATCACCAAAACATACATCAAGTGGATCAGTAGAATATCCCATTGTCACCATGGATATCCCATCGCAAGACATACATCAAGTGTTCTCAAATACGTAAAGACTCAATCCGATAAGAAAACTTCAAAGGGAAAAATCAATTCATCACAAGAAGATAGAGAGGGGAAAACTCCATATGACTCATCTATATTAATAAAGCTCATGGTATATCAAGATCATGCCATCTCAAGACGCTAGAGAGAGATCAAACACATAGCTACTGGTACATACCCTCAGCCCCGAGGGTGAACTACTCCCTCCTTGTCATGAAGACCATTAGGATGATGAAGATGCCCTCCGGTGATGGTTTCCCACTTCGGAAGGGTGCCGGAATGGGATCCCGATTGGTTTTTTGTGGCTACTAAGGCTTGCGACGGAGGAACTCCTGATCTTGGTTTGTTTCTGGGGGTTTTGGTATTTGTAGGAAGTTTTTGCATTGGTCTCATGTCAAGGGGGTGCCCAAGCAGTCCACAAGCCATAGGGGCGCAGCCTAGGGGGTGGCTGCGCCTAGCAGGCGTGTGGCCTCCTCGTCAACTTCCTGGCCCAGCTCTTTGCTCCAGTATTTTTACTATTTTCCAAAATATTCTCTGTAAATTTTCAGACCATTCCAAGGACTTCTATTTCTGCACAAAAACACCACCACAGTAGTTCTGCTGAAAACAACATCAATCCTGGTTAGTTCTAATAAAATCATACCAAAATCATATAGATTGTAAACATGGCATGAATACTTCATAAATTGTAGATACGTTGGAGATGTATTCGTAGTCTTGGTCGGTATGCGCCTACCCGTGTCGATGTAGTGAGCACGAGCCTCGCCCATGATGTTGTCGACATGGTACGGCAAGGATGATGGTACAATCTTGTTGTCAGCCGCCTATTCCTTTAGGGCGTCGGTAACACTGGCCTCTAATGAGATTGTCTGTCTGCTAGCTTGTCAGTCAGCTGCAATGGCTACGATCTCCTTCTTCTGCTTTGAGGAGAGGTTGTCCTAGGGGCTTTGGATCTTGAGGAGGACATGTGGGGTGTGAGGCTGAGAGGAGATAGCAAGCGGAGGAGGTTGAATGCGGCAATGGCTGAGCCTGGAGTTTAAATACCGAGAATATGCCACGGCAAGCAACGAGGTGGTTGATTGTGGGCTCCCGAAAGACGGGTGTGTGGTGCTGGATCAGGTACCTAGGAAATCCCACATGTTTAATGTAGGGAGGAAGATGGACTGGTTGTTGTTTGAATGCGGAGCAATCACTCCAACGGGAAGGTGTGCTGGTGGCGCTCTCAGCATGTGCATCGTCTCAGTGCGAGAGCTATGTGAGACCTTGCGTCCGTTGGGCCGGCATGAATACGACATGGATGCTCTGGAGTGACACTAACCACTTGGGGTGGGAAAGGACACGGGCCAGGGTTACCAGACGCTTGCGTGGTAGCGCTTCAGACGCTTGCACCCCCTTGATTTATGTGGGAAAAGAATGCCAGGACCGTGTTGGTTGCACTGGTGCAGAAAAGCCTAGCTGCTGTGTTGCAAAAAGGGAGTGTAACATCCCAAATTTTGGAATGTTATATTAATTAATAGAAGGAATGAATGTGTGATTGAGTGATTGAAAATTGAGTGAAATTCAAAACTTTTTTTGAAACTTTTGAATGAGAGGGAATAAAATGGCATTCCCCTTTGTGTTTGATTTCAAATTCATCCAATTCAAATCAACGAGAGAAGCTGACATGAATTCTTCAAATAAAAGGATTTGAAAACTGGATTTTGACAATCTCTGAAATATTCTATTTGGAAATCCATTTCATATTTGGTTCTATTTCAAGAACTTGAATGAATTCAAATTCACTTGCCCAAATTCAAACATTTTAGGAGAAGGAACACGATCCTCCAAATCAAGGGTATTTTGTGACATATTTTAACCATGAAACTTATGGGATGATTTGAAAAATATTTGCAAAAAGAAATAAAACCAATTTAGATACTTTCTGAAAAATATTGTTTTAAGAGGATTTTTTTCCAAGTGGAAAAATGTTCATCTTATTGCATTTATTTTTATAATACTTTTAGTATATTAAACTTCCATGTTTCAATTTGATTTGATTTTCCAATTATTGTTTTTATTTCTTGTTTTAATAAAAACGAAAAGAATTGATTTATTAGGAAAACGACGTGGCCCTTTTGGAAAGTCTGGCCCTAATCCTCTTCAACTATTATGAATCCCTTCGGAATCGGCCACCCGATTTCCCCGCGCACCTCTCTCTCTCTCTCTCTCTCTCTGACGGTGGACCCCACTACCCGACCGAATCCCGCCGCACTCATCTCCTTCATTTCCCCTCTCCCTTTCCTCCAGCGAGATCTCACCGGAGCGCTCCGATTTCCCCGATTTACTTCCCTTCCCTCGCCCCGGGCCCTGTGGCTATACAGCCCGAGAGCTCCCGCACTCGTTCCGCCCTAATCCTCACTAGCCCCGCACCAGAGCCGCACCCACCCCTCGCCGGAGTTCCCGACCACCATCCCGCCATTGCCGACCCCCTACTCACCCGGACCCCCTCGTCACCTCCTGAGCCCATCATCTGCTCGAACTTGCTCGCCCACACCTCCCCGTGCACTAGCCCTAGCCCCGCACCCACTAGAGATCGCTCTGTCTTGACCACCCATACAACACCGCCGCCGTGAAGCTCAACGACGTTCCCCCGGTCATCCCCGAGCCTCGTTGACGCCACCCATGGACTCGCCATCGACGCCTGCATCGTTGAGTGTCGTCTCCATCTCCAGGGAGCCCTTAGAGCCGTCGCCTTCATCAAGTTGAGCCGCCGTCCACCATCAAAGTCGCCGGAGTTGACCTCCGACCATGGTGAGACTTTCCCCACCATAGGATCTCAATCTACGGCCCGATTAGAACTAACGTACCCCTTCGGTTTATTTTAAAGGACCGGACGGTTTTCTCTGTTTTATTTAGACCGAACCATTTTATCCTAATTAGTGGTTGTCTGCTCGTATCCTTGGAGTGTGCACACCCCTTAACCAATCAGGAGAACCACGTAGCCCCCTGTTCGTTAGAGTAGTTTTCTTTTTTTCGTTTCAGTTTCTATTATAGAATTTGTTCTGTTTCTGGTTTCTTTATATCTTTTATGTTTTTAATTTTTTTCAATGATTCTTTATGAATTTTGACACAAATTTATTGTAGTTTCTGTAGATATCAAGTTTGACCATATTTGAAAATTTAAAGTTGAATTCTGTTAAATTTTCTCAAATCATTTGAATCTTAATAACTTGAGTTTAAAAATAGGTTTTTGATTGATTATTTTTGCTACTTGTCACTAGTGACTTTGTTTATTAGTAGGTTTAATTTTAGGATTTATAGAATAATTTCAATTACGGATTCAAGCAAAATAGCATATGTTTTTGTTCTTTTTAGGTTTATTTCTATTTATTTTGTTTTAAATTGTTTAAATTTATTTTATTTTATATTAGTTGACAAGTTTTACTTTGTTTTCTGTTAGTTATTAGTAGTATTTCAACCAAGATTATTTTATGTTATTTAGTATTATTTGATGCCATGGAATCAGTTCTAGTTTAGTAACTACAAAACTTATGGTGTTTAGTGTATTGTTTTCATAATGCTTACTTGTTCTTAAAAAGTAATTCTTTTTGCCTGTAAAATATTTGCTCAAATACTTTTGTTAGGTTTTACTTTCTTGTTGTCTTATTATTGAAAATAGGATTATTTGTAGGGAAAACCAACCCTTGGTTGTGTTGATGAAGTTTTGTTGTTTTGAGTTTTGTCTTAAGTATTTCCTTCATCACAACATTAGTGTGTTATGGTTTTTGCCTTGGCTTATTGATTGTTAGTATTGATTGCTAGAAGTGTTTTCTTACGAGTGCAATGTTTGATAATATAGATTTCAATGGAGAGTGACGAATAGTCATATTTAGCTAATAAAAAAACCAGCTTCAAAAAAAGATAGTAAACATTTCATTAATTCAGAACAGATACTAAACATTTCAGTAATTCACAAAACATACTAAAAATTTCGGTAATTCACAAAAGATACCAAATTCACAAAAGGAAAGTACCAATTACTTCTCGCAATTATGTATATATATCGATCTGCCCCTCTCTCAATTGACACGACCTAGTTTTTCGTTAGGACTATTTTAAGCTCACGAAGATTATTCCTATTCGCCTGCCCCTCCTTGATGTAATGCGCTTTCTCCATCTTCAGTTGAGTCCTCTTGGCCTTCAGGACTTCTATGTCCTTATTGATCTTAGTTATCTCGAGGTTCAGCACGGCGAACTGACCTTTGAGACTGAACATATTATCATAGACAATAGCATTGTCATTGATAATTTGTGCTTCTCCTTCATCAAGGATTCATTTAACTCCTGCAGGGCCTTGATGGTACTCTGACGTGACGCGATCAGGTCATGAATGAGAACATCCATGTCACCTGTTGCCTGCATAATGGGTGATGGCGAAGACGGGCCTCCTACGTATGCCTTGCAAGGGTTTCAAATCATCAACGATAATTAATAGTTAGATGCTTATATAAATATATATGGATGTTTGCAATGCTAATGCATGTTTTCGTAACCTTAATTACCTGGTTGGTGATCATGTCACATTTATCTTTGGCAAACCCCGACCTGAGATCAGAGGAGCCTACCCAGAGGCTAGAGTCGTCCATGCTATTTGGCTAAAGAACGAAAAGAGTGTTTAATGCATAAGAATGAAATGAAGGAGCCTACCAAAATTAGACTGATCAAGTTAATAAATGGAAAAACTGAAATAGGTTGAATACATATTTTACATGAGTACACCGAATTTATTAAATTACTTAGGTTGTGTTTGATAGCAAGGTCAGACGACATGTGTAGATTCTAACTCATGTACCATTGAATCTAGAATCGGTGAACTCAAAAAACTTGTTGAACATTTGATTATATCGGATGCAATATTTAGATTTAAACAAATATACAAGAAAACAACACCCCAACCCACGCTCTTGTAACATCATCTTTTCTCCTTTGGCCGGTGCTTCTTAATTAGGGCATCTCCAATGACGACCTGTAAATCTTCTCCCGCATCCGCCCACGGACATGGGGGGGCAGACCGCTGACATAGATGCGGGAGGTCGTCATCCAACTCTATCCGCATACATTTTAAACACTTCATGAACAAACCAGATGAAATTCGTGCAAACATGACCAGACTGCATATCAACATGCTGGATTTCATTTAAACATGATGGATTCCATATAAACTTGAAAGATTTCATTATGTTTACATCAACTAAGCGATGCTCATCTGGCTTTGGGGGTATAATTAATACACCTCTATGATAGTTGGCGTGCGTTTCCCGTGTTCATCCATGAGTGCTGAGAACTGAAGCTTCTCCTTCTACAGCTCTACTTTCGTAACCTACACCTCCGGAGACCTAGGAAGTGAAGTTGTATGCCTCCACATTGCCATCAAGCGGCTAATTGGCCAATGATGTTTAGGCCACCAAAATTGGCTTCAACAAGAGGGGAGGAGCAGTGTTCTTCTTGGGACCCAAGCGGTGTCGACCTACCGTGCACTATTCTTCCTCGTTGTCGACCACCTAAGAATTGTCCTTGTCATCTCTCTTTCCGAATACCTCGTCCACCACCTCATCGAACACCTTGTAGGTGGCCTCCAGTCCACCTGACACCGCGGGTACCACCAGTGGTTGAGGCAGATATGGCGGTTGGAACGGTAGGACTTGAGTAGCGTCCCCTGCTTCGCTAGGCCCACTTCTAGCATGATCGCCCTGCTGACAATGATCTGCTCCCCCACTTGTTGGTGCTCTTGCAGGAGGTGGTGGTTGTAAGTGACGCCAGCGAATGCCTCCGGGACCAGCTCTGACAACCCAGAAGTATAGGGGATCACAACAGTCTTCGCAAGTAGTATTACACCCTAACTTACTGATTCGACACAAGGGGAGCCAAAGGAAATTTATTGGTCTTAGCAGTTGAGTTGTCAATTCAATCACACCTTGGATAACCCTCTGCAGCAAAAATTTTAGTAGCAAGGAAAAAATGGCAGTAGTAACAATAACAATGATAGCAACAGTTTTGTAGTTGTAACAGTAGTAGCAGCAATAGTAACTTACCAAGACTCAGTATATGAAAAGCATAGGCACATGGACCTATGATGGATAATGATTTAGATGACATTTATCATGTAACAATTAATCACTAGACCGACACAGAACTAGCTCCAATTCATCAATGTAATGTAGGCATGTATTCCGTATATAGTCATATGTGCTTATAATAAGAACTTGCATGACATCTTTTGTCCTAATCTCTCTTGGCAGCGGGGTCCATGAGGAAACTAAGGGATATTAAGGCCTCCTTTCAATAGAGAACCAGAACAATGCATTAACACATAGTGAATACATGAACTCCTAAAGGAATCCCAATTATTGTCACCTTGGGGTATGCGGATCATGACATGTAATAGGTGCATATAACTTGCAAGATAGGATTCAAAACACTCTCATATTCATCAAGCCATAATAGGTTCAGATCTGAAATCATGGCACTTGAGCCCTAGTGACAAGAATTAAGCATAGCAAAGTTATAGCAACATCAACCTCAGAACATAGTGGATACTACAGATCAATCCCTATCAAAATAACCCGATTACATGATACATATCATCCAATCCCATCACCATCCATCAAGTCTACAAGGGAATTACTCACTCCCGATGGTGAGCATAATGATGGCATTGATGGAGAAGGGTTGGTGATGACAACGATGATGAATACCCCTCTCTGGAGCCCCAAACGGACTCCAGATCAGCCCTCCTGAGGATGAACAACAAGAGGCGGTGGTACCGTCTCGTAAAACGCGATAAAATCTTCTCTCCTTTTTTCTTAGAAAATAAGAATTTATAGGACTTGAATTATGGTCGGAGGAGCCACGAGGTGGCCCCATACCATCAGGGCACGCCTTGGGGGTGGGTGCGCCCTCTTGGCTTGGCACTAACAGGTGGACCTCGTCTGGTGGGTCTTCATTCCATTATTTTTCTATATATTCCATAAAAAATTCACAAAATGTTTTGTCCGATTCTGAGAGCTTTTATTTCTACACAAAAACAATACCATGAGAGTTCTACTGAAAACAGCATTAGTATGGGCTAGTTTCATTCAAATCATGCAAATTAGAGTCCAAAACAAGAGCAAAAGTGTTTGGAAAAGTAGATAAGTTTGAGACGTATCAACTCCCCTAAGCTTAACACATTGCTTTTTCTCAAGAAATTTAGTTAATAAACTAAAAGTGATAAAGAAAACTTTTACAAAATCTTTTGTTCTCGTTGCCATATATATGCTTAGCTAGTGTTAAAGTTTTCAGCATAAATCATAAATAACCATATCGATGATAAAACTTAGTTATTATATTCACTCATGACAATAACATAATGAACTAGCAAACAATAATAAAATATATCATGTGTCAACAATTTGTTAAAACCATCATGATATAATATGATGATATGGAATCTCACTAGCCCTTCATGAGACCGCAAAACATAAATGCATATCACCTCTGAGGTTTGAGCAGCGACTAAACATTTGTAATTCAGAGTAGAAAATATCCAGTCATGCTCACATTCAACATTAACTAGACTCGCTACATAAGAATGACAATAGTTCTCTCAGGTTTGGTGCTTTGGTAAGAAGATGATGACTCAAATAAAAGAAAATAACATGAAAGTAAAAAAATGTAAATAACATAACAATAAATAGAAAGGCCCTTCACAGAGGGAAGCATTGATTTGCGGAGGTGCCAGAGCTTAAAGTTTAAAATAGAGATGAAATTGTAATTTTGAGTGGTATACTTTTCCTGTCAACTTCACAATACAGTTTTCAGTATCTTCCGTGCTAAACACATTATTGGCGGTTCTCAAGAGGAATTTTAAAGTTTACTCCCATCCACCATGAGTACACAAGCCATGGCTGACCGAATCCACTAGTGCACTCCAATATTTCAACTATCCCAGGAGTTTTGTTTAATTTATTTTTGATTATGCAGGAATGGGCATCCTTTTTACCGGTATCTCTCATGCAATGACAGGCGAATAAATGCCCATCTTGAGAATAACCCACTTAGCATGGAAGATATTGACCGCCCCGTCACTCCATGGGTGGTACGAGCACACAAAACGGAAGTTTGTTTGAATGTTAGAGGTGTCACATGCTAATTTACTTGGAACAGCAAGGTAATACCATGTATAGGTAGATATGGTGGACTCATGTGGTACACCTTAGGTTTAAGGATTTTGGATTCACAAGCAGCTTTCCTGCTTAGTATAGGTGAAGACTAGCAATAGATTGAGAAGCGGCCAGCTAGAGAGAGAAAACGGTCATAATCACGCATTGAGAATAATTAACATTGAACATTAGCATGAGTAGGATATCATGAAGGCTGCATTAGTTTCGAACCAACTACATGTTTGCACATGGACCAAGTCAAGCTGCTCGAATTACTCAAAGGGAGATACCATACTACCATACCACATCACAATCATTTTAATGCATGTTGACACACAAGATAAATCATTATTCACTACTAGATATTTAAGCATGGCATTAGCAACTATAATCTCCAATTGTCATCATAAAAAAAATTACTCATAATATGTTGAATCAAGATTGAACGAGCTAAACATATTTACAGAAAATGGAAAACAAGAAGAGTTCATACCAGCTTCCTTTACCACGATCACTTCATGAAACATCGTCATTATTGCCTTTCATTTGCACGATGGAATGATGTGATAATTGATACATCTCCGACCTATCTGTAATTTATGATTATTTTATGCCAATATCCTACAACTTTCATATACTTTTGGCAACATTCTATATTATGTTCTGGACAAACTTACTTATCTAGAGCCCAGTGTCAGTTCCTATTTTTTGTGTGTTTTTTGTTTCGCAGAAATTACATATGAAACAAAGTCCAAACGCGATAAAAAATTACAGAGATTTTTTTTGGAATACATGTCAATTTCTGGAAGAAGGATCAATGCAACTCTGTGCCCGAGGGAGGCACAAGCCAATATGGCGCGATCGGGGGGGTTCGCCGCACCCTGATAGCTTGTGCCTCCCCCCTTAATTCGGTTGGAGCCTGATACTTATGATATGTGTTGGGTTTTCCATGAAGAGGAATGGGTAATTGCAGCTCAAAGTGGGTAAGTATTTCCCTCAGTAGTGAAACCAAGGTTTATCAAACCAATAGGAATATCCTTCCTTAACTTTCTTCAGCGGCTGCACATAAAAGACCAAAAAACTTGCACCCGATGCGGGCAAGAGGGTTGTCAATCCCGTTGATCTCGTTATTTGCAAGAAAATGAGTTGTGTAGATAATTGTAAATTGCAAAATAAAATAAAAGACAAATAAAGGAAGCAAGGTAATTGTAGTGTTTGTGAATTTATAAGTGAATAGACCCGGGGGTCATAGTTTTCCCTAGCGGCATCTCTCATGTAAACAACATACGGTGGGTAGTAAAATTACTGTTGGGAAATAGATAGAAAAGCAGATAATTATGCGATTTTCACGGTAATGATCATGTGTATATAGGCATCACGTCCACACAAAAATAGGCTAACTCCCGCTTACAACTATTACTATTACTCCACTCATCGACCACTATCCAGCATACATCTAGAGTACTAAGTAAAACAGAGTAATGCATGGAGAACGATGACATGATGTAGAAAGTAAACTCAAGCAATATGAATAAACCCCATCGTGTTATCCTCAGTAGCAACAACACAAAGACACAACTGTCCCCTTCTATCACCGGGATACAGAAACTCGTCAGGTTGAACCTAGCACAACACACCTCTGTCACTGAAAATAGATCAATTTACTTGACCAAAGCAAATAAATAGATTGGAGAGAATTACAAAGCTATAATGATCATGCAAATAAGAATCATAATAGTCAGAGGTGACTCAAATACTTTTCATGAATAATCTGAACATAAACCCACAATTTATCGGATCCCAACAAACACACTTCACAAAAGGATTACATCGGATAGATCAAATAGAAAATGCGATGATCATTGTATTGAAGACCAAGACATAGAGAGGTTGACATCTAGGTACTAGCTATGGTCCCATAGGTCTGTGGTGAACTACTCACACATCATCATGAGGGAAACAAGGTTGATGAAGAGGCCCTCCATGATCGAACCCCCTCCACGAGGGTGCTGGATCGGAGCTCTATATGGACACGCAATGGAACAGAGACTTGCAGTAGCATAAAAAGGGTTTAGGGACTACCTCCATGGTTTTCACGATGTATGAGAATTTATAGGTGAGTGAACAAGGTCGGGGGAGCCACTAGGGGCCCATAAGCCATCAGGGTATGACCCCCCAGGGAGCGCCCTATTGGCTCGTGGGGCCCTGGTGTGGCCACCAGCTTTCGTCCGAATCTCCCAGGTCTTCTTTTGGTCAATAAAAATCATCAAAACGTTTCGTGGCAATCGGAGTTCGTTTGGTACTGTAAACCAGAGAAGTGAAAAACATGCAGAAAATAGCAACTCACTAGGCACTGGGTCAATAGGTTAGTGCTCAAAAATATTATAATTGGCTAAATAAAGACCCAAAAAGTATCATATAATGATAATATATCAACATGGAACAATCAAAACTTAAAGATACATTGGAGACATATCAAGCATCCCCAAGCTTAATTCCAGCTCGTCCTCGAGTAGATAAATGATAAAAACAGAATTTTTGAAGTGACATGCTACCAATTATGTAATATTTTGCATGTATTCTAATTTAGGAACAATGAATTAACAAATATTAACATGGCAATACTTATAACTATAAGAAACAAAATCATCAATCTTTCAAAGTATACGATCCTCAAAGAATGTTTTACCCCCCCCCCATTCATCTTATTATATTAGCAAGGAATGGTTGCATCTTCACCACATTAATAGAAATGTCAAGCTCCACGGTCTCATACTCAGGAAATGGAGCATACATTTCAATATGCATCAAATTTTTATTCTTCACGCAATACATGAGCATGAGCCATCGGACGTAGCATTTAGATGGAATAGAATACGGTGGTGGATATAAAAGGGGTAAAAAGTGGAGAAGATAGTCTCACATCAACTAAGCGTACCAACGGGCTATGGAGATGCCCATCGATGGATTGCCATGCAAATGACGCACTAGATCTATAAGTGTATGAAAGCTCAAATGAAGCTAAGTGGGGTGGGCATTCAACTTGCTTGCTCATGAACACCTCGGGCATTAGAGGAAGCCCGTCATAGGAATATACAAGCCAAGTTTATAATAATGAAAAATTAATTCCCACTAGAATATGGAAATGACATAACATGAGACTCTCTATATGAGGAGCAAGGTGCCACTTTGAGGCACAAGCTTTGTAAAGGATAGTAGCAAAGTCCCTTCTCTTATTTTCTCTCATTCAATTTTTTATGGTGGTCTCATTTGGCCTCCTCCATTTTTATTTCTTCACTAGGACAATGCTCTAACAATGATGATCCTCCATTTTTAACTCGATATGAAGAACTAATAGAAATATATAACTCTATATGAATGCCTATAGCAGTGTACCAAGATGTGCAAAGATCTAGCATGACATATATCAAAAATATGATGGATGGTGGCTTTGCCACAAATACTATGTCAGCTCTATATGATCACGCAAAGCAATATGATGATGAACGAACTAGTCATGTGAAGTGATGATGGAATTTGCAAGGCAATATATCTCGGAATGGCTACAAAAATGCCATGATAGGTAGGTGTGGTGGCTGTTTTGAGGAAGACACAACGAGTGTTATGTGCAACAGAGCGGATCATGTCATGGGGTTTGGGTGCATTGGCAAAAGTTGCACCGATCATGAAGGTGAGAATGGTCCATGCACAGTATCGAAGAGGCTAGCAAATATGAGGAGGTGAGATCGCGTATGTCCATGGTTTTACATTAGTCATAAAGAACTCATATAATTATTGCAAAGTTTTCTTAGTTTTATCACAAGTCAAAGTACTACTCGTACGCCCCGAGGGAGGAGGTTGGTAGGAGTTAACCCTCGCGCGCCTCCGACCCAAAACAATACTAGGTTATCAACGAGGAATAGAAATGCTCACATCATCACCATACCTCTTTAATTTTCAGACGAACAAGAATTTAACCTCTCTTAATATTGACACTTCTACAAATCAACAATTATGAACTCACACCTTTTTCATATTACCACATCAATATCATTAACCCACAATTTCTCTATATGTGCTACATGATGGTTTTGATTATCACTCATTTAATACCTATTATTTTTGTACAAGTCTTATGACCCATGAAAATTACCATCACTATTAACTCTCAAACAAATATAATTTAATAAAGATGGTGAAATTATTTCTATGAAATCTACACGGCACAATGCTCAAAAAGATATCAGTGAAGTACTAGAGTAACTGCTAAGCTCAAAATATATAAGTGAAGCACATAGAGTATTCTAACAAATTATGATGAAGGTGTGTCTCTCTCAAATAGGTGTGTCCATAAAATGATGATTGTGGCAAACTTAAAGTAAAAGCTGTTGGGGAACGTCGCATGGGAAACAAAAAAATTCCTACGGACACGCAGATCTATCCATGGTGATGAGCATCTACGAGAGGGAGAGTGGATCTATGTACCCTTGTAGATCGCTAAGTGGGAAGCGTTAAGAAACGCGGTTGGTGTAGTCGAACATCTTTGCGATCCAAATTGCCGAGCGTCCCGCGATCACATCACGATTCGTCCCGCGATCCAATCACGGTCCGTCCCGCGAACTCATCATGATCTGTCCCACGACCTCATCACGATCTGTCCCGTGAACTCATCACGATCCGTCCCGCGAACTCATCACGAACCGTCTCGCGGTCTTGATCATGGTCCTTCCGATCTAGCACCGAACGGACGGCACCTTCGCGTTCAGCACACGTGCAGCTTGATGATGATCTCCACCGTGTTGATCCAGCAAGAGGAACTGGAGAGGAGGAAGAGTTCACCGGAAGCATGACGGTGCTTCGGTGATGGTGGTGGAGCAATTCCAGCAGGGCTTCGCCTAAGCACTGCGGAAATCTGATCTAGAGGAGCACCGGTGGAACAGGTAGCACGTGGCCGTAAAAACTAGTGCAAAACCCTAGAAATCCACCAGTATATATAGGAGGGAAGGAGGAGGAGAGGCAACCTTGGCCTCCAAGCCTTATAGGCTTCGGCCGAAGTGGGAGGTGGAGGAGGACTCTCCTCCTCCAATCCTAGTAGGACTAGGATTGCTCCTTTTTGCCTTTTTTTCCACCTTTTCCTATTGGGTTTTTTCCACCAGCCACATGGGCCTTGTGTGGGAGTTTCCACCAGCCCACTAAGGGCTGATATTCACTCTCCCACAGCCCATGAAGCCTCTTGGGTCGAAATACCCCTCCCGGAGGCCTTCCGGTACACTACCGGCACTCCCAGTACACTACCGATGAGCCCGAAACTTTTCCGGCGACCAAAACGGGACTCACTATATATGAATCTTTACCTCCGGACCATTCCGGAGCTCCTCGGGACATTCGGGATCTCATCCGGGACTCCGAACAAACTTCGGTCACCACCATACATAACTCTATACTACCGAAACATCACCAAACCTTAAGTGTGCAGACCCTGCGGGTTCGAGAACTATGTAGACATGACCGAGACACCTCTACGGTCAATAACCAATGGTGGGACCTGGATGTCCACATTGGTTCCTACATATTCTATGAAGATCTTTATAGGTCGAACCTCTATGTCAAGGATTCAGTTAATCCCGTATGATGTTCCCTTTGTTCTTCGGTATGTTACTTGCCCGAGATTCGATCGTCGGTAACTCCATACCTAGTTCAACCTCGTTACCCGCAAGTCTCTTTACTCGTTCCGTAATACAAGATCCCGTGACTAACACTTAGTCACATTGCTAGCAAGGCTTATTGTGATGTTGTATTACCGAGTGGGCCTTGAGATACCTCTCCGTCACAGGGGGTAACAAATCCCAGTCTTGATCCATGCCAACTCAACAGACACCCTCGGAGATACCTGTAGAGCACCTTTATAGTCACCCAGTTACGTTGCGACATTTGATACACACAAGGTACTCCTCCGATGTCAGTGAGTTGCATGATCTCATGGTCATAGGAACACATACTTTGACATGCAGAAAACAGTAGCAATAAACTGACACGATCATATGCTACGTTTGTAGTTTGGGTCTTGTCCATCACATCATTCTCCTAATAATGTGATCCCGTTATCAAATGACATCCCATGGCAATGGCTAGGAAACCTTGACCATCTTTGATCAACGAGCTAGTTCACTAGAGGCATACTAGGGACAGAGTGTTGTCTATTTACCCACACATGTAATGTGTTTCCATTCAATACAATTATAGCATGGATAATAAACGATTATCATGAACAAGGAAATATGATAAGAACTAATTTATTATTGCCTCTAGGGCATATTTCCAACAGTCTCCCACTTGCACTAGAGTCAATAATCTAGTTCACATCACCATGTGATTCGCATTGTTATGAATCTAACACCCAACGAGTTCTGGGGCTCGATCATGCTTTGCATGTGAGAGAGGTCTTATAGTCAACGGGTCTACGACATCCAGATCCGTGTATACTTTCCAAATATCTATGCCAAACTGTAAACACTGCTACCACACTTGGTACTATTCCAAATGGCTGCTCCTACTATACGTATCCAGATTGCTACTACGAGTTATCCGGATTGGTGTTAAAGCTTGCATCGATGTAACTCTTTATGACGAACTCTTTATCATCTCCATAATCGAGAAACATCTCCTTAGTTTTTAGTTACTAAGGATATTCTTGACTGCTGTCCAGTGATCCACTCCTGGATTACTCTTGTACCCCTTGACAGACTCATGGCAAGGCACACACAGGTGCGGTACATAGCATGGCATACTATATAGAGCCTATGGCTAAGGCATAGGGGACGACATTCGTCCTTCCTCTTTCTTCTGCCATGGTCGAGCTTTGAGTCTCACTCAACTTCATACCTTACAAAGCAGGCGAGAACACTTCTCTCTGACTAATCCATTTTGAACTCTTTCAAAATCTTGTCAAGGTATGTACTCATTGAAAGTCTTATCAAACATCTTGATCTATCTTTATAGATCTTCATGCTCAACAATTAGGTAGCTTTATCCAAGTCTTCCTTTGAAAAACTCTTTTCAAACAACCATTTAAGCTCTCCAGAAATTCTACATCATTTCTAAATAGCAATATGTCATCCACATATACTTATCAAAAACTCTATAGTGCTCCCACTCACTTTATTGCAAATACAAGTTTCTCGTAAACTTTGTATAGACTCAAAAACTTTGATCACCTCATCAAAGTGTATATTCCAACTCCGAGATGCTTGCTTCAGTTCATAGAAGAATCACTGAAGCTCGCACACCTTTTAGCATCCTTAGGACTGACAAAACCTTCTGGTTGTATCTCATACAACCTTTCCTTAAGGAAGGAAACAATGTTTTGGCATCCATTTGCCAGATTTCATAATTGAAAAATGCAGCAAGTGCTAAATTAATTCCAACAGACTTTAGCATCGCTATGAGTGAGAAAGTCTTATCGCAGTCAACTCCTTGAACTTGTCGTAAACAACTTTACAACAAGTCGAGCTTTACAAATGGTAACATTTACCATCAGCGTATGTCTTCATTTTAAAGATCCATTTGTACTTAACGACCTGTCGTCCAACGAGCAAGTCCACCAAAGTCTATACTTGGTTTTCATACATGGATCCTTTCTCGGATTTCATGGCCTCTAACCATTTTTTGGTTTCCGGGCCCATCATCGCTTCTCCATAGTTCGTAGGTTCATCGTTGTCCAACAACATGACCTCCAAGACAGGGTTTTCGTACCGCTCAGTAGCAGCACACGTCCTTGTCGACCTACGAAGTTCGATAGTAACTTGATCCGAAGCTTCATGATCATCATCATTAACTGCCTCTTCAACTGACGTAGGCTTCACAGAAACATCTTTCTACGCTGCGCTACTTTCTGGTTGAAGTAAAGGTTCGATAACCTCATCAAGCTCTATTTTCCTCGTAGGTCGATAGTAACTTGATCCGAAGCTTTATGATCATCATCACTAACTTCCTCTTCAACTGACGTAGGCTTCACAAAAACATCTTTCTGCGTTGTGCTACTTTCTGGTTGAAGCATAAGTTCGACAACCTCATCAAGTTCTATCCTCCTCCCACTCAATTCTTTCAAGAGAAACCCTTTCTCGAGAAAGGACCCAGTTTTAGCAACAAACATTTTATGCTTGGATCTAAGATAGAAGGTTCACTTCTATGAAGATGCATTTGTCCGCTTTGGGTTCGAGCTCATTAGGTGAAAACATTTTCCACACGAGCGTCGCAGCCCCAAACATTAAGAAATGACATCTTAGGTTTCTATCAAACCATAGTTCACACGGTGTCATCTCAACGGATTTAGATGGTGCCCTATTTAAAGTGAATGTAGTTGTATCTAATGCATAACCCCAAAATTATAGTAACAAAACGATAATAGACATCATAGCACGCACCATATCCAATAGAGCATGACTATGACGTTCGGACACACCATCACACTATGGTGTTCCAGGTGGCGTGAGTTGTGAAACAACTTTCACATTGTCTAAGGTTGTATGCCAAACTCGTACCACAAATATTCACCTCCATGATCATATCGCAAGCATTTTAATCTTCTTGTTACGATGATCTTAAACTTCACTCTTAATTTTCTTGAACCTTTCAAACGATTCAGACTTGTGTTTCATTAAGTAAATATACACTATATCTACTCAAATCATCAGTGAAGGTAAGAAAATAATGATATCCACCGCATGCTACAAGACTCATTGGATTGCATAAATCAATATGTATCATTTCCAATAAATCACTTGCCCGCTTCATCAAAACAGAAAACGGGGTCCTTAGTCATCTTGACCAAGAGGCACGGTTCGCATGTCTCAATCGATTCGAAATCAAATGAGTCCAAAGATCCATCAGCATGGAGTTTCTTCATGCGTTTTATACCAATATGACATTTAGCGGCAGTGCCACAAGTATGTGGTACTATTATTATTAACTTTGTATATCTTTGGCATCAATGTGTATTACTACGATCAAGTTTCAACAAACCATTCTGACTGGGTGCATGATCGTTGAAGGTATTATTCATGTAAATAGAATAACCATTATTCTCTAACTTAAATGAATAACCGTGTTGCAATGAACATGATCTAATCATGTTCATGCTCAATGCAAAAACACCAAATAACATTTATTTAGGTTCGTCACTAATCTCGAAGGTAGAGAGAGCGTGCGATGTTGATCACATCAACCTTGCAAACATTTCCAACACACATCGTCACCTCACACTTAGCTAGTTCTCCGTTTATCCCGTAGCTTTTATTTCGAGTTACTAACATTTAGCAATCGAACCGGTATCTAATACCCAGGTGCTACTAGGAGTACAAGCAAGGTACACATCAATAACACGTATATCAAATATACTTCTGTTGATGTTGCCAGCCTTCTTATCTACCAAGTATCTAGGATTGTTCCGCTTTAGCGACCTCTCTCCTCATAATTGAAGCACTTAGTCTCAGGTTTGGGTTCAACTTTGGGTTGCTTCACTAGAGCAGCAACTGACTTGCCATCCATGAAGTTTCCCTCCTTGCCCTTGCCCTTCTCGAAACTAGTGGTTATACTAACCATCAACACTTGATGCTCCTTCTTGATTTCTACCTTCGCGGTGTCAAACATCGCGAACAGCTCAGGGATCATTAATTCTATCCCTGGCATTTTATAGTTCATCACCAAGTTCTAGTAGCTTAGTGAAAGTGACTTGGAGAACTATATCAATTACTATCTTATCTGGAAGATGAACTCCCACTCGATTCAAGCGATTGTAGAACCCAGACAATCTGAACACATGCTCAATGATTGAGCTATTCTTGTTCATCTTGCAGGCAAAGAATCTTGTTGGAGATCTCATATCTCGCAACATGGGCACGAGCCTGAGATCCTAATTTCAGCTCTTAGAACATCTCATATGTTCCGTGATGTTCAAAACGTTTCGGAGCCTCAATTCTAAGCCGTAATGCATGACGCACTAAACTATCAAGTAGTCATCAGAACGTGCCTGTCAGATGTTCACAACATCTACAGAAGACGCTAGAGGGGTTGGCGCACCGAGCGGTGCATTAAGGACATAAGCCTTCTGTGCAGCAACGAGGACAATCCTCAAATCACGGAGCCAGTCCGCAATATTGCTACCATCATCTTTCAACTCTATTTCTCTAGGAACATATAAAAAATCAAGGGAGCTAAAATGCGAGCAACTAATCTACAACATAATTTGCAAAGACACTACTGACTATGTTCATGATAATGAGTTCAATTAATCATATTACTTAAGAACTCCCACTCAAATTGACATCCCTCCGGTCATTCGAGTGATACATGATCCAAATTCACCAACTCAAGTCCGATCATCACGTGAGTTGAGGTGGTTACAATGGTGAACATCATCATGTTGCTCATATCTACTATATGACTCATGTTTGACCTTTCGGTCTCTTGTGTTCCGAGGCCATGTCTGTACATGCTAGGCTCGTCAAGTTTAACCCGAGTGTTCTGCGCGTGCAACACTGGCTTGCACCCATTGTATGTGAACGTAGAGTCTATCACACCCGATCATCACGTGGTTTCTCAACACGACGAACTTTCGCAACGGTGCACACTCGGGGAGAACACAATTTATCTTGAAATTTAAGTGAGGGATCACCTTATAATGTTGTCGTCGTACTAAGCAAAACAAGGTGCATAAAAGGATTAACATCACATGCAATTCATAAGTGACATGATATGGCCATGAAGTTGTGCTTTTGATCTCCATCATGAAAGCACCGGCATGATCTCCATCGTCACTGGCATGACACCATGATCTCCATCAACGTGTCGCCATCGGGGTTGTCGCGCCCATTATGCTTCAACTACTATTGCTACCGTTTAGCGATAAAGAAAAGCATTACATAGCGCTTAATGATTGACCCCACGCAGGTCATACAATAATTAAAGACAAACCTATGGCTCCTTCCGGTTGTCGTACTCATCAACATGCAAGTCGTGATAATATATACATCACATGATCATCTCATACATCACATATATCACATCATGTAATTGGCCATATCATATCACAACATACGCTGCAAAAACAGGTTAGACGTCCTCTAATTGTTGTTGCATGTTTTACGTGGCTGCTACGGGTATCTAGCAAGAACCATTCTCATCGACGCAAAAACCATAACGGTGATACACTAGTTGCTTTTCAACCTTCTCAAGGACCGCCTTTGTCGAATCCGATCCAACTAAAGTGAGAGAAACTACCACCCGCAAGCCATCTAGGCAACAAGTTGCGTCGAGGGAACCGGTCTCTCGTAAGTGTACGAGTAATGTTGGTCCGGGATGCTTCATCTCACAATACCGCTGAACCAAAATCCGACCAAGGGAGGAAGTAATCTAAGCATCAACGCCCACAAACCTTTTGTGTTCTACTCGAGATCTCATCTACACATAGACCTAGGTCATGATGCCACTGTTGGGGAACGTCGCATGGGTAACAAAAAATTTCCTACGCACACGCAGATCTATCCATGGTGATGAGCATCTATGAGAGGGAGAGTGGATCTACGTACCCTTGTAGATCGCTAAGTGGGAAGCGTTAAGAACCGCGGTTGGTGTAGTCGAACATCTTCGCGATCCAAATCACCGAGCGTCCCGCGATCACATCACGATTCGTCCCACGATCCAATCATGATCCATCCCGCGAACTCATCACGATCCGTCCCGCGATCTCATCACAATTTGTCCCGTGAACTCATCACGATCTGTCCTGTGAACTCATCACGAACCGTCTCGCGGTCTTGATCACGGTCCTTCCGATCTAGCGCCGAACGGACGGCACCTCCGCGTTCAGCACACGTGCAGCTTGATGACGATCTCCACCATCTTGATCCACCAAGAGGAAGTGGAGAGGAAGAAGAGTTCACCGGCAGCGTGATGGCGCTCCGGTGATGGTGGTGGAGCAATTCCGGCAGGGCTTCGCCTAAGCACTACGGAAATCTGATCTAGAGGAGCACCGGTGGAACGGGTAGCACGTGGCCGTAAAAACTAGTGCAAAACCCAAGAAATCCACCAGTATATATAGGAGGGAAGGAGGAGGAGAGGCATCCTTGGCCTCCAAGCCTTAGAGGCTTCGGCCGAAGTGGGAGGTGGAGGAGGACTCTCCTCCTCCAATCCTAGTAGGACTAGGATTGCTCCTTTTTGCCTTTTTTTTCCACCTTTTCCTATTGGGTTTTTTCCACCAGCCACATGGGCCTTGTGTGGGAGTTTCCACCAGCCCACTACGGGCTGATATTAACTCTCCCACAGACCATGAAGCCTCTTGGGTCGAAATACCCCTCCCGGAGGCCTTCCGGTACACTACCGGCACTCCCAGTACACTACCGATGAGCCCGAAACTTTTCCGGCGACCAAAACGGGAATTACTATATATGAAAATTTACCTGCGGACCATTCCGGAGCTCCTCGTGATGTCCGGGATCTCATCTGGGACTCTGAACAAACTTCGGTCACCACCATACATAACTCTATACTACCGAAACATCACCAAACCTTAAGTGTGCAGACCCTGCGGGTTCGAGAACTATGTAGACATGACCGAGACACCTCTACGGTCAATAACCAATGGCAGGACCTGGATGTCCACATTGGTTCCTACATATTCTATGAAGATCTTTATAGGTCGAACCACTATGTCAAGGATTCAATTAATCCCGTATGATGTTCCCTTTGTTCTTCGGTATGTTACTTGCCCGAGATTCGATCGTCGGTATCTCCATACCTAGTTCAACCTCGTTACCGGCAAGTCTCTTTACTCGTTCCGTAATACAAGATCCCATGACTAACACTTAGTCACATTGCTAGCAAGGCTTATTGTCATGTTGTATTACCGAGTGGGCCCTGAGATACCTCTCCGTCACACGGAGTAACAAATCCCAGTCTTGATCCATGCCAACTCAACAGACACCCTCAGAGATACCTGTAGAGCACCTTTATATTCACCCAGCTACGTTGCGACGTTTTATACACACAAGGTACTCCTCCGATGTCAGTGAGTTGCATGATCTCATGGTCATAGGAACACATACTTTGACATGCAGAAAACAGTAGCAATAAACTGACACGATCATATGCTACATTTGTAGTTTGGGTCTTCTCCATCACATAATTCTCCTAATAATGTGATCCCGTTATCAAATTACATCACATGTCAATGGCTAGGAAACCTTTACCATCTTTGATCAACGAGCTAGTTCACTAGAGGCATACTAGGGACAGAGTGTTGTCTATTTACCCACACATGTAATGTGTTTCCATTCAATACAATTATAGCATGGATAATAAACGATTATCATGACAAGGAAATATGATAATAACTAATTTATTATTGCCTCTAGGGCATATTTCCAACAAAATAAAACAAAAACAAATGACGCTCCATGCAAAACTCATATCATGTGATGAATACAAATATAGCTTCAAGTGACATACCGACGGATTGAGACGAAAGAGGGTATGACTTCCAGGGCATCCCCAAGATTAGATTCTTGAGTCTTCCTTACAATATTACCTTGGGGTGCCTTCGGCATCCCCAAGCTTAGGATCTTGCCGTTCCTTGTTCCTTTTCCCATCGTGATAACACCCAAAACTGATAACTTCAATCACACAAAACTCAACAAAACTCTGTGAGATCCGTTATTATAAGAAACATATTGAATACTTTCGTTACTGTTATAAGTTGATCATTATTTTATAATTGCATAATAGGTATTGTATTATAACTTCTCCATCGCTTATACTTTCGGATACAATCCATAGAATAATCAAAACAAGCAAACTATGCAAGTAAAAACATAATCTGTCTAGAACAGCATAGTTTGTAGAAATCTGTAGAGAACCTACAATTTTGTAACTCTTAAAATTCTAAAAAAATAGGAAAACCTTGAAACTTTGTATAGATGTACTTTGTAGAAAATCAGATCGTTATCTCGCTCTAGTCAAACATGAAAATTCTTGTACTGGAGTCAAAAGTTTTTGTTTTGTTTCAGCATCGGTTCTACTGACCTTGTGAGTCATCCCAAAGGCTTTACTTGGCACAGAAACTAATTTAAATATAAAAACATAATAATTACAGAGGATATAATAATTTTATGAAAAAAACAGAAATAAAAAAGCAAAATAAATATAACTATTGGGTTGCCTCCCAACAAGAGCTATTGTTTTACGCCCCTAGCTAGGCATAATGCATACTTTCAAGTATTGTCATCTTTGACACTCTCTTGAGAAGAAGGTTATTGAAAGACAATATGGAACACATCATCAAGTAATATCTTTGCATCTTTAATTGTGCTCTCCTTAAACTTCTCCACATTCTCTCTTACTCTCCAAGAATATTGTTTGTTAATGCTGTTGAAAACTTGTTGGATAATATGGATAGGAGGGACTTCTTTAATCGTGTTTTCATCATAAGTATGATTATCCTTGATCATACAGTCCTTATTATATAAAATTTAATCTATTATGGGATGCTCACAACTCATATTTTAGTGCTCAAAGATCTCTCAAGCTTCCCGTACTATATAGTCAAATTCATGCATGAGGATAAGAGTTGATATCTTCTTGACCCTAGGGGCTTTTATGACCGGTAATTTGTATAAAAGCCTTTGCAAGGTAGTATGAGTACACATGAATCTCCTTTCAAGTTTTAGAACAAGAGCGGCGATAGCATCGCATAACTTTTAGTTCTTTTAAGGATTGGTGTATCCTTGCAAGTTAAAGCACCCATGCAGTTAAAGAATTCTTGGATAACACTTATCCCTATGATATTCCCCTTCCCTGCTATAAAAACCTTTAAGTCTCTCTGTGGGGGAATTTCCTCATTGGGGGGTTTACTCCCAAAAACTTTTTCAATGATAAAGTCAAACATGATAGCAACTTTCAAGCAAGCAAAACAAGCTACGGAGTAAACTAGTGACATGGAAAGATAAATATTTTTGTATTTTTATTTTTATGAAACAAACAAAATATAACCAGGAATAAACATATAAACAAGTGAATGGATTTTTTTGTGAATTTACCTGATAGTTGGTGATGATATTCCCCAACAACTGCGCCAGAAATCCTTCCTGATACTTGTGATCTACGTTGGATTTTCCGTGAAGTGGAATGGGTAATTGCAGCACAAAGTGGGTAAATATTTCCCTCAGTTATGAAACCAAGGTTTATCGAAACAATAGGAATATCAATCCTCAACCATCTTCAGTGGCTGCACATAAAAGAGCAAACAACTTGCACCCAATGTGGGCAAGAGGTTGTCAATCGCATTGATCTCGTTATTTCAAGCAAATGAGTTGTGTACATAATTGTAGATAACTGTAAATTGGAAAATAAAATAAATATAAAGGAAGCAAGTTAATAGAAGCGTTTGCGAATTTATAAGTGAATAGACCCGGGGGCATAGTTTTCCCTGGCGGCATCTCTCATGTAGGCAACATACTATGGGTAATTAATTATTGTTGGGCAATTGATAGAAAAGTGGATAGTTATGCAACTTTCATGGAAATGATCATGTGTATATAGGCATCACATCCATAACAAATAGGTCATTCCTACCTACACCTATTACTATTACTCCACTCATCGACCGCTATCCAGCATGCATCTAGTGTATTAAGTAAAACAGAGTAATGCATGGAGAACGATGACATGATGTAGACAAAGTAAACTCAAGCAATATGAATAAACCCCATTGTGTTATGATTCGTAGCAACAAGACAAAGACGCAACGTGTCCCCTTCTGTCATTAGGATATAGAAACTCGTCAGGTTGAACCTACCACAACGCACCTCTCTCACTGAAAATAGATCAATTTACTTGGCCAAAGCAAATAAATAGATCGGAGAGAATTGCGTAGTTATAATGATCATGCAAATAAAAATCATAATAGTCAGAGGTGACTCAAATAATTTTCATGAATAATCTGAACATAAACCCACAATTCATTGGATCCCAACAAACACACCTCACAAAAGGATTACATCGGATAGATCAAAGTGAAGATGTGATGATCATTGTATTGGAGATCAATAGATAGAGAGGTTGCCATGTAGGTACTAGCTATAGACCTATAGCTCTATGGTGAACGACCCACACATCATCATGAGGGAAGCAAGGTCAATGAAGAGGCCCTCCATGTTTGATCCCCCCTTCGGAAGGGTGCCAAAACGGAGCTCCAAATGCCCTCGCGACAGAACAGAGACTTGCGACGGCGTAAAAATGGTTTCAGGACTGCCTCTAGGGTTTTCGCCATATATGAGAATTTATAGGCCAGGGAACGAGGTCGAGGGAGTCGCCAGGGGCCCACAATCCATCAGGGCATGCCTTGTTGGCTTGTGGGACCCTAGTGCGGCCCCCACCCTTCTTCCGAATTTCCGGGTTCTTCTTTTGATCCAGAAGAAATCATCAAAAAGTTTGGTGGTAATTAGACTTCGTTTGGTACTGTAAACCTAAGAAGTGAAAACATGCAGAAAACAGCCACTGGCACTAGGCACTGGGTCATTAGGTTATTGCTCAAAAATATTATAAATTGGTAAATAAAGACCCAAAAACTATCCTCGAATGATAATATATCAGCATGGAACAATCAAAAATTATAGATACTTTAGACACATATTAGAGCCCTACTTTCTCCACAAGAATGATATTTTTGCGATAAAAATCTCCTCAAAGTTTCAGTACGATCGGATTTATGGATCTCTGAATATTTAAGAAACGGTGAAGGGGTCAGAAAACAGTCCCGAAGAAAGGAGCAAAACAAAGAGATAGATCCAAACTCGGAGGGGATCCTGTCCTATGGGAGCCATGGTGGCCATGGACTAGAGGGGAAACTCTCCTCCCATATAGGGGAGATCAAGGAATAAGAAGGAAGCGGGCTCTCTTCCCCTCTCTCCCTGTGGCATCAGAGTGCCACCGGGGCAACCATCGTGATGGCAATCTACACCGACAACTTCGCCACCGTCACCACCAACTCTCTCTCCCTCTCTGCAGTGGTGTAAAACCTCTCTTCCCTGCTGTAATCTCTACTTGAACATGGTGCTTAATGCTATATATTATTATCCAATGATGTGTGGCTATCCTTGTTGGGGAACGTTGCATAGGAAACAAAACAATTCCTATGCACACACAAGATCTATCCATGGTGATGAGAATCTACGAGAGGGAGAGTGTATCTACATAAACTTATAGATCGCTAAGCAAGAAGCGTTAAGAAACGTGGTTGATGTATTCGAACGTCTTCACAATCCAAATCACTAGCCGTCCTGCGATCCGATCACGTTCCGCCTCGATCTAGCGCTGAACGGACGGCACCTCTGCGTTTAGCACACGTACAACTTGATGATGATCTCCGCCTTCTTGATCCGGCAAGAGGGGGAGGAGAGGTAGATCAGTACTCTAGCAGCATGATGGGGTGGTGAAGGTGGTGGTGGAGCTGTTCCGGTAGGGTTTCGTCGAGCACCTCCAAAACGATCTAGAGGAAAAACAGTCTAGACGGGGGGAGAGAGGGATGCAGCATGGCTTGGGGTGTGGTTGTCCTCTCTCCCCTCCAATATATATAGGAGGGAGAGGGAGGGGCTGGCGCCCTAGGGTTTTTCCCCTAGGGTCGGCCGAACCAGGAGGTGGAGGAGTCCACCTCCAACTAACAGGTGGACGTGGGAGGAGTCCTCCTCCGATTAGGACTCCTCCCCATCTCCTCTTTCTCCTGCGCATAGGCCCATAGGGCTGGCCGCACCATCCCACCAGGGGCTGGTGCGCCACCACTAAGTCCCATGTGGCCCCTTGGGGTATGTGGGCCCCACTTGGTGGACCCCCGAAACCCATTCGTCACTCCCGGTACACTGTCGGAAATGGCCAAAACTTTTCCGGAGTTAAAACACCACTTTCATATATATCAATCTTTACATCAAGACCATTCCAGAGCTCCTCCTGACATCCGGGATCTCATCCGGGACTCCGAACAACCTTCGGCCACCATCATACATAACTCAGTACTAACGAAACGTCACCGAACGTTAAGTGTGCAGACCCTGTGGGTTCGAGAACTATGTAGACATGTCCAAGACACCTCTACGGTCAATAACCAATAGTGGGACCTGGATGCTCATATTGGTTCCTACATATTCTACAAAGAACTTTATTGATTGAACCTCTATGTCAAGGATTCAGTTAATCCCATATGTGGTTTCCTTTGTTCTTCGGTATGTTACTTGCCCAAGATTCGATCGTCCGTATCTCTATACCTTATTCAATCTCGTTACCGAGAAGTTTCTATACTCGTTTCGTAATACAAGATCCCATGGCTAACTCTTTAGTCACTTTGCTTGCAAGGCTCATTGTGATGTTGTATTACTGAGTGGGCCCTGAGATACCTCTTCGTCACACGGAGCAACAAATCCCAGTCTTGATCAATGCCCACTCAACAGACACCCTCGGAGATACCTGTAGAGCATCTTTATAGTCACCCAGTTACGTTGTGACGTTTGATACACACAAGGTATGTTGGAAATATGCCCTATAGGCAATAATAAAGTGGTTATTATTATATTTCCTTGTTCATGGTAATCATTTACTATCGATGTTATAATTGTATTGATTGGAAACTCAATTGCATGTGTGTACACATAGACAACACTGTGTCCCTAGTATGCCTCTAGTAGACTAGCTCGTTGATCAAAGATGGTCAACGTTACCTAGCCATAGACATGAAATTTCATTTGGTAATAGGATTACATAATTAGGAGAATGATGTGATAGACAAGACCCAAACTATGAATGTAGCATATGATCGTGTCAGTTTATTGCTATAGTTTTCTGCATGTCAAGTATCTGTTCCTATGACCATGAGATCATGCAACTCACTGACACCGGAGGAGTACCTTGTGTGTATCAAACGTCGCAATGTAACTAGGTGAGTATAAATATGCTCTATAGGTATCTCCGAGGGTGTCTGTTGAGTGGACATGGATCAAAACCATATGGCCCCTTGGGGTATGTGGGCCCTACTTGGTGGACACCCAGAACCCATTCGTCACTCCCGACACTGCCGGAAATGCCCGAAACTTTTCTGGAGTTCAAACACCACTTTCCTATATATCAATCTTTACCTTCGGACCATTTAGGAGCTCCTCGTGATGCTTGGGATCTCATTCGGGACTCCGAACAACCTTTGGCCACCACCATACATAACTCAATACTACTGAAACGTCATCGAACGTTGTGTGTGCAGACCCTACGGGTTCGAGAACTATGTAGACATGACCGAGACACCTCTACGGTCAATAACCAATAGCCGGATCTGGATTCCCATATTGGTTCCTACATATTCTACGAAGATCTTTATCGGTTGAACCTCTATGTCAAGAATTCAGTTAATCATGTATTTTGTTCCCTTTGTTCTTCGGTATGTTACTTGCCTGAGATTCGATCGTCGGTATCTCTATACCTAGTTCAATCTCGTTACCGAGAAGTCTCTTTACTCGTTTCGTAATACAAGATCCCGTGGCTAACTCTTTAGTCAATTTTCTTGCAAGGCTTATTGTGATGTTGTATTACCGAGTGGGCCTAAGATACCTCTCCCTCACATGGAGTAACAAATCCCAGTCTTGATCCATGCCCACTCAAAAGACACCCTCGGAGATACCTATAGAGCATCTTTATAGTCACCCAGTTACGTTGTGACGTTTGATACACACAAGATATTCCTCATGTGTCAGTGAGTTGCATGATCCCATGGTCATATGAACAGATACTTGACATGAAGAAAACTATAGCAATAAACTGATACGATCATACGCTACATTCATAGTTTGGGTCTTGTCCATCACATCATTCTCCTAATGACATGATCCCGTTATCAAATGACATCTCATGTCTATGGCTAGGAAACCTTGACCATCTTTGATCAACGAGCTAGTCTACTAGAGGCATACTAGGGACACAGTGTTGTCTATGAATCCACACATGTATTTACGTTTCCAATCAATACAATTATAGCATGGATAATAAACGATTATCATGAACAAGGAAATATAATAATAACCACTTTATTATTGCCTCTAGGGCATATTTCGAACAATCCTATGATGTTTGAGTAGATTTCTTTTGTCCTATGAGTTAATTGTTGTATGATTTATTGATATGAGTTGTATGTTGATATGGTGTTGTTCTAAGGTGCCCTCCATGCCGCACACATGTGAGGGAATCCCGCCACAGGGTTTCCAATATGTTCATGATTCGCTTATAGTGGGTGGCTAGAGTGATAGTAGCTTACACCCGAGTAAGGGGATTGTTTGAGGACTTGATGTTTAATGCTATGGTTGGGTTTACCTTAATCATTTCTAGTAGTTGGAGATGCTTGCTAGAGGTCCAAACATAAGTGCATATGATCCAAGTATGGAAAGTATGTTAGCATATGCATCGCCCTCGTTGCATATGACAAGTATCTATCATGTTATATTCAATTGCCTATGGACAATCTTTCTCTTGTGCTACAAAAAACTTTCTACTAAACAACTAACTCAATTAATCTTTATCTAAAAAGCCCCTAACTTTTAATTACTCCTTGTTTATTACCTTGCAAAACTATCTCTACACCTACTAAGTACTTCTAGTGTTATTCCCTCAAAGTAGTTTCATACTTGTTCTAGGTAAAGTAAGCGTTAGTGTGCGTAGAGTTGTATCGGTGGTTGATAGAACTTGAGAGAATATTAATTCTACCTTTAGGTCCTCGTTGCGTTCTACAATCTTACTTATCGGAAAAGGCTACAAATGATCCCCTACACTTGTGGGTTATCAAGACATTTTTCTGGCGTCGTTGCCGGGGAGCAATAGCGTTGCGGTTCCTATTATTGTGTGTGCTTGTTTGCTTTATCAACTAAGTAATATTATTTTATGTTCTAAGTTGCTTTGTATCTTTAATTATGGGTAGGAAATGCAAAATACCAACAAAAATAGTTGCACTTGCAAACCTAGTGGTTGAGGAAACACCCAAAATCTACCATACCACTTAAGCTTCTTACTTGGATCATCTTAGATCCCATTGTGCTCGTGCTGAAAACCCAAGTAGCTTAGTTGAGGGGAAATCATCAAATGAGCATGCTTATTATGTGTGACACTGCTTATCTCAAAAAGCGAAACTCTTGTGGCATCAAATTAATACTTTCTGTTGCTATGCTTGGAATTTATGTGAAAGATATGATTCTACTTGTTGTTCTAAAGACACTAAAAACTCCTTCCCTATCAATATGTGTTTAATGTCAATGAAATATGATCTTCTTATGCCAAGGATGTCTATTGTTATTATGATGTTGAACAAATTGAAGAATTTGTTGCTTTTAAGGGTGCATGTGAAATTGTTGCTTTGATTGAAAAGTATGATTCTACTCCTTACAAATCTGAAACTTTTGCCATACTTAAATATTGCTATCAAAACTATGCTTCTAATGCTTGTGTTAAATGATTTATTGACAAAATGTCTACTGCCTTGGAAGAGACTAATATGTTGCAAGAATCTATGGAAGAAGAAATTTCTGAAACTGTGAGCTCATTAGATGAAAAAGATGAGGAGGAGAGAAGAACAAAAGGAGGAAGAGCAGATTAGCTACCCGTTCCCACCTTCTAATGAGAGTAACTCTTCAACTCATACATTTTTTAATTTCCCTTCGCACATATCGAAGGATGAATGCTATGATCCCTTGGATTCGTTTGAAATATCCCTTTTGATGAACTTGATGATTGCTATGCTTGTGGCATGATGCCAATATGAATTATGCTTATGGAGATGAGCTTGCTACAGTTCCGTATTTTAAGCATGAAACTGTTCCTATTGTACTTTTGAATTCTCCCAACTACACTATATCGGAGAAGTTTTCAGTTATTAAGGATTATATTGATGGGTTGCATTTTACTATTACACATGACAATATTGATGAACATAATATGCATGTGCTTGCTACTCCTAGTTGTAATTATTATCAGAGAGGGACCAAATCTTCACCTCTCTATGTCTCCAACACGATAAAATTGCAACAAACTACTTATGCTATGTATTGGCCTTTACTTGATGTGCATGAATTGTTCTTTTATGACATGCCAATGGATAGGAAGAGAGTTAGACTTCGTTCTTCTATGATATAGGTTGTTTTGTGCTCATTACTAAATTACAAATCATTGTTAATTAAAATTGTCTTTGATATACCTTGGGATTCGGGCGGATCATTTACTTGAGCACTATATGCCTAGCTTAATGGCTTTAAAGAAAGTGCTACCAGGGAGACAACCCAGAAATTTTAGAGAGCCAGTTTATTCTATTGTGTGCTTTTAAAATAACTAAAAAAAGTTGGGAACCTAAAACCTTTTCATAAATAAAAGTGAAAGAGAGAAAGATGAGCACCGTTGAAGTGGGGGACGTCCTTGAGCTTTTGTTCATGCCCATGGATACTTTGTGAATCTTAATTACAGAAACTTTTCAACAAAAATAATTATCCCCTTATACAAATACATTGCATTATAAAAATAATGTGCCAAGATTTACCTTTAGGATGTTTAAATTGCTTGTTTGATATGAGCTGTGTAAAAACAGAAACTTTTCTATACTATTTGAATTTTCATATTTTACTAGAGCATGAAATTATCTAAAATTATTACACAGTACTGTTACGCAATTTTTTTATTATATCATATTTTTCTAGTATGTTTTGAGTTATGGAAATATAGATTTCATCTGCATCTTTACAAATTGTCCTCTTTGTCAAACATTGTTGTTATAGTTGCTTTGTCTGCTTATGTTTGAGTTCTTGTTGAGCCCCATTGACTTGGCAGACATAGAATTGTGATAGCATACAGTAGGTAATGTTATATTATAATTATACAATAATTTTATGGCAGGACATGATGGAATTTCATGATTATATGTAATAACCTCTCTAATAAAAGTTCCGTTAAGTTTTGTGTCGATGAAGTGTTCGAAGATCGAGGAGGTATCGATATGAGAAGAATAAGGGGAGGCAAGTGTTCAAGCTTGCGTATGCCCAAGACACTCCAAGTAAATATTCAAGTAGACTCAAGTGTCTAAGCTTGGGATGCTTGGGAAGGCATCCCATCTTTCTTCTTCAACAATTATTGGTACATCTCAGTTTTTGTTTTGTTCACATGATATGCGTAAATTCTTGGAGTGTTGTGTGCCTTTTATTTTCCTTAGCAAGGCAACATGCTGGTATGGGAAAGTCCATGGTTGATTTATAGAATGATCTTTTCACTTCACTTATATATTTTGAGTATGGCTATAGAGAATGCTTCATGTGCTTCACTTATATCATTTGACATTGGATGCCTATTTCTCAACATACAGAAAACCGTTATTTGTAAAGTGCTCTTTGCTTCAATTATATTTATTAGACAATGGTATTTTGTAGAAACAAATTAAACTCTCATGCTTCACTTATACCTATTTAGAGAGTCAATAGGAATTGGTCATTCACATGGTTAGTCATACAGTCCTACGTAAAAGTTGTAGATCTCTAAATATGATATGTTTGATTCCTTGCGATAGTTTTGCAATATTAAGATGGTAATATGTGGGGGTAATATTGAATGATTGTGGTCTATTAATAATATTGATGTTAAGGTTTGTGATTTTCCGAAGCATGCATGTATAGTCTCCAATTATGCGATGAAGTTGGAGCATAATTTATCCTTCATTGAAATCCTTTGTGTTGTTATAATCAAGGGCTCCCGTTGGTTAAATCCTCCCAATGTCCTCCCTAGGGGAATGCAAGTAGTAATTTGCTTCAAGAGAGCTAATAAAACCTTGCAATAAGTATGTGAGTTCTTTATCACTAATGTTAATCAATGGACATACGCACTCTCACCACCTCATATTTGCAAGCCTCTTTGGTACCGTGCATTGCCCATTCTCATCTCGAGGATCGGTGCAACCTTTGCCGGTGCATCCAAACCACATGACATGATACACAATGTTGCACATAAGCCTCATCATATCTTCCTAAAAATAACCACCATACCTACCTATCATGGCATTTCCATATCCATTCTGGGATATATTGCCATGCAACTTCCACCGTCAAATCATATGACTTGTACACCTATTGTCATATTGCTTTGCATGATCGTAAGATAGCTAGCATGATATTTCCATGGCTTGTCTATTTTGTGATATATTTTGCTATGCTAGATCATTGCACATCTTGGTACACTACTAGAGGCATTCATATAGAGTCATACTATAATTCTTCATATTGAGGTGTAAGTAAATAAAAGTGTGATGACCATCATTACTAGATTATTGTCCAAATTAGGAATGGATGATGGAGATATGATTTCCCCACAAGTCGGGATGAGACTCCGGATGAAATATGAAAAAATGCGGGAGGCTGAGGGAGTCCGAGATTAAGGGGTCCTCGAGCTGTCGCCTTATCTCTATGGGTCGGACAATGGGGCGCCTTATGATCAACAGTGAAGGTCCGTACACCATATCCAAGACGAAAGCTCCCAGGTCGTGATGTGCACTCCAAGTACAAGACAATGGGTTACGCATATTGCTTTCCTGATGTAACCTACATTGTGTAACCCTAGATACCCCTGGTGACTATATAAACCAGAGGGTTTTAGTCCGTAGGACAAGGGGAATCTGATTGCCCTTAGGGTTTAGACCACATCATACAATCTCGAGGTAGATCTACTCTATACTTGATACCTCATATTCAATACAATCAAAGGACATAGGGTTTTACCTCCATTAGGAGGGCCTGAACCTGGGTAAATATCATCTCCCATGTCTCATTTAACCCATCAATCCAGGATCCACAGTTCGGGACCCCCTACCCGAGATCTATCGGTTTTGACACCAAAATTGGTGCTTTCAATGAGAGTTCCGCTAGAGGAATTATGGCTCACCTAATCATCAGCGATGAAGTCTATAATAGGTACACCTTTGTCCCTTGACAGATTTTTGTGTTTGGCAATGTTGTGCTACATGCTGACCCGACCGGCCATCTTGGCCAAATCGGAAGTTTCGCCTCAATCAAGAGATCGGGTTCGAGAAGCTAGAGTTCTCCACTGACTCTCAGGGCAACCTGTTCCTTACTAGGCTCGCGGTCGCATCCGACGAGCCTGTAAATCCCAAAGCTTTAACTTCGGGCCTACTGCTCAGCAACACCCTTGGACCCATCCCTAACGGGGTCTGGCTATAAGCTCACACCCGATTATAGCACCTGAGGACCAGGGGTCAGCTCTGGACGAATATACTCTTCGTATGGATGCTCCGGATTTTAGCTTTGAAGGTGCCCGACAGATTAATCTGGTCGACCTCTCGCTTTTGAACGAGGCGCTAGACCGAATCTAGTCAATCAAAATCAGGGACGACCTTACCTCGACCCACGCTCAGATCGGTCCAGAGGCAGGACAGGAGGAATTTTACGGACCACCCACCACACACTTGGTAGACACTATCAAAGATTTAACTGATATGTTGGACTATGCATCTGAGGAGGCATAAGACGGAGAGGAAGAAACCGATCCACCCATCCCTGCCACCACTGGACGATGGATGATGTCTACTACACAACTTGTTCTTGTAGACTCATGTTGGGCCTCCAAGCACAGAATATTGTAGGACAACAGCAAATTTCCCTCAAGTGGATGACCTAAGGTTTCTCAATCTGTGGGAGGCGTAGGATGAAGATGGTCTCTCTCAAACAACCCTGAAACCAAATAATAAAAACTCTCTTGTGTCCCCAACATGCCAAATACAATGTTAAATTGTATGTAAAATACCTTCTTCTTCAAGAAAGGTATCCACATGGGTGTTCTTGAACTCCGATCCGTTATTGCTTCGAACCTTCTTGATCTTCACGTCAAATTGATTTTGCGCTTTGCGTGCAAAGTTCTTGAAGATCTTTTGTACCTGCGACTTATCATCAAGAAAGAATACCCACGCAAATCTGGAAAAATCATCAACTATAACTAGGTTGTAAGAGTTTCCACCGAGACTCTTGTAAGCATTAGGACCAAAAAGATCCATATGAAGTAAATCGAGTGGTCTCCTAGTAGTCATGATGTTTTTGACCGGATGACTTCCACCTACTTGTTTTCCAACATGACAAGCGCTACAAAGTATATCTTTGTCAAAGATAACATCTTTAACACCAAGTATGTGATTACCTTTGATAAGTTTATCAAGATTACAAGCCTACATGTCCTAGCCTTCTATGCCATAGCCAACCCTTACATGATTGTGAATAAGACAAATACGAGGTTGGGCCTTTTTAGTGAAATCGACAATGTATAGATCACCTCTACGAATACCGGTCAAGATAGTTTTATGATTATCATGACAAAACACTTGGCAATCTACTTTAGTAAATAGCACATTGAAACCGAAATCTGCTAGTCTAGATACGGAAAGAAGATTGTAGCTAAGGGATTCAACAAGCATGGCATTTTGAATAGAGCTATCATGAGATATGGCGACCTTTCCAAGGCCAATTACCTTACCCTTAGAGTTGTCTCCAAAGGTCACATACCTCCGAGGTCCTTGATTAGGTGTGATCTCTTGGAACATGTCTTTATCTCCAGTCATATGATTCGTGCATCCACTGTCGAGAATCCACTCTTTTCCACCCGACACATAGTCTCTCAGATTTGCCTTGAGGCTTAAGCTTCTCATCGTCTTCTCGTATTCGATGTCAAACAACTCATCCTCATCATAGTTGCCATGCTCCACATTGTCATCATTTGGTGGAATTTCCTCGTCATAAAAACAAGGAGATTCGTTAGAATTTTGACCATGATGATATTCAAGTTTATGTATGCGAATGTCTTCTACAATAGTGTTGATAATGGTAGTGACATCTCCTTTAGCATGCATAAGATCACGAAGCTCAAATAAGAATTTATCAAAGTTTGTATCACTAGGCTTCATTCCATGAAAGGCAATAGTTTTATGAAGAATTTCATCAAGATTACTTAATGAATCATTTGGATATTGTTTCTGCAAATCATTCCACAAGGTATAATAACATTAAAAATTCTTCAATTGATTAAGCACAAATCTTGGTAAACCTCTAATGATAAGATTGACAGTTCTAAGGTTACCAAGCATGTCAATTTCCTCTTCGTATGTGGGATGTAATTCATCGATGGGGAAAACATAGGGATTTTCAATATGCTTTCTCAAATGGAATTCATCAAATATATCAAGCATAGCATCTTTCCATTGACTATAGTACTCTCCATCGAGAATGGGGACTCTACAACTCAAACTCTCCAAACTAGACATATCCATCTTCCTCCAAAGGTGATTAAACCAAGGTTATGGAGACCTTGCTCTGATACCAACTGTGGGATCACCAGAAGAGTATGTCTAGAGGGGGGTAAATAGACTACTAGAACATTTTAAAATCTACACCACAGCCAAAGTTAAGTGTTGGCAGATTTTAGCAATTATGGCAAGTCTAGCACACCCTACACATGCAAGTCATCAAGTTGAGATAGGGAGATCAAACGCATGAGGGACACAAAGATTTTTCCCATGGTTCCGATAGGTGGTGCTCTCGTAAGTCCACGTTTATGGAGTCTTCAACCCATGGAGGCTAACAGTCGCGAGAGTCCACGAAGGGCTCCACCCATAAGGGTCCACGAAGTAGACTATTCCATAACGGCTTCTGTATATGAAGGACTAGCCTCACTATGGAAAGATCTTCACAAAGTAGGCGGTCTCCTAGCCCTTACAAACTTCTTGGTTCATTCCACAACACGAAGTACGAGGCTCCCAAGCGACACCTAACCAATCTAGGAGGCACCACCTTCCAAAAGGTAATAGGCTCGATAATGTCGATGAACTCCTCGCTCTTGCGCTTCAAGATGATAGACTCCTCAACACTCAATCACTCTATCATAGATTTGGCTTGGTAGAAGAGATTGATTGGGTGGAAAGCAACTTGGGGAGGCTAGAGATCAACATTCATATGGTAGGAATGGAATGGCATGATCTCAACACATGAGTCCGCGGCTCTTGCTCAAAAAATAGGACCATACCAGGTATGGAATAGTTCTGAGTGCTTCACTTGAGAGTGAGTGGTGGTGGAGGGGTATATATAGGCGTCTCCAAAATTCCAACTATTACACCATTATTGACCAACTCGGTGACACCGAAGTATAAAACTCGATGGTACCAAATTGCTCAAAAGGTAGCAACTTTTGAATCTTGGTGAGACCGATATATAAATCTTGGCGATACCGATCAGATGACCAACGGTCAGAATGCACAACTTGGTGAGACCGGTTCTCAAATTTCGGTGGTACCGGTTCTTGACAATGGCTAACCATAGAGTTGGTCCAAAAATTCGGTGAGACCGATTCTTTTGAATAGCTAACTAGAGAGTTGGTCCAGAGACTCGGTGAGACCGATTGGCAAAACTCGGTGGTACTGACGCTAGAAAATGGCTAACCAGAGAGTTGGGCACTAAAACTCGATGGCACCAAAGTGGGATCGGTTGCACCGATGTGCTAGGGTTTGGCATGGGTCTGTCTGGGGTTTGAATCTCGGTGAGACCGAATAGGAATTGTTGGTCTAACCGATTTTAGTGGTAGGGTTCTAGACAGAGTTACGTGAGAGAACTCGTGGGTGTTTTCGGTAACTATCACTTGTGCACGTTGAGCATCTTGTTCACAAACAGTTCCTTACCGCCTTTTCATAGTATTGGCCTTTCCTATGGACACAAAGTGATTTCTCTCAAAGTAAAATGTAGAGTCCTCTTGCTTGAAGCTTTGCCAACGCTATTCCTTCTACTTGTTCTTCTTGGAGATACTCTCCACATTCCTTAGCCAACCTTCTCTGTGGACTTTATCTGAAATACACTAGATAATAGTATTAGTCCAAGAGACAATGTATGTTGTCATGAATTATCAAAACCACCAAGGGAGCATATTGTGCTTTCAGTTGTGCCCACCTCGGATGCCTTCCTGACTCCATTTTCCTTCCAAATACTTGTTTCCCAAGAATAAAAAATATCTATATATACCCCTGACTGTTTTGACGACCGCATCGCAGAAAAATCCTCTGTTCTTGTTTCTTGTTGTTTTCCTGTCAGATTTGTCGAATCAGGCATCATGCCTTCCCCCTCTTCTAACAACATGGAAGAAGATGCTTGGCTAATAAAGATGGAGCTGAAGAGGGAGGAGCCGGAAGAAGTCAACAAGGGAGACAAGGGCAAGGAGTCTAGGGTGGATCAGCCCCGTGAAGGAGAGCGACCCACGGGCATGGTGAAAGAGGAAGAAGAAGATATCCTTCGGCCTTACTACCCATATCTCACCCCTCTTGAAATTGGAGCTTTCAGGGCTTTCGAGGAGGTTCATGTTCAGAATAAATACCTCACCCATGAAAATCTTTTGCTAGAGGAGCATATCACCGCCCTCAGGAGCATCATCCACAAATTGAAGTACCTATTGGAGCTGAAGTGTGATGTCACTCCTCCACCTTCTTCATCACCACCACAAAGGGAGACTTGAGCACATGGGTATGGGCACTCCCCTTGGCTTAAGACAAGCTTGGGGGATTTGCCCGGTATCGTATCACCACCACTTTTATTCACCTTTACCTATGTTAGTTCGATCCTTAGTTTCCTTTTGCTTTAGTTGAATAAAAGTTTAGCATGATCTATTTTCTTGTGTTAGTTTCGTGGCTTATCTATCTATGTAATCGAGTAAAAGTTATATAATAAAGTTAGTTTTAGTTTTTGCCTATTTACTTTCTGGTTGCAATCAAATAAAGGAAAAGAAACAAATGAAAAAAATCATATGCTAATCTTATGGTGAGTAATGACATCACATAAGGAAAAGTATAAGTAGTAAAATTTATTAGAGATTGACAAACATAACATTGGTCAATGATGCAATTCATGAAAGAATTAATAAGGGAAGATAAGATTTACATGCAAATGCACATAGAAGTCATATGTCAAATATTCTATGTCAAAGTTGTTGGCATTGGACGAGGAAGACAACGTAATGATTTATGTTTGTTCTTATCCACATAGATGTTATATTGTCATAGATCCTTTAACATGTGGTGCTTTCCCAATATCTTTGCTAGCCAAAAATTCCACACTAAGTAGAGATACTACTTGTGCATCCACAAACCCAAACTAAACTCTTTATTTGAGTGTCCACATTACCTACCTATGGATCAAGAAAGATCGTTCAAGTAAGTTGTCATTGGTGTAATAAAGCAAGAAAAATTGCTTCTAAAAGTGTTTCGATCAATTAGTGTAAGAGAAAATTGAGCGTTATATAGACTTGTGATGGCAAAGTAATAAAAGTGACGGACTGCGTAATATAGGTTGCCATCATAGGGGGCAATATAGCGTGACATTCTTTTACATTAAGGGATTGGGCATACAAATCAATAAGTGCATGACAACCTCTGCTTCCCTCTGTGAAGGCCCTATCTTTTACTTTTATGCTTGAGTCAAAGTATTCTTCCCTATTTAGTTTTTACTTTTTTCCTTTTGCAAGCATCATGTGGTGAGGAAAGATCTAGGCACATATATCCAGTTGGATATGGGCAGGCATGAGTTATTATTGTTGACATCACCTTTTAGCTGAGTGAGTTGGGAGGCGAAACTATAAGCCCCTATCTTCCTACGTGTCTGGTTGAAACTTTTTGTCCATGGGTATGCCATGAGTGTTAGCAATCATAAAATACAAAATGATAGTTGAGTATGTGGACTTGCCAAAAAGGCTCTGACATGAGAGCCTTTGTCGTCGTTTTCTCACGGGGGGTCTCGCGAGACGGTAGATGCCATAGGTAGGCTTATCGAGGTGAGGGCAAGGCTGTCGTGGATGGTCCAGGACGGGTATGCGAATAGCATGCAGTGGTTTACCCAGGTTTGGGACTCTCTGGAGAGATAATACCCCTACTCCTGCATGTCTATATATCTGTTATATATCTGGTACAGAGTTGCTCCTGGAGTTGTATTGGACTGAGAGTAGTGGCAGAATACCCACTGTCTCGTCTATGTCTCATGTGTATGTGTGAGCTAGCTAGCAAGTGGGCATAAGAGAGCTCCACCCTGAATGGGTCGGTATGATAGAGTGAGTGTGAGCATTTATATAGGCATGGAGGTGTAGCTTGCTATGTAAGCTAGAGTGGGTAGCTTACATACCAAGCAGCTTGGGATGTAAGCTACAGTGGGTAGCTTACATGCCAAGCCATATTTAGCTTGTGGACTAAGATATGTCTGTCCCCTGGTACACTTTATAAGGGAGTGTCCAGGGGACAGGTTACACTATAGATAGTACTACACGACGTGCGTACAAGGCACTACTGCTCGCCAATAGTGCACCACCACGGGATATGGCCATCTGGTCCATGCGTGTCCGATGGGACATCGTAGTTGACTCCAGGAGGAGCCAGCCAGGCGGAGCCGGCCTGGAGGAGCCAGACAGGCATAGCCAGCCGGGAGTAGCCAGTCGGGAGGAGCCAGACAAGAGGAGACGGTCGGGAGGAGCCAGCCATGAGGAGCCGGCCAAGCGTAGCCAGCTGGGAGTAGCCAGCCGGGAGGAGCTAGACAGGAGTAGCCAGCCAGGAGTAGCCAGCCAGGAGGAGCCAGTCAGGAGGAGCCAGCCGGGATGAGCCGACCGGGAGTAGCTGCTACTTCTCGAGCATGCGTTGGTTTCCCGTGAAAAGGAACGGTTTGATGCAACAAAGTAGATAAGTATTTCCCTCAGTTTTTGAGAAGCAAGGTATCAATCCAGTAGGAGATACAAGCGAGCCACCAATAGATGTACGTGCACAAAGAATCAAACTCTTGCACCCAACGCTATAAAGGGGTTGTCAATCCCTTCACGGTTACTTGCAAGGATGAGATCTAATAGAGATAGATATAATAGGATGCTTTGAATGGAAAGTAAAAGTAAAAGTAAAAATAGGACAGCAAGTATTTTTGGTTTTAGATCTGAAAATATAATATGGAAAATAGACCCGGGGGCCATAGGCTTCACTAGATGGCTTCTCTCATGATGGCAAGTATTACGGTGGGTGAACAAATTACTGTCGAACAATTGATAGAAAAGCGAATAATTATGAAGATATCCAAGGAAATGATTATGCATATAGGCATCACGTCCGTGTCAAGTAGACCGAAATGATTTTGCATCTACTACTATTACTCCACACATCGACTGACTTCTGCCTGCATCTAGAGTATTAAGTTCACGAAGAATAGAGTAACGCATTAAGCAAGATGACATGATGTAGAGGGATAAATTCAAGCAATATGATGAAAACCCCATCTTTTTACCCTTGATGGCAACAATACAATACGTGCCTCGCTACCCCTACTTTGTCACTGGGTGAGGACACCGCAAGATTGAACCCAAAACTAAGCACTTATCCCATTGCAAGAATTACCAATCTAGTTGGCCAAACCAAACCAATAACTCGAAGAGACTTGCAAAGATATGAAATCATGCATATAAGAATTCAGGAAAGACTCAAATAATATTCATGGATAATCTGAACATAAACCCACAATTCATCAGATCTCGACAAACACACCGCAAAAGAGTATTACATCGAATAGATCACCATGAAGATCATGAAGAACATGGTATTGGGAAGCAAAGAGAGAGAAGAAGCCATCTAGCTACTAGATATGGACCCATAGGTCTGTGGTGAACTACTCATGTATCATCGGAGGGGCAATGGACTTGATGTAGATGCCCTCCGTGATCGAATCCCCCTCCGGGAGATTACCGGAAAAGGCTCCAAGATTGGATCTCTCGGGAACGGAGGCTTCTGGCGGCGGAAAAGTGTTTTCGCGGCTCGTTCTGATAATGATGGAATATTTGGGAATTTATAGGCCAAAGGTTAGGGTTAGGGGAGTTGCTAGGGGCCCACAAGCCTGCCCAGCGCGGGTGGCCCCCCTGGCCGCGGCTAGCGAGCTTGTGGCCCCGTGAGAGATCCTCTGCCTTGGTTCTCAAGTCTCGTGGCTTCCTTTTATTCCAAAAAAATCATTCCAGAGGTTTTATTCCGTTTGGACTCCGTTTAATATTCCTTATCTGCGAAAATCAAAAACAAGGAAAAAACAGAAACTGGCACTAGGCTCTAGATTAATAGGTTAGTCCAAAATAATATAAAATAGCATATTAATGCATATAAAACATCCAAAACAGATAATATAATAGCATGGAACAATCAAAAATTATAGATACGTTGGAGACGTATCAGCATCCCCAAGCTTAATTCATGCTCGTCCTCGAGTAGGTAAATGATAAAAACAGAATTTTTGATGTGGAATGCTACCTAACATATTTATCCATGTAACATTATTTATTGTGGCATGAATATTCAGATCCGTTAGATTCAAAACAATAGTCTAATATTGACATAAACCAGTAATACTTCGAGCACACAAACAAGGTAGTCGTGTCCTTTCAAAATAACATGGTCTTAGAAAGTTATCCCTACAAAATCATATGGTCTGGCTATGCTCCATCTTCACCACACAAAGTATCTAAATCATGCACAACCCCGATGAACAAGTCAAGAAATTGCTTCACACTTTTGGTGTTCTCAAACCTTTTCAACTCTCACGCAATACATGAGCGTGAGCCATGGATATAGCATTATAGGTGGAATAGAATATGGAGACGCAAAGGAAAAAGGAGAAGATAGTCTCACATCAACTAGGCGTATCAATGGGCTATGGAGACGCCCGTCAATAGATATCAATGTGAGTGAGTAGGTATTGCCATGCAACAAATGCACTTAGATCTATAAGTGTATGAAAGCTCAAAAACAAAACTAAGTGGTCGTGCAAGATGAATATCCACCAGTTATACGAAAGTGACAAAATAGGAGACTCTCTATCATGAAGATCGTGGTGCTACTTTGAAGCACAAGTGTGGAAAAAGGTAGTAGCAATTGTCCCTTCTCTTTTTCTCTCATTTTTTTATTATTTTTTATGGTGGGCTTATTTGGCCTCTTTTTTTGGGGGGGCTTCGCTGGCCTCTTTTATTTTTTTGTAAAGTCCGGATACTCGTCCAACCTTTTGAGGGAGTCATAGCCTCCATCATCCTTTCCTCTCATGGGACAATGCTCTATTAATGAAAAATCATCAAACTTTTATTTACTTAAAACTCAAAAAAAAGAAATTACAACTCGATTCCTATGACAAGATATAACTCGATATGGAATATGAAGTGATGATGTGATACGTCTCCAACATATCTACTTTTCCAAACTCTTTTGCCCTTGTTTTGGACTCTAATTTTCATGATTTGAATGGAACTAACCCGGACTGACATTGTTTTTTAGTAGAATTGCCTTGGTGTTATTTTTGTGCATAAATAAAGTTCTCGGGTTGTCGTGAAAATTTACAGAGAATATTTTTGGAATTAATAAAAAATACTGGCGCAAGAATTAACCAGAGGGGGGCCACCAGCAGGCCACAAGCCTGCTAGCCACGGCCACCCCCCTGACCACGTCGGGCAGGCTTGTGGGGCCCTCATGGCTCCTCCGACCTCCTCTCCAGCTCCATATAACCCTATTTGTCGAGAAAAAAATCAGAGAAAAGAGTTCATCACGTTTCACAATACGGAGCCGCCGCCATCGCGTGTTCTTCCTCGGGAGAACAGATCTGGAGTCCATCTTGGGCTCCGGAGAGGGGAAATCGACGCCTTCGTCGTCACCAACCATCCTTGATCACCAATTCCATGATGCTCCCCACCGTTCGTGAGTAATCTCATTGTAGGCTTGCTGGACGGTGATGGGTTGGATGAGATTTATCATGTAATCGAATTAGTTTGGTTAGGATTTGATCCCTAGTATCCACTATGTTCTCAGATTGATATTGCTATGACTTTGCTATGCTTAATGCTTCTCACTAGGGCCCGAGTGCCATGATTTCAGATCTCAACCTATTATGTTTTCATGAATATATGTGTGTTCTTGATCCTATCTTGCAAGTTGTAGACACCTATTACGAGTTATGATCCGCATTCCCCAGGGTGACAATAACTGGGATTCTTTTCAGTGATTACCGTAGTTTAAGGAGTTCATGTATTCACTAAGTGCTAATGATTTTGTCCGGTTCTCTATTAAAAGGAGGCCTTAATATCCCTTAGTTTCCAATAGGACACCGCTGCTACGGGAGGGTAGGATAAAAGACATCATGCAAGTTCTTTTCCATAAGCACGTATGACTATATATGGAATACATGCCTACATTACATTGATGAATTGGACCTAGTTCTATGTCACCCTATGTTATAACTGTTGCATGATGAATGCCATCCAACATAATTATCCATCACTGATCCATTGCCTACGAGCTTTCCATATATTGATCTTCGCTAAGTTACTTTACCGTTGTTACTATTACAAACACTACAAATTGCTACTGTCACTTTGCCAGCCTTACCGTTACTACCATATTACTTTGCTACCGAACACTTTGTTGCAGATATTGAGTCTTTCAGGTGTGGTTGAATTGACAACTCAGATGCTAATACTCGAGAATATTCTTTGGCTCCCCTTGTGTCGAATCAATAAATTTGTGTTGAATACTCTACCCTCGAAAATTGTTGCGATCCCCTATACTTGTGGGTTATCAAGACCTTTTTCTAGCGCTGTTGCCGGGGAGCATAGATTTATTCTCTAAGTCACTTGGGATATATATTTGTTGATCACTATGAAGAATCTGAAAGATCCAAAAACCAAGATCTAGCCCTCTACTACGAGGGGAGGTAAGGAACTGCCATGTATCTATGCACTTGATTCACCTTCTGTTATGAGTAAGTTTGCGACACCACCACCTGCTAGTAATTCTGATATGTCGCAAGTAATTGATGATGCTACTTATGCTATGCATGATGCTTATGATGATACTTTGCTTGATGATCCTATGCCACTGGGTGAATTTCTTGATGAACAAATTTCCAGAGCTAATGCTGAGACTGATAATATTTCTGAATCTGGTGAAATTATTGAAACTGAACACTATGATTCACCTGCTAGACCTAGCTCTCCTAGATATGAATTGCCTAATATACCTGAGGGTTATGTTATGGAAGGAGAGGTAGCTAGGGACTTTCTTGCTTGTCAGGATAGAGATGATCTTAAGAAATTGCTTCGCAAGTGGAAGGGAAAATCTCTTAATGCTAGAATGCAATATGATCCTAAGTTTGCTACTACACCCATGTTTGTTACTGATAAGGATTATGAATTCTCTGTCAATTCTGAGTTAATTACTTTGGTTGAATCTGATCCTTTCCATGGTTATGAATCTCAAACTGTTGTGGCACATCTTACCAAATTGAATGATATAGCCACCCTATTTACTCATGAGGAAAAAATTCGCTATTACTATATTCTTAAGTTGTTTCCTTTCTCATTAAAGGGTGATGCTAAGAAATTCTTTAATTCTCTTTCTCCTGGTTGTGTGCGTAGTCTCTAGGACATGGATTATTACTTCTCTAAAAAATATTTTCCTGCCCATAAGAAAAAAGTTGCCTTGCAGGAAATATTTAACTTTGTGCAAATTGAAGAGAGTCTCCCACAAGCTTCGGAGAGGATTCTCCAATTACTTAATGCTTTGCCTGATCATCCTCTCAAGAAAAATGAAATACTTGATATCTTTTATAATGTACTAACCAATGCTTCTAGGGACTACCTAGATAGTTGTGCTGGTTGTGTTTTCAGGGAACGAACTGTTGAGTAACATATTGAGCAATGATAATGATTGGAATATTCCCAAACCACCTCCAAAGCCAACTCCGAAGAAAAGAGGTATTCTATTCCTCAGTCCTGAAGATATGCAAGAGGCAAAGAAATCTATGAAAGAAAAGGGTATAAAAGTTGAAGATGTTAAGAATCTACCACCTATTGAAGAAATACATGGTCTTGATAACCCGACACATATAGTAGAGGTAAATTCTCTCAGTAGATTTGATGAAGGAGATATCCCTTATAATAAGCCTGCTAGCCAATGCTTGGATGAATTTGATAATTTTATTATGAAGCAAGAAAATTTCAATGCCTGTGTTAGTAGACAATTGAAACATAATGCCTATATGCTTGATCGCTTGGGTGATTATTTGAGTACAACTGTCAATGATCTTAAACTTATTAGTAAACATGCTTCCATGGAAACCACTCAAGTAGAGCAAGTACTTAAGGCTCAAAATGATTTGCTTAATGAGATGAATAGTAAAGACAATGATCATTCTGTTAAAGTTGTGACTAGAGGTGGCAGAATGACTCAGGAACCTTTGTATCCCGAGGGCCATCCTAGGAGAATTGAACAAGATTCTCAGAGAGTTAATACGGATGCATCTACTTCTTCCAATAAGAGTAGGAAAAAGAATGATGATAGTACTTTGCATGCTGCTAGTGAACCTATTATAGATACGTCTGAGAATCCAAATGATATTCCTATTTCTGATATTGAGACACAATCTGGTGATGAACATGAGCCTAATGATAACATTAATAATAATGTTCATGCTGATGCTCAACCTAGTAATGATAATGATGTGGAGATTGAACCTACTAATGATCTTCATAACCCACAACCTAAGAATAAAAGATATGATAAAAGAGACTTCATTTCTAGGAAACATGGTAGAGAAAGAGAACCATGGGTTTAGAAACCCATGCTCTTTCCTCCTAAACCATCCAAGAAAAAGGATGATGAGGACTTTGAGCGCTTTGCTGAAATTCTTAGACCCGTCTTTTTACATATGCGGTTGACTGGTATTTTGAAAATGTCTCCTTATGCTAAGTATATGAAAGATATTGTGATAAATAAAAGAAAGATACCGGAAGCTGGGATTTCCATCATGCTTGCTATTTATACTTTTAAAGGTGGAATACCTAAGAAACTAGGAGATCCCGGAGTACCTATTATACCATGCTCTATTAAAGGAAATTATGTTAAAACTGTTTTATGTGATCTTGGAGCTGGTGTTAGTGTTATGCCTTTCTCTTTATACCGTAGACTTGATTTGAATAAGTTGACACCTACTAAAATATCTTTGCAAATGGCTAATAAATCAACTGCTCTACCTATTGGTATTTGTGAGGATGTACCTGTCGTAGTTGCAAATGCTACTATCTTGGCGGACTTTGTTATTCTTGATATTCTCGAGGACGACAGTATGTCGATCATCCTTGGTAGCCCTTTTTGAATACTGCAGGGGCTATTATTGATTGCAACAAGGGAAATGTCACTTTTCATATTAACGGTAATGAGCATACAGTACACTTTATGAAGAAACAACCTCAAGTTCATAGTATCAATTCTATTGAAAAAATTCCAACGATTATTATTGGAGACTTTGAGTTCCCTCTTCCTACTGTCAAGAAGAAATATGATATACTTATTGTTGGGGAAATGCATATGTCCATTGAGGTAACTTAGTTTTATTCGAAAATTCTTCGGTTTCATGTTATTCGAAAGAAGTTTGTTAATAAGACTTGATCAACCTTATTGATGGATTCCTTTTGATAAGCATGAGATGGACGAATCTAGAAAGCACAACTTCATGCACCTAAATTTTACTTTCTGTTACCTAGATGAAATTAAGTAAAAAAATGCTATTATTTTTCTGTTTTCTGAGTTTTCTGGGTAATAGAAAAATGACCTGAAAATATAAGTTCCTAGAATCCCCTGAAAATTTAGTATGATTCTTATCTGGAATATTTAAGAATTTTTGGCACTGAGAATGCATCAGGGGGCTGCACCAGTGGGCCACAAGCCTGCAGGGCACGACCACCCCCTGGTCGCGCCTAGCAAGCTTGTGGGTCCCACGAGGCCCCCCTCCACTTATTCCAGCACCCATTCACTTCACCTTCCTCCAGAAAAAATCCCACCATTGCTCAAACCCAAGTTCTAGCTCATCTTGCTGCCATTTTAGATCTCCTTGCTCAAAACTCCATTTGAAAACTGTTTTAGGGGATTGCTCACCGGTATGTGACTCCTCCAATGGTCTAATTAGTTTTTGTTCTAGTGCCTTATATATTGAAAAAAATTGCTTCTCTGGTGACCTTGTTCTTGAGCTTGTGTGTCAAATTTTTATGGTCCCAAGTAGTTTTGATGCATGATATGGTCTCTAGGCACTTGAGGGAGTAGTTGCTATGAGTTTTGTTGAGTATTGTGCACCTTTATTTTCACTCACTAAAAATTTCAGAAAATTTCAGTAATGTTGAGAAGGTTACTAGGAGGATCTTCAAGCCAGGGTTCTAAGGAAGATGAAAATGAAATGAAGGAGAAACCCAAATACAATCTTCCTCGCGTCGCAGAAATCTGACCATGTGAATGGTCGTGTGACACATTCTTGAGGGCGTCCGGAATTTATGAAGATTTCTATTATTTGGCCGAGAATGCAGGCATCACCGACTTCCTCAACGATAAGTGTGACCAATACCTCTTGATCACTAATACCTTTGTGCAAAATTTTCACTTTCATCCTAGGGAAGACCCTCCTACAGTAGAATTTCACTTATATGATGTGCCTAAGAAAATGAACCTTTATGATTTTTGCAAAGTTGGCAAGATACCCTATGAGGGCAGCATCAGGGAACCATGTCCTCAAGACATGGAAGACTTTATTACCACAGTCACTATAGGGGAAGAGAGAGGCATGTCAAAGGCAAGAGCAGCTAGTTTACATTTTCCTGTGCTATGCTATTATTCATTATTTGCGGGAAGTTGTTTAGTTGGTCGCTGGGAGAGTGGAAGCCTAAGTGCCCCTAACCTTGCTATTTTGCGCCATGCTTTACTTGCTAATAGAACTTTTAGTCTGGGCGCTATGGTGGCCCAACGGTTGAACACCAACCGTTCGAAGGGGCCAATATTCGGAGGTATCTATATATCTCGTTTAGCTAAACATTTTGAGATACCCATTAGGCTTCACGATAAATATGAAAAGTTGATACCCGCGAAGTTTCTAGATTATGACCATATGGTAGCCCATGATGTTATTAAAAAGAATGATGATAGGAGGCTGCTTTACACTTTAGTATTTAGTTAGGGTACTTGTGAGATTATTACTCTGTCTGCTTCTTCCCTATTCGATATTCATTCAGGCAGGTACACTGTTATGCCCGATGACATCTACCAATATTGGGGTTTGGAGCAACCCCCAGCACCTGAGCCAGCACCGACTCTGGATCCATATCAAACCCCGGTTTTTCTGTGGGAGCCACAGGAGATTGCTAATCAGTGGAACCCTAAGTGTCCTCCGGAGTATCCCGAAGAAGATTATTTCCATCCATGGCCCTAGACCAACTTAGGCCAAAGGCCTAAGCTTGGGGGAGTATGTCTTTATCACCGACATTAAATTCATGTTCACACACTTATTTCAGTTGTCGGTGTTCATACTTTTTCATTGTACTATCCATGGTAGTTTAATTCTTGTTTTGCTTTCTTCTTGTGTGTTTAATAAACTTTGATAAAAATAAAAAATTAGTTCTAGATTTATTTCCTAGCTGCTTAACTGTGGCATTAAAGAGAAAACCCAAAAAGATTTCTCGTTCTTCTTTTTGCTTGTTGGGAGTTTTCCCGTGTAAATAATTTTCCTTTCTTTTCTTTGGGTTGTAAGGAGAAGACCACGATGACGTGTTGAGTGGCTCTCATTTGCACTATTGTTTATCTTATAAAGAGCCCATATTTCCTTGTCTTCTCCTTTGGTTTATTGTTTGCAGATTCCAGCTTAGTCCAATGCACGTGCACTCTTATTATTATTCACATCGTTTGGTCATGCAAGTGAAAGACAATAATGACGATATTTGATGAAAATATTGAGATGGAGAAAAGATGGTATGAACTCGACCTATCTTGCTTTTGTAAATATGATTAGCTCATCGTTTTGAATTCAGTACATTATGGGTTGAACATTTTTGCAATACCAATTAGAGATTATAGTTATTCATGCCATGCTTAATTAGCTAAGAGTGGATAATGGTTCGTCTTGAGTGCCAACATGCACATTAAAATGGTTGTGATGTAGTATGATAGAATGGTATCCTCCTCTGGATGATTCAAGTGGCTTGACTTGGCACATGTTCACGCATGTAGTTGAAACAAATCAACATAGCCTCCACGATATTTATGTTCATAGTGAATTATATCCTACTCATGGTTGCATTCAACGCTGGTTAATATCAAAGCATGCTGATGACTGTGTCGCCCTCTAGTTGGTCCCTCCCTAGTCTTTTACTAGCCTTCACTTGTACTAAGCGGGAATACTGCTTGTGCATCCATCTCGATAAACCCAAAGTTGTTACATATGAGTCCACCATATCTACCTATATGCGATATTTACCTGCCGTTCCAAGTAAATTTGCATGTGCTAAACTTTAAACCTTCAAATAAACTTTCTGTTTTGTATGCTCAAATCGCTCATGTAGCGACTAGGCGCTGTCAGTATCTTCCATGCTAGGTGGGTTATTCTCATGATATGTGTTGATTCACTATCATTCATGAGAAAGTGGCTGGTAATCAGGATGCCTAGTTCCATGCTCGAAATAAAAAGCAAAATATAATTAAACAAAACTCCCCCAGGACTGTGTTTGTATGGACGGTACCCGTGAATTCGGCCTGCCGTGGAGTGTGATTGATTGGTGGAGGGCGAGTAAAAACTTTACCATTCTGTTTGGGAACCGCCTATAATGTATTTAGCATGGAAGATATAGAAAAACCTCTTGGTCGTTATGTAAGCAATGAAAGCATATCGCTCCAAAATCATTACCTATCTCTATTTTGAAAGATTGAGCTGTGGCACCTCTGCAAATCAATGCTTCCCTCTGCAAAGGGTATGTCCATTTGCTTTATTGTTGAGTCATCATCCTCTTATAAAAAGCACCAGTTAGAGAGCGCCATTGTCATTTGTATGCCTTGCTATTAATTGATATTGAGTTTGAGCATGATTGGATCTCTCTCACCACGAATTACAATGTTTAGTCAGCCCTTGTTCTCTCGAGGTGCTCTGCATTTATGTTTTGCGGTCTCAGAAAGGGCTAGCGAGATACCATTATGTCATATTGTACCATGATTGTTTTGATCAAATTGTTGTCATCTGAGACTTGTTATTATTGCTCTCTAGTTGGTTATGCCATTGACATGAGTAAATGTGAGACCTAAATGTTATTGTGAATGTGGTTAGTTTATAATCTTTGCTGAAAATCTAAACATAAGTTAGACATATTTACAACAGCAAGATCAAACAAAGTTTGTAAAAGTTTTTCTTTATCACTTTCAGTTTATCAACTGAATTGCTTGAGGACAAGCAAAGGTTTAAGCTTCGGGGAGTTGATACGTCTCAAACGTATCTACTTTTCCAAACTCGTTTGCCCTTGTTTTGGACTCTAATTTGCATGATTTGAATGGAACTAACCCGGACTGACGTTGTTTTCAGCAGAATTGCCTTGGTGTTATTTTTGTGCAGAAATAGAAGTTCTCAGATCGTCCTAAAAATTTACGGAGAATATTTTTGGAATTAACAAAAAATATTGGCGCAAGAATTAACCAAAGGGGGCCCACCAGCAGGCCAAAAGCCTGCTAGCCATGGCCACCCCCCTGGCCGCGCCGGGCAGGCTTGTGTGGCCCCCATGGCTCCCCCGACCTCCTCTCCAGCTCCATATACCCTATTTGTCGAGGAAAAAATCAGAGAGAAGAGTTCATCGCGTTTCACGATACGGAGCCGCCGCCATCGCCTGTTCTTCCTCGGGAGACCACATCTGTAGTTCGTCTTGGGCTCCGGAGAGAGGAAATCGACACCTTCGTCGTCACCAACCATCCTTCATCACCAATTCCATGATTCTCCCCACCGTTCGTGAGTAATCTCATCATAGGCTTGCAGGACGGTGATGGGTTGGATGAGATTTATCATGTAATCGAGTTAGTTTGGTTAGGGTTTGATCCCTAGTATCCACTATGTTCTGAGATTGATGTTGTTATGACTTTGCTATGCTTAATGCTTGTCACTAGGGCCCGAGTGACATGATTTCAGATCTGAACCTATTATGTTTTCATGAATATAAGTGTGTTCTTGATCCTATCTTGCAAGTTGTAGACACATATTACGAGTTATGATCTGCATCCCCCATGGTGACAATAACTAGGATTCTTTCCGATGATTACCGTAGTTTGAGGAATTCATGTATTCACTAACTGCTAATGCTTTGGTCTGGTTCTCTATTAAAAGGAGGCCTTAATATCCCTTAGTTTCCAATAGGACCCCGCTGCCACGGGAGGGTAGGATAAAAGATGGCATGCAAGTTCTTTTCCATAAGCATGTATGACTATATATGGAATACATGCCTACATTACATTGATGAATTGGAGCTAGTTCTATGTCACCCTATGTTATAACTGTTGCATGATGAATGCCATCCGACATAATTATCCATCACTGATCCATTGCCTACGAGCTTTCCATATATTGATCTTCGCTAAGTTACTTTACCATTGTTACTGTTACAAACACTACAAATTGCTACTATCACTTTGCCACTGTTACCGTTACTACCATATTACTTTTCTACTGAACACTTTGCTGCAGATATTAAGTCTTTCAGGTGTGGTTGAATTGACAACTCAGCTTCTAATACTCGAGAACATTCATTGGCTCCCCTTGTGTCAAATCAATAAATTTGGGTTGAATACTCTAGCCTCGAAAACTTTTGTGATCCCCTATCCTTGTGGGTTATCATGATGCAAGTCATAGGAAAACTACATCATGGAAGTTGCATGGCAATATATCTCGGAATGGCTATGGAAAGGCCATAATAGGTAGGTATATATGGTGGCTGTTTTGAGGAATATATGGTGGCTGTTTTGAGGAATGAGGGTTTTATGTACCGGCGAAAGTTGTGCGGTACTAGAGAGGCTAGCAAAGATGGAAGGTTGAGAGTGCGTATAATCCATGGACTCACATTAGTCATAAAGAACTCACATACTTATTGCAAAAGTCTATTAGTTATCAAATAAAGAATTAGACGCATGCTCCTAGGGGAGAGGTTGGTAGGAGTTAACCATCGCGTGCTCCCGACCCTCACAGAAAGGTCGACAATCATTAAACAAATCATGCTCTGACTTCGTTACATAATGGTTCACCATACGTGCATGCTACAGGAATAACAAGCTTTAACACACGTATCTCTTCAATTCTCAACTACTCACTAGCATGACTCTCATATTACCATCCCTATTATCTCAAAACTATATGCAAGGAATCCAACTTCTCATAGTTGTTAATGCACCTAATATGAAAGTTTTAATTATATCCCTCTTGGATGCCCATTATATAAGACTAAATCCATAACCTAAACAAATTACCATGCTGTTTTAAGAAATTCTCAAAATAATATAAGTGAGGAATGAGAGTTCAATAATTTCTATAAAATATAACACCACCATGCTCTATAAAGATATAAGTGAAGTACTAGAGCAACATTGCCTAGCTCAAAAGATATAAGTGAAGCACATAGAGCATTCTAATGAATTCACGATTCAGCGTGTGTCTCTCAAAATATGTGCGCAGCAAGGATGATTGTGGCAAACTAATAAGCAAAGACTCATATCATACAAGACGCTCCAAGCAAAACACATATCATGTGGTGAGTAAAAATATAGCCTCAAGTAAATCTATTTTTGGTATCCTTGGATGTTACTTGGGGTTCCTTGTGCATACCCAAGCTTAGTATCTTGCCACTCTTTATTCCATAGTCCATCAAATCTTCACCCAAAACTTGAAAACTTCACAACACAAAACTCAATACAAAATTCATGAGATCCGTTAGTATAAGAAAAATAAATCACCACTTTAGGTACTGTTGTGAACTCATTATTTATTTATATTTGTGTAATACCTACTGTATTCTAACTTTTCCGTGACTTATAGCCCCTGATACAAGCCATAGATACATCAAAATAAGCAAACAACACAAAGAAAACAGAATCTATCAAAAACAGAACAGTCTATAAAAATCTGTAAACTTAGATCACTTAAGGAACTTTAAAAATTCAGAAAAATTAGGAAAACCAGGGAAATTTTTATATAAATTATGTATAAAAATTTCAGATCAATTTGATGCTCCGAAAAATTTAGAAAATTCTTGGACTGAGCGCAAAAGTTTCTGTTTTTCAGCAAGATCAAATCAACAACTACCATAGATCATCCCAAAGGTTTTACTTGGCTCAAACACTAATTAAAACAAAAAACACAATTAATACAGAATTAATAATGTGCAAAACACACCAAAACAGAAGCAAAAAGCAGAAACCAAAATAAAATTGGGTTGCCTCCCAACAAGCGCTATTGTTTAACGCCCCTAGCTAGGCATAACGATTTCAATGATGCTCACACAGAAAATAGTAATTGAGATATACAAAAGAGCATCATGAATAGCATCAAAAACACATTTAAGTCTAACCCACTTAATATGCATAGGGATTTTGAGAGCAAACAATTTATGGGAACAAGAATTAACTAGCATAGGAAGGCAAAACAAGCATAACTTCAAGACTTTGAACACATAGAGAGGAAACTTGATATAATTGCAATTCCTACAAGAATATGTTCCTCCCTCATAATAAATTTCAGTAGAATCATGAAGGAATTCAACAATAAAACTATCATATAAAATTTTCTCTTCATGATCCACATGCATGCAAAGTTGATACTCTTCCAAAATAGTGGGATTATCATTAACTAAAGTCATCACCTCTCGAAACCCACTTTTATCAAAAAAATCATAAGATTGAATACTCTCAAAAATAGTGGGATCAATAATGCCTAAAGTTGACACTCTTCCAAACCCACTTTCAATATCATATTCATCATGGGTATTAAATAAATTTTCAAGATCATAAGAAGCATTATCACCTCATTCATGATCATTGCAATAAGTAGTGGTCATGGGAAACTCATAAAATATAGCATCCCCAAGCTTGCAGTTTTGCATATCATTAACATAATTGAAATTAATAAAATTTATAACAATATCATTGCAATCATGATTTTCATTCAAGGAAACATCGTGAATCACTTCATCACAATTTTCAGATTCACAAATATCAAGCAAAACTTCATAGAGATAATCAAGTACACTCAACTCACTAGCAATTGGCTCATCATAATTTGGTCTTTTGAAAAGATTAGAAAGTGGATGAGGATCCATAACAATAGATTTTTAGCAAGCGAAGATCCAAGCAAGTCAAAGGCACATGGCAACACAAGCAAACATAGCAACAAAAAGGCGAATGGGAGAAGGGCGAATAAAAAGGCAAATCTTTTTGGTATTTTCTGAAAATCGTTTTAGAAGTGGGGGAGAGGAAAACGAGAGTCAAATGGCAAATAATGTAAATACAAGAGATGAGTTTGTGATGGGTAATTGGTAGGCTTGATGTAGATCTCCCCGGCAACCAAACCATAAATTGGCAAGTTGACGAGAGAGTTCTTATCTTGACTTGCTACGTATCTCCCCGGCAACGACGCCAGAAATCCTTCTTGCTACTTCTCGAGCATGCGTTGGTTTCCTGTGAAGAGGAACGGTTTGATGTAGCAAAGTAGATAAGTATTTCCCTCAGTTTTTGAGAACCAAGGTATCAATCCAGTAGGAGATACAAGCGAGCCACCAATATATGTACGTGCACAAAGAATCAAACTCTTGCACCCAACGCTATAAAGGGGTTGTCAATCCCTTCACGGTTACTTGCAAGGATGAGATCTAATAGAGATAGATATAATAGGATGGTTTGAACGGAAATTAAAACTAAAAGAAAAAAATAGGGCAGCAAGTATTTTTGGTATTTTTGGTTTTAGATCTGAAAATAAAATATGGAAAATAGACCCGGGGACCATAGGTTTCACTAGATGGCTTCTCTCATGATGGCAAGTATTACGGTGGGTGAACAAATTACTGTCGAGCAATTGATAGAAAAGCGAATAATTATGAAGATATCCAAGGCAATGATTATGCATATAGGCATCACGTCCGTGTCAAGTAGACCGAAACGATTCTGCATCTACTACTATTACTCCACACATCGATCGACTCCTGCCTACATCTAGAGTATTAAGTTCACGAAGAACAGACTAACGCATTAAGCAAGATGACATGATGTAGAGGGGTAAACTCAAGCAATATGATGAAAACCCCATCTTTTTACCCTTGATGGAAACAATACAATACGTGCCTTGCTAACCCTACTTTGTCACTGGGTGAGGACACCGCAAGATTGAACCCAAAACTAAGCACTTCTCCCATTGCAAGAATTACCAATCTAGTTGACCAAACCAAACCAATAACTCAAAGAGACTTGCAAAGATATGAAATCATGCATATAAGAATTCAGGAAAGACTCCAATAATATTCATGGATAATCTGAACATAAACCCACAATTCATCGGATCTCGACAAACACACCGCAAAAGAGTATTACATCGGATAGATCTCCATGAAGATCATGAAGAACATGGTATTGACAAGCAAAGGGAGAGAAGAAGCCATCTAGCTACTAGATATGGACTCGTGGGTCTGTGGTGAACTACTCACGCATCATCGGAGGGGCAATGGAGGACATGTAGATGCCCTCCGTGATCGAATCCCCCTCCGGCAGATTATCGGAAAAGCCTCCAAGATTGAATCTCTCGGGAACGGAGGCTTCTGGCGGTGGAAAAGTGTTTTCGTGGCTCGTTCTAATAATGATGGAATATTTGGGAATTTATAGGCCGAAGATTAGGGTTAGGGGAGTTGCCAGGGGCCCACAAGCCTGCCCGGCGCGGGTGGCCCCCCTGGCCGCGACTACCGAGCTTGTGGCCCCGTGGCAGCTCCTCTGCATTGGTTCTCAAGTCTCGTGGCTTCCTTTTATTCCAGAAAAAATCAGTCTGGAGGTTTTATTCCATTTGGACTCCATTTAACATTCCTTATCTCCGAAACTCAAAAACAAGGAAAAAACAGAAACTGGCACTAGGCTCTATATTAATAGGTTAGTCCAAAAACGATATAAAATAGCATATTAATGCATATAAAACATCCAAAACAGATGATATAATAGCATGGAACAATCAAAAATTATAGATACGTTGGAGCGTATCAGTAGCCAGCCGGGCGTAGCCAGCCGGTTGTAGCCAGCCTGGAGGAGCCAGCCAGGAGTAGCCTGCCGGGAGGAGTCAGCCGGGCGTAGCCAGCCGGGAGGAGCCAGTCGAGAGTAGCCAGCCATGAGGAGCCAGTCGGGAGTAGCCAGTCGCGCGTAGCCAGCCGGGAGGAGCCAACCGGGAGTAGCCAGCCAGGAGAAGCCAGTCGGGAGTAGCCAGCCAGGCATAGCCAGCCGGGAGGAGCCAGTCGGAAGTAGCCAGCCGGGCATAGCCAGCCGGGAGTAGCCAGCCGGGAGGAGCCTTGTCTTCACTTCTTCGATTGTCTTATTTATTCGTCAGGCTTGGCATACCGGGGGTGGGCCCCTAGTGTTTTAAAATGTTGAGTAGTCTCCTTGAGCCTACCCGGGGGACTTGGATAGTCGGACGGAGGGTATTTGTCGTTGGAGTTGCAGAAGTCATTCACAGCACAGAAGTTGTTGATGTTGCAGAAGTTGTTAATGATGGTCGATTACGGGTTAGGGACGATTCGGCTTGCTTCCCGCGGGGGCACGCCCGCGCACCCGCTGGGTGTAGCCTCCGAGCCTCCGGGCGACTCGAAGAGTCGGGCAGAGGGTCTTTGCTATTGCTTAAGTAGATGGTGGCGTCGAGGATGCCGGGCGCAGATGCGGAGTCCGCCGGCTGAAGGGCGCGAGGCGATGCCGGGGGCAAACGCGGAGTCCACTGGCTGGCGGTTTCTAGCAGGGGCGTGCCAGCGCACCCGCTGGGTGTAGCCTCTTGGCGACTCGAGGAGTCAGGCAAAGGGTCTTTGCTGTTGCTGAAGCAAGCGGTGGTGTCGAAGATGTCGGGCGCAGACGCGGGGTCCGCCGACTGAAGGGCGCGAGGCGCTGTCGAAGGCAGACGCGAGGTCCGCCGGCTGATGGGCGTGGAGCTCTGCCGAGGGCGGACGCGGGGTCCGTTGGCTGTCGAGCGCAAGGCGCTGTCAGGCGCGAACGCGGGGTCCACCGGCTGATGGGCTCGGAGCCCTGTCGAAGGCGGTCATGGGGTCCGCCGGCTGTCGAGCGCGAGGCGCTGACGAGCGCGGATGGAGGGTCCGTCGGCTGATGGGCGCGGAGCCCTACCAAAGGCGGACGCATGGTCCGCTGGCAGTCAAGCGCGTGGCGCTGCCGGGCACGGACGTAGGGTCCGCCGGCTGATGAGCGCGAGGCGCTCCCGAGGGTGGACACATGGTCCGCCGGCTGATGAGCGCGAGGCTCTATCGAGGGCGGACGCGGGGTCCACTAGCTGATGGGCATGGAGCCCTGCCGAGGTCAGACGCGGGGTCCGCCGGATGATGGGCATGGAACCTTGCCGAGGGCGGATGCGGGGTCCACCGGCTGATGAGCACGAGGCTCTGCCGAGGGTGGACGCGGGGTCCACCGACTGATGGGTGTGGAGCCCTGCCGGGAGTAGCCTCCGGGCGAGAAGGTTCCTCATGGAAACGATCGTGAAGAAGACAAGGTTAAGTCGGCGCAGATATATCAAATTTTTTATTCTGGTAGTGCAAGTTTGCGCAGAGGGTGCCGACTCAGTTTCTTCCGAGCCCCCTTAAGGTTTTTTCATCATCAATCCGCTCTTTGGCTTTTGCTGACAAAAAGAATGGGCCGCGGAATGGAGCGTACAGTACTCAAACCCTGGGAGCAGGCTCGACCGAGCAAATACTCATAAATGGAACGACCGGGTCACCCAAGCCATTTTCTCCCTGGAAGCTTTTCGCATGTGGTGACCTCCAACCTGTGCTCTCGCTAGCCGGACAGCCGCAGTGCGATCTGTAGCTGAGACAAAGAGTGGGCCTTTGGTACCGTATACGCTACCAAACTGTCTCATGGGAACGAACGTATCGGGCCAAGCGGCCGGCCCCGGGCCGAGACTAGTTGGCACCAAGGTGAACAGTAAAGTTACAGAATAAATGTGGAGATGGCCCCCGAGGGTCGCTCGGGGTTGTGAGGGTGGAGACCTCACATTGTTTTGGCTGCCGGCGAGGCGGTTTTGTCGATGTCGGCCAATGCTATTTGTAGCCGACGTGGTCCGGCTGACGCGCGCGAGGCGCTGCTGGGCGCGGACTTGGGGTCCACGGGCTGATGGGCACGAGGCACTGTGAGGCGCGGACGCGGAGTTCGCCGGTTGTCGAGCGCGAGGCGCTGCCAAGCACGGACGCGGGGTTCGCCGGTTGTCGAGCGTGAGGCCCTATCGGGCGCGAACGTGGGGTCCGCCGACTGATGGGCACGAGGTGCTACCGAAGGCGGACGCGGGGTCCGACGGCTAATGAGCGCGAGGCGCTGCCGATGGCGGGCGCGAGGTCCGTTGGCTGATGAGCGCGAGGCGCTGCCGAGGGCGGACGCGGGGAACCCCGGCTGATGAGCACGAGGTGCTGCCGAGGACGGACGCGGGGTCCGCCGGCTGATGAGCGCGAGGCGCTGCCGGGGGTAGCCTTCGAGCCTCCGGGCGAGGAAATTTGTGTTGGGGAACGTTGCATGGGAAACAAATAATTTCCTACGCACACGCAAACCTATCCATGGTGATGAGCATCTACGAGCGGGAGAGTGGATCTACGTACCCTTGTAGATCGCTAAGCGGGAAGCGTTAAGAAACGCGGTTGGTGTAGTCGAACGTCTTCGCGATCCAAATCGCCGAGCGTCCCGCGATCTAATCACGAACAGTCCCGTGATCTCGTCAAGATCCGTCCCGCGATCCAATCACGAACGTCCCGTGGCCTTGATCACGATCCTTCCGATCTAGTACCGAACGGACGGCACCTCCGCGTTCAGCACACGTGCAGCTTGATGACGATCTCCACCGTCTTGACCCAGCAAGAGGAGGTGGAGAGGAGGAAGAGTTCACCGGCAGCGTGATGGCGCTCCGGCGATGGTGGTGGAGCAATTCCGGCAGGGCTTCGCCTAAGCACTGCAGAAATCAGATTTAGAGGAGAAACTATGCACTGGTGGAACGGGTAGCACGTGGCCGTAAAATCTGTGCAAAAACCCTCTATTCCACTAGTATATATAGGAGGGAGGGAGAGGAGGCCTTGGCGCAGGGCTGAGCCCCTCTTGGAGTCGACCGAAGCCAAGGGGAAGGAGTCCTACTCCTCCTCCACTCCTAGTAGGAGTAGGACTATTCCTTTTTGCCTTTTTCCACTCTTTTCTCTTTGGGATTCTTCCCCTAGCCGCATGGGCCTCTTGTGTCTATTCCACCAGCCCACTAAGGGCTGGTTAATACTTTCCCACAGCCCATGAAGCCTCTTGGGTCGAAATACCCCTCCCGGAGGTCTCCCGGTACACTACCGGCACTCCCGGTACACTACCGATGAGCCCGAAACTTTTTCGGCGACCAAACTGGGACTTCCTATATATGAATCTTTACCTACGGACCATTCCGGAGCTCCTCATGACGTACGGGATCTCATCCGGGACACCAAACAAACTTCGGTCACCACCATACATAACTACACTACCGAAACGTCACCAAACCTTAAGTGTGCAGACCCTGCGGATTCGAGAACTATGTAGACATGACCGAGACACCTCTACGGTCAATAACCAATGGCGGGACCTGGATGTCCACATTGGTTCCTACATATTCTACGAAGATCTTTATCGGTCGAACCTCTATGTCAAGGATTCAGTTAATCCCGTATGATGTTCCCTTTGTTCTTCGGTATGTTACTTGCCCGAGATTCGATCGTCGGTATCTCCATACCTAGTTCAATCTCGTTACCGGCAAGTCTCTTTACTCGTTCCGTAATACAAGATCCCGCAAATAACAATTAGTCATATTGCTTGCAAGGCTCGTTGTGATGTTGTATTACCGAGTGGGCCCTGAGATACCTCTCTGTCACACGGAGTAACAAATCCCAGTCTCGATCCATGCCAACTCAACAGACACCCTCGAAGGCACATCTAGAGCACCTTTATAGTCACCCAGTTATGTTGCGACGTTTTATACACACAAGGTACTCCTCCGATATCTATGAGTTGCATGATCTCATGGTCATAGGAACATATACTTGACATGCAGAAAACAGTAGCAATAAACTAACACGATCATAAGCTACGTTTCTAGTTTGGGTCTTGTCCATCACATCATTCTCCTAATGATGTGATCCCGTTATCAAATGACATCTCATGTCCATGGCTAGGAAACCTTAACCATCTTTCAATCAACGAGCTAGTTCACTAGAGGTACACTAGGGACATTGTGTTTGTCTATGTATCCACACATGTATCCATGTTTCCAATTAATACAATTATAGCATGGATAATAAACAATTATCATGAACAAGGAAATACAATAATAAACATTTTATTTATTGCCTCTAGGGCATATTTCCAACAGTCTCCCACTTGCACTAGAGTCAATAATCTAGTTCACATCACTATGTGATTTACATTGTAATGAATCGAATACCCATGCAGTTCTGGTGTTGATCATGTTTAGCCCTTGGAAGAGGTTTAGTCAACGGGTCTGCAACATTCAGATCCGTGTGCACTTAGCAAATATTTATGTCTTTCTCCAAGATGTAATCGCGGATGGAGTTGAAGCGTCGCTTTATGTGTCTGGTCCTCTTGTGAAACCTTGGTTCCTTGGCCAGAGCAATGGCACCAGTGTTGTCACAGAACAGGTTCATTGGATTCAGTGCACTGGACACTACTCCAAGATCTATTATGAACTGCTTCATCCAGACACCTTCTTTCTCCGCCTCCGAGGCTGTGATGTATTCCGCTTCGCACGTAGAATCAGCTACCACGCTTTGCTTGGAACTGCACCAGCTTACCGCTCCCCCGTTAAGAATAAATATGTATCCGGTCTGCGACTTAGAGTCATCGGATCAGTGTCAAAGCTTGCATCAACTTAACCCTTTACGACGAGCTCTTCATCACCTCCATAAACGAGAAACATTTCCTTAGTTCTTTTCAGGTACTTAAGGATATTCTTGACCGCTTGCCAGTGCTCCATTCCAGGATCACTTTGAAACCTTCCAGCCATACTTATGGCAAAGCTGACATCGGGTCTTGTGCACAACATTGCATACATCATAGAGCCTATGGCTGAAGCATAGGGGATGACACTCATCTTTTCTCTATCTTCTGCAGTTACTGGGCATTGAGTCTAACTCAACATCACACCTTGTAATACAGGCAAGAACCCCTTCTTGGACTATTCCATTTTAAACTTCTTCAAAACTTTATCAAGGTATGTGCTTTGTGAAAGTGCTATTAAGCGTCTCGATCTATCTCTATAAATCTTAATGCCTAATATGAAAGCAGCTTTTCCTAGGTCCTTCATTGAAAAACTCTTGTTCAAATATTCCTTCACGCTTTCCAGCATTTCTATATTATTTCCAATCAGCAATATGTCATCCACATATAATACTAGAAACGCTATAGAGCTCCCACTCACTTTCTTGTAAATACAAGCTTCTCCGTAAACTTGTATAAACTCAAACGCTTTGATCACCTCATCAAAGCACTTATTCCAACTCCGAGATGCTTGCACCAGTCCATAAATGGATCGCTGGAGTTTGCAAACTTTGTCAGCATTCTCTGGATCGACAAAACCTTCGGGTTGCATCATATACAACTCTTCCTCAAGGAAACCGTTGAGGAACGCTGTTTTTACATCCATCTGCCAAATTTCATAGTCGAAATAGGCAGCTATTTCTAACATGATTCTGACAGACTAAGCATCGCTACAGGTGAGAAAGTCTCATCGTAGTCAACTCCTTGAACTTGTGAAAAACCCTTTGCCACAAGTCGAGCATTATAGACGGTGACATTACCGTCCACGTTTGTCTTCTTCTTAGAGATCCATTTGTTCTGAATGGCCTTTTGCCCTTCAGGTAATACTTCCAAAGTCCATACTTTGTTTTCATACATGGATCCCATCTCGGATTTCATGGCCTCTAACCATTTCTTGGAATCTGGGCCCATCACTGCTCCTCCATAGCTCGTAGGTTCATTGTTGTCCAACAACATGACCTCCAAGATAGGGTTGTCGTACCACTCAGGGGTAGTACGCGGCCTTGTCGACCTACGAGGTTCAATAGCTGCTTGATCCGAAGCTTCATGATCATCATCATTAACTTCATCTTCTACCATCGTAGGTTCCACAGAAACATCTTTCTGCGCTGCACTACTTTCTGGTTGAAGTAAAGGTTCAATAACCTCATCAAGCTCTATTTTCCTCCCACTCAATTCTTTCGAGAGTAACTCTTTCTCAAGAAATGTTCCGTTTTTAGCGACAAACACATTGCCTTCAGATCTGAGATAGAAGGTATACCCGACTGTCTCTTTCGGGTATCCTATGAAGACGCATTTCTCTACTTTGGGTTCCAGCTTTTCAGGCTAAAGCTTTTTGACATAAGCATCACATCCCCATACTTTAAGAAACGACAACTTTGGCTTCTTGCCAAACCACAGTTCATATGGCGTCGTCTTAACGGATTTTGATGGTGCCCTATTTAAAGTGAATGCAGCTGTCTCTAATGCATAACCCCAAAACGATAGTGGCAAATCAGCAAGAGACATCATAGAACGCACCATATCTAATAAGGTTCGATTACGACGTTCGGACACACCATTACGTTGTGGTGTTCCGGGCGGTGTCAACTGTGAAACAATTCCACACTGTCTTAAGTGACTGCCAAAGTCACAACTCAGATATTCACCTCCTCGATCAGATCGCAGGAACTTAATCTTCTTGTTACGATGATTCTCAACTTCACTCTGAAATTGCTTGAACTTTACAAACGTTTCATACTTGTGTTTCATTAAGTAAATATACCCATATCTACTTAAGTCATCAGTGAAGGTGAGAAAATAACGATATCCACCACGCGTTGTAACATTCATTGGACCGCACACATCAGTGTGTATGATTTCCAATAAGTCACTCGCCCGTTCAATTGTTCCAGAGAACGGTGTTTTAGTCATCTTGCCCATGAGGCATGGTTCACATGTGTCAAGTGATTCAAAATCAAGTGACTCCAAAAGTCCATCAGCATGGAGCTTCCTCATGCGTTTTACACCAATATGACCTAAACGGCAGTGCCACAAGAAAGTGGTACTATCATTATCAATTCTACATCTTTTGGCATCAATGTTATGAACATGTGTGTCATTACTATCAAGATTCAATATGAATAAACCCTTAATATTGGGTGCATGACCATAAAAGATATTACTCATATAAATAGAACAACCTTTATTCTCTGATTTAAATGAGTAACCGTCTCGCAATAAACAAGATCCAGATATAATGTTCATGCTTAACGCAGGCACTAAATAACAATTATTCAGGTTCATCACTAATCCCGATGGTAATCGAAGAGAGAGCGTGACGACGGCAATCACATCAACCTTGGAACCATTTCCCACGTGCATCGTCACTTCGTCCTTTGCCAGCCTTCATTTATTTCGTAGTTCCTGCTTTGAGTTGCAAATGTGAGCAACCGAACCGGTATCAAATACCCAGGCACTACTACGAGAGCCAGTAAGGTACACATCAATAGCATGTATATCATATATACCTTGTTTGTCATTGGCCGCCTTCTTGTCAGCCAGGTACTTGGGGCAGTTCCGCTTCCAGTGACCAGTTCCTTTGCAATGAAACCACTCAGTTTCTGGCTTGGGTCCATGCTTGGGCTTCTTTGCAGGAGTAGCAACTGCTTTGCCATCCTTCTTGGTTTTACCCTTCTTGCCCTTGCCCTTGACTTTGCCATTTTTCTTGAAACTAGTGGTTTTATTAACCATCAACACTTGATGTTCTTTCTGGATTTCAGACTCAGCGACTTTTAGCATCGCAAACAGCTCGGCGACTAACTTGTTCATCCCGTGCATGTTATAGTTCATCACAAAGCTCTTGTAACTAGGTGGCAGTGATTGAAGAACTCTATCAGTGATCGCCTCTGGCGGAAGGGCAATTCCCAACTCCGCTAGACGAGTTGAATACCCAGACATTCTGAGTACATGTTCACTGATAGACCCGTTCTCCTCCATCTTGCAAGCATAGAACTTATCGAAGGTTTCATACCTCTCGATCCGTGCGTTCTTCTGAAAGTTAAACTTCAACTCCTGGAACATCTCATATGCTCCATGACGTTCAAAACGTCTTTGAAGTCCCGGTTCTAAGCCATACAATATTGCACACTGAACTATTGAGTAATCTCCAGTACATGCCTCCCAAGTGTTCTTAACGTCTTCGGAGGTCATGTCTTCTGGTTGGTCACCAAGCGGTGCATCAAGGACATATGATTTCTGGGAAGCCGTGAGGATAATCCTCAGATTACGAGTCCAGTCAACAAAGTTACTTCCATCATCTTTCAGTTTAGCTTTCTCTAGGAATGCATTAAAATTCAGGGGTGCTACTGCGCGAGCCATTGATCTATAACATAAATATGCAAAGTTCATTTAGACTATTGTTCAAGATAATAAGTTTAGTTAATCAAATTACTAAAGCTCCCACTCAAATTGACATCCCTCAGGTCATCTGAGTGTCACATGATCTAAATCCACCAACTCAAGTCCGATCATCACGTGAGTTGAGGTGGCTTCAATGGTGCACATCATTATGTTGATCATATATACTATATGACTCATGTTCGACCTTTCAGTCTCTTGTGTTCTGAGGCCATGTCTGTACATGCTAGGCTTGTCAAGTTTAACCTGAGTGTTCTGCGCGTGCAACACTGGCTTGCACCCGTTGTATGTGAACGTAGAGTCTATCACACCTGATCATCACGTGGTGTCTCAACACGAAGAACTTTCGCAACGGTGCACACTCGAGGAGAACACAATTTTATCTTGAAATTAAGTGAGGGATCACCTTATAAGGTTAACCGTCGTACAAAGAATAACAAGGTGCATAAAAGGATTAACATCACATGCAATTCATAAGTGACATGATATGGCCATGAACTTGTGCTTTAGATCTCCATCTTGAAAGCACCGGCATGATCTTCATCGTCACCGGCACGACACCATGATCTCCATCAACGTGTCGCCATCGAGGTTGTCACGCCCTGCATGCTTCTACTACTATTGCTACCGTTTAGCGATAAAGTAAAGCATTACATAGCGCTTAATGATTGACACGCAGGTCATAGAATAATTAAAGACAACCCTATGGCTCCTTCCGGTTGCCGTACTCATTGACATGCAAGTCATGAAATTCTATACATCACATGATTATCTCATACATCACATATATCACATCATGTAATTGGCCATATCACATCACAACATACCCTGCAAAAACAAGTTAGACGTGCTCTAATGGTTGTTGCATGTTTTACGTGGCTCCTATGGGTTTCTAGCAAGAACGATTCTCACCTACGCATAAACCACAATGGTGATACATAATTTGCTTTTCAACCTTCTCAAGGACCGCCTTTGTCGAATCCGATCCAACTAAAGCGAGAGAAACTGCCACCCGCAAGCCATCTAGGCAACAAGTTGAGTCGGGGGAACCGGTCTCTCGTAAGCATACGAGTAATGTTGGTCCGGGACGCTTCATCTCACAATACCGCTGAACCAAAATCCAACCAAGGAAGGAAGCAATCTAAGCATCAACGCCCACAAACCTTTTGTGTTCTACTCGAGATCTCATTGAACCATCAATCTAGCTCTGATACCACTGTTGGGGAATGTTGCATGGGAAACAAAAAAACTCCTACGCACACGCAAACCTATCCATGGTGATGAGCATCTATGAGCGGGAGAGTGGACCTACGTACCCTTGTAGATCGCTAAGCGGGAAGCGTTAAGAAACGCGGTTGGTGTAGTCGAACGTCTTGATCTAGGCAACAATGTTATGATCTAATCATGAACAGTCCCGCGATCTCGTCACGATCCGTCCCGCGATCCAATCACGAACGTCCCGTGGCCTTGATCATGATCCTTCCGATCTAGTACCGAACAGATGGCACCTCCACGTTCAGCACACGTGCAACTTGATTACGATCTCCACCGTCTTGATCCAGCAAGAGGAGGTGGAGAGGAGGAAGAGTTCACGGGCAGCGTGACGGCGCTCCGGCAATGGTGGTGGAGCAATTCCGGCAGGGCTTCGCCGAAGCACTGCAGAAATCAGATTTAGAGGAGAAACTATGCACTGGTGGAACGGGTAGCACGTGGCCGTAAAATCTGTGCAAAAACCCTCTATTCCACTAGTATATATAGGAGGGAGGGAGAGGAGGCCTTGGCGCAGGGCTGAGCCCCTCTTGGAGTCGACCGAAGCCAAGGGGAAGGAGTCCTACTCGTCCTCCACTCCTAGTAGGAGTAGGACTATTCCTTTTTGCCTTTTTCCACTCTTTTCTCTTTAGGATTCTTCCCCTAGCCGCATGGGCCTGTTGTGTCTATTCCACCAGCCCACTAAGGGCTGGTTAATACTTTCCCACATCCCATGAAGCCTCTTGGGTCGAAATACCCCTCCCGGAGGTCTCCCGGTACACTACCAGCACTCCCGGTACACTACCGATGAACCCGAAACTTTTCCGGCGACCAAACTGGGACTTCCTATATATGAATCTTTACCTCCGGACCATTCCGGAGCTCCTCATACATAACTCTACACTACACTACCGAAACGTCACCAAACCTTAAGTGTGCAGACCCTGGGGGTTCGAGAACTATGTAGACATGATTGAGACACCTCTACGGTCAATAACCAATGGCGGGACCTGGATGTCCACATTGGTTCCTACATATTCTACGAAGATCTTTATCGGTCGAACCTCTATGTCAAGGATTCAGTTAATCCCGTATGATGTTCCCTTTGTTCTTCGGTATGTTACTTGCCCGAGATTCGATCGTCGGTATCTCCATACCTAGTTCAATCTCGTTACCGGCAAGTCTCTTTACTCGTTCCGTAATACAAGATCCCGCAACTAACAATTAGTCACATTGCTTGCAAGGCTCGTTGTGATGTTGTATTACCGAGTGGCCCTGAGATACCTCTCCGTCACACGGAGTAACAAATCCCGGTCTCGATCCATGCCAACTCAACAGACACCCTCGGAGACACCTGTAGAGCACCTTTATAGTCACCCAGTTACGTTGCAACGTTTGATACACACAAGGTACTCCTCCGATATCTGTGAGTTGCATGATCTCATGGTCATAGGAACATATACTTGACATGCAGAAAACAGTAGCAATAAACTGACACGGTCATAAGCTATGTTTGTAGTTTGGGTCTTGTCCATCACATCATTCTCCTAATGATGTGATCCCGTTATCAAATGACATCTCATGTCCATGGCTAGGAAACCTTAACCATCTTTCAATCAACGAGCTAGTTCACTAGAGGTACACTAGGGACATTGTGTTTGTCTATGTATCCACACATGTATCCATGTTTCCAATTAATACAATTATAGCATGGATAATAAACAATTATCATGAACAAGGAAATACAATAATAAACATTTTATTTATTGCCTCTAGGGCATATTTCCAACAGTTCGTTGATTTTTGCGTGGGCGGGACGGTTGTTGTCGATGACGACTGGCGCGACTTTCTGCCAACGGAGCGTGTTGATGCACCCGCTGGGTGTCACCCGCTAGGTGTATCCTTCGGGGCGGTTGATGGGGGTGCCGGTTGGCCGGGCCAGACCGGCCAGCGTCGAAGTGACCTGGCGGGGGAGCCGACTCCCCAGCCTGCCTGGTGTCGAAGTAGACGGCCAGGCCAGCCGGTCAGCTGGCCGCACGGTGATGCGGGCCAGCCGACCGAGGACGCGGACGAGCGAACCAGTTGGCACGGATAGACGGGCGCACAATTCTTTCTTTCTTTTTCTTTTTTTTCCTTTTGGCCGACTGCGGGCAGCCGGACGCAAACTTTTTTCTTTTTCTCTTTTTTGGATGAGGAGCCGGCCCCTTGACTTTTTTCAGCCGACTGCTCTTTTCTCTATTCCTTCCCCAGCCGGCTCCGACACTAGAGCAGCAGGGGAGCGCGCGGGGCGCAGCCGGCGGGGCAGAAGCCGGCCCGGACGGTGACAGCCGGCGCGGCGCTGAACATGGGAGGCGGTCTTCAGTCCAGACAACACCGCGCGTGGACGATGCGGGCTGGAGCCGTCGAACGCAGAGCACCCGACCGAGGCGGAGCCCGAGCCAGGCTGGGCGACCGGACGGGGCTGCGCGGCCAGTTGCGGGACGTGCAGGCATGAAGCCGGCATGGGCATGGACCCGCGGGCAGGAAGCCATGGCACAGAGGGGCCGACGCGGGCGTGCGGGTGTACTCGGCTGTGGTCGGAGCCGGTCGCGGGCGGGGCACGCAACCGTGGGCAGGAGCCGGCACGGGCTGCAGTCGTCTAGAGCCATCCGTGGGTGCACGGGGCGCAGCCGGCGCGAGTGAGGGGCGCGCAGGCCGCAGGGCATTAGCCGGAGCCGGTAGGCGCGAGGTGGTACCGGAGCGTGGACGTGGCGGAGGAATGGCCGGTCGGGCATGGAGGAGGCGGAGCCGGCCGGGCGCGAGGCACACGACCGTGGAGACGAAGCCGACCGAGCGCGGCGGAAGCGGAGGCAGCCAGGGCGGGGCACATGGTCGTGGCAACGGAGCCGGTGGAGCGCGAAAGGCAGTGGCGGCGGCAGCGGCTGCCAGCAACAGTAGCGGCAGCTAGCAAAGCAGCGGCGGTGGCGGCGGCTAGCAGGAGAAGCAGTGGCAGTTGCTAGTGGGAGCCTTCGTAGCATAGCAAGAAACGGAGTAGAGCATCAGCCGAATCGATCGGCTTAGCTAGCTAGCTTAACAAGGCACGAGCTCGTGCGGGCACTTTGGTTGCGCGAGAGTGGAGAAGGTCAAGCGCGGTCGAAGCAATGCGCGTTGGGACCGGCGGCGTGCTCGCCCACGACGGGTGGAGCAGTGAGGTGTGGAGGATGCCGGTCAAGCGAGATGTCGGGCGAGGGGCCACAGGGCATTGCACGGGTTAGTATAGGAGAGCCTATGGTGAGGCAGTGGACGGCGAGGCTGGCAATGCACCGGCGTCGTGAGCGGAGGCGGGACGCGAGGAGGCGACGACAGGGATGGATGGCCGAGTGGTCGCGGAGACACCGGCCGATGGCCAGGTTGTCGGCGTACCCACGGGTTGCCCCCATCCCTCCCAGGATATGCTTGCTCGTACTAGTGCGCGAGAGCAGAACGAGGGAGAGAGCTCGAGCGTGGAGTTGGTGTTGGGCTGACGGCAAGGACGCGCCATTGCACGTGGTTGCTCCAGGGTTGTGTTGAGGTCGAACCCCCGAGCCCTGTCGGGAAGGCAGCGGCGACGTCACGGACGGAAGGCGGAGGGGAGGCCGGGCACAGGCGCATGACCGGAGTGGCCGTCGGGGCGCACAGTCGACCGTGCCTGAACGAGACGCGGCGCAGGGCGTGCGGCCCCGGGGGCGACCGCAGGCGGAGGGACGGCGACGACACCGCGGACGGACCCGGCTGACTGAAGCGAGGCGGCGCGGCGTGCGCATGGGCGGACAGCCGGCGTCGCGGGGGCGGTGACGAAGAGGATGAGGCCAACGACGAGGACGCGCCGCTCCGCGCGGTCGCTCCGGGGGCGTGTTGATGTCGGGCCCCCGAGCGCTACCGGAGGGACGAAGCGGCGCCGCGGTGATGGTGATGAATAAAGGGATCCCGCCCAGACCGCGGTTCTAGCGGCAGCTGGCCCACGGTGGGCGCCAATTGTTGTCGTTTTCTCACGGGGGGTCTCGCGAGATGGCAGATGCCATAGGTAGGCTTATCGAGGTGAGGGCAAGGCTGACGTGGATGGTCCAGGATGGGTATGCGAATAGCACGCAGTGGTTTACCCAGGTTCGGGGCTCTCCCGAGAGATAATACCCCTACTCCTGCATGTTTGTATATCTGGTATATATCTGGTACAGAGTTGCTCCCCTGCAGTTGTATTGGACTGAGAGTAGTGGCAGAATGCCTACTGTCCCGTCTATGTCACACTTGTATGTGTGAGCTAGCTAGCAAGTGGGCATAAGAGAGCTCCACCCTGAATGGGTTTGAATGAGAGAGTGAGTGGGGGCCTTTATATAGTCATGGAGGTGTGGCTTGGTATGTAAGCTAAAGTGGGTAGCTTACATACCAAGTAGCTTGGGATGTAATCTATAGTGGGTAGCTTACATGCCAAGCCATATGTAGCTTGTGGACTAAGCTATGTCTATCCCCTGGTGCAATTTAAAAGTCAGTGTCCAGGGGACAGGTTACACTGTAGATAGTACTGCATGACATACGTACAGTGCACTATTGCTCGCCAATAGTGCACCGCCATGGGATATGGCCGTCTGGTCCGTGCGTGTCCGATGGGACGTCGTAGTTGACTCCAGGAGGAGCCGGCCAGGCAGAGCCGACCTGGAAAGTTAGCCAGGAGGAGCCGGCCAAGAGGAGCCGACCGGGCGTAGCCAGCCGGGAGTAGCCAGCCAGGAGGAGCCGGCCAGGAGGAGACGGTCGAGAGGAGCCGGCCAAGCGTAGCCAGCCGGGAGGAGCCAGCCGGGAGGAGCCGCCGGGAGTACATAACCGGGCGTAGCCAACCGGGAGGAGCCAGCGGGAGTAGCTAGCCGGGAGGATCCGGCCAAGAGGAGCCGACCGGGAGTAGCCAGCCGGGGGAGCCAGCTGGGCGTAGCTAGCCGGGCGTAGCAAGCCAGAAGTAGCTAGCCGGGAGGAGCCAGCCGGGCGTAGCCAGCCGGGAGGAGCCAGCCGGGAGGAGCCTTGTCTTCACTTCTTCGATTGTCTTGTTGATTCGTCAGGCTTGGCATACCGAGGGTGGCCCCCTGGTGTTTTAACATGTTGAGTCGTCTCCTTGAGCCTACCCGGGGGTAATCCCTCTGACACCCTTCCTGAAAATATGATGAATTGCAGTTGCAAAGTTGACAAAGAACATAGTTTGTTGGGTTCTAATAAGGTTTATGCTTCATATTACTATGTTGTGATGAGTTGTTACTTGTTCATGAGAAGCCTTATGATAAAAATGTATTGAAATAAGTTCTTACGTTAGAGTTTTCTGCTATTATGTTAATAAGCATGATGCTTCTATGTCCGTATTTTGTTTTTATCGACACCTCTCTCTCAAACCATGTGGACATGCTTTTCAATTTCGACTTTTGCTTGAGGACAAGCGAGGTCCAAGCTTGGGGGAGTTGATACGTCCATTTTTCATCATGATTTCCTACTGTTATTTACTTTGTTTTGTTGAATAATAATGATTTGGGGAGTGATTCTGATGCCTTTTCTCTCATAATATGCAAGGTTTACACAAAGGGGGAGAATACCAGCAACTGGAATTTTGGACCCAAGAAAAGCACATCAGAGATACCTATTCAGCACAACTCCAATGAAGCTGAAATTTTATAGAGATTATTTTTACATTTAATAAAAAATATTAGAGCAGAAAACTACCGGAGGGGGACACCCAGGTGGGCACAACCCACCAGGGCGCACCCTAATGGGTTGTGGACACCTCGGCCCACCTCTGGTGCTCATCTTCTAGTATATGGTCACACTTGACCTAGAAAATATATCAAAGGAGGACTTTCGGGACGAACCGCCGCCGCCTCGAGGAGGAACTTGGGCAGGAGCACTTTTGCCCTCCGCTGGAGCGATTCCCACCGAGGGAACTTCCCTCCCGGAGGGAAAAATCGAAGCTATCGTCATCACCAACACCCCTCTCGTCTTTGGGAGGCCAATCTTCATCAACATCTTCAACAACACCATCTCCTCTCAAACCCTAGTTCATCTCTTGTGTTCGATCTTTGTACCGGAACCTCAGATTGGTACATGAGGGTGACTAGTAGTGTTGATTTCCTTGCATAGTTGATTCCTATATGGTTTACTTGGCGGAAGATTATATGTTCATATCCATTATGCTATTCAATACTCCTCTGATCTTGAGCATGAATATTATATGTGAGTAGTTACCTTTGTTCTTGAGGTCACGGGAGGAGTCATGTTGCGAGTAATCATGTGAATTTGATATGTGTTCGATATTTTGATGATATGTATGTTGTGATTCCCTTAGTGGTGTCATGTGAACGTCGACTACATGACACTTAACCATTAATGGGCCTAAGGGAATGCATTGTGGAGTAGTTATTAGATGATGGGTTGCTAGAGTGACAAAAGCTTAAATCCTAGTTTATGTGTTACTTCGTAGGGGGCTGATTTGGATCCACATGTTAATGCTATGGTTAGACTTTGTCTTCATACTTTTCTCGTAGTTGCGGATGCTTGCGAGGGGGTTAATCATAAGTAGGTTGTTAGTTCAAGTAAGAACAACACCTTAGCACAGGTCCACCCACATATCAAATTATCAAAGTAGCGAACACAAATCAAACCAACATGATAAAAGTGACTAGACGAAATTCCCGTGTACCCTCAAGAACACTTTGCCTATTACTAGTGATTGTTCTGGCCTATCCTTTGCCTCAAAAGGATTGGGCTGCCTTGCTGCGCCTTGTTTACCGTTACCGTTACTTGCTCGTTACAAATTACCTTGCTATCAAACTATATATTACCTACAATTTCAGTGCTTGCAGAGATTACCTTGCTGAAAACTGCTTGTCATTTCCTTCTGATCCTCGGTGGGTTTGACTCTTATTTATCGAAAGAACTACGATTGATCCCCTATACTTGTGGGTCATCCCCCCCCCCCCCCGAGGAAGAGCGGCAGGTGACGGAGCTCCATCTCGTAAAACACGATGAAATTTTCTATCCTATTTTTTCTCCGAAAATAAGAATTTATAGGAATGGAATTAGGTTCGGAGGAGCCATGAGGTGGCCCCAAGCCATCAGGGCGCGCCCTGTTGGCTTGGCACCAACAGGTGGCCCCTCTGGTGGTTCTTTGCTCAAATTTTTTTATATTCCAGAAAAAATCCACAAAATGTTTCGTTCGATTTTGAGAACTTTTATTTCTGCACAAAAACAACATCATGGAAGTTCTACTAAAAACAACGTCACGCCGGGTTAGTTTCATTCAAATTATGCAAATTAAAGTCCAAGACAACAACAAAAGTGTTTGAAAAAGTAGATACGTTTGAGACGTATCAAGATCCTCCCGCTCCTCCCGCACCATGTCCATGTAATGGGCACGAGCCTCGTCGATGGTCATGGTGCAATGCACCGGCAAGGGTAGTGCGGAGTAGAAGGATGATGGCGCGGACGAAGAGGGTGGCATCGACTCGTCGTCAGCCGTGTCCTTCATTTGGACTTCATCGTCCTCCGGCTGCTTGTCAGCCAGCCAGCCGGAAGCAATGATGGCCACCTCCTTCTTCAGGTACGGCATCATCCCGTCCCAAAGAATTGTGGAGCGCTAGGAAGCCATGGTAGGAATGGTGCGAAGAGGAGAAAGGATCGGAGGTTGATGACCGCGGCTATGGTCGAGGCGGCAATTTATATAGCAATGGTAGGTGGCAGAGGGACTGATGCGTGGCGCCGAGGTAGCTGACTCGACAACCGTGTGGCCTTAATGTGGGTGGTAGATGAATGAACGGGAGACCATCTTATCGTTCGAACGCGGAGCAGTCCCCTTCACCGGAAAGCGGCGCGGGCATGCATAGGGCACTGACGCATTGAAGGGGCGTTGGCCGTGTCGGATGGGAAACGCGGAGGGCGAGGAAAGGGTTTTTGTGGGTTAAGACGGTCAAACACGGGCTTGTGTGTTGTCTGAACGCCCACAAAGCCTTCTTGCGTTTATCTCGTATTTATAGGAAAAAGTTGATCCGGACTCACCTTCGGATCAATACCAGCCTACGTTATATGGCTTTCGCGGTCCGTATAAATTGGTCCCAACGGATGCGGACGATTTGTGAATCTTTGTTGGAGATGCCTGAGGATCGTGGCTTTTGTAAACGGAACCAAATACGTCAAAGACATGGCCGCGTTAACATGTAACAGCTCATCACGGGGCATGACAGTTCTGTTGGGTTATTACACAAACTTATCGATCGCGATCAACATCCATTGCGTCTCCACCAACAATTTGAGACACACAATGCCAACCCTGAGCAACAAGTCAATCTGAGTATGACAAACCCACGAACGGATTACGCATCAGAGATGTCACACGCACATGCCAGCCGTGCAGACAAGGCGTTGCAGCACACGCGCGGGCGGCTCGCTAGCTGACGAACAGTCCACTAGTAGATGACAGTCAATCCCCGGCCTTTCCTCCGGCCGATCCATGACTCGTCTCGTTTAGCCGACCGACAGAACAATAATTTAATCAGAATACCAAAGTGACATTCCATTGATTTATGAATCAAGATCATAGGGGCCGCATGATCAGCTGGCGGCCGAACTGGCAGTGATGGGGCTCTCTCCACGCTCTGGCTCAGCTGTCTTAGTTCGGACTATTCCTTGAGAGAAGAAGAAAAGGACACGTTGAGTGGCGTTCGCTTGGCGGGACAAGTGTCACCGAGGTCGAGGTGTGACTTACGGCAGAAGTTTTCAACTCGATCGCCGTGGATTCTTTTGCGGCAGAAACCAACTCGCCTTTGACGCCGGCGGGGTTTTGGTACGAATACTTTAAGCTGAGTACTCACCGCGAGTAGTAGTAGAAAGGCAGCAACACGTGGACATATAGCCACATTGTTTCCCTCTGCCTCTCGATAACATGTAATCTCGTCACGGTTCCGTTCGGTTCCACAAACCCGTGGATCGCGACGAACAACCAGTACGTCTCCCCGTGCAAGCGCAATTTGAGACGCAGAACTTGGAGCAAGAATAATAATTAATAAACCCACCAAATGGAATACGCGCCCAGCACACGCGCGCGCCGGGATCGCCGTCTCACGGCCCGGTCCACTCACCCATGACAGCAACGCCCTCCATCAATCAAATCAAAAGAATAAAAGGGATGACACCGCCGACCGACTCCGCTAAAAACAAAGGTGTTGGCCGCCTCTTACGAGCAAGTGGCGCCAAAGTGCCGCTATAAAATCAACTATGAAGAATCCACCATGGTTCAAATTATAGCCATCGTACATCACACCCTAATCATCTGTGTAAACCCAAAGCAAATGTGTGCCTAAATTACCTAAATTGTATCACGGAACGCACCAAAACGACTGAATAGACGAAAATTGAGATAGTAAGAGCATCAACGGCCGGACTTAGAAAATCCGTCCCGCTATACGCCGGTGGACAGCGCCCGCCGGCCCTTTATATGTTGCACTGCATATCCACATACCTCAAATGCAATCAAAAAACCATACAATCCATACACGTCGATCATCCAATACAGATTGTCCGTATTCAACAGTTCGAAACAAAACAAAACAAATCACAGTTTTACAAAACGGAACATGTCAACATGAAATCAATGGCTGAGCGAGAAAAAGAGTTTGTCGGAACACGGGCCGAAAGCGGCCATCCATGCCTCCTGCTCGTCCAGTTTGTCCCGCTCCACCTGGGCAGCCATCTCCGCCTGCATCTGGGCTGCATGCTCCGCCTGCATCCTAGCCGCATGATCCGTTGTCGCAACCGCCCTCGCAGCCTCCTGCGCCCTACGGTCGTTGATCACCTTCTTCTTCTTCACAAGCAACTTTTCCGCATCCGCATCTAAAAGGGATTCGTCTGCCAACATGACCTTTGCATCCTCCACGTCCCGTGCGAGTTACAACCTCTTTTTCTCGAACTCAATCTCTTCAAATGTCTTGACCTTCTCAAGTTTTCATTTGATCGTCACATTTTTCTTCTCCAGCTTCATCATCTCCCCCTCAACCGGGAGACCATGCAGTGGTTGTCACTCCAAGCCACCAAAATAGAAGTCAAATCACCATGGGCAGAGACACGGAGGTAAGTCGTAGGTTTTTGCCGTGCAACATATATTGTTAGAAGGGAGAGAGTGATTTGGTGGATAGTTGATGCAGAATATGATGGATGTATTATTGAGCCTCAAGGGCGAGTATATATTGGGTGCAAGACTTGGAGGGCAAGAAGCCTCTCCTAGAGACAAGGTAGGAGATGGATTACAAATCCTAGTCTACCAAATACATGGACTCCAAATATATCTCTAACATCCCCCCGCAGTCGTAGCGGTAGCGTTGCGAACAACAGGAGCTTCGTGGACGGTCGGACTAGAGAGAATAACAACCGACGGGCTGACACCCCCCTCCTCCCCCCCCCCCCCCCGTAGTCGCAGCGGGAGCGTCGGGGACCATGTCATATCGGGGACGTGTCAACTGTAGAGGAAGCCGATGAGTTGCTCAAGCGAAGTGTAGCCCTTTGTGCCGATGTCAAGGTAGCCGAGATCGTAGGATGGTGTAGTCGTGGTCGAGGTAGCCGTGCGAAGAATGTCGTGGTCGATGTCGAGTTGGGTTAGCCGGTGTCGAGGAAGTCGCCATGGAGCCGGGGCGCAAGGAGGCGCCGAGTTAGTCATTTGCGCAATGGTGTCGAAGTCAATGGCGCCGGGAAGAAGATGTAGTTGAGATGCGTCGTGCCGGGTTCGCCAAGCCCGGGGACACATCATGGACGAAGGCACGTGTCGGTGTTGCCGGCACTGTGCATGCGTAGACGGACGAAGTTGATGTTCACGATGCATCGCTCCAGGCTTGCCAGGTCTGGGAACACATCGGGGACGAAGTCACGCGACGGTGTTGCCAGCACCGGGCATGCGTAGACAGGGACCTACACACAACTTGTACGCCATGAAGAGGAGGCTAGCAGAGAAGGACTCAACAACGGTTGCGGCGCAAATCGGTGGGGGCCGATGTCCCCCGTGATGGTCGGAGTAGATGAAGTGGTCGGGGTAGATGACAACGACGCTAGCAATGAGCTTGTGCTGGACTAAGAAGAAGGTGTGGACTGGCGGCGTGACTCGGGTGAGCGAGCTGCAACGGAGCCGAAGAAGAGTGGTGGTCGTGGCCTGATGGCGGCGGCGACGGCTGGTTCGGAGCGCGGCGGCGATGCTCGAAGTAGGCGATGAACCCGTCAACATGACGAAGACCAACACGGACGGTGGCGTTCCTGCGTAGAGGGAGACGGTGCGACGCATACCACGGGAAGTCGACGCGTGGGGACAGCGGAGTGGACCGCGGGCCACGGCGCTATGACCCAAGGGGCGACACAACGGCAGTAGGTGGGTCGGGGTGATGGCGGGAAGACCTCGAGTGGCGGCGGTGACCGCGGGCCGTGGTGCTACGGCTCGAAGGGGCAGCACGGCGGCGAAGCGCGGGTTGGTGCGACCGCGGGGACGGCCTCAGGCAGCGGCGAAGACCGCGTACCACGCTCTCTATGGCCCGATGGGGCGATGCAGCAGTAGCGCGAGGGTCGGGACAACCACGGGAACGGCCTAGAGCGGACGGCCCCGGGGCGGCGGTGGACCGCGGGCCACGACACTGCGGCCCAAAGGGGCGATGCAATGGCATCACGCGGGTCGATGCGGCCGCGAGGAGAACCACGGGGCGGCGGCACTGCGGCCCGACGAGGTGACGTTACGGCAGCTCAGTGCTTGATCGGTGGAGAAGCGCGCTTTACTTGGGACAGTCTTCATGGGACCTACGGAGGCGCGCGCAACTGACGGGTCAGATTGGTCGCACGGTGTAGATGAGGCGGATCGCGGCGGCAGGCTGGTGATCAATCCAATCGTGCGCGAGGTTAGGGACGCCGCTCCATCGAGGCGGGATGGTGGCGGAGTCTGAGACGAAGCCGGCAACGACGGTCAGCAGGGCGACCATACAGGTGCGGCATAGATCGACGGGCGGGCCGGTGCGCGAACTGCGGCTGTGATGGGCTACCGCATGGCACGAGGCCGCTGGGTTGGGGCGATGCAGGAGTCCCTATCCAAGCAGGGCGGTGACGGCAGGCGTAGGGTGACGGGCGAGCAGACGCGTGGGTAACGGACATAAGGGGCCGTCGCGTTGCGCGAGGCTACTGGGTCGGTGAAGAGGCCGGGTCACGCCGATGTCGGAGTAGAGGCGCTGGGTCGATGGCAACGGCGAGCGACGCAAACTAATCTTAGATCGGAACACCAAAAAGGAAATGTCGATCAATGTGACCGGCAGAAGAGAGAAAATCATGGATCAAGAGATTGGGAAAAAGAATCTCTAGGGTAGCCGACCAACACGACCGGCGGACGAACCCTAGGTACGGGCGGCGCGGCCCCGGCGGCGGTCATGGAGGCCGACCACCCCGGGGGCAGCATGCGGTGCAGAAGCAGTGGGCGGCGGCTAGGTCTAGGAACTTGTGGCAGATACCACGTTAGAAGGGAGAGAGGGATTTGGTGGAATAGGTGGAATATGATGGATGTATTATTGAGCCTCAAGGGCAAGTATATATATTTGGGGCAAGACTTGGAAGGCAAGAAGCCTCTCCTGGAAATAAGGTAGCAGACGGATTACAAATCCTAAACTATCAAATACATGAACTCCAAATATATCTCTAACAACTATCTCACCACACCCCACATGAACCTACTAGACATATCTTTGAGCCGCGCAGACAAGGTCTTGGCAGACAAGTTCTTGGAAACATAAGAGCGGGCGGCTCGCCAGCGGACCCACAGTACACTACTAGTAGATTTTTTATGATGATGGAATTGCATGATGTATTGATCAGGTGCAATCGCACATATATATGATGTACAAGCTGGGCCACAACCTCAACTATACAAGGAACTAGGAGGTGAGCCTAGACACACTATATGCACATAATATATATACTCAACACCCACCCCCCCCACCCCCCCACAGTCGAAGCGGCACCATTGCTGATGCACAGACTGGATTGGAACTCCTCGAATGACGTCATGTGCAAGCCTTTGGTCATGATATCTGCAAACTATTGGGAAGTCAGAACGTGTAGGACACGAACGTGGCCAAGGGCCACCTGATCACGAACAAAACGAATATCAAGCTCAATGTGCTTGGTGCGGAGGTGATGAAACGGGTTGGCGAAGAGGTAGATGGCGGAGACGTTGTCACAGTAGACCACTGTTGCCTTGTCGACAGGGCACGATAGCTCAAGGAGAAGCTGGCGAAGCCATGAGCACTCGGCGACGACATTGGCCACGACGCGATACTCAGCCTCAGCACTGGACCGAGAGATGGTAGTCTGCCGCTTGGAAGACCACAATACAAGTGATGGTCCAAGGAACACACAATAGCCCGAAGTGGATCAGCGGGTGTCAGGGCAGACGGCCCAGTCAGCGTCGTTGTAGGCGGTCATCTCGGTGGAGGCGGAGGCGTGCAAAGTGAGACCAAGATCCATAGAGCCACAGATGTAGCGGAGGATCCACTTGACGAAGATCCAATGAGCATCTCGAGGGGCATGCATGTGGAGGCACGCCTATTGCACAACATACTGAAGCTCCGGTCGAGTGAGAGTGATATACTGAAGAGCACCCACAATAGACCGGTAAAAAGGAGCATCCGGAGCAGGAGAACCATCAGCAGCAGAGAGCTTGGCCTTCGTGTCAACAGGTGTGGCCGCGGGTCTACAATTAAGCATGCCAGTGCGGTCAAGGAGATCAAGAGCATACTACCGCTGGTGGAGGAAGAAGCCATCAGGACGGCGCACCACCTCGACACCGAGGAAGTAGTGTAACGGACCCAGATCCTTGATGGCAAACTCAGCGCGAAGGCGGTCAGTGAGCTGACTGAGAAGCCCAGCAGTGCATGCTGTCAGGATAATGTCGTCGACGTAGAGGAGCAGATATGCAGTGGAAGTGCCCTGGTTATAAACAAACAGTGAAGCATCTGAGCGTGTGGAGTGAAACCCGAGTTGATGCAAAAACGCTGTGATGCGCTGGTACCAGGCGTGAGGAGCCTACTTGAGCCCATATAAGAAGCGCGAGAGCAGGCACACATGATCTGGATGCGTCGGATCAACAAACCCAATGGGTTGCTAACAGAAGACCTGCTCCTGAAGATGACCATGAAGGAAGGCGTTGGAGACGTCCATCTGGTGTACTGGCCAGGCACGAGAGACTGCAAGCTGTAGGACAGTGCGAATCGTGTCGGGCTTAACAACTGGAGCGAAAGTGTCGATGAAGTCGACGCCGGCGCTTTGACGAAAGCCACAAACAACCCAACGCGCCTTGTAGCGATCAAGGGTACCATCAGGACATACTTTGTGCTTGAAAACCCACTTCCTGGTGATCATGTTAGCATGACGGGGATGAGGGACAAGTTTCCAGGTCCGGTTGTGCTGCAAAGCTTTAAACTCCTCCTGCATCACCGCAACCCACAAAGGATTGCGCAGGGCCGCTCGAACAGAGGACGGCAGGGGCGACCATGCGGAGGTGGAGGTGGTGCAGACGTACTCATCCGAAGCATACCGCGAGCTCGGATAGTGAATGCCCACCCGAGCACAAGTGACGGGACCAGCCGACGGAGCAGCCGCAGGTGGCATGGATGATGTGTCCGAAGGCGTCGAGGCCACAGGAAAGGTCGGCGTGTCAGGCGACGGTGGTGCCACGGGGGAGGCCGGCTCGTCAGGTGATGCGGCGGAGGATTCCGCGGGCGAGGGCGGGCCGGAGGAGGCCGATGCCGATGAAGAGTTCGCAGCGGTGCTAGGGAGCACAACTCCCGAGCCAGGAGAGGCCACGACGGGAGGACCGTGGAGAGCCTCAAAGCCGGGGGCGGGCCAATGGTCGCGCACGCGCCCCCGGGGTAAGGACTTAGCGACCCGGCGCCGTCAGAGGCCGGCGACGAAGGAGCGGCCGGAGGCACCTGCTGAAAAGGAAATACAAAGTCGTCAAAGTAAACATGCCGGGAGGTGTACACTCGATGGGTGACTGGAGCATAGCAGCAGTATCCTTTGGCATTGGGTGGGTAACCGATGAAGATGCAGGCAACATAACATGGTGCGAGTTTGTGGGGAGTGATGTCGACGATGCTGGGATAGTAGAGGCACCCAAAGATACGCAGGCCATCATAGGAAGGCGGGATACCGAAGAGAAGGTTGTGGGGCGCATCATTCCAGCGCGGACGGCAGGGACGAAGATTAAGAAGGAGCGACGCGGTGGTGAGGGCATCCGGCTAGAAGTGAGGAGGCACGTTGGCATGAAACAGAAGGGTGCGAATGCAGTCATTGAGAGTGCGTAGGACACGTTCAGCGTGACCGTTTTGTTGTGATGTATATGGGCATGTGAGACGAAAAATTGTGCCATGGTGTGCGAGAAAAGTATGGAAAGCAAGATTGTCGAACTCTTTTCCATTGTCAGTCTGGAGAGTGAGAATGTGACGCCCAAACTGCATGCTGACATAGGAGTAAAAAGCCGTCAAGGTAGAAAGTGCATCCGATTTTCATCGTAAAGGAAAAGTCCACACATAATGGGAGTAATCGTCAAGAATAACTAGATAATAGAGATATCCCGAATTGCTAACCACTGGAGAGGTCCACACATCACTATGGATCAACTGAAAAGGAAGAGACGCAATGGTGGCTGAATTATTAAAAGGAAGGCGAACTTGTTCGCCGACACAACATGCATGACAAGTGTGATCCTCTACTTTTTTACAATGGAAACTGAAACTCCTAAGAATATGATGAAGAGTGGCGGGGTTGGGATGACCAAGACGGGCATGCCAGACATCGACGCCGGTAGAGAGAGCAACTGGAGCATTGGCGGATGAGGACTTCGGGTGGACCGAATAGAGATCATCGTCGGGATTACCACATCGGTGGAGTACCATCCTGGTTCGAGCATCCTTGACACAAAAACCAAATTTGTCAAACTCAATAGTTACAGGATTTTCACGAGCAAGATAACAAACGGAAACAAGATTCTTAATGAGGTCAGGAGAAACAAGAACGTTAGATAGAGTGAGTGGCATGGAAGAAGGAAACGAGGTGCGCCCGACATGTGTGTTCGGAAGGGTGGAGCCATCACCGACATTGATGCGGGTGACGGAGTGGAGTCCAGCGCGGCGGTGAGGTTACCCGAATGAGAGAACATGTGGGCAGTGGCACCGGTGTCCATGTACCAGTCACCGCCACCAGGGTAGTTGTTGGGCGACGGAGCAGAGTCCAGCGCGGCGAGGAGTGCCGCATCCCATGGCGGTGAGGGCAAGGTCGGTGGGGGTGATGGAGACGCCATGCCATAGGGGCCGGTCATCTACGACGGTGGAGGAGGCAGGAACCCTCCGTAGGAGTGCGGCCCAGCGAGGTACGCCTGATGAGCCGACGGGGGCGGCGTGGGGATGGTCGGTGCTAGGGCCCGAGGAACCGGCATGGTGTATGCATGGACAACGCATGTCCAGGGGTTGTATCCACCGGCCCAAGGTGGAGGTGGCTATTGCACGTGTTGCTGTTGAGGAACGCTGCCCTGTTGCTGTTGGCGACCATCGCGCCGACCGCCCCGTTTGCGGCCAGCAGGAGTGGGTGGTGCTGGAGGCACGCCGAAGGGCACCGGTGGCGTCGGGAGCAGCGGAGGCTGCTGTGGTGCGGGGCCCTGCTGCTGTTGAGGAGCGGCACGCGGTGGTGCGGGACCTCCGCGAGTGGTGCCGACGGCTAGGGCAACGTGCATGGCCTGACTCTTCACCTGCTTCATCCAGCGCTCCTCCAACCGGAGATAGGCCACGAACTTGGCGAAGGAAGGCTCGGTGACGAGGGAGAGGTTTGCCTCGGCGTTGCCGAAATCCTCGTTTAGACCGGTGATGAGTGTGCTGAGAAGGGTATCGTCATCAATCTTCCCGCCAATGTCGCGGAGCTCGTCAGCAAGGGTCTTGAGACGAAGGCAATATTCGTCGACGGAGGAGTTGTCTTGGTGGCACCCAAAAAACTCTTGTTGCAAGAAGACGCGGCGTTGGAGGCGATTGTCGGTGGAGAGCCCGTTCAGCTTGGTCCAGACCGCACAGGCATTGTCATTGTCGTGCACGACCGTGTGAAACAGATCGGGCGAGATGGTGAGGAACCAGGGATGAGGGTGGCGTCGATGGTGGACCACTCATGGTGCACAGGCACAAGGCTGGAATCGACGGAGCCATCCACATGATCGAGAAGATTGTACTCCCGGAACACAAGGGAGAAATAGGTCTTCCATGCGTAGTAGGAGGAGTCCGTCTGGGTAAGACGAACCGGAACCTGGTCATGGATGTTGAGGTTGCGGATGTCGGCGGCGTCGGGAGGGTTGGCGTCGGCGAACGGGTTGGAGCCGGAGGAACTGACGGAAGACATGGCGGTAACGGCGGCACGGGAAGTGCGACGGCGGGTAAGGAGGAAAGGCTAGGGTTTGTGGCGGCAGCGGCGCAAGGGGGCGCGGCGCAGTGACAAGGTAGGGTGACGGCGGCGGCACTAGGAGGGCGCGGTGGCAGCGACAGGGTGGCGGCGGCGGGTGGAAGATGCGGCGGCGGCGGGTGGAAGATGCGGCGGCGGCGCGAGGAGGGGTGGACGCGACGACGGTGGCTATGGGCGGAAGCTAGGGTTTTAGAACCCGAAAACTGATACCATGTATGATAATGAAATTGCACGATGTATTGATCAGACGCAATCGCACGTATATATGATGTATAAGGTAGGCTACGCCCTATACAATTAACTAGGAGTAGGCCTAGACACATAATATGTATACTCAACAGATTTCAACGGTCAAAGGCCTGCCTTTTCCCCGATCGATGACATGTCCCTTACACACCGACTACGCCGAAAAAATAATTTAATCAGAAAGCAAAGTGGCATTGATCTATAAATCAGGGGCCGGAGGCCCGGAGCAATGAACTAGAAGAGCCTCCGCGCCCTCCTCTTCTTTTCTGCCCTCGCGCCCCCACGCCGTCCTCGAGAGTTCACACCATGTCCGGATTCGACTACAACCACGGCCCGAACCCCATGGCGGACGCCGGCAACCCGTTCTTCATCGGTACCTTCCGCAAGGCCGAGGGCGACTACTGCCTATCCGTCCGCGATGGCAATGTCTTCCTCGCCCCTTGCACCCCCCGCGACGAGCAGCTGGAGTGGGCCAAGTTCATGCGCTTCAACACCACGATGCAGGACGAAGAGGGTAACCCCGCCTTCTTCCTCGTGAACAAGGCCAACGACCTCGCCGTCCTGAACACCTTCGGACTGTCCCGCCCGGTTCGTGATCTTCTCTCTGTTCCTCTGTTTCCTTGAACCAATTCCGGTCGTTTTCCAAATCTGGAGTGCGTATGGAACTGACTTGTTTTTGCTCGCGTGCAGATGGTGCTGGTGCCTTTCAACCCGGCCATCCTTGACAAGTCTCTGATGTGGACGGAGGCCGGCGACGTCGGCGACGGCTTCAGCTACATTCGCGCGCTGAACCAGAACAAGACCTGCCTCAACATGGATCACGGCGGCGTGCACGACGGCGCCACTGTCGTCCTCTCAAGGGGGCTCAATGGCGATTACCAGATCTTGAAGATCGTCTCCTGGGGCAAAGAGGCCTACGTCGGCGGCGGTTCCCCGGGGCCGACCGTCCGCATCTTCTGCAAGGCCGACGAGGGCTTCAGCGCCACCGTCCACAACGGCACCGTCGTGCTTGAGCCCACCAACCCTCGCGACGAGTGCCAGCACTGGTTCAAGGACATGAGGCACGGCACCCGTGTCATGGATGAGGAAGGCTACCCAGCCTTCGCCCTCGTCAACAAGTTCACCGGCAAGGCCATCAAGCACTCCTCCCAAGGCGAGGGTCAACCTGTAAGCCACTCAAACCTACTTATCTCTTTCGATTCATCACATCATTATATACAATTGATCCGAGTGTTGCCTGTTTGATCTAACAGGTGGAGCTGGTGAAGTACAAGTACATCCCCAACAAGCCGGACGAGTCGGTGCTGTGGACTGAGGGCCGCGACATGGGCGGGTGCATCCGCATGGCCACCAACATCCGCCTCAAAATCGGCGCTCTCAACGACAAGATGAAGATGAAGAAGGGCAAGGCAACCAAGCACTCCCAATGCTTCGGTCACCCTATAAGCAACCACTACTGCCCGTCGTGCCTGCAGAAGCGTGTCAGTCTGCTGAGGCTCCATTGATCGGCACCACCATGACCTGGGGTTGGTTGCCGTATCCTAGAAATAAAATCCTGTTGGTTCAGTTCAGTAGTGGTCGTGTCCGCGGTCGTGTGTTTTAACTTCTCAGCTACGGTGAGCTATCTCGTCAATGGCACTTGTGCTTGTCTATCAGACCTTGGATGGGGGTCCTAGAAGCTTGCATCTATATATGCGATTTTGGTCTTTATTGGTCATACTATTTCCTTCGGGTTTACTCCGAAAACATGCAGTTCCAATTTTTAAGAGCAGCGGTCTCCAAAACATGTTCCGGCTCCCTGCCTAGCGATGACCTAAGACGTACAGTATTTCTGTACCAAAACATAAGCTTGCTGTAAATTTTCCGACGTGTAGGCGCGGTGTCCGCTTAGTGACAAATCCCCACGGCCGAGGTCTCACTTGGACGGAGGGGTCCAAGCATTAAGAAACTGTATACTCCACTGCTCCACACGATCTTTGCCCCTTTTCGAAGAAAAATCCACCGAACTGTTTATGTGATTTTTAATTAGAAATTCAGTATGGCCAATGCTTATGTGATTTTTAATTAGAGATAATAGTACGATGGTTGCTAAAAATAATAGATTTGAATCTGGTTTCAATTCCCACCCCCACCCCCACGGGCCCTCCCTTAATCTTTAGCCATGGTGTTGGTGCGTCTATGCATAGTCTTGTGTGTAGTATTAAGCGCGCTCATCTTGCATTTGTGAAGCTAATGAGTAATGACATAACAGCTGCACTGCTACTTGTGCATGCATGCCAAGGTATACTTCTCTTGGATTTTTTACCCCTAAAAAAACAATGACCGTTGCATTTCATTGATGAACAATGACATTACAATGGTGACGCTGAGCACACAAACACAAAACAACACCACAATGACACTGCACCAGCACCACAACAAACCCACACCCTAGAAGATTAGAAATCTTGGCTTCAAGGATGACGAAGGCTCGACAAGGGGAAGCAGGTCTCCTACTTCCATCATCACCTGACCAAGCAAGGCGGACGCCTTTAGCATTGGTTGTCTAGTGCCATCCGACAACCCCCCTCAAGGAGGGGGAGGGGTGTCATATGGGAACGAGGTAATGTGAGAAGGATCTCAACTCGCTAACCCGACTTCAAATGAAAAGGTCAGGCCAACCCACCACATGAACGAAAGCCCGAATTGCATTTTGCAAGCACCAACAACACCGACCATTGCCAATGATTGGTCCATCCACATGGTATCCGCTCATGCTCCTGAAAAGATGCCTCAAGAGTTGTGGGATAAAGCGCCAACATTGTCCGATCCCCTAGAGGATCTCCCCCAGCTATTTTCAGCAAAAATTCCAATCTGTTGTTTGTGCAGAAGAAGTCCTCACAAAATATCAAAAGTATTTTGAGTTTTTTTTTCATAAAACAGCCATCGAGGCAGCCCATGGGGCAACTTATAGGGCCCATGTGGCCTGGTCTCGCGCCCCCTGATCGTGTCGTAGGGGCGTGTGGGGCCCAGGGGGGCCACCTCTTTGCTCATATAACTCCTCCCGACATGAAACCCTCAAGACAAATTTTATTAGATTTTTTCTTGGGGCGAGCTTCTGTCTACTCTCATCGCTTCTCAGAGGGTTATCTGGAGGTTGATCTGGCCTCTGAAGAGGAGGTTTCTTTGTCATCGGCATCACCAACTCCTCCATCATCTCCACCATGCTTCCCCATCATGTGGGAGTTATTGTCTGTAGGCACATAAGGTGGATGTGATCCTTTATGGGATAGTTATAAAATTTGGTGGGGTTGATGCCCAGTGTCATTTATGTTATGAGATTGATATTGCTATGACTTTGCTATGCTTAGTGCTTGTCATTAGGACCTGGGTGATATGATTTATCTAAACCATTATATTTTCATGGGTATCTATGTGTCTGGATCATACATGCAAGTTGTATGTTTTTATAGTTATGAATTAGAACCCCGAAGTGACAATAGTTGGGATATCAATGGTGATGGATGTAATCTTAGGATTACATGTATTCACTGGGTGATAATGCTTTGCTCCAATATTCTGTGAAAGTATTGCATTAATTCTCTTAATTTCCATTAGGATCCCGCATAAACAAGAGGGTAGGAAAAAAGACGTGTACAAGTTATTATGTGTCACAATGGTTTACACCAACAGAAACACCAAAAAACTCCAACACAAACTCGTCACATCTGTAAGAACGAATCTGTGAGGATATAAATCTAAATCAGCATGGCTGGACAGGATTTTTGGACCATGACATGGTTCAATGAGATACCCCCACAACAGGAGATCACTTGAGTATCTTTAGGGCATCTCCAATGGGATGCCTACCCGTAAAGGTTCAAATTACACGGTTCAGACACCTTTTGAAATCCAACATGGTACCCCAAATGTCTGCAGACCTATCTGCATGTCCAAATTTCACTAAACTGAAAACAAACTTGCGGAGCTTTGCGCGAGTTCGGACACCATGTGTGGCCCATTGTCAGTTGGACCATATGTCATCACAGTCCATGTGTTTTGTCCTCCTCGCATGGCCCACCCTTATTGTCTAGATTTGACGCATATCTCATTCACAGGGTTGGATGGCCCGCTCCGTTACCTGTGTACGTGGACGATAGTTAGTCCCATTTAAGGGACGCCGTTGGAGATGCCATTATTCTATTTCGTGATTGCTTATGTGTTGCGAAAGGATTTGTAGCAGCAGGTGCGGAGGTACGCAAACTTCTCTTCTTTTGGCTCTTAATTTTGAATCTTTCATACATTTTAAATCAAAAGTCCAAATTAATTTTTTGTTTTCATATTTTTGTTTCTAGTGGTGAGAGCTTTCAAATGAGATCATTTTGAATATGTTTTGTTGAGTTTTAAAATTTGCATTAAGTTTCAACTTCTGAAATTTAGTACGACCGATCGACAAAATCGTAAGTTCCAGTACCCGCTAGGCTACCACCAAGAGAAACGTAAGGTTTAAGGCTAAACTCCGAATTATTTTACGAGCGAGGAAAAAAGTCGTAAGTTTCAGAAGTTAGGACAGACCAAATCATAAGTTTCAAAAATTGAAAATTAAATTTTACTACGCTATGTGTGCCCTCACGCGAGATCCAATGGCTTTGGGGATAGCGAGCCAATGGGAGTGGCTGGCACGGCCGGCGTGTCCTGCGAATTTCCGCTTATGTGCGACCTGTTAAAGGAGAGAAGAAAGAAAGTGCCGGCCTTCCGCATGGCTAGCCACACCTCACGTGAGAAGGTTGTGATTGAGCATTGTAATCCTGAATCTAATATAATAGCTCATGTGCTAGTGTGACAAGGTTGTGTTGATCCACCGTCTATGTGGTTGGACTCACCTCCTGTTTTTATTTCTAGCTTTTTAGTGGATGATGTAAGTGTAATTTGATTTAATAAATCTATCCATGATAGCCTTTCCCTTGAAAAAAAAGCCATACCTCACGTGAGAATGTAGAATTAAAGCAGAGAATCAGAAGATTGGAATTTGGAAATGATGAGATGGAGAATCCAGGCCAGCCCGGCTTGTTACTTTCAAATACTCCTTCCGCTTTTAAATATAAGTCTTTCTAATGATTTCAATATAAACTATATATATAAAAAATGAATATATATTTTAAAATATGTCTATTTTATTTAAAAATGGAGGGAGTGGTAGAAAGAGAACCGCTTCATGTCGTATGCAGAAAACCATGTTTTTGGAAAGGGACATCGATCGATTCCCGTACGGAGGGAGAAACGTGTGACGAGGATTGAAAGCGATCGATGTGGCTCATTAGACACACACACACACAGAGACCTCCCGTACTTGGCCACACGTCAAGAAAGGCGTTGTAGCCGCCGCCTGTCAGAAATATTTTTCTGTTATTCAAACAAAAGGAGAACTCTTTTTAGATGTATGCGAATGGTTTTATATTAGGTAAATATAAATGGTTGTGGAAGATGGAATTTGGCTAACTGTTGAGACTAGTACTTTACGTAGCCGATGCCTATCTATCAGCCGTGCTTTTCTACTCGTGCTGGCCCTTTTTTCGACCGTGACTAGCAGGAGCTCTATTATTCACTATAGATAGAATAGAGTGCAAAGGGAAAAACTGCACGATCAACTGTGAGCCAGCTTTTTTCCCTTTAACTGAAGGGAACGCCCCCAATTTCATTTCATTGATCTGGAAAGAAACCGATAAATAAAGAAAGCAACCGATAAAGGTTACACCGACTTCTAGTCCAGTAGCAGCAGGCTGTGTGTTCACCTAATTTGTCGTTGCTCGAGCTATCCAAGTTGCATCGTTAGATACTCTCAACTTCTTGAGGGTACACTGAACCTTCTTTTCCATTATATTAATCGCTCACATGACATGCAGGTCCCCCGCACGATCCGAGGACAAACGCTACCTGCTTAATTTGTGGCTGGCAATGCTCTTGCAGTTTCGCGCTAAAGAAAGAAAGAAAGAAAGACAGATATTCCTTCGTGCACGTACGTAGACTGCGTGCCAGCTTAGCGTCCGCCATTTTGCAGTGCCATGCGTGTATTCAGTTACCTGCCCATGCTCAGTCCAGGCAGTGGCAGTAGTAGACAAGGAGGGAGTAGGAGTACTACTGAGTGGGAGTACTACTATAATCTATTGGGATTCAAAGGCGATCAGTGGATGGCCTTTGACATTGGTCAGATCGGCACGGCACGGCACATGACGGCCGACCTTTTCTTTCTCTTTTGGATTTGGAGGAAAACGGCACATGACGCGGACCATTGTTTTCGTTTCTCTGAAAACCAACGCGATCGGTGGCCTGTCCGTTTCAACTTAGTCGACTTTGATAATTGAAGAACAATAACTGTATTGATTGAGGTCTTAAAGGATTGTTTATATAAATTATAAAATTTGGACTCCAAAACTAATAGAGATAGATTACAATCCAAAATCGGTCGGTCATAGTATCCATAATCGACCTATACTCTAATATCCCCCTGTAGTCTAAGGCATTAGGAGTAACGATGTTGAGACTGGAGCGTATGTCGGTGAAAGATGCAGTCGGAAGTCCTTTGGTGAAAATGTCAGCAAATTGAGCACTGGTAGGTACATGAAGAACACGGACCTCGCCAAGAGCCACCTTCTCTCGAACGAAGTGTATGTCGATCACAATGTGCTTGGTGCGACGATGTTGAACTGGATTGGAAGCCATGTATATTGTAGAGATGTTATCATAATAAACGATGGTTGCACGATCAAGTGGGCGATGAAGTTCCACGAGAAGCTGACGCAGCCACACCGCTTCAGCCATAGCATGAGCAACCGACCTATACTTAGCTTCAGCAAAATATCTGGAAACTGTTGCCTGCCTTTTAGAACACCAAGAAACAAGATTATCATCCAAATAAACACAAAATCCAGATGTGGACCATCGAGTATCTGGACAACCTGGCCAGTCTGCATCAGAATAAACTGTCAAGCTTGTTGGAGAAGAAGAATTAATGAGAAGACCATGATCAAGAGTTCCTTTTAAATAGCGAAGAATGCGGTGGACGTGAGCAAGATGAGGAGCACGAGGATCATGCATAAAAAGACAGGCTTGCTGAACGGAGTATGAAATGTCGGGCCTAGTAAGAATGGCATATTGAAGGGCACCGGTGATGCTACGATACAAAGTGGGGTCAGAAACAGGATCACCATCAGCCGACAATTTGGCACCAATGTCGGCCGGTGTACGAGAGGTTTGACAATCAGACATACCAAAACGAGAAAGCAAGTCTAAAAGATAGGATCGCTGAGAGAGAAAAAGGGTAGACTTTGTGCGAGAAACAGTAACGCCAAGAAAATGATGAAGAGGACCAAGATCAGTCATGGAAAAATTATGACTAAGAGAAGAGATTATATGTTGGAGAAAAGACTCAGAGCTAGCCGTGAGAACTATATCATCAACATAAAGCAAGAGATAGGCAGTGTGGGAAGAGGAGCGAAAAATAAATAACGAAGAATCAGATTTGGATGGAATGAAGCCTACGGTTTGAATAAAGACAACAAAATGTTGAAACCATGCACGAGGAGCTTGTTTAAGACCATAAAGAGATTTGTTAAGAAGGCAAACAAAATTGGGAGAAGAGGGATCCTCAAAACCAGATGGTTGATGACAATAAACTGTTTCATTAAGAGTGTCATGACAAAAAGCATTTTTAACGTCTAGCTGATGAATGGGCCAAGAGGAGGAAACAACAAGACTAAGAACAACATGAATAGTACTTGGTTTAACAACGGGAGAGAAAGTTTCAGCAAAATCAATGCCATGTTGCTGAGAAAAACCACGACACACCCATCTGGCTTTGTAATGAGCAAGAGTGCCATCAAAATGAAATTTATGATGAAATACCCATTTTCCAAAAACAACATTAACACCAGAAGGTTTGGGAACAAGAGTCCATGTATTATTTTGATGAATAGCGTTAAATTCATCGTGCATATCTGAGAGCCAAAGAAGATCAAGAATAGCTCGTTTGTAAGAAGTGGGAATAGGAGAGAGGGTTGGGGTGGCTGTGAGGTTGAGGCATTTTGTGGGTAGAAGGAATCCGCGTTTGCCGCCGGTGCACATGACGTGATCAGTAGTGGGTGGTGGAATGGGTACGGCGTTGGGTGGGAGTGTTGGGTAACGTAGTAGTAAATAAAAAATTTCTTACGACCACCAAGATCAATCTATGGAGAAACCAGCAACGAGTAAGGAGAGAGTGCATCTTCATACCTTTGAAGATCGCAAAGCGGAAGCGTTACTATAACACGGTTGGTGGAGTCATACTCGCAGTGATTTAGATCGCGATGGATTCCGATCTAAGCGCCGAACAACGGCGCCTCCGCGTTCAACACACGTACAACCCGGTGACGTCTCCCGCACCTTGATCCAGCAAGGAGGAGGGAGAGGTTGGGTAAGATCTCCAACCGCATCACGACGGTGTGGTGAAGGTGGAGCAGCAAGGTATTCCGGTAGGGCTTCGCCTAAGCACTGCGGAGGAGGAAGAAGAGAGGTAGGGCTGCGCCGTGGGAGAGAGAGATCAATCTTGTCTCAAAACAGCCAAAACCTCAAGTACATATAGGAGGAGGGAGATGGAGGGCTGCCTTGGCCCCTCCTCCAAGGAGGAGAGGTTCGGCCGAGCTAGGGGAGGAGTCCACCTCCCACAAGGGAGGTGGATCTCCTCCTTTCAAACTCCTTTTTGCCTTATCTCTTTATCCCTATGCGCATGGGCCTTTAGAAAAGTTCTTGCCCAGCCCAATAAGGGCTGGCACACTTTCTCTAACAGCCCATAATGTCCTTCGGTCGTCACACCCCTCCCGGGGGTCCTCTGGCACCCTCCCGGCACTCCCGATACACTACCGATGAGCCCGAAAACTTTCCGGTGACCAAAACAGGACTTCCTATATATCAATCTTTACCTCCGGACCATTACGGAGCTCCTCGTGACGTCCGGGATCTCATACGGGACTCCAAAAAACCTTCGGTAATCACGTATACCATTTCCCTATAACCCTAGCGTCATCGTGTTGGGAGACGTAGTAGTAAATCAAAAAAAAATTCCTACGATCACCAAGATCTATCCATGGAGAAACCAGCAACGCGTGGGGAGAGATTGCATCTTCATACCTTTGAAGATCACTAAGCAGAAGCGTTGCTAGAACGCGGTTGGTGGAGTCGTACTCGCAGCGATTCAGATCGCGGTGGACTCCGATCGTAGCACCGAACAACGACGCCTCCGCGTTCAACACACGTGCAGCCCGGTGACGTCTCCTACACCTTGATCTAGCAAGGAGGAAGGAGAGGTTGAGGGAGAGCTCCAGCAGCACGACGGCGTGGTGACGGTGGAGCTGCGTGGTACTCCGGCAGAGCTTCGCTAAGCACTACGGAGAACGAGGATAGGGAGAGGTAGGGCTGCGCCGAGAGGAAGAGAGAACCGTGTCTCAAAACAGCCCCAAGGGCAACTCTATATATAGGAGGAGGAGGAGGTAGGGCTGCACCCTAGGGTTTCCACCATAGGGTGGTGCGGCAGCCACCATATGCATCTGGTGCGGCGGCCAGAGGGATGGGAGGAGGTGCGGCTGCCCTAGCCACCCTAGGGTGGGCCTAGGGCCCATCTGGGGCTAGGGGTTGCCCCCTCTCTCCCCTTGCTGCGCCTTGGGCTAGGTGGGAGGGGCGCACCAGCCAACCCAAGGACTGGTTCCCTCCACCTACGGCTAATGAAGCCCTCTGGGGCCGGTGGGCCCACTTGGTGGACCCCTGGAACCCTTCCGGTGGTCCCGGTACACTACCGGTGACGCCCGAAACACTTCCGGCAACCAAAACCTCACATCCTATATATCAATCTTCGTCTCCGGACCATTCTGGGACTCCTCGTGATGTCCGGGATCTCATCCGGGACTCCGAACTACCTTCGATAACCACGTACACTATTTCCCTATAACCCTAGCGTCATCGAACCTTAAGTGTGTAGACCCTACGGGTTCGGGAGACACGTAGACATGACCGAGACACCTCTCTGGTCAATAACCAACAGCAGGATCTGGATACCCATGTTGGCTCCCACATGCCCCACGATGATCTCATCGGATGAACCACGATGTCGAGGATTCAATCAATCCTGTATACAATTCCCTTTGTCTATCGGTATGATACTTGCCGGAGATTCGATCGTCGGTATCTCTATACCTTGTTCAATCTCGTTACTGGCAAGTCTCTTTACTCGTTCCATAACACATCATCCCGTGACTAACTCCTTAGTCACATTGAGCTCATTATGATGATGTCTTACCGAGTGGACCCAGAGATACCTCTCCGTCACACGGAGTGACAAATCTCAGTCTCGATTCGTGCCAACCCAACAAACACTTTTGCAGATACCCGTAGTGCACCTTTATAGCCACCCAGTTACGTTGTGACGTTTGGCACACCCAAAGCATTCCTATGGTATCCGGGAGTTGCACAATCTCATGGTCTAAGGAAACGATGCTTGACATTGAAAAGCTTTAGCAAACGAACTACACGATCTTGTGCTATGCTTAGGATTGGGTCTTGTCCATCACATCATTCTCCTAATGATGTGATCCCGTTATCAATGGCATCCAATGTCCATGGCCATGAAACCGTGACCATCTATTGATCAACGAGCTAGCCAACTAGAGGCTTACTAGGGACATGTTGTGGTCTATGTATTCACACATGTATTACGGTTTCCGGTTAACACAATTATATCATGAACAATAGACAATTATCATGAACTAGGAAATACAATAATAACCATTTTATTATTGCCTCTAGGGCATATTTCCAACAGTCTCCCACTTGCACTAGAGTCAATAATCTAGTTACATTGTGATGAATCGAACACCCATAACATTCTGGTGTTGATCATGTTTTGCTCGTGAGAGAGGTTTAGTCAACGGATCTGCGACATTCAGATCCATATGCACTTTACAAATATCTATATCTCCCTCCTGAATGTAATCATGGATGGAGTTGAAGCGGCGCTTGATGTGTCTTGTCTTCTTGTGAAACCTGGGCTCTTTCGCAAGGGCAATAGCTCGAGTGTTGTCACAGAATAGAGTCATTGGGCCCGACGCATTTGGAATTACTCCTAGGTCGGTGATGAACTCCTTCATCCAAACTCCTTCCTTTGCTGCTTCCGAAGCAGCTATGTACTCCGCTTCACATGTAGATGCCGCCACGACGCTTTGCTTGCTGCTGCACCAGCTGACTGCCCCTCCGTTCAAAATATACATGTATCCGGTTTGCGACGTGGAGTCATCCAAATCTGTGTCAAAGCTAGCATCGACGTAACCCTTTACGACGAGCTCTTTGGCACCTCCATATACGAGAAACATGTCCTTTGTCCTTTTCAGGTACTTCAGGATATTCTTGACCGCTGTCCAGTGTTCCGCTCCGGGATCACTTTGGTACCTCCCTACCAAACTTATGGCAAGGTTCACATCAGGTCTGGTACACAGCATGGCATACATAATAGAGCCTATGGCTAAAGCATAGGGGATGACACTCATCTCTTCTCTATCCTTTGCCGTGGTCGGGCATTGAGTCGTACTCAATCTCACACCTTGTAACACAGGCAAGAACCCCTTCTTGGACTGATCCATATTGAACTTCTTTAATATCTTGTCAAGGTATGTGCTTTGTGGAAGACCTATGAGGCGTCTCGATCTATCTCTATAGATCTTAATACCTAATATGTAAGCAGCTTCTCCAAGGTCCTTCATTGAAAAACACTTATTCAAGTAGGCCTTTATACTTTCCAAGAGTTCTATATCATTTCCCATTATCAGTATGTCATCCACATATAATATGAGAAATGTTACAGAGCTCCCACTCACTTTCTTGTAAATACAGGGTTCTCCATAAACCTGTACAAACCCAAATGATTTAATCACCTCGTTAAAGCGAATGTTCCAACTCCGAGATGCTTGCACCAGCCCATAGATTGAGCGCTGGAGCTTGCATACTTTGTTAGCATCCCTAGGATCGACAAAACCTTCCGGTTGCATCATATACAGTTCTTCCTTGAGGAAGCCATTAAGGAATGTCGTTTTGACGTCCATTTGCCAGATCTCATAATCATAAAATGTGGCAATTGCTAACATGATTCGGACAGACTTCAGCATTGCTACAGGTGAGAAAGTCTCATCGTAGTCAACTCTTTGAACTTGTCAATAACCCTTAGCGACAAGTCGAGCCTTATAGACGGTCACATTACCGTCTGCGTCAGTCTTCTTCTTAAAGATCCATTTATTTTCAATGGCTTGCTTATCATTAGGCAAGTTCACCAAAGTCCATACTTTGTTCTCATACATGGATCCTATCTCGGATTTCATGGCCTCAAGCCATTTGTTGGAATCCGGGCCCGCCATTGCTTCTTCATAGTTCGAAGGTTCACCGTTGTCCAACAACATGATCTCTAGGACAGGGTTGCCGTACCACTCTGGTGCGGAACGTGTCCTAGTGGACCTTCGACGTTCAATAGTAACTTGATCTGAAGTTTCATGATCATCATCATTAACTTCCTCTCCAGCCGGTGTAGGCTCCACAGAAACAACTTCCTGTGCTGCGCTACTCTCCGGTTCGAGTGGAGGTACAATTACCTCATCAAGTTCTATTTTCCTCCCACTTACTTCTTTCGAGAGAAACTCTTTCTCGAGAAAGGATCCATTCTTGGCAACAAAGACTTTGCCCTCGGATCATAGGTAGAAGGTATACCCAATAGTCTCTTTGGGATATCCTATGAAGACGCACTTTTCCGCTTTGGGTTCGAGCTTCTTAGGTTGAAGTTTCTTCACATAAGCATCGCATCCCCAAACTTTTAGAAACAACAGCTTAGGTTTCTTTCCAAACAATAATTCATATGGTGTCGTCTCAACGGATTTTGACGGCACCCTATTTAAAGTGAATGCGGCAGTCTCTAATGCATATCCCCAAAATGATAGCGGTGAGTCGGTAAGAGACATCATAGATCGTACCATATCTAATAGAGTGCGATTACGACGTTTAGACACACCATTTCGCTGAGGTGTGCCAGACGGCGTGAGTTGTGAAACAATTCCACATTTCCTTAGGTGCGTGCCAAACTTGTGACTTGAATATTCTCCGCCACGATCAGATCGTAGGCACTTTATTTTCCTGTCACGTTGATTCTCTACCTCACTCTAAAATTCCTTGAACCTTTCAAAAGTTTCAGACTTATGTTTCATTAAGTAGACATACCCATATCTACTCAAGTCATCAGTGAGGGTGAGAACATAACGGTAGCCTCCACGAGCCTCGACACTCATTGGACCGCATACATCGGTATGTATTATTTCAACAAGTCAGTTGCTCGCTCCATTGTTCCGGAGAACGGAGTCTTGGTCATCTTGCCCATGAGGCATGGTTTGCACATGTCAAATGATTCGAAATCAAGAGACTCCAAAAGTCCATTAGTATGGAGCTTCTTCATGCGTTTGACACCAATATGACCAAGGCGGCAGTGCCACATGTAAGTGGGACTATCGTTATCAACCTTACACTTTTTGGTACTCACACTATGGACATGTGTAACATCACGTTCGAGATTCATCAAAAATAAACCATTGACCAGCAGAGCATGACCATAAAACATTTCTCTCATATAAATAGAACGACCATTATTCTCAGATTTAAATTAGTAGCCATCTCGCATCAAGCGAGATCCAGATACAATGTTCATGCTCAAAGCTGGTACTAAATAACAATTATTAAGGTTTAACACTAATCCCGAAGGTAGATGTAGAGGTAGCGTGCCGACGGCGATCACATCGACCTTGGAACCATTCCCGACGCACATCGTCACCTCGTCCTTTGCCAGCCTTCGCTTATTCCGTAGCTCCTGCTTGGAGTTACAAATGTGAGCAACTGCACCGGTATCAAATACCCAGGAGCTACTACGAGCGCTGTTTAGGTACACATCAATAACAACTATATCACATATACCTTTAATGTTGCCGTCCTTCTTATCTGCTAAGTACTTGGGGCAGTTCCGCTTTTAGTGACTGGTACCCTTGCAATAAAAGCACTCAGTCTCACGCTTGGATCCATTCTTGTTCTTCTTCTTCCCGGCAACTTGCTTACCGGGTGTGGTAACAGCTTTGCCGTCCTTCTTGAAGTTCTTCTTACCCTTGCCTTTCTTGAAACTAGTGGTCTTGTTTACCATCAACACTTGATGCTCCTTTTTGATCTCGACCTCCGCTGATTTCAGCATCGAGTACAACTCCGGAATGGACTTCTCCATCCCTTGCACGTTGTAGTTCATCACAAAGCTCTTGTAGCTAGGTGGAAGCGACTGGAGGAATCTGTCAATGACTGAGTCATCCGGGAGATTAACCCCCAGCTCAGTCAAGCGGTTGTGCAACCCAGACATCGTGAGTATGTGCTCACTCACAGTACTGTTTTCCTCCATCTTACAGCTGAAGAACTTGTCGGAGATATAATATCTCTCGACCCGGGCATGAGCTTGGAAAACCTGTTTCAGCTCTTGGAACATCTCATATGCTCCGTGTTGCTCAAAACGCTTTTGGAGCCCCGGTTCTAAACTGTAAAGCATGCCGCACTGAACAAGGGAGTAATCATCACAGCGAGCATGCCAAGCGTTCGCAACGTCTTGCTCTGCTGGGAGAAGGGGTGGGTCACCTAGCGGTGCATCAAGGACATACAATTTGTTGGAAGCTATGAGGATGATCCTCAAGCCACGGACCCAGTCCGCATAGTTGCTTCCATCATCTTTCAGCTTGGTTTTCTCTAGGAACGCATTGAAATTGAGGGTGACATTTGCGTTGGCCATTGGATCTACAATATAGATTGTAAAGAATATTTTAGACTAAGTTCATGATAATTAAGTTCACATAATCAAATTATTTAATGAACTCCCACTTAGATAGACATCTCTCAAGTCATCCAAGTGACACATGATCCATGTAACCTAGCCCGTGTCCGATCATCACATGAGACGGACTAGTCATCCATGGTGAACATCTCCATGTTGATCGTATCTTCTATACGAATCATGTTTGAACTTTCGGTCTTCCATGTTCCGATGCCATGTCTGTACATGCTAGGCTCGTCAAGTCAACCTAAGTGTATCGCGTGTGTAAATCTGGCTTACACCCGTTGTATGCGAACGTTAGAACCTATCACACCCAATCATCATGTGGTGCTTCGGAACAACGATCCTTAGCAACGGTGCACAGTTAGGGTGAACACTTTCCTTGAAATTTTGTCGAGAGATCATCTTATTTACTACCGTCGTTCTAAGCAAATAAGATGTAAACATGATAAACATCACATGCAATCAATATAGTGACATGATATGGCCAATATCATCTTGCTCCTTTGATCTCCATCTACGGGGCACCATGATCATCACTGTCACCGGCACGACACCATGATCTCCATCATCATGATCTCCATCATCGTGTCTTCATGAAGTTGTCTCGCCAACTATTACTTCTACTACCATAGCTAACATTTAGCAATAAAGTAAAGTAATTACATGGCGTTTATGATTGACACGCAGGTCATACAATAAATAAGACAACTCCTATGGCTCCTGCCGGTTGTCATACTCATCGACATGCAAGTCGTGAATCCTATTGCAAGAACATGATCAATCTCATACATCACAATGCATCACATCACACCCTTTGGCCATATCACATCACAAGGCATATGCTGCAAAAACAAGTTAGATGTCCTCTAATTTGTAGTTGCAAGTTTTTACGTGGCTGCTATAGGTTACTAGCAAGAACATTTCTTACCTACGCCAAAACCACAACGTGATATGCCAATTGCTATTTACCCTTCATAAGGACCCTTTTCATCGAATCCAATCAGACTAAGGTGGGAGAGACAGGCACCCGCTAGCCACCTTATGCAACAAGTGCATGTCAGGCGGTGGAACCAGTCTCACGTAAGCGTACGTGTAAAGTCGGTCCGGGCCGCTTCATCCCACAATACCGCCGAATCAAGATAAGACTAGTAGTGGTAAGCAAATTAACAAAATCGACGCACACAACAACTTGTGTTCTACTCGTGCATAGATTCTATGCATAGACCTAGCTCATGATGTCACTCTTGGGAGACATAGTAGTAAATCAAAAAAATTCCTACGATCACCAAGATCTATACATGGAGAAACCAGCAACGAGTGGGGAGAGATTTCATCATCATACCTTTGAAGATCGCTAAGCGGAAGAGTTGCTAGAACGCGGTTGGTGGAGTCGTACTCGTAGCGATTCAAATCGCGGTCGACTCTGATCGTAGCACCGAACAACGGCGCCTCCGCGTTCAACTCACGTGCAGCCCGGTGACGTCTCCCGCCTTGATCCGGAAAGGAGGAAGGAGAGGTTGAGGGAGAGCTCCGGCAGCACGACGGCATGGTGACGGTGGAGCTGCGTGGTACTCCGGCAGAGCTTCGCTAAGCACTACGGAGAATGAGGATAGCAAGAGGTAGGGCTGCGTCGAGAGGAAGAGAGAACCGTGTCTCAAAACAGCCCCAAGGGCACCTCTATATATAGGAGGAGGAGGAGGTAGGGCTGCACCCTAGGGTTTCCACCCTAGGGTGGTGCGGCAGCCACCAGATGCATCTGGTGCGGCGGCCAGAGGGATGGGAGGAGGTGCGGCTGCCCTAGCCACCCTAGGGTGGGCCTAGGGCCCATCTGGGGCTAGGGTTTTCCCCCTCTCTCCCCTTGCTGTGCCTTGGGCTAGGTGGGAGGGCCGCACCAGCCCACCCAGGGGCTGGTTCCCTCCACCTACGGCCCATGAAATCCTCTGGGGCTGGTGGTCCCACTTGGTGGACCCCCGGAACCCTTCCGGTGATCCCGGTACACTACCTGTGACGCCCAAAACACTTCCGCAACCAAAACCCCACATCCTATATATCAATCTTCGTCTCTGGACTATTCCGGGACTCCTCGTGACGTCCGGGATCTCATCGGAGACTCCGAACTACCTTCGGTAACCACGTAAACTATTTCCATATAACCCTAGCGTCATCGAACCTTAAGTGTGTAGACCCTACGGGTTCGGGAGACATGTAGACATGACCGAGACACCTCTCTGGTCAATAACCACAGCGGGATCTGGATACCCATGTTGGCTCCCACATGCGCTATGATGATATCGTCGGATGAACCACGATGTCGGGGATTCAATCAATCCCGTATACAATTCCCTTTGTCTATCGGTATGATACTTGCCCGAGATTCGATCGTCGGTATCTCTATACCTTGTTCAATCTCGTTACCGGCAAGTCTCTTTACTCGTTCCGTAACACATCATCCCATGGCTAACTCCTTAGTCACATTGAGCTCATTATGACGATGTCTTACCGAGTGGGCCTAGAGATACCTCTCCGTCATACGAAGTGACAAATCCCAGTCTCGATTCGTACCAACCCAACCACACTTTCGGAGATACCCGTAGTGCACCTTTATAGCCACCCAGTTACGTTGTGATGTTTGGCACACCCAAAGCATTCCTACGGTATCCGGGAGTTGCACAATCTCATGGTCTAAGGAAATGATACTTGACATTAGAAAAGCTTCAGCAAACAAACTGCACGATCTTGTGCTATGCTTACGACTGGGTCTTGTCCATCACACATTCTCCTAATGATGTGATCCCGTTATCAACGACATCCAATGTCCATGGTCATGAAACCGTGACCATCTATTGATCAACGAGCTAGCCAACTAGAGGCTCACTAGGGACGCGTTGTGGTCTATGTATTCAAACATGCATTACGGTTTCTGGTTAACACAATTATAGCATGAACAATAGAAAATTATCATGAACAAGGAAATACAATAATAACCATATTATTATTGCCTCTAGGGCATATTTCCAACAGTCTGCCACTTGCACTAGAGTCAATAATCTAGTTACATTGTGATGAATCGAACCCCCATGGCATTCTGGTGTTGATCATGTTTCACTCGTGAGAGAGGTTTAGTCAACAGATCTGCTGTTGGGGAACGTCGCATTGAAAACAAAAATTTCCTATGCACACGCAAACCTATCCATGGTGATGAGCATCTACGAGAGGGACAGTGGATCTACGTACCCTTGTAGATCGCTAAGCGGGAAGCGTTAAGAAACGCGGTTGGTGTAGTCGAACTTCTTCGCGATCCAAATCGCCGAGCATCCCGCGATCTAATCACGAACCGTCCCGCAAACCAATCACGAACCGTCCCACGATCTCGTCACGATCCGTCCCGCGATCCGATCATGAACGTCCCATGGCCTTGATCACGATCCTTCCGATCTAGTACCGAACGGACGACACCTCCGCGTTCAGCACACGTGCAACTTGATGACGATCTCCACCGTCTTGATCCAGCAAGAGAAGGTGGAGAGGAGAGAGAGTTGACCGGCAGCGTGACGGCGCTCCAGTGATGGTAGTGGAGCAATTCCGACAGGGCTTCGCCTAAGCACTACGGAACTACGATCTAGAGGAGAAACTATGCACCGGTGGAACGGGTAGCACGTGGCCGGAAATTCTGTGCAAAACCCTAGCTATCCACCAATATATATAGGAGGAGAGGAGGGGGAGAGGGGCTGGTGCACCAAGACCCCCTAGGGGATTCGGCCGGCCAAGGGGGGAGCAATCCTACTCCTACTCCAATCCTAGTTGGAGTAGGATTGCTTCCTATTGGCTGATTTTTCCCTTTTCCCTTTAGGACTCCCTCTTCCTGCACCATGGGCCTTTGTGGCTGTTTTCCCAGCCCACTAAGGGCTGGTAATTAGTCTCCCACAGCCCATGGACCTCTAGGGGTCGAAATACCCCTCCCGGAGGTCCCCCGGTACACTACCGGCAATCCCGGTACACTATCGATGAGCCCAGAACTTTTCCGGCGACCAAACTGGGACTTCCTATATATGATTCTTTACCTCCGGACCATTCCGGAGCTCCTCGTGACGTCCGGGACCTCATCCGAGACTCCGAACAACCTTCGGTCACCACCATACATAACTCTGCACTACCGAAACGTCACCGAACCTTAAGTGTGCAGACCCTGCGGGTTCGAGAACTATGTAGACATGACCGAGACACCTCTACCGTCAATAACCAATGACGGGACCTGGATGTCCACATTGGTTCCTACATATTCTATGAAGATCTTCATCGGTCGAACCTCTATGTCAAGGATTCAGTTAATCCCGTATAACATTCCCTTTGTTCTTCGGTATGTTACTTGCCCGAGATTCGATCGTCGGTATCTCTATACCTAGTTCAATCTCGTTACCGGCAAGTCTCTTTACTCATTCCGTAATACAAGATCCCGCAACTAACAATTAGTCACATTGCTTGCAAGGCTCATTGTGATGTTGTATTACCGAGCGGACCCCGAGATACCTCTCCTTAACACGGAGTAACAAATCCCAGTCTCGATCCATGCCAACTCAACAAACACCATCGGAGAAACCTGTAGAGCATCTTTATAGTCACCCAGTTACGTTGCGACGTTTGATACACACAAGGCACTCCTCCGATATCCGTGAGTTGCATGATCTCATGGTCAAAAGAACATATACATTGACATGCAGAAAAACAGTAGCAATAAACTGACACGATCATACGCTACGTTTGTAGTTTGGGTCTTGTCCATCACATCATTCTCCTAATGATGTGATCCCGTCATCAAATGACATCACATGTCAATGGCTAGGAAACCCTGACCATCTTTGATCAACGAGCTAGTTCACTAGAGGCATACTAGGGACACAGTGTTGTCTATTTACCCACACATGCAATGTGTTTCCAATCAATGCAATTATAGCATGGATAATAAACGATTATCATGAACAAGGAAATATAATAATAAACACTTTATATTGCCTCTAGGGCATATTTCCAACAGTCTCCCACTTGCACTAGAGTCAATAATCTAGTTCACATCACTATGTGATTTACATGGTAATGAATCGAACAGCCATACAGCTCTGGTGTTGATCATGTTTAGCCCTTGGAAGAGGTTTAGTCAACGGGTCTGCAACATTCAGATCCGTGTGCACTTTGCAAATATTTATGTCCTTCTCCTCGATGTAGAACCGGATGGAGTTGAAGCGTCATTTTATGTGTCTGGTCCTCTTGTGAAACCTTGATTCCTTGGCTAGAGCAATGGCACTAGTGTTGTCACAGAACAGGTTTACTGGATTCAGTGCACTGGGCACTTCTCCAAGATCTGTCATGAACTGCTTCATCTAGACACCTTCCTTCGCTGCCTCCGAGGCTGCGATGTACTCTACTTCGCACGTAGAATCAGCTACCACGCTTTGCTTGGAACTGCACCAGCTTACCGCTCCCCCGTTAAGAATAAATACATATCCGGTTTGCGATTTAGAATCGTCCGGATCAGTGTCAAAGCTTGCATCGATGTAACCCTTTCCGACGAGCTCTTCATCACCTCCATAAACGAGAAACATGTCCTTAGTCCTGTTAAGGTACCTAAGGATATTCTTGACCGCTTGCTAGTGCTCCACTCCAGGATCACTTTGGAACCCTCTGGCCATACTTATGGCAAGGCTGACATCGGGTCTTGTGCACAGCATTGCATACATGATAGAGCCTATGGCCGAAGCATAGGGGATGACGCTCATCTTTTCTTTATCTTCTGCAGTTACTGGGAATTGAGTCTTACTCAACTTCACACCTTGTAACACAGGCAAGAACCCCTTCTTGGCCTGTTCCATTTTGAACTTCTTCAAAACTTTATCAAGGTATGTGCTCTGTGAAAGGGCTATTAAGCGTCTCAACCTATCTCTATAGATCTTAATGCCTAATATGAAAGCAGCTTCTCCTAGGTCCTTCATTGAAAAACTCTTATTCAAATATTCCTTCACGCTTTCCAGCATTTCTATATTGTTTCCAATCAGCAATATGTCATCCACATATAACACTAGAAACGCTACAGAGCTCCCACTCACTTTCTTGTAAATACAAGCTTCTCCATAAACTTGTATAAACCCAAACGCTTTGATCACCTCATCAAAACGCTTATTCCAACTCCAAGATGCTTGCACCAGTCCATAAATGGATCGCTGGAGTTTGCAAACTTTGTCAGCATTCCTTGGATCGACAAAACCTTCGGGTTGCATCATATACAACTCTTCCTCAAGGAAACCGTTGAGGAATGCCGTTTTGACATCCATGTGCCAAATTTCATAGTCGAAATAAGCAGCTATTGCCAACATGATTTTGACAGACTTAAGCATCGCTATGGGTGAGAAAGTCTCATCGTAGTCTACTCCTTGAACTTGTGAAAAACCCTTTGCCACAAGTCGAGCTTTATAGATGGTGACATTACCGTCCGCGTCTGTCTTCTTCTTAAAGATCCATTTGTTCTGAATGGCCTTGCGCCCTTCAGGTAATACTTCCAAAGTCCATACTTTGTTTTCATACATGGATCCCATCTCGGATTTCATGGCCTCTAACCATTTCTCGGAATCCGGGCCCATCACCGCTCCTCCATAGCTCGTAGGTTCATTGTTGTCCAACAACATGACCTCTAAGACAGGGTTGACGTACCACTCGGGAGTAGTACGCGTCCTTGTCGACCTACGAGGTTCAATAGCATCTTGATCCGAAGCTTCATGATCATCATCATTAACTTCCTCTTCTACCGTCGTAGGTTCCACAGAAATATCTTTCTGCGCTGCGCTACTCTCTGGTTGAAGTAAAGGTTCAATAACCTCATCAAGCTCTATTTTCCTCCCACTCAATTCTTTCGAGAGAAACTCTTTCTCAAGAATGTTCCGTTCTTAGCGACAAACACTTTGCCTTCGGATCTGAGATAGAAGGTATACCCGACTGTCTCTTTCGGGTATCCTATGAAGACGCATTTTTCCGCTTTGGCTTCCAGCTTTTCAGGCTGAAGCTTTTTGACATAAGCATCACATCCCCAAACTTTAAGAAACGACAACTTTGGCTTTTTGCTAAACCACAGTTCATATCGCGTCGTCTCAACGGATTTTGATGGTGCCCTATTTAAAGTGAATGCAGCTGTCTCTAATGCATAACCCCAAAACGATAGTGGCAAATCGGCAAGAGACATCATAGAACGCACCATATCTAATAAGGTCCGATTACGACGTTCAGACACACCATTACGCTGTGGTGTTCCGGGTGGTGTCAACTGTGGAACAATTCCACACTGTCTTAAGTGACTGCCAAACTCATAACTCAGATATTCACCTCCTCGATCAGATCGTAGAAATTTAATCTTCTTGTTACGATGATTCTCAACTTCACTCTGAAATTGCTTGAACTTTTCAAACGTTTCAGACTTGTGTTTCGTCAAGTAAATATATCCATATCTACTCAAGTCATCAGTGAAGGTGAGAAAGTAACGATAACCACCGCGCGCTTCGACATTCATTGGACCGCACACATCTGTATGTATGATTTCCAACAAGTCACTTGCCCGTTCCATTGTTCCAGAGAGCGGCGTTTTTGTCATCTTGCCCATGAGGCATGGTTCACATGTGTCAAGTGATTCAAAATCAAGTGACTCCAAAAGTCCATCAGCATGGAGCTTCCTCATGCGTTTTACACCAATATGACCTAAACGGCAGTGCCACAAGAAAGTGGTACTATCATTATCAACTCTACATCTTTTGGCATCAATGTTATGAACATGTGTCTCATCACTATCAAGATTCAATATGAATACCCCTAACATTGGGTGCATGACCATAAAAGATATTACTCATATAAATAGAACATCCTTTATTCTCTGATTTAAATGAGTAACCGTCTCGCAATAAACAAGATCCAGATATAATGTTCATGCTTAACGCAGGCACTAAATAACAATTATTCAGGTTCATCACTAATCCCGATGGTAATCGAAGAGAGAGCGTGCCGACGGCGATCACATCAACCTTGGAACCATTTCTCACGTGCATCGTCACTTCGTCCTTTGTCAGTCTTCGTTTATTCCGTAGTTCCTTCTTTGAGTTGCAAATGTGAGCAACCGAACCGGTATCAAATACCCAGGCACTACTACGAGAACTAGTAAGGTACACATCAATAACATGTATATCATATATACCTTGTTTGTCGTTGGCCGCCTTCTTGCCAGCCAGGTACTTGGGGCAGTTCCGCTTCCAGTGACCAGTTCCTTTGCAATGAAAGCACTCAGTTTCTGGCTTAGGTCCATGCTTAGGCTTCTTTGTAGGAGTAGCAACTACTTTGCCATCCTTCTTGGTTTTACCCTTCTTGCCTTTACCTTTGCCGGTTTTCTTGAAACTAGTGGTTTTATTGACCATCAACACTTGATGTTCTTTCTGGATTTCAGACTCAGCGACTTTCAGCATCGCAAACAGCTCGGCGACTGACTTGTTCATCCCGTGCATGTTATAGTTCATCACAAATCTCTTGTAACTAGGTGGCAGCGATTGAAGAACTCTATCAGTGATCGCCTCCGGCGGAAGGGTAATTCCCAACTCCGCTAGACGGTTTGAGTACCCAGACATTCTGAGTATGTGCTCACTAATAGACCCGTTCTCCTCCATCTTGCAAGCATAGAATTTATCGGAGGTCTCATACCTCTCGATCCGGGCATTCTTCTGAAAGATAAACTTCAACTCCTGGAACATCTCATATGCTCCATGACGTTCAAAACGTCTTTGAAGTCCCGGTTCTAAGCCATACAATATTGCACACTGGACTATTGAGTAGTCTCCAGCACGAGCCTCCCAAGCGTTCTTAACGTCTTTGGAGGTCATGTCTTCTGGCTGGTCACCAAGCGGTGCATCAAGGACATATGACTTCTAGGAAGCCGTGAGGATAATCCTCAGATTACGGGCCCAGTCAACAAAGTTACTTCCATCATCTTTCAATTTAGCTTGCTCTAGGAACGCATTAAAATTCAGGGGTGCTACTGTGCGAGCCATTTATCTACAACATAAATATGCAAAGGTTACTTAGACTATTGTTCAAGATAATGAGTTTAGTTAATAAAATTACTAAAGCTCCCACTCAAATTGACATCCCTCAGGTCATCTGAGTATCACATGATCCAAATTCACCAACTCAAGTCCGATCATCAGGTGAGTCAAGGTGGCTTCAATGGTGAACATCGTCATGTTGATCATATCTACTATATGACTCATGCTCGACCTTTCGGTCTCTTGTGTTCCGAGGCCATGTCTGTACATGCTAGGCTCGTCAAGTTTAACCCGAGTGTTCTGCGCGTGCAAATCTGGCTTGCACCCGTTTTATGTGAACGTAGAGTCTATCACACCCGATCATCACGTGGTGTCTCAACACGACGAACTTTCGCAACGGTGCACACTCGGGGAGAACACAATTTTATCTTGAAATTTAAGTGAGGGATCACCTTATAATGCTATCGTCGTACTAAGCAAAACAAGGTGCATAAAAGGATTAACATCACATGAAATTCATAAGTGACATGATATGGCCATGAACTTGTGTTTAAGATCTCCATCTTCGAAACACCGGCATGATCTCCATCGTCACCGGCATGACACCATGATCTCCATCATCTTGATCTCCATCAATGTGCTGCCATAGGGGTTGTGGCGCCAGCTGCTTCTACTTCTATAGCTACCGTTTAGCGATACAGTAAAGCATTACATAGTGCTTAATGATTGACACGCAGGTCATACAATAATTAAAGACAACCCTATGGCTCCTGCCGGTTGCCGTACTCATCGACATGCAAGTCGTGAAATTCTATACATCACATGATCATCTCATACATCACATATATCTCATCATGCAATTGGCCATATCATATCACAACATACCCTGTAAAAACAAGTTAGACGTCCTCTAGTTGTTGTTGCAAGTTTTACGTGGCTGCTACGGGTATCTAGCAAGAACGATTCTCACCTACGCAAAGCCACAACGGTGATACGTAGTTTGCTTTTCAACCTTCTAAAGGACCGCCTTTGTCGGATCCGATCCAACTAAAGTAAGAGAAACTGTCACCCGCAAGCCATCTAAGCAACAAGTTGCATCGAGGGAACCAGTCTCTCGTAAGCATACGAGTAATGTTGGTCCGGGCCGCTTCATCTCACAATCCCTCTGAACCAAAATCCGACCAAGGGAGGAAGCAATCTAAGCATCAACGCCCACAAACCTTTTGTGTTCTACTCGAGATCTCATCGAACCATCAACCTAGCTCATGATGCCACTGTTGGGGAACGTCGCATGGGAAACAAAAAAATTCCTACGCACACGCAAACCTATCCATGGTGATGAGCATCTACGAGAGGGAGAGTGGATCTGCGTACCCTTGTAGATCGCTAAGCGGGAAGCGTTAAGAAACGCGGTTGGTGTAGTCAAACTTCTTCGCGATACAAATCACCGACCGTCCCGCGATCTAATCATGAACCGTCCCGCGAACCAATCACGAACCGTCCCGCGATCTCGTCACGATCCGTCCCGCGATCCGATCACGAATGTCCCGTGGCCTTGATCACGATCCTTCCGATCTAGTACCGAACGGACGGCACCTCCGCGTTCAGCACACGTGCAGCTTGATGACGATCTCCACCGTCTTGATCCAGCAAGAGAAGGTGGAGAGGAGAGAGAGTTCACCAAGCACTGCGGAACTACGATCTAGAGGAGAAACTATGCACCGGTGGAATGGGTAGCACGTGGCCAGAAATTCTGTGCAAAACCCTAGCTATCCACCAATATATATAGGAGGAGAGGAGGGGGAGAGGGGCTGGCGCACCAAGATCCCCTAGGGGATTCGGCCGACCAAGGGGGGAGCAATCCTACTCCTACTCCAATCCTAGTTGGAGTAGGATTGCTTCCTATTGGCTGATTTTTCCCTTTTCCCTTTAGGACTCCCTCTTCCTGTGCCATGGGCCTTTGTGGATGTTTTCCCAGCCCACTAAGGGCTGGTAATTAGTCTCCCAAAGCCCATGGACCTCTTGGGATCGAAATACCCCTCCCGGAGGTCCCCCGGTACACTCCCGGCACTCCCGGTACACTACCGATGAGCCCGACACTTTTCCGACGACCAAACTGGGACTTCCTATATATGAATCTTTACCTCCGGACCATTCCGGAGCTCCTCGCGACGTCCGAGATCTCATCTGGGACTCCGAACAACCTTCGGTCACCACCATACATAACTCTACACTACCGAAACGTCACCGAACCTTAAGTGTGCAGGCCCTGCGGGTTCGAGAACTATGTAGACATGACCGAGACACCTCTACCGTCAATAACCAAAGGCGGGACTTGGATGTCCACATTGGTTCCTACATATTCTACGAAGATCTTCATCGGTCGAACCTCTATGTCAAGGATTCAGTTAATCCCGTATAACGTTCCCTTTGTTCTTCGGTATGTTACTTGCCCGAGATTAGATCGTCGGTATCTCCATATCTAGTTCAATCTCGTTACCGGCAAGTCTCCTTACTCATTACGTTATACAAGATCCCGCAACTAACAATTAGTCACATTGCTTGCAAGGCTCATTGTGATGTTGTATTACCGAGTGGGCCCCGAGATACCTCTCCGTAACACGGAGTAACAAATCCGAGTCTCGATCCATGCCAACTCAACAAACACCATCGGAGAAACCTTTAGAGCACCTTTATAGTCACCCAGTTACGTTGCGATGTTTGATACACACAAGGCACTCCTCCGATATCCGTGAGTTGCATGATCTCATGGTCAAAGGAACATATACATTGACATGTAGAAAAACAGTAGAAATAAACTGACACGATCATACGCTACGTTTGTAGTTTGGGTCTTGTCCATCACATCATTCTCCTAATGATGTGATCCCGTCATCAAATGACATCACATGTCAATGGCTAGGAAACCCTGACCATCTTTGATCAACGAGCTAGTTCACTAGAGGCATAGTAGGGACACAATGTTGTCTATTTACCCACACATGCAATATGTTTCCAATCAATGCAATTATAGCATGGATAATAAATGATTATCATGAATAAGGAAATATAATAATAAACACTTTATATATTGCCTCTAGGGCATATTTCCAACATCTGCGACATTCAGATCCGTATGTACTTTACAAATATCTATATCCCCCTCCTGATTGTAATCACGGATGGATTTGAAGTGGCGCTTGATGTGTCTTGTCTTCTTGTGAAACCTGGGCTCCTTCGCAAGGGTAATAGCTCTAGTGTTGTCACAAAATAGAGTCATCGGGCCCTTTGAGAATCACTCCTATGTTGGTGATGAACTCCTTCATCCAGACTCCTTCCTTTGCTGCTTCCGAAGCAGCTATGTACTCCGCTTCACATGTAGATGCCGCCACGATGCTCTGCTTGCTGCTGCACCAGCTGACTGCCCCTCCGTTCAAAATATACACGTATCCGGTTTGCGACTTGGAGTCGTCCGGATCTGTGTCGAAGCTAGCATCAACGTAACCCTTTACGACGAGCTCTCTGGCACCTCCATATACGAGAAACATGTCCTTTATCCTTTTTAGGTACTTCAGGATATTGTTAACCGTTGTCCAGTGTTCTGCTCCGGGATCACTTTGGTACCTCCCTACCAAACTTATGGCAAGTTTCACATCAGTTCTGGTACATAGCATGGCATACATAATAGAGCCTATGGCTGAAGCATAGGGGATGACACTCATCTCTTCTCTATCCTTTGTCGTGGTCGGGCATTGAGTCATACTCAATCTCACACCCTGTAACACAGGCAAGAACCCCTTCTTGGACTGATCCATATTGAACTTCTTCAATATCTTGTCAAGGTATGTGCTTTGTGAAAGACCTATGAGGCGTTTCGATCTATCTCTATAGATATTAATACCTAATATGTAAGCAGCTTCTCCAAGGTCCTTCATTGAAAACATTTATTCAAGTAGGCCTTTACACTTTCCAAATGTTCTATATCATTTCCCATTATGAGTATGTCATCCACATATAATATGACAAATGCTACAGAGCTCCCACTCACTTTCTTGTAAATACAGGGTTCTCCATAAACATGTACAAACCCAAACGCTTTAATCACCTCATTAAAGCGAATATTCCAACTTCGAGATGCTTGCACCAGCCCATAGATGGAGCGCTAGAGCTTGCATACTTTGTTAGCTTCTTTAGGATCGACAAAACCTTCCGGCTACATCATATACGGTTCTTCCTTAAGGAAGCCATTAAGGAATGCCGTTTTGACGTCCATTTGCCAGATCTCATAATCATAAAATGCGGCAATTGCTAACATGATTCGAACAGACTTCAGCATCGCTACGAGTGAGAAAGGCTCATCGTAGTCAACTCCTTGAACTTGTCGATAACCCTTAGCGACAAGCCAAGCCTTATAGACGGTCACATTACCATCTGCGTTAGTATTCTTCTTAAAGATCCATTTATTTTCAATGGCTCGCTTATCATCAGGCAAGTCCACCAAAGTCCACACTTTGTTCTCATACATGGATCCTATCTCGGATTTCATGGCTTCAAGCCATTTGTTGGAATCCGGGACCGCCATCGCTTCTTCATAGTTCGAAGGTTCACTGTTGTCCAACAACATGATCTCTAGGACAGGGTTGTCGTACCACTCTGGTGCGGAACGTGTCCTTGTGGACCTTCGAGTTTCAACAGCAACTTGATCTGAAGTTTCATGATCATCATCATTAACTTCCTCTCCTGCCGGTGCAGGCTCCACAGAAACAACTTCCCATGTTGCGCTACTCTTCGGTTCGAATGGAGGTACAATTACCTCATCAAGTTCTATTTTCCTCCCACTTACTTCTTTCGAGAGAAACTGTTTCTCTAGAAATGATCCATTCTTAGCAACAAAGACTTTGCCTTCATATCTGAGGTAGAAGGTATACCCAACAGTTTCTTTGGGGTATCCTATGAAGACGCATTTTTCCGCTTTGGGTTCGAGCTTCTCAGGTTGAAGTTTCTTCACATAAGCATCGCATCCCCAAACTTTTAGAAATGATAGCTTAGGTTTCTTTCCAAACCATAATTGATACGGTGTCGTCTCAATGGACTTTGACGATGCCCTATTTAAAGTGAATGCGGCTGTCTCTAATGCATATCCCCAAAATGATAGCAGTAAGTCGGTAAGAGACATCATAGATCGCACCATATCCAATAGGGTGTTATTACGACGTTCAGACACACCATTTCGCTGAGGTGTGCCAGGTGGCGTGAGTTGTGAAACAATTCCACATTTCCTTAGGTGTGTGCCAAACTCGTGACTCAAATATTCTTCGCCACGATGTGATCGTAGGCACTTTATTTTCCTGTCACGTTGATTCTCTACCTCACTCTGAAATTCCTTGAACTTTTCAAAGGTTTCAGACTTGTGTTTCATTAAGTAGACATACCCATATCTACTCAAGTCATCAGTGAGAGTGAGAACATAATGGTAGCCACCGCGAGCCTCGACGCTTATTGGACTGCACACATCGGTATGTATTATCTCCAATAAGTCGGTCGCTCGCTCCATTGTTCCGGAGAACGGAGTCTTGGTCATCTTGCCCATGAGGCATGGTTCGCACGTGTCAAATGATTCAAAATCAAGAGACTCCAAAAGTCCACCAGCATGGAGATTCTTCATGCGTTTGACACCAATATGACCAAAGTGGCAGTGCCACATGTAAGTGGGACTATCGTTATCAACCTTACATCTTTTGGTACTCACACTATGGACATGTGTAACATCACGTTCGAGATTCATCAAAAATAAACCATTGACCAGCGGGGCATAACCATAAAACATTTCTCTCATATAAATAGAACAACCATTATTCTCAAATTTAAATGAGTAGCCATCTCGCATCAAGCGGGATCCAAATACAATGTTCATGCTCAAAGCTGGTACTAAATAACAATTATTGAGGTTTAAAACTAATCCCGAAGGTAGATGTAGAGGTAGCATGCCAACGGCGATCACATCGACCTTGGAACCATTCCCGACACGCATCATCACCTCATCCTTTGCCAGTCTCCGCTTATTCCGCAGCTCCTGCTTGGAGTTACAAATGTGAGCAACGACACCGGTATCAAATACCCAGGAGCTACTACGAGCACTAGTTAGGTACACATCAATAACAAGTATATCACATATACCTTTAACGTTGCCGGCCTTCTTATCCGCTAAGTACTTGGGGTAGTTCCGCTTCCAGTGACTGGTACCCTTGCAATAAAAGCACTCAGTCTCAGGCTTGGGTCCATTCTTGTTCTTCTTCCCGGCAACTTGCTTACCGGGCGCGGCAACAGCTTTGCCGTCCTTATTGAAGTTTTTCTTACCCTTGCCTTTCTTGAAACTAGTGATCTTATTCACCATCAACACTTGATGCTCCTTTTTGATCTTGACCTCCGCTGATTTTAGCATCGAGTACAACTCAGGAATGGACTTCTCCATACCTTGCATGTTGTAGTTCATCACAAAGCTCTTGTAGCTAGGTGGAAGTGACTCGAGGATTCTATCAATGACTGAGTCATCCGGGAGATTAACTCCCAGCTGAGTCAAGCGATTGTGCAACCCAGACATTTTGAGTATGTGCTCACTGACAGAACTATTTTCCTCCATCTTACAACTGAAGAACATGTCGGATACATCATATCTCTCGACCCAGGCATGAGCTTGGAAAACCAGTTTCAGCTCGTGGAACATCTCATATGCTCTGTGTTGTTCAAAACGCTTTTGGAGCCCCGATTCTAAACTGTAAAGCATGCTTCACTGAACCAGGGAGTAATCATCACAGCGCGTTCGCCAAGCGTTCATAATGTCTTGTTCCACTGGGAGAATGGGTGCGTCACCTAGCGGTGCATCAAGGACATACAATATTTTGGAAGCTATGAGGATGATCCTCAAGCTACGGACCCAATCCGCATAGTTGCTTCCATCATCTTTCAGCTTGGTTTTCTCTAGGAACGCGTTGAAGTTGAGGGTGACATTAGCGTTGGCCATTGGATCTACAATATAGTTTGTAAAGAAAATTTTAGACTAATTTCATGATAATTAAGTTCACATAATCAAATTATTTAATGAACTCCCACTTAGATAGACATCTCTCTAGCCATCCAAGTGACACATGATCCACGTCAACTAGCCCGTGTTCGATCATCACGTGAGATGGACTACTCATCCATGGTGAACATCTCCATGTTGATCGTATCTTCTATACAACTCATGTTCGACCTTTCGGTCTTCCATGTTCCGAGGCCATGTCTGCACATGCTAGGCTCGTCAAGTCAACCTAAGTGTATCGCGTGTGTAAATCTGGCTTACACCCGTTGTATGCGAACGTTAGAACCTATCACACCCGATCATCACGTGGTGCTTCGGAACAACGATCCTTAGCAATGGTGCACAGTTAGGGTGAACACATTTCTTGAAATTTTATTGAGAGATCATCTTATTTAGCTACCGTCATTCTAAGCAAATAAGATGTAAACATGATAAACATCACATGCAATCAATATGGTGACATGATATGGCCAATATCATCTTGCTCCTTTGATCTCCATCTTCGGGGCACCATGATCATCACTGTCACCGACACGACACCATGATCTCCATCATCATGATCTCCATAATCGTGTCTTCATGAAGTTGTCTCGCCAACTATTACTACTACGATGGCTAACGTTTAGCAATAAATTAAGACAACTCCTATGGCTTCTGCCGGTTGTCATACTCATCGACATGCAAGTCGTGAATCATATTACAAGAACATGATCAATCTCATACATCACAATGCATCACATCACATCCTTTGGCCATATCACATCACAAGGCATATGCTGCAAAAACAAGTTAGACGTCCTCTAATTTGTTGTTGCAAGTTTTACGTGGCTGCTATAGGTTTCTTGCAAGAACATTTCTTTCCTACGCCAAAACCACAACGTGATATGCCAATTACTATTTACCCTTCATAAGGACCCTTTTCTTCGAATCCGATCTGACTAAGGTGGGAGAGACAGACACCCGCTAGCCACCTTATGCAACAAGTGCATGTCAGGCGGTGGAACCAGTCTCACGTAAGCGTGCGTGTAAAGTTGGTCTGGGCCGCTTCATACCACAATACCACCGAATCAAGATAAGACTAGCAACGGTAAGCAAATTAACAAGATCATCGCCCACAACAACTTATGTTCTACTCGTGCATAGATTCTACGCATAGACCTAGCTCATGATGCTATGGAGAAACCAGCAACGAGTAAGGGGAGAGTGCATCTTCATACCTTTGAAGATTGCAAAGCGTAAGCGTTACTAGAACACGGTTGGTGGAGTCGTACTCGCAGCGATTCAGATCGCGTGGATTCCGATCTAAGTACCGAACAACGGCGCCTCCGCGTTCAACACACGTACAGCCGGGTGACGTCTCCCGCGCCTTGATCCAGCAAGGATGAGGGAGAGGTTAGGGAAGAGCTCCAACAGCAGCACGACGGCATGGTGGAGGTGGAGCAGCAAGGTATTCCAGCAGGGCTTCGCCTAAGCACTGCGAAGGAGGAAGAAGAGAGGTAGGGCTGCGCCGTGGGAGAGAGAGATCAATCTTGTCTCAAAACATCCAAAACCTCAAATATATATAGGAGGAGGGAGAGGGAGGGCTTCCTTGGCCCCTCCTCCAAGGAGGAGAGGTTCGGCCGAGCTAGGGGAGGAGTCCACCTCCCACAAGGGAGGTGGATCTCCTCCTTTCAAACTCCTTTTTGCCTTATCTCTTTATCCCTATGTGCATGGGCCTTTAGCAAAGGTCTTGCCTAGACCAATAAGGGCTGGCACACTTTATCTAACAGCCCATAATGTCCTTTGGTCGTCGCACCCCTCCCGGGGGTCCTCCGGCACCCTCCCGGCACTCCCGGTACACTACCGAGGAGCCCGAAAACTTTCCGGTGACCAAAGTAGGACTTCCTATATATCAATATTTACCCCGGACCATTCCAGAGCTCCTCGTGACGTTCGGGTCTCATCCGGGACTCCGAACAACCTTCAGTAATCACGTATACCATTTCCCTATAACCCTAGCGTCATCAAACCTTAAGTGTGTAGACCCTACGGGTTCGGGAGACACGTAGACATGACCGAGACACCTCTCCGGTCAATAACCAACAACGGGATCTGGATACCCATGTTGGTTCCCACATGCTACACGATGATCTCATCGGAAGAACCACGATGTTGGGGATTCAATCAATCCCGTATACAATTCCCTTTGTCTACCGGTATGATACTTGCCCGAGATTTGATCGTCGGTATCCCTATACCTTGTTCAATCTCGTTACCGACAAGTCTCTTTACTCGTTTTGTAACACATCATCCCGTGGCTAAATCCTTAGTCACATTGAGCTCATTATGATGATGTCTTACCGAGTGGGCCCAGAGATACCTCTCCGTCATACGGATTGACAAATCCCAGTCTCGATTCATACCAACCCAACAGACACTTTCGGAGATACCCGTAGTGCACCTTTATAGCCACCTAGTTACGTTGTGACGTTTGGCACACCCAAAGCATTCCTAAGGTATCTGGGAGTTGCACAATCTCATGGTCTAAGGAAACGATACTTGACATTAGAAAAGCTTCAGCAGACGAACTACACGATCTTGTGCTATGCTTACGATTGGGTCTTGTCCATCACATCATTCTCCTAATGATTTGATCCTGTTATCAACGACATCCAATGTCCATGGTCATGAAACCATGACCATCTATTGATCAACGAGCTAGCCAACTAGAGGCTCACTAGGGACACATTGTGGTCTATGTATTCACACATGCATTACGGTTTCCGGTTAACACAATTATAGCGTGAACAATAGACAATTATGATGAACAAGGAAATACAATAATAACCATTTTATTATTGCCTCTAGGGCATATTTCCAACAGGGAGTGGTGGTTGGGATGGTGGAGAAATGTGTGCCGTGGTAGGATGGGGTGAGCAGTGTGCCTCGGGTTGCCGGTTGTCGGGCCTGTCGGCTGCCTCAAGCTTGCCGGCCTCCTCACCGGCTGCACTGGGACTGCTGCTTGTCGGCCTGGCGGCTGCCCTGCTAGCTACGCCGGGCTTGCCAGGCCTGACGGTTGCCGGGCTTCCCGGTTGTCGGCTGCCTCGGGTCATCGGTTGCTGGGCTCGCCGGGCCTGCCAGGCTTACCGGGCCTGCCGGCTGCCTCAGGCTTGCCGGGCTTGCCGTGGGAGAGGGAGAGGTCGCAGCTACAGAGATCACCGAAGAAGGAATGAGGGGAGGTGTTTTTGTGGTGGTGGTTTGCTAGTGATTGGGTGATGTGGTGTTAGTGACAGAATAAGGAAAAGTGTTTTCATCGAATGTGACATGGCGAGAGACAAGCACGCGACCAGAAGATGGATCGAAATAGCGATATCCTTTGTGATCGTCAGAAAGACCAAGATGAATGCAAGGTAGTGAACGTGGTTCAAGTTTGTTGGAGGCGGTGTTCGAAAAACAAAGACATCTAAAAACACGCAAAAGAGAACAATTGGGATGAGAGAGAAAAAGAGATTGAAAAGGCGAATAAAGAGGACATGTCTTAGTTGGTCAAATATTTAGAAGTAGTGTGGCAGTGTGAAGGGTAAGAGAAGCTTGTAATAGCAAAGTGTGAAGAATATCATTAATGGAGCGAAGAGAGCGTTCAGCTTTACCGTTTTGAGGACATGAAAAACGAAGAAGAATGCCTTGAGAGAGAAAGAAGTTGCGGTTTTGGGTGTTTTAAAATTCTCGACCATTATCACATTGAACAAATCTAATTGGCAAGCCAAAGTGTGTAAGAACATATTGTTGAAATTTGAGAAAGATGGCATGTACTTCAAATTTAGCACGAATAGGAAAAGTCCGAATATAATGAGAGTAGTCATCCAAAATCACAAGATAATATTCGTAACAGAGACACTAGGGATGGGAGAGGTCCATAAAACATAGTGAATTAATTCAAACAGAAAAGTGCTAAGGGTAGTAGAGATTCCAAAAGGTAATCTAACATGTTTGCCGCATTGACACACATTACAGAGAGAGGGATTATGAGGAACACTAGAACTAGGAATACAAAATTCTTGAAGCAATGATGACAAGGTAGTTTTATTGGGGTGTCCTAGATAACGATGCCACAAATCAACTGATGCAAGCATGGCTCGGGGAGTGGATGTAGGTGCACCATGAAGCGGATAAAGATCGCCCATGCTATTATACCGAGTGAGGACCTCCCCCGTTGTCAGATCCTTCACAGATAAACCAAAAGGGTCAAAAGCCAAAATAACTTTATTGTCAATGCAAAATTGGCATACAGAAATAAGATTTTTGATTAGGGAAGGGACAACAAGAATATTGTGGAGAAGAAAATTGGCGTAAGAGGAAGAGATGTAAGAATGACCGGTGCAGGAAACAAGTATGGTGGAACCATCACTTATGGTGATCATAGAAAAAACAGGAGGGAAACAAGCTGACCGCAAATTCATATTTGAAGACATATGCGAGGATGCACCAGAATCGAAAATCCAATCCGTACCTTCGTTATTGAGAGTAAAGTTGTTCATGGCATTGATGAAGGCGGCTTGATCCCAGGCCGGCTGCAGTGGAGGAGCAGAGGGGCCAATAGCCTGCATGGGAGCATAGGGCTCGACCGGCGGCTGGTAGTAGGTAGTAGGGGCCTGCATGGTTCCATAGGGAGCTGACATCGTGTCGTAAGGTGGCAGGAGTCCTGGCGCGCTGGGAGGTGGCGTAGGGATGGCGGTGTAGACATGCACCGGTGGCTTGGGCCCAAGGAGTCCAGGAGAGCCGGTGGCCGGGCGGAGACCAGGGCTCCACGTGCCCGTGTAAGCAGGCGGGGCGCCGTACGGTGAAGGGGACGACCAGGGCATCGGCCAAGCTTGAACAAGGCCGGTCCAGGGATTGTGCTGAGGCTGCCATACCGAGGGAGCCGGTGGCGATGGAGCGGCTGATGGTGGAGCGAGATGCAGGGGGCTGGTAGATCGGATTCTTGCCCCGATAGTTCGGGCTCGGGAGCTAGCCTGGGGGCAGTGGAGGAGCTGTTGCCGCCGCGGTAGGAGGGGAGGGTGCAGCAGATTGGCGCGGTAGGCCAGGCGCGAGAGGCGCGACCGCGGCAGGAGCGGCAGTTTGAACACCTGCGGTGGCCGTTGCGCCTTGCGAGCTTGATTCTTCTCTTCTTGCTGGAGGAGGGAGTGAACCTCCTTGAAGGTGGGGTAGGGCTTGAGCATGGGGATGAAGGACTGCTGCTTCTCGAACTACTCGCCGAGGCCGAAGAGGAGGGCGTTGATGAGGGCACGAGTCGACGTGATCGCCGAGTTCACGAAGTTCGTCGCCGATAGCCTTGAACCGCTGGGCAGAAAACGGTGACCGGGGCATCTCCCTGGACGGTCGTACGAAGCTCGGTGTTGAGGGCGTTGATGCACACATCGGAGTTGTCCTGGAACAACTGCTGGAGGGAGGCCCAAAGATTGGCAGCTTTGGCATCGTCGGAGGAGACCAGATTGAAGAGCTTTGTGGAGATGTGGGTATAAATCCACTGGATGATGGCGAGATCGTCTTTCACCCAGCGTGGATCGACAGGCTGTGGCGGGTATGACGAGTCGATGTGGTGGCAGAGGCCGCAGCGGCCGAGGTGGATGTTGAAGAGGTGACACCAATGGTAATAATTGTGGGAGCCAAGATCGAGAGAGATCGGGATGAAGGCGGAGACATCGGCGAAGGTGTCGGCTAGGGAGATTGTTGGGAGTTGAGGAGGAGCTAGTTGGGTGGTTGTAGAGGAAGAAGAGATAGGGGCACCGGCGGCACGGAACTCTGCCATGGAGAGGAGGGGCCGAGTCGGCCGGGGCGGCGGCGTTGGTGGCGGTGCCATGCCAGGTGCGGAAAAACCTAGGCGTCTGATACCATGATAATTGGAGAATAATAACTGTATTGATTGAGGCCTCAAAGGGCTGTCTATATAGATTACAAAACTTGGACTCCGAGATTAATAGAGATAGATTACAATCCAAAATCGGCCAGTCATAGTATCCGTAACCGATCTATACTCTAATAGTCTTCACTTGATCATCTTCTAATTCTCTTCTCTTCTCTTCCTCAAGGAGAATCGAGATCGACCGATTTCTCACGACCCAGCCAGACAGTATACATAGAGGAAAATGCAGCATTAAAAGAAACCAAGGGCAAGAATAGAAGGTTCACCCGGAGCACTCGAAACAGGCTTTCGCCCCGCTTTATATATAAAGCACTGATCCAAAGTTCACGGCCGAACGATACAATATGGTGGGGAGGACCATACAAAGCAGATCAAAAGATAAGACAAGAAACTAGAACAAGCCTAACACCTCGCTAAGAACCGGACGAGGACCTCTGAGCTCAATGACAACGCCCCCAAGAGGGTGACGGCGCGAAGCATCGCCGCTGTCGAGTCTAAGAACAGACAATGATTTTCACCGTGAGCCCTCACACAGAATCGAGATCCACAATGTCGTCTTCAAGAAGCAGGCGTCACCCACGGGCGTCGGCGATGTCGGCGCCAGATGCGCAGAGCTTTCACTCGGACACTCGCCCACACCACCAAGAGGAGTCCCGGCCACCAACCCAACGAGGGCCAACTTGTCCACACCAGATCTGGGCACTGCCAGAGCAGGCCTAAGCCTCCCGGCACTACATCCCTAGTTGGCCATACGAACAGAAGACGAAGCCACCACCGCAACCACGATGCCTGCTGGAAAGCCAATCGTATAGCCTACCGTCCGGGATCGCCATCCAGGCATTCATGCCCCGGGGCACTGCCAACCATCCACGTCTCAACACCCAACCACGGTAGTAAGAATGAAAGGGGCCACCTTTTTCACTCCCATCCTGACATCAGCCACCGGGTTTGGATCGGCACCTCCATAGTAGGAGGCGCCAACACCCGCGTCCCCATCCGGCCCCGATGGACCGGGGAGGACACAACCCAGTGACTACCGATGGCCACCGTCGAGCATGCTCGAGTTCCGCCATGTCCATGGTCATTGGTGTCGATCCGAACGACGACAATACAACGCCCGGAGAGCAATCCACGGACCGACGCCACGGCAAATACCAAGCAAGAAGGGCACAACATGAAGGCATCCAACGCGGACCAAGTCAACCCCTCGTAGCTGACCATCACCGGACATCATCCACCATCACGAACCAGATCCGCGCCACACGCCAAACGCCAACAACCCGGATCTCACCGCCACCCAACCGAAGCAACCGTGTCGCCCCATTGCCTCCCACGAGCACCTCCCGAGCCACACCTGACCTCGCCTGCCCGGAGCTGGCGCTCCGATCTGCCTCAGGCCCAAATCTGGCCCGCCCGAGTTCAAACCCTAGGTCAACGCCTACCCCGACGCAGGAACGTCGCCGGCATGGACCTAGGAGAAGGGCGGCCACCTCCACCCCCGCGCCCCACTGTCGAGTCCAATCGTCGCGCCTCGACTACACCGACAACCAGCGCCACAACCATGAGCTGCCCCACCGCGAAGACAAACTAGGAGCAGCAGGGAACCACACAGAGGCAGTAGACGCCAACCGCGGGACGCCCCAGCCCGGGCCAGCCACAGCCTCAGGGGGCCAGCCCCGCGCCACCCGGGTCCCAGGCGGCCATCCACACAGATCCTAGGGCCACAGCAACCATGGAGCGCGCACGGGAGCCCGCCACTGTCGCCCCGAGCCTGTGCCGTCGTGCCCCTCCACCAGTGCGTCGCCACCCGCTGAGAGGGCCGCCCGTGCTGATCCAACCAGGAGAGGGGAGAATAGGTCCCTTCGCCGCTGCTAGCCGGGCTTTGCCCGACGGCAGCAAGGAGGAGAGGAGGGAGGGGCGCGGGGCTGGCGGCGCTAGGTTTCCCCCTCGGTCGCCGCGGGAGCGAGCGAGGAGGAGAGGAGGGGTGAGTCAATATCCGTTCACCTGGAGCAATGAGAGAGAATCCCCTACGCTCGTCGGCATCGATGAATTCTTTGCAAATTGGGAATAGGGGGCCATTTTCCCTTCCTTCATGTTTTCTACTGCATCATCCACATGCTCAGATCACTGCCCTCTCGTCCTAGCAAGTGCCACTGCGCCACCTAGGCACGCGAGATTTCACTTTGAAAGCTTATGTGTCAAGTTCCCTCACTTCAAGGAAACTGTCCGGAGGGCTTGATAGCGCTAGCTACGCAATCATGTGCTTCCAACAGAATCAAAACAAGGTTAGAAAGAATGGCTAGGGACCTAAATATTTGGAGCAACAGCCTCTTTCGTGACACCAAAGTGTTGTTCCACATTATATTTGAAATAATGTTGCCACGGAAAAGCATCAGATAACACCGGTTGAATTTAGGTTCAGAAAACTTTTAAAGCATAGAATTGTTGAGTTGCCAGTCGTAGACAGGGGTAGGCGGCGCCAAGCATCAAGTATAACTTGGTTAAAGGTCGGCAATGCAAACATAACATTCTTCAATGCCAAATCATCTCCTAGAGAAGGAAATTTTTCATCCACACCCTAAAGATAAGCATCCATGTTGCAACTGGACATGATGACAAGGCCAACATCATCCATGAGCACTTTCACAAGATCATGGGTACAACTGAGTCACGTCGGTGCACAATCAATTGGAGAGAATTGCAGCTATCCACAGTAGATGTTGAGGAGCTCGAAGCCCCCTTCACGGAGGCAGAGGTATGCACTACTAGGAGAAAGCTTAGTAGTAGCGCTGGAGTTACCCTTAGTAGCAGCGCTGGTGGCAGCGCTACTACTAAAGCGCTACAGCTAACTTGTAGCAGTAGCGCTGGATAAACAAAGCTACTTGTAAGTATGGTTAGCAGTAGCGCTGGAAGAGAAACAACGCTACTGGTAAACCAGCGCTGCCGCTAGGTGCAGACCAGCGCTACTGCTAATATTCCTGCTTTCTAAGATTACATTCCCCTCTACGTATTTGTCCATGCTCTATACAGTAGTTTCATCATATGACAAAATCAATAATTATTGTTCCAACAACTACATTTAGATTAAAGTGCATGGATGCAAGTGATCATGTTGAATTAGAAGAAAACATCATAATAGTAATCATCCTAATTGATCATACAATTTAAAGAAGCTTTTCTCTCATAGGACCTAGTCCTCCCTCATAGGTAAAATGACATAAAAAAGAATAACACCTATGTCTCCATGATGAAGCAAAGAGATCCAACGGTCTCCAACTTGTGGCTTGCGATCCTTCTTTATTTGTCCCCATGCTTCAATTTGGAGCCGTCTTGGTGGTTTGCGCTCAATCGAGTATGCAAAAGAGAACTCGGGGTGGAAGGGGCTTTTAATTGTCATATTACCTTCGGGTTGCATCAACGGTGGCACAACTTCATATGGCAATTTCTGTTGAAGAATATAATAGTAGCCTAGTTAGCATTGTAATTAATATCATTTACGCAACAGTGCTAGTGTACTTAATTAGCAAAACTTACCAAGATATTTTGGCGAATGTCATCTGCCCTCAACCTATGCACTAGTGTCCTGTACAATGTATAATTTGGGCCAGTTCCCAAATTATACGGGAAGATGTCCCTACCAGCTAGGACAACATTAACAAAGTAGATAAAATCATCCTTCTCCTCCCAAGTTAGATGTGATCCATAAGTGTAGTGTGCCGTGTCAATTATGTTCTGTGTTTCACTCGAAGAAACGAAATAAGCTGTAAATTATAAATTAACAAATTTAGTATGGATGAACACAAAATATTTTAAATATAGAATGCAAATTACTTGACAAATATGCATGGTTGACAAACTCACATGAAGGTAAAAGAGGAAGCATGTCGACATCCACCCAAATGTCCATGTTTCCTTCAATATGATCTTCAGGACGAAGATCGAAGGTTATTTCCATATCCTCCTAAAATCCATATGCCTTGCAAAGAACATCCCAATTTGAGCACCCCTAATTCAGTGTTATTAGGTGCATTCATTACTTTCACAAGAAATGTGTGAGCATGTTTAGTCCTCAGGTTGGCTGTCCTCGTCTCGAAACGCTCGTTCTCTTCGAAATCGAGCCTCTCCAAGAAATAACGTCTTGCATGATAGGGGATGAACTAGTTGAATTGTATAAAATAGAAATTACGCATTAAAGATCACTAATACAGATCGAATACTATCAAATAATCTAAGTCACTAGCGGTTCCTGAGTCGCGGGTGGTGGACACCCAAAGATAAGGAACCATCACGGGATCATAACTCGGGTGAGATCCCTGAAGAATCTGCCAAGTATTGTTGAACCTGGCGTCCAACGTCGCCATGTAGCGACGGACGTGCTCGTCCTCCTCCCTTACATGGCGACGTACCACCGTCGCGGGGGCCCGCTCCCTCTGCACCGAAAGTGGCCCACGTGACCTCCATCATAGAAGCTCTGGGTCGACGACGAGACCTGGATTCCTAACCAAGCTCCGAGCCCGGGAAGGTAGCACCTCCCAGTGCCACCCGGCGGAGCCCAGTCCGGGACATGGCGCCTATCAAGCAGGCTATTGCCGACTACTCGACGACTAGGATGCGGGTCGGGCATCGTCGATGTCGAGACAAATTCCTATGCGAAAATTTTCTTATCGTTTAATGTTTTACTTTCTAGTTATCATTTGTACAACAATCATCTCATTTGAATTTAGCTAGCGCCCACTAACCTATTTTTCTCAACATGCAAGTATGAGATCTCATCAAGCAAATATATAGAGAATAATAAAACAACGTTCGGGGCATCATCTAGTCCCTAGCAAGAACCCTATATATAGGCGCGGGGATGTCTCACCAGAGGTCGGGGTCGAGGTCGGGGTCGGGGTCGTGGGGGAGGTTGACGGGAGGACCTACGGCGGTGGCGGCGCAGGGTGGAGAGGAAGGGAATGAGGGGCGGGGGCGACGAAGCGAGAGAAAGGGAGTGAGGGGCGGCGATGGCGTAGGGAGAGGGAGGGGTGGCGGGGTGCAGGGAGAGGGAGGGAGTGAGGGACGAGGCGGCGACGCACAGTGGAGAGGGAGGGTGGCGGCGGCGGCGTGGGGAGAGGAAGGGAGTGAGGAGGGAGAGGGAGAGAGTGAGAGAGAGGGGCCATGCGGGGCGAGGAGGATAAGTACACATCCCACTTAGCAGTAGCGCTGGTAGGAAAAACGCGCTACTAATAGGAGGCTTAGCAGTAGCGCTGGTTGGTAAAACGCATTGCTACTATAAATACTATCGGCAGGGTCGGCGGGGCCCCTTAGCAGCAACGCGTTTCTAGAGTCCAGCGCTACTGCTAAGCCCTTACTTGTAGTGTTGCCCTAATACAACGCTACTGGTACTTAGCAATAGCATTTTTTTAGCGCTACTAGTAGGCTCCTGCCTATAAGGTTTCTCCTAGTAGTGATGGGCGGTTGTGTTGGCCTCGCAGGCGAAAAAGGCATCGGGGCCTGATGGCTTTAACGGACAGTTCTTTTTCTCATGCTGGGATATTATCAAGGATGAGGTGATGGCTGTTTTTCATCAATTTCACAACTTATCTGGAGCAAAAAAATTCATGATCAACTCGGCTTTTGTTGCATTGCTCCACAAGAAAGATGGTGTTGAATCTGTCAAGATTTCAGGCCCATCAGTCTAATCAACTCAATGTGAAAGCTCATTACCAAAGTGTTATCCATGCGCTTTCCTGAAAAGATTGGCTCGATAATCTCACTAGCACAAAGTGCATTCCTCAAATCAAGATGCATGCAAGATAATTTTTTGTATGTGCGAAACTTGGTCCGGTCGCTGCATTGGAGGAAGAAGCTTGCTCTCTTGATCAACCTTGACATTGCTAGAGCTTTTGATTCGGTTTCCTCGGAGTTCATTCTAGAGTTTCTGCAACAACTGGGCTAGAGAGATTGGATGGCCATATTGCTGGCCTCAACTTCCTCCTCCTTCCTGCTAAATGGTACACCTAGGCAGTCTATCAAACATCGTCGGGTCTCCGGCAGGGAGACCCATTGTCGCCCCTGGTATTCATCCTTGCAATCGAGCTTCTACACCGACTAATTACAAAAGCTACTGGCATCATTGCATCTTTGCCAGGCCATGAGCTCAAGTTGTGTGTCAATTTATATGCTGACAACACGGTGATTTTTGCAAACCCTCACCGAGATGAGGTTGATAAATTAATGGCGATCATCAACCTTTTCGAAGATGCCTCTCGATTGCACCTAAATGCTGACAAGGCCACTGTCACGCCCATTCGGTGTGAAGATGTAAACCTTCACGGCATTCTGCAAATCAGTGGAAACATCGCTTATTTCCCAATAAAATACCTTCGACTGTCGTGAGTTTAGGGAGGACTAGGTTGGTCCATTTCCAGTTCATGTTAGACAAGATCACAACTCAGTTGGTTGGGTGGAAAGGTCGGATGATGTATGTTGCCGACAGAAGAGTGTTGGTGCAATATGTACTTTCAGTCATCCCTACATTTGCACTGTTCATTCTACGATTGCCCAAAAAATTATTTGGAGAAGTTGATAAAGTGTGTCGAATCTTCCTTTGGGAGAAAGAAGAAGAGCTTACTAGTGGACATTGCAAGGTCAAGTGAAGCAAAATATGTAGATCGACTAATTTTGTGGGGGTGTGAGAGTGCACCATTTTGACAAGTTTTTCCAGGATTTGCGTTTGAGATGGATGTGGCTTGCTTGGCAAAATGATGATCGCCCATGGAAGGACTTGGAGTTGTCGTGTGACAACATGGATAGGGCTCTCTTCGACAAAGACACCACATTCACCGTTGGCAATGGCAAGCTGGCCTCATTTTGGCATTCCTCATGGCTTACTTCCCCATGTTTGGCAATCCTCTTCCGAGACCTCTTCAAGCGATTAAGGGGTAAAAACAAATGTGTAGCTGACGCGCTTGCAAATGACACATGGGTGAGGGACCTAAGGCAGCAAGGGCACAATAATCTGGTTTAGAATTTCCTCATTCCCTTGAGAGCTATCCGGGAGCAAGCATCAACTTACAACCTCGGACTACAATATGATTGTCTGGCGGTTACACAACTTGGGACAATACATTGCCAACTTCGCATACACTGCCCAATTTAACAATCCAACAAAGACCGACAGTAAACAACTGATCTAGAAAAACTTGGGCACTTGGAAAGACCAAGTTCTTCTTTTGGTTAATGCCGCGGAATCGGCTATGGTGCAATGATAGGCTACAACTTTGAGGCTGGGAAAATGGCTACTTTTCCCAATGTGTATAAGGAACCTGGAGACCTCTGTTCATCTCTTTTGGGAGTGCCTGGTGTCTAAGGAGATATGGCGTCGAGTTTCAAACTGGTCGGGTTGTGGAAAACTTGTTGTTTTTGCCTCAACTAATGAAAGTACCACCTCTTATGCTGATCGAGTGCGCATCAAACTTCAAAAGCCAAGACCAAATCTCAAGACCAAGAGGTGGATGATGATGTTCCTTGTGATGTGGCACATCTGGATAGAGAGAAACAACCATACTTTCAGGCATCCATGCAAACAGATTAATGGTGTGATCACAACAATTCGATGTGATATGGACTGCTGGAGACTAGCTGGTGTAAAATGCCTAGAGACATCACTTGGAGATGCAGGCTAGCTCTACGCAATTCTTTTTGGCTACTGGGTGAATCCTCATAAAGTTCTTGTAACTCACCATGATTAATTGATCATGAGCGCTTTTTCCATCTTCTATCCGCTTAATACATGAATGCCGGTGGTTCACTGGTTCTTTAAGAAAAACATTTTTTTGAACAATCGTCGGGGAGAGAATCCCCACCTAAATTTATTATTCAACGGGCTACCAAACATGCCCTTAGCTCTACAAAACTGTCTCCTAAAAGATCTCGATGACCCAACTGAAGTCTTACTATTTTTTCTTTTACGTCCTGGGTTGGTACTTTCCGTTTGATACTCTAAACCCAACAATGTGTTTGTTTCAGGTGAGTTGAGGCTGGGAAATGGGAGTTTAGGAGAGGTCAAAATAACCATTTGTTTATTGGTTGGAAGACATGAGATTTCACATAGGAAGGGGAAAGAGAGTTTGTATCTTAGACCCCCACAGTATCCTTCCCGGGATGGGGGCAGGTAATTCAGATGAGGGATAGGGACTTAGTTGCCCACATTCCATGGTAGAGTGTTTATGTGACAGGAACAAAACCTAGGAAGATATCTTCCTGTCAGACTCCCAATGGTAATTCCTCATCACATACTAAACAAAGGATTGAGATTAATAATCAAGTACCCAAACCTACTCCTTTAATATTTTCATCCTCTAAATTCCCATTCCATTAATCTAAAGTTCCCAAACACGCTGCGATTTATAATTTAGCCCGTCATGCGAGAGTTTACCATGCCAAACAGTCTTTCCTTTGAAACCGGTGGCAATAAGATTATGAGAATCGAGCACTTTTGTTTCCCAAAACTTAAGGCTAGATTTAACCACTAATGGTGATCGCGAGTTGACTCCCAGAATATCATTATCTGCATGCCATGCATGATCACCCGAGTACGAAGCAAACCATTCCTTTTTGAAAAGACTGAAATGGCAAACAAAATTAGGCCAAAATCTATCGCTTAGGCCATAGATGAAATGACCGACCTTGTTGGAAGCCAAGGAATACTGAAAAATTCTAACATCAAGTTGAAACACATTGAAACCAGAGACGAGGCCACCATCAACGCTAACCCAACCGAAGAGCAAGACAAAGGAAAAGAAGCTGAGGAAAAAGTGACCACCAAGAAGAACCCCTTGGTTGTAGATCCATAGACGAAATGCAATGTACATTTGAACCGGCATCGTACCTGATCCTTGACCACAAGGCCAGGATTGAAGTCCTAGTGCAACATGGCATCCATTGTGGGGAGTAGAGGTGGCCATGGATTACGACTAGGAGGTTGGAATCATGGAGGTGAAGGTGAATGTGGGAGACGGTGGGAACCATGTTGTTCAAAGGTATTTAGAATGGATTTTATCACTGGATTGCCTAGGAGCGAGTCGGTTTATGAATCTATTTGGGTATGTGTGCGCCAGTTTCTCTAAGAAAAGTTTCCCCAGTGATTGCGACTGCTCCTCCAACCACTCAACCACCTTGTCCGACTCCACTTCCGTCAATATCGGTCCCTTCTTCTGTGCAGCCGACAACCTATGGCCCCTCATCACCTCTCCACATCCACTGCGACATGCTACTCTCCCTTACACCTACCTACAAGTCTAGGTCAAAGTGTGTGTACGATTGTTAGTCCTAGAAACCCATGAAAGGATTGAGTGGTGGGACGGGAGAACTCCAAGCGAGTTGATTCCACAACAGGGAGGAAGGACACACATGATTTTGGTGGTGGTGGCGGCGGCGACCGAAAGAACTCGGGCGAGCCCTAGCGCAGATCGGATCTCCCGATCACCACACTGGAAATTACGGAACCGTAACCAAGGATGAACTTGGTAGGGATGCGAAAACTGGTTGGAAACGCAACCCCATAACTTTTGAAACCCGCAAACCAACATGTGATTGGATGGTTAGGAGGACAATGGTATCCCCTGTCCATCAGAGTTCAAGTCTCAGACTTGACATTGGTGTCTGCATTTTCTTGAATTTATTTCAGGCCTTTTGACGATGTGCGTTCAATGAAAGGAGATGTTCCCGTTGACTACGACGATGTTTGTGGCGACTTCATCAATCTCAAGATGATGTGCCGGCCCAGTTTCTCATATGTGCTTATAGGGATAGGGTGTGTGTGCGTGTGTTCATAGAGGTGGTTGTATGCTCGTGTATGTGAGAGACTTCGATTGTACTATGCTAAAAATAATACTGTTTAAACCCAAGTTGTTGCAAGTTTTTTTAGTAGAGGAAAAAAGAATAGACAAATCAAAAGTACCGGGCCTCACATTCGGCCTAGAATTGATGGAAGCCCTGAATCCCTCCACAACCGGCCCGTCAGCATCTTCCGTGGGTCCACTAGCGGAGCCGGCCCGCCAGGCAGACAAGAAGAAATTATTTCCCCGCCGTCCTCACTGAAATTCGAACGAGACACAGAAAGAGAAATCATTCCCCAATTTCCCCTCCCGCCCCAACTCCGGCGACCCGCCGCCGCCGCCGCCGCCGCCGCGATGCAGCGCGGCATGGACGCGTCGATCTCGGCGCTGTGCGGATCCCTCTCCGAGGTGCTCACCCACGCCGACTCCTCCTCCCGCGCGCTCGCCGACGCCCTCTCCCGCCGCGCAATCCCCCTTGGTAACCGCATCTGACCCCGCCGCACCCCGCTAGGGTTTCGCCAGCCGGCGCTTCCTTCCTTCCTGCCTGCTCACGGAGGACGTGTGCGCGTGTTCCCTCGCAGAGTCGGCGACGAACGCGTTCCTGCAGGGGCTGGACCGGCGGGTGGAGGCCGCGGGCGCCGACCTGGCGCGCCTCGAGTCCATGGCCTTCGGCACCGTCTCCGTCGAGGAGCTCCTCGGCCACTGCCGCGAGGCGCTCAACATCGTCTCCCGCCACGCCGACGCCGTCGAGTTCCGCCTCGTCTCCTTCGGCTACGTCGCCCCCGGTGAGTCCGATCCCACGTGCGTGTACCCACCCCACTTCAGGCAGGAACGCACTGGTAGTGTCACTTTGAAGCTCTGCCCTTCGGCCGACTGCAGTGTTTGTCTTGTTTGGCTGAGAATTGCGGGGTTCTCTTGTTGGTGCAGAGGTGGAGGAAGAGGTGGAAGAGGAGGAGGAAGGTGGAGACACGAGGGAGCTTGATGTCCCTGGGAATGGGTGCTTCGGAGGGTCAAGTTCAGTGCTGAGGTCCGGTCGGCGTTTCGACGACGATGATGCACTGTATCCTGTCATTACTATGACATTTTTTAAGGAATGCATCTTTTATTGTGTTGGGTGTGATCTATGACCGGCTGATGGTATGGATACATAGCAATTTGAGATGCATATGCAACAAATTGCAGATGTCAGTTTGCGCGTAGTTGGCTAGTTCTAAGGGTTTGCATTGCAGCGTTTTCAGTGTTAGCGTGCACGTTGAACTTTCTTTGTAGTTGAAACTCAGAATTTGAAGATTTGAGCACTAGGAGTTCAACCATATTTATTCAAGTAACTTATCCCGCCCAATTCTATTATTAGCTGTTAACCTTTACTACTAATTTTCCTGCTAAATGCCTAAACCTACTTTGTCATACCATCATTTTGGACCAAACATTGGCGATTATGATTGGTACACTGGATAAGCTTATAAAAATCTGAATGCACCATGTCTGAACCTTGATCCTTAATTAATAATGGGATTCTGTTTTTTGGTATTATAGTAGGCAGTCCTTCTTTATTTAGATGGAGTTAGCTTGGTGTCAGTTGGGTACAGATGACCTTGATGCCACGAGATCCATTGCACTATTCAGCATCAAATCATTCTTTCGTGTTTCTGCTAGTGGTATGTGCAATTGAGATACAGAGTGTTGTTCTTTCTTGACCGCATGTAAGATTTGAGGATTCCATGTCACTAAAGAATCTTGGGATTTCTGATGCTTGTCTAGCTACTCTGTCCTCTCAAGGTACGGGTCACTTGCAACACATCTTCCTAAATTAACTGTTTAGATGCATTATACTCCCTCTGTCCCAAAATAAGTGCCACTGCTTTAGTACTATATCTGTACTAACTTAGTACTAAATTTGCGTCACTTATTTTGGGACGGAGGGAGTACATATTAGTATTTTTTTACTGCAAGTCATAAATTGAATAGAGATAATAATTTGTTTGGCTGTCGCAGATATTGATTTTTCTGCAAGCCCAAAAATGCCTGACAGAAAACCTGAAAGGTAACTCAACGAAATACAGACATATATGAGATATATATTGCAGTGTCCTTTTCACGCTGTTCTTCTTTTGTTCACCACAGTTCCTTACTTATTATCTTCCTTGAAAATCACCTATGTGTTTACACTGTTCAGTGTTGATGACCAAGAGATCTTGGAGGAAGCTGAAGAACCCACACCTCCCCAAAATGGAACAGATGAGCAAGATGGTCAGCACAGTATATTTTTTACATTTAAAAGATATATTAAATGCTTGCTTTTTATGACTGACATGTTTGTTGAATCTGTGAATGCAATGCTTTCCAAGGAATGATAAGGGCGTCAAAGGAGGAGTACGATAAACTTCCTCCTTACATGAAGACCCTCGCATCATGGGAGGTATGAGCTCCGTCTTAAATTACTTGGGAATGGTTCTTAGACTACCCACAACGGAGAGTAACATAGAGTAGTAACATGCATATGTTACTAGTCTAAGTTACTACCTCCACAATGGATAGTAACATTGAGTCTTTCATTTATTAGCTTATAGACTCATCTTTGTCTTGATATGCGTTATGTTACTCATAGGGGTAGTAATATGCTAAGTTACTCAATTTCTCTCTCTTCTCATTAATTAGTTGCCACATCATATTTTTTGCTTAGGTGGCATCTATGTTACTACCTATGTTACTCTCATTGTGGATATTCTCATAGTACTTTTTGCACTTTGTCTATTTTGTAGTAGTTACAAGTTACAGGCTTACAGCAGAGTCCGTGTAATTCAGAGATGTTACTGGAATTAATTACTGAAAGGGAGAAACCGTACAATATATTTTCTTGCCTCTTGCCATAAGCTTTTTGTTTTGTCTTGGTCTATGCATTGTAGTGGTGTCATGATGATAGTATTGTTATCATAGTTATGCCACCTCAAAGCAATCTACTGCAATGCTTACTTTTCGCGACTTCTCTTTTTATCAGGAATTGCATGACGCCGTTTCAAAACTAAATGCATACTTTGCCGGTGATAAGGCTCAGGGAAGTTTAAATCAGGATGATGTTGGATCAATTGGCTTGGGTATGTTATAATCTTATACTTGCTGTTCCCTCCCTGCAGAAATGTCAAATGCCTTTACACTAGACAAATCCCCTTGACGTTTCCTTTCACGCCCTTGTTCTTGTAGGGCGCAAAGGAAGATCCTACTTGTTGATCCTTCTGCGGTTGAATCAGCTTGCCATGGAGACGATCGACGGGTCGATCTTCTACAACCTACGCAAGAACGACTCCTAGACGATTTTTTCAGAAAACCTGGGGCAACAGAAGGGGATATAGCCGATACTACTACCATACTGTATTGTAATGTTCTTTATATAATAATGTGTTGCGATGTAGTTAGTCTGGTGCATAACTTGTTCTTTTCCAAGGCAGTGGCTTGGATACGATTGTTGTGTGTTTTTAGAATAGTGTGTTATAATGTAGGTAATCTGGTGAAGGAATTTGGTTTGATTGTTGCTGCACACTCAAACATGGAGCTGCATAAGTGTTTTTTAATTGGAACAAAGTGGAAACTGTATGATGAGAGAAATCATTGGTTATCTTTCTGATGACTTTGCTTATCCAGAGTAAGTGTAGAATCACAGTATCACATCAAGCATGGCAAACTGTATGGTCCAAATTGCTTCCTGCTGTGACGTCACACCAAAGATCTCTCAAGTTTTATCGACTCCAGTACATTGTGTACGCAAATGAATCAGCGCTTGCAATGTTGGACACATTGCAAGTCTTACACTTCTATTTATACATATTAACTATTTACAATCCTCCAACGAGGCGCATATATATGATGATGATATATCTACAGATTACAATGTACACAGCTTCAGAATTTGTTGAATTCTTCAGACCCCATTTCGTGCCTTGTCATGCAGGATGCAGCAGCAACAGCGGGGGAAGATCCCTCTAATCAGGGTGCATGAGGTCTCCGTGAAATTGGCTCCAGATCATACGATCTCTCAAGGACGATTTGCAGCAATATCTAGCTAGGCCACAAACCCTGATGAAGACGAAGACCCATATATCTCGTTTGCCTGAGCCAGGGAGACGTACACAACGTCTGTCAGCGAGCTGTGGGTCCGGCCGTAGAAAATGTACACGAAGACCCCCATCACCAGCCATACCCCGACCCGCATCCACGTGCCAGCCCTGAAGAACATACATAGGTTGGTATGTTCAGACACATACTTCCATTCTGAACATTTTGCTGGCAAGTAAATTTATCAGCGAGTGAGATCATTGTTTAGGTACTCACCCCAGATTTATGAGCAAGTATGTGTTTATGAGAATGCACATCACCGGCAGCAGTGGAACGAACGGGCAGATGAATCCTGCAGGTGGAGAAGCAGAAATGAGGCTGTGATATCAAATTACCAGTAGTCTAAAAGTGTAGAGAGATGCATAAAAATGCCGGGTGCATGCAAGTACCTCCAGAGTGACCAAATGAGTGCCTTCCATCGTCTTGGTCGATCCAGGAGAGCACACCGAGACCGGCTAAAAGGACCAGGCCACCAAAGACGCAAGCAAAGCACCTCACCAGGCTGATGTGAAATGCGTGTTAAGACTGGTCAGCATTTTCACTAGACATGTTCATTGTGTCATAACAAGATATGCCCGTTCCATACTTACAGTGGCAGGAACGATACAGAAGCTGAAGCCGTCAGGATTAGAACCCCCACGCACACAGATGCTATGCTGCGAGCAGCTGTTTTGCGCCGCTTTACCTCATCCAATTTGCCTGATGGGTTTACAAAGAAACCGGTTAGCTAGCTTAAGTAAGTAGAATACACATACTTAGAATGCAGAAGATTAGACCAAATCGGAACGCAGTTTTTCCAAAACATACTTGCGTATAGCTGCTTCTCAATAAGAGGGTCATCGATTGATTCTACTACGATCACATCCTTTATCTCAGATGTCCCCTGTTCATGGTTCCCATCTCCAAGAGGACTCCCCACCTTTTCCTCATCACATTCTTGGCTCAAACGGAACGATGCTTGCAGAGAAGATGGCAGGGGCACCTCATCCGGAGGAACATATCTGAGGATCAAGATGGAGACGGCGACTATGGTGAATGCGAGGAGTGTGCCTACACTGACCTGCAACCAAACTTAACTCTTTTAGCTCTACGCTCCAATCTTTAAAACTCACAAAATTCTTGACCTGCCTAACATGTTTTTGTGAAAGGTTGCTTCATGAAATCTCATTTTGAGCCAAAGGCCAACAAATTTCTCAAATGAAAACTATTTAATGGTTCTCAGATCCTTTACCATTCCTGCCAGTTGCGAAACATCCATGAAGAAAGCCAGAGAAGCCGCACAGATGCCAGTTACGATTGTGCTCTTGACAGGAACTTGTGTCTTCTCGCTAACATCAGAGAAGAAGGATGGCAACAGCCCATCTCTCGCCATGGCCATCAATATCCTTGGCTGTGGCAGAAGTGAACCCATCAAGGTTGAGCAGAGAGCAAGAACAGCACCAGATGTTACAAGGTACCTAAAACAAGATAGCGCGGTAAAGCCTCAGCAGGAGCCACATTGACGTATGGCGAAATGTTAGTGGTGTTGAAAGGAGTCCTTACATCGCCCACTGCATCCCATGCCTTGCGAAGGCTGATGAAATAGGGGTATCTGGGTCCATAGCAAAGTATGGCACCAGACCGACTATAACAACTGAAACCAGCATGTACAAGGAACAGCAAATCGACAATGACGTGGCTATTCCAAGCGGTAGATCCCGCTGTGGGTTCTTCACCTGCATGAATGGAAGTTTAGATGGAAGGATGTAACAATGATAACGATACAGTGGGCGTAAGAGGTGCCAAGTAAATTGGGACAATAGGGTACCTCTTCAGCAGTGCTAGCGACTGAATCAAAGCCTATGTAGGCAAAGAAAACGGTTGCTGAGCCAGCAAGCATTCCATTCACTCCATATGGCAGAAATCTGGAGAGAAAAGTGGGTAAGCACACTATTCGTCAAATAGATAAAACTAAATAAGAAGTAGCTTTTACATTACCCGCCAGACACCTTGTAGCCGACCCATCCTGTTTGGAAGCCAATGTAACTGCCGGCTATAATAACAAATAGCATCACGCAGCAGTTCAGGACTGTCACAATTCCTTGCACGAATGTACTCTGTTACAAATAAAACCAAAAGAGTAAATATCGAAAGCTGTACTTCTCGAAATAGGAACATGAAATGTGTTTCTGAGCTGTAGAAGCCCTTCACCTCTTTTATCCCGACGCATAACAGTGCGGTGACAAGGAAAACCAAGGCAGCAGCACAAGGATCAACAACAACATCTAGCCATGGGAGCTCATGGCGTGCCAGAATCCATGGCAGACTATTTGGTCCTCCAAAAAACAACGCCTGAATGCAGATAGAGTGTGTTAGGAGAGATGGGACGTCAAGCTAGAAGCTACTGTACTAATCAGTAATCAAAATACTGAAGTGCAGAAACAGGGGGTAATCCCACTTACTAGATTGGGAGATATGCCGCGGGCAACGGCTGATCCGCCAATCGTATACTCCAGTATCAAAGCCCAGCCGATCAACCATGCAACTCTAGATAAACAAAATGTTGAACCAAGCGTGAGAACAACCCGATCAACTGAATATGACACCTCATGAACAATGTGCACTCCAACATATCAGCAAATTACCCTTCACCAACGCAGATGTACGAGTAGTGGTAGGCGCTTCCCGCGGAAGGGCAGCGGCTAGCAAGCTCCGCGTAACAGAAAGCCGAAAGCGCAGCCGCTATTCCGGCGATCAGGAACGAGAGCGTCAGCGCCGGGCCAGAGTGCTCCCGGGCAACCGTCCCCACGAGAACGTACACTCCGGCTCCAACCGTCGAGCCGACGCCTGAAAGACGACACAAAATAAATGCTCCATGAGCACTACTTCCATAACATGAAACGCTTGGATCGGCGCAAGGCAGAACATAGACTCTGCAAGGTGTTGAGAACACTCTGCATTCCATAAGCATGTAACCATTTCCACATCAAACAGAGTATACATCATCAAGGTATGTAGCAAGATTTGGGAACTGGAATCCTGAGGGAGGACCCACCCATTCACCCACCCCAGACCCTACCAACTCTGACACGGCAACAACCAAACAAGCACGAGAGTAGTAGGTACGGCACAAGCCTGAACTTGAGATACATCTCAACTAAACCTTCCATGGAAATTAGTAGTATACTACTGCAAATGGACTGAATCTGCATCTTACAGTCCATTGCGCAATCAAAACATTCCTATTGGGATCTCACGCCGCGTGTAGTAATTAAATTAATCTCAAATCATGTGTCAAGCTTGCTGTTCTTCAATGGAAGCTTCTGCAGTCTGCAGCAACTGAATTTATTGCACTCTAGTTTGTGTTGGGGATTATATATACGTACGACCTAACGGATTTTGGACTTGGCAGCCGTGTGAGCGTGTGACGCGAGGGGAATCCAGCAGGTATAAAACTCTGCAGGAAATCGCAGCACATAACCGACGATCCGCCAATCCGAGCAGAGTAATTTTTTGTTCACTGTTACGAGCTGAAAAGATCCGAAGATAACAATCGGAGTCGCGAAAGCTCGGCGCCTCGAGCCATGGATGCGAACGATTGACCCCGGAAGGCAGCGCAGAGCTCGCGCTCTCCTCGCGTAATCCAGTCACCGTAAATAAATAAATAAAGATCGTTCACGGGAAGGCCCAAGGAGAGAAAGAAAAAGGCCTGTGATGGGCGCGCACCGATGGCGATGAGCTGCGTGATGGAGAGCTCCTTGGCGAGCTGCTGCCCGCCGGCGGCGCGGGCCCGGTCCGAGTCCACCTGCTTCCGCCGCAGCAGCACCCGGATCCCGCCGCCGCCGCCGCCGCCGCCCGCCGCCGCCTCGTCGACCCCCATCGCCGGCTCGGCGGAAGAATCCCGCTGCTCGCCGGCCGGCCTGTCCCCTTTGCTTGAGCCGCGGGGATTCTTGGGAGGAGGAGGAGGGAGAAGAGTGTGTTTACGGGCAGGATTAGCGGGGGAGCAGAGGCGGCTTTTCCCCGGCTTTTATCGGGAGGCGTGCCGCTCAATCATCCGCCCAAAAGATCAGAATTTTTTTTTGTAGAAACTGTATGAGCAACTGTATATACTCCTATGTACGAACGTTGCGTGGAGATATATGTATATGTATATAAATAATGTTTGGCATTTTTGATACGCCAGCCAACAGGAGCGTTGATTTAAACGGAGACCAGGACGGGTTTGAAGAGGTCATGGTTATAAAACCGCACGATCGTTCCAGCAATGAATTCCGACGGGTTTTTTTTCTTCTTTTTTTGAGGATCGACGGGTTTTATTGCGCGGTGTAGAGCGGGTAGAGGGTTCATAGAAATCACGTGTTTCTTTAAGTTTTATTGGTCTTGATCTAAATTCGAATCGAAACATGACAGAATGGATGGAATGCGTTGCAAGAAAAATGAAAACCAAACGTCATGGACAGAAAGCCTTGAAATCATCATCGCTTATTTAAGGTTGATGACCAATGACAAAATGATCAAATAGATATTTTAAAAATTTCTTTTAATGAAATGATTTAGAATTTTGAAATTGTACGTGCGAGATACTCTTTGCTGCATCACATACATCGTTACATGGTGTCGGATACAAAATTTGCTATGTTTAATACGTCAACATGAGTAGACTTTTTCTGTACAAAGAGAGCATCAAATGTTGAAGAATCATAAACCACGCGCCTAACGGCCTTCCACCGTACTACAGATTGCGTACAAAGTAAACTGGCATTGCATACTCGAGCTGTAAAAAGATCAACATATCAAGAGTGAGGGCTTTTGGAGGAGGGGGGCATTGAAACCCGTTTTTAAATACGAATTTTCACAGCACGAAAAAAATTGAATTTTTTTATACACTCTCACACACGTATATTACGTGTGTGCAAAAATTTATAACCAAATACTTTCACACGTGGCGTATAGAAAAAAGACAAAAATGTATTTCTAAAATGGGCCGATATTATTTCTTGTTGGGCCGAATTTTTTTTTGTACAGCCTACAAATTACGAAATATTTAAATTATTTTCATAGTCGTTCGTGTGGAAACCATATAAGTTACCATAGATATGTTTTTGATTTTTTTGAAACTTTGAAATATAAAATTTCAGAGTTTCTAAATACCGAGCTCCCTGTAGCTCAGGCTCCATTGGCATTTTTCGAACATATCAAGGAGTATCTATATCAGTCAAGCTAGATGAGAGAAATCGACTAGCACCGGTGCTAAGAGTATCTACAATCAGACTTAGCAAATATGATTTTTTTAAACGCCCGTGAACGTGCCTGGTCAGTGACCGGACGTGTCCGTTTTGAGCCCCTATTTTTTCGTTCACGCGGCCGTATCTTTTTTTTCTCATATGTCCGATCACTTGCATGTGATTGGTGGAGAAGAAGAGAAATAAAATAATATGAATAAGTAAAAGAAAAGGTGATCCGGGGTGGCATCATGTTCTACGTGGCAGATTGACCGCGCGCATTCGCGAGGCCTCATATCCTCCCTGCATTTGAGATGAATATGAAGAGTGTCGTTAGTCCGTGCGTTTAGGAAGAAAGTGAAGGGTCCGGTTGGGTCACTTTTTTTAACCGGATACTGGCCGAAAAGGCGTTTCGTGCATTTTGAGAAGGATATAGAGGGATCCGGATGTAGATGCTCTAATGGAAGTGGAAAGAGAATGTGATGGTCTAAAAGCTTTAGCACTCGATATTAACTTTCTTAAAGAAAAGAAAGAGGAACGAAGCCCTCGGCCTCTGCATCAATTGACATATTATTAAAAATGTACATAAATAAAGTCTTAGATTCACAAAAGCTCAGAGAGCATGACAAAACAAGTCCATAAAAAACTGCCACATCTGGTGAAACCAAAAGCTATGATGCCTATACACCTAGCCTATTATTAGCTCGTCATTCAAATCGGCTGAAGATACCCTGTGCAACCGTCACTTGCCGGTTTCACCCAATAACCATAAGCCCCTGGAGTCCGTACGAGTGAATAACGACCACGTACGGATTCAAGTTGTGGCTTCGTAGATAACCTGCAAAAAATTGTTGAAGATCTTGCCATTAAAAATCATATCGTTTCTAGTGTTCCAAATAGCCCACAATAATGCACTTATTCCAATCCGGATATGATTTGGTATAGTTTCGTCTACTCTAATGAGCCACGTCTCAAGTAGCGTATTAATGTTCGTTGGTGGATTGATGCTGAAGGCTATATGAACAGTGCGTCATCAAAGTTTTGCTAGTGGACAATCAAGAAAGGGGTGTCTTATTGTTTCATTTTGATCACAATAGCAACATCTAAAACTGCCTACCCATCTTTGCTTTATCAAATTATCATTAGTTAGTACAACTCCCTTATGTACAAACCACATGAATATTTTATTTCTAAACGGCACTTTGATCTTCCAAGCATGAAGAGATCTCCAAAGGGGTCTAGAGTCAATTAAATCCATGTACAATGATTTCGCTGAAAAAAATACCATTCCTAGATAATTTCTCGTGAACAACATCTGGCTGGTCAGAGAGTTGAACATCCATCAACCGTCTGACCAAGTGCAGCCAGGAATTCCAACGTTCTCCCACTAGAGACCGTCTAAAATGGATATTAAGAGGTACCGAATGAAATAATGTGGTAACGCAATCTTCCTTACGTTGTACACTATTATATAGAGAAGGATATTGCAACGCAAAAGGCGAATCCACAAGCCATGCGTTCTCCCAGAATTTGGTTGTGGTACCATTACTAACTAAAAACTTCACCCGCTGGAAGAAGGTTACCTTCATCTTCATTAATCCCTTCAAAAAAGGTGAGTCAGTAGGTCTAGCAGTAACCTGGGCCGATGTCTTAAACTACATGTACTTATTTCTCAAGATTTGTACCCACATCCCTTCGGTCTCATTAAATAACTTGTATAGCCATTTGCTAATCAGGCATATATTCTTCACTTCTAAATTCTCAATCCCTAGACCCCCTTGGTCTTTGGGTCTGCAAATAATATCCCACCTTGTCAATCTATATTTCTTCTTAGCTTCATCACATTGCCAAAAGAAACGAGATCGATAAAAGTCTAGTCTTTTCCATACACCTATCAGTACTTCAAAGAAAGACAAAAGGAACATCGACAGGCTTGTTAGAACTGAATTTATCAATATAAGCCTACCCCCATAAGATATAAGCTTGCCTTTCTAGCAGCTTAGTCTTTTTTCTGAATCTATCTTCAATACATTTATATCCTTATTCGTCAATCATCTATGATGAATTGAAATCCCTAGGTAGCTGGCAGTGACCCCATCTCACATCCGAATAGTTGTGTGCAAGCGTCTTGTTCCTCATTTGCTCTCCCAAAGCAGAACCCATTCGCTTTTGTTAAAATTTATTTTTAATCCAGACAACTGTTCAAATAGGCGAAGTACAAGCTTCATATTCCTAGCTTTTGCGATATCATGTTCCATGAATATGATTGTCTCGTCCGCATATTGTAGTATGGACACTCACCCTCTACAAGGTGTGGGACAAGTTCTCCTACTTGGCCATTCTCTTTAGCCCGACCAATAAGAACTGCCAACATATCCGCTACTATGTTGAACAACATGGGAGACATGAAATCTCCCTGTCACAGTCCCTTATGGGTCTAAAAATAATGACCGATGTCATCATTAACTTTAATCCCTACATTACCTTTCTGAATGAAAGCATCCACCTGATTCCTCCAGGATTTGTTGAACCCCTTCATGCATGCGTAAGGCCTATTGAAGGATATTAAGCTAATTATATTGTTATTTCAAAATAAAGTCACTATTTACAAGATATAGGAGGTACCGGGCGAAATAATGTGGGACTTCAACATCTGCTGAGACAGATCAATGTAGAGGTCGGAGGGGGGTTGGGACTTGTTGAACCTATTTTCTTTGGCTTCCTTATTACTCGGAGGTGTGTTGTCATGTGAATCCATTTTCTTTGGCTTCCTTATTACTCGGAGGTGTGTTGTCATGTGAATCTATTTTCTTTGGCTTCCCAAATATATTGAAAAAACGGTGCAAATTATATGCCGGAATTTTGTTACGTCGAATAATTTTCTAATTAGGAATATCAAGTTTGATGTATTTAATACTTCAATGAAGTTTTTTTTGCATGATAATATTTGTCCCATTCATACCATAAAGATCAAAGTAGCAATCACGTAAGAACCGACATCACAAAACTAAAAAAACAAACATAAAATCTCTGAGCTTGACACTAATGTCCGTTACATTTCTCCGACATCACCAAAAAAATTAATACAGATCATCTCCAATGAAGTTGAAAAGCCACGAAACCATACCACACGCGCAAGAAATTAAATACCATATCTTGTGTCGTACGAAACCAATATGCGTTTTGGGAAAAGTTGGAGCCCCTGCTAACTAGGAGTATTACTCGTGACAGTGAAACTGTATAAGCATGTGGCGTGTGGGTGCCACTACTGTACGTCCCTGATGCGATCCGATCGTGTGGACAGCAGCGCGTGTTTCATGATTAATTGGCTAGGGTTGCTCTTAATAATTAATTAATGCTCTACATCAGTTGTGCTTTTGTATGTAAGGTATAATAGAAATCTGACGTGGAGGTTGGTTAGCAGCCGTACATGCAGTGACTTTCTGTGACAGCTCGCATGGCTCTAGTCAGTATCAGATCAGAGGTGACACCATGGAAATTAGGAAAATGGTTCTACAATTTAAATTGTTGAACCAAAGAGTTTAAGATACGACGCCAGTTACTCCCTTCGTTTTAAAATATAAGTCTTGGTAGAAATTTTAATATGGATCACCTGCAAAATGAAATGAATGGATTTGTACTTTAAAATATGTCTATATATAATCTCGAAAATATGTCTATGTACATCCGTGTGTTTTTAGGAGCATATACATCCGTGTGTTTCTTTTTGCGAGATCAATAGATATTTAATATACATCCATGTGTTGTCCGTATAAAAATCTCTACAAAGACTTATAGGAGTATTTAGCAACAAAAAAGTAATTTTGTTGCGAAGACGGAGTATTTAGCAACAAAAAAAGTAATCTGGGGGTTGGAAGCAGTCGGTTCCCCGACGGCAAGACGGCGAGTGGCGGACGACGTGGGAGGTGGCGGGCGGATGTTGCGGCGCTGACAGCTGACAGAGTCACCGGAAAAATGGGCGACGGCGTCGGCAACAAAGGGGGCAAGGGTTGCTGTTGGATGGGAAGATGCCAATGTGCCAATGACCAGCGGGCCCGGATGGAGGTGTCCGCGCCGACGCAAATCCGGCTCAATTGTGGGCCGGGAATGGATCGTCCACGGACGAAAAGCGGACACGCGTCCGTTTGGGTCGACGCGTTGGGTCGGCTTTTGTGTTCGCGTCGATCAAAACGAACGCGATCGGACGAAATGGCTCGCCCCGTTGAAGTTGCTGATAGACTATTACTACATGTAATACAGTATATATGATCCACATAAGTTATTTTATTTGCATTCGAGGGGGCGTCTGTGGTGGTAGAGTAGCCAACAAGCAACAGAATCTGGTTGGTTAATCAAATACTCCAGGCACTGGAATTTTATTCGGTCAACGAATCAATAATTAGCCAGCATGGAATATACGTAGGCACGTAGGTAGGGTGGTTGGAATGCCGTGTTGGTATCTTCTTTCTCTCAGCGGCAGATGGGAGATTCATCCAACCAAATCCCCGGTATGGCAAAGACCGGATTCTTTTTCTTTTCTTTCTGTATATCGAGCCGCGCGTCGTCAGAGAAACAACCATTCCATCCAATGACTCTCGTCCACGTACGCCCAACCCGTCTACAGAAAAATGCACACCAGCTTGTGTATACCACTAATGTTTAGCCACATTCGTTCGGTTGTACATCCGCATTCCCAACCAAGTTGATTAGGCTCAATTTTTTTTTTGACTTCGTCTTTGTATAGCATGCGTATAGAACGAGTATACGCGCGATAAATCCCCTAACGGTGTACATGGTCCTTCTTTGATTCCTGCGTACAAGAGGGGCCTCTTTGAATCTTGCGGATTCTGAAATGGTGGGGGTATGAAATGATGCGAGAGGGTTTGGTTAAAGTTTGCTTCCTAAGGTTTACTTCCTCCGTCCAAGTTCATAAGAGCATGGTTAATTGTATAGCCAACGACCTATTATATGAAGTTGATACGTTTATGTTTTTACCATCGGTTTATGTCGACTTGATTAGCAGCATTGGTTCACAAAACTATTGCCCCTCAACTGCGATTGGAACAATGCCATAAAATCCAATTTAATTGTTTTTTTAGAGTCATGGTTCTTCGCCGAGAGATTTCAATTAAATCTATTTTTAATACGTTTTGATGAGTTAAAAAAAAGGTAAGTTTGAGGTGTTGAAACTTGGTACGAGGGAGCAACAAAACCGCAAGTTTTAAAAAGTGAAACTTAAAACTTTGTGTGCCCTCGTGCGGAATCCATTGACTTTGCGTACTGCGAAGCAAATCGGGCAGCCACACAAGTTTCAACTACTAAAACTTGATGAAATAATGATAAATTTAGAAAACAAAGAGTAAACCCTAAGCCCTAAAGTTGGAAGCCCTAACCCCAAACCTAAAAGCGTATGAAACTAGGTAAAACTTAATGTTACAACTACCAAATCTCAATATTTGAAACTTGGAACATTTTTTAAAAAGTTACCAAAATGTATTCAAGATTGGTCTTGTTCGAAGCTTTCATCACGATGAACACAATATACAAACAAAATTTAATTTGAACTTTCGGTATAGAAGATATAGTATATTGAAATTCATATATGAAAAAATGGGTGGTGGGGGTGAATGGGGCAAAAGCTGTGAAAATTATGCACGATGGACCCCACCCTACAATAATCAAGACTACACACATTCACAAATCTTAAAGCAATCGAACGATCGAGAAGGACTTCACATGTGTGTGCCCTTGCGCCTGCGTGTCCCTACGAATTTCCGCTCTAGCTTTTCCTCTTTTGCATCGACCTCAACATTTTACATGTACAAGCTGGACAGATCTACAAGTTTTGAGAAACTAAGCCGTCCTCCTCAATAGGCGATAACTCAATATCATGGAGCGCATTGTAATCAGGACACATCCGTTACAAGACAAGTTGTCGAACTGCTGATTACGGAAACGAACATGGCGCATGATCGAGCCCTATTCGACCATTTCGGCAAACAAAGTCACTTTCTTATAGTCGTGACCTTGACCTTCAAGGGATGGGCTGGCCACATCAACATAGAGAGACATGGAGAGCAGCATCTTGCTGCATATATATAGTAGCTTGCGAACTGCTGTGACTTGTGACAGCAGCTTTGCTAGCTAATTAACTGGGGAACTTAATTTCATCTACCTTTCCTTGACAGCAATGGCTGCAAGCACACGATGATTGACTCAGCTCGATCAGCGTGTAGGGAAACCATATATTGGCTGAAAGAAACATGCATCAGAAAGATCCAAAGACATGTCAACGTCCTCGCAATAGAAATAAAAGTGAAAAAGAGACACATCGACATCCGACGTACGTGTTCAAACAACAGTCCATTCTTATCCAATAACCTGACTGCTTCGGGTTAATCATGTATTCATGTCCATTGGTTGGGCACTGGAACAAATTCTTATTCTTCTTTTTCTGCTGCTAACTCTTCTATTTATTTTGAAGAAAACAAATCTAAATATGTAGTCGGCTTTTAGTATAATGGGTTTTATGTTCGTGAAAAGGGTTGGTTCGATTTCGTCACGTAAAAATATTTTGTATCAGATGATGTGCTTTCTTATGAGCAGGCTAATGAAAATTGCATTTCGTCCAGAATAAATGGAAACAATATTTTCACCGTGTAGAGTATGTTATGCGGAACATCCAAAAATAAATACTCCTTCCAATCCATATTACTAACTGCGACAAGTAATATGGATCGGAGGGAGTATATTTTTTGTAGTACAACTTATGGTCATTCGGATTTATAAGGCCTATTATTTATTTTTGAATGATTTGAATATTGCTGACCATGCCCACCACATAGTAAGACCTATTGGTTTTATCATAAGTAAAAAAAATCAACTTTCTACGTTTATAGAAATAATTATAAACATCAGTACATATATCATGAAATATGTTTCCACAGTATATTTATATGGTATTTATAGAGGTCTATATTAGTTTATAACTTCTTTATTAACTCTATCAAATGTAAACAAGTTTGAGTTAAGAAATAATCTATATGGCTTGTAACCTTGGATTGGTGGAGTAAATAATTAGCTAAGGTTGTCAATTATTCCAAATGTCGCATTTCATGGTGAAGATATGAAGCAGATGGTTACACTGTTACTTCCAATTTTAGTACCTAAATAAAGTTTCTTCACTGATTTTTCTAGTCTTCACATACCTCCGCCATTGAAGATCAAGGTCTGGATTTTGACACGCCCATTTGGCGTGGAGCTAACTACCAACTTGAGTCAATTTTCCTAAAAGTTTCTCACGATAGTTTAATTAGTGGCAACGCGTGCAAAACTGGCTAACCTAGTTATTAATAACATAATAATGCAAGCTTTCTCTTTTGACCAGGTAATGCAAGCTTTCTCACGGTAGCATCATATGAGATGCAGCAGGTAGATGGACCCGTACAAGCTTTTTCATGCACGCACGTGATCCACGAGCGCATGCCAGCTGACGTATATAATATCCACAAGATCTGGCATGTATGTGTATATAGTTTCATCAAATCTCGTGCTTGCAATCCTTCAATCATGTCTCCATGCACGATTGGCTGTCGCCATACATATAGTGACCCACTACCACTGAACCCCACACTTGATTTTGGTTTAGTCTTGTCATTGGCTCTTATGTTATGAGTCAGCACCAATGCCACATAATTAACTCTGCAAACACCAGCTCAAAAAAGGAGAAGAAAAAACTCTATAAATACAGCTGAAAAACCTCTGTAAACCAGCTCTAATATCTGATATACCAATGTATACGCATATATGATTATTAGGTTAAATATCACACCTGGGGCTACTGATTGTGACGCTAAGTTTTGCCAGCGCGTTATTATTTCTTGGTGGGAAGAGGTGTCAAAATTGGCATCCGGCCTCATTGTTCTCTTGCAGGAAGCAAGACGAAATACAACCATGCAAGCAAGGCCAAGAATAAGAATATATAGAGTGTATGCAGAATTTCTTCCATTGAAAAGTAAGAAAGTACAACCGATGGATATAGCCAAGAAACCGATAAAAAAAGTTAGACATGGACATACAACAAATGTTCAAACTCCAATTATTTTGGTACACAATTGAAATCTAAACTGTGAAAAGTAGAACAATAGCATCCTCGCCTGAATGTCTTTTTTCAAAACAAATATTCACCTGATTGTCTCTTATTTAAAAAATAAATAAAAATACAAAACAGTGCCTTAATGATTTTTTATGGAAAGTGCCTTAATGTTCCGTATTACTAGGGCATTGCATTTGAGTATTTGAGTAGCACCTTGGGTAGTTTTTTTCTCTCTCTAGGGCATGCCATTTTTTTGGGATATTTTTGGGCCGTTCTGTCTTGTTTATCATCTAGGCAAATGGGAGAAATATCGGCGAAAGTATGAGGGCCCATATCCCGAAAATGTGTGCGAGACTAGGTCAACTTAAATTTGGGATCCTTCATTTTTATGGGAATTGGGCTGCATTATCTTGTTAATTTCCAAAGGGAAGTATTGGCGGAGCCACGTTGCGCGAAGGGAGCTATATCTCGCCTACTACTAGACCAAGTTCCATCTCACAGTGGGTGAGCGATAGAATGGGACAGCAACCTAGTTTTAGGAGGCTTCTATTACTGGTGTGGAATGGTTTTGGAAGCTTCCGCGTGTTTTTTCCAGGTTTTTTTTGTTGTATGCCGTTTTTTTTGCTTTTTATTTTTTTATTTTTCCAACACATGACAACCCTTTTCAATACACATTATATATTTTCCATATGCATGTCAAGCATTTTCTGATACATGTTGAACATTTTGCAAATACATGTTTTGATCAGTTTTTGAATACATGTTAAACATTTTGCAAATACACGATTGAACATTTTTTTAATGGCATGAAATATATATTTTTACATTGTATAAACAAATGTCACAAACACATTTTCTTAGACATGTGGACATTTAAAAAAAAATCATGTATCTTTTTTGAATTATATGAAACATTTTTTTCAATCACATGAATATTTTTTTTACATTGTATAAACATTTTCTAAAATGTCATGAACATTCTCTTTCGAAAAGAATGAGCAATTTTAAATATCAGAAAAAGTTTTTTAAATGTTACAAATTTTATGAAAGTTGTGTGAACATGTTTTGCACTGCATGAACATTTTCTAACTTTAGCAAAAGTCATCTGATTTTCAAAAAAAGAAGAAGCAAAAGTCTATCTTTATTGTTAATTAGACAAAGTACCGTGCGTCCGACCAAGCCAACAAGAACAAAACATGATGATAAAATTCCCGATAAAACTAAAAGTTACATCAAGGTATTTGGAATTCGCCGGCTCCTGCTTTCCTCTTTTGTATCTCAACATTCTCCCAAGATTCCCGTGAACCGTGAAGAAACCGTATGACACCAAACATGCAAAGCTGGACAAATTAAGTTCTGAGGAACTCATAATGTGAATGTCCACCTGAATAGACAATAACTTAATAATTGAATGTGTTGTAATCGGGATACACCGTTACAAGTACAAGTTGTTGAACTACTGCTTAGTGCTTACGGATAGGAATAGCTCAACCTCTATTCAACCTTTTTGGCAAACAATGTCACTTTCTTCCAGGGATCGGCCGGCTACATTAACATAAGGCAGCAGCATCTTGCTGCATATATATAGTAGCTTGCGAACTGCTATGACTTGTGACAGTAGCTTTGCTTGCTAATTGACTAGGGGAATTTAATTTCCTCTGCCTTTCCTTGACAGCAACGGCCGCATGCACGTTGGTTAACTCTGCTAAGCGCGTAGGGAAACCATAGATTGGTTGAAAGAAACATGTATCAGAAAGATCCAAAGACGTGTCGGCATCCTCACATATCTATACCTACTAATAAAAGAAATATATATTATTGGTCCGTCGTGCTATTTTATAGAAAATCGCCAAATGTTTCCAGTAATCAACTTGCAGTCCAGTTTTTAGGTATTCTTGATCCATCATGCTATTTTGTAGAAAACTCCTGATCTTTTCGATAATCAATCCGTAGTGCAGTTTGAAATCAGGTTTTATCTTTTGCAAATAAAACCCTGATATTTCTGATAATCGACCCACAATCAGTTTTTAAGTCAGATTTTCGCTTTTATGGGAAACCCTCCGATATTTGGGTTAATCAACATGGGGTACATAGTCAGGTTAAAACCCTAATATTTCAGATAATAGACCCGCAATCCAGTTTTTAAGTTAGATTTTTGCTTTTGTAGAAAACCCTCCGATATTTGGGTTAATCAACACACGGTACATATCAAATGCTTTTTAAAATTATTCATGTCTTTTAAACCTTAACTCCAAATTTCAAATGTTGTATATGGAATTTGATTAGAAAAACGTGTAGAATTTGAATATTTTTGCATGTTAACCATTTTAACGATGAAATTTAGGGTGTAACCTTAATCATAGCGCATGACCCTCTTTCTTTCATACCGATGCCGATCCGTATTGGAAATAAACACTACATCAAAATTATGATTGGAACAAAATAAACCATCTATACACATGCATGCCTCACCAAAATCATCCCAGAAAGAAAAAATCGCATCTTATGCCGAGAGAGACGGCTTAGGAAATGCACTGTGATTATGTGGGCACTGAGGTCACCGTCAGCGAGGGAGGAAGGAGGATAAGTGGCAACATAGATGGTATGCCATGTGTTCAAATAAATGATGTGGACCTGTTGGAGTTTTGAGTCATGGTTATTGGGTTAGGGAAGTGATATTTTTTTCTCCAGTTAGAACACACGAGCTCTTTTGCTAGTAGAAATGAAAAGGGAAAAGGAGACACGTGGACGTCCGAAGTATGTGTTCGAATAGCAGTTCATTCTTATCCAATAGCCTAACTGATTTGGGTTAATCATGTCTTCATGTCCACTCGTTGGGCATTGGAACAAATTCTTATTCTTCTTAATTTGAGATGCTAATTCATCCAGTTACTTCATAAATATTTTTTTTATGAATTACTTGTTGTAGAAATGGATGTATCTAGAACTAAAAATACGTCTAGATACATCCATTTCTGCGACAATTAATTCAAGACGGAGGGAGTATATGTGTAGTCCAATTTCAGCTTCCCATAGGACAAGTGTTTATCTATGTTTGAGGAAAAAAGGTCTATGTCACATGGAAACAGTATTTTGTATCTGCCGGGTGGGCTTTCTAAAATTCCAAGTAACGAAAATTGATTTTCGTCCAAAAAGCAAAAAAGAAACAGTACTTTCATCGCACGGAGTATGATATTTGAAATTTCCGAAAAGAAATACATTCTCCATTCTCCATAGAACAACTTAGGGTCATACAATTGTCCTCGTGTTTCTGTAGTCCTTTGCGTTCTTTTGATACTCATCTTCTTCAACCTACTCCCTAAATTTGGATTTATAAGGCCTATTGGTTTGTCGAATGATTTTAAAAATGATGACCGTGACCACCATATGGTAAGACCTATTGGTTTTCTTAAGTCAAGCCTTTTAAGTTACACCACATTTATAGAAACTAATATTGGCCTCTAAATACTTCCTCCGTCTGGAAATATTTGTCGAAGAAATGAATAAAAATGGATATATCCAGAAGAACTAAAATGTATCTAGATATATCTATTTTTCTGACAAATACTTCCATACGAAGTGAGTACTATATATCAGTACATATATCATGAAATATGTTTTCGTAGTATATATACTTATACTTTATATGGTATTTATAGACTTCATTAGACTCAAACATTGTCGACTTAAAATAGAATATATAGGTCTTGTTAACTATTCCCAAATCTGCATTTCATGGTCAAGATTAAGGTCTGGGTTTCGACATGTCCATTTGGCGTGGAGCTATCCATATCACCTTGGATCAATTTTCCGAAAAATTCTTACGATACCTTAATTAGTCGTAATACGTGCAAAACTGGCCAACCTAGTTTTTAATAACATGATAATGCAAGCTTTCTCACGGAAGCATCGTATGAGATGCTGCAGGTAGACGGATCCGTACAAGCTTTCTCATGCATGCACATGATCCATGCGTACGCATGCATGCCAGCTCATATAATATCCACAGGATCTGTGTTATATAATTTCATCAAATCTCGTGCTTGCATACGTCCATATGCATGATTGGCTGTCGCCATACATTAGTGACCCACTACCACTAAACCCCCCACTTGATTTTGGTTTAGTCTTGGCGATAAGAGAGGTCAAAATTGGCATCCGGCCTCGTTGCTCTCCTCTTGCAGGAAGCAAGACGAAATACAAACCATGCAAGCAAGGCCAAGAATAAGAATAAGAATACTTAGTGTACCGCACGGCGTCGGTTTTCTCCGGTTGGAAAGTAAGAAAAGACAACCGATGGATGTAGCCAAGAAACCGATAACAAAAAAGTTGGACGTGGACATGCACCAAACGTTGAAACGCCAATTCTTTTGTGTGCACACGGAATGGAATCCAAACTGCAAAAAGTAGAACAAAAGAATCCTCACCCGGTGTCTCTTTTTTTTTTATAAAAGCTCACCTGAATGTCTCTAATTTTCTAGAAAGCTAAAAACGTACTCCTTATTACTATTTGAGCAGCACCTTGAGTAGTTCTCTCTCTCTCTCTCTCTCTCTCTCTCTCTCTGGATTATTTTTGGGCCGTATTGTCTTGTTCATCATGTAGGCAAATGGGAGAAATATATGGCCCATAGCCAGGAAATGTTTGTGAGATTAAGCCCAATTGTATTTGGGCTCCATTTTCTCTTTTTACGGAATTTAGGGTCCATTTTCTTGTTCATTCCCAAAGGGAAGTACTCCCTTTGTTCCTAAATATAAGTTTATTTTAGAGATTTCACTATGAATTACATACAGATGTATATGGACGTACTTTAGAGTATAGATTCATTCATTTTACTTCGTATGTAGTCCATAGTGAAATCTCTAAAAAGACTTATATTTAGAAACGAAGGGAGTATATTAACTTCTTGACTATTGGAAGTGCCATTCCACCTCAACCTATACTTTTTTTGAGGGATTCAACCTATATTTTCAAATATCTAATCCTTTTGATGTACCACGAACTAGATCCTTTTTTACTGAACTCGCATAAAAAGGCGGTTTTACTGAGGGAAACACACATTTAAAAAGAGAGGCGGTTTTAGTGAGCAGCTCCTAAAACTACGAAGTCTGCTGCTCAACCTCGTACATGAGTTCCATGCCACCTCAACTAAGTTCGTCGACCACGTCGTTAACATCAAAGATTGAGCTCATTGTGGTACATGCAAGGGAAAGTCGAGCAATATGAGTAAAAGAACGAATGTAGAGGAGTAGATCTATAAGTTGCGATCAATATGCATGGTGGCCATGAGAGTGGAGAAGTGTTCTTGTTGTCTCTCCACACGGTGGCTCACATCACCAGTCATGGCACACCGATTTCTACCGTTTGGAGCTGGGAGGAGGGTGTGCCCTAGGATGGCATTCGGGATGGCACCGTTGAGATCATGCTTGCCAACGTCTTCAACTTCAAACTGACAAATCTATTAAAAATTAAAATATCAAATATTAAAAAATTGAGTGTAGGTTCATCATATACTTAAAAAGGATACTAGATATTAAAAAATGTTTAGTGTGCATTAAAAATATTCAATGTATTACAAAAAATAGAGCTGTGTATGCAAAAAAATCATATATTAAAGAATATTTAAACGTGTATTGAAAAGAAAAATATAGATATTTTTTCTTGTATAAATGCAAACTTTATACATTTTTTAAACCATAATTAAAAACAGGAACATTTTTTGAAGTTTCACACAAATTTGAAAGGTCATAGCAGAATAAAATAAATCGAAGAAAGGAAAAAAATTAACACTAAAATAGTTAATAAATAAACAAAATAAATAAAATAAAACACAAAACACATACAGAAAACAAAACCAATTTAACGAAAATACAGAAGCGCCCAAGTGAAACCCTAAACTGGTCCGGTCCACCGCGAATCTTTGGGCGTCAACTAGAGTTTACCCATAACATGTAAATGTGTGCGACACTAAGCCCACTTTAAATTGGGCTGCATTGTCTTGTTCATTTCCAAAGGGAAATAATATAGTAAGTCCTTGAGAGTATTGGCAGAGTTGCCTAAAAATAAGTGTATTGGCAGAGACTCCTCTTTTGTTTTCGGTTTTCTTGTAGGTTTCGGTGTCTTTTATTTTAGTTTTTATATAAAAACACGAACATTTATTTGAATAACTAGCAAAAAGGCTCATGCGTTGCAACGGGAGAAAAAAATACCACATGTTCTTACTTACAAAAAATGGTTTATAATCTGAGTATTTCCTACGGCTCAAAGAAAGATGATCTTAGCCTACAAAAGCGCAGTTCAAGATTCCATAGGTTTTCTATTTAAACACGCCTTGCATGTAGATTTAATACATACAAATAAACGGGAAAGTGATCTTCAATTTCGTCTTCAATCCTGATTTTGCTGAGATGTTCATCCACAATCCGGATCAATACCGGTATGAAAGAAAGACGGATAATTCATCATTGATTAAGATTGCACCCTAGATAATATTGTTTTTAAATGGTTAACATGTAAAATAACATCATATTCAGATTCTAGATTTTTTCTAATCAAATTCCATATATAACATGTTAAGTTTGGAGTTACGGTTTAGAAGATATAAGTATTTTTAAAAACATTTGATATGTATTGCGGGTTTAATCAAAGAAACATCAGGGGGTTTGCTATAAAATAGCATGACAGACTAAAAACATATATTTCCTTTATTAGTAGGTATAGATTGTGTGGACATCTTTCAAAAACTACGGTTGAATTTAGTTGTGAGATTTCTAAAATCACGGATGTTTTGAACAGTTGAATTTTTATTAGCCCCAGATTATGAACTAATGATTATGACTCCGAGACACATTTCTCTTCAACCAATATTTTAGAATATATAACCATTTGAGTCGGTTTTTTCTTAGCCAAATAAGCAGATGGCATGATGACAAGAAAATTAAGGTTGAAAATTTTAGAAAACCTATTATTTAAATTCAAAAAATTGAAAGTTTGAAAAGTTGAAAGGCCAAGTAGTCCATGAGACATGTGGAAACATGTAGGTAAATTTTAAAAATTTGATTTTGTTTTAACTTCAAAAAAATTGAAAAGCCAATTAGTCCAACAAATATTGGGAAACAATAGGAAATTTTAAAGAATCGTATTATCTAGAAAAATAAAAAATGAAAGTTAAAAAAAATCGAAAGGCCAGTAGTGCGAGAAATATTGGGAAACAGGAACGTAGTGCGAGAAATTTAAAGAGTCTCAATTTGGTTAAGAACTGGGCAGAGGATGCAACATCTTTAACAAAAAGAGAGAGGGGGATGCAGTGGCCAAGTAAAAGTGAAATCTATGAATGATTTATGCATTGACAAAGATCAACGAAGGATGTAGACAAGGTCCACACACACAGCTGCTGCAAAAGCAGGCAGGTAAGCACTCTTACGTGATATAAACTGCCATCACTCACTGAGAAATCATTCACAAACTAAAACCTAAGCTCACGCGCACGACTGAACTAGCTAGCTTTGCTGCTATATTCACACGGCAAACGATTCTGACATCATCTTGCTTGAGTTGGGGGTTTGAGTTGCTTGAGTTGTTCTTGTTCATCATCTCGTGAAGGTCTGGAAAGAACGGCGCCGGCCTCCGGGGGCTGAATCACCTGTCGGAGACCGGCGGGCCGCCGTACCGGACGCTGCACATCTTCAGATCCCTCGGCATCTCGACCTCCTTCAGCCACGCGAGGCGCCGGGCTTCTTGCTCGTTGCCAGTCACGGCTGTCAGCAGAAGAGGAGACAAATCGGTTAGCCTTGGGTTACACCAGTGTCATGACTAATGATCTAGCTGTAAACATATTTAATTAGCAGAAGCATCATCGGTCATGACGTGATTAACGACCAATGTTCAAGCCTAGAAGAAGGAGCCCTAAATATCTTTGGGGGTGAAGGTAGCCACATTACTTTAATACACTGTTCTACAACATGGACGGCTAGTGTCATCGATCGGGACATGGTTTATGTACAAGTGGTTTCGACATTCCGCGTCTTTGATGCAAAACCGTGTGCTTAATGCACAGGATGCAAATGGAGTGTGTACCATGAAGCATAAACAATGGTACCCGCAGGCTACAGGTTGTTACTTAACTAACAGACCTCTCTCCACAATCTGTGGGCTGCTCTACTTACAAGACAAATTACTGCTTTTGATGGTGCAAAATATAATAGAGTTTCTGCATTTCCAAGGATGGTTCACAGTTGCATGCATGCTAATTCAGAACTACAGTAGCTAGTAGCAAGTCAACGCATGATCATGATGCTAATTATCCACATTAGATTTCTGAGATCAAGATGGCAGCAACTTACTGGGAAGCTGGGAGGAGCACGGAACATCCGCGTAGTAGGTGCAATCTCGTTCCTCTGCTAGGGAGTAAGGGGGGCCAAGGATGTCGAGGATGGCGCACGGCGCGATGGCCGTGAACCGGTGCATGTTGCCCCCCACCGTCGGGTAGAGGACCGACGTGTCGCACGGCGCCGTGAAGACATCGTCCACAACCAGCTCCGCTAGCCTCACTGCAAGCAACAAGCAAGAACATAAAGCCCCAAAGTTATATCGCATTTGCTATCGTGGACAGCAAATTAGCATGGAAGTTGTAGTTGTAGACTAGGTAGGATGGCTCGATCGGAAGCTCACGTTGGTCGTCGTCAGGCGATGAGGCGGCCGCCGGATCATCGTCGGGATCGGCCCAGTCGTACGACTTTATGTGCATCGATCCGATGAGCGGCTTGCTGAACACCGTCATCCCGGGGTGGTTGTGCAGGGGGATGACCGCATTCTGCGGCAGGAACAGGATGACCATCTGCAAGCAACCAAGAAAATGGAACGCTCAGCAACTTAATTACCAGCGATTCATTTTCTACGTATCATTCAGGTTGGTTGGACATGCTGATCTGTTTTGCTTAATTACCGAGAAATTTTCAGATTTGTATATGGTGGTGTGGGTGATGGCCGGGTTCTTCCCTGGGGTCGCATTGTCTCTGGCCCTGAAGAATCTCATGGCCGGGCTCAGGCCGACGTCCTCCGGCCTCATTCTGTCTGCAGATAGATAACCAGAATTCGGTCAGTCGCGCGCGCACGCGGAGCATCTGCAGCACAGACCAACAATGGCGCGTGCATGGTGCGTACCGAGCATGGCCCGGAGAAGGGCGACCTCGGGCGGCGCGGGCACGGTGCCGGGGCCGCGGAAGACGGCGCGGCAGGCCCGGAAGAGCCGCTGCAGCGCCGTCGGCGGTGGCGGCTGCGGCTGCGGCTGCGCGCGCCTCCTCGCCTGCCGCGGCCGGCCTCCTCTGCCCTTGGCCGCAGGCACCCGCCTCCGGCCGGCGGCCATGCCCAGCCCCGCCGCCCCCGCGCCCATCGGCCGGTGGTACTGGTATATATCACTATCACCAGTAGCGCACGCCTCGGAAGGAAGGAGGGAGTCAGGGAGAGATGAGATCAGAGGACAGCGATGGAGAGGAAAGGTGGTGGTGGGGGGGGAGGACGGAGCGGCTGGGCGGGGATATTTGTGCATGCGACTGTGCATGCAGCGGGCGGGAAAGGAGCAAAACCGTGGGCTCGACGGCGACGGACCGACGGCGCGGGGGAGGCCGCCAGCTGCCAGCGATCGAACCCAGGGACGGTTCAACGCGCGCCCTCGCCTTTCGGTGGACGCCGCGTGCGCCTGGCTCTCGACCGCTGTTTCGGACGGACCGCTCGGTGCAGGGGAAACCAACTGCGCGCTGCGCCGGCCGGGACCAAACCAAACAGGGAGTGGCAGCGTGGAGGGTTCCGGTGTCCCTGTAACGGTGCCGGTACATAACGTAACGGTCCACCACCCACCACGCAGGACCATCAAGACTCGTGCAGCCGAAGCTCCACGTCAGCCGTATATTTTTCGGTAAAGAACGATTTTTATTATATCAAAATGTAGAATCAAGCGGATACATCGACTGTATATGTACATATAAATTGAACAACCCACCTATTGTTTTCACCTAAATCAACCCACATGTCTCCCGCGACGTGCCAGATGAAGGACGCATGTGCGCATGACCATCCCTCTCGCCTCTTCTCTCTTCACTGACGCAAGTACACACCAAGCACACATGCGTTATCTCTGGCCATGAGAAGCCCGGCCCGGGTTCAGGCCTAAATTTTGAGCACCATGGCCGGGCCAAGCCGAGCCCGGGCACGTCATATTTGCACTTTATCAAAGAGGCCCGGCCCGAGGCTCAGCAGGCTTTTACGCATTTGGGCCGGGCTTGAGCCTGTTTTTAGGCCCCACGGCAGGGTCAGGCCGGGCTCGAGCCTAGGTTTTCTGTTTTGGGCTTGGTCAGACCCGGCCCGATAGATGGTCAAGTATAACATGCGTACATGTTGTTCTAAGAACAATTATAACGCGTCGATCCAAACGGACTGTGTACATGTTGTTCGTTTGGATCGGCCGTCCGTTCGGCGTCCGTCCTGTTTAACATTTGGATTGATAGTGCTGCCAACGTGCGCGCCCCATTTCATGTCCGCGCACAAATTTTGAAAAGGCCTATGGCCGTAGATCAAGCCAGCGGTCCATGCCATAACCCAAAGTTCATGTCGGCATCATGCCAGCGGTTGACAAACAATGTCAGCTTCAGAAAAACCACCTCAAGGTTCATGCTGGCACACTTGCCAGCGCCCGGCACACATGCCAGCACACAAAAAGGGACAGGAGTTCGACCACTCCATCATGGTCGTGGTCATGCCTGCACACTTGCAGGCATACAAAAAAGGATGACGCTCGCTGCCATACATCACTCGTTGTCGAGCTTCAGCATGTCGACCCGCATCTTCTCGAACCACGGTTTCTTCCTCGGCGACACGGTGTTGAGATCCACGTTCATGATCTCACCCCCGTCATCATGCTAGCGAGAGCCACTTCTTTCGTTTTGGTCTTGGCATTGGCGGCCTTGATCTCTAGCATCTTGGCTTGTTTCTTCGCCTCCAACTCAAGCATCCTGGCTTGCTTCTCCTCATCCATCTCAAGCCTCCTCCTTTGGATCTCCATGAAGGCATTCATTTTCTCTTGATACGTCTCCAACATATCTATATTTTTTTTATTGTTCCATGCTGACATATTATCATTCTAGGATACTTTTTGGATATTTATCTACCAATTTATAATATTTTTGCGTATTAACCTATTGACCAAGTGCCCTATGCCAGTTCCTGTTTTCTGCGTGTTTTTGCCTTTTCAGAGTTACCATACCAAACATAGTCCAATTGCCACGAAACTTTTTGATGTTTTTTTCTGGACCGATACAAGACCTAGAAGCTTCGGAGGAGGGACAGGAGGTGCACCAGGGGCCCACCACATATCCAACCGCCGCCTGGGGGGGTTGCGGCCAGATGTGTGGTGACCCCCTGGAGCGTCTCCCGACGTCCTTCTCTGGCCTATAAATTCACATACACTAGTATAAAACAGGGCTTTGATCCTGGCCAGATCAGAGCATTAGTCCCGGTCGAGTTACGAACCGAGACTAACGAAAGCATCAGTCCCGGTTCGATAGGCTAGGACGTTGGCCGGACCTCGACCGACATCAGTCCCGGTTCGGCTAGGACCTTTAGTCCCAGTTCCAGCCTCCAACCGGGACTAAAGGGGTTGCTTCCCATTAATCTCGGTTGGTGTCTAGAACCAGGACTAAAGGTGTGGCCATTAGTCTCGGTTTTACGCACAAACCGGGACTAAATATTTTGCCTATATATATCCATGCCCCACCATTTCCTTTGTGTTTTGGCCATGGAAGGGTGAAGGTGTGGGCTACTCTTTTTTTTGCCTATATATGCACATGAGGTGTTTGATGAAATGCCCAAGACACACTTAAGTTATCTTCTTTGTTCTTCCTCCAAACTTGACATCTAAGGTTCATTTTTCCAAAGATTTGTCTAGGTTCGACAGTGCACCAACAATCCAAGTGTTCTAAAAAGGTTAGCAACTTCATTATTTCATAGTGTTTGTTATTATATAGTGCTCAAATTAACTTCTTACTTGTATTATTGCTTGTTATTATAAAGTGCCATGGTTTTGGTAGATGTGCCCGTCGGCTCTCGCCCAGTCTATGATTAGGATGTGGTATATTATGTTTTATTACTATTCGTTTCATCCAGTGTTTATAACAATCATGCCGACCAACTTGACATGGATGTCTTTATCTAGGAGGTATGTGAACCAGAAATTCCAACCGACTCTATTGTCGAGAGGTTAAATTTAGTTGAAAAAGAAATCAATTATTTGAATGAAAAATTGAAAAGAGTTGAATAAGAGAAGATGAAATTGGAGTTGCATGTTGCCGATGTCATTGATGTATACAAAATCCATATGGATGCAATGCGCTTGAAGATTAGAAAGATTAGAAAATATGCCATTGATAATGAGGCTTGGTATCATATGATGTTGGATCAATTGTTACCTTAGTTGCGATTTTGATAGCGTTTGTTGTTGCATTTAAATGTTTTACATAGTTGTATTAGTTTTAATGTATGTCTTAGATGCTCCGGATAATTGTATGTTGTTTTATGAGAACTATGTATGAACTCTATGTATTTATTTTTGCAGTAATAACATCTGATCACTATTAATTTGGTTATTTTTCTATTCATGACATTATGTAATGGTTTTTGATATACTTAATTATATAATGCAGACGAATCGGATATGAAGGATATATGGTTTCGTACGCACTTCGTTTAAGATCAGAAGTTTGAAGAAGTTTTATTATAAGTTGAGATAGAAATTTCAGAAGTTTCATTATTAATTGAGATAGAAATTTCAGAAGTTTGAAGATAAGAAGTTCCATTATAAATACATCATGCACTATTTTTTTAATAAAAATGAGGTCTAGAAATTTTTAGTAAAAAAATTACGTACTTTCGGTCTGTCGGGGCTCCTTGTGTGACTTTCATGTCTCTTCTTGATAGAGGAATCCCGACTGTTGTGCAGCGATCGTTTCCTCTTCTTCTTCTCGTGATATATACCTTGGTATATTGCGCGAGAGAAGAAGGGGAAACGACCACCGACGGTCGAAATATTAGTGTGAGTTAGTGTCCACCAACATACACCACCACGTAAGTGTGAGAGAGTGCACACCATACACGCCATGAGGCATGAGAGTTTTTCTAAGGAAAACCTCGACAGACCGAAAGTCAAGCCATGTTGAATTAGGTATATTTGGACATGTGTCTATGTTATTGCAGGGAACACCACCTTAATTACAAGTTAATAACATTTGATTTATATGCATGCAATTTGAACTCAAATCCTCTTCTTAGTTTGCATTTGTAGGTGTGTTTACTTAGTGTCTTTCCGTCCTCGTCCTCGTCCTCACTGCCTTTGATCGCCCGCACCGTCCCGTCGTCGGCACCACCTTGGTGAGCCTCTTGTTCTTATCCTTTTTGTAAAAAATCTTATCTAGATAGTTACTTGTATAATTTTCCTACTTGTATGATTGTTTTCGAGACATATAACTGGAAGAAGCCCGGCCACCGTACTCATAATTGATATGGTCAAGGATTTAAAAGTAATCTTTGGAAAGGGTCCTGGCGGTCAATCTATTCCGTATGACGCTGACGGACACACACCCATGTGGAAGAAGAGATCTATATTTTGATAGATAGAGTATTGGAAGAAGAAATCATTTGTACTGCTTTTCAATTTCAGGGTCATTCAGTTCAAAAAATCATTAAATGCATGAAAAATAGCAAATAAAGTTAGAAAGGGTTCAAATTTGAGGATGTGCCTTTGAATGGTGCATACTCAATGCACAAAAAATTATGGAGTTGACTTAGGTTAAAAAATAAAATGCCTTTGTAACAGGTTAGTTTTCGTTTGAAACCCTCATACTTCGAAGGAGATGGTCTTGTTTGTACAGGAAGTGCATTCCTTTTTTCTGTAACCCTCTCAACCTTTTAACACATGCTATGTGTGTGAAACGATGATACCATGCCAAGTTTTAACCTTTTCAGAGTTCATTTGCAGTGCTTTTCAATTTCAGGGCCATTCAGCTCATTTTTTTTATCAAATGCATGAAAAATAGCAAATTAAGTTAGAAAGGGTTGAAATTTGATGATGTGACATTGAATGGTGCATATTGAATGCACAAAAATTATGAAGTTGAAATAAGTTACAAAAATCAAATGCATTTGTATCAAATGAGTTTTCGTTCGAAACCCTCATACTTTGAAGGAGATGGTTCAGTTTGTACACGAAGTGCATCCCGTATTTTTAGAAACTCTCTCAAGTTTTTAGCACATGCTATGTGGATAAAATGATGATATCATACAAGTTTCAACCTTTTCATAGTTCATTTGCAGTGCTAAAATATTAGCAATGGTTTGTGCATCCAGCCATGTCATAAGAATATTTTATCACACAAATGAAGCCAAAGACTTGAGTCTGAACAAAATCCTCAATCTGCACAAAGTTCTTAGTCTACACAAAGTTCTCAGTCTAAACAAAGTTCTCCGTCTAGATAAAAATATCAGTTTAACTGTTCGGCATATATAAGATAACCGGATAATTTGCAATTTTGATTCTGGGTTGAAAGCCATAGTTATCCTCCACAACTATTCGCATGGTCACTGCAGTTACATGAAGGCGACGTATTAACTGGCAAAGTTGGCATTTGTTTTAATTTTCATAGATATGTGGATCCATGAAAGGGTCAAAAGGGGAAGTTGATGATATGTCGAGGACTGGAAAATCAGAGAATCCTATGAAAATAGTCTATTGTTTTGGCATATCTCATGAACATCCACGCACCTTTGTATGATCTTACAACAAGAGTACAAACCCACATCATGAGTGTGGCACCTATGAAAACTAATATTAACTTGAAATTATATCAAATTTATGTTAACAAAAAGTATTTTATAGTATTCTTTAATAGCCAAAAGAACCAACTAAAAAGCTTTTATAAAACTCTATTTATGATCAAAATAATATTAACTTCGAATTAAATATATAAAATTCAACTAATAATACAAATTGTTTCTGATCTAAAGTAAAGTTAATAGAAACTAAAATTTATCCAACTAATTTTTCATAAAGTATTTCTTCTTAAAAACTTTTCATTATGCTACTATTTTTTAATCTGTTTAAAAGAAAACTGCAACCAAAAATTAGATACAGTCCTGGTTTGTGGCTCAAACCGAGACAAAAGGGGTCCCTTTCATCCCGGTCATTGCTGAAATTTAGCTTTAGTCCTGGTTGGAGGTTCCAACCGGCACGAAAGGTACCCCTTTTGTCCCGGTTGGAGCCATAAACCCGGACTATATCCTTGGATATATAACCAACCGCAACCTCCTTCTTCCCGAATCTCTCCACTCCTCTCCTGCCCCCAACGCCGAACCCACACGCATGCTGCGAGGCTGCCGGACATTGCCGTCGCCTTCGAGCCATCGCCCTCCTTCCTGAGCATCGCTCGTCGCCGACGGCCGCCGTTGCCAAACCTCCTCCTCGAGCCGCGTCACCGAGCCTCGCCGCCCCCGCTCCCCTCCTCCTCCTCCTAGGTGAGCCGCCGGCCACCGCCGTTCCCCTCCTCCTCCTATCCCCCACCCCCCGCGGTCACTGTTGCCCGCATCCGTCGCCACAGAATCACTCAAGATGCTCCAAGTAATGTTCCTAGGCAAATAGATCGAGTAAAACCCTAATTAATTTTTTAGTTCATTTACATGATTTCTCACCATCATGGTTGTGCCACATTTGTCCCCAGGATTCTTCCTCGTTACAGATCTAGGAATTAGTTACTTTTCTAGTTAAACATGGAAATCTCTCTCTTGCCAAAAATATTAAGATGACATTTTAGGTTGATTTGTTGATCTGCGAGGAAGATGCTTGTTTGCTACCTTACATGATTTTAAGTGCTATATGTACTCTTGGGTGCACGCCACACACACATACACATCATTAGGCTTTGGAAGCATGTCAATTTGGTGTCCAACAAGATAAACATAGGGTATGCCATCATTAATTCATTATGCATCTCCCTCATATTCCTAGGGCAGTTCCGTGCTAGCCAGTCGTATATGTTGTGTCCGAGTGTGTGCGTGTGGATTTGTTATTAAATACGGTATTGTTGTTAAATGAAATGATGGTTTCTATAGCCACAATTTGTTCTCTTTAACGATGCCCTTCCCGCATCCTCGTCGTCGACTCGGCGCCGACAACTAGTTTGAGAGGCGCCATGTCCGGGACTGGGCTCCGCCGGACTGGCACTGGAAGGTGCTACCTTTCGGGGCGTGCAGCTTGGTGAGGAATCCAGGTCTCGTCGACCCGAAGCTTCTTCGGTGGCGGTCGCGTGGGCCACTATTAGTGCAGAGGCAGCCGACAACCGAGGAGGTGGTACGTCGTCGTGTTAGGAGGAGGACGAGCACGTCCGTCACTACATGGTTGCATTGGACGACAGGTTCTCCAATACCTAACAGTTCCTTTAGGGATCTCACCTAAGCTATGAGTCTGTGATGGTTCATTCTCTTTGGGTGTCCACCGCCCACGCCTCAGGAACTGCGAGTCAACTAGATTATTCGATAATATTCGAGCTATATTAGTGATAATATTCGATGCACCATTAACTGGATTATTCGTGATGTATTAGTGATTTTATATGATAATATTATATGAAGAGTCCCCGACGATCGCCGGTAATATTATATGTATTAGTGATATTATATGATGATCTTGCTAAAAAAATTCCCATCGATTTTTAATCTTAGAATCATGAAAACGGGAAATGTCGACGTCGTCTGACAACGATAGGATCCCTCTGTGTATTTTGTGCTAGGATGACAGGGGTATGTGCGACCTTTATCCTCACCTAGACAACGATACGTCGTTAATCGTCGAGCTAACAGAAGAATTTAGTATTATTACGATATGGAAAGACGACATGTATTTTTTTGTTAATGAAGTATGAAATGTGCTTTTTTTCTTTAATTAACCTTTAATTTTCTTTTGTACAATTCGACTAGTGCGTACCTTGTCATGCAAGATTAGTTATCTTGGACAAGTTCCATTTCAAAGACAAGGGTAGTACAGAGCCTATGATAGCTCACCTAAGAACGGGGCATTACACTTTTGTTGTTAAGGTGAAAAATAACGAAGGTAACACATATTGTGGTTGTTCTAATTGGAAAGCATTTTGCAAGGCGTATGGGTTGGATGAGGACATGAACATTACCTTCGATCTTGCTAATGATGATGTTCATGATAATAATATAAATATTTGGGTGCATACGGAGGATGACTTGATTCCAGTTCTACCTCCAGTTGCATTTGTCAACAGATTTGTTAGGTAATTTATATTTATTATTGAAAAGTAATTGGTACTGATCCCGACTAAATTTTTTATTTTTTATTATCAGCTTATTTCCGTGCTACCCGACATATAATAGATCAGACGTACTACAGTTATGGCTCCAAGCTTACTTGTTTGTAGAAAGATCATCTCATCTCATTTATTCATGATGTTCAGCATCATAATGAAAATTACATGACTGATATTATCATGGATATGTGCCACTAGTGAACAAGTTAAACCCTTATAACATCACTAGAGACAACTTTGTAAGAATTTTTTTAATCTTGTGTCATTAGTCCATTCTTTTCATACATTGTTCTTAAGCAAAACTAGTTTGCTAACTATATTATTATAACTTATGTTATTCAATAGGAACTCCCGCCAAAGACTGTTCCTAAATGGATATTTACCAAAGGTGATTTGCATATGGTTAGTTTACGACCAATGCCGATGAGTTACCCTGGTAAATACACAATATCTTGAAGTGAAAAAACATGAAAATCAAAGGATGGAGTGGGGCAATAAAAGCATCCAGGCAACCACTTGGAGACTATAACTTGTGCAAGCCACAAGTTGGAGATAGGTTGATCTGTATTCTTCAATGGGGAGATGCAGGAGTTCACCTTTTTATGCTATTTTACCTAGGAGAGAGCAGTAGTTAGTGTTTCTAACTTGTGATAACTTGATCACTTGCTAGTATGATAACAACAGAATGATGAGGAGTTCACCTTTTTATGCTATTTTACCTAAAATGATGAAGAGTTGATTAAGATGACGATGAGTTGTAATATGACATATACCAGTACAAATTAGATGGATGCAATAGAACAAGTTGAATTAGAGGAAAATACGATGTTGTGATTCAATTTGGTCAACTTGACGAATCACAACATCGTATTTTCCTCTAATTTAACTTGGTCTATTGCATCCATAAAATTTGTGCTGATATGGGATGTTTTTTTCCATAATTTGTACTGATGATGTTGTATATTAATATGTGTAACTACGTGAAAATACAATATAAATATAAAAGAAAATTGAAACACAAAATGAAACACGACCCTTTCCAAAAGAAAACTACACCCCAACGCTTGGCAAGGGCTGACGTGTGGCTGCCTTATTGTCCCGGTTGGTGTTACCAACCGGGACTAAAGGTCCTCCTGCCTGGGCGCCTGACAAAGGCCACATGGAGCACCTATAGTCCCGGTTCGTAGCCCAATTGAAACTAAGAGTGAGGGCCTTTAGTCCTAGTTGATGAGTCCCGCTTGAGTAACCGGGACTAAAGGCCCTTTGGAACCGGGAATGGTGCCCTGCTTTCTACTAGTGATATACCCTAGAACCATAAGAAGCGCTCCCGAAACACTTTTTCTGCCGCCGCAAGTCTCTCTTCCGACGGGAGGCCATCTACACCTCCGTTCCGGCACCCTGCCGGAGGAGAGATCAATCACGGAGGGCCTCTTCATCAATGTTGCTGCCCTCACCATAATGTGTGAGTAGTTCACCACAGACCTATGGGTCCGTAGGTAGTAAATAGATGGCAATCTCTCTCTCTCTCTCTCTCTCTATCTTCAATACATTGTTCATCGCATCTTTGCCTTGATCTATCCGATTTAATCCCTTTGTATGGTGTGTTTGTTGGGATCCGATGAATTGTGAGTTTATGTTCGATTATTCAGAAAAAGTATTTGAGTCAAACCTGATTACTATGATACTTATTTGCATGATCATCATAGCTTCGTAATGCTCTCCGATCTATTGAGATAATTTGACCAACTAGATGGATATTTCTTCAGTGGGAGTGGTGCGTTGTAGTAGGTTCAACCTGACAAGTTTCTATATCCCAGTGACAGAAGGGGACAAGTTACGTCTTTGTGTTGTTGCTACTAAGGATAAAACGATGGGGTTTACTCATATTAGTTGAGTTTACTTTGTATACATCATATCATCGTTCTCCAAGCATTACTCCATTTGTCATAAACTTCATACGTAGAGAGGCAAACATAGAAGCACTCTTGAAGTGGAGTAATAGTAGTAGGTGCAGGTAGGATTCGACCTATTTGCTTATGGACGTGATGCCTATATACACACAATCATTGCCATGAACATTGCATAATTATTCTCTTTTCTATCAATTGCCCAACAGTAATTTGTTTACCCACCGTATGCTTTGCTTATGACAGACGCCACTAGAGAACTCTACGGACCCCGGGTCTATTCACTTATAAAGTCACAAACGATGTCATTACCTTTGTATTATTTCTTACCTTTTATTTTATTTTGCACTTTACTATTATCTACAATTATCTACACAACTCATTTGCTTGCAAATAACAAGATCAAGGGGATTAACAACCCTCTTGCCGGCGTTGGGTGCAAGTTGTTTGTTCTTTTGTGTGCAACCACTGAAGACGGTTAAGGATTGGTATTCCTATTGGTTCGATAAACCTTGGTTTCATAATTGAGGGAAATACTTACCCACTTTGTGCTTCATGGGAAACCCAACGCAGATCACGAGTATCAGGAAGGATTTCTGGCGCCGTTGTTGAGGAATACCATCACCAACTATCAAGTAATTTTTTCACAAAATTTCATTCACTTGTTATTCTTTTTATTTGCTGTTATATTTAGTGTGTCTCATAAAAAACAAAAATACAAACTATTTATCTTTGCTAGTTACTTGTTCTTGCTTGAAGTCATGGCTAGTTCTTGTTTTGTGTGTGTCACTCGCAATAATGATGTTATCAATTTTACACAAAGGGGAGGAGAAAGTTTGAAGGATGCATGGTATAGGATTTTCCATGCCCAAAATAAAGCAACTAATAAGCTATCCACCACCAATTTTCTTCATAATTTGTATGTTGGTGTGACAACTTGGTATAGGTTTGTCCTTCACACCATCACCGGTGGGAATTTCTTAACGTGTCACACTTTGGATGCTTATAACGCAATTGAAAATCCTGTTGGAACACCACCTCTTATCGTTAATGAAATCAATTTGACATTGAAACATGTTATTCAAAGGCTTGATGCTATTTAAAATAAAATGATCACTAGTGTGCCTATTGAAGAGTTAGATACAAAACTTCATAATTATATCACTTAATTTGGGTCACGAGTGGGAATAACTTTCAAACATTTAAAGGAAAAGGATGCTATTATTGATAAGAGGGTAGAACAAGGATTGAGTAGAATTGATAAAATGGAGGAGGTTATTGACAAAGTGAGCTCTGCTTTCACACCATCCAAAACTGTTGGAAATTTGCCCTAGAGGCAATAATAAAATGGTTATTATTGTATTTCCTAGTTCATGATAATTGTCTATTGTTCATGCTATAATTGTGTTAACCGGAAACCGTAATACATGTGTGAATACATAGAACACAACAAGTCCCTAGTGAGCCTCTAGTTGGCTAGCTCGTTGATCAATAGATGGTCACGGTTTCATGACCATGGACATTGGATGTCGTTGATAACGGGATCACATCATTAGGAGAATCATGTGGTGGACAAGACCCAATCCTAAGCATAGCACAAGATCGTGTAGTTTGTTTGCTGAAGCTTTTCAATGTCAAGTATCGTTTCCTTAGACCATGAGATTGTGCAACTCCCGGATACCGTAGGAATGCTTTGGGTGTGCCAAACGTCACAACATAACTAGGTGGCTATAAAGGTGCACTACGGGTATCTCCGAAAGTGTCTGTTGGGTTGGCACGAATCGAGACTGGGATTTGTCACTCCGTGTGACGGAGAGGTATCTCTGGGCCCACTTGGTAAGACATCATCATAATGAGCTCAATGTGACTAAGGAGTTAGCCACGGGATTATGTATTATGGAACGAGTAAAGAGACTTGCCGGTAACGAGATTGAACAAGGTATAGGGATACCGACGATCTAATCTCGGGCAAGTATCATACCAATAGACAAAGGGAATTGCATACGGTATTGATTGAATCCCTGACATCGTGGTTCATTTGATGAGATCATCGTGGAGCATGTGGGAGCCAACATGGGTATCCAGATCCCACTGTTGGTTATTGACCGGAGAGGTGTCTCGGTCATGTCTACATGTCTCTCGAACCCGTAGGGTCTACACACTTAAGGTTCGATGATGCTAGGGTTATAGGGAAATGGTATACGTGATTACTGAAGGTTGTTCGGAGTCCCGGATGATATCACGAACGTCACGAGGAGCTCCGGAATGGTCCGTAGGTAAAGATTGATATATAGGAAGTCCAATTTTGGTCACCGGAAAGTTTTCGGGCTCATCGGTAGTGTACCGGGAGTGTCGGGAGGGTGCCGGAGGACCCCCAGGAGGGGTGCGACGACCATAGGATTTTGTGGGCCCTTAGAGGAGGTGTGCAAGCCCTTTTTGGGATGGACAATACCTTCTAGAAAGGCCCGTGTGGCTGGGATCAAGAGATAAAGGGCAAAAGGGTTTTAAAAGAGGAGATCCACCTCCCTTGTGGGAGGTGGACTCTATCCCTAGTTCGGCCGAACTTATCCTCCTTGGAGGACAGGCCAAGGCAGCCCTCCCTGTCCCTCCTCCTATATATATGCAAGGGTTTGGGCTGATTTGAGACGACGATTTCTCTCTCTCTTGGCGCAGCCCTACCCTTCTTCTTCCTCCTACACAACGCTTAGGCGAAGCCCTGCCGGAATACCTTGCTACTCCACCACCACCACGCCGTCGTGCTGCTGTTGGAGCCCTTCCCCAACCTCTCCTTCCACCTTGCTAGATCAAGGTGTAGGAGACATCACCGGGCTGTACGTGTGTTGAACGCGGAGGCGCCGTTGTTCGGTGCTAAGATCAGAATCCACCGCGATCTGAGTCGCTGCGAGTACGACTCCACCAACCGCGTTCTTGTAACGCTTCCGCTTAGAGATCTTCAAAGTTATGAAGATGCAATCTCTCCCCACTCGTTGCTGGTTTCTCCATAGATAGATCTTGGTGATACGTAGGAATTTTTTTGATTTACTACTACGTCTCCCAACAGTGGCATCATGAGCTAGGTCTATGCGTAGAATCTATGCACGAGTAGAACACAAGTTGTTGTGGGCGTCGATTTTGTTAATATGCTTACCACTACTAGTATTATGTTGATTCAGCGGTATTGTGGGATGAAGCGGCCCAGACTGACTTTACACATACGCTTACGTGAGTCTGGTTCCACCGCTTGACATGCACTTGTTGCATAAGGTGGCTAGCGGGTGTCTGTCTCTCCCACCTTAGTCGGATTGCATTCGATGAAAAGGGTCCTTATGAAGGGTAAATAGCAATTGGCATATTACGTTGTGGTTTTGGCGTAGGTAAGAAACGTTCTTGCTAGAAACCTATAGCAGCCACGTAAAAACTTGCAACTACAAATTAGAGGACGTCTAACTTGTTTTTGCAGCATATGCCTTGTGATGTGATATGGCCAAAGAATGTGATGTGATGCATTGTGATGTATGAGATTGATCATGTTCTTGTAATAGGATTCACGACTTGCATGTTGATGAGTATGACAACCGGCAGGAGCCATAGGAGTTGTCTTATTTTATTGTATGACCTGCGTGTCAATCATAAACGCCATGTAATTACTTTACTTTATTGCTAAACGTTAGCCATAGTAGTAGAAGTAATAGTTGGCGATACAACTTCATGAAGACACAATGATGGAGATCATGATGATGGAGATCATGGTGTCGTGCCGGTGACAGTGATGACCATGGTGCCCCAAAGATGGAGATCAAAGGAGCAAGATGATATTGGCCATATCATGTCACTATATTGATTGCATGTGATGTTTATCATGTTTACATCTTATTTGCTTAGAACGACGGTAGTGAATAAGATGATCTCCCAATAAAAATTTCAAGAGATGTGTTCACCCTAACTGTGCACCGTTGCTACGGATCGTCGTTCCAAAGCACCACGTGATGATCGGGTGTGATAGGTTCTAACGTTCGCATACAACGGGTGTAAGCCAGATTTACACACGCAGAACACTTAGGTTGACTTGACGATCCTAGCATGTACAGACATAGCCTCGGAACACGGAAGACCGAAAGGTCGAACATGAGTCGTATAGAAGATACGATCAACATGGAGATGTTCACCATGGATGACTAGTCTGTCTCACGTGATGATCGGACACGGGCTAGTTGACATGGATCATGTGTCACTTGGATGACTAGAGAGATGTCTATCTAAGTGGGAGTTCATTAAATAGTTTGATTATGTGAACTTAATTATCATGAACTTACTCTAAAATATATTTACAATCTATATTGTAGATCCAATGGCCAACGCGAATGTCACCCTCAATTTCAACGCGTTCCTAGAGAAAACCAAGCTGAAAGATGATGGAAGCAACTATGCAGACTGGGTCCGTGGCTTGAGGATCATCCTCATAGCTTCCAAGAAATTGTATGTCCTTGATGCACCAGTAGGTGACCCACCCCTTCTCCCAGCAGAGCAAGACATTGCGAACGCTTGGCATTCTCGCTGCGATGATTACTCCCTTGTTTAGTGCGGCATGCTTTAGAGTTTAGAACCGGGGCTCCAAAAGTGTTTTGAGCAACATGGAGCATATGAGATGTTCCAAGGGCTGAAACTGGTTTTCCAAGCTCATGCCCGGGTCGAGAGATATGACGTCTCCGACAAGTTCTTCAGCTGTAAGATGGAGGAGAATAGTTATGTCAGTGAGCACATCCTCAAGATGTCTGGGCTACACAACCGCTTGACTCAGCTGGGAGTTAATCTCCCGGTTGACTCGGTCATTGACAGAATCCTCGAGTCGCTTCCACCTAGCTACAAGAGCTTTGTGATGAACTACAACATGCAAGGGATGGAGAAGTCCATTCCTGAGTTGTACTCGATGCTGAAATTAGCAGAGGTCGAGATCAAAAAGGAGCATCAAGTGTTGATGGTGAATAAGACCACTAGTTTCAAGAAAGGCAAGGGTAAGAAGAACTTCAAGAAGGATGGCAAAGCTATTGCCGCGCCCGGTAAGCAAGTTGCCGGGAAGAAGAAGAACAAGAATGGACCCAAGCCTGAGACTGAGTGTTTTTATTGCAAGGGTACTGGTCACTGGAAGCGGAACTGCCCCAAGTACTTAGCAGATAAGAAGGACAACAACGTTAAAGGTATATGTGATATACTTGTTATTGATGTGTACCTAACCAGCGCTCGTAGTAGCTCCTGGGTATTTGATACCGGTGCAGTTGCTCACATTTGTAACTCCAAGCAAGAGCTGCGGAATAAGCGGAGGCTGGCAAAGGACGAGGTGACGATGCGCGTCGGGAATGGTTCCAAGGTCGATGTGATCGCCGTCGGCACGCTACCTCTACATCTACCTTCGGGATTAGTGTTAAACCTTAACAATTGTTATTTAGTACCAACTTTGAGCATGAACATTGTATCTGGGTCTCGCTTGATGCGAGATGGCTACTCATTTAAATCTGAGAATAATGGTTGTTCTATTTATATGAGAGAAATGTTTTATGGTCATGCCCCGCTGGTCAATGGTTTATTTTTGATGAATCTCGAACATGATGTTACACATGTCCATAGTGTGAGTACCAAAAAGTGTAAGGTTGATAACGATAGTCCCACTTACATGTGGCACTGCCACCTTGGTCATATTGGTGTCAAACGCATGAAGAAGCTCCATACTGATGGACTTTTGGAGTCTCTTGATTTCGAATCATTTGAAACATGCGAACCATGCCTCATGGGCAAGATGACCAAGACTCCGTTCTCCGGAACAATGGAGCGAGCAACTGACTTGTTGGAAATAATACATACCGATGTATGCGGTCCAATGAGTGTCAAGGCTCGTGGTGGCTACCGTTATGTTCTCACCCTCACTGATGACTTGAGTAGATATGGGTATGTCTACTTAATGAAACATAAGTCTGAAACTTTTGAAAGGTTCAAGGAATTTCAGAGTGAGGTAGAGAATCAACATGACAGGAAAATAAAGTGCCTACGATTTGATCGTGGCGGAGTCACGAGTTTGGCACGCACCTAAGGAAATGTGGAATTGTTTCACAACTCACGCCGCCTGGCACACCTCAGCGAAATGGTGTGTCTGAACGTCGTAATCGCACTCTATTAGATATGGTGCGATCTATGATGTCTCTTACCGACTTGCCGCTGTCATTTTGGGGATATGCATTAGAGACTGCCGCATTCACATTAAATTGGGCACCGTCAAAATCCGTTGAGACGACACTGTATGAATTATGGTTTGGAAATAAACCTAAGCTGTCGTTTCTAAAAGTTTGGGGATGCGATGCTTATGTGAAGAAACTTCAACCTGAGAAGCTCGAACTCAAAGCAGAAAAGTGCGTCTTCATAGGATATTCCAAAGAGACTATTGGGTATACCTTCTACCTTAGATCCGAAGGCAAAGTGTTTGTTGCCAAGAATGGATCCTTTCTCGAGAAAGAGTTTCTCTCGAAAGAAGTAAGTGGGAGGAAAATAGAGCTTGATGAGGTAACTGTACCTCCACTCAAACCGGAGAGTAGCGCATCACAAGAAGTTGTTTCTGTGGAGCCTACACCGGCTGGAGAGGAAGTTAATGACGATGATCATGAAACTTCAGATCAAGTTACTATTGAACGTCGAAGGTCCACTAGGACACGTTCCGCACCAGAGTGGTACGTCAACTCTGTCCTAGAGATCATATTGTTAGACAACGGTGAACCTTCAAACTATGAAGAAGCGATGGCGGGCCCAGATTCCAACAAATGACTTGAGGCCATGAAATCCAAGATAGGATCCATGTATGAGAACAAAGTGTGGACTTTGGTGGGCTGGCCTGATGATAAGCGAGCCATTGAAAATAAATGGATTTTTAAGAAGAAGACTGACGCGGATGGTAATGTGACCATCTATAAGGCTCGGCTTGTCGCTAAGGGTTATCGACAAGTTCAAGGAGTTGACTATGATGAGACTTTCTCACCTGTAGCGATGCTGAAGTCTGTCCGAATCATGTTAGCAATTGCCACATTTTATGATTATGAGATCTGGCAAATGGACGTCAAAACGGCATCCCTTAATGGTTTCCTTAAGTAAGAACTATATATGATGCAGCCGGAAGGTTTTGTTGATCCTAAAGTTGCTAACAAGGTATGCAAGCTCCAGCGCTCCATCTATGGGCTGGTGCAAGCATCTCGGAGTTGGAACATTCGCTTTAATGAGGTGATTAAAGCGTTTGGGTTTGTACAGGTTTATGGAGAACCTTGTATTTACAAGAAAGTGAGTGGGAGCTCTATAGCATTTGTCATATTATATGTGGATGACATACTGATAATGGGAAATGATATAGAACTCTTGGAAAGTGTAAAGGCCTACTTGAATAAGTGTTTTTCAATGAAGGACCTTGGAGAATATGCTTACATATTAGGTATTAAGATCTATAGAGATAGATTGAGACGCCTCATAGGTCTTTCACAAAGCACATACCTTGAAAAGATATTGAAGAAGTTCAATATGGATCAATCCAAGAAGGGGTTCTTGCCTGTGTTACAGGGTGTGAGATTGAGTACGACTCAATGCCCGACCACGACAAAGGATAGAGAAGAGATGAGTGTCATCCCCTATGCTTCAGCCATAGGCTCTATTATGTATGTCATGCTGTGTACCAGACCTGATGTGAACCTTGCCATAAGTTTGGTAGGAAGGTACCAAAGTGATCCCGGAGCGGAACACTGGACAGCGGTCAAGAATATCCTAAAGTACCTGAAAAGGACAAAGGACATGTTTCTCATATATGGAGGTGCCGAAGAGCTCGTCGTAAAGGGTTACGTCGATGCTAGCTTCGACCCAAATCCGGACGACTCCAAGTCGCAAACCGGATACGTGTATGTTTTGAACGGAGAGGCAATCAGCTGGTGCAGCAGCAAGCAAAGTGTCGTGGTGGCCTCTACATGTGAAGCGGAGTACATAGCTTCTTCGGAAGCAGCAAAGGAAGGAGTCAGGATGAAGGGGTTCATCACCAACCTAGGAGTAATTCCAAGTGCGTCGGGCCCGATGACTCTATTCTGTGAGAACACTGGAGCTATTGCCCTTGCAAAGGAGCCCAGGTTTCACAAGAAGACAAGACACATCAAGCGCCGCTTCAACCTCATCTGTGATTACATTCAGGAGGGTGATATAGATATTTGTAAAGTGCATACGGATTTGAATGTCGCAGATCCGTTGACTAAACCTCTCTCACTAGCAAAACATGATCAACACCAGAATGCTATGGGTGTTCGATTCATCACAATGTAACTAGATTATTGACTCTAGTGCAAGTGGGAGACTGTTAGAATTATGCCCTAGAGGCAACAATAAAATGGTTATTATTGTATTTCCTAGTTCATGATAATTGTCTATTGTTCATGCTATAATTGTGTTAAACGGAAACCCTAAAACATGTGTGAATACATAGACCACAATGTGTCCCTAGTGAGCCTCTAGTTGACTAGCTCGTTGATCAATGGATGGTCACGGTTTCATGACCATGGACATTGGATGTCATTGATAACGAGATCACATCATTAGGAGAATGATGTGATGGACAAGACCCAATCCTAAGCATAGCACAAGATCGTGTAGTTCGTTTGCTAAAGCTTTTCAATGTCAAGTATCGTTTCCTTAGACCATGAGATTGTGCAACTCCCTGATACCATAGGAATGCTTTGGGTGTGCCAAATGTCACAACGCAACTGGGTGGCTATAAAGGTGCACTACGGGTATCTCCGAAAGTGTCTGTTGGGTTGGCACGAATCGAGACTCGGATTTGTCACTCCGTGTGACAGAGAGGTATCTCTGGGCCCACTCAGTAAGACATCATCATAATGATCTCAATGTGACTAAGGAGTGAGCCACGGGATGATGTATTACGGAACGAGTAAATAGACTTGCCGGTAACGAGATTGAACAAGGTATAGGGATACCGACGATCGAATCTCGGGCAAGTATCATACCGATAGACAAAGGGAATTGTATAAGGGATTGACTGAATCCCCGACATCGTGGTTCATCCGATGAGATCATCATGGAGCATGTGGGATCGAACATGAGTATCCAGATCCCGTTGTTGGCTATTGACTGTAGAAGTGTCTCGGTCATGTCTACGTGTCTCCCAAACCCGTAGGGTCTACACACGTAAGGTTCGATGACGCTAGGGTTATAGGGAAATGGTATACGTGATTACCAAAGTTTGTTCGGAGTCCTGGATGAGATCTCGGACGTCATGAGGAGCTCCGGAATGGTTCGAAGGTAAAGATTGATATATAGGAAGTCCAGTTTTGGTCACCAGAAAGTTTTCGGGCTCATCGGTAGTGTATCGGGAGTGCCGGGAGGGTGCCGGAGGACCCTCGGGAGGGGTGTGACGACCATAGGACTTTGTGGGCCCTTAGAGGAGGTGTGCCATCCCTTTTTGGGCTGGCCAAGACCTTCTAGAAAGGCCCATGCGGCTGGAGATAAGGAGATAGGGCAAAGGAGTTTGAAAAGGAAGAGATCCACCTCCCTTGTGGGAGGTGGACTCTTCCCCTAGGGTCGGCCAAACCTCTCCTCTTTGGAGGAGGGGCCAAGGCAGCCCTCCCTATCCCTCCTCCTATATATATGCAAGGGTTTGGGCTGATTTGAGACACGACTTCTCTCTCTCTCTCTCGGCGCAGCCCTACCCTTCCTCTTCCTCGTTCTCCGTAGCGCTTGGCGAAGCCCTGCCGGAGTCTACGTAGCTCCACCGTCACCACGCCATCGTGCTGCCGGAGCTCTCCCTTAACCTCTCCTTCCTCCTTGCTGGATCAAGGTGTAGGAGACGTCATCGGGCTGCACGTGTGTTGAACGCGGAGGCGCCGTTGTCCGGCGCTAAGATCGGAATCCACCGCGATCTGAATCGCTGCGAGTACGACTCCACCAACCGCATTCTTGTAACGCTTCCGCTTAGAAATATTCAAAGGTATGAAGATGCTATCTCTCCCCACTCATTGCTGGTTTCTCCATGGATAGATCTTGGTGGTCGTAGGAATTTTTTTGATTTACTACTACGTCTCCCAACAGAAGGTCCGGTCGGGGTTGCGGCAGACGCAGAAGGATCAGTCAATGCTTGTCGGGAGGCATGCTGCACCAAAGATCATTTGCAAGAAATGTCTCCTTAGCATGATGCAACTCAAATGTGAATACTAGTAACTAATGCCCATTCAAATGAAACTCACCGTGGGTGCTATAGCAGTATGGAGCATCGACGGAGGGGTCTGACCATTGTTCTGGCACCACTCTGCACATTTTGCTTTCACGAGTCATTCATATTAGTTAGTGATGAAACAAACATTATGTGCATGATTTGGCTAATATGCAGGAGAAACTTACCACGAGGAGCTCGTATAGGGCCCGGTGAGACGCGTCATTCCGGTTCCTCTCCTCCTCCAAGAGCCTAGCCGTCCTCTCCTCCATGTCCCTCTCCCTCTGCGCCGCCTGCCTGTTTGCCTCCGCCAGAAGATCCTAGGCCCTAGCCTCAATGGCGAGCTCCATTGGCCGTGGACGAGGCCTTATCTCAGGATCAGAGCTCGTCTGGCGCTTCTTGATCTCTGGGAGAGTTCTAGGACAATGTATCAGTCCATCCCCAATGGCTATCGAGCCATGGGGCCTCCCGCCACCAGATATCATCACGAGCTCTGGATCAAAAGGACTCTGGCTCGGGTTGAAGTCCTCCCCTTTCCTTGCCTTCCCCTCATCTCTGTACCTCACGAGCTTGTTGTGGGAGGAGATGTTGCTGAAGCTCTCTGGATGATCGAGGTCATCCTCAGAGAATGCCTTGGCCTTCTTGTACGAGGCTGTATGGGCCATGGCATAGAGGTTGAACAGAGGTGGCACCTCCTTCTTGTTTTCTTGTGCCTAAAAGAGAGGAACAAAATATTAGTTAAGGGCTCAAGGTAGCATGAAGAATGAAATTGCATGAATCATGAAGCAAACCACATACCCAGTGACCCCCGTACTCAAACAGGTTGGAGCTCCCTTGATGGTGTGGCAGACCTCTCATTTGGGCACGCTTATCCTTGGCCTTGTTGTGTTCGGCTAGCCATTCGGGAGAGCACCACTCATCCACCAATGCCTCCTAACAGTCCATCCTATCCGCACACCATCTCGAGGGCACCTAAGTTAGACAAGAGAAATTTCAGCGCTACGCCTACGAATCAAATCAAAGAAACTAAGTACAAGGCCTTAACAATAGATAATTACCTTCATTAACTTCTCCTTACTCAAATAATTTTGGGGCACTTCTTCTTGGCCCTCTTAATATTAGTCGAGGCGTAGTAGTCTCGAATAGCCTGCACCCGAGCCTCGTGCCGTAAGTTCTGAAGTAGGCGCTTGCACTCGGCTTCAAGAACAACATCCGCTTTCGCCTCGTGTTCCTCAAGACACATGTAGAAGGTCTACAATCAAACAAGACAACATTGATTAGTACAATCACTAGGTGATGTTGATCTTTAATTCCGTAAAGGAGAAATTACCCAAAAGCGACGGATAACAATGTCAGCCACCATCTCGAACAAGACACCGTCGACCATCTCCTCCGGCAGGGCCGGGGCAGCCATGTACAGCTCCCAGGTCAGTGTTACCTGTGGAGTCTCACCCTCACCGAGCAACTGGACCTTCACCGGGAAGTGGTGCTGGAGAAGCACACCAAGGACCTGGTTGGGCCTGCGGACACCACGCTCGTGTTTCCAACCCCTACAGTATGACAAGGCCAACACATTAGATATTAATTTGAAGAAACATGAAGGCAAAAGGTTAAAACAGAGTAAATGCACTTACTTCTCCGCATTAGGCGCAATCAACCACCTTTGCTCGTGGGTCATCGTCACGGGCGGGAGCTTTGTACAACCATGCTGGTAGACCTTCTTTCCCTCCTCAACCAGCTCGCCCTCGCTATAGGTGTCCTCAGACAAGTTGTCCTCGCCACCATGAGCATGGCCACTAGCCTCCGGAGTCATGTGAGACGAAGACTCTGGGACCCGAGTCTCCTGGGACGAAGACTCTGGGACCGGAGTCTCCTCGGACGAAGGCCCGTCGACCCGAGGCTCGTGGACCGGAGTCCGAGATGGGTCCAAGTCAAACGGGTCCACCTAAGACGAAGCACTCCTGTGGTCAGGATAATCAGCTAGGGGTGGCAGCGAGGAAGGCACATCAACCTTCCTACCTCTAGCACCTCTCTTCGTCTTCCCCTGACCTCTCCCGGGGTCTACATGCAGTGTACCAGCGCTCTCCGGAGTTGCTGGGGTGGAATAATAGCACCCCTCCCAGCACGCGCTGAGGAAGGAGGCTCAGAGCCCTCTAGACCCGAGCCCACCATCTGTTAACACCTGCAATGACAAAGAGTGAACGAAATTAGTTCAACATAAAAAAATTGAATACCTAATAACATGAACTAATTAATAATATATATGTACATAATAATAATTGAATACCTCACATTACTAATATTAATCTTCATCGTCTATATATGCTCCGGGAGGTCTTTAAAGTAAGGCAGATCCCACAAACATATCTTGTGAGTCTAGGCGTGTTCCGTATTATACCCTTTGAAATACCCTGGACGATCTGGATCTAGCTCGAGAGCATTTATCTGATCTAGGATCTGTTGGCTTGTCACCGCAGGTGGTGCAATGTTTTTGAGAACTCTACCTTTGATGAAATTCTTCTTGTCTTTTCTGAACTTATGGTCAGGATCCAGGAACTGTCTATGCATGTCGAAGCAAGAAAACTTGCGACCCGCCTCCAGCCAATGGAACTGAAGAGCTACCTTGCATGTGGGGTACGGAAACCTTCCATGCACACACCAGCCAACGAATAGCGCATATGCCGGCAAGTCATGCATCGAGTACATGTACCACACATGCATTTTGAAGTTCTTTTTTGTAGCGGCGTCGTTTGTCTTGATCCCATTATTCTAGGCTTCTTGCAATTCATCCTTAAGCGGTTGCATGTACACATTCATATTCTTCCCCAGATATTTGGGCCCTAGAATTATCAACATCAGGAAAATGTTCTTTCTTTTCATAATCTCTCCGGGGGGGGACATTGAGTGGAATGACAAATACATGCCAACAATTGTATTGTGCTGCTGTCATACCATACACATTGAACCCATCCGTGCTGACGGCAACTCGAGGATGCCTTGGATCTGCCGCTTTATCCTTATGTAATGCATCGAAGTGCTTCCATGCAAAAGCGTCCGAAGTGTGTCCCAACATCCGATTCCCATCTGCATCTAGTTCTGTTCTTTTGGCCAATTTATGCCACATCATATGTCTGGCCGTCTCTTCGACCATGAAAAGACATTGAAGTTTTGCTATGATTGGTAGATACCGAAGAACATTAATGGGGATTTGGTCTGACTCTTCTCACCCATACCGTTGTCTGCCAGAACATACCTGGAAGCATTGCAAATTGGGCAATAGTTCAAGCCCACATACTCAAGCCTAAATAAGGCACATCCATTCTCACAGGCATCTATCTTCTCATAGGGCATCTTAAGTGCACGTAGGATTTTGTCCGACTGGTACAGGTTTGGTGGCAATACATGGCCTTTGGGTAGAAAGCGTCCAAATATCGTCATCATCGCGTCATAGCATTCTCTGCCTAGGTTGAACTGAGCCTTCAGAGCCATTACTTGTGCGATGGCATCAAGCTCAGTGTGCTCGTGGAGAGGACATTTTGAAGACTCCAACATTTCATAAAAGGCCTTTGCAGATTCCTCCATCTCATCGTCCGAATCCCGAGCATCATCAAAATCTTGCACCATGTCTTCGATCCCGGTACCATGCTCGTCGGTGCGACGACGAACCACCTCAGCTCTGGCACGTTGGGCAGACTCACCATGAAATTTCCAGACCGTACAGTTAGGCGTAAAACCCCACTTCTGCAGGTGTTTGATCATTTCAAACTCTGACTTCTTCTTATAGTTGTCGCAATTGACACAAGGGCACCAGGTTGTTTTCTGTCCATTTGCAAATGCGACTCTCACAAACTCCTTGGTTTTTGTTATCCATTCATGGGTCATGTCTTTCTGACTAGTGTGACCAGTGTACATCCACCCACGATCACTCATCTTGCCTAGCTACTGGACGCACAAAAAATATATACATAATTCAGCAAACCATATTCATCAGTTAATAGAGTTTTTCAGTTTTATTACGTCGATGCAACCTAGACGCTAGTAGGTAAAGATAGGTCCTAATCCCACCCGAGTATGTGTAGATTGGGTTCGTTTTCCCATGCTTTGCTCCGGATCCGACGCACAATTTCGGCAGCACCTCCCCGTTGCTCTCCTGATACACGTCTCGGCAATAAGCAGAGAGGATGTGTACCCGGAGAACAATAGGGAGGCACTGACGAAATTCCGCACCGGATCTGGAGCAGAGCACATGGGAAAATGAACCCAATCTACACATACTCGGGCTATCCATGGATAACGTTGGACAATTCAAAAGAAACACGGTTATAAATATGCTAATGAATGCATATTCATAGATGCAACCCTTTCGAACAGGAGACACATAGTGGTCACGCACACTGATGATTGAAGACACCTATAGCTAGCAAGTTTCATCGGCACGAAGACCGGAACAAAGCAAATTTTTTAAGGCTGCCGGGGGAGAAGATGTCATTTGTGCTCACCAATGAACGTAGTAGGGGAGCTCGTCAAATGCACCAGGAGGTCGTCGAAGAACTACACATTGAAATTCACCTGATCAACACAAAATATGATGTTTTTATAACAAAATATGAAAACATGTGACCTAGCTCATAATTTACAAAACTATGACCTCCTCGGCCTCCATGAGGCCGAAGAGCACCTTTTTGGTCAACAGGAGGCAGAACAGGTGTCGGGGGTCGAGGGTCAGTGGAGTCGGGGGTCGGTGGCATCAGGGTCAGTGGTGTCGGCAGTCGAGGGTCGGTGGTGTCGGGAGTCCGGGGACGGTGGCGTTGGTGGTCGGGGGTTGATGGCGTCGGTGGTCGGGGGTCGGTGGTGTTAGTGGTCGGGGGCGATGGCGTCGGTGGTCGGGGGTCCGGGGCGTCGGGGGTTGGGGTCGGTGGCGTCGGGGGTTGAGGATCGGTGGCGTCGGAGGTTGGGGGTTAGTGGCATTGGGGGTTGGGGGCTCCTCTCTTCTTCTTCTTCTTCCTCTTGTTCTTCCTCTTCCTCTTCTTCTTCTTCTTCTTCTTCTTCTTCTTCCTCTTCTTCCTCTTTTTCTTCTTCTTCTTCCTCATTTTCTAATTATTCTTATTGTTTTTTCAGAACTAGACCTAAAACTAAAACTAAACGTAAAACTAAAACTAAAACAAACTAAATCCAAACTAAGCAGAAACCTAAAACTAAAAAAATAGAAAAAATAAGAGGAGGAGGAGGAGCTCACCGCGGGGTAGGGGGTCGGGCTGCCGGTGGAGGAGGGGCGGTGGAGGAGGGGGAGGCCCGCCACAGGGAGGGGGTGGCGCCACGGCCTTCCTCACGGCGGTGCTCGGGCGGCCGCCGTAGGGGAGGGGCATCGTGGCCGGTGCGGTGGGGCGATGGGGCAATGTTGCCGGGGCGACAGGGGCGCGGGGTGGCAGGAGGCCTGGGCGGAGCGGCCGAGTGGCAGGGCGGGGCGACGCAGGGCGAGGCGGGGCAGGGCGGGGTGGGGCGGCTGGGTGGCGGCACGACAGGATGGGGCGAGGCGGGGCGGGGCGGGGCGGCTGGGCGGTGGCGCGGCGGGGCGGGGCGGTCGGCGATGGGGCAGGCGGAAGGCGGCGGCTCGGGCATGGGGGTGAGAGAGGGGAAAGAGAGAGGGAGAGAGAGAGAAAGAGAGAGGGGAGATAGATATTTAGGTCACCTCTTTGCCGTCTTCTAGCAGACGGCAAAGAAAGTGTCTGTTAGCTCTTTGCCGTCCGCTAGCAGACGACAAAGAAGTTTTGTCGTCTGCTAGCAGACGACAAAGAAAGTGGCCGTTAGCAGTCCGCTAGCTGGGCTCTTTGCCGTCCGCTAGCAGACGGCAAAGCTTCTATGTCGTCCGCTAGTGGACGACAAAGATTTGGCTGACGGCAAACATGATCTTTGCCGTCAACAACATCTTTGCCGTTAGCTTTCTACAAGCTGATGGCAAAGACCTTCTTTGCCATCAGCTAGCAGACGACAAAGAGCTGGCTGATGGCAAAGATGCTGATTCCAGTAGTGAAAGATGGTCAAGGTTTCCTAGCCATTGACATGAGATGTCATTTTATAACGGGATCACATCATTAGGAGAATGATGGGATGGACAAGACCCAAACTATAAATGTAGCATATGATTGTGTCAGTTTATTGCTACAGTTTTTTGTATGTCAAGTATATGTTCCTATGACCATGAGATCATGCAACTTACGGACACCGAAGGAGTGCCTTGTGTGTATCAAACATCGCAATGTAACTGGATGACTATAAAGGTGCTCTACATGTATCTCCGAGGGTGTATATTGGGTTGTCATGGATCAACACTAGGATTTGTTACACTGTGTGACGGAGAGGTATCTTAGGGCCCACTCGGTAATACAACATCACAGCAAGCCTTGCAAGCAATGTGACTAAGTGTTAGTCACGGGATCTTGTATTATGGAAACGAGTAAAGAGACTTGCCGGTAACGAGGTTGAACTAGGTATAGAGATACCGACGATCGAATGTCAGGCTAGTAACATACCAAAGAACAAAGGGAACATCATACGAGATTAACTGAATCCTGACATAGAGGTTCGACCAATAAAGATCTTCTTAGAATATGTAGGAATCAATATGGGCATCCAGGCCCCACTATTGGTTATTGACTATAGAGGTGTCACGGTCATGTCTACATAGTTCTCGAACCCACAACATCTGCACAGTTAGAGCATCTCTAGCCGCGCCCCCAATAGGGGCTCCCCAGACGATTTTTCAGCGCCGGTGCCCAAAAATCGGCCCAGTCGCACCCCAGGAGGCCGTTTTTCGCCGGTTTGGGCCGAAACTGGCGCCGGCGGACCCAGGGCGAACCCGACGCGCTTGGGGGCGCCCGGGGGCGCTGGGGCGAGCAATTTTGGCACGAAAGAGCCGCGGGCCCGCCGAGTCAGCAACACGCGTGTGGTCTTCCCTCAGAATGGCTCGGTTTCCTACGGGGATTCAATGGCAAGGCTGCCGCCGGTCATCCTTGCCATTGATTCACGGGTGGGGCGACGACGCCGCCCCTCCCGCCACATGTACACATGGCGCGGGCTATAAAACCAGCGCCTCTCCCCTCGCCTCTGGCCACACGAGCCCACATCCGCTATCGAGCTCTGCCTCTCTCCCCGTCCGTCGACGTTCCTCCTCTTCCCTCTCTCCCCAAGACCAAACCAATGGCCTAGCGATTCCCTGGCGATGCGGCGGCGGCCAACGGCTTCGGCCGCCGCTCTCTCCACACGTGGGAGGCCTACCTCTTATTCCAGGCAAACATCCCGGTGCCACCGGACATGCGCGCCAGGCCGACGGGGTGGAGGCTCAGCAACGGGGGCGTCCCCATTCCCCCGGAGTCTGATGTCGATGCGCGCCCCGCCATCTTCGGCACCGAGGCCGACCGCGTTCGGGCGTCCCTGACGGAGGAGCAGCCCGCCCTCCCCCAGTACGCTGCCGACAACCACGTGTCGTGGGTGGCGTACTTCCAGCGCCGGCAAGCGCAGCGGTTGGCGTCCACCAACGGGGCGCCGGTGGTGAGGGGCACCAGGAACAGTGAGGGGTGCCCCCGGCTGTACCCTCCACGAGGTACTCCAGCACCTCGAGGGCGGCAATGACCCGACGCTGGCATACCCTGCCGCGACGGCCTCCCCGGCCCCCCGCCGGAGCGCCGGGAAATGGATGACCAGGAGGTTCGGCTCCTCCTCGTCTTCGTCCTCTCAATTCTCCTCCCGCTCCTCTTCCCATTCCTCCGGCTCGCCGGCGGTGTTTGGCGTTAAGGCCGAGTCTGTAGCGGAGATGCCGCTCGGGTGGCGCACCCGCAGCACCGACATCGTCATCAATGAGGGCGGCAGGAGCGCCTCCTCCTCGGCTCCTCCGCGCTACGTCAAACCAAAGACGGAGCCGGGGCTCACCGTCGTGAAGACAGAGCTGGGGCTCCCCATCATGAGGACGGAGCCCGGGCTCGCTGGCGGCAGGGAGAAGATCGACGACGCGATGACCCTGAAGTGGGCGCGTGAAGACTTGGCGCGCATGGAGCTGGAGTGCCAGTGCCACGCCTACGAGCAGTTCGCTGCTCGGCGCCGCGGCTGCGACGAGGGAGGCATCGTCGTCCTCGACGACAGCAATGATGACGCGTCGCTGCCACTGGTCCGTCAGGGCGACGCCGGGTAGGGGTCCAGTAGGGGCGGCCGCGTCAAGGAGGAGAAGGCCGCCGCCGATGACGATGAGGATGGCGGCGATGTCAGCGACTTTGCGCGCTCAGCGAATTTTTCACTTAGTTGTGTTTTTTAAATAAATTATGTAATGTCAAATATATGTCCAGTTTGCCAAACTTAGCTGAATATATGTCCAATTTGCCGAACTTTGCTGAATTCCATTTAAAAAAAACCGCGTCTGGGGGTGACCCTGGGGCTGGCGGCTGGGAACCCTAGGCGGCCATTTTACGTGCCCCCTGGGGGGCCAACGGCTGGAGATGCTCTTAAGGTTTGGTGACGTTTCGGTAGTATAGAGTTAAGCATGGTGGTGACCGAAGGTTGTTTGGAGTACCGGATGAGATCTCGGACGTGAGGAGGAGCTCCGGAATGGTTCGAAGGTAAAGATTGATATATAGGAAGTCCTATTTTGGTCACCGGAAAAGTTTCGGGCTCATCGGTATTGTACTGGGAGGGTACCGGGGGACCATCGAGAGGGGTATTTCCACCCAAGAGGCTACATGGGCTGTGGGAGAAGGAATACCAGCCCTTAGTGGGATGGACGAAGGCCAATAGGAAGCCCATGCGGCTGGGGAAGAAACCCAAGGTGGAAAGAAAGGCAAAAGTGGAAAAAAGGAAGGAGTCCTAATCCTACTAGGAGTGGAGGAGGAGGACTCCTCCCTCCACTTTGGCCGAAGTGGATTTGGATCCCTTGGGAGCCAAGTCTCCTCCCTCCCCTCCTCCTATATATACTAGAGGTTTGGAAGGTTTTTGCTACAGAATTTTAGCCACGTTCTGCCCAGTCCTCTAGTCCGTAGTTTCTCCTCTAGATTGGTTTCAGTAGTTGAAAGCACAACGTGCTCCCTTGGTGGTTTTGATAATTCATGACAACATACATTGTCTCTTGGACTGATATTTTTACCTACTGTATTTCAGATATAGTCTACAAAGAGGATTGGCAAAAGGAGATTGTGGAGAAACCGCAAGATGCAAGGAAATAGGTTTGCCAAGCTTCAAGCAAAAGGACTCTACATTTTATAATTGTGAGAAATCACTTTGAGTCCATAGGAAAGCCAATACTATTAAAAGGGGGTAAGGTTTTTTTGGTGAACAATATGCACAAACGTGCACAAATGATAGTCGCCAAAAACATCCACAAACTCTCCCACCAAAGTCTGTTCTATACCTAACACTCAAAATCGGTGCAACCAACTTTCCCATACCGGTGCCACCGATTCGAGAACCTCGAGAGACTCAAGCCAAACCCTAGACACTTCGGTGCAACCGATTCCATACCGGTGCCACCGAGTTTAGGTTGCCAACTTTCTATTATGCAAATTCACATTTTCGGTCCCATCGAGAATGTTGGATCGGCGTCACCGAGATTGGAAATCTGACTGTTGGTCACCTTATCGGTGCAGCCGAGTTTCCTATATCGGCTTTACCGAGATTCAAAAGTTGCCACATTTTGGTCACTTCGGTACCATCGAGTTTAACACATAGGTGTCACCGAGTTGGTAATTTTGTGTGTAACGGTTGGATTTTTGGGGATGCCTATATATACCCCTTCACCACCACCTACTCGAAAGAGAAGCACTCAGAACTATTCCATACCTATCCTATCAGATTTTCTGAGAGAGAACCACCTACCCTTGTGTTGAGGTCAAGATCTTCCACTCCAATCATATGGATCTTGATTTCTAGCCTCCCCAAGTAGCTTTCCACCAATCCCATCTCTTCCACCATGCCAAATCTATGAGAGAGTGATTGGGTGCTGAGGAGTCTATCATCTTGAAGCACAAGAGCAAGGAGTTCATCGTCATTACCGAGCCTATTACCTTTTGGAGGGTGGTGCCTCCTAGATTGGTTAGGTGTCGCTTGGGAGCCTCCTACTTCGTGTTGTGGAGTGAACCAAGAAGTTTGTAAGGGCAAGGAGATCGCCTACTTCGTGAAGATCTACCCATACCGAGGCTAGTCCTTCATGGACGGAAACCGTTATGAAATAGTCAAGGTTGCTACTTCGTGGACCCTTTTGGGTGGAGCCCTCCATGGACTCTCGCGACTGTTACCCTCCGTGGGTTGAAGACTCCATTAACGTGCTTGTACGATAGTGCCACCTATCGGAACCACGGGAAAAATCATCGTGTCTACAACTGCGTTTGATCTACCTATCTCAACACTTTACTTCATATGCAATGTCTTTACTTTCCGCTGCCATATTTGTTGACATGCATGTGTAGGGCTATTAGACTTTCTAGCTTTGCTAAAACTGTTAAAATCTGCCAACAAATTAACTTGGAAAAAGGTTAAGTTTTAAATTTCTGCTAGTAGTCTATTCACCCCCCCTCTAGACACTCTTCTAGTGATCCCTCAATTGGTATCAGAGCGTTGGTCTCCATTGCTTCGGTTTAATCACCGAAGAGGACGATGGATGTGTCTAGTATATGGAGTTTTAGTTGTAGAGTGCCCACTCTTGATGGAGAGTACTATAGTCAATGGAAGTCTTTGATGCTTGAGTTGTTTAATGAATTTCAATTGAGCAAATATGTTATGCACCCCTATGAGCCTCCTATTGATGAATTGCATCCCACACACGAATAGGAAATTAACATGCTTGGTAACCTAAGAACTGTCAATCTTATTGTTAGAGGTTTACCAAGATTCGTGCTTTCTCAAATGAGGAACTTTTCATGTGCTTATACTTTATGGACTGATTTGGATAAACGATATCCAAATCTTTCCTTAGGGAATCTAGATGAAATTCTTCATAAAGCCATTGCTTTTCAAAAAATGAAGCCTAGTGATCGAAAATTTGATAAATGTCTATTTGAACTCCGTGATCTTATGCGTGCTAAAGGAGATGTCACCACTATCAACAACATTATCTTTGAAGCCATTCGCACGCATAAACTTGAACATTGTCATGATCACTATTCTAATGAATCTCTTGTTCTTTGTGACGAGGATTTCCCACTTGATGATGACAATGTGGAACATGGATATCATGAAGAAGATGAGTTTTTTGACATCAAGTATGAGAAGATCATGAAGAATATGAGTCTTATGGAAAACCTTAAGGATTACATGTCCAGAGGAAAAGAGTGAATTCTCGATAGTGGATGTAAGGATCATATGATTGGTGATAAAGACATGTTCCAAAAAATCACGCCTAATCAAGGTCCTCGACGGTACGTGACCTTTGGAGACAACTCTAAGGGTAAGGTACTCGGCCTTGGTAAGGTGTCGTATCCCATGATATCTCTATTAAAAATGTTATGCTTGTTGAATCCCTTGGTTACAATCTTCTTTCCGTATCTAGACTTGCTGATTTCGGTTTCAGTGTTCTATTCAGGAAAGTAGATTGCCAAGTGTTTTGTCAAGATAATCATAAAATTGTATTTACCGGTATCCATAGAGGTGATCTATACATTGTCAATTTCACTAAAAGATCCAAACCTCGCACTTGTTTAATTGCTAAATCTTCTAAAGGTTGGCTTTGGCATAGAAGATTAGGACATGTTGGCATGCGTAATTTAGACAAACTTATCAAAGGTGATCATATAGTTGGTGTTAAAGATGTTATCTTTGACAAAGATAGACTTTGTAGTGCTTGTCAAGCTAGAAAGCAAGTAGGTGGAAGTCATCCTGTTAAGAATATCATGACTACTAGGAGACCACTCGAGTTACTTCACAAGGATCTTTTCGGTCCCAATGCTTACAAGAGTCTCGATGGAAATTCCTATGGTCTAGTTATAGTTGATGATTTTTCCAGATTTACGTGGGTATTCTTTCTTGATGATAAGTCATAGGTTCAAAAGATCTTCAAGAACTTCGCTCGCAAAGCGCAAAATCAGTTTCAAGTGAAGATCAAGAAGGTTCGGAGCGATAACGGATTGGAGTTCAAGAACACCCATGTGGATACCTTTCTTGACGAAGAAGGTGTCTCACATGAGTTCTCGGCTACGTACACACTTCAACAAAATGGAGTTGTTGAGAGGAAGAACTGGACACTCATTGAGATTTGCAAGAATGATGCTTGACGAATACAAGACGCCAAAACACTTTTGGACAGAAGCCATGGAAACAACATGTCATGCCACAAACCGACTTTACCTGCACAAGCTTCTCGGTAAAATGTCATACGAGCTACTCACGATAACAAACCCCAAGTTGGATACTTTCGGGTATTCAGCTCCAAGTGCTACATTCTTGATAAGCATCATCGTACTAAATTTTCTCCTAAATGTCATGAAGGATTCCTACTTGGTTATGGATCGAACTCTCAAACTTACCATGTCTACAACAACTTCACTCGAAAAGTTGAAGAGACGGTAGATGTGAAGTTTGATGAATCTAATGGTTCGCAAGTCGAACAATTGCCTAATGATGTAGGTGATAAGAACCCTTCGGAAGCTATCCTAGATTTACCTATCGGCAAGATTCGTCCCATGGAGGTGAAGGAAAGTACTTCATCAACTCAAGTGGAAGCCCCTACTTCACGACAAGGTGAACCACAACATGACATGGAGGCATCCACAAGCGGTACACGGCAAGATGATGAAGAGGAGGAAGTGCATCATGAAGATCCACCACAACCTCCTCCACCACCACCTCAAGTGAACAACACCTTCAACAACTATGAAGATGAAGGAGTTGATGATGAAGAAGAAGCTCCTCCAACCAACAATCGGAAGCTAACCCGAGTTCGAGAACAAGTGACCAAGAACCATCCCCTAAACCAAATCTTTGGTGGCATACAAACAGGGAGGATCACTCCCTCTAAAACTCATCTAGCAAACTTCTGTGAGCATTATTCTTTTATCTCTAGCATTGAGCCCTTGAAGATAGAACAAGCTCTTGAAGATGCGGATTGGGTGAACGCTATGCATGAAGAGCTTCACAACTTTGAAAGGAACGAAGTGTGGACACTCGTGGAGAAGCCCGAGGATGAACACAACATCATCGAAACCAAATGGGTATTCCAGAACAAGCAAGAGGAAGACGGTCAAGTCGTGCTCAACAAGGCTCGCCTCGTAGCTAAAGGATATACGCAAGTCGAAGGTATGGACTATGGTGAGACCTACGCCCCCGTTGCTAGACTTGAAGCTATTCACATTCTTCTTGCTTATGCCAATCACCATGATATCACGCTTTATCAAATGGATATTAAAAGTGCATTTTAAATGGTGAGATTGAAGAAGAGGTTTATGTTAAGAAACCACCTGGCTTTGTAAATCCTAAGAAAACTAATCATGTATACAAGCTTCGTAAAGCTCTTTGGTCTTAAGCAAGCCCCTCGTGCTTGGTATAAATGTTTAACGAAGTTTCTTATCAAGAAGGTTTTGAAATTGGTAAAATTGACGCAACCTCATTCACAAAGAGAGTTAATGGTGCATTATTTGTGTGCCAAATCTATGTGGATGATATTATCTTTGGTTCCACTAACCCTCAATTCAGTGAAAGATTTGGAAGGTTGATGTCCGAGAAGTATGAGATGTCTATGATGTGTGAGCTGAAATTCTTTCTTGGCTTGCAAATCAAGCAATCAAAAGAAGGAACTTTCATCTCTCAGACTAAGTATACCAAGGACTTGATCAAAAAGTTCAACATGCATGAGTGCAAAGGTATGAAAACCCCTATGCCTACTAGCGGACATGTTGATCTTACCAGAGAGGATGAGCCGGTTGATCAGAAAGTTTATCGATCTATGATTGGTTCATTGTTATATCTATGTGCATCTTGACCCGATATAATGCTTAGTGTTTGCATGTGTGCTAGATATCAAGCTGCACCGAAAGAATGTCATCTTTTAGCTGTAAAACGCATTGTGAGATACTTGATCCAAACGTCAAATGTTGGCATTTGGTATCCCAAGGGATCTTATTTTGACCTTGTTGGCTATTCTAATTCAGACTATGTCGGTGACAAGGTTGATAGAAAATCCACCTCGGGTACTTGTCAATTTTTGGGCAAATCTCTTGTATCTTGTTCCTCTAAGAAACAAAACTCGGTATCTCTATCGACTGTCAAAGCTGAGTACATTGCTGCTGGATCTTGTTGTGCACAATTACTATGGATGACACAAACACTTAAGGATTATGGAATTCATGTTAAAAATGTTCCATTATTTTGTGACAATGAAAGTGCTATTAAAATTGGTCATAATCCCGTGCAACATTCTCGAACTAAGAATATTCAAGTTTGACATCATTTCATTCGTGATCATGTTGCCAAAGGAGATATTAATCTTAAGCATGTTCGCACTAACAAGCAATTGGCAGATATTTTTACTAAGCCACTTGATGAGAAGACATTTTGTCACTTGAGGAGTGAGTTGAACATCACCGATGCTTCAAACTCAAGCTAGACATACTCGGTTGCATGCAAGGGCATGAGCTTTCTTGATATTTCCATGTATCCTATCATTTAATCTTATGCCATGGAATTCTATGCTCCCTTGTATTGCATCTAATCTCTTGTAGGTACTTGGAAAAACTTCATTTCACAAGATTGCCATCAACTCCAATCATGAGCAATCTTGTCATTACCAAGTATCCACAACCCCTCTTGATGATGGAAGGAAGAAGGCCACTCAACCATATCCTTGACATATACTTAATCAAAATTGCACACTCTAAATTGGTATCATGTCAAATGGATATATCTATTGTTCTTTCTTGCATGTCTAATCTTTGTAGGTAACCAGAGTACTAGAACAAGAAGGATTGCTCAAAACTCAAGATGATCTTCATCAACCTTGAGCATCCTCGACAAGTTCATATACAAGCTACGTCGTCAACATCACTCAAAGGTATGAACTCATGTCCTTGAAAAGGCTTTACTCCAAGAAATGAGCTAAAGCAACTCAAGCGATATGAAGACATTAAAATGCTTAATCGAAAAATGGTAACCCCATTTTGAGCTTAACGTAGAGTATGACCTATGATCAAGTATTCTTGCTTGGCTCCTAAGTTGAAATACCCTAATATAGGTGACCTAGTCACCGCCCATCATCTAGTTAAGAATCTGGTGTGGCTTGCTCTCTATTGCATAATTTCTCATAACCAGTCCAATCTTCTCTAGTTGATGTCCCTTGTAAAAACGTCATATTTCACTGAAAATATTTCTTTACTTTGTAAAAACAAAAACTTGGTTTCTCTTTTGGAGCTGTCGACTCAGATATCTCGGTTCTATCAAAATCGCAGACAAGCTGCACTACAATATCTCGGTACCACCGATCTATTTATCTCGGTGTCACCGATTTTCATTCTGTTTCCTTTGAATTCGTTTTGCAATTCTGTGTTTTCTTAGTGATCTTTCACTAGTAGAAAAAGGCTCATTTGTCTCGGTTCGTAAGGCCCATTTGTCCCGGTTCTGGAACCGGGACTAAAGGGTCAGGACTAAAGCCCAAAACCTTTAGTACTGGTTCGCTTACCAAGCGGGACAGAAGGGGCTCCACGTGGCCGGTGCTGGGAGCCCAGGCAGGAGGACCTTTAGTCCCGGTTGGTAATACCAACCGAGACCAAAAGGCATCCACGCATCAGGATCTAGCAGTTGCTGGGTTTTTTTTGAAAGGGAGGGGGGATTTAGGGGTTTTTGGATGGTTAATTTAGGGGTTTTATATTGTTTTAGCTATCTAATTAATAGAGAGAAGTATCCTCTCTTTCTCCGTGCTTGGTCGACGCTAGCTACTATAGAGATAACTCGACACGCTAGCTATTAAGCAAATGAAGGAACCATTAAGTACATAAGATCGTCATGAACATATAGAGATAGAAGTGATCGACCTCTCTTTCTCCGAGAGATTGGTCATATAACAAGTTTTCGTATATATATCCGATGCTACTAGCTACATATATACAATATAAGATCTCTTACAATCCCTAACATCTTAATGTCAACTTCCAGATGGTATTCTCCGGCTTTATTTATGACGTGGTCAAGAAAGAATCCTGCCAATTCTTCTTGAATTGCACGTATGCGATCCTGTGGTAGGAGTTCATCCTGCATCTGCCACATCTAATTTGAAGAAGGGGGTCAATACATATATATGGTAATAAAATAAAATTGTGAATATTATTGCTTACGCACTTGAATTTTTTTTAGAGTAGCCCTGCTTAGGGGTCGTCGCGTTGTAGATGAACTCGCAAACGTAGTATCCACATAAATTATTCCCGGATTCCTGCCACAAGCACTTTATGAGAAATAGATTTCAATCAAACTGATAATCAAGCATGATAAATGGTATTAATAAAACTAGAATCAATGGGAGATGTGCGGAACTAGCTAGTAGTACTTACTTTCGGGTGTATAAATCACAGCTCCCCCGGCAGTGCCGAAACAATTGTTGTGAACTCTTTCCAAACCCTGCCAGACAAAGAAAATAATTACTTGATATCAGGAAATGAACAAAGTTGCCGATATGATGCGATAATGATCGATTGAACTTACTTCTGGAGAATTTCAGTCATGTCCGCATATTCCTGGGGATCTTTTTGTTTTGAGTCTAAGACGGTTACTACTCCCCGCTCAAGCTGAATCTCCAGCAGAATAAAGTGGAAACTGCGCATGCATGCATAACCCATCGATTACATTACTATAAACCTCGACTAATAAGGGAAACCGAATATGCACAAGACAGTAACACTCACTTGAAGTTGTAAGGAAAGAGTAGTGTCCCTTTGTTTTGATTTTTAAGCAACAATTGTAGCAAGTTGTCCTCGGTTTGTGTGGGATACTTTCGAAAATTATACTCCTGTATGACATTTGGGTTAATGAACCCAATGTCATAGATTTGTGCTTTTCTGCATTCGACGATCTTAAATCTGCATAATATAGTAGTGAGGATAATTATATATACATGCAATGAAAGAGCTGAGCTATATACATAGAGGGACTTAATTACATAAGTAATACTTACAGACAGTAGCAAGTCACGATTGTTTTGTCGAGGGCCTTTTGACTGTATAACTGGAATATCTCCTCAAATTCAATATTCAATAGTTCCATTCCAACGAGGTTGTGCTCCTGTTTAACTGACAGTATCAAAGAATCCATCCCAGACTCGTGGCAGGTTTTCATGTACCATTCATGGAATTTTCGCATCATCGTTGTTAGAGGAGGATGATCAGGTTTGACGAGAGGTGGCCCGTGCTGGTAACGGAATTCGTCCACCTCCAACGGCTTAAATTGTACATCATCGCTCAGGTAATCACTAGGTTTGGTACCGGGCACCATCCCTAGATGATTAGCGACGATATCGCTAGACACCTTGAGCGGGGGGCACGATTGGTTCGCCTGTTCGCCGAGCTAGGGAATTTTTTCCCACTTCTTTGTTTTGCTAACCTTGCATCACTGGAAGTACTTCCCGACCGACACACATCTTGATATGTCTTTTTAATACAACGGCCAAAGTTGGAATCCGGCGAAGGCGGTGGTGGTCGCTTCAGGGCATCGATAGTGCGCATTGCATTCACCGGATCTATCTTCTCCTTCAGAGGTAGAGTTTTCTTTGCAAAATGGGCCCTCAATTCAGCCTGACATATCTCCTCGTTTTCAGACTCGGTCCTCTCATATGGTAACTTTTCCAGAGGCTTGAGAGATGGACCGTATCTGTATTCCCTCCTGCCTATGCTTGTACTGCTAGCCGCCAGAGCGGCGGCGGCTCCCTTCCGTCATTGCTTACTAGGCACTAGAGGAGCCAGAGCGGCGGCGGCTGTCTTCCATCGTTGCCGACCAGGCTGAGGATGAGGCGTACTTCTTCGACGTGTTGGAGTAGGCGAAGGAGGAGGCGGAGTGCCCCCACGTGTCGGAGGAGCCGGAGAAGGAGGTGGTGTGCCCTGATCACTCACCGGAGGAGGAGGAGATGGAGTGCCCTAATTCACGTGAGGAGAAGGAGGAGGTGGAGGCGTCCAGTTTGGAAGCTTGATGTACTCCTTCTGCCATAGACATGTACTCCTCAGGGCACGAACTAGCTTATTCTCTCCTTCACATGTACAGTGGTCAAGCTCGAGCTCCTCAAATTCCTTCATTACTTCATCCACCATCACAACAGCATAGCCATGTGGAATCGGATGGCAATGAAAAGTTCCGTTGGGTTGAGGAGGTGCAACAGAGCCAACAACCGCCTTGAAAGTGAGGTTCCAGCATTTTGTCATAAGCTCGCAATGTTGAGCCTCCCTAATAGTATCCACGGGGTAGCTAGGAGACGTGAAGTCAGGCTGAACGGGCTCCATGGATGCGATGCTGCTTCTCCGCTAAGATGGCAGGGTAGCTTCTAGGGTAGATTCGTGCCACTGAGATGGTTGGCCGGCAGCTTGCTGGCTCTCATCTTCCTCTAGCTTTTGTAACCTTGCATTCAGCTTCTGAATTTCGCTCAGCTCCGCTTTCCTCTTTCTCTCCCGGCTTCTGTAACCGCCTGCGTCGGGAAACCCAACCTTCCATGAAACGGAGCCTGGTGGGCCTCGTGTTCGTCCAGGGTGCTCAGCATTCCCGAGGGACTCAGTCAGCTCGTCCTTCTCTCTGTCGGGAATGAACATCCCTTCCTGCGCTGCGGTGATATACTTCTGAAGCTTGTTCATGGGTATTGCAAGTTGCTCGTCTGTCCAACGGCACTTCCCTGTTTCAGGGTCCAAAGTTCCCCCAACCCTGAAGAACCAAGTCCTTGAACGGTCTGGCCAGTTATATGTCTGTGGTATGATGTTTTTAGCAATCAGGTCATTCTCAGCTTTGCCCCACAACGGTGGGGCTTTGAGGTAGCCACTTGACCCCATGTGATGGTGATACTGCTTCTTTGCAGCATTCACCCACATAGCATGTGCTAAAAAGTTGAGATGGTTACGGCAAAAACTGGATGCACTTCGTGTACAAAATGGACAATCTCTTTCGAAGTATCACTGATTCGGACTAAAACTCATCTGTTACAAAGGGATTTCATTTTTTTGAACTTATTTGAACTCCATACTTTTTGTGTGTTCAAAATGCACCATTAAAAGCCACATCATCAATTTTCAACCCTTTCTGACTTCATTTGGTTTTTCGGTAGAAGCCCCCTCAATGCAACCGACAACAGTTGCGTCATAATCACGTGGCAGTCATGAGACTTTAGGTTCTGGAACTTTTTCTCTGCCATATTTATTATTCCCTTTATATTCGACGAGAAGCCAGACGGGGCCTTCATACTGAGCAGGCATTCAAAGAAGAATTCTTTCTCTTCTTTGGTAAGAGCGTAGCTGGCAGGACCTTCATACTGCTTTGGATGCATGCCATCTTTTTCATGCACACGTTGTTGTTCCTCCTGTGCCTCCGGTGTATCTTTTGTCTTCCCATACACTCCCAAGAAGCCTAGCAGGTTCACAAAAAGATTCTTGGTCACGTGCATCATGTCGATTGCAGAGCGGACCTCTAGGTCTTTCCAATAGGGTAGGTCCCAAAATATAGATTTCTTCTTCCATATGGGTGCGCGTTTGTCAGCGTCATTCGGAACAGCTAGTCTGCCAGGACCCTTTCCAAATATTACTTGTAAATCATTGACCATATCAAGTAGGTGATCACCAGTACGGAGGGCGGGCTTCTTTCGGTGATCTGCCTCACCTTTGAAATGTTTTCCTTTCTTTTGACATTGATGGTTGGTCGGAGGAAATCGACGATGCCCCAGGTACACATTCTTCCTGCATTTGTCCAAATATATAATGTCGGTGTCATCTAAACAGTGTGTGCATGCGTGGTATCCCTTGTTTGTCTATCCTGAAAGGTTACTGAGAGCAGGCCAATCGTTGATGGTTACAAACATCAATGCATGTAGTTCAAATTCCTCCTTTCGTTCTCATCCCACACACGTACACCTCTTCCATTCCATAGCTGTAAAAGTTCATCAACTAATGGCCTTAGGTACACATCAATGTCATTGCCGGGTTGCTTTGGGCCTTGGATGAGCACTGGCATCATAATGAACTTCCGCTTCATGCACAACCAAGGAGGAAGGTTATACATACATAGAGTCACATGCCATGTGCTATGCTGGCTGCTCTCCTCCCCAAAAGGATTAACGCCATCTGCACTTAAACCAAACCATACGTTCCTCGGGTCACCTGTAAAGTCGCTCCACTTTCTCTTGATATTTATCCACTGCAACCCGTCAGCGGGTGCTCTCAACTTCCCGTCTTTCTTACGCTCTTTTTTGTGCCATTGCATCAACTTGGCATGCTTTTTTTTCCTGAACAGACGTTTCAACCATGGTATTATAGGAGCATACCACATCACCTTGGCAGGAACCCTCTTCCCGGTGTGCTGGCCCTCAACATCACCAGGGTCATATCTTCTGATCTTATACTGCAATGCACCACATACTAGGCATGCGTTCCGTTCCTCGTACTCACCGCGGTAGAGGATGCAATCATTAGGGCATCCATGTATCTTCTGCACCTACAATCCTAGAGGGCATACAACCTTCTTTGTTGCGTACGTACTGTTGAGCAATTCGTTATCCTTTGGAAGCTTCTTGTTCATTACTTTTAGTAGCGAACTAAATCCCTTGTCAGATACACCATTGTCTGCCTTCCATTGCAACAATTCCAGTGTGTTATCGAGCTTTTTGTTGTCATCTTTGCAATTTGGGTACAACCCTTTTTTGTGATACTCTAACATGCGATCGAACCTCAACTTCTCCCTTTCACTTTTGCATTCTCTCTGTGCATCAACAATGACCCGGCGAAGATCATCATCGGGCACATCGTCTGGTTCCTCTTGATCTTCAGCTTCCCCCATTGCAGCATTATCGTATTCAAGGGGAGGGTAGTTGTCGTCATCCTCTTCTTCTTCGTTGTCTTCCATCATCGCCCCTCTTTCTCCGTGCTTGGTCCAAACATTATAGTGCGGCATAAAACCCTTCTGGAGCAGGTGGAAGTGAAGGGTTTTAGAGTTGGAGAAAGACTTCGTATTCTCACAGACAGTACATGGACAAGGCATAAAACCATTCTGCTTGTTTGCCTCAGCCGCTTCGAGAAAATTATGCAGGCCCTTAATATACTCAGAGGTGCGTCGGTCACCGTACATCCATTGTCGGTTCATCTGCGTGCGTTATATAATAAAGTGTATTAAAAACCATTACAACATATCATGAATAGAGAAGTGAACAATAATAAAAGTAAGAAAATCATACGAGTAAGTACATTTTCTTTTAGCAAAAAGATAAGATCAAGAGGCTCACCACGCGCGGGCGATCAACGGCGGTTTCGGGATGGGGACGGGACATGACGGACCGCCAAACCTAGACAAATCTTGAGAAAAATGGAGCTTGGACAAGGAGATTCGAGAGGAGAAAGCTTAAGTTTGGCTTAGGCATTTCATCAAACACCTCATGTGCATAGGAGGTTAGCTAGAGCACCACAAAGCTCTCCCCTCGCCGGCCAAAAAAACAGAGCAGTGTGGAGTGCTCTGCTCGCTAGCGAGGGGGTATATATAGGCATTTCATTGGTCCTGGTTCGTGGCTGGAACCGGGACTAAAGGACCCCCTTTGGTCCCAGATCCAGCCACGAACCGGGACCAATGGTTGTGGGCCAGGAGCAAGGCACATTGGTCCCGGTTCGTGTCTGGAACCAGGACCAAAGGTCCCAGACGAACTGGGACCAATGCCCCACGTGGCCCGCCTAGCCCCCTGGCCTCACGAACCGGGACCGTTGCCCCCATTGGTCCCGGTTCGTGACTGAACCTGGACTAATGGGCTGGCCCGGCCCGAACCAATGCCCTGTTTACTACTAGTGTTTCTTGTAATTCTTCCGTTACTTCCATGATCCCTTTAAAAAATATTGTATTACTCAGGTGGAGAAGCACTAAAGTTAATTTTTAGGAGAGAATCTCTATTTTCAAGGATCCCTATCTTCAATGAAGAAAGGAGGAGAAGAACGAATCAGTTTCTATGTCTCTCTCAATTTTCATTTCAATGAATCCTACATTTCTATGACTCTTGTTCTCAAGGATCCCTTCTCAGTCAATGATCCATGTATCGATCCCTGTTTTTGACCTTTTTGGAAATTAATGCCAAAGGGGGAGAAGCCAAAGCTTCATGCTAAAGGGGAGATATATGCTTATGCAAAGGGGGAGATATGATCAAGGGGGAGAGCCAATATCAATACTCACATCTTTAGAAACAGGGAGAGAATATCAAAGTAGGGAGAGAAGAATTTTTTTGATCTTTCTCACCTTATCCAATCCTAATATCTACATGATAAGATTCAGGGGGAGACGATAATCTATTTTCATATCTACGGTGAGAAAATTCTAAATGATCTTGGAGACATATCAATTCTAAGGAATACTATTTTCTATATGTCCTCCATATCTTATCTTGGAAATTTTGAGTTCTATTGCCTTGCTGTTTGGTAGAATACTCTTGTGTTTCCTAACATTGTTTTCTCAAGTGTGTTTCTATCACCAGGATGCTCAAGAACTCAAGGTAAGTATATGCATCATATCCTTGGTCAAGATGATCTCTTGCTTCTTGTACATATTGTTTGCAAGAGTGATGTCTTGAACAAAGATACATCTCATTCATATATATTTGATGCATATAGCCAAGATACACATGACCTGTCATATCCCTTCTACCTTATGTGTGTTCATGCATTCAAAATCAACTATCCTTTAAAGGACTGCACACATTTAGGGGGAGCAAGTCTAAGTCATGTGTCTCTCATAGTCTTTAGTATAACCATGCATATCTTTATTTGAAGCTTTGATTGTATGTTGTCATCAACTACCAAAAAGGGGGAGATTTAAAGCACAACATGCTCCCTTGGTGGTTTTGATAATTCATGACAACATACATTGTCTCTTGGACTGATATTTTTACCTAGTGTATTTCAGATACAGTCTACATAGAGGATTGGCAAAAGGAGATTGTGGAGAAACCCCAAGATGCAAGTAAATAGGTTGGCCAAGCTTCAAGCAAAAGGACTCTACATTTTATACTTGTGAGAAATCACTTTGAGTCCATAGGAAAGACAATAATATTAGAAGGGGGTAAGGTTTTGTTGGTGAACAATATGCTCAAACGTGCACAAGTGATAGTTGCCAAAAACATCCAGAAACTCTCCCACCAAAGTCTGTTCTATACCTAACACTCAAAATCTGTGCAACCAACTTTCCCATACTGGTGCCACCGATTCCAGAACCTAGACAGACTCAAGCCAAACCCTAGACACTTCGGTGCAACCGATTCCATACTAGTGCCACCAAGTTTAGGTTACCAACTTTCTGTTATGCAAATTCACATTTTCGGTCCCACCGAGAATGTTGGATCGGCATCACCAAGATTGGAAATCTGACCGTTGGTCACCTTATCGGTGCAACCGAGTTTTCTATATCGGCTTTACCGAGATTCAAAAGTTGCCACCTTTTGGTCACTTCGGTACCACCGAGTTTAACACATAGGTGTCACCGAGTTGGTCATTTTGTGTGTAACGGTTGGATTTTTTGGGATGCCTATATATAACCCTTCACCACCACCTACTCAAAAGAGAAGCACTCAGAACTATTCCATACCTATCCTATCAGATTTTCTGAGAAAGAACCACCTACCCTTGTGTTGAGGTCAGGATCTTCCACTCCAATCATATGGATCTTGATTTCTAGCCTCCCCAAGTAGCTTTCCACCAATCCCATCTCTTCCACCATGCCAAATCTGTGAGAGAGTGATTGGGTGCTGAGGAGTCTATCATCTTGAAGCACAAGAGCAAGGAGTTCATCGTCATTACTGAGCCTATTACCTTTTGGAGGGTGGTGCCTCCTAGATTGGTTAGGTGTCGCTTGGGAGCCTCCTACTTCGTGTTGTGGAGTGAACCAAGAAGTTTGTAAGGGCAAGGAGATCGCCTACTTTGTGAAAATCTACCCATAGTGAGGCTAGTCCTTCGTGGATGGAAGCCGTTATGGAATAGTCAAGGTTGCTACTTCCACTAGTAGAAAACAGGGCATCGGTTCGGGCCAGGCCATGCCATTAGTCCCGGTTCAGTCACGAACCGGGACCAATGGATGCAACAGTCCCGGTTTGTGAGGCCAAGGGGCCGGGTAGGCCACGTGGGGCATTGGTCCCAGTTCATAGGACACCTTTGGTCCCGGTTCCAGACATGAGCCGGGACCAATGTGCCTCGCTCCTGGCCCACAACCATTGGTCCTAGTTTGTGGCTGGAACCGGTACCAAATGGGGTACCTGTTTGCCTGGTGCGAGCCCCTTTAGTCCTGGTTGGTGGCCCAAACCGGGACTAAAGGTTCGAACGGTTCGCATCCCACGACGTTTCGTGCTCCGAGAAAGAGGCAACTGTTCCTTGGCGAGGGCTACAGTAACTTCGCCCATTTCTCTTCTTCTCCTCCATTCTTCTCTCTTCTTCCCCATATCTTCTACCATGAATCCAATCACTCGCTACGGGGAGGTGCTCGCACATGGCACGACCAATCTCGATGTCGTCTACCCGAACGATAGCACCATGGTGCCGTGTTTTCTTTCCCTTTTGCAGAAATGGCTTGAAGTGGCGGATGAGAAAGACAAGTTCATAGGGCTTGATCTCGAATACACGGCCAAGCAAGAAGATGTTGCTGTCATCTAGCTATGTTTCAAGAAACATGTCATGATCTTCCAATGGGCAAGGTGAGTTTTGAGGGTTTTCTTTGATCAATTAATAATTTATAGATTATTATGAAAATAGCGTAGGATAGAAGTATGTTCCATCTTGAATCCTTGGGAAAGATCAATATTTCTTTTATGTTTGTAGTGAATAACAATTTTCCTTGTTGCAAAACGTGGGAGAACATATATGTCATATAGTTAATTTAGGGTTTGTTCATCAATTCATAGGATATGAAAATTGCATATATATATAGGATATAGCAATATATATGTTATATTTTGAATCCTATGGCAAATATCAATTTCTCTTAAGTTGTAGTGAAATAATTTTCGATTTTTTTATGATATTACTGTTCACTGCGCTCAAATGAGCCCGGGAGCAAAAACTCTACATATTCTTCTTTTGTTACAGCGAAATTAATTTCCTTTATATAGTTGCATATTATAATTCTGCCGAAATATAATTGTTGCAGCAGTATTTAACATTTGTTCCATTTTAATTTGTTGATGTTGCAATAGTGACAAGCACTACCCAGCACTCATGGACTTCCTACGCAGCGGCATACATTTTGCTAGCGTTGATGTAAGTAATGACAAGTTGAAGATGAGGCGCAGCTTCGGTATTGAGATACCAACTAGCTGCCTTATTGATATCCAAGACATATTCAGGCTTAAGTACGTGAGGACTTCGATGGCTTCTATGGCAGTCGCCTTGATCGATGACTATTACGGAGATATGAAGACCAAATTCCCCCGGGCATAGCACAAAGAGTGGGAGAGGACCCCACTTCAGCCTATCAACATTGAGTATGCAGCAAAAGATGCATACGTTGCATATGAGTTGTACCGCAAGATTCGAACCATGAACTATGGGCAGCGTCACCTCGCACCACCACCACCATGGGGCGGATATTCTTCTAATTCAGACTAGCTAGTAGTGTTCGCTTGGATGAGTACATTCTGTAATGGATATCTGAACTATTATATATTACATATCTCTCTAGCTATTATATATTTGTAGTGCTTTTCAATTCAGGTTTTTCTTAAATTCCGATTGTGGCCGAGAACAATATGCAACAAAAAAGTGGGTTGTCATCGTTGGCAACAAGCACGCACACACGATGCCAACTTTCAACCTTTTCAGACTTCATTTGAAGTGCTTTTCAATTTCAGGGTCATTTAGGTCAAAAAATCAGTAAATGCATGAAAAATATCAAATGAAGTCAGATAGGGTTGAAAATTGATGATCTGGCTTTGAATGGTGCATTTTGAACACACACAAAAGCCACGAGTTCAAATAAGTTCAAGAAAATGAAAAGCCTTTTGTAACCGATGAGTTTCCGTCCGAAACCCCGATACTTCGAAAGAGATTTTTCGTTTTGTACACAAAGTGTATCCTTCTTTTGTCGTAACCCTCTCAACTTTTTATCACATGCTATGTGGGTGAAATGATGATACCATGCCAACTTTCAACCTTTTCAGACTTCATTTGAAGTTCTTTTCAATTTCAGGGTCATTTAGGTCAAAAAAATCATTAAATGCATGAAAAATACCAAATGAAGTCAGAAAGGGTTGAAAATTGATGATGTGGCTTTATGCTGCATTTGGAACACATGAAAAGCCTGGAGTTCAAATAAGTTCAAGAAAATGAAATGCCTTTTCTAACCGATGAGTTTCCGTCCGAAACCCCGATACTTCGAAAGAGTCTCTCCGTTTTGTACGCGAAGTGCATGCTCCTTTTGCCGTAACCGTCTCAACTTTTTAGCACATGCTATGTGGGTGAAATGATGATACCATGCCAACTTTCAACCTTTTCAGACTTCATTTGAAGTGCTTTTCAACATCATGGTCATTTAGCTCAAAAAAACAGTAAATGCATGAAAAATATCAAATGAAGTCAGAAAGGGTTGAAAATTGATGATGTGGCTTTGAATGGTGCATTTTGAACACATAAAAAGTTTGGAGTTCAAATAATTTCAAGAAAATGAAATGCCTTTTGTAACCGATGAGTTTCCGTTCGAAACCCTGATATTTCGAAAGAGACTGTTCGTTTTGTATGCAAAGTGCATCCTGCTTTTGCCGTAACCCTCTCAACTTTTTAGCACATGTATGTGGGTGAAATGATGATACCATGCCAACTTTCAACCTTTTAAGACTTCATTTGAAGTGATTTTCAAATTCAGGGTCATTTAGCTCAAAAAATCAGTAAATGCCTGAAAAATATCAAATGAAGTCAGATAGGGTTGAAAATTGATGATGTGGCTTTGAATGGTGCATTTTGAACACACAAAAGCCTGGAGTTCAAATAAATTCAAGAAAATGAAATGCCTTCTGTAACCGATGAGTTTTTGTCCGAAACCCCCTTACTTCGAAAGAGACTGTCCATTTTGTACGCGAAGTGCATCCTGCTTTTGCCGTAACCTTCTCAAATTTTTAGCACATGCTGTGTGGGTGAAATGATGATACCATGCCAACTTTCAACCTTTTCGGACTTCATTTGAAGTGCTTTTCAACATCATGGTCATTTAGGTCAAAAAATCAATAAATGCATGAAAAATATCAAATGAAGTCAGAAAGGGTTGAAATTGATGATGTGGCTTTGGATGGTGAATTTTGAACACACGAAAAGCCTGGAGTTCAAATAAGTTCAAGAAAATGAAATGCCTTTTCTAACCGATGAGTTTCCGTCCGAAACCCCGATACTTCGAAAGAGTCTGTCCGTTTTGTACGCGAAGTGCATCCTGCTTCTGCCGTAACCCTCTCAACTTTTTAGCACATGCTATGTGGGTGAAATGATGATACCATGCCAACTTTCAACCTTTTCAGACTTCATTTGAAGTGTTTTTCAATTTAGGGCCATTTAGTTAAAAACAATAAATGCATGAAAAATATCAAATGAAGTCAGAAAGGGTTGAAAATTGATGATGTGGCTTTGAATGATGCATTTTGAACACACAAAAAGCCTGGAGTTCAAATAAGTTCAAGAAAATGAAATGCCTTTTGTAACCGATGAGTTTCCGTCCAAAGCCCCGATACTTCGAAAGAGAACTGTCCGTTTTGTACACGATACTTCGAAAGTAACTTGATATTATATACAATTCATGCAACTAAAATTATCAAAGTTATTTTTGTTAAAAAATTTAATAGCAAAAAAATATTCATAAAGTATTTTTTGTTAACAACTTTTAATATGCAAAGAAATAACATAAAAAATAGCAAAAGTGAAAATAGATGCGCTTACACTGAAATTCAACCTAAATTCAAAGTGCTAGTTAGGCGCCTAACTACCATTTTGAATTTAGGCCGAATTTCAGTATAAACGCATCTATTATCACTATTAGAGGAGCTCAACGTAACAGCCGCGGCGGGGCTTATAAGCAGGTTCGGGTAACCTTCACTTGGCGAGGTGGGACTAAACTCCCACCACACCGCTATGCAAGGCCATTGGTCCCGGTTGGTGGCCCCAACCGGGTCCAATGCCACCCTTTCGTCCCGGTTTGTGCCACCAACCGGGACAAAAGGGCCTGTTTCCTGCCCTTTGGGCTGCTGAAAACAGGGCTTTGGTCCCGGTTGGTGGCACCAACCGGGACCAAAGGTCCCTGTTTCCGCCCTTTGGGCGGCGGAAAATAGGGCTTTGGTCTCGGTTGCTGTGACAAACCGGGACTAAAGGGGGGCATTGGTCCCGGTTGGGGCCACCAACCGGGACCAATGCTCCTTATATATGACAAGCACTTAGCAAAATTCGCAGTTTTCATTCCACTTTGCCCTCGTTGCCGCCACAAGCTCGCCACCGCCGTCCCCGTCCCCGTCCCCGTCGAGGCCCCGTCGCCTCCCCCGCCGCCCCCGTCGCCGCCCCGTCGCCTCTCCCGCCGCCCCGTCGCCTCCCCCGCCACCCCGTCGCCTTCCCGTCGCCTCCCCCGCCGTCCCCTTCGCCTCCCCGTCGCCTCCCCCGTCGCCGCCCCTTCTCCGCCCCCGTCTCTGTCCCGCCCCGTCGCCGCCCCCCCCCCCCCCCGTCGCCGCCCCGTCGACGCCCCCACTGTGAGCCGCCACCACCGCTGCTCGTTGCAATTTTTTAAATATATATGTTGATTTTAATGCTTTTTTAGTATGTGTGTGCATGTTAGATTAGTATGTTTATGTTAGCTAGATTAGTATGTGTATGTTAGATTAGTATGTTTATGCTTTTTTAGTATGTTTATGTTAGCTAGATTAGTACGTGTATGTTAGATTAGTATGTTTATTTTTTTTGAAAGTAGATTAGTATGTTTATGTTAGATTAGTATGTGTATGTTGATTTTGGGTTTTATGAAAAATTAGTCGACGATACCCGGCCCGCATCCTCGTCGTCGAGTAGTCCGCGAGAGCCTGCTTGATAGGCGCCATGTCCGGGACTGGGCTCCGCCGGGCTGGCACTAGGAGGTGCTACCTACCCGGGCTCGGAGGTTGGTGAGGAATGCAGGTATCGTCGTCGACCCGGACCTTCTGTGGTGGCGGTCACGTGGGCCACTTCCGGTGAGGAGGGAGCCGGCACCCGCGAAGGTGGTACGTCGCCATGTCAGGGAGGAGGACGAGCACGTCCGTCGCTACATGGCGGCGTTGGACGCCCGGTTTGATAATACCTGGCAGATTGTTCAGGGATCTCTCTTGAGTTATGATCCCGTGATGGTTCCTTATCTTGGGGTGTCCACCGCCGGTGACTCAGAGACCGCTAGTGAACCGAGTTCACCGTTCTCCATTTTGGATTCTAGGATATTCGATCAGTATTAGTTAATATTTGATGATGCATTAACTGGATTATTCGGGTGATATTATATTTGAGGTCATTATAAATATTAATGTATTAGTGATATTTTATCGGTATAATGCCTGTGTGACTTTTGGTCCGTCGAGGCTTTCCTTAAATAACTTTCATGCGTGTTCTTGATGGAGGAATCCCGACTGTTGTCGTGGGGGCGCCTCTTCTTTCTTCTCTTCTTTGCGATATATTCGTTGGTATAATGCGCAAGAAGAGAAGAGGAGGGGTTTCCATCACCGGCGGTCAAACTATTACTGTGAGAGAGTGTCCACCAACATATATACACCAACATATCAATGTGAGAGAGTGCGCACCAACACACCATGAGATATGAGAGTTATTTAAGCAAAGCCTCGACGGACCGAAAGTCACACACGCATTAATTAAGATCCAAAGCATGCCATAATTCTTGAACGGGATTATTCGGGATGATGTATTAGTGATATTATATTCGAGGTCATTATAAATATTAATGTATTAGTGATATTTTATTGGTATAATGCATGTGTGACTTTCGGTCTGTCATTGCTCCTTGTGTGACTTTCATGTCTGTTCTTGCTGGAGGAATCCTGACTGTTGTCGTGGGTGGCGCTTTCTCTTTCTTCTCTTCTTGTCGATATACTCGTCGCTATATTGCGCAAGAAGAGAAGAGGGGAGACGTCCATCACCGACGGTCGAACTATTACTGTGAGAGAATGTCCACCAACATATATACACCACCGTATCAATATGAGAGAGTGCGCACCAACACACCATGAGATATGAGAGTTATTTAAGGAAAGCCTCGACGGACCAAAAGTCACACACACGCATTAATTAAGATCCAAAGCGTGCCATAATTCTTGAACTGGATTATTCGGGATGATGTATTAGTGATATTATATTCGAGTTCATTATAAATGTATTTGTGATTTGCAAGTCATTCTGGCAAAACATAGGGAATTTTTTCTATGTCATTGCTCGATATATGGAATGGGTTGTCTTTAGATCTATTTCGGCTACTTGTGTGTCTTTCACTGACGGAGAGTGTCCACCATATATAAATATGAGAGAGGAAGAATCCCGACTGTTGACGTGGGGGTCGCTTCTCCTTCATTCCCGTGTGCTAGACATTTTGGTGTAATGCACTCGGGGACGAATGGAGGAGCCACCATCAGCGGCTGTCGCAATATCAGAAGGAGTGCCCACCATATACGTGAGATGAGAGTTTAGGAAGGAAAGACTCGACAAACCTAAAGTTAACCTGTTGCATATTGAGTAATAGTGATCTGTGTGTTGATCAGTTTTCTCGTAGTTTCCTTCGATCGATTTTAAATGTTTCAACTATGAACATAGGAAATGTCTGACGACGAAAGTGAATTCGGTATGTGTAAATACTGCGAAGATGAGCGCGACCTGTGTGACAATACTTTCCTAGTTGATGGTAGGCGCTTCAGCATCATGTTGGATGAGAACTTCGAAGTGGATATAGTAAGTCACAATGACAAGTCTTTTTTCATGATTAAGCATGACTTCTGCCTCTTTTGCTTCAACGTATAATTAATTTTAATTTTTTACTGTTCTACTAGCCTATCCCCTGCCATGCAAGAATTGTTGTCTTGGATAAGATTGGTTTCAATACTTAAAAAGATATGGAGGTAAAGATAGTTCACTTGAGGATCGAGCATGGTTTTACTTTTGCGGTAAAATTGTACCATGCAGACACCTATTGCTATTTTAAATGCAAAAATTGGCAAGCACTATGCAAGGCTTATGCATCTGATCCTAATATGCTTCTCACCTTTGATATTCGTCCGGAAGATGAAATAGAAGGTAATATCGACATCTGGGTTGATGTGCAGACGCCTCCAGTTCTACCATTATGTGAGTTTCTCAACCATATTTATTAAGTAATTTATATTGTTTATTTAAAAATATTTGACAACTTATTTGCATTGACAGCTTATTTTCATTCTTCAAAAAATGTACGGAAGATGGTAGATAGAACCTACTACTTCAATGATGAAGCAGAATTAACTTGTAAGGAGAAGGGTCATCTTACCACATTTCTTAGTCATCTTGAGAATTACAATAGCTATTATCAAACTCCTGCACATTATGGTCAATACGTGCCACTAGTGCACGTGGTGAACTAGGGTAACATCCATGGAGATTGCATGATAAGATTTTAATTCTACTATTACGACATCTGTGCATCTTTTGCATAAATTCTACTAAAACTAAACTACATTGCTAACTACAAAATTATTACTATGTTTTTCAACACAAAATCCCAGAGGATTGTGTGCCTCATCTGATGTTTCTGAGAGTTCGCGTTGTTGTTACGAGCTTAGGGCCACCACGGCCAGGTCAGCCTATGCATCACTCCTGTCCATACCGGATTTCTAAAACCGATGGAGTCATGACAATCAAAGATTAGAAAAAATGTATGCTCAATCGTAGAGAGCTACTTTGAAGTAACATTGTACGTAGGCCAAGACTGGGAGACAGGATGATCTCTGTTCTCCATAATGGAGAGTCAGGGCCTATCTTGTTTTATGATATTGTACCTAAGAGAGGGTAGAATAGGTCCTACGAGATAGGAGTACGTAGGTCCTAGGTACAATGTGTTATTATGTGCTACAATGTGTTAGAGTTGAGGAGGAGGAGGAGGAGGAGGAGTTGTGATTATGACCAGTGACCAACTTGTGATATGATGTCTCATTGACGAAAATGATGATGAAATTGTGTCATATGTTCTATCTATAAGTATAGTACGTAGCGTCGTGACCAAGCACGGAGATAAGAGAGATCACTTCTCTCTATTAGCTATCTAGAAAAATATATGAAACCCCTAAATTAACCCTCCAAAACCCTCAAAACCCCCTCTCTTTCAAAAAAACAGCCCCTCAACTGCTGACGCGTGGACGCACCTTGGTCCCGGTTGGTGTTACAAACCGGGACCAAAGGCCCTCCTGCCTGGGTTCAGCGAAGCGGCCACATGTAGTCCCATATGTCCCAGTTCGTAAGCGAACCGGGACTAAAGGTCGTGGGCTTTAGTCCCGACCCTTTAGTCTCGGTTCCAGAACCGGGATAAATGGGCCTTATGAACCGGGACAAATGGGGGTTATTCCACTAGTGTTCGTGGACCCTTTTGGGTGGAGCCCTCCGTGGACTCTCGCGACCGTTACCCTCCATGGGTTGAAGACTCCATAAACGTGGATGTACGATAGCGCCACCTATCGGAACCACGAGAAAAATCATCGTGTCTACAACTGCATTTGATCTACCTATCTCAACACTTTACTTCATATGCAATGTCTTTAGTTTCCGCTGCCATATTTGTTCACATGCATGTGTAGGGCTATTAGACTTTCTAGCTTTGCTAAAACTGTTAAAATATGCCAACCAATTAACTTGGGGAAATGTTAGGTTTTAAATTTCTACTAGTAGTCTATTCACCCCCCCCTCTAGACACTCTTCTAGTGATCCCTCAGTAGTGCTTAGGCGAAGCCCTACTGGAATTACTCCACCACCATCGTCGCAACGCCGTCGCGCCGCCGGAGAAATCGTCTACCTCTCCGTTCCCTCTTGCTGGATCAAGAAGGCGGAGATCGTCATCAAGCCGTACATGTGCTAAACGCGGAGGTGCCGTCCGTTCAGTGCTAGATCGGGACAGATCGTGATTGGATCACGGGACGCTTGGCGATTTGGATCGCGAAGACGTTCGAATACATAAACCGCGTTTCTTAATGCTTCCCGCTTAGCGATCTACAAGGGTATGTAGATCCACTCTCCCCTCTCGTAGATGCTCATCTCCTAGATTGATCTTGGTGAAGCATAGGAATTTTTTTGTTTCCCATGCCCCCAACACGTGATGCCTATATACACATGATCATTGCCATGAATATCGCATAATTATTCTCTTTTCTATCAATTTCCTAACAGTAATTTGTTTACCCACCGTATGCTTTGCTTATGAGAGAAGCCACTACAAAACTCTATGCCCCCTGGGTCTATTCACTTATAAAGTCACAAACGCTATCATTACCTTGCTGTTATTTATTATCTTTTATTTTATTTTTCACTTTACTATTACCTACAATTATCTACATAACTCACTTGCTTGCAAATAACGAGATCAAGGAGATTGACAACCCTCTTGCTGGCGTTGGGTGCAGGTTGTTTGTTCTTTTGTGTGCAGCCGCTGATAATGGTTGAGGTTTGGTACTCCTATTGGTTCAATAAACCTTGGTTTCGTAACTGAGGGAAATAGTTACCCACTTTGTGTTGTGATCACCCGTTCCTCTTCACAGAGAACCCAATGCAGATCACGAGTATCATCTCTTCCTTGTCTTGTCGGTGCTTCTCCTCCCTTGAGTCCTTCTTCGCCATCATCCCCTCCACAGTTGCGATCAAGGCGATCAATGCCACATCTCGCTTGTCCTCCTTCTTGGAGTTGGTATTCCCTCACGGCCGTGCCTCCTCACCCTCCTCAACCTCCTCCGCGACTTTCTTGCCCCCTTGTAGTGTGGCATATTGCTCCCTGAATTTCTACTCATCTTTGAAGATCCTCCAACAATGAGAGAGGTGGAAGGACTTGCCTTCGTGTTGGGACTTGAATGCGTCCAAAGCTTGGAATGCCTACAAATGAATTGCATGCAAGCATATTGGCAAATGGACTTGGAAAAAAGAGAGGGGCGCATGCGTGCATACCATGTCTTCTTTGTCAATGCCACTCACGGGGCGTGCCCTGATGCCCTCATAAGTAGCACAAAACTTGTTGCACTCTTGTTGGATCACCTTCCATCGCTTCAAAATGGACACCCACCCGCGTGTGCTTTGCATTTTGTACGGCGAAAACTTCTTGCGTTCATGGAACCCTCGATGAACACGAATCCAAAAGGTTGATGTCTTTTGTTCGTCATCGACCTTGGGGTCTTGCCCAATGTCCCTCCAATACTCACAAAGGATCTTGTCTTCAGTCGCCGTGTATGCCTTCATTCGTCTGCTCTTGTGCTTTTGCTTCCCCCTAGCGGCTTGGTTCGCGAGCTCGTCCTGGAACAAAGGCTCCTTGTCAATGTCCACCTCATCCTCTTCCTCGCGGTCGTAGTCCTTCAGAAACTCGTGGTTGAGCGGGAAGCCTTCTAGGTCCAGGTCGACTTGATCTTGCATGAAGGCGCTATGAATGCTAGCTTGATCATAGGTCGTCGATCCTCGCCTATCCTGACTTTGGGTCTAATCCAGATTGTAGCCAGCCTTTGTCGCACCCTCAAAGATGATGTTGTGCATGAAATGGTTGGTCGTTTCGTCGTCGACGGCCACCGGCATTTTGTCGAACAGGTTGCAGGCACCGAGGAGCATGTCGTCTGGCATCTCCCGCGCATGTTTTCTCGGCCCACCAAATGACGAGCCACCGGCTACTGGTGTGGCGTTGAAGTTGATGGGCATGGGCATGGAAGGTGCCACCATGCTCACCTTCGGCAAGCATTCCCTGGAGAGTCAGGAGGCTTCCACGTAGACGTGGTATCCGGGAGTCGAGTGAGTCGCCAACATGCAGGGCGACTCTGGCAGCACCATTGGGTGAAACACAGACGAACTGGTGTTGGTTGCATCCACAACGGCGTTAACGAGCCCATGCTGGCCAGGGTTTAACCCTAGGTACAATAGGGCCTTCCTCCTTGCCGCCGTGACGCGCGCGTCGGTGTCCTCCTGCTGCTCGGCGGCGGCTATGGCTACGGAGGCCGCTGCTTCCTCCCTTTCATTCACCGCGTGCCCATGGTTCTTTCTCTCAGACGACTCCTTGGCCCGCTCTTCGGGCGTCAGCTCCTCCTTCTTTTCCGTGGGCGTGGCGGCGGTCTTTTGGGGGGCGTGGAGTTTGCCTTTGCTGGAGGGGGTGGTCCTGATGATGGACGAGGCAAGCAAGGTGAGTGTTGAGGAATGCTGCATGGGAAACAAAAAATTTCCTATGCACACGTAAGATCTATCCATGGTGATGAGCATCTACGAGAGGGAGAGTGGATCTACGTACCCTTGTAGATCGCTAAGCGGGAAGCGTTAAGAAACGCGGTTGATGTATTCAAACGTATTCGCGATCCAAATCGCCGAGCGTCCCGCGATCCCATCACGATCAGTCTTGCGATCCAATCATGGTCCGTCCCATGATCCAGTCACGAATCGTCTTGCGATCTTGATCACGGTCCTTCCGATCTAGTGCCGAACGGACGACACCTCCGCGTTCAACACACATACAGCTCGATGACGATCTCCGCCTTCTTGATCCAGCAAGAGGGAGTGGAGAGGTATATGAGTTCTCCGGTAGCGCGGCGGCATTGCAGCAATGGTGGTGGAGCTATTCCAGCAGGGCTTCGCCTAAGCACCGTTGAAACCAATCTAGAGGAGAAACTACGATCTAGAGAAGAGGGCAGCACGTGGCTGTTTTTCTGTGTCTCAAAACCCTCAAAATCTCTAGTATATATAGCAGGAGCGAGGGAGGAGGCTTGGAGGACAAGGGGCCAGCCCTTGGCCTTGCGCAAGGAGGAGAGGAGGAGTCCTCCTCCAATCCTAGTAGGACTAGGACTCCTCCTTCCCACTTGGAAACTCTTTCCACCTTGCCTTTTTCCCTTCTCCTTCCACTCCAGCTGCATGGGACTCTTGTGGGACTTAGGCCAGACCACTAAGGTCTGGTATACCTCTTACCACAGCCCATGTAGCCTCTTGGGTCGAAATAACCCTCCCGTTTGTCCCCGGGCACCCTCCCGGCACTCCCGATACACTACCGATGAGCCCGAAACTTTTCCGGTGACCAAAACAGGACTTCCTATATATCAATCTTTACCTCCGGACCATTCCGGAGCTCCTCGTGATGTCCAGGATCTCATACGGGACTCCGAACAACCTTAGGTCACCACCATACATAACTCTATACTACCGAAACGTCACCAAACCTTAAGTGTGCAGACCCTGCGGGTTCGAGAACTATGTAGACATGACCGAGACACCTCTACGGTCAATAAACAATAGCGGGACCTGGATGCCCATATTGGTTCCTACATATTCTATGAAGATCTTTATCGGTCGAACCTCTATGTCAAGGATTCAGTTAATCCCGTAGGTTGTTCTGTTTGTTCTTCGGTATGTTACTTGCCCAAGAATCGATTGTCGGTATCTCTATACCTAGTTCAATCTCGTTACTGGCAAGTCTCTTTACTCGTTCTGTAATACAAGATACCATGGCTAACACTTAGTCACATTGCTTGCAAGGCTTATTGTGATGTTGTATTACCGAGTGGGCCCTGAGATACCTCTTCGTCACATGGAGTAACAAATCCCAGTCTTGATCCATGCCAACCCAACTTACACCCTCGGAGATACCTGTAGACCACCTTTATAGTCACCCAGTTACGTTGCGACGTTTGATACACACAAGGTACTCCTCCGGTGTCAGTGAGTTCCATGATCTCATGGTCATAGGAACAGATACTTGACATGCAGAAAACAGTAGCAATAAACTGACACGATCATATGCTACATTTGTAGTTTGGGTCTTGTCCATCACATCATTCTTCTAATTATGTGATCCCGTTATCAAATGACATCTCATGTCCATGACTAGGAAACCATAGCCATCTTTGATCAACGAGCTAGTCTATTAGAGGCATACTAGGGACATGGTGTTGTCTATGTATCCACACATGTATTTGAGTTCCCGATCAATACAATTATAGCATGGATAATAAACGGTTATCATGAACAAGGAAATATGATAATAACCAATTTATTATTGCCTCTAGGGCATATTTCCAACAGTGAGGCCTGCGGCGGCATCGAGGTCGTCATCCATGGCGAATGACCGGGGAGCGCGCGCGGGTGGGAGGGTTTGGGAAAAGTGGAGGGAACTGGTAGTGCTTTGGCATCGACTAGCGGGCTAGGGGGAGTAGTTGGCGTGTGTGTGAGCATCCGTCTCTTGTCCGTGCAAATAAGGCTCAAAAATGGGTCGGCAGACGGACGAAAAGCACACGCGCGTCCGTTTGGGCCGACGCGTTCGGTCGACTTTTCTGTTTACGGTGACCCAAACGCACGCGTGCGGACAAAATGGGTGTTGGAAATATGCCCTAGAGGCAATAATAAAATGGTTATTACTGTATTTCCTTGTTCATGATAATTGTCTATTGTTCATGCTGTAATTGTATTAATCGGAAACCGTAATGCATATGTGAATACATAGACCACAACATGTCCCTAGTGAGCCTCTAGTTGGCTAGCTCGTTGATCAATAGATGGTCACAGTTTCATGACCATGGACATTGGATGTCATTGATAACGGGATCACATCATTAGGAGAATGATGTGATGGACAAGACCCAATCATAAGCATAGCACAAGATCGTGTAGTTCGTCTGCTAAAACTTTTCTAATGTCAAGTATCATTTCCTAAGACCATGAGATTGTGTAACTCCCAGACACCGTAGGAATGCTTTGGCTGTGCCAAACGTCACAACGTAACTAGGTGGCTATAAAGCTGCACTATGGGTATCTCCGAAAGTGTCTGTTGGGTTGGCATGAATCGAGACTGGGATTTGTCACTCCGTGTGACGGAGAGGTATCTCTGGGCCCACTCGGTAAGACATCATCATAATGAGCTCAATGTGACTAAGGAGTTAGCCACGGGATGATGTGTTACGGAACGAGTAAAGAGACTTGCTGGTAACGAGATTGTCCAAGGTATAGGGATACCGACGATCGAATCTCGGGCAAGTATCTTTCCGGTAGACAAAGGGAATTGTATACGAGATCATCATGGAGCATGTGGGAGACAACATGGGTATCTAGATCCCGCTGTTGGTTATTGACCGGAGAGGTGTCTCGGTCACGTCTACGTGTCTCCCGAACCCGTAGGGTCTACACACTTGAGGTTCGATGACGCTAGGGTTATAGGGAAATAGTGTACGTGGTTACTGAAGGTTGTTAGGAGTCCCGGATGAGATCCCGGACATCACAAGGATTTCCGGCATGGTCCGGAGACAAAGATTGATATATAGGAAGTGAGGTTTCGGTTACCGGAAATGTTTTGGGCATCACCGGTAATGTACCGGGACCATCGAAAGGGTTCCGGGGGTACACCGGGAGGGGTCACGGGCCCCGAAGAGCTGCAGGGGCCGAAGGTGGAGGGAACCAGCCCCTAGGTGGGCTAGTGCTCCCCTCCCACCTGGCCCAAGGTGCAGCAAAGGAGAGAGGGGGCAAACCCTAGCCCAGATGGGCCCTAGGCCCACCCTAGGGCGGCTAGGGCAGCGGCACCCCTCTCCCCTCTCCCTTGGCCGCCGGCCAAGATCCCATCTAGGGGCTGCCGCATCACCTAGGGTGGGAACCCTAGGGGTGGGCACCCTCCTCCCTCTCATCCTATATATAGTTGAGTCTTTGGGGCTGTTTGGGACACGACTCTCTCTCCCTCTCGGCGCAGCCCTACTTCTCCTACTCCTCGTTCTCCGTAGTGCTTGGCGAAGCCGTGTTGAAGACCACGCAGCTCCACCGCACCATGCTGTCGTGCTGCCGGAGCTCTCCCTCAACCTCTCCTTCCTCCTTGCTGGATCAAGGCGTAGGAGACGTCATCGGGCTGCACGTGTGTTGAACGCGGAGGCGCCGTTGTTCGGCGTTAAGATCGGAGTCCACCGCGATCTGAATCGCTACGAGTACGACTCCACCAACCGTGTTCTTCTGAAGCTTCCTCTTAGCGATCTTCAAAGGTATGAAGATGCACTCTCCCCTTACTCGTAGTTGGTTTCTCCATAGATAGATCTTGGTGAACACGTAGGAAAATTTTGATTTACTACTACGTCTCCCAATAGTGGTATCAGAGCTAGGTGTATGCGTAGAATCTATGCACGAGTAGAACACAACAACGGTCATCGATCTTGTTAATTTCCTTACCACTACTAGTCTTATATTGATTCGGCGGTATTGTGGGATGAAGTGGCCCGGACCAACTTTACACGTACGCTTACGTGAGACCGGTTCCACCGCCTAACATGCACTTGTTGCATAAGGTGGCTAGCGGGTGTCTGTCTCTCCCACCTTAGTCGGATCGGATTCGATGAAAAGGGTCCTTATGAAGGGTAAATAGAAATTGACATATCATGTTTTGGTTTTGGCATAGGTAAGAAACGTTCTTGCTAGAAACCTATAGCGGCCACATAAAACTTGCAACTACAAATTAGAGGACGTCTAACTTGTTTTTGCAGCATATGCCTTGTGATGTGATATGGCCAAAGGATGTGATGTGATGCATTGTGATGTATGAGATTGATCATGTTCTTGTAATAGGATTCACGACTTGCATGTCGATGAGTATGACAATCGGCAGGAGCCATAGGAGTTGTCTTATTTTATTGTATGACCTGCCTGTCAATCATAAACGCCATGTAATTACTTTACTTTATTGCTAAATGTTAGCCATGGTAGTAGAAGTAGTAGTTGGTGAGACAAATTCATGAAGACACGATCATGGAGATCATGATGATGGAGATCATGGTGTCATGCCGGTGAGAGTGATGATCATGGTGCCCCGAAGATGGAGATCAAAGGAGCAAGATGATATTGGCCATATCATGTCACTATATTGATTGCATGTGATGTTTATCATGTTTACATCTTATTTTCTTAGAACGGCGGTAGTAAATAAGATGATCTCTCAATAAAATTTCAAGAAAGGTGTTCACCCTAACTATGCACCGTTGCTAAGGATCGTTGTTCCAAAGCACCACGTCATGATCGGGTATGATAGGTTCTAACGTCCACATACAACGGGTGTAAGCCATATTTACAAACGCGAAACACTTAGGTTGACTTGACGATCCTAGCATGTACAGACATGGCCTCGGGAACACGGAAAACGGAAAGGTCGAACATCACTCGTATAGAAGATACGATCAACATGGAGATGTTCACCATGGATGACTAGTCCGTCTCACGTGATGATCGGACACGGGCTAGTTGACATGGATCATGTGTCACTTGGATGACTAGAGAGATGTATATCTAAGTGGGATTTCATTAAATAATTTGATTATGTGAACTCAATATCATGAACTTACTCTAAAATTGTCTTTACAATCTATATTGTAGATCCAATGGCCAACGCTAATGTCACCCTCAACTTCAACGCGTTCCTAGCGAAAACCAAGCTGAAAGATGATGGAAGCAACTATGCGGAAATGGTCTGTAGCTTGAGGATTATCCTCATAGATTCCAAGAGATTGTATGTCCTTGATGCGCCGCTAGGTGACCCACCCATTTTCCCAGCAGACTAAGACGTTACGAACGTTTGGCAGTCATGTTATGATGATTACTCCCTGGTTCAATGCGGCATGCTTTACAGTTTAGAACCGGGGCTCCAAAAGCGTTTTGAGCAAAACGGAGCATATGAGATGTTCCAGGAGGTGAAATTGGTTTTCCAAGCTCATGCCTGGGTCGAGAGATATGACGTCTCCGACAAGCTGTTCAGCTGTGAGATGGAGGAGAATAGTTCTGTCAGTGAGCACATACTCAAAATGTCTGGGTTGCACAACCGCTTGACTCAGCTGGGAGTTAATCTCCCGGATGACTCGGGTATTGACAGAATCCTCTAGTCGCTCCCACCTAGCTACAAGAGCTTTGTGATGAACTACAACATGCAGGGTATGGAGAAGTCCATTCCTGAGTTATACACAATGCTGGAATCAGCGAAGGTCGAGATCAAAAAGGAGCATCAAGTCTTGATGGTGAATAATGTTGGAAATATTCCCTAGAGACAATAATAAATTAGTTATTATCATATTTCCTTGTTCATGTTAATCGTTTATTATCCATGCTATAATTGTATTGATCGGAGACTTAGATGCATGTGTGGATACATAGACAAAACCATGTCCCTAGTACGCCTCTAATAGACTAGCACGTTGATCAAAGATGGTTAAGGTTTCCTAGACATGGACATGAGATGTCATTTGATAATGGTATCACATCATTAGGAGAATGGTGTGATGGACAAGACCCAAACTACAAACGTATCATATGATCGTGTCAGTTTAATGCTACTGTTTTCTGCATGTCAAGTATCTGTACCTATGACCATGAGATCATGCAACTCACTGACACCGGAGGAGTGCCTTGTATGTATCAAACGTCGCAACGTAACTGGGTGACTATAAAGGTACTCTATAGGTATCTCCAAGGGTGTCTGTTGGGTTGGCATGGATCAGGACTGGGATTTGTTACTCCGTGTGACGGAGAGGTATCTCAGGGCCCACTCGGTAATACAACATCACAACAAGCCTTGCAAGCAATGTGACTAAGTGTTAGTCACGGGATCTTGTATTAAGGAACGAGTAAAGAGACTTGCCGGTAACGAGGTTGAACTAGGTATGGAGATACTGACGATCGAATCTCGGGCAAGTAACATACCGAAGAACAAAGGGAACATCATACGGGATTAGCTGAATCCTTGACATAGAGGTTCGACCGATAAATATCTTCGTAGAATATGTAGGAACCAATATGGGCATCTAGGTCCTGCTATTGGTTATTGACCGTAGAGGTGTCTCGGTCATGTCTACATAGTTCTCGAACCCGCAGGGTCTGCACACTTAAGGTTTGGTGACGTTTCGGTAGTATAGAGTTATGCATGGTGGTGAATGAAGGTTGTTTGGAGTCCCGGATGAGATCCTGGATGTCACAAGGAGCTCCGGAATGGTCCGGAGGTAAAGATTGATATATAGGAAGTCCTATTTTGGTCGCCAAAAAAGTTTTGGGCTCATCGGTAGTGTACCGGGAGTGCCGTTAGTGTACGGGAAACCATCGGGAGGGGTATTTTGACCCAAGAGGCTACATGGGTTGTGGGAGAGCGAATACCAGTTAGTGGGCTGGTGGAAGTCCCACACAAGGACCATGCGGCTGGGAAGAAAAACCCAAAGAGAAAAGGTGGAAAAAGGCAAAAAGACCAAAATAAGGAGGAGTCCTAGTCCTACTAGGATTGGAGGAGGATTCCTCCTCTCCTCCCACTTCAGCCAAAGCCTAGAGGGCTTGGCCCTTGCAAAAAGTATCCTCCTCTATTCCTCTTATATATACTAGAGGTTTTAGGGTTTTTGCACTTGATTTTCAGCCACGTGCTACTCGTTCCTCTTAGAATTGAGGCTCCGAAATGTTTTGAACGTCACGGAACATATGAGATGTTCTAAGAGCTGAAATTAGGATCTCACGCTCGTGCCCATGTTGCGAGATATGAGATCTCAAACAAGATTCTTTGCCTGCAAGATGAAGGAGAATAGCTCAATCGTTGATCATGTGCTCAGATTATCTGGGTGCTACAATCTCTTGAATCGAGTGGGAGCTGATCTTCCAGATAAGATAGTGATTGATCTAGTTCTTCAAGTCACTGTCACTAAGCTACGAGAACTTGGTGATGAACTATAAAACACCAGGGATAGACATAATGATCCCTGAGCTGTTCGCGATGTTTGACACCGCGAAGGCAGAAATCAAGAAGGAGCGTGAAGTGTTGATGGTTAGTCAAACCACTAGTTTCGAGAAGGGCAGGAGCAAGGAGGGAAACTTCATGGATAGCAAGTCAGTTGCTGCTCCAGTGAAGCAACCCAAAGTTGAACCCAAACCAGAGACTAAGTGCTTCGATTATGAGGAGTGCGGTCGCTGAAGCAGAACAACCCTAGATACCTGGTAGATAAGAAGGATGGCAACGTCAATAGAAGTATATTTGATATACGTGTTATTGATGTGTACCTTGATAGTACTCCTAGTAGCACCTGGGTATTGGATACCGGTTCGGTTGCTAAATGTTAGTAACTCGAAATAAAAGATACGGAATAAATGGAGAACTAGCTAAGGGTGAGGTGACGATGTGTGTTGGAAATGTTTCCAAGGTTGATGTGATCAACATCGCACGCTCTCTCTACCTTCGGGATTAGTGACAAACCTAAATAAATGTTATTTAGTGTTTTGCGTTGAGCATGAACGTGATTAGATCGTGTTTATTGCAACACGGTTATTCATTTAAGTTAGAGAATAATGGTTATTCTGTTTACATGAATAATACCTTCAATGGTCATGCACCCAGTGAGAATGGTTTGTTGAATCTTGATCGTAGTAATACACATGTTCATAACATTGATGCCAAAAGATACAAAGTTAATAATAATAGTACCACATACTTGTGGCACTTCCGCTAAATGTCATATTGGTATAAAACGCATGAAGAAACTCCATGCTGATGCATCTTTGGACTCATTCGATTTCGAATCGGTTGAGACATGCGAACCATGCTTCTTGGTCAAGAAGACTAAGGACCCTGTTTTCTGGTTTGATGGAGTGGGCAAGTGATTTATTGGAAATGATACATGTTGATGTATGCAATCCAATTAGTCTTATAGCGTGCGGTGGATATCGTTATTTTCTTACCTTCACTGATGATTTGAGTAGATATAGTGTATATTTATTTAATGAAACACAAGTGTGAATCGTTTGAAAGGTTCAAGCAAATACAGAGTGAAGTTTAAGATCATTGTGACAAGAAGAAATGTCTGCGATATGATCGTGGAGGTGAATATCTGAGTTACGAGTTTGGCATACAACTTGAGACAATGTGAAAGTTGTTTCACAACACACGCCACCTGAACACCATAGCGTGATGGTGTGTCCGAACGTCATAGTCATGCTCTATTGGATATGGTGCGACGCTTGTGTGGAAAAATGTTTTCACCTAATGAGCTCGAACCCAAAGCGGACAAATGCATCTTCATAGATTACCCTAAGAACAATTGGGTGAACCTTCTATCTCAGATCCAAGCATAAAGTGTTTGTTGCTAAAACGGGTCCTTTCCCGAGAAAAAGTTTCTCTCGGAAGAATTGAGTGGGAGGAAGATAGAACTTCATGAGTTTGTTGAACCTTTGTTTCAACCAGAGAGTAGCGCAACGTAGAAAGATGTTTCTGTGGAACCTACGTCGGTTGAAGAGGAAGTAAATGATGACAATCATGAAGCTTCGGATCAAGTTACTATCGAACCTCGTAGGTCGGCAAGGATGTGTACTGCTCCGGAGCGGTACGACAACCCTGTCTTGGAGGTTATGTTGTTGGAAAACGATGAACCTACGAGCTGTGGAGAAGTGATGATGGGCCCGGATTCCAACAAATGGTTAGAGGCCATGAAATCCGAGAAAGGATCCATGTATGAAAACCAAGTATAGACTTTGGTAGACTTGCTCGTTGGACGGCAGGTCGTTGAGTACAAATGGACCTTTAAGATGAAGACAAACGCTGATGGTGAATGTCACCATTTATAAATCTCGACTTGTCGCAAAGAAGTTTCCGCGAAGTTCAAGGAGTTGACTGCGATGAGACTTTCTCACTCGTAGCGATGCTAAAGTCTGTTGGAATTATGTTAGAAGTTGCTGCATTTTTCAATTATGAAATCTGGCAGATGGATACCAAAACATCGTTTCCTTCCTTAAGGAAAGGTTGTATGAGATACAACCAGAAGGTTTTGTCAGTCCTAAGGATGCTAAAAGGTGTGCAAGCTTCATTGATCCTTCTATGAACTGAAGCAAGCATCTCGGAGTTGGAATATACACTTTGATGAGGTAATCAAAGTTTTTGAGTCTATACAAAGTTTATGAGAAACTTATATTTACAATAAAGTGACTGGGAGCACTATAGAGTTTCTCGTAAGCATATGTGGTTGACATATTGTTGATCAAAAATGATGTAGAATTTCTGGAAAGCATAAACGGTTGTTTGAAAAGAGTTTTTCAAAGGAAGACCTGGATAAATCTACCTAATTGTTGAGCATCAAGGTCTATAGAGATAGATCAAGATGCTTGATGAGACTTTCAATGAGTACATACATTGACAAGATTTTGAAAGAGTTCAAAATGGATCAGTCAGAGAAAGACTTCTTGCCTGATTTGTAAGGTGTGAAGTTGAGTGAGACTCAAAGCTCGACAACGGCAGAAGAAAGAGAAAGGACGAACGTCGTCCCCTATGCCTTAGCCATAGGCTCTATACTATGCCATGCTGTGTACCACACCTGGTGTGTGCCTTGCTATGAGTCTATCAAGGGGTACAAAAGTGATCCAGGAGTGGACCAATGGACAGCGGTCAAGATTATCCTTAGTAACTGAAAGACTAAGGAGATGTTTCTTGATTATGGAGGTGATAAAGAGTACGTCAGAAAGAGTTACGTCGATGCAAGCTTTAACACCAATCCGGATGACTCGTAGTAGTAATCTGGATACGTATAGTGGAGTAGCCATTTGGAATAGTATCAAGTGGAGTGTGGTAGTAGTGTTTACGGTTTGACATAGAGATTTGCAAAGTACACACGGATCTGAATGTCACAGACCCGTTGACTATAATACCTCTCTCACATGCAAAGCATGATCGAGCCCCAGAACTCATTGGGTGTTCAATTCATAACAATACGAATCACATGGTGATGTGAACTAGATTATTGACTCTAGTGCAAGTGGGAGACTGTTGGAAATATGCCCTAGAGGCAATAATAAATTAGTTATTATAATATTTCCTTGTTCATGATAATCGTTTATTATCCATGCTATAATTGTATTGATCGGAGACTTAGATGCATGTGTGGATACATAGACAAAACCATGTCCCTAGTATGCCTCTAATAGAATAGCTCGTTGATCAAAGATGGTTAAGGTTTCCTAGCCATGGACATGAGATGTCATTTGATAACGGGATTACATCATTAGGAGAATGGTGTGATGGACAAGACCCAAACTACAAACGTAGCATATGATCGTGTCAGTTTAATGCTACTGTTTTCTGCATGTCAAGTATCTGTTCCTATGACCATGAGATCATGCAACTCACTGACACCGGACGAGTGCCTTGTGTGTATCAAACGTCGCAACATAACTGGGTGACTATAAAGGTACTCTACAGGTATCTCCGAGGGTGTCTTTTGGGTTGGCATGGATCAAGACTAGGATTTGTTACTCCATGTGACAGAGAGGTATCTCAGGGCCCACTTGGTAATACAACATCACAACAAGCCTTGCAAGCAATGTGACTAAGTGTTAGTCACGGGATCTTGTATTAAGGAATGATTAAAGAGACTTGCCGGTAACGAGGTTGAACTAGGTATGGAGATACCGACGATCGAATCTCGGGCAATTAACATACCGAAGAACAAAGGGAACATCATGTGGGATTAACTGAAACCTTGACATAGAGGTTCGACCAATAAAGATCTTCATAGAATATGTAGGAACCAATATGGGCATCTAGGTCCCGCTATTGGTTATTGACCGTAGAGGTGTCTCGGTCATGTCTACATAGTTCTCGAACCCGCAGGGTCTACACACTTAAGTTTTGGTCATCTTTCGGTAGTATAGAGTGATGCATGGTGGTGACCGAAGGTTGTTCGGAGTCCCGGATGAGATCCCGGATGTCATGAGGAGCTCCGGAATGGTCTGGAGGTAAAGATTGATATATAGGAAGTTCTATTTTGGTTGCCGGAAAAGTTTCGAGCTCATCGGTAGTGTATCGGGAGTGCCGGTAGTGTATCGGGAAACCATCGGGAGGGGTATTTTGACCCAAGAGGCTACATGGGTTTTGGGAGAGTGAATACCAGTTAGTGGGCTGGTGGAAGTCCCACACAAGGACCATGCGGCTGGGAAGAAAAACCCAAAGAGAAAAGGTGGAAAAAGGCAAAAAGGCCAAAATAAGGAGGAGTCCTAGTCCTACTAGGATTGGAGGAGGATTCCTCCTCTCCTCCCACTTCGGCCGAAGCCTAGAGGGCTTGGCCCTTGCACCAAGTCTCCTCCTCTCTTCCTCTTATATATACTAGAGGTTTAGGGTTTTTGCACTTGATTTTCAGCCACGTGCTACCCGTTCCTCTAGTGCATAGTTTCTCCTCTAGATCGGTTTTCTGTAGTGCTTAGGCGAAGCCCTGCCGTAATTGCTCCACCACCATTGCCGCAGCACTGTCACACTGCCGGAGAACTCGTCTACCTCTCTGCTCCCTCTTGCTAGATCAAGAAGGCGGAGATCGTCATCGAGCTGTACATGTGCTGAACGCGGAGGTGTCATCCATTCAGCGCTAGATCGGAAGGACTGTGATCAAGATTGCGAGACGGATCGTGATGATATCACAGGACGGATCATGATGAGTTCGCAGGATGGATCGTGATTGGATCATAGGACGGGTCATGATGAGATCGCGGGACGCTCGGTGATTTGGATCGCGAAGACGTTCGACTACACCAACCGTGTTTCTTAACGCTTCCTGCTTAGCAATCTACAAGGTTATGTAGATCCACTCTCCCTCTCGTAGATGCTCATCACCATGGATAGATCTTTCATGTGCGTAGGAAATTTTTTGTTTCCCATGCAACGTTCCCCGACAAATAAGACCACTAGTTTCAAGAAAGGGAAGGGTAAGAAGAACTTCCAGAAGGACGGCAAAATTGTTGCCGCGCCCGGTAAGCAAGTTGCCGGGAAGAAGAACAAGAATGGACCCAAGCCGGAGACTAAGTGCTTTTATTGCAAGGGTACCAGTCATTCGAAGCGGAACTGCCCCAAGTACTTAGCGGATAAGAAGGCCGGCAACATTAAAGGTATATTTGATATACTTGTTATTGATGTGTACCTAACCAGCGCTCGTAGTAGCTCCTGAGTATTTGATACTGGCGCAGTTGCTCACATTTGTAACTCCAAGCAGGAGTTGCGGCATAAGCGGAGGCTGGCAAAGGACGACGTGACAATGCGCGTCGGTAATGGTTCCAAGGTCGATGTGATCACCGTCGGCACGCTACCTCGACATCTACCTTCGGGATTAGTTTTAAACCTCAATAATTGTTATTTAGTACCAACTTTGAGCATGAACATTGTATCTGGATCGCACTTGATGCGAGATGGCTACTCATTTAAATCTGAGAATAATGGTTGTTCTATTTATATGAGAGAAATGTTTTATGGTCATGCTCCACTGGTCATTGGTTTATTGTTGATGAATCTCAAACGTGATGTTACACATGTTCATAGTGTGAGTACCAAAAAGTGTAAGGTTGATAACGATAGTCCTACTTACATGTGGCACTGTCGCCTTGGTCATATTGGTGTCAAACGCATGAACAAGCTCCATGCTGATGAACTTTTGGAGTCTCTTGATTTTGAATCATTTGACACGTGCGAACCATGCCTCATGGGCAAGATGACCAAGACTCCATTCTCCGGAACAATGGAGTGAGAAACTGACTTGTTGGAAATAATACATACCGATGTATATGGTCCAATGAGCGTCGAGGCTCGCGGTCACTAGTTTAATGTCGATCAGTAGTCCCGGCCGGGATGGGCCTTTAGTACCGGTTCCCCAACCGGTACTAAAGGTTTTAGTACCGGTTGGCTCACGGACCGGTACGAAAGGCCCACCACGTGGCTGCCTGCGTGGGTTGGTGGTGGAGGACCTTTAGTACCGGTTGGTGATACCAACCAGTACTAAGTGTTCTGTTTTTTTGTTTTAGCTTTTAATTAGGTTTTAGTTTTCCTCTCTATTTATTGTGTTTTCCATTCATTTCAAATTTATTTTACCGTGCTACATACTGTAAACATTACACAAGTTGATGCATATATATACGTAATATAATATACAATATCTCACACACAGTATATATACAAATGGAATTACACATCCATATATATTCTGGACTTATAAATTAAGGTCCAAACCCGGCCGGGACTAGCTAGCTAGTGCTCCGGATGAAATCTCGGTTTTCTACTACTGATTTGATGGCATTATTGAGGCAGCGGTAAGTAATAGTGCTCTTTGTTTACATCAATGACATGTCGAAGAAGAAAAGCCGCAAATTCCTCTTGAAGTGCTACAAAGCGTTTCTCGGGTGAGAGCTTCGACATCATCTGCTAAACCTGGAGTTGTCTTTCACGTGCTCCTCTGCGACGTATACGACCTTCGGTCTGGATGCGAATGTTCTCGCAGAGGAAGTATCCACATAAATTTGTCCCCTGTGGCTGCTTCGCGCACTTTGCAAAATAATAGAATTCAATAAGATAATTAATAATCAAGCATGATAATAGTATTGAAACTAGAATTAAAGAGATGCGTGGCCCTAGTAGTACTACTTAATTACCTGCATCTTTTTCCACTTCGGTTTCGGTTTCCATTGACGACCGTGATGGGTTTTTTCTATCATCTTTTTCCAAACACTGCGGCAAAGAAAAAGATTGAAAGAGTTATTATAATTACTTTTGATATCATGAAATAATGAAAGAAAGCAAGGTCGATAAAGATTAAAATTACCGTTCTATCATAAAATACAAGTCCACGTATGATTGTTCTAGTGTATCTAGTGAGTCGTACACTTGAACAAGTCCATCCGCAAGGATAATATTTAGGAGGATATAGTGGTCTCTGCGTAGAACTTTATATAATTAAGCAGGCATGCATATAACTCGTCAACTACACTTGACAGCGAGCTAGTAAGCAAAAATAAAATTTGTAGTATACAAGAGAGTAAACACTCACCCCATGTTGTAAGCAAATATTATAGTAGATTTGGTATTCATTAGTGCCTCTAGAAAAATTTCCAAGATATCTTCTGTGTCCTTGGCATAATGTTTTACCACATGACCATGAACGGTATTTGGGTCGATGAACCCAATGTCATCGATTCCCTCTTGTTTCAATTCCCACATCTTCAATCTGCATAATAACGTAGAAAAGAACATATATAGTGAGGATAAGCCAATGAACGATATCTTAGCTAGAGACTTAAATTATTAAAGATATAAATCACTTACAGACAATAGCAATTGATGAGAGTTTTGTCGATAGAGTCCATGTGGTATAACTGGAAAAGTTCTGAGAATTCAAGATATATGTCACATCCATTGACGTAATGCTCTTTCCTTACTTTGACCATGACCGCCATCTCCCCTCACTTTGCTTCACGCAGGTACCAATCACGTGCAACCGTCGCATCGCAGTTGGTAGTTCCTTGTATAGCTCGGGTGTGACAAGTGGTTTTTCGACGGCATATTGCATTGCGTACTCATCTACACCGTACCCGCGGATTTCCTCGGTGCCAAGGAGTTGGACAAGAGTGAGACCTGCAGCCACTACTTCTTCGAGGTTGATTGGGTTGCCTTGCACGTCGACTGCTTGGATCGGATGCTTTCTTGGATTAGTACTCACCTTGGGCGGAGAGATCGATTGCTTGGATTGTTCTCCCAGCTGGGGAACTGTTTTCCTGCTAGTAGTACCACCTGTCGTTGATGTCGTACTTCCTGACTTCTACCTTGGGTTGGGACGACTTCTCTGCTCACTTGCCTTCTGAATCTGTCGCTCATAGTCTGTCGGCATACGCTCCACATATGCCGGGGGTTGATCAATAAAGTGTTCCATAAAGTGCTCTTGGACTTCCTTGGGTATTACCTCCTTTGGCGGCAGGGTCTTCTTCGCAAAAAAGGCTTTCACTTGGCGATCGGTTTCAATTTTGGTTTCCTCTGGTGTCATGTCGTAAGGCAGCTACCTTTTGGCCGGAGGCTCGGGTTTCTTCTTTGCTTGCTTCCGAAGAGGACTGCTAATGGCCTTCCTATTTTGGGAGCCCTGCTGGCGGGACCGCTGCCGGGGTGGAGTCGGCTCACGTGGTGGAGATCGATATCGATGATATGGACTCGCATCGTGCTCCTTCCTGAGGTTGGGTGGACTCGCGCTGGGATCCATATTGAAGTGGGACACCTCTCGAGGTGGGGAGGACTGCTGGCGAGGTGGGGAGGACCGCTGGCGAGGTGGAGAGGACTGTTGGCGCTGCGATGCCTCTGGCTGGGATCCCTCGCGCTGGACATCGATACTCGGAGGAGCTGGTGGCTTTAGTGCCAAGTGTGGAAAGACGATGCAGTCCTTACTACATAGAATGAGACCACGGCCGGCTTCTGCCAGTGTGGACTCCCCCTCACCTCCAGGGATGTCAAGCTATAGTTCATCATATCCTAGCTCTATTGCGTCCACCGTGACATGAGCATATCCAGCTGGAACCGGATTGAAATGCTAGAGAACATCAGGTGTATTTGGTAAAGCATAGCCCGTCGCAACCCGCACGAGTATGTTCTTCATTTTCTGGATTAGCTCACAAGATGTCTTCTAGGTGATATCATCCACGAGGGTGTGACCCAGCGGTGCCCCTGTGGAACGCATGCTGCTTTTTGGCAATGTAGATGGGATGGGTTTCGATGCCTCCTGCCGCAGAGTTGCCCTTTGCTGGGTTAGTACCTGTATCTGCAGCTGTTGTTGCTCGTACTTCTGTTCCAACTTTGAAAGTCGGTCTGCTTCCACCTTCTTTTTTCTTGAACGGCTTTTATAATTGTCCATCCATCCCGCAAACCCCTGTACCACGGAACAACGCCCACGCCTCGCGTTCGTCCTTCGTGCTCGGGATTCCCGAGGGCGCGTGTAAGCTCGCCGTTCTCTCTATCGGGGTGAAACTGTCCTTCTTCCGCAGATTTTATTGCTTCAATCAACTCATCTGATGCATGCTTCAGACTGGCCAGTGCAATAATCTTCCCTGTTGCTGGGTCCAACTTTCCCCCATGCTCAAAAAACCAATTCCTGCACCTCCGGGGCCAGTTGTAGGTTACTGGAGTGATCCCTTCAGCATGCATCTTATTCTCTAATGCATCCCACTTAGGAATGGCTGACTTGTATCCACCTGTCCCTAGTTTATGGTGATACTTTTTTTCTCCGCATTTATCTTATTCGTTGTCGACTTCTCCATAGCAGTTTCCGATGTCTTGTACTCGACAAATGCGTCCCAGTCATTCCTTACCTTCTCGTATATTCCTTTGAATTCGGGCGCCTTCTTGCCTCTAGCGTTGTAATCGGTCCATAATCTTTTCTTCCAAGTCTGGAACGCGCCGGCCATCTTATGGAGAGCAAACTCCTTGACTTTATCCCTTTGGCACTCCGAGAGAGAATCTGGTAGGATGAAATGCTCCATGAGATCTTGCCAAAGGGCATCTTTAATTCTTTTATCGACATAATTCACTCCTGGTTTTGGGTTGTTTGGCTGAATCCATTCTTGCATTGTGATCAGGACTCCATCCCTAACAATCACTCCGCATTGACGCACAAATGTCTTGGCATTGGCTTCAAGGTGAGTCGATGCGCCATCATGTTTGAAAGCATCAAGATTGAGCTTTATGTTGCCGTCCAACATTTTGGCATCGTCTCGTACCTTTCTACTAGATTGGCTCGATCCGAAGGGTTTATAATTAAAAGAAGAAAGATTTTTTAATATATATATATACAAATAAATTAATACACATGTAATGATCATCAGAGGCTAATATGTGTATATACCTCGCCGGAAATTGTTAGTTGTTCTGGATTTTGGAACATAAGTTGTTCTTCCTCGGCCTCACATCCATCACCGTAATCGTTCAGATATTGTGAGTCGTCATCATCATGTGATGTCCGCTAGGTTTTTGGAGGAGTGTATCATGTCGAAGATGTCCTCTTCATGAGCTCTACCGGTATTGTCCATAGCTTAATAATTAATCCATAATAATATAGATAAAACAAATTAGTATTGAAATTAGCATGCATTCAAGAAGCAAAGACCTCATCTCATAATCTCGGATAATTGTTAATACATCGGCTAATCCATCGGTCTAGCTAATACATCATAATAATACATATATAGTAGCTAATACATCGATCTAGCTAGAACCCTAGCGCCCGGCGGATATCGGGGCGGGCGGTGGACACCCAAAGAGAAGGAACCATCACAGGAACATAGCTCCAGTGAGATCCCTGAAGAATCTGCCAGGTATTGTCGGACCTGGCCTCCAAAGCTGCCATGTAGCGATGGACGTGCTCGTTCTCCTTGCTGACATGGTACTGTACCACCTCCAGTCTCTGAATCGTCCGTGGCCCATACAGTCGCCACCACAGAACCTCCAGGTCGACGACGGGCTGGCTCCTCACCAAGGTGCGCTGCCCAGAAGGCAGCACCTCCCAGTACCAGCCCGGCGGAGCCAGTCCCGGACAGGGCCCCTCGTCTCAACCAAGTGACCTCCTTCGCCAACTCGACGACGAGGATGCGGGATCGGCATCGTCGACGCCGAGAAGAAACACTTAATTATGCAAACAAATTAAATAAAACTTAGCAAAATTAACACTTAGCATCTAACAAATTAAATAACACTTAGCATCTAACAAAATTAGCACATAGCCTAATAATATAAGAACCTAACTAACTAACTAACTAAACTAACCTAACTAACTAAACTAACCTGATAACCTAACTAACTAACTAACTAAACTAAACTAACCTAACTAACTAAAATAACCTAAGAACCTAACTAACTAACTAAATAAACTAACCTAACTAATTAAATAATTAACTAACCTAACTAATTAACCTAAGCTAACCTAACTAATTAACCTAAGCTAACCTAAACTAATAACCTAAGAACCTAATAAACTAACCTAAACTAACCTAATAAACTAACCTAAACTAACCTAAACTAACCTAATAAACTAACCTAAACTAACCTAAGAACCTAACTAATTAACCTAAACTAACCTAAGAACCTAACTAATTGACCTAAACTAACCTAAACTAACCTAAGAACCTAACTAATTAACCTAAACTAACCTAAACTAACCTAAGAACTTAATAAACTAACCTAATAAACTAAACTACACTACTCTAATAAACCAACCTAACCTAACCTAATAAACTAACCTAAGAACCTAACTAATTAACCTAAACTAACCTAAGAACCTAACTAATTAATCTAAACTAACCTAAACTAACCTAATTAAGAACTTAACTAATTAACTATCTAAAAACAGGAAAAAAGGTGCGGGCGGCCGGGCACTCACCCGAGCCGGAGTTGGGTGGGGGCTGCCGGGGCGGCAGGCAGCGTCGGGGTGGTGGGCTCGGGGCGGCGCACGGCGTCGGGGCGGCGCGCGGCAAGGAGGTCCGGATTCCGGCAACCTAGTGGCGCAAATAAGCTTCTCTCGGTGTGTGGCTCGCACCGGGACGAGGCCTCCACTATTTATACGTGGAGGACCTTTAGTACCGGTGCTGGCTCGCACCGGTACTAAAGGGGTCTTTAGTACCGGTGCAAGCCACGCACCGGTACTAAAGGGGTCTTTAGTACCGGTGTGAGCCACGCACCGGTACTAAAAGGTCCACCCAAAAAAATGCGCGGGGCGGTGGACCTTTAGTACCGGTGCGTAGCTCGCACCCGTACTAAAGGTTTTTTAATTCGTTATTAATTATTATTTTCAGAAAAAACCCTAAACTTTAGAAAATCATAGAAAAAAATCTATGACACCAATGGAAATAAATAATATATGAAAAAATATCAGAAAAATATAAAGAATCTGTTTATGGCATTTCCATGCATGTTTGAACAACTTAGACTGATGTATAAGACAATTTGATTAAATGGCATTTGAAATGTCATATCTCGAGTTTGAAAAGTAGTACAAATGAACTCTAAAAAGGTTGTAACTTGTCATGACATCATAATTTCACCCACATAGCAACTTCTAAAGAGTTGAGAGGGTTATGGCAAAAACTGGATGCACTTCGTGTATAAATTGGACAATCTCTTTTGAAGTATGAGGGTTTCGGATGAAAACTCATCTATTACAAAGCGATTTTATTTTTAATAACTTATTTTAACTCCATACTTTTTGTGTGTTCAATATGCACCATTCAAAGGCATATCATCAATTTTCAACCCTTTCTCACTTCATTTGATATTTTTCATGCACTTAATGATTTATTTTGAGCTCAATGACCCTGAATTTAAAAAGCGGTACAAATGAACTCTGGAAAGTTTGTAACTTGGCATGGCATCATAATTTCACCCACATAGAAACTTCTAAAGAGTTGAGAGGGTTACGACAAAAACTGGATGCACTTCGTGTACAAATTGGACAATCTCTTTGGAAGTATGAGGGTTTCGGACGAAAACTCATCTATTACAAAGGGATTTCATTTTTAATAACTTATTTTAATTCCATACTTTGTGTGTGTTTAATATGCACCATTCAAAGGCATATCATCATTTTTCAACCCTTTCTGACTTCATTTGATATTTTTCATGCATTTAATGGTTTATTTTGAGCTAAATGACCCTGAATTTGAAAAGCAGTACAAATGAACTCTGAAAAGGTTGTAACTTGGCATGACATCATAATTTTACCCACATAGCAACTTCTAAAGAGTTGAGAGGGTTACAGCAAAAACTGGATGCACTTCGTATACAAATTGAACTATCTCTTTCAAAGTATGAGGGTTTCGGATGAAAACTCATCAATTACAAAGGGAATTCATTTTTAATAACTTATTTTAACTCCATACTTTTTGTGTGTTCAATATACACCATTCAAAGGCATATAATCAATTTTGAACCCTTTCTGACTTCATTTGATATTTTTCATGTATTCAATGATTTATTTTGAGCTAAATGACACTGAATTTGAAAAGCAGTACAAATGAACTCTAAAAAGGTTGTAACTTGGCATCACATCATAATTTCAGCCACATAACAACTTCTAAAGAGTTGAGAGGGTTACGGCAAAAATTGGATGCACTTCGTATACAAATTGGACTATCTCTTTCGAAGTATGAGGGTTTCGGACGAAAACTCAACTATTACAAAGGGATTTCATTTTTAATAACTTATTTTAACTCCATACTTTTTTGTGTGTTCAATATGCACCATTCAAAGGCATATCATCAATTTTCAACCCTTTCTGACTTCATTTGATATTTTTCATGCATTTAATGATTTATTTTTAGCTAAATGACCCTGAATTTGAAAAGCAGTACAAATGAACTCTGAAAGAGTTGAGAGGGTTATGGAAAAAACTTCTAAAGAGTTGAGAGGGTTATGGCAAAAACTGGATGCACTTCGTGTACAAACTATTACAAAGATACCATGCTAGAAAATGCATGCATGTCCTTCACATAGAAAGTGATGACGATGAAGCCAGTCACATCCCAGAGTGGGATCTCGCGGTGTAAGACTTTTTCTGCGTGTTTGTCCCTTGCTTATGATTGCGCTGTAACCATGGAGAATCTTCATCATTTAACAGGATGCTTGGGTCAGTCTTCACTCTAAAGGAAGGGATTTCATGAAACTTTTCTTTATCTTCTGACATGTCTGTCTTGTCCTCCACTCCCACAATGTTTCTTTTCCCTGAAAGAACTATGTGGCGCTTTGGCTCATCGTATGATGTATTCGCTTCCTTATCTTTTTTTCTCCTCGGTTTGCTAGACATATCCTTCACATAGAAAACCCGAGCCTCATCATTGGCTAGGACGAATGAGTCGTCTGTGTGTCAAAGATTGTTGAGATCCACTATTGTCATTCCGTACTGCGGGTCTACCTGTACCCCGCCTCCAGTATATTTGACCCATTTGCACCGAAACAAAGGGACCTTAAGATCAGGTCCATAGTCAAGTTCCCATATCTTCTCTATGTAACCATAATATGTGTCTTGAAAGTTGGTTGCATCATAGCCGACACCACTATTTTGATTGGTGCTCTTTTTATCTTGGCGATCATGTAAACTGTATTCCCATTTATCTCGTACCCTTTGAAAGTCGTTATAGTCAAACTTGGTGTCTTGGCCAACCAGTACAGTTCATTTGGAACATCGTTGTCATTGATGAGCTTTGTTTGCAACCAACCAGCAAAAGTCTCCATGTGTTTACGTTCAATCCAGGGGTCAGACTGCTCTGGATTCTTGGACCGTACAATATCCTTGTGTTCCTCGATATATGGAGTCACCAAGGTGGAATTTTGTAGAACCGTGTAGTGTTCTTGAGTGAAAGAATGCCCGTCCATATTTATTGCTTCTTTCTTTCCTAGTGTGCCTTTTCCACCCAGTGTCCCCTCATGCCGCGATTCACGAAGACTAATCGGCTTAATGTCAGGAATAAAGTCAACACAAAATTCAATAACCTCCTTTGTTCCATATCCCTTGGCGATGCTTCCTTATGGCCTAGCATGGTTATGAACATATTTATTTAAGACTCCCATGAACCTCTCGAAGGGGAACATATTGTGTAGAAATACATGACCCAGGATGTTAATCTCTTCGACTAGGTGAACTAGAACGTGCGTCATAATATTGAAGAAGGATGGAGGGGACACCAACTCAAAACTGACAAGACATTGGACCAGGTCATTCTGTAACCTTGGTAGGATTTCTGGATCGATTACCTTCTGAGAAATTGCATTGAGGGATGCACATAGCTTCACAATGGCTAATCGAACATTTTCCGGTAGAAGCCCCCTAAGTGCAGCCGGAAGTAATTGCGTCATACGTGACAGTCATAAGACTTTAGATTTTGAAAAAAATTCTCTGCCATATTTATTATTCCCTTTATATTCGACGAGAAGCCAGATGGGACCTTGATACTGATCAGGCATTCAAAAAAGATTTCCTTCTCTTCTTTCATAAGAGCGTAGCAGGCAGGACCTTGATACTGCTTTGGAGGCATGCCATCTTTTTCGTTAATTCTTTGCTTGTCCTCCCGTGCCTTCGGTGTATCTTTTGTCTTTCCATACATGCCCAAGAAGCCTAGCAGGTTCACACAAAGATTCTTCGTCACGTGCATCACGTTGATTGCATTGCGGACCTCTAGGGCTTTCCAATATTCAAGTTCACAAAATATAGATTTCTTCTTCCACATGTGTGCGTGTCCGTTGGCGTCATTCGGAACAAATTGTTCGCCAGGACCCTTTCCAAAGATTACCTGTAAATCCTTGACCATATCAAATATATATTCACCAGTACAGAGGCCGGGCTCCTTCCGGTTATCTGGCTCACCTTTGAAATGGTTGCCTGCCTTTCTTAAGATATGCTTGATTGGTAGAAATCGACGATGTCCCAGGTACACATTCTTCTTACATTTATCCAAATATATACTTTCAGTATCATCTAAACAGTGCGTGCATGCATTGTATCCCTTGTTTGTATGTCCTGAAAGGTTACTAAGAGCAAGCCAATCATTGATGGTTACAAACAGCAAAGCTCGTAGGTCAATTTCCTTCTATGTGTGCGCATCCCACACACGTACACCTAGTTTTTCCCACAACTGTAGAAGTTCATAAACTAGTGACCTTAGGTATACATCAATGTCGTTGCCGGGTTGCTTAGGGCCTTGGATGAGTACTGGCATCATAATGAACTCCCGCTTCATGCACAACCAAGGAGGAAGGTTGTAGATACATAGAGTCACGGGCCAGGTGCTGTGACTGGAGCTTTGCTCCCCAAAAGGATTCATGCCATCTATACTAAGACCAAACCATAAGTTTGTTGCGTCAGCTGCAAAGTCCTCGAACTCCCTCTCGATTTTTCTCCACTGTGACCCATTAGCGGGTGCTCTCAACATCCCATCTTTCTTACGTTCTTCTTTGTGTCATCGCAACAACTTGGCATGCTCTTTGTTTTGGAACAAACGTTTCAACCGTGGTATTATAGGAGCATACCACATCACCTTGGCAGGAACCCTCTTCCTGTGGCGTTCGCCCTCCACATCACCAGGGTCATCGCGGGGGATCTTATAGCGAAGTGCACCGCATACCGGGCATGCATCCAAATTCTTGTACTCCTCACCGCGGTAGAGGATTCAGTCATTAGGGCATGCATGTATCTTCTACACCTCTAATCCTAGAGGGCATACAAACTTCTTTGCTTCATACACACTTTCAGGCAATTCGTTATCCTTTGGAAGCATCTTCTTTATCATTATCAGCAATTCTTGAAATCCCTTGTTAGTTACACCATTCTTCGCCTTCCATTGCAGCAATTCCAGCGTGGTACCCAGCTTTTTCTGGTCATCTTCACAATTTGGATACAATAATTTCTTGTGATCCTCTAACATGTGTTTCAACTTCAACCTCTCCTTGTCACTTTTGCAGTTTCTCTTTGCATCAGCAATGACCCGACCCAAATCATCAGCGGGCTCATCAGATGCCTCTTCTTCAACTTCCCCCATTGATGCCTCTTCTTCAGCTTCCCCCATTGTTGTATCGGCGAAAGGATAGTTGTCACCATCCTCTTCTTCTTCATTGTCTTCAATTATAACCCCTCTTTCTCCATGCTTGGTCCAACAGCTATAGCCAGACATGAAACCGGACTTTAGCAGGTGGTGAAGGGTTTTTGAGGTAGAGTAATTCCTATCATTCTTATAGTCACGACATGGACAACACATGAAACCATTCTGCTTGTTTGCCTCAGCCACACGAATAAAATCATGCAGGCCATTAAGAAACCCTGGAGTTAGTCGGTCATCGTACATCCATTGTCGGCTCATGTTCACTACCCAACATCGAAGTGACCAAATTAATACAACTTCATCATCACATTACAACCAAAGTAGAGCTAGCAGTGACCAAATGTTATTACTGCAAATAATAGATACTTATAATTCATACATACATCTCATAAAACAACATACAACTATCTAAAATATGTAAATGCAACAACGAATGCGATCATAATCACAACTAACGTAATAATTGAGCAAACGACATAATGATACCAAGCCTCTTTATCAATGGCATATTTTCTAATCTTTCTAAGCTTCAAGCGCATTGCAGCCATCTTGTTCTTGTGATCATCGACGATATCAGCAACATGCAACTCCAATCCCATCTTCTCATCTTCAGTTTTTTTTTAATTTTTCTTTCAAATAATCAATTTCTTTTTCAGCTTGTGTTAATTTCTCGAGCAGAATTGCATAGTCTGTTAGAATTTCTGGTTCAACTACTTCCTATAGATAAAAACATCTATGTAAATTTGGTGGCATAATTAATTGTCATAGACATTAGATGATGTGTGAAATAGTTATAAAAGATAACGACATACCACATCTGAATCATAGACTAGATGAGGGCCGACGTGGGCGGATACCATAACCATGGCACTATAGAATAACTAACAATAATACAAGTAAGTAAATCGTACCTGCAGCTATCTAAATCATACAAGTAATTTTTTTAACAAAAAGGTTTTAAGAAGAACAAGAGGCTCACCAAGGTGGCCGGTGCCGCGACGAGACGGTGCGGACGATCGACGCTGGTTAGGACGGGGATGGGAAGGCCCCAAATAAACCACACCTATACATATGCAACCTACCAAGTTAATTTGAGCTCAAATTGCATATAAATCAAATAAGCTCCCACATAATGATCACTCCTCCAAAACCGAGCTAAAACCCACAAATCACATATCTTTGAGCATACCACAAGCTAATCTAGCAATGAGAGATGAAGGAGCAAAGTTGCTAACCTTTGTGAACACTTGGATAGATAGGGTGCCTTTAAATCTTGACAAATCCTTGGAAAAATGGAGGATGAGCTTCAAGCAAGAAGAAGAACAGGGGAGAAAACAGAGAAATGAGAGCCCCTTCGATCGGCTGCAGATGAAGCGTATATGTAGGAAGTCTTTAGTACCGGCTGGTGACACGAACCGGTACTAAAGGGCAACCTTTAGTACTGGCTCGTGCCACCAACCGGTACTAAAGAGGCATGCGGGGCCCAAGTCTGACCAAAAGCCTATCACGCCCCCTTTAGTACCGGCTTGTGACACGAACCGGTACTAAAGATCCCTCACGAGCCGGTACTAAAGGTGGCCCTGCTCCTAGCCGTTGGAGCCGGCACGAACCGGGACTAATACCATCTTTAGTACCAGCTCGTAACCAGACTGGGACTAATGCTTGGGACGAAAGTTCTGTTTTCTACTAGTGGGTGGCTACCGTTATGTTCTCACTCTCACTGATAACTTGAGCAGATATGGATATGTCTACTTAATGAAACACAAGTCTGAAACCTTTGAAAGGTTCAAGGAATTTCAGAGTGAGGTAGAGAATCAACGTGACAGGAAAATAAAGTGCCTACGATCTGATCATGGCGGAGAATATTTGAGTCACGAATTTGGCACGCACCGAAGGAAATGTGGAATTGTTTCACAACTCACGCCGCCTGGCACACCTCAGCGAAATGGTGTGTCTGAACGTCGTAATCGCAGTCTATTGGATATGGTGCGATCTATGATGTCTCTTACAGACTTACCGCTATCATTTTGGGCATATGCATTAGAGACTGCCGCATTCACTTTAAATAGGGCACCGTCAAAGTCCGTTGAGACGACACCGTATGAATTATGGTTTGGAAAGAAACCTAAGATGTCGTTTCTAAAAGTTTAGGGAGGTGCGATGCTTATGTGAAGAAACTTCAACCTGAGAAGTTCGAACCCAAAGCGGAAAAGTGCGTCTTTATAGGATATCCCAAAGAGACTATTGGGTACACATTCTACCTCAGATCCGAAGGCAAAGTCTTTGTTGCCAAGAATGGATCCTTTATCGAGAAAGAGTTTCTCTCGAAAGAAGTAAGTGGGAGGAAAATAGAACTTGATGAGGTAATTGTACCTCCACTCGAACCGGAGAGTAGCGCAGTATAGGAAGTTGTTTCTGTGGAGCCTGCACCGGCTGGACAGGAAGTTAATGATGATGATCATGAAACTTCAGATCAAGCTACTATTGAACGTCGAAGGTCCACTAGGACACGTTCCGCACCAGAGTGGTATGGCAACCCTGTCCTGGAGATCATGTTGTTGGACAATGGTGAACCTTCAAACTATGAAGAAGTGATGGTGGGCCTGGATTCCAACAAATGGCTTGAAGACATGAAATCCGAGATAGGATCCATGTATGAGAACAAAGTGTGGACTTTGGTGGACTTGCCTGATGATAAGCGAGCCATTGAAAATAAATGGATCTTTAAGAAGAAGACTAACGCGGATGGTAATGTGACCGTCTATAAGGCTCGGCTTGTCGCTAAGGGTTATCGACAAGTTCAAGGAGTTGACTATGATGAGACTTTCTCACCCGTAGAGATGCTCAAGTCTGTCCGAATCATGTTAGCAATTGCCACATTTTATGATTATGAGATCTGGCAAATGGACGTCAAAACGGCATTCCTTAATGGATTCCTTAAGGAAGAACTATATATGATGCAGCCGGAAGGTTTTGTCGATCCTAAAGATGCTAACAAAGTATGCAAGCTCCAACGCTCCATCGATGGGCTGGTGCAAGCATCTCGGAGTTGGAACATTCGCTTTAATGAGGTGATTAAAGCGTTTGGGTTTATACAGGTTTATGGAGAACCCTGTATTTACAAGAAAGTGAGTGGGAGCTCTGTAGCATTTCTCATATTATTATTGATGGGAAATGATATAGAACTTTTGGAAAGTGTAAAGGCCTACTTGAATAAAAAAAATCAATGAAGGACCTTGGAGAAGCTGCTTACATATTAGGTATTAAGATCTATAGAGATAGATCGAAACGCCTCATAGGTCTTTCACAGAGCACATACCTTGAAAATATATTGAAGACGTTCAATATGGATCAGTCCAAGAAGGGGTTCTTTCCTGTGTTATAGGGTGTGAGATTGAGTATTACTCAATGCCCGACCACGGCAAAGGATAGAGAAGAGATGAGGGGCATCCCCTATGCTTCAGCCATAGGCTCTATTATGTATGACATGCTATGTACCAGACCTGATGTGAACCTTGCCATAAGTTTGGTAGGGAGGTACCAAAGTGATCCCGAAGCGGAACACTGGACAGTGGTCAAGAATATCCTGAAGTACCTACAAAGGACAAAGGACATGTTTCTCGTATATGGAGGTGCCAAAGAGCTCGTCATAAAGGGTTACGTCGATGCTAGCTTCGACACAGATCCGGACGACTCCAAGTCGCAAACCGGATACGTGTATATTTTGAACAGAGGGGCAGTCAGCTGGTGCAGCACCAAGCAAAGCGTCATGGCAGCATCTACATGAAGCGGAGTACATAGCTGCTTCGGAAGCAGCAAAGTAAGGAGTCTCGATGAAGGAGTTTATCACCAACCTAGGAGTGATTCCCAATGCGTCAGTCCCGATGACTCTATTCTATGACAACACTGGAGCTATTGCCCTTGCGAAGGAGCCCAGGTTTCACAAGAAGACAAGACACATTAAGCGCCGCTTCAACTCCATCTATGATTACATTCAGGAGGGAGATATAGATATTTGTAAAGTACATACAGATCTGAATATCGCAGATCCGTTGACTAAACCTCTCTCACGAGCGAAACATGATAAAAACTAGAATGCGATGGGTGTTCGATTCATCACAATGTAACTAGATTATTGACTCTAGTGCAAGTGGGAGACTGTTGGAAATATGCCCTAGAGGCAATAATAAAATGGTTATTATTGTATTTCCTTGTTCATGATAATTGTCTATTGTTCATGCTATAATTGTATTAACTGGAAACCATAATGCATGTGTGAATACATAGACCATAACATGTCCCTAGTGGGCCTCTAGTTGGCTAGCTCGTTGATCAATAGATGGTCATGGTTTCATGACCATGGACATTGGATGTCATTGATAACGGGATCACATCATTAGGAGAATGATGTGATGGACAAGACCCAATCCTAAGCATAGCACAAGATCGTGTAGTTCGTCTGCTAAAGATTTTCTAATGTCAAGTATCATTTCCTTAGACCATGAGATTGTGTAACTCCCAGACAGCGTAGGAATGCTTTGGGTGTGCCAAACGTCACAAAGTAACTGGGTGGCTATAAAGGTGCACTACGGGTATCTCCGAAAGTGTCTATTGGGTTGGCATGAATCGAGATTGCAATTTGTCACTCCGTGTGACGGAGAGGTATCTCCGGGCCCACTTGGTAAGACATCATCATAATGAGCTCAACGTGACTAAGGAGTTAGCCACGGGATGATGTGTTACGGAACGAGTAAAGAGACTTGCCGGTAACGAGATTCAACAAGGTATAGGGATACCTACGATCGAATCTCGAGCAAGTATCATACCAATAGACAAAGGGAATTGTATACGGGATTGATTGAATCCCTGACATCGTGGTTCATCCGATGAGATCATCGTGGAGCATGTGGGAGCCAACATGGGTATCCAGATCCCTCTATTGGTTATTGACCGGAGAGGTGTCTCGGTCATGTCTACGTGTCTCCCGAGCCCGTAGGGTCTACACACTTAAGGTTCGATGATGCTAGGGTTATAGGGAAATAGTGTACGTGGTTACCGAAGGTTGATCGGAGTCCCGAATGAGATCCCGGACATCACAGGGATTTCTGGAATGGTCCCGAGACAAAGATTGATCTATAGGAAGTGAGGTTTTGGTTACCAAAAATGTTTCGGGCGTCACCAGTAACGTACCGGGACCACCGGGAGGGGCCACGGGCCCCGGAGGGCTGCATGGGCCGAAGGTGGAGGGAACCAGCCCCTAGGGCTGGTGTGCCCCTCCCACCTGGCCCAAGGCGCAGCAAAGGAGAGAGGGGGTGAACCCTAGCCCAGATGGGCCCTAGGCCCACCCTAGGGCGGCTAGGGCAGTCGCACCCCTCTCCCCTCTCCCTTGGCCGCCAGTCAAGATCCCATCTAGGGGCTACCGCACCTCCTAGGGTGGGAACCCTAGGGGTGGGCACCCTCCTCCCTCTCCTCCTATATATAGTTGAGCCTTTGGGGCTGTTTGGGACACGACTCTCTCTCCCTCTCGGCGCAGCCCTACTTCTCCTACTCCTCATTCTCCGTAGTGCTTGGCAAAGCCCTGCCGGAGACCACGCAGCTCCACTGTCACCACGCCGTCATGCTGCCGGAGCTCTCCATCAACCTCTCCTTCCTCCTTGCTGGATCAAGACGTACGAGACGTTACCGGGCTGCACGTGTATTGAACGCGGAGGCGTCGTAGTTCGGCGCTAAGATCAGAGTCCATCGCGATCTGAATCGCTACGAGTACGACTCCACCAACCGTGTTCTTGTAACGCTTCCGCTTAGCGATCTTCAAAGGTATGAAGATGCACTCTTCCCTTACTCGTTGTTGGTTTCTCCATAGATAGATCTTGGTGAACACGTAGGAATTTTTTTAATTTACTACTACGCCTCCCAACAATGGGTCGGCGCGTTGGAGTTGCTCTAAAATTCCAGCGTTGCAATTCTTTAGGAAAATTATCAGTGTTGGATAAATTCTAAACAAGTTTAAATTCTGACATCTCAATCAATTAAAATATCTAAAAATCAATTCTAAAATATTTGGATTTATGCCTTTTTTTTAAGTATAAGTGGAACAATAACTTCATATGCATTTAAAGTGGAATAAAAATCATAAACTATCATATTCAGTTTCACATATGAATTGATGTGGTTTTGGTGAATGAAACTGGTATTATTGTGTTACTAGCACTGATATTTTGGTTATTGAAATGGATATGATTGTTGTTATTGAAATGGAGAACATTTTTCTCCATGGAAATGAATTAAATTATTTTTCTAAATGGAGTGAAATATTAAAAAGAAATCATTGAACTCGATTATTTGAAATGAGTGAAATTTGTTAAGATGACTGAAATCACATTTTGGGAAATAGTTGAACAAGTGAAATCATTTTTCTAAAAGGAAAATATAAGGTAGTTCTTAACATCTTGAGCTTTAATACTTTCCCTTCGCATATTTTCTTGGCTTCTTCCGTATCTTCTCGACTTAGAAAAAGCATGCATCTCCTCTTTAGAGTAGGTGCTCGAGAGGCTCAGTAACATTCTAATCATTCCAATCATTATGATTCTTTGTTATATTCCAATAATTCGTTAGCTTCATCCAATCCTTTCCCTAAAAATTGTTTGTGCATGCAGGATGTAAAACCTACATAATAAAACCTATCTACTCTTCGTCGGAGATGTCGATGATCTCCGTGACCTCCGGTGGATAAATGGCCGCCTGTTGCGGCTCTGCCCGCTCCGGCTCCTGCGGTTGCTCCGCTGCCGCCTCCTCTGCCTCTATCTTCGCCTTCAGCTCGTCGAACATGGCGTCGGCCTCCGCCTGCCTCTTCCAGATGAGCTGACAGTTGGCCTCCACCTCGGTCTCATCCCGGATGGAATCCAGGATGGCCTGCTGCTCCGCCATCTCCTCCGGTTGGTCGACGGCAACCTCTGCCTCCGCCTCCGGGCCGTCCTCCTTCATGGGCGTCGGCTGATGCTCCTCCTCCTGCTCCTCCTCCTCCTCTTCCTCCTCCTCCTCCATCTCCGGTGAATCCGGAGGGAGACCCGCAGCGGTGCGGGCGGTGCGGCGAGCCTGCATTTCCGCCTCGATTTGCAGGCGCCGCACCGAAGTGAGCTATGCGTATGTGGTGATGAGGTGCCGGACCAACCTGATGGCGACGGAAGTGTGAGAGGAGGCGTATGGGCTCGAGCGGCAGTGGGGTGGAGGGAGGAGGAGGATGTGCAAGGGATGGGGGATGACGGACGGCTTTAATAGCCGAGGAATGGCCTCGGGCGGCGATTCGAAGTGGCACCATGCGGCGTTCACACCGCGCCGATGGTCGAGACGCCCGTCGGACCATCGGGTTTCCCGACGAGTCCACGTGGGGCCATGCCGTCGTCCCAACGTGGCGGGCACCTATGAAAAGACGCCTGCAAAACGGGATGGAGGGAGTGGCGCGCTTTGGTCCAACAGTCCACCGAAACCGGTCCCACTCGTCAGAGTTAACGGTCAGAGGCATTGACCCGATGACAACGTCCGTTGTAACCTGTTCTGAGGGTTCCGGGCATGGGTTGTAACCCGATGGCAACGTCCGTTGACCCGACGGAAGTGCGAATGGAAAAAAATGAGCAAAAATTAAGAGCGTGGGGATGCATGAGTACAACTAACGAACCAAGGACACAGAAATAAAAATCCTTTTTTTAAGTATAAGTGAAACAATAACTTCATATGCATTTAAAGTGGAATAAAAATCATAAAAATATCATATTCAGTTTCACATATGAATTGATGTGGTTTTGGTGAATGAAACTGGTATTATTGTGTTACTAGCATTGATATTTTGGTTAATGAAATGGATATGATTGTTGTTATTGAAATAGAGAACATTTTTTCCATTGAAATGGGTTAAATTATTTTTCTAAATGGAGTGAAATATTAAAAAGAAATCATTGAACTCGATTATTTGAAACGAGTGAAATTTGTTAAGATGACTAAAATCACTTTTTGGAAAATAGTTGAACAACTGAAATCATTTTTCTAAAAGGAAAATAAAAGATAATTCTTAACATCTTCAGTTTTAATACTTTTCCTTAGCATATTTTCTTGGCTTCTTTTGTATCTTCTGGACATAGAAAAAGCATGCATCTCCTCTTTAGAGTAGGTGCTCGAGAGGCTCAGTAACATTCTAATCATTATGATTCTTTGTTATATTCCAATAATCCGTTACCTTCATCCAATCCTTTCCCTAAAAACTGTTTGTGCATAGTTGTCTAGGTGTGCCCAAGACTCAAGGGTTAGAGCGCTATAGAATACATCAACCAGTTAATTTTTCTTGGTAGAATGACTAGGAGCATTCCTTTCCAACTCACATAACCTCCCATAAAGCTGGAGGGAGACTCTCTTCCTGAAGTTGGGTGAAGTTATAAATATCCTACAAAACTGCTGGCCTCATATGCAAACAAAAATATTTATGCATAAAAGCAGTAACAATTTCTTACAAACTAGTAATGCTTCTTGTCCTGCTATTACTATACCAAGCTTTAGCACTATCTTTAAGGGAAAAGGGAAATATCTTGAGCATAATGTAACATGGGTTCATATATTTCTTAGAAAAATATTTTTATTGAAATGATCAAGAGCTTTTTCATTTTTATAACTATGGAAAACATTAGATTCAACCAAACTAATTATTTCTGGATCAACAGAATTTACAAGCATCATTTTTAACGTATATAGGAGGAGCACAAAAATCATCTTCAAGTAGAAAAATGCCTCGTAAAGCCCCACTTTTAAATAGTTAATAACAACATCAATACAATCCTTGGGATTTATTGTCATAAAGACTACCAAAAATTTTCATCAAGTTCAATTGATAGCGAAAATCAAACCCCCCAAAGATAGGCAAATGTTAAAAACTTATGATCATATTATTTAAATCTAACATCTGATTAAAAATAAATACGAAGTATTCCAAGATATATGGGGGAATTGGGGATTTAGGAATCTCAAATTTGACAAAAGAGATGACGACTAAATTTAAATAAACAATAATTTTGAATTTAAAAACCAGAAACCAAAAAATAAGGAAACTGCAAGGATGAAATTATATTAAAAAAATGGAATGCGAAGTAGTGAGATATATGGGTAAATATGAATTTAAGAATATCAAAAAAAAATTGAGTTGGGCTATTCCCCTTTACATTACCAAGATAACGAAAATACAACCGAGTTCGAAGAGGTCTGTAGTAAGGCGAAAAAGGGAAAGGGAAAAAACGAGCTCAAGCACTCCAGGGAAACCCACAACGAGCTCATCATGGGGCAAAAACCCTGTAGCACCATCACAACGCCAGCAACCTTACAATTCAACAAGTAAATCTAGGGAGAGCAAAAGCCTGCGCAGAGACCAATGAAAGACAACAACAACTTGCAAAAAGAAGGCGACTAAAACTTTAATATCAAATTAGACAAAAGAGATGGCGACTAAAACTTTAATAATCATATTCTTAAAAAAATAAACGTAACAGAAAATACAGTATGGAGATTCTAAGAATAATATTATTAATTAAAAAACGGAAAAAGAAGGAATGACAAAGTAGTAGGAGAGATATGGGGAGGAATTGAAGAGTCTCAAACCTGATAAACAATTGGGCAGAGCATGCAACATTTCAAACCAAGAAAAGTGGGGAATGCAGACGCTAAGCATGTGAAATCTATGGATGATCTATGTATTGAAAAGATCAACTAAGGGGATCTCCTGGACAAGGTCCACGTACACAGCTGCTGCAAAAGCAAGCAAGCAAGCACTTTTACATGGTAAATTGCCATAACTGATTGAGACATCATGCACAAACTGAGACCTATTCTTATGGCTCAACTAACTAGCTTGCTGCTGTATTCACAGGGTAAACAACGATTATGACACCATCTGGTTTGAGTTGGGTTGACACTTGACAGCTCATCATCGGTCGCAAAGGGCTGGAAGGAAAGGATCGAAGGACCCGCGCCGGCCGGGGGGTCGATCACCTGCCGAAGATCGGTGGGCCACCGTACCGGACGCTGCACATCTTGAGATCCCTCGGCATCTCGACCTCTTTCAGCCACGCGAGACGCCGGTCTTCTTGCTCGCCGCTGACGAGCTCACCGCCGGTCACTGTCAGCAGAAGAGGAGGCAAATTTAGTTAACCTTCTAGCGTCCAATGAGGTAGCTGTAATTAAATTTAATGAGCAGAAGCATCGATGATCACGTGATTACCGACCAATGTTCAAGACCCAATGGAGCCTAAATGTCTTTGGTGTGAAGCTACATTACTTTAATCCTGTTGTAAAATATAGATGCCTCTCCCCTAGTGCCCTTTAGAACATGGTTTTATGCACAAGTGGTTTTCGACATCCCGTGATTCTGAAACCCACGTACAGGGGCGCAAAACCGTGTGCTTGCTTACACTATTAATTAAGGAGTGTATGATAAACAAAGCTACCTGAAAGCCACAGGTTGTTACTTAACTAAAAGACCTCTTTCTCCATTCAGTGGGCGGCTTACAAGGCAAACTACTGTTTTGATGATGCAAAATACAATATCTATGTTGCAACTTGCTGTTGATGCCTAACCATATTTCTTAGCTAATTCTCTCACGTGTTGTCGGTAAAAAGGATGCATAAAGTATTTACTGTGATCACTCAGACCAAACCCCCAAATAGCAGAGGATATGAGCTCAAGCATTTTCGGTGCTAGTTTACAGTTGCAAGCTACACGCACTGTCGAAATTCAGAACTGGTGGCAAGTCCATCTCCATAATGTATCTAGATTAGATTTTGGAGATCAGAATTGGCAACTTACTGGAATGCTGGGAGTATGGAATGTCCGTGTAGTACGTGCAGTCCCGGTCCTCTTCGATGGAGTAAGGGGGGCCAAGGATGTCGAGGAATGCAGATGGCGCGACGGCCCTGAACCGGTGCATGTTGCCTCCCGCCGTCGGGAACAGGACCGACGTGTCGCACGGCGCCGTGAAAACATCGTCCACGACCAGTTGTGCCAGCCTCACTGCACGCAAGCAAGCAAGCAAATTTAAACGTTATAGCACATTTGCATCGCCGGGCATAATGGAGAGCAGAAGCAAGGGATCTGGTGACAATTGTAGTAGAAATGGATGGGAAGCTCACATTGACCGTCGGGTGACGAAGCGCCACTCTCGTTGGCTGGATCATCAGGATCAGTCCAGTCATATGACTTTGCGTGCATCGATCCGATGAGTAGCTTGTTGAACACCGTCATACCGGGGTGGTTGTGCAGGGGGATGACCGCATTCGTCGGCAAGAAGAAGAGAACCATCTGCCAAGCAACAACAAAAAAAAAAGGAAATGTCAGCAACTAGTTCCCTTGGGGTATACATACGATCCACACACTGAATTTTTACGCTGCACTTACAGAAAATTTCTCAGATTTGTAAATGGTGGTGTGCGTGATGGTCGGGGTCCCTTCGGCCGCCGCGTCGCTGTTCCTGAAGAAGGCCATGTCTGAGCTTAGGCCGACGTCCTCTGGTCTCATTCTGTCTGCAAATTTCACAGCCGGCAGCCAAAATTCAGTTGTGGTAAAATTCAATCAGTACACGGCATCATCCGAATTTTGTAGCAATTAAGACATTCCGATTTCCGAATCCACTGCATTTCATCCATGTTTCCATTTGCATGCTCAATTTAATCATATTCTTTTTAGAAAAAATTAAATTAAACATCTTCAGTACGCAGAGGACAACGAAAGACACTACAATTATCAAGTAAAAACTCTGGCAAATTTCTGAACTTATTAGATGCTGTCCAAGACATGTAAAACTAATTTCGATGTACAAAAGCAAGATTTAGAACCTTTGATGGGTCACTGCATGGAGCAGGTTAATGTTCAAGGTCCTGATTGGCTGACTGTGCATGTAGTACTAGTAGTAGCTAAATACAGGTAGTAGCTTTGGGAAGAGCTGTGGTTGGTGAGCGTACCGAGCATGGCGCGGAGCAGGGCGACCTCGGCGGGCGCGGGCACGGTGCCGGGGCCCCGGAAGACGGCGCGGCAGGCCTGGAAGAGCCTCTGGATGGCCGACGGCCTGCTGGCGCGGCGCGGCCTCCTTCCTGCCGCCGCCGCCGCCGAAGCCGCGGTCTTCACGGCCACCACCCGCCTCCTCTTGGCTGGCGGCACGGTTTGCGCGGACTCCGCCGCCCCCACCTCCACCATCCCGGGCCCGAGCTCCACCTCCACCATCCCGGCCCCCATCAACAAGATCGCAGAAGAAGAAGAAGCAAAGAAACGAGCTGGATCGCCGAAGAGAGAGAAGGAGAGATAGAGGGATCAAGAAAGCAAGCAAGCTGGTGGGGGTGGATGAGGAGGAGGCAACAGGAGTCGTGGAGATATATGCGGAAGGTCAGCGAGGAGCCGAGGGCGGTGGAGCGAAACTAGGTGCCGCTCGGCCCGACGGTGGGTTGATGGTGGAGGTGACAGGACACAACAGCACGGGCGCGGAGGAAACCAGGGGGGAGGGGGGGTAGGAAATGGAAATCCGATCCAGGCCAGGCGGTGGGTTCGATCCGTCCGATGGCTTTCGGCGGTCGCCCTCCGCAGCTGGTTCTTTCTTTCTTTCTCTTCTTCTAGGCCGGTCTAGAGAGAGAAAGCGGCAGATGGATAGAGGTCTATAGAGAGAGAGATGGGATGGGATGGGGCGGGGGTGGGGTGTGGCGCCCGCCATTTGTGGGTAGCGGAAAGCAAAACCGGCAGCAGCGGAACCCACGGTTTGTCGCCCCCCCGGAACGAAACTGTGGGGCGGGCGGGGTGCGGTGGCTCGTCACGTGCGGGGGAGACGGGCGGGGGGGCTCTCCGATCCGCTCCGCTGCCCGCCGCTGTCGAGCCTCCGCTAGATTCGCTTAATCTAGCAGATTACGTGGGCCCCTTTTCCTTTGAGGCCTTTCCCAAACGAGCCAGATATTTCGAGCTGCCGCGAGTCCACGCCTCCAAGCCACGGGAAAAAAAACATACCAGTATCATGTTCCAGTAGTAACGTTTTTGAGCCAGATGTAATATACAGATGAATTTTAGCGCGTCTGTTCGCTCATTTTACTCCGTATGTGTTCTACGTTAAAATACCCAAGACGTTTCATGTACTTACAAAAAGGTTGGAGTATGCATTTTGAATGCCCACCCCCCTCCCCCCCAAAAAAAGCACACTGATGTTCTTGAAGAGGTCACCTGAACAAACGTTTTTTTTTATTTTTGCCATGCTATTGTGGAAAAGATTTGTCACGCCGGAAAGGAAAACCACTTTGGGCAAACGCTCGGGAATTACAGTCTTACTATTTGTTCTCATGATATTGCAGATGTATTTGTCATGCTATTGTAGAAAGATCTTCCATGTTGAATCTTTGTTTTGTCGTGCTACCGGAAGAAAATTGTCAGGCTGGCATCAAAGGATTTGCCTGCGTGTTTAGGAATTACATTGAAGAATGGCCATGCTATATGGAAAGGAATTTGTCTGCCTGTTCGGGAATTACTTCGAAGAATTGCGATGCTATATGGAAAGGAATTTGTCTGCCTGTTTAGGAGTTGTCATGATGGCAGAAGGGGATTGCCATGCCTTACATCAGGAAAAAATGATGAAAATTGTCATTCTCTAAAAAGCATAATTTGTCACCTGGATGTGATTTTAAAGAGGAAGAGAGAGGGGGCGGGGGGTTAAGGGATAAGACAGGCGTGCGTCATTCACTCTGGTTATCATGGGGAGCAAACACGTAGTGTCGTATGCTCGGTCATTCGTTCACAGGGGTGCAAGCGAGCGAACAATGATTACCATGTGTGTCACTTTAAGATTCACACACGGGAATTGGATGCACCGGGGGATGATACCTAGGAAACCACTCCTAGGAACATCAGCTCAATAGTTTTTCTGATATTTTTGACTAAAAACATTTCCAAAACAGACGGCACTAAGTAGGGTAAAAGTTTTTTGACGTTCAAATACAATCTAAATCCGAATCCGAGTCCAAGTCGGAATCCGGTTGTTAGGAGATATATATATATGTATGTATGTATGTATGTATGTATGTTGACCCTCGTCTCTCACACTTCATGATGTTGACGTAGCTGGAATGCCATATATAGACCCTACAGGCGGGGAGAGGTGCTCTTGGATCCTTTGACCACCGGTATCGAGTCTCTATAGATTTACATAGTTCATTTTATTATTATTATTATTATTATTATTATTATTATTATTGTTGTTGTTGTTGTTGTTGTTGTTGTTGTTATTTTGATTTGTATTTGCATAGTTTATGAAATGGTAGATTACGTCGGCCCCTTTTGTTTGAGCTTTTGGGGTGTTTTTTTACTCGAAAAGGAAAAAAAATCCCAAACAAACAAGTTATTTTGATCTTCCATGAGCCCATAGTTCGAAGCGGCCTTTGGTTGTTACACTAAGTGATTAGGATAAACCATTTTCAACTCCAGTGGTGTAGAATATGTTAAGGAATTTTCAACATCCAAACAAAATTAAATCTGAATCCCGGCTCATAGGATACGGTATTGCCAATGCACGACAATATAAGATAATCTCCTTCTCTGTTGGATAATTGGACATTTTTTAGGGATAATTAGGCATTTTAAATGCCCTTATTTGCCTTTTTATTGGTACAACTGTAAGTAGATTAACTAGCAATACATGGATGATATCTTGGCCTATGAGATGGTAGACTTCTGTGTCCTACATACATAGACATACAAATATTGTGCTAACTACTAGTCAAGGATTTTTTATTAATAAAAGGGCAGTTTTATTGACTTAAAATAAAGCACTGAGAGGGCACAAATACGATAATATGGACATGTCAAGCATTTGCATGACTAGAATGCATACAACTAATACCACTCCCTGTGTTTCTAAATATAAGTCATTTTAGAGATTTTAATAAGAACTATATATAGATGAATATAGATGTATTTTAGAGTATATATTCATTTATTTTGCTTTTTATGTAATTTATATTAAAATATAAAGACTTGTATTTAGGAACGAAGGGAGTATCGAATACACACGAAGAATCAAGACGGTAGCTATCCTTGGGCGGACGAGAAAAAAAGAAAGAAAAGAAAAGAAAATAATTGCTTACCTCCGAATTGACGATGTCGAGAACATGTAGTTTCATGCAAGATCCAATGCATTCCAAACTCTATGAATAAAATACTATGGTAGAACTCCTTTCGTTTCTAAATATAAGACCTTATATAAATTGCATTATAGACTACATACGAAACAAAATGAGTGAATTTACAGTCTAAAATACGACTACATATATCCGTAGTGGAATCTTTAAAAGATCTTATATTTAGAAACGGAGGAAGTACATTCTTTAACGACCAAATACTATTACAACACAGTGGATTTTTCTTGCATCTGTCGGAACAACAAAATTGTAGAATCAAGAAATTATATTTTCCTCCATGAACGGACACGGTAGCGTAAAGTCGCATAATTGGCAGGCCTTGTCGCTCTCACTAGTAGACATCCAAGACAAGGACAGGCATGCCATCGACGCTTTCTAAGGTAGCTTTGTGAAAGTTAACGTCACTGCTTTAATCCCGTCGATTCTAGACCATGTAATGCACTGTACTGGTGTACTGTAAGCATGTAATAAGTTCCTGCCTGCTGATGCTGAAGCCTGCCAACTATGTATTCCTTTCGTTTCTAAATATAAGACAATTTAGAGATTTCACTATAAGACTACATAGGAAGCAATATGTCTATATACATTCATATATAATTCATAGTGTAATATCTAAAAGGTCTTATATTTAGAAACGAATGGAATAACTGACAACATGTACCGCGAGTCTGCGACCATGGGGAGCTACTGCTCAAGCTGGGAGATTGTTGGACAAATTTCCTGCGATTTATCCAGGTACGATTGTCTGATGTTATAGATGTTGATTTACTTTCTCATACAGAGGTGGTCAGACTTTAGACAGCTTGAATTTTAAGAAAATCCATGTACTATTTAGGAAAGAAGAGAGGATAGACCGGGCGAGTGAGGCGATATCAAGGCGACCTCACCTACCGTCATTAATGGCCATTTGGCCAACAAAAATGGCGTCGCAGGGTTATCTATTCCTCGCCCTCACCAACAAACATAATCCACATGCTCCTCTCACGGCCAAAATTGGTGAGCATGATGGTGGGGAGCTCGTGTCGGCATGTCGCAAATCGAGGGCAAGGAGGGCATGCCCCACGCATCAGGTGGCGGCGCCGCTTGTCCTCAAGCCGCCGATTAAGGTGACGCAGCTATCGGAGATCAATGCGGTGACTCCAGAGGCGAGGGCAAAGATCCAGCAAGTGGTGCGGGAGCGCTTCCCCAACAGCTCCAAGTGGCCTGAGATCTACGTGGAGATCATCCGGTGTGCGGCATTCAAGGAGCGCGCATGATTCGTCAACGACGATGGGGGAGTGGACTATGAGATGATGTTTTGGGCGATTCAGGAGGCGGAGTCGACGGGTCCGGGCCAAGCGGTGAGGTGGGCACGGTTAAAAACAAGGAATCCGTCCAGGCTCAACATTCAACCGCCGTCGGTGGTGGGGTTCACTAGCATTTCTCTGGAATTCCTGCCGTCAGGGACCATCCTCCCGTGAATCCCCTAAGTAGTCACCAATCCCGGTGCGTGTGCATCGCGGGGGATCACCCCTAGACCGCAAGCACGTCAGAGCAGGGTTCGGTTGTGCTTCAGCAGCCAGGATCCTCCGCCATGGCCGGAAGATCGAGGAGAGGTATCACATCTCTCCGATAAGGTACGACACATTCGCTCTAGATCTCGCTACCCACCGACTGGTTTTTGTGATTCAGATGGCACTTTAGCTAGGTAAATTAGTGATAGTTCGAGCTTGGGGATATCCCTCGAATAGATTCATGCAATTCCCCTCCCATTACTCCTAAGTCTCTAAGATATTCTTGTGAATCACTAATTCCGACGAGCTTGGTGGTTGCCGATGAACTCGTTGTGCGAGGACGGCGGGATGGGTTTCAAACCGGTTGACGTTAGCGATTGGGCCTTCCCCGTGCCAGCACTGCTGATCAGCAGATGTGTGGTCCGTAAGAAAGTGGGTTCTAGAATTATGTCTTTCGATAGGGTTTGTGGGGGTCAGGAAGATATAGCAGATTTCTATGGGTAGATTGTTGGAAATATGCCCTAGAGGCAATAATAAAATGGTTATTATTGTATTTCCTTGTTCATGATAATTGTCTATTGTTCATGCTATAATTGTGTTAACCGGAAACCGTAATGCATGTATGAATACATAGACCACAATGTGTCCCTAGTGAGCCTCTAATTGGCTAGCTCGTTCATCAATAGATGGTCACGGTTTCATGACCATGGACAATGGATGTCCTTGATAACGGGATCACATCATTAGGAGAATGATGTGATGGACAAGACCCAATCCTAAGCATAGCACAAGATCGTGTAGTTCGTCTGCTAAAGCTTTTCTAATGTCAAGTATCATTTCCTTAGACCATGAGATTGTGCAACTCCCGGATACCGTAGGAATACTTTGGGTGTGCCAAACGTCACAACATAACTAGGTGGCTATAAAGGTGCACTACGGGTATCTCCGAAAGTGTCTATTGGGTTGGCACGAATCGAGACTAGGATTTGTCACTCCGTGTGACGGAGAGGTATCTCTGGGCCCACTCGGTAAGACATCATCATAATGAGCTCAATGTGACTAAGGAGTTAGCCACGGGATGATGTGTTACGGAACGAGTAAAGAGACTTGCCGGTAACGAGATTGAACAAGGTATAGGGATACCGACGATCGAATCTCGAGCAAGTATCATACCGGTAGACAAAGGGAATTGTATACGGGATTGATTGAATCCCCGACATCGTGGTTCATCTGATGAGATCATCGTGGAGCATGTGGGAGCCAACATGGATATCCAGATCCCACTGTTAGTTATTGATCGGAGAGGTGTCTCGGTGATGTCTACGTGTCTCCCGAACCCGTAGGTTCTACACACTTAAGGTTCGATGACGCTAGGGTTATAGGGAAATAGTTTACGTGGTTACCGAAGGTAGTTCGGAGTCCCGTATGAGATCTCGGACGTCACGAGGAGTTCTGAAATGGTCCAGAGGTAAAGAATGATATATAGGAAGTGAGGATTCGGCCACCGGAAGTATTTTGAGAATTACGTGTAACGTACCGGGACCACCGGAAGGGTTCCGGGGGTCCACCAAGTGGGGCCACCGGCCCTAGAGGGCTGCGTGGGCCGAGAGTGGAAGGGACCAGCCCCAGAGTGGGTTGGTGCGCCCTCCACCCTGGCCCAAGGCGCAGGAAGGTGGGAGGGAGGGGAAACCCTAGACCCAAATGGGCCTAAGGCCCACTAGGGATGCACCCTTCCCCTCTCCCTCTCTTTGGCCGCCGGCCAAATGGCATCTAGGAGCGGCCACAGCTCCTAGGGTGGGAACCCTAGGGCTGTGCCCTCCCTCCCCCTCCTCCTATATATAGTGGTGCCCTTGGGGTTGTTTGAGACACGCATCTCTCTCTCACGGCGCAGCCCTACTCCTCCCTCTCCTCGTCCTCCGTAGTGCTTAGCGAAGCTGTGCCGGAGTACCACGCAGCTCCACCGTCACCATGTCGTCGTGCTGCTAGAGCTCTCCCTCAACCTCTCCTCCCTCCTTGCTGGATCAAGGCGTAGGAGACATCACCGGGCTGCACGTGTGTTGAACGCGGAGGCGCCGTTGTTCGGCGCTAAGATCGGAGTCCATCGCGATCTGAATCGCTACGAGTACGACTCCACCAACCGCGTTCTTGTAACGCTTCCGCTTAGCGATCTTCGAAGGTATGAAGATGCAATCTCTTCCCACTCGTTGCTGGTTTCTCCATAGATAGATCTTTGTGATCGTAGGAATTTTTTTGATTTACTACTACGCCTCCCAATAGTGGCATCATGAGTTAGGTCTATGCGTAGAATCCATGCACGAGTAGAACACAAAGTTATTGTGGGTGTCGATCTTGTTAATTTGCTTACCACTACTAGTCTTATCTTGATTTGGCGGTATTGTGGGATGAAGCGGCCCGAACCAACTTTACACGTACGCTTACGTGAGACCGGTTCCACCGCCTGACATGCACTTGTTGCATAAGGTGGCTAGCGGGTGTCTGTCTCTCCCACCTTAGTCGGATTGGATTCGATGAAATGGGTCCTTATGAAGGGTAAATAGCAATTGGCATATCACGTTGTGGTTTTGGCGTAGGTAAGAAACGTTTTTGCTAGAAACCTATAGCAGACACGTAAAAACTTGCAACTACAAATTAGAGGACGTCTAACTTGTTTTTGCAGCATATGCCTTGTGATGTGATATGGCCAAAAGGATGTGATGTGATGCATTGTGATGTATGAGATTGATCATGTTCTTGTAATAGGATTCACGACTTGCATGTCGATGAGTATGACAACCGGCAGGAGCCATAGGAGTTGTCTTATTTTATTGTATGACCTGCGTGTCAATTATAAACGCCATGTAATTTCTTTCCTTTATTGCTAAACGTTAGCCATAGTAGTAGAAGTAATAGTTGGGGAGACAACTTCATGAAGACACGATGATGGAGATCATGGTGTCGTGACGGTGACAGTGATGATCATAGTGCCCCGAAGATAGAGATCAAAGGAGCAAGATGATATTGGCCATATCATGTCACTATATTGATTGCATGTGATGTTTATCATGTTTACATATTATTTGCTTAGAACGACAGTAGTAAATAAGATGATCTCTCAATAAAATTTCAAGAAAGGTGTTCACCCTAACTGTGCACTGTTGCTAAGGATCGTTGTTCCGAAGCACCACGTGATGATTGGGTGTGATAGGTTCTAACGTTCGCATACAACGGGTGTAAGCCAGATTTACACACGCAAAACACTTAGGTTGACTTGATGAGCCTAGCATGTACAGACATGGCATCGGAACATGGAAGACCGAAAGGTCGAACATGAGTCGTATAGAAGATACGATCAACATGGAGATGTTCACCATGGATGACTAGTCCGTCTCACATGATGATCGGACACGGGCTAGTTGACATGGATCATGTATCACTTGGATGACTAGAGAGATGTCTATCTAAGTGGGAGTTCATTACATAATTTGATTATGTGAACTTAATTATCATGAACTTAGTCTAAAATTGTCTTTACAATCTATATTGTAGATCCAATGGCCAACGCTAATGTCACCCTCAACTTCAACGCGTTCCTAGAGAAAACCAAGTTGAAAGATGATGGAAGCAACTATACGAACTGGGTTCGTAGCTTGAGGATCATCCTCATAGCTTCCAAGAGGTTGTATGTCCTTGATGCACCGCTAGGTGACTCACCCATTTTCCCATTTTCCCTTGGCAGTCACGCTGCGATGATTACTCCCTTGTTCAGTGCAGCATGCTTTATAGTTTAGAACCGGGGCTCCAAAAGCGTTTTGAGCAACACGGAGCATATGAGATGTTCCAAGAGCTAAAACTGGTTTTCCAAGCTCATGCCCGGGTCGAGAGATATGACATCTCCGAAAAGTTCTTCAGCTATAAGATGGAGGAGAATAGTTCTGTAAGTGAGCACATACTCAAAATGTCTGGGTTGCACAACCGCTTGACTCAGCTGGGAGTTAATCTCCCGGATGACTCGGTTATTGATAGAATCCTCTAGTCGCTCCCACCTAGCTACAAGAGCTTTGTGATGAACTAAAACATGCATGGTATGGAGAAGTCCATTCCTGAGTTGTACTCGATGCTGAAATCAGCGGAGGTCGAGATCAAAAAGGAGCATCAAGTGTTGATGGTGAATAAGACCACTAGTTTCAAGAAAGGCAAGGGTAAGAAGAACTTCAAGAAGGAAGGCAAAGTTGTTGCCGCGCCCGGTAAGCAAGTTGCTGGGAAGAAGAACAAGAATGGACCCAAGCCTGAGACTGAGTGCTTTTATTGCAAGGGTATCGGTCACTGGAAGCGGAACTGCCCTAAGTACATAGCGGATAAGAAGGCCGGCAACGTTAAAGGTATATGTGATATACTTGTTATTGATATGTACCTAACCAGTGCTCGTAGTAGTTGTTGGGGAATGTTGCATGGGAAACAAAAAATTTCCTACGTTCATGCAAGACCTATCCATGATGATGAGCATCTACGAGAGGGAGAGTGGATCTACGTACCCTTGTAGATCGCTAAGCGGGAAGCGTTAAGAAACGCGGTTGGTGTAGTCGAACATCTTCGCGATCCAAATCGCCGAGCGTCCCGCGATCCAATCACGATCCGTCCTGCGAACTTGATCACGATCCGTCTCGCGAACTCGATCACGGTCCTTCTGATCTAGCGCCGAACGGATGGCACCTTCGCGTTCAGCACACGTACGGCTTGATGACAATCTCTGTCGTCTTGATCCAGCAAGAGGGAGCGGAGAGGAAGAAGATTTCTCCGGCAGCGTGACGGCGCTCCGACGATGGTGGTGGAGCTATTCCGGTAGGGCTTTGCCTAAGCATTGCATAAATCCGATATAGAGGAGAAACTATGCACTCGAGGAACGGGTAGCACGTGGCTGAAAATTCTGTGCAATAACCCTAAAACCTCCAGTATATACAAGAGGGAGGGAGGAGAAGACTTGGATCAAGGGTCAAGCCTCATTGGTTCGGCCGAAGTGGGGAGCAGAGGAGGACTCCTCCTCCAATCCTAGTAGAACCAGGATTCCTCCTTTTTTGCCTTTTTTCAACCTTTTCCCTTTGGGCTTTTCTTCCCTAGCCGCATGGGCCTTGTGTGGGACTTCCATCAGCCCACAAAAGGCTGGTATTTATTCTCCCACACACCATGAAGCCTCTTGGGTCGAAATACCCCTCCCGATGGTCTCCCGGTACACTACCGGCACTCCCGGTACACTACTGATTAGCCCGAAACTTTTTCGGCGACCAAAACAGGACTTCCTATATATGAATCTTTACCCTCGGACCATTCCGGAGCTCCTCGTGACGTCTGGGATCTCATCCGGGATTCTGAACAACCTTAGGTCACCACCATACATAACTCCATACTACCGAAATGTCACCAAACCTTAAGTGTGCAGACCCTACGGGTTCGAGAACTATGCAGACATGACCGAGACACCTCTACGGTCAATAACCAATAGCGAGACCTGGATGCCCATATTGGTTCCTACATATTATACGAAGATCTTTATCGGTCGAACCTTTATGTCAAGGATTCAGTTAATCCTGTATGATGTTCCCTTTGTTCTTCGGTATGTTACTTGCGAGATTCTATCGTCGGTATCTCCATACCTATTTCAACCTCGTTACCAGCAAGTCTCTTTACTCGTTTTGTAATACAAAATCCCGTGACTAACACTTATTCACGTTGCTTGCAAGGCTTATTGTGATGTTGTATTACCGAGTGGGCCCTGAGATACCTCTCCATCACACGGAGTAACAAATCCTAGTCTTGATCCATGCCAACTCAACAGACACCCTCGGAGATACCTGTAGAGCACCTTTATAGTCACCCAGTTACGTTATGACATTTGATACACACAAGGCACTCCTACGATGTCCGTGAGTTGCATGATCTCATGGTCATAGGAACATATACTTGACATGCAGAAAATAGTAGCAATAAACTGACACGATCATATGCTACATTTGTAGTTTGGGTCTTGCCCATCACATCATTCTACTAATGATGTGATCCCGTTATCAAATGACATCACATGTCAATGGCTAGGAAACCTTGACCATCTTTGATCAACGAGCTAGTTCACTGGAGGCATACTAGGAACATAGTGTTGTTTATTTACCCACACATGTAATGTGTTTCCAATCAATACAATTATAGCATTGATAATAAACGATTATCACGAACAAGGAAATATAATAATAAACACTTTATTTATTGCCTCTAGGGCATATTTCCAACAGTCTCCCACTTGCACTAGAGTCAATAATCTAGTTCACATCACTATGTGATTTACATTGTAATGAATCGAACACCCATGCAGTTCTGGTGTTGATCATGTTTAGCCCTTGGAAGAGGTTTAGTCAACGGGTCTGCAACATTCGGATCCATGTGCACTTTGCAAATATTTATGTCCTTATCATCGATGTAATAGCGGATGGAGTTGAAGTGTCGCTTTATATGTCTGGTCCTCTTGTGAAACCTTGGTTCCTTGGCCAGAGCAATGGCACCAATGTTGTCACAGAACAGGTTCATTGGATTCAGTGCACTGGGCACTACTTCAAGATCTGTCATGAACTGCTTCATCCAGACACCTTCCTTCGCTGCCTCCGAGGCTGCGATGTACTCCGCTTCGCACGTAGAATCGGCTACCACGCTTTGCTTGGAACTGCACCAGCTTACCGCTCCCCCATTGAGAATAAATATGTATCCGGTTTGTGACTTAGAGTCATCCGGATCAGTGTCAAAGCTTGCATCGACGTAACCCTTTACGACGAGCTCTTCATCACCTCCATAAACGAGAAACATTTCCTTAGTCCTTTTCAGGTACTTAAGGATATTCTTGACCGCTGCCGAGTGTTCCATTCCAGGATCACTTTGAAACCTTCCGACCATACTTATGGCAAGGCTGACATCCGGTCTTGTGCACAGCATTGCATACATGATAGAGCCTATGGCTAAAGCATAGGGGATGACACTCATCTTTTCTCTATCTTCTGCAGTCACTGGGCATTGAGTCTTACTCAACATCACACCTTGTAACATAGGCAAGAACCCCTTCTTGGACAGATCCATTTTGAACTTCTTCAAAACTTTATCAAGGTATGTGCTCTGTGAAAGTGCTATTAAGCAGCTTCTCGATCTATCTCTATAGATCTTAATGCCTAATATGAAAGCAGCTTCTCCTAGGTCCTTCATTGAAAAACTCTTGTTCAAATATTCCTTCACGCTTTCCAGCATTTCTATATTATTTCCAATCAGCAATATGTCATCCACATATAATATTAGAAACGCTATAGAGATCCCACTCACTTTATTGTAAATACAAGCTTCTCCATAAACTTGTATAAACTCAAACGCTTTGATCACCTTATCAAAGCGCTTATTCCAACTTCGAGATGCTTGCACCAACCCATAAATGGATCGCCGGAGTTTGCAAACTTTGTCAGCATTCTCTGGATCGACAAAACCTTCTGGTTGCATCATATACAACTCTTCCTCAAGGAAACCATTGAGGAACACCGTTTAGACATCCATATGCCAAATTTCATAATTGAAATAAGCAGCTATTGCCAACATGATTCTGACAGACTTAAGCTTCGCTACGGGTGAGAATGTCTCATCGTAGTCAACTCCTTGAACTTGTGAAAAACCCTTTGCCACAAGTCGAACTTTATAGACGGTGACATTACCGTCCGCGTCTGTCTTCTTCTTAAAGATCCATTTCTTCTGAATGGCCTTTCGCCCTTCAGGTAATATTTCCAAAGTCCATACTTTGTTTTCGTACATGGATCCCATCTCGAATTTCATGGCCTCTAACCATTTCTCGGAATTCGGGCCCATCACTGCTCCTCCATAGCTCATAGATTCATTGTTGTCCAACAACATGACCCCCAAGACAGGGTTGTCGTACCACTCAGGAATAGTACACGCCCTTGTCGACCTACGAGGTTCAATAGTAGCTTTATCCGAAGCTTCATGATCATCATCATTAACTTCCTCTTCTACTGTCGTAGTTCCACAGAAACATCTTTCTGCGCTACGCTACTTTCTGGTTGAAGTAAAGGTTCAATAACCTCATCAAGCTCTATTTTCCTCCCACTCAATTCTTTCAAGAGAAACTCTTTCTCAAGAAATGTTTCGTTCTTAGTGACAAACATTTTGCCTTCGGATCTAAGATAGAAGGTATACCTGACTGTCTCTTTCGGGTATCCTATAAAGAGCATTTCTCCGCTTTGGGTTCCAACTTTTCAGGCTGAAGCTTTTTGACATAAGAATCACATCCCCAAACTTTAAGAAACGACAACTTTGGCCTCTTGCCAAACCATAGCTCATATGGCGTAGTCTCAACGGATTTTGATGGTGCCCTATTTAAAGTGAATGCAGCTGTCTCTAATGCATAACCCCAAAACAATAGTGGCAAATCAGCAAGAGACATCATAGAATGCACCATATCTAATAAGGTTCGATTATGACATTCGGACACACCATTACGTTGTGGTGTTCCAGGCGGTGTCAACTATGAAACAATTCCACATTGTCTTAAGTGACTGCTAAACTCATAACTTAGATATTCACCTCCTCGATCAGATCGCAGGAATTTAATCTTCTTGTTACGATGATTCTCAACTTCACTCTAAAATTGCTTGAACTTTTCAAACGTTTCAGACTTGTGTTTCATTAAGTAAATATACCCATATCTACTTAAGTCATCATTGAAGGTGAGAAAATAACGATATCCATCACGCGATGTAACTTTCATTGGACCGCATACATCAGTATGTATGATTTCCAATAATTCACTCGCCCGTTCCATTGTTTCAGAGAACGGTGTTTTAGTCATCTTGCCCATGAGGCATGGTTCACATGTGTCAAGTGATTCAAAATCAAGTGACTCCAAAAGTCCATCAGCATGGAGCTTCCTCATGCGTTTTACACCAATATGACCTAAACAACAGTGCCACAAGAAAGTGGTACTATCATTATCAACTCTACATCTTTTGGCATCAATGTTATGAACATGTGTGTCATCACTATTAAGATTCAATATGAATAAACCCCTCACATTGGGTGCATGACCATAAAATATATTACTCATATAAATAGAACAACCTTTATTCTCTGATTTAAATGAGTAACCGTCTCGCAATAAACAAGATCCAGATATAATGTTCATGCTTAACGCAGGCACTAAATAACAATTATTCAGGTTCATCACTAATCCCGATGGTAATCGAAGAGAGAGCGTGCCGACGGCGATCACATCAACCTTGGAACCATTTCCCACGCGCATCGTCACTTCATCCTTTGCCAGCCTTCGTCTATTCCGTAGTTCCTGTTTTGAGTTGCAAATGTGAGCAACCGAACCGGTATCAAATACCCAGGCACTACAACGAGAGCTAGTAAGGTACACATCAATAACATGTATACTATATATACCTTGTTTGTCGTTGGCCGCCTTCTTGTCAGCCAGGTACTTGGGGCAGTTCCGCTTCCAGTGACGAGTTCCCTTGCAATGAAAGCATTCAGTTTGTGGCTTAGGTCCATGCTTGGGCTTCTTTACAGGAGTAGCAACTGCTTTGCCATCCTTCTTGGTTTTACCATTCTTGCCCTTGCCCTTGCCATTCTTCTTGAAACTAGTGGTTTTATTAACCATCAACACTTGATGTTCTTTCTGGATTTCGGACTCAGCGACTTTTAGCACCGCAAACAGCTCGGCAACTGACTTGTTCATCCCGTGCATGTTATAGTTCATCACAAAGCTCTTGTAACTAGGTGGCAGTGATTGAAGAACTCTGTCAGTGATTGCCTCTGGCGGAAGGGCAATTCCCAACTCCACTAGACGAGTTGAATACCCAGACATTCTGAGTATATGTTCACTGATAGACCCGTTCTCCTCCATCTTGCAAGCATAGAACTTATCGGAGGTCTCATACCTCTTGATTCGGGCATTCTTCTGAAAGATAAACTTCAACTCCTGGAACATCTCATATGCTCCATGATGTTCAAAACATCTTTGAAGTCCCGGTTCTAAGCCATACAATATTGCACACTGAACTATTGAGAAATCTCCAGTACGTGCCTCCCAAGCGTTATTAACGTCTTCGGAGGTCATGTCTTCTGGTTGGTCACCAAGCAGTGCATCAAGGACATATGATTTCTGGAAAGCCGTGAGGATAATCCTCAAATTACGGGCCCAGTCAACAAAGTTACTTCCATCATATTTCAACTTAGCTTTCTCTAGGAACGCATTAAAATTCAGGGGTGCTACTCCGCGAGCCATTGATCTACAACATAAATATGCAAAGGTTTACTTAGACTATTGTTCAAGATAATGAGTTTAGTTAACCAAATTACTAAAGCTCCCACTCAAATTGACATCCCTCAGGTCATCTAAGTGTCACATGATCCAAATTCACCAACTCAAGTCCGATCATCACGTGAGTTGAGGTGGCTTCAATGGTGAACATCATCATGTTGATCATATCTACTATATGACTCATGTTCGACCTTTCGGTCTATTGTGTTCCGAGGCCATGTCTGTACATGCTAGGCTCGTCATATTTAACCCGAGTGTTCTGTACGTGCAACATTGGCTTGCACCCGTTGTATGTGAACATAGAGTCTATCACACCCGATCATCACGTGGTGTCTCGACACGACGAACTTTCACAACGGTGCACACTCGGGGAGAACACAATTCATCTTGAAATTTAAGTGAGGGATCACCTTATAATGCTACCATCGTCCTAAGGAAAAAAAGGTGCATAAAAGGATTAACATCACATGCAAATCATAAGTAACATGATATGGCCATGAACTTGTGCTTTTGATCTCCATCTAGAAAGCACCGGCATGATCTCCATCGTCACCGGCACCACACCACGATCTCCATCATCTTGATCTCCATCAACGTGTTGCCATCGGGGTTGTCGCGCCCAACATGCTTCTACTACTATTGCTACCATTTAGCGATAAAGTAAAGCATTACATAGCACTTAATGATTGACATGCAGGTCATACAATAATTAAAGACAACCCTATGGCTCCTGCCGGTTGCCGTACTCATCGACATGCAAGTCGTGATAATCTATACATCACATGATCATCTCATACATCACATATGTCACACCATGTAATTGGCCATATCACATCACAACATACCCTGCAAAAACAAGTTAGACGTCCTCTAATTGTTGTTGCATGTTTTACATGGCTGCTACGGGTATCTAGCAAGAACAATTCTCATCTACGCAAAAACCACAATGGTGATACACTAGTTGCTTTTCAACCTTCTGAAGGACTGCCTTTGTCGAATCCGATCCAACTAAATTGAGAGAAACTGGCACCCGCAAGCCATCTATGCAACAAGTTGCGGTTGAGGGAACCCGTCTCTCGTAAGCGTACGAGTAATGTTGGTCTGGGCTGCTTCATCTCACAATACCGCTGAACCAAAACACGACCAAGGGAGGAAGCAATCTAAGCATCAACGCCCACAAACTCTTTGTGTTCTACTCGAGATCTCATCGACACATATACCTAGCTCATGATGCCACAGTTGGGGAACGTTGCATGGGAAACAAAAAATTTCCTACGTTCACGCAAGACCTATCCATGGTGATGAGCATCTGCGAGAGGGAGAGTGGATCTATGTACCCTTGTAGATCGCTAAGCGGGAAGCGTTAAGAAACGTGGTTGGTGTAGTCGAACGTCTTCGCGATCCAAATTGCCGAGTGTCCCGTGATCCAATCACGATTCGTCCTGCGATCCAATCACGATCTGTCCCGCGAACTCAATCACGGTCCTTTCGATCTAGCGCCGAACGGACGGCACCTCCGCGTTCAGCACACGTACGGCTTGATGACGATCTCTGCCGTCTTGATCCAGCAAGAGGGAGCGGAGAGGAAGAAGAGTTCTCCGGCAGCGTGATGGCGCTCCGGCGATGGTGGTGGAGCTATTCCGTCAGGGCTTCGCCTAAGCACTGCAGAAATCCGATCTAGAGGAGAAACTATGCACCGGAGGAACGGGTAGCACGTGGCTGAAAATTCTGTGCAAAAACCCTAAAACCTCTAGTATATATAAGAGGGAGGGAGGAGAGGACTTGGCGCAAGGGACAAGACTCCTTGGTTCGGCCGAAGTGGGCAGGAGAGGAGGACTCCTCCTCCAATCCTAGTAGGACTAGGATTCCTCCTTTTTTGCCTTTTTTCCACCTTTTCCCTTTGGGCTTTTCTTCCCTAGCCGCATGGATCTTGTGTGGGACTTCCACCAGCCCACAAAAGGCTGGTATTTATTCTTCCACAGCCCATGAAGCCTCTTGGGTCGAAATACCCCTCCCGATGGTCTCCCGGTACACTACCGACACTCCCGGTACACTACTGATTAGCCCGAAACTTTTCCGGCGACCAAAAAAGGACTTCCTATATATCAATATTTACCTCCGGACCATTTCGGAGCTCCTCGTGATGTCCGGGATCACATCCGGGACTCCGAACAACCTTTGGTAACCACCATACATAACTCCATACTACTGAAACGTAACCAAACCTTAAGTGTGTAGACCCTGTGTGTTCGAGAACTATGTATACATGACCGTGACACCTCTACAGTCAATAACCAATAGCGGGACCTGGATGCCCATATTGGTTCTTACATATTCTACGAAGATCTTTACCGGTCGAACCTCTATGTCAAGGATTCAGTTAATCCTGTATGATGTTCCCTTTGTTCTTTAGTATGTTACTTGCCCGAGATTCTATCGTCGGTATCTCCATACCTAGTTCAACCTCGTTACCGGCAAGTCTCTTTACTTGTTCTATAATACAAAATCCTGTGACTAACACTTAGTCACATTGCTTGCAAGGCTTATTGTGATGTTGTATTACCGAGTGGGCCCTGAGATACCTCTCCGTCACACGGAGTAACAAATCCCAGTCTTGATCCATGCCAACTCAACAGACACCCTCGGAGAGACCTGTAGAGCACATTTATAGTCACCCAGTTATGTTGTCACGTTTGATACACACAAGGCACTCGTCCGATGTCCGTGAGTTGCATGATCTCATGGTCATAGGAACATATACTTGACATGCAAAAAAAGGTAGCAATAAATTGACACGATCATATGCTACGTTTGTAGTTTGGGTATTGTCCATCACATCATTCTACTAATGATGTGATCCCGTTATCAAATGACATCACATGTCAATGGCTAGGAAACCTTGACCATCTTTGATCAACGAGCTAGTTCACTAGAGGCATACTAGGGACATAGTGTTATTTATTTACCCACACATGTAATGTGTTTCCAATCAATACAATTATAGCATGTAAGGAAGAACTGTATATAATCTAGCCGGAAGGTTTTGTTGATCCTAAAGATGCTAACAAAGTATGCAAACTCCAGCGCTCCATCTATGGGCTGGTGCAAGCATCTCGGAGTTGGAACATTCGCTTTAATGAGGTGATTAAAGCATTTGGGTTTGTATAGGTTTATGGAGAACCCTGTATTTACAAGAAAGTGAGCGGGAGCTCTGTAGCATTTCTCATATTATATGTGGATGACATACTGATAATGGGAAATGATATAGAACTTTTGGAAAGTGTAAAGGCCTACTTGAATAAATGTTTTTCAATGAAGGACCTTCGAGAAGTTGCTTACATATTAGGCATCAAGATCTATAGAGATAGATAGAGACGCCTCATAGGTCTTTCACAAAGCACATACCTTGACAAGATATTGAAGAAGTTCAATATGGATCAGTCCAAGAAGGGGTTCTTGCCTGTGTTACAGGGTGTGAGATTGAGTATGACTCAATGCCCGACCACGACAAAGGATGGAGAAGAGATGAGTGTCATCCCCTATGCTTCAGCCATAGGCTCTATTATGTATGCCATGCTGTATACCAGACCTGATGTGAACCTTGCCATAAGTTTGATAGGAAGGTACCAAAGTGATCCCGGAGCGGAACACTGAACAGCGGTCAAGAATATCCTGAAGTACCTGAAAAGGACAAAGGACATGTTTCTCGTATATGGAGGTGCCGGAGAGTTCCTCATAAAGGGTTACGTCGATGCTAGCTTCGACACAGATCCGGACGACTCCAAGTCGCAAACCGGATACGTGTATATTTTGAATGGAGGGGCAGTCAACTGGTGCAGCAGCAAGCAAAGCGTCGTGGCGGCATCTACATGTGAAGCGGAGTACATAGCTGCTTCGGAAGCAGCAAAGGAAGGAGTCTGGATGAAGGAGTTCATCACCGACCTAGGAGTAATTTCAAGTGCGTCGGGCCCGATGACTCTATTCTGTGACAACACTGGAGCTATTGCCCTTGCGAAGGAGCCTAGGTTTCACAAGAAGACAAGACACATCAAGCGCCGCTTCAACTCCATCCGTGATTACATCCAGGAGGGAGATATAGATATTTGTAAAGTGCATACGGATCTGAATGTCACAGATCCGTTGACTAAACCTCTCTCACGAGCAAAACATGATCAACACCAGAATGCTGTGAGTGTTCGATTCATCACAATGTAAATAGATTATTGACTCTAGTGCAAGTGGGAGACTGTTGGAAATATGCCCTAGAGGCAATAACAAAATGGTTATTATTGTATTTCCTTGTTCATGATAATTGTCTATTGTTCATGCTATAATTGTGTGAATACATAGACCACAATGTGTCCCTAGTGAGCCTCTAGTTGGCTAGCTCGTTGATCAATAGATGGTCCCGGTTTCATGACCATGGACATTGGATGTCGTTGATAACGGGATCACATTATTAGGAGAATGATGTGATGGACAAGACCCAATCCTAAGCATAGCACAAGATCGTGTAGTTCGTCTGCTAAAGCTTTTCCAATGTCAAGTACCGTTTCCTTAGACCATGAGATTGTGCAACTCCTAGATACCGTAGCAATGCTTTGGGTGTGCCAAACGTCACAACATAACTGGGTGGCTATAAAGGTGCACTACGGGTATCTCCGAAAGTGTCTGTTGGGTTGGCACGGATCGAGACTGGGATTTGTCACTCCGTGTGACGGAGAGGTATCTCTGGGCCCACTCGGTAAGACATCATCATAATGAGCTCAATTTGACTAAGGAGTTAGCCACGGGATGATGTGTTACAGAACGAGTAAAGAGACTTGCCGGTAACAAGATTGAACAAGGTATAGGGATACCGACGATCGAATCTCGGGCAAATATCATACGGGTAGACAAAGGGAATTGTATACGGGATTAATTGAATCCCCGACATCGTGGTTCATCCGATGAGATCATCGTGGAGCATGTGGGAGCCAACATGGGTATTCAGATCCCGCTGTTGGTTATTGACCGGAGAGGTGTCTCGGTCATGTCTACGTGTCTCCCGAACCGATAGGGTCTACACACTTAAGGTTCGATGACGCTAGGGTTATAGGGAAATAGTTTACGTGGTTACTGAAGGTAGTTCGGAGTCGCGGATGAGATCCCGGACGTCACGAGGAGTTTCGGAATGGTCCGGAGGTAAAGAATGATATATATGAAGTGAGGATTTGGCCACCGGAAGTGTTTCGGGAATTACCGGTAACGTACCGGGACCACCGGAAGGGTTTCGGGGGTCCACCAAGTGGGGCCACCAGCCCCAGAGGGCTGCGTGGGCCAAGAGTGGAAGGGACCAGCCCCAGAGTGGGCTGGTGCGCCCTCCACCCTGGCCCAAGGCGCAGGAAGGTGGGAGGGAGGGGAAACCCTAGACCCAGATGGGCCTAAGGCCCACTAGGGCTGCGCCCTCCCCCTCGCCCTCTCTCTGGCCGCCGTCTAGGGCCGGGCGCAGCTCCTAGGGTGGGAACCCTAGGGCTTCGCCCTCCCTCCCCCTCCTCCTATATATAGTGGTGCCCTTAGGGTTGTTCGAGACACACATCTCTCTCTCTCCCACGGCGCAGCCCTACTCCTCCCTCTCCTCGTCCTCCGTAGTGCTTAGTGAAGCTCTGCCGGAGTACCACGCGGCTCCACCATCACCACGCCGTCGTGCTGTCGGATCTCTCCGTCAACCTCTCCTCCCTCCTTGCTGGATCAAGGCGTAGGAGACGTCACCGGGCTGCACGTGTGTTGAACGCGGAGGCGCCGTTGTTCGGCGCTAAGATCGGAGTCCACCGCGATATGAATCGCTACAATTACGACTCCACCAACCGCGTTCTTGTAACGCTTCCGCTTAGCGATCTTCAAAGGTGTGAAGATGCAATCTCTCGCCACTCGTTGCTGGTTTCTCCATAGACAGATCTTGATGATCGTAGGAAATTTTTTGATTTACTACTACGTCTCCCAACACATCTCTGGGTCGTCCCCTCCCGGAGTCGCCGCTCACAGCTACATAAGAACAAGTGTGGGATGGAGTGAATTTGAAGCTGTCATTTAGGAGATGTGTCGATCAAGCTAGATTGGCTCTTTGGGAACAATTAGTTGCACTATTTGGATAGTTTCCTCAGCTGGAGGAGGCGGATACCCCAATTTAGACATTGGAACCTAATGGTATTTACTCGGTTAAATCTATCTAAGCTAAAACTAATTTTGATGGGATAGCTTCTGCTATTGGTAACAAACCGTGGAAAGTTTTATGTACACGGAAGATTCATGTTTTTGTTTGGTTGTGTGTTTATAATAAAGTGCTTACTAGAGATAATCTAGCAAAGAGAAGACAAGTGGACGACCCTACCCGTCTATTTTGTACTGAAAACAAATCTGTCCAACATCTGTTGATTGATTGCATTGTGGCTCAACAAGTGTGGGGCTTCGTCTCTGAGTTTTTTGTAATTGACAAGATTTTTGGTTTGGAGGACATTTGTGCTTTATGGCAATCATCTAAGAAGCATTCAAGGTTGAATTTGGTTGTTGTTGCCTCCTTGCGGAGCCTTTGAAAACTGAGAAATGATTTCTATTTTTGAGGGACGCAACTGGCAAAGTGTGAAAAGCATTCTTGTCAAAATAAGCAACTATCTACATCAATGGAAAGTGATTTGCACCGATGCTGGACAAACGACGTGGGGAGTTACTTAGAATCACCTGGAAATGATTCGGGGAGCCCCAATGAGTCGATGATGAGCCGCTGTCCACATCAAACCTATGCTACCCCCTGCCGCTTGCTTGCATGTTTGCTCATTTGGGTATGTAAAAAACGAGTATTAATAAGTGACATGAGAGAACTTTTGCTCTCAGATTTGTTCCAGGTTTTAGTTCTGGTAGGGCCTTGGGCCATAGTCTATTCGGTATTGCATCTATTATGGGTGGGATGTTAAACCTTGTGTCGGCTGGTTGCTTCATTTTATAAAAGATGGCGCGCGCCCGGGGGGGGGGGGGGGGGGATACCCCTTTCATTCAAAAAAAAATAGACCGAATCATTCTAAGGATGTACTTTTGCGGCTTTTAGCTTGCCCACATACAAATTGTTTTTGTGGCTTCTTCAATATTACATGAGTAATGTCATCCTGTATAATATAGGCATCCCACTAGCCTTTTTAATCTCTCTTATTTATTTTCCTCATTATCTTCAGGCTCCCGAGCGAGATCAGTGACCTAGAGTTTATGTGTTGTCATAGACGTAGTCTACCTTCTCATCATTTGTCAACCCTCGTCATCATTTTTTTTTCGAACCCCCTCGTCATCATGTCTGCACCACTTTGTCATCCCAAGTCAAAACTATCGCAGTCCCTGCCTCCCATGGTTGTCATAGATGAAATATCGAAAATATGCCCTAGAGGCAATCATGTGAATATTTATATATATATATATATATATATATATATGAATTATTAAGTATATATTTTTAGTATCATCATTGATATAAATTTGATGAATATGTGAGTTATTTATGAAACTCTATGATGTGTCGGGAGCACTTAACATCCACAACTCTTAGCTGGATTTGCTTCGTTTGTGCCTATTTATAATGGAGATAAAAGTGGAGTGGAACGGGATGTAACCGAGGGCTATCACACTTGGATCTCTATGTTTTTACCGAAAGTGGAAACAGATATGGATATCCTCGAATAAAATATTTAAAAGTTCGACGGAACAAAAACCTCTAGAGGCATAAAAGCAAAAGTAAGAAAAAAATATCCAATTACTAATACAACTACAAATGTTATGATATATCATAAATATACAATGAGGTGTACTATCATGCATAAGTATCATGAACTATAACGAGGTGTACTGTCTTTTTTTTTTGTATCTGCGTGTGTGGAAGTTTCTGTTTATTTGTGTGTGTGTATATTCCACTTCAGTCCAACCTATATGCACTATTGGTAATTTGGTATAACACAATCTTCGGTGTCGGCGCATTTTGGCCAGCTTCATCTTGGAGGCTGCGGTGACGTCGGCGGCGCTCGTCTGGTGGAGCAACTGCCGTTGCATTGCGTCATCAGGCTCGGGATGCTCCGGGGTAAATCCTAGATCTGGATCTTCCTGGATCGGACGATGATGACGTTTTATCGCTTTCCTTCCTGGGGGCATCGTTTTGGAGCAAGTGCTGGCTGGAGGGATGGTGGAGCGGTGCTTCATCTCACACATTCATGGCGGCGGATATCGGCGGCATGGCGCTGTGGAGACTCGGCGTCCGATGCGTGGAGATGGACTTGCGCAGGAGGAGGTAGCTGTCTGTCGTCAAGGTGACATCGATGGCAGAGTGGCTAGACAAGGTAGAAGCCTCAATATCTGCTCTGAAGACGGACCGGTGGAAGATGGCGACGACAGCACACGAGTACGTCTGACCGGTTTGTGCCCCAGAGTCGGTATGTGGCTCGGCTGGGGCTTTCGGCTTTTGATGTTAGGCGTAAGTGAGTGGTCTGGGTAGTGGTCCAGCTAGCACCCCTTCATCATATGGATAAGAGTAGCGGCACTTTTTGCGATGGTGAATTCAGGCATATTGTTATAATACTTTGTAAGGTCCTCCAGAATAATCAATAAAGTCCCCGTATGCATCTCCCAGATGCAGAGACCGGGGATCATCCTCCTTTTCTAAAAAAACAATCTTACTATAGAAAAGCTAATCCTTCCCCTCTACTCCCATGATCCTTCTCATCCGGTTTCCCCAAGACATTATACCGCAGTGTGTTGCCAAAGTGTGTTGCCAAAATTGGAAACTTATACCACTCCCTCTATTTTCTTCTTTACGTAGCCAAAAGTATCATGTAAGTGGAGAATGGCGTTTTGGCTCTCCGTCTTTATGAAGGCCGAATTGTTGAAATATTAAAAATCCGAAAAATAGTTAAAAAATCTGATTTTTTTTTGTACAACTGAACAAGGATGTGAGGCTTATGTGTGTAAACTTTCGGGCTAAAATACTTTGAAACACGACATGTACACAAAAAACAAATTCATGATCTAAAAGAATGGATAGTATCATGTGTTAAAAGGTTCAGATTTGTCTTTTTTGCACAATCCTCGTTCAATGTATTGAATCCTGGAAATTTACACACTAGTACATTACACCTTCATCTATCTATGTATTTCTTTTCTGAACTTTTTGAAATGTAAAAAATATGAATTTTCATACAATTTCAAATTTGCATTTGAGGGCATCCATGAAGCTCGGCCTTCAAAGCAAATTCTGATGTAAGCGAGGCATTAACCCCTTATCATACCTTATCTAAGAAGCTCTATGAAGAACTCGTGAGGCCTGACAGCGAAACAACATTTCTCTCGGTCAACTACCGACCAAGGCGTGAAACAAGATCAAGAACATGTCACTCTCCCCATAGCATCATGCTCATGACAGACGATGATTTCTAGGCAGCTTATGAAACTTGACATTAAGTTAGTCCCACCGATTCCTACCAAGTAGTGGTGCACTGCACAGCCATGCGGCGCCCACTTGCACATGTAAAGGCACGCCGCTGATATATGAGTCCATGTACAAGGTTCATTGGTACTACCATTTCGGGGAAGCGGAAAGGCAAGAGGAAACCACCTGCGACGGAACCCACGGTCTGTCGCCCGGCCGCTCGTTCAAACTACTCCATTAATTATAGGTAGCGCGCGCGCCCATGTGCCACGCACGCGGGTGGAGAAAACCGCCACCGGCTCGTGCTAGCATGCAATCTAAGCGTCCACACGGGTGACATCCACGCAACCTGTCGTCACAGCGGCATGGTGAGGCTAGGAGTACGTTACTAGCGCGGTTACCTGCATCTTTCTTTTTTATTTACATATTTGTTCCAGTTAGACCTGTTTGAGCATATGTAGGTAAAAAAGCAACATATGCATGTAGATTGGTTGCTTGCATCCTTTCTTTCTGCATCGAAGCAATGTCTCTACGTATTACATTTGGTTGCTCGTATTGGTTGTGTTCATATTAGTGCACATTGTTTGATTACCTGCACGGGATATTGATTAAGACTTAACAACTATTCATAATACAAAGAGTTACGCATTGCCATGGCGATTGCAGTGGACGGTGGTGACGCCGAAGCTGTTCAGCGGGTGTCGGGTTCGCGCTAGGTTGCGGCTGCGGTGGCCTCATCGTTGCCTCGCTCCAGCACGGAGGCGCCGAGGCGACCACGGCCACGTCGCAAACACAAATCCCATTCTTCCTAACCTGACCTTAAGATCTTGAAAGGAGAAAGCTTTGTTCTGTTGCCGGCCAGGACAGGCATGGAGGAAGACCATAGTTAGGGTCTCGGGCTCGTTGGAAGCGCTGAGGCAGCTAGTCTCAAACATGGCAATGGCATCAACAACAACCCCGAGGACCCAGAGAGCGCTATCCCTCTTGCCCCTTGGTCTCCCTGGCGGCGGCCAGCACGACGGCAGTCCCTGCCTCGGCCTCAAGGAGCCGCCTATCCTCCCCGCCCCTCCCTTGAATGTCGCGTGCGTGAACTCCAAGAACCACCACGATAGCTCCAGCCTCGTTGTACACGGCCAACCTGTGATTTGCGTTGCTGGAGAAGGCTGCGAGCTCGCCGATGACAAAAGAGAAGAAATACAGTGTATGCGTAATTACAGCATCAGTGTAGTAAGATCGTCAAATCAGAAAACTTTACAGCACGAATATCGTGTGAAACTACGTGATGAGGCTGTCGATCAAAGGAAATTTCAAACAGTCGACCGTACGCGACGAATTTGACAAAATTCGTCCAAAATAGCTCCAAACATGAACACAAACTTGAACATTTACGGTTACAAAACTACTAACTAATCGCAAAAATGAAACCGTAACATCGATGTGCATCTTTTTTGTGTAAAGCTTATCTCGAATCGAAGCACCGTTGTGTAGATTAGAAGAGATGGAAGAAAGGGGATTAGAGAAGAAAGTTACTCGATGTGAAAGAAGAAACCATGTATAGGGTGTATACTACTCGCATCCGCTCGTGCAAGAGGATCCACCATGTGCGCTCGATCGTGGCTCCACTTAGCCTGGTCCGATAGAATCGATCAATCTAAGCGCAGGTTCAAAGGTGTTTTAAGTTTCATGAGGATCAACTTTTTCATGTGAACTAAGCAACCAAACAACCCAAAAACATCTCGTGTGGGCTTGGTTTGGCCTAATGCAGGTAAGTCCTAAGTTATTACTATCGTCATAATGGGTAGTATCATCGGAAATTGTTTTTGAAGTCCGAGCTTTATGAAGCCTTCAAATTTAAACACTAAAGTTCATATTTGTACATTTCAAAAAATTCTGAAATAAATACAAAGATAGATGAAGGCATGTTGCACAATTACGTAAATTTTTAGGACGAAATACGCTGAAATAAGGGTTGTGCAAAAATGATAAATCTGATAGTTTTTAACACACGATACTATTCATCTTCCCAGACCATGATTTTTTTTGTACAGATCGCATTTCAATGTTTTTTATCCTGAAATTTTACACACGTGTGCCTCACATCCTTGTTTAGTTATATACAAACATTCAGTCTTTTTAACCACAATTTTCGAATTTGATTTTTTTTTTAAATTCGGCCTTTAAGAAGGCCAAGAGCCAAAACGTCATTCGCGTTGTGTCATACATCGATAACATATGCATTTTCATTTATTATTTTATAGACACTGGCAACCGGTTAGCGGACGACACGACCGTGTGGAAGATGAAAATCAGTCAAGGCGGATTGCACGAAATGTCACCTCTTGCTTTAGGTGGAGAAAACCACTACCAGCTTGCACTACCAAACAATCTAGCGTTCCCATGCATGCAACCGATCGCCGAATGACACGATCGTGTGGCATGCGTGCAGCCTCGCGACCGCGACCAAATTACACTGTATACGGTTTTTTGCATCGTTCATTCCGTTGTGCCTGGTTGTTCGCTTCAGGTAACGCCCTAAAATGGAAAGGTATCTTGGTCTTCCTACAATGGTGGGAAGATCAAAAGACGGGACCTTCAAATACGTAAGGGAGAGTGCTAAGGGGAAGGTCACAGGATGGAAGGGCCAATGACTATCACAGGTGGCTAGAGAAGTGCTGGTCAAATCCGGACTCCAATCAACACCAACTTTCATCATGAGTTGTTTTCAACTCATCAAGAAAATGTGCGGGAACCTGACTTCGATCTCCTCGAACTTCTGATGGGGTGCAGCAGACAGTGTAAGAAAAGTGCATTGGATTTCATGGGACAAGATATGCGCTAGCAAAAAGGAGGGCGGAATGGGTTTTCGGGAAATGGAAGCATTCAACCAAGCACTACTGGCCAAGCAAGCATGGCGAATTCTCCAGTTCCCATCCTCTTTGTGTGCAAGGGTTCTTAAAGCCAGATACTTTCCGGAGGGTTCTATTATGAATACGACATGCCTAGCTGGAGGATCTTATACTTTCCGCAGTATTTTGCATGGGCGTGAGCTTTTGTTGGATGGTCTTGTTTGGAGAATTGGAGATGGCACTAAGGTTAGGATTCATCATGACAACTGGATTCCAAGGAGAGGCAGTCTTAGGCCACTCGACCAAGAGTATGTGCATGGTATCACACGGGTGAGTGATCTTCTCTCAGCGGATGGGGATGCCTGGGACAGAAACAAACTTGAAGCCATGTTCTCCTAGGATGATGTACAAGATAGCATGCAGATTATGATTGGGGGCAATGGAACAGATGACTACCAGAAATGGAACTATACAAAAAATGGGCAATTCAATGTGAAGTCAGCATATCACTTTGTATGGGGAAAAAAACGAGCGAAGTCCGGACGGCCGGAGTCTTCGTCGACGGTGGCGAATCACCAAGGATGGCTAGCATTATGGGGCTCGAATGCACCGGGTAAGGCAAAAATTCATACTTGGCGCTTGATGAGGAACGGTCTGGCGGTGGGTGCAGAATTGATGGGGAGAAGAATCAAGGCTGGAGTCTTCTGTCCAGCTTGCAGACGAGAAGAAACAGTGTATCATCGATTCTGGGCCTGCCCGCATGCAGCAACATTTTGGAAAGTGTTGAGATCGAAGTTGGGGGCGGCGGTGGCGATCCCACCCATTTCTTTTAGCCCCCAGAGCTCGCTAAGGAACTGGCTGCTGCAATGGTTTGCTGAAGCTTCAGAAGGAGAGAGGTCAATTATGATTCAAGGGCTCTATGCGTTGTGGCTAGCCAGGAACGAAACGCGTGAAGGTAAGAAAATAGAGGAGCCACATGTACTGGCGAAATCAGTGTGCTATTACTTGGAGGAGTGGCAGAAGGCGCATGGGAATAAGCAACCGAAGCAAAAGTTTCAGCAGAAGGAAAGATGGACTCCGCCGGAGCAAGATTGGATGAAAGCCAACATAGATGGAGCATGGACAAGAATGGGCGACGGCGGGGTTGGCGGAGTGATCTTCAGGGATGATGCAGGCGCTTTTAGAGGAGTTGTGTGCTCGTTTTTTCCAGCGGTTGCATGCGCGGAAGCTACGGAGCTGATGGCATGCAGGAGAGCGGTTCAGCTGGCAGTGGAATTAAACTACCAGAAGATACATGTAGAGATGGATTGCCTGAATGCTGTTAATATGCTCAACGATCAATCAAAGAATCTCTCTTATGATGGACAGGTTGTGGAGGAGCTGAAGGCGATGCTTCGGACGAGGCAAGATTACAGGGTAACATGGGTGCGGCGGTCGGCTAATGATGTAGCACATGGGTTGGCAAAATTAGGTGTTAGTAGTAGGACCTTTAAGGTCTGGACTCAAATACCCCCGGATTGCATTATGGGCGTTGTATCGGACAAAATTCCCGCTCTTGTTTAAATAAAGTTTAAGTGTGAGGTTCAAAAAACTTTTTGCTGCAGGCTACCAAACAGTTCATGTGCGCCTGCTGCAGATCAGTGTGCTTGTTCATTCTGTTCGGCCCGCTTGTTTTATGCCAAAAAATTTGTATTGCATGGTATAGCCGGTCTACGAGCATCTACAGTCGGATTCTTCATCTGACCTCTGGAACATCCGCGGACACGCCAAGTAAGGCCTCAATTTTTTTCTTCTTACAACCGAACATCTTAATTAGCATATGTCAAATACATACAAAGTCATTTAACTACGTAAATGATGCATTATACACATCGTCCGACTACTACATCATAACATGTCATCAGACTTGCAAAAATTGACATGTTTTACTATAGAGAAGATCATCCACGGTTGCTGTTGCCCTTCCTGGTGCCTTTGCCATCCTTCTTGCTGGAGTAGCGGTCGAATACATAGTACGGATCGAGTAGGATATGCTCGTCGCCGGAGTTGTTCGACCCACCGATGTCCTCTTTCTCCTTCCTGGGTGACAGTCCGGTCATGGCACGGACAACCCGATTCTGCTCTCGGGCGAGGACGTGCGCGTTCCTCCACTGTCACTTTTTTACGATGCGGGTGTGGATGCCTTCCTCCTTTGCGGCCACCGCATCAATCGCCTTTGTCTCCACCATGTCGGCAGCGAGGCAGGCCTCGGTCGCCCTCATCCTCTCCTTCCCACGAAGGGACACACTGGTCCTGTGGGACTCATACTCCGGCGGACAGATGATGAGGAAGGGGAGATTTGAAGGCTCCTGAGAGAACCGCGGTGATCCAGTGTTGGAGGATGCGATGCGCCGATGCTATGGAGCCGCGTTGGACAGGTCCTACTGTTGGCCAGGTATTGTCCTCCCGGGTGTGGCGAAGTGCAACGCGGAGGGTCATCGCCTTCTCCAACCCACACGGGATGACACCCCAATCGACGGATCCGGACTGATCGGAGTCAGATCCGCTGCTCGCCATGACGGAGAAGGACGAAGATCATCAAACGAAGAAGGCCGGAGTGAAGTGGTTAGGGTTTGATCTAGAAAAAGGATGAGGACGAATATATGGGAGGTCAGGTGGATCGGGTCCGATGTAACGGACGCACCTCCTCTCGTCCGGTCATTTGAGACCGGTTTGAAACGTTCGTTTAGATCCTGACCGATTCGTTCGTTCGAATTTATGAGATGGGTTTAAGGCTCCTGGCTATAGATACCGTAACTATACGCAATCCAATGCGTCTTATACGTAAATAACACGGCGCTTGTCACGGGTACTCTATAGCTTAATTAGGCGTGGGGTTACTTTTTTTATGTGGAAAAAAATGTGTGTCCAGGATTGTATACTATATATATACAAGTACGACCACTAAATTGGTATATTTGTTCCTGCGTGCGGCCGATTCCAACCTACGTATACGTAGGTGCTACGGTACTGGCACTGCAGCAATTGTGACTTGACAATTTCTCTTTGGCTTCGTGCGAAGAAGCATGCATGCTTGTGACTCTGCGAGTAACAAACAAACAACTAGTTGATGTTGCCTCTAGTTTTCCTTTTTCTTCTTAGCTGGGACTTGTAACTCGGAATTAGTTTTGTCATGTGGTGTACATTACTGCTGTGAATTTTTCTTTCTTTCTTCTTCATATTCAGCGGGCATCCGAGATACTGTCCGTCATACTCAAAGGTGTACACGTGGAAGATAATTGCATGGGACAAATGGCCGGATGGGCCGTAGCACCGCCGTTGCAAAACAACGTGCTGCGCTACAAGACTAGGCTATTTTTTTTCATTTCACAAAAATGCATATGCTCACATATACGCCTTTTGAACATAAATGTGCACATATTACTTCTATAGGCATCTTATAAGAAGACTCGGCTGATATGTTTTAGGATTGACAAAGACATCATAGACGCCCTGCCATCAAGGAGCATTTCCTTACCGTTGGAAGAATGAATTGGCCGATCATACATTGTGTGTACAAATATATCATTCCCTCTGTTTTCAAAATAAGTATCTGTAATTTGATATAACTATAATACAAAGTTGTATTAAATCAGAAGACTTTTATTAGGACGAAGGAAGTATTTTATTTTACTTTTCTTTTGAAAACAAACACTAGACGGTTCTTATTAACACACACGTGGCCGCGAAAAAAAACACAGGGGTTCATAGGGGAGAAAAAGAAAGAAAGAAATTGGCGGACCGTCAGTTTGCATCCCTTGTGCCACGCGTCTCTCTCCGGCATGGCGAAATGATGAGACCAACGGCCACTGTTACAAAACAACGTGCTCCGAGCAGCACAGGAGTTGCTAACCGCATAACATAACGTGACGTGGCAACCACAGTACCTGGGACTATACATGGTAGAAGAGTACTCCCACCGTAGACGCTTTTGTCGATGACGACGTGTTTATCGTTACTTCGTAAATCTTATAACGATATGCTGGCTTAGTATTTCGAAAATGCTCATAAAGATAAGGTGTGTACGTGTTATATATATAAATATATATATATATATTAAGATTGTAGGGGCAATTAAACTCCACTGCTTGTTATATTCCAACTCGAAGGTGACTTAACAGTCAATACAAATACATAAAAACGCACACGAAATACAGAGGAAGGCTGGCTACAGAACCAAATCGAACCCCCTTGAAAACGAACCCCCTTGAAATCGAACCCCCTTAAAAACGCACACGAAACGCATACAGAGGAATACTGGTGTACTGTAAGCATGCAGGAGTAACTACAGCGGCACTGCGGCACCAACTTGCGCAGACAACAAGTTACTGCCTGCTGATGCTGATGCGGATGCCTGCCAGTGCCAGCCATGCAACTGACAACATGCACCGCGAGTCTGCAACCATGGCCCATGGGGATTGGGGAGCTACTGCTCAAGCTGCTGCAGCACCGACGCAACCATGTGCATGGAGCCGGTGACGCAGATGAGGCCACCACCCCGAGCAGCGCCGCCTCCGTCTGCCCGACGCAGCAGCCGGGAGGCGGCCTTCATCAGGTCGCGCGAGAACGGCGCGGCTCCGCACCCGATCAACATCGGCGCGGGCTTGTCTGTGCCAGCGGCTGGGGCCAGGTGGCCTATGTTTATGTTTGGGGCTTTGTCGCCGGCGATGGCCCCGATGTCCGCACACTCGATGCCCTGGCCGAGCGCGGCGCCTGTCCAGATGTCTCTCAGCGACGAGGCCGGCATGGAGCGAGCGGTCCCTCCCGCGATCCCCGTCTCCGTCAGCAGCACCACGTCGGGCCTTCTGCCTGAGAGTGATCAGGGAGGTTGAGAAAAACTACTGTGACGTTCTTCGGTCCGAACTACTATCCAACTATGAGGCGGCCAAATAACATAGGGGGAGAGTTTACGAAATGTCTTGCCTGAGAGAAGCTGTGCAGCGAATGCGAGGTGCTCTTTGTCGCTGGCCATTCCAACGATGAGGGCCACAGGCCCTTCGGGTTCAACGGTTTTTATCACGTCTGATAGTGCCTTTGCAGATGCCTCGGTATGGGCTGAAAGATGATTGGAACATCAGATGGTATCTTTGGTTAAGGTGACCGTGAAGGGAAATACGTAAAGCAGTAAGGACAGGTGGTTATCAGGCAAAACCTCCGTCGATCAGAATGGCGGATGCTCCGTCGAGCCCAAGGAACGAGGCTTCATCTTGTGTCAGGAATTGGCTTCTCCCAGGCAACTGCGTCTTCTCTAAACCGGCCCGGATAGATGCATCGGATACATTCCATCCTTAACTTCCCAAATCCATGGATACGAGAGAAAATATGTCAGAATTGTGCAGAATAAGCAATGTGTGTGATAACATGAAAACAGAACTGAAAGAAAAGCAAATGTTCAGTCCTCCAGCACTATAGTCTCATTCAGAAGCAGCAATACAGTGAAGATTCAAAATGACCTTATTGATGTTGGAGTAACTGTACTTTAATGAATGGAAGTGGGTTGATAAGGACCATCACCAAACAATATGAAATGGCATGTTTCCTTACCTAGCTCACGGAGACATAGAGCTGTGCAAGAAGCCGTGACAGCATTCTGACGCTGATGGTCTCCCAGCAGCTGGAGTTTTACATCATGCAATTCCACGGACTGCAAAATATATTTTACACCTGTCAATTAAAGAACATGAAAGGCAGAGGGAAAACTCTATACTCTGTTAATTTCAGATGAAAGTAGATAAGGTCGGTTTCTACCAATGGCATATCGCCTGAAAACTTCACGACAATGTCACAGCTTTGATAAGGCTTTGCATGGTCCCGTCCAATGCATCTTGTGATGCTCCTGACAACAGTATCACAGGCAGATATGACAGGAGATTGTGTCAAGAACGCTCTATCCCGAATTATTTGCTCAATGTCTGTTGAAAATGGACCACCAATGACAACCTGCAATAATGTTTGGTATTCAGGCTACAAACTCGACCAGTATCAGAAGCTCCTCTTATACAAGGATAAAATATCACCACATAATATAAAGGAAAAGTAAGTTGCCAATTTACTGAAGAAGCACAAGACGATGCCTATTAAAATAGTGGTGACATACCATTACCAACCATTTCTTTGAAGAGACAACGACACTAAACTGCACAACTATCTGAATTAATTCGACTATAATCTGGAACTATAAACAAGAAAAAAAGGATGATGAAAATGAAAAGGAACAAAGATGAGAGAACAACTTAACTGGTCGTCCTTCTTTGATAATTCCAGACTTTGCCACTGCTATGCTTTGGATGGAACCACCCAAAGCAGCCAAATGTTCTTTCCCAACTGTCGTTATGACTGCTGCAGCTAGTTCACTATTTCGTATGACATTTGTGGCATCTCTAGCTCCCCCAAGACCTGCCTAGGCAATCAATAAACAAACAAGGCACTATTTAGTCACTAAAGTTATATAACGTATAACTCAAAGATTGCTTTTCAACACTAGAGGCTGAGATACTTTAGATCAGTGCTACTTTGAATTAAAAAATGTCAAAGGATTAACCACTTCATAAAGATGGCTACACTCTATCATTCATATATTTCATCTCTGAGTAACACGTTGCATTAAGTACAAAAATAGTGGACCCATTTTTCTGCCTCCATATTCTAATATTTCTTAAAGATACAAGACTTAGTGGACTGTCCAAAGCAGAATATCAGAGGTGAGCAAAAGACAACTGATCCACCACACAATTAGAAGGCAGGTTTCAGAATTCCTATAATATTACAGCAATTCAGTAAAAATAGGTGCATTCTTGTGACTGAATTTCCAAGTCATTACAAAAGTCCATATATATTAGCAAACTTCTCTGATAACAAAGATATGAGTTTACTCCACCCTTGAAACTTACAAGAACATGTAAACGCAAACTGTAGTTGTAATTGAACAACAGTAACAGTGCCAGTATTACACAACTTACTTCGACAATGGCAACGTCAACATTTTCTCGTGAGAATAGGAGAAATGAAAGAGCAGTAAAAACCTGCAAAATAGCAAGTATATTTTAAGTGCATGATCATCAGAAGTGAAGTAACAATAGATAAGTATCAATACCTGCAGTGATTGCCTTAAAAACAAGCCTACAGGGTTTTTAATGTGGTTAGATGTGCACAATGCCACAATGCAGGGCATTTGATCATAATCGGTTGTGTAAGAAATTTGCTATTAACTAGAGATGATTGTTGGCAGACGTTAATAAGTAGAAGCAACTCTTATGCAGTATGACAGCATCAAGGTAGCTAAAAAGAGCAGGGCTGTCCATGTGTTCCTCCTTGTTACAGTAAGTTCAGGTGTAGAATTAAGATTTAGACTATAATGGCTTTGCTAATATACAAAGAAAAAGTTAGATGGCATAATTTAGAACAGGAAAAATGGCATCACAGCCTGTAATGTTCAATGCAGTAAGGTGAGATGCAAACTAATGAAGGAAAATCCATGACGTATTGCCTATGCGATTTTTCTTGCCATGCTTATCGTTTATTGGTATTGTAGGCTCTCATTCGGGGACAGACAAAAAAATACCCGAGTACGCATCATCATCATTTTATTAAAGCAAAACTAACAACTCTGCAACTTAAAAATAACTATGAAAAATATACCTCGAAGTGTGTCAGGGATCCATTTTCTGATTCAATTGATTCATCGATAGCTTCCTTGGCCAGATCGAAAAGATCCCTCAACGATGCAGCTGAAACAGGGCCTCCGTGTCGCCCAACAGAAATGCGCTCTCGGATTGTTAGAAGGTGTGGACTGCATAGACATCAGCACCATATAACTCCCATGATTGTGTGGTCTAATAGTTACTACCAAATGGATTAAATGACACATGGAGCTTGGTGATATGGTGGAATACCTTGAATAGCAGCCCACATTGTATCCTTGCTCCCTCATGATATTGGACAGGAACGCGGCTGTCGAACCTTTCCCCTTGGTGCCGGCGATATGGACAGACTACAAACGCAATCGCTCAGATTAATCCTTCCATTCTTCACACTGTACCCATGGAAGCAATATCCACACCCCAATCACCATACGAGTGATGACTGTCCATCACTGCCCACGCTTAACGCATCCCAAGCATAATCACAGGCAGGTGATCAGCCAAACTCACCGGGTAGTGGGTGTGGGGGTCGCCGAGGCGGCAGAGGAGGCGGCGCATGCGGCCGAGGTCGAAGCCGTCGTCGGAGTCGGTCCCGGCGCCGCGCGGCACGCCGGAGCGCTCGTAGTTGCGGAGCACGTCCATGTAATCGAGGAACCCCCCGAGCTGCGCCTCTTCGCCTCCGGTCATGGCGGATATGCCGCGGCTGCAGCTGCTGCTCGCCCGCAGCAGACCGCGGGACCAGCGGAAGGGAACTGGGAAGCGGGTGACCATGCGGCACGGCCGCGCTGGGGCCGCCGCAACGGCGGCAGTCGCCGGCGGTAGAATGGAAGCGGCCGTGTCGCCGGAGACGGGGTACGCGCTCCTTGGCGCCCAACGTCGCCGCGGAAGACGGTTGGTGGAGCAGCTGAAGAGAGGAACAGTGGCACGGCGGAGAAGCGGTGCCTAGAAGCAGGGCGACGGCGATGGATCAGAGGGAACGCGAGCTCTTACGGCGACGAGGGCGTCCGGCGAATGGCGGCGGTTTTGGAGCTTCCCGCCGAGATCCAATCGCCTTGGCAGAGGCGTGCTGCGACGGGAGAATCGGGAAGAGGGGTGCGGGGGTTTCCCTCGAGCGATTTGACTCGCGTGCGGCGTCCAGGGCGCGCACGGGGCCGACTCGGGTGGGATCGACTCGGGATCGAGCGCGCTCGGGTTCGCGTGCGCGCGTCCACTATGTCCGGCTCGAGGTGGGAGATGAGAAGCGACGTGGGCCCGTTGGTCAGCGGCTGGTGGCGAGGCAGCGTACCGAGTTACCGCTTCGGCGGGTTAGCTGGGCCACCGGCCTTTTGCGCGCTGGCAGTGGGGTTGCGGTGGCTGGGCCACTGTGCAGCCCAGATGTACAGTATGGCTTTTTTTTTAAACAGAAACAAAAATTATTTTCTGGCTAAAGAAAATACCATATAATGCCTAGAAATGAAATAACACATATTAGAATATATTCCTATAATATAAACTATAGAAACTCTAATGCCAAACCTAATGAAATTTTTAAAAATAAATTTATGCAATAGGCCACACAAAGAGCATTAAAATACTCAAACAAAAATAATTTGGAGTTCATAAAATTTGCAAAAATGAATCAGAAGAACTCAAAATAATATTTTGGGCATCATGAACTTTTATTTGGCAGGGGAGAAGTCATATTATCTTCACTCCAATAATTTATCTTTAGTTGCATAATGAAAAGAATTTTCAGAAGAATAAATAATGCATAGGAAAAATATGAGATGCATATGAATGATCTATTAACATCCTAATTTAGGAAGATTATGATGTTACACAAAAGAACAAGGCGCTCTCGGTCGAGCTGTCCACCATGAAATCCAATCTTCATCCAGAGCGGGTGGACAGAAGGTTCTTCGAGGAACAAGTTCGCCAAACCAAGGAGATAGACGATGGTAAGCCATACTCCCTAAAGTGCGTATTCGAGAGATAGCAGATTCGAATTGCTGACTGGGGTATGGCGATCCTCAGGCGCATCTGCCGATCTCCAAAAGAGCGTGACGGAAGCCAACCAACTGCTCATTGTTGGAAATATGCCCTAGAGGCAATAATAAAATGGTTATTATTGTATTTTCTTGTTCATGATAATTGTCTATTTTTCATACTATAATTGTATTAACCGAAAACCATAATACATGTATGAATACATACACCACAACATGTCCCTAGTGAGCCTCTAGTTGACTAGCTCGTTGATCAATAGATGGTCACGGTTTCATGACCATGGACATTGGATGTCGTTGATAACGGGATCACATCATTAGGAAAATGATATGATGGACAAGACCCAATCCTAAGCATAGCACTAGATCGTGTAGTTCGTTTGCTAAAGCTTTTCAATGTCAAGTATCGTTTCCTTAGACCATGAGATTGTGCAACTCCCGGATACCGTAGGAATGCTTTGGGTGTGCCAAACGTCACAACATAACTGGGTGGCTATAAAGGTGCACTACGGGTATCTCCGAAAGTGTCTGTTGGGTTGGCACGAATCGAGACTGGGATTTGTCACTCCGTGTGACGGAGAGGTATCTCTGGGCCCACTCGGTAAGACATCATCATAATGAGCTCAAAGTGACTAAGGAGTTAGCCATGGGATGATGTATTATGGAACGAGTAAAAAGACTTGCCGGCAACGAGATTGAACAAGGTATAGAGATACCGACGATCGAATCTCGGGCAAGTATCATACCGATAGACAAAGGGAATTGTGTACGGGATTGACTGAATCCCCGACATCCTGGTTCATCCGATGAGATCATCGTGGAGCATGTGGGAGCCAACATGGGTATCCAGATCCCGCTATTGGTTATTGGTCGGAGAAGTGTCTCGGTCATGTCCACGTGTCTCCCGAACACGTAGGGTCTACACACTTAAGGTTCGATGACGCTAGGTTATAGGGAAATGGTATACGTGATTACCGAAAGTTGTTCGGAGTCCCGGATGAGATCTCGGACGTCACGAGGAGCTCGGAATGGTTCGGAGGTAAAGATTGATATATAGGAAGTCCAGTTTTGGTCACCGGAAAGTTTTCGGGCTCATCGGTAGTGTACCGGGAGTGCCGGGAGGGTGCCGGAGGACCCCCGGGAGGGGTGTGACGACCAAAGGACTTCATGGGCCCTTAGAGGAGGTGTGCCAGCCCTTTTTGGGCTGGCCAAGACCTTCTAGAAAGGCCCATGCGGCTGGAGATGAGAGATAGGGCTGAAAAGGGTTTAAAAGGAGGAGATCCACCTCCCTTGTGGGAGGTGGACTCTCCCCCCACTTCGGCCGAAGCCCTCCTCTTTGGAGGAGGGGCCAAGGAAGCCCTCCCTCTCCCTCCTCCTATATATACCCAAGGTTTTGGCCTCTTGAGAAAAGATTTAAACTCTCTCTCTCTCTCACGGCAAAGCCCTACCTCTCTTCCTCCTCCTCCGCAGCGCTTAGGCGAAGCCCTGCCGGAATACCTTGCTACTCCACCACCACCACGCCGTCGTGCTGCTGTTGGAGATCTTCCTCAACCTCTCCTTTCTCCTTGCTGGATCAAGGCCTAGGAGACGTCACCGGGCTGCACGTGTGTTGAACGCGGAGGCGCCGTTGTTCGGCGCTTAGATCGGAATCCACCGCGATCTGAATCTTTGCGTACGACTCCACCAACCGCGTTCTTGTAATGCTTCCGCTTAGCGATCTTCAAAGGTATGAAGATGCAATCTCTCCCCACTTGTTTCTGGTTTCTCCATGGATAGATCTTGATGATCGTAGGAATTTTTTTGATTTACTACTACGTCTCCCAACACTCGCCTCGCGGGGAGAGGAAGACATAGCTCTGATGTTCTGGGCGCAGTTCGGAGCCCCCAAGGATCCTCCTCTGCTGGTGGAATCGCTCAAACAACTGATGGAGCTGCATCAGCTAGCGGAGCCGGCCATAAGGGACCTTTGCGTCCGCTTATGGCCCGGCGAGCCACTCCCCGGCAGCTACTTCGGTCTGGTGCAGCGGCTGATTGAAGTTGCGCCTACCTCGCCGCCATCAAGCTCTCCTCCTGCATTGAAGGAATCCGGATGGCCCTTGCCAAGGTCAAGATGCACTGGCCCGGGCTCAATCCGATGAAGGTTGCCAACGACCCGCCGCCACCCGGAAAGTCGCACTGACGCCCCAAACTATACTTTGATGGAGTTATGGAGAGTGCGCGGGTGATTGCGTCGCAGTGTTCGGGCGAATTTTTTTTGAATGAAATTGTAATGTGTCCGAAGACTTGCGATAACTTTTAATGATAATAGTATCCGCTCTTATATATTTTTTACCTTCCTTTATAACTCCTGTGTGGTTGGTTAATACTGAAAGATGCGAGTCGTCGGCTTCAGCCCCCATGTATTACTACATGGGGTGTCTATGCCAAAGAACAATGTTCCTTAGCCGTATTAATGGAACCCGAAGGCGGTTTGAGTGTAGCGGACTAGGCAATTGGACTATTATGTTTTATTTCTTTCACTTAACCGAAGGGGCGCAAAAAGGACTATGGGAGGCGCATACTGAGCCACCGAAGTGTTGGAAATATGCCCTAGAGGCAATAATAAATTGGTTATTATTGTATTTCATGGTTCATGATAATTGTCTATTGTTCATGCTATAATTGTGTTAACCGGAAACCATAATACATGTGTGAATACATAGACCACAACATGTCCCTAGTGAGCCTCTAGTTGACTAGCTCGTTGATCAATAGATGGTCACGGTTTCATGGCCATGGACATTGGATGTCATTGATAACGGGATCACATCATTAGGAGAATGATGTGATGGACAAGACCCAATCCTAAGCATAGCACAAGATCGTGTAGTTCGTTTGCTAAAGCTTTTCAATGTCAAGTATCGTTTCCTTAGACCATGAGATTGTGCAACTCCCGGATACCGTAGGAATGCTTTGGGTGTGCCAAACGTCACAACGTAACTGGGTGGCTATAAAGGTGCACTACGGGTATCTCCGAAAGTATCTGTTGGGTTGGCATGAATCGAGACTGGGATTTGTCACTCCGTGTGATGGAGAGGTATCTCTGGGCCCACTCGGTAAGACATCATCATAATGAGCTCAATGTGACTAAGGAGTTAGCCACGGGATGATGTATTACGGAACGAGTAAAGAGACTTGCCAGTAACGAGATTGAACAAGGTATGGGGATACCGACGATCGAATCTCGGGCAAGTATCATACCGATAGACAAAGGGAATTGTATACGGGATTGATTGAATCCTTGACATCGTGGTTCATCCGATGAGATCATCGTGGAGTACGTAGGAGCCAACATGGGTATCCAGATCCCGCTGTTGGTTATTGACCGGAGAGGTGTCTCGGTCATGTCTACGTGTCTCCCGAACCCGTAGGGTCTACACACTTAAGGTTCGATGACGCTAGGGTTATAGGGAAAAGGTATACGTGATTACCGAAGGTTGTTCGGAGTCCCGGATGAGATCCCGGACGTCACGAGGAGCTCCGGAATGGTCCGGAGGTAAAGATTGATATATAGGAAGTCCAGTTTCGGTCACCGGAAAGTTTTCGGGCTCATCGGTATTGTACCGGGAGTGCCGGGAGGGTGCCGGAGGACCCCCGGGAGGGGTGTGACGACCAGAGGACTTCATGGGCTGTTAGATAAAGTGTGTCAGCCCTTATTGGGCTGGGAAATACTTTTGCTAAAGGCCCATGTGGCTGGAGATAAGGAGATAAGGCAAAAAGGATTTAAAAGGAGGAGATCCACCTCCCTTGTGGGAGGTGGACTCTCCCTTTAATTCGGCCGGCCATCTCCTCTTTGGAGTAGAGGCCAAGCCAGCCCTCCACGTCCCTCCTCCTATATATACTTGAGGTTTTGGATGTTTTGAGAGAGGATTTGATCTCTCTCTCTCACGGCGAAGCCCTACCTCTCTTCTTCCTCCTCCGCAGCGCTTAGGCGAAGCCCTGTCGGAATACCTTGCTACTCCACCACCACCACGCCGTCGTGCTGCTGTTGGAGCCCTTCCCCAACCTCTCCTTCCTCCTTGCTGGATCAAGGTGTTGGAGACGTCACCGGGCTGCACGTGTGTTGAACGCGGAGGTGCCGTCCGTTCGGCACTTGATCGGATCTACCGCGATCTGAATCGCTGCGAGTACGACTCCATCAACCGCGTTCTTGTAACGCTTCCGCTTAGCAATCTTCAAAGGTATGAAGATCCAATCTCTCCCCACTCGTTTGCTGGTTTCTCCATAGATAGATCTTGGTGACACGTAGGAAAATTTTGATTTACTACTACGTCTCCCAACAGTGGCATCATGAGCTAGGTCTATGCGTAGAATCTATGCACGAGTAGAACACAAAGCAGTTGTGGGCGTCGAGTTTGTTAATTTGCTTGCCGCTACTAGTCTTATCTTGATTCGGCGGTATTGTGGGATGAAGCGGCCCGGACCAACTTTACACGTACGCTTACGTGAGACCGGTTCCACCGCCTGACATGCACTAGATGCATAAGGTGGCTAGCGCGTGTCTGTCTCTCCTACCTTAGTCGGATCGGATTCGATGAAAAGGGTCCTTATGAAGGGTAAATAGCAATTGGCAAATCACGTTGTGGTGTTGACGTAGGTAAGAAACGTTCTTGCTAGTAACCTATAGCAGCCACGTAAAAACTTGCAACTACAAATTAGAGGACGTCTAACTTGTTTTTGCAGCATGTGCCTTGTGATGTGATATGGCCAAAGGATGTGATGTGATGCATTGTGATGTATGAATTGATCATGTTCTTGTAATAGGATTCACGACTTGCATGTCGATGATTATGACAACCGGCAGGAGCCATAGGAGTTGTCTTATTTATTGTATGACCTGCGTGTCAATCATAAACGCCATGTAATTACTTTACTTTATTGCTAAGCGTTAGCCATAGTAGTAGAAGTAATAGTTGGCGAGACAACTTCATGAAGACACAATGATGGAGATCATGATGATGGAGATCATGGTGTCGTGCCGGTGACAGTGATGATCATGGTGCCCCGAAGATGGAGATCATAGGAGCAAAATGATATTGGCCATATCATGTCACTATATTGATTGCATGTGATGTTTATCATGTTTACATCTTATTTGCATAGAACGACGGTAGTAAATAAGATGATCTCTCAATAAAATTTCAAGAAAGGTGTTCACCCTAACTGTGCACCGTTGCTAAGGATCGTCGTTCCGAAGCACCACGTGATGATCGGGTGTGATAGGTTCTAACGTTCGCATACAACGGGTGTAAGCCAGATTTACACATGCGAAACACTTAGGTTGACTTGACGAGCCTAGCATGTACAGACATGGCCTCGGAACACGGAAGACCGAAAGGTCGAACATGAGTCGTATAGAAGATACGATCAACATAGAGATGTTCACCATGGATGACTAGTCCGTCTCACGTGATGATCGGACACGGGCTAGTTGACATGGATCATGTATCACTTGGAAGACTAGAGAGATGTCTATCTAAGTGGGAGTTCATTAATAATTTGATTAAATGAACTTAATTATCATGAACTTAGTCTAAAAATGTCCTTGCAAATTATGTCGTAGATAGCTCGCGCTGTAGCTCCCCAGTTTTATTGATACAATCCTAGAGAAAAGTAAGTTGAAAGTTGATGGTAGCAATAATGCGGACTGGGTCCGTGATCTGAGGATTGTCCTCATTGCTGCACAGAAAGCTTATGTTTTTGATGTACCGCTAACTGCATCACTCCCTCAAGCGTTGTCTGTAGATGTTGTGAACATATGACATGCACTTTTTGATGACTACGTGATAGTTCAGTGCGTCATGCATTACGGCTTAGAATTGAGGCTTCAAAATGTTTTGAACGTCACAGAACATATGAGATGTTCTAGGAGCTGAGATTGTGATCTCAAGCTCGTGCCTATGTTGAGAGGTATGAGACCTCCAACAAGATTCTTTGCCTGCAAGATAAAGGAGAATAGCTTAATCGGTGAGCGTGTTCTCAGATTGTCTGGGTGCTACAATCACTTGAATCAAGTGGGAGTTAATCTTCCAGATGAGATAGTGATTAATGCAGTTCTCCAAGTCACTGCCACCAAGCTACTAGAGCTTCGTGATGAACTATAACATGCCAGGGATGGATAAGATGATCCCTGAGTTGTTCGTGATGTTTGACACCACGAAGGTAGAAATCAATAAGGAGCATCAAGTGTTGATGGTTAAGTGAAAACCACTAGTTTCAAAAGGGGCAAGGGCAAGAAGGGAAAAACTTCAGGAATGGCAAGCCAGTTGTTGCTCTAGTGAAGAAACCCAAGGTTGAGCCCGAACCCGAGACTAAGTGCTTCTGTTATGAGGAGAATGTTCGCTGAAGCGGAAAAACCCTAGATGATTGGTAGATAAGAAGGCTGGTAATGTCAATGGAAGTATATTTGATATACGTGTTAGTGATGTGTACCTTGCTGGTACTCCTAGTAGCACCTGGGTATTAGATACCGGTTCGGTTGCTAAGTGTTAGCAACTCGAAATAAAAGCTACGGAGTAAATGGAGACTAGCTAGGTGAAAGGTGACGATGTGTGTTGGAAGTATTTCCAAGATTGATGTGATCACCATCGCACGCTCTCTCTACCTTCAGGATTTGTGATAAACCTAAATAAATGTTATTTGGTGTTTGCGTTGAGCATAAACGTGATTAGATCATGATTAGTGCGATACAGTTATTCATATAAGTTAGAGAATAATGGTTATTCTGTTTACATGGATAATGCCTTCAATGGTCATGCACCCACTCGAAATGGTTTATCGAATCATGATCGTAGTAGTACACATATTCATAACATTGGTACCAAAAGATACAAAGTTAATAATGATAGTACCACATGCTTGTGGCACTGCCACGTAATGTCATATTGGTATAAATCGCATGAAGAAACTCCATGATGATGGATGTTTTTTGACTCACTCGATTTCGAATCGGTTGAGACATGCGAGCCATGCCTCTTGGGCAAGATGACTGAGACCCCGTCATCCAATATGATGGAGCGGGCAAGTGGCTTATTGGAATTAATACATGTTGATGTATGTGGTCCAATGAGTGTTGAAACACACAGTGGATATCGTTGTTTTTCTTTACCTTCACTGATGATTTGAGTAAATATGGGGATATTTACTTAATGAAACACGAATCTGAAATGTTTGAAAGGTTCAAGGAGTTTCAGAGTGAAGTTAAAGATCATCGTGACAAGAAGATAAATGTCTATGATATGATCATGGAGGTGAATATCTAAGTTACGAGTTTGGTATGCAATTTTAGACAATGTGGAAATTGTTTCACAGCTCACGCCTCCTGGAACACCATAGTGTGATGGTGTGTTCGAACGTCGTAGTCGTGCTCTATTGGATATAGTGAGTACTATGATGTCTCTTATCGTTTTACCACTATCGTTATGGGGTTATGCATTAAAGACAAATCCATTCACTTTAACAGGGCACCATCTAAGTCTGTTGAGATGACACCATGAGAATTATGGTTTGACAGAAGCCTAAGCTGTCATTTCTTAATGTTCGGGGCTGCGACGCTTATGTGAAAATGGGTTTTTCACCTAGCGAGCTCGAACTCAAAGCAGACAAATGCATCTTCATAGAATACCCTAATGAGACATTGGGTATACCTTCTATCTCAGATCCAAGCGCAAAAGGTGTTTGTTGCTAAGAACGGGTCCTTTTTGAGAAAGAGTTTCTCTCGAAAGAATTGAGTGGGAGGAAGATAGAACTTGATAAGGTTGTTGAACCTTTGTTTCAACCAGAGAATAGCGCAACACAGAAAGATGTTTCTGTAGAGCCTACTTAGTTGAAAAGGAAGTTAATGATGATGATCATGAAGCTTCGGATCAAGTCACTATCGAACCTCGTAGGTCGACAAGGACGCGTACTGCTCCTGAGTAGTACGACAACCCTGTCTTGGAAATCATGTTGTTGGACAACGATGAACCTACGAACTATGGAGAAGCGATGGTGGGCCCGGATTCCAACAAATGGCTAGGAGCCATGAAATCCGAGAAAGGATGCATGTATGAAAACCAAGTATGGACTTTGGTAGACTTGCCTGTTGAATGGCGGGTCATTGAGTACAAATGGACCTTTGAGATAAACATAGACGCTAATGGTGAAATGTCACCGTTTATAAAGCTCGACTTGTCGCAAAGAAGTTTCCGCCAAGTTCAAGGAGTTGACTGCAATGAGATTGTCTCATCTGTAGCGATGCTAAAAGTCTATTAAAATTTTGTTAGCAGTTGCTGCATTTTTCGATTATGAAATCTGGCAGATGGATGACAAAACAAGGTTTCCGTAATGGTTTCTGTGAGGAAGAGTTGTATGTGATACAACCAGAAGGTTTTGTCAATCCTAAGGATGCTAATAATATGCAAACTCCAGCGATCCTTCTATGGACTGGAGCAAGCATCTCGGAGTTGGAATATATGCTTTGATGAGGTGATCAAAGTGTTTAAGTTTATACAAAGTTTATGAGAAACTTGTATTTGCAAGAAGGTGAGTGGGAGCACTATGGAATTTCTTATAAGAATATGTAGTTGACATATTATTGATCGGAAATGATGTAGAATTTCTGGAAGAGCATGAAGGGTTGTTTGAAAAGTTTTTTTTTCAAAGGAAGACCCAGATAAAGCTACTATTTTATTGAGCATCAAGATCTATAGGGATAGATCTATTCGCTTGATAAGTTTTTTCGACGAAGACATACCTTGACAAGTTTTTGAAGGAGTTCAAAATAGATGGGTCAAAGAAGGAGTTCTTGACTGTATTGTAAGGTGTGAAATTGAGTAAGACTCAATACCCGACCACGGCAGAAGATAAAGAAGAGATGAGTGTCATCTCCTATGCTTTAGCCATAGGCTCTATATAGTATGCCATGCTGTGTACCGCACCTGTGTGTGCCTTGCCATGAGTCTGTCAAGGGGTACAAGAGTAATCCAAGAGTGGATCACTAGACAGCGGTCAAAGTTAGCCTTAGTAACTTGAGAACTAAGGAAATATTTCTCGATTATGGAGGTGATAAAGAGTTCATCGTAAAGTGTTGCGATGATGCAAGCTTTAAAACCAATCCGGATGACTCTTAGTAGAAATCCAGCTACGTATAGTGGAGCAGCCATTTGGAATAGCTCCAAGTGGAGCGTGGGAGGAGTATCTACAAATATGAAATGGAAAGTTTGCAAAGGTACACACGGATCTGAATGTCGCAGACCCGCTGACTAAAAACCTCTTTCACGAGCAGAACATGAACAAACCCCAGAACTTATTGGGTGTTAATCACATGATGATATGATCACATGGTGATGTAAGTGTTAATCACATGGTGATGTGAACTAGATTATTGACTCTAGTGCAAGTGGGAGACTGTTGGAAATATGCCCTAGAGGCAATAATAAATTGGTTATTATTGTATTTCATGGTTCATGATAATTGTCTATTGTTCATGCTATAATTGTGTTAACCGGAAACCATAATACATGTGTGAATACATAGACCACAACATGTCCCTAGTGAGCCTCTAGTTGACTAGCTCGTTGATCAATAGATGGTCACGGTTTCATGGCCATGGACATTGGATGTCATTGATAACGGGATCACATCATTAGGAGAATGATGTGATGGACAAGACCCAATCCTAAGCATAGCACAAGATCGTGTAGTTCGTTTGCTAAAGCTTTTCAATGTCAAGTATCGTTTCCTTAGACCATGAGATTGTGCAACTCCCGGATACCGTAGGAATGCTTTGGGTGTGCCAAACGTCACAACGTAACTGGGTGGCTATAAAGGTGCACTACGGGTATCTCCGAAAGTATCTGTTGGGTTGGCATGAATCGAGACTGGGATTTGTCACTCCGTGTGATGGAGAGGTATCTCTGGGCCCACTCGGTAAGACATCATCATAATGAGCTCAATGTGACTAAGGAGTTAGCCACGGGATGATGTATTACGGAACGAGTAAAGAGACTTGCCAGTAACGAGATTGAACAAGGTATGGGGATACCGACGATCGAATCTCGGGCAAGTATCATACCGATAGACAAAGGGAATTGTATACGGGATTGATTGAATCCTTGACATCGTGGTTCATCCGATGAGATCATCGTGGAGTACGTGGGAGCCAACATGGGTATCCAGATCCCGCTGTTGGTTATTGACCGGAGAGGTGTCTCGGTCATGTCTACGTGTCTCCCGAACCCGTAGGGTCTACACACTTAAGGTTCGATGACGCTAGGGTTATAGGGAAAAGGTATACGTGATTACCGAAGGTTGTTCGGAGTCCCGGATGAGATCCCGGACGTCACGAGGAGCTCCGGAATGGTCCGGAGGTGAAGATTGATATATAGGAAGTCCAGTTTCGGTCACCGGAAAGTTTTCGGGCTCATCGGTATTGTACCGGGAGTGCCGGGAGGGTGCCGGAGGACCCCCGGGAGGGGTGTGACGACCAGAGGACTTCATGGGCTGTTAGATAAAGTGTGTCAGCCCTTATTGGGCTGGGAAATACTTTTGCTAAAGGCCCATGTGGCTGGAGATAAGGAGATAAGGCAAAAAGGATTTAAAAGGAGGAGATCCACCTCCCTTGTGGGAGGTGGACTCTCCCTTTAATTCGGCCGGCCATCTCCTCTTTGGAGTAGAGGCCAAGCCAGCCCTCCACGTCCCTCCTCCTATATATACTTGAGGTTTTGGATGTTTTGAGAGAGGATTTGATCTCTCTCTCTCACGGCGAAGCCCTACCTCTCTTCTTCCTCCTCCGCAGCGCTTAGGCGAAGCCCTGTCGGAATACCTTGCTACTCCACCACCACCACGCCGTCGTGCTGCTGTTGGAGCCCTTCCCCAACCTCTCCTTCCTCCTTGCTGGATCAAGGTGTTGGAGACGTCACCGGGCTGCACGTGTGTTGAACGCGGAGGTGCCGTCCGTTCGGCACTTGATCGGATCTACCGCGATCTGAATCGCTGCGAGTACGACTCCATCAACCGCGTTCTTGTAACGCTTCCGCTTAGCGATCTTCAAAGGTATGAAGATCCAATCTCTCCCCACTCGTTTGCTGGTTTCTCCATAGATAGATCTTGGTGACACGTAGGAAAATTTTGATTTACTACTACGTCTCCCAACACGAAGTAGTTGCGATGTTCGGATAAACCAGGGCCGAAGCCGACATCATATCATTTGCATAAAGGGCAAACTCCTCACATAATGCGGGATAACCTCTTTCGAGGGTTGAAGTGTAATACTTCTAACTTGGGGTTCACAGATCGGCTCGTGCATACTATGACAGTCCGTTATCGGCTTTCTCTCCTAAGGCGCTTGACCTGGCTATCCAGAAGCATAATCGCAGGGGTGCTCCCTTGGCCCCTTTATCCGAACAAGCGGAACGTAATGGAGCAAGCACAGGAGTCGGGCAACCCAACTTAATGACCAAAGACACAGTTCAGAACTGATGCACATAGAGCGAACGCCAAGACGCCAAGCACACAATGGTTAAGGCGGTTTGAGTTTGAAGTCGATCCCCCGGTCTAATAGCCGGTGACTTCAAGCCATACCAAACAGATTCACGAGAAGAGGGAGGGAAAAATTGGTATGTGTGAAAAAAACAATTGAGGCGTACTTGCGCCAGGCAACTTCATATTTCCTCAACTAACTCTTACAACTCGGATTGCCGAAGCAACTGTAAATAGGTATGCGAAAAAAGACAAAATAGAAAGGCCTATTGGAGTTGTTGTACCAGGGGTCTTCAATTGTTGACTAAACGTCTTCGATATACCCTGTCGCTTGGTAACTCCTGCCTTTGGATATACCTTGATGGGTGATAGTGTTCGGCGAATGGACCTTGCGAACTAGGTCTTGAGAAGTCACCGATTATGTAGATGGGCTTTACGCCGCGGGTAGGCTCTTTTAGGAGTGCCTGCATCTAGTCCGAAGACAGTTGGAAATATGCCCTAGAGGCAATAATAAAATGGTTATTATTGTATTTCCTAGTTCATGATAATTGTCTATTGTTCATGCTATAATTGTGTTAACCGGAAACCGTAATACATGTGTGAATACATAGACCACAACATGTCCCTAGTGAGCCTCTAGTTGACTAGCTCGTTGATCAATAGATGGTCATGGTTTCATGACCATGGACATTGGATGTCATTGATAACAGGATCACATCATTAGGAGAATGATGTGATGGACAATACCCAATCCTAAGCATAGCACAAGATCGTGTAGTTCATTTGCTAAAGCTTTTCAATGTCAAGTATCGTTTCCTTAGACCATGAGATTGTGCAACTCCCGGATACCGTAGGAATGCTTTGGGTGTGCCAAACGCCACAACGTAACTTGGGGTGGCTATAAAGGTGCACTACGGGTATCTCCGAAAGTGTTTGTTGGGTTGGCACGAATCGAGACTGGGATTTGTCACTCTGTGTGAGGGAGAGGTATCTCTGGGCCCACTCGGTAAGACATCATCATAATGAGCTCAATGTGACTAAGGAGTTAGTCACGGGATGATGTATTATGAAACGAGTAAAGAGACTTGCCGGTAACGAGATTGAACAAGGTATAGAGATACCGACGATCGAATCTCCGGCAAGTATCATACCGATAGACAAAGGGAATTGTATACGGGATTGACTGAATCCCCGACATTGTGGTTCATCCGATGAGATCAACATGGAGCATGTGGGAGCCAACATGGGTATCCAGATCCCGCTGTTGGTTATTGACCGGAGAGGTGTCTCGGTCATGTCTACATGTCTTTCGAACCCGTAGGGTCTACACACTTAAGGTTCGATGACGCTAGGGTTATAGGGAAATGGTATACGTGATTACCTAAAGTTGTTCGGAGTCCCGGGTGAGATCCCAGACGTCATTAGGAGCTCCGGAATGGTCCGGAGGTAAAGATTGATATATAGGAAGTCCAGTTTTGGTCACCGGAAAGTTTTCGGGCTCATCGGTAGTGTACCGGGAGTGCCGGGAGGGTGCCGGAGGACCCCCGGGAGGGGTGTGACGACAAAGGACTTCGTGGGCCCTCATAGGAGGTGTTCCAGCCCTTATTGGGCTGGACAAGACCTTCTAGAAAGGCCCATGCGGCTGGAGATAAGGAGATAGGGCAAAGGAATTTGAAAAGGAGGAGATCCACCTCCCTTGTGGGAGGTGGACTCTTCCCCTAGGGTCGGCCGAACCTCTCCTCCTTGGAGGAGGGGCCAAGGCAGCCCTCCCTCTCCCTCGTCTTATATATATGCAAGGGTTTGGGCTGATTTGAGACACGACTTCTTTCCCTCTTGGTGCCGCCCTACCCTTCCTCTTCCTCGTTCCCCGTAGCGCTTGGCGAAGCCCTGCCGGAGTTCACGTAGCTCCATCATCACCACGTCGTTGTGCTTCCGGAGCTCTCCCTCAACCTCTCTTTCCTCCTTGCTGGATCAAGGCGTAGGAGACGTCACCGGGCTGCACATGTGTTGAACGCGGAGATGCCGTTGTTCGGCACTAAGATCGGAATCCACTGCGATCTGAATCGTTGCGAGTATGACTCCACCAACCGCGTTCTTGTAACGCTTCCGCTTAGAGATCTTCAAAGGTATGAAGATGCAATCTCTCCTCACTCGTTGCTGGTTTCTCCATGGACAGATCTTGGTGATCGTAGGATTTTTTTGATTTACTACTATGTCTCCCAACAGTGGCATCATGAGCTAGGTCTATGCGTAGAATCTATGCACGAGTAGAACACAAAGCAGTTGTGGGCGTCGACTACTAGTCTTATCTTGATTCGGCGATATTGTGGGATGAAGCGGCCCGGACCGACTTTACACGTATGCTTACGTGAGACTGGTTCCACCGCCTGACATGCACTTGGTGCATAAGGTGGCTAGCGGGTGTCTGTCTCTCCCACCTTAGTCGGATTGGATTCGATGAAAAGGGTCCTTATGAAGGGTAAATAGCAATTGGCATATCACTTTGTGGTTTTGGCGTAGGTAAGAAACGTTCTTGCTAGTAACCTATAGCAGCCACGTAAAAACTTGCAACTACAAATTAGAGGACGTCTAACTTGTTTTTGCAGCATATGCCTTGTGATGTGATATGGCCAAAGGATGTGATGTGATGCATTGTGATGTATGAGATTGATCATGTTCTTGTAATAGGATTCACGACTTGCATGTCGATGAGTATGACAATCGGCAAAAGCCATAGGAGTTGTCTTATTTTATTGTATGACCTGCGTGTCAATCATAAACGCGATGTAATTACTTTACTTTATTGCTAAACATTAGCCATAGTAGTAGAAGTAATAGTTGGCGAGACAACCTCATGAAGACACAATGATGGAGATCATGGTGTCGTGCCGGTGACAGTGATGATCATGGTGCCCCGAAGATGGAGATCAAAGGAGCAAGATGATATTGGCCATATCATGTCACTATATTGATTGCATGTGATGTTTATCATGTTTACATCTTATTTGCTTAGAACGACGGTAGTAAATAATATGATCTCTCAAGAAAATTTCAAAAAAAGTGTTCACCCTAACTGTGCACCGTTGCTAAGGATCGTTGTTCCGAAGCACCATGTGATGATCGGGTGTGATAGGCTCTAACGTTCGCATACAACGGGTGTAAGCCAGATTTACACACGCGGAACACTTAGGTTGGCTTGACGAGCCTAGCATGTACAGACATGGCCTCGGAACACGGAAGATCGAAAGGTCGAACATGAGTCGTATAGAAGATACGATCAACATGGAGATGTTCACCATGGATGACTAGTCTGTCTCACGTGATGATCGGACACGGGCTAGTTGACATGGATCATGTGTCACTTGGATGACTAGAGAGATGTCTATCTAAGTGGGAGTTTATTAAAGAATTTGATTATGTGAACTTAATTATCATGAACTTAGTCTAAAATTGTCTTTACAATCTATATTGTAGATCCAATGGCCAACGCGAATGTCACCCTAAACTTCAACGCGTTCCTAGAGAAAACCAAGCTGAAAGATGATGGAAGCAACTATGCGGACTGGGTCCGTGGCTTGAGGATCATCCTCATAGCTTCCAAGAAATTGTATGTCCTTGATGCACCACTAGGTGACCCACCCCTTCTCCCAACAGAGCAAGATGTTGCAAACGCTTGGCATTCTCGCTGCGATGATTACTCCCTTGTTCAGTGCGGCATGCTTTATAGTTTAGAACCGGGGCTCCAAAAGCGTTTTGAGCAACACGGAGCATATGAGATGTTCCAAGAGCTGAAACTGGTTTTCCAAGCTCATGCCCGGGTCGAGAGATATGATGTCTCCGACAAGTTCTTCAGCTGTAAGATGGAGGAGAATAGTTCTGTCAGTGAGCACATCCTCAAGATGTCTGGGCTACCCAACCGCTTGACTCAGCTGGGAGTTAATCTCTTGGATGACTCGGTCATTGACAGAATCCTCCAGTCGCTTCCACCTAGCTACAAGAGCTTTGTGATGAACTACAACATGCAAGGGATGGAGAAGTCCATTCCTGAGTTGTACTCGATGCTGAAATCAGCGGAGGTCAAGATCAAAAAGGAGCATCAAGTGTTGATGGTGAATAAGACCACTAGTTTCAAGAAAGGCAAGGGTAAGAAGAACTTCAAGAAGGACGGCAAAGCTGTTGCCGCGCCCGGTAAGCAAGTTGCCAGGAAGAAGAAGAACAAGAATGGACCCAAGCCTGAGACTGAGTGTTTTTATTGCAAGGGTATTGGTCACTGGAAGCGGAACTGCCCCAAGTACTTAGTGGATAAGAAGGACGGCAACATTAAAGGTATATGTGATATACTTGTTATTGATGTGTACCTAACCAGCGCTCGTAGTAGCTCCTGGGTATGGTATTTGATACCGGTGCAGTTGCTCACATTTGTAACTCCAAGCAGGAGTTGCGGAATAAGCGGAGGCTGGCAAAGGACGAGGTGACGATGCCCGTCGGGAATGGTTCCAAGGTCGATGTGATCGCCGTCGGCACGCTACCTCTACATCTACCTTCGGGATTAGTGTTAAACCTTAATAATTGTTATTTAGTACCAGCTTTGAGGATGAACATTGTATCTGGATCTAGCTTGATGCAAGATGGCTACTCATTTAAATCTGAGAATAATGGTTGTTCTATTTATATGAGAGAGATGTTTTATGGTCATGCCCCGCTGGTCAATGGTTTATTTTTGATGAATCTCGAATGTGATGTTACACATGTCCATAATGTGAGTACCAAAAAGTGTAAGGTTGATAACGATAGTCCCACTTACATGTGGCACTGCCGCCTTGGTCATATTGGTGTCAAACGCATGAAGAAGCTCAATACTGATGGACTTTTGGAGTCTCTCGATTTCGAATCATTTGACACGTGCGAACCATGCCTCATGGGCAAGATGACCAAGACTCCGTTCTCCGGAACAATGGAGCGAGCAACTGACTTGTTGGAAATAATACATACCGACGTATGCGGTCCAATGAGTGTCGAGGCTCGTGGTGGCTACCGTTATGTTCTCACCCTCACTGATGACTTGAGTAGATATGGGTATGTCTACTTAATGAAACATAAGTCTAAAACTTTTGAATGGTTCAAGGAATTTCAGAGTGAGGTAGAAAATCAACATGACAGGAAAATAAAGTGCCTACGATCTGATCGTGGCAGATAATATTTAAGTCACGAGTTTGGCACACACCTAAGGAAATGTGGAATTGTTTCACAACTCACGCTGCCTGGCACACCTCAACGAAATGGTGTGTCTGAACGTCGTAATCGCACTCTATTAGATATGATACGATCTATGATGTCTCTTACCGATTTACTGCTATCATTTTGGGGATATGCATTAGAGACTGCCGCATTCACTTTAAATAGGGCACCGTCAAAATCCGTTGAGATGACACCGTATGAATTATGGTTTGGAAAGAAACCTAAGCTGTCGTTTCTAAAAGTTTGGGGATGTGATGCTTATGTGAAGAAACTTCAACCTGAGAAGCTCGAACCCAAAGCGGAAAAGTGCGTCTTCATAGGATATCCAAAAGAGACTATTGGGTATACCTTCTACCTATGATCCGAGGGCAAAGTCTTTGTTGCCAAGAATGGATCCTTTCTCGAGAAAGAGTTTCTCTCGAAAGAAGTGGGAGGAAAATAGAACTTGATGAGGTAATTGTACCTCCACTCGAACCGGAGAGTAGTGCAGCACAGGAAGTTGTTCTATGGAGCCTACACCGGCTGGAGAGGAAGTTAATGATGATGATCATCAAACTTCAGATCAAGTTACTATTGAACGTAGAAGGTCCACTAGGACACGTTCCGCACCAGAGTGGTACGACAACCCTGTCCTAGAGATCATGTTGTTAGACAACGGTGAATCTTCGAACTATGAAGAAGCGATGGCGGGCCCGGATTCCAACAAATGGCTTGGAGCCATGAAATCCGAGATAGGATCCATGTATGAGAACAAAGTATGGACTTTGGTGGACTTGCCTGATGATAGGCGAGCCATTGAAAAATAAATGGATCTTTAAGAAGAAGACTGACGCAGATGGTAATGTGACCGTCTATAAGGCTCGGCTTGTCGCTAAGGGTTATCGACAAGTTCAAGGAGTTGACTACAATGAGACATTCTCACCCGTAGCGATGCTGAAGTCTGTCCGAATCATGTTAGAAATTGCCGCATTTTATGATTATGAGATCTGGCAAATGGACGTCAAAACGGCATTCCTTAATGGCTTCCTCAAGGAAGAACTGTATATGATGCAGCCGGAAGGTTTTGTCGATCCTAAAGATGCTAACAAGGTATGCAAGCTCCAGTGCTCAATCTATGGGCTGGTGCAAGCATCTCGGAGTTGGAACATTCGCTTTAATGAAGTGATTAAAGCGTTTGGATTTGTACAGGTTTATGGAGAACCCTGTATTTACAAGAAAGTGAGTGAGAGCTCTGTAGCATTTCTCGTATTATATGTCGATGACATACTGATAATGGGAAATGATATATAACTCTTGGAAAGTGTAAAGCCTACTTGAATAAGTGTTTTTCAATGAAGGACCTTGGAGAAGCTGCTTACATATTAGGTATTAAGATCTATAGAGATAGATCGAGACGCCTCATAGGTCTTTCACAAAGCACATACCTTGAAAAGATATTGAAGAAGTTCAATATGGATCAGTCCAAGAAGGGGTTCTTGCCTGTGTTACAGGGTGTGAGATTGAGTACGACTCAATGCCCAACCATGGCAAAGGATAAAGAAGAGATGAGTGTCATCCCCTATGCTTCAGCCATAGGCTCTATTATGTATGCCATGCTGTGTACCAGACCAGATGTGAACCTTGCCATAAGTTTGGTAGGGAGGTACCAAAGTGATCCCGGAGCGGACCACTGGACAGCGGTCAAGAATATCCTGAAGTACCTGAAAAGGACCAAGGAGATGTTTCTCATATATGGAGGTGCCGAAGGGCTCATCATAAAGGGTTACGTCAATGCTAGCTTCGACACAGATCCGGACGACTCCAAGTCGCAAACCGGATACGTGTATATTTTGAACGGAGGGGCAGTCAGCTGGTGCAGCAGCAAGCAAAGCGTCGTGGTGGCATCTACATGTGAAGCGGAGTACATAGCTGCTTCGGAAGTAGCAAAGGAAGGAGTCTGGATGAAGGAGTTCATCACTGACCTAGGAGTGATTCCCAATGCGTCGGGCCTGATGCCTCTATTCTGTGACAACACTGGAGCTATTGCCCTTGCGAAGGAGCCCAGGTTTCACAAGAAGACAAGACACATCAAGCGCCGCTTCAACTCCATCCGTGATTACATTCAGGAGGGCGATATAGATATTTGTAAAGTACATACGAATCTGAATGTCGCAGATCCGTTGACTAAACCTCTCTCACGAGCAAAACATGATCAACACCAGATTGCTATGGGTGTTCGATTCATCACAATGTAACTAGATTATTGACTCTAGTGCAAGTGGGAGACTATTGGAAATATGCCCTAGAGGCAATAATAAAATGGTTATTATTGTATTTCCTAGTTCATGATAATTGTATATTGTTCATGCTATAATTGTGTTAACCGGAAACCATAATACATGTGTGAATACATAGACCACAACATGTCCCTAGTGAGCCTCTAGTTGACTAGCTCGTTGATCAATAGATGGTCACGGTTTCATGACCATGGACATTGGATGTCGTTGATAACGGGATCACATCATTAGGAGAATGATGTGATGGACAAGACCCAATCCTAAGCATAGCACAAGATCGTGTAGTTCGTTTGCTAAAGCTTTTCAATGTCAAGTATCGTTTCCTTAGACCATGAGATTGTGCAACTCCCGGATACCGTAGGAATGATTTGGGTGTGCCAAATGTCACAACATAACTGGGTGGCTATAAAGGTGCACTACGGGTGTCTCCTAAAGTGTTTGTTGGGTTGGCATGAATCGAGGCTGGGATTTGTCACTCCGTGTGACGGAGAGGTATCTCTGGGCTCACTCAGTAACACATCATCATAATGAGCTCAATGTGACTAAGGAGTTAGTCACGGGATGATGTATTATGAAATGAGTAAAGAGACTTGCCGGTAACGAGATTGAACAAGGTATAGAGATACCGACGATCGAATCTCGGGCAAGTATCATACCGATAGACAAAGGGAATTGTATACGGGATTGATTGAATCCCCGACATCGTAGTTCATCCGATGAGATCATCGTGGAGCATGTGGGAGCCAACATGGGTATCCAGATCCCGCTATTGGTTATTGACTAGAGAGGTGTCTCGGTCATGTCTACATGTCTCCCGAACCCGTAGGGTCTACACACTTAAGGTTCGATGATGCTAGGGTTATAGGGAAATGGTATACGTGATTACCGAAAGTTGTTCAGAGTCCCGGATGAGATCCCGGACGTCACGAGGATCTCCGGAATGGTCCGGAGGTAAAGATTGATATATAGGAAGTCCAGTTTTGGTCACCGGAAAGTTTTCGGGCTCATCGGTAGTGTACCGGGAGTGTCGGGAGGGTGTCGGAGGACCCCCGGGAGGGGTGTGACGACCAAAGGACTTCGTGGGACCTCAGAGGAGGTGTTCCAGCCCTTATTGGGCTGGCCAAGACCTTCTAGAAAGGCCCATGAGGCTGGAGATAAGGAGATAGGGCAAAGGAATTTGAAAAGGAGGAGATCCACCTCCCTTGTGGGAGGTGGACTCTTCCCCTAGGGTCGGCCGAACCTCTCCTCCTTGGAGGAGGGGCCAAGGCAGCCCTCCCTCTCCCTCGTCCTATATATATGCAAGGGTTTGGGCTGATTTGAGACACAACTTCTTTCTCTCTTGGTGCAGCCCTACCCTTCCTCTTCATCGTTCTCCGTAGCGCTTGGCGAAGCCCTGCTGGAGTTCACGTAGCTCCACCATCACCACGCCGTCGTGCTGCCGGAGCTCTCCCTCAACCTCTCCTTCCTCCTTGCTGGATCAAGGCGTAGGAGACATCACTGGGCTGCACATGTGTTGAACGCGGAGGCGCCGTTGTTCGGCGCTAAGATCGGAATCCACCGCGATCTGAATCATTGCGAGTATGACTCCACCAACCGCGTTCTTGTAACGCTTTTGCTTAGCGATCTTCAAAGGTATGAAGATGCAATCTCTCCTCACTCGTTGCTGGTTTCTCCATGGATAGATCTTGGTTATCGTAGGAATTTTTTTGATTTACTACTACGTCTCCCAACAAAGACGTGTTGATGGTTACAATTCGGAGCAACCGAACACCCATCGGAAGTTCCCCACCGCCACCAATGGAATCTTAAGTGCGAAGTTGTGCCTCTTCGGCACGTGCTTGCTGGTCCTGAGGTTATGCGGTGGGGGTCGAGTCCCTATTGAGGGGAGGAAGGAGGGTCAGTGTTCTCGGTCTGAATCCGAACTCGCTTCCCAGCCTTTCGTGCCTTTACGGCGAATGCCGAAGCTTGCCGATTGTCCTTATAGCTAAATTTGGCCGCCAACGCCAGTGCATGTTCCTCTGCTCTAAGGGACCGCTCTGTATTGCCATTGACAGTAATGACCCCCTTGGGGCCCAACATCTTGAGCTTGACGTATGCGTAATGCGGGACTATGTTGAACCGAGCAAACGAGGTCCGACCGAGCAACGTGTGATAGCTGCTGCGGAAGGACACAATGTCTAAGATCATGTCTTTGATGTGGAAGTTATCGGGCGAGCCGAACACGACTTCCAGGGTTACAGAGCCCGTGCATCAGACCTCAACCCCTGGGATAACTCCCTTGAAGGTAGTGCTACTCGGCTTGATCCTTGACGGGTCTATACCCATCTTCTTCACCGTGTCTGAGTAAATCAGATTGAGGCTACTTCCTCCATCCATTAGGACTTTGGTGAGGTGATACCCATCTATAATGGGGTCTAGGACGAGGGCATCCGAGCCCTCATGACGGATACTGGTCGGATGGTCGTGCCGGTTGAAGGTGATTAGGTAAGCCGACCATGGGTTATTTTGGAGCTATGGGATCCACGATGTAGACCTCACAAAGGGCCCGCTTCCTCTCTTTATTGGGTATGTGGGTGGCGTATATCATGTTCACCGTTTTGACTTCGGGAGGGAATTTCTTCTGACCGCCACCCATTGGACCCCGAGGTTCGTCTTCATCCTCGCTGCACGGACTCTTGCCTTGGTCTTCGGGTTGTATCTTGCCGGTCTATTTAAACACCCAGCAATTGCGATGTGTGTGATTGGCTGGCTTTTCTGGAGTCCCATGAATTTGGCAAGTCATGTCCATGATCTTCTCAAGCTGAGTGGGTCTGTCACGATTGCCTTTACGGGGCTTCTTCCGCTATCCGGGTCAGGAGTTGTGGAATCCGGCGTTGACCGCCTTGTCGTCGGCGTCGTTACCATGATGCCGGTGCTTGTTCTTATTACGTTTCGGCTTTGAGTTGTCGTCCTGGGCTTCAGGTACCGCTGAATCCTCAGAATTGTGGCTGCGTCTAGCCAGCCAATTGTCCTCGCCCACACAGAAGTAGGTCATGAGGGAGGTAAGGGTGGACATAGTCCAAAGTTTCTCCTAACCTAGCTAGCGGGCTAGCCATTCGTCCTGAATATTGTGCCGGAAAGAGGCAATAGCCTCGGCATCCGGACAGTCGACGATTTGGTTCTTCTTAGTCAAGACCAATTCTAGAATTGTCGGGCAGACTCGTCGGGCTTCTGGACAATGTTGTTGAGGTTGGAAGAGTCCGGAGGGCGGACATAGGTCCCGTGGAAGTTAGAGCAAAATGCGTCTTCCAGGTCTTCCTAGCATCCTATGGAGTTTTCGAGGAAGCCGTTTAACGAGTGCCGAGCTGGCCCCTTGAGCTTGAGAGGTAGGTATTTAATGGCGTGGAGATCATCTCCACGTGCCATATGGATATGGAGGAGGAAGTCCTCGATCCATACAGTTGGGTCAGTGGTCTCGTCATATTGTTTTATATTGACGGGTTTGAACCCTTCGAGGAACTAATGCCGCATTACCTCATCCGTGAAGCACAATGGCTGAGCGGCGCCCTGACCCGAGCTATGTCTTGCGTGTAGTCGGCGTCTATAGGGAGCCGACTGTGCTTCCGGGCTCTTTGGTTTTGGTCAAACCATGGTCTATACTCTCCCCGTCTATCCGGTGAGTAATCCTTGGATCCATAGATGGATCTAGTACGACCTGCTCTGTGATCTAAGACATCGCGCAGGTCGAACCTATCAGTGGGTTCGAATGGCTCCTTGCCCCGTCTTCGGGGCATCGCTGGTATGTGACCGACATCGTTGGCCGCTCTATCACGCCCACGAGGAGGGCAGTCCGACTTGTCATATGGGGTATGATGCGGAGATGGAATGTCAGTGAGCTCATCGTCAAATTGTGGCAACAACCTTCTCCGAGGGTAGCTTTTGGGCTGGTTTGACACACCAGTGACGTATATCGCCTCGGGTGAGAGGACTTTCGTCCATCGATCAGTAAGGTCGGCCTGTTCGGCCTTTAGTTGTCGCTCTTTGGCCTTCAGGCTGCGAGCCATTGCGATGAGCCGCTGCCTGATTTCTTCCTGATCTTCGAGGTTATCAGGGATGTATAAGTCATCGGCTTCCAGTATGTCTTCCTCCTGGACGGGGGGAAGGTGATCGTCGCCTCCGAGGTCATTGGCGGTATCGGGGTCGTCTTGATCCTCGGGCTCATCCGGACCCTCAAACGGGTGCTCGGGAAGGTCGGGATTGGCCTGATCGGCAGGGACATTATCTTCCCCATTGCTGATAGTGGCCCTCCTTCCCTTTTTGCTCTTGGGCCGCTTATGCGATTTCCGACGCCTGAATGGCGCATCACCCGATATATTGCCCTCATTGTGAGGCGTACTGTCGTTGTCAGGGGCAGGAGTATCCACCATATAGACATCATATGTGGAAGTGGTGTCCCAACTCCCGGTATTAACGGGGGTGGGAGCATGATCCTCTTCATCCATGTATACTGCCTCATCGGAGGCATAGTCTAGCACGTCGGTTAAGTCTTCGACGGTAGCTATTAAGTGGGTGGTGGGTGGGTTACAAAATCCATCCCTGCCCGGACTATAATCGGGCGAGGCGTAGGTCTGGGCTGGTTCGTGGGTGATCCTCATTGACGAGAATCGCTCCAAGGCCTCGTCAACCGCTGATGGTCCATCCAAGTCCAGCTGCTCGGGACTCGCGGAGTTAACCCCTGTGAGGCATGCCTGTGGGAAGTGTTCGGCAAGAACACATGTCCGGTCACATGGCTTAATGGCCGGACTAGGGTGAGAGATCAGATTGCCACCATGGGATACCCCATTGGTGTGTCTGAAGGAAGGGCTCGAGGTTAAGGCCTCTGAGCCCCTGGGGGTCACGGGCGAAGCCATGAGCTTGAGAAGTGATAGATCGCCCTTAGAGTCGACGGAGAACTCTAAGTTTACGAACCTAACCTCTTGATCGGGGGCGAAGCTCTCAACACGGCCTAGATGTCCGGTGGAATCCGCATGCAGCACGACACTGCCAAAGGCAAAGATCTGCTCGGGGACGAAGATGTCCGTGTTCCGAACTTCTTCGCCAATGAAGAGATGAGGTGTCGATTCCGTCTTGTTCACAGAGGAACTCTCAATGAAAGCACCAATGTCTGTGTAGAAACCGGCGGATCTCGGGTAGGGGGTCCCAAACTATGAGACTAGGATCGACGGTAACAGGAGACGAAGGGGACATGAGTTTACCCAGGTTCAGGCCCTCCTACGGAGGTAATACCCTATGTCCTGCTTGATTGTATTGATGGTGTAAGAGGTTACAAAGTTGATCTACCTCGAGATCGTATGCCTAACCCTATATGAGTTGTCCTTTTTTCCCTAAACCCTTAAAACCTCCGGCTTATATATATATATATGCCGAGGAGGCCTAGGGTTTACACATGGTCGGTTACATGCCGAAGAGATAAATATGCCTATTTACTATATTAGACGTGGAGCGCAAGCCATGGTCCTCGAAGCTTCCATCCTGGTAACTGGGCCTTCAGGTCATCTGGTGTGCGGCGAGTGGCCCATCCGGCCCGTACACAACAGGTCGGCTATCCGAGGACCCCCTAATACAGGACTCCCTCAGTTGTCATCCAGAGATCTGGGGCGGATTACCTTCTTAAGGTTTGAAAGGCTGGGGTTCCTCTTAGGTTTGTGAAATGGCTAGCTAGCAAGTTTGATGTTGGTGCTTCTTAGATTCAATCTAGGATGATTTTAAAAGGGCAGACCCAACTTCAGTACAAGGGTTGAAACTGGGCTAAGATGGGGTGAAACTAGGCAGAGATGGTTTGGGATAGGTTGGATTTTAATTTTGGAGGGAAGGTTCAGCCTCTTGAAGCGTGCCCATTAGAATCGTCGCTGGTGATGACCCTATTGTTTCTTACTCTCTCTGGTCTTTTTTAGTCTGTATGTAAGTTTTGCTCGAAATCAAAGTTTCTATACTTCAACCAAATTTATAGAAAAAAAGAATCAACATTCATAATGCCAAATCAATATTGTTATATTCATTACGAAATATAGTTTCATGGTATTTTTATAAATTGATCGAACATTTTAAATTCTGACTTGAAACAAATCTAATATGCATAGTAAAAAGGACCGGACGTAGTATGTTGATGCTAATAGTGATTTCTTGCCTTCTCATCTCAATGTCACTAGTATCCCTCATGTCACCTATTTTTGCAAACAAACTCAAATCTACTAAAGTTGCTCTCCCCTTTTTGGCGCTTGGTCTTTTTCCTTCTTGTACCCTCCTGGGGTACCTCTGTAACGTTGCCCTCCCCTAATCAATGAATTTGGCAGACAATCTGCCAACACTCGGGAAAAAAAAGAATTGGTTGATGAAAATATTTTCATCTGCTTCATGTGTATTGCTTTCTCAACATTCATGTGTCAAAATTCTAGCCTTTCACCTCGCCCCAAATAGCTGCACATTTTTAGCCTTTCACCTCGCCCCAAATAGTTGCACATTTTCAGAGATTGTAGGTCTGTTATGAACGGTTAGAGCATCTCCAACCGTTGGCCCCCAGGCGGCGCGTAAAATTGCCGCCTGGGGGCGAGCCGGCGCCAAAATTGACGTGGGGGCGAGCGGGTTCCCAACCGACGGCCCCAGGATCGCCCCCAGACGCGGTTTTTAAAAAAAATGGAATTCGGCAAAGTTCGGTAAATTGGACAAAATATTCGGCTAAGTTCGACAAACTAGACATATATTCGACATATTAGACATTACATAAGTTATTTAAAAAAACGCAACTAAGGGGCGAAGAAGTCGCTGAGCGCGGCGAAGTCATCGACGTCGCCGCCATCCTCGTCGTCGTCGGCGGCGGCGGTGGCCTTCTCCTCCTTGACGCGGCCGCCCCTTCTGGACCCCTGCTCGGCGTCGCCCTGTCGGATCGGTGGCAGCGACACATCATCGTCGTTGTCGTCGAGGACGACGACGCCTCCCTCATCGCGGCCACGGTGCCGAGCGGCGAACTGCTCGTAGACGCGTCACTGGCGCTCTAGCTCCGTGCGCGCCTAGTCTTCACGCGCCCACTTCAGGGCCGCCGCGTCGTCGAGCTCCTCCTTGATGCCGCCGGCGAGCCCGGGCTCCGTCTTCACGATGGGGAGCCCCGGCTCCGTCTTCACGGCGGCGAGCCCCGGCTTCGTCTTTTGTTTGATGTAGCGCAGAGGAGCCGAGGAGGAGGCGTGCCTGCCGCCCTCGTTAATGACGATTCCGGTGCTGCGGGTGCGTCGGCCGAGTGGTGTCGCCGCTGCGGGCTCGGCCTTGACGCCGAACACCTCCGGCGAGCCGGAGGAATGGGAAGAGTAGCGGGAGGAGGATTGAGAGGATGAAGACGAGGAGGAGCCAAACCTCCTAGGCATCCATTGCCCGGCGCTCCGGCGGGGGGCCGGGGCGGCCGCCACGGCAGGGTATGCCAGCGGCGGGTCATTACCGCCCTCTAGGTGCTGGAATACCTCGTGGAGGGTACGACCGGGGGCGCCCCACCATAGGCGGCGCCCCTCGCTGTTCTTGGTGCCCCCCATCACCGGCGCCCTGTTGGTAGACGCCAGCCACTGCGCCTACCGGCGCTGGAAGTACGCCACCCACGACGCGTGGTTGTCGACGGCGTACTAGGGGAGGGCACACTGCTCCTCCGTCATGGACGCCCGCACGCGGTCGACCTTAGCGGCAAAGATGGCGGGGCGCGTGTCGACGTCGGGCACCGGGGGGATGGGGACGCCCCCGTTGCTGAGCCTCCACCCCGTCGGCCCGGCACGCATGTCCGGTGGCGCCGGGATGTTCGCCTCGAAGAAGAGGTAGGCCTCCCACTCATGGAGCGAGCGGCGGCCGAAGCCGTTGGCTGCCGTCGCGTTGCCAGGGAATCGCTCAGCCATCGGTTTGGGCTTGGGGAGAGAGGGAAGGGAAGGAACGTCGGCGGACGGGGAGAGAGGCAGAGCTCGGTGGCGGCTGTGGGCTGGTGTGGCCAGAGGCGAGGGGGAGGCGCTGGTTTTATAGCCCCGCGCCGTGTGTACGCATGGTGGGAGGGGAGGCGTCGTCGCGCCGCCCGTGAGGCCAGCCTTGCCATTGATTCTCCGCGGGAAACCGAGGCGTTCTGAGGAAAGACGAGGCGCGTGTCGCTCACTTGGCGGGCCCGCGGCTCGTTCGCGCCAAAATCGCTCGCCCCGACGTCCCCGGGCACCCCCCAGCGCGTCGGGTTCTCCGGTGCCAGTTTCGGCCCAAACCGGCGAAAAACGGCCTCCTTAGGGCGCGACTGGGCCGATGTTTGGGCGCCGGCGCTGAAAAATCGCCTGGGGAGGGCCTGTTGGAGGCGCGGCTGGAGATGATCTTACATGTCTAGATCTGTGTATGAGTGTCTCCTTGGCAGCATTAGAAAGTTCAAAGATTATACCAAAGTTGTATCCAAGTCTCCAAGAGGTCAATCACATTTGGTGGGGCCATTACACCTTTCCTGTGAGTCATCTCCTCTTCTTTAATTTTCATATTGTTATTTCTGTTCTTTAATTATTAGTTTCCTATCTTTTTCTTTATATTGCATTTATTTATGTTGGCGGGTCTCTTATCTCGATTGTGTGCAATTTATCATTCGGCCGCTCACAAATGTGAACCCAAAGATTCTTGTTTGGAGAGAAAACAAAGTCAAGCAATTCTCGGGGCTCAATAAGAATAATGGCCGCTCTTGTGGGAAAAGGCTATTGAATCATTTATTTCCATCCATGTTCTTACAAGTTAGTTATTATTTGTCCCTCTCGTAGTTTTTGTTCTTTTTAATTATTTTATCTCTTCACAGGGGTGAATGTTTTGAGTTTTGTACTTTATTTTTATTTTCCAGAGGTCTTATGAGAAGCATTCATCCTCAACGGTGAAGGATTTGGTTGCCGCTCATATCCCTTTCGCTCAGTTTGAACAACATTGCTTCTCGCTTCAGTAATTATTGAGGTATGATCCTTCTTTCTTTGTTTTATATTTTCTCTGACTTGTTATTCTTTGATGCTATATTTTTACAGTCCCTTCTTGCTCTGTTACAGCTTACTATTAGCTTGTATTTTTTTCCAATAGGTTATATCTATGTTCGTAGAAGTTTTTTTACCAGACCAATGATCTAATTTGAACTGCTATTTTGTGTTGCTGGTCTAAGAATATAGTGATAACAATGATAAATTTCAGTGCATTTCAGATAGTTATAATGCCCCAAGGTCACAATATATGTTTTCTGCTCCATTCTTTTCTATATGTTGGGTATTTCAGATATAATTTATAGTTCTAATGATCTATAATTTTATAGTGTGTTTTATATAGTTTAACCGCCTTGAGTTGACCATAAATGTTTCGTCCCATTTTATGTAAGGTGGGTAGTTCAGATGTATCTTCTACTAGGGTTCCTCCATATCCCCGAGAACTAGCCAAATTACTCGCACATCATGGGCACAAAACGAGAAAACATGGACTATGATAAACACGGTGATCTCACACAAGTAACACAAGATCGAATTTACTCCAACTATTGTATTACAAATGGATGGGGGATGAGGGTGATGATGAAGCCTTTTTGATGCAGCATATATAGTGGCGGCGAAGTCCTTGGATCGATTCCCCCTCTAGAAACCTTCAAAGGCTAGGGTTCTGAGTTCTGGATGTGTTTCTCGTGGTTGTGTGCCTCTCGTCCCCAATCCGAGTTCACGGTGTGGAAGTAGTAGACGAGGAGGCGGTGCTGGAGTGGCATACGACCGCGCATACGGGTGTGTGCACTATTATGCTAGGTCGGCGTCCTTCTTCCACCCTTTGTTTTATTCTTTTTATGGTAGTTAATTATCACATTAAATAAGGTGATTCCATCATAATTTTCTGGGATGCCTTCCAAAAAGCTTTATTTAATCCAAAAGACGTTTTCTGGAAAAACGTCAAAAGCAACGTGTGAACGTAGTAAAAATCCACAAAGTCTACCATGTAGGCGCAAAATAACTATTAAAATCATCATATATTTTAGACTCATCAACTCCTCCAAACTTAGAGGTTTGCTCGTTGCCGAGGAAATACTGCAGCTTGTAAAGCCATCTTAATTACAGGTGCATATAACGAAAATGAATGAGTCCATCAAATGACTCAAGAATTCATGCCAGATAAACAATCGTACTATGCACTATCATATCTTCATCTTAATTAGATGATTATGAATGTTTCCACACCTTATTTATCGGTTAGCAGACACGTTCCAACTTTATGTGATAATTCACCCATTTTTCAAATGAACAAGTTACATCGGCCTCTTAGTTTTGTTTTTCTTCCCCTTCTTTTTTAAAGAGCCAGACCTATACCCATGTCACCTCAAATATCATTTTGGGTGTGACATGAAAAGATAGGCATGGTTCTTTGCCGCCATAATGGGGGTTTCATGAGCATTCAATTTATATCAGAAAAATCCTTACCGGAGGAGCAACTTGCTCTCTATTTCGCTTGGCTCACTAGACAAATGTCTTCACCAAGTATTTTATTGATAATACTGAAATAAGAGTGACTTGTCTCATCTACTTGTAAACATCTTATATCAAATCAATAGTAAAATGTGAAAGACTTATACTCATCTTTCTCGAAAGGGAATACACTAGTGCACAATTGAATTTGATATCTAACATGATTTCAGGAAGGTAATAATAGAGCATTCATCAAAACATACATGACTTATAAACATCCATAACTATAAGGGCAACTCCAACCGGCTGACTCATGCAGACACATAATGCGACCTTTTTATCCGTTTGGTCCATAGGTGCGCCAACGCGTCGGGATACATTTCAAGTTTTGAACATTAATGCATTGCCACCAAAAGTCCCTTCAATACATTAATTAAAATAAAATATATAATAAAGCCTAGATCTAGGGCTCGTCCCTGCCGTTGTTGTTGACATTGATGAAGGCCGGAGCCGACCATGGAATTCACCACGACACTGCCCATGCAGACCCAAATTGAGTGATACTATATGTTGCGGGTGGCTTGGTTTAATTTGGTTATTAATTAATTAATTAATTAATTAATTTGATACATGTTCCACTCAAATGTATGCATATTTTGGTAAACACGGAGGTGGACTTTTTTATTCAACACAATTACATTTGAGTGCTATGTACAATTTTCTACTAGAAAATAAATACTCACTCCGTTCCATAATGTAGGGTGTATAGATTTTTTGAAAAGTCAAATTTCAAAAGCTTTGATCAAGTTTTTAGAGATAACTATTTATATCTACAATAGCAACTACATAAAGTATGAAATTTCATCTTATAAGGAATCTAATGATATAAGTTTGGCATTTTAGATGTACATGTTTTTTCTCCATAAATTTGGTCAAAGTATGTGATGTTTGACTTTTAAGAAATTATACATGCATTAAATTATGGAACAGTGAGATTAGAATATTACACGAATTTTTGTGACTCGATGATACTTTTGCATCCTGCAAAACTGCAAAACTTGTTTTTGTAGGAAAAGCAAACTTTGTGGTTTGTTTAGGCGTATACATACGACCCAAACTCGTGGGCTGTGAGGGCTTAAGACAAAAGCCCAATCCACGCGGTAAACCCTAACTCTGGTGAGGCCCAGGCCGCAGTCACCGAAGAGCCGGCGGCGCAAACTCACTCTGTTTCCGGCGCGTGCGGCGGCGCAAACTCACCGCCGGTGCCTGACCAGGTTTGTTCATCGATCCCATCGCTGAATGTTGAAGTGTCTACGGTGGCTGAGTAGATAGATTTCCGATGGATTTGCAGGCAGGCAGGCAGGTTGGCCATGTCGTCGTTCGCCGGCGTATCAGTGGTGGAGCACGGCAAGCTATGCCCCGCCACCGCGTCGACCGTCGGTACCAGCGCGGACTGCGGGTACCACATGCTCGTGGTCCACGACTACTCGCGCACCAAGGAATGCGCGCGCACGTTCGATGGCATCAGATCTCGTCCTTTCATGGTGGGAGGCCATTGTTGGATCATCAAGTACTACCCCAATGGCGTAAACTCCGACTGTGCCGACTTCATTTCCCTCGAGCTTTCCTGTCTCCAAGACGATGCCAACAACAAGAAGCAGCATGTGGAAGCCAAGTTTGTTTTTAGTTTCGTCGACGAGGTTGAGATTCAGAATCCAGTCTACCTTGCTCAAGATGAAGCATGCAACTTCGATGCTTCTTGTTGGGGCAGCAACAGGTTTATGAGAAGAGACGCCCTTGAACAATCAGTGAACCTAAAGGATGATTCTTTCACCATCCGCTGCGACATCATGGTCTCCTCCTGCAACCCCAAGACCGATGCCGCTGCCACCAAGACCAAGGTGCTCCTGCCTCATATGTGCCAGCACTTTGAAGACCTCCTTCATACTGAGGTGGGTGCTGACGTGACGTTCGAGGTCTGCGGCGAGACGGTGGCTGCACACCGGTGTGTGCTCGCAGCCCGTTCCAAGGTCTTCATGTCGCAGCTCTTTGGCCCCATGAAGGAGGGCACTACCAAGACAGTTGTCATACGGATCAAAGACATGGACGCAACAGTTTTCAGGGCTTTGCTTAGCTTCATCTACACAGACTCATTTCCTGAGATGAAGGATGATGGCATGGACGAGGACGAAATGTCGCAAGGACAAGAAAAGGAGATGACATTATCAAAGGATGAAATGCGACTGCAATGGCTGCAAAGCTTGCTTGCAGCGGCAGACAGATATGATGTCCAACGGCTCAAGTTCTTTTGTGAAAAGCAGTTGTCTGAAGAAATAAGTGTGAGCTCGGTCATGTCCACTCTTGCTCTAGCCGAACAGCACCTCTGCCACGGATTGAAAGAGGCGTGCTTCAAGTTTATCCAAGCGCAGTCCCCCTCATGTCTGCAAATATTAATGGCATCTAATGGCTGGGATCATGTCTTTGGGACCTATCCCTCGGTTTTAAAGGAGCTCATTGCCAAGCTTGCTTCGAACCACCGGAACTAATAACACTTTCTATGTGGTACATGTAACTTAGTTAGATCTGAAGTGACAGTCTTATGCATATGTGGGATCCTCTAGAGAGATTGTAGTCCGTGTGTCTTGCTTTTGTCTTGTCATCTACTCTCTTTGTCCGGAAATACTTGTCCTAGAAATGAATAAAATGGATGTATCTATAACTAAAATAAGTCTAGATACATCTATTTCTAGGACAAGTATTTCCGGACGGAGGGAGTTTATAATTTGCGTATTTGCTGGGAAACTGTCTCTTGATGGAGTGGTTGGTCTGTAAATTCTTTCCGGTGCAAGCGCAAATTGAGCTGGCATTGCAATAGTATGGAAGTTCCCTATCTAATCGTTCAGTGTTGTAGCTGTGCGGTGTGCCAGGTTTATGAACACATATTTCCTTGCTGTGTATTAATTCCAGTTTATGAACAAATGTCAGTCAAAAGCTGGCCTGGGTATTAATTAATTCCAGGTTTATGAGCATTAATGTTAGTTTACAGAAACCAGAGGGTATGATTCATCACCCATGCCCACACATTTATTTTGACTGACATTTGTTACCCAAGTTCATGGTTGTTCTGCCTCAGTTGAAAGCCACTGGCAATATTGCTCTCTAGATTACTTCTTGTGAGGATGTTTGTGAGGAATTTGGTGTAGGAAAATTAACAAATGCCTTGTTGCTCCCTTAATAAACTAATCAAACCTGTTGAAGCATTATTCAAGTCAACTGTTGGGAAACTCTAGCCTGCCACCATTCCACCTTTGTGCCCGTGATTCCTGAGTGAGAAGTTCATTAAAAAAAATCCCGTTCTTTATCACCGGTGTGTGATTTAGTTAAATTCAGTAGACCAAGAACTTGTATAGATGTATACTGTACAGAAAATTATCTGTCTCAAGTTCCAGTTCTGAATAAACCGGTGCTAAAAATCATCTTGTATGAGATCCTGAAAGAGTTGCAGCAGAGGGAGGAGTCCTTGTTAGCCATGGAATAAATAGGCCTCTTGGTGCTGCAGCAAATCAGGATTTCAGGTTCTCTTCACCGCCGTCAACTGAACCCACCGGAAGGAGGGAGGGGCGGGAGCAGGAACCAGAAACGCCGTGGAGGCGTAGACGGATGCCGTCGCTTGCATAACTTGGAAAGAAGACGCGCCTGGCCCTGCAGCGGTGGACGCGGACGGCGATCCTCTCGCCGCCATAGCTCGCCGCGGATGGGACCTGACCCTCGCAGCCAGGGATGCGACGGGGTCAGACGGAGCGGGGGGCGGCTGGGCAGGCCCCGTGGCGTACGGGGACGCGGTGGCCGGGATGGCAGCGGCCGGAGGCTTGGTGAGTGGGCATCGGCGTCGGCGCCCCCCGCCCATACATATTAAACATTTCAGATGTGCATAGAGAACATATTTCTCATGTATAAAAAGTATTTTCAAAATAAAATTGATTATGTATAAAAATGTTAATCAAGCATTACAAAATGATAATAAGGTATTTGAAAAATGTTAATCAAGCACTTGAAAAATGTTAAATATGCATAAAAATGCTTACCATTTATTCAAAAAATATTATTCTAGAACTTCAAAAAATCAGGCAATTCAAAATGTTAAATGGGTATAGAAAAATAGTTGACCATGTATTCAAGAAATATGAATCTTGTCCTCCTTCTGTCCCAGATTACTTGTGTCATAAAAAATAGATAAAAATTTATGTACCTAAAACTAAAATACGTCTAGATACATCCATTTCGATGACAAATAATTCTGAACGGAGGGAGTATTTGAAAAAACTAAACAAGCATTGGAAAGGTTTATGGGCCTTTCTCGCTATAAAAAATTGATCAAACCAGCCGGTTTTAGTGTTAGCACTCATTCAATTTTTTAAATGATCCCTCCTCCCTTACATTTAGGTTTCCTTGTTTATTTCAATAATGTTAATATTTTTTCTCATATAATCATGGTTTTTTATTTCAAAAATGTGGAGAGTTGTTTTAATACGTGTTTAAATACTTTCTTTAGAACATTGTGAATTTTTTTTACAATGTATGAACACATATAGAAAAATGTGTGAACAACTTTAAAAATTCGAGGAAAATAAATCATTTTTTAAATGTTAATTTTCTGAATAATAATAATCTAATTCATGAATATTTATCAGACCTTTTGAACATTTTAGTGAGAATAAAAAATGTAATTTTAAATGTTTGGTATTTGTTAGATTCACATATCGAATAAATGTTCTTGTAAAATCAAATTTGAAAAAATAGAAATGGAATAAAAAAATAAAAACATGGAATAAGTCTGAAAGTCAAGAAACAAAAAATGAAAAACAAATTGAGAACAAAGAAACCTCGAAAGTGAGGCGCATATTAGTAAAGAACGGTAAAAGGAACAAAATGTGAGTGCATGTGGGCCGTCCCATGTATGCTTGCTCTATGTGCGGCCTCCCCACCTTCCGACGCACTAACTTTTATATAGGAATTGCGGGTATTTTATGCCATGTAAGGTTGGGAAAAATCCCCATGATGTCGATTTTTTGTTTCTGTATTTTATGCTAGGTAGCTATTTTATGCATGTGCATGGAGTATGTATAAAAGTTGAAATTCATTATTTATTTGAGCTTCATACAAAAATTAGGTGTATTTTCGATCTACCTAATAAAGGTCTAATAGCTAGGATTTGTTTTAAATATTATTTTTTGCTTGCGTCACCTTGTAGGTTGGTCTCCCGACCTTGTTTCCATCGAGTCAGTGTAGCCTCATTAATGGCATGAGGTACATGAGAAAGAAGAGAAGGAGGGATGACTTTTAGATCCGTGGCCTTTCTAGGAGTGAATTGCAAAAAGACCACCCCATTCACGTCATCGGTCCGATTATGCCACTACTTCTTGTTACCTCACAAAAATCTAGCTATGTAGAGGTATTGTTTTAATAAACCCTAATCATGTATCCAGTCCATTTTAGGTTGTTTGTCGACTGTTTGGACCCCATCTGTAAGTGCTGATATGACATAAAATGATCAATGCTTGTTTACTGCAAAATTTTACGCGCACTAGTAAGAAAAATGGCATTAGCATCAGGCCTCGGAGGAGTTAATGTCTCCATGTTATAAAGTTGCTTTTAATAATACAGTGCAAGGCGGTTATTTGTGTGGTGGAGGCGGCAGGGATACCTATATTTGCTATTTTTCTCTCTTTTTTTGTGAAATAGTCTTTGTCCTGCTTATTGTGAGGCAAAGGTACTCCTCGCCATAGTAGAGCGTGAAGTGGGTCAGCCCAGTAGCCTTAATTTTTAGTTGTTTGTTAATTTCATTTTTTTACTATTGTTTATATTTTAAAATACTATAAATACATATGTTCCAGAAATTAATTTATTTAAAAATTTACAATTGTTAATCACACATTGGAAAATTGTTCATGCAGTGTAAACAAATGTGTGCGCACCTTTTAAAACCCGTTTGTGGATTTTTGTTTTAAAAAATCACATGTTTAATTCGTTCTGGAAAGGTTTTTCTAATTTTGGAAACAAGCTACGTTGGGCCGGCCCAAACTTAGGCAGCGTCGAAAAGGGGAGTGCGTGCACGGTCGCTAACCAGCGACCCACACGTCTAATAGGATTCCCGCTATTGGTCAATGTGCGCGGTCGCTAACCTGCGACCCACACGCCTAATAGGATCCCCACTGCTGCTCAATGCGGCAATGGTCGAACAAACAAACGGTCACGGTGTTGTAAGCCGGCCGAGTTTGGCATTTGTATTTATTACCTAAGAGCTCATTCAATTTTCTGCATGGATTTTTTTTTGTTTTTCTTCTTTGCTCCGGGTATTAGTCGGCTATTTTGTTTCTCCATACAATCCTGATTTCATTTTGTTTTCGTAAAAGATAAGTCTTGAGAAGTCGCTTCATTAAGCTACCCACCACCATGATATGCAGGAACCCAATATCACCAAAGAAACTTTGGATCGAGATATTACTTGAAACTCGACATGGTAGCCCGACTATTGATCATATTGGTCGAAAAATAAAAAGCGGGGGTATAAAACAAATGATGAAATCTAAACAACTATTAATGAAAACAAATGATGATCATATCGGCTTTACCATAAGCATTCATGGGAGCTTAATCTTTGTATGCATTTGACATATACCTTATGTTCGGTTCATCAATCCAATTCTTTTGGACATGCTTCCAATCCATTTGATAATGTCAAATTCGTCATGAACGCAAAGTTAATATGGTATAAGAGCAAATCTAATAGCTCCTATAAAAACCTTACAACAAGAGTTGTTTTACGGGGTGTTTGTATAGTTGCATGATTTTTTTTGTCATGAGGTTATACGTGTGTTGCACATGCACGCTTACTAGTTTGAGTTAAATAATTGTAGCTTCATACTCTATGGAACTTTTTTGTTCTAAGATAGTGTTGCATCTAATATGTTATTTCAAAAGAGGGGTCCCTCTTGGAATAATGCAGATTTCTCCTTTTTTAGAATAAATTTTGACAGTTGGCTTCTTTTTGGAACAATTTTAGCAGATTTCGTTTTGTTCTAGAATGACTCCTATGCACTTCTGCAGTGCGAACAAACACAATACAAGATCCCACACCCTAAACTTTTCTTATCTTACTGTTTTCCTTACATAGTTATACGGCAAAAAATCACAACAATCCAAATACATAAAAGCACAAGGTATTTACATTTGGACGCTAAATAGATGAAATGTAACAATACATCAATAATTATATCAAAAAATATGAATGAAAAATGCTCGAACACACATACGATATATGTTAAGGCGGGTCGAGCAAATGCCCTTTGTCTTTGCTGAAAAGGTGCCCTTCGTCTTTGCTAAAGAAATGTCCTATGTGGGTACCATCGAATAATTAGTTGGACCATACAAGCACGAAAAAAAGGCAACTGCAACAACAAAGGCGGCAAACTAGTATTGTTCCTGATCGGGGTTTTCCGCAAAATCACCGCACTTATGCTTGCCCTTTGACACATAGAAAATCGGCGAGTCGCTCACCCACCTAATGGGGAAAAGACCAACAATTGCAACTCTAGATAGAAGCTCCTCCAACAACTACTCACACATAACACCTAACAACAAGATCAGGCGTTCTTGGAATTCTCATCGGCATCGTTGAAGCCAGGGAGACCAACATCCAGCTTCAATGATCAAAACTGGACCGAGTGCCACGTGTTTCCCCATAGCGGTCCCCTTCCTTGGTGGTGAAGATGTCTCTTCTCCATCGGATAGATGAAGAGCTCCTAGGATGTGAGCAGAAGACCCCTACACAAACTTCAGGATGAAGATCAGATAGGTTTGGCATTGCGATGTTTACAACCAGTCGCTCTTGAGGAGATAAGGCAGTCTTAGCACTCCCATCACACGGGAGCATGGCTGATCCATGAAAGGTTTCTTTGGGAGCATAGTTGATCCATGAAAGGTTTCTTTGGGAGCATAGCTAATCCATGAAAGATCTCCGAGGAACCCATATTGGGGCAAGAAATGCTAGACTTATGAAAGTTTTTTTTAATAAAAAATCTACGACGTCGTTGACAAACTCTATTTGGCCCTCCGAGTGAAGGACACTAACCAGTAAGCCACCTCGATGCTTGTGAATACCTACTTCTTGTTTTACATTTCTATGTATAGGAAATGTACCCCCTACGTTTTTGATGTTTTTCGTTTCCTACGTCTTCATTCATTTCTTAAATTCATGAACTTTACTCAAATAAAAGATTTTTTTCAAAATTGATTATCTATTTTCAAATTCAATTAACTTATTCCAAATTTGGTTAACTTTTTACCAAAATCAATGAGCTTCTTTAACATTTTACTGAACTTTTTTTAAAAATAAATTCACTTTTTTAAAAATACGGTGAACTTTTTCAATCCTTGTTTTTTTTTCAAACCTAATGCACTTTTTTCAATTGGATGGACTTTGTTCAAATCCGATGAACCTTTTTATCAAATTTCATGAACCTTTTTTCAAGTTGGAAGAACTTTTGTGAAAATTCTTGAACTTGTTTTTCATATTTGCGAACATTTTTTTACCTTTTTAAAATTGTTTTTTCCTAAAATTGATGATATTTTTCCAAAATCAATGAAAATTTTTCAAATTCGATGAACTTCTTTTCCTCATCGATGAACTCTTTTCAAATTTGATGATTTCTTCTTAAAATTGATGAATTATTTCCATATTTCGTGATTTTCTTATTTCTGTACTTTGTTTTCCCAATTTCCTGAACTTATTTAACCCATCAATTGTTTTAACAAATCTTTTTTTATACCATGAAAGTATTCAAAATCGTAAAAACTGGGAGGCCAGTCTTTTTTCTGAACCAGTAGCCCATCACAGCCACACAAAAAATGCCAGTTAGGCGAGTTGATGGAGCGAACGATTTTACCTTTTCCTCTATTCAAACTACCCCCTGTATTTTAGGGTGGGCCAGTGCCCACAATAAGTGGCCTAGAGAAACAGCCTAGTCACCCCGTATCCTGAGAGCAACTATTTGATGAGCAACTTGGGGTGGGTTGAGATCGTGCCACTTGACACGCTCTCGGCATTCGCCACGTATCGTGTTGTGGGTGTTCGCTTCGTTTTTTTGTACGCGTTTTCGTCTTCTAGATGTTTTTTCTTTCTTTTTTAGTTTTTAGTTTTTTTCCTAGGATTTGAAAAAAAAATCTATGTGAGAAAATGTGTTTCTTTTTCTGCGAGAAGTACATGTTTGCTTCTCGTAGAGGCACGGATTTGATTCGCGAGAGGCACATCTGTGCCTTTCAAAAAAGAAGTTTTTTTCTTTCTCGCGAGAAACAAATTTGCTTTTCTTGAAGGCACAGATTTGCTTTCGTGAGAGACACGATCGTGACACTCGGAACAAAAGAAAAATGAGAGGCACGTATTTGCTTCTCATGGAGGCACAAATTTGCTTCTACAGGAGGCAAGAACAGGAAAATAATGTTTTCTGTTTTTTCTTACGCCAGAGGCACATATTTGCTTCTCGTGGAGGCATGGATTTGCATCCGTAAGAGGCATGATCGCGCCTCTCGAAAAAGAGAAAGAAGACTTTGTTTTCTTCCGCGAGAATTACGGATTTGCTTTCGGGAGAGGTATGGTCGTGTGTCTCGAAAAGGAAAAAAAAGTGTGCTTCTGGTTTGATTTTCCCCGTTTTTTTTTCATGAAAAAAGTCGTCGAAACCTATCAACATGGAATCTAGTTTTGAAGGTCTTGACGCGAGGAATCTAATAGTGAAAACAGTTTAAGACTTGGACGCATTGTTTGAGAGATAAAACGTTTTGAATAAACGAATCTATGAAAAAAAAGAAAACTTCTAGGTTGTGACAAGTGTCATACTAGACGATGGGAGTGACCTTTGCAAATAGTGCTCTTTAACTAGTGAGTTCGTTGTAACCCACCCCATAATCTCATGTATGTGTAGCAAAGCTTTATTGGGCCGGCCCATCTGTTGATCACTGGTCTTACAAACGCACCAGTGGGTGTAGTGAGTCGGCCCAGATCGGCATATGTGTCTGCACGATTTTTCTTCCTTTCTTTGATTTTTCTTGTTTGCTCAGCCGGTTATTTATATTGATGTTAAACTATTCTAATTTGGAAATATTTAATATTGTTCGAAAAAGTATGTGAATACATTTAAGAAATTATGAACATTTTTGACAATGTATGAACATTTATTAAAATATGTCAGAATTTTTCAATAATGAATTAGTTTTATATATTATTGAATATTTAAATTTAGAAAATATTATTAATGATTTCAAAAATATTTGTGGATATTTTTTCAATTCACATATCCTAAAATTTGTTATTCTAAATTAATTTTGAAATGAAATAGAAAAATAATAGATGCATGTCAAAATAAAAAAAGGGAAATCCCAAAATAAATTAATCCCCAAAAATAATAAGAAGAAATATGAAAAAGAAAGGAACATCCAGCCTTGTCTTCTTCAAGCCGGCATGCGGCATGGTTCAGTATTGGCGTGGATCTATAGCTCTTCTAGCGGCAATGGTTTCTTCGCCCAACACAACAATGACCTTGATACCTTTACGTCCGTTGATCAATCATCAATAACGACATGCTAGCTCCGGTGATGGAGCAGCATGCGACACCTTGCCATGAACCTATCCGGAGAATGAAGATGGGTGACCACCAGAGACTTTGATGTAACTTCTTAATTTCCATGTGTGTTTTTATTGCTGGTTAAGTTAATATGTTTGAACTTTTTCAAAAGAAATCTAGTATTTGATCATGGTCTGGAGGAAGGGTTCGTGGACTATGCAAATAGTGTTATCTGTTAGTACTCTCTTCGTTTCATAATGTAGTGCGTCCTCGATTTTTGGGCTTGAACTTTGACCATAAATTTAACCAATGAAAACGATTGCGGCGGGGGTAAAAATTATACCATTAAATTTGTATCGAAAATATGAATTCAGTGATATAGTTTTTGCTCCCGCCGTAATCGGTCTCGTTAATCAAATTTATGGTGAAGGGAGTATCAAATATACCTAGAGTTTCGTCGATCTTGTCGCTGTCGGTTGAGCACACTGCACGGAAGTTCAGCAAACTAAAACCACTTAGATTCATGCCGTATCAGGCTAGCTGCATACTGTTCAGCATCAGTCAGGTTGAAGTTTCCAAGATTCATGCCATTTTTTTCTCAGTGCGCACGTTCCTTATTCAACATGGATTCTTAGACCGCGACGTGTTCTTGCAGCTTATGACTTTGTAAGTAGAAAACAAACTAAAACCACCACATCGATTAGACTAGAGTAGAGAAGGCTGACCATGTGGAAATTTTGGGCCAGCTCTGAACCTAACAAACTGTTTGTTCAGTGAGACAGTGACCACGACACTGAACTCTGCTTGGCTTCCCAGGTCAAGGGAAATGTTCGCCCTAGATGGTTCAAATGTTCATTTTTTTCAATGCTGTTTTGGGGAGAAGAAAAGGGCCACAATCCACCAACCTTAGTTGGGAAGAGGTAGGAGCACCTACTACCAATGTTTGCTTTTCTTTCCTCTTCTCTTCTGCATGTATCATTGGTTCAGAAATTAAGCACGTATCATTGGTTCACTAGCCTCTACCTAATTCACTAAAGAAAAATGGGGCGTGCCCATCACCATGCATGATCCAAAAACCTTGATTAGTCGCCGGAACGTGCAAAGTGCTGGTGAGCGTGGGACGAAAGCAAAATGGTTGTTGAAGATTGTGATGCTACTTAGGAGTTTGCTGATCTCACCTATTCTGTGTTGCTAGTAATATGCACGTGCAAATCACTGTTGACTAACATAACTGAAATTTACAAAGCTCATGATATGCGGTTTTCAGGAAGGTGTTTTCTACAAGTGTTGTAACATAGTTCTGATAGATAGTTTGATATCAAGATAATTGGTAACAAGTAATAAATGACAAAAGTAGAAAGGTGCAACAAGTTTCTCAATCCTTAATGTTACTAAGGACAAGCCGGTGGAACTTCTTATAGTGATTAATATCGTCTAGTTACTTTCATCACGACTCATCGCTCACAGTCATTGCCTTGATATAAATTGTTATGTAGGTGGATCGGAGCTAAAGTTTTGTCCTTACTTTAACAAACTTCTATTTATGATTATACCCTCGTTCAAGCATTCAAAAATAAAAGATAAGTAATTAAGATAAATCAAACAGACCCTCACGAAACAATTCATAAACCGCGGTTTAGGTTTCAGTCAGCCCGCAACCCATCATCTACAAACTAATTTCACAATGCATTCTTCTATGCCCAAGGAGGATGAAGTGTCATATAGTCGCCACTCATATGACACCACTAGAGAAAGGACACACACCATATCATTAAAACATTGAACAGTGATCAGCTTCACATGATTACTAATAACGAGACTTCTCGCATGTCCTAACAAACAAATAGAACTACTCACAAATCATATTACTGCTCATGATCATATGCTATAAATATGCGTTTAACAATTTGAACATATAGATCTTCGCTATTTTTTAAATATTACTTATTTTATTTTATTTTTGCAAATATTGTGTCAAGATTTTTTTTCAAATATGTTTCCGCATCGGCCACACGCAGGCCGATTAGTTCCAGTCGGCGACGCCCAGGCCGACTGCATCCTGTCGGCTACGGCATAGCCGATTAGTGTCCTGTCGGCCACGTGGCGGCCGATTAGTGGCCGGGCCACGTCGCCCCCGTCCAGTCGGCCCAGCGTGACCGAATGGCCTTTCGGCCACGCCGAAGCCGATTAGAGGCTGGCCAGCCGCCCACGGGCTCTCCTCTTCCTCCCTCTTCTCTCCTTCCTCCCTTCGTTTCATTCCTTCTCTCCCTGTTCTTCCTCTTCCATTTTTCTCCTCATCTTTGCTTCTCCCCCAGCCCCCTTTTCCCTCACCGTAGTTCGATTCTAGATGGTTAGGGGAGCGAGAAGAACCGTCGATCTCACGATGGGGTAGTTCATGGTGGTGCTTTTGACCATTTTTGTGGAGGTGGAGGAGGTGGTGGTGGTGGTGCTGGAGGCTACGGCGTTCATCGTATCTCCACACGATTCAAGGGTAAGATTTCATATTTAGGTGCTTCGGTAGCTTTGTAAGATATATTTCGGTGTTTGTATATTTTTAGGTGCTTCGGTAGCCTCGGGAAATATATTTAGTTGTGCATATTTAGGTGTTTTGATTTATTTAGTTGTGGTAAATATACTTAGGTGTGGTAAATATATTTAGGTGTGCGAATTTGTAGCTTAGGTGGAAATAATTATAGTATCTCATTCTGCTTCATATGTGACCATGTTGAATAATTTTTTAGGTAAGCGAAGATGTCTCATGTAGTGAAGTTAGATTTTTACTACGGTCCTAGTAGCGTCCGCACAAATGAGATGGGAGCTGATCTGAGTGAATTTCAGTACGTTGAGGTGCCAGTTACTTGCCCTGAAACTTGGACTGTTAGTTAGTTGACCGAATGGCTAGCCGGATGTTGTGGGTTCAATACGGAAACACACACCGTCGGTGTTCATGCATTATGGACCCAATCGAGTTCAAATATTTTCTATTATTTGAAGCCAATAGACCGGGACTCAAAGTGGGTGTGCTGGTTACAAGCTTGTGTGAGTAGGGGATGTAATCCTGTGGCCTTATTGCTCCCTGTGCTGAAGCATGCTAGTGCACCAGAAGCCGGACCAAGGTACGATATTGGACAGAGCAGTGAAGGGATGCATGATTCACTACCAAATTATGCGCCCCATGTAGAAGATGACGTTAACGAATCAGGGCAGAGCAGTCATGCAGAAGAAGTTAATGCCGATGATTATGTAAGTGGCCAGGTGGATCCTAACAAGATAGATGGGCACATGCAAAACCAGATGAAGAGTGAAGATAGAGATGGTGATATTCTCGATGATTCTGCTGAGTCAGAGGAAGAAGAGAACGCACATGAAGTGCCTATTCCCGCACCATGGAATCGGAACTTCTCATCTGCAATGATCGTGAATGATGGTCATGATTCTGCCTGGCAGTACCACCAGAACAACATTGCGTTAGGTGCCTTGTATCCAAACAAACAAGCTCTGCAGGATGCAATTATTGGTTGGGCATTGTCCACCCAAAGGGTTTTTGTAGCTGATGTGTCAAGTCCGAAAAACTTGACAATGGTATGCAGAAACCAGGGTTGTCCCGCCAGGGTGCATGGCTATCTGCTTAAGTATGGCTCAAGTTGGGTCATCAGTGACTTAGTTCATCACACTTGTGTTATTCCTTATATCCCTCAAGATCATCCGAACCTAACATCCACAGTCCTTGCTCGGTTGCTTTACAGCGAGATAGTGGAGGGCAAAGTGATGGAAGTTAAGGCTATCCAGACAAAAGTCTTTGTCAGGTTCAAGTACGAAATATCTTATGGTAAGGCTTGGAGGGCTAAGCAGAGGGCACTTGAGACCAGATTTGATTCGTATTTCGATGCATATGACTCTGTTGTCCGTCTCCTACACACACTCCAGGACCGGAATCCAGGCACGTATGTTGACATCCAAGACATGTCCATGCCAGAGTTTCCTACTATGAGGGTGTTGCATCGATTATTCTTCTCTTTCGGTGTCTGTATTGAAGCTTTCAGACATTGTCGGCCGGTGATCTGTGTTGAAGGAACATTTCTCACTGGCAAATACAAGGGCCAGATCCTTACTGCCATTGGACAATATGGCCAAAATCAAGTCGTCCCACTGGCATTTGCTTTTGTGGAGAGTGAGAACATTGACAGTTGGACATGGTTCTTCAGGCAATTAAAAATTGCAGTTGTGCATGATAAGACAAACGTGTGCATTCTTCATGACAGGCATGCTGGTATACTCAGTGCAGTGAAGACATTGTCGAACCCTGGCCCCGATGAACAAACTCCATGGCAGGACTTGTAGAGCCGTTGGTGCATGCGCCATCTTGGGGCCAACTTCTTCTCGCAATTCAGAAATCGAACCTCATGAATCTATTCAAGAAACTCTGCAAGCAGAACCAGCAATGGAAGTATGAATTAATTCGTAACAGACTTAATTTATGCACACTGAGACATGTGAGGGACAAAAGAGCTGCAAGAGATGCAGCTGTGAGGGCACACATTGAAGCTGTAGCTGCACAATTAGCTACCGGATCAGCTGCTACGGAGGAAGAGCATGTTGGGCTTTGTGACTTGCCAGGATTTGACCCTCCTGGTACTAGGAGAAGGCTTGGGAGGTCGATTAAAACCTTTGATCAGTGGATAGAGCATGAGCCTGGGGAGAGGTGGTCTCTGCTGGATGACACGCATGGAGCAAGGTATGGTGTCATGACCACCAATCTCGCTGAAACATATAACTTTGTCCTGAGAGGAAACAGGGCTCTGCCATTTACAACCATTGTGGAGGGAATATTCTATGGTACGGTGAATTATTTCAGAGATAGGCATCAAAGCGCCGACCTGCATATCACTAACAACCCAAACACACGTTATTGTGAAAGGGTTATGAAGTACATGGATGAACAGATGGTAAAGGCCCGGTCACACAGTGTTGTCGCCATCGGAAATCAAGAGCGAAGGTTCGAGGTCCGCTTAGCTAACAACAAGTTCGGATGTGCAAATGAGGTCAGGACGCATGAGGTGAAATTGGAAACGAGGTCCGGCCAACGTGTGAGTGCACATGCAACAAACCAAAATTGCTTCACCTGCCTTGCTCGCACGTACTTGCTGTTTGCGGTCAGCTAGGACTGGATGTAATTTCATTCGTGTCTCCTTATTTTTTGAAGGAGTCCGTCCTCAATACCTGGACAGGTGAGTTCATGGGTTTTCGATCAGTGGGTAACTTCCACGCCAGTGACCCTGCTGAAAGGAGATGTGTCCCACACCCTGCGAATATGCGTACATCTAGAGGTAGAAGATAGTGCCAGCGCATCCGGAATGATATCGATGAATCTGAAGATGGCGGGCCCACCATGCAATGTATTCTATGCAACCAATTTGGGCATAGGGACCCTCAGTGTCCCTTATTCAGCATTGCAAGTGGCACTGCTCGTGGGCGAGGCAACCGTGGACGAAGAGGACAAAGAGGAGGGAGAACAAGAGGAACACACTAGTCTATGTTTTTAATTTGTATTATGTGTGGCACTATCTTTTTAATTTGTATTATGTGTGGCACTATCTTTTTAATTTGTATTCATTATGGACGTACGTTTTAAATTTGTAACTTGTGTGGCACTATATTTTTAATTTGTGGGACTATGTTTTAAATTTATATTAAATGCATTTTTATAAGAATTGAGGGAATGCATTTGCTTAAATAGGACATTGATAGTAAGCATCGTGCTGCGCTATTATCTGAGCCTCACGGGCGTCCTCTCGCTGCCGGTAGACCACCGCCAGTCGAAGTTGGTTTTCTTGGTTTTTCTTCTTCATCTTAGCAAGAAAAGCCCTCTGCTCCACACAGTACTCTTGCCATGCTCTCTCCTGCTCTGCTTTTCCTCTGCTGCCGCCTTCTCGCGGCACTCCTCCAAGTCCAAACTTGCCCATGCACGGCGACCTCTTTCACGAATCTCAGTCACCGCCCAGTCCGGCATTTTCGTGTCTATCCAACAATAGTACATGTAGAGGGGCGGAGGATACTACAAAAGAAATAGAAATATAAAAAACAAATCAACAAAAATATCAACAACGTGTTTATTCTGGGTGACTGAAACATACTGGAGGCGTGATGTACGGTGAAGGAGCAACGTGTGGATCTTCCTCATAATTAGCGCACATGAAAAACTTCATGCCCAACCAATCTAAAAAATCCGTCACCTCCTTCACCTTGCATAGATCCCCGCACTAACAACTAACTGCTTCCACCCCCCGAGGCAACTTCGCACTCTTCCATTTGCTAGGCCTAATGCTTTGATCCGAACAAGGCAAACTCATAATGACTACCGTGCTGGTTTTTTCGAGTGTTGTTGGCCGATGGAGGAAGACAGTTACAATGCCTCCTTTTATAGGCAGATGACAACAGCAATGGCGGGAAATCGGGCGGGAAAATTTGGCGGCAAAAGGTGGCGGGAAAACGGCCGGGCAAATTTGGCGGGAAATCGGGCGGGAAAGGATGGTGGGAACACTTGGCAGGAAATCAGGTGGGAAAAATGGCGGGAACACTTGGCGGGAAAAAAACAGGGGCATGCACCAGATGGTGCAGCTGTGGCTGATTAGTACTAATTGGCCATGAGTAGGCCGATTAGTACTAATCGGCTACACCTAGGACGATTAGTACTAATCGGCTTACTGGTGGCCGATTAGTTGCCGGCCCCCGGGGCCGACAGGCCTATCGGCTTTGCCGTAGCCGACTGGAACTAATCGGTCTAGGGGTGGCCGACTGGAACTAATCGGCCAGGATGAGGCCAATGGGATCACAGATTTGCAAATTTTTTTGTTGGCACAATATTTGTAAAAAAATAATAAAAAAAGTAATATTTAAAAAAATTAGCTAGATCTTCCATCAAGTAAACCAAACTAGCATCGACTACAAAATTTGATCAACTCTACTAGCACCCCAGGTACCAAACTGAGGTTGCATACAAAGATTTAGCACAAGAAAGGAACTAGGATTTGAAGATGAGATGGTTTTTGGAGAACGTTGCATGGGAAACAAAAAAATCCTACGAACACCCAAGATCTATCTATGGAGATCAACAACTATGAGATGGAGAGTGGATCCACATACCCTTGTTGATCGCTGAGCAAGAAGCGTTAAGAAACGCGGTTGATGTAGTCGAACGTCTTCATGATCCAAATCGCAATTCGTCCCGCGATCCAATCATGATCTAGTGTCGAACGGTCGGCACCTCCACGTTCACCACACGTATAGCTCTATGATGTCTCCGCCTTCTTGATCCAGCAAGCAAGGGCTAAGAGGTAGATGAGTTCTCCAGCATCACGACGGCGTGGAGGTGGTGGTGGTGGTGGTGGAGCTGTTCCGGCAGGGCTTCGCCAAGCACTACCGAAACCAATCTAGAGGAGAAAGTTTATCTAGAGGGCAAGAGAGGCTGAGCCGTGGCTTTCAGGTGAGGTGGCCCTCTCTCCTCTCCACTATATATAGGGAGAAGGGAGGAGGGGTGGCGCCCTAGGGTTTCCCCCTCGAGCCGGCGGCCAAGGAGGTGTCCACCTCCCACAAGGGAGGTGCGGCGCGCCCTAGGGAGGAGTCCCTCTCCTCCAGGACTCCTCACACCTACCACTTGAGGCGCATGGGCCCTTGGGGTCAGCTGCCCAACACACCAGGGGCTGGTGTGCCACCTCCTCAGCCCATGTAGCCCCCTGGGATGGGTCAACCCCCGGAACCTTTTCGCCACTCCCGGTACAATACCGGTAATATCCGATACCTTTCCGGAACCCGAATACCTCTTTCCTATATATCAATATTTGTCTCCGGACTATTCCAAAACTTCTCGTGACGTCCGGGATCTCATCCGGGACTCCGAACAACCTTGGGTCACCAATCATACATAACTCAACAATACCAAATATTCACCGAACGTTAAGTGTGCAGACCCTGCTGGTTCGAGAACTATGCAGACATGACTGAGACACTCTCCAGTCAATAACAAATAGCGGGACCTGGACGCCCATATTGGTTGCCACATATTCTATGAAGATCCTTATCGGTCGAACCGTGATGTCAAGGATTCAGGTAATCCCGTATGCAGTTCCCTTTGTGCATCAGTATGTTACTTGCCTGAGATTCGATCGTCGGTATCTCCATACCTAGTTTAATCTCATTACCGGCAAGTCTCTTTACTCGTTTCGTAGCACAAGATCCCGTGACTAACTCCTTAGTCACATTGCTTGCAAGCTTCTTGTGATGCTGTGTTACCGAGTGGGCCCTGAGACACCTCTCCGTCATATGGAGTGACAAATCCCAGTCTTGATCCATGCCAACCCAAAACACCCTCGGAGATACATGTAGAGCACCTTTGTAGTCACCCAGTACATTGTGAAGTTTGATACACACAAGGCATTCCTACGGTGTCATGGAGTTGTGTGATCTCATGGTCGTAGGAATAGATACTTGACATGAATAAAGCAGTAGCAATAAACTAACACGATCAAATGGTACACTTATGGTTGGGTCTTGTCCATCACATCGTTCTCCTAACGATGTGACCCCGTTATGAAATGACAACTCATGTCTATGGTCAGGAAACCTTGACCATCTTTGGTCAACGAGCTAGTCAGTTAGAGGCTCACTAGGGACATAGTGTTTGTCTATATATCCACACATGTATCTGAGTTTCCGGTCGATACAATTCTAGCATGGATAATAAACGATTATCATGAACAAGGAAATATAATAATAACCACTTTATTATTGCCTCTAGGGCATATTTCCAATATTCTCCTGACGTGGCTTGGGACTGTGTCGGCATTTTTCCAAAGAGGAAGGGATGATGCAGCAACTACGGTAAGTATTTCCCTCAGCTATGAAACCAAGGTTATTGAACCAGTAGGAGAACCACGCAACACTATGTAAATGGTACCTGCACACAAAGAACAAATACTTGCAACCCGACGCGTAAGAGAGGATGTCAATCTCTCCACGGTAAAAGATAGATAAATTTATATAAGATTGGATAAATAGATCGTGCAAGAACACAAAATAAAAGATGTACATAAGAAGTGCAGCAAAGTATTTTTGCATTTTTGGAATAATAGATCTGAAAACAAAACCAACAAAAAGATAGATCGGAAAGCAATATGTTGGAAGATAGACCCGAGGGCCGTAGGTTTCACTAGTGGCTTCTCTCATGAGTATAGCACACAGTGGGTAAACAAATTACTGTTGGGCAATTGATAGAAGATCAAATGATCATGACGATATCCAAGGAAATGATCATTATATAGGCATCACGTCCAAGATAAGTAGACCGAAATGATTCTGCATCTACTACTATTACTCCATACATCGACCATTACCCATCATGCATCTAGTGTATTAACTTCATGGAGAAATTGAGTAATGCAATAAGAAGGATGACATGATGTAGACAAGATCTATTCATGTAGGAATAGACCCCATCTTGTTATCGCTAATAGCAACGATACATGCGTGCCTCGCTGCCCCTTCTGTCACTGGGAGAGGACACCGTCAAACCCATCACAAAGCACCTCTTTCCATGGCAAGAAAAATCAATCTAGTTGGCCTACCTAAACCAAAGATTCGAAGAAAAAGTACGAAGCTGTAAGTAATCATGCATATAAGAGATCAAAGAAGACTCAAATAATATTCATGGATAGAAATTGATCATGAACTCAAAATTCATCGGATCCCAACAAACACACCGCAAAAAGTCATTACATCAAATATATCACCAAGATACCATTGTATTGAGAATCAAAAGAGAGAGAGGAAGCCATCTAGCTATTGCCTACGGACTCGTAGGTCTATGGTGGACTACTCACGCATCATCGGAGAGGCACCCATGAAGACGATGTACCCCTTCGTGATGGTGTTAAATTGGATCTCGTGGTCCTGGAATTTTTGACGCTGGGTTTTCGTTGAATCCCTAGGGTTGTTGGAATATTTGGTTATTTATAGAGCTGATAGGAGGTGGAGAGGCATCCCGAGGAGGGCACAACCCATCAGGTCGCGCCAGGGGCCTCTGGCGTGCCATGGTGGGTTGTGGCTTCCTCGGCCCTCCTCTCTGGCACTTCTTTGGTCCTCCAGGTGTCTTCTGGCCCAAAAAACTCCAAAAAGTTTCACGGTGTTTGGGCTTCGTTTGGTATTGATATTATGCAAAGTCAAAAACAAGCAAAAAATAGCAACTGCCACTTGGCACCATGTCAATAGGATAGTCCCAAAAAACAATATAAATTTGCTATAAAATGATTGTAAAACATCCAAGATTGATAATATAACAACATGGAACAATAAAAAATTATAGATATGTTGGATACATATCAGCATCCCCAAGCTTAATTCCTGCTCGTCCTCGAGTAGGTAAATTGAAATACAATTTTTTATATGTGGAAGTCTCCTGAACATCTTCATCAAATATTATTTTCTTTCGTACCATGAACATTTGGACTTTTAGATGGTTCAAAGCAATAGTCTAGTTTTGACATGAAGACTTTAATAATCAAGCATATCAACAAGCAACTGTGTCTTTCAAAATATCAACACTAAAGAAAGTTATCCTTGGCCCATCATGCTCAATCATTGATCCATTCATGAAACACACTCAAATATTAGCTACACCTAATGCTCAAGTACGATCATAAGGCCCCCTAGTTGGTGCTTTATAAGATAAGATGGAGACTCAAATAAAAGTAAAAAATGCATAAACTAAATATATAGGACCTTCACAGAGGGAAGTAGAGATTTGTAGAGGTGCCAGAGGTCAAGGTTTAAATTGAGATTGAAAAATATTTTGGGTGTCATGCCTTTCCTTTCAACGAAAACGACCGAGAGCGTTCAATACTTTTCCATGCTAGATATATCATAAGCGATTCCCAAACAGAAAATAAAGTTTATTCCTTTTTCCACCATTCTTTCACAATCCATGGCTAGCCAAATCCATGGTTACCTTCCATACCAACACTTTCCAAGGAATTTATTATTTCACAACATAATGTAAATTTCTTTTTCATTTTGGGACTAGGCATCCCTATTACCGTCGTACTCTCATGCAATGACAAGTGAATAAACACTCATCTTGAGAATAACACATCTAGCATGGAAAAATATTGGTCACCCCCTTCCGCTTCATGAGCGGTACGCGCACACAAAAAGGAAATTCATTTTGAAAATTAGAATGGCACATACAAATTTGGTTTGAACGGCATGGAAATACCGCTTATAGGTAGGTATGGTTGACTCGTATGGCAAAATTGGGTTTAAGGATTTTGGATGCACAAGTAGTATTTCTACTTAGTACAAGTGGAGGCTAGCAAAAAGATTGAGAAGCTATCAACCAAGAAATGAAAATTTACATAAGAGAGCATTCAGCATAACTAACAACGAATAATGCACCATAAGTAGGATGTAATTTCATTGCACAACTATTGACTTTCGTGCTTACATAGGGAATCACAAACCTTAACACCAACATTCTTAATAAAGTATAATTACTCACCAACATAACTCACATATTACTATCATCATGTCTCAAATCTATTACAAGGAATCAAATTTAATATGTCCAATGATCTTCATGAAAGTTTTTATTATATCCCTCTCGAATATCTATCATTTTGGGACTAAAATTTCGTAAATTTCCATTGCTTTTGATAAGCTCAAATAAATTTAAGTGAAGAACACAGGCATACAAGTTTCATCTTTCAAAATAATATAAGTGAAGAATGAGAGAATTTCATTAAAATTCACTAACTCTCAAATTAATATAAGTAAAGCATGAGAGTCTTTCTTCAAAAATTTAAAGCATGCCGTGCTCAAAAGATATAAGTGAAGCACTAGAGCAATTCCATAGCTCAAAAAATTTAAGTGAAGCATATAGAGCAATTCTAACAAATCATAGCATCATTATGGCTCTCTCAAATATGTGTGTCTATCAAGGATACTTGTGACAAATAAAAAGGAAATCAAGCAAAGACCCGTATAATACAAGATGCTCCAAGCAAAACTCATGATATGTGATGAATAAAAATATAACTCCAAGTAAAATACTGATAGTAGTTAGAAGAAAGAGGGGATGCCACTTGAAGAATCCCCAAGCTTAGTTGCTTGTTCCTATTTGGATATTATGTTGGGGTGCTTTAGCATCCCCAATCTTAGGCTTGATAACCCACAAGTATAGGTGATCACAACAACTTTCGAGGGTAGAGTATTCAGCCCAAATTTATAGATTCGACACAAGGGGAGCCAAAGAATATTTGAGAGTATTAGCAGTTGAGTTGTCAACTCAACCACACCTGGAGACAAATATCTGCAGCAAAGCGATTAGTAGCACAATAATATGATAGTTTGATAGCAGTAGTAATAGGAACAGTAGCGGTAACAATAGCAGTAGTGATTTTGTAGCAAGTGCAATAGTAAAAGCACTAGTAGTAACTTAGAAATAGAGTGGAAAACTCGTATGCACTATATCGATGTATTCGTCTAACGATATTCACCATATAACAGTCATAACCTAGGGCGACACAGAACTAGCTCCAGTTCGCCAATATAATGTAGGCATGTATTCTGTATATAGTAATACATGCTTATGGAAAAGAACTTGCATGACATCTTTTGTCCTACCCTCACGTGGCAGCGGGGACCATAAGGAAACTAAGGGATATTAAGGCCTCCTTTTAATAGAGAACCGGAACAAAGCATTAACACATGGTGACTACATGATATCCTCAAACTACGATCATCACTATGAAGCATCCCGATTTCTGTCACCCCGGGGTTGAGGGATCATAACACGTAATAGGTGCATATGACTAAGCAAGATCGGATCAAGAACATGGATATAATGATGATAACATAAATGGTTCAGATCTGAAATCATGGCACTCGGGCCCTAGTGACAAGCATTAAGCATGGCAAAGTCATAGCAACATCAATCTTAGAACATAATGGATACTAGGGATCAAGCCCTAACAAAACTAACTCGATTACATGATGAATCTCATCCAACTCTTACCGACTAGCAAGCCTACGAAGGAATTACTCACTCCCAATGGGGAGCATCATGGAATTCGCGATGGAGAAGGGTTGATGATGACGAAGACTGGAGATTCCCCTCTCTGGAGCCCCAAACGGGCTCTAGATCTGGCCTCCCGATGAAGAACAGGAGGTGGCGGCGGCTCCGTATCGTGAAACGCGATGAAAATTTCTCCTTGATTTTTCTCTCTAAATTTAGGAATTTATAGCGCTAGAATTAGATTAAGAGGGCCCATGAGGTGGGCACGCTCCACGAGGCCGTGCCATGGGGGTTTGGCGCGCCCTGGTGGAGGGTGGCCACCCTGGGCCCCCTCTGTGGTGGCTTATATCTCCAAAATTCCTCATATATTCCAAAATAATTCTCCAAACAAATTTGTTCCATTCCGAGAACTTTTATTTATGCACAAAAAACAACACCATGGTAGTCTGCTGAAAACAGCGTCACTCCGGGTTAGTTTCATTCAAATCATGCAAATTAGGAATAGTAGATACGTTGGAGACGTATCAACTCCACCAAGCTTAAACCCTTGCTTGTCCTCAAGCAATTCAGTTGACAAACTGAAAGTGAGAAATAAAAACTTTTACGAACTCTTTTGTTCTTGTTTACATACATATGCTTAATTAGCACCCAAGTTTTCAGCAAAGATTGTGACTAACCATGTCAATAATAACTCTGAAATATTATATTGACTCATATCAATGACACAAGCAAATAGAGAGCAATAATAAGATATCTCAAGTGCAAACATTTATCAAAACAATCAAGATATAATATGACAACGGTGGTATCTCGCTAGCCCTTCCTAAGACCGCAAAACATAAATGCAGAGCACCTCCAAAGTTCAAGCAGCGACTAAATATTGTAATTCATGATAGAAAAGATCCAGTCATGATGCATCCAACATTCACTATACACAATGTATGAGGATGACAATAGTGCTCTCAGATCCGGCGCTTATTTTTAGAGGGTGATGACTCAACATTAAAGTTCTTTTAGATAGTCCCTTCACAGAGGGAAGTAGGGATTTGCAGAGGTGCCAGAGCTCAAGGATTAAATAAGGGATAAGTATAATTTTGAGAGGTACACCCTCGCTGTCAACGTTACGACCAACATCTATCAATATATTCCATGTTAAACAAATTAGCGGCGGTTCCCAAGCGGTAAAAGTGAAGGTTTACTCCCCCTCCACCAACAAACACACTCCACAGCGAGTCAAATCCAAGGGTACCGTCCAGACCAACAATATTCTTGGGGGAGTTTTGTTTAATTATTTGCATTTATTTTTATTTCGGGACTGGGATACCCTATTACCGCCCTTATCATGCAAGGACGAGTAAATAAACTCATCATGAGAGTAACCCGCTTAACATGGAAGATACTTACCACCCCCTGTCGCTCCATGAGCGGTCCATGCACACACAAAAAAGTTCATTTGAAATTTTAGAGGTGGCACATGCAAATTTACCTTGAACGGCAGGGTAATACCGCATATAGGTAGATATGGTGGACTCATCTGGAATAACTTTGGTTTAAGGATTTTGATGAAAAAATATAATTCCCACTTAGTACAAGTGAAGGGTAGCAAATATATTGAGAAGCGGCCAGCTAGAGAGCGAATACGGTCATAAACATGCATTATGGATAATAAACATTGAATGCTATCATGAGTAGGATATGGACACCATGAACATAAATATCATGAAGGCTATGTTGGTTTTGATTCAACTACATGCGTGAACATGTGCCACGTCAAGTCAGTTTAAACATTCAGAGGAGGATACCATATCATCATACTACATCACAACTATTTTTATGCATGTTGACATCCAAGATAAATCATTATCCACTCCTAGATACTTGAGCATGGCATGAACCACTATAATCTCTAATTTTCATTGCAAACATGTTCAATCATAATATGCTAAATCATGGATACTAGGTTACACATATTTACAAAAACAAGAACAAGTTGAGTTCATACCCGCTTTTGTCTACCTCGGTCTATTCATCAAATATCGTCATTATTGCCTTTCACTTGCATGATCGAATGATATAGAAATAATAATAGTGCAAGAGTGTCGTGGACTAAGCTGGAACGTGCAAACTTTTATTCAAGAGGAGAATACAAGGTAATATGGGATCTTTGTTAGATCAACAATAATGCATATGAGAACCACTCAACATTTCATCGCGGTCTTCTCCTTGGTATGAGTCGATAAAAGAAAAAGAATTTCAGAGAAACACACCGAAATATTTTTGGAGTTTTTGTTTTTTCTTGAAGAAAACAAATAAGAGAAAGAAAACAAAAACGAGAAAAACTATTTACACGGGAAAACTCCCAACAAGAAAAAGAACAAATGAGAAATCTTTTTGGGTTTTCTTTTAATACTACAACTAACTAAACTAAAAAGAAAAAAAGAAAAGAAGAAAGAAGTATTTTTGGATTTTCTCAAAGTTTTTCAAACACTCAAGAAGAAAACGGGGAAAATAAATCTAACATGGATAATACAATGAAAGAGTGTGGATACCGACAAATGAAATGAAATGTGTGAACATAAATGTAATGTTGATGGAAATACGTACTCCCTCAAGATTAGGCTTTTGGCCTAGCTTGGTAATCACCATCCGTGGTCCGGATAATGGCTTGAGTGATAGCCTACCGAGGCTCTTGGTGCAACCACCTCAGCCCTCCTGGCAGCTTCAACCTCTGCATTGTACGCACGGGTCTTGCTCTCAAGGACGTAGTATCTTCCCTTGCTGTTAAAATCAAAGAGAGCAGGAGCAGGAAATACAATAGGCACAATGGGACCGTTATCAAACCTCAAGTTGTAAGTATAGTTATTAAATGTGCCTGTAAGAAATCTATAGAGTTTCATGGCATCGAAGTCTAAGTACTGGTTAGGTAAGATAGGATCACTACGCCAAGGGGACACTCTCAACCTCGTGGCGTGGCAAGAGGCATAAATCCCTCCATAGAAATTACCGTTAGAAGCATTGAGAGTCAATCTCCATGCAACAATTGCTCCTAAGTTGTAGTCTTTAATTCCAGTTAAAGAAGTGTATATAAGACTCAAATCATGGGCACAAAGCGTGCTACAATCCTGCTTGCCTAGAATGCATTTGCCATTAAAGAGTGTAAGGTACTAAATAGATAGAAAATGGATGCTTTTTATTCTGCCTTGTGTCACCCCTCTAATTTTACAGCAACAAAGATTTCTAATAATGACTCATACTCAGGTTTTGTTGGTTCGTCTAGCGAACCCCAATACAGAATTTTACATGCATCACAAAATGCTTCTAAAGGCATGGTGAAAGCATTATTATAAAGACTAAATGAAATCTAGACTCACGATGTAAATATTTAAATTTCTTGGTAAATGTCTTTGTGAGAGTGAGGTGTTGAGTGCACTTATCTTCGACGAAGGGAACCAGGTCGGCGTTACGAACATGCTGCTCAAATTCTTCCTTAATACATGCACCTTTCATGAGGGTATTACACAGCCAAAGGCATGATTTGGTTTCAACGTCCCGTATTGACCTTGCACTAGGCTCAACCTAAGATTGTCATATGGAACTTTCACTTGTTAACAAAACTAAATAAGATTGACAGCAACTACTCCTAGGGATGCATAGAGGCCATATCAAGCAATGAAATTACTTAGAACTCTAAGAATTCAACATGCAATCTCATCTATAGTAGCACCAAGAGTAGCTAATTATTCTGAAAAAAACCACTAAATCAAAAACTAATTGGAGCAATGGAGGAGTTACATACCAAGAAGCAATCCCCTAAAACAGTTTCGGAAATAGAGCTTTGAGCAAAGATATCGAAACCTCTCACGCCCAAGATGTGCGCCTATCCGTTTAAGGCACGAGGGCCTCGCAAGGGATAGAGGCGCATCTTGCCGTTAGCAAGAATAGTATCATTACAACATACAATACTAAATGAGAAGAGTATACAAGTCTTACAATGTCACTCAAATCATAGCATCAAGTTGAACACAGGGTCCGGCTACGGACGAAATCAAACGACAAAAGAAGTTGCAAATGATACTATCAAGCTATCCCAAAGATCACGACCAGGTCCTCTACTCATCCGGATATGTCACGTACATTCTGCCTCTCTCTTCATCATACTCCCATTGCAGCTGCGTAAGATCATCCTGAACATAATCATCTATGCCTGTACCTGGATTGTTGTAGTAAACTGTGAGCCACAGAGGACTCAGCAATCAAGTAACCCGGGTGCCAACACTATATAAGCATTAGGATGGAAGGGGTGATGTTTAAGTCTGCAGCAGCCCTAAGCATTTATGGTGGCTAACTTACGAAGCAAGAATGTAAAGTGAGTGGTCTACGACAATCGTTCGAAAACTAACATGATCTCTAAGAGATCCTGAACACCTGCTTACGTCAGTCATAACCCCACCGTGTTCTCTCTTGAATCATGTTCACGAGCAGAGACAGTCACGGTTACTCACACAGTTGGTGCATTTTAATTAGAGTTTACTTCAAGTTTTCTATAACTGGGTGTTAAACAAATATCCAAGTTGCCACATAACCGCGGGCACGACTTTCCGAAAGATTTAACCCTGCAGCGGTGCTCCAACTAGTCCATCACAAATAACCACACTCCATGGGAATAGCCTCGAACATGGTTCTCGCGATCATCATAGACAATTCCAAAGGAGGCCAACACCTCGAGAAAAACCCAAAGAAAGTCAGAGTCCACACGCAAGACATTCGATAGAGGTAAAAAAAATCCAGCAAGACCACCCGCCGTGTCGACGAACCCGATAAGAGCCGCGTATCTGGTTCTTAGGACACGACAGATGGGACTAGCTACAGGGAAAAACCAATCCTCAAGTTGCCTCGAGGCGGCCCCGTAGGCAGCCCATTTTTGGACCAACACTCATGAGGAGCACTGGCCCGGGGGTTGATTAAATTATCCACGGGTTTGCAAGACCCTATGCAGTTAATTAAGTTGTTAAGCAAATGTAGTACCAATGTTGGGTCTTGCCAGACAACTTTTAATCTCCACCGAATAAACAAGGGGGTCCCCATAACAACCCCAAGCGTGTTAGGAGCGCAAAATATGGAAAACATAACACCGGTAACAAGGAACTAATGGCGGTACGAGCGGAGCAAATCACTTAGCAAAAGGCCAAGCCTTCCACCAATACCAGTTATATATGTGCATTAAATTAAATAACAGAATTTATTAGTGTTATCCAACCCATGTTATCACATGAAACAACCTGCACCTGCAACTAAGAACGCTATAAGAGGGGCTGAGCAACGGTAACTTAGCCAATCAACGGTTGCTGGGACGTGGAGGTTAGAGGCTGACATGGCAACATGGAGGCTGATATCATGTGGTAGGTAGCACAATTATAACGATAATAATGAGAAACTAGCAAGCAAAGATAGTATTAGGATCCGGGTACGATCATCTTGCCTGTTGGTTCTTCAGCGGAACAAGTAGCGGGATCCTCGTAGTGGTACTCTCCAGGTTCCTCGAACTCAGATTCGATACTCGCGTCTACCCAAGAGAAACAGCAAATAAATAACCAAACAAGGTGCAATGCACAACCAAGATGATGCATGATCATTTTAGTGAAGAATTTAACATGGCAACCCAATTCTAATCAAGTTTCACATGCAAAGGTGGTAGATTAGTGAATCTGGACAGAACCTCATGTTAAGTTACTTAGACCTTCATGTACATGGAAAATATGTATGCATCATGAAAAATCAATGAAAATGCATATAAAGGTCGCGAGAAACGGAGCTACAGTTCTCGATATACGCTCACGACAAGGTACGAAGGCAAAACTCGAGACCACCAAATACCTGGGCTAATTCTTGGAAGTCCAAGGTAGCCACTGGATAGGTGATGAAAATTTAATCACAATAGACTCAAGAATCACCCAATTCCATGGAGTATAGCTCCCACAAGACAGGAAAAAAATAGCACTCAATCTGCCACAAACAGCAACATAGCAATTTGAAAAGCTCACAACTATTGCTACAGGAACCCTACAGCCACAAGCAAGACATGAGCATAAACTACACCACACACACACCAATTCATCCAACTATGCAAACAGCAAAAGAGCTAGTCATCACTATGCATGGAGCTGTCAAGTAGGCATGGTGAAACAGGTTTTTAGGGACTTGGTGAAAATTCCAGTTTTTTGGAATCTGGGTTAACAAAGTAACAAGTTAACAGCACTGGTTAAATATGCTAAGAACCTCCAAATGACATGAAAAATGACAGGATGGTATATGACAATATCTACTACAAATAACTAACACTGAACATGGTCAAATTCACAACACATCACTTTCTACACCCCACTTAACATGGCAAAACAATAACAACAGATTCCCAGACTTAGCCAATTTTAGAGCAGGTTGGCAGAAACAGAAAGTAGCTTGATGAACAGCATGGTTCCCACTGATCTAGAGACTTAGCACAAATTAAAAAATACATGGATGTCCACAGAAACTTTGACTAGCAATCTCATGTTGACAAGAACCTCAAAGCATGCATGGATTAATTCATATGAAAAAGACAAAAGGGCATCACAGCATAAAAATGCAGTTTTGTCAAGTTGCCCCAAAGTCAAAGCTGACTTCACAGGTGCATTCCTGGGTTGAATCTATCCGAAATGCATTACTCATACCCCTATACTTGTTTGGAGAAAGTAGGAGTCCACCTAGGTCGAAATTTGACCTATAACTTATGGGTGACTTATGTCATCTATGCATATGCAAGGAAAATGACCCAAAATGACTTGTAGGCTAATGGTACATGTTGGAAGTGGTGAAATAGCATCCTAGTAACCTGTTAACATGGCATAGCATCAAATACAAAGATGAAACTAGCTATAGAAGGATTCATGCTCATATGCTCAAAATAGGTAAAACCCTACACATGGAGCTACACATCACATGGGTGAGTGTATGTAGACATACACACACCACTCACACTCACATACATCACATGGCACACCCCATGTGCCAAGCACACACTACATGGTGCACCACACACCCTACACACACCACTCACTAACACACCTACATATGTATGTGTGCGTGAAACACACACATACACCCACATATCACCACACTATGTTGGACTCACCCCCTAATACTCACATATGGGTATGTGCATGGCACATACACACTCACATATGTATGTGCACATAGCACACACACTCCTGCACACACACACACAAACATACATACGCATGCATACATAATGGAACACACACACACTCTGTTTTGCAAAAGAAAGAAAGCAAAAAGAAAACCAGAAAGAAGATAAAAAAAGGGGGGAGATGATTCGAACCCAGCACCTCCCTGCACAGCCCATCGAACCAGGCCACTGGGCTACGTACGCGACGGTTAACAGAGGAGGGAGCACTCTGCTCTAATACACACGCGCTAGCCGAAACTCTGACGAAACTGAAGATACAAGAGAGCACGACACAGAGCAACACGGCGGCACAGCTCCGGCGATCCTACGCGCTACAGGGCCGCTCCGACGACGCTACCACGCGGAATCGACAAGGGAACCAACGGGGAACCCATCCCTCGTCTCGTCTCGCAAAGAGGGGGACAATGGCAAGCGGAAGGAGCTCTACAACCTACCGGCAGCGACCATGCGACGGCGGTGACCGAAACGAGCTACGCGCGGAGGAGAAGACCTACGAGGCCGGCGGCTCACCTTGGGCTCGAACGACGCGAGACAAGTTCGACGGAGGGGAAGAAGGGGATGGAGCCGCTCGGGGACGCGTCGGCGACGGAGGGGAAGGAGATCGGCTTTGCTCCAGCGACGAGGAGGAAGACGAGGGCCTCCAGGGCTCTCCTAGCTCCGGGAACGGGACGACGGGTCCACCAGGAACGCGGCAGCCATGTGCATCGAGGGCGACGACCAGCGGAGACATGGCGACGCCGGCGACGACGACGTGGACACCTCTGAACCTCTGAACCTCTCGCACCTCTCGCTGACAGAGAAGGAAGGGAAGGAGGAGAAGAGGGGAACGACGGCGGCGGAGGAGAAGGGGAAACCCTGGGGCGGGGGCATAGACGCCAAGGCTTAAATAGCGGCCTCGACGTGCGTGAACGTCTAACGGTGACCGGATGGCGACGACGCGCGCTCTCTGCTCTCTCTCTTTGACGAAACTGACGGCGAGGAGGAACGGGGCAGGTGACCGTCGGCCAGGCTGGGCCTAGTCAGCCGGGAGCCCACTCGCCCTGTTCTCTCCCTCTCATAGAAAAGAAAAAGGTTTTAGCCTTTTTAAATTAAACCATAGAAAGAACTAAAAGCCAGAGAGAAGTAAAAGGTTTTGGAGAAAATAAAGATAGTTTTGAGAAGGGTGGCCACCAGGTGCACCCCCTCCGGTGTTATTTGTTCCATAAATTCATAAATAATCAGGAAAAAAATCATGTTAAATTTTGAGGACATTGTTTAAGTTTCATAGCCATGGAAAGGATTAGATTCAACCAAAGTTATTAACTCTGGGTTGACAGAGAACTCATAATCCTTATCGATATCACAGATAGGTGAAGTAGCAAACTTAGGATCACATTTCATTCTAGCATTCAAAGATTTTTCCTTCTACTTGCATAGTAATTTCTTAAGATCGTCTCTATCCTTGCAAGAAAGAATTTCTCTACTTATCTCTTCATCCACAACATAACCTTCAGGTATCTTAGGCATTTCTGACTTAGGAGAGATAGGACTAATAGGAATTTCATAATCATAATCAGTTTCATAAGCTTCATCAGTTTTAGCAATTTCATTCTCTTTAGCTCTAGCAATTTCTTCATCAAGAAATTCTACTAGTGGTACATTATCATCAAGCATGGTACTAGCATCTTCCTAAGCATCATTCATAGCAGAGGTAGCATCATCAATAACTTGCAACATATCATGATTACTAACATGTGGTGGTGTTGCAAGCTTACTCATAACAGAAGGTGAATCAAGTGCAGAGCTAGATGGCAGTTCCTTACATCCCCTCGTCTTAGAGGAAAAAAATCTTGCTCTTAGTATCCTTCAGATTCTTCATAGTGATAGATTGATATAAATCCCAAGTGACTAAACAAATATTGCTATGCTCCCCGGCAACAGCGCCAGAAAAAGGTCTTCATAACCCACAAGTATAGGGGATCGCAACAGTTTTCGAGGGTAGAGTATTCAACCCAAATTTACAGATTCGACACAAGGTGAGCCAACGGATATTTGAGAGTATTAGCAGTTGAGTTGTCAATTCAACCACACCCGGAGATAAATATCTACAGCAAAGTGATCAGTAGCATAGAAATATGATAGGTTGATAGCAGTAGTAGCAGTAACAGTAGCGGTAACAATAGCAGTAGTGATTTTGTAGCAAGTGTAATAGTAGCAGCAACAGTAGTAACTTAGCAAGAACAATATGTGAAAAGCTCGTAGGCACTGGACCAGAGTATTCATTGGATGATATTCATCATGTGATAGTCATAACCTAGGGCGATACAGAACTAGCTTGAGTTCATCAATGTAATGTAGGCATGTATTCCGTATATAGTCATATGTGCTTATGGAAAAGAACTTTCATGACATCTTTTGTCCTACCCTCCCGTGGCAGCAGGGTCCATAAGGAAACCAAGGGATATTAAGCCCTCCTTTTAATAGAGACCCAGAACAAAGTATTAGCACTTTGTGAATACATGAACTCCTCAAACTACGGTCATCACCGCGAAGTATCCCAAATATTGTTACTATGGGGTTGACGAATCATAACACGTAATAGGTGCATATGACTAGGCAAGAGAGGATCAAGAACATAGATATAATGATGATAACATAAACGGTTCAGATCTGAAATCATGGCACTCGGGCCCTAGTGACAAGCATTAAGCATGGCAAAGTCATAGCAACATCAATCTCAGAACATAATGGATACTAGGGATCAAGCCCTAACAAAACTAACTCGATTACATGATGAATCTCATCCAACTCGTCACCGACCAGCAAGCCTACGAAGGAATTACTCATGCCCGGTGGGGAGCATCATGGAATTGGCTATGGAGAAAGATTGCTGATGATGAAGATCGAAGATTCCCCTCTCCGGAGCACCAAACGGACTCCAGATCTGGCCTCTCGATGAAGAACAAGAGGTGGCGACGGCTCCGTCTCGTGAAACGCGGTAATTATTTCTCTCCTATTTTTCTCTCCAAATTTAGGAATTTATAGTGGCACAAATAGGTCAAGTGGGGCCCCTAGGTGCCCACCACCCACCAGGGCATGCCGGGAGGGGGCTGGCACACCCTGGTGGGTGCTGCGCACACTGGGCCCCCTCTCCGGTGGTTTCTGACTCCAGTATTCTTTAATTTTCCAAAATAAATCACCCAAAAGTTTTGTTTAGTTCCAAGAACTTTTATTTCTGCAGAAAAACAACACCATGGCAATTTTGCTGAAAACAACGTCAGTCCGGGTTAGTTCCATTCAAATTATGAAAATTAGAGTCCAAAACAAGGGCAAAAGAGTGAGGAAAAATAGATACATTGGAGACATAACAGATTCCCTATGCAAGCATGAAAGTCAATAGTTATGCAACAAAATTACATCCTACTTATGGTGCATTATTAAGTGTTATGATTAATGCTCGTTTATTTGAATTTTTGCTTCTTGGTTGGTTGCTTCTCAATCTATTTGCTAGACTTCACTTTGTACTAAGTAGAAATACTACTTTTGCATCCAAAATCATTAAACCCAATTTTGCCATATTAGTCCACCATACCTACATATATGCGGTATTTCCATTCCATTCCAAGCAAATTTGTATGTGTCATATCTAATTTTCAAAATGAATTTCCTTTTTGTGTGCTCATACCGCTCATGAAGTGGAAGGGGGTGACTGATATTTTTCCATGATAGATGTGTTATTATCAAGATTAGTGTTTATTTACTTGTCATTGCATGAGAGTACAGCGGTAATAGGGATGCCCAGTCCTGAAATGAAAAAGAAATTTACTTTATGTTAAGAAATAAGAAATTCCTTGGAAAGTTTTGCTATGGAAGGCAACCGTGGATTCGGCTAGCCATGTATTGTGAAAGAATGGTGGCAAAAGGAATAAACTTTGTTTTCTGTTTGGGAACCGCTTATGATATATCTAGCATGGAAAGGTATTGAAAGCTTTCGATCGTTTTCGTTAACAGGAAAGGCATGCCACCCAAAATATTTTTCTCTCTCAATTTAAACCTTGCGCTCTGGCACCTCTACAAATCCCTACTTCCCTATATATTTATTTAAGCAATTTTTACTTTTATTTGAGTCTAAATCTTCTCTTATAAAGCACCACCTAGGAGGCACTATGATCTTACTTGAGAATTAGGTGTAGCTAATATTTGAGTGTGCTTCATGAATGGATCAATGATTGAGCATGATGGGCTAGGGATAACTTTCTTTAGTGTTGATATTTTGAAAGACATGGTTGCTTGTTGATATGCTTGAGTATTAAACTCTTCATGTCAAAACTAGACTGTTGCTTTGAACCATCTAAAAGTCCAAATGTCCATGCTACAAAAGAAAAGAATATGTGATGAACATGTTAGGCAACATTCCACATCAAAAATTCTATTTTTATCATTTAAAAACTTGAGGACGGGTAAGAATTAAGCTTGGGGATGCTGATACATCTCCAACGTATATATAATTTTTGATTGTTCCATGATGTTATATTATCAATCTAGGATGTTTTACAATCATTTTATAACAACTTTATATCATTTTTGGGACTAACCTATTGACATAGTGCCAAGTGCCAGTTGCTGTTTTTTTGCTCATTTTTTACTTCGCAGAATATCATTACCAAATGAAGACCAAACACCACGAAACTTTTTAGAGATTTTTTGGGCTAGAAGACACGTCGAGGACGAAAGAAGCACCAGAGAGGAGGGTCTAGGAGGTCACAAGATACCAGGGCGTGCCAGAGGCCCCTAGCCTGGCCTGGTGGGTTGTGCCCTCCTTGGGCCCCCTATCCACTATTGGAAATATGCCCTAGAGGGAATAATAAATTGGTTATTATTATATTTCCTTGTTCATGATAATCGTTTATTATCCATGTTATAATTGTATTGATTGGAAACTCAAATACATGTGTGGGTACATAGACAACATTGTATCCTTAGTATGCCTCCAGTTAACTAGTTCGTTGATCAAAGATGGTCAAGGTTTTCTAGCCATAGACATGAGATGTCATTTGATAATGGGATACCATCATTAGGAGAATGATGTGATGGACAAGAACCAAACTATAAACATAGCATATGATCATGTCAGTTTATAGCTATAGTTTTCTGCATGTCAAGTATATGTTCCTATGAGCATGAGATCATGCACTCAATGAAACCGGAGGAATACCCTGTGTGTATCAAATGTCACAACGTAATTGGGTGACTATAAAGATGCTCTACATGTATCTCTGAGGGTGTCTGTTGAGTGGGCATGGATCAAGACTGGGATTTATTACTCCGTGTGACGGAGAGGTATCTGAGGGCCCACTCGGTAATACAACATCACAATAAGCCTTGCAAGAAATGTGACTAAGTTTTAGCCACGAGATCTTGTATTACAGAACGAGTAAAGATACTTGCCGGTAATGAGATTGAACTAGGTATAGAGATACTGACGATCGAATCTCGGGCAAGTAACATACCAAAGAACAAAGGGAACAACGTACAAGATTAACTAAATCCTTGACATATAGGTTCAACCGATAAAGATCTTCATAGAATATGTAGGAACCAATATGGGCATCCAGGTCCTGCTAATGGTTATTGCCTGTGGAGGTGTCTCGGTCATGTCTACATAGTTCTCGAACCCATAGGGTCTACACACTTAAGGTTCGGTGACGTTTCGGTATAGTAGAGTTATGCATGATGGTGATCGAAGTTGTTTCAGAGTCCCGTATGAGATCCTGGACATCACGAGGACCTCTGAAATGGTCCGGAGGTAAATATTGATATATACTAAGTCCTATGTTGGTCACCGGAAAAGTTTCAGGTACTTCGGTAGTGTACCGGGAATGTCGGGAGGGTACCAGGGGCCATCAGGAGGGGTGTCTCGACCCAAAGGACCTCATGGTCTGTGGGAGGAGTCGAACCAGGCCCTAGTGGGCTGGCCTAAACCCCCACTAAGTCCCATGCGGCTAAGGGTGGGAAAAACCCAATGGTGGAAAGTTGGAAAGGGTTTCCAAGTGGAGAGGAGGAATCCGACTCCTAGTAGGATTGGGTAGGACTCCTCCACCTCCAATTTCGGCCAACCCTTAAGGGTTTGAGGCTGCCTCCTCCCCTCCCTCCCTCCTATATATAATAGAGGATTTAGAGGAGAGAGATACCCCTAATTGCCACATGCTCCCTCTACTTTCTCTAGATTGTTTTCTCCTTTAGTCTAGTTTCGGCCGTGCTTAGGCGAAGCCCAGCCAAAATAGTTCCACCACCACCGCCGCTGCGCCGTCGCGTTGCCAAAGAACTTATCTACCTATCCGCCCACTCTTGTTAGATCAAGAAGGCGGAGATTGTCATCGAGCTATACGTGTGCTGAACATGGAGGTGTCGTCCGTTCGGCGCTAGATCGGAAGGACCGTGATCAGGATCGCGAGACGATTCGTGATTTGATCGTGGGACGGATCATGATGGTATCATGGGACATATTGTGATTGGATCGCGAGATGTATCATGATGGGATCACGGGACGCTCGGCGATTTGGATCGCGAAGAAGTTCGACTACATCAACCACGTTTCTTAATGCTTCTTGCTTAGAGATCTACAAGGGTACGTAGATCCACTCTCCCTCTCGTAGATGCTCATCACCATGGATAGATCTTTTGTGTGCATTGGAATTTTTTTGTTTCCCATGCAACGTTCCTCATCAGTGGCATCATGATCTAGGTCTATGTATAGATGAGGTCTCTAGTAGAACACAAAGGAGTTTGTGGGCGTTGATATTCAGATTGCTTCCTCCCTTGGTCTTTTCTTGTTTCGGCGGTATTGTGGGATGAAGCGGCTTGGACCAACATTACTCGTACACTTACGAGAGACCGGTTCCATCAACTTACATGTAACTTCATTGCATAAAGATGGCTGGCGGGTGTCTGTTTCTCCCACTTTAGTCGGATCAGATTTGACAAAGGCGGTCCTTGAGAAGGTTGAATAGCAATTTTTGTATCATCGTTCTAGTTTTTGCGTAGGTAGGATTTGTTCTTGCTAGATACCCGTAGCAGCCACGTAAAACTTGCAACAACAATTAGAGGACGTCTAACTTGTTTTTGCAGGGTATGTTGTGATGTGATATGGCCAATTACATGATGATATATATGTGATGTATGAGATGATCGTGTATTGTATAGAATGTCACGACTTGCATGTCAATGAGTACGACAACCGGCAGGAGCCATAGGGTTGTCTTTAATTATTTCTGTCGTTTTGCTTTACTTTATCGCTATGAGTTAGCAATAGTCATGGAAACAACAGTTAGCGCGACAACCTCATGGCGACACATTCATGGAGATCAAGATGATGGAGATCATGGTGTCATGCCGGTGCTTTGGATATGGGGATCAAAAGCACAAGGTCATGGCCATATCATGTCACTTATGATTTGCATGTGATGTTAATCCTTTTATGCATCTTGTTTTTCTTAGGATGACGGTAGCATTATAAGGTGATCCCTCACTTAAATTTCAAGATTAAAATTGTGTTCTCCCTGAGTGTGCACCGTTGTGAAAGTTCGTCGTTTCGAGACACCACTTAATGATCGGGTGTGATAGACTCTACGTTCGCATACAATAGGTGCAAGATAGTGTTGCACATGCGGAACACTCGGGTTAAACTTGACAAGCCTAGCATGTACATACATGGCCTCGGAACACAAGAGACCGAAAGTTCAAACATGAGTCATATAGTAGATATGATCAACATGAAGATGTTCACCATTGAAACCACCTCAACTCACGTGATGATCGGACTTGAGTTGGTGGATTTGGATCATGTAACACTCGAATGACTAGAGGGATGTCAATTTGAGTGGGAGTTTTTAAGTAATATGATTAATAAACTCATTATCATGAACATACTCAAAATGTCTTTGCAAATTATGTTGTACATTACTAGCTCTCATTGTAGCTCCCTTGAAGTTTTTCTACGTTCCTAGTGAAATAGAGTTGAAAGATGATGGTAGCAATAATGCGGACTGGGTTCACGATCTGAGGATTGTCCTCATTGCTGCACAGAAGGCTTATGTCCTTAATGCACCGCTCGGTGCGCCACCCCCTCAAGTGTCGTCTGTAGATGTTGTGAACATCTGACAGGCATGTTCTGATGACTACTTGATAGTTCAATGTGGCATGCATTACGACTTAGAATTGAGGCTCCAAAATGTTTTGAATGTCACGGAACATATGAGATGCTCTAAGAGATGAAATTGGGATCTCAAGCTCGTGCCCGTGTTGAGAGGTATGAGGCCTCCAACAAGATTCTTTGACTGCAAGATGAAGGAGAATAGCTCAATCGGTGAGCATGTGCTCAGATTGTCTAGGTAGTACAATCGCTTGAATTGAGTGGGAGTTGATCTTCCAGATAAGATGTGGTTGATATAGTTCTCCAAGTCACTGTCACTAAGCTACAAGAGCTTCATGATGAACTATAAAATGCTAGGGATAGAAATAATGATCCCTGAGCTATTCGCGATGTTTGACACCGCCAAGGTAGAAATCAAGAAGGAGCATCAAGTGTTGATGGTTAGTGAAACCACTAGTTTCGAGAAAGGCAAGGGCTAGGAGGGGAACTTCATGGATGGCAAGTTAGTTGTTGCTCCGGTGAAGAAACCCAAGGTTGAACCCAAACCCGAGACTAAGTGCTTCTATTATGAGGAGAACGGTCGCTGAAGCGGAACAATCCTAGATACTTGGTACATAAGAAGGCTGGCAATGTCGACATAAGTATATTTGATATATGTGTTATTGATGTGTACCTTGCCAGTACTCCTAGTAGCACCTGGGTATTGGATACCGGTTCGGTTGCTAAATGTTAGTAACTCAAAATAAAAGCTACAGAATAAACAGAGGCTAGCTAAGGGTGAGGTGACGATGAGTGTTGGAAGTGTTTGCAAGGTTTATGTGATCACCATCACACGCTCTCTCTACCTACGGGATTAGTGATGAACCTAAATAAGTGTTATTTGGGGTTTGCGTTGAGCGTGAACGTGATTAGATCATGTTTATTGCAATACGGTTATTCATTTAAATTAGAGAATAATGGTTATTATGTTTACATGAATAATACCTTCAATGGTCATGCACCCAATGAGAATGCTTTATTGATCTTGATCGTATTGATACACATGTTCATAATATTGAAGCCAAATGATACAGAGTTAATAATGATAGTACCACATACTTGTGGCACTGCCGCTAAATTTCATATTGGTGTAAAGCGCAAGAAGAAACTCCATGTTGATGGATCTTTGGACTCATTCGATATCGAATCGGTTGAGACATGCGGACCATGCCTCATGGGCAAGATGACTAAGCCCCATTTTATGGTATTACAGAGCGGGCAAGTGACTTATTGGAAATGATACATGTTGATGTATTCGGTCCAATGAGTGTTGTAGCGTGCAGTGGATATCGTTATTTTCCTACCTTCACTTATGATTTGAGTAGATATGGGGATATTTACTTAATGAAACACAAGTCTAAAACGTTTGAAAATTTCAAACAAAATCAGAGTGAAGTTTGAGATCATCGTGACAAGGAGATAAAATGTCTACGATATGATCATGGAGGTAAATACCTGAGTTACGAGTATTGGTATACAACTTAAGACAATGTGGAATTTGTTTCATAGCATGCCGCCTGGAACACTATAGTATGATGGTGTGTCCGAACATCGTAGTCGTCCTCTATTGGAAATGGTGCGAACTATGATGTCTCTTATTGATTTGCGACTATCGTTTTGGGGTTACGCATTAGAGACAACAACATTCACTTTGAAAGGGGCGCCATCTAAATCCATTGAGATGACACCATATGAATTTTGGTTTAGGGTAAAACTAAAGGTGTCATTTCTTAATATTTGGGGCCGCGACGCTTATGCGAAAAAGGGTATTCACGTAAGGAGATCGAACCCAAAGCGGACAAATGCATCTTCATAGAATACCCTGACGTAACAGTTGGGTAAACCTTCTATCTTAGATCCAAGAACAAAGTGTTTGTTGCTAAAATGGGTCCTTCCTTGAGAAAGAGTTTCTCTTGAAAGAATTGAGTGGGAAGAAGATAGAACTTGATGAGGTTGTTGAACCTTTGTTTCAATCAGAGAGTAGCGCAACGCAGAAAATTGTTTCTGTGGAGCCTACGTTAGTTGAAGAGGAAGTTAATGATGAAGATCATGAAGCTTCGGATAATGTTACTATCGAACCTTGTAGGTTGACAAGGACGTGTATTGCTCCTGAGTGGTACGGCAACCCTGTCTTAGAGGTCATGTTGTTGGACAACGATGAACCTACGAGCTATGGAGAAGCGATGATGGGCCCGGATTCCGAGAAATGGTTAGAGGCCATGCAATCTGAGATGGGATCCATGTAAGAAAACAAAGTATGGGCTTTGTAAGTATTACCTAAAGAGCGAAAGGCCATTCAGAACAAATGGATCTTTAAACGAAAGACGGACGCGGACGGTGACGTCACCGTCTATAAAGCTTGACTTGTGGCAAAGGGTTTTTCACAAGTTCAAGGAGTTGACTACGATGAGAATTTCTCACCTGTAGCGATGCGAAAGTCTGTTGGAATTATGTTAGCAGTTGCTGCATTTTTCGATTATGAAATCTGGCAGATGGATGTCAAAACACCGTTTCCTTAACGGTATCCGTGAGGAAAGGTTGTATGTGATGCAACCGGAAGGTTTTGTCAGTTCTAAGGATGCTAAAATATATGCAAGCTCCAGCGATCCTTCTATGGACTGGAGCAAGCATCTCGGAGTTGGAATATATGCTTTGATGAGGTGATCAAAGTTTTTTGAGTCTATACAAAGTTTATGAGAAACTTGTATTTGCAATAAAGTGAGTGGGAGCACTACATAATTTCTGATAAGTATATGTGGATACATATTGTTGATCGTAAATGGTGTAGAATTTCTGGAAAGCATAAAGGGTTGTTTGAAAAGGAGTTTTTCAAAGGAAAACTTGGAATGAAGCTACTTAATTATTGGAAATCTTGATCTATAGAGGTAGATCAAGACGTCTGATAAAACTTTCAATGTGTACATACCTCGACAAGTTTTTGAAAGAGTTCAAAATGGATCGGTCAAAGAAAGAGTTCTTGCCTGATTTGTGAGGTGTGGAGGTGAGTGAGACTCAAAGCTCGACCACAACAAAAGAAAGAGAAAGGACGACGGTCGTCCCCTATGCCTTATCCATAGGCTCTGTATATTATGCCATGCTGTGTACGACACCTATGCGTGCCTTGCCATGAGTCTGTCAAGGGGTACAAGAGTGATCCAGGAGTGGATCACTGGATAGCGGTCAAGATTATCCTTACTAACTATAGGACTAAGGAAATATTTCTCGATTATGGAGGTGATAAATGGTTCGTCATAAAGGGTTACGTCGGTGCAAGCTTTAAGACCAATCTGGATGACTCTGAGTAGCAATCCGGATACGTATAGTGGAGCATCCATTTGGAATAGCTCCAAGTGGAGTGTGGTAGTAGTGTCTATAGTATGACATAGAGATTTGCAAAGTACAGACGGATCTGAATGTCGCAGACCCGTACATTGACTAAAGACATGTCTCACATGCAAAGCGTGATCGAACCCTAGAACTCATTGGGTGTTAGACTCATAACAATGTAAATCACATGGTGATGTGAACTAGATTATTGACTCTAGTGCAAGTGGGAGACTGTTGGAAATATGCCCTAGAGACGATAATAAATTGGTATTATTATATTTCCTTGTTCATGATAATCGTTTATTATCCATGCTATAGTTGTAGTGATTGGAAACTCAAATACATGTGTGGGTACATAGACAACACTGTGTCCCTAGTATGCCTCTAGTTAACTAGTTCGTTGATCGAGGATGGTCAAGGTTTCCTAGCAATAGACATGAGATGTCATTTGATAACGAGATCACATCATTAGGAGAATGATGTGATGGACACGACCCAAACTATAAACATAGCATATGACCGTGTCAGTTTATTGCTATAGTTTTCTGCATGTCAAGTATCTGTTCCTGTGACAATGAGATCATGCAACTCACTGACACCGGAGTAATACCTTGTGTGTATCAAACGTCACAACGTAACTGGGTGACTATAAAGATGCTCTACAGGTATCTCCGAGGGTGTCTGTTGAGTGGGCATGGATCAAGATTGGGATTTGTTACTCCGTGTGACGGAGAGGTATCTCATGGCCCACTCGGTAATACAACATCACAATAAGCCTTGCAAGCAATGTGACTAAGTGTTAGCCATGGGATCTTGTATTACGGAACGATTAAAGAGACTTGCCGGTAACGAGATTGAACTAGGTATAGAGATACCGACGATCGAATCTCAGGCAAGTAACATACAAAAGAACAAAGGGAACAACGTACGGGATTAACTGAATCCTTGACATAGAGGTTCAACTGATAAATATCTTCATAGAATTTGTAGGAACCAATATGGGCATCTAGGTCCTGCTATTGGTTATTGATTGTGGAGGTATCTCGATCATGTCTACATAGTTCTTGAACCCGCAGGGTGTGGTTCGGTGACGTTTTGGTATAGTAGAGTTATGTATGGTGGTGACCGAAGGTGGTTCAGAATCCTGGATGAGATCCTTTACATCACGAGGACCTCTGGAATGGTCCGGAGGTAAAGATTGATATATAGGAAGTCTTGTTTGGGTCATCGGAAAAGTTTCGGGTACTTTGGTACTGTACCGGGAGTGCCGGGAGGGTACCTGGGGCCATTGGGAGGGGTGTCTCGACCCAAAGGACTTCATGGGCTAGTGGGCTGGCTGAACCCCCCCCCCCCTAAGTCCCATGCATCTAAGGGTGGGAAAAACCCAAATGTGGAAAGGTGGAAAAGGTTTCCAAGTGGAGAGGAGGAATCCTACTCCTAGTAGGATTGGAGTAGGACTCCTCCACCTCCAATTTCGGCCAACCCTTAAGGGTTTGAGGCTGCCTCCTACCCTCCCTCCCTCCTATATATACTAGAGGATTTAGAGGGGAGAGCTAACCCTAATTGCCACGTGCTCCCTCTACTTCCTCTAGATCGTCTTCTCCTTTAGTCTAGTTTCGGTGGTGCTTAGGTGAAGCCATGACGGAATAGTTCCACCACCGCTGCCGTCGCGCTGCCGGAGAACTCATCTACCTCTCCGCCAGCTCTTGCTGGATCAAGAAGGCAGAGATCGTCATCGAGCTGTACATGTGCTGAACGTGGAGGTGTCATCTGTTCGGTGCTAGATCAGAAGGAACGTGATCAGGATCGTGATTTGATCGCGGGACGGATTGTGATGGGATCGTGGGACGGATCATGATTGGACCATGATATGGATCATGATGGGAGTTCGAGACGCTCAGTGAATTGGATCGCGAAGACGTTCGACTACATCAACCGTGTTTCTTAACGCTTCCCACTTAGCGATCTACAAGGGCATATAGATTCACTCTCCCTCTCGTAGATGCTCATCACCATGGATAGATCTTACGTGTGCATAGGATTTTTTTTGTTTCCAATGCAACGTTCCCCATAAACCAACAGCTATGAGAAGGAGAATGGATCCACATACCATTGTAGATCGCTAAGCAGGAAGCGTTAAGAAACACGGTTGACGTAGTAAAACGTCTTCGCGATCCAAATCACAATCCGTCTCGTGATCCAATCACGATCTAGTGCCGAACGAAAGGCACCTCCGCTTTTAGAACATGTACAACTCAATGATGTCTTCGCCTTCTTGATCCAGCAAGCAAGGGCGAAGAGTGTCGGTGTCAAAATAGGCGGATCTCGGGTAGGGGGTCCTGAACTGTGAGACTAGGATCGATGGTAACAGGAGACAAAGGGGACACGAGTTTACCAAGGTTCGGGCCCTCCTATGGAGGTAAAACCCTACATCCTGCTTGATTGTATTGATGGTGTAAGGGGTTACAGAGTTGATCTACCTCGAGATCGTATGTCTAACCCTAGATGAGTTATTCTCTTAGTAGCACCTGGGTAATGGATACTGGTTCGGTTGCTAAATGTTAGTAACTCGAAATAAAGCTACGGAATAAACGGAGAACTAGCTAAGGGTGAGGTGACGATATGTGTTGGAAGTGTTTCCAAGGTTGATGTGATCAACATCGCACGCTCTCTCTACCTTCAGGATTAGTGACGAACCTAAATAAATGTTATTTGGTGTTTTGCGTTGAGCATGAACATGATTAGATCATGTTTATTGCAATACGGTTATTCATTTAAGTTAGAGAATAATGGTTATTCTGTTTACATGAATAATACCTTCAATGGTCATGCACCCAGTGAGAATGGTTTGTTGAAATCTTGATCGTAGTAGTACACATGTTCATAACATTGATGTCAAAAGATACAAAGTTAATAATGATAGTACCACATACTTGTGGCACTGCCGCTAAATGTCATATTGGTATAAAGCGCATGTAGAAACTCCATGCTGATGGATATTTGGACTCATTCGATTTCGAATCGGTTGAGACATGCGAACCATGCCTCTTGGGCAAGATGACTAAAGGACCCCGTTGGATGGAGCGGGCAAGTGATTCATTGGAAATGATACATGTTGATGTATGCAATCTAGTGAGTCTTGTAGCGTGCAGTGGATATCGTTATTTTCTTACCTTCACTGATGATTTGAGTAGATATAGTGTATATTTACTTAATGAAACACAAGTCTGAATTGTTTGAAAGGTTCAAGCAAATTCAGAGTGAAGTTTAAAGATCATCGTGACAAGAAGATAAAAATGACCACGATATGATCGTGGAGGTGAATATCTGAGTTACGAGTTTGGCATACAACTTAAGAAAACGTGAAATTTGTTTCACAACTAACGCCACCTGGAACACCATGGTGTGATGGTGTGTCCGAACATCATAGTCATGCTCTATTGATATAGTGCATACTGTGATGTCTCTTATCGTTTTACTACTATAATTTTTGGGTTTATGCATTAGAGACAACTACATTCACTTTAAATAGGGCATCATCTAAATCCGTTGAGATGACACCATGTGAATTATGGTTTGATAGAAACCTAAGCTGTCATTTCTTAATATTTGGGGCTGTGACACTTGTGTGGAAAATGTTTTCACCTAATGAGGTCGAACCCAAGGCGGACAAATGAATCTTCATAGAATACCCTAAGATCAGTTGGGTGAACTTTCAATATCAGATCCTAGTGCAAAGTGTTTGTTGCTTAAACGGATCCTTTCTCGAGGAAATGTTTCTCTCGAAAGAATTGAGTGGGAGGAAGATAGAACTTGATGAGGTTGTTAAGCCTTTGTTCAACCAGAGAGTAGCGCAGCGCAGAAATATGTTTCTGTGAAGCCTACGTTAGTTGAAGAGGAAGTTAATGATGATGATCATGAAGCTTCCGGATCAAGTTACTATCAAACTTCGTAGGTCGACAAGGATGTGTACTGCTCCTAAGTGGTACGACAACTCTGTCTTGGAGATCATGTTGTTGGACAACAATGAACCTACGAGCTATGGAGAAGCGATGATGGGCCCGGATTTCGACAAATGGTTAGAGGCCATGAAATCCGAGATAGGATCCATGTATGAAAACCAAGTATAGACTTTGGTAGACTTGCTCGTTAGACGGCAGGTCGTTGAGTACAAATGGACCTTTAGAATGAAGACATACACTGATGGTGAATGTCACCATTTGTAAAGCTCGACTTGTTGCAAAGTTGTTTGTGACAAGTTCAAGGAGTTGACTGCGATGAGGCTTTCTCACTCGTAGCGATGCTAAAAGTCTGTTGGAATTATGTTAGCAGTTGCTGCATTTTCAATTATGAAATCTGGCAGATGGATGTCAAAACATCGTTTCCTTAACGGTTTACTTAAGGAAAGGTTGTATGTGCTACAACCAGAAGGTTTTGTCAGTCCTAAGGATGCTAAAAGATGAGCAAGCTTCAGTGATCCTTCTATGGACTGAAGCAAGCATCTCGGAGTTGGAATATACACTTTGATGAGGTGATAAAAGTTTTTGTAGTTTATACAAAGTTTACGAGAAACTTGTATTTGAAATAAAGTGAGTGGGAGCAATATAGAGTTTCTGATAAGTATATGTGGTTGACATATTGTTGATCGGAAATAATGTAGAATTTCTGGAAGGCGTAAAAGGTTGTTTGAAAAGTGTTTTTCAAAGGAAGACCTGGATAAAGCTACCTAATTGTTGAGCATCAAAATCTATAGAGATAGATCAAGATGCTTGATGAGACTTTCAATGAGTGCATACCTTGACAAGATTTTGATAGAGTTCAAAATGGCTCAGCCAGAGAAATAGTTCTTGTCTGATTTGTAAGGTGTGAAGTTGAGTGAGACTCAAAGCTCGACAACGGCAGAAGATAGAGAAAGGACGAACATCGTCCCCTATGCCTTAGCCATAGGCTCTATATTATGCCATGTTGTGTACCCCACCTGTGTGTGCCTTGCCATGAGTCTGTCAAGGGGTACAAGAGTGGTCCAGGAGTGGATCACTGGACAGCGGTCGGAATTATCCTTAGTAACCAGAGGACTAAGGAAATGTTTCTTTATTATGGAGGTGATAAAGAGTTCGTCGTAGAGAGTTACGTCGATGCAAGCTTTAACACCTATCCGGATGACTAGTAGTAGCAATCTGGATACGTATAGTGGAGCAGCCATTTGGAAATAGTACCAAGTGGAGTGTGGTAGTAATGTTTACGGTTTGACATAGAGATTTGCAAAGTACACACGGATCTGAATATCGCAGACCCGTTGACTATAAGACCTCTCTCACATGCAAAGCATGATCGAGCCCCAGAACTCATTGGGTGTTAGATTCATAACAATGTGAATCACATGGTGATGTGAACTAGATTATTGACTCTAGTGCAAGTGGGAGACTGTTGGAAATATGCCCTAGAGGCAATAATAAATTAGTTATTATCATATTTCCTTGTTCATGATAATCGTTTATTATCCATTCTATAATTGAATTGATCGGAGACTTAAATGCATGTGTGGATACATAGACAAAACCATGTCCCTAGTATGCCTCTAATGGACTAGCTCGTTGATCAAAGGATAGTTAAGGTTTCCTAGCCATGGACATGAGATGTCATTTGATAACGGGATCACATCATTAGGAGAATGATGTGATGGATAAGACCCAAACTACAAACATAGCATATGATCGTGTTAGTTTATTGCTACTGTTTTCTGCATGTCAAGTATATGTTCCTATGACCATGAGATCATGCAACTCACGGATATCAGAGGATTGCCTTGTGTGTATCAAACGTCGCAACGTAACTGGGTGACTATAAAGGTGCTCTACAGGTATCTCCGATGGTGTCTGTTGAGTTGGCATGGATCGAGACTGGGATTTGTTACTCCATGTGACGGAGAGGTATCTCAGGGCCCACTCGGTAATACAACATCACAACAAGCCTTACAAGCAATGTGGCTAAGTGTTAGTCACGGGATCTTGTATTACGGAACGAGTAAAGAGACTTGCCAGTAACGAGGTTGAACTAGGTATGGAGATACCGACGATCGAATCTCGGGCAAGTAACATACCGAAGAACAAAGGGAACGTTATACGGGATTAACTGAATCCTTGACATAGAGGTTCGACCGATAAAGATCTTCGTAGAATATGTAGGAACCAATGTGGACGTCCAGGTCCTGCCATTGGTTATTGACCGTAGAGGTGTCTCGGTCATGTCTACATAGTTCTCGAACCCGCAGGGTCTGCACACTTAAGGTTTGGTGACGTTTCGGTAGTGTAGAGTTATGTATGGTGGTGACCGAAGGTTGTTCGGAGTCCCAGATGAGATCTCGGATGTTACGAGGAGCTCCAGAATGGTCCGGAGGTAAAGATTCATATATAGGAAGTCCCAGTTTGGTCGCCAGAAAAGTTTCGGGCTCATCGGTAGTGTACCGGGGGACCTCCGGGAGGGGTATTTCGACCCCAAGAGGTCCATGGGCTGTGGGAGAATAATAACCAGCCCTTAGTGGGCTGGAAAAAGCCACACCAAGGCCCATGGCGCAGGAGGCAAAAGTCCTAAAGGAAAAGGTGAAAAAAGGCTAAAAAGGAAGAGTCCTACTCCTACTAGGAGTGGAGGAGGAGTAGGACTCCTCCCCCTCTAGTTTGGCCGACTCCTATTGGAGTTTTTCCTTACGCCAGCCCTCTTCTCTCTCCCTCCTTTATATACTGGTGGATTGGGTGCTGTTTGGACACAGTTTACGGCCACGTGCTACCCGTTTCACCGGTGCTCCTCTAGATCGGTTTTCTGCAGCGCTTAGGCGAAGCCCTGCCGGAATTGCTCCACCACCATCACCGGAGCATCGTCACGCTGCTGGTGAACTCTCTATCCTCTCCACCTCCTTTTGTTGGATCAAGATGGTGGAGATCATCATCAAGCTGCACGTGTGCTGAATGCCGAGGTGCCGTCCGTTCGGCGCTAGATCGGAAGGACCGTGATCGAGATCGCGAGACGGTTCGTGATGTGATCACGGAACAGATCGTGATGAGTTCGCGGGACAGATCGTGATCAAGATCGTGAGACGGATTGTGATGAGTTCGCGGGAAGGATCATGATGTGTTTGCGGGACGGATCGTGAGTGGATCACGGGACGGATCGTGATGAGATCGCAGGACGCTCGGCGATTTGGATCGCGAAGATGTTCGACTACACCAACCGTGTTTCTTAACGCTTCCCGCTTAGCGATCTACAAGGGTACGTAGATCCACTCTCCCTCTCATAGATGCTCATCACCATGGATAGGTTTGCGTGTGCGTAGGAATTTTTTTTTGTTTCCCATGCGACGTTCCCCAACAGTGGCATCATGAGCTAGGTTGATGGTTCGATGAGATCCTGAGTAGAACACAAAACGTTTGTGGGCGTTGATGCTTAGATTGCTTCCTCCCTTGGTCGTATTTTGGTTCAGCGGGATTGTGAGATGAAGCGTCCTAGACCAACATTACTCATACGCTTACGAGAGACCGGTTCCCTCGACGCAACTTGTTGCCTAGATGGCTTGCGGGTGACAGTTTCTCTCACTTTAGTTGGATCGGATTCGACAAAGGCGGTCCTTGAGAAGGTTGAAAAGCAAACTAGTGTATCACCGTTGTGGTTTATGCGTAGGTGAGAATTGTTCTTGCTAGATACCCGTAGCAGCCACGTAAAACATGCAACAACAATTAGAGGACGTCTAACTTGTTTTTGCAGGGTATGTTGTGATATGATATGGCCAATTACATGATGTGATATATGTGATGTATGAGATGATCATGTGATGTATAGATTATCACGACTTGCATGTCGATGAATACGGCAACCGGCAGGAGCCATAGGGTTGTCTTTAATAAGTGTATGACCTGCGTGTCAATCATTAAGCGCTATGTAATGCTTTACTTTATCGCTAAATGGTAGCAATAGTAGTAGAAGCATGCAGGGCGTGACAACCCCGATGGCGACACGTTGATGGAGATCAATATGATGGAGATCATGGTGTCATGCCGGTGACGATGGAGATCATGCCGGTGCTTTCTAGATGGAGATCAAAAGCACAAGTTCATGGCCATATCATGTCACTTATGATTTGCATGTGATGTTAATCCTTTTTATGCACCTTGTTTTGCTTAGGACGACGGTAGCATTATGAGGTGATCCCTCACTTAATTTCAAGATAAATTGTGTTCTCCCCGAGTGTGCACCGTTGCGAAAGTTCGTCGTGTTGAGACACCACGTGATGATCGGGTGTGATAGACTCTACGTTCACATACAACGGGTGCAAGCCAGTGTTGCACATGCAGAACACTCCGGTTAAACTTGACGAGCCTAGAATGTACAGACATGGCCTCGGAATACAAGAGACCGAAAGGTCGAACATGAGTCATATAGTAGATATGATCAACATGATGATGTTCACCATTGCAGCCACCTCAACTCACGTGATGATCAGACTTGAGTTAGTGAATTTGGATCATGTATCACTCGAATGATCAGAGGGATGTCAATTTGAGTGGGAGTTCTTAAGTAATATGATTAATTGAACTCATTATCATGAACATAGTCAAAGTGTCTTTGCAAATTATGTTGTAGATGACTAGCTCGCGCTGTAGCTCCCTTGTATTTTTATATGTTCCTAGAGAAATAGAATTGAAAGATGTTGGTAGCAAAATTGCAAACTGGGTCCATGATCTGAGGATTGTCCTCATTGCTGCATAGAAGGCTTATGTCCTTAATGCACCGCTTGGTGCGCCACCCCATCTAGCGTCGTCTGTAGATGTTGTGAACATCTGACAGGCACGTTTCGATGACTACTTGATAGTTTAGTGCGTCATGCATTACGACTTAGAATTGAGGCTCCGAAAGGTTTGCGTGTGCGTAGGAATTTTTTTTGTTTCCCATGCGATGTTCCCCAACAAAGGTTTCATGACCATGGACATTGGATGTCATTGATAACGGGATCACATCATTAGGAGAAAGATGTGATGGACAAGACCCAATCCTAAGCATAGCACAAGATCGTGTAGTTCGTCTGCTAAAGCTTTTCAATGTCAAGTATTGTTTCGTTAGACCATGAGATTGTGCAACTCCCGGATACCGTAGGAATGCTTTGGGTGTGCCAAATGTCACAACGTAACTGGGTGGCTATAAAGGTGCACTACGGGTATCTTCGAAAGTGTCTGTTGGGTTGGCACGAATCGAGACTACGATTTGTCACTCTGTGTGACGAAGAGGTATCTCTGGGCCCACTCGGTAAGACATCATCATAATGAGCTCAATGTGACTAACGAGTTAGCCACGGGATGATGTATTATGGAACGAGTAAAGAGACTTGTCGGTAACAAGATTGAACAAGGTATAGGGATACTGACGATCGAATCTCGGGCAAGTGTCATACCGGTAGACAAAGGGGATTGTGTACGAGGTTGACTGAATCCCCGACATCGTGGTTCATCCGATGAGATCATCATGGAGCATGTGGGAACCAACATGGGTATACAGATCCCGCTGTTGGTTATTGACCAGAGAGGTGTCTCGGTCATGTCTATGCGTCTCTCGAACCCGTGGGGTCTACACACTTAAGGTTCGATGACGCTAGGGTTATAGGGAAATGGTATACGTGATTACCGAAGGTTGTTCGGAGTCCCGGATGAGATCGCGGATGTCACGAGGTGCTCCGTAATGGTCCGGAGGTAAAGATTGATATATAGGAAGTCCTATTTTGCTCACCAGAAAGTTTTCGGGCTCATCGGTAGTGTACCGGGAGTGTCGGGAGGGTGCCGGAGGACCCCCGGGAGGGGTGTGACGACCAAAGGACTTCATGGGCTGTTAGAGGAGGTGTACCAGCCCTTATTGGGCTGGCCAAGTCCTTCTAGTAAGGCCCATGCGGCTGGGGATAAGGAGATAAGGCTAAGGAGATTCAAAAGGAAGAGATCCATTTCCCTTGTGGGAGGTGGACTCCTCCCTAGCTTCGGCCGAAGGTCTCCTCCTTGGAGGAGGGGACAAGGCAGCCCTCCCTCTCCCTCCTCCTATATATACTTGAGGTTTTGGCTGTTTTGGAACAAGATTTGATCTCTCTCCCACGGCGCAGCCCTACCTCTCTTCTTCCTCCTCCGCAGTGCTTAGGTGAAGCCCTGTCGGAATACCTTGCTGCTCCACCATCACCACGCCGTCGTGCTGCTGTTGGAGCTCTTCCCCAACCTCTCCTTCCTCCTTTCTGGATCAAGGCGTAGGAGACATCATCGGGCTGCACGTGTGTTGAACGCGGAGGCACCGTTGTTCGGCGCTAAGATCGGAGTCCACCGCTATCTGAATCGCTACGAGTACGACTCCACCAACCGCGTTCTTGTAACGCTTCCGCTTGGTGATCTTCAAAGGTATGAAGATGCAATCTCTCCCCAATCGTTGCTGGTTTCTTAATAGATAGATCTTGGTGACACGTAGGAAATTTTTTGATTTACTACTACGTCTCCCAACAGTGGCATCATGAGCTAGGTCTATGCGTAGAATCTATGCACGAGTAGAACACAAAGCAGTTGTGGGCGTCGATCTTGTTAATTTGCTTACCACTACTAGTCTTATCTTGATTCAGCGGTATTGTGGGATGAAGCAGCCCGGACCAACTTTACACATACGCTTACGTGAGACCGGTTCCACCGCCTCACATGCACTTGTTGCATATGGTGGCTAGCGGGTGTCTGTCTCTTCCACCTTAGTCAGATTGGATTCGATGAAAAGGGTCCTTATGAAGGGTAAATAGCAATTGGCATATCACGTTGTGGTTTTGGCGTAGGTAAGAAATGTTCTTGCTAGAAACCTATAGCAGCCACGTAAAAACTTGCAACTACAAATTAGAGGACGTCTAACTTGTTTTTGCAGCATGTGCCTTGTGATGTGATATGGCCAAAAGGTTGTGATGTAATGCATTGTGATGTATGAGATTGATCATGTTCTTGTAATAGGATTCACGACTTGCATGTCGATGAGTATGACAACCGGCAGGAGCCATAGGAGTTGTCTTATTTTATAGTATGACATGCGTGTCAATCATAAACGCCATGTAATTACTTTACTTTATTGCTAAACGTTAGCCATAGTAGTAGAAGTAATAGTTGGCGAGACAACTTCATGAAGACACAATGATGGAGATCATGGTGTCGTGCCGGTGACAGTGATGATCATGGTGCCCCGAAGATGTAGATCAAAGGAGCAAGCTGATATTGGCCATATCATGTCACTATATTGATTGCATGTGATGTTTATCATGTTTACATCTTATTTGCTTAGAACAATGGTAGTAAATAAGATGATATCTCAATAAAATTTCAAGAAAGGTGTTCACCCTAACTGTGCACCGTTGCTAAGGATTGTTGTTCCGAAGCACCACGTGATGAACCGGGTGTGATAGGTTCTAACGTTCGCATACAACAGGTGTAAGCCAGATTTACACACGCGAAACACTTAGGTTGACTTGACGAGCCTAGCATGTACAGACATGGCCTCGAAACACGGAAGACCAAAAGGTCGAACATGAGACGTATAGAAGATACGATCAACATGGAGATGTTCACCATGGATGACTAGTCCGTCTCACGTGATGATCGGACACGGGCTAGTTGACATGGATCATGTGTCACTTGGATGACTAGAGAGATGTCTATCTAAGTGGGAGTTCATTAAATAATTTGATTATGTGAACTTAATTATCATGAACTTAGTCTAAAATTATCTTTACAATCTATATTGTAGATCCAATGGCCAACGCTAATGCCAATATCAACTTCAACGCGTTCCTAGAAAAAACCAAGCTGAAAGATGATGGAAGCAACTATGCGGACTGGGTCCGTAGCTTGAGGATCATCTTCATAGCTTCCAAAATATTGTATGTCCTTGATGCACCGCTAGGTGATGCACCCATTCTCCCAGCAGAGCAAGACGTTGCAAACGCTTGGCATTCACGCTGTGATAATTACTCCCTTGTTCAGTGCGGCTTGCTTTACTGTTTAGAACCGGGGCTCCAAAAGCGTTTTGAGCAACACGGAGCATATGAGATGTTCCAAGAGCTGAAACTAGTTTTCCAAGCTCATGCCCGGGTTGAGAGATATGACGTCTCCAACAAGTTCTTCACCTGTAGATGGAGGAGAACAGTTATGTCAGTGAGCACATCCTCAAGATGTCTGGGCTACATAACCGCTTGACTCAGCTGGGAGTTAATCTCCCGGATGACTAGGTCATTGACAAAATCCTCTAGTCGCTTCCACCTAGCTACAAGAGCTTTGTGATGAACTACAACATGCAAGGGATGGAGAAGTCCTTTCCTGAGTTATACTCGATGCTGAAATCAGCGGAGGTCGAGATCAAAAAGGAGCATCAAGTGTTGATGGTAAATAAGACCACTTGTTTCAAGAAAGGCAAGGGTAAGAAGAACTTCAAGAAGGACGGCAAAGCTGTTGCCATGCCCGGTAAGCAAGTTGCCAGGAAGAAGAACAAGAATGGACCCAAGCCTGAGACTGAGTGCTTTTATTGCAAGGATACCGGTCACTGGAAGCGGAACTGCCCCAAGTACTTAGTGGATAAGAAGGCTGGCAACGTTAAACGTATATGTGATATACTTGTTATTGATGTGTACCTAACTAGCGCTCGTAGTAGCTCCTGGGTATTTGATACCGGTGCAGTTGCTCACATTTGTAACTCCAAGCAGGAGCTGCGGAATAAGCGGAGACTGGCGAAGGACGAGGTGACGATGCACGTCGGGAATGGTTCCAAGGTCGATGTGATCGCCATTGGCACGCTACCTCTGCATCTACCTTCGGGATTAGTTTTAAACCTTAATAATTGTTATTTAGTACCAGCTTTGAGCATGAACATTGTATCTGGATCTCGCTTGATACGAGATGGCTACTCATTTAAATCTAAGAATAATGGTTGTTCTATTTATATGAGAGAAATGTTTTATGGTCATGCCCCGCTGGTCAATGGTTTATTCTTGATGAATCTCGAACGTGATGTTACACATGTCCATACTGTGAGTACCAAAAAGTATAAGGTTGATAACGATAGTCCCACTTACATGTGGCACTGCCGCCTTGGTCATATTGGTGTCAAACGCATGAAGAAGCTCCATGCTGATGGACTTTTGGAGTCTCTTGATTTTGAATCATTTGACACGTGTGAACCATGCCTCATGGGCAAGATGACCAAGACTCCGTTCTCCGGAACAATGGAGCGAGCAACTAACTTGTTGGAAATAATACATACCGATGTATGCACTCCAATGAGCGTCGAGGCTCGTGGTGGCTACCGTTATGTTCTCACCCTCACTGATGACTTGAGCAGATATGGGTATGTCTACTTAATGAAACACAAGACTGAAACCTTTGAAAGGTTCAAGGAATTTCAGAGTGAGGTAGAGACTCAACATGACAGGAAAATAAAGTGCCTATGATCTGATCGTGGCGGAGAATATTTAAGTCACGAGTTTGGCACGCACCTAAGGAAATGTGGAATTGTTTCACAACTCACACCGCCTGGCACACCTCAGCGAAATGGTGTGTCTGAACATCATAATCGCACTCTATTGGATATGGTGCGATCTATGATGTCTCTTACCGAGTTACCGCTATCATTTTGGGGATATGCATTAGAGACTGCCGCATTCACTTTAAATAGGGCACCGTCAAAATCCATTGAGACGACATCGTATGAATTATGGTTTGGAAAGAAACCTAAGTTGTCATTTATAAAAGTTTGGGGATGCGATGCTTATGTGAAGAAACTTCAACCTGAGAAGCTCGAACCCAAAGCGGAAAAGTGCGTCTTCATAGGATATCCCAAAGAGACTATTGGGTATACCTTCTACCTCATATCTGAAGGCAAAGTCTTTGTTGCTAAGAATGGATCCTTTCTTGAGAAAGAGTTTCTCTCGAAAGAAGTAAGTGGGAAGAAAATAGAACTTGATGAGGTAATTGTACCTCCGCTCGAACTGGAGAGTAGCGCAGCACAGGAAGTTGTTTCTATGGAGCCTACACCGGCTAGAGAAGAAGTTAATGATGATGATCATGAAACTTCAGATCAAGTTACTATTGAACGTCGAAGGTCCACTAGGACACGTTCCGCACCAGAGTGGTACGGCAACCCTGTCATGGAGATCATGTTGTTAGACAACGGTGAACCTTCGAACTATGAAGAAGCGATGGCGGGCCCAGATTCCAACAAATGGCTTTAAGCCATGAAATCCGAGATAGGATCCATGTATGAGAACAAAGTGTGGACTTTGGTGGACTTGCCTGATGATAAGCGAGCCATTGAAAATAAATGGATCTTTAAGAAGAAGACTGACGCGGATGCTAATGTGACCGTCTATAAGGCTCGGCTTGTCGCTAAGGGTTATCAACAAGTTCAAGGAGTTGACTACGATGAGACTTTCTCACCTGTAGCGATGCTAAAGTCTGTCCGAATCATGTTAGCAATTGCCGCATTTTATTATTATGAGATCTGGCAAATGGACATCAAAACGGATTTCCTTAATGGTTTCCTTAAGGAAGAACTATATATGATGCAGCCGGAAGGTTTTGTCGATCCTAAACATGTTGACAAAGTATGCAAGCTCCAGCACTCCATCTATGGGCTGGTGCAAGCATCTCGGAGTTGGAACATTCGCTTTAATGAGGTGATTAAAGCATTTGGGTTTGTACAGGTTTATGGAGAACCCTGTATTTACAAGAAAGTGAGTGGGAGCTCTGTAGCATTTCTCATATTATATGTGGATGACATACTGATAATGGGAAATGATATAGAACTTTTAGAAAGTGTAAATGCCTACTTGAATAAATGGTTTTCAATGAAGGACCTTGGAGAAGCTGCTTACATATTAGGTACTAAGATCTATAGAGATAGATCGAGACGCCTCTTAGGTCTTTCACAAAGCACATACCTTGAAAAGATATTGAAGAAGTTCAATATGGATCAGTCCAAGAAGGGGTTCTTGCCTGTGTTACAAGGTGTGAGATTGAGTACGACTCAATGCCCGACTATGGCAAAGGATAGAGAAGAGATGAGTGCCATCCCCTATGCTTCAGCCATAGGCTCTATTATGTATGCCATGCTGTGTACCAGACCTGATGTGAACCTTGACATAAGTTTGGTAGGGAGGTACCAAAGTGATCCCGGAGCGGAACACTGGACAGCGGTCAAGAATATACTGAAGTACCTGAAAAGGACAAAGGACATGTTTCTCGTATATGGAGGTGCCGAAGAGCTCGTCGTAAAGGGTTACGTCGATGCTAGCTTCGACACAGATCCGGACGACTCCAAGTCGCAAACCGGATACATGTATATTTTGAACGGAGGGGCAGTCAGCTGGTGCAGCAGCAAGCAAAGCGTCGTGGCGGCATCTACATGTGAAGCGGAGTACATAGCTGCTTCGGAAGCAGCAAAGGAAGGAGTCTGGATGAAGGAGTTCATCACCGACCTAGGAGTAATTCCAAGTGCGTCGCGCCCAATGACTCTATTCTGTGACAACACTGGAGCTATTGCCCTTGCGAAGGAGCCTAGGTTTCACAAGAAGACAAGACACATCAAGCGCCGCTTCAACTCCATCCGTGATTACATTCAGGAGGGAGATATAGATATTTGTAAAGTGCATACGGATCTAAATGTCGCAGATCCGTTGACTAAACCTCTCTCACGAGCAAAACATGATCAACACCAGAATGCTATGGGCGTTCGATTCATCACAATGTAACTAGATTATTGACTCTAGTGCAAGTGGGAGACTGTTGGAAATTTGCCCTAGAGGCAAAAATAAAATGGTTATTATTGTATTTCCTTGTTCATGATAATTGTCTATTGTTCATGCTATAATTGTGTTAACCGGAAACCATAATACATGTGTGAATACATAGACCACAACTCCCGGATACCGTAGGAATGCTTTGGGTGTGTCAAATGTCACAACGCAACTGGGTGGCTATAAAGGTGCACTACGGGTATCTCCGAAAGTGTCTGTTGGGTTGGCATGAATCGAGACTCGGATTTGTCACTCCGTGTGACGGAGAGGTATCTCTAGGCCCACTTGGTAAGACATCATCATAATGAGCTCAATGTGACTAAGGAGTTAGCCACGGGATGATGTATTACGGAACGAGTAAAGAGACTTGCCGGTAACGAGATTGAACAAGATATAGGGATACCGACGATCGAATCTCAGGCAAGTATCATACCGATAAACAAAGGGAATATACGGGATTGACTGAATCCCCGACATCATGGTTCATCTGATGAGATCATCGTGGAGCATGTGGGAGCCAACATGGGTATCCAGATCCCGCTGTTGGTTATTGACCGAAGAGGTGTCTCGGTCATGTCTACGTGTCTCTCGAACCCGTGGGGTCTACACACTTAAGGTTCAATGACGCTAGGGTTATAGGGAAATGGTATACGTGATTACCTAAGGTTGTTCGGAGTCCTGAATGAGATCCCGGACATCACGACGAGCTCCGGAATAGTCCGGAGGTAAATATTGATAGATAGGAAGTCCTGTTTTGGTCACCGGAAAGTTTTCGGGCTCATCGGTAGTGTACCGGGAGTGCCGGGAGGGTGCCGGAGGACCCCCGGGAGGGGTGTGACGACCAAAGGACTTCATGGGATGTTAGAGGAGGTGTACCAGCCCTTATTGGGCTGGCCAAGTCCTTCTAGAAAGGCCCATGCGGCTGGGAATAAGGAGATAAGGCTAAGGAGATTCAAAAGGAAGAGATCCACCTCCCTTGTGGGAGGTGGACTCCTCCCTAGCTTCGGCCGAAGGTCTCCTCCTTGGAGGAGGGGCCAAGGCAGCCCTCCCTCTCCCTCCTCCTATATATACTTGAGGTTTTGGATGTTTCAGAACAAGATTTGTTCTCTCTCCCACGGCGCAGCCCTACCTCTCTTCTTCCTCCTCCGCAGTGCTTAGGCGAAGCCTTGCAGGAATACCTTGCTGCTCCACCACCACCACGCCGTCGTACTGCTGTTGGAGCTCTTCCCCAACCTCTCCTTCCTCCTTGCTGGATCAAGGCGTAGGAGACGTCACCGGGCTGCACGTGTGTTGAATGCGGAGGCGCCGTTGTTCGGCGCTAAGATCGGAGTCCACCGCGATCTGAATCGCTACGAGTACGACTCCACCAACCGCGTTCTTGTAATGCTTCCGCTTAGCGATCTTCAAAGGTATGAAGATGCAATCTCTCCCCAATCATTCCTGGTTTCTTCATAGATAGATCTTGGTGACACGTAGGAAAATTTTTGATTTACTACTACGTCTCCCAACAGTTCTGTCCGACGACAGCTCGGACTCGAGCTCCACGTCCGAAGACCCCAAGGAGGTTCCACGAAGGAGCCTGAGGGTCAATCCCCCTCGATCCAGGTTAGGATCCGAAGACCCTCCTACCTCTAACTAGTAGATTCAGAGGTTGCTGACACACAGGTTATTGGTCCTACAGCCCCCGTGCGTTATCCCCACCGAGGTGGTATCGGATGGGGAGACCCAGCCCACCGAACTGGCGGGGAGCGGGGATGCCTCGCACCCCACCACTCCAGGCGCCACGAAGGACGCCATGGAGGTGTCGTCCCAGCCTACTCCAATGGAGGCGAACACAGGGGGTGAGGGAGATCGCGCTGTGGACGAGGCTAATGCTTCAGCCATCGAAGAACGGGGGACAACGCCCCGGACGGACACTAAGAAGGCCAGACGAGTAGCCAATTAGTCCCCTCCGAGGACATCTTCAGAGTGCACTGTGCTTCCGGAGGCATCGGTCCAATCCCCGGTGGGTGATCGGGAAATCCGATCATCCCCGGCACCGTCGAGCAACAGGTGGTCAGCCATGGAGGAGGCTCTATTGAGCACCTCCATCCCCGAGGATCACCGCACCCTTATGGGTGCAGTACTACAAAGCGTCCAGTCCGTTGACATTGGACTAAAGGAGGCCTTCAAAGGTCTCCTTGCGGGCTTTCAAGTTAGTCACCCAATATTTTGCTAAGATTTTTATTTATTCGCATTGTATACATGGCAGCCCCCGAGCCCTAGGTGAGGCGAACAAGCTCCCCTAGGGGTCGCATCTGAATCCGATAAAGCACTAGAAGCACATTAAGTGTTCAGCATGCTAGGATAAATTGATATATAATCGGATTGTCTATAATTCAGGAAGTGAGCGGTGATGTAATGTATTAACTGTGTGTGTAATGTAGGCTTCGTCATCAGCAGCGGCCCAAAATGGTGCCGAGCTGGGCGAGCTACATCGGAAGCTCAAGTGCTCCGAGGATGAGGTGGAAACCCTCAACCAGAGGTTCGACGAGGCACAGGGTAAGTCCGAACCAAATCTGAATGATTTCCCCCAAATATTGTCAATGCAGTTTCCTTTTATATAAAGTTTTATCGTTTTGAAGCTTCGTCGAAAGAGATAGAAAAGCTCAAGTCCGAGCTTCAGCGTGCCAAGGACGGAGCGGCCGCTGAGAAGGCGGCGGCAACAGAAGCGGCCACTGCACTCTCCGCCCTACGAGCCACCAGCGATAAGCATTAGGCTCGTGTGGCGGAGATACAGGATGAGCTCAAGGATGCTAGCAAAAGTGTGAGGCCTTGGAGCAAAAGAATAAGGTGAGCTCGGCCAAACTATCCACCATGAAATCTGATCTTCAGAAAGAGCGGATGGACAAACGGTTCTTCGAGGAGCAAGTGCACCAAGCCAAGGAAATAGCCGATGGTAAGTCGTACTCCTTAAAGTGCGTATTCAGGGATAGCGTATTCGAATTGCTGACCCGAGTGTGGTGATCTTCAGGCACATCCGTCAATCTCCAGCAGAGCATGTCGTACGCCAATCAGCTTTTCGCCTCGCGGGGAGAGGAAGACGAAGCTCGGACATTCTGGGCATAGTTTGGAGCCCTCGAGCGTCCTCCTCTTCTGGTGGAGCAGCTGAAACAGCTGATGGAGCTGCACCAGATGGCGGAGCCGGCCATGAAGGATCTCTGCATCCGCTTATGGCCCGGCGAGCCACTCCCAGGCATTTACTTCAGCCTGGTGCAGCGACTGATCGCTGCCATGCCCCGCCTCGATGTCGTCAAGCGCTCCTCCTACATCGAAGGAGTCCGGATGGCCCTTGCCAAGGCCAAAGTGCATTGGCCAGGGCTCAATCCAATGAAGGTCGCCACCGACCCGCCGCCACCCGAGAAGGAGCACCGACGCCCCGAGCTATACGTTGATGGAGTGATGGAGAGTGCTCGGGTGATAGCGTCGCAGTGTTCGGGTGTAAAATTATTTGAATGAGCTTCTAATGTGTCTAAAGACTCGTGATAACTTTTAATGATATTAGTATCCGCTCTTATATAGTTTTGCATTCCTTTATAATTCCCGTGTGGTCGTTTAATACTGAAAGATGCGAGTCGTCGGCTTCAGCCCCCACGTAGATACTACATGGGGTGTCTATGCCAATGCACTATGTCCCTTATTCGTATTATCGGAACCCAAAGGCGGTGTTGTGCGGTAGACTAGGCAATCAGACTATAGTTCTTTATTTCTTTCACTTAACGAAAGGGGCGCGAAAAGGACTACGGGAAGCGTACAATTAGCCACCAAAGTGTTTGCGATGTTCGGACGAACCGAGGCCGAAGCCAACATCGTAATGTTTGCACAAAGGGCAAATTCCTCGTATAACACGGAATAACCGCTTACGAAGATCGAAGTATGATACTTCTAGCTTGGGGATCACAGATCAGATCACGCATACTATGACACTCCGTTTTCGGCTTTCTCCCCTGAGGTGCTTGACCGGACTATCCGGAAGCACAATCGCAGGGGTGCTCCCTTTGCCCTTTTAGCCGAACAAGCAGAGCATAAAGGGGCAAGCACAGGAGCCGGGCAACCCAACTTAATGAACAAAGACATAGTTCGAAACTGATGCATATAAAGCGAACGCCAAGATACCGAACACGCGATGGTTAAGGCGATTTGTGTTTGAAATCGAGCCCCCGGTCTATTAGCCGGTTACCTCGAGTCATACTAAACAGGTTCACGAGAAGAGGGAGAAAATAAAAAAAGGTATGCACCAAAAACAGTACAAATAAGGCGTACTTGCGCCACGCAATTTTGCATTTCCTCAACGACTCTTATAACTCGAATTGCCGAAGCAACTGTTTATAGGTATGCGAAAGAAAATAAGAAATAAAATCATACAGCAGTTGTTGTACCAGGGGTCTTCAATTGGTGACCTGGCGTCCTTGATATGCCCCCTTGCTAGTTGACTCCTGCTCTTGGATGCACCTTGATGAGTGTTAGTGCGGACGGATTTTGCTAACAAAATCTTGAGAGGCTGCAACATTATAGGTGAGCTTTATGCCGTAGGCAGGCTCTTTTAGGAGCACATGCGTCTTGTCCGAAGACGTATTGGTGGTAGTAGGTCGGGGCAGCCGAACACCCACCTTTATTTACCCACCGCTTCCCATGGAATCTTAAGTGCGAAGTTGTGCCTCCTTGGCACATACTTTGCTGGTCCAGAAATTGTGCGGTGGGGGGCGAGTCCCTATAGAGAGGAAGAGGAAGGATCCGAGTTTTTGGTCTGAAGCCAAACTCGCTTCCTAGCTTTATATGCCTTTATGGCAGATATCGGAACTTGTCGTTCTTCTTTATAGCTGAATTCAGCCGCTAGGGCTAGTGCATGTTCTCAGTTCTAAGGGAGCGCTCGGTGTTGACGTTGATTTTAATGACCCCCTTGGGGCCCGGCATCTTGAGCTTGAGCGATGCATAGTGTGGGACCGCATTGAAACGAGCGAACGTTGTCCGTCCAAGAAGTGCGTGATAGCCGTTGTGGAAGGGCGCGATGTCGAAGATCAAGTCTTCGCTGCGAAAGTTATCGGGTGAGCCGAACATGACCTCTAGAGTTACCGAGCCCGTGCATCGGGCCTCAACGCCCGGGATCACTCCTTTGAAGGTAGTGCTGCTAGGTTTGATCCTTGACGGATCAATGCCCATCTTTTTCACCGTTTCTGAGTAAATCAGGTTAAGTCTACTTCCTCTGTCCATTAGGACCTTTGTGAGGTGATACCCGCCTATAATGGGGTCTAGGACAAGGGCCGCCAAACCTCCACGACGGATACTGGTCGGATGATCATGTCGATCAAAAGTGATCGAGTATGCCGACCATGGGTTGTACTTCGGGGCTACGGGTTCCACCGCGTAGGCTTCCCAGAGGGCGCGCTTCCTCTCCTTCTGTGTTATGTGGGTGGCGTATACCATGTTCACCGTTTTTACTTAGGGAGGGAACTTCTTCTATCCGCCACCAATTGGACCCTGAGGCTCATCTTCGTCCTCACTGCGCGAGCTTTTGCCTTGGTCTTCGGGTTGTATCTTTCCGGCTTGTTTAAACATCCAGCAGTTGCGGTGTGTGTGGTTGGCGGGCTTTTCCGAAGTTCCATGGATTTGGCAAGGCCTTTCCATGATCTTCTCGAGCTGAGTGGGTCTGTCACGATTGCCTTTAAGGGGCTTCTTCCCCTGCCTAGGTCGGGAGTTGCGGAATCCGGCATTAACAGCCGTGTCATCGGCATCACTATTATTGTGTCGGCACTTATTCTTATTGTGATTTGGCTTTGAGTTGCCATCCTGGGCTTCGGGTGCCACGGGATCTTCATAATTGTGGCTGCGTCTAGCCAGCCAGTTATCCTCGCCCGCACAAAAGCGGGTCATGAGGGAGGTAAGGGCGGACATAGTTCAAGACTTGTCCTGGCCTAGCTGGCAGGCCAGCCATTTGTCCCGAATATTGTGCCAGATGGAGGCTATGGCCTCAGCAACCGGACAGTCGACGATTTGGTTCTTCTTAGTCAAGAACCAATTCCAGAATTGTCGGGCGGACTCGCCAAGCTTCTGGACGACGTTGCTGAGATTGGAAGAGTCCGGCGGGCCGACATAGGTCCCCTGGAAGTTAGAGCGGAATGCATCTTCCAGGTCTTCCCAGCATCCAGTGAAGTTTTCGGGGAGGCTGTTTAACTAGTGCCGAGCTGGACCCCTAAGCTTAAGAGGTAGGTATTTGATGGCATGGAGATCATCTCCTCGTGCCATGTGGATGTGTAGGAGGAAGTCCTCGATCCATACAGTTGGGTCAGTGTCCCGTCGTATTGTTCTATATTCACAGGTTTGAACCCTTCAGGGAACTAATGCCGCATTAGTTCATTTGTGAAGCACAAAGGGTGAGCAGCGCCTCTGACCCATGCTATGTCGCGCCTGTATTCGGCATCTATATGGGGTTGGTTGCGCTTGCGAACTCTTTTTTTTGTAGTCGAACCATGGTCTGTACTCCCCATGTCTATCGGGCGCATACTCTCTGGATCCCTAGATGGATCTAGTGCGGCCTACTCTGTGATCCAGATCATCTCGCAGGTTGAACCTGTCATTGGGCTCTAATGGCTCCTTGCCTCGTCTTCTCGGCACTGCCGGCATGTAACCAACATCGTCGACCGTCCTGTTTCGACCACGAGGGGGCGGTCCGGCTTGTCGTACGGAGTAAGGTTTGGAGATGGAGTATCAGTAAGTTCGTCGTTGAATTACGGCAGCAACCTTCTCCGAGGGTAGATTTTGGGCTGGTTTGATAGACCAGTGTCGTATACTTCCTCGGCTGAGAGGACTTTCGTCCATCGATCATTGAGGTCGGCCTGTTCGGCTTTGAGTTACCGTTCTTTGGCTTTTAGGCTACGATCCGCTGCTATGAGCCGTTGCTTGATTTCTTCCTGATCCTCGAGGTTATCAGGGATGTAAAAGTCATCGGCTTCCGGTATATCTTCCTCCTCAATAGGGGGGAAGTAATCGTCGCCTTCAGGGTCATTGACGGTATCGGGGTTGTTTTGATTCTCAGGCTCTTCCGGACCCTCAAACGGGTGCTCGGGGATATCGGGATTGTCATGATCAGCGGGGGCATTACCTTCCCTGTTGCTAATAATAGCTCTTCTTCCCTTTTTGCTTTTGGGCGGCTTATGCGATTTCCGGTGCTTTGATGGCGCATCACCCGATTTTTCATCGTCGTTATGAGGCGTATTGTTGCCGTTGGTGGCAGGAGTATCCACCATGTAGACGTCGTATGTAGAAGTGGCGGCCCAAATACCGGTGTTAACGGGGGTGGGAGCATGGTCCTCTTCATCCATGTATTTTGCCTTCTCAGAGGCCTAGTCTAGCACGTTAGCTAAGACTTCGATGGTGGCTATCAAGTGGGTGGTAGGTGGGTCGAAAAATCCGTCCCTGCCCAAACTGTAACCGGGCCGGGCGTAGATCGGGGATCGATCGTCAGTGATCCTCATCAACGAGAATTGCTCCAAGGCCTCGTCGAGAGCCAAGGGCCCTATCGGATCCAGCTGTTCGGAACTCGTGGAGTTAACCCCTGTGAATTCCACCCATGTGGAGTGTTCGGAAGTAACACATGTCCGGTCCTATGGCTCGATGGCCAGACCGGGATGAGAGATCGGACTGCCGCCATGGGTGACCCCATTGGCATGTCCGGAGAAGGGGCTCGAGGTTAAGGCCTCAGAGTCCTCGGAGGCTACAGGGGAAGCCGTGAGCCCGATTAGTGACAAGTCGCCCCGAGAGTCGACGGAGAACTCTAAATTTCCGAATCTAACCTCTTGATCAGGGGTGAAGCTCTCAACGCGACCTAGATGGCCAACGGAATCCGCATGCAGCACATCGCTGCCAAAGGCGAAGATATTCCTAGGGTCAAAAACGTCCATGTTGTGCACCTCTTCGTTGATGAAGAGACGAGGCATCGATTCCATCTTGCTCATAGAGGAACTCTCAATGAAAGCACCAATGTCGGTGTCAAAACCGGCGGATCTCGGGTAGGGGGTCCTGAACTGTGAGACTAGGATCGATGGTAATAGGAGACAAAGGGACACGAGTTTACCCAGGTTCGGGCCCCCCTATGGAAGTAAAACCCTACGTCCTGCTTGATTGTATTGATGGTGTAAGGGGTTACAGAGTTGATCTACCTTGAGATCATATGTCTAACCCTAGATGAGTTGTTCTCTCCCTATACCCTAAAACCATCCAGCTTATATAGATGTCGAGGATGCCTAGGGTTTACACATGGTGGGTTACATGCCGAAGAGATAAACTTGCCTAACTATTACATCAGCCGTGGAGCACAAGCCATGTTTCCCGAAGCTTCCATCTTGGAGATTGGGCCTTCGAATACTTTGGTGTTCGGTAAGTAGCCCTCATAGTCCGGCCCATAATAATAGGTCCGCTATCTGAGGACCCTAATCCAGGACTCCCTCAAAGAGGTAGATGAGTTCCGACATCATGATGGCATGGCGGCGGTGGCCGTGAAGCTGTTCCGGCAGGGCTTCGCCAAGCGCAACCGAAACCAATCTAGAGGAGAAAGTTGATATAGAGGGAAAGAGAGGTTGCGCCGTGGCTTTCAGGTGTGGCGGTCCTCTCTACTCTCCACTATATATAGGGGAAGGGAGGAGGTATGGGGCCCTATGGTTTCCCCCTAGGTTCGGCGGCCAAGGAGATGTCCACCTCCCACAAGGGAGGTGAGCGTGCCCTAGGGAGGAGTCTCTCTTCTCCAGGACTCCTCCCACCTACCAGTTGGGGCGCATGGGCCCTTGGTGTCGGTGTCAAAACCGGCGGATCTCGGGTAGGGGGTCCCGAACTGTGAGTCTAGAACCAATGGTAATAGTAGACGAAGGGGACACAGATTTACCCAAGTTCGGGCCCTCCTATGGAGGTAATACCCTACGTCCTGCTTGGATGTATTGATGATATGGGGTTACAGAGTTGATCTACCTCGAGAGCGAAGAGCTAACCCTAGATGAGTTGTTCTACCCCTACAACCTAAAACCCTTCGGCTTATATAGACGCCGAGGGTACCTAGGGTTTACACATGGTTGGTTACATGCTGAAGAGATAAACATGCCTATCTACGTCGCCATCTTGGAGGACACGCCACGGCTTCTGGAAACCTTCATCTGGCAACGGGGCCCTTGATCATATGATATTAACCTTGTAGTCCATATAGTTCGACACATAAGAAAATAGGTCGGCTATGCGAGGACCCCCTAATCCGGGACTCCCTCAGTAGCCCCCGGACTAGCCTTCAACGCCGATGTATGTTCGGCTGATCTTCACGCGTCGTAATCTTTAGCTTGCAAGGCGAGTCCTTTACATCTTCTTATTCGACAACCGACTAGTCATTGGCAAAATCCAAAATGTCGCGAGCTCCGCGGGGCCATTATAACAAGCGCATGTGCTCCTCGATTCGCGCGCATTGTGGGGAGACGAGTGGTTTAGTAGCCCTTTTTTACAATACTACCCCTCCGCAAGGGGGGAACCACCCATTTAAACGAATTAAATCGCGGTTTAGACCACATGCCCTTCCTTCCCAATGGAAAAAAACTAGCGGAAGATCCATGAAAAACATGGCTAACGCCCCCAGCTCCTCTGCGCACTCCTACGGTTCACGTCCAGGGGACTGGACTAGCTGCTCCTAGCACTCCTGCGGCTCCGCAATCTAGAGACCTAGGGGTGCCTCCCTTCTTCAGATCTGGCAGTGACCCGCGCAGGTCTAACTTCTTATAACAACGAGGTTTTCGTGGAGAGTTTCCCCAATCCTCAAAGAGGGGAACGCGTATGCTTTGTCCCCTTTATCCTGTGGGACCTCAGGTTTCCCGCAAGGGGGGCACCACCCATTTAAACAAATTAAATAGCGGTTTAGACCACATGCCCTTCCTTCCCGACGGAAAAAACTCCCAGTGGAAGATCCATGAAAAACATGGCTAACGCCCCCAGCTCCTCTGCACACTCCTACGGTTCACGTCCAGGGGACTGGACTAGCTGCTCCTAGCATTCCTGCGGCTCCACAATCTAGAGACCTAGGGGTGCCTCCCTTCTTCAGATCTGGCGATGACCCACTCAGGTCTAACTTCTTATAACAACGAGGTTTTCGTGGAGCGTTTCCCAAATCCTCAAAGAGGGGAACGCGTATGCTTCGTCCCCTTTCTCCCGCGGGACCTCAGGTTTCCCATCCACCCATTTCTGAGGGGACTGCTGGAATTCTATGGATCCAACTCCACCACCTTACTCCGGGGTCCATCTTGCACATCTCGGGCTTCGTAGCCCTCTGCGAGATGTTCTTGGGTTGCAAAGCGCACCTCGAATTGTGGAGAAGGTATTTCTGTCTCGTCCCCCGAACAAGAGACAAGACAATTTTTGAGGTCGGCGAAGCCAAAGTGTGTCGTATAGCGAGGATGGGGTATCCGGTCGGTACACCGAAGGAATCCGAAGAGTGGACCTCGGGATGGTTTTACATCGAAGATGTCCCCCTGTTCGAGTCAGCTCCGAGAGGTCTACCCAAATACTCCGACGCCCCCTTGAAGAAAAGATACAAATCGCGGCCAAGGAGTTCGTCCCAGGAGGAAAGCGTCAAAGTGCAACGCCTAGCAGATCAGGTGCGGATGCTCGCTCACCACCAACTAACCATGATCGATGTCATGGCCGCTGCCATCTACTGGTGCGTGCAGCCCCTCCAACAGAGGGTACACCCCTTGTGGCGCTACAATGGGACAAGCGACATCACACGTTCCCGAAGACGGGGCCTGCCAACCAAACAACATTGGCCGCCGCACTTGCCGACCTGTACAAAGGAGAGCAAGAGGATTTCATCCGGCGGGCAACCAAGGAAGGGTACTCTAGCCATAATCCCATTGAATGGGTAAGCTTTTCTCTTCTGCGAACATAGTTCAGGGTTTTCGTTTCGTCCTTCAACTGACCGAGGCTTTTAACCCTTCATGGACAGGAATGGAGGGGCTTCATCGAGACAGTCAGCTGTCCGGCGCCCCAACCCAAGGACTATTCGCGCGATGAAGATCTGGGTTTTCACGAGGACCCTGATCTTTCAATTAGTTTCAAGGGCGGGGTCTTCTATCAGGAGAGCGTCGATCGATCTCCAGTGGCTATTATAGCCGATTACCCTGGGTCGTTCTTCATTCCTGCGACAGACAGGAAGAAAAAGAGCTCGTCCCACAAGAGGCAAGTATCTACCAGCGCACCGAACGCGCCAGCTCTTACTCCCAAGCGTCGACAATCTGCGCGCCACACGCCGATAATCGAAACAGCACCCAGATCACAAGCCAACAAGGGCCCAACCTACGAGCCGGCCGCGAGGACGAATTCGCCCGCTCGCTCAGTCCCAAGGTATTTTGTTCGGTTGTTTGTGTATTATCACAATTAATAGATTCTCATGGCAGTTTGCATCGAAACACTTAGGAGAAAGGCCCAGGCTTCTCCTGTCGAAGAGGTCACCAATGTGTCTGGTAGCGCTCCAAATTATAGGGTTGTTGCCCAGGCCGACCCTGCTGCCGAGGCCCCTATGGCCAATCCGGCTCTCGCCGATTCCGGTGATTGTGTATCTGTCACTAAATCGGAGATAGGAAGCGTTATGAATCACCAGCGACGACAGGAGGCCCTACGTCACCCGGTGTTTTCCGAACAAGAGTTTGGCGCCCTACGCACGGTAGACACGCACATCGGCGCAGCCCGAGCTGGGTTCGGCAAGGCCCTGAAGATGATATCGCCAGTTTGCAGGTAAGTAATCGGCTTTTGGAAGATTTCAGACGCTCATGTGCATCTAGTATCCCCTGAGCCTTAAATTGGTTCGGAACAACCGAATTCAGGGTCTTTAACGCTATTGTGCTCCTAATGCTTCGAAGCAACAGAACGTGCAACTGGCTAAGGAGCTAAAGGAGAGCCAATCACATGTTCAATCTGTGAAGGTGGTGTTCGGAGACGTAGTAGTAAATCAAAACTTTCGTACGTGTCACCAAGATCTATCTATGGAGAAACCAGCAACGAGTGGGAGAGATTGCATCTTCATACCTTTGAAGATCGCTAAGCGGGAGCGTTAAAGGAACGCAGTTGGTGGAGTCGTACTCGCAGCGATTCAGATCGCGGTGGATTCCGATCTAAGCGCCGAACAACGGCGCCTCCGCGTTCAACACACGTGCAGCCCGGTGACGTCTCCTACGCCTTGATCCAGCAAGGAGGAAGGAGAGGTTGGGGAAGAGCTCCAACAGCAGCACGACGGCGTGGTGGTGGTGGAGTAGCAAGGTATTCCGGCAGGGCTTCGCCTAAGCGCTGCGGAGGAGGAAGAAGACAGGTAGGGCTTCGCCGTGAAAGAGAGAGATCGGATATGTTCTCAAAAGGCCAAAACCTCAAGTATATATAGGAGGAGGGAGAGGTAGGGCTACCTTGTCCCCTCCTCCAAAGAGGAGGGCTTCGGCCGAAGTGGGGATAGAGTCCACCTCCCACAAGGGAGGTGGATCTCCTCTTTTAAAAACCCTTTGCCCTTTATCTCTAGATCTCCAGCCGCATGGGCCTTTCTAGAAGGTCTTGGCCAGCCCAATAAGGGCTGGGACACCTCCTCTAAGGGCCCATGGAGTCCTATGGTCGTCACACCCCTCCCGGGGGTCCTCCGGCACCCTCCCGGCACTCCCGGTACAATACCGATGAGCCTGGAAACTTTCCGGTGACCAAAACTGGACTCCCTATATATCAATCTTTACCTCCGGACCATTCCATAGCTCCTCGTGACGTACGGGATCTCATCCGGTACTCCAAACAACCTTCGGTAATCACATATACCATTTCCCTATAACCCTAGCGTCATCGAACCTTAAGTGTGTAGACCCTACGGGTTCGGGAGACACGTGGACATGACCGAGACACTTCTCCGGCCAATAACCAACAGCGGGATATGGATACCCATGTTGGCTCCCACATGAGCCACGATGATCTCATCAGATGAACCACGATGTCGGGATTCAGTCAATCCCGTATACAATTCCCTTTGTCTATCGGTATGATACTTGCTCGAGATTCGATCGTCGGTATCTCCATACCTTGTTCAATCTCGTTACCGGAAAGTCTCTTTACTCATTCCGTAATACATCATCTCGTGGCTAACTCCTTAGTCACATTGAGCTCATTATGATGAGTCTTACCGAGTGGGCCCAGAGATACCCCTTTGTCACACGGAGTGACAAATCCCAGTCTCGATTCATGCCAACCCAACAGACACTTTTGGAGATACCCGTAGTGCACCTTTATAGCCACCCAGTTACGTTGTGACGTTTGGCACACCCAAACCATTCCTACGGTATCCGGGAGTTGCACAATCTCATGGTCTAAGGAAACGATACTTGACATTGAAAAGCTTTAGCAAACGAACTACACGATCTTGTGCTAGGCTTAGGATTGGGTCTTGTCCATCACATCATTCTCCTAATGATGTCATCCCGTTATCAACGACATCCAATGTCCATGGTCATGAAACCGTGACCATCAATTGATCAATGAGCTAGTCAACTAGAGGCTCATTAGGGACATGTTGTGGTCTATGTATTCACACATGTATTACGGTTTCCGGTTAACACAATTATAGCATGAACAATAGACAATTATCATGAACTAGGAAATACAATAATAACCATTTTATTATTGCCTCTAGGGCATATTTCCAATAGTCTCCCACTTGCACTAGAGTCAATAATCTAGTTACATTGTGATGAATCGAACACCCATAGCAATCTGGTGTTGATCATGTTTTGCTCGTGAGAGAGGTTTAGTCAACAGATCTGCGACATTCAGATCCGTATGCACTTTACAAATATCTATATCTCCCTCCTGAATGTAATCACGGATGGAGTTGAAGCGGCGCTTGATGTGTCTTGTCTTCTTGTGAAACCTGGGCTCCTTCGCAAGGGCAATAGCTCCAGTGTTGTCAGAGAATGGAGTCATCGGGCCCGACGCACTAGGAATTACTCCTAGGTCGGTGATGAACTCCTTCATCCAGACTCCTTCCTTTGCTGCTTCCGAAGCAGCTATGTACTCCGCTTCACATGTAGATGCCGCCACGACGCTTTGCTTGCTGCTGCACCAGCTGACTGCCCCTCCGTTCAAAATATACACGTATCCGGTTTGCGACTTGGAGTCGTCCGGATCTGTGTTGAAGCTAGCATCGACGTAACCCTTTACGAAGAGCTCTTCGGCACCTCCATATACGAGAAACATATATTTTGTCCTTCTCAGGTACTTCAGGATATTCTTGACCGCTGTCCAGTGTTCCGCTCTGGGATCACTTTGGTACCTCCCTACCAAACTTATGGCAAGGTTCACATCAGGTCTGGTACACAGCATGGCATACATAATAGAGCCTATGGCTGAAGCATAGGGGATGACACTCATCTCTTCTCTATCCTTTGTCGTGGTCGGGCATTGAGTCATACTCAATCTCACACCCTGTAACACAGGCAAGAACCCCTTCTTGGACTGATCCATATTGAACTTCTTCAATATCTTTTCAAGGTATGTGCTTTGTGAAAGGCCTATGAGGTGTCTCGATCTATCTCTATAGATCTTAATACCTAATATGTAAGCAGCTTCTCCAAGGTCCTTCATTGAAAAACACTTATTCAAGTAGGCCTTTACACTTTCCAAGAGTTCTATATCATTTCCCATTATCAGTATGTCATCCACATATAATATAAGAAATGCTACAGAGCTCCCACTCACTTTCTTGTAAAAATACAGGGTTCTCCGTAAACCTGTACAAACCCAAACGATTTAATCACCTCATTAAAGCTAATGTTCCAACTCCGAGATGCTTGCACCAGCCCATAGATGGAGCGCTGGAGCTTGCATACTTATTAGCATCTTTAGGATCGACAAAACCTTCCGGCTACATCATATACAGTTCTTCCTTAAGAAGCCATTAAGGAATGCCGTTTTGACGTCCATTTGCCAGATCTCATAATCATAAAATGCGGCAATTGCTAACATGATTCGGACAGACTTTAGCATCGCTACGGGTGAGAAAGTCTCATCGTAGTCAACTCCTTGAACTTGTCGATAACCCTTAGCGACAAGCCGAGCCTTATAGACGGTCACATTACCATCCGCGTTAGTCTTCTTCCTAAAGATCCATTTTTTTCAATGGCTCGCTTATCATCAGGCAAGTCCACCAAAGTCCACACTTTGTTCTCATACATGGATCCTATCTCGGATTTCATGGCTTCAAGCCATTTGTTGGAATTCGGGCCTACCATCGCTTCTTCATAGTTCGAAGGTTCACCGTTGTCTAACAACATGATCTCCAGGACAGGGTCACCATACCACTCTGGTGCGAAACGTATCCTAGTGGACCTTCAACGTTCAATAGTAACTTGATCTGAAGTTTCATGATCATCATCATTAACTTCCTCCATAGCCGGTGTAGGCTCCACAGAAACAACTTCCTGTGCTGCGCTACTCTCCGGTTCGAGCGGAGGTACAATTAGCTCATCGAGTTCTATTTTCCTCCCACTTACTTCTTTCGAGAGAAACTCTTTCTCGAGAAAGGATCCATTCTTAGCAACAAAGACTTTGCCTTCGGATCTGAGGTAGAAGGTATACCCAATAGTCTCTTTGAGGTATCCTATGAAGATGCACTTTTCCGCTTTGGGTTCGAGCTTCTCAGGTTGAAGTTTCTTCACATAAGCATCGCATTCCAAAACTTTTAGAAACGACAGCTTAGGTTTCTTTCCAAACCATAATTCATACGGTGTCGTCTCAACGGATTTTGACGGTGCCCTATTTAAAGTGAATGTGGTAGTCTCTAATGCATATCCCCAAAATGATAGCGGTAAGTCGGTAAGAGACATCATAGATCGCACCATATCCAATAGAGTGCGATTACGACGTTAATACACACCATTTCGCTGAGGTGTGCCAGGCGGCGTGAGTTGTGAAACAATTCCACATTTCCTTAGGTGCGTGCCAAAATCGTGACTTAAATATTCTCCGCCACGATCAGATCGTAGGCACTTCATTTTCCTGTCACGTTGATTCTCTACCTCAGTCTGAAATTCCTTGAACCTTTCAAAGGTTTTAGACTTGTGTTTCATTAAGTAGACATAATCATATCTGCTCAAGTCATCGGTGAGGGTGAGAACATAATGGTAGCCACCACGAGCCTCGACGCTTATTGGACTGCATACATCGGTATGTATTATTTCCAATAAGTCAGTTGCTCACTCCATTATTCCGGAGAACGGAGTCTTGGTCATCTTGCCCATGAGGCATGGTTCGCACGTGTCAAATGATTCAAAATCAAGCGACTCCAAAAGTCCATCAGCATGGAGCTTCTTCATGCGTATGACACCAATATGACCAAGGCGGCAGTGCCACATGTAAGTGGGACTATCGTTGTCAACCTTACACTTTTTGGTACTCACACTATGGACATGTGTAACATCACGTTCGAGATTCATCAAAAATAAACCATTGACCAGCGGGGCATGACCATAAAACATTTCTCTCATATAAATAGAACAACCATTATTCTCAGATTTAAATGAGTAGCCATCTCGCATCAAGCGAGATCCAGATACAATGTTCATGCTCAAAGCTGGTACTAAATAACAATTATTAAGGTTTAACACTAATCCCGAAGGTAGATGTAGAGGTAGCGTGCCGACGGCGATCACATCGACCTTGGAACCATTCCCGACGCGCATCGTCACCTCGTCCTTTGCCAGCCTCCGCTTATTCCGCAGCTCCTGCTTGGAGTTACAAATGTGAGCAACTGCACCGGTATCAAATACCCAGGACCTACTACGAGAGTTGGTAAGGTACACATCAATAACAAGTATATCACATATACCTTTAACGTTGTCGTCCTTCTTATCCGCTAAGTACTTGGGGCAGTTCCGCTTCCAGTGACCGGTACCCTTGCAATAAAAACACTCAGTCTCAGGCTTGGGTCCATTCTTGTTCTTCTTCTTCCCGGCAACTTGCTTACCGGGCATGGCAACAGCTTTGCTGTCCTTCTTGAAGTTCTTCTTGCCCTTGCCTTTCTTGAAACTAGTGGTCTTATTCACCATCAACACTTGATGCTCCTTTTTGATCTCGACCTCCGCTGATTTCAGCATCGAGTACAACTCAGGAATAGACTTCTCCATCCCTTGCATGTTGTAGTTCATCACAAAGCTCTTGTAGCTAGGTGGAAGCGACTGGAGGATTCTGTCAATGACCGAGTCATCCGGGAGATTAACTCCCAGCTGAGTCAGGCGGTTGTGTAGCCCAGACATCTTGAGGATGTGCTCACTGACAAAACTGTTCTCCTCCATCTTACAGCTGAAGAACTTGTCGGAGATGTCATATCTCTCGACCCGGGCATGAGCTTGGAAAACCAGTTTCAGCTCTTGGAACATCTCATATGCTCCATGTTGCTCAAAATGCTTTTGGAGCCCCGGTTCTAAACTGTAAAGCATGCCGCACTGAACAAGCGAGTAATCATCGCAGCGAGAATGCCAAGCGTTCACAACATCTTGCTCTGCTGGGAGAAGGGGTGGGTCACCTAGTGGTGCATCAAGGACATACAATTTCTTAGAAGCTATGAGGATGATCCTCAAGCCACGGACCCAGTCCGCATAGTTGCTTCCATCATCTTTCAGCTTGGTTTTCTCTAGGAACGCGTTGAAATTGAGGGTGACATTCGCGTTGGCCAATGGATCTACAATATAGATTGTAAAGATAATATTAGACTAAGTTCATGATAATTAAGTTCACATAATCAAATTATTTAATGAACTCCCACTTAGATAGACATCTCTCTAGTCATCCAAGTGACATATGATCCATGTCAACTAGCCCGTGTCCGATCATCACGTGAGACGGACTAGTCATCCATGGTGAACATCTCCATGTTGATCGTATCTTCTATACGACTCATGTTCGACCTTTCGGTCTTCCATGTTCCGAGGCCATGTCTGTACATGCTAGGCTCGTCAAGTCAACCTAAGTGTTCCGCGTGTGTAAATCTGGCTTACACCCGTTGTATGCGAACGTTAGAGACTATCACACCCGATCATCACGTGGTGCTTCGGTACAACGATCCTTAGCAATGGTGCACAGTTAGGGTGAACACTTTTCTTGAAATTTTATTAAGAGATCATCTTATTTACTACCGTCGTTCTAAGCAAATAAGATGTAAACATGATAAACATCACATGCAATCAATATAGTGACATGATATGGCTAATATCATCTTGCTCCTTTGATCTCCATCTTCGGGGCACCATGATCATCACTGTCACCGGCACGACAACATGATCTCCATCAATGTGTCTTCATGAAGTTGTCTCGCCAACTATTACTTCTACTACTATGGCTAACGTTTAGCAATAAAGTAAAGTAATTACATGGCGTTTATGATTGACACGCAGGTCATACAATAAAATAAGACAACTCCTATGGCTCCTGCCGGTTGTCATACTCATCGACATGCAAGTCGTGAATCATATTACAAGAACATGATCAATGTCATACATCACAATGCACCACATCACATCCTTTGGCCATATCACATCACAAGGCATATGCTGCAAAAACAAGTTAGACGTCCTCTAATTTGTAGTTGCAAGTTTTTACGTGGCTGCTATAGGTTTCTAGCAAGAACATTTCTTACCTACGCCAAAACCACAACGTGATATGCCAATTGCTATTTACCCTTAATAAGGACCCTTTTCATCGAATCCAATCTGACTAAGGTGGGAGAGACAGACACCCGCTAGCCACCTTATGCAACAAGTGCATGTCAGGCGGTGGAACCAGTCTCACGTAAGCGTACGTGTAAAGTCGGTCCGGGCCGCTTCATCCCACAATACCATCGAATCAAGATAAGACTAGTAGTGGTAAGCATATTAACAAAATCGACGCCCACAACAACTTGTGTTCTACTCGTGCATAGATTCTACGCATAGAACTAGCTTTGATACCACTGTTGGGAGACGTAGTAGTAAATCAAAATTTTCCTACGTGTCACCAAGATCTATCTATGGAGAAACCAGCAACGAGTGGGAGAGATTGCATCTTCATACCTTTGAAGATCGCTAAGCGGAAGCGTTACAAGAACGCGGTTGGTGGAGTCGTACTCGCAGCGATTCAGATCGCGGTGGATTCCGATCTAAGCGCCGAATAACGGCGCCTCCGCATTCAACACACGTGCAACCCGGTGACGTCTCCTATGCCTTGATCCGGCAAGGAGGAAGGAGAGGTTGGGGAAGAGCTCCAACAGCAGCACGACGGCATGGTGGTGGTGGAGTAGCAAGGTATTCCGGAAGGGCTTCGCCTAATCGTTGCGGAGGAGGAAGAAGACAGGTAGGGCTTCGCCGTGAAAGAGAGAGATCGGATCTGTTCTCAAAAGGCCAAAACCTCAAGTATATATAGGAGGAGGGAGAGGTAGAGCTACCTTGGCCCCTCCTCCAAAGAGGAGGGCTTCGGCCGAAGTGGGGATAGAGTCCACCTCCCACAAGGGAGGTGGATCTCCTCTTTTAAAAACCCTTTGCCCTTTATCTCTAGATCTCCAGCCGCATGGGCCTTTCTAGAAGGTCTTGGCCAGCCCAATAAGGGCTGGCACACCTCCTCTAAGGGCCCATGGAGTCCTATGGTCGTCACACCCCTCCTGGGGGTCCTCCGGCACCCTCCCGGCACTCCCGGTACAATATCGATGAGCCCGAAAACTTTCCGGTGACCAAAACTGGACTTCCTATATATCAATATTTACCTCCAGACCATTCCGTAGCTCCTCGTGATGTCCAGGATCTCATCGAGGACTCCGAAAAACCTTCGGTAATCATGTATACCATTCCCTATAACCCTAGCGTCATCGAACCTTAAGTGTGTAGACCCTACGGGTTCGGGAGACACGTGGACATGACTGAGACACTTCTCCGGCCAATAACCAACAGCGGGATCTGGATACCTATCTTGGCTCCCACATGCTCCACGATGATCTCATCGGATGAACCATGATGTCGGGATTCAGTCAATCCCGTATACAATTCCCTTTGTCTATCGGTATGATACTTGCCCGAGATTCGATCATCGGTATCTTCATACCTTGTTCAGTCTCGTTACCGGCAAGTCTCTTTACTCGTTCCGTAATACATCATCCCGTGGCTAACGCCTTAGTCACATTGAGCTCATTATGATGATGTCTTACCGAGTGGGCCCAGAGACACCCCTCCGTCACACGGAGTGACAAATCCCAGTCTCGATTCGTGCCAACCCAACAGACACTTTTGGAGATACCCGTAGTGCACCTTTATAGCCACCCAGTTACGTTGTGACGTTTGGCACACCCAAAGCATTCCTACGGTATCCGGGAGTTGCACAATCTCATGGTCTAAGGAAATGATACTTGACATTGAAAAGCTTTAGCAAACGAACTACACGATCCTGTGCTAGGCTTAGGATTGGGTCTTGTCCATCACATCATTCTTTCTAATGATGTGATCCCGTTATCAACGACATCCAATGTCCATGGTCATGAAACCATGACCATCTATTGATCAACGAGCTACTCCACTAGAGGCTCACTAGGGACATGTTGTGGTCTATGTATTCACACATGTATTACGGTTTCCGGTTAACACAATTATAGCATGAACAATAGACAATTATCATGAACTAGGAAATATAATAATAACCATTTTATTATTGCCTCTAGGGCATATTTCCAACAGGTGGAGCTGGAGCAAGTGAAGAGCTTCACCCGGGAGGCCCATGGTGAGTATATCGGTGCTGCTAATTTCTAGTAAATGTCCATGCTGACGCAAGGATTCTATTTAGCAGCCGAATCCATAGGGCATATGTAAAAAGAGCTGGATGAAGCCCAAGAAGCTCACCGGTACGCCGAGTCTCAGCACGAGGCCAGGTGTGGTGTTATGAACCGTCCCCAAGTGGAGAAGAAAAAACAGGCCGAAGAAATTGAGAATTTGAAGGCTCAATTGGCCTAGGCCCAAGAAGAAAATCAGAAACTTCACAGGGTCATGTTCGGTAAGTGTGATCCGAATATTAGTGAGTACTTTATATAAAGGAAGTATAATAAGCATGTCTTTCCCTCATGTATAGGCCTTCTGTCCGGGCATCCTGAAGAAGAGTTCGGATCCTACCGGGGGAACATACTAAAGGAGCTGTCCACCCTCCATGAGCATGCTCGGAAAGCAATGAAAGGCATGGTAAAAGTGCTATGGCCTGCCGAACAGCCATCGAAAGGGATGTCCGAACTGACCAATCGATTCAAGGGAGCTCCAAGCAGGTTCGAGTTGTGGAAGACATTGGCTTGCCGGGAGGGAGCACAAGAGGCATGGGCAATGATCAAGACCCGCTACACCGGACTTGACCCCGAGCGGATGGCTCGGGTTGGTCCCATGCGATCGGATGGTCAAGAAGTGCCCCTCCACCTGGTGTATGACCAGGTGATGCCTGCTGCCCGCCTTTCACATGAAGACTGCTCCCTAGACACCATAATGGATAACTTAGATCGGCAGCCAAATGTGTAATTTTGTATACTTTCGTATGAACAATCTGTGTTGTAAACTTTTCTTAACCGGCCATCGGCTTCTCCCTCCTGTGCGAAGAGCGCGGGAGTGTTCCTCGCAATTTGTTATTCCAAAAGAGTGAATTATGTTTGGGGAACCAGGAAACCCAGCCATGTGGTGCGAACAGACAGAAAGCACACACAGAGATATGTTATATTACTGCTTAGCGTAAGAAACATCTTCCGAGGAAAATAGTACCTCTATCGATACCTTTCTTCGGGCCCCTACGAAAATCATAGGTAAAGGTCCGCATACTGCTAGTATGCGGCTAAGGGTGTTTTAGAAGAAAAAAACAAACCCAAACAATGGCGATAACGGCCATAGCCGATCAAGTGCTTCCGTCACGGCCTACCAATTGACTCGTTTGAGGTACGTATCCGGAGGACCCGGTCGTAACAATCGCAGAGGTTCTCTCTTTACCCTCTAGCCGAACAATCGGGAATGTAGAGGATAAACACATGACCGAGGCAACCCAGCTTGGCAAAGTCTTAGTTCGAATTGATGCATATGATGGCTTGAAAGTGACAAAGGAAATGTGTGTACACGATGGGTGTGAATAAGTGCTTTATAATATAAAAGCAGTGGCTTCGGGAAGAAGCCCCCAGCTGCTATGTTCGGATTTAACACTTAATGGTGTAAGCCGATAACCTTGTACAAGATCGGTTAACCGAATATGGGAAGAAAAGGAGAAAATTTCAACCCTACCAAACAGCACAGTGGAAGGGGAAAGAAAGAAAGAAAATAGAAGGAAAAATGAAAAATACTGAAGTATTTATACGACACTGGTTTATCCATAGAATCGCCGAAGATGAGCTATGTTCCATGGGTTTGGTTCGAGGCGGTTGTCTGACGGGTTCTGAAGACGATAGGCTCCTCCCACGGTTACTTCGTCGATTATGAAGGGGCCCTCCCATTTGGGGTTGAGTTTATGCTTCTGCTTCTCCAAGAGTCATAAGACTAGTTTGCCTATTTTGTATGCTTTTGCCCTGACCTCCCTGCTCTCATAACGTCGGGCTTGTTGTTGGTAAAAAGTAGAGCGAGCCCGAGCTATGTCGTGCTCTCCTCCTAAGGCGTCGAGGTCGTCCTGCCGATCTAATTCGGCTTCCTTTTCCTCGTACATGTGCACCCCTGGTGCGTCGTGAATAATGTCACAGGGGAGGACTGCCTCTGCACCATAAACCATGAGGAATGGTGTAAATCCCGTTGATGTGTTCGGGGTGGTGCGTAGGCCCCATAAAACGGAGTCGAGCTCCTCCACCCAATGGCAGTCGAACTCATGAAGAGATCAAACCAAACGTGGCTCAATGCCACTCATAATGAGACTGTTTGCTCATTCGACTTGTCCATTGGTCTGCAGATGAGAGATTGATGCGTAATCGAGCCGTATGCCCATTTTTGCGCACCAATCCTTGACCTCTTGGGCCGTGAAATTGGATCCATTATCCATTATTATACTGTGAGGGATGCCGTAACGGTGTACCACGCCGGAGATAAAGTCGATCACTGGCCCGGACTTGGCCGATTTGACGGGATTTGCCTCTATCCATTTAGTGAACTTGTCGACCATGACCAGTAGGTATTAGTTCTTCTTGGTCCCCCCTTTAAGGGGTCCGACCATGTCCAGCCCCCATACAGCGAATGGCCAAGTGATCGGAATTGTCCGAAGAGCTGTTGGGGGCATGTGACTCTGATTTGCGAAGAGTTGACACCCTACGCAATGTTTGACAAGTGACTGGGCGTCCGTCCGAGCTGTAGGCCAAAAGAAACCGGCTCGAAAGGCCTTGCTAACTAAGGCTCTTGTCGCGGCGTGGTGGCCGCCCATGCCTGCATGAACTTTGGCTAGGAGCTCTCGTCCTTCTTCCTCGGATATGCACCGCTGTAATATTTCGGTGGTGCTTTTCTTGTATAACTCACCCTCCTGTACTTTGTAGGCCTTGGATCGCCGAACTATGTGTCGTGCTTGTGTCTGGTCTTCGGGGAGTTCCTTGCGGAGAAGGTAGGCGAGGAAGGGCTCTGTCCATGGAGCAATTACTTCCATTAACTCATGAGCCGAAGGCATTTGGTCCATGACGGAACCGCCGATGATTTGATCGTCGGGTTCGTTTATAGGGGGAACAACCTCGTCCGCCGTATTTAGACCGACACCCTTGTCATCGTCATGCCACACAACGGATGGCTTAAAGAGATGCTCCAGAAAGGTGTTTCTCGGGACAGGGTCGTGTTTCGCTCCCATATGAGCCAGTACATCGGCGGCTTGGTTGTTGTCGCGAGCGACGTGGTGAAATTCCAACCCCTCGAACCATGCATATATCTTTAGGACGGCATTTCTGTACGCCGCCATCTTCAGGTTTTTGGCGTCAAATTGGGAGATGGCCAAGTTGGAGTCTCCCTGTACCTCTGGCCATCGTATGCCCATTGATAATGTCATCCAAAGACCGTGTAGGAGGGCTTCGTATTCGGAAGCATTGTTAGAGTCGACATACATGATCTGCAACACGTATCGCACGTTGTCGCCTCTGGAGGATGTGAGGATAACTCCAGCCCCTAGTCCGGCCAGGGTTTTTGATCCATCAAAATACATTTTCCAATGGGAGTATGCAATGTATTCCTTGGGGAGCTCAGCCTCTGTCCATTCAGCCAAGAAGTCTGCCAATACCTGAAATTTGATGGCACGGCATGGCTTATAGGCTATTTCAAAAGGAAGGAGCTCAATGGCCCATTTGACTATGCGGCTGGTGGCGTCCCTATTGTTGATTATATCGTTCAGGGGTACTTCGGATGCCACCGTTACCGCACACTCTTGGAAATAATGTTGGAGTTTCCTTGATGCCATAAACACTATATAGGCTATCTTTTGGTAGTGTGGATATATGGATTTGTACTGCTTTAGTACTTCTGACACGTAATAGACCGGCTTCTGGGTCCGGAACTTGTGTCCCTCCTCATCTCGTTCGACGACGAGCACCGCGCTAGCAACTTGGTTGGTGGCTGATATATATAACAACATGGGCTCACCGGTGCCTTGTGCTGTGAGGATAGGATTGGTTGCCAGTAGTGTTTTGGTTTCCTCTAACACAGCCGCTGCATTGTTGGTCCACTCGAAATTGTTGGTCCGTTTGAGCAGTTTATAGAGCCGTAAAGCTTTCTCTCCGAGGCGGGAGATAAAGCGGCTTAACGCCGCTACACCTAGCTAGCCTCTGGATATGCTTTAGCTCTATAAGGATTGCTAGTTCCGATAGGGCACGGATTTTAGCCAGATTCGCTTCTATTCCTCTATGGGAGACAATGAATCCGAGCAGTTTACCAGAGGGAACTCCAAATACACATTTTTTCGGGTTGAGTCGTATGTCATACTCGCGTAGACTAGCAAAGATTTGTCGTAGATCGTCGATTAACTGGCTGACGTGTTTGGTTTTAATTACCACATCATCCACATATGCCTCGACTGTTTTACCGACCTGTGTCGCGAGACACGTCTAGATCATACGTTGGTATGTGACCCCAGCGTTTTTTAGCCCGAAAGGCATCGTGTTCAAGCAGAATGGCCCGTAGGGGGTGATGAATGTGGTTGCCGCTTGATCGGATTCCTTCATGTTGATTTGATGGTATCCGGAATAGGCGTCGAGGAAACTCAATTAATCATGTCCGGCTGTGGCGTCGATGATCTGGTCTATACGTGGTAAGGGGAAAGGGTCCTTAGGGCAGGCTTTGTTAAGGTCTTTGAAATCGACGCACAGCTGCCAGGACTTGTCTTTCTTTGGTACCATCACCAGGTTTGCCAACCATTGGGGGTGCTTAATCTCCCGAATGAATCCGGCCTCTAATAGTTTAGCTAATTCTTCACCCATAGCTTGCCATTTTGGTTCGGGGAAGCGGCACAAAGTCTACTTGACAGGCTTGAAGCCTGCGATAATGTTCAAACTGTGCTCGGCGAGCCACTATGGGATTCCAGGCATATCGGAAGGATGCCAGGCGAAGATGTCCTAGTTTTCTTGGAGAAAGTTCTGCAGAGCCTCATCCACAAGGGGATTTAGCTAAGCTCCGATGGACGCTGTCTTATTGGGGTCCATCGGGTGCACTTGAAACTTGACGATTTCCTTTGTGGGTTTGAAGGAGGTGGGCTCGGGCCTTTTGGTGAGGATCACGTATTCCTTGTCAACTATTGACCGTAGTGTGGTCAGTTCTTTGGCAGCGAAAGTCTCAGCTAATGCCTCGAGGGCAAGCGCTGTGATCTTATTTTCTGCCCGAAGGGCTATGTTCAGATCACAGTCAATTGTGATCACTCCATTTGGTCCTGGCATTTTAAGTTTTATGTCCCCGTAATGGGTTATAGCCTGGAATTTTGTAAAGGCATCACGCCTAATAGGGTGTGGTAGCCGCTTGGGAAGGGCACGATGTGGAAGAGAAGTTCTTCAGATCGGTAGTTTTCGGGCGTGTCGAACACAATGTCTAGGATGATACGTCTAGAACAACGCGCCTCTTTCCCAGGAATAATCCCCTGGAAAGTTGTACTGCTATGTTCGATGCGAGATCGGTCGAACTGCATTTTTTCCAGGGTGCCTTCGTATATGAGGTTTAAACCGCTGCCGCCGTCTATTAGCACCTTATGCAGCCTATAACCATCGATGATGAGGTTCAGGACAAGTACGTACGGTGAGTGACTGGGAAGAATGGATGGCTGGTCAGCATTTCCGATGGTAATTGGTGTGTCTGCCCATGCACTTGTTGCCCCCACATGGTACACATGTTCGAGTCCTCTAAGAGCCCTCTTCCTCCTGTTCTTCGAGGGGAATGTTTCGTAGACCGTCAGGACTTTGGTATTGTATGCGGGCGATGATGGGGAGCGCCTGTTCGATGGAGGCGCTACGAGGATGGTCTCACCGCTTTTTGCGACCTGCGTGATAACCCATCAAGCTCTAAGGTTGTGAGTCGGGTTTGTGTTTAGCAATACGGAGTGTATAGTGCAAGGTTTATCCAATAGTCCATCAAGGACAGTGCTGACCCCAGGAAGGGGTCTGTTTCTTTTTTCGGCGGGTTCGAATCTAGCTTGCCGCTTTGGAGGTATCCACTTTTTCCGATCTCCTCTAGGGTGTTCGAGGAAAGTTAGTTCCGAAAATAATCGTTCGGATTGCGAAGCACTTTCCATGGCACAATATTTTTGTACCAAGTCAGATAGCTCAGAAAAGTCATGAATTTGTCAGCAAGCCAGGGCGTTAAGAATCCCTTCATCATGGCAATTGTGAATGAAAGTTGTCATTACCTCTTGTTCACCAAGACCTTTTTCTCTACTTCCGGCGAGCAGGAGTCTGACCCAAAAGTGATGGATGGACTCTCCTTGTAGTTGCTTAATATCTCAAAAGTCCGAGGACGCGGGCTTTGGAGCGATACTAGGATTATCGTCTTGGGTGGTGGGTGGGGAAAATTCGATTCCGCGCCACATCGAGTGTTCAGAATTAGGGACTCTGAACCGTGTGGTAGATCCTGGACCGATGATTGTCAGGCTTTAGGATGAACTCCCGTATCTGATTTGTCGATGAAGTCTCGGTGATCAGAGACCGGGGTGTAAACTATTTTTAATTCTGGCTGTTGGGACGAGTCCTCAGCCGGACACTCGATGGTAGCGACAAGGTGGGTGATCGGAGGGACATGAATCTCCCTGTCATCGGGCCTAACCCTGAGCCGGTCATAGACCGGAATCTGGTCATCTGACATACGCATAGCTTTGACCCGATCGAACAGCTCGTTTAAGAACGAGGCGATGGTAGGATGCGTGTCGCTGAGGCGAGTGGACTCAATGTGCGGCATGATGGCTCCAGGGCCGCGTGAGAGCGGATCCGTGTTCGATCTAGCCAGGAGGGGTCCGGTCACATCGACCGGATTGGGTGTTCTAGACCGCCCGGGGGTGACAACTCCGTTGGGGGCGATGCCCAATGTCTTCAGCGTCGAGGTGTCAAGACTTGTAGGCTCCTCCTCAAGGGTCGAAGGTTCCATCAAAACAAGTGTTCCCCGTGAATCAGCGATGAACTCTAAGGTTTCGAACTTGATTCTCTAATCGGGGAAGTTTCCGATCTGGCCAGGGTGGCTGATCAGATTGGCGTGTGACAAGATGTCGCCACCTGTGGGAGTCTGATTGGGGGCAAGAATCCCCTGGATGCAGATCTTGTTGCTCGTGCCGAGGTGAGCCATAAATTCCTTTGTGGTTCACAGTGGAACTCTCAATGAAAGCACCAATGTCGGTGTCAAAACCGGCGGATCTCGGGTAGGGGGTCCCAAACTGTGAGACTAGAACCGATGGTAACATGAGACGAAGGGAACACAGATCTACCAAGGTTCGGGCCCTCCTATGGAGGTAATACCCTACGTCCTTCTTGGATGTATTGATGATATGGGGTTACGGAGTTGATCTACCTTGAGATCAAAGAGCTAACCCTAGATGAGTTGTTCTACCCCTACAACCTAAAACCCTTCGGCTTATATAGACACCAAGGGTACCTAGGGTTTACACATGGTCTGTTACATGTCGAAGAGATAAACATGCCTATCTTGGAGGACACGCCACGGCTTCTGGAAACCTGTTGGGGAACGTCGCATGGGAAACAAAAAATTTCCTACGCACACGCAAACCTATCCATGGTGATGAGCATCTACGAGAGGGAGAGTGGATCTACATACCCTTGTAGATCACTAAGCGGGAAGCGTTAAGAAACGCGGTTGGTGTAGTCGAACATCTTCGCGATCCAAATCGTCGAGCGTCCCGTGATCTCATCACGATCCGTCCCGCGATCCAATCACGATACGTCCCGTGAACTCATCACGATCCGTCCCGCGATCTCATCACGATCCGTATCACGATATTGATCACGATCTGTCCCGCGAACTCATCACGATCCGTTCCGCGATCTCATCACGAACCGTCTCGCGATCTCGATCACGGTCCTTCCGATCTAGCGCCGAACGGACGGCACCTCCGCGTTCAGCACACGTGCAGCTTGATGACGATCTCCACCGTCTTGATCCAGCAAGAGTAGGTGGAGAGGAGAGAGAGTTCACCGGCAGCGTGACGGCGCTCCGGTGATGGTGATGGAGCAATTCCGGCAGGGCTTCGCCTAAGCGCTGCGGAAAACCGATCTAGAGGAGAAACTGTGCACCGGTGAAACGGGTAGCACGTGGCCGGAAATTCTGTCCAAAAACCACCCAATCCACTAGTATATATAGGAGGAGAGGAGAGGAGAGGCAGCCAAGGCCTTTGGGTCGGCCGAAATAGGAGGTGGGAGCAATCCTACTTCACCTCCAATCCTAGTTGGAGTAGGATTGCCTCCTATTGGCTGATTTTCCACTTTTTGCTTTAGGACTTTCTCTCCTGCGCCATGGGCCTTTGTGGCTGTTTTCCCAGCCCACTAAGGGCTGGTTATTATTATCCCACAGCCCATGGACCTCTTGGGGTCGAAATACCCCTCCCGGAGGTCCTCCGGTACACTACCGGCACTCCCGGTACAATACTGATACTCCCGGTACACTACCGATGAGCCCGAAACTTTTCCGGAAACCAAACTGGGACTTCCTATATATGAATCTTTACCTCCGGAACATTCCGGAGCTCCTCGTGACGTCCGGGATCTCATCCGGGACTCCGAACAACCTTCGGTCACCACCATACATAACTCTACACTACCGAAACGTCACCGAACCTTAAGTGTGCAGACCCTGCGGGTTCGAGAACTATGTAGACATGACCGAGACACCTCTACGGTCAATAACCAATGGCGGGACCTGGACGTCCACATTGGTTCCTACATATTCTACGAAGATCTTTATCGGTCGAACCTCTATGTCAAGGATTCAGTTAATCACGTATAACGTTCCCTTTGTTCTTCGGTATGTTACTTGCCCGAGATTCGATCGTCGGTATTTCCATACCTAATTCAACCTCGTTACTGGCAAGTCTCTTTACTCGTTCCGTAATACAAGATCCCGCAACTAACAATTAGTCACATTGCTTGCAAGGCTTATTGTGATGTTGCATTACCGAGTGGGCCCCGAGATACCTCTCCGTTACACGGAGTAACAAATCCCAGTCTCGATCCATGCCAACTCAACAAACACCATCGGAGATACCTGTAGAGCACCTTTATAGTCACCCAGTTACGTTGCGACTTTTGATACACACAAGGCACTCCTCCGATATCCGTGAGTTGCATGATCTCATGGTCATAGGAACATATACTTGACATGCAGAAAACAGTAGCAATAAACTGACACGATCATATGCTATGTTTGTAGTTTGGGTCTTATCCATCACATCATTCTCCTAATGATGTGATCCCGTTATCAAATGACATCTCATGTCCATGGCTAGGAAACCTTAACCATCCTTTGATCAACGAGCTAGTCCATTAGAGGCATACTAGGGACATGGTTTTGTCTATGTATCCACACATGCATTTAAGTCTCCGATCAATACAATTATAGCATGGATAATAAACGATTATCATGAACAAGGAAATATGATAATAACTAATTTATTATTGCCTCTAGGGCATATTTCCAACAAAACCTTCATCTGGAAATGGGGCCCTTGATCATCTGATATTCACCTTGCAGCCCATATAGTCCGGCCCATAAGAAAACAGGTCGGCTATCCGAGGACCCCCTAATCCGGGACTCCCTCACCTGGGGTCGGCTGCCCAACCCACGAGGGGCTGGTGTGCCACCTCCTCAGCACATGTGCCCCCCCAGGATGGGTGGGGCCCTCCCGGTGGACCCTCGGAACCCTTTCGGCACTCCTGGTACAATACAAGTAATACCTAAAACCTTTCTGGAACCCGAATACCTCTTTCCTATATATCAATCTTTGTCTCCGGACTATTCCGGAACTCCTCATGATGTCCAGGATCTCATCCAAGACTTCGAACAACCTTCGGTCACCAATCATACATAACTCAAAAGTACCAAATCGTCACCGAACGTTAAGTGTGCAGACCCTATGGGTTCGAGAACTATGCAGACATGACCGAGGCACTCTCCGGTTAATAACCAATAGCGGGATCTGGACCATATTGGCAGCCACACATTCTACAAAGATCTTTATCTATTGAACCACGATGTCAAGGACTCGGGTAATCCCATATGCAGTTCCCTTTGTCCATTGGTATGTTACTTTCTTGAGATTCGATCATCAGTATCTCCATACCTAGTTCAATCTCGTTACTGGAAAGTCTCTTTACTCGTTCCGTAACACAAGATCCCGTGACTAACTGTTGGGGAACATTGCATGGGAAACAAAAAAAATCCTATGCTTCACCAAGATCAATCTAGGAGATGAGGATCTATGAGAGGAGAGATTGGATCCACATACCCTTGTATATCGCTAAGCAGAAGTGTTAAAGAATGCGTTTGATGTAGTCATACGTCTCCGTGATCCAAATCGCAAGCCGTCCCACGAACTCCCGATCAAGTGCCGAACGGACGGCACCTCCGTGTTCAGCACACGTGCAGCTCGATGATGATCTCCGCCTTCTTGATCCAGAAAGAGGGAGCAGAGAGGTAGATGGGTTCGTCGGCAGCACAACGGCGTGGCGGCGGCGGTGGTGGAGCTGATCTGGCAAAGCTTCGCTAAGCGCCGTCGAATCAATCTAGAGGAGAGGCTATCGGAGAGGGAGGAAGGGCTGCGCGATGGCTTAGGGTGCGGCTGCCCTCCTCCATCTCACATATATAGGGGGAGGGGTGGTGCGCCCAAGCCCTAGGATTTCCCCCTTGGGGCGGAGGCCAAGGGTGGATGCGCCCTAGGGTGGCTTGCCACCCAAGTAAGGTGGCGCCAACCCTAGGGTTGGCCCTCCCACCACCACCACCCCCAGTCGCATGGGCCTTTGTGGGAGGGGTGGCCAGCCCACCAGGGGCTGGTGTGCCCTCTCTCACAGCCCATGTAGCCCTTTGGGGCTGGTGGCCCCTTCCGATGGACCCTCGGGACCCTCTCGGCACCCCCGGTACGTTACAGGTGATGCCTGAACTTTTCTCGGTAACCAACACGGAACATCCTATATATGAATCTTCACCTACGAACCATTCCAGAGCTCCTTGTCATGTCTGTGATCTCATACGGGACTCCGAACAACCTTCGGTCACCAACACACATAACTCATCTATACCGAAACGTCACCAAACCTTAAGTGTGCAAACCTTGCGGGTTCGAGAACTATGTAGACATGACCGAGACACCTCTACGGTCAAAAACCAATAGCGGGACCTGGATGCCCATATTTATTCCTACATATTCTATGAATATCTTTATCGGTCGAACCTCTATGTCAAGGATTTAGTTAATCCCGTATGATGTTCCCTTTGTCCTTCGGTATGTTACTTGCCCGAGGTTCGATCGTCGGTATCTCTATACCTAGTTCAACCTCGTTACCGGCAAGTATCTTAACTCGTTCCGTAATACAAGATCCCGTGGCTAACACTTAGTCACATTGCTTGCAAGGCTTATTGTGATGTTGTATTACCGAGTGGGCCCTGAGATACCTCTCCGTCACATGGAGCAACAAATCCCAGTGTTGATCCATGCTAACCCAGCAGACACCCTCGGAGATACCTGTAGAGCACCTTTATAGTCACCCAGTTACGTTGCGACGTTTGATACACACAATTCACTCCTCCGGTGTCAGTGAGTTGCATGATCTCATGGTCATAGGAACATATACTTGACATGCAGAAAACTGTAGCAATAAACTGACACAATCATATGCTATGTTTATAGTTTGGGTCTTGTCCATCACATCATTCTCCTAATGATTTGATCCCGTTATCAAATGACATCTCATGTCAATGGCTAGGAAACCTTGACCATCTTTGATCAACGAGCTAGTTTACTAGAGGCGCACTAGGGACAAAGTGTTGTCTATATATCCACACATGCAATGTGTTTCCAGTCAATAAAATTACAGCATGGACAATAAACGATTATCATGAACAAGGAAATATAATAATAAACACTTTATTTATTGCCTCTAGGGCATATTTCCAACATAACTACTTAGTCACATTGCTTGCAAGCTTCTTGTGATGTTGTGTTACCGAGTGGGCCCAGAGATACCTCTCCGTCATACGGAGGGACAAATCCCAGTCTCGATCCACGCCAACCCAACAGACACCCTTAAAGATACATGTAGAGCACCTTTATAGTCACCCAGTTACATTGTGACGTTTGATACACACAAGACATTCCTATGGTGTCAGGGAGTTGCGTGATCTCATGGTCATAGGAACAGATACTTGACATGGCTAAAGCAGTAGCAATAAACTAACATGATCATATGCTACGCTTATGGTTGGGTCTTGTCGATCACATCATTCTCCTAATGATGTGATCCCGTTATCAAATGACAACTCATGTCTATGGTCAGGAAACCTTGACTATCTTTGATCGACGAGCTAGTCAACTAGAGGCTCACTAGGGACATAGTCTTTGTCTATATATCCACACATGTATCCGAGTTTCCGGTCAATACAATTCTGGCATGGATAATAGACGATTATCATGAACAAGGAAATATAATAATAACCACTTTATTATTGCCTCAAGGGCGTATTTCCAACATTGGTGTTGGTGAAGATGTTGATGAAGATGAAGGCTCCGATGATGAGAGGAGCATTGGTGATGACGTTGGACTTGATTTTTTTTCTCTCGCGTAGGGAGGGGGCTTCGCCGACGAAATGCTCCATAGAGCGAAAGTTCTTTGTCTCTGGTTTTGCCTCAAGGCGGCGGCGGAAAGTGCCAAAAGTGTTGTCTTTTTTTCTAGGGTAAATGGCGTCATATAGGAGAAGGACGTCGACAGTGGGCCTCTGTGGGCCGCACAAGCCACCATGGTGCGCCCTGGGGTAGGTTGCACTCCCTGGCTTGTGAGCTTATCGAGGGTCTTCCCTCGTACTTTTTTCTTCCATTGTTTTTTATATATTCCAAAATAAATCTTTGTAAATTTTTACATCATTTTGAGCTCGGAAGAATTGCTATCTCCGTTGTAACTTTTTCAGGTCAGAATTCCATCTGTTGGTAATCTCATTCTTTTGTTGCATCTTCCATTTTAAAAGAGTAAATACATTAGAATTGCATCGTAATGAGGAATATAAATTCAAAATAATATAACTAACAGTAGGAAAATATGATACAAATGGACATATCAACTCCCCCAAGCTTAGACTCTGCTTCTCCTCAAGAGAATGCCGACCTCAATAAACATGACGACGGTCTGAAAGAGAGAGGTGTCGATAAAATAAATACAGACATAGCATCATCATATTTATAAGCATTATTACAACATCAATTATTATTCATAAAACTTATGATGATCAAATAATATTATATCCACAAGTCAAGATATAAACAATAAAATCTTTTGAAAACTAACAAACTATGTTCTCCATCATTTAAGCAATTATAATTCATCATAATTTTAGAAATATTCCATGTAAAAACTTTTGATTTAGCAAACTTCTAATGATTTTTTATACTCAAAGCATTTTTTTAGAGTTGACAGTTTCCATTGAACACAATAGAAGATGGGGGTTTAATATGTCACCACACAACTTACTTACTGTGGGGATAATTATCAATAATAATAACGCATTCTCATATATATTCAACTGATATATGTGCCTGGATTTTTCCCACCACATGTTGCTTTCTTAGTGAAGAATAATTAAGGTTGGAATAGTACAAGATATTTTGACTCTTGCATACAAGTAAGACTAAAGAATAAAAGATAGGCCCTTGGCAAAGGTAAACAAAGGTTATCATGTGCTTTTTGATTTTGAAATGCGCAAACTCTTGATGCAAAGAAACATCACTTTATATTGCCCCTTACAATAGTGATCTTTATTGAGCAGTTTGTCGCTTTTGTCAGTTCACCATCGTATCATACAAAGATTATTTTCCTCCCAATAGAAGATAGTACATATATTAAGTAAATTTCTATTGCTTGCATCGATGACAACTTACTTGAAGAATCTTGCTCAATCCATACGTAGATATAGTGTACTCTCATGGTAAGAAACTAGATTTACATGTATTTAGATGCACAAGTAGTATTTCTACTTAGTACAGAAATTTTGCCTAGGAAAAGATTATAAAAAAAACACCGCATGTTGAAGGATCCATGACAATATAATTTCTATGCAAATTCTAAAACATAAATCATTAAGATTTCTTCCTTGTCCAATATCAACTATTTAATCAAGCTTGTAAATAATTAATAAGGATTCACGATCATAATAGGTATCTAAGATAGTATATTTGCATGTGAAATCTTTCTTCCTTGATTATTCTTTCATGAATTGTTTGACTAACCAATGCTATGTTTTTTAATTTTCAACAGATTTTATCCTCTACAATCCTTATGTGAAGTCATTACTTTCTTTGTGATAAACATATGCAATTTATTTTGCAAATATTAGATGCAAAGAAGTAAAAGCAAAAGATAGTGATACTAATCTTCATTATAGGAACTCTCACGCACGATTAGTTGCGGGCGCCGATGTTGGCCCGGGTGTGGATGTCCCATAGCAACTCGATGGAAGGAGGAACTTGCAGCCCGAGTAGCCGCCATACCCGTGAAGCCTCGGGGCAGAGGATGATCACACCTGGTACAAAATAGGATCCACCCAGATGGAGATGAGGAAGAGGTTCATCTTGGAACTCAAGTTGTCTCCAAAAAATAGCCATCCAAAAATCCTAACCTTGTCCGGGACAAGGAAAAATCACATATTGTCGACGTTGACGTCAAGCTCGGTTTCATGGTAGAGTAGCGAGTAGGTTGTCTAGAGGAGAAAGAAGGCACGTGGCTGAGGAACCGCTCATTCGAGGCGTCGTTAACTATGAAGTCCCGCAACAAAGATAAAATAGCACGAAGTCCAACAAAAGCAATATAGGTTGGGTGATCCCGTTTCTGTTATATTTCAGCAATATTTTGTTTGTATGTGTGCGTACAACATTATTTTGTCAATGACATCCTTCGAAAAGTAAAACGACGCCTTTAGGACATCCTCAATGCGGACCCTTAAAATGCCAGCATTGGTCCGAACCAATTTTTATGGATATACTTTGCCATCCAACGTGATACCCGATCGGTCTGCAGACCAGTCCGGTTATCCGAATTCTTATAAACCAGAGGCAAACCAGGGGCTTTGTGGGTGTTTGAACCATTGTCATGTATGCGTCCGACGCCCCAAACCCATCGAATAATCTCTCCTGCGTGAAGCGGTCACCGTATTCATGTCGGACAACACCGCCCCAAGCCCTAGAACCTCATTCATGTCGACTCAAAGCGAACGCAATCTTTCACCGAAGCCGACATTAAAGACGAGGCACAATTACCGCGGACGTCGCCAGCTCCGCATCGGCTCCACGGTTCGCACCCCACCGCAACGATCACAACGACGGCCCGTCCACATCCGACGCGTTTCACACGTGGATTCTGGCGGAAAAAAAGGAGGGCATGGGACGTGGGCATGCCTGGTGTCCCATGTGGGCTGTGGCCCACGTCTTTTCTTCCCCTCCCGCAACTCCACTTCTCTGAGCTCGCGGCCGTTACGCTTGGCAGACATGATGAAGACAGGACATGAAACACGGACGTCACGGTGACCGGTGAAGATTTAGACTACGTTAAAAGAAAGTGTTGTTCATTTTTGTTTAGTTAAAATATGTCAAAAATATAATGATTTGATCTGCTTTAAATAAAAGTCATCCAATTTACACTTAATTTACTCGATTTGTTTAAATTCCGCTTGAAATGTATCCAACTGCTTGATGTCTAGAGATGACCGGCCCTCTTATCGCGAACAGATATTACGTTTGCTTTAGATAGAGGGCCCCCGTTGCAAATGCCCTTAGGCGTACGCGGCGAGCCGTGGCCGGTCACCTTGGTTCTGTACACCATCGCCGGTGACCGACCGTGGCCTCGATACGGTACGGGGCAAACGTCGCTCTCGAGGCGCTGTGCGCGTAAACATCCTCCTGTCGCTCCAGGTTCATCGAATCTGGACGCGGTAGTAAGCCCAGAACGCGAATAACCATTTACACGTACATGGTATAGTTGTGGTATGGTAGTATAGTACTCGTACGTACATGGGCCTCTTTTTTAACCTTCTGTTGGTGTGATTCCAAGAGCAAGACAAGACAAGAAGACTTGTTCGGGTTAAATTACGCAACCCGATCAAATGCGAGTGGGGCAGTTCTGCGTCGACTTGCACTCTCTCTCTCTCTCTCTTGAGATGGGTGCCGTTTTGGCGGCACTGCCATCACATCACACTCACGCGGCCACGTGCCATCGCCACTCCTACCTGCTGCGTTGCTAAGAGCATCTACAGCCAATCCGACACTTAAACGTCCGCAGCCGACGCATCCGCGAACAGTGACCGGTCATTCCTCATAAAACGCATTTCACGTTCGGACATTTTAAATTAAAAACCTTAAATCTATATTATTATATGCAACGTGATTGATCTTTGAGCGGAGCTCGTCCGGTTTCGCTCCCAGCTCGCCCCTCCGTCGTGGGAATGTCCGGCGGCCGGTTGCACTCCCCAGAGTGTTGGTCCGGTCGCCGGCAAGGTAGAGTAGGACATGAGACACGAGATGGTTCATGGGGCTCGATGCCCTGTCGTCTCCCATGCCCTACTCTTCCTCGTCGGAGGCCGAAACCCGAACAGTGTCGGCGGACGTCAGATCGATGATGGATCCATCCGGGAAAGAGCCCTCGATGTCCATCATGATGCGGTTGCAGTGGCCGGACTAATGTGCCATATGGGGCGCCGGAGAATGCGACTCCGCCTCGTCGACGTCCGCCGCCGCGAGGGCTTTCGCCGCCTCCCGCGCCAGCTGCCTTGCACGGCGTCCATGCTGAGCCATGCCTTCTTCGGAAGCGTCCCAAATATCGATGCGCCATCGGAGGGCTTGCGCGTCCGCCAACGCATTCGGACGCCAGGCGGACCGCACGACCTCCGGTGAGGCTGCGACGGCCTGCCTAACGTCGGATCCATGTGTCATGTGGGCGGACGCAATGGATTCTCGACGGATAGAGTCCGAGTCGAGCTGTCCACGGGTATCCTCCCGTGTGCGGCGGAGCGCAAGCCGGACGGCCATCTCCTCCTCGGGGCCGCGCGAGATGAGCTCGGGGTCGATGGATCTGGAGTTGAAGGACTCGGATCCACTACCCGCCATGCCGAAGACGCCTGGAATTCGCCGGAGGAGAGCTCGGGATGGCGGAGGGGAGTGGAGGGGAGGGAGTGAAGTGGCTAGGGTTTGGTCCGACGAGCGGATGGGGACGAATATATGTGGGGTAAGGGTGGGCCAGCATGGGTCGGCTTCGACGTGGCAGGCGTGCCCGGGCGCCCCCATATCTGCCCCATATTTGGGCTGGATATGTGGGGTGCAGGTCAGTCCGGGCGTTTGAGGGTTGTTTGAGGGGTCTGTCTGGGTCAAAATAAAGTGACCGGACAGTGACCGGGCGACCTGTCCGAACGTATGATTCGGGCTTGAGAGGTTCGGTTATAGATATTCTAAAATAAATAAATTGCTAGTTACGCCCACGTATCTCGTTAGAGCATCTATAATCGGAGCCTTTATACCCGTTTCAAATGTCCAGACGGACTATTCGTTTAGTGATTGGTCACAAAAACATGACTCAATCAAACCACTCATATCCGTCTCAAACACGGGACTGATCGAGATCTTTCATATATCCCAAATATGAAGATGATGAGGGCTCGTGGATGTGACCGGGTACGTCCGATCAGTTCACCGCGTAGGACGTGACTACATCCCGAACCACCTTTTCTCTTTTTTTTATTCATATTTTTTTCAACTATCATATACAAATGACCGTACATATGAAAAAAAGAAAAAAATGTAAGGGCTCGAAACGAACACGCAGTCCGGTTACAGATGCTCTTACGCCCTGTCCAAGTACTACAGTGGTCCTGTTTTTTTACAATAAAAGAAGATACTCCTGCCTTTTAGGTATATAAAACTCATCTTAACTTTTTTATTTTTCTGATTTAAAAGGCTCATCTTTAACTTCTTTTAAAATTCCGAGGCACGTTAAATCTTAGGCACTGGCAAAAGAAAACGCATGCAATTTTTTCTATCTACGGTGACTGTTTTCGAATTTTTCTGTAGGTGATGCGGAAGAAAACAAAAGGAAATACTGGTGCCCTTCGGAACATGGAACGGGCAAGAGATGTGATGGTGCACTAGCCTAGCCAAAAAATATCTGACACGTGTATGGTGGAGCACCAACGTATGGTTTTGTTACGTCCAAAAAAAACCTATGGTTTTGTTGCATGACAGCGACGGCGTGCCAGGCAATCATGTCGTTACACGTGGCCGCATAAGCTTGGTCGACAGGGAGGTCGATGGCCACGAATGCCCGACCACCACGTGGCGGCATGCACAGTCGGAAAGCAGCGCTCGATGTCGATCATCCTTTGTCCCGTTCTCATAAAGGTCAATGATCTCCAATTTCCTCCTCCAGCTACCCAGTTCAGAGAAATTATTCATCTCAAAAAATCGTCTTCTCCGAAAATGCATGCTCGATTTTCCTACTCCAGCTATACATTGAAGAGTATTGGTTTTTTTTCTCTTCTATTTAGAGCTGTATGGATTATTGTGTGGGCAAGCTCGAATAGCAGACCATAGGATACTTCCATTTTATTGGTTCTTATACCTCTCAAAATAGGTGGGTAGTATCTTAGACTATTATCATGATACTGGTCTATGATTCTAACTCTTCAATGTACTACACTGGTGTAATATTGTTACTTTATTAATTTACTCGTATGAATTTCAGAACAAGATTGTGGCTATATTTTTTTCTATTATTTTTCCTCGTTTCATGCGCTAGGATATTGTATTACTATATGATACTAGAACATTCTCTTACGTCTTTCATTGTAGTGCCACATCATCTTTTTGCTTACGCTTCAATGCATGATACTCTTGACACTCCCATTGCAAGAGGTCTTATTTAAATGCCATTGCTATATTCTTTTTTTTAACCCAAAGCCCTCAAATTCAATACATTATTAAGAAGGAAGGAATTGTCGGATTAGTTATAGAAAATGGTGTGAAAATCGCTACATCATCCAGCAAGACAGAATAACCGATCGTCCGAGTACAAACAAATATCTACACAATGTTGGAGAGAGAAACACCGTCAAGGTTGTCCTCAAACTGTCACCATCATTACTTCTCCCAGAGCAAACGACACCGTAAATGGCCAACCAAGAGCTCTTCCTCGAATGATACATGAGATTCCCGCTAGTCTATGCCAAACAATTACCCCCTCCCCCACACACACACCACACACACATACACACAAACGACCTAATAGCTCCGACTATGACAGCGAGCACGTTGTCGGAGAGATATGTAAGGCCTACACCAAGCCAGTCCACCATAGTTGTCCCCCATAAGTTAGCTTGGACTTCACAACAACATGGCGAGCCACGCAAGGAGAACCACTCACACATGCGGGGAATCGACTACGAAGCCATGTCGCAATCCAACATTCACTCATCGTCGTAATCGCTGTCAAACTGATTTAGGGCAGTCATCTCGTCGTCCCCAGGGAAGAAGCCATCACCAGCCCTCAATGCCCACTCAGCTCCAAGACATATCCTCCAAGAATAGGGCACCACTGTCGCGGGAGGAAGTGTTGTTGCGGCCGCTACCACGGGCTCGGGACCGCTCATGGATCCGGATTGGGGATGGGAGGCGGGGAGTGGTGGCTGGATCCAACCATTGTAGGTGGTGGGCGGCGCCGGAGTTGATGAGGTGGGATTGGGGGAGCGTCGGCAGGGCTTGGGCTGCGGTGACGGGGTGAAAGAGGAGGCAAAGAGGAAAGGGGGATTTTTACTCCGCGACGGTGCGATCAGGTATATTTAAGAGTCACGGTCGAGTACATTTAAAAGTCATGGACGCCGTGGAGTAAAAAAATCCTCCACTGAAGTTTTTTGGGCTTCGGTTAATTACTTGCTAAATGAGAAAAACTGAATTTATCCTCTCATAACAATTTATTGGGATATACTCCCTCTGTCCCAAGATAAGTGTCGTTGGCCTAGTACAAAATTTGTACTAAGCTAGTACAAATTTTGCGACACTTTTTTTGGGATGGAGGGAGTATTAGAGATACTCTAAGTTCTTAAATTCATTCTCCATATGATTATCCGGCGCGAATCCTGGCCCCATGCTCGTAAGGGGTGTGAAAACTTTCCCACCCACAAGGATCTCTGAAGTAAAGAGGCCCGCAGATGGAAGAGATGCACAATCTCATTAGTTTTTTTCTGAGGTAAATACACCAATGATGCTTGAACTTGTCATGAATGTCCAATTTAGTACTTAAACTCGAAAAATACATCGAACTGGTTCTACAACTTGACAGAGACGTGCAAATACGATGATAATCACATTCATATACGTAAAGTGCTCCGAAGTGGCAACGTATATAGCTTACGTGACAAGAGGCCCATTTATACATTCGAAACGGGATTACTAGAATAATATATGTCTATGACTAATAGGTCCCACTTGTTAGAAGGAAAATTAAAATGAAAAATAGTGACGAAACGTACTCGAACCATCAAACCTCAAGCTAAAGCGCAGCCGGTGCTGACCACCACGAAAACTAGATCTTATTGTCAGCGGGCGCTCCTTCAGCTTAAGCTAAATGGAAACGGTTGGGGGCATTAAATGGATTATGATCTTTGATTGTATATTTTAAATGTTTGTATTAAGTAACATTTGAAACACTCATGGACTAAATTTAAAATAGTATTTTATGAATAATAGGTGAATATTTCAAAACGATTACATGAACATTCTTAGTAAAATATTTTATTGCAAACTACTATATTTATTTTTTGTGCACATGAATATTTGTGTACCATGAGGTTATTATTTATGTACCACAAATATTCATAACTCACATCCTGGTATGGAGCCTTGTTTGTGTTTTTTGAAGTAATATTATATGTGCACACGGATGTTTGTTGACTATGAGGTAATTATTAATAGCACGTGAATATTCGAATCTAACTTTTATTATTATTATTATTATTATTATTATTTACATTTTTAGAGCTAAAGTAACTTTTGATCACCAAAGTCCACGGTTTGCGAGATACAAACAAAGTCATGGAGTTGACTTTTTTATTTGCCCATTTAGACAGAGCAATTGTTTTCATATAGGCTACATTAATCATTGGGATTTTTCTTTGGCAACAAGACCAAGTTGGCCTGATGGCCAGCATATGCTGCTATTTAACTATATTGGAGTCCTCTCTACACCGTTTTCCATTTTAATTGGTGTGACAGGTAGGCCCACTAGTCATACGGACATATAAGTATTCGACTATCATATGTAGTTATTAAAAGTTGACCCATGACTGCCACGTCAGCCATATACGGTGTCACGTCGGTGCACTTTATATGTATGGATGGTATTAGCATCGTATTTGCACGTCCGTGTCAAGTTTTGGAACCAATTCGACGTATTTTTCAAGTTCATGCACTAAACTGAACATCTGTGACAAGTTTAAGCACCATTCATGTATTTACCTTTTTTTTCTCAATGTCATTGCCGTCTGTGGCCATACTGTTAATAAATACAAGCAACAGGTACTCCCTTCGTTCCTTTTTAGATTGTAGATAAATTTTGCCCGAACTCAAAGTATTTTTAATGTGATCAAATTTATGGAAAAAAGTATCCACAATACCAACCAATATCATTAAATTCATTATGAAATGTAGTATTATATTGTATATATTTAATATTCTTTAATATAATTTTGGTTTTGACCTGACAAAATTCTTATACAAAATGTAAAAAGGAACGGAGGAAGTGTATCCTTTTTTTTGCAGGGAAGTAATATGAACATTATCGGAAGAAAAAACTCATGTAACATGTACTGTAGACATATAGCGACGTGGACCAAAAGAGTGATGCAAATTTTCTTTTCTACTCCCCATGTCCCAGATTACTTGGTTTAGTTTTTTTACATACAGATGTACCGTTGTTCGTATCTAGAAAAAACTAACACAAATAATTTGGTAGGGAGGTAATATCATCTTATGAACTGCGTTAGCCTGGTTTTGGACCTCAGATTTGAGTAATTGAGTATTCAGGCATTCAGTGCAGGTAAAGAACAGAGCAAGTGAGCTGCCACTATCTCACCAACCCCCACTGTCGGCGATTTTTTTCTTTCGGTGGTCCAATATATATGCACGTCCTTTTCAGCCATCCTATTTAATTCTATCGCTAGCTGTTGTCCCAGAACAATGGAGTATATATAGTTTTTCTTCAAGGTAGAATCATATACAGTTAAGCATAATCATCTTTTTTTAACACAACACAATTAGAATTAAGAGCAACTTCAATGGGGCGACCCAAACGGACGGTGATTTTGTCCGTTTTTTTGTCCGTTTGGGTCGGCCGTCCACCCGGCGTCCATCCTCTTTTAGATTTGGGTCGGCAGCGCGCACAACGCGCCGACCCACATGTGCCGGCGTGGTCGGCTGGCCGCCCAATATTACATTGTGATTTGCATTCAAACATATTGTTAAATAACATAGTTTACCGAATAAAATAGTATAGTTTTACAAGCCGGATACAAATAAAAATGTTTCACACAGTTTTGCAAACGAATAAAAGAAGATACATCTATTGATTGCCAACATGAGCCCACGTATGCTCAACCAAATCATTTTACAGCTGCACATGAGTTTCTCAAGCACGCATGTCTTCATGAAATTGGGTGAACTGTTCAAACGTTGCCGATACTCCATGCTCAGGCACAACATTCTCATCCTGAAACTGAAAGCCTTGATCGTACACACGTTTCGGACGCTCGTCTTCTACGATCATATTGTGCATGATCACACAAGCAGTCATCACCTCCCACATTTTCTGCGTGCTCCAGGTATTAGCAGGATACCGAACGATGCCCCATCGAGATTGCAAAACACCAAAGGCACGCTCGACATCCTTCCTAGCACTCTCTTGCTCTTGGGCAAATCTTTTCCTCTTCTCTCCGACAGGGTTGGGTATTGTCTTGACAATAGTGGTCCACTATGGATAGATACCGTCACCCAGGTAGTATCCTTTGTCGTAGTTGTATCCGTTGACAGTAATGTTCACCGGTGGGTTGTTGCCTTCGGCAATCCTAGCCAACACCAGCGAGCGCTGAAGCACGTTGATATCATTGTGTGATCCAGCCATGCCAAAGAAAGAGTGCCAGATCTAGAGATCTTGAGACGCCACGGCCTCTAGTATGACAGTGCAAGCCCTGACATGTCCCTTATACTGCCCTTGCCAAGCAGAAGGACAGTTTTCCACTCCCAGTGCATGCAGTCTATGTTGTCAAGCATCCCTGGGAAGCCCCTTCTGGCATTCATCGCCAACAAACGGGTTGTATCTTCAGCTGTCGGCTCTCTCAAGTACTCAGAGCCAAACACAACAATAACAGCCTTGCAGAATTTATACAGGGACTCTAGGCATGTAGACTCGCTCATACGGACGTACTCGTCAATGAGATCACCGGACACTCCGTATGCAAGCATTCGGATGGCGGCAGTACATTTCTGATAAGAGGAGAAACCAATCTTGCCGACGACATCCTCTTTGCACTCGAAATAGTCATCATAGCTGACCACTCCCTCTCTAATACGGTTGAAAACATGCCTACTCATACGGAAACGACGGCGAAATTTTTGATGTTTGAACAACGGGTTTGCTGTATCAAAGTAGTCCTTCCAGAGAAGGAAATGCCCTCTCTAATACGGTTGAAAACATGCCTACTCATACGGAAACGACGACGGAATTTTTGATGTTTGAACAACGGGTTTGCTGTATCAAAGTAGTCCTTCCAGAGAAGGAAATGCCCACTCTCTTGGTTGCGATTCAACGCCGGAAGGTGGCCCGGAATGGAGCCACGGAACAACGGCCGCTGGCTGTTTAGGTGGTGATAGACCAACACGGCAGCCAATATCTCCTCCTCCTCGTCGGACGACGAATCGTTGGAGTCGCAAAGGAAATTGTGGAAGAAGAACTCATCGGCGGAGTCCATTTCGTACCTTGGCAAACTGTCGAACAGCTTGCGGGCGTCGAAGAAGGAGACGGCCAGCGAGGGGAGTCGCGGCGGACACGGACCAACTAGCTGCCCTGCCGGCGTCCGACGAGCGTGTCGGTCGGGTCTGGCCGGGGCAGCGAGGCGGCTTCTTGGTCGCGGGCAGCTGTGCGGTGGGGGAGCGACGGTGGGAAGCAGTTTGCTCCCTGACGGCAAAACGGCGGTGACGGGCGACGGGGGAAGTGGGTGGCGTTGCTGGGCGGATGTGGAGGCAGCGGCAGCTGGCAGAGTCACCGGCAAAAATGGGCGGATGTGGAGGCGGCGGCATCGGCGACGAAGGAGGCGGACGAGGGTTGCTGTTGGCTGGGGGGAGAGGAAAGGCCAATGTGCCACCGACCAGTGAGCCCGGGGAGGGGAGAGGGCGAGCGCGCGCGCGTCCGTCTGGTGTCCGCGCCGACGCAAATCCGGCTAAAAAATGGACCGAAAATGGGTCGCTCGCGGACGAAAAATGGACACGCATACGTTTGGATCGGCGCGTTGGGTCGTCTTTTGTGTCCGCACCGATCCAAACGGACGGCGACGGACGAAATGGGTCGTTCAATTAAAATTGCTCTAAATGACTAATAAGCAGACACCTTCCCACGCAGAAACATGCAACCTCTCCAATGGCCGTGTCTCAATGTCTGCCGGTGCGGTGATACCTTCTGGCTGCATAAATACAGCAGTAGGCCACATGTTTCAGCAGGAAATGGCAAGGGTACCAGGTATTATTGGTACTGAAAAGTAGTAGAAAGTGGCACTGCTCTTAAGTATTCCGTTGCCATGCTTCATCATTCGTGCCCGTGAAAGAGAGGCAAAGCTTTCCACAAAAGCATTTTTCTTCTTCTTCTTCTTTATGGTGGCGACAGTTGGCTTGGCCCGGATGCACTATCATACTACCATTTTTCTACAAACAATAGCTTCTCTTTGTTTCTTCAAACATTAAAAGATATGGAAATCTCAGCTAACACCGCATGATAATAGGCACAGCTCGTGCCAAAAGTAATCTAATAGGGTCATCAAGGTAATGCTCCCATGATGGTATGTGGTTAAGCTAAACTGGACAGCCGGATCGTGCTGTTTACTTTTCTTCTTCACAACAAACAATTGAATTATTGAATTAAACTACTGTTATACGGTTAGTGGAGACTAAATTATTGTTCAGATTCGTAGGAGGTTCCATGTAACATTTGATCCATGTGAGCAATGTCAAAAGTGGTTCGAGGAAGCGTGTCACTCGTGATGACGGTGATGTGGTTGATGGGGGTTAACATGCCTAATTTACGGTGGCCTTCCACTTAACATTGACAGTTGTACTTTCTACGCGCACTGAAGGATGATCACTAACTGACTGTAATTGTGGACTGTGTGTGTGTGGTATAGGAGGATGGTGACGCAACATAGAATGTGACATATGTATAACTTTTCTATGAAACACTGGCATATGTGTAACTTAGATTACAATATACACGGGTCGAATGTGGCGGGCATGTATATCTTTATCATCAACTATTTCCACCAACCAATCTATTCTGCTTCGCCACCTATTCCATCGAGAAATGATATTTGTCGCGAATCGAATGAAAAACATAGGGGGGGGGGAGAAAGGTAGAGCTGGACCGTCACACCAAATCCTTTTGGAACAAGTGTCATATGTTCCCACTACACTCGCCTTGTCTTCTGTGGAGGTTACTTGTGCGAAACGCCCCCATGCCCTAGCGCCGTCTCCACGGGAGGTGGACGGGGTGCTGCGCAACCCACTCCCTCCTCCCTCTCCTTCCTCCCCCCCCCCCGCGCCGCCGGGCACCCCCGGATCTGGCTTAGGTGGTGTTGGCGGCGGCGGGGGAGCGGTGGCGGTGCGACTCGGTTGGCTGCGGCAAGACGACCTGGTGGCGGAAGCCAGCGGCCGGCGCGATGGTGGCGCTGGCGCTTCCCTTGGCGGGGGCCGGGGTTGAGGGGGAGGTGGTGCGCGATGGCCGACGATGCGTCCTCATCGAGATCTGGGCCCTTAGGGCCCATATGAGTCTTAGCGGGCCGACTCCGATGTGGCCACGATGCCTCCTTCGTGGTGAGGTGGTGGAGCGGCTCGGACCGGGGGCGGCGACGCTAACGACATGCCTTCTGCAGCACGGCGGCGGGAGCTTTACAGGTATCTAAGAGCCCAGTCGGGCCTGGTATGCTCCTGTTGTTGCGTCCGGTCGATTACCGTCGTTAACGATGAAGGTTGGGCCCTCTCGTGTGCCGACGGTGCTGCTGCTCCTAGTCCCGGCTCCTCCTCTTCGTCGTGCAGGTCCCACTTTGCGGTGTCGTGGTGAGACAACATGGGAGGCCTCAAGACCGTGGTGGCGTGGGGTGGTGGATGGTATGGTGGCATGCTCCGAAGAGGCCGAGGTGATGGTTGGGATCAGGATAAATCCCAGTTGGTAGGTCCGACAACGATGCAGTGGCGTGTGAGGGTGCCGCTAGACCATCTTAAAAGGCGTCGGGTGCTACCCTTCCTTTTTTCCTCGCTATGTACCAGGAGAAATCCTTGGCAGCAACGTCATCATCTCGCGTCCCTTCTTGAAGGTGCCTATTGGTACCAACGTTTCAGAGTATATGAGCTTGGTGAGAGATTCCCGGTGATCGCAAACGGTCATGAGGCTTCTTCGTTTTTGTTGATCCGTCATTGTCAGCATTTGTTTTTTTTGTATTTTCTCCTTCGTTTCTTTTGGGCGTGACTGTGTTGCTTCCGCCCCAACACCTATCGTTGGTTGTATCGGATGTTTGCTATATTAATATAGCGGGGCGCAAGCCTGTTTCGAGGAGGTTCATTCCTCTAGCACTAGTTCTCAAGTTGCCACCCCCTTGACCAAAACGACTTCGTTGTTACCCCCTCTTTCTCTATGTCTCCCAATTATTTCTTAGCATCTCCTTCACCTTCTCAGCCATCGTGCCACTAAATCCGATTGGTCACCCGACGCTAGGCGTCAGTCGTAGGTTTCGAAGAAGGATACTGACACCTAAACAAGGCAACTCGTTTATGTCCGAAGGAAGGGCAGCGACATGACCCATCAAAGATCGATGAGTTCCACAATGGTGATGGCCCAACTCCCCTCCCCACTCTCTTCTTCCCCCTTGTACCCCTACCCATAACTTAGGGCATGGCCGATGGGTGGCTTCAACCGGCTGCCCCGCATGCCAACTAGGCTCAGGTGTCAGACCCAGGCTCAGACGGCCTCCTGCAGGGGAGACGTCCGCCTCATGAGAAAAGGAAAAAAAAATGAGAAGAGAAAGTGGGAAAAGGTAGACGAAAAGCAGAAAGTTGATGACCACAGTTAGATGGGAAGAGAAAAAGGACCACAATGAAGGACACGCAATATTTGACCTCAAGCACATATGTTCCCCGATGAACAGTTAAATCCAAAAAGATAATAAAAAGGATTTAAAAAATATGTTTTTTGTGTGATAAACATTGATGAAAGTTTTAAGTGCCTGCAAATTGTTGCGATGAAATGACATTTGTGTAGGCTTGGGAAAAAATGTCGATGCTCCAAAAACACTATTGTTGAAAGCATTTTGTAGCATCGATTTTGTTTTTTTATCCAGTCCTACACGAATGTTATTTCATCATGAAAATTTACAGAATGTTAAACTTTCATCAATGTTTATCACAAAAGAAATACAGATTTTTTGTTTTTTTGTTTTTTTCAGATTCTACCGTTAATCATGGAGCATATGAGCTCGGGATCAAAAGAACACTTTCTCATGGTGAGGCATTGCTTTATGTTTTTTGTTCGTCAATGAAAACAAATCAATACAATTAATTTTATCTCCCATTGTCTAGGTGGATGGGCCGGGGCATCACCATGGTGTGATGATTCCATTGCTCATGCCCTTATCACGTTCGCTCTGCAAAGCCAGACACCGAACGGCCGCAACTTAACAGTTTCAACAATTAATAAAAAGGGGAAAAGATAAAAGCATTTTCCTTTTTTGTGGTTTAAAAAAAAATCTTGCACCACCAGATCCACAGAGGCGAGCATTCAGATCTCACCAACCGCATACCCCCCTACCCCCCGCACCAACCAATCGCCAGCGGTTTATAAATAAGCACACCCCTAAACCCCTCACCCTCGCCGTTCTCTGCCTCCTCCTCCTCCCCGTCGCTCGCCGCCGTCCCTCTCCGCCTCCGCGCACCCAGGGTAAGCGACCCCCTTCCCCGTCCCTCCCCCGTGCGCCCGTGAATCCGCACGCGCGAGTCCGCCTAGATCCCGTCCGTCCCCGAACCGGCCGTCTCGCGCGCTCTGAACGACGATCTGTGCTCGTAATCTGTCGCAGGATCGATCGCTTGACCACCCCCGCTTGGCCTCGCCGTCGATCCGCGCCACCCACCTCGCCGTTCCGCGTCGCGCGCAGGCGGCGCGGAGAGCGGGCGAGCGGGCTGCGCTCTGTCCCGCTCCGCCGCGGGAATGGGCTGCTCTGCTTCTGCGATGTTCCGCGGCTGTTGTTCCGTAGTAGGTCCGATCTGAATCGATTGGGTGCCCAGATCCGACCCCTGCTCGCGGAAACCATTTTCGTGGTGCCGGATTGGGGGATCTGGCATCCTCCGTTCCGAATTTTCGATTCATAATTATTTGGCTTAGGACATAAATACTGCTGTATATGTAGGCGTATGCTCTGCTTATTCGGGTCCCATGGGCTGTGGATCTGGCCCTGAGCCCCGAGGTTTATCGCCTTGGATGCATTATTATTATACGGTTCGTTGTAGATTTACTTATTTGTTTATAGTTAGTGCATGGGTACTGGTATGTACTAGCTCAAAAGATCTGGAAATTCTGCTATTAGTGTCCATGCATGCAGTGTCTGTTATAAACTTGGAACTTACTCTATGCTAGATTTTGTTGATCGTTACTCATGTATTTGTCCGAGATCCACCTGTCCCACCCTTTGCTGGTGTGAGAGGGACACTGCCTCCCACCAATTGTTGTTAGGATTTATGTACCAACCCTGAGGCCTACATGTAAGTGGTTGCTGTTGGTACACCTAACCTACCTACCTCTATTAATTTAGTCCAGTTTTCATCTTTTGTTCTTTTATGCACTAGCAAATCAGGTGTACGATTGCATGCCTAATATATTTCCTGTAAGAACATGAAATTGTAATGGTTGCATTTTATCGTTTGTGCACTATGTTGGTAGTTAGTTGCTTGAAGAAAATTGTTACTGAAGAATTGTATTTTTATGTTAGTTTTCTTCAGGTTACGTTTTAATTATAGAGATTCATAGTCTCAGTTGCAAGATCCTAATTCACTTAAGTGAGATCAAGCTGATTGTAATTCTATTATTTATGCAGAAAGATGGCGTCCCACATTGTCGGATACCCGCGCATGGGCCCCAAGAGGGAGCTCAAGTTTGCCCTGGAGTCTTTCTGGGATGGCAAGAGCAGCGCCGAGGATTTGGAGAAGGTTGCCACCGACCTCAGGGCCAGCATCTGGAAGCAGATGGCTGATGCTGGGATCAAGTACATCCCCAGCAACACCTTCGCTTACTACGATCAGGTGCTTGACACCACCGCCATGCTCGGTGCCGTCCCAGACCGTTACTCATGGACCGGTGGGGAGATCAATTTGAGCACCTACTTCTCGATGGCTAGGGGTAACGCCACCGTCCCTGCTATGGAGATGACCAAGTGGTTTGACACCAACTAGTAAGTCCACCGGTTTCTACTGAAGGTTATTCTCACATAGTTTGCTCTGTACTCTATCTAGTAAACTTTTACTAACCGCAACTTTTACTTTTACAGCCACTTCATCGTCCCTGAATTGGGCCCTGACACCAAGTTCTCCTACTCTTCTCACAAGGCTATCAATGAGTACAAGGAGGCTAAGGCGGTATGATACTAGAATCATATATTAGCTGACTTCCTATCTTGTGAAATTATACCCTTCTGATGTTACATAATTGTTATTTTTGAACACACAATAGTTGCAATAACACACTGATTACTCCAGAATGTCTTGCTGTTTTAATCTCAAGTGATAATAGTGATAAAGTATCTCTTATTCCTGTATTTGCTTAACTCTTTTGAACTAGTAAAAGAGCTGCAATGTAGATTAAGGTGCAGTTTTATATAACATTTCAGAACGATGTCACTGTTGTCTGATCAAATTGGTTATGGCCAACTAAACTGTGAAGTTTTATTTCTATAGTTGAAATATTTTGCTGCCACTCGTTGGTCCTGTGCTGAAATTTTTGAATGTAGAAAGTGTAGATTAACAAAAGAAAGTAGAGTTCAGTACACCCAGAAAGCACCATTATGTTATATTTTAATGAGGTTGTCAATGTACCTGATTTGACAATTCCCCAGTCAGTAATTATCTTTTCACTATTATCCCTGCAAAGTCTGAATATTGAATATTGATGCTAGTAGGATTACAGAGTTTATCAACAATTTCTGAATTTCTACTCATGCAGCTTGGCGTTGATACTGTCCCAGTACTTGTCGGACCAGTCTCATACTTGTTGCTCTCAAAGGCTGCCAAGGGTGTAGAGAAATCGTTCTCTCCTCTTTCCCTTCTTAGCAGCATCCTTCCTGTCTACAAGTAAGCATAGAAACGAGTTAAAATGAGTTAAGGACTACTATTGCTCCTAAATCTATGGCTGATCATTTGATGTGTCATGGTTTCTAGGGAGGTTATTGCTGAGTTGAAGGCAGCTGGCGCTTCATGGATTCAGTTTGATGAGCCCACCCTTGTCAAGGATCTTGAATCCCACCAATTGGCCGCATTCTCTGCAGCTTACACAGAACTTGAGTCGACACTTTCTGGACTGAACGTTCTTGTTGAGACCTACTTTGCTGATGTTCCCGCAGAATCATACAAGTATGCTTGATTTTTGTGCCAGTGTATCATTTTCACCCATCGTTCCTTTTATACCCTTTTGTTGGAATAGCATATTTAACCTTTATTTTTTGCAATTTCAGGACTCTCACATCATTGAGCAGCGTGACTGCTTATGGTTTTGACCTCGAACGTGGAACCAAGACTCTTGAGCTTGTCAAGAGTGGTTTCCCTGCTGGAAAGTACCTCTTCGCTGGTGTTGTAGATGGACGCAACATTTGGGCTGATGACCTTGCTGCATCTCTTGCCACTCTTCAGTCTCTTGAGGCTATTGTTGGGAAGGGTAAGCATACTGTGCTATGTAGAAGTACCCCTTATTATAGGCTTGCAGCTACAATTTCCAGTTATAAAACTATGATATTTGTGCAGACAAGCTTGTCGTATCGACCTCTTGCTCACTCATGCACACTGCTGTGGACCTTGTAAATGAGACCAAGCTTGATGACGAGATCAAGTCATGGCTCGCTTTTGCTGCCCAAAAGGTTGTTGAGGTGAACGCTCTTGCCAAGGCATTGGCTGGCCAAAAGGATGAGGTATGATGAACTTTTATGACCTTAATTTACAATCCTCTTGATTAGAGCCTAATTTTCTTTTATATATTTCAGACAATGACTCGTTCTTTTCTGTATGTTACCATCTGCAGGCTTACTTTGCCGCAAATGCTGCTGCTCTGGCCTCAAGAAGGTCGTCACCACGTGTCACAAATGAGGAGGTCCAGAAGGCTGTAAGTAACCTGGGCCTCAAAACTGCTGATTCCAATTCCATGCTGACATAACACGTACTCCATCGGTAACCATATATTTCTTACAGGCTAGTGCCCTGAAGGGCTCTGACCACCGCCGTGCTACCACCGTTAGCGCTAGGTTGGATGCGCAGCAGAAGAAGCTCAACCTTCCAGTCCTTCCCACGACCACCATTGGTTCGTTCCCACAGACCGTGGAGCTCAGGAGAGTCCGCCGTGAGTACAAGGCAAAGAAGTGAGTAACATTCATAATGCCTCTTCATTAACTAGTTATGTTTTGTCTATTTCTCATAAGAAAATGCATTTCAGGATCTCTGAGGAGGAGTACACCAATGCCATCAAGGAGGAGATTAGCAAGGTTGTCAAGATCCAAGAAGAGCTTGACATTGATGTGCTCGTGCATGGAGAGCCTGAGGTCAGCATCCTTCTGTTGTCGATGTTCTGTTTGTGAAAATATCTTTTTATATTCTTTAAGCACAAAATGTAATTACTTATTTTTGATATCTTGAGATGTCCGATTCTTCGTTTGACTGAGTTGATATGCATTTCACAGAGGAACGATATGGTTGAGTACTTTGGTGAGCAGCTCTCTGGTTTCACATTCACTGCCAATGGCTGGGTGCAATCATATGGATCAAGGTGCGTGAAGCCACCGATCATCTACGGTGACGTGAGCCGCCCCAACCCCATGACCGTGTTCTGGTCCAAGATGGCACAGAGCATGACTGCTCGCCCAATGAAGGGAATGTTGACAGGCCCTGTCACAATCCTTAACTGGTCTTTTGTCAGAAATGACCAACCGAGGTTAGTAGCTTCCTTAAATAATGTTTGCGAGATGTCTGAGGGTACTACTTAGCACTTGCCTTTAGAGGCTAACCTGTTGCTTCGTATCTTATCAGGTTTGAGACTTGCTACCAGATTGCTCTTGCAATCAAGAAGGAGGTCGAGGACCTTGAGGCTGGTGGTATTCAGGTTGGTGGCACTGTTGTATTTGTTTCTCATTTAAGCATCAGATTCCATGTATGGCATGAATATATACTCAGATTTTTTTCTAAATGGTTTCTTGCAGGTCATCCAAATTGACGAGGCTGCTTTGAGAGAGGGTCTGCCACTCCGCAAGTCCGAGCACGCTTTCTACTTGGACTGGGCCGTGCACTCCTTCAGGATCACCAACTGCGGTGTCCAGGACACCACCCAGGTAAAAATCTGGTTGATCTGTATGATGTAACCTTCCAGGAACCTTCATTTCTTCTGGATCATTGCATCGCAACTGACACATTCTCTCTTTATAGATCCACACGCACATGTGCTACTCCAACTTCAACGACATCATCCAGTCCATCATCAACATGGACGCCGATGTGATCACCATCGAGAACTCGCGGTCCGACGAGAAGCTCCTCTCCGTCTTCCGCGAGGGTGTGGTGTACGGTGCCGGCATTGGCCCGGGCGTGTACGACATCCACTCCCCCAGGATCCCGTCCAAGGAGGAGATCGCCGACCGCGTCAACAAGATGCTTGCGGTGCTCGACACCAACATCCTGTGGGTGAACCCTGACTGCGGTCTCAAGACCCGCAAGTATGCCGAGGTCAAGCCCGCCCTCACCAACATGGTTGAGGCCGCCAAGCAGATCCGTGCCGAGCTCGCCAAGGCACAGTAAGCCGTGCTCGTATAGCAGCTCTCCCCCCTTTAATTGCAAGGAGGATGTCACCGTTGCCATGGCCGGCGTTTTACTTTGAATAATCTGGATCTCGTGTCCACTTGTTGGTTATTAGGGTAGTAGTTGTTTCTCGGCAGGATGTGCTCATCCCTTGATTCGGTGGCTTTTTGAGGCGGTTGTGAGTGTGTATTGTAAACTGTGTGGCGAATTGTTCATCTGTGTCTGAGTTTGTGTTGCGTTACGTTTCAAATTACAAAATTTCTTCAGATGTTTCTGTCTTGGCTGGTAGATTGCCTGATCTCACATGGTTCATTCGTTCTTTCTGTGTTGCCTTGCCTAGCCATTCTTGGCATAACGTTGCTTGTCTTTGTCATCTTGGGCATAGCATCACGGCTGAAATAATCAAATACAAAACCAGTGCACATCCTCGTAGGCTAATGCAAGAAAAGAGAAAATCTACACCTCGTGAATTTGAAGCATCAGGAACTGTGTGCAGAAGAGGAAGCAGAACCACAGAAGGCAGCCATATGTTTTTTCTCCTTCGACCAAGCCCACAGTACACACGAGTCCATAGCCAGACAGGAGGTCACAAGGGAGCGTATCCGGCGCACACACATTTGTGGTGCTACCGGTGCAACAGAGGCCATAGAACATTTCGAAAAACCTGAAAAAAAAATCTAACACATTGACGTAACATCATATTTATTTAGATAGGAAAATGATAAATTTGACATCAATGTCATAATGGGTCAGATCTAAAGTCCAACTTATGTTGTGTACTCTCCCCGTAAAGATATTTAAGAGCGTTTAGATTACTAGTATTAAATTTGACATCAACTAGAAGGGTTGGGCTACCATGTTGGTGTTATTGGGTTTCATTAATTTTGCAGAGAAATATATTGAAACCCATAATGTGGAATAGGTATAATTAGATTCATCATGAAATAAATTTCTAGTGAATGGGCCAAATCTAAACCCCAAATTTATGGAGGGAGTACTATTCAGTGTTGAATTCGCCTTTTTTGTTTTTGTTTTCCAGGCTATGTTTCGAATTTTGAATTGAAAGTTTGTGACAACCTACATTAATGTTGTGTGAATGTGTTAGTCTTTTTAATAATTTTCATGTTTGAAAACATGAACGCGAGTCTAGAGGGGAAGGGGGGGGGGGACTTTCAAAACACTGTAGGCAAAATAAAATAATATTTATTTTATACTAACATATAAGTGAGAATCGAATCGTATATATTTAATAGCATCCAACAATGGCTAAAACGGAATTACTTCTCTGTTTCTTGATACATAGTGGCCGCCACCACTGTCTAACAAACAACATATGTATAACAATGCGAATGCAACAAAAACAAGCAATTCACATGATGACAAAATGAAGTAATTTGGCTCACATTAATTGACACTGTAATCCCACTTTGAAGGCGGCCAAGAATTTGTGCATAGTAGCCGACTTATTTGTTCCCTTCTCCTTGAATGGTCCCCTATTGATGTTGGAAAGATGCCACATTACAGTTGGTCGCGATAAGATGTGGCTCACATATTGCTTGTATTCATGATAGTGCTTCCAAATCTTCTCCCAGTACCTATTGTCCTTTTGCTCCATGGCACAATGGGGTCAAATGTTGTGTCCAACCAAAGATTAGCCAACAAGATCCTTAAAAGTTGAGAATGCCAAACCTCTTGCCTTTATTTTTTTGCCTTTTTTTCTTGCTTGGATTGGGGTTTGATGTTCCCCAACTTCAAACGTAGGACAAGTTGGATTCCCCAACTCATAGTCCATTTGGGCCGGTTCATGATTATGATTGATCATGCCTGACATGCTAAACTCCTAACATTATCATCATTTCAAATGAACTAAGAGTCTATGCAAAATGTTGATCATGACATACGCAAAGTTGATCGAAGAGGAGCAAAAAAAAAATACCAAGCATTGCCGTGTCATTTCGTCAAACATGATGTGGGCAGCCCGGGGGTCGTTGGTGCTCATGTCTGTTTACGCCTGATGGAGTTGCGGCAAGTGACAAACATCCACTGCCGCCTCCGGGTTGGCGGAAAATTTCCAAAATGCCCTAACCATCTGTCGCATCCTCCTCCGTCCCAATGGTCTGATGACGCGGGCCTTGTCGACGAGTGGATGAATGAGGTGCGGGGTCCTGGGCATGACAAGGGGGGAGGGAGCTGCTCCGTGAGGTCCGCATCCGCTCCCCGTGATGCCACTTCCCTTTCCCGTTGCATCTGTCACCAGTCCCTTCGGGCGATGTTTTCTGGCTTGCACGACAGAGCCAAGGATGGAAGACTCACAACCGACGCAACCTCCATGGAGATGGTGGGGGACGAGCTGGACGACATCTAGGGTGGTAGATGGGGGTTGAGAACGAGGATGGGGAGTAAGCATTAACGGTGTCCTGGACTAGGGGGTGCTCACCAGTTGGCCCGCCCTTCATGGGCCGGGCGGAGGACCCTCCCCCCCCAACAATTGAAAAATGGGCCATGTGCCCATGAACCCTGGCGTGATCAAGATAGAGTCCTTTGAAGACTCGGCATACACTTCAAGAGATATTCGAATGATCGACATGTTATCCCTAGATGTAGTCGACATACTTGTAACCCTAGATACCCCTGATGCTGTTGGGAAACGTAGTAGTAAATCAAAAAATTTCCTACGTGTCACCAAGATCAATCTATGGAGAAACCAGCAACGAGCAAAGAGGGAGTGCATATTCATACCTTTGAAGATCGCAAAGCGGAAGTGTTACAAGAACGCGGTTGGTGGAGTCGTACTCGCAGCGATTCAGATCGCGGTGGATTCCGATCTAAGGTCCGAACAAGGGCGTCTCCGCGTTCAACACACGTGCAACCCGGTGACGTCTCCTACGCCTTGATCCAGCAAGGAGGAAGGAGAGGTTGAGGGAGAACTCTGGCAGCACGACGGCGTGGTTGCGGTGGAGCTTGCGGTTCTCCGGTAGAGCTTCGCTAAGCGCTACGGAGGAGGAGGTGTAGGAGGGGGAAGGGCTGCGCCAACGGAAGGGTGTGGCTGCCCTCCCCCCACTATTTATAGGGGGAAGGGGAGAGGGGGCCGCCCCCCTAGATCCATCTGGAGGGGGGGGGCAGCCCCCTAGGGTTTCCAACCCTAGAAGGGGGGGGGCGACGGTCCCCCTAGGGTTTCCAACCCTAGAGAGGGGGGGGCATCGACCCCTAGTCGCTTTGGGCCCTTGGGGGGCGCACCAGCCCATTAAGGGGCTGATTCCCACCCAACTACAGCCCATTAGGTCCTCTGGGGCAGGTGGACCCTCCCGGTGGACCCCCGGAACCCCTTTGGTGGTCCCGGTACAATACCGATAAACCCCGAAACCTTTCTGGTGACTGAAACTGGACTTTCCATATATAAATATTCACCTCCGGACCATTCCGGAACTCCTCGTGACATACGGGATCTCATCCGGGACTGCGAACAACTTTAGATAACCATATACAATTCCCATTACAACTCTAGCGTCACCGAACCTTAAGTGTGTAGACCTTACGGGTTCGGGAGGCATGTAGACATGACCGAGACACCTCTCCGGCCAATAACCAACAGCGGGATCTGGATACCCATGTTGGTTCCCACATGCTCCTCGATGATCTCATCGGATGAACCACGATGTTGGGGATTCAATCAACCTCGTACACAATTCCCTTTGTCTACCGGTATGACACTTGCCCGAGATTCGATCGTCAGTATCCCTATACCTTGTTCAATCTCGTTACCGACAAGTCTCTTTACTCGTTCCGTAACACATCATCCCATGGCTAACTCCTTAGTCACATTGAGCTCATTATGATGATGTCTTACCGAGTGGGCCCAGAGATACCTCTCCGTCATACGGAGTGACAAATCCCAGTCTTAATTTGTGCCAACCCAACAGAAACTTTCGGGGATACCCTTAGTATACCTTTATAGCCACCCACTTATGTTGTAACGTTTGGCACACCCAAAGTATTCCTACGAGAGTTGCACAATCTCATGGTCTAAGGAAACGATACTTGACATTAGAAAAGCTTTAGCAGACGAACTACACGATCTTGTGCTATGCTTAGGATTGGGTCTTGTCCATCACATCATTCTCCTAATGATGTGATTCCGTTATCAATGACATCCAATGTCCATGGTCATGAAACCGTTACCATCTATTGATCAACGAGCTAGCCAACTAGAGGCTCACTAGGGACATGTTATGGTCTATGTATTCACACATGCATTACGGTTTTTGGTTAACATAATTATAGCATGAACAATAGACAATTATAATGAACAAGGAAATACAATAATAACCATTTTATTATTGCCTCTAGGGCATATTTCCAACAGTCTCCCACTTGTAGTAGAGTCTATAATCTAGTTACATTGTGACGAATCGAACACCCATAGAGTTCTGGTGTTGATCATGTTTCGCTCGTGAGAGAGGTTTAGTTAACGGATCCGTGACATTCAGATCCGTCTGTACTTTACAAATATCTATATCTCCTTCCTCAATGTAATCACGAATAGAGTTGAAGCGGCGTTTGATGTGTCTTGTCTTCTTGTGAAACCTAGGCTCCTTGGCAAGGGCAATAGCTCTAGTGTTGTCACGGAATAGAGTCATTGGGCCCGACGCATTGGGAATCACTCCTAGGTCGGTGATGAACTCCTTCATCCAGACTCCTTCCTTTGCTGCTTCCAAAGCAGCTATGTACTCTGCTTCACATGTAGATGTCGTCATGACGCTTTGCTTGCTGTTGCCCCAGCTTACTGCCCCTCCGTTCAAAATATACACGTATCCGGTTTGTGACTTGGAGTCATCCGAATCCGTGTTGAAGCTAGCATCGACGTAACCCTTTACGACGAGCTCTTCGGCACCTCCATATACGAGAAACATGTCCTTGGTGTTGGAAATATGCCCTAGAGGCAATAATAAAATGGTTATTATTGTATTTCCTTGTTCATGATAATTGTCTATTGTTCATGCTATAATTGTGTTAACCGGAAACCGTAATACATGTGTGAATACATAGACCACAACATGACCCTAGTGAGCCTCTAGTTGGCTAGCTTGTTGATCAATAGATGGTCACAGTTTCATGACCATGGACATTGGATGTCGTTGATAACGGGATCACATCATTAGGAGAATGATGTGATGGACAAGACCCAATCCTAAGCATAGCACAAGATCGTGTAGTTCGTCTGCTAAAGCTTTTCCAATGTCAAGTATAATTTCCTTAGACCATGAGATTGTACAACTCCCAGATACAGTAGGAATGCTTTGGGTGTGCCAAACGTCACAACGTAACTGGGTGGCTATAAAGGTGCACTACGGGTATCTCCAAAAGTGTCTGTTTGGTTGGCACGAATCGAGACTGGGATTTGTCACTTGTATGACGGAGAGGTATCTCTAGGCCCACTCGATAAGACATCATCATAATGAGCTCAAAGTGACTAAGGAGTTAGCTATGGGATGATGTGTTACGGAACGAGTAAAGAGACTTGCCGGTAACGAGATTGAACAAGGTATAGGGATACCGACGATCGAATCTCGGGCAAGTATCATACCGGTAGACAAAGGGAATTGTATACGGGATTGATTGAATCCCCGACATCGTGGTTCATCCGATGAGATCATCGTGGAGCATGTGGGAGCCAACATGGGTATCCAGATCCCGCTGTTGGTTATTAGCCGGAGAGGTGTCTCGGTCATGTCTACGTGTCTTCCGAACCCGTAGGGTCTACACACTTAAGGTTCGATGACGCTAAGGTTATAGGGAAATAGTGGACGTGGTTACCGAAGGTTGTTTGGAGTCCCCGTATGAGATCTCGGACGTCACGAGGAGTTCCGGATTGGTCCGGAGACAACGATTGATATATAGCAAGTGAGGTTCTGGTCACCGAAAGTGTTTCGGGAATTATCGGTAACGTACCAGGACCACCGGAAGGGTTCAGGGGGGGTCCACCAAGTGGGGGCCACCAGCCCCAGAGGGCTGCATGGGCCGAGAGTGGAAGGGACCAGCCCCAGAGTGGGTTGGTGCGCCCTCCACCCTGGCCCAAGGCACAAGAAAGGTGGGAGGGAGGGGAAACCCTAGACCCAGATGGGCCTAAGGCCCACTAGGGCTGCGCCTTCCCCCTCTCCCCTCTTGGCCGCCGGCCAAAGGCCATCTAGGGCTGCCGCACGACCCTAGGGTGGGAACCCTAGGGGCTGCACACCCTCCTCCCCTCCTCCTATATATAGTGGGGGGTTTTGGGGCTGCCAAACACACGGTTTCTTCCTCTCTCGGCGCAGCCCTACTCCTCCCTCTCCTCGTTCTCCGTAGTGCTTGGCGAAGCCCTACCGGAGACCACGCAGCTCCACCGTCACCACGCCGTCGTGCTGCCGGAGCTCTCCCTCAACCTCTCCTTCCTCCTTGCTGGATCAAGGCATAGGAGACGTCACCGGGTTGCACGTGTGTTGAACGCGAAGGCGCCGTTGTTCGGTGCTAAGATCGAAGTCCACCGCGACCCGAATTGCCACGAGTACGACTCCACCAACTGCGTTCTTATAATGCTTCCGCTTAGCGATCTACAAAGGTATGAAGATGCAATCTCTTCCCACTCGTTGCTGCTTTCTCCATAGATAGATCTTGGTGAACACGTAGGATTTTTTTTGATTTACTACTACGTCTCCCAACAGTGGTATCAAGAGCTAGGTCTATGCGTAGAATCTATGCACGAGTAGAACACAAAGCAGTTGTGGGCGTCGATCTTGTTAATTTGCTTACCACTACTAGTCTTATCTTGATTCGGCGGTATTGTGGGATGAAGCGGCCCGGACCAACTTTACACGTACACTTACGTGAGACCAGTTCCACCGCCTCACATGCACTTGTTGCATAAGGTGGCTAGCGGATGTTTGTCTCTCCCACCTTAGTCGGATTGGATTCGATGAAAAGGGTCCTTATGAAGGGTAAATAGCAATTGGCATATCACGTTGTGATTTTGGCGTAGGTAAGAAATGTTCTTGCTAGAGACCTATAGCAGCCACGTAAAAAATTGCAACTACAAATTAGAGGACGTCTAACTTGTTTTGCAGCATATGCCTTGTAATGTGATATGGCCAAAGGATGTGATGTGATGCATTGTGATGTATGAGATTGATCATGTTCGTGTAATAGGTTTCACGACTTGCATGTCGATGAGTATGACAACCGGCAGGAGCCATAGGAGTTGTCTTATTTTATTGTATGACCTGCGTGTCAATCATAAACTCCATGTAATTACTTTACTTTATTGCTAAACGTTAGCCATAATAGTAGAAGTAATAGTTGGCGAGACAACTTCATGAAGACATGATGGTGGAGATCATGATGATGGAAATCATGGTGTCGTGCCGGTGACAGTGATGATCATGGTGCCCCGAAGATGGAGATCAAAGGAGCAAGATGATATTGGCCATATCATGTCACTATATTGATTGCATGTGATGTTTATCATGTTTACATCTTATTTTCTTAGAACGACGGTAGTAAATAAGATGATCTCTCAATAAAATTTCAAGAAAGGTGTTCACCCTAACTGTGCACCGTTGCTAAGGATCGTTGTTCCGAAGCACCACGTGATGATCGAGTGTGATAGGTTCTAACGTTCGCATACAACGGGTGTAAGCCAGATTTACACACGCGAAACACTTAGGTTTAATTGACGAGCCTAGCATTTACAGACATGGCCTCGGAACACGGAAGACCAAAAGGTCGAACATGAGTCGTATAGAAGATACGATCAACATGGAAATGTTCACTATGGATGACTAGTCCGTCTGACATGTTGACCGGACACGGGCTAGTTGACATGGATCATGTATCACTTGGATGATTAGAGAGATGTCTATCTAAGTGGGAGTTCATTAAATAATTTGATTATGTGAACTTAATTATCATGAACTTAGTCCAAAAAATGTCTTTACAATCTATATTGTAGATCAAATGGCCAACGCTAATGTCACCCTCAACTTCAATGCATTCCTAGAGAAAACCAAGCTGAAAGATGATGGAAGAAACTATGCGGACTAGGTCCGTAGCTTGAGGATCATCCTCATAGCTTCCAAGAGATTATATGTCCTTGATGCACCGCTAGGTGACCCACCCATTTTCCCAGCGGACCAAAACGTTACGAACGCTTGGCAGTCACGCTGCGATGATTACTCCCTTGTTCAGTGCGGCATGCTTTATAGTTTAGAACCGGGGCTCCAAAAGCGTTTTGAGCAACACGGAGCATATGAGATGTTCCAAGAGCTGAAACTGGTTTTCCAAGCTCATGCCCAGGTCGAGAGATATGATGTCTTTGACAAGTTCTTATGCTGTAAGATGGAGGAGAATAGTTCTGTCAGTGAGCACATACTCAAAATGTCTAGGTTGCACAACCGCTTGACTCAGCTGGGAGTTAATCTCCCGAATGACTCGGTCATTGACAGAATCCTCCAGCCGCTCCCACCAAGCTACAAGAGCTTTGTGATGAACTACAACATGCAGGGTATGGAGAAGTCCATTCCTGAGTTGTACTCGATGCTGAAATCAGCAGAGGTCGAGATAAAAAAGGAGCATCAAATGTTGATGGTGAATAAGACCGCTAGTTTCAAGAAAGGCAAGGGTAATGAGAACTTCAAGAAGGACGGCAAAGCTGTTGCCGCGCCCGATAAGCAAGTTGCCGGGAAGAAGACCAAGAATGGACCCAAGCCTGAGACTGAGTGCTTTTATTGCAAGGGTACTGGTCATTGGAAGCGGAGCTGCCCCAAGTACTTAGCGGATAAGAAGGCCGACAACGTTAAATGTATATGTGATATACTTGCTATTAATGTGTACCTAACCAACGCTCATAGTAGCTCCTGGGTATTTGATAACGGTGCAGTTGCTCACATTTGTAACTCCAAGCAGGAGCTGCAGAATAAGCGGAGGCTGGCAAAGGACGAGGTGACGATGCGCGTCGGGAATGGTTCCAAGGTCGATGTGATCACCATCGGCGCGCTACCTCTGCATCTACCTTCGGGATTAGTTTTAAACCTCAATAATTTTTATTTAGTACCAGCTTTGAGCATGAACATTGTATCTGGATCTCGCTTGATGCGAGATGGCTACTCATTTAAATCTGAGAATAATGGTTGTTCTATTTATATGAGAGAAATGTTTTATGATCATGCTCCGCTGGTCAATGGTTTATTTTTGATGAATCTCGAACGTGATGTTACACATGTTCATAGTGTGAGTGCCAAAAAGTGTAAGGTTCATAACGGTAGTCCCACTTACATGTGGCACTGCCGCCTTGGTCATATTGGTGTCAAACGCATGAAGAAGCTCCATGTTGATGGACTTTTGGACTCTCTTGATTTCGAATCATTTGACACGTGCGAACCATGCCTTATGGGCAAGATGACCAAGAATCCGTTCTCTAGAACAATGGAGCGAGCAACTGACTTGTTGGAAATAATACATACCAATGTATGCGGTCCAATGAGTGTCAAGGCTCGTGGTGGCTACCGTTATGTTCTCACCCTCACTGATGACTTGAGCAGATATGGGTATGTCTACTTAATGAAACACAAGTCTGAAACCTTTGAAAGGTTCAAGGAATTTTAGAGTGAGGTAGAGAATTAACGTGATAGGAAAATAAAGTGCCTACGATCTGATCATGGCGGAGAATATTTAAGTCACAAGTTTGGCACACACCTAAGGAAATGTGGAATTGTTTCACAACTCACACCGCCTGGCACACCTCAGCGAAATGGTGTGTCTGAACATCGTAATCACACTCTATTGGATATGGTGTGATCTATGATGTCTCTTATCGACTTGCCGCTATCATTTTGGGGATATGCATTAGAGACTGCCGCATTCACTTTAAATAGGGCACCGTCAAAGTCCCTTGAGATGACACCGTATGAATTATGGTTTGGAAAGAAACCTAAGCTGTCGTTTCTAAAAGTTTGGGGATGCGATGCTTATGTGAAGAAACTTCAACCTGAGAAGCTCGAACCCAAAGCAGAAAAGTGCGTCTTCATAGGATATCCCAAAGAGACTGTTGGGTATTCCTTCTACCTCAGATTCGAAGGCAAAGTCTTTGTTGCCAAGAATGGATCCTTTCTCGAGAAAGAGTTTCTCTCGAAAGAAGTAAGTGGAAGGAAAATAGAACTTGATGAGGTAATTATACCTCCACTCGAACCGGAGAGTAGCGCAACACAGGAAGTTGTTTCTATGGAGCCTACACCGGCTGGAGAGGAAGTTAATGATGATGATCATGAAACTTCAGATCAAGTTACTATTGAACGTCGAAGGTCCACTAGGACACGTTTCGCACCAGAGTGGTACGACAACCCTATCCTCGAGATCATGTTGTTGGACAATGGTGAACCTTCGAACTATGAAGAAGCGATGGCCGGCCCGGATTCCAACAAATGGCTTGAAGCCATGAAATCCGAGATAGGATCCATGTATGAGAACAAAGTGTGGACTTTGGTGGAGTTGCCTGATGATAAGCGAGCCATTGAAAATAAATGGATCTTTAAGAAGAAGACTGATGCTGATGGTAATGTGACCGTCTATAAGGCTCGGCTTGCCGCTAAGGGTTATCGACAAGTTCAAGTTGACTACGATGAGATTTTCTCACCCATAGCGATGTTGAAGTCCGTCCGAATCATCTTAGCAATTGCCGCATTTTATGATTATGAGATTGCGAAAATGGACGTCAAAATGGCATTCCTCAATGGCTTCCTTAAGGAAGAATTGTATATGATGCAGCCGGAAGGTTTTGTCGATCCTAAGTATGCTAACAAGGTATGCAAGCTCCAGCGGTCCATCTATGGGCTGGTGCAAGCATCTCGGAGTTGGAACGTTCGCTTTAATGAGGTGATTAAAGCATTTGGGTTTATATAGGTTTATGGAGAACCCTGTATTTACAAGAAAGTGAGTGGGAGCTCTGTAGCATTTCTCATATTATATGTGGATGACATATTGTTGATGGGAAATGATATAGAACTTCTGGAAAGCATAAAGACCTACTTGAATAAATGTTTTTCAATGAAGGACCTTGGAGAAGCTGCTTATATATTAGGTATTAAGATATATAGAGATAGATCAAAACGCCTCATAGGTCTTTCACAAAGCACATACCTTGAAAAGATATAGAAGAAGTTCAATATGGATCAGTCCAAGAAGGGGTTCTTGCCTGTGTTACAAGGTGTGAGATTGAGTACGACTCAATGCCCGACCACGACAAAGGATAGAGAAGAGATGAGTGTCATCCCTATGCTTCAGCCATAGGCTCTATTATGTATGCCATGCTGTGTACCAAACCTGATGTGAACCTTGCGATAAGTTTGGTGGGGAGGTACCAAAGTGATCCCGGAGCGGAACACTGGACAGCGGTCAAGAATATCCTAAAGTACGTGAAAAGGACAAAGGACATGTTTCTCGTATATGGAGGTGCCGAAGAGCTCGTCGTAAAGGGTTACGTCGATGCTAGCTTCGACACAGATCCGAACGACTCCAAATCACAAACCGGATACGTGTATGTTTTGAACGGAGGGGCAGTCAGCTGGTGCAACAACAAGCAAAGCGTCGTGGCGGCATCTACATGTGAAGCGGAGTACATAGCTGCTTCGGAAGCAGCAAAGGAAGGAGTCTAGATGAAGGAGTTCATCACCGACCTAGGAGTAATTCCAAGTGCCCCGGGCCCGATGACTCTATTCTGTGACAACACTAGAGCTATTGCCCTTGCGAAGGAGCCCAGGTTTCACAAGAAGACAAGACACATCAAGCGCCGCTTCAACTCCATCCGTGATTACATTCAGGAGGGAGATATAGATATTTGTAAAGTGCATACAGATCTGAATGTCGTAGATCCGTTGACTAAACCTCTCTCACGAGCAAAACATGATCAACACCAGATTGCTATGGGTTTTCGATTCATCACAATGTAACTAGATTATTGACTCTAGTGCAAGTGGGGGACTGTTCGAAATATGCCCTAGAGGCAATAATAAAATGGTTATTATTGTATTTCCCAGTTCATGATAATTGTCTATTGTTCATGCTATAATTGTGTTAACCGAAAACCGTAATACATGTGTGAATACATAGACCACAACATGTCCCTAGTAAGCCTCTAGTTGGCTAGCTCGTTGATCCATAGATGGTCACGGTTTCATGACCATGGACATTGGATGTCGTTGATAACGGGATCACATCATTAGGAGAATGGTGTGATGGACAAGACCCAATCCTAAGCATAGCACAAGATCGTGTAGTTCGTTTGCTAAAGCTTTTCCAATGTCAAGTATCGTTTCCTTAGTCCATGAGATTGTGCAACTCCCGGATACCGTACGAATGATTTGGGTGTACCAAACGTCATAACGTATCTGGGTGGCTATAAAGGTGCACTACGGGTATCTCCAAAAGTGTGTGTTGGGTTGGCACGAATCGAGACTGGGATTTGTCACTCCGTGTGACGGAGAGGTATCTCTGGGCCCACTCGGTAAGACAACATCATAATGAGCTCAATGTGACTAAGGAGTTAGCCACGGGATGATGTGTTACGGAATGAGTAAAGAGACTTGCCGGTAACGAGATTGAACAAGGTATAGAGATACCGACGATCGAATCTTGGGCAAGTATCATACCGATAGACAAAGGGAATTGCATACGGGATTGATTGAATCCCCGACATCATGGTTTATCCGATGAAATCATCGTGGAGCATGTGGGAGCCAACATGGGTATGCAGATCCCGCTGTTGGTTATTGACTGGAGAGGTGTCTCGGTCATGTCTACATGTCTCCCGAACCCGTCGGGTCTGCACACTTAAGGTTCGATGATGCTAGGGTTATAGGGAAATGGTATACGTGATTACCGAAGGTTGTTCGGAGTCACGAATGAGATCTCGGATGTCACGAGGAGCTACGGAATGATCCGAAGGTAAAGATTGATATATAGGAAGTCCAGTTTTTGTCACCGGAAAGTTTTCGGGCTCATCGGTAGTGTACCGGGAGTGCCGGGAGGGTGCCGGAGGACCCCGGGAGGGGTGTGACGACCATAGGACTTCGTGGGCCCTTAGAGGAGGTGTGCCATCCCTTGTTAGGATGGCCAAGACCTTCTAGAAAGGCCCATGCAGCTGGAGATAAGGAGATAGGGCAAATGAGTTTGAAAAAGAGGAGATCCACCTCCCTTGTGGGAGGTGGACTCTTCCCCTAGGGTCGGCCGAACCTCTCCTCCTTGGAGGAGGGGCCAAGGCATACCTCCCTCTCCCTCCTCCTATATATATGCAAGGGTTTGGGTTGATTTGAGATGACGACTTCTCTCTCTCTCTCTCGCCGCAGCCCTACCCTTCCTCTTCCTCGTTCTCCGTAGTGCTTGGCGAAGCCCTGCCGGAGTCCACGTAGCTCCACCGTCACCATGCCGTCGTGCTGCCGGAGCTCTCCCTCAACCTCTCCTTCCTCCTTGCTGGATCAAGGCGTAGGAGACGTCATCGGGCTGCACGTGTGTTGAACGCGGAGGCGCTGTTGTTCGGCGCTGAGATCGGAATCCACCGCGATCTGAATTGCTGCGAGTACGTCTCCACCAACCGCGTTCTTGTAGCGCTTCCGCTTAGCGATCTTCAAAGGTATGAAGATGCAATCTCTCCCCACTCATTGCTGGTTTCTCCATAGATAGATCTTGGTGATCGTAGGAATTTTTTTGATTTACTACTACGTCTCCCAACACTTCATGCGTTTGACACCAATATGGCCAAGGCGGCAGTGCCACATGTAAGTGGGACTACCGTTATCAACCTTACACTTTTTGGTACTCACACTATGGATATGTGTAACATCACGTTCGAGATTCATCAAAAATAAACCATTGACCAGCGAGGCATGACCATAAAACATTTCTCTCATATAAATAGAACAACCATTATTCTCAGATTTAAATGAGTAGCCATCTCGCATCAAGCGAGATCCAGATACAATGTTCATGCTCAAAGCTGGTACTAAATAACAATTATTAAGGTTTAACACTAATCCCGAAGGTAGATGTAGAGGTAGCGTGCCGACAGCGATCACATCAACCTTGGAACCATTCCTGACGCGCGTCACCTCATCCTTTGCCAGCCTCTGCTTATTCCGCAGCTCCTACTTGGAGTTACAAATGTGAGCAACTACAACGGTATCAAATACCCAGGAGATACTACGAGCGCTGGTTAGGTACACATCAATAACAAGTATATCACATATACCTTTAACATTGCCGTCCTTCTTATCCGCTAAGTACTTGGGGCAGTTCCGCTTCCAGTGACCGGTACCCTTGCAATAAAAACACTCAGTCTCAGGCTTAAGTGTGCAAACCCTACGAGTTCGGGAGACACACAGACATGACCGAGACACCTCTCCTATCAATAACCAATAGCGGGATCTGGATACCCATGTTGGCTCCCACGTGCTCCACGATGATCTCATCGGATGAACCACGATGTCGGGGATTCGATCAATCCCATATACAATTCCCTTTGTCTATCGGTATGATACTTGCCCGAGATTCGATCGTCGGTATCCCTATACCTTGTTCAATCTCGTTGCCGGCAAGTCTCTTTACTTGTTCCGTAATACATCATCCCGTGGCTAACTCCTTAGTCACATTGAGCTCATTATGATGATGTCTTACCGAGTGGGCCCAGAGATACCTCTCCGTCACACGGAGTGACAAATCCCAGTCTCGATTCATGCCAACCCAACAGACACTTTCGAAGATACCCGTAGTGCACCTTTATAGCCACCTAGTTACGTTGTGACGTTTGGCACACCCAAAGCATTCCCACGGTATCCGGGAGTTGCACAATCTCATGGTCTAAGGAAACGATACTTGACATTGAAAAGCTTTAGCAAACGAACTACACGATCTTGTGCTAGGCTTAGGATTGGGTCTTGTCCATCACATCATTCTCCTAATGATGTGATCTCGTAATCAATGACATCCAATGTCCATGGTCATGAAACCGTGACCATCCATTGATCAACAAGCTAGCCAACTAGAGGCTCACTAGGGACATGTTGTTGTCTATGTATTCACACATGCATTACAGTTTCGGTTAACACAATTATAGCATGAACAATAGACAATTATCATGAACAATGAAATACAATAATAACCATTTTATTATTGCCTCTAGGGCATATTTCCAACATAGTATGTATGCCATGCTGTGTACCAGACCTGATGTGAACCTTGCCATAAGTTTGGTAGGGAGGTACCAAAGTGATCCCGGAGCGGAACACTGGACATCGGTCAAGAATATCTTGAAGTACCTGAAAAGGACAAAGGACATGTTTCTCATATATGGAGGTGCCAAAGAGCTTGTCGTAAAGGGTTACGTCGATGCTAGCTTCAACACAGATCGGATGACTCCAAGTCGCAAACGGATACGTGTATATTTTGAACGGAGGGGCAGTCAGCTGGTGCAGCCGCAAGCAAAGCATTGTGGCGGCATCTTCATATGAAGCAGAGTACATAGCTGCTTCAGAAGCAGCAAAGGAAGGAGTCTGGATGAAGGAGTTCATCACTGACCTAGGAGTGATTCCCAATGCGTCGGGCCCAATGACTCTATTCTGTGACAACACTGGAGCTATTGCCCTTGCGAAGGAGCCCAGGTTTTACAAGAAGACAAGACACATCAAACGGCGCTTCAACTCCATCCGTGATTACATTCAAGAGGGAGATATAGATATCTGTAAAGTAGATATGGATCTGAATGTCACAGATCTATTGACTAAACCTCTCTCACGAGCAAAACATAATCAACACCAAAATGCTGTGGGTGTTCGATTCATCACAATGTAACTAGATTATTTACTCTAGTGCAAGTGGGAGACTCTTGGAAATATGCCCTAGAGGCAATAATAAAATGGTTATTATTGTATTTCCTAGTTCATGATAATTGTCTATTGTTCATGCTATAATTGTATTAACCAGAAACCGTAATACATGTGTGAATACATAGACCACAACATGTCCCTAGTGAGCCTCTAGTTGGCTAGCTCGTTGATCAATAGATGGTCATAGTTTCATGACCATGTACATTGGATGTCGTTGATAACGGGATCACATCATTAGGAGAATGATGTGATGGACAAGACCCAATCCTAAGCATAGCACAAGATCGTGTAGTTCGTCTGCTAAAGCTTTTCCAATGTCAAGTATCATTTCCTTAGACCATGAGATTGTGCAACTCCAGGATACCGTAGGAATGTTTTGGGTGTGCAAAACGTCATAACGTAACTGGGTGGCTATAAAGGTGCACTACGGGTATCTGGGAAAGTGTATGTTGGGTTGGCACGAATCGAGACTGGGATTTGAACTCCGTATGATGGAGAGGCATCTCTGGGCCCACTCGGTAAGACATCATCATAATGAGCTCAAAGTGACTAAGGAGTTAGCCACGGGATGATGTGTTACAGAACGAGTAAAGAGACTTGCCAGTAACGAGATTGAACAAGGTATAGGGATACCGACGATCGAATCTCGGGCAAGTATCATACCGGTAGACAAAGGGAATTGTAGACGGGATTGATTGAATCCCCGACATCGTGGTTCATCCGATGAGATCATCGTGGAGCATGTGGGAGCCAACATGGGTATCCAGATCCCACTATTGGTTATTGACCGAAGAGATCTCTCGGTCATGTCTACGTGTCTCCCGAACCCGTGGGGTCTACACACTTAAGGTTCGATGACGCAAGGGTTATAGGGAAATAGTGGACGTGGTTACCGAAGGTTGTTCGAAGTCCCCGGATGAGATCCCGGATGTCACAAGGAGTTCCAGAATGGTCTGGAGACAAAGATTGATATATAGGAAGTGAGGTTTTGGTCATTGGAAGTGTTTCGGGAATTACTGGTAACGTACCGGGACCACCGGAAGGGTTCCGGGGGTCCACCAAGTGGGGCCACCAGCCCCAGAGGGCTGCATGGGCCGAGAGTGGAAGGGACCAGCCCTAGAGTGGGCTGGTGCGCCCTCCACCCTGGCCCAAGGCGCAGGAAAGGTGGGAGGGAGGGGAAACCCTAGACCCAGATGGGCCTAAGGCCCACTAGGGTTGCGCCCTCCCCCTCTCCCCTCTTGGCCGCCGTCCAAAGGACATCTAGGGCTGCCGCAGGGGTTGCGCACCCTCCTCCCCTCCTCCTATATATAGTGGGGGTTTTGGGGCTTCCAAACACACGGTTTCTTCCTCTCTTGACGCATCCCTATTCCTCCCTCTCCTCGTTCTCTGTAGTGCTTGGCGAAGCCCTGCCGGAGACCACACAACTCCACTGTCACCACGCCATCGTGCTGCCAGAGCTCTCCCTCAACCTCTACTTCCTCCTTGCTGGATCAAGGCATAGGATATGTCACCGGGCTGCACGTGTGTTGAACACGGAGGCGCCGTTGTTCGGTCCTAAGATCGAAGTCCAACCGCGTTCTTGTAACGCTTCCGCTTAGCGATCTTCAAAGGTATGAAGATGGAATCTCTTCCCACTCGTTCCTGGTTTCTCCATAGATAGATCTTGGTGGACACGGAGGAATTTTTTTTGATTTACTACTACGTCTCCCAACACTTGGTCCATTTCAGGTACTTCAGGATATTCTTGACCGTTGTCCGGTATTCCGCTCTGGGATCACTTTGGTACCTCCCTACCATACTTATGGCAAGGTTCACATCAGGTCTGGTACACATCATGGCATACATAATAGAGCCTATGGCTGAAGCATAGGGGATGACACTCTTCTCTTCTCTATCCTTTGCCGTGGTCGGGCATTGAGTCATACTCAATCTCACACCCTTTAACACAGGAAAGAACCCCTTCTTGGACCGAACCATATTGAACTTCTTCAATATCTTGTCAAGGTATGTGCTCTGTGAAAGACCTATGAGGCGTCTCGATCTATCTCTATAGATCTTGATGCCTAATATGTAAGCAGCTTCTCGAAGGTCCTTTAGTGAAAAACACTTATTCAAGTAGGCTTTTATGCTTTCCAAAAGTTCTATATCATTTCCCATCAACAATATGTCATCCACATATAATATGAGAAATGCTACAGAGCTCCCACTCACTTTCTTGTAAATACAGGGTTCTCCATAAACCTGTATAAACCCAAACACTTTAATCACCTCATTAAAGTGAATGTTCCAACTCCAAGATGCTTGCACCATCCCATAGATGGACCGCTGGAGCTTGCATACCTTGTTAGCATACTTAGGATCGACAAAACCTTCCGACTGCATCATATACAATTCTTCCTTAAGGAAGCCATTGAGGAATGCCGTTTTGACCTCCATTTTCTAGATCTCATAATCATAAAATGCGACAATTGCTAACATGATTCGGACGGACTTCAACATCGCTACGGGTGAGAAAGTCTCATCGTAGTCAACTCCTTAAACTTGTCGATAACCCTTAGCAACAAGCCGAGCCTTATAGACGGTCACAATACCATCCGCGTCAGTCTTCTTCTTAAAGATTCATTTATTTTCTATGGCTCTCTTATCATCAGGCAAGTCCACCAAAGTCCATACTTTGTTCTCATGCATGGATCCTATCTCGGATTTCATGGCTTCTAGCCATTTTTTGGAATCTGGGCCCACCATTGCTTCTTCATAGTTCGAAGGTTCACCGTTGTCCAACAACATGATCTCCAGGACAGGGTTGCCGTACCACTCTGGTGCGGAACGTGTCCTAGTTGACCTTCTAATAACAACTTGATCTGAAGTTTCATGATAATCATCGTTAACTTCCTCTCTAGCCAGTGCAGGCTCCATAGAAACAACTTCCCGTGCTACGCTACTCTCCGGTTCGAGTGGGGGTACAATTACCTCATCCAGTTCTATTTTCCTCCCACTTACTTCTTTCGAGAGAAACTCTTTCTCTAGAAAGGATCCATTCTTGGCAACAAAGATTTTGCCTTCGGACCTAAGGTATAAGGTATAACCAATAGTTTCTTTGGGGTATCCTATGAAGACGCACTTTTCCGCTTTGGGTTTGAGCTTCTTAGGTTGAAGTTTCTTCACATAAGCATCGCATCCCCAAACTTTTAGAAGCGATAGCTTAGGTTTATTTCCAAACCATAATTCATATGGTGTCGTCTCAACGGACTTTGACGGTGCCCTATTTAAAGTGAATGCGGCAGTCTCCAATGCATATCCCCAAAATGATAGCGGTAAGTTGGTAAGAGACATCATAGATCGCACCATATCCAATAGAGTGCGATTACGACATTCAGACACACCATTTCGCTGAGGTGTGCCAGGCGGCGTGAGTTGTGAAACAATTCCACATTTCCTTAGGTGCGTGCGAAACTCGTGACTCAAATATTCTCCGCCACGATCAGATCGTAGGCACTTTATTTTCCTGTCACGTTGCTTCTCTACCTCACTCTGAAATTCCTAGAACTTTTCAAAGGTTTCAGACTTGTGTTTCATTAAGTAGACATACCCATATCTGCTCAAGTCATCAGTGAGGGTGAGAACATAACGGTAGCCACCACGAGCCTCGATGCTCATTGGACCACATACATCGGTATGTATTATCTCCAACAAGTCAGTTGCTCGCTCCTTTGTTCCGGAGAACGGTGTCTTGGTCATCTTGTCCATGAGGCATGGTTCGCACATGTCAAATGATTCAAAATCAAAAGACTCCAAAAGTCCATCAGCATGGAGTTTCTTCATGCATTTGACACCAATATGACCAAGGCAGCAGTGCCACATGTAAGTGGGACTATTGTTATCAAGCTTACATCTTTTGGTACTCACACTATGGAGATGTGTAACATCACGTTCGAGAATCATCAAAAATAAACCATTGACCAGCGGGGCATGACCATAAAACATTTCTCTCATATAAATAGAACAACCATTATTCTCAGATTTAAATGAGTAGCCATCTCACATCAAACGAGATCTAGATACAATGTTCATGCTCAAAGCTGGTACTAAATAACAATTATTGAGGTTTAAAACTAATCCTGAAGGTAGATGTAGAGGTAGCGTGCCGACGGCGATCACATCGACCTTGGAACCATTCCCGATGCGCATCATCACCTTGTCCTTTGCCAGTCTCCTCTTATTCCGCAGCTCCTGCGTGGAGTTACAAATGTGAGCAACTGCACCGGTATCAAATACCCAGGAGCTACTACGAGTGCTGGTAAGGTACGCATCAATAACAAGTATATCACATATACCTTTAACGTTGCCAGCTTTCTTATCCGCTAAGTACTTGGGGCAGTTCCGCTTCCAGTGACCGGTGCCCTTGGAATAAAAGCACTCGGTCTGAGGCTTGGGTCCATTCTTGTTCTTCTTCCCGACAACTTGCTTACCGGGCGCGGCAACTGCTTTGCTGTCCTTCTTGAAGTTCTTCTTACCCTTGCCTTTCTTGAAACTAGTTGTCTTATTAACCATGAACACTTGATTCTCCTTTTTAATCTCGACCTCTGCTGATTTCAGCATCGAGTATAACTCAGGAATGGACTTCTCCATACCCTGCATGTTGTAGTTCATCACAAAGCTCTTGTAGCTAGGTGGAAGCGACTGGAGGATTCTGTCAATGACCGAGTCATCCGGAAGATTAACTCTTAGCTGAGTCAAGCGGTTGTGCAGCCCAGACATTTTGAGTATGTGCTCACTGACAGAACTATTCTCCTTCATCTTACAACTGAAGAACTTGTCGGAGGCATCATATCTCTCGACTCGGGCATGAGCTTGGAAAACCAATTTCAGCTCTTGGAACATATCATATGCTCCGTCACTACTAGGGAAAATCTTATAGACAGGAGCCTACTAGTAGCGTTAGAAAAAGAAACCTTCTGCTGCTAATTACCAGTAGCGCTGTATTCCTGCAGTGCTACAACAAAGGGCTTAGTAGTAGCGCTGTGCGCTAAGAAAGCGCTACTGATAAGGTGGCCCCGCTGACCCCGCCGACACTATTTATAGTAACAACGCTGGGTGGAAGGAAGCGCTACTGCTAAGGCCACTGCCAGTAGCGCTTTCTGACTTGCAAGCGCTACTGCTAATGTGCCACACATAGTAGCAGCGCTTTTTTTGTAAGCAGCGCTACTGCTAGTTGCGGCTGCTGCCACCTTTTCACCCCTCCCTCTCTCCCCCACGTTTCCCTCTGTCCCCTCCTTTCCCCTCTCCACTCTCCACCATTGTTGTTCTTCTTCTCTCTTCCTCCTACATCTCTAATTCTCTCCTCATTAATGTCCCCTTCCACCATAACTATCCTCCATAAATGGCCTCTCTCACATTATCTCTCTTTTTCCTACCTCTCTTCCTCCCCCCCATTAATGCCCCCCTCCAACATAACTCCCTCTCCATTAGTTAGCTAGCTAGATTCACCTCTCCTCCCCAAGAACTAGATCTAACCAGCTATTTAGCCATCCACACGTTTCGATCGGTGTCTCTCATCATCTAATTAATGGTGTACTCTCTCGATCGGTATCGCTCTCGGGAGATATATAGGTGAGTAAAAACTTGTTCATTTCTAGAATGGGAATATGTGTGTGAATGCGAATATGTGTGTTTGGTATATATGGAGAGATTTGTGTGAGTGACATGCCCTCGAGTTGCTTATGTTTCACCGAGATGCCGATTTATTTCCGTTTTGGTGAATTTCGAGCAAACTCAATATGTCCTATTTTTAGGCAAGGTCATGCCAAAATTTTATATGACTTTGAAGCATGCATGCATTATTTATTTTATAACCCTTTTGCTTGTTATACCATGCGGTCGGTCATGAAGGTGAGTGGATGGAAGGTGGAGCGGTACATGCAATCCGCGGTGATGGACATGTATGCAAATAATCGGACTAGGATTAGATGTCCGTGTGCAAGATGCAAGGAAGGAGTCCTTTTGGACCCTTTTGATCGTGGCACTTTGAAGGTGCACCTGTTGAAGAATGGTTTCATGGATTGCTATACTCAGTGGTTAAGTGAAGAAGCTAATGATGATGAGGACGTCCACATGGCAGGGAATAACGACATAGGGCTCGACGAAGAGATGACTGATCGACACGATGATGGCGCCGAGAAAGAGTCTGCAAATGACAGCATCGGAGAAGATTCTGGACACGACGAAGAAGAGTCTGGACATGGCGGAGAAGAGGTCACGCCACAATCTTCGACGCTACTAAGTGCAGTCGTGCAGGACCCTCATGTTCGACACCTCCTTCGCAAGAGTATGACTAGCGAGAGAGCTGCTTCTAGAGAGGAGGTCAAGCTGGCAAAACTTGAAGTAGACTCAAAGACTCCATTGTATGACGATTGCGATCCCGAGGTGACCCACTTGAGTTTCACGCTCGAACTTCTGAAGACGAAGGCCAAAAACAAATGGACAGAAAAAAAGCCTCGATGAGCATTTGAAGTATCTACATAATAAAGTTCTTCTCGCGGGGAACCTGTGTCCTACTAGTGTCGAGGAGGCCAAGAAAATCGTTTTCCCTTTTGATTTGCCGCACATTAGGTACCACGCATGCATCAACGATTGCATCATTTATCGGGGGAGCACGTGGAAAAAACCAGCTGTCTAGTGTTCAACGCTTCTCGATACAAGAAGGCAGAAAAGAAAGCTCCTTAGAAAGTTGTATGGTACTTTCCGATCACTCCCCGTCTACAGTGGTATTTCGTAGATCCTATGGAAGCAAAGCTCATGTGCTGGCACGCGGAGAGGAAGAAGCCCGATGATGGAGATGATCTGAAGATGAGACACCCCGTAGATGGTAGCCAGTGGAGAGCATTCAACGCCATATATGGATTTTCTACAGAAGATCCAAGGAACATCGTGCTTGGTGCGAGTACCGATGGCATGAATCCGTTTGGAAACCAGAACACCAACCACAACACATGGCCCGTGTTTGTATGGATGTACAACCTCCCCCATGGAAGTGCATGAAGACAAAGTACATACACATGAGCATGCTGATTCAAGGGCCAAAACAACCGGGAAATAGTATTAACCTGTATATGGGGCTTCTACAAGAGGAGCTAGACACATTACGGAAAACACCGACATGGACATGGGACGCCAGCAAAGGAGAGTATTTCCATATGAGAGCCGCGCTGATGACGACGGTGCACGACTATCTCGGTTACGGGTACACCTCAGGCCAGGTGTGCCACGGATACTGCGGATGCACGAGGTGCATGGATGATACAACATCTCAGCAGCTTACGTCAACGAAAGATGGCGGGTCCAGGAAAATCGTGTACATGGGCCATCGTAGATGGCTCGAGAAGGATGACCCGTGGAGAAAGCGTGGAGATATATTCAATGGGTTGGATGAGCTTCGAGTACCTCCATGTAAGAGGAGTGGCGCAGAAATCGACAAGCTGTTGAGAAACTGGGAACAATGCCTCGCGTCGGGAAAGATCAAAAAGGTGCCGGAGTCGCCAACGAGGAAGACTACGACCAATACGGCAACCTAATGAGGGAAGATGACGATGACGATGAAGCATATGTGAAAAGAAGAATAAATACTACATTACCTAAGAAAGATCGTACTCCATGGCCCCGGAAAAGTCACAAGGAGGGGCTCAATTACTCGGCAACAAACAAGAAAGGGAAGAAGCTCAATGTGAAACGTCGTCGACGCAGCTGATCAGAAACCATCATTTATATATATGTATCTACTTCGTGTACGCACTTAAGTAACCGTTATCGGTCAACTGATATGTTACCACCACATGCATGGTTCCGGTGATAATATTCGCGCAGTGTGCGAGAGGGTGACGCCGTCGTCCGGAGAAAAACAAAAAAACAAAAAAACAAAAACAAAAGGGAGAAAGCAATACGAAAGAAGAGAAAAGTAAACAGAAAAGAAAAGGAAAATAATAAAATAAAAGAAAACTAAAAACTAGAAAAGGAAAAATAATTAAAAAAATAAAATTGGATATTTAGTAGTAGCGCTGGTTTAGGAACAAGTGCTATAGCTACCTTAGCTATAGCGCTGGTTCTTAAACCAGCGCTACTGCTATTTGGGGTTAACCCCCACGTGGGCTCCCCCGTAGCGGTAGTGCTGGTTTATGAACAAGCGCTATAGCTACCTTAGCTATAGCGCTGGTTCCTAAACCAACGCTACTGCTATTTGTGGTTAGCCCCCGGCCACGCGGGCTCAAAACTTTGCTAGTTCCCATTCTATCCCCACTCCCACCTCTCCTCTCCCTGCGCTGTTGTCGCCCGCCTCGCCGTCGGCCTCGACGTCGACCTCGACGTCGACCTCCTCCGGCCTCCTCCTCCCTCCTCCACCGGCGCAGGCGCCAACGCCGTCAGCACCACCGGCACCGTCGCCAACCACCGCCGCCAGCACCACCGGCGCTGTCGCCAACCGCCGCACCACCGCCACCGTCCACCGCCGCCATCGGCTGCCATAGAGCGAGGTAGCCTACTCCCTCCTCCTCCCTCCTCCTCCCTCCCTCCATCCTCCCTCCCTTCTGCCTCCCTCCCTCCCTCCCTAGCTCCCTTCTCTCTCTGTTATTTAGAATGTAAATTATTTGAATGTAGATTGATGAATGGATTGATTGTGATGAGTAGTTCTGATGTAGGTTATGAACCCTAGTTAATTAGAGTAGTATGAACCCTAGTTAAACATGTTGGTTCTTAGAATAATGTAGGTTCTTAGAGTAGTTATTTTAATGTATGTTATGATCCCTAGTTAATTAGGTGGTATGAATCCTAGTTAAAAAAACCTAGTTATTTGAATGTTGGTTCTACGTATTTGAATGTTGGTTGTAGGTATTTTAGGTGTTTTCGGTGTAGTTAACAGAATTCTAGGTATTTATTTATTTTAGTTAAATCAACTGTTGCTATTTGCATTCTCTAGTTTTCCGTTCATAAACAAACACATGAAGACAGGTGCAGCTACGGGCTTACGATAACAAGCATGTGTATGCTCTTATGTGCTTTCACCTTTTTATGATATTTTTTCTTGGAATCAAACTTGTTGCTATAGATTAGGCTTTTATCCTAGATGTGTATTGCGCTTTTTAGGAGTTTTCCATAAAAAATGGAGTGAACAGAAACTCACTATCAATGAAGCCATGGTATCTTGTTTTTATCTTGTAAGTTCAAGCATGTAAATCACTGTACTAATGAGGCAACTATGTTTTGGCGAAATATCTGAGTGGCCTATGTTTTGCCGGAATGTTGATTCATTTCTGTTCCGGCAAATTTCAGGCGCTCCATATGTCCACTTTTTAGCAAAGGTCATGCCGAAAATTTCAGGCGCAACTTGTGCTAGGAACTAGGACATATGGAGTACCCAGGATTTGCCGAAATGGGAATGAATCAACATTCCAACCAAATATATATAGGCCCCTTTTTTCTCTTCATTATATCTTTTATTTACAATTGTTGAATAGGAAACATGTCTACCGACACCGAAGCCGGGGTTCTGCTTACCTCGTAGTAGACCCCCATGAGGCAGCATATCACTATTTTAATTACCTGGACGAACACGAGATGGGGTTGCATGGTGGAGACAGTGGCACCAACCCTGACACCGACAGCGACACCGGCACTAGCACCAGCACCGACACCACCCCCGAGACCGGCAATGATGCCGTTGTAGCCGGTAAAGCACCGAAGAAGAAGAGGTCACAAAACCAAACGAGCTCGGCATCGGACAAATTCTGGTCACGGAGATGCACCCCAAGAAGTTAGAGCCAACGGCGCCAGAGGAAGCACGCTCGTGCTGGGGAAATCAACTAGGATGCATCCTTAGGGAAACCGCGAACATCAATGACGTTCTGTTGAAGAAGATACCACATATGGAGCACATGCTCCTAAAGAAGTTGCACAATAGGTTCTTGTTCCCCGGTCGGGATGAAAGCACATTTAAAGACCCGTGGGACGACGTCGCCATGACAAAGATAAACGCCAAGGCAATGATGACGTTCACCAATGACTTGTCCTCCTGGAAAGTTCGGGTGAAAAAAGCGATTGCGAAGAATGAACCATGGTCCAAGATTCATGCTGATAATCCGTCAATAACGGAAGAGGCATTTGAAAAATTCAAGGAGAATTGCGGTAAAGAAGAAGTCAAGGCAAGGTCGGAGAAAATGAAGGCGCTCCAGGCTAGGAACATGCCTCCCCACCACCTCGGAAGTCGTGGTTACGAGGGGAAGAGGCACGTATGGGCCAAGGAGGACGCCGAACGTGAAAGTCACGGATTCCCAGACCCCTTGGCGGAGTTCACCGACCCGCTGGAGCATGACTAGATCAGGGCCCGGTACAAGTGGGACAAAGTCAACAAGATCTTTTACACGGACCCGAACACGAGGGAGTTCATGAGACTTCTGGTAATTTTTATATTAACACATTATTATATTAGCTTCCAATCAGTTCGACTACAAGTTTTGTCACATTAGTAAACCATCCATGTCCCTTTTGCAGAAAGATCAGCACCAAAAGGCAGCCGAAAGCGACGAGTCGTCACAGTCATAGGTGAGGCCCAAGTGGGACACCCCATTGAACCGGGCCCTGAACATACTGAAAAAGGTCCCAGTGGACAAGCCGCCGTCCTATGGACGTGTGCACGATGTCAGAGATGGAGCCTCGTGGAAGACGTGCTACAGTGAGGAGCCAGAGGAAAGAAGGAAGAGACGGTCGGTCATCACTCAATAGACCATCGACGAGAAGACCGCGATTGCGGTCAATACGACCAAAGTTGAGACCAAAGAAGAGTTGAGCGGGGCCGTCAATGCAGCGGTCACTGACGCGGTGGTCAGCTTGATTCCCACACTTTTCGATTTCATGAAGAACTATCCAAGTGCATGGCCGAAGGACTTTCCCCTTCCCAGCTTTGCCGGGAGCAATTCAAAGAACACCACAACACCGGCACCTGCTCAAGCAACCCCAAAAGGTCCCGCTCCTATTCATAGCAGCCCAACCTCTGTCTCTTGCATGCTCAACGGGCCTTCATCGCTGGCTGAGCTCGACGCCCTCACGGTAATTAGCGTCATACCCTTTTCACCAGCATGTCTATAGTCTTCCGTTTCAGTTGCCTTTTAGATGTTTGACGTCGCAGACATGTCTTCTTCGTAGGCCGACGATACCCCGTGCACCCTAATGTACGACATCAAGGGCCAGAAGGTGGCCGTGGGAAAGGCAACGATCGTGAAGCCGAAGGACCGCATGTTCCACAACCGAGAGATGCCCGATGGCGTCTTCAAGGTTAACGTGGCTGGTGCCTTAGCGGGCTTCGAGGATTTGCCTCCTCCAATACCAGCCAATGACGACGAGACCTCCCCGAGGATTGGCGCATGCAAGAGCTGGTTCTTGCCTTGGCCGAAGTCTCTTCTTCATCTCGAGGCGCCCAATATCACGCCAACGCCACCTTCTCAAGAAGGTATGAACACCACCCCACCTATCACATTACCAGCACCTGTCGTGGCGGGTGGTAGCGAATGACGTGAGGGAGAGCCTCCATTAGTGCCAGATCATGTCGCCCCCGCTGTCGAAGAAGCAAATGTTGATGACATGGAGGAGGATGATGATGACCCAGACAAGTATTTCAATACCGCCTACGATGATGGAAGGTTGATGGTGTTGGAAATATACCCTAGAGGCAATAATAAAATGGTTATTAATTATTATTGTATTTCCTTGTTCATGATAATTGTCTATTTGTTCATGCTATAATTGCGTTAACCGGAAACCATAATACATGTGTGTGAATACATAGACCACAACATGTCCCTAGCGAGCCTCTAGTTGGCTAGCTCGCTGATTAATAGATGGTCACGGTTTCATGACCATGGACATTGGATGTCACTGATAGCAGGATCATATCATTAGGAGAATGATGTGATGGGAAAGACCCAATCCTAAGCATACCACAAGATCGTGTAGTTCTTCTGCTAAAGCTTTTCTAATGTCAAGTATCGTTTCCTTAGACCATGAGATTGTGCAACTCCCGGATACCGTAGGAATACTTTGGGTGTGCCAAACGTCACAACGTAACTGGGTGGCTATAAAGGTACACTATGGGTATCTCTGAAAGTGTCTGTTGGGTTGGCACGAATCGAGACTGGGATTTGTCACTCCGTGTGCGGAGAGGTATCTCTGGGCACACTCGGTAAGACATCATCATAATGAGCTCAGTGTGACTAAGGAGTTAGCCACGGGATGATGTGTTAGGTAATGAGTAAAGAGACTTGCCAGTAACGAGATTGAACAAGGTATAGGGATACCGACGATCGAATCTCGGGCAAGTATCATACAAGTAGACAAAGGGAATTGTATACCAGATTGATTGAATCCCTGACATTGTGGTTCATCCGATGAGATCATCGTGGAGCATGTGGGAGCCAACATGGGTATCCAGATCCCGTTGTTGGTTATTGATCGGAGAAGTGTCTCGGTCATGTCTACGTGCCTCCCGAACCCGTAGGGTCTACACACTTAAGGTTCGATGACGCTAGGGTTATAGGGAAATATTGTACATGGTTACCGAAGGTTGTTCGGAGTCCTGGATGAGATCTCGGGCGTCACGAGGAGCTCCGGAATAGTCCGGAGGTAAAGATTCATATATAGGAAGTGAGGTTTTGGTCACCGGAAGAGTTTCGAGCATCACCGATAACGTACCGGGACCACCGGAAGGGTTCCGAGGGTCCACCGTGTGGGTCCACCGGCACCAGAGGGCTGCATGGGCTGCAGGTGAGAGGGAACCATTCCCAGGTGGGCTTGTGCACCCCAACACCTAGGCCAAGGCGCAGCAAAGGTGGGAAGGAGGGGGGACCCTAGGCGCAGATGGGCCTAAGGCCCACCTAGGGCGCCGCCCCTCCCACTCCCTCTCGTGGCCGCCGCACCAGATGGCATCTGGGGCTGCCGCCGGCTCCTAGGGTGGGAACCCTAGGTCTGTGCCCTCCCTCCTCCTCCTCCTATATATAGTGGGGTTTTTTGGGGCTGCCAAGAACACAAGTTTTTTTCTTCCTCCCTCGGCATAGCCCTACTCCTCCTACTCCTCGTTCTCCGTAGTGCTTAGCAAAGCTCTACAGAAGTACCATGCAGCTCCACCGTCACCATGCCGTCGTGCCGTCGGAGATCTCCCTCAACCTCTCCTTCCTCCTTGCTGGATCAAGGCGTAGGAGACATCATCGGGTTGCACGTGTGTTGAATGCGGAGGCGCCGTTGTTCGACGCTGAGATCGGAATCCACCGCGATCTGAATTGTTGCGAGTATGACTCCACCAACTGCGTTCTTGTAACGCTTCCGCTTAGCGATCTTCAAAGGTATGAAGATGCACTCTCCCCTTACTCGTTGATGGTTTCTCCATAGATGGATCTTAGTGATCATAGGAATTTTTTTGATTTACTACTACGTCTCCCAACAGTGGTATCAGAGTTAAGTCTATGCGTAGAATCTATGCACAAGTAGAACACAAGTTGTTGTGGGTGTCGATATTGTTAATTTGCTTACCGTTACTAGTCTTATCTTGATTCGGCGGTATTGTGGGATGAAGTGGCCCGGACTAACTTTACACGTATGCTTACGTGAGACCGGTTCCACCGCCTAACTTGCACTTGTTGCATAGGGTGGCTAGCGGGTGTCTGTCTCTCCCACATTAGTCGGATTGGATTCGATGAAAAGGGTCCTTATTAAGGGTAAATAGCAATTGGCATATCATGTTGTGGTTTTGGCGTAGGTAAGAAATGTTCTTGCTAGAAACCTATAGCAGCCACGTAAAAACTTGCAACTACAAATTAGAGGACGTCTAACTTGTTTTTGCAGCATATGCCTTGTGATGTGATATGGCCAAAAGATGTGATGTGATGCATTGTGATGTATGAGATTGATCATGTTCTTGTAATAGGATTCACGACTTACATGTCGATGAGTATGACAACCGGCAGGAGCCATAGGAGTTGTCTTAATTTATTGTATGGCCTGCGTGTCAATCATAAACGCCATGTAATTACTTTACTTTATTGCTAATCATTAGCCATAGTAGTATAATTAATAGTTGGCGAGACAACTTCATGAATACACGATGATGGAGATCATGATGATGGATATCATGGTGTCGTGCTGGTCACATTGATGATCATGGTGCCCCGAAGATGGAGATCAAAGGAGCAAGATGATATTGGCCATATCATGTCACTATATTGATTGCATGTGATGTTTATCATGTTTACATCTTATTTGCTTAGAACGACGATAGCTAAATAAGATGATCCCTCACTAAAATTTCAAGAAATGTGTTCAGCCTAACTGTGCACCATTGCTAAGGATCGTTGTTCCGAAGCACCACATGATGATCGGGTGTGATAGGTTCTAACGTTCGCATACAACGGGTGTAAGCCAGATTTACACACGCAATACACTTAGGTTGACTTGACGAGCCTAGCATGTACTGACATGGCCTCGGAACACGGGAGACCGAAAGGTCAAACATGAGTCGTATAGAAGATACGGTCAACATGGAGATGTTCACCATTGATGACTAGTCCGTCTCACGTGATGATCGGACACGGGCTAGTTGACGTGGATCATGTGTTACTTGGATGACTAGAGAGATGTCTATCTAAGTGGGAGTTCATTAAATAATTTGATTATGTGAACTTAATTATCATGAAGTTAGTCTAAAATTGTCTTTACAATCTATATTGTAGATCCAGTGGCCAACGCTAATGTCACCCTCAACTTCAACGCATTCCTAGAGAAAACCAAGCTGAAATATGATGGAAGCAACTATGCAGACTGGGTCCGTGGCTTGAGGATCATCCTCATAGCTTCCAAAAGATTATATGTCCTTGATGCACCGCTAGGTGACGCGCACATTTTCCCAGCGGCTCAGGACGTTATGAACGCCTGGCAATCGTGCTGTGATGATTACTCCCTGGTTCAGTGCGGCATGCTTTACAGTTTAGAACCGGGGCTCCAAAAGCATTTTGAGCAACACGGAGCATATGAGATGTTCCAAGAGCTAAAACTGGTTTTCCAAGCTCATGCCTAGGTCAAGAGATATGATATCCCCGACAAGTTCTTCAGCTGTAAGATGGAGGAGAATAGTTCTCTCAGCGAGCACATACTCAAAATGACTGGGTTGCACAACAGTCTGACTCAGCTGGGAGTTAATCTTCCGGATGACTCGGTTATTGACAGAATCCTCCAGCCGCTTCCACCTAGCTACAAGAGCTTTGTGATGAACTACAACATGCAGGGGATGGAGAAGTCCATTCCTGAGTTGTACTCGATGCTGAAATCTGCGGAGGTCGAGATCAAAAAGGAGCATCAAGTGTTGATGGTGAATAAGACCACTAGTTTCAAGAAAGGAAAGGGTATAAAGAACTTCAAGAAGGATAGCAAATCAGTTTCCGCGCCCAGTAAGCAAGTTGATAGGAAGAAGAACAAGAATGGACCCAAGCCTGAGACTGAGTGCTTTTATTGCAAGGGTACCAGTCACTGGAAGCGAAACTACCCCAAGTACTTAGCGGATAAGAAGGCCGGCAACGTTAAAGGTATATGTGATATACTTGTTATTGATGTGTACCTTACCAGCGCTCGTAGTAGCTCCTGGGTATTTGATATTGGTGCAGTTGCTCACATTTGTAACTCCAAGCAGGAGTTGCGGAATAAGCAGAGGCTGGCAAAGGACGAGGTGACGATGTGCGTCAGGAATGGTTCCAAGGTCAATGTGATCGCCATCGGCACACAACATCTACATCTACCTTCGGGATTAGTTTTAAACCTCAATAATTGTTATTTAGTACCAGCTTTGAGCATAACATTGTATCTGGATCTCGCTTAACTCAAGATAGCTACTCATTTAAATCTGAGAATAATGGTTGTTCTATTTATATGAGAGAAATGTCTTATGGTCATACCCCGCTGGTCAATGTTTTATTTTTGATGAATCTCGAACATGATGTTACACATGTCCATATGTGAGTACCAAAAGATGTAAGATTGATAACGATAGTCCCACTTACATGTGGCACTGCCGCCTTGGTCATAGTGGTGTCAAACGCATGAAGAAGCTCCATGCTGATGGACTTTTGGAGTCTCTCGATTTTGAATCATTTGACACGTGCGAACCATGCCTCATGGGCAAGATGACCGAGACTCCATTCTCCGGAACTATGGAGCGAGCAACTGACTTGTTGGAGATAATACATACTGATGTACGCGGTCCAATGAGCGCCGAGGCTCATGGTGGCTACCGTTATGTTCTCACCCTCACTGATGACTTGAGCAGATATGGGTATGTCTACTTAATGAAACACAAGTCTGAAACCTTTGAAAAGTTCTAGGAATTTCAAAGTGAGGTAGAGAAGCAACATGACAGGAAAATAAAGTGCCGACGATCTGATCGTGGCGGAGAATATTTGAGTCACGAGTTTGGCACACACCTAAGGAAATGTGGAATTGTTTCACAACTCACGCCGCCTGGCACACCTCAGCGAAATGGTGTGTCTAAACGTCGTAATCGCACTCTATTGGATATGGTGCGATCTATGATGTCTCTTACCGACTTACCGCTATCATTTTGGGGATATGCATTGGAGACTGCCGCATTCACTTTAAATAGGGCACCGTCAAAGTCCATTGAGACGACACTATATGAATTATGGTTTGGAAATAAACCTAAGCTGACGCTTCTAAAAGTTTGGGGATGCGATGCTTATGTGAAGAAACTTCAACCTGAGAAGCTCAAACCCAAAGCGGAAAAGTGCGTCTTCATAGGATACCCCAAAGAAACTATTGGTTATACCTTCTACCTCAGATCCAAAGGCAAAATCTTTGTTGCCAAGAATGGATCCTTTCTAGAGAAAGAGTTTCTCTCGAAAGAAGTAAGTGGGAGGAAAATAGAACTGGATGAGGTAATTGTACCCCCACTCGAACCGGAGTGTAGCGCAGCACGGGAAGTTGTTTCTATGGAGCCTGCACTGGCTGGAGAGGAAGTTAACGATGATTATCATGAAACTTCAGATCAAGTTGTTATTAGAAGGTCAACTAGGACACGTTCCGCACCAGAGTGGTACGACAACCCTGTCCTGGAGATCATGTTGTTGGACAATGGTGAACCTTCAAACTATGAAGAAGCAATGGTGGGCCCAGATTCCAAAAAATGGCTAGAAGCCATGAAATACGAGATAGGATCCATGCATGAGAACAAAGTATGGACTTTGGTGGACGTGCCTGATGATAAGCGAGCCATAGAAAAAAAGGGGTTTTCAATGAAGGACCTTGGAGAAGCTGCTGACATATTAGGCATCAAGATCTATAGAGATAGATTAAGATGCCTCATAGGTCTTTCACAGAGCACATACCTTGACAAGATATTGAAGAAGTTCAATGTGGATCAGTCCAAGAAGGGGTTCTTGCATGTGTTACTGGGTGTGAGATTGAGTACGACTCAATGCCCGACCACGGCAAAGGATAGAGAAGAGATGAGTGTCATCCCCTATGCTTCAGCCATAGGCTCTATTATGTATGCCATGCTATATACCAGACCTGATGTGAACCTTGCCATAAGTATGGTAGGGAGGTACCAAAGTGATCCTGGAGCGGAACACTGGACACCGGTCAAGAATATCCTGAAGTACCTGAAAAGGACCAAGGACATGTTTCTCGTATCTGGAGGTGCCGAAGAGCTCGTCATAAAGGGTTACGTCGATGCTAGCTTCGACACAGATCCGGATGACTCCAAGTCACAAACTGGATACGTGTATATTTTGAACGGAGGGGCAGTAAGCTGGTGTAGCAGGAAGCAAAGCATCATGGCAGGATCTACATGTGAAGCGGAGTACACAGCTACCTCAGAAGCAGGAAAGGAAGGAGTCTGGATGAAGGAGTTCATCACCAACCTAGGAGTGATTCCCAATGCGTCGGGCCCGATGACTCTATTCTGTGACAACACTAGAGCTATTGCCCTTGCCAAGGAGCCTAGGTTTCACAAGAAGACAAGACACATGAAACGCCGCTTCAACTCCATTTGTGATTACATTCAGAAGGAGATACAAATATTTGTAAAGTACATACAGATCTGAATGTCGCAGATCTGTTGACTAAACCTCTCTCACAAGCGAAACATGATCAACACCAGAACTCTATGGGTGTTCGATTCATCACAATGTAACTAGATTATTGACTCTAGTGCAAGTGGGAGACTGTTGGAAATATGCCCTAGAGGCAATAATAAAATGGTTATTATTGTATTTCCTAGTTCATGATAATTGTCTATTGTTCATGCTATAATTGTGTTAACCGGAAACCGTAATACATGTGTGTGAATACATAGACCACAACATGTCCCTAGTGATCCTCTAGTTGGCTAGTTCGCTGATCAATAGATGGTCACGGTTTCATGACCATGGACATTGGATGTCATGGATAGCGGGATCACATCATTAGGAGAATGATGTGATGGACAAGACCCAATCCTAAGGATAGCACAAGATCGTGTAGTTCGTCTGCTAAAGCTTTTCTAATGTCAAGTATCGTTTCCTTAGACCATGAGATTGTGCAACTCCCGGATACCTTAGGAATACTTTGGGTGTGCCAAACGTCACAACGTAACTGGGTGGCTATAAAGGTACACTACGGGTATCTCCGAAAGTGTCTGTTGGGTTGGCACGAATCGAGACTGGGATTTGTCACTCCGTGTGACGGAGAGGTATCTCTGGGCCCACTCGGTAAGACATCATCATAATGAGCTCAGTGTGACTAAGGAGTTAGCCACGGGATGTTGTGTTATGGAACAAGTAAAGAGACTTGCCGGTAACGAGATTGAACAAGGTATAGGGATACCGACAATCGAATCTCGGGCAAGTATCATACCGGTAGACAAATGGAATTGTATACGGGATTGATTGAATCCCTGACATCGTGGTTCATCCGATGAGATCATTGTGGAGCATGTGGGAGCCAACATGGGTATCCAGATCCCGTTGTTGGTTATTGACCGGAGAAGTGTCTCGATCATGTCTACGTGCCTCCCGAACTCGTAGGGTCTACACACTTAAGGTTCGATGACGCTAGGGTTATAGGGGAAATATTGTACGTGGTTACCGAAGGTTGTTCGGAATCCCGGATGAGATCTCAGATGTCACGAGGAGCTCCAGAATAGTCCAGATGTAAATATTCATACATAGGAAGTGAGGTTTTGGTCATCGGAAGAGTTTTGGGCATCACCGGTAACGTATCGGGACCATCGGAAGGGTTCCGAGGGTCCATTGTGTGGAGCCACCGGCACGAGAGGGCTGCATGGGCTGAAGGTGGGAGGGAACTAGCCCCAGGTGGGCTGGTGTGCCTCCACACCCAGCCCAAGGTGCATCAAAGGTGGGAAGGGGGGGGGGACCCTAGGCACGGATGAGCCTAAGGCCCACCTAGGGCGCCGCCCCTCCCACTCCCTCTCTTGGCCGCCGCACCAGATGGCATCTGGGACTGCCGCTGGCTCCTAGGGTGGGAACCCTAGGGCTGTGCCCTCCCTCCTCCTCCTCCTATATATAGTGGGATTTTTGGGGTTGCTAAGAACACAAGTTTTTTTCTTCCTCCCTTGGCGCAGCCCTACTCTTCCTATTCCTCGTTCTCCGTAGTGCTTAGCGAAGCTCTATCGGAGTACCACACAGCTCCACCGTCACCATGCCGTCGTGCTGCCAGAGTTCTCCCTCAACCTCTCCTTCTGCCTTGTTGGGTCAAGGCATAGGAGACGTCATCGGGCTGCACGTGTGTTGAACGCGGAGGCGCTGTTGTTCGGCACTAAGATCGGAATCCACCGCGATCTGAATTGTTGCGAGCATGACTCCACTAACCGCGTTCTTATAATGCTTCCGCTTAGCGATCTTCAGAGGTATGAAGATGCACTCTCCCCTTACTCATTGCTGGTTTCTCCATAGATGGATCTTGGTGATCGTAGGAATTTTTTTGATTTACTACTACATCTCCCAACAGATGGCTTAGGACGACGAAGACTCATGCTATGAGCATGGAGATGATGACTTGATGCTGCCTGATTTGCCAGAGCCGAAACATCCTAAGGCGGAATGCAAAAAGTCTCTCTTCAAGCATTCCTCGCAGGAGACGCCTCCAGATGCCACCTCTACCCAGCAACCCCCCGAGGCCCGTCCAATGTTTAGCCCGATGACACTTGGGGTGGTGGTTAGGGAAGGTATGTTGGGCTCACTACCACTGCCACCCACCAAGAAGCCAATGAGGAGACCGAAAAAGAAAGGCCCTAAAGGCGCCAGAGCTGCTTCAAGCAGCCAGCCGCCTCTGAAGCCCCGGGTGGTAGACATAATACCCGTCGAAGGTAAGAATCGTTTCCATGTTGCCGGTGAGCCGATCCTACCCCCCAAAGCGCTAGATAACATACTAAACAATGATCTAAGGAGACTCCATGAAGATGTGCTGGCCTGAGAAAAAAGCTTTCCAATCGCGGAAAAACCAGGATACCCGCTTTACGTGGCTCAGGTGCCGGGTGGGAAGTTGTACGTCGACACTTGGCCCACGAATCAGTTCATCCTGCGATTCGACTACATCTACAACATGTTCCACATGACCAAGCTGGATTTCTAGTTGATCTGCATGTATGCGATGTACCTCAACTACTTCATCATGATCAAGAACATATGATATATCTGCATCGCGGACGCGTTCTATATGCATGAGAGCTACTTGGCAGTTTGCAAAGAGCACCGTGACTATGCGAGCAAGTACCTCGGCAGATTCATGATCACTAATAAGGACAAGGAAGCAATTCTCCTGCCTTATCATCCCACGTAAGTCATCTGCGCATATCCTTTCGTAAGTGTCGTTAATCATTCCTTTGCAAGCATGTAGGCTAATTAGAGGTGTGTACTTCATTTGTGCAGCGGGGGCGACACCGTGCTCATCGCTCTGTACCCGGAATACTCCCATGCTATATACTTGGACTCATCGAAGAACATCAATAAAAAGGATTACACGCACGTAAAGAGAGTTCTCAATAGTGCTCTGTTCACCTTCAGCATGTCTGGTGGATATATAAAGGTGAAAAGGAACAGGAAGGATGGGCTGGTTTTCCACCATAAGACCGACTTCTGCTGCATCCAGCAACCGCACACCAATCAGGCTAATGGGTTCTACCTCATGCATCACCTGCTCGAGTACAGAAGGGATAATCAATGCCTTCGCATGTCACCTAGTACTGAAGATGCCGAGATTGTCAGCTGGGCCACAAGCATAGGACAAACATCGGATCATCGACTCTGAGCTGAGTTTTATCACGTACAATGTGAACTTGCCCAAGTGATGATGAAGCAGGTCCTCGAACCAACAGGGATGTTCTACCATGGGCCAACAATGACGCGGGATGATGTCCGAGCACTGCTACTCGCTCAGCGTCTGGACCTTAAGCCTTTCACGAAGCTCGGGTGCTTCATCCCTAACTATGAAGATTGCACCGCCGACATGGAGGACTGATCGCTCTTGCTAGTTAATTAGTTTGGGTATATATGAGGAACTTTGTCACTTATGTTTACTATAAGTTGCCTGTATTTTGCTAATTATGCTTTTTTTCTTAAGTACATTATGTTGCATATTATCATTCAATTGATCAATTGTCGATGCAGGTACATAGATCAGAGATGGCGAAGGACTGGCACGTCGTGTTCGTTGGGAGGGTTCCAGGAGTCTACGACCACTGGCCACACGCTCAGGCCCAGGTGTACAGGTACGTGGGTGGTAGCCACAGAGGGTTTGACAACAGAACCGAAGCGGAAAGTACTTACTTGAGGTGGACACTCCGGCATGAGCGGGGGCGGGACCGCCGGTGCCTCAAGTACTATATAGTCGCGCTCTTGCTCATGCTGATCGCTCTTCTCCTCTACATCATGGTTTAGATAGAGATGATGAAAACTTGTGTTTGTGCCATGACCATGCATTTGCACTTATTCGAGACATGACATGATCACTATTGTGTATCGCTATTTTCGAGATGTGATGATATTTGTGTTGAATGATGCTGATGGTATGACGAGAGTACCATACGTCTATGGTATGATGATAATAGTGTATGTTTAGTATGATCTGATGAAACTACTGTATAGATCCTGTATAAATGCATCACAAATACGTAGAGGGTGTAAATCTGTGAAAACAGGAATACTAGCAGTAGCGCTGGTAATCATCTAATAGCAGCGCTGGATTAGCAGCAACGCTTTGTTCATCCAAGCGCTACAGATAGTTAGGAATAGCGATGGCCTGGCAAGCGCTACTGTTAACAACACATAGCAGTAGCGCTTGCCAGGCCAGCGCTACTGCTAAAACTTAGTTGTAGCACGATAGCAGTAGCGCCGGACCCAGCGCTACTACTATGCATATTTCGAGCGCTACTACTAGGGTTTTCCCTAGTAGTGCGTGTTGCTTAATACGCTTTTGGAGCCCCGGTTCTAAACTGTAAAGCATGCCACACTCAACCAGGGAGTAATCATCACAGCGTGACTACCACACGTTCATAATGTCTTGATCCGCTGGGAAAATGGGTGTGTCACCTAGCGGTGCATCAAGGACATACAATCTCTTGGAAGCTATGAGGATGAGACTCAAGCTACGGACCCAGTCCGCATAGTTGCTTCCATCGTCTTTCAGCTTGGTTTTCTCTAGGAACGCGTTGAAGTTGAGGGTGACATTAGTGTTGTCCATTGGATCTACAATATAGATTGTAAAGACAATTTTAGACTAAGTTCATGATAATTAAGTTCACATAATCAAATTATTTAATGAACTCCCACTTATATAGACATCTCTCTATTCATCCAAGTGACACATGATCCACGTCAACTAGCCCGTGTCTGATCATCACGTGAGACGGACTAGTCATCCATGGTGAACATCTCCATGTTGATCGTATCTTCTATACGACTCATGTTCGACCTTTCGGTCTCCCGTGTTCCGAGGCCATGTCTATACATGCTAGGCTCATCAAGTCAACCTTAGTGTATCGCGTGTGCAAATCTGGCTTACACCCGTTGTATGTGAACGTTAGAACGTATCACACCCGATCATCACGTGGTGCTTTGGAATAACGATCCTTAGCAACGGTGCACAGTTAGGGTGAACATTTTTCTTGAAATTTTAGTGAGAGATCATCTTATTTAGCTACCGCCGTTCTAAGAAAATAAGATGTAAACATGATAAACATCATGTAAACATGATAAACATCACATGCAATCAATATAGTGACATGATATGGCCAATATCATCTTGCTCCTTTGATCTCCATCTTCGGGGCACCATGATCATCACTGTCATCGACACGACACCATGATCTCCATCATCGTGTCTTCATGAACTTGTCTCGCCAACTATTACTTCTACTACTATGGCTAATGATTAGCAATAAAGTAAAGTAATTACATGGCATTTATCATTGACACGCAGGTCATACAATAAATTAAGACAACTCCTATGGCTCCTGCCGGTTGTCATACTCATCGACATGCAAGTCGTGAATCTATTACAAGAACATGATCAATCTCACACATCACAATGCATCACTACACATCCTTTGGCCATATCACATCACAAGGCATATGCTACAAAAACAAGTTAGACGTCCTCTAATTTGTAGTTGCAAGTTTTCATGATGCTGCTATAGGTTTCTAGCAAGAACGTTTCTTAACTACGCCAAAACCACAACGTGATATGCCAATTGCTATTTACCCTTCAACAAGTGCATGTCAGGCGGTGGAACTGGTCTCACGTAAGTGTACGTGTAAAGTTGGTCCGGGCCGCTTCATCCCACAATACCGCCGAATCAAGTTAAGATTAGTAACGGTAAGCAAATTAACAAGATCGACGCCCACAACAACTTGTGTTCTACTCGTGCATAGATTCTACGCATAGACCTAGCTCATGATGCCATTGTTGGGAAACATAGTAGTAAATCAAAAAATTTCCTACATGTCACCAAGATCAATCTATGGAGAAACCAGCAACGAGAAAAGGGGGAGTGCATCTTCATACCTTTGAAGATCTCAAAGCGGAAGCGTTACAAGAACGCGGTTGGTGGAGTTGTACTCGTAGCGATACAAATCGCGGTGGATTCTGATCTAAGCGCCGAACAGCGGCACCTCCGCGTTCAACACACGTGCAGCCCGGTGACGTCTGCTACGCCTTGATCCAGCAAGGAGGAAGGAGAGGTTGGGGGAGAGCTCCGGCAGCATGACGACGTGGTTGCGATGGAGCTTGCGGTTCTCCGGCAGAGCTTCGCTAAGCGCTACGGAGGAGGAGGAGGTGTAGGAGGGGGAAGGGCTGTGCCAACGGAAGGGTGTGGCTACCCTCTCATCCCCTCACTATTTATATGGGGAAGAGGAGAGGGGGCCGCCCCCCTAGATCCATCTAGAGGGGGGGGGGGGGCGGTGGCCCCTCGGGGGGCATCGCCCCCTAGGGTTTCCAACCCTAGAAGGGGGGAGGGGGCGGACCCTTAGGGTTTCCAACCCTATAGAGGGGGGGGGGCATCGGCCCCTAGTTGCCTTGGGCCCTTGGGGGGCGCACCAGCCCACTAAGGGGCTGGTTCCCACCCATCTATAGCCCATTAGGTCCTCCGGAGCAGGTGGACCCTCCCGGTGGACCCCCGGAACCCCTTCGGTGGTCCTAGTGCAATACTGATAAACCCCGAAACCTTTCTGGTGACTGAAACTGGACTTCCCATATATAAATCTTCACCTCCGGACCATTTAGGAACTCCTCGTGACGTCCCGGATTTCATCCGGGACTCCGAACAAATTTCGGTAACCATATACAATTCCCATTACAACTCTAGCGTCACCGAACCTTAAGTGTGTAGACCCTACGGGTTCGGGAGGCATGTAGACATGTCCGGGACACCTCTCCGGCCAATAACCAACAGCGGGATCTAGATACTCAGGTTGGTTCCCACATGCTCCTCGATGATCTCATCGGATGAACCACGATGTCGGGGATTCAATCAATCCGGTATACAGTTTGCTTTGTCTACCGGTGTGACACTAGCCCGAGATTCGATCGTCGGTATCCCTATACCTTGTTCAATCTCGTTACCGGCAAGTCTCTTTACTCGTTCCGTAACACATAATCCCATGGCTAACTCCTTAGTCATATTAAGCTCATTATGATGATGTCTTACCGAGTGGGCCCAGAGATACCTCTCCGTCACATGGAGTGACAAATCCCAGTCTCGATTCGTGCCAACCCAACAGATACTTTCAGGGATAACCGTAGTATACCTTTATAGCCATCCATTTACGTTGTGACGTTTGGCACACCCAAAGTATTCCTACGACATCCGGGAGTTGCACAATCTCATGGTCTAAGAAAACGATACTTGACAATAGAAAAGCTTTAGTAGACGAACTACATGATCTTGTGCTATGCTTAGGATTGAGTCTTGTCCATCACATCATTCTCCTAATGATGTGATCCCGTTATCAATGACATCCAATTTCCATGGTCATGAAACCGTGACCATCTATTGATCAACGAGCTAGCCAACTAGATGTTGTGGTCCATGTATTCACACATGCATTACGGTTTCCGGTTAACACAATTATAACATGAACAATAGACAATTATCATGAACAAGGAAATACAATAATAACCATTTTATTATTGCCTCTAGGACATATTTCCAAGAGATGTCTATATAAACCGAGGGGTTTAGACCATAGAGGTAGAACCAACTCGTTCATACGATCTAGAGGTAGACCACCCTGTACTTTGTACCCCCATCACAATCAATATAATCAGAAGCAGTACATAGGGCTTTACCTCTTAGAGAGGGTCCGGACCTGGGTAAACATCGGCGAGTGGCTTCTGGTACCATGGAAATCTTGTGGGCTCTAAGCGAGAACATCCTTCGAAAGGGGTGCAACAATTATTTTTTGTTGAGCTCAACTATACTCGACGGAAGACTTACAATGTGACAGCTTGTATTTCCATCGTTTGTATTTCCAAATATCTTCCCGACTTACTTTTCGTTTGTATTTCGATCGCATGCTACAAGGTTTGTTACTGCTCCATGTTATAGCCTTGGTAGGATCCTTATTTATGCTTGGTGTAATGCTGCCATGTATGTATAGATGGTCATCCGGGCTCTCAAACATCCAACTTCTTTATCAGTCTATAAATCTCGATCAAACCCAGGTTGTATGTACTTGAAAATCTGGACTACTGAAATTAGTTAGCAGTAGTAACACATGTATTGAACTTCACCCATCAATTCCCTTATAATGTAGCTAGAGGAATGGTTGGCGCACTCTATATCAGTCACCCCGTAGCAGTAGAATAAGGGTTCGCAACCTCCTGTAATCGTGAGAGACAAGAGAAAAACATAGCTTCCAATCTTGAGATGTAGGGTTGTTACCTCTTCACATAGGAGCCTGAACTCGTAAAAACTCTATGTGCTTTCCGGTACTCCGGGCGATCTAGTTTACGTTTAAGTTTTACATTTAAGTTGAAGTTTGGAACTATGTTTAATTTCCTTGTATGAATTATGTTTGTGGAACTCCGGTGATGTTTAAATGGCGCGAACTAGTGGTTTGAAAATTGAGTAAGAAGTTCGATGATGTTTATGGGATTTCGTATGCCGATCTGTCCGCCGTCCGAAGAAGGAAGGCAGCCTCGCGACCGGCTCGCCCCCCACGCGGGCGACCGGCCGCGCCCCCTCCCTCATCCCAGTCCCTCCTTCCTCTCCTCCTCCACCGTCGCCGGCGTGCGGCGTCGGGCTTGGCCTGGGGCAGCCCCGGCGGTGGCGGCCCGAGGCGATTCCCCTCCTGCTGCAGCTCCGATGCGGGGCGGGCCCGGCGCAGGTGGTGCTGTCAGGCGGCGACCGTCCTGCGTAGGCGGCGGCGGCGCCGTTGGCGACAGGGTGTCACGGTGGCGCGGGCTGACGGCGCCCGCCAGGCCCAGATCTGGGTCTGGGCGGGCCGACGGCTGTTGGGCGGCGACGTAGCTCTCGGGCGGCGGTGGCGGGGCGTCTGTATGGTAGTGGGTCGCGGCGAGGTTGTCGGCATGCAGCAGCGCGGCGGTCGGAGCTTTGCGGGCCCGAGATGGGCCCGGCCGGGCTTGGGTGGCCTGGTATGCCTCGGCTGCTGCGTCCGGACGGCAGACTGTGGCGGCGTTGGGGGACGGGCCCCTGCGCGGCTGCGGTGGAGGCGGTTCCCTCCCCTTCGGCTCCGGTGTCTCCACCCTTGCCTTTGGATGCTCTTTGGCCCTATCCTCTCGACCTGGTGGTGCTATTTGCAGCTTGGTGGCGTGGTGGGGTCCAAGACCGTGGTGGCGCGTGCTTGTGGGCGGCAAGATGGTGGGATGGCTCCGGTTCGAGTGGGTGGCGGTGCTTGGAGATGCGGGAGAAATCCTTGCCAGTCTATCCGGCTCCGACGTGGTGACGCCTGTGGGTGCCGTCCTTCCTTCTTGAAGGGCGTCGGTGCTATCCATCCCCCGCCCCCTCCGCGTGCCGTGGGAAACCCTAGGACTTGTCCGGGCAGCAGCATCGTTGACGTCGCATTCCTTGTTGGAGGTGTTGCTTGGTACGCGGCAATCCGGTGTCATGGTGTGTGGTGGGACGTAGTTGGTGGGCGCAGCGACGACGAATCCTCCGTACTTTTCGAGCTGCCGTTGTTGGCATTTTTTTAATCTTTGAACTTGACGTGCTGTTCACCCCAACAATTACCCTATAATCGGAGTAAAGCAGAAGAAAACCCTATTTCAGTGGATCTGTCCGCCGCCCCGCAAATTTTATTAAGGGATACCGTAATCGATATTTGCCGGACGGCGGTTTACCGGATCTGCTAAGATGCTCTACTAAACCACGGCCGAGGTAGTACCACGCACGCCAGCCTCTGTTAAATACATTAATATTGAGTGTTAAACTTTATGAATCCTTTGCAGATCAGATAAAGTCTCGTATAACGATTGCATATGTTATTTACATCGTACTCCTTGATATGCAATTAGTTAGTAGTTTAACTTGAGCAGATAATTAACGACGCACTCATCAGCCATCGTAAAGCGTCTAGCTGCTGCTCATGGTGTGCCAAACTGACAATGCGACCCCCACGAGCACCGCCACGGCGGCCGCCATATTCGTCACCAGCTCCGCCGTCGGCGTCGGCGTCCCTGGATCCCTGTTCTCCGGTGGCACTCCCATCTTCTCGTGCGCCGCTGGCGGTCTTGCGCCGTTCGCAGCCTCCATCGCTTTCTTGCCCTCCATCTTCTTCTCCTCTTGCCTCTTCATCTCCTCCAGCAACGGCAACCTGACCTTGCCGGCCTCGTCTTGTACCTTGCGATGCTTCCTCTTCGTCTTCGCCTTTGCTTCCGGGAAACGGTGGCTAGGCGGCCGTGGTGGTGGTGGTGGTGGAGGCGGCGATGGAGATGAGACGCCGATTGTTATATCTGACAGCGCTGGTGACATGGGCTGGGGCAGAGTGGCTGTACTCTGTTTTGGAGGTGGAAATGGCGGTGACCCGGACTCCAGCTCGTCCGTCCTTGGACCAGGAGCGATCGCCGGAGGTACCCAGGGATTCCGTTCGGCGGCAGCAGCAGGCTTTGTTAATGTGGGCTCGGGAGTAGTGTCTGGAGCATGATCTGAATGCCGCCACGGCAGCCAGAGCTTTGGCTGGAAAAAAGTGGGCTTCGCCGGAGGAGGAGGAGGAGGAGGAGGTGGCTGTGGTGGAAACGATGGCAACCGTGCACGTTCACGTGGTGGCGGTGGTGGCGGAGGTGGAGGTGGACGCGACGGCAATGGTGCCCGTGCAGGCTCCTGTGGTGGAGGCGGACGCGATACCTTTGGCTCGAAAAAGCTGGGGGGCCTAGACGGGAACGGAGGGAGCGGACGTGATACTGGTGGCGATGGTGGGGGCGGCGGAGGTCGGAGCTTTGGCTCGAAAGCAGTGGACTTCGCCGGCGGTGATGGAGGCGGCGGCGGAGGTACCATTGTCTCGAAAAAGCTGGGGGGCTTAGACGGGAACGGAGGAAGTGGACGTGATACTGACGGCGGCGGCGGTCGGAGCTTTGGCTCGAAAGCGGTGGGCTTCTCCACCGGCGGTGGCTTTGGCTCGAAAACAGTGGGGGGCTCAGCCGGGAACGGAGGAAGTGGACGTGATGATGGCGCCCGTGGTGGCGGCACCGGCGGCCGGATCTTTGGCTCGAAGAAGCTGGGCTTTCCGGGAGGCGGAGGCAAACGTGGAGGAGGAGGAGGAGGCAGAGAAGGTGGCGGCGGCGGCAACGCCGTCCTCGGCAACGGCACGAGCGGCGACGGCGTGGGCGTAGGCGCGGTGGGCAAGTCAGCTTCACCGTGACCGGCGTCGGCGCCGGGGACGATGGGGAGGCTGATGAGCAGCTTCTCGTCCTCGAACCTGGCGCGGACGCGGTCGGCGTCGCAGTTGTCGGGGAGACGGAGGTCCTTGGTGAAGCGGAGCCAGCGGCCGCCGCGGGCCGGGCGGCCGCCGGTGACGCGGAGCACGCCGTAGTTGTCGACCTGCACGCGCACGTGCTCCTTGCGGAACCCCGGGAGGCGGAGCTCCACCACGTCCTGCTCGTCGCCGGCCTGCCGCCACTCCACCTCCGGGTCCAGCTCCTCCTCCTCCTCCCCCCCGTACGCGCGGCCGCCGGGGACGACGTCCATGGCTCGCCGGACAGTGGGGCTTGGTATGCCGTGTATGTGATGGCGATGTCACCCATGTTTTTATATACAGATATACACTATGTACTGTAAGGGAATCCATGGATGTACGTGGCATCGAGGTTGCTTGATGGCGATTGCGTAGAATGGTCGGAGTATTTTCTTGTGCCATGGGAAAGAATGGTTCTTTTCTTCCATGCCTCTACGTGCTTTCATCTGCTTTTGGTTTCGTCTCCCGGGTCAGGTCTTTGGTTTTTCCATCAAGTCATGCTTTCTTAGCCTCACGCTCAAGGATTGGTGTGCACTGTGGACACATTGCCTTATCTTTTGTGTGTGCATGTATGGACACACTGCTGAGTAATGTACAGTTTGGTGACCTGAGTCTGTTCTTAAGAATGTCGTGTATGATAACCCCTCGGTCCCAAAATAGAAGACGGTTTTGCAGTTCAAATTAATTTACAAAAACATCTTATATTTTGGGATAGAGGTAGTGGTTGCTAGCTCAGAACATAGAGAGAAGACTAGAGAGACGACGAGCGCTTTGCCGCGCCGTATTTGGTTTTGAAATTAATTGTGTTTTCCCCCCAAAAGTTGTCATGACATTTCGTATTACGTGCGAAGGCTGGACACCCGCGGGCGTTATTGGTCATGTAGGACGGTCCTTCTGGTTTTCAAAAGGTTCTGTTCGGATTATTCTTTTGTTTCTGTACCGTATGTTTTCATGTTTTATTTTCCTATTCATTATATATATATATTTTTATTCTTGAATGTCCAAATTTATGAATATTTTTAGCAATTTGGGAACATAATTCAAAATATTGAAAAAAAATTCAAATTCAAAAATTTGTTCTTCAAAACAGTTGCCCCCTCTGATCTGAATTAATTGCTGCTTGTATAGAGGACGCGTCAATTAATTTGGATCAGAGGGAGTAACCTTTAAAAATATATTGATGAAGCATTTTTCATATTAGTGAGGGTTTTAAAATTTAGAAATATTTTTATATATGAACGTATATATTTAAAAATTTAGTAAGCAAGTATAAAACTCGCAAACATTTTCTACAATTCGTGATTTTTTCTCACATTCCTGAAGAATGTTAAAATTTATGAACATTGTTTAAATTCAAGGTTGCTTTTAAAATTTGTGAACATTTTTGTAAATTTACAAAATAAATAAATCCCTGGATGTTTTTATTTATTTTTGAAAAAAGTATAAATGTAATGTATTTTTTAAATAGTTTTAGTGGAATGTCGGTTCCATACCGTCATTCGAGACCCATGACCCGACCAAACCTTTACAAGCAGGGTCCACGTCAAGGGAAAAACTTTGGAGCTCTCCTAGGTCTATTCCTGAAAAGCTTACTAATTGTAAGGATAAAACTGGATGCTATTTTTCTTAACTAAGATATGATCTCCAAGCTGAATTGATTTGAAGAAGAAGAAAAAAACCAAATCATTCTATATAGCCGGTGCGTAGAGCGGGAAATAACCTGCAAAAAAGAAGAGTTTATGCCATTAAAAACCATACCATGTCTACATAGCCAAAGCGACAATTACAAGGCGTACGCTCCGACCCTTATTTGTATTTTGAATCTATTCGGGGTACTGTCCAACCAATGTCCAAATATATTGGTAATCCTTGTGTGCATATAAATTGGACGAATAACTGAACACGTAGAGCGCGCAAAATTTGCATCCAAAGAATAGGTGTTTAATTGTATCATCATGAATATAAAATCTACACTTCTTGCTTTCTTGTTAGTTATGATGTACGGGGTTGTTTTTAGTTAGCACAACACCCCCTTCAAAGATACCACATGAATATTTAACTTTTAGTGGGATCTTCGACTTCCAAATCTTGTTATTATCCACTGAAAGCTCTGAATACATGAGAGCACGATACATAGAGTCAACTGTTAAGGACCCGGATGTAGTGAGGTTCAAGTGAAACACAACCTGTACTTGTGTCAGGTTAATTAAATCCAATTAGGATAGGAGATTTTACCATGGCATGAGACGGGACCAATCAAATCTCTCCGATAGAAAATATTTGGCGGGGATGAACTAAGCACATACCCAAGCGTATCATCCTTATTGCGAGCAATACATTACAAGGCTGGATATTGTTGTTGAAAACTAGCGTTGCCTAGCCAACTATTCACCCATAAACGAATTTACCCGTCCTTTGTTGATAAGGTCCAAAGCTGAAGAGTTGTTTCTTTGTCGCCATTATACCAACACAAGAGTCTGAATCACCAAGTTTCGGATAGGCTTGGAACAAAGCCTATTGGACTAGATACTTGTTGTGTGATACGTCCATCTTGCATCATGCTTTTATATTGATATTTATTGCATTATGGGCTATTATTACACGTTATGGTACAATACTTATGTCTTTTCTCTCCTATTTTACAAGGTTTACATGAAGAGGGAGAATACCGGCAACTGGAATTCTGGACTGGAAAAGGAGCAAATATGAAAGACCTATTCTGCACAACTCCAAAAGTCCTGTAAAGTTACACATAATTATTTTGGAATATATAAAAAAATATTGGGCGAAACAAATACCAGAGGGGACCCACCAGGAGGTCACAAGCCTGCTAGGTGCGGCCTACCCCCTGACCGTGCCTAGGTGGCTTGTGGGCCCCTTGGCAGGTCTTTGGTGCCCATCTTCTTCTATATGAAGGGTTTTGACCTAAAAAAAATCATAAGAGAGCTTTCGGGACGAAGTGCCGCCGTCTCGAGGCGGAACTTGGGCAGAACCAATCTAGAGCTCCGGTGGAGTTGTTCTGCCGGGGAAACTTCCCTCCCAGATGGGGAAATCGAAGCCATCGTCATCACCAACGATCCTCTCATCGAGAGGGGGTCAATCTCCATCAACATCTTCACCAACACCATCTCCTCTCCAAACCCTAGCTCATCTCTTGTATCCGATCTTTGTCTCAAACCTTACATTGGTACCTGTGGGTTGCTAGTAGTGTTGATTACTCCTTGTAGTTGATGCTAGTTGGTTTACTTGGTGGAAGATCATATGTTCAGATCCTTTATGATAGTTAATACTCCTCTGATTTTGAACATGAACATGCTTTGTGAGTAGTTACTTTGTTCTTGAGGACATGGGATAAGTCTTGTTATAAGTAATCATGTGAATTTGGTATTCGTTCGATATTTTGATGAGATGTATGTTGTCTCTCCTCTAGTGGTGTTATGTGAACGTCGACTACATAACACTTCACCATTATTTGGTCCTAAGGGAAGGCATTGGGAAGTAACAAGTAGATGATGGGTTGCTAGAGTGACAGAAGCTTAAACCCTAGTTTATGCGTTGCTTCGTAAGGGTCTGATTTGGATCCATATGTTTCATGCTATGGTTAGATTTATCTTAATTCTTCTTTCGTAGTTGCAGATGCTTTCGGGAGAGGTTAATCATAAGTTGGAGGTTTGTCCAATTAAGGGCATCACCCAAGCACCGGTCCACCCACATATCAAATTATCAAAGTAACAAACGCGAATCAAATGAGCATGATGAAAACTAGCTTGATAGAAATTCACATCTATCCTTGGGAGCGCTTCACTTTATATAAGAGTTTGTCCAGGCCTGTACTTTGCTACAAAAAGGATTGGGCTACCTTGCTGCACCTTTGTTATATTTTTTACTTGTTACTCATTACAAATTATCTTATCACAAAACTATATGTTACCGATAATTTCAGTGCTTGTAAGAATACCTTACTGAAAATCGCTTGTCATTTCCTTCTACTCCTCGTTGGGTTCAACACTCTTACTTATCAAAAGGACTACGATAGATACCTTACACTTGTTGGTCATCAAGACTCTTTTCTGGCGCCGTTGCCAGGGAGTGAAGTGCCTTTGGTAAGTGGAATCTGGTAAGGAAAAATTTATAGTGTGCTGAAATTTATTGTCACTTGTTACTATGGAAAGTAATCCTTTCAGGGGCTTGTTCGGGATATCTTCACCTTGACCGAAAGCACAAAGAGTTTCTCCTCAACCTACCGAACCTACTGAAAATATTTATTATGAAATTCTTTCGGGTATGAGAGAGAAATTGCTGGCTAATCCTTATGTAGGAGATGGAACACTACATACTGATTTGCATCTAATCTATGTGGATGAAGTTTGTGAATTATTTAAGCTTGCAGGTCTGCCCGAGGATCACATCAAGAAGAAGGTATTTACTTTATCTTTGAAGGAGAAGGCATTGACATGGTATAGGCTATGTGATGATATTGGATCATGGAGCTACAACCGATTGAAAATGAAATTTCATCAGAAGTTTTATCCTATGCATCTAGTTCATCGTGATTGGAATTATATCGATAATTTTTGGCCTCATGAAGGAGAATGAATCGCTCAAGCATGGGGGAGGCTTAAGTCAATGTTATATTCATGCCCCAATCATGAGCTCTCGAGAGAAATTATTATTCAGAATTTTTATGTCCGGCTTTCTCGTAATGATCAATCCATGCTCAATACTTCTTGTACTGGTTCCTATATGAGGAAATATATTGACTTCAAATGGTATTTATTGGAAAGAATTAAACGCAACTCTGAAGATTGGGAACTCGACGCGGGTATGAAGTCAGTTATAAACCTTAAGTTTGATTGTGTTAAATCCTTTGTAGACACTGATGCTTTTCGTGAATTTAGCACTAAATATGGACTTGAGTCTGAGATAGTAGCTTCTTTCTGTGAATCTTTTGCTGCTGATGTTGACCTCCCTAAGGAGAAGTGGTTTAAATATCATCCTCCCATTGAAGTGAAAGTATTTGAACCTATTAAAGTTGAGGAAGAAACTACTTATAATTTTGATCCTGTTATTCCTGCTGCTTATATTGAGAAACCACCTTTTCCTGTTAGAATAAAGGAACATGCTGAAGCTTCAACTGTGGTTCATAATAGCTATGTTAGAACACCTACATCTCCTAAACAAATTAAAGTTGAACCTAGTATTTCTATGGTTAGAGATCACTTGGTTGATAATATTGATTGGCATGTTATTCATTTCTGTGATGAAGCTGCTAGAATTGCTAGACCTGATGCTAAAGAAAAATATAGACCTATTGTTGGCATGCCGGTTGTTTCTGTTAAAATAGGAGATCATTGTTATCATGGCTTATGTGATGTGTGTGCTAGTGTGAGTGCAATTCCCTTTACTTTATATCAAGAAATTATGAATGATATTGCACAAGCCGAGTTAGAGGAAATTGATGCTACCATTAAGCTTGCTAATAGAGATACTATAGCACCAGATGGGATTGCTAGAGATGTTGAAGTCTTGTGTGGGAAAATAAAATATCTTACTGATTTTCTTGTCCTTGGTTCCTCACAAGATGATTTTTGTCCCATTATATTTGGTAGACCTTTCTTGAATACTGTTAATGAAAGGATAGATTGTGACAAGGAAACTGTTACTGTAAGTTTTGGGGATGCGTCTCATAAGTTTAATTTCTCTAAATTTCGTAGACAACCCCATGATAAAGAATTTCTTAGTAAGGATGAAATTATTGGTCTTGCTGCTATTACTGTGCCTCCTACTGATCCTTTAGAACAATATTTGCTAGACCATGAAAACGATATGCATATGAATGAAAGGAATGAAATAGATAAGATTTTATTTGATCAACATCCTATTTTGAAACACAACTTGCCTGTTGAAATACTTGGGGATCCTCCTCCACCCAAGAGCGATCCTGTGTTTGAGCTTAAACAATTACTGGATACTCTGAAATGTGCTTAGCTTAATGAAAAGGAGATATATCATGTTATTATCAGTGCTAACCTTTCAGAGCATGAAGAAAAGAGATTATTAAAAACTCCAAGGAAGTACCGTGATGCTATTGGATATACTCTTGATGATCTTAAGGGCATTAGTCCCACTCTATGTCAGCATAAAATCAATATGGAGCCCAATGCTAAACCAGTTATTGATCACCAACGATGATTAAATCCTAAAATGAAAGAAGTGGTAAGAAATGAAATATTAAAGCTTCTAGAGGCAGGTATAATTTATCCTATTGCTGATAGTGGATGGGTTAGTCCCGTTCATTATGTCCCTAAGAAAGGAGGTATAACCGTAGTTCCTAATGATAAAAATGAATTGACCCTGCAACGAATTGATACAGGGTATAGAATGGTAATTGATTTTAGTAAATTAAACAAAGCTACAAGGAAAGATCATCACCCTCTACCTTTTATTGGTCAAATGCTAGAAAGGCTATCCAAACACACACATTTTTTCTTTCTACGTGGTTATTTCGGTTTCTCTCAAATACTTGTGTCAAAAGAGGACCAAGAGAAGACCACTTTTCCTTGCCCTTTTGGTAACTTTGCTTATAGACGTATGACTTTTGGTTTATGCAATGCACCTGCTAACTTTCAAAGATGTATGACCGGTTTATTCTCTGATTTTGTGAAAGAATTGTTGAGGTTTTCATGGATGATTTTTCTGTTTACGGAACTTCTTTTGATGATTGTTTGAGCAACCTTGATCGAGTTTTGTAGAGATGCGAAGAAACTAATCTTGTCTTGAATTCGGAGAAGTGCCACTATATGGTGAATGAAGGTATTGTCTTGGGACACAAAATCTCCGAAAGAGGTATTCAAGTTGATAAAGCTAAAGTTGATGCTATTGAAAAAATGTCGTGTCCTACGGATATCAAAGGTATACGAAGTTTCCTTGGTCATCCTGGTTTCTAAAGGAGGTTTATTAAAGACTTCTCTAAGATTTCCAGGCCTCTCACTAATCTTTTGCAAAAATATGTTCCATTCGTTTTTGATGATGATTGAGTAGAAGCATTTGTAATTCTTAAGAATGCCTTGATTTCTGCACATGTTGTTCAACCACCTAACTGGAACCTACCCTTTAAAACTATGTGTAATGCTAGTGATTGTGCCTTTGGTGCTTTCCTAGGACAAAGAGTTGATAAGAAATTAAATGTTATCCATTATGCTAGTAAAACTCTAGACAACACTCAAAGAAACTATGCTACCACTGAAAAGGAATTTTTAGCAGTTGTGTTTGCTTGTGATAAGTTCAGAACTTATATTGTTGATTCGAAAGTAACAGTTCACACTGATCATGCTACTCTTAAATATCTTATGGAAAAGAAAGATGCTAAACCTAGACTTATTAGATGGGTTCTTCCGCTACAAGAATTTGATTTGCATATTATTGATAGAAAGGGTGCTGATAACCCCGTAGCGGATAACTTGTCTAGGTTAGAAAATGTTCTTGATGACCCACTACCTATTGATGATAGCTTTTCTGATGAACAATTAGCTGTCATAAATGCTTCGCATAATGCTCCATGGTATGCTGATTATGCTAATTACATTGTTGCTAAATTTATACCGCCTAGTTTCACATACCAACAAAAGAAAAACTTCTTCTATGATTTAAGACATTACTTTTGGGATGATCCACACCTTTATAAATAAGGAGTAAATGGTGTTATTAGACATTGTGTACCTAAGCATGAACAGGAACAGATCCTACACAAGTGTCATTCTGAGGCCTACGGAGGATACCGCGCTGGAGATAGAACTGCACACAAGGTATTACAATCTGGTTTTTATTGGCCTACTCTCTTCAAGGATGCTCGTAAGTTTGTCTTGTCTTGTGATGAATGTCAAAGAATTGGAAATATTAGTAGACGCTAGGAAATGCCTATGAATTACTCTCTTGTTATTGAACCATTTGATGTTTGGAGTTTTGATTATATGGGACCTTTTCCAAAGTCCAGCAGGTATACTCACATTCTAGTTGATGTTGATTACGTTACTAAGTGGGTAGAAGCTATTCCAACTAGTAGTGCTGATCATAACACCTCTATTAAAATGTTGAAAGAAGTTATTTTCCCTAGATTTGGAGTCTCTAGATATTTAATGACTGATGGTGGTTCACACTTTATTCATGGTGCTTTACGTAAATTGTTTGCAAAGTATGACGTTAATCATAGAATTGCATACCCTTAATACCCTCAGTCTAGTGGTCAAGTAGAGTTAAGCAAATGAGAGATTAAATTGATCTTGCAAAAGACTGTTAATAGATCTAGAAAGAATTGGTCTAAGAAACTTGATTATGCATTATGGGCTTATAGAACTGCTTACAAAACCCCTATGGGTATATCTTCGTATAAAATGGTTTATGGTAAAGCATGTCACTTACCCCTAGAACTATAGCATAAAGCTTATTGGGCAATCAAAGAGATCAATTATTATTTCAAAGTTGCTGGTGAGAAGAGGTTATTTGACATTAGCTCACTTGATGAATGGAGAACCCAGGCCTATGAGAATGCCAAGTTGTTTAAAGAAAAAGTTAAGAGATGGCATGATAAAAGGATACAAAAGCGTGAATTCAATGTAGGTGACCATGTCTTGCTATAAAATTCTCGTTTAAGATTTTTTGCAGGAAAACTTCTCTCTAAGTGGGAAGGGCCTTACATTGTCAAGGAAGTATATCGTTCCGGTGCTATCAAGATTAACAACGCTGAAGGCACAAATCCGAAGGTGGTAAACGGGCAAAGAATCAAACATTATATCTCAGGTACTCCCATAAATGTTGAAACCAATATTATCAATACCATAACTCTGGAGGAGTACATTAGGGAGACCTACCGGAACGTTTCAGACTCTGGAAAGGAATAGGTATGTGGTATGGTAAGCAAACCGACTCAAATACTTTCCCAATAGCAATTTTTCTTAGTTTTCGAATATTTAATATATTAGGAAAATTGAAAGTAGTCCAAAAAGTGCACGAGCAGGCGACAAGCCTGCAGGGTGCGGCCTGCCCCTGGCCGCGCCCCTGTGGCTTGTGGCCACCCCATGCACTCTCCGGACTCCATTTTCTTGCAGGAAACTCCTTTAGGTCGGTAAAAATTCGTTATATAACCCCCCGAAGGTTTGTACTTTCGTATCACGACAATACCGCCTATTTTCGTATTGAGCTGTTTCTGCAGCAGATTTAGAGCAAGATGTCTTTGCAAGAGTCGATCTGGGAGAGCCGTGTCTCTCACCCGGCACCGGGGCCCGGAGCATACAACGAAGCCAATCACTTTGGGAAGGCCACGAAGGAAGAGATGGAGGCTGACTTTAAGAGGGTGGATGGCATGGAGGAAGACCAAGAAGTTACTTCTCGTCTACATCTTGGAGTCATGTTGGAAGAACTTCAGAGCTCAGCAATTCCGAATTCGGTCATCCCTCCCAATGCTAGATTTCTTACTTATGAAAATATGAAAAAGTGTGTTGCTTTTTCTCCCGCAACAATGAAACATCCATGGGTGATGGGGTCCCTAACCGTCACTGGAAAGCTTCACAAGGAGATAATGGATCTAAGACGGCAAAATAACAAGCTTGAGGAGGATAATTGCATTCTAAGGGGCATCATCGCCAAGAATATAACGCCATCACCTCTGAAGAAGGACATCTAAACCCATGTGTATGGGCACTCCCGTTGGCTTGTGCCAAGCGTGGGGGAGGTGCCCCGGTATCGTATCACCATCGCATCTTTTACTTTTCTTGTTTTTCCCTAGTTCGATTCTTTTGGTTATATCTTGATCTAGTAGAATAAAGTTTTTAGTGTTGTCTAGCTTTGAGTTTTGTTTTATGTTCCCCTTATGTAAGCGACTTCGAGAGTTATATAATAAAAATTAGTTTTGATGTGAGGGCTTTGCTTGTTTCTATGATCTTGAAAAAATAAAAAAGGTAATAAAAGAGAATAGAATAAAAGCAAAAAGTATATATGATGATCTTATGGGGATTGATGACTTCACATAAAAGAAGTATGCCGATTGAAATTTGTTGGGAGTTGACAAATATAGCGATTGGTTATTGATGCAATTAATAGGAAGTAATAATGAAAGAGAGGTTCACATATATATATTATCTTGGACATCTTTTATGATTATGGGCACTCATTAAAATATTATATGTTAAGAAGTTGATGTTGGAAAAGGAAGACAACATAATGGGTTATGATTGTTTATTTCCGAATAGAAGTTATATGGTTATAGATCCTCCAACATGTAGTGCTTGCTTCCACCTCATACTAGCCAAAACTTCCACACCAAGTAGAGATACTACTTGTGCATCCAAACACCCTCAACCCAGTTTTGCCATGAGAGTCCACCATACCTACCTATGGATTGAGTAAGATCCCTCAAGTAAGTTGTCATTGGTGCACAAAGCAATAAGAATTGGTCCTAAATATGTATGATATTTTATTGTAAGGGAAAATAAGTGTTGTACGAACTTGTGATGGTAAAGAAATAAAAGAGATGGACTGCATAATAAAGGTTTCTATCACAAAGGGCAATACAACGCAGCATTCCTTTGCATTAAGGGTTTGCACATCCAAAAACAAAAAGCGCACGACAACCTTTGCTTCCCTCTGCGAAGGGCCTATCTATTACTTTTACTTCTTAAGTACTTACCGTTATGCAAGAGTCATGGTGATCTTCACCACTTCCTATATTTTGCCTTTTTCGCTTGGCAAGCATTATGTGTTGGTGAACGATCTAAACACATATATCCACTTGGATGTGGGTGATCATGAGTTATTATCGTTGACATCACCCTTGAGGTGAATAGTTGGGAGGCAAAACTATAAGCCCCTATCTTTCTCTGTGTTCAATTGAAGCTTCGACCTCATGAGTACCGCGTGAGTGTTAGCAATTATGAAAGACTAAAAGATGATTGAGTGTGTGGATTTTCTTTACAAGCTCTTATATTGACTCTTTCCGATGTTATGATAAATTGCAAATTGCTTCAATGACCAAGAGCATAATTTGTTGGTTATCAATAGAGTTCTTGGTTCATACTTTATCCCGTGAATGAATTGTTACTCTAGTATAATAAATTATATATCAATAAGTATTGATGTTCCAAAGATGATCATGATGCCCTCACGTCCGTATTTCATTTTATTGATACCTCTATCTCTAAACTTGTGGACATATTTATCGATCTCGGCTTTCGCTTGAGGACAAGCGAGGTCTAAGCTTGGCGGAGTTGATACGTCCATTTTGCATCATGATTTTATATTGATGTTTATTGCATTATTGACTGTTATTACACGTTATGGTACAATACTTATGCCTTTTCTATCCTATTTTACAAGGTTTACATGAAGAGGGAGAATACCGGCAGCTGGAATTCTGGATTGGAAAAGGAGCAAATATGAGAGACCTATTCTGCACAACTCCAAAAGTCCTGAAAAGTGATGGAGAATTATTTTGTAATATATAAAAAATATTGGGTGAAACAAATACCAGAGGGGACCCACCAAGAGATCACAAGCCTGCCAGGCGGGGCCTACCCCCCTGACCGCCCCTAGGTGGCTTGTGGGCCCCCTGGCAGGTCTTCGGTGCCCATCTTCTGCTATATGAAGGGTTTTGACCTGGAAAAAAAATCATAAGAGAGCTTTCGGGATGAAGCACCGGCGTCTCGAGGCAGAACTTGGGCAAAACCAATCTAGAGCTCGGGCGGAGCTGTTCTACCGGGGAAACTTCCCTCCCGGAGGGGGCAATTGAAGCCATCGTCATCAGCAACGATCCTCTCATCGAGAGGGGGTCAATCTCCATCAACATATTCACCAGCACCATCTCCTCTCCAAACCCTAGTTCATCTCTTGTATCTGATCTTTGTCTCAAACCTCAGATTGGTACCTATGGGTTGCTAGTAGTGTTGATTACTCCTTGTAGTTGATGCTAGTTGGTTTACTTGGTGGAAGATCATATGTTCAGATCCTTTATTATTATTAATACTCCTCTGATTTTGAAGATGAACATGCTTTGTGAGTAGTTACGTTTGTTCCTAAGGACATGGGATAAGTCTTGTTATAAGTAATCATGTGAATTTGGTATTTGTTCGATATTTTGATGAGATGTATGTTGTCTCTCCTCTAGTGGTGTTAGGTGAACGTCGACTACATAACACTTCACCATTATTTGGGCCTAGGGGATGGCCTTGGGAAGTAATAAGTAGATGATGGGTTGCTGGAGTGACAGAAGCTTAAACCCTAGTTTATGTGTTGCTTCGTAAGGGGCTGATTTGGATCCATATGTTTCATGCTATGGTTAGATTTATCTTAATTCTTCTTTCATAGTTGCAGATGCTTGCGAGAGAGGTTAATCATAAGTGGGAGGTTTGTCCAAGTAAGGGCAGCACCCAAGCACCGGTCCACCCACATATCAAATTATCAAAGTAATGAACGCGAATCAAATGAGCATGATGAAAACTAGCTTGGCAAAAATTCCCATGTGTCCTTGGGAGTGATTCACTTTATATAAGAGTGTGTCCAGGCTTGTCCTTTGCTTCAAAAAGGATTGGGATACCTTGCTGCACCTTTGGTACACTTGTTACTATTGGAAATATGTCCTAGAGGCAATAATAAATTAGTTATTATTATATTTCCTTGTTCGTGATAATCTTTTATTATCCATGCTATAATTGTATTGATTGGAAACTAAATAGTATCACTAGTAGAAAACAGACCTTTCGTCCGCCTCATTATTCGCGGTTGGCTTTTGAACCAACACTAATGTGGTCAGTAGTGCCGGTTCATGACGGGGATCATTAGTGTTGGTTCGTTACGGACCTTTAGTCCCGGTTCGTGCCACGAACTGGCACTAAAGGTGTGGTGGCAGGCTGGCATCAGCCTGGGGCCCCACGGGAACCTTTAGTCCCGGTTGGTGTCTTCAACCGTGACTATAGGCTAACCTTTAGTCCCGGTTGGAGCCACCAACCGGGACTAAAGGTCCCCCTATATTGAAACCCTTCAGCACCAGCCCGAGCAGAGTTCTCTCTATTCTTCCCCTTTCCTCTCCTCTCTGTTCTTCCTCTCTTCCTCGATCCCATCCTCCATTTTTGCCAAAATTTGTCAAGATTTGGAGGCATACCATCCGGTCAAGTGTTCACAAAGGTTAGCAACTTTGTCCTTTCATCTCTCATTGCTAGATTAGCTCTTGCAATGCTCTATAAGTATAGTAATTTGTGGGTTTTAGTTTGTATGTGGTAGTTTATTTGATTTATGCAATTTGAGCTCAAATTAAATTCTTACTTTACATTTGTAGGTGTGGTTTACTTAGTGCCTTCCTGTCCCCGTCCTAACCACCGTCGACCGCCCGCACCGCCCCGTCGCCGGCACCACCTTGATGAGCCTCTTGTTCTTATCATTTTTATAAAAAAACCATGTTTGTAAGATTTAGTTAGTTACTTGTATAGTTTTCTTACCTATATGGTTGTTTGTTATACATAGTGGCATGGTTTTGAAACCTGTCCCCATCGGCCCTCGTCCGGTTTATGATGCGGATGTGGTATATACTCTCTTTTATAACTCTTTGTTGTATTTCATGTTCATGAAAATTATGGCAATCAAGTTGACATAGATGTTTTTATCTAGGAGGTATGTGAACCGGAGATTCCAACGGACATAGATATTCTTGTCAAGAAGTTAAATTTAGTTGAAAAAGAAAACGAGTATTTGAAAGAAAAATTGAAAAGAGTTGAAGAAGAGAAGATGAAACTGGAGTTTTATGTTTCCGATGTCGTCGATGATCACAAGATCAAGATGGGTGCAATGCGCTTGAAGATTAGAAAATTTAAAACATATGCCATTGATAGTGAGGCTTGGTATCACTATGTTGTTTGATCAATTGTTACCTTAGTTGCGATGTTGATCGCATTTGTTGTTGCATTTAAATGCTTTAGCTAGAGAGTTTGTATGTTGTTTTATGAGAACAAGTGTGTATGAACTTTATGTATGAACTTGTATTAATTTGGTCTTTTTGGTGTTGTGTAATGAAGATGACCCGGCAATGGATGTACGACGACCGATGCTTTCCCCAGTTCATTAATGGCGTGCATACTTTTTTTGGTTGCGGCTAAGGCAAACAAGCGGCCGGATGATTTTATGTATTGTCCATGTGCTGGCTGTAAGAATGATCAAAATTACTCTAACTCAAGAACCATTCGCGTCCACCTGTTTGAGTCTGGTTTCTTGTCTGGCTATAACTGTTGGACAAATCACGAAGAAAGAGGGGTCCTAATGGAGGAGAATGAAGAAGAAGAGGATGACGACAACTATCCTAGCCATGGGTTCCATGAATACGATGGCACAACAATGGGGGAAGAAGCTGAGCCAACAATGCAGGAAGGACCTGAAGAAGAGGCATCAGATGAGCCTGCTGATGATCTTGGTCGGGCCATTGCCGATGCAAAGAGAAACTACGCAAGTGAAAAGGAGAAGCTGAAATTGCAGCGCATGTTAGAGCATCACAAAAAAGGGCTGTACCCAAATTGCGAAGATGACAATAAAAAGCTAGGTACCACACTGGAATTGCTGCAATGGAAGGCAGAGAATGATGTATCTGACAAGGCATTTCAAAAGTTGTTGATAGTGTTAAAGAAGAAGCTATCAAAGGACAACGAATTGCCAGAGAGTACATACGAAGCAAAGAAGACTGTCTGCCCTCTAGGATTAGAGGTCGAGAAGATACATGCATGCCCTAATGACTGCATCCTCTACTGTAGTGAGTATGAGGATTTGAATGCATTCTCGGTATGCTGTGCATTGCGCTATAAGATCGGCCACGATGACCCTGGTGATGTTGAGGGCGAGAGCCCCAGGAAGAAGATTCCTGCCAAGGTGATGTGGTATGCTCCTATAATACCACGGTTGAAACGTTTGTTCCAAAACAAAGAGCATGCCAAGTTGATGCGATGGCACAACGAAGACCGTAAGAATGACATGAAGTTGAGAGTGCCCGCTAACGGGTCGCAGTGGAGAAAAATCAAGAGAAAGTGGAAGGACTTTGCAAAGGATGCAAGGAACGTATGGTTTGGTTGAAGTGCAGATGACATTAATCCTTTTAGGGAGCAGAACAACAATCATAGCACATGGTCTGTGGCTTTATGTATCTATAACCTTCCTCCTTGGTTGTGCATGAAGCGGAAGTTCATTATGATGCCAGTGCCCATACAAGGCCCCAAGCAACCCAGCAACGATATTGATGTGTACCTAAGGCCATTGGTTGAAGAACTTTTATAGCTGTGGAATGGAAAAGGTGTACGTGCATGGGATGCGAAAGATTAGGAGGAATTTGACCTACATGCGTTGCTGTTTGTAACCATCAGTGATTGGCCTGCTCTCAGTAACCTTTCAGGATAGACAAACAAGGGATACCACGCATGCACACACTGTTTAGATGATACCGATAGTATATATTTGGATAAATGTAAGAAGAATGTGTATCTGGGGCATCGTCAATTTCTTCAGAGAAGGCATCCCGTAAGAAAGAAAGGCAAGCTTTTCAAAGGTGACGCAGATCACCAGAAGAAGCCTCGCCACCGTACGGGTGATGAAATACTTGATATGGTCAAGGATTTAAAAGTAATCTTTGGAAAGGGTCCTGGTGCACAATCTGTTCCGAATGACGCCGACAAACGCGCTCCCATGTGGAAGAAGAAATTTATATTTTGGGACCTACCGTATTGGAAAGACCTTGAGGTCCGCTCTGCAATCGATGTGGTGCACGTGATGAAGAATCTTTGCATGAACCTGCTAGGCTTCTTGGGCATGTATGGGAAGACAAAAGATACGCTGGAGGCACAGGAGGACCAGCAATGTATGCATGGAAAAGAAGGCATGGATCCAAAGCAGTTTCAGGGTCATGCCAGCTATGCTCTTACCAAAGAAGAGAAGGAAATCTTCTTCGAATGCCTTCTCAGTATGAAGGTCCCGTATGGCTTCTCGTCGAATATAAAGGGAATAATAAATATGGCAGAGAAAAAGTTCCAGAACGTAAAGTCTCATGACTGCCACGTGATTATGACGCAACTGCTTCTGGTTGCATTGAGGGGGCTTCTACCAGAAAACGTTCGATTAGCCATTGTGAAGCTATGTGCATTCCTGTATTGTAGCGACCCGACCTGAAAGGTCAAGTCTCCGGTGTTTCCGTACCATCCCAAGATCATGCTGGTACACACACGGTACATCAATGTATATATCAAAGGGAAATCACACAGCATTATATTAATCGAAATCTCATATCGAGTCCTTTATTACAATAATATTACAATAAAGTGGCCAAAGGCCAACTCATGAGAATATCTAAATCTTGCGGAAGCGTCGACGGTAGATGAGTCCATCCGACTCCAAGGGCATCTCACTGAGCATAGAACGCGTCCTCACTCCTGGTCGGAAAAATACTCTGCAACATGATACGTTGCAGCTGTGTAGGTCAGCATATGGAATATGCCGGCAAAGTCACAAGAGAGGGGTGAAAATAATCAGCTAGTCTATATGCTTATATGGCAGGTGGTGGTGTAAGTTTTGCGTAAAGCAAATTTTTCCTACATCAAGAAAAGGGGCTAAGCAAAATATTACTAAGTTGGTTGATTAATGAGATGGTTCCACCAACCAGTTCTCATACCCAAAATTGTTAATACCCACATCATCATATTAATTGTGTTGAGAGTTCCGGAAGTTCCAATTCCTTTGGCTCAAGTCGTCCATGACCGTGGACACGGCTAATCGATTAGGTTTGAAATACTCTGCAGAGTTTTGCACACGTTCCCCACAAGATTTGGTCGCCTCCATTTGATTTCTCGCACTTTAGGGTGTTTGAGAAACGGATGACCAAAACATGGTCTTCCAAAGGGTTTCCCTGCGACTCTGACGGTGCCCATCCTTTCCTACCGTTCTTCTACCTCTCGTAGCACCGCCTGTCCAGGGTCACCACGATATCCAACCAAGCCAGAGCCCATAATGACTTGTGGCTGTGCAGGTAAGCCTTGAGTCTTGAAGCACCCATCCATCCCTTTGTGCGTGGGTGGACCTTTCCGCGTGAATACTGGCCATCTCCAGCATCACCTAGGTGTTGGAAATATGCCCTAGAGGCAATAATAAAATGGTTATTATTGTATTTCCTTGTTCATGATAATTGTCTATTGTTCATGCTATAATTGTGTTAATCGGAAACCATAATACATGTGTGAATACATAGACCACAACATGTCCCTAGTGAGCCTCTAGTTGACTAGCTCGTTGATCAATAGATGGTCACGGTTTCATGGCCATGGACATTGGATGTCATTGATAACGGGATCACATCATTAGGAGAATGATGTGATGGACAAGACCCAATTCTAAGCATAGCACAAGATCGTGTAGTTCGTTTGCTAAAGCTTTTCAATGTCAAGTATCGTTTCCTTAGACCATGAGATTGTGCAACTCCCGGATACCGTAGGAATGCTTTGGGTGTGCCAAACGTCACAACGTAACTGGGTGGCTATAAAGGTGCACTACGGGTATCTCCGAAAGTATCTGTTGGGTTGGCACGAATCGAGACTGGGATTTGTCACTCCGTGTGACGGAGAGGTATCTCTGGGCCCACTCGGTAAGACATCATCATAATGAGCTCAATGTGACTAAGGAGTTAGCCACGGGATGATGTATTACGGAACGAGTAAAGAGACTTGCCAGTAACGAGATTGAACAAGGTATAGGGATACCGACGATCGAATCTCGGGCAAGTATCATACCGATAGACAAAGGGAATTGTATACGGGATTGATTGAATCCTTGACATCGTGGTTCATCCGATGAGATCATCGTGGAGTACGTGGGAGCCAACATGGGTATCCAGATCCCGCTGTTGGTTATTGACCGGAGAGGTGTCTCGGTCATGTCTACGTGTCTCCCGAACCCGTAGGGTCTACACACTTAAGGTTCGATGACGCTAGGGTTATAGGGAAAAGGTATACATGATTACCGAAGGTTGTTCGGAGTCCCGGATGAGATCCCGGACGTCACGAGGAGCTCCGGAATGGTCCGGAGGTAAAGAATTGATATATAGGAAGTCCAGTTTCGGTCACCGGAAAGTTTTCGGGCTCATCGGTATTGTACCGGGAGTGCCGGGAGGGTGCCGAAGGACCCCCGGGAGGGGTGTGACGACCAGAGGACTTCATGGGCTGTTAGATAAAGTGTGTCAGCCCTTATTGGGATGGGAAATACTTTTGCTAAAGGCCCATGTGGCTGGAGATAAGGAGATAAGGCAAAAAGGATTTAAAAGGAGGAGATCCACCTCCCTTGTGGGAGGTGGACTCTCCCTTTAATTCGGCCGGCCATCTCCTCTTTGGAGTAGAGGCCAAGCCAGCCCTCCACGTCCCTCCTCCTATATATACTTGAGGTTTTGGATGTTTTGAGATAGGATTTGATCTCTCTCTCTCACGGCGAAGCCCTACCTCTCTTCTTCCTCCTCCGCAGCGCTTAGGCGAAGCCCTGTCGGAATACCTTGCTACTCCACCACCACCACGCCGTCGTGCTGCTGTTGGAGCCCTTCCCCAACCTCTCCTTCCTCCTTGCTGGATCAAGGTGTTGGAGACGTCACCGGGCTGCACGTGTGTTGAACGCGGAGGTGCCGTCCGTTCGGCACTTGATCGGATCTACCGCGATCTGAATCGCTGCGAGTACGACTCCATCAACCGCGTTCTTGTAACGCTTCCGCTTAGCGATCTTCAAAGGTATGAAGATGCAATCTCTCCCCTCTCGTTTCTGGTTTCTCCATAGATAGATCTTGGTGAACGTAGGGAAATTTTGATTTACTACTACGTCTCCCAACAGTGGCATCATGAGCTAGGTCTATGCGTAGAATCTATGCACGAGTAGAACACAAAGCAGTTGTGGGCGTCGATTTTGTTAATATGCTTGCCGTTACTAGTCTTATCTTGATTCGACGGTATTGTGGGATGAAGCGGCCCGGACCAACCTTACACGTACGCTTACGTGAGACCGGTTCCACCGCCTGACATGCACCAGTTGCATAAGGTGGCTAGCGGGTGTCTGTCTCTCCCACCTTAGTCGGATTGGATTCGATGAAAAGGGTCCTTATGAAGGGTAAATAGCAATTGGCATATCACGTTGTGGTTTTGACGTAGGTAAGAAACGTTCTTGCTAGAAACCTATAGCAACCACGTAAAAACTTGCAACTACAAATTAGAGGACGTCTAACTTGTTTTTGCAGCATATGCCTTGTGATGTGATATGGCCAGAAGGATGTGATGTGATGCATTGTGATGTATGAGATTGATCATGTTCTTGTAATAGGGTTCACGACTTGCATGTCGATGACTATGACAACCGGCAGGAGCCATAGGAGTTGTCTTATTTATTGTATGACCTGCGAGTCAATCATAAACGCCATGTAATTACTTTACTTTATTGCTAAACGTTAGCTGTAGTAGTAGAAGTAATATTTGGCGAGACAACTTCATGAAGACACAATGATGGAGATCATGATGATGGAGATCATGGTGTCGTGCCGGTGACAGTGATGATCATGGTGCCCCGAAGATGGAGATCAAAGGAGCAAGATGATATTGGCCATATCATGTCACTATATTGATTGCATGTGATGTTTATCATGTTTACATCTTATTTGCATAGAACGACGGTAGTAAATAAGATGATCTCTCAATAAAATTTCAAGAAAGGTGTTCACCCTAACTGTGCACCGTTGCTAAGGATCGTCGTTCCGAAGCACCACGTGATGATCGGGTGTGATAGGTTCTAACGTTCGCATACAACGGGTGTAAGCCAGATTTACACATGCGAAACACTTAGGTTGACTTGACGAGCCTAGCATGTACAGACATGGCCTCGGAACACGGAGGACCGAAAGGTCGAACATGAGTCGTATAGAAGATACGATCAACATATAGATGTTCACCATGGATGACTAGTCCGTCTCACGTGATGATCGGACACGGGCTAGTTGACATGGATCATGTATCACTTGGAAGACTAGAGAGGTGTCTATCTAAGTGGGAGTTCATTAATAATTTGATTAAATGAACTTAATTATCATGAACTTAGTCTAAAAATGTCCTTGCAAATTATGTCGTAGATAGCTCACGCTGTAGCTCCCCAGTTTTATTGATACAATCCTAGAGAAAAGTAAGTTGAAAGTTGATGGTAGCAATAATGCGGACTGGGTCCGTGATCTGAGGATTGTCCTCATTGTTACACAGAAAGCTTATGTTTTTTTATGTACCGCTAACTGCATCAATCCCTCAAGCGTTGTCTGTAGATGTTGTGAACATATGACAGACACTTTTTGGTGACTACGTGATAGTTCAATGCGTCATGCATTACGTCTTAGAATTGAGGCTCCAAAACGTTTTGAACGTCACGGAACATATGAGATGTTCTAGGAGCTGAGATTGTGATCTCAGGCTCGTGCCTATGTTGAGAGGTATGAGACCTCCAACAAGATTCTTTGTCTGCAAGATAAAGGAGAATAGCTCAATCGCTGAGCGTGTGCTCAGATTGTCTGGGTGCTACAATCACTTGAATCAAGTGGGAGTTAATCTTCCAGATGAGATAGTGATTAATGCAGTTCTCCAAGTCACTGCCACCAAGCTACTAGAGCTTCGTGATGAACTATAACATGCCAGGGATGGATAAGATGATCCCTGAGTTGTTCGTGATGTTTGACACCACGAAGGTAGAAATCAATAAGGAGCATCAAGTGTTGATGGTTAAGTGAAAACCACTAGTTTCAAAAGGGGCAAGGGCAAGAAGGGAAAAACTTCAGGAATGGCAAGCCAGTTGTTGCTCTAGTGAAGAAACCCAAGGTTGAGCCCGAACCCGAGACTAAGTGCTTCTGTTATGAGGAGAATGTTCGCTGAAGCGGAAAAACCCTAGATGATTGGTAGATAAGAAGGCTGGTAATGTCAATGGAAGTATATTTGATATACGTGTTAGTGATGTGTACCTTGCTGGTACTCCTAGTAGCACCTGGGTATTAGATACCGGTTCGGTTGCTAAGTGTTAGCAACTCGAAATAAAAGCTACGGAGTAAATGGAGACTAGCTAGGTGAAAGGTGACGATGTGTGTTGGAAGTATTTCCAAGATTGATGTGATCACCATCGCACGCTCTCTCTACCTTCAGGATTTGTGATAAACCTAAATAAATGTTATTTGGTGTTTGCGTTGAGCATAAACGTGATTAGATCATGATTAGTGCGATACGGTTATTCATATAAGTTAGAGAATAATGGTTATTCTGTTTACATGGATAATGCCTTCAATGGTCATGCACCCACTCGAAATGGTTTATCGAATCATGATCGTAGTAGTACACATATTCATAACATTGGTACCAAAAGATACAAAGTTAATAATGATAGTACCACATGCTTGTGGCACTGCCACGTAATGTCATATTGGTATAAATCGCATGAAGAAACTCCATGATGATGGATGTTTTTTGACTCACTCGATTTCGAATCGGTTGAGACATGCGAGCCATGCCTCTTGGGCAAGATGACTGAGACCCCGTCATCCAATATGATGGAGCGGGCAAGTGGCTTATTGGAATTAATACATGTTGATGTATGTGGTCCAATGAGTGTTGAAACACACAGTGGATATCGTTGTTTTTCTTTACCTTCACTGATGATTTGAGTAAATATGGGGATATTTACTTAATGAAACACGAATCTGAAATGTTTGAAAGGTTCAAGGAGTTTCAGAGTGAAGTTAAAGATCATCGTGACAAGAAGATAAATGTCTATGATATGATCATGGAGGTGAATATCTAAGTTACGAGTTTGGTATGCAATTTTAGACAATGTGGAAATTGTTTCACAGCTCATGCCTCCTGGAACACCATAGTGTGATGGTGTGTTCGAACGTCGTAGTCGTGCTCTATTGGATATAGTGAGTACTATGATGTCTCTTATCGTTTTACCACTATCGTTATGGGGTTATGCATTAAAGACAAATCCATTCACTTTAACAGGGCACCATCTAAGTCTGTTGAGATGACACCGTGAGAATTATGGTTTGACAGAAGCCTAAGCTGTCATTTCTTAATGTTTGGGGCTGCGACGCTTATGTGAAAATGGGTTTTTCACCTAGCGAGCTCGAACCAAAAGCAGACAAATGCATCTTCATAGAATACCCTAATGAGACATTGGGTATACCTTCTATCTCAGATCCAAGCGCAAAAGGTGTTTGTTGCTAAGAATGGGTCCTTTCTTGAGAAAGAGTTTCTCTCGAAAGAATTGAGTGGGAGGAAGATAGAACTTGATAAGGTTGTTGAACCTTTGTTTCAACCAGAGAATAGCGCAACACAGAAAGATGTTTCTGTAGAGCCTACTCAGTTGAAAAGGAAGTTAATGATGATGATCATGAAGCTTCGGATCAAGTCACTATCGAACCTCGTAGGTCGACAAGGACGTGTACTGCTCCTGAGTAGTATGACAACCCTGTCTTAGAAATCATGTTGTTGGACAACGATGAACCTACGAACTATGGAGAAGCGATGGTGGGCCCGGATTCCAACAAATGTCTAGGAGCCATGAAATCCGAGAAAGGATCCATGTATGAAAATCAAGTATGGACTTTGGTAGCCTTGCCTGTTGAATGGCGGGTCATTGAGTACAAATGGACCTTTGAGATAAACATAGACGCTAATGGTGAATTGTCACCGTTTATAAAGCTCGACTTGTCGCAAAGAAGTTTCCGCCAAGTTCAAGGAGTTGACTGCGATGAGATTGTCTCATCTGTAGCATTGCTAAAAGTCTATTAAAATTTTGTTAGCAGTTGCTGCATTTTTCGATTATGAAATCTGGCAGATGGATGACAAAACAAGGTTTCCGTAATGGTTTCTGTGAGGAAGAGTTGTATGTGATACAACCAGAAGGTTTTGTCAATCCTAAGGATGCTAATAATATGCAAACTCCAGCGATCCTTCTATGGACTGGAGCAAGCATCTCGGAGTTGGAATATATGCTTTGATGAGGTGATCAAAGTGTTTAAGTTTATACAAAGTTTATGAGAAACTTGTATTTGCAAGAAAGTGAGTGGGAGCACTATGGAATTTCTTATAAGAATATGTAGTTGACATATTATTGATCGGAAATGATGTAGAATTTCTGGAAGAGCATGAAGGGTTGTTTGAAAAGTTTTGTTTTTCAAAGGAAGACCCAGATAAAGCTACTATTTTATTGAGCATCAAGATCTATAGGGATAGATCTATTCGCTTGATAAGTTTTTTCGACGAAGACATACCTTGACAAGTTTTTGAAGGAGTTCAAAATAGATGGGTCAAAGAAGGAGTTCTTGACTGTATTGTAAGGTGTGAAATTGAGTAAGACTCAATACCCGACCACGGCAGAAGATAAAGAAGAGATGAGTGTCATCTCCTATGCTTTAGCCATAGGCTCTATATAGTATGCCATGCTGTGTACCGCACCTGTGTGTGCCTTGCCATGAGTCTGTCAAGGGGTACAAGAGTAATCCAAGAGTGGATCACTAGACAGCGGTCAAAGTTAGCCTTAGTAACTTGAGAACTAAGGAAATATTTCTCGATTATGGAGGTGATAAAGAGTTCATCGTAAAGTGTTACGATGATGCAAGCTTTAAAACCAATCCGGATGACTCTTAGTAGAAATCCAGCTACGTATAGTGGAGCAGCCATTTGGAATAGCTCCAAGTGGAGCATGGGAGTAGTATCTACAAATATGACATGGAAAGTTTGTAAGGTACACACGGATCTGAATGTCGCAGACCCGTTGACTAAAACCTCTTTCACGAGCAGGACATGAACAAACCCCAGAACTTATTGGGTGTTAATCACATGATGATATGATCACATGGTGATGTAAGTGTTAATCACATGGTGATGTGAACTAGATTATTGACTCTAGTGCAAGTGGGAGACTGTTGGAAATATGCCCTAGAGGCAATAATAAAATGGTTATTATTGTATTTCCTTGTTCATGATAATTGTCTATTGTTCATGCTATAATTGTGTTAACCGGAAACCATAATACATGTGTGAATACATAGACCACAACATGTCCCTAGTGAGCCTCTAGTTGACTAGCTCGTTGATCAATAGATGGTCACGGTTTCATGGCCATGGACATTGGATGTCATTGATAACGGGATCACATCATTAGGAGAATGATGTGATGGACAAGACCCAATTCTAAGCATAGCACAAGATCGTGTAGTTCGTTTGCTAAAGCTTTTCAATGTCAAGTATCGTTTCCTTAGACCATGAGATTGTGCAACTCCCGGATACCGTAGGAATGCTTTGGGTGTGCCAAACGTCACAACGTAACTGGGTGGCTATAAAGGTGCACTACGGGTATCTCCGAAAGTATCTGTTGGGTTGGCACGAATCGAGACTGGGATTTGTCACTCCGTGTGACGGAGAGGTATCTCTGGGCCCACTCGGTAAGACATCATCATAATGAGCTCAATGTGACTAAGGAGTTAGCCACGGGATGATGTATTACGGAACGAGTAAAGAGACTTGCCAGTAACGAGATTGAACAAGGTATAGGGATACCGACGATCGAATCTCGGGCAAGTATCATACCGATAGACAAAGGGAATTGTATACGGGATTGATTGAATCCTTGACATCGTGGTTCATCCGATGAGATCATCGTGGAGTACGTGGGAGCCAACATGGGTATCCAGATCCCGCTGTTGGTTATTGACCGGAGAGGTGTCTCGGTCATGTCTACGTGTCTCCCGAACCCGTAGGGTCTACACACTTAAGGTTCGATGACGCTAGGGTTATAGGGAAAAGGTATACGTGATTACCGAAGGTTGTTCGGAGTCCCGGATGAGATCCCGGACGTCACGAGGAGCTCCGGAATGGTCCGGAGGTAAAGATTGATATATAGGAAGTCCAGTTTCGGTCACCGGAAAGTTTTCGGGCTCATCGGTATTGTACCGAGAGTGCCGGGAGGGTGCCGAAGGACCCCCGGGAGGGGTGTGACGACCAGAGGACTTCATGGGCTGTTAGATAAAGTGTGTCAGCCCTTATTGGGATGGGAAATACTTTTGCTAAAGGCCCATGTGGCTGGAGATAAGGAGATAAGGCAAAAAGGATTTAAAAGGAGGAGATCCACCTCCCTTGTGGGAGGTGGACTCTCCCTTTAATTCGGCCGGCCATCTCCTCTTTGGAGTAGAGGCCAAGCCAGCCCTCCACGTCCCTCCTCCTATATATACTTGAGGTTTTGGATGTTTTGAGATAGGATTTGATCTCTCTCTCTCACGGCGAAGCCCTACCTCTCTTCTTCCTCCTCCGCAGCGCTTAGGCGAAGCCCTGTCGGAATACCTTGCTACTCCACCACCACCACGCCGTCGTGCTGGATCAAGGTGTTGGAGACGTCACCGGGCTGCACGTGTGTTGAACGCGGAGGTGCCGTCCGTTCGGCACTTGGTCGGATCTACCGCGATCTGAATCGCTGCGAGTACGACTCCATCAACCGCGTTCTTGTAACGCTTCCGCTTAGCGATCTTCAAAGGTATGAAGATGCAATCTCTCCCCTCTCGTTTCTGGTTTCTCCATAGATAGATCTTGGTGAACGTAGGGAAATTTTGATTTACTACTACGTCTCCCAACACTAGGCAAATCCACTGGTTACTCCAGGGTGCCGTTCAACCATCATCCACCCAGAGGTATGTTGAAAACTTGGAGTCTTGAAATCTTGCTCATTATGTAGGTCTTGAAATTATTAACTCTCTCAACTCCCATGAATCACACAACCAACCCCGTCTACTATTAGCATAGCAAAAGTAAAACAACGTTTCCCGGGGCCATTGTTGTCAAAGAGGGTTGAGAGGGGTATCTACCACATGATACTACTACAATGTAACCAAGTTTCCAACTAACCTATCTTGCATGCAACTGGGGAGATGGTAGAACTAATGCATATAAAACATGGGTAAAACATGATCAAAGTGACTTGCCTGATTGATGATCTTCGTACGTGAGTGACTCTAAGTAACAAGCTTCGCACTCCGGATAATCTAACGAAACAAACAATGCACTCAAATAAGCATACAACCAAAATAAGTACTCATAACATTCAGCAAAGAAGTACTAAACAAACAAGGCAAACAATGCACAAAAGTCTCTAGCAAGTAAAACACACAAAGTTTTGTTTTCCAAAGGGGATGATGAAAACACTTCTACATAATAAAACTATTTTGAAATAACAAGACAATTGTTGACAGCAAGGAAACAATAGAATATTTTATTAATAAACAGAATATAATCAATTTAAGTTTTGTTGGGAAAACTTTTAGTAAAGTTTGTAAAAGTTTTGATAAACACTATATGAATCAACTATAGTTGTACTAACAAAAGAATGAAAACTAAACTTATAATTTGTTAACAAAACATGTTCTTGACAGAAAATAATTTACTATTAAATCTGTCTTAGAAAACAGAAACAAAATATACAAAATTTTGTTTGAAAGCAAAACTATTACTAGTTAGTTGTTTTAGTCAAATTAAGCCTAATTGAAAAGAAATTTTGATTCCTATGTTAATTAAAATTAAACTAAGCAAATTTATATTTTTATTAACATTGAGTGAAAACACTAAATGTTTACTAACAGAACCTAATAAACAAATAAAACCAAATTCTAAATCAAACTAATTAAAATTGAGTTTATAAAACTATATTATAATAATAAGCAGATTCTGTTTTTGGTTAGAACACTAATCAAATATATCATGAAAATCCTCAAACTAAACATGAAGGTAGTCCTAACTAATACCAAACAGTAGCAAAAAGATTCATATCAAAATCTATTTTCAAACTCTAGTTATTCAGATTTGAAGATTTTGAGCAAATTTGATTAAATTCAAATTTTATAGTTCAAATTTGAAATTTAAAAGTACAGGGTGAAACTACATGAAATTTGTGAGCTATTGCAAAAAGAATCAACTCAAAACACTAAATAGATTAAAAGATATAAGCAAAACAAAATTTGAAAACATTCTGTTAATTAAAACAAAACTGAAAAAAAAACTGACTTTGCAACGGCCAGGGGGCTACGTGGCACGATCCGATTGGCTAAGGGGGGCGTGCGGTAGGTGAATTAGAGCGGGCGACCGATCGGAAGAAGAAAACGGTTCGGACTTAAGTCCGTTCTAATCTCGGACGTTGGTTCGGGATCCGATGGTCGAGGGGGCTTACGGGGAAAGGTCGTCGGCGTCGGGGTATTCCGGCGAGTCCGGTAGCGGTGAATGCGACGGCGAGGTGCTCCGGTGGTCGGGGAAGACGGGGGAGTGGTCCAGGCGACGGCTAGGGTTCTCCGGAGTCGATTGGTGGCGACGGTGGGACGAACGGTGGTCGGTAGTGGAGGCTACGGTCGACGGCGACGTTCGGTGGGGGAGTAGCTCCGGCGAGCAATTGACAGCGCCTCGGCGAGAGAGAGAAGGGGGACTCGGGGTGAATGGATGCGGGGAAGTGTCCGGTATTTATAGGGTGCTCGGGGGTGCGGGGGAGTAATGGGGAGAGAGATCCGGCGAGGGGAGGTAACGGCCGGCGAGATCCGGTCCGGCGCTCGCGGGGAAGGAGACGACCGTTTCGGGCAACGGTCGGTCGGCGTGGGACCCGGATGTCAGCGAGTGGGCGCGTGACCGTTACGCGCGGTCGGTCGACCGGTAATGAATGCGCGATTTAACTGCCGTGGGCCGGCCCGATTTAAATGCAAACCGTTACTGATTTTCTTTAATATTTTTACAGAGACATTCAAAAGCTTTTAAAGCATTCAAATCGTCTTCAAAAATAGGGGTATTATATATCAAACTTAACAGAATAATAAATGCTATTTAATGAACATTTCTATTCTGTCATTTGAACACTTTAAAAAAATAATATTTTCAGAAATTGCCTAATTGTTTTTAAACCTTTTTTGCAAATATTTTCAAAATAACCCCTGGTTATTATTGTTCAAATATATCACCAATTAGACCCTGGTGTGGAGTGTCATGTTACTCCTCTCTTATTTTGAACATTTAACCAAAATTTCAAATAGGGGAAGGCAACATAGGGAAAAGTAGAAAGGGCTTTCAGAAAATCAGAAAAGGCATTTCAACAAACACATACATTCAAGCAATGATGCTGCTAGATGCATAACTATAATCATAACATTCCAAAATGAAATTTTGGGATGTTACATGTATGCAATCTCTTAGAAGGTAATCGATCCAGAAATCCTACCAAGGTTAGAGAATGATTTGGTGCAATGTCTTGTCAGTTTCGAGTTGGTGTTCCCACCATCCTTCTTCAATATCATGACGCATGTCCTAGTTCACCTAGTCAAGGAGATTGCCATTCTGGGTCCTGTATTTCTACACAATATGTTCCCCTTTGATAGGTTCTTGGGAGTCTTAAAGAAATGTTCATAATCGTGCCAGGCCAGAAGGAAGCATCTCCAAGGGACATGAAACAGAGGAGGTCATTGATTTTTGTGTTGACTTTATTCCTGACATTAAGCCGATAGGTGTTCCTGAATCACGTCATGAGGGCAGACTGGGTGGAAAAGGCATGCTAGGAAAGAAATCACTAATATGTCGGGACGAGCATTCTTTGGCACAAGCACACTACACAGTTCTACAAAGTTCCGCCTTGGTGGATCCATATATCGAGCAACACAAGAATATTCTATGCTCCAAACACCCGGAGAAGTCTGACGACTGGATTACACATGAACAAACGGTGACTTTTGCCGTTTGGTTACAGACACGTCTCATGCATGACGACACTGTTGAAGATGAACTGTACTTGCTGTCCAAGTTACCATCTTCGACTATATTGACTTTCAAAGGGTACAAGATAAATGGGAATACATTTTACATGATCGCCCAAGATAAAAAGAGCGCCAACCAAAACAGTGGTGTCCGCTTTGATGCAGCAAACAACAATGGGCCAAAGGACACATACTATGGTTACATAGAGGAGATATGGGAACTTGACTATGGACTTGATTTCAAGGTCCCTTTGTTTAGGTGCAAATGGGTCAATCTGACGGGAGGCGGGGTAAAGGAAGACCCGCAGTACGGAATGACAATAGTGGATCTCAACAATCTTGGGTACGCAGACGAACCATTCGTCCTAGCCAATTATGTGGCGCAGGTTTTCTATGTGAAGGACATGTCTACCAAGCTGAGAAAAAGAAAAGATAAGGAAGAAAATACATCATGCAATGAGCCAAAGCGCCACATAGTTCTTTCAGGGAAAAGAAACATCGTGGGAGTGAAGGACAAGACAGACATGTCAGAAGATTATGAAAAGCTTCATGAAATTGCTCCCTTCAGAGTGAATGCTGACCCGAGCATCAAGTTAAACGTTGAAGATTGTCCATGGTTATGACGCAAAGGGACACACGCGAAGAAAAAGTTTTACACCCAAAGATCCCACTGTGGGATGTGACCGGCTTCTTTAGTTAGTTTCCGGACTTATATATCTAGAAAGTCCCACTTCGGACAAACCGAAGGGAATCTTTGTAATAGTAATGTACTTATGTGTTTTGTGCGTTTAGTATGCACCATTCGAAGGGAGGCCATAAATTTTCAACCCTTTTTGACTTCATTTGCTATTTTTCATGCATTTACTGATTTGTTTTGAGCTAAATGACCCTGAAATTGATAAGCACTACAAATGGACTCTGAAAAGGTTGAAAGTTGGCATGGTATCATCATTTCACCCACATAGCATGTGCTAAAAAGTTGCGAGGGTTACGACAAAAACTGGATGCACTTTGTGTACAAAATGGACAATCTCTTTCGAAGTATCAGGGTGTCGGACGAAAACTCGCCTGTTACAAAGGCATTTCATTTTTTAAATAACCTAAGATTTACCAAATTGGATATAACGATATAACACGATATATTAAACAGTAGAAAAAAGAATCACTCGAAAATCTATTTTTAAAGTAAAGTTATTCACAAACTAGTGATTCACACAAATTTCAAATAATTAAAATTTAAACTAGTCGAATTTGAAAACTACTACCACTAATAGAAAGTTTATAATTTTTTTGACCTAACGCAAAAAGATTCACTCATTAACTCTCAATAAAGCACAAAAAAAACTCAGAAACAAAAGAAAATAAATAAAGCAAAAAAATGAAGAATAAATAAATAAAGGTCGCCTACTAGGCTGCCACGGCCTACATACAACTAGAAACCCAACCTGGGCCAGGATGTAGGCCCGCAAGGCCTAGTAGGCCCAACAAGGACGCACAGGTTTGATAGGCCCACACAGGCCTTCTTAGAGAGGAGCTCGAGGGAGTAGCCGCACCTGGCTTATAAACCAGTGCGGCTGCCCCTCGCTTGGCAAGGTGGGACTAAAGTTCCCCTGCACCGCGCCTGCACGAGCACCACCTTTAGTCGCGGCTGGTGGCTCCAATCACGACTAAAGAACCCCCTTTAGTCGCACCGCGACTAAAGGTAAATTTCTGTAACATCCCAAAATTTCATTTTTGGAATGTTATGATATAAAGCAATGCATCATCATCACATTGTTTGAATGAATAAAATGGTTGAAGTGCTTCCTTTGAATTTCTGAAAGGCCACTTTCATCTTTCCCTTTTTCTTGTTTCACCTATTTGAAAACCTCTGGAAAAGTTCAAAGAAAAGAGGGGAGTAACATGACACTCCACACCAGGGGCATCTTGGTGAGATATTTGAGCAATTAAACCAGGGGTCTATTTGAAAGTTTATCTCAAAAAGGATTTAAAATCAAATAGGAATTTTTTGAAAAATATTTTTTTAAAAGTATTCAATATGACAGAGGAAAAATGTTCATTGAATGGCATTAATTGTCCTCATCATTTTGATATATATATTTCCTATATTTGGAAATGTTTTGAATGCTTTAAAAGAGTTTTTACTGCTCTAGAAATAGAAAAGGAAACTAATTAATTTGAAACGGGCCGGCCCACCTGTGTTTAATTCCGAATTCATTCCCGATCGACCACCGACGCGTTGACGCCGCCCTCTATCTCTCTGACGCCCCGGCCCCACCGTCCGATCCCGAAAATGCCGCGGTCTTCTCCTTCCTCCCCGCGCACAGGACATCGCCGGAGATCCCTCCCGTGCCGGATCCGCCTCCACCTGCCTTCTCTCGACCACCCGTGGCCCTATAAATACCCCAGCCACCCTCCATGCTCCATTTCACCCCGAACGCCCCTGCCCTCGCCAGAAAACACCCGCACGAGCACGTCGGAGCTCCACCTCCCAGCCGAAGCTCCAAGAGCTCGAGGAGCTCGCCTCTATTGTCCCCAGCCCCAACCGTCGCCACCAACGGACGCCGGAGGTCCGCCGCCGTCGATAGCACCCCCCGGACGCCGTTCCCAACCACTGGAGCGCTGCCCCCGTCGACTCGCCGCCTCGGCCTCGCCGGAGAAGCTCCACGGCTGGCGACCCTCCCTTTGTGATCCCCTCTCCCCCTCCCTGGACCGTCCGATCTAAATCCAACGCCTAGGATTAGATTATTTTAAACCCGCACTGGTATCCTCTACAGCTCGGACGTCTGCTCGAATCGTCAGAGCTCACACACCCCGTAACCAATCAGAGAACGCCATGTCACCCTGTCCGTTCGATCGGTTTTTTTCTTTTCTTTTCTGTTTTAGAAAATAGAATGTTTTCTGTTTTTGTTTTTGTTGTAACTTTTAAACTAATTAGTGTTTTTAATTGATTCTTTTTTGCATTAGTTCACAAATTTGATTTAGTTTATGTCTGTATACTTAGATTTCAAATTTGAACTTTAAATTTTGAATCTAATCAAATTTGTCTAAATTACTAAAATCTGTATAACTATAGTTTAAAAATATATTTTTGAGTGAATCTTTTTGCCACTGTTTGGTATTAGTTAAACCTATCATTCTACATGATTTGAGTATTTTTTAATAAATTTAGTTACTGTTTTTAACAAAAATAGAATCTGTCTAGTTCTTAATAGGTTTTAACTAAATTGATTTTTATTCAATTTGAACCTAAATTAGTTTAACTTTTGTTCTTTAGATTTCATTAGGTTCTGTTAATTTAACTTTAGGTGTATCTTTTTCTGTTAATAAAATATGTTTTTTTCAAATTGTTTTGTGCTCTAGTTTGAATAGGTTCATCTTGTTTTTCACCATGCATATTGTTTAGAAGAATTTTTGTAGTACTTATTTTAGCACAATATTTTCATAATGAAATACTTTCTGTTTTCAAATAAAATTTTATATTTACTTTTCTGTTACCTAAATGTCTAGTTGTTCAAAACCAAATTTTGACTTGTATGTCTTAGTAGGGTTTTTGACACCAAAATTTTTATAGTCTTATACTTTAAGTGAATATTCTCTTGATTGTGTTTTTGTTCGTTGAAGCATTTGTTTACCTTGCTATTGTATGAATTGTTTTGTGTTTATGCTTATGGTGTGCTCTTGTTTGATTCGTTAGATCATCCGGAGTGCGAAGCTTGTTATCTAGAGTCACTTGATTACAAGGATCGTCAGCAAGGCAAGTCACTTTGACCATGTATACCTATGTTTTATTGCATTAGTTCTTCCATCTCCCCAATTGCATGCAAAGTAGGTAATTGGAAACTTGGTTACTTATTGTAGTGTCATGTGGTAGGTACCCCTCAACCCTTTGACACATTGGCCCCGAGAAACGTTGTTTTACATTTTGCTATGCTATTAGTGGACGGGGTTGGTTGTGTGATTCATGAGAGTTGTGAGTTAATAATTTCAAGACCTACATGATGATCAAGTCTTCAAGACTCCAAGTTTTTCAACTTACCTCTGGCTGGATGATGGTTGAACGGCGCCCTGGAGAAACCAGTGGTTAGCCTAGATGATGCTGGAGAAGTGCCAGTATTCATGCGGAAAGGTCCACCCAGGCACAAAGAGAAGGATGGATGCTTCAAGACCCAAGGCTTACCTGCACAGCCACAAGCCATTATGGGCTCTGGCTTGGTTGGATATCGCGGTGACCCTGGACAGGCGGTGCTACGAGATGTAGAAGAACGGTAGGAAAGGATGGGCACCGACAGAGTCTCGGGGAAACCCTTTAAAAGACCATGTTTTGGTCATCTGTTTCTCAAACACCATGAAATGCGAGAAGTCCAACGGAGGCGACCAAATCTTGTGGGGAACGTGTGCAAAACTTTGCAGAGTACCCAAACCTAATCGATTAGCCGTGTCCACGGTCATGGACAGTTTGAGCCAAAGGAACTGAAACTATCTGGAACTCTCAACACAATTAATTATATTGATGTGGGTTATTAATGTCAACTCAGGTATGAGAATTGGTTGGTGGAACCATCTCATTAATCAACCAACATTGTAGTAATTATGCCTTTGCCCTCTCTTGTTGTAGGAAAATTTTGGCTTTATGCAAAAACTTACTATCCCACCTGCCATATTTGCATATAGACTAGATGATTACTTTACCCCCTCTGTTGTGACTTTGCCGGCATATTCAATATGCTGACCTATACGGCTGCAACGTATCATGTTGCAGAATACTTTTCCGACCAAGAGTGAGGACACGCTCTATGCTCGGTGAGATGCCCTTGGAGTCAGATGGACTCATCTACCTTTGGAGCTTCCGCAAGTTTATGGTTTAGTTTATCTCATGAGTTGGCCTTCAGCCACTTTATTGTAATCATTATTGTAATAAAGGACTCGATATGAGATTTTGATTAATTAATGCTGTGTGATTTCCCTTTGATATATACATTGATGTACCGTGTGTGTACCAGCATGATCTTGGGATGGTACAGAAACACCGGAGATTCAACCTTTCAGGTCGGGTCGCTACAATTTCAGCCAGCCCAAGCGGCGGGAAGCCAAGCCTTTAGTCGCGGTTGGTGGCTCCAACCGCGACTAAAGGGGGGGGGGTCTTTAGTCGCGGTTGGAGCCACCAACCGCGACTAAAGGTCTCCTTATATATACAACACTTCAAAAATTTTCAGTTACTCTGCATCCTCTTCGCGACATCGCCGCCGTCGCCGTCTCGCCTCCCCGATGCCGCCCGCGACATCGCCGTCTCGCCGTGCCGTCGCCGTCTCACCTCCTCGCGCCGATCTCCGATGCTGCCCACGCCCGTTCCTCCCCGAGCCCGGCCTGACACCGCCCGCACCCGCTCCTCCCTCGCCGCCCCGACTCGCCTCGCCTCGCCGTCGCCCCGCTATGAGCTCCCCCCTCTCCCCCCTCTCCCTCGCCCCCTGTGTCGCCATGGCGGCCGCTGGCCCCTCCCCGGCCCGAACCCCCCCCCCCAATTTTGATGAACACGGACACACAATTTTGATAATTAGATGATTAATTAGATGTATAGATGATTAGATGCAAGAATTTTAATGTATAGAAAAAAGTTTAGGAATTTTGACATAGATGCATGAATTTTGACATTTTTTCACTAGATGATTAGTTAGATGTGTACAAAAAAGTGAAGGAATTTTTACATTTTGATCCAATATATGTATAGAAAAAAGTTGATGAATTTTGACATTTGATCCAATGTATAGCAATTTGTATTTGCAAAAGTTGCATATTTTAATGTTTTCCATTTTATGTTTTCCATATTTTAATGTTTTTTGGTTTATATTTATGATACTATTCGAGATGTATTAGTGATACTATTCGACGACGTACGAACGCAAAAGATGATTTAGTTTTGCTTATTGAATGCAGGCTAATTTGAATACTACTTTGTTTTATGACTTAGTTTTGCTTATTGAATGGACGTCTGTTTCAACTATGAACATAGGAAATGTCTTGTGCTACAATGTAGGACACATCGAGTGTTTGTGATTTGCTAGTCATTCCGGAAAAACATAGGGTACTTTTTCTATGTCATTGCTTGATATATGGAATGGGTTGAATTTACATCCGTTTCGGCTCCTTGTGTGTCTTTCAGTGAGGGACAATGTCCACTATATATATATATATATATGAGAGAGGAAGAATCCCGACTGTTGTCGTGGGGGTCGTGGGGGTGCTAGACATTTTGGTGTAATGCACTCGGGGGCGAATGGAGGAGCCACCATCATCGATGGTCGCAATATCAGAAGGAGTGCCCACCATATACGTGAGATGAGAGTTTAGGAAGGAAAGACTCGACAGACCTAAAGTCAAATTGTTGCATATTGAGTAATAGTGATCCGTGTGTTGATCAGTTTTCTCGTAGTTTCCTTCGATCGATTTTAAATGTTTCAACTACGAACATAGGAAATGTCTGACGACGAAAGGGAATTCGCTATGTGCGAATACTTTGAAGATGAGCGCGGTTGTGTGACAAGCCTTTCCTAGTTGATGGTAGGCGCTTCAGCATCATGCATGAGACCTTCGAAGTGGATACAGTAAGTCACAACGACAAGTCTTTTTTCGTAATTAAGCTTGACTTCTGCTTCTTTTGCTTCAACTCATATTTTTAATTTTTTACTATTATACTAGTGTATCCCCTGCCATGCAAGAATTTATGTCTTGGATAAGATTGGTTTCAATACTAAAAAAGTATGGAGGTAATGATAGTTCACTTGAGGACTGAGCATGGTTATACTTTTGCCGTAAAATTGTACAATGCAGACACCTACTCCTATTTTGAATGCAAAAGTTGGAGAGCACTATGCAAGGCTTATGCATTTGAGCCTAATATGCTTATCACCTTTGATATTCATCCAGAAGATGAAATTGAAAGTAATATCGACATCTGGGTCGATGTGCAGACGCCTCCAGTTCTACCATTATGTGAGTTTCTCAACCATATTTATTAAGTAATTTATACTCCCTCCGTAAACTAATATAAGAGTGTTTAGAATACTATTTTAGTAATCTAAATGTTCTTATATTAGTTTACAGAGGGAGTATTGTTTATTTAAAAATAGTTGACAACTTATTTCCATTGACAGCTTATTTTCATTCTTCAAAAAATGTACGGAAGATGGCAGACAGAACCTACTACTACAATGATCAAGCAGAATTAACTTATAAGGAGAAAAATCATCTTATCGCATTTCTTAATGATCTTGAGAATTACAATACCTATTATCCAACTCCTCCACATTATGGTCAATACGTGCCACTAGTGCACGTGGTGAACTATGGTAACATCCATGGAGACTGCATGGTAAGATTTTCTACTATTACGACATCCGTGCATTTTTTGCATAAATTCTTCTAAAACTAAACTACATTGCTAACTACAAAGTTATTACTATGTTTTTCAACAGAAAATCCTGAAGGATTGTGTGCCTCATCTGATGTTTCCAAGAGGTCGCGTTGATGTTATGCTTATGGCCAACACGGCCAGGTCAGCCTACGCATCACTCCTGTCCATACCTGATTTCTAAAACCGATGAAGACATGACAATCAAAGATTAGAAAAATGTATGGTCAATCGTAGTCGTGTTGATGTTATGAGCTTGCGGCCAACACGGCCAGGTCAGCCTACGCATCACTCCTGTCCATACCGGATTTCAAAAACCAATGAAGACATGACAATCAAAGATTAGAAAAATGTATGGTCAATCGTAGAGAGCTACTTGGAAGCAACATTGTGCGTAGGCCAAGAATTGGAGACAGGATGATCTCCATTCTCCATAATGGAGAGTCAGGGCCTATCTTGTGTTATGGTATTGTACCTAAGAGAGGGTAGAGTAGGTCCTATGAGAGAGGAGTAGGTCCTAGCTAGGTACAATGTGTTATTATGTGCTACAATGTGTTAGAGTTGATGATGAGGAGGAGGAGTTGTGATTATGACTAGTGACCAACTTGTTGTATGATTTCTCGTTGACGAAAATGATGATTAAGTAGTGTTGGTGGTAATGACTATGATGATTATTAGCTATAGTGTTGTTGGTGGTGATATGATGTAAGAGTTTTTATATTAATATGATGATGATGTTGATCATGATTATCATGATGATTTGTTATATCATTAGGGGAAGGAAAGCGGGTTAGATTCATGTGGATGGATCAAAAGTGACCAAAAGTTGAACTAGTAGGATCGTCGTCCTACTAATTCGACTTTTGATCACTTTTTATTCATTTAGATAAATAAAATCCATGTTTCTTCCTTACAATTATATAATAATTCATCATGAACATAATGATATAACAACCTCTTAATTGGTACTGTATCAAAATTTGTATAACGGCATATAACCATAATTAATTCATAAACCCCTAAAGAATTAAAAGAAAAAATAAATGAAAACTAAAAAACTAAATTCTTTTAGTCCCGGTTGGTGTTACCAACCAGGACTAAAGGTCCCCCCAGCCCACGGCGTCGTCGGATGCCACATGGAGGGCCTTTGGTGCCGGGCCGTGTTGAACCGGCACTAAAGGGGGGGGGGGTAGGCTTTAGTCCCCACCCTTTAGTTCCGGTTCGAGAACTGACACTAAAGGCCCTTACGACCCGTGACTATAGGCCGGTTCTCCACTAGTGTATATAGACAACATAGTGTCCCTAGTATGCCTCTAGTAGACTAGCTCATTGATCAAAGATGGTTAAGGTTTCCTAGCCATGAACATGAGATGTTATTTGATAACGGGATCATATCATTAGGAGAACGATGTGATGGACAAGACCCAAATTATAAACGTAGCATATGATCGTATCAGTTTATTGCTATAGTTTTCTGAATGTCAAGTATCTGTTCCTATGAACATGAGATCATGAAACTCACTAAAACCGGAGGAGTACCTTGTGTGTATCAAACGGTGCAATGTAACTGGGTGACTATAAAGGTTCTCTACAGGTATCTCCGAGGGTGTCTTTTGGGTTGGCATGGATCAAGACTGGGATTTGTTACTCCGTGTGACGAAGAGGTATCTCGGGGCCCACTCGGTAATACAACATCACAACAAGCCTTGCAAGCAAAGTGACTAATGTGTTAGCCACAGGATCTTGTATTTGTAGGGGAACGTTGCATGGGAAACAAAAAATTTCCTACGTTCACGCAGATCTATCCATGGTGATGAGCATCTACGAGAGGGAGAGTGGATCTACATACCCTTGTAGATCGCTAAGCGGGAAGCGTTAAGAAATGCGGTTGGTGTAGTCGAACGTCTTCACGATCCAAATCGCCGTGCGTCCCGTGATCCAATCACGATCTGTCCCACGATCCAATCACGATCTGTCCCGCGATCCGATCACGATCTGTCCCACGAACTTGATCATGATCCGTCTCACGAACTTGATCACGATCCTTCCGATCTAGCACCGAACGGACGGCACCTTCGCGTTCAGCACACGTATAGCTTGATGACGATCTCCACCGTCTTGATCCAGGAAGAGGGAGTGGAGAGAAAGAAGAGTTCTCCGGCAGCCTGACGGCGCTCCGGCGATGGTGGTGGAGCAATTCCGGCAGGGCTTCGCCTAAGCACTGCAGAAATCCAATCTAGAGGAGAAACTATGCACTAGAGATTAGGGTTGCACGTGGCTGAAAAACTAGTGCAAAACCCTAGAAATCCACTAGTATATATAGGAGGGAGGGAGGAGGAGAGGCATCCTTACCTCCAAGCCTTGGAGGCTTCGGCCGAAGTGGGAGGTGGAGGAGGACTCTCCTCCTCCACTCCTAGTAGGACTAGGATTCCTCCTTTTTGCCTTTTTTCCACCTTTTTCCTTTGGGTTTCTTTCTTCCAGCCACATGGGCCTATTGTGGTTGTTCCACCAGCCCACTAAGGGCTGGTTATTAATTTCCCACAGCCCATGAAGCCTCTTGGGTCGAAATACCCCTCCCGAAGGTCTCCCGGTACACTCCCGGCACTCCCGGTACACTACCGATAAGCCTGGAACTTTTCCGGCGACCAAAACAGGACTTCCTATATATGAATCTTTACCTACGGACCATTCAGGAGCTCCTTGTGACGTCCGGGATCTCATCCGGGACTCTGAACAAACTTCGGTCACCACCATACACAACTCTATACTACCGAAACGTCACCAAACCTTAAGTGTGCAGACCCTGCGGGTTCGAGAACTATGTAGACATGACCGAGACACCTCTACAGTCAATAACCAATGGCGGGACCTAGATGTGCACATTGGTTCCTACATATTCTATGAAGATCTTTATCGGTCGAACCTCTATGTCAAGGATTCAGTTAATCCCGTATGATGTTCCCTTTGTTCTTCGGTATGTTACTTGCCCGAGATTCGATCGTCCGTATCTCCATACCTAGTTCAACCTCGTTACTGGCAAGTCTCTTTAGTCATTCCATAATATAATCAATGATGTTCCCTTTGGGGATGCCTATATATACCCCTTCACCACCACCCACTTGAAAGTGAAGCACTCAAAACTATTCCATACCTATCCTACTCAGTTTTCTGAGAGAGAACCACCTACCCTTGTGTTGAGGTCAAGATCTTCCACTCCAACCATATGGATCTTGATTTCTAGCCTCCCAAGTTGCTTTCCACCAATCTCATCTCTTCTACCAAGCCAAATCTGTGAGAGAAATTGTGTGTTGAGGAGTCTATCATCTTGAAGCACAAGAGCATGGAGTTCATCGTCATTATCGATCCTATTACCTTTTGGAGGGTGGTGCCTCCTAGATTGGTTAGGTGTCGCTTGGGAGCCTCCTACTTCGTGTTGTGGAGTGAACCAAGAAGTTTGTAAGGGCAAGGAGATCGCCTACTTCGTGAAGATCTACCCATAGTGAGGCTAGTCCTTCGTGGACGTAAGCCGCATGGAATAGTCAAGGTTGCTTCTTCGTGGAACCCTCCGTGGGTAGAGCCCTCCATGGACTCTCGCGACCGTTACCCTCCGTGGGTTGAAGACTCCATGAACATGGACATACAATAGTACCACCTATCGGAACCACGGGAAAATTTTTTGTCATCACTTGTGTTTGCATTCCTAACCCTCTCTTTACTTACATGTGCAATGTCTTTACTTTTAGCTGCTACACTCTTAGACATGCATGTGTAGGGTGTTACTTGATATGCTAAATGCTAAAACTTGCCAAGAATTGAAATTGGGAAAAAGGCAAAACTTTTATTTGGTCAAGTAGTCTAATCATCCCCCTCTAGACCTACTTTCTATCCTACAAGTGGTATCAGAGCTTTGGTCTCCATTGCATTGGTTTTACAACCTAGGAGAAGTATGGCATCTAGTGAGGGAAATTATCACTGTAGACTTCCGTACTTTGATGGCACTAATTTTGCTAGTTGGAAGCATAAAATAAAAATGCATTTGCTTGGTCATAATCCTGTCATTTGGGTTGTTGTTCGTGTTGGCTTGCAAGGTGAATTCTTTGCGGATGGAAAGGAACCGGATCGTGAAGCATCTGCTGATGAATTGAAGATGTTGCAACTCAATGCTCAAGCATGTGACATTATCTTCAACTATCTATGTCCTGAAGAATTCAACAAAATTAGCCGTCTTGAACACGCAAAAGAGATTTGGGATACTTTGGTTGATATGCACAAAGGAACTGAGTCCGTGAGAGAATCCAAGTTAGATGTTCTTCAAGGTCAACTTGACAAGTTCAATATGAAGGATGGTGAAGGAGTCGCTGAAATGTACTCAAGGCTAGCTCTCATTACCAATGAGGTTGACGGCTTAGGAAGCGAAGAAATGACTGACAAGTTCATCATCAAGAAGATACTTCGAGCTTTGGATGAGAAATATGACACCATGTGCACATTGAGCCAAATGATGCCCAACAACAAAGATCTCAAACCAACGGAAGTGATTGGTAGAATTGATGCTCATGAGATGGCACTCAAAGACAAGGAAGACCTTCATCACAAGTCTAGCAGTGCTTACAAAGCCATAAGTGATGCTCCCACTTCATCAAGCAACAACCTTGTCACAAATGAAGAGATAAGCCTCATGGTCAAGAAATTCAACAAGTTCTACAAGAATAGAAGCAAACATCGTAACTCCAACTCAAGATATGAAGAGAAGCGTTTGTCAAGTCGTGACCGAAACTGCTACAATTGCGGGAAGCCCGGACACTACTCAAATGAGTGCTCAGCTCCCTACAAACAAAGAGAAGAATCACCAAGAAGATGAATCACCTCGAAGAGAGAGAAGGAGTAGAGATGATCGCTATGAACGAAGACCCTCAAGGAGAAGTAGGGACTCGAAGAAGAAGGACAAGCACACCAAGAGCTACTCAAGAAGGAAGCATCAAGCTCATGTTGGTGAATGGATTTTCGGCTCCGACTCCGACAACCACTCTGAGAGAAGCTATCACTCCAACTCTGACTATAGTCAAGATGATGTTGTTGCCGGAATTGCACTAGTGACAACCAACTCCTATGATCTATTTGATTCACCAAATGAAGGAGGTGGAAGTTGCTTCATGGCTAAAGCCCCCAAGGTATCACACCCCGAATATCTTGATTTTGATAGTGATGAAGATGATTTGCTTTACGATGATGACTTGCTATGTGATAAAACTAGTGATCATAATGAACTTGATAGTTATCATACTAGTCAAGATAAGTCAATTGATGATGATAAGATGAAAATAGAAGAACTAACTAAAGAACTCAACACTCTTAAGTTAGCTCATGAATCTACTCTTGAAGATATAGAGAGCTTGTAAGAACTCAAGAGAAGCTACGTTTCGAGAAGCTCAATTTGGAGCAAGAGCATGAGTTTCTTAAAGCTATCAATGACGATCTCCGAAATAAGACTTCATCTTATATTGCTAAACGACTACTCTTGTCTACATTCATGACACAAGTCAAATCTAAGCCAACTAGTAACAAAGGAAAGAAAGGTTCTTCATCTAGTAGCAACAATAAAAATGCTAAACCAAATGATGTTGCTCCTAGTAGTTCTATTGATTCCACTAATGGTGATTCTCTTAGCCAAGCTACACTTGAGCAAGAAAATGCTTTATTGAAATGAATTATAGAGAAAGGTATCTACAAGAGTCTTGAAGGGTATAAACAATTTGATGAGATTGTACGCAAGCACGGCGGATACCTAAAGAATCACGGTGTTGGCTACTTCAACGCTAATGGAGTTGAATGGGAAGAAGGTAAATATCCCAATCCCAAGTTTGTTCCTCAAAAGGAGAAGTATGAAAATACTCTTCCCAAGGGGAAAAACACTCAATACGACCTTCCACCACAAGACACCAAGCTCAAGGGCAAGAACAAGCTCCAAGAGGACTTTGACTCTTATGAAGATGAATCCCAAGCTTTGGTGAAGTTGGTTCCCAAGGCTACTACAAGATCAACTTCTACAAGTGCTACTTCAACACGAAGAAGAAGAACTAGAGAGTTCTTAAGGGGTGCCTCCGCGAATGAAATTCACTCACATTCATTATTCGCAAGATCTATTTGCAATCAACATCAACCCTATGCAATAGATCAAGGAGTCACACATTCCCTCAAAGGTAAGCAAGGGACAAGGTAATCAACAAATCAATGGACATCATTAGATATGGTTTGCACTCCATGTCCATAGATATCCTTGTATTTGTCTCTTGTGTATTGGGACTAACCCATGTAGGTGAGAAGAGTAAGGAAACAACAAGGATGCTCCCAACTCTTGGTGATCTACATCAACCTTGAGCATCCACCACTACCTCACCAACATGAAGTCTTCATCGACAAAACCCAAGGTTAGTTTATCCCTCTTATGGGGGGATGTCACATCAAGGGGGGCTTTACTCTAAGACTTGAGTCAAAGCATCTCATAGTATGTGACAAACATTAAATGCTTTATGAAAAAGTGGTAACCCTGCTTGTGCTTAAACGATGAGTATGACCTATGATCAAGTATTCTTACTTGGCTCTTAAGTCAAATACTCATATATAGATGACTTCATCATCGCCCAAGTGCTTGTTAGATGCTAGAGTATATGTGCATTTTTGCCATGCTTTTATTTGACATCTTATTGTGTGAGTATGTTGGTCTGCATTTATTTTCTCATTCGAGGATATCCAATTGTTGCTATTTGGCTTTTAATTTATGTTTTGCCAATTGGATATACAAGAATTCCTAGGACCACTTATTTAGCTATCTATGCTTTCTCACCTCATACTCTATTCATGCTATATCACAAAATTTTAACAAGTGCTTTTCGATCGCTTTGTGTGTGGAGCACTCGGAGTTCCGTATCGACAAGGACTGACCATTAAAACCTCCTAGGTGCATCTCGGTGGAACCAACACCAAAATTTCAGTCTCACCGAATGCCTAGGGTTGATGTGGTTTTTCAATCTCGGTACCACAGATTCCATTTTCTCGGTTACACCGAGTGTCCCTGTCAGCTGACAGTAGAGGCACTCAGTGACACCGAAAACTTAAAATCAGTGTCACCGACAGTTGTGGGTATATAAAGATGGACCCCGACGCTTTGAAATTCCATCTTCAAACGTCGCGCTCCAAAACCCTGAGTTGCCGCTCCGAAGACCCCTAGTCATCGCCCTTGTCTCCCTGTGCTCCTCCGCCACTAGGAATCGTCGTCGTCGATGAAATCCACTCCCTCGTCACCGCCGTACAGGATCTATGCCAATTTAGGGTACAGATTCAATCTCTATTGCGCTCCATGTCCGACTCTTGCGCATTAGATCCTTGTTATTCATAGATACAACCTTTGCACATGTTTCCATCCTCTCAAATCCCCAAAAAATAGTGATAGATGAATTTTCTAGGGTTTGCCATCCGCCCGATTCATTTCGGTGGAACCGAAATGGAAATATCGGTCTCGCCGATATGCTTTTCTGTGTGGTTGAGAACTGACTCGGTGGAACCGAGTTGCTCTTTTCGGTCTGACCGAAAAGGCTGCCAAGTTTCTGTTAAAGAGTTAGTCAGTCAGTCAGTCTTGGCCCCGCCAAAATTTCTGGTTCGGTTGCACCGATATCTATTTGACAGAATGCAAAAGTCTTGAAAATTCATTGCTCAAATTTCAAAAAGCAGCCTCATTTTGTTATGACTCATCTTCTTCTGCTCTCCTATACTCAACTCACAGGCTCAGTATGTTAGGCTCAGAGGACAGTCAGAATGTGACAGAGCAGGGAGTTGATAGGAGTTCTGGAACAAGTCCAGAAGCCAGTTCTTTCTCAGATCCAGGCACCCCCAGCTCTCATGGGTTGCCCAAGGCTGCCACCAGAACCAGGAAGAAGCTCAACTTTGATGAACAAGATTCAGACTTTATTCCAGAGGAGATTCTTGCTAAGAAGCAAGAAAAGGCTGCCAAGAAGTCAGCAACTGAAGCTACTTCATCTCGAAGAGTTGTCAGCAAAGTGTATGCTCCTGCTGAGACTATCAAGGCACATGAAAGTGCAAGAGCCACTGTGTTAGTTGAGGTCCCCAAGAAAGCTATGCCTAGGAAGGTAGGGGAGAAGAAGTCCAGGAAGAGGATTGTCCATGCTATTGGCAGGCCTACCTCTATATTTCAGGATCCAGAGGAGGCTGCTGGTGCTGCTGCTAAGGAGGAGGAGGAAGAGCATGCTGAGATAGTACCTCCCAAGAAGAAAGCCAACAAGCTCATGGTTGATGCTATGCCAAAGACTGGCACCTCCAAGAGCACCAAGCCTACATCCAAGAAGGCTGCTGCACAGAAGTCCAAGAGGACTACCAGGGACATTCCTGCTTCAGAAAAGAACAAAGGGACTACCTCCAGAATGGAAGTTGATGATGACTTGACTACTTTGATGAAGCTCAGACCACATCTTCCAGTGCATGATGCTAGCCACTTAGTAGCTGAGGACATGAAGAAAAGGAAAGACTCAGGCTTGAGAGCCTAGAGAGCCATAGATCCTTATGCTCAGAGGAGGAAGACTGTCATTGACTACAAGTTTTACACCAGAGAGCAACATGATTTCTATGAGAGCATTCTGCTTGACAAGATCCCAGCTATCAGAGACATGAGGTATGTCGATTGGAAGTTTATCAAAGATAATGTGGACTACTTCCCAAGTGTCCAAGACAACTTTCATTGCATTGGTCTGGACAAGTTCATTGGCAGAGAGCTTATAGCATGGAATGACGAGATGATCATGCAATTATACTCCACTACTCATTTCTACGGAGATGGTAGAATTGTATGGATGATTGAAGGTGCTAGATACAAATCCACTGTTGAGGATTGGGCTGCTCTATTGGAAGTTCCTGAAGCTCAGGAAGGAGATTTGGATGTATATTCTGAACCCAAGGCTAGTCGCAATGCCATGAAAGACATGTATACTCCTATCCCCGCAGACAAGGTGCAATCACACAAGCTTGGATCCATCTATTACCTACAAGCAGTCCTTCGAACTATAAACACTATTCTTAGGCATACTTTGATGCCCAAGTCTGGAGATGACAAGATGATCAGAGGCTACTCCATCAACATGCTAATCCACCTTGACAGGAACACCAGGATCAGAGTCATGGATCTGATTGTTGAGACAATCAAGAGGGTTGCTGCTGACCAGAAGCGCTCATGCTGCTATGCACCCTACATCCAGTTGCTTATCAACTCTCAGTTGGAGAAGCACATTTTTGCTCTTGATCGCCCACACCTGCCCCTACAGCCAGAGTTCGAAGATAATGTTGTGGTGATGAACCCAGATCATCCCACATCTGCTACATCACAAGCAGAGAAGGAAGTTGTTCGAGCCGCTAGTGCTCAAGCCCCCAGATCCAGGAACGAGCAAATGGATCTTCTGATCATAGCCGTCCAGGGCATGCAGAAGGATATCAAAGGGATTCTGGAGAACCAGAACAGCCTTGTGAGCATCTTTGAGTCGAGGATCAAGGTGCTTGGTAACAAGGTGGACAAGGTTACTAACACAGTGATAGAGCTCCAGAAGGAAGTTGACTTCGTGCACATTCCCCGGGTCTCTTCTACCTCTTCTTATGATGATGAGGAAGGATCACCTCTCAGGACGGGCACCTAGTTCTTCACTCAGACAAGATCTACCACAGTGCCTGCTCCAGACTCGAGGCTCTCTTCCTCGACTCCTGCCAGTGTCAGCACAGCTCCTGCTTCACCAGCTCCAGTTCCACTAGTGTCTACTGCAGCTCCATCGACGACATCTGCAGAGATCTTCACCGACGCCATGCTCTCGACTCCTTCCTCGACAACCGTAGGAGACCAGCCCAATAATGCTTAGATAGATACCTTTGGATTTTTTGGTAACTTGTTGCCAAAGGGGGAGAAGTGTATATAGATCATTAGGCTTCGAGAGAGAGAGAGAGAGAGCATTTGGTGTTTGCTGCTTTTTCAAAACAATTGCTTTTGGTTGTTGTGATACTCTTTTATTTTGCTTGTGATACACACTTGATGATGTTTGATCATACGCTTTGATGTGTGATGCTATTATTTCCTATCATCTTAAATGCTTATGTGATGATCATTCATCTTTGGTTGATTGTGTTGTGCAATGATATTCATTCCAATTACTCTCGCACACCACCAAGTGGTATGTGACATGTGAGATGTGACCCATGTACCTAATCGATTGTGCATTTACATTCAAATGCATTCAAAAATAGTGCACAAATTTAGGGGGAGATCTTGGTTATCACATACTTCTCAAAGCGACGACTATATTCATTGATTATATCTTTGTCGAAGCTTTGATCTATATGTTGTCATCAATTACCAAAAAGGGGGATATTGAAAGCACATTTGCTCCCTTGGTGGTTTTGGTAATTAGTAACAACATATAAGTCATTGAACTAATATCTTCACCAAGTATATTTCAGGAAAAGTTCAATGATGGGAATGGCTAAAGGATTGTGAAATTACCCCAAGATTCAAGGAAATAGGTGGGTCAAGCTTCAAGAAAGAGGACTCTACATTTTACATATGTGAGAAATCACTTTGAGTCTATAGGAAAGCCAATACTATTAAAAGGGGGTAAAGTTTTGATGGTGAACAATATGCTCAAACGTGCACAATTGATAGTCACCAAAACATCCACAAACTCTCCCACCAAAGTCTGTTCTAAACCAAATATACCAAATCGGTGCAACCAACATTCCTATCTCGGTGCCACCGAGTTCCAAACCCTAGACAGACTCAGCCAAACCCTAACACTTCGGTGCAGCCGACACTACACTCGGTGCCACCGAGTTGGGTTGCCAATTTCTTGTTACACACGTTCTCATTTTTGGTCCAACCGAGAATGGTGAATCGGTGTCACCGAGTCTGGAAAATCTGACCATTGGTCACCTTGTTGGTGCAACAGAGAGTTGTATATTGGTCTCTCCGAGATTCAAAAGTTGCCACTTTTTGTCACTTCGGTACCACCGAGATTTACACATCGGTGTCACCGAGTCTGACTTATTGTGTGTAACGGTTGGATTTTTGGGGATGCCTATATATACCCGTTCACCACCACCCACTCGAAAGTGAAGCACTCAGAACTATTCCATACCTATCCTACTCAAGTTTCTGAGAGAGAACCACCTACCCTTGTGTTGAGGTCAAGATCTTCCACTCCAACCATATGGATCTTGATTTCTAGCCTCCCCAAGTTGCTATCCACCAATCCCATATCTTCTACCAAGCCAAATCTATGAGAGAGAGATTGTGTGTTGAGGAGACTATCATCTTGAAGCACAAGGGCAAGGAGTTCATCGTCATTACCGAGCCTATTACCTTTTGGAGGGTGGTGCCTCCTAGATTGGTTAGGTGTCGCTTGGGAGCCTCCTACTTCGTGTTATGGAGTGAACCAAGAAGTTTGTAAGGGCAAGGAGATCGCCTACTTCGTGAAGATCTACCCATAGTGAGGCTAGTCCTTCGTGGACGTAAGCCGCATGGAATAGTCAAGGTTGCTTCTTCGTGGAACCCTCCGTGGGTAGAACCCTCCATGGACTCTCGCGACTGTTACCCTCCGTGGGTTGAAGACTCCATGAACATGGACGTACGATAGCACCACCTATCAGAACCATGGGAAAATCATCGTGTCATCACTTGTGTTTGCATTCCTAACCCTCTCTTTACTTACATGTGCAATGTCTTTACTTTCAGCTGCTACACTCTTAGACATGCATGTGTAGGGTGTTACTTGATATCCTAAATGCTAAAACCTGCCAAGAATTAAAATTGGGAAAAGGCAAAACTTTTATTTGGTCAAGTAGTCTAATAACCCCCCCTCTAGACCTACTTTTGATCCTACAGATGAAGCAGCCCGGTCCAACATTACTCGTACGCTTACAAGAGATCGGTTCCCTCAACTGCAACTTGTTGCAAAAGATGGCTGGCGGGTGTCTGTTTTTCCTACTTTTGTTGGATCGGATTCGACAAAGGCGGTCCTTGAGAAGGTTGAAAAGCAACTTATGTATCACCGTTGTGGTTTTTGCGTAGGTGAGAATTGTTCTTGCTAGATACCCGTAGCAGCCACGTAAAACTTGCATCAATAATTAGAGGACGTCTAACTTGTTTTTGTAGGGTATGTTGTGATATGATATGGCCAATTACATGGTGAGATATATGTGATGTATGAGAAGATCATGTTTTTTATAGAATATCACGACTTGCATGTCGATGAGTACGGCAATCGATAGGAGGCATAGGGTTGTCTTTAATTATTGTATGACCTGCGTGTCAATCATTAAGTGCCTTGTAATGCTTTACTTTATCGCTAAACGGTAGCAATAGTAGTAGAAGCACGGTGGGCGCGACAACCCTGATGGTGACACATTGATGGAGATCAAGATGATGGATATCATGGTGTCATGCCAGTGACGATGGAGGTCATGCCGGTGCTTTAAGGATGGAGATCTAAAGCACAAGTTCATGGCCATATCGTGTCACTTATGATTTGCATGTGATGTTAATCCTTTTATGCACCTTGTTTTGCTTAGGACGATGGTAGCATTATAAGGTGATCCCTCACTTAAATTTCAAGATAAATTGTGTTCTCCCCGAGTGTGCACCGTTGCGAAAGTTCGTCATGTCGAGACACCACGTGATGATCGGGTGTGATAGACTCTACGTTCACATACAATGGGTGCAAGCGAGTATTGCATGTGCAGAACACTCGGGTTAAACTTGATGAGCTTAGCATGTACAGACATGGCCTCCGAACACAAGAGACCGAAAGGTCGGATATGAGTCATATAGTAGATATGATCAACATGATGATGTTCACCATTGAAACCACCTCAACTCACGTGATGATCGGACTTGAGTTGGTGAATTTAGATCATGTATCACTCGAATGACCGGACGGATGTCAATTAGAGTGGGAGTTCTTAGGTAATACGATTAATTGAACTCATTATCATGAACATAGTCAAAGTGTCTTTGCAAATTATGTTGTAGATAGCTCGTATTGTAGCTCCCCTGTTTTATTGATATGTTCCTAGAGAAAAGTAAGTTGAAAGATAATGGTAGCAATTTTGCGGACTAGGTCCATGGTCAGAGGACTGTCCTCAGTTGCTGCACAAAAGGATTATGTCCTTGATGCACCGCTCGGTGCGCCATGTTGGAAATATGCCCTAGAGGCAATAATAAACTGGTTATTATTGTATTTCCTTGTTCATGATAATTGTCTATTGTTCATGCTATAATTGTATTAATCGGAAACCAGAATGCATGTGTGAATACATAGACCACAACGTGTCCCTAGTGAGCCTCTAGTTGACTAGCTCGTTGATCAATAGATGGTCACGGTTTCATGACCATGGACATTGGGTGTTGTTGATAACGGGATCACATCATTTGGAGAATGATGTGATGGACAAGACCCAATCCTAAGCATAGCACAAGATCGTGTAGTTCGTCTGCTAAAGCTTTTTCAATGTCAAGTATCGTTTCCTTAGACCATGAGATTGTGCAACTCCCGGATACCATAGGAATGCTTTGGGTGTGCCAAATGTCACAATGTAACTGGGTGGCTATAAAGGTGCACTACGAGTATCTCCGAAAGTGTCTGTTGGGATGGCACAAATCGAGACCGGGATTTGTCACTCCGTATGACGGAGAGGTATCTCTGGGACCACTCGGTAAGACATCGTCATAATGAGCTCAATGTGAATAAGGAGTTAACCACGAGATGATGTGTTACGGAATGAGTAATGAGACTTGCCGGTAACGAGATTAAACAAGGTATAGGGATACCGACGATCGAATCTCGGGCAAGTATCATACCGGTAGACAAAGGGAATTGTATACGGGATTGATTAAATCCCCGATATCGTGGTTCATCCAATGAGATCATCATGGAGCATGTGGGAACCAACATGGGTATCCATATCCTGCTGTTGGTTATTGACTGGAGAGGTGTCTCGGTCATGTCTACGTGTCTCCCGAACCCATAGGGACTACACGCTTAAGGTTCGATGACACTAGGGTCATAGGGCAATGGTATACGTGATTACCGAAGGTTGTTCGGAGTCTCGGATGAGATCCTGGACGTCATGAGGAGCTCCGGAATGGTCCGGAGGTAAAGATTTATATATAGGAACTCTTGTTTTGGTCACCGGAAAGTTTTCGGGCTCATCGGTAGTGTACCGGGAGTGCTGGGAGGGTGCCGGAGGACCCCCGGGAGGGGTGTGACGACGAAAGGACCTTATGGGCTGTTAGATCAAGTGTGCCAGGCCTTATTGGGCTGGGCAAGACCTTTGCTAAAGGCCCATGCGCATAGGGATAAAGAGAAAGGCAAAAAGGAGTTTGAAAGGAGGAGATCCTCCTCCCTTGTGGGTGGTGGACTCCTCCCCTAGCTCAGCCAAGGCAGCCCTCCCTCTCCCTCCTCCTATATGTACTTGAGGTTTTGGCTGTTTTGAGACAAGATTTGATCTCTCTCCCACGGCGCAGCCCTACCTCTCTTCTTCCTCCTCCGCAGTGCTTAGGCGAAGCCCTGCCGGAATACCTTGCTACTCCACCACCACCACGTCGTCGTGCTGCTGTTGGAGCTCTTCCCCAACCTCTCCCTCCTCCTTGATGGATCAAGGCGCGGGAGACGTCACCGGGCTGTATGTGTGTTGAACGCGGAGGCGCCTTTGTTCGGCACTAAGATCGGAGTCCACCGCGATCTGAATCGCTACGAGTACGACTCCACCAACCGCGTTCTTGTAACGCTTCCGCTTAGCGATCTTCAAAGGTATGGAGATGCAATCTCTCCCCACTCGTTTCTGGATTCTCCATAGATAGATCTTGGTGATCGTAGGAAAGTTTTGATTTACTACTACATCTCCCAACAGTGGTATCAGAGGCAGGTTTATGCATACAATCTATGCACGAGTAGAACACAAAGTTGTTGTGGGCGTCGATCTTGTTAATTTGCTTACCACTACTAGTCTTATCTTTATTCAGCGGTATTGTGGGATGAAGCGGCCCAGACCAACTTTACACGTACGCTTACATGTGACCGATTCCACCGCCTAACATGCACTTGTTGCATAAGGTGGCTAGCGGGTGTCTGTCTCTCCCACCTTAGTCGGATTGGATTCGATGAAAAGGGTCCTTATGAAGGTTAAATAGCAATTGGCATATCACGTTGTGGTTTTGGCATAGGTAAGAAGCGTTCTTGCTAGAAATCTATAGCAGCCATGTAAAAACTTGCAACTACAAATTAGAGGATGTCTAACTTGTTTTTGCAGCATATGCCTTGTGATGTGATATGGACAAAGGATGTGATGTGATGCATTGTGATGTATGAGATTGATCATGGTCTTGTAATAGGATTCACGACTTGCACGTCGATGAGTATGACAACCGGCAGGAGCCATAGGAGTTGTCTTATTTTATTGTATGACATGCGTGTCAATCAAGATCGCCATGTAATTACTTTTATTTATTGCTAAACGTTAGCCATAGTAGTAGAAGTAATAGTTGGCGAGACAACTTCATGAAGACACGATGATGGAGATCATGGTGTCGTGCCGGTGATAGTGATGATCATGGTGCCCTGAAGATGGAGATCAAAGGAGCAAGATGATATTGGCCATATCATGTCACTATATTGATTGCATGTGATGTTTATCATGTTTACATCTTATTTGCTTAGAACGACGATAGTACCTAAGATGATCTCTCAATAAAATTTCAAGAAAGGTGTTCACCCTAACTGTGCACCGTTTCTAAGGATCGTTGTTCTGAAGCACCACATGATGATCGGGTGTGATAGGTTCTAACGTTCACATACAACGGGTGTAAGCCAGATTTACACACGCGATACACTTAGGTTGACTTGACGAGCCTAGCATGTACAGACATGCCCTCGGAACACGGAAGACCGAAAGGTCAAACATGAGTCGTACAGAAGATGCGATCAACATGGAGATGTTGACCATGAACGACTAGTCTGTCTCACGTGATGATCGGACACGGGCTAATTGACGTGGATCATGTGTCACTTGGATGACTAGAGAGATGTCTATCTAAGTGGGAGTTCATTAAATAATTTGATTATGTGAACTTAATTATCATGAACTTAGTCTAAAATTGTTGTTACAATCTATATTGTAGATCCAATGGCCAACGCTAATGTCACCCTCAACTTCAACGCGTTCCTAGAGAAAACCAAGCTGAAAGATGATGGAAGCAACTATGCGGACTGGGTCCGTGGTTTGAGGATCATCCTCATAGCTTCCAAAAGATTGTATGTTTTTGATGCACCGCTAGGTGACGCACCCATTTTCCCAGCAGATCAAGACGTTATGAACGCTTGGCAGTCATGCTACGATGATTACTCCCTTTTTCAGTGCGGCATGCTTTACAGTTTAGAACCGGGGCTACAAAAGTGTTTTGAGCAACACGGAGCATATGAGATGTTCCAAGAGCTGAAACTAGTTTTCCAAGATCATGCCTGGGTCGAGAGATATGATGTCTCCGACAAGTTCTTCAGTTGTAAGATGGAGGAAAACAGTTCTGTCAGTAAGCACATACTCAAAATGTCTCGGTTGCACAACTGCTTGACTCAGCTGGGAGTTAATCTCCCGGATGACTCGGTCATTGATAGAATCATCCAGTCGATTCCACCTAGATACAAGAGCTTTGTGATGAACTACAACATGCAGAGTATGGAGAAGTCCATTCCTGAGTTGTACTCGATGTTGAAATCAACGGAGGTCGAGATCAAAAAGGAGCATCAAGTGTTGATGGTAAAAAAGATCACTAGTTTCAAGAAAGGCAAGGGTAAGAAGAACTTCAAGAAGGACGGCAAAGCTGTTGCCGCGCCCGATAAGAAAGTTCCCGGGAAGAAGAACAAGCGTGGACCCAAGCCTGAGACTGAGTGCTTTTATTGCAAGGGTACCGGTCACTTGAAGCGGAACTGCCCCAAGTACTTAGCGGGTAAGAAGGCCGCAACGTTAAAGGTATATGTGATATACTTGTTATTGATGTGTACCTAACCAGCGCTCGTAGTAGCTCCTGGGTATTTGATACCGGTGCAGTTGCTCACATTTGTAACTCCAAGCAGGAGCTGCAGAATAAGCGGAGACTGGCAAAGGACGAGGTGACGACGCGCGTCGGGAATGGTTCCAAGGTCGATGTGATCGCCGTCGGCATGCTACCTCTACATCTACCTTCGGGATTAGTTTTAAACCTCAATAATTGTTATTTAGTACCAGCTTTGAGCATGAACATTGTATCTAGATCTCGCTTGATGCGAGATGGCTACTCATTTAAATCTGAGAATAATGGTTGTTCTATTTATATGAGAGAATTTTTTATGGTCATGCCCCGCTGGTCAATGGTTTATTTATGATGAATCTCGAACGTGATGTTACACATGTTTATAGTGTGAGTACCAAAAAGTGTAAGGTTGATAACGATAGTCCCACTTACATGTGGCACTGCCGCCTTGGTCATATTGGTGCCAAACACATGAAGAAGCTTCATGCTGATGGACTTTTGGAGTCTCTTGATTTCGAATCATTTGACACGTGCGAACCATGCCTCATGGGAAAGATGACCAAGACTCCGTTCTCCGGAACAATGGAGCGAGCAACTGACTTGTTGGCAATAATACATACCGATGTATGCGGCCCAATGAGCGTCGAGGCTCGCGGTGGCTACCGTTATGTTCTCACCCTCACTGATGACTTGAGCAGATATGGGTATGTCTACTTAATGAAACATAAGTCTGAAACCTTTGAAAGGTTCAAGGAATTTTAGAGTGAGGTAGAGAATCAACGTGACAGAAAAATAAAGTGCCTACGATCTGATCATGGAGGAGAATATTTAAGTCACGAGTTTTGCACGCACCTAAGGAAATGTGGAATTGTTTCACAACTCACGCCGCCTGGCACACCTCAGTGAAACGGTGTGTCTGAATGTCATAATAACACTTTATTGGATATGGTGCGATCTATGATGTCTCTTACTGACTTACCGCTATCATTTTGGGGATATGCATTAGAGACTGCCGCATTCACTTTAAATAGGGCACCGTCAAAATCCATTGAGACGACACCGTATGAATTATGGTTTGGAAATAAACCTAAGCTGTCGTTTCTAAAAGATTGGGGATGCGATGCTTACATGAAGAAACTTCAACCTGAGAAGCTCGAACCCAAAGCGGAAAAGTGCATCTTCATAGGATATCCAAAAGAGACTATTGTGTTGGGAGACGTAGTAGTAAATCAAAATTTTCCTACGTGTCACCAAGATCTATCTATGGAGAAACCAGCAAACGAGTGGGGAGAGATTGGATCTTCATACCTTTGAAGATCGCTAAGCGGAAGCGTTACAAGAACGCGGTTGATGGAGTCGTACTCGCAGCGATTCAGATCGCGGTAGATCCGATCAAGTGCCGAACGGACGGCACCTCCGCGTTCAACACACGTGCAGCCCGGCGACGTCTCCTATGCCTTGATCCAGCAAGGAGGAAGGAGAGGTTGGGGAAGAGCTCCAGCAGCAGCACGACGGCGTGGTGGTGGTGGAGTAGCAAGGTATCCCGGCAGGGCTTCGCCTAAGCACTGCGGAGGAGGAAGAAGCAGAATAGGGCTGCAGCGAGAGAGAAAGAGTTCGTCGTCTCAAACCTGCCCAAACCCTTGCATATATATAGGAGGAAGGAGAGGGAGGGCTGGCTTGGCCCCTCCTCCAAGGAGGAGGGATTCGGCCGAAGTGGGGGGAGAGTCCTCCTCCCATACGGGAGGTGGACCCCCCCCCCTTTTAAATCCCTTTTGCCTCTATCTCCAAATCCCTGGCGCATGGGCCCTTTCTAGAAGGTATTGGCTGGCCCAATATGGGCTGGCACACCTCCTCTAAGGGCCCATGAGGTCCTTTGGTCGTCACCCCCTCCTGGGGGTCCTCCGGCACCCTCCCGGCACTCCCGGTACAATACCGATGAGCCCGAAAACTTTCCGGTGACCAAAACTGGACTTCCTATATATCAATCTTTACCTTCGGACCATTCCGGAGCTCCTCGTGACGTCCGGGATCTCATCCGGGACTCCGAACAACCTTCGGTAATCACGTATACCTTTTCCCTATAACCCTAGCGTCATCGAACCTTAAGTGTGTAGACCCTACGGGTTCGGGAGACACGTAGACATGACCGAGACACCTCTCCGGCCAATAACCAACAGCGGGATCTGGATACCCATGTTAGCTCCCACGTACTCCACGATGATCTCATCAGATGAACCACGATGTCAGGGATTCAATCAATCCCGTATACAATTCCCTTTGTCTATCGGTATGGTACTTGCCCGAGATTCGATCGTCGGTATCCGCATACCTTGTTCAATCTCGTTACCGGCAAGTCTCTTTACTCGTTCCGTAATACATCATCCCGTGACTAACTCCTTAGTCACATTGAGCTCATAATGATGATGTCTTACCGAGTGGGCCCAAAGATACCTCTCCGTCACACGGAGTGACAAATCCCAGTCTCGATTCGTGTCAACCCAACAGACACTTTCGGAGATACCCGTAGCGTACCTTTATAGCCACCCAGTTACGTTGTGACGTTTGGCACACCCAAAGCATTCCTACGGTATCCGGGAGTTACACAATCTCATGGTCTAAGGAAATGACACTTGACATTGAAAAGCTTTAGCAAACGAACTACACGATCTTGTGCTATGCTTAGGATTGGGTCTTGTCCATCACATCATTCTCCTAATGATGTGATCCCGTTATCAACGACATCCAATGTCCATGGTCATGAAACCGAGACCATCTATTGATCAACGAGCTAGCCAACTAGAGGCTCACTAGGGACACGTTGTGGTCTATGTATTCACACATGTATTACGGTTTCCGGTTAACACAATTATAGCATGAACAATAGACAATTATCATGAACCAGGAAATACAATAATAACCATTTTATTATTGCCTCTAGGGCATATTTCCAACAGTCTCCCACTTGCACTAGAGTCAATAATCCAGTTACATTGTGATGAACCGAACACCCATAGCATTCTGGTGTTGATCATGTTTTGCTCGTGAGAGAGGTTTAGTCAACGGATCTGCGACATTCAGATCCGTATGCACTTTACAAATATCTATGTCTCCCTCCTGAATGTAATCACGGATGGAGTTGAAGCGGCGCTTGATGTGTCTTGTCTTCTTGTGAAACCTGGGCTCCTTCGCAAGGGCAATAGCTCCAGTGTTGTCACACAGTAGAGTCATCGGGCCCGACGCATTCGGAATCACTCCTAGGTCGGTGATGAACTCCTTCATCCAGACTCCCTCCTTTGCTGCTTCTGAAGCAGCTATGTACTCCGCTTCACATGTAGATGCTGCCACGACGCTTTGCTTGCTGCTGCTCCAGCTCACTGCCCCTCCATTCAAAATATACACGTATCCGGTTTGCGACTTGGAGTCGTCCAGATATGTGTCGAAGCTAGCATCGACGTAACCCTTTACGACGAGCTCTTCGGCACCTCCATAAACGAGAAACATGTCCTTTGTCCTTTTCAGGTACTTCAGGATATTCTTGACCGCTGTCCAGTGTTCCGCTCCGGGATCACTTTGGTACCTCCCTACCAAACTTATGGCAAGGTTCACATCAGATCTGGTACACAGCATGGCATACATGATAGAGCCTATGGCTGAAGCATAGGGGATGGCACTCATCTCTTCTCTATCCTTTGCCGTGGTCGGGCATTGAGTCGTACTCAATCTCACACCTTGCAACACGGGCAAGAACCCCTTCTTGGACTGATCCATATTGAACTTCTTCAATATCTTTTCAAGGTATGTGCTTTGTGAAAGACCAATGAGGCGTTTTGATCTATCTCTATAGATCTTAATACCTAATATGTAAGCAGCTTCTCCAAGGTCCTTCATTGAAAAACACTTATTCAATCAGGCCTTGATACTTTCCAAGAGTTCTATATTATTTCCCATTATCAGCATGTCATCCACATACAGTATAAGAAATGCTATAGAGCTCCCACTCACTTTCTTGTAAATACAGGGTTCTCCATAAACCTGTACAAACCCAAACGCTTTAATCACCTCATTAAAGCGAATGTTCCAACTCCGAGATGCTTGCACCAGCGCATAGATGGAGCGCTGGAGCTTGCATACCTTGTTAGCATCTTTAGGATCGACAAAACCTTCCGGCTGCATCATATACAGTTCTTCCTTGAGGAAGCCATTAAGGAATGCCGTTTTGACGTCCATTTGCCAGATCTCATAATCATAAAATGCGGCAACTGCTAACATGATTCGGACAGACTTTAGCATCGCTACGGGTGAGAATGTCTCATCGTAGTCAACTCCTTGAACTTGTCGATAACCCTTAGCGACAAGCCGAGCTTTATAGGCGGTCACATTACCGTCTGCGTCAGTCTGCTTCTTAAAGATCCATTTATTTTCAAGGGCTCGCTTATCATCAGGCAAGTCCACCAAAGTCCATACTTTGTTCTCATACATGGATCCTATCTCGAATTTCATGGCCTCAAGCCATTTGTCGGAATTCGGGCCCGCCATCGCTTCTTCATAGTTCGAAGGTTCACCGTTGTCCAACAACATGATCTCTAGGACAGGATTACCGTACCACTCTGGTGCGGAACGTGTCCTAGTGGACCTTCGAGTAGCAACTTGATCTGATGTTTCATGATCATCATCATTAACTTCCTCTCTAGCCGGTGTAGGCTCCACAGAAACAACTTCCTGTGCTGCGCTACTCTCCGGTTCGAGTGAAGGTACAATTACCTCATCAAGTTCCATTTTCCTCCCACTTACTTCTTTCGAGAGAAACTCTTTCTCGAGAAAGGATCCATTCTTGGCAACAAAGACTTTGCCTTCGGATCGTAGGTAGAAGGTATACCCAATAGTCTCTTTGGGATATCCTATGAAGACGCACTTTTCCGCTTTGGGTTCGAGCTTCTCAGGTTGAAGTTTCTTCACATAAGCATCGCAACCCCAAACTTTTAGAAACGACAGCTTAGGTTTCTTTCCAAACCATAATTCATACGGTGTCGTCTCAACGGATTTAGACGGTGCCATATTTAAAGTGAACGCGGCAGTCTCTAATGCATATCCCCAAAATGATAGCGGTAAGTCAGTAAGAGACATCATAGATCGCACCATATCCAATAGAGTGCGATTACGACGTTCAGACACACCATTTCGTTGAGGTGTGCCTGGCGGCGTGAGCTGTGAAACAATTCCACATTTCCTAAGGTGCGTGTCAAACTCGTAACTTAAATATTCTCCGCCACGATCAGATCATAGGCATTTTATTTTCCTGTCACGTTGATTCTCGACCTCACTCTGAAATTCCTTGAACCTTTCAAAGGTTTCAGACTTGTGTTTCATTAAGTAGACATACCCATATCTGCTAAAGTCATCAGTGAGGGTGAGAACATAACGGTAGCCACCGCGAGCCTCGACACTCATTGGACCGCATACATCGGTATGTATTATCTCCAACAAGTCAGTTGCTCGCTCCATTGTTCCGGAGAACGGAGTTTTGGTCATCTTGCCCATGAGGCATGGTTCGCATGTGTCAAATGATTCGAAATCAAGTGACTCCAAAAGTCCATCAGCATGGAGCTTCTTCATGCGTTTGACACCAATATGGCCAAGACGGCAGTGCCACATGTAAGTGGGACTATCGTTATCAACTTTACACTTTTTGGTACTCACACTATGGACATGTGTAACATCACGTTCGAGATTCATCAAGAATAAACCATTGACCAGCGGGGCATGAGCATAGAACATTTCTCTCATATAAATAGAACAACCATTATTCTCGGATTTAAAAGAGTAGCCATCTCGTATCAAGCGAGATCCAGATACAATGTTCATGCTCAAAGCTGGTACTAAATAACAATTATTAAGGTTTAAAACTAATCCCGAAGGTAGATGTAGAGGTAGCGTGCCGACGGTGATCACATCGACCTTGGAACCATTCCCGACGCGCATCGTCACCTCGTCCTTTGCCAACCTTCGCTTATTCCGCAGCTCCTGCTTGGAGTTACAAATGTGAGCAACTGCACCGGTATCAAATACCCAGGAGCTACTACGAGCGCTGGTTAGGTACACATCAATAACAAGTATATCACATATACCTTTAACGTTGCCGACCTTCTTATCCGCTAAGTACTTGGGGCAGTTCCGCTTCCAGTGACCGGTACCCTTACAATAGAAACACTCAGTCTCAGGCTTGGGTCCATTCTTGTTCTTCTTCTTCCTGGCAACTTGCTTACCGGGCGCGGCAACAGCTTTGCCGTCCTTCTTGAAGTTCTTCTTACCCTTGCCTTTCTTGAAACTAGTGGTCTTGTTTACCATCAACACTTGATGCTCCTTTCTGATCTCGACCTCTGCTGATTTGAGCATCGAGTACAACTCAGGAATGGACTTCTCCATCCCCTGCATGTTGTAGTTCATCACAAAGCTTTTGTAGCTAGGTGGAAGCGACTGGAGGATTCTGTCAATGACTGAGTCATCCGGGAGATTAACTCCCAGCTGAGTCAAGCGGTTGTGAAGCCTAGACATCTTGAGGATGTGCTCACTAACAGAACTGTTCTCCTCCATCTTGCAGCTGAAGAACTTGTCAGAGATGTCATATCTCTCGACTCGGGCATGAGCTTGGAAAACCAGTTTCAGCTCTTGGAACATCTCATATGCTCCGTGTTGCTCAAAACGCTTTTGGAGCCCCGATTCTAAACTGTAAAGCATGCCGCACTGAACAAGGGAGTAATCATCGCAGCGTGACTGCCAAGCGTTCGTAACGTCTTGGTCCGCTGGGAGAATGGGTGGGTCACCTAGCGGTGCATCAAGGACATACAATCTCTTGGAAGCTATGAGGATGATCCTCAAGCCACGGACCCAGTCCGTATAGTTGCTTCCATCATCTTTCAGCTTGGTTTTCTCTAGGAACGCGTTGAAATTGAGGTTGACATTTGCGTTGGCCATTGGATCTACAATATAGATATTAAAGGCAATTTTAGACTAAGTTCATGATAATCGAGTTCACATAATCAAATTATTCAATGAACTCCCACTCAGATAGACATCTCTCTAGTCATCTAAGTGACACATGATCCATGTCAACTAGCCCGTGTCCGATCATCACGTGAGACGGACTAGTCATCCATGGTGAACAATTGCCGCATAATGTGACCGTCTATAAGGCTCGGCTTGTCGCTAAGGGTTATCGACAAGTTCAAGGAGTTGACTACGATGAGACTTTCTCACCCATAGCGATGCTAAAGTCTGTCTGAATCATGTTAACAATTGCCGCATTTTATGATTATGAGATCTGGCAAGTGGACGTCAAAACGGCATTCCTTAATGGCTTCCTCAAGGAAGAACTGTATTTACAAAGTATGCAAGCTCCAGCACTCCATCTATGGGCTGGTGCAAGCATCTTGGAGTTGGAACATTCGCTTTAATGAGGTGATTAAAGCGTTTGGGTTTGTACAGGTTTATGGAGAACCCTGTATTTACAAGAAAGTGAGTGGGAGCTCTATAGCATTTCTCCTATTATATGTGGATGACATACTGATAATGGGAAATGATATAGAACTTTTAAAAAGTGTAAAGGCCTACTTGAATAAATGTTTTTCAATGAAGGACTTTGGAGAAGCTTCTTACATATTAGGCATCAAGATCTATAGAGATAGATCGAGATGCCTCATAGGTCTGTCACAAAGCACATACCTTGACAAGATATTGAAGAAGTTCAATATGGATCAGTCCAAGAAGGGGTTCTTGCCTGTGTTACAAGGTGTGAGATTGAGTACGACTCAATGCCCGACCACGATTCAGCCATAGGCTCTATTATGTATGCCATGCTGTGTACTAGACCTGATGTGAACCTTGCCATAAGTTTGGTAGGGAGGTACCAAAGTGATCCCGGAGCGGAACACTGGACAGCGGTCAAGAATATCCTGAAGTACCTGAAAAGGACCAAGGAGATGTTTCTCATATATGGAGGTGCCAAAGAGCTCGTCGTAAAGGGTTACGTCGATGCTAGCTTCGACACAGATCCGGACGACACCAAGTCACAAACCGAATACGTGTATATTTTAAACGGAGGGGCAGTTAGCTGGTGCAGCAGCAAGCAAAGCGTCGTGGCGGCATCTACATGTGAAGCGGAGTACATAGCTGCTTCGAAAGCATCAAAGGAAGGAGTCTGGATGAAGGAGTTCATCACCGACCTAGGAGTGATTCTCAATGCGTCGGGCCCGATGACTCTATTCTGTGACAACACTCGAGCTATTGCCCTTCTGAAGGAGCCCAGGTTTCACAAGAAGACAAGACACATCAAGCGCTGCTTCAACTCCATTCGTGATTACATTCAGGAGGGAGATATAGATATTTTTAAAGTACATACGGATTTGAATGTCGCAGATCCGTTGACTAAACCTCTCTCACGAGCAAAACATGATCAACACCAGAAAGCTATGGGTGTTCAATTCATCACAATGTAACTAGATTATTGACTCTAATGCAAGTGGGAGACTGTTGGAAATATGCCCTGGAGGCAATAATAAAATGGTTATTATTGTATTTCCTTGTTCATGATAATTGTCTATTGTTCATGCTATAATTGTATTAATCGGAAACCAGAATGCATGTGTGAATACATTAACCACAACGTGTCCCTAGTGAGCCTCTAGTTGACTAACTCGTTGATCAATAGATGGTCACGGTTTCATGACCATGGACATTGGATGTCGTTGATACGGGATCACATCATTTGGAGAATGATGTGATGGACAAGAACTAATCCTAAGCATAGCACAAGATCATGTAGTTCGTCTGTTAAATCTTTTTCAATGTCAAGTATCGTTTCCTTAGACCATGAGATTGTGCAACTCCCGGATACCGTAGGAATGCTTTGGGTGTGCCAAGCGTCACAATGTAACTGGGTGGCTATAAAGGTGCACTACGGGTATCTCCAAAAGTGTCCGTTGGGTTGGCACAAATCGGGACTGGGATTTGTCACTCCGTATGACGGAGAGGTATCTCTGGGCCCACTCGGTAAGACATCATCATAATGAGCTCAACGTGACTAAGGAGTTAGACACGGGATGATGTGTTACGAAATGAGTAAAGAGACTTGCCGGTAACGAGATTGAACAAGGTATAGGGATACCGACGATTGTTTCTCGGGCAAGTATCATACTGGTAGACAAAGGGAATTATATATGGGATTGATTGAATCCCCGACATCGTGGTTCATCCGATGAGATCATCGTGGAGCATGTGGGAACCAACATGGGTATCCAGATCCCGCTATTGGTTATTGACTGGAGAGGTGTCTCAGTCATGTCTACGTGTCTCCCGAACCCATAGGGTCTACACACTTAAGGTTCGATGACGCTAGGGTTATAGGGAAATGGTATACGTGATTACCGAAGGTTGTTCAGAGTCCCGGATGAGATCCCGGACGTCACGAGGAGCTCCGTAATGGTCCGGAGGTAAAGATTGATATATATGAACTCCTGTTTTGGTCACGGGAAAGTTTTCGGGCTCATCGGTAGTGTACCGGGAGTGCCGGGAGTGTACCGGAGGACCCCCGGGAGGGGTGTGACGACCAAAGGACCTTATGGGCTGTTAGATAAAGTGTGCCAGCCCTTATTGGGCTGGGCAAGACGTTTGCTAAAGGCCCATGCGCATAGGGATAAAGAGATAAGGCAAAAAGGAGTTTGAAAGGAGGAGATCCACCTCCCTTGTGGGAGGTGGACTCCTCCCCTAGCTCGGCCGAACCTCTCCTCCTTGGAGGAGGGGCCAAGGCAGCCCTCCCTCTCCCTTCTTCTATATATACTTGAGGTTTTGTCTGTTTTGAGACAAGATTTGATCTCTCTCCCACGGCGCAGCCCTACCTCTCTTCTTCCTCCTCCGCAGTGCTTAGGCGAAGCCTTGCCGGAATACCTAGCTGCTCCACCACCACCACGCCGTCGTGCTACTGTTGGAGCTCTTCCCCAACCTCTCCCTCGTCCTTGCTAGATCAAGGCGCAGGAGACATCACCGGGCTGTACGTGTGTTGAACGCGGAGGCGCCGTTGTGCGGCGCTAAGATCGGAGTCCACCGCGATCTGAATCGCTACGAGTATGACTCCACCAACCGCGTTCTTGTAACGCTTCCACTTAGCGATTTTCAAAGGTATGAAGATGCAATCTCTCCCCACTCATTGCTAGATTCTCCATGGATAGATCTTGGTGTTCATAGGAAAATTTTGCTTTACTACATCTCCCAACACGCCATCCCCTGTAGCATCGTCTGTGGATGTTGTGAACATCTGACAGGCACGTTTGTGATGACTATTTGATAGTTCAGTGCATCTTGCATTATGGCTTAGAATTCAGGCTTCAAATACATTTTGAACGTCACAAAGCATATGTGATGTTCCAAGGGCTGAAATTGGATTTCAGGCTCGTCCCGTGTTAGAGGTATGAGACCTCCAACAAGATTCATTCCCTGCAAGATGAAGGAGAATAGCTCAATCAGTGAGCATGTGCTCAGATTGTCTGGATGCTACAATCGCTTGAATCGAGTGCGAGTCGATCTTCTAGATAAGCCTGTGATTGATATGTTTCTCCAAGAAACCGTCACCAAGCTACTAGAGCTTCGTGATGAACTATGAACATACCAGGGATGGAAATGATGATCCCTGAGCTATTCACGATGTTTGGTCGCTGAAGCGGAACAACCCTAGATACTTGGTAGATAAGAAGGCTGGCCACATCGACAGAAGTATCTTTGATATACGTGTTATTGATGTGTACCTTACTAGTACTCCTAGTAGCACCTGAGTATTGGATACCGGTTTGGTTGCTAAATGTTAGTAACTCGAAATAAAAGCTATGGAATAAATGGAGGCTGGCTAAGGATGAGGTGACGATGAGTGTTGGAAGTGTTTCCAAGGTTGATGTGATCACCATCGCACACACTCTCCTCCTTCGGGATTAGCGATGAACCTAAATAAATGTTATTTGGTGTTTGCATTGAGCATGAACGTGATTAGATCATGTTTATTGCAATACAATTATTCATTTAAGTTAGAGAATAATGGTTATTCCGTTTACATGAATAATACCTTCAATGGTCATGCACCCAATGAGAATGGTTTGTTAAATCTTGATCGTAGTAGTACACATGTTCATAACATAGATGCCAAAGGATACAAAGTTAATAATGATAATACCACATACTTGTGGCACTGCCGCTAAATGTCATATTGGTGTAAAGCGCATGAAGAAACTCCATCCTGATGGATTTTTGGACTCATTTGATTTTGAATCGGTTGGGACATGCGGACCATGCCTCTTGGGAAAGATGACTGAAGACCCGTTTTTGGTATGATGGAGCAGGCTAGTAACTTATTGGAAATAATACATGTTGATGTATGCGGTCCAATGAGTGTAGTAGCATGCAGTGGATATCGTTATTTTCTTAACTTCACTTATGATTTGAGTATATATGAGTACATTTACTTAATGAAACACAAGTCTGATTTGTTTTAAAAGTTCAAGCAAATTCAGAGTGAAGTTTAAGATCATCATGCCAACACGATAAAAATGTCTACGATATGATCGTGGAGGTGAATATCTGAGTTACGAGTTTGGTATACAACTTAAGACAATGTGAAAGTTGTTTCACAACTCAGGCCACCTGGAACACCATAGTGTGATGGTGTGTCCAAACGTCGTAGTCGCGCTCTATTGGATATGGTGTGAACTATGATGTCTCTTATCGTTTTGCCACTATCGTTTTGGGCTTATGCATTAGAGACAACTACATTCACTTTAATTAGGGCACCATCTAAATTCGTTGAGATGACACCGTATGAATTATGGTTTGATAGAAACCTAAGCTGTCATTTCTCAGAGTTTGGGAATGCAAGACTTATGTCTGATAAGCTCGAACCCAAAGCAGAAAAATGCAAATTCATAGGATACCCTAAGAATAGTTGGGTATACCTTCTATCTCAGATCTGAGTGCAAAGTGTTTGGTGCTAAAAATGGGTCCTTTCTCAATAAAGAGTTTCTCTCAAAAGAATTGAGTGTGAGGAAGATAGAACTTGATGAGGTTGTTGAACCTTTGCTTCAACCAGAGAGTAGCACGGCGCAAAAAGATGTTTCTGTGGAGCCTACATCAATTGAAGAGGAAGTTAATGATGACGATCATGAAGCTTCGGATCAAGTTACTATCAAACCTCATATGTTGACAAGGATACATACTTCACCTTAGTGGTACAGTGATCATGTCATGGAAATCATGTTGTTAGACAACGATGAGCCTACGAACTTTGAAGAAGCAATGGTAGGCCTGGATTCCAATAAATGGCTAGGAGCCATGAAATCCAAGAAAGGATCCATGTATGAAAACCAAGTATGGACTTTGGTAGGCTTGCCTGTTGAACGGCAGGTCGTTGAGTACAAATGGACCTTTAAGATTAAGACATGTGCTAATGGTGAATGTCACCATTTATAAAGATCCACTTGTCGCAATGAAGTTTCCGACAAAGTTCAAGGAATTGACTGCGATGAAACTTCCTCACTCGTAGCGATGCTAAAGTCTATTGGAATTATGTTAGCAGTTGTTGCATTTTTCAATTATGAAATCTGGCAGATGGATGTTGATACATCTCCAACGTATCTATAATTTTTGCTTGTTCCATGTTGTTATATTATCATTCTTGGATGTTTTTCAATCATTTTACCACAACTTTATATTATTTTTGGGACTAACCTATTAACCCAGAGCCTAGTGCCAGTTTTTGTTTTTCCCTTGTTTTTGAATTTTACAGAAAAGGAATATCAAACGGAGTCCAAACGGAATAAAAATTTATGGTGATTTTTTATGAACCAGAAGAGACCCACGGAGCATTGGAGTTGGGCCAGAAGATCCACGAGGCAGTCACAAGCCACAGGGGCGCCCCCTAGGGTACGCCCCCAGGCTTGTGACTCCCTTGTGGCCCATCGTGACTTGTTTCCACCGCCATAAATTCCTATAAATATAGAAACCTCTGAAAAATAAACCTAGATCGAGAGTTCCGCCGCTGCAAACCTCCAGAGCCACGAAAAACCAATCGGGAGCCCGTTTCGGCACCCTGCCAGAGGGGGAAACCATCACCGGAGGCCATCTTCATCATCCCGACGGTCTCCATGACGAGGAGGGAGTAGTTCACCCTCGGGGCTGAGGGTATGTACCAGTAGCTATGTGTTTGATCACTCTCTCTCTCATGTTCTTGAGATGGCACGATCTTGATGTACCGCGAGCTTTATTGATATAGATTGAATCATATGGAGTTTTCCCCTCTCTATCTTCTTGTGATGAACTGAGTTTTCCCTTTGAAGTTTCTTATTGGATTGAGTCTTTACGGATTTGATAACACTTGATGTATGTCTTATGATGGGATATCCGTGGTGACAATGGGATGTTCTATTGATCAACCTGATGTATGTTTTGGTAATCAACTTGTGGGTTCCGTGACCTTGGGAATCTATGCATAGGGGTTGGCACACGTTCTTGTCTTGACGTTCCGGTAGAAACTTTGGGGCACTCTTTGAAGTTCTATGTGTTGGAATGAACATGATGAATCTGAAATTATGTGATGCATATCGTATAATCAAGCCCATGGGTACTTGTGGTGACATTGGAGTATCTAGGTGACATTAAGGTTTTGGTTGATGTGTATCTTAAGGTGTTATTTTAGTACAAACTCTAGGGCTGTCCGTGAAACTTATAGGGATAGCTCATAAGATTGATCAGAAAAGATAACTTTGAGGTGGTTTTGTACCCTAAAATAATTTCTTCGTTAGTTCTCCACTATTTGTGACATTGGAGTGAACTCTTTGTGGCACGAGAGGTACTTACATATGATTCAACTATGTAATTATTGTTGAGAGAAATTGCACTAGTGAAAGTATGGACCCTAGGCCTTGTTTCCAAGCATTTATACAATGTTGTGCTCGTTGTTTACTATTAGTTACCTTGCTGTTTTTATATTTTCAGATTACAAAAACCTATATCTACCATCCATATTGCAGTTGTATCACCATCTCTTCGCCGAACTAGTGCACATGTACAATTTGCCATTGTATTGGGTGTGTTGTGGACACAAGAGACTCTTTGTTATTTGGTTGTAGGGTTGTTTGAGAGAGACCATCTTCATCCTACACCTCCCACAGATTGATAAATCTTAGGTCATCCACTTGAGGGAAAATTGCCACTGTCCTACAAAACTCTGCGCTTGAAGGCCCAACACGAGTCAACAAGAAGGTTGTGTAGTAGACATCAGATGTCAAAACATTGTTTCCTTCCTTGAGGAAAGGTTGTATGAGATACAACCAGAAGGTTTTGTCAGTCCTAAGTTTTTGAGTCTATACGAAGTTTATGAGAAACTTGTATTTACAATAAAGTGAGTGGGAGCACTATAGAATTTCTGATAAGTATATGTGGTTGACATATTATTTATCGGAAATGATATAGAATTTCTGGAAAGCATAAACGGTTGTTTGAAAAAGTTTTTTCAAAGGAAGATCTGGATAGAGCTACCTAATTATTGGGCATCAAGATCTATAGAGATAGACCAAGATGCTTGACTTTCAATGAGTACATACCTAGACAAGATTTTGAAAAGTTCAAAATGGATCAGTCAAAGAAGGAGTTGTTGCCTGATTTGTAAGGTATGGAGTTGAGTGAGACTCAAAGCTCGACCATGGCAGAAGAAAGAGAAAGGACGAAGGTCATCCCCTATGCTTTATGCATAGGCTCTATATAGTATGCCATGCTATGTACCCCACCTATGTGTGCCTTGCCATGAGCCTGTCAAGGGGTACAAGAGTGATCCAGGAGTTGATCACTGGACAACGGTTAAAATTACCCTTAGTAACTAGAGGACTAAGGAAATATTTCAAGATTATGGAGGTGATAAAGAGTTCGTCGTAAAGGGTTATGTCGATGCAAACTTTAACACCAATCCAGATGACTCCGAGTAGCAATCCGGATATGTTTAGTGGAGCAGCCATTTGGAATAGCTCCAAGTGGAGTGTGGTAGCAGTGTCTACAATATCACATAGAGATTTGAAAAGTACACATCGATTTGAATGTCGCAGACCCGTTGACTAAAGACCTCTCTCACATGAAAAACACGATCAAACCCGAGAACTCATTGGGTGTTAGATTCATAACAATGTAAATCACATGGTGATGTGAACTAGATTATTGACTCTAGTGCAAGTGGGATACTGATACGTCTCCAACATGTCTATAATTTATGAAGTATTCATGCTGTTATTTTATCATTCTTGGATGTTTTACAATCATTTTATAGCAACTTTATATCATTTTTTGGGACTAACCTATTGACCCAATGCCCAGTGCTAGTTGGTGTTTTTTACTTGTTTTTTACATCGCAGGAAATCAATATCAAACGGAGTCCAAACACCACGAAACTTTTTGGAGATTTTTTTGGACCAGAAGGAACCCAATGGGCTAGAGCTGCACCTGGGGGGTGCCCCGATGGGGGCACAACCCACCAGGGCGCGCCAGGGGCCCCTGGCGCGCCTAGGTGGGTTGTGCCCACCTCAATGGCCTCCCACACCCCCTCTTTGCACTATAAATTCCCAAATATTCCGAAACCCTTCGGGCTAGACCTAGATCGGAAGTTCCACCGCCACAAGCCTCTGTAGCCACCGAAAACCAATCGGGGTCCCGTTCCGGCACCCTGTCGGAGGGGGAGATCATCACTGGTGGCCATCTTCATCATACCGGCGGCCACCATGATGAGGAGGGAGTAGTCCACCCTCGGGGCTAAGGGTTTGTACCAGTAGCTATGTGTTTAATCTCTCTCATGTGATATTGATATGTCACGATCTTGATATATCATGGGCTTTGTTAACATAGATGGATCATATGATGTTTATCCCCTCTATACTCTTCTTGTGATGAATTGAGTTTTCCCTTTGAGATTTCGTTGTTATCGGATTGAATACTTTATTGGATTTGAGAACACTTGATATATGTATTGCAATTGAATACTCGTGGTGACAATGGGGTATCGTATTGATTCACTTGATATGTATTTTGGCATTCAACTTGTGGATTTCTGCGATGACATTGGGGTAATCTATGCATAGGGATTGATGCACGTTCTTGTCTTTGTTTATTCGGTAGAAATCTTGGGGCACTCCTTGAAGTTCTTTGTGTTGGATTGAGTATTATGAATCTGAAATTATTTGGTGTTGTTTTAGTACGAACTCTTGATTAGACCGATCAGAAAGAATAGCTTCTGTTATTTTAGTACGAACTCTAGGATAGATCGAATGGAAAGAATAGCTTTGAGGTGGTTTCGTACCCTACAAACAATCTCTTCTTATGTTCTCCGCTAGATAGAAACTTTGGAGTGATTCTTCGTTGCACGTTGAGGGATGATTATATGATCCAACTATGTTAGCATTGTTGAGAGATTGCACTAGCGAAAGTACGGACCCTAGGCCTCATTTTCAATCATTACAATATCGTTTGTGCTCACTTTTGTTATTTGCTACCTTGCTGTTTTTATTTATTAAGATTATAAAAGTATATTTCTACCATCCATATTACACTTTGCCGAACTAGTGCACCTATACAATTTGCCATTGTATTGTGTGTGTTGGGGACACAAGAGATTTCTTGTATTCGGTTGCAGGGTCGTTTGAGAGAGACCATCTTCATCCTACACCTCTCACGGATTGATAAACCTTAGTTCATCCACTTGAGGGAAAATTGCTACGGTCCTACAAAACTCTGCGCCTGGAGACCCGACACGTGTCTATAAGAATAAAGTTGCATAGTAGACATCAGGCTCTTTTCTGGCACCGTTGCCGGGGAGGTCAGTGCATGAAGGTATATCTTTAGATCTTGCAATCGAATCTTTTAGTTTCTTGTTTTATCACTTTGGTTTATTAAAGAAAACTACAAAAAAATGGAATTGAGGTTGCATCATATTATTGATCATCTTTATAATATCTTTCTTGAAAATGATGGATCGGAAAATTGTGCTCAATTGTTAGAAGAAGAAGTCAATAAAATGTTTGGCACAAAATACTTGAATGATGAGCATGATTGCAATGTTTTTAGTATGAATTCTTTGATTATCCAAAATGTTAATGATGATTGCATAAGTCATGACAAAAATGTTTCTTATAAGTATGTCAATTTTTGCGGAGTGAATTGGGAGTGCAAATGCACACCAAAAAGGGAAGATAGATTTTGTAAGAAGCATAAATATTTAGAAACGAAAAAGTTGCAAGAGAGGCTAGATGATTGTGCTGAAAGATGTAATTTATTTCTCCATCCTTGTGAACTTTGCAATGAACGTGGTCATTTAAATATCCAATGCAAATTATTTCATGATCAAATCGTTTCCAAAAATTGTGACAACTTGATTACCCTTGAGAATCATAAAGAGCTTAGTCTTCTTTTGGGATATGAAGAAATGAAACGTATAACTAAGGGTTTTCCAAATCCCGAGAGATTTCTTAATTTTGATCTAGAGAAAATTTATATGTTTTGTGCGGCAAATTGCATTGAGAATCCTTATATTGCCAACTATCTAAAGACAAGAAAACAAATAGAATATGAAGAGAGTACTAATGAAAGGAAAAATATTTCCCAATACCCTCCTAGTGTTTATTATGATGAATTAGGTAACGAGGAGGAGCTTCCTATCCAATCATTCTCTTCAACAAGAAGCTTGAAAAAATTAATTAAACCCACACATGATGTGGTGAAGAAGAAAAGAAGAAATAATAGAGGTAAAAAGTTATCTCTCCCAAATAGTGTTGCTCCTATCACCATCGTGCCTCATGAAAGTGAATCAAATATGTTGATGGAGGATGATGATATTGAGTATGATTTTGTGATACCTACTACTTGTTGTAATGATTATGATTGGGAAGGCAAGGATTTCCCTTATGATCTTGAGAATCTTTTTAGAACTTACTTGGAAGAGTATGATAATAATGTTTTCTATACTATTGGTGCCATTCATGCTATTGATAAGAATGATTGTGATGATATGCAAAACCACAAGCTTGGGGATGTTATGTTTAATGAGTATGATATGTTTGAAGTTTATTTGCTGGAAATAATGATTGTCCTAAGCTTGGGTATGATTTTCTTAATGAATATGATCCTTTGATTCCTCCTACTTTCGATAAGAAAATTTATTATTATAATAGCATGCCTCCTATTTATGATGATTACATTGATGAAAGTGGGTTTGGAAGAGTGTCAACTCTAGGTAGTAGTGATCCAACTATTTTGGAGTATGTTTAATCTTATTAAAATATTGATGAAAGTGGATTTGGATAGGTCATGACTTTATTTAGTGATACATCCACTATTTTGGAAGAGGTTTCAATTGACTATGACAATAAAGTTGCTATCTATGATGATTATTATGATGACATGTATGCCATAAAGAGTAATAAATTTTCTATGCTTGTGCATCATGAAAAGATTGCTGTATGTTATAGTTATATTGTTGAATCCATTCATGATGCCTCTGAAAATTATTATGAGAGAGGAACTTATGCTCTTACATATCTCAATAATATCAAGTTTCTTCTCTATGTGTTGATTGTTTTGAAGTTGTACTTGTTTTGCCTTCCTATGCTAGTTGGTTCTTCATGGATTGCTTGCTCACAAAATACCTATGCATAGGAAGTGGGTTAAACTTAAATGTGCTTGACATGTGTTTCATTATACTCTCTTCATGTTTCAATTCTTTTCTTTTATGCGAGCATCATTGAAATCATCAAGCCTAGCTAAAAGGCATTAAAGAAAAGCGCTTGTTGGCAGACAATCCAACACTTTTACCTACTGTTTCTATGTGTTCATATTATTAGGCTACTATGTTAATCGTGTTTTATAGTTTTTGTTTCAATAAAGTGCCAAGTAAAGCCTTTGGGATAGTGTGGATGATAGTTGACTTGATTCTGTCCAAAAACAGAAACTTTTGCACCTAGTCCAGGAATTTCTATAATTCACTGGAATGTGATTTTGACCTGATATTTTTACATATGATTGATACACAAATTACCAACGCTTTCCTAATTTTTAAGAAGTTTAAGAGTTGCAGAAGTATGAGAACAATTCAGATCTTTACAGACTGTTCTGTTTTTGACAGATTCTGTTTTCAATGCATAGTTTGCTTGTTATCTAGTTTCTATGGCTTATATTACTCAATATAAATTGTGTAAATGATATGATACAGTATTAATTGTGTGAGAACAATTATGGATCTTGTCTTTACAGTACCAAAGTGAATGGTTTGCTCTTTATCATACTAACTCATCTCACGAAGTTCCGTTAAGTTTTGTGTGATTGAAGTTTTCAAGTTTTGGGTGAGATATCGATATGAGTAGAATAAGGAGGGACAAGGCCCTAATATTGGGGATTAAAAAGGAACCCCCAAGGTAACATTCAAGGAATATCCAAGCAACTAAGCTTGGGGATGCCCCGGAAGGCATCCCCTCTTTCGTCTCCAACATTATCGGTAACCTCACTTGGAGCTATATTTTCATTTGTCACATGATATGTGTTTTGCTTGGAGCGTCATTTTACTTTACTATGATTTCATTTATGTTATTTATAATAATGTTTTTCATCTTTATTTTCAATAAAAATATCAAGGATAGCCTTTACCATACTTATTTTGCAAGTCTGCATGTTGTTGTTTGAAAACATAAAGATTATCGTTGTTGCAAAAATTCCCTAGAAAAGTCAGAATGTCATAAATTGTTGAATTTTTTTGAAAAATAAGATATGATAAATTTTCTACAGTGTTTTAAATTTTCATAATTTTTAAAGTTGAACAAGTATGGATACTCTTGCATTCTTTACATACTATACTGTTTTGGCAGATTGCTGTTATGTTTGCATTGTTTGCATATGTTTGCTTGTTTAATGATACTATTTGAGGATAGGAGCATTAAATATGCAGAGGCATTTAGTATGCAATGTTGAACAATAATTTTAGTGATTTTCTACAGTATAGAATGATAAGGTTTTTGCATTAGTTTATACTAACTTATCTCACGAGTTCTTGTTGAGTTTTGTGTGGATGAAGTTTTCAGTATTAGGTAAACCGTGATATGAAAGGAATTAAGGAGACAAAAATCTCAATATTGGGGATGCCCAAGGCATCCAAAGATAATATTTCAAGAATTATCAAGCATCTAAGCTTGGGGATGGCCCAGTAGGCATCCCACCTTTCTTCATCAACAATTATCGGTTAGTATCGCTTGATCCTAAGTTTTTGCTTCTTCACACGATGTGTGCTATTCTTGAAATGTTATTTTGTTTTGTTTTTATTGCTGTTTTAATAAAATAATTATATCTTGAAGTTTTTAAATAAACTGGCGTCCTCGAGTAATTGCCAGGGAGGCTAAGTAAGCGACATTCACATCCCGTCAACGAAGCTCCTTTCTATGTCATTTACTCTTGTGCTTCACTTATATCCTATAAGTAAATTGTTGAATAAATTGAATGTCATGAATTTGAAACCATATCGTGCCTAGTGGTAGCTTCACATTGGGTTTAGAAAGTGAAATCTTTTGAGGCTTGACAATCACAATATTGGTCATACAAGCAATTCACGAATAATTAGTATAAGGAAGAGAACTTTCACATGCAGATACACTATCCTGGAATTTTTTATTGATTGTGAGCCCCCATCAAAATATTATATGCCAAAATTGTTGACGTTGGACAAGGAAGACAATGTAATGATTTATGTTTGTTCATATTCACATAGAAGTTATATTGTCATAGATCCTTCAACATGGGGTGCTTGCCCCCCATCTTTGCTAGCCAAACATTCCGCACCAAGTAGAGATACTACTTGTGCATCCAAAAACCCTTAAACCTAAATCTTATTTTCAATAGTCCACCATACCTACCTAAGGATTGAGAAAGATCCTTGAAGTAAGTTGTCATCGGTGCAATAAGGCAATAAAAATTTCTTCTAAAAGTGTTAGATCATTTAGTGTAAGAGAAAATTGAGCGTTGTACGAACTTGTGATGGCAAAGTAATAAAAGCGACGGACTGCATAATAAAGGTTGCTATCATAAAGGGCAATATAACATGGCGTTCTTTTGCACTAAGGGGTTGAGCATACAAACAAATAAGCGCATGGCAACCTCTGCTTCCCTCTGTGAAGGGCTTATATTTTACTTTTCAATATTTACTTTTATGCAAGGAGTCAAAGTTTTCTCTCTATTCCTTTTTATTTTTCTCCTTTGGCAAGCATCATGTGGTGAGGAAAGATCTAGGCACATATGTACAGTTGAATATGGGTAGCATGAGTTATTATTGTTGACATCACCCTTGAGGTGAATACGTTGGGAGGCAAAACAATAAGCCCCTATCTTTCTATGTGTCCGGTTGAAACATTTTGCTCATGTGTACGCAGTGAGTGTTAGCAATCATAAAAGACTATATGATGGTTGAGTGTGTGGAGCTCTTACTTAAACTCTGTTGAATAAGTTGAATTGCAATTGCTTGGTGACTGAGAACATAGGTTGTTGAGTTTCAAGAGAATTCATGGTTTGAACCTTAACATGTGAATTGGTTTCTAATTTAACATGAGAAGTTTTATAAGAAAGAATTGCTATTATGATGCTAGGAAAAGTGATTGAAATTATCATTGATCAAACTTATGCACTTTTCTAGCATTCACACTTCATAAATTATTTCTTTTATCATTTACCTACTCGAGGACGAGTAGAAATTAAGCTTGGGGATGCTGATACGTCTCCAATGTATCTATAATTTATGAAGTATTAATGCTATTATTTTATCATTCTTGGATGTTTTACAATCATTTTATAGCAACTTTATATCATTTTTTCGGTCTAACCTATTGACCCAGTGCCCAGCGCCAGTTGCTGTTTTTTGCTTGTTTTTTACATCGCAGGAAATCAATATCAAACAGAGTCCAAACACCACGAAACTTTTTGGAGATTTTGTTTGGACTAGAAGGAACCTAATGGGCCAGAGCTGCACCTAGGGGTGCCCCGAGGGGGCACAACCCACCAGGGCGCGCTAGGGCCCCCTAGCGCGTCCAGGTGGGTTGTGCCGACCTTGGTGGCCTCCCGCAGCCCCTCTTTGCAGTATAAATTCCCAAATATTCCGAAACCCTTTGGGGTAGCCCTAGATTGGAAGTTCCACCGCCGAAAGACTCTATAGCCACCGAAAACCAATCGGGAGCCCATTTCGACACCCTGTTGAAGTGGGAGATCATCACGGGTGGCCATCTTCATCATCCCGGCGGCCACCACGATGAGGAGGGAGTAGTCCACCCTTGGGGCTAAGGGTTTGTACCAGTAGCTTTGTGTTTAATCTCTCTCTCTCTCGTGATCTTGAGATGTCACGATCTTGATATATCATGGGCTTTGTTAAAATAGATGGATCATATGATGTTTCTCCCCTCTATACTCTTCTTGTGATGAATTGAGTTTTCCCTTTGAGATTTCGTTGTTATCGGATTGAATACTTTAATAGATTTGAGAACACTTGATATATGTCTTTCAATTGAATACTCGTGGTGGCAATGGGGTATCGTATTGATTCACCTGATATGTATTATGGCATTCAACTTGCGGATTCCCGCGATGACATTGGGGTAATCTATGCATAGGGGTTGATGCACGTTCTTGTGTTTGTTTCTCCGGTTGAAATCTTGGGGCACTCCTTGAAGTTCTTTGTGTTGGATTGAGTATTATGAATCTGAAATTATTTGGTGTTGTTTTAGTATGAACTCTTGATTAGATCGATCAGAAAGAATAGCTTCTGTTATTTTAGTACGAACTCTAGGATAGATCGAACGGAAAGAATAGCTTTGAGGTGGTTTTGTACACTACAAACAATTTCTTCTTATGTTCTCCGCTAGATAGGAACTTTGGAGTGATTCTTCATTGCACGTTGAGGGATGGTTATATGATCCAACTATGTTAGCATTGTTGAGAGATTGCACTAGCGAAAGTACGGACCCTAGGCCTCATTTTGAATCATTGCAATATCGTTTGTGCTCACTTTTGTTATTTTCTACCTTGCTATTTTTATTTATTCAGATTATCAAAATATATTTCTACCATCCATATTACACTTTGCCGAACTAGTGCACCTATACAATTTGTCATTGTATTGGGTGTGTTGGGGACACAAGAGATTTCTTGTATTCGATTGCAGGTTCGTTTGAGAGATACCATCTTCATCCTACACCTCTCACGGATTGATAAACCTTAGGTCATCCACTTGAGGAAAAATTGCTACTGTCCTACAAAACTCTGCGCTTGGAGGCCCGACACGTGTCTACAAGAATAAAGTTGCATAGTAGACATCACAGACTGTTGGAAATATGCCCTAGAGGCAATAATAAATTAGTTATTATTATGTTTCCTTGTTCGTGATAATCGTTTACTATCCATGCTATAATTGTATTGATTGGAAACTAAATACATGTGTGGGTATATAGACAACATTCTGTCCCTAGTATGCCTCTAGTAGACTAGCTCATTGATCGAAGATGGTTAAGGTTTCCTAGCCATGAACATGAGATGTTATTTGTTAACGGGATAACATCATCAAGAAAATGATGTGATGGACAAGACCCAAACTATAAACATAGTATATGATCGTGTAAGTTTATTACTACAGTTTTCTGCATGTCAAGTATCTGTTCCTATGACCATGAGATCATGCAACTCACTGACACCAGAGGAATACCTTGTGTGTATCAAACGTCGCAACGTAACTGGGTGACTATAAAGGTGCTCTACAGGTATCTCCGAGGGTGTCTGTTGGGTTGGCATGGATCAAGACTGGGATTTGTTACTCCATGTGACAGAGAGGTAACTTGGGGCCCACTCGGTAATACAACATCACAACAAGCCTTGCAAGCAAAGTGACTAATGTGTTAGCCACAGGATCTTGTATTATGGAACGAGTAAAGAGACTTGCCGGTAACGAGATTGAACTAGGTATAGTGATACCAACGATCGAATCTTGGTTAAGTAACATACCGAAGAACAGAGGGAACATTATACGGTATTAACTGAATCCTTGACATAGAGGTTCAACCGATAAAGACATTCATAGAATATGTAGGAACCAATATGGGCATCCAGGTCCCGCTATTGGTTATTGACCGTAGAGGTGTCTCGGTCATGTCTGCATAGTTCTCGAACCCGCGGGGTCTACACACTTAACGTTTGGTGACGATATAAGTATAGTTGAGTTGTTATGTTGGTGATCGAAAGTTGTTCCGAGTCCCAGATGAGATCCCGAACATGAAGAGGAGCTAAATATAGTCCGGAGGTAAATATTGATATATGTGATAATAGTGTTTGGTCTCCGGAAGGGTTCAAGAATTCACCTGAAGAGTTTCGGATGTTTCTCGAAATGTTCCGGATACAAGAACACTTTATTTGGGCCAAGGGGTAAATCCCATGAGGATTTAGGAAGGTGCAAAATGTGTTTTGCGGAAGCCAAGGGCCAGACACCAGGGACCCTAGCGTCTGGGGCCAGACGCTGAGGACCCTGGCGTCTGGTCCTAGAGTCCGAGGAGGACTCTTGCCTTGCGGGCAAACCGACCTTGAGGAGGATTTTTCTCCAAGTTTCGACCCCAGGGCTCAGCATATAAATAAAGGGACGGGGCTAGCACCTAGGAACACATCAAGAATCCCCAAGATGTGTGCCGGCAACCTCGTCCCTCTAGTTTATCCTCCGTCATAGTTTCCGTTGTGCTTCGTGAAGCCCTACGGAGATTGTTCTTCACCACCACCGTCACCAGGCCGTTGTGCTGCCAAAACTCATCTACTACTTCACCATTGCTCGTTGGATCGAGGAGGTGAAGGTGTCATCAAGCAGCATGTGTGTTGAACGCGGTGCCGTCCGTTTGGCGCTAGATTGGAAGGACCGTGATCAAGATCGCGAGACGGATCGTGATGGGATCGTGGGACGGATCGTGATTGGATCGCGAGATGGATCATGATGGGATCGCGTGACGCTCGGCAATTTGGATCGCGAAGATGTTCGACTACATCAACCGCGTTTCTTAACGGTTCCGCTTAGTGATCTACAAGGATATGTAGATTCACTCTCCCTCTCGTAGATGCTCATCATTATGGATAGATCCTGCGCGTGCGTAGGAAATTTTTTGTTTTCCATGCAACGTTCCCCAACAGTTACTTGTTACTCATTACAAATTATCTTATCACAAAACTATCTGTTACCGATAATTTCAGTGCTTGCAGAGAATACCTTACTGAAAACCGCTTGTCATTTCCTTCTGCTCCTTGTTGGGTTCGACACTCTTACTTATCGAAAGTACTACGATAGATTCCCTATACTTGTGGGTCATCATTGTGCAATATGGTTTGCCATACACCATCCTCGGGAAGTAGTTTGAACAACCATTTACTAAGGAATGTATCATTCTGGACCTACTGCCAAGGCCACCTTGGTCTTTTCGCATGTAAATCATGCTCATTCGGCCAGTTTGTACGTTTTCTTTTCACTTTCTTTGGCAAAAGAATCTAAATATGAAACATTCTATCCTTTGTAGGACCCTTTTGGGAGTTGGAAAAGGGAGAGCATACATAGAACTCACCCTGGGCATTTGGGTACCCTAACCCGTTACCCGAACCCGATCCGAACCGAATTACCCAAATTGTCGGGTAATTCTAGTGTCGGGTTAGGGTTCGGTTCTTATTTCCTGACTATTCGGTTTTCGGGTTAGGGTTCGGGTTCGAGTCTAGAAAACCTGAAATACCCATACTGCCCGAATTATTTATATTACCCAAATTATTCATCCTATTAATACACTATTATGTTAACCATACAAACTAAAATACCATACTACTTGCAATACCATACTACTTGCAATACCCATCCTACCCAAATTATTCATACCAAAAGTTGATGTGTGCTCCGAATATTTCGGGTTTTTTGGGTACCCGAATTACCCGAACCAAAATTTTAGATAATTTGGGTTTGGGTAATTTTTTGACAGAAAAAGTTCTGGTTCCAATTTTTAAATACCCGAATTACTCATAAACCGAACTACCCGAACCGAAATACCTGAACGCCCAGGGTGACATAGAACCATGTTTGTGAGGACTGGATTCATCAATACTATCCGTCCTCTAGCAAAGAGCAACTTGTCTTTCTAACTTCCCAACCATTTCTCTAAGAGCTTTTCAACATGTTTCCACTCCGCCATATTGAGACGGCAATAATGAATCAGTATTCCCAAATACTTGATCAAGAAGTGTCTTTGCGCACAACCAAACAGGACACCGTACTCGGCCGCCGCTTCACTGGCTTCTTCAAAGCAGCATACATTACTAGGGAAAACCTTATACACATAACCATAGCAGTAGCACTGGATAAAAGGAGGTGCTACTGTTATATATTAGTAGCGTGCGCTCAGAAAAGACGCTACTACTAACTACTTAGCATTAGTGCAGCTATAAGAAACGCGCTACTACTAATATTGCGTAGCAGCAACTACTTAGCAGTAGCGCACCCCAGATAAATGCGCTACTGCTAACATAATAGTAGTAGCGTGTTTTTCCGATACGCGCTACTGCTAAGTGGGGCATGCACTTATCCTCTTCGCCCCGGCACGCCCCTCTCTCTCACTCTCTCCCTCTCCCCCTCCTCCCTCCCTCCTTCTCCACACTCTGCGCCGCCGCCCCTCACTCCCTCCTCTCCACTCTGCGCCGCCGCCCTGCCCCTCATTCCCTCCCTCTCCCCTCCTCACTCTCTCCCTCTCCACTCTACGCCGCCACCCCGCCCCTCACTCCCTCCCTCTCCCCCTCCTCACTCTCTCCCTCTCCACTCTGCATCGCCGCCCCGCCCCTCACTCCCTCCCTCTCCTCCTCCTCACTCTCTCCCTCTCCACTTTGCGCCGCCGCTGCAGGTCCTCCCCGGCGACCTCGCCCCCGGCCCCGACTCCAAGCTCCACCTCGGCCCCAACCCCGACCTCGACCCCGGCCCCGACACCGACACCGACCCCGGTCTCTAGTGAGACATCCCCACGCCTAGGGTTCTTGCTAGGGACTAGGGCTGCAAGAAAAGATTGAGGCTCGTGAGCCGCTCGAGATCGACTCGTCTTTTGGCTCGACTCGAGATCGACTCGAAAAGAGACGAGCTGAGTATGAACATTTTATGTAGCTTGATCAAGAAATGAACCGATCTTAAGCCAATACTCATTCTCTCGATTTTAGCTCGATAGCTCAACTTAACATCATTATGTTAAATGAGCATGCCAAATGAAAATATAGCAATTTATTAGCGTATATGTTGTCCATGATTTTTTCCATTTTATTTACTAGTAAACATAGAAGTTTAGTTAAGTGTAGAAGAAAATTAGGCCTTGTTATGGTGATGTGCCTTATCTAGTTGGAAAAATAGGTTATTGGGCGATTGCTGTACAAATGATAACTAGAGAGTAAAACATTAATGATAAGAAAAATTTCTCATGGGAATTTGTCTCAACATTGACGATGCCCGGCCCGCATCCTCGTTGTCGAGTGGTCAGCGAGAGACTGCTTGATAGGCGCCATGTCCGGGACTGGGCTCCGCCGGGCTGGCATTGGGAGATGCTACCTTCCCGAGCTCGGAGCTTGGTGAGGAATCCGGGTCTCGTCGTCGACCCGGAGCTTCTTTGGTGGCGGTCACGTGGAACACTTTCGGTGCAGAGGGAGCGGGCCTCCGCAGAGGTGATACGTCGCTGTGTTAGGGAGGAGGACGAGCACGTCCATCGCTACATGGCGGCGTTGGACGGCAGGTTCTCCATATGCTTCCTGTTTTACCTCCATATGAGTTTGTCAACGATGCATATTGGTCAAGTAATTTGCATTCTATATTTAAAAATAGTTGGTGTTCATCAATACTAAATTTGTTAATTTATAATTTACAGCTTATTTCGTTTCTTCGAGTGAAACACGGAAAATAGTTGACACAACACACTACACTTATGGATCACGTTTAACTTGGGAGGAGAAGATTGATCTTATTAACTTTGTTATTGGTGTCCTAGTTGGTAGGGACAACTTCTCGTATAATTTGGGAACTTGCCCAAATTATACAAATTACATGCCACTAGTGCATAGGTTGAGGGCGGATGACATTCGCCGAAATGTCTTGGTAACTAGGCTAACTAGGCTAACTACTATTGCATAAATGGTGTTGATTATATTGCTAACTAGGCTATTATTATGTTCTTCAACAGAAACTGTCAAATGGAGTTGTGCCTCCGTTGATGCATCACGAAGGTAATATGACAATTAAAAGCCCTATGAGGCCCCAGTTCTCTTTTGCATACTCGACTGAGCGCAAACCACCTACGAGGCTCCAAATTGAAGCATGAGGACAAATAAAGAAGGATCACAAGCCACAAGTTGGAGACCGTTGAATCTCTTTGCTTCATCATGGAGACATAGGTGTTATTTTGTTTTATGTCATTCTACCTAGGAGGGAGGACTAGGTCGTATGAGAGAGAAGTTTTTCTGGTTTATATTAACTTGTATGATCGATTATGATGATTACTATTATGATGTTTTTCTATTTTATGAGATTTTAACTTGGTATGATTAAGATGACGATGAGTTGTTAGATGAGTAAGATGATGATGAGTTATGTGACATATATTTGATTAAGATGGATGGATGCAAGTGATCATGTTGAGTTAGAGGAAAATATGATGTTCCGATTGGCAACATCATATTTTCTTCTAATTCAACATGATCACTTGCATCCATGCACTTTAATCTAAATGTAATTGCTGGCACAATAATTATTGATGTTGTCATATGATGAAACTACTGCATAGAGCATGCATAAATACATAAAAAAGAATGTAATCTTTGCAAGTAGGAATATTAGCCGTAGCGCTGGTAGGCGTCTAGAGGCAACGCTGGTTTATCAACAGCGTTTGTTGTGTACTAGCGCTACTGCTAAACGTACTTACCAATAACGTCTGTTTTCTAACGCTACTGCTACAACTTAATTGTAGCGTCTTAGCAGTAACGCTGCCACCAGCGCTACTGGTAGGGATAATTTCAACGGTTTAACTTGCTTGTATAGAAGTTAATATTAAGACCTGACGGGTGCTCAAATGCTCAGAGCAAGAGCTTCAAGTTTCGAGCCTTATTGAGGTCATGTTTCATGAATCGCTCAGGTGATAGGACCGCACATGGAAACTGGATGCTATCAATGGGGTATATTCCAAATCGTTCTGCATGGAAAGGGTTTTGTTGTGTGAATTGATAGGGAGCCATCCAATGGATGTAAACCTCACTAGAGTATGGTCACACCACCACGTTTCGGTCATACCACCGTGTTGGCTGGAGATCAGGGGAATCCTATTCCGCGCGTAGGTTGCTACTTGGCGCCCTAGCGCGTACCCCCATCGCGCGTGAGATCCTCTAGGCTAATCCGGGTTCTTCCCCATAGCGGTCTTGGCAAGTTCCCCTGAACCGGATTTTTTTCTTTTTTCGTTTTTTCTGTTCTTTTATATTTTTTATTTCATTTTCATATTGCGAACATCTTTCAAATTGGGGAACGTTTTTTGGAAATCATGGACATTTTTCGAAGCATGAACAGTTGTACAAATTAGTGAATATTTTTCCAATGAACACTTTTGAAATTTGGGTTGCAAATTCGTGGGCAATTTTTAAAATTGTGACATTTTTTGAATTGATGGCCAGTTATCTGCATCGGCGAACTTTTCTTGACTTGAAAAACAATTTTTAATCGGTCACCAGTTTTGACTCAGGAGAACATTTTTTGACCTGATGGACATTCTTTTGGATCTTTGAACATTTTTTGGAATTATTGAACATTTTTTGTTTGACGGACATTGTTCTTGAAATGCATGAACATGTATTGAATTCACCTACATTTTTGAATCGATGACCTTATTTTGAAAAGTTTTTTATTATTTTTATGGCTATTTAAATAAAATTCATGAATACACGAGCATTTAAAAAAACTGAACATTTTTTAATCGACGAAAAATAAAATTTGGAACATTTTTAAAACCCCTAATTATTTTAACTAAGAACAGAAAAGAAAAAGAAAAACAAAAAAGCAAATAGAAAAATAATAAACAGAGGGCGTCCAGTCCCGCTCATGGGCCAGCCCAATAGGCACGCGGAGGGGAAGGTGTTGTGTGTCGGCTCGTTCGCCGGCACATCACACACTAAATAGGATTACACTGGAGATCATTCATCATTGTGGGTTTAGCTTCTATTGTTCGCTTGGCCTATCAGATGGTGTTGGGCCATGATGAATTTGAAACCTCAGATATGACTGAGTTTGGGAGAGGTTCAATCCATGAAGGGATGCACCATGATTTTTCACTGCATTTGTGTGGTAGATATACCTGTATCACTCGAGATTACCAGGCCTGGTGCTAGTTATGTTTGCTATGGTTCCCCCAGGTCTAGGTTGTCTGTTGATCCATGATCCAAAATCTTCCTATTAAGTATTAACCATACATTTTTAATTTCCCTAAAAAACCATACATTTTTAATGCAATGGCATTGGTTCAGATTATGGATAGGGTTCTTGATGAGCAGATATGTTGAGAGGTTTTGCAGCTGGCCTTAATCATCAGTGTGTCAGCCTGGTGTCTCTTGAGGTTTCAAGTGGAGCTGGATGGACGAGAGGAAGAAAGGATTTGGGAAAGAAAGGAACACCCGAGGAGGAAGACGATGGACAACATCGCTTACGAGAAACTTGTGTGAACTAACAATTCGATTCAGGATAAGGTGGAGAGAGGAGAGCGCAACAAACCCTCTATTGCGCTCGGTAGGATTGCAACAAGACCCACATTGCAAAAGCTAAACTACAGATAGGGTTGTTCCAGGCCGTTCGATCAAAAGAAGGCACGCAGTGTGATCCTTCAGGTGAGCAAGCGCTAGTTTTTCCGTAGAACGAGAGGTTAATTAAACTTGAACAAACTTGAATATATTCTTGTTAGACATAAATACACCGGGAGGTGCCTAACTTGTATTGTGTGGTCATTTTAATGACTAAGTTGCAAAATACAGGAAACTGATCTCGAACTAGTCCGGACGTGAAAATACGGTGCCTCCATCCATATACGTCCGTCATGTGCGACATCCAGCGTGGCAGTGACCCATCTGTCAGTGGCTTAGAGCGGGGAAGGCACTGGGTGGCCCGTGCGGGAGGATTTCTTTTGTAGAAAACCCGCTCATAATTTATTTAATCACGTAGAAAAGCCCCACAAATTAGAAAGAAAACAAATGCGTGATGCAGAATCAATCTTGAGACCTCGTGATAGCGGATTGCATTGCATGCCCAGGTAGTCCATCAAGCCATAGTCTGCTCATTAGATGATGATGATGTCTAATCTATATATTGCATTGCTATGCAAAAAGTAACTTTGGAGCATAGGCACATTCTATCTTAAGTTCAAAGAAATGGGTTTTTAGAGCTAAAACTGAATTCTTTTGTACATGCACACATACAAGTGTAATATATCAGTGTGAATTTCCATCAAAATATGTGTTTGTATGTGAGAGATAAAAAAAGACAAAAATACATGCAAAAATCAGCTTGATCTTATGTCCGGATTTTGTATATTTTTGCAGGGTATAATATAACATAGTTTTGAACGAAATTTGGAAGTCACTTAGAGCACATGCATATGTTTTTGTTTGAACGCAATCAAATCCTTTTGAAACTCTTAAGTGCCAGCTTTTAGTCTTTAAAAAAAGTGCTTAGTGTCCACCGCGCTCCAAACCCCCGCTTTGTATCTATGTACATTTTCAAATGATCTTTTATTTTGTATGGCCTTCCATGGGCCAGCGAGACTTTTATTTCTATTTTTTGCAAGTTCTTTATTTTTATTTTTCATATTATTTTTACCATTCAAAAGAACAATTGTAAGAAGAAGTTACATCTGACATTACTTAGAAAGTGTTAGAATATTTAAAAAATGTCACATGTCCTTGGAAAATGTTTCACATGCATTAAAAAAATTATAACATGTTTTTAAAAAATGATCGTCTTGCATTAAAAATGTCCAGCCTGTATTAAAAATATATTCTGCAACATGTTGAACAATTGTATTAAGAAGTTCAACACAATAATTTTTAATACATGTTGAATAGTTTACAAAATATAGCATTGTCAATTCATTAATATCTGGGTATTTTAGAAATACAATGAAGATAAACAATAATTGTGTGCTCTTGTGGTCCAGAATGAACATACATAAATTTACACAATAATTTCTTATATAGGTTGAACAGTTTAAATCCCCATAAGTTTTTTAAAAAGTTCATGTCTACCTCTTTCAGAGTACGCAATAATGAAATCAGGAAGAATATTTAAAATGCAAAATAATTACATAATTTTATTTTTCAAATGGGAAAATTTGCGTGTCATAACACTAGACATGCAGTTGGAAAAGGTAAAAGTAATACCTATAGACAATGGATTAGGAAAATTGCAGAGTGGCACGTGGAAATGGTCTACATAGAGTGTCTACAAACCTTCCTTACCCCTCCGTTACGATTTTTTCCATCTTATTTCTCCGACGCCATACCTTATATTTGAGGTCCTTCCAACATGATTAACAAAACATGAGGGTGTTTCTATACAAAAAAATAAAATAAACTCTTCAGGCACGGAACTGATCGAGCAGGACAAGTTAAGGCACCTCTAGTAGCGTGTTTAACTCTTGTTGTTACTAACGGTGGTTGACGTAGGTCAGTTACAAGCTAGAGCGAAACCCATGTATGAGCGCGGTCATCAAAAGCAACCAACCTAGCCAGCAGCACCAGATCGATAGATGGATGGATCGTTGGATGGATGTTGCTTTCCAGTTCCGTCCCATCCCATCCCATCTCATCCCATCCCATCCCATGCCATCCGCCGCTAGAAACCAGGGGCCGCCGGCCGGACCGGCGGCGTCACGTCCATGCCTTCACACGTTACCGTGACGCCACCAGCATATATGCGCTACCCCGCACGGTTCTGCGGCCGAAAGGAAACCCTCGAGGCCACGCCGACCGACCGCCGTAATTATCTCGCAGCGAAGCAGCATGCAGCATCCGTATCTCGCGGCCCAACACCCCCTCGGCCTCGCTAGCTAGCAGCTGGCTAGACAGCATTATCGTCGCCACGGACGGACCAACGGGCGCCGGCCGCCCTCCGCGGGACGCAACGCAGGCAGGCAGGCCACGGGTCCCATGCCCTCGCGCCCCCCCCCCCCCCCCCCCCCCCTATAATTTACCCACGCGCAGGCAGGAGAGTTCGGGTTGCACTTCACTTGACGCGCGCACGCACGCATGGCCGTCGTCACGGCATGCGCCTACGGCCAGCCGTCGCCGGGCCCGTTCGACGGCGACGGCGACGACGACCGAGGCCGCCACCGCCCCATCTTCCCGCCGTCTCCACCTCCTCCTCCTCCGCCGCCGCTGCCGCCGCCACTCTACGGCCTCCATTCGGGCTCCAAGGCGGCGGCGGCGGCCCGCCACCCGGGGCTCTGCACCGAGGGCCTCGGCTCCGAGAGCTCCGAGAGCTCCGGCGACCTCGACCTCGCCGGCAACGTCGCGGCCGACGACGACATTCAAGACTGCAAGGGACAGCAGCAGGAAGCCCATGAGGAGGCGCTGGTGCTTCCGGCGAGGAATAGGGCGTTCCCGCCGCCCATATCGGTGATCGGGGCCGCCGGGAAACCGTGGCAGTACCTGCGGGCGCAGCGCGGGGGCGGCCGGCTGGTGCTGCGGGAGGTGAGGATCCCGTCGCGGGAGCTGCTCCGCGCCTGCCGCGAGGACGGCCGCCTCAAGCTCCACTTCGCCCGCCCAGACCCGGAGGAAGAAGAAAACAACATCATCTAGCTTAGCTCATGCATCATCAGAATTCATAACCAAGCAGCAGCAAATTGGTCCAGAAGAACCGGCAAAGCAAGAACAGGGGTTCAGTTTCTTGCGCCCCCTGAGCGAGGCTTAATAAGTTGAGTTATATGAAGAGTCCTAGAGCGCCATGCCATTGTCCTTGCAAGAGAGATGTAAATATCGCAACAAAATCGTCAAAGTTTTTGCGTCGATCGTCAATGTCAATCTACTGCCACTTCTTTTTTCCGTGGATAGAAGATCGAGATGCACGGGTCAAGGGTTCAGTTACAAGAATGAACAAAAGAAAGACGCGTTCGCCGTCCTCGACATGGTATAGCAGTGATGCTCCCCAGCTAAGGATGAGGGTGTGTACAGGCTGCAAAGCGCTCCAGGCTCACAAGAACCCTGCCTGGACTTGGTCTGACGAAAAAGGAGCACACGGCATGTGACAGTTGGTTGGATGATACGTCTACATTTACAGCCAAAGCAAACGGTATCTTGGGGTCAAAGATGCTGATCCTGCCAATGATTTTTAGCAACTGATTAAAAACAATAACTGTAGGAGCACAGTAAAAAAATGTTTGAACAACTGTGAAGCAGCGATGCATCATCATTATATCGCTTTCGTTCAAATATTTCGTTACCGGTCACATCACCATCACATGACAGTATTTTTATTGATGTCATATATTGGCGGGAAATCAACAACCAAGTTGGAAACGCGGTGGCAGAACGCTGTTTATGCAAGGGGGGAAGCTAGACGCGAAGATCTACCATTTGGTGTTCTCCCAGTATTGTGGAGCTCATGTCCTCTTCATAAAAAGTGGAACCTAGGATGATGATGATGATGTCTTGCCATCCAACGTCAGCAGCACTTTGTATAGATCAGGACGCCTGTCCCTGAATATCCCCCAGCCGTGTCTCGTGGATTTGATCTCGTCCAAGTCGAACTCCGCCACCAGCACCTCCTCGTCCTTGTCGTTTGCGAGCTTCACGATTTCTCCAGTCGGCCCTGCACGCACACCGTCGTCATATAATGATCATACCAGTCATGCTTTCCTTCCTCTGTAAAATACACACAGAAGCTGTGAACTACCTGCGATGAACGAATTCCCGTAGAACTTTATGGTGCTGTTGCCATGCTCAGTCTCGACAGTTTCCTTTCCTATGCGGTTAGAAGCAACAAGGGGAACCTGGTGGGCACATTTAAAGGTTAATCATCAAACCGTTGAATCTTGGTAGAGTCACTTAGGAAAAACTGATCGAATCATTTAGAAATAGAAGAAATACATTTTGATTCCTGAAACAAGACACGAGTCCATTACATACAGAATACAAAGAAAAAACTATAAGTACCAAGTTAGCGCCGGCATGGCCTTGCATGACACGCTTCCAGTGTTCGCGGGAATCCAGGTTCATATCCTGGGGTTCAGAACCAATAGCAGTGGGATAGAACAATATTTCCGCCCCCTGTAGCACCATAGCCCTTGCAGTCTCTGGAAACCACTGGTCCCAGCAAATTCCTACCAAGGCATGGATGACAAGGTCAGTAATGATAAGCAAAGCTGCAAATTTACTAATCGGTAACGCTGATCATTAACAGAGCTACTGTGACAAAATTAAATAAATAAATGGTATCGGTGCAAATAAAAAATAACTTACCAACACCAATTGTCGCATACTTGGTTTTGAAAGCCTGCATCAACAAAAGGAGGTCTTACTACGAAAGTTTCTAATAATAGCAATGACTGCCACAGCTACAATCTGTACATTTTTGTTTAACCAAAGTGATATCTTATACAGATACTGAATAGTGTTTACCTTGAATCCAGTGTCGCCTGGGTTGAAATAAAATTTCTCTTGGTAACCTGAAAAAAGAAAGTGTGTATCTAGATCAGACAGTCCACTTAGAATTTATACTATATTAGGTGAACACTACTGTTAAATCATACCTGGTCCATCTGGAATGTGCGATTTGCGGTATAGGCCAAGATCGGTGCCATCAGCATCAATAATGGCCACGGAATTGTAATGAGCATTGCCAGCTTCTTCAAAGAAGCTTACTGGTATTACGACATCCAACTCCTTTGCAAGCTTTTGCATTCTATGGACCATAAAAAATGAAGTGAATGTATAAATATAATAGACAGCAAATGAAAATATCACTAGCCAGCAGTCCACAAGCTTCAAGCACAACAAGCTACCCTACCTCATTATAGTCGGGTTCTCTTTATAAGGCTTAGCACGCCCAAAGAAATCCATCCTTTGAGCTTGACAGAAATAGTGCCCCTCAAATAGCTCCTACAAAATTTAACAAATGTAAGTGGAGAATTAAATATGTCTTATTGTCCTCGTTTTGCTGTGAAACTAAAGGCAGAATATACATCCGAATTTATATGTCTGCCATGCATGTCTTGAAAGAAATATTGCAAGCGTAAATTTTGTCACTCATCAATGAACATCACATTTATTTATCATATGGGTTTACCTGAATGAGGACAATGTTCGCGCCTTTCTTATGAGCTTCTCTAATCAACCTGAAATACAAATGATCAGGAATTAGGGCTTAAGTTCTTCTGTATTCCCAGTGATAGATACCCGTATCAACTAAAAACCATAGGAAATAGCTTCCTTTCTTGTCACTGTGAATAATAGTTGGAGACAACAAAACACTTAATTTCTACCGGTACCACAAGTCAGAAGCACATAACAGATCTTGTCACAGACGATCTTCACAACATGATTTTTCTACCATGAAAGGAAACGCATATAGCAGCTTCATAAAGTGGCCCTACACATATAGGAAAAATGACTAAACACAATTATCCAATGCTGATTAACCTCTTTACAAGCAAATCATACACAAAATGCCATACATGTAGCACTAACAAATAGTCCTTAGAAAAGGTGCACTATGAACCATAGACTCTGGTTCTGCACTGTTACTTTTCATGCAAAGATCCTTGCTAGCAAAGAGAAACAGTGGCAAGAGAACTAATCCTGAAATTAAGGGTGCATACTTAATGAAATCATCACTACGGAGCTAGAACAAAATATCCCGAAAGTCAATTATCAAAATAGTTAACACAAGTAGAACAAAATTTCCCAAATTCAGATATCAAGACCACTGACATAGAGATTGAACAGAATTTACTACTCCCTCCGATCCATATTAATTGACGCACACTTAGTACAACTTTGGATCGGAGGGAGTAGTAAAATAAAGTCCTATACAGCAGCTTTAGAATCTAGTAAAATATAGACAAAGTTGCACCTTGAAACGTAGATAAAAATAGCACAGTAAGTTTAAGAATCTATGGTTCTGCGGAGGAATCATAGTATGGCTACAATTTTCCAACAGGATGTACAACAACAAAAACTGTAGACTGATTTAGACATTGGGCCAATCACGGTTAAAACAAATAAAACATATAAAACACTATGTAGATGAAAATGGTTCGAAATGTATATTTTGAAATGGAGACAGAATAATAACTGCTGATCTGGGTGAGGAGCCATGTCCACGCCAACTGGATGTCCTCTGTGGTGGTTAGTGTACAAAGCCACTAAACAGGCTACCTAGTGCAAATGGATGGTGCTCTCATTTTTATCATGGAATACGCAAGATCCCATGTGTAATACAAAGCTTATGACACAATACCTCATATTTGCGTTTAGAACAGGCTATTAATAAAGCAAGAGCAACTGATTGCCATTGGATGGTTTTCTTAATTTCCGTTAGGTGGGATTTGTATCAGGTGATATTCTGTTTATGACATCAGTTATTCGAGACGGCAAAAAGAAGCATATTCTCATCGTATACCCTAGGCGGACAGAAGCGCACAGTCATCAGTGGATAAAGGCACTTCTTGGGATCAGATCAAGTGGAGGGTATAAAGTGTGGCAACGGCTTGTGGAATATGAGAGACACTAATTGGTATAAAAGGCCATTAGGTCGAGTAAAGTAAGCCGTGGCCAGAAGTTTGCAATTTATTCGCTTAAGAGGCAATTCAGATCTATTGTGCAGTTGCAGAGCAAATGAGATCCAAGAGATTATGTAGCTTGCTTGAGTGTCTAACTTAGAACTAAGAGCGCATGGAGCCTGAAACCGAACAACACAGCTAGTCGATGGTAACTAAAATCCAGGTCGACGCAAGGGATTGCAGTGCTTCATCCCAGGCATACTTACTTAGCAAAAAAAATCAAAAATCGAAATTCAATCACCGTGATTCCTACAGACCACGCTACCCCTGTTTCAGGAACAGACACCAAAAATTACTACCACTCGTGTTGCTGCGGTCAGACAAAAAATAGTTGGAGGTTTGGTTCCTTGGGTAGGTTAGTAGTAAGTACTGCAGAGTACAGATAGGGGATGATGGGATACAGGGGGACTGGACGAATCCGCCGTACCTCTCGGCGGCGGCGACGTTGTCGGCCACCGTGTCGGTGCAGGCGAACTGCACGGCGGCGACCGCCACTTTCCTCCCGGCGCCGGCCATCTCCCCTCCTCACCTACCCCTTCCTCGGCCCGCGCTGTTCCGCTTTGGCTGCTGCCTGCTGCTTTCCTTCCTCTGACTGCGAATAGATGTCAAAGTTTTTAAGCGCTGAAAAAGGGGTAGCCGCCGCGGGACCCACATGGCATGGAGGGATCCAAATTGAAGGAGGGAGGGAGGGGGTCGAGGTTACCGGCGGTCAGTGAAGGACGGTGCGGCGGCCGGCGGGAGGTGGGGTTGCTAGCGAGCGAGCGAGCGAGCAAGCGGGCTGCTGCCGGCGGCGGCGGGGAAGGCGAGCAGGACCGGACCCCCGGCGGCGCGAGGAGGTGGGGACGGAAGCTGTCCCGGCGGCGGTGCAGTGACGTGGCGGCCGCGTGCGGATGGGGAGGATGGGAAAGGAAGGCGCGCCTTTGGGGAAACCCGCTTTCCTTCGCTTTATACGGTAACTTACGAGCTGCTTTTCCTTGGACCGGTTTCAGTTCGGGCCATGGTTCAACGCCGGCGTGCTGCACCCGTCGGGAGCTGGCGGCTGCTGGCAGGGACAAAGCAGCCGGCGATCTTTTACCGGTCGAGAGGCCTCCTCTTCGACGGAAAACGTCAAATCGCCGCTGCGTCGAGAGAGAGGACACCGTTCTACCATGGTGCACCCGAAGCCTAAAGGGGCGATATCGGGGTTTAAATGAGTAACTTGCAAAAACATCTTATATTATGCGATGAACGGATTAAAAGATTACAAGATCAACTTTTTCTTAAGTCCATTGTTCGTTTATTAAGGCTTGAAAGGTTTTGGACCAAACTTGGAGTAGGCAAAACCAATGTTGAGGATATCGCTTATCGTTAGTGTCTCGATCAGTTAGGATAAGAGACTAATCAGAAATTGACCGATTAATCGATTTTATCGGTCAACTGTTAATCGGTCATTTCTGGCAAATCCTAGGTTCCCACCACTAGAATATACTATATTGAACACCAATAAAATATTAAATATGAGTGATACCTTGATTCCTAGCCCTTAAATCCTTGTATAAAGACAAAAAAAAATAGGGCAATAGTACATATTGCATAACAAGATCGACATAAATACAAATAAACATAGTTTTCTGCAAACTTAGTGCTAGAAATATGCCTAATTTATCGATAGATTTCCGATAAATCGCTTGTCAGATTGATAGATCGTCTCAAAAGATAAACGGTGAAGATAAGGCATAATCTTAGCAGTCACCCCATGAGTAGTGATAAATTGGACGATAAATCGCTGAATCGGAAGATTTTTTAAACGGTGGGCAAAACTCATAGTCTATAACTGAAGGTCATGTCAATGCTCAAAACATCCTTACATAAGAGAGAGAGAGAGAGTACACACGAAGCAAAATTTAACAAAACCAGGTTAGACGTCTCTAATGGATATTCTTGCTTATGTTTAACAGAATTATGCAGAGTTTTAGCCCTTCTTTCGGAAACAGAAGGCACAGACTACAGAGTAGAACATGGCGTAGAAACGAAAACAGAAAGACACAGTTCAGTCCATAAACTTTTGAGCAATCTGTGACTTAACACCAATAGTCAAACACTCAAACAGGACATACAATCTACTCATTCTGTACCTAAACACTTGTAGTTGGGAAGAACTAGTCTAGTTCTCTCCAACTACAAGTATTTAGGTACAGAGAAAGTAGTAGTGTACACGAACTCGATACTGTACGATTATATAACCATAGATTGCACAAGATTTATCATAGCCAAAGTTGCGTTGTACGTTTGGATCTCACTGCTTGATAAATCAAGCCGTGTACAATTGTACATCTTAGCAGCTGCCACACAATTTTGAATTTTCTACAACTTATCAACTGTATCTCCAGTTCTCTTTAACAGCACCCAGTGTTCACTAAGAACACCTTTCTTTCTCTAGTGTTTCCTGCAGTTCTCCGCTCTTGTACGCCTCTGCAAAACATACGACAGCGCAAGCGTTCAAGTTCAGTTCATTCAAGCACTGACATCAAACATTTGAGTACATAAGGAGCATTAGCATTAATCGTGAGCAGAACAGAGAGCAACACTAATCTTTCTCGACATATATCCATAATTTGGTACAAAAACATTGCACATTTCCATTCACATCAATCATGTTCCTTTATTTCTACACCTTTCACATTCTGTGACACGTTGGACTAAATAATAACACCAATTGTACAGCCTAGAGAAGAAAACTGGATCAGCAAACACAATAGCTGATCCTTTTGTTACTCACGCACCTGAACAGGAACTGAGAATGGTTTGCAACAACTCAAGCCATGTGATCGGCATTTTTGCACCTGACCTCCTGAAAACTTGCGCATGGTGATTGCAACATCCTTTCGACAGAAGAAAAATATTGTGTCCAGGATTTCAAGTAGTTGGAGCATCATCTAAGTCAGCTTTATCCCAGAGGCTAAAACGGATGTATCGAACACTTTCAGTTAACAGCTTTACCCAAGAGATTTCAGGCTCACTGTTTCAGTTGCTACTACTTCGGAGTACGGAAAGCAACACTGTAAACGATCAAAATGGTCGCAGGAGACGACGAAGATATTAAGGTGGGCAGACACTAGGGATACTTTTGTTGTAGTGTTGATAATGATGGTGCGGAAGTGCTGGAGCACGCTTGGGTTCATGAACCAACAGCAGGCAAGTGATTTTTGTTACTCATAAATAAACCTGTAAAAGAATTTCCAATGGTTGTCATCAGGTTATGGGATGGTAATTCACACCATCCTGGAGGCTTCTTGATGATACAACACATTCTAGGGTTACAGTAAAGATGCTTGCTCAGAATTTCAGAGTCTGAGTATCATAATTATTAGCTCACACCAGAAGCTGACATTATCTAATGTAGTTGGTGCTGAGAGAAAAGTATGTCAGCTTAATCTTCCTTATCTAAAGCTGACCATAAACATGACATTCATATTTTCTGATACTGCCAGTAGTTTTGGCTAAGTGATAGAACATAGGATCACCGATCCCTAAAGCACACGCACACACTACATCACACAGATTAGTCAAGGAACATTGGCCATGGCCGAAACATTTTTCTCAGGAAATATACATTCAAATTTGTCACCGGTAAGTAGTGTACTCACTCTGCTAGCTCATCCATCAAATGTCTATCACAAGTTTTGGGACTTGTATTGTACTTTTAAGATTTCACTTTAACAATCACTGCTAACAATTTCACGTTTAATGAACCGATGTGCACTTCTAGATTATTTTCCATACTGACCTTGTTCTACCATGTTCACAATTCATTCACATCTTCATTTTCCTAAGTTTATCGTAGTTTCCATAAATAAATTATTTTCTAGTTTTTATCCCCTCCGTCCTTACCGCATCCCCAAAAGAAAAGTTGACCAACAAACGAAAGTAGAAACTTTCCACAGCAACAGAGGGCCGAATGCAATCCAACCCTAGTTTATCTCTTAAATGTGAGGCTATGAACCAATAACACTGCCCAAGACCCTTTCATGTACAAGAAGCAACAGGAATGTATCATGCCTTCACTATGAGCAAACTATATTCCTGAAACATGTACACAGACATGAAGTTTCCATATGTCAAATCTACCAATGTTGCCCTCAACCAAAAGTACGTCAGATCAACAAATAAATTGCTATGCTGTGATGCATAGAACAGGTTTCTCACCAAACAATTTTCATAAATAATACCGTCGGCATGTACTACTATACTAGAAAGACTCGAATTTTGAACCATAAACGTGGGAAAAAGGAAAGCAGAGAGGGTACCATATGCACTCCAATCCCGTTGAATGTGAAGAGATCAAGATAAAAAAAAATTGGCATTGCACAGATACTTTTTCAGGTACAAGAATATATCGTGCCTTCGGTATGAGCAAATGAAACATGTAAACAAATAGACATGGGGTTTTCACATGCCAAATCTATGATTATTGTCCTCAACTAAACTTATATTTCAGATTAATGAATGAATTGCTATGCCCTGATGCTAAACAAAGCAGGTTTCTCACATAACATATTCATACTCCGATATCATGCATGTGTGCTGTAACAGATGATCTCAAAGTCCTGAACTGTAACCGTGGGAGAAGGAAAGGCAGAGAGCGCATATATACATACCGATGGTGATGTCGCAGCCGCCGAAGAATTCACCGTCGATGTAGAGCTGAGGGAGCGTGGGCCAGCTAAAGTACTCCCTGAGCCCCAGGTGGAGCACCTCGTCATGTGTCTCAGGGCACGTCCAGCGAGAGAAGGATCTACAGCATGGTATTATCTTAATTAAGAATGAAGCATGCAAGTATATGACAAAATTACGAAAAATCTGGCTTAATCATTAAGACCGAGCAGTAACATACCTTGAGCAGTGCATCAACACTGGCTAGAGCTCCAGAGATAACAAATTAAGTTGTGCGCCAAAGATATCATAACAACTGGCTTCATTTCCTTGATGTAGAAATGCTACAAGTCTAACTTCCAAGAAAACCATTCCTGAATTGGTAAACGGTGCAAGCACATTAATTCCATGAAAATGCCCTATGAGGCATGGTTTGACACACTGCCAATTAAGCATTAAAATAACAGTCATATACAAGAGTAAGACAAACAGACAATAGCCTACAACATATACATACATCCATTCCTATGACAAGTATTTCCGGACGGAGGGAGTATAACACGTGGGCTGGGAACATTACTAATGATGGCATAGGCCAGAATTGACATGCATACAGAGCAGGGGTTGTTCATTCAGTTAACCCTTGGATCAGTAGTGTTACTCAACACATACATGATGAGATCTGAATCTAACTACCAGGCCGATTAATGTGTACTGAAAAGATCTGAATCCAATACCAGGCCACTTAGAGCGCTGGAAACAATCTGAATCCAATACCAGGCCAATTAGTGCACTCAAAACAATCTGAATCTAACACCAGGCCAATTTTAGTGCACTCAAAACGATCTGAATCCAAAACCAGGCCAATTAATGTACTGAAAACAATCTGACTCCAATACCAGGAGAATCTGAATCCAAGCAGAGCCAGAAATGGCCTTCATATTGACGAACCCCTCCCCATATAATATATGGGACAGATGGACTTATTTGCTTGCAGATCAAGGACAGCACCGCGACGTACATACAGATTCAGATTCGCTAACACAACGTGTCTACTAGAGCATCAAGAAAAACATAACCTATATATCTACTCCACATGTACCCAGAAATAACTAACTGAATTTTGAGAGATATAAATAAGTAAACCACCGATCAAGATCAGAACTTAAAGGGGACGAACCCACCCACAGAGACGACGACGAGGAGCAGCACGTAGGCGCAGGGCAGGAGCCCCCTGGCGAAGCCGAGGAGGCGGCGGCCATCGCCGCAGCGCGGCAGGCAGAAGGCGGTGGCCAGCTCCACCGGCACGGCGAAGGAGAGGACGAAGGCGAGGATGGCGTAGTACGCCGCCTTGTAGTGCGCGAAGACAGGCCCGGCCGCCGGCAGGTGGAGCAGGGTGGTCAGGGCCAGGACGAGCGTGAGGGAGCCCAGCCCCCACAGCGCGCGCTGCAGCTGCGCCACCGCCGGCGGCGACGCGCGCGGCAGCATGGACTGCAGCGTGTTGAGTATGGTGGAATGGCCCATCTCCAGGTCGCCCACCGCGTTGACCTCGACGCCGTTGGCGCCCTCGGGGTGGGACAACACGGTCTCCATGGATGGATCGGTGCCAAGGCTCGCTGAGAAGCTGTGTGTGTGGGTCGGGAGGGTGATCTGAGGCAGGGAAAGGGCAGGGGATCTCCATGGTCAACAGCAGCAGCAGCCAAGACAAGCTTACCATTACCAGAACACACTTTTGATAAGTCTTTTATATGCAAGCCGAATAAATACAGAAATACAGTGTTTTGCAGATCTAAGGTCTGTGCGTGGTACACATACTGTCACATGAGATAAACTGCACAGATCGGGTCCATTATGCCCATTTCCCCCAATTCCGTATAACAATAAATTTTGCGGGAGCAGGGGGCGGGTATGAGGCTGGCAAGGTATCATAGGTAGTATCATAAACTTGGGACTAGTTTATGATACTATGCATTATGCATTATGAATAAATAACTATGATACTAGTTTAAATATTATACTACTGACACATGTCAATAAATAAGATCATCTATGATACTAGTTTATGATACTATGCATTATGAAGATAGTATCATATAATAATATCATATGTATAATACTACTTATTACTTCTCACTATGAGTAGCATGAAGATTCAAGAGGAAGGATGGCTTACCACGCTGGAAGTCGCCGCAGTGGCTGTCGTTGTTCTTGCTGCTGGATAGTTGATTGATGGATATGTACATTGGGGCCCGAAAGCTTTATAGTAGTATATGGATTTTGATGTTGGACGCGGGGTTACCAGACGGCTGGGTGGTCTCCCAAGACAAACACGTCGGGGGAGGGTGACGCACGCATGTGGGTTATTCGGAGGCATTCAGGTGATGCACGTTTCCCAAGACCACCGCTTGTAGGAGGCTGGTGATGCATTACAGGCGGCAGGGGCTCCTCTGCCGTAACCTACGTGCCATTGGGTCACTCACGTGTGGGCCAATGTCTTTGCGGGTCCACATGTCAATGGGGGTCGTACGTCTCCTTATCCATTGCAGGCAGCGTCGAGTACCTGCACACCAAAGCGGGTTAGTAGATATTGGAGAAATCCAATAACTCTAGCATGCATGCATCTGGCCGGCTATTTTTTTGTTCTATAAAAAAATCGTAACAACCTGCTAGGTTGTTAGCCGGACAAATAGATTTTGTGGACCTGATTAGTTTTTGTACATCTATGCCACGTGACGTTCTCTCCATATTTCTTGTTAACGTATAAAGTGTATGTACATACTCCTAGTTAACCAAAGTGTCAGTTTGATTTTTCTCTAATCCACTCGTAGTTTTGTCGACTGGGTGTGAGTACATTTTGTACGGAGCATGGAGTATTTTTTTTAACACGTGGAGTATGGAGTATGGAGTATTTTTTAACACGTGGAGTATGAAGTATGGAGTATTTTTTTAACACGTGGAGTATGGGGTATGAAGTATTTTTTTTCTGAACACGTGGAGTATGAAGTATGTGTGCGTATAACTATGTAAGTAGTATCCTGTGTATACAAGTGTATTATACATTTATTATTTTCTTCAGTCTTGGTAGTGTATACATTTATTATTTTGTCATGTAGTATGGAGTATGTATACGGCGAACAAAATGGCAACGATCTTGTATGTTGTATATATACTTCTCATTTTATCATGGTGTTATTCACTTCTTAATTGTAGTATGGAGTATATACAACAAATGTGGAGAGCGTAATTACAACGGAGTATGTTTATACAGCTTAGTTGATACATTCCATAGAAAATACACGATGGAAGCGTACATGATATGGATGACATGCAGGTTGCAAGCATCTACAATAAGCTACACCTTTGTTAGCGTAGATCGTTAACTTCTCGTCTGATCTCGTTATCCGCTTCCTTCGTAGACCGCTTCCGCCGTGGTAGCAACATATGCAGGATGGTCGAGGTCGTTGTCGGCCATGGCGGCGCCCACAGATGCCGCATGATCGAAAACGACGACGTTCACAACACACCGTTGGCCAGCGTTCGCCGCCGCCGACGACGGACGCAAGTGTCGCATGTTGTTTTGATCTTCCATGACTGAAGAGGTGAGTGCATGATGCGGCGGAACGTGACTTCACGTGCCTTGAAGAACGTCGGAGCCATGCATGTTCAGCCTAACTCAACCAAAGCACTTTCACGATGGTGAATGTATAATAGAAAAAGATCAAAATAAATTATCATGTTGTGTGTATGCATATAAATTAACTCAGCCATGGTGCACGCGGTTCTTGCTATTTTGTTCGCTAGATGAGCACTACGAGTATTGATTTGCCCAGAGAGAAAGAGAGGACCATGTATGGATTGCATCAACCTGGCTCGATCCTATATATATATAAATCACCGGCTGTCTTTCAAGCATCCCCTGTCGCCGGTCCATGACCATACATTCATCCACTGCGCCTGAGTACTGTGGCGATATACTTCTGGATCAACAACTCGAAGCGCCACATACTCAAGATTAAATCCATTCTAATGCGCATGCACATATGCTAAATCTGGCGAGCTAGAGCGAAATCGATCAGAGACTAACAACAAGATGGATCAAAGAAACGAATCACCGTCAATACCTCCAGATGGTGCGCACCGTGAACAACGATGTCGGCGGATATTTTATTCAGCTAGATCAAATCTGGCTTGAGGGGTTGTTATATATATATAGCAATTATCTAGCCATAAAAATCGGGGGCATGCAGCTGCTTACTTAGCGGGCACATAAAATCAGGTTACTGGAAAACCAAACCCGTTAATCAATGTTTGTACTAGTATGAGATCGGAGGGTAGCCAGGGTGGGGATAACTACACCCAGGGATAGTATGCATTTTTCCTATATGCTAAATCTGGATAGTATGCACTTATGATAACTATTCCTCACCCAGGGTGACGAATAGTCGATCCCTATATATATATATATATATATATATATATATATATATATATATATATATATATCAAATTATCGCGCTGCCCTCGTCCCTTTGGTACATTGTTTTGCTACAAAATTATGTGCTCCAATCACTATAAAAGAGGCGTATGATTGAGGAACTTCGGGCATAACACACCTAGATAAGACGTATCTTTAGTGGCACATGATTGGACGAAGTAACTACTATTGAATTCTTTATCGCACAATGACTATGGGCCGGCTCTCGCAGGAAAATGCTCAATTGCACTATGACGGAGGGCCGAGCCCATTGCTTATCTACGAGACATTCGGCCAATAAGCCAAAAAAATCAAGGCAGGATGAAGGACATTTCTTTTCTTCTCTGCCTATATATATACAATGGACGAACGAAATTGTGCTACCAAGCGACGTATGAAAAAAAAAGTAAGAAATATATATATAGGTAAAATACATGCTACCACCTATGGGCAACTACCTTCACCTTCGCTGCCATCGGATCTCATCTCAGGTTTGACCTTTGATTAACGGGTTTGGTTGTGAAAAACACCCATTTTTCTCCCCGTACCCAAATAAATAAATTTGACAGATGGTTCCGATTTTTATGCATGGCTAGGTACATACCTACCCGTCCAACAACCTGCAAGCTTTCAGATCTGGCCGGCCATCCATGCATGATCTTCGTTTGTGCCTCAATCTAAACCAATTTTGTTATGGCCGCTGGTGACTGCAGCCAACTGGATCAGGAGGAGGAGCGCGGATACATGTTAGTATGTTATAATATATCCATGCATCAGTAAATCATCCATACTGTTCTTCATTAATTTCTTTTCTATAGATTCTTGATTGGTTTCTCGTTTTGTCGCTTTCTTCGGTCACCTGCGGTCATGTGTCCGTGGTACAATGAGCCATTACGGCCAGCGCTGAGTGCTATGGCAAGGCGTGGAGAGGAGGACGGATGGCTTCATCTTTGGCATGACGAAGAGCTAAGGGACTGTTTGGTTCTAGACCTAGCTTGTCACACATTTTTATTAAGTTTGTCTAAAGTTAGTTTTATAAAATGAGTCTAAGAGAATCTTGTCATATTTTTTATATGTATGTAATGTAAGATCCTAATGTGGCTTGTCAGATGTGTGGCTTGAATCAAACACTCATTTAAGTTGGTCAAATTTGTATAAGCTTAAGTGTGACAACCTCTGACAAAGTTAGTCTCAAACCAAACATCCCCTAAGTTTGATTGTTTCACTGGTGACAATAACAACAACTACGTACTTCTCGGTCATACTTATGGCCACGAACAACTTCGTCCACATGGCCGCTCCATTTTGATGCACGGCTGCAACGACGACGAGAGCCGTTGACCAGCCCCAACATCGGCAGCCTGGCATCTTGCTTTTGTCACAGTGTCTCATGCTGATTGTAACGAGAGTATCATATACTATTATCATGCATATGATACTAGTGCACATATAATACTATATTCGTAATGCATAATATCATTCGTTAGTATCATAGGATGTGTCATTTATTATCATGTATGACACATAGTAGCACAATGTTTAATATAATACGGTATCAATGATATGATACTCAATCCTCTCTTGCTTCATTTAATTTTATGCCATCTTATCAAAATTGTCTAGTTGGCATACTTGTAATACCTATAATACTCTGATTACGACAAGCCTCATATACTGCCGTCAGGTCATCAACCCAGGCCACGCGGAACGGATAGCTAGTGAGCTGTAAGCATAAAGCCGTTGATCAATGCTTGCTACTGCCTACGCGATGCATCATCCATGCATGGCATCACATTTGCATCATGTACGTACATGCATGGCGTGTACTTGTTCACGTGCTGATCAATTGCATCAGCTTGTAAACGACGTGTTCAGCAAACTTTTGTATATATATACTCCATGCTACTATACCTACTCTTTTTACATACTACATACACTTCTCTATGGTTGGCCATAGTGGGGTAACTTGGTGGTATCATGTATTGAAAATAACAAATATGTAGATGTAGCAAGGAATTAAAAAAGAAAAAGAGGGTTAGAGTAACATAGGTAGATACTGTATCATGTTAAATGATATGCTATTTTATGTCATGCATGACAATAAATATGACACTACATGATACTACTTTATAATACTATGCACTATAAAAATAATATCATATACTATTATTATACATACTAGTGAATGATATTTCCCACTATGAGCAGCCTATGACTGCTAACAAAAACTACTAGTACTCTTTGTACAGGCACATTGCAATAATACTTATTAAATTAGACAGGGGTGTAGTTTGCCTATTCATGGAACTCAACACCAAATACCCTTTTTTGGGGTCAAATACTTGTTAAATTATATGCTTCATAGCTCATACTATATACTCAGTATTCTAAAAAAATTTAAACAATATACTACATACCCTCTATATCGATGCACACATACCAGATGTTATTATGTGGGAGTATGAATACTCCATATATATACCCAGGTGATCGTATTGCATATTTATATACTCCATACTCCAAATTCTAAATGTGTGTTAATACTCCATATTTCATTTACATGTTGATACTACATACTCCCAGGAGTACCAATTATATGTTGATACTACTACGTATCAAATCTCAGATGTACTCCATACTCCTTTAAAAAAATGTACTTCATACTAATATAATCCATACTATCTTGCTCTAAAGAAAGTTATATTCTAATACTACTTCATACTCCAATTTTATGTCAAGACTCCAGAATCCAAAAATTAGATAGGCATACTCCATACTCCAAGCATACATGGAGTACGCTACATGCGGCTTTAAAAGAAAAGAATTATACCTCGTAGTAATTATATGTAAACTATGTACTCGACACTATCTTTTTCTAACACATGATACTTATATACTCTCCTAGAAAAGTTCGTTCAAACTTATGAGAATAACCAGAGTAGCGTTCCCATGCTTATCCGATACATACATACGTAGCCAAGAATCAAGGAGGTAGTTGAATCAGTGCGCACTTGCCGGAATATTTAATTAAAAAACTAAATTCGGTGCTTCAATGACACCCGTTAACCCAATCCCTCAAACAGATTCACTTGGTGGTGCTACGACATGGACTCGTGGTGGGCAAATAGATAGGTGGTAACTACCACCGCTTGTAGATAAAATTTATTTATAAAAAATAAAAATACTAATAAAGGATGCAAGATACACATAATTTTAAAAATGATTAACATGCAAGATAACATCATATTTAGAATCTACACATTTTTCCGAGCGATTTTCATATATAACATGCTAAATGTGAAATTAGTGTTTGAATGATATGAATATTTTAAAATCTACATGAATCCGCACAAAAATTTGGATTGAAATAGAAATGTGCAGCCAGCGACGTTTAGCAATATAGCTCTGTCTAAAGCCAATTAAAAATCAGAAAAAAGGCATAGAAGAAAGGGCGATGTTTGGCCAATAAGCCAAAAAAATCAAAGCCAGATGAAGGACATTTCTTTTCCTTTCTATCTATATATATGTACAAGGGACGAACGAAATGACAAAAAAATTATGCTACTAAGCGGCATATGAAGAAGGGAGTAAGAAACATACGTTATATATATACTAGGGGTTGGGGCGCCACCGCCACCTTGTGGCGCCTCTTGAGGGAAAGTTCAGCGGTGCCTGGTAGGTGGCCGCACATTTCACTTGCTTTATGTGGTCTGGCAGCACATGTACTGATAACTGATGAAAGCAGCTAAATTACTTATCTTTGGTACATGCACATACACCATTTTCACTATTCTTAACACATGCCAATGGATAGCAATAAAATAACATCGACAGTACACGTACAAAACTGGCCATGTAAGCTACACTTGACTTCTTATGAAAAAAGAACAAATAGCACATCAAAAGCAGATGCCCAAATGACCTTGTCCATTCCAGGCAGGTTAAAAAGCTTGATCAGCACGGAGGAGGTCGCCGTCATGCCGGCAGCACCATTAGTTGTGTGGCGCTGGTTGGACGTCGGCGGGAATGGTGGCATTGGTCCCGTCAAGCTAAACCGAGGAGGATGTTCTCAATTTGTGCTGTCAGAATAAAATGTTAAGTGAAGTTAGATGAAAAAGCATGGCTAAACAGAAGAAGGTTGCTCTAAGTGAGATGTTAAAAGTAAATAATCAAAGTTGAAAGTAAAACAAACAATATTAGAATTTAGGATGTAGATTACAGGATCATCATATAATGCAGTGGATGAAAAGCAAATCTTATTCAGTTAGAAAACACTCATACAAATCTTATTTAGTTAGAAAACAATCATACACTCAATGACAAACACTGAAAATGTCAAGTGAAGAATTGTCAGTTTGGTGGTGCCTAATGAAACATTCGCACGGTATTTTATAATTGCTTGATGGATCAGATTAGTCTCTGCTGTTAGCACTGGAAATTATACATGAAGAGAAAATACACAAAGGATGAATATTCAATTTGGCCTTAGTGTTGTAGATTTTGTGGTGGGTACAGAAATATCAGTACTAAAGCTTTATATGATTTTCCAAGTAGTCAGCACTGGAGCAGGCACTTTCTTGATATATTTCACATTTTAAGGATACCAAAGTTCGTGGATCTACTGTTGGGAGTAGCTTAAGGACTAAAAAGCAGCATAGTTGAAGAAATGTGGTCATGAGGTAAGAAAAATTAGTCAATACTGCAATGGATGAATGTAACTGTAAGATGCAAGACGAAGATATAGTGTGGTGGATGGAAATGAAATGCTCAGAGTTGGAAGTTTCTTGGTCATTGTGAAAACAAATTCTTAAACGAAGGTAGTTTATTTTGATTCAATTTTGTAGAAGCATGGAATGTAGCACGGTTGTGTAGGAGATAGTCATGCTTGAACAGTCGCAGTATAGATTCTGTGGTCAGAATAAAATGCTAAGTGAAGCTAGATAGAAAAGCGGAGCTAAAGAGAATAAGAATGCAACAAGTGAGATGTTGAATGTAAGTAAATGGAACTTGGGTCATGTGCATGTTTGGATATGTTAAGTTGAACCTTTTGTTTTATTAGACCTCTTCTTTCAAGATTCTATAGTGAACACAAAATCCAATCTGAAAGTAGTCATTATAGTATAAACTAACAATCTAATGCATGCCCTATGGTAGATTGTAAGAGAGGGGATATATATATGTGCGAATACGAATTAGGAAATAGCGAGCGGCCATGGAGGTCTGTAATGAGGCTGCCTAACCAACAAAGAAAACAATCAGTTTCACACATTCTAATTTCTATTATGGAAATTAAGACTTTTCACATAAAGAATCAAGGAGAGACAATTGATGGAGTATTACCCATAATCACTCAATCTCACATATCTCGGTGAAGAAATGTTGCCACCCTCGCGAGGTTGTAGATCCTCCTTGTCATATTCTTCAACAACAAATGGATATCTACAAGGAATCAAGAACCATCAAAATAGAAGCAGGCCTAACTTGTAACAAATAGATTTCAGTTTCTCAAACAGCCAGTAGCAGCCGCAGCAGAACAGCTGCAGACAACAGCACTGAACACATGTACAACCAAGATCACACACCTCTGGCAACATCACAAGTAGTAGTCGTACTCCACAAAGCAAGATCTAGATACGAAACTGAAGAAGCAAGCCTAACTTGTAACAACTACAAAGGAGAAGCTATATTTAGGCCTAACCTGCATGATGGCAAAGAAAGGCACGACTCAGATGAAGCTCTATAAATTATGGTTGAATTGGACAGCCTTGGACACACTCAATCTCACCAAGCATTCAGAACATGACACCAACCAAACTGGTAGTACTAAATAATTATTTACTTCTCACAACTGAACTATCATTAGCTGAAAAGGTAAAAAGAATATGTTGGTGAACTGAAAAGGCATATACCATCTTGGGGAGCCTCTTCCTATTTTGGTGTTCTTCCAACGGAATAGATGTTCCTTCCCAGCGCAGCGCCACATGAGCTTCCCCATCCCGTCGCTCTGAACCACATCTCCAACACCAAAAGTTGGAGATGTCAACCATAGAATTGCATCTCCTTATCATCCTCAGTCTAGTGGTCAAGTAGAGTTAAGTAACAGAGAAATTAAATTAATTCTGCAAAAGACTGTTAATATGTCTAGAAAGAATTGATCTAAAAAACTTGATGATTCACTGTGGGCTTATAGAACTGCTTATAAGAATCCCATGGGCATGTCTCCGTATAAAATGATTTACGGTAAAGCATGTCATTTACCTCTTGAGCTATAGCATAAGGCTTATTGGACAATCAAAGAGCTCAACTTTGATTTTAAACTTGCTGGTGAGAAGAGGTTATTTGATATTAGCTCACTTGATGAATGGAGAACTCATGCATATGAAAATGCTAAGTTGTTTAAAGAGAAAGTTAAATGGTGGCATGATAAAAGGATACAAAAACGTGAGTTCAATGTAGGTGACTATGTCTTGCTATACAATTCTCATTTAAGATTTTTTGCAGGCAAACCTCTCTCTAAATGGAAAGGTCCTTACATTGTCGAGGAAGTATATCGTTCCGGTACCATAAAAATCAACAACGCAGAAGGCACTTTTCCGAGAGTTGTGAATGGGCAAAGAATCAAGCATTATATCTCAGGTACTCCCATAAATGTAGAAAGCAATATAATTAATACCATAACCCGGAGGAGTACATAAGGGATGTTTACCAGCCTGTTTCAGACTCCAAAAACGAAGAGGTATGTGATACGGTAAGCAAATCGACTCCAAAACTTTTCCAATAGCAATTTTTCTCCTTTTGGAATATTTAGAAAAATACAAAAATTTAAGGTAGTACGGAAAGTGCACCAGGAGGCCACAAGCCTGCCAGGTGCGGCCCCACCCCCTGGCCGCGCCTGGGGGGCTCGTGATCTCCTCGTGTGCCTCCCGGACTCCGTTTTCTGGTGGAACACTCCTTATGGTCGGTGAAAATTCATTATATAATCTCCCGAAAGGTTTGACCCTCGTATCACGCAAATATCCGCTGTTTTCGTTTCGAACTGTTGTGCAGACAGATTTAGATCGCTATGACGTCCACCAAGGTCTCGAAGGACAAGTTCTTTGAGAAGGTCATCAACCCCTACCTCGCGGAGGTGCTGCAACACCCTCAAACCATTGAGATGCGTGAGGAGGTGCTGCACATCCGTGACATTGAGGGGCCCAAGAAGACCGGAAGCGTGGAGACGAGGCTCGAAGCAATGGAGCAGCAAGTCTTCAAGTGCCAAGGGATGGTGGAATGCGGACTCAACTCTAACCACATGATGATTATGGAGTTCACCAACAAGCACAAGATTGACGCCAAGGACATCAGGGAACACCTCCTCAAGCTCTATAATAGAATCGATCATCTCCAAGCCCAGATCTACGACTTGCAAAACCAGAACTGTGAGTATGAGTATAGATTTAAAGCAATGCGGTTGGCTGCAGATTTGAGGATCCCGGAGATTCGGTCATCTTTCCATGATGGAGAACCTATGCCTTGGAAGACGGAGGATCAACCCCGGACTCCAACGACTCCACCACCATCACCTCCGAAGGAAGAAAATTAAACACACGGGTATGGGCACTCCCCTTGGCTTGTGCCAAGCTTGGGGAGTTGCCCCGGTATCGTATCACCATCATATTTTTTGCCTTTACCTTTATATATTAGTTCGATCCTTTTGGTAATATCTTTATCTAGTAGAATAAAGTTCTTAGTATGATTTAGGCCTAAGTTTTGCTTTGAGTTACCCCCAATGTAATCGAGTTCGTGAGTTATATAATAAAGAATTTTTTAGTTAAGGGCTTTGCTTCTTGACATGATCTAAAGAAAATAATAATAAGAGAACAAAAGCATGAAAGATCATATGATGATCTTATGGGAAGTGATGAATTCACATATAAAAAGAATGTTGACTGAAACTTGTTGTGGGTAGACAAACGTAGACTTTGGTCATTATTGCAGTTAATAGGAAATAATAAAGAAAGAGAGGTTAACATATAAATATATCATCTTTGACACCATCTATGATTGTGAACACTCATTAAACTATTACATGCTAAGAAGTAGATGTTGGACAAGGAAGACAACATAATGAATTATGTTCGCCTGGTTCCGAACAATCTTATATGATTATGGATCCTTTAGCATGTGACACTTGTTTCCACCTCATATTAGCCAAAATTTCCGCACCAAGTAGAGGTACTATTTATGCATCCATAAAACCCTCAACCCAGTTTTGCCATGAGAGTCCACCATACCTACCTATGGATTGAATAAGATCCTTCAAGTAAGTTGTCATCGGTGCAAACAATAAAAAATGCTCCCTAAATATGTATGATCTATTAGTGTGTGGAAAATAAGCTTTATACAAACCTGTGATGAGGAAGACATAAAAGCGACAGACTGCATAATAAAGTTCTTTATCACAGGAGGCAATATAAAGTGACGTTCCTTCACATTAAGAGATCACACATCCAAACCTTAAAAGCGCATAACAACCTCTACTTCCCTCTGCGAAGGGTCTATCTTGTACCTTTACTTTTTATCTTTAAAAGAGTCATGGTGATCGTCACCAATTCCTTATTTTGCCATCATCTTGGCAAGCGTCATGTGCTCGGGAAAGATCTATATTCATATATCAACTTGGAAGTAAGTAATCATGAATTATTATTGTTGACATTACCCTTGAGATAAATAGTTGGGAGGCAAAACTATAAGCCCCTATCTTTCTCTGTGTCCAACTAAAACTTTGATCTCGTGAGTACCGCGTGAGTTTTAGCAATTGTAGAAGACTAAAGGATGATTGAGTATGTGGATTTGCTTTACGAGCTCTTATTTGACTCTTTCCGATGATATGATAAATTGCAGCTGCTTCAATGACTAAAGACTATTGGTTGTTAATTCGCAATAAGGTTCTTGATGCATGCTTTACATTGTGAATGAATTGTCACTTTAGCATAAGGGATTATATGACGATATTGATGTTCTACATATGATCATGATGCCTGTATGTCCGTATTTTATTTTATCAACACCTCTATCTCTAAACATGTGGGCATATTTATCGATCTCGGCTTCCGCTTGAGGACAAGCGAGGTTTAAGCTTGGGGGAGTTGATACGTCCATTTTGCATCATACTTTTATATTGATATTTATCGCATTATGAGTTGTTATTACACATTATGGTACAATACTCATGCCTTTTCTCTCTTATTTTACAAGGTTTACCTGAAGAGAGAGAATGCCGGCAGCTGGAATTCTGGGCTGGAAAAGGAGCAAGTTTGAGATGTCTATTCTACATAACTCCAAAAGCCATGAAAATCAACGAGGAATTATGTTGGAATATATAAAAAATACTGGGCCGAAGATATACCAGAGAGGAGCCACCAGGAGGCCACGAGCCTGCCAGGCACGGCCTACCCCCCTGGCCGCGCCTAGGGGCTCGTGGGCCCCCTGCAGCTCCTCTGGCCTCCATCTTCTCCTATATGAAGGGTTTCGTCGCAGAAAAAAAATCAATCGGGAGCTTTCGGGAAGAAACGCCGCCGCCACGAGGCGGAACTTGAGCAGAACCAATCTAGAGCTCCGGCCGGGCCGTCCTGCCGGGGAAACTTCTCTCCCGGAGAGGGAAATCATCGCCATCGTCATCACCAACACTCCTCTCATCGGAGGGGACTCATCTCCATCAACATCTTCATCAGCACCATCTCATCTCCAAACCCTAGTTCATCTCTTGTAGCCAATCTCCGTCTCGCGACTCCGATTGGTACTTGTAAGGTTGCTAGTAGTGTTAATTGCTTATTGTAGTTGATGCTAGTTGGTTTACTTGGTGGAAGATCATATGTTCAGATCCTTAATGCTATTCAATACCTCTCTAATCATGAACATAATCATGCTTTGTGAGTAGTTACGTTTGTTCTTGAGGACATGTGATAAGTCTTGCTAATAGTAGTCATGTGAATTTGGTATTCGTTCGTTATTTTGATGCGTTGTATGTTGTCTCTCCTCTAGTGGTATTATGTGAACGTCGACTACATGACACTTCACCATTATTTGGGCCTAGAGAAAGGCATTGGGAAGTAATAAGTAAATGATGGGTTGCTAGAATGACAGAAGTTTAAACCGTACTTTATGCGTTGCGTCGTAAGGGGCTGATTTGGATCCACTAGTTTAATGCTATGGTTAGACTTTGTCTTAATTCTTCTTTCGTAGTTACGGATGCTTGCGAGAGGGGTTAATCATAAGTGGGATGTTTGTCCAAATAAGGACAGCACCCAAGCATCGGTCCATCCACATATCAAACTATCAAAGTAGCGAACGCAAATCATGTGAACATGATAAAAACTAGCTTGACAATAATTCTCATGTGCCCTCGGGAGCGCTTTACTTTATATAAGAGTTCATTCAGGCTTGTCCATTGCTACAAAAGGGATTGGACCATATTGCGGCACCTTTGTTACTATTGTTACTTGCCACCCGTTACAAATTATCTTATCATACAACTATTTGTTACCAACTATTTCACTGCTTGCAGAGAATACCTTACTGAAAACCGCTTGTCATTTCCTTCTGCTCCTCGTTGGGTTCGACACTCTTACTTATCAAAAGGACTACGATAGATCTCCTATACTTGTGGGTCATCAGCTAGCGACGACACCGACCCCAAGACCGGGGCTTCTGCCGCTGTTCCGTACGTCCTCGTGTTCTCTTTGTTTAAGATCATGCTTCAGTTTCCTGCTCTAGTTTTTCTTGCACTAGCCTCTATTCCACATATGTTTTGTTCTCCTTCACATGTGCGCATGCTATTTGCCCTCTTTCTTTTAGATAACATGACTTGTTTCATCTCTACTATAATAGTCATGTTTTCCATGATGTTTTATATTTTTTTCCTATTAATAAAATCATATGATAAATTGCTCATATTTCCAACACAACCATGCCTAAATTATGTAGTGTTATAATCGACAAGACATGTAAAACATAATAATAGTGTCAACGATTTTATTCCACTTGTTTAATAACAATCCAACACATTTGAATAAAACTGAAACAAAAATGGTTGATTTTGAATTTAAAACACAGTTGCTCTATTTCTTAATTTGTTTCTTCTTGGTAGTACTCATCAATGCAGCATCTTGGCATCGCCATGTCTCCATTTGTCCTGAGAGCATGTCCATGGATCTCATCAACATAATAGCCATTCCATGCAAATATTTCCCCTGGGATCAAATATACAAATGTTGGCGAACATCTTCCAATCCTTGGAGATGTAGGCCTTTGCGTCATGTCTAACCACAAGAAGCATGTAGGTTTTTTCTTCTCCGGTTGGCAGGAAAAGCTCAATTACTCCATGGTAATAATCGTTCATCATCTTTCCAATGTGGCACAACAGAAGTTGCGTAAAGTACAATGAATATTACAGAAAATAAAAACGGTGATCTCATATGTATTATCGATAATGATTACATTTATTTGGATGCTACCAGAAAAGAAATTCGAAAGTTGCGCCAAGAGCTTCAGGGAAAAAAGTGCAAATTAGCACAATCATACCAGAGATTGCATCCCGGTTAAGGAAAACTGAATCTTATGCCAAACCACTTCCCCTTGGGCTCGAAGATGCAAGAATGAAAGTATGCAATTCAGAGAAACATGTTGAGATATTGTTTAATCAGAAGAAAGCTTTAGGGAATAAAAATAAGCAAGCATAAAGATTTGAAGACAATGGCCAGCGAGCAGCATGAAAGAATAAAGGAGTTGACATATGAACAGAGCATAAAAGATCAAGGTGAGCTGATATCATGATACAACTTTCTGTTACTGAATTATGTTTGGTTGCTAAACATAACCCAACATCACCTCCGAGATAACTCCAACAAACATACAAACTCTAGCTACTATCTGAACCACTTGTAAAATGTTGTCGAACATAACCTGGCATATTGTTCTGCCTAATTTTATTGAGCGAACCATGTACTAATCACAACACCAAAACTAGTTATACTTGGGAAGATCAGCATGCCAAAGCAATTTGAAAAGAAGAACGGACAAAGGTAGCGTCAGGGGAAACTAATTGGAATTTTCGAAAGGAAGTCACTTCAACGTGGTTGCTCACCTCCTCCCGTAGACTCACATCCAACCAATCTACGTTCCAATCAGCAAGAACGCCGACACGTAGCAGCCCATGCACAGCCACCCACTGCAGCGCCACCGCGATCACCATCACCAGCCACAACTCCGCGCACAGTGCCGCCCAAGAGGCCAAGACCTAGGCAGACAACGCACATTAGACCGCCCCAGCGTCGAGACCACGCCGCCGAGCAGCACAACGCCTCGCCACCTAGGCCGCCCCAAATCGCTGAGCACCACGCCGTCGATCAGCACAACGCCTCGCCAACCAGGCCACTCCAAATCTCTGAGCGCCACGCCGTTGTTTCTCGTGTTGTTCGTGGTCGATACTCTCGAACGGTTTGCAGCCTCTCTTTTTTTACCCAAGAGAAAAGAGAAAGAAAAGTATGGGGAAGTGGGGTGGACGGGAACGTGGGGTAGCTTCGAGCCTACCACCTTTTTTCCCTCACGGGGGATGGCGGGTGTGGTTTGGTTGGTTGAAACGTCCGGTCGATCGAGTGTTGCATGTATGTAATACAATTAACACAACTTAAGAGGCATTCATAGGGCCATATTATCTATTTCAACATAGCGTCTTATTTGTGTTGTCCGTTATCCTCAATCTCACCTTCATCGACATTGGTCACGGTGTCCACTTGATTGCAATGTGTCGGAACGTGGACAATCTCAATGTTGTGATCTTGTCATTTAACAATGCCAATGCAAGTGAATGTCTAATAGTTTGAAAACTGTGTTGCACGAGGTGTCGCCTACACCGACTCTATACTCCCTCCGTTTCTAAATATAAAACCTTGTAGAGATTGCAGTATAGACTACATACAGAACAAAATGAGTAAATCTAGACTCTAAAATACGACTACATATATCTGTATGTAGTCCATAGTAGAATCTCTAAAAGGTCTTATATTTAGGAACGGAGGGAGTACATTGTTCCATATGCCCACTCACTTTTAACTTTTAAATTATATATTTACTTTTTAAAATGCATCAACATTCTTTTTTGAAACACATATTTTATATCACTTCTATTTTCTAAAGGGCATGATTGGTTTCAAATTACATATATATTTTTTAAGCATGCAGACATGAAAATATTCTAATAGGTGAACATTTTCTTGCAACTTAAGAGACATTTCAAAATGCATGATCAATTTTTAATATCTATGAGCTAAAGAAAATTAAAACACGTGAATGCCACGATTGGATTTGGAGAAAGTGATGTGTACATGCAGGCCAAGTTCTTTTTCTTAATAACACCTGATCAGCATATGAGAAGGTCCATGAATTTATTCATTGTTCTTATAATTTCTTTCCTTTCTAAAGCCACAAGAAAGTTTATTCATTCTTTTAATTTTTTAATTCCTTTCCTTCCTAAGTCAAGGCGCAATTTACTTTTTACTCCTTATAATCTTTCATTTCAATCCTTTCCTTTCTAAGGCTACAACTAAGTTTATTCCTTCCTTTCTTCTTTAATTATTTTCCTTACGGCATGGGGCATCGATTGGATTCTTTCTTCTTTATTAGTTTCTTTCCTTTCCTATTCGTATTTGTGAGCAAACGGGCCTGATTTTTTTGCCTTTTGTTGCCTTTTGCTAATGTTAAATTTTACACAAACAAATCTACTCTTCTACTCACAACCATGATGTACCTTAATAGATCGTTGCCCTCCCGACTGGCCATACGTTGTGACTTCGATTCCTATGACCAACACTATTTATTTGCTTCCAGGGGCTGCACGCTTGCTTTTAAAAAAAATCTGGGCTGCATGATTGCCTGCGCCTTTAGTATAGCCAAGCCAAACAATAGCGGGCTGAGGCCCAAGACAGGGGACTGGGAGCGTAAGAAAATATTAGACTTGACTTACGAAACGGGACAACTTACGAAAAGTATTGATGGACCAAAATAGTTGGAGAAAGAATCCGTTCTTTAATATTAGGTATATATATATATAATAATAATAATAATAATAGAATTTGTAGTACAAGACTGTAACACTCACTGAAAGTTTTAAGGTAAAAGTATTTCTACTTTGTAGTTTAGGGCTTTTAAAAACCTTAGAAGTTGTTTCTCCCTGTCTTTAGGGTTCCTTCTCAACACTTCTTCATTAACGATATTTGGGTCAACGAACCCAATGCCATAGACTCTGGCTCTTTTCGATTCAAAAAATTTCATTCTGCATAATACCACACAAAAGAATATAGTGAGTATAATAACATGCAATGAACGAGCTGACCTAGAGACCTAAATTATAGAAATAAATCACTTACAGACAATAGCAACTGACGATAGACTTCTCGAGTGCTTTTTGATAGAATAACTGAAAAAATTCTTCATTTTCAATCCACAAAGCATTTTCATGGATGTAATGCTCTTTCTCGACTTTCACCATGAGGCTAGATCGTCGCCCGACCTTTAATCCTCTCATATACCAGTCATACAAGTTGTGCATTTGTGTTGTTAGAAGCTTCTGGTCGTCAGGAGTGACCAGAGGTTTCCCGGGGACATATTGCCATGCTATTTCCTTCGGATCCAATGGTGGAAATTCCTCGATCTCTAGGAATTGTTCAACGGTGATACCGAGCATTCTAGCATTCTCTCTATCAGCGTCGGTTATTACCACCTTATTGGCACTCACCTTGAGCAGGCTGATCGATTGGACTGGATGTTCTCCGAGCTGGGGAACAATTTTCCCGCATTTACTGCTATCGCTCGACGTCTTCCGTCTGTTGCAGAATTCAAAGGACTTGGTGATACAACGTTCATAGTCTGATACCGGCCTTTTTTTCGCCGGTTTAGCTGCATCAATAAAGTGTTGTACGACCTCGTCGGGTACTTCCTCCTTTGGCAGCGCGGGTGTTTTCGGTCCAAAAAAGTCCTTCAATTCGATAGCCACTTGTTCATCGGTTTCCTCGTTAGTCTTCTTGTAAGCTATCTTCTTTTTCGTAGGAGGCTCGGGTTTCTACTTTGGTGCTAATCTATTCCACTTTGGAGACAGCAGATATCGATATCGCGGACTCTTCGCGCTAGGCTCTATCTCGAGGTGGGATGGACTATGCTGGCTTGGCAGAGCTTGATATCGCGGACTCTCCATGCGCTCCGTCTCGGGGTGGGATGGATTCGGCTGGCGCGGCGGAGATGGATATGGCAGACTCACCCTGCGCTCTGTCTCGGGGAGGGTTGGAGTCTGTTGACGCGGCGGAGATGGATATGGCGGACTCACCCTGCGCTCCGTCTCGGGGAGGGTTGGAGTCTGCTGACGCGACAGACTTGGAGGAGTCGGTGGCCTTGGCATCGAGTTTGCAAACACGATGCATTCCTTTTTCCATGAACTGACACAACGCCTGGCTTCTCCCAGTGTCCACTCCCCTTCACCTCCAAGGTAGTCAAGATCTAGTGTTTCCTATGCTTCTCCCAGTGTCCGCTCCCCTTCTCCTCTGCACAGACAGTGGTCCACGCGACCGCCACCAAATAACCTTCGGGTTGACGACGGGACCCTGATTCCTCACCAAGCTCCGCGCCCCGAAAGGCAGCACCTCCCAGTGACAGCCCGACGGAGCCCAGTCCCGGACATGGTGCCTCTCAAGCAGGTGGTTGCCGCCAAGTCGACGACAAGGATGCGGGATGGGCATCATCGACTCGACGGCTACGCTATGCAATCGATTCGACGGTTAGGAAAGGTGCTTTATACGCAATGTGTCAATTAGCAAATCAACAACATCTAAACATTTAAAACATACATTTAAACTAAGAAAATGTATAAACTCCCCCAACGACCGGCAAATTCTTTAGTACACATGATCATACATACAATGCTATAAACTCCTAGGGGAAAATTTAAACTAATAAAATGTATCATTTATTTTAATCGTGTCAAAGTGACATATTATTCTACTATTATCAATTTTTTCTAACATACACATATACAGATCAATATATCTAACATACAAATACTATAAACTCCTAGGACTCCTGATTTTATCTAACATACACATACAAATACACATATATCTAACATACACATACACATCAATTTGGAGGGCGGAGGACGGATCGGGCTTACGGCGTGGAGGAGGAGAGCGGTGCCGGCAGAGCTGACGGCGATGGCATGGAGGGGGAGAGCGGCGGCGGAGTCAACGGAGGATCAGCAGAGCTGAGGGCGATGGCCGACGGCTAGGTGTAGTGGCATCGGCGGAGCTAAGGGTGACTGCATGGAGGAAGAGAGCGGCGACGACGTGTCGACGGACGACGCCGTCGATTGAGGGCACGGGCGGGGCAGCCTGGCGTCGTCGTCGAAGCGAGTGAAGACGGAGTGAATTTGGGGGAGAAAGGAGACGTTGCTATATAGGGAGGACCTTTAGTCCCGATTGGTGATACCAACCGGGACTAAAGGGTCCTCCCTTTAGTCCCGGTTTGTTATACCAACTGGGCCTAAAGAGGCCTTTTTGGCGGCCCAAATTCACGTGGGAAGAAACCTTTAGTCCCGGTTGGATTGGACTACATGTCTATTTTTTTCTTTTTTTCTTTTTATATCTGGAATAACTATTTTTATATTTGCATTAACTGTTAGAATATTTATAGTTTTTCAATGAATCTTTTTGCTTCAGGTCAAAAAAATTACAAACTTTCTGGTAGTGCTAGTAGTTCTCAAATTTAAGTAGTTTAAATTTGAATTCTTTTAAAAAAATTGTGAATCATTAGTTTGTGAATAACTTTAGTTTAAAAATAGTTTTTTGAGTGATTGTTTTTGTTGTTGTTTAATATTAGTATGTTTTATCATTATGTTAAATTTTGGAATTTTTAGGATATTTTAAATATGTGTTTTAATCAAAATCAGATTCTGTTTAACTCTTTTTATTTTTATACCTTCATTTGTTTTTATCAAAATCACTATTAATGAATTCTGAAAAGGTTGAAATTTGGCATTGGTAGCATCATTTCACCCACATAGCATGTGGTAAAAAGTTGAGAAGTTTACGACAAAAACTGGATGCACTTCGTGTACAAACTGGACCATCTCCTTCGAAGTATGAGGGTTACAGACGAAAACTCATATGTTACAAAGTCATTTCATTTTTTAACTTATTTCAACTCCAAAAATTTATGCATTCAATATGAACCATTCTAAGCCACATCCTCAAATTTCAACAATTTTTAATTTCATTTGCTCTATTTCATCCATTTAATGAATTGTTTTGAGCTAAATGATCCTAAAATTAAAAAACACCACAATTAAACTCTAAAAAGGTTGAAACTTGGCATGGTATCATCATTTCATCCACATAGCATGTGGTAAAAAATTGAGTGGGTTACAACAAAAAATGGATGCACTTCGTGTACAAACTGAACCATCTCCTTCGATGTATGAGGGTTACGGACGAAAAGTCATACTCCCTCCATTCCATAATGTAGTGCATATAGATATTTCAAAAAGTCAAATTTCGCCAACTTTGACCAAGTTTGTAGAAAGAAACAATTACATCTAGAATGAGTAACATATATCATTGGATTCTTATTTCATATTATATATATTTGGCATTATAGATATAAATTGTTTTGTGCATAAACTTGGTCAAAGTTGACAAAGTTTGACTTTTCAAGAAATCTATATGCACCACATTATGGAATGGAGGGAGTACGTTATAAAGTCAGTTCATTTTTTAAAACTTATTTCAACTCCAGACTTTTTGTGCATTCAATACGAACAATTTCTAAGCCACATCTTCAAATTTCAACCCTTTCTAACTTTATTTGCTATTTTTCGTCTATTTAATGAATTGTTTTGAGCTAAATGACCCTGAAATTAAAAAGCACGACAAATTAACTCTGAAAAAAATTAAAACTTGGCATGATATCATCATTTCACCCACATAGCATGTGGTAAAAAGTTGAGAGGGTTACAATAAAAACTGGATGCACTTCGTATACAAGTTGAACCATCTCCTTAGAAGTATGAGGGTTTCAGAAGAAAACTCATTTATTACAAAGACATTTTTTTACTTATTTCACTCCAAACTTTTTGTGCATTCAATATGAACCATTAGAAGCCACATCCTCAAATTTCAACATTTTCTAACTTCATTTGCTATTTTTTATGCATTTAATGAATTGTTTTGAGCTAAATGACCTGAAATGAAAAGGCACCACAAATGAACTTTGAAAAGTTTAAAACTTGGCATGGTATCATCATTTCACCTACATAACAAGTGGTAAACGTTGAGACGGTTACGTCAAAAATTGGACGCACTTCGTGTACAAACTGGACCATCTTCTTCGAATTATAAGGGTTTTGGACATAAACTTATATGTTACAAAAGACATTTCATTTAATTTAACTTATTTCAACTCCAGACTTATTGTGCATACAATATGCACCATTAAAATACACATCCTCAAATTTCAACCCCATCTAACTTCATTTGCTATTTTTAATGCATTTAATGAATTGGCTTGAGCTAAATGACCCTGAAATTAAAAAGCACCACAAATGAAATCTGAAAAGGTTGAAAGTTGGCATTGTTTCATTATTTCATCCACATAGCATGTGCTAAAAAGTTGAGAGGGTTACAAAAAAACTGAATGCACTTAGTGTACAAATTGAACCATCACGACTACTCACTAGAGAAGAAAAGTTATGACGCTGTAACCAATCACATCCCAGAGTGGGATCTTGGGGTATAAAACTTTTTCTTCGCGTGTGTCCCTTGATTATTGCGCCGTAACCATGAACAATCTTCATCATTTAACATAATGCTTGGGTCAGTCTTCGCTACGAAGGGAGGAATTTCATCAAACTTTTCATAATCTTTTGACATGTATGTCTTATCCTCCACTCCCACGATGTTTCTTTTCCTAGAATAAACTATGTGGCGCTTTGGCTCATCGTATGATCTACCTGATTTCTTATCTTTTCGTTTTCTCGGTTTGGTAGACATGTCCTTCACATAGAAAACTTGCGCCACATCATTGGCTAGAATGAATGGTTCGTTTGTGTGCCCAAGATTGTTGAGATTCATTGTTGTCATTCCGTACTACGGGTCTATCATTACCCCTCCTCCAGTCAGATTGGCCCATTTGCATCGGAACAAAGGGACCTTCAAATCACCTCCATAGTCAAGTTCCCATATCTCCTCTATGTAACCATAATATGTGTCGTTTTCCTTGGTGTTTGCCGCATCGTCAAAAGCGAACACCACTGTTTTGGTTGATGCTCTTTTTATCTTGAGCGATCGTGTAAATTTATTCCCATTTATCTCGTACCCTTAAAAAGTCAATATAGTCGAAGATGGTCTCTTGGCCAACAAGGACAAGTCATCTTCAACATTGTCGTCATTCATGAGATGTGTTCGCAACCAACCGCCAAAAGCCTCAATGTGTGTACGTTGAATCCAGGGGTCAGATTTCTTTCTCTGGGTTCTTCTAGCGTATAATATCCATGTGTTCCTCGATATATGGGGCGATCAAGGTAGAATTTTGTAGAACTGTGTAGTGTGCTTGCGCCCAAGAATGCTCATCTGTACATATTATTGCTTTTGGTCCAAGCCTGTCTTTTCCACGCAGTCTCCCCTCATGCCGTGATTGAGGAACACCAATCGGCTTAATGTCAGGAATAAAGTCAACACAAAACTCAATAACCTCCTCTGTTTCATGGCCCTTGGAGATGCTTCCTTCTGGCCTAACACGGTTATGAACATATTTATTTAAGACTCCCATGAACCTCTCAAAGGGGAACAAATTGTGTAGAAATACAAGACACAGAATGGCAATCTCTTTGACTAGGTGAACTAAGACGTGTGTCATAATATTAAAGAAGGATGGTGGGAACACCAACTCAAAACTGACAAGACATTGGACCAAATCATTCTGTAAGCTTGGTAGGATTTCCGGATCGATTACCTTCTGAGAAATTGCATTGAGGAATGAACATAGCTTCACAATAGCTAATCGAATATTTTTTGGTAGAAGCCCTCTCAACGCAACCGGAAGCAATTGTGTCATGATCATTGTGAGGAAATCGTTAACTGATAGCTGCTCGGTTGGCTGGCGAGTAGGGGATTAATAGGCTAATCGGCAAGTTAATCGGCCATTTAATCAGTTAATCGGGTGATATATCAATTAATCGGCTACTCGGTGACCCAACGAGTAGGGATTAATCGGCAAGTTAACTGGTTAATCGGATGAATTCTTGAACAGGGGTCATGGTCATGTGATAGTCATGAGACTTAAGGTTTTGGAATTTTTTCTCTACCATATTTATTATTCCCTTCATATTCGATGGGAAGCCAGATGGGACCTTCATACTGAGCAGGCATTCAAAGAAGATTTTCTTCTCTTCTTTGGTAAGAGCGTAGCTGGCAGGACCTTCATACTGCTTTGCATGCATGCCGCCATTTTTGTGCACACGTTGCTGGTCCTCCTGTGCCTCAGGTGTATCTTTTTTCTTCCCATACACGCCTAGTAATCCTAGCAGGTTCACGCAAAGATTCTTCATCATGTGCATCATGTCGATTGCAGAGCTGACCCCTAGGACTTTCCAATATTCTAGCTCCCAAAATATAGATTTCTTCTTCTACATGGGTGCGCGTCCCTCAGTGTCAGTCGGAACAGATTGTTCGCCAGGACCCTTTCCAAATATTACTTGTAAATCCTTGACCATATCAAGTATGTCATCACCAGTACGGAGGATGGTATTCTTCCGGTACGCTTGGCTGCCTTTCCTTTGAAATGCCTTTCTTTCTTTCTTAAGGCATGCTTGGCTGGAAGAAATCGATGATGTCTGAGATACACATTCTTCTTGCATTTGTCCAAACATATACTTTCAGTATCATTTAAATAGCGCGTGCATGCATGGTATCCCTTATTTGTCTGTCCTGAAAGGTTACTAAGGGAACGCATCCGGCTGTCGTACTAGAAGAAGTACGTTCAGCCGAGGACAAATGATGCAAACGATGCGGAGCCGTTCACCATCGAGACGATCAAGGCTGCCATGAGGGACCTCAAGGACCAAGCTCAACATCTCTGCCGCTTTTGTCGACGATGTCTCCCAAAAGCTCATTGTCGTCCATGACAACACATCGCGCTCCTCTCATACTCGTTGTGTGGTCGGAGGGACGCATGCATCAGGGGCACGTTGCCGCCGCCAGGCCGACACGTGCAACAATTCCTATTGTTGTATGTTATGTTGCCATGCAACCAGATGCTTTTGTCGATGGTATTACATTTTGTGCATTGCCTGTGATGTGGTGACATTTTAGTTTGTTACTCATATGATGCATCAATAAGTTTATTAAGAATTACATGTATGTGCTATCCAGATTCAAAGAGAAAACTGAAAGGGTCGTTCCCCTACCAGTCATCTCCCATTCCATTCAGTACATCCTCTGAAATTGCACTGCTCTAAATCTGATCCAATGAAAGTACTAATCTACTACCCCCATTGAAGGGGATGAGAGTGCAGGTTGCCTGAGGAAGATGACGCCATCGAAGGGGATGGAGTTCATATTGCAGCCTATCAAATGGTAAAATGCCACCCCTTTCGTTTCCTATCCTCTCAGATCTCAATCTTCACCAGAATAAACCATTGGATAACTTAATTAATGCATTGGATTAATGAGCTTTGCAAACCCACCTTGCATAGGTTATAAGACTCGTAAGAAGTGACTAGGAAATTGTGTTATTAATTTGGTTAACAGCTCCAGAGGGCACCGAGAATGAACTTTGCATTCTACGAAAATCACTGCTACCTTGAGACCTCAATTTAGTAATTTTATAACACAAGTTCAGTACTTTGCAACACAATAATTTCCCGCTTGTTTTACCTTAGCACTTGGAAGGATCACGAACTACACATTATTTTGTCCATTTGGCAGCTAAAAATAGGATGGTCAGGTCAGGACATATCCATGTGTTCATGATAGATGTTGGTCCAGTATAACCGAATTTGCAAAAGCGATAATAATTTGTTACTTGGATAACACAGGTCCAGTGCTTTGGATTGTTCCATTTTTCTATTTTAGGACTCAGATAACACAGGAGTAGGAAATATGCAGTAAAGTATCCTCTTGGTCAGCAGCTAAACATAGGCTGGTGTGTATAGATCCATGTGTTTACAATAGATGTTGTTTCATTATATGTGGGTTTGCAGAAGCATGTACATAAATAAGAAATCTGTGGCCAACGCACATTATTTGTAGACATGTTCGGAAGTAAAACACTTAAAAAAATCCTTTTTATTAACGAGCCTGCTCCTTCAATCCAGTTGTGTGATTATTGAGCAGGAATAGGACTGGATCAGTTGGACATGCTAGGACACCATGCCCATCGATGGTGTCAGCTCTTGAGAATGCAAAAGTGGTGAGAACCCATCGAAGAGTGTCATCGTACGTAATCTAAAAATTGTGGTTCATCATGTAAGAACCATGAACAGTCATATTAGGATGTAACCTTTTTTTTTCATGGCTCTAAATATCATTGATTATTCTTGCGATAGTGTATGGCCCTTAAATCAACTATACTTCTGATTAAGTTTATTGTTCGGGGCTCATTTAGTATGTTCCTGTTTTCCCTTTTTGTACCTTTGAGTCAAGTTTGTATCTCTACCATGTCCATTTGTACCATGCTTAATTGTATCACAAATCCTATGAAATTTGCATTGTAAAACAGAGAGACATTCTGGGATATTTGATTCCATTTTTACTATATACATAGACCAAATAGCTTATGCCAATATGTTCTCTATGGATAGGTTCATACTGTTTTTTTTATTTCTTGCAAGGGGTTGGTAGAAGTTCATCCAGTTGAACCTACGGCATCGGGTTTTGGTGACCCGAGTTCTGCCAAAAAGAAAAAACTAAGAGTGCTTTCATTTATACAAAAAGAAAATCTTTTTCTTGCAAGGGTTTGTAGAAATTCATCCACTTGATTTCATTTGATGTGTCACATACACATACAATTGTTTCATGTTTTTCATCTTCATCAATCTCATTTCTAGCTAGGCTTAGCATATTCTTCAGTGTGGACATACTACGTTGGGTAGTTCATGAGGTTTCATATATACATGTTGCTGACAGTGTAGATGTAAGTTTATGTGTTATGTTGCTTCTAAGTATGTAATTTCAATAATATACAAGTATCGTTGTGTTATATGTTGGAATTTACTGGTGTATTTGCTCAAAGGAAGATGATTATCTCAACCAAGAATGAGCACATGCTTGTGTCATACAACGTGGTTCTAGATATCCATTGTTTTATCCCATATTAATTGGTTGGCAATTTTAGTCAATTACGTGCATTGCACGTGCACTGTTACTAGTATAAGTCAAATTGACGACCTAGTTGCACGTACACGCCTTCTAAACTATGACGGAGGGAGTAAAAAAAATAATGTGAATAATTAATTTACATGCTCACTAAAACCAAGGTGTACGTGCTTCCCCCAATAGGTCCACTCCCTTTATTATTTGAGCTGGACGTGAGGGCCACCATTAGCAAGCTACTCCCTCTACCTAAATAACCTGACCATCAGACTCCCGAAAATCACTATTCTATTAGAGCCAACAAAAAAACATTACATGACAAATGGTAGCTATCACCGGCCATGGTTTTAACTTGGAGTTCGACTCGATGACTGAAGGGAAACGTCCCATGCTAAATACGGCCACCAGCTTTGTCAAAATTCTTGCACACTCTCCCGGAAGAATTTTTGGACATCCCTCGAAAGCCATACAAGATCATCAGGTTAATGTGTAACTGCACACATCAATGGAACTGACCTCATGCCAAAACTTGTTGAGATTTCCAGTGCGCTCATAAGTCTCGATTAACTGTAGATTGGTTAAATCAGTAAGAACTTCAGGTTATCTCAAAGAAAAAGTACACAGTTTGGCTCCAGATGGAAGCATTAGCACTATGTATTGATGCCCAACTTAGGTGATTGTCGTGCCACCTCAACATGTAATGTCTGGATTGACGTCGGAAAAACATCTAGAACACAGACCGAACAGCAGGCTACCGGATTCTGGAGCCACAAGGATGGGACAAAGAACCTCGACTCAGAAGTTATGGATCTATGTAGGCGCAGTATGCACCCCTAGTGTTCTTCGGATGCGCAAGGCGTACGCCGACTGCGCGACCACCACCGCATGAGCTCCACAGCTTCATCGAACTGGAGCGTGAGGACACCGTCCTAGTCAATGGCCTCCGAGATCCAGACACTATTCGGATCTGGCATAAGACGAGACTGCCATCCATCCAAGAAACCAAGACACCACCACAACTACATACATCAGCCGTACGATCCGACTGAACTTTACGCCTAAACACGAGACAATGACAGTCCACGGGGAGCAAAGACTGAAGCGATGCCTAAACAGAACAATTTTGCAGCTCTGAACATCGGGTGAAAGTGACAACTCGACGGAAAAACGCAGTCAATCAGCATTCATCTGCGGCCGCGGCGCTGCGTCCGTGAGAGAGTAAGCAACTTGCCCAGGCTGATGACCAGGAGCAGTGGATCCGTTGTAGATAGAATAGGTGGAGCAGGAGCACATGTTAGGGCAGTAGCGAAGCACCCGGGTTGCAAAGAGGAGTTAGGTCAGCGACCGGAGAAGCTCAGCTTCAGCATGGAGGAGCGGCCTTGCCGTCATGCTACTCGTAACGAGTATCATATATTAGTACGATGAATATGATACTACTATATGATATTATTTTTATAGTGCATAGTATCATATATAATCTTATTTATTGCCATACAGGACACAACATAACATAGCATTTAACATGCTACGGTATCTACATATGTTACTCTAACGCTTTCTTTCTTTTTTAATTCTTTGTCACATCAGCGTGTTTTCTATTCCCGAGTGCATGATACCGGCTAAAATAACACCACTATGGCCAGCTTCAGGTGGCAGGGAATCGAGGTAGGGATGAGCACCCCTCCTACACCGAGATCGAGATCCCAAGCCCGTCACGACCAGATCGAGGCACGCCATCCCGACCCCTGACCGGCCCCAGCCCGAGCCTCGGCTCCGCTTGCGTCGAGATCAAGGTCCTGAGCACACCCTGACCAGGTCAGGTGACTTTATATGTGGGAATCGTGTGGATTCAACATAACAATTGCCGAGCAGGGGCGGGGCATAGAGCATGGAGGCCGCGACCACAACCTTCGCATCCGTGTCACCGTAACCCTTGGCCGGATCCTATGCACCATTATGCTGACGCTACACGCCTCCCGCGCGACCTCCTCCTCCTCTTGACCATTGCTCGTGGCGGCGAAGAGTGTATTGAGCAGCCTGTCCAGGTTAGCGGCGTGCGCTCGAGCCGACCGGTGCTGGCCTGATACTTGTAAATCGCATTGGATTTTTTTCCGAAGGGAAAATGATGATACAACAAAGTATAGGTAAGTATTTCATTTATTGAGAATCAAGGTTATCAAACCAATATGAGAACCATGCAAATTTCTGTCTTCAACGCCTACGCACAAAAAAACAAACACTTGCACCCAAGACGGATAAGAAGATTATCAATCCCCTTAAACTTGTTACTTACAAACGATAAGTAGTGATAGATAGATAATTTAATAAATAAATATTAAATAAAAAGAAAGTAAAGCACATGGAGGAGAGAGAGGGGGGCTCGGGAAGGAAGATGCGGAGCGCGGCCGTCCGCCCACGAGGACGACGCGGTCGCTAGAGAGCAAAGCTCATGGTCTAGAATTGAAGTTCGTGTCGGTGCTCAAAACAACATCGTTAAATTAGATAAGTGACCGGAGAGAGAGTACTGACGAAGCAAAATTTAATAAAACCATGTTAGACACCTCTAATGGATATTCTTGCTTGTGTTTAGCAAAATTATACAGAGCTTTAGCCCTTGTTTCCGAAACAGAAGGCATAGACTATACACCGTACAACATAGAAACGAAGGCAGGGAGACACAGTTCGGTCCATTTAATTAGTTTTGAGCAATCTGTGGCTTAACACATATGGTCAAATAGAAGAGAAATATCCAGTAGCGTACATGGTATTGATACAGTATGATTATATAATCACAGATTGCGCAAGATTTATCATTGCCAAAGTTGCATTGTACGTTTGGATCTCAGTGCTTGATGAATCGAACCGTGTACAACTGTACACATCTTAGCAGCTGCCAGATAATTTTGATTTTTTTACGAGTTTCGTTTCGATACAACCCCTACCTAAAACGTGTAGAGGGCAGTATGGACTTTTTGACAGGCCGTATCCATTTTTGTATGTATAATGGGTCACTGGTCCATACGTATATTAGACATCTTGTACGAGGCAAAGCGCCTAGGACGGCCCATTAAGTCTATGGGAATAACGAAAAAATGGGAATCACGAGGAGTCCAACACGGGACCTCGTACTCTTTGGACGGGCTGATTGCCACACGACCTAGTAACTGCCCGTGGTTTCGGCCAGCGCATTTACTATAAGAACAAACAACACGGTTATATATTAAACATTTCCAAAAAAACAAAACTTTTCTTGAAAAAACTGTGAAGAACATGGAAATGTCGAATACTTTTTGGAAAAATAAAATAATTCATAAAACTGAAAAGTTTTTTGAAAATATTGAACAATTTATGAATTATGTGAACAGTTTTCTGGATTCCTTACATTTAAAAAATATATGAACAGTTCATAAAAATGCAAATAAAATTTAAAAGTACACGCTTTTTAATAAGAACACAAACATTGTTTTAAGGCCATTATTGGATGATCTTATTTCATCGGAGCAGAGACATTGTTTTAAACTCTGACCAAAATTTGGAAAAAAAAATCAAACTTTTTTTTGGATCCGTGAATATTTTTTGGAAGTGGGGACCCTTTTTCAAATTCCAAATTTTTTAATTCGTGATTTTTTACAATATGAATACTTTTTAGCTTCTGTTATTATTTTAAATCATGGTCATTTTTTCTATTCCCGGACTTTTTTGAAACATACAAAATATGAAAAATAACTGAATTTTTATAACATGGAAATTTTTAAAGTTTCAAATATATTTTTAAACGTGAAATATTTTGAAAATTGCAAACAGATTTACAAACTCCCAACATGCTCCTGAAGGGAGCGATACCGTTGCCAAGTTGGCCCGAGGCCTAAGTATTTTTTATTATCTGTTTTTGTTGTTATTCTTCTCTTTTTCTGTTAATAAAATTTTCTCCCTTTTGAACTGTACTATTCTTTTTGAAACATAGTAAAAAAATATTGTTTGGAATACCGAAATAACAATTTTAAGAAAATGTTTTAAATTATGATTTTAAATAAAAATTTAAGATTTTTTTACATGAGCTTATATGGCCAATTCAAGGCACCATATCAAGTTGTTAGAGTTTTCGATAATTTTGCATTTTCTACAGTTTTCTCGATGAAAATTGTCCGATAAATGGCATGACGCAATGCAACTTGCATACTGTGTTTGAAATCATTCAAACCTGGTATGGACGGCTATCATGGGCAAGCCCATGTGCTAACAATAGTTGAGTTCATTTCATGCATGTACAAAAATAGACCATGTTCAAGAGAGGGTGTATGGAAAGGCTTGAAGGGTCCATTTGAGAGCACATTTTTTTCGCCATCCGTCAAGTGACCCAATTTCTTCCATGAGCTTATATGACCAATTCAAGGCACCATGCCAGGTTATTTGAGTTTCCGACAATTCTTGAATTTTGTGGAGTTGTCTCGGTGAAAAATGGGAGATAGATGGCTGGATGTGACACAACTTGCATACGGTGTCGGAAATCGTACAAATTTGGCATGAATATCTGCCATGGACATGTCCACCTACTAGCTAAAGTTGGGGTCATTTTAAGAATGTCCAAAACTAGATCATGTTCGATGGAGGGTGTACGGGAAGCTAGAATGCTTTGTCTAAGAGCACGTTGTTTCACGACATCCTTGAAATGGATCCAAAGATTTTCCATGTCCTTGTATAACTAATTCAAGGCACAATGCAAAGTTGTTTTGGCTTTTGATTTTTTTTTTTGCATTTTCTGGAATTTTCTCAGTTAAAAATGGCTGATAAATGGTCATATGTGATGCAACTTGCATACGATGTTGGAAATCCTTCAAACCTGGCAGGGGATACATATCATGGGCATGCCCACATTTTGGAAAATATGGGGTCATTTAATTTATGAAAAAATAGACCATGCTCAACATATGGTGTCCAGGTAAGCTAGAAGGGTCCATATGAGAGCATTGGGTGTCCGGGTAAGATATGAGAGCATTGGGTGTCCGGGTAAGCCAGAAAGGTCTGTATCCATAGTCCAAAAATAATCATCAGTTGAGAGGAGTGTGCCACACGAGGCAAGGTGCACTCGTGAGCATGTAATGTTTCTGTGACGCCCCAATTTTGACCGTACGCTAAACAAACACGCAATGCGTACGACCAAGATCAGGGACTCACTAATCAATATCATAACACAACTTTAGATACAAATTAAAGTCATACAACTTCATATTACAAGCCAGGGGCCTCGAGGGCTCGAATACAAAGCTCGACAAGCACGAGTCAGCGGAAGCAAATAATATCTAAGTACAGACATAAGTTAAACAAGTTTTGCCTTAAGAAGGCTAGCACAAACATAACGACGGATCGAAAGAGGTGAGGCCTACTGCCTGGGAACCTCCTATCCTACTGCTGGTCGGGGCCCGCCTCCACGTAGTAGTAGGCTCCTGCGGTGGTGTAGTAGTCATCTCCGGTGTACTCCATCTCCTCGGCTCCATCGTCTAAACGCAGAATCGTATCGAGGGGGAAAGATAAAGCAAAGCAGCGGTGAGTACTCATCCAAAGTACTCGCAAGACTGACATCAGAACTATGCTAAGTATGCATTATTATCAAGGGGTGGGGTTATATCTGGACTGACTGCAGAAAGAAAGAATAGGGGGAAGGCCTAGTCCTATCGAAGACTAGCTTCTTCAACATCTTGCAGCATGAGAAGAGAGTAGACTGATAACTCACATATAGTCATATTATTGTAACAATTTTATTAAGTAACCACGCCCAGAGATTCTTCCTCGACTCCCTACGAGGAAGCAATCCTGGAGCCACAATTCAGTTCAATTCAAATCACATTTATTGTTGTATCAAGGTCAAGGTACAACTCCAAGTCGTCCTGTTACCGTGGTCACGGCTATTCGAATAGATAAGTTCTTCCCTGCAGGGGTGCACCGCATTTCCAACACGCTTGATCGCCTCCGGCCGGACACATTTTCTTGGGTAATACCCGTCCTCGGGATCCAAAACATCGTCGCCTCACCTAGACTCAACGAAGAGGCCAGCCCGCCGGTCTACTCCTAAGCGCACAGGTTCATGGGTCCACTTGCCCTTGCACTCCTGCACGATGCACACGCGGTCGAAAACAGACCTAGCACCCCTTAACTTTCAAGCGTGATGAGTTCCAGTCCAATCCGGCGCGCGCCACTCCATTGCTGACGTCCGAAGAGCTTCGGTTGATACAACGATGTCGAGTACCCATAACTTCTCCCACGTGAAGGTTTAGTGCGTAAAAGGTCAACGACCAACTCGGATCAAATACCCAACCCATTAGCATTTTATTAGTGCGGGGCAAGCTCGAACCATACAGTCCGTCGCCCCGCCAATAACTCTCGGGTGCCTTACCGGCGCACCCCACCAAGTCTTCGGATGCCTTACGGCGCATCCCACCAAATCTTTCTCTCGCGGTCACACTTGGGGTCGGCCCGTCTTTCATTAGTATTTCGGTAACAAGTCATAGCGGCTGTGTGGATATAACATCAAGACGAGAACTGAGGAATCACCCTCAATGGTCCCCGCTCGATGTAACCATCAAGGTGGACTTTAGAGGAATCACCCTCGAGGGTCCCACACTTGAGGGGTTGCACGACAGATACATCGCTGGGAATGGTGAAGGAGGAATCACCCTCGATAACCATGACCGACTAGCTGTGCTACAGGGCTAGCATCATGAGTACTTCACGAGGTGTCACCCTCGGTACTCGATAGTAGCACTGCAGAGTCATACAATTAAGGGGAGTGTGGTGATGTGAGGGGCATGGCTTGTCGTTCGGTTGACCGAGTCTTCGAGTCATCGATGAAGAAGCAGGGGCAATTGGGACTAAGGGGTCACTTGGGGTTCACTAACCAACCTATACTAAGAAGTTGGTATGATTGTAGGAATAGTAACAGTTCATCAAAAACAGGCTACGCATCAGAATAGGAGCTAGCTAAAACAATAGAAAAATTCTAATGCAAGAATAAGAGGGAGAGAGGTGGGTGATATCGGAATGCTCAAGGGGGTTTGCTTGCCTTGCTGCTCTGCTGCAAAAGGCTGGTCGTTAGGGTCGTAGTCGTACTCGGCAGCAACGTTAGTCTCGGGGTCTACCGTGAGAAGAGGAGGGAAGAAATAATAAATATAAAGTACAGAGGCAACACGATGCATGACATGGCAATATGCAGGGCTAGGTATGCACTAACGCAATACTACACGTTGCAGACGTAGCGGGAGAATATCTGATGACATTTCCCGGGTCTTTGGATTTAACGAGCAGTCGAAACGAAGGGGAAAGCTCCATGTTCATCATGCTAGGAGCATGTGACAAATAAATGAATGACATATTTGGATTCGTGGGATTTTTCTGATCAACTTTCATATATAAATTATTTTCATCTGAGCTACGGTTTAAAAGATATGATTTTCTAAAGCTTTATGAATTTTCTAGAATTATTTTAATTAAATAAATCAACATTATCGAGAATAGTAAAAAATGACATCAACATGATGCAATGCTGACATCAGCAGTCAACAGGGGGTTGGCCAGGTCAACCCTAACCAGTGGGCCCCACCTGTCATAAACACATTCAAATTCCAGGATTTTTTAAGTTAACAGAGTTTAATTAGGGGAGGGCCGCACATGTCAGTGAGACATTAGTGCTAATCTAATTATTTTATTTAATCTAATCTGTTAAATTAGGCAGCTAATAGGGGGACCCACCTGTCATATTCACAGGGGCATGGGGTCCCACCAGTCAGTGACTGGTCAACCCAGTCAGCCCAGTTGACTGGGTCAACCCAGCCAACTGGGGCTAGGGGCCCCACTGGCAGTGACCCAGGGGTGGACCCCAGGTGTGCCACGTGGGTGGCCGGCACCGGAGCGTCACCGGCGAGCTCCGGACGAGGCCGAAAGCTCCGGCGAGCTCGGAAATGCACCACGATGGGCCATTTGGCGCGTGGCCGGGCGCGTTCGAAAGCGGTAGGAGACGTCGATCCATCCCAAGCATTGGGGCGAGCAACGGCGGGCCGTAGCAAGCGCTACATTGCCGATGGCGGAGAGGCTTTCGGGTGGCAATGGCAAACGACGAACGGGGGCGAAACCGACCTAGCTAGCACGCGAGATCGACGCAGGGGACGCCCTAGAGCGTGCCTATAGCACGCACAGGCTGCCAGGGGCACGCATGGCGCGAGCACGTCGGCGATGGCGGACGGCAGAGCTTGGCTATGGGGAAAGCTAGCTATGACAGCCTAATCGCTGGGGAAAGAGAAAAGAGGGAGGCAGAGCTCAGTGGGCACCTGCAGATGTGCTCAAGTGGGCTCGAGGGAGGCATGGTGAAGCGAATCGACAGCGGCGACTTCCCAAACCCGAGGAAGAAGACGATGGCGTGGGGGCGCTCCAGGGGCTTCAGAGCTTGGATTAGAGGTCAAGGAGGACGGGCTCGTTGCGACGGGTCTCGTGGACGCGACGGCGAGGCGAGGGAGGCACGGTGGCCGTGCTACCCGTCGGCCAAGGCAACAGTGGCATTCAGGCGAGGTGCGAGCGGGCGAGGGAGAGGGAGAGAGCGAGATCTAGAGGGGCTAGGGTTTTGGGAGAGAGAGAGAGAGGAGGGGCCGTGGGGCCGTTCTTATCCTCCTCGCCGGCGAGGACGATGCGGTGCGTCGGCAACGCCGCGGTCGGCCGCTCTGTAGCGACCCTTCTGGTCCCTACAGAGGAAGGAGACGACAGATGGGAGAGGTGGGCCGACACTGTGGCCACTTGGGCCTAGTGGCACGGGCCTTTTCTCTTGTTTTCTTTTTCTGTTTCTGTTTTCCTCTTTCCATTTTCTCTTTTATTTTATTTTGGCATCTTTTGCTTTAGCAAAAATGTGGGACATGGCCCACTAAACAATATGCATTATTCCAAAGGTCCACAACAACTTTGAGGATTATTTGAAATTGTTTGTATTTTCAATTTTAGTTTAAATTGATTTGAAAATACTTTTAGCTATTGTTATTACTGGTGGGGGCCACACCAGAATCTTGGTGATGTTGTTTTCCTTAACATTATTTATTTTGGAATATTTCACAAGCACGCAACATTTTATCTTTGATGTTTGAGGATTTAAATTTGACACTTGAAACTATAGAGCATTTGAATGGAATTTTGAATTGCAATTTGAAGTTCCATCTTGATCATATTCCACTTAGCAAAATAATTAGTTGTTGACCATGCCATTATTGTAGCTTAATTGCATCATCAATGTAGCACTGACACCAGGGTGTTACAACTCCCCCCTACTAACAAGAATTCTCGTCCCGAGAATTAAGAAGTAGAAGGAAAGAGCCCGGGCACGAAGATGATCTTTGTGTTCCCAAGTGGCTTCATCTTCAAAATGATTTGCCCACTACACTTTGAAGAACTTGGTAACCTTCTGACGAGTCCGACGTTCAGTTTCATCAAGAATGCAGACTGGTTGTTCTTCGTAAGAAAGGTCTTGTTGCAGTTCAAGCATATCATGGTCCACTGCTCAAATAGGATCCTTGAAGTAGCAACGAAGCTGTGACACATGAAACACATCATGAACTTGAGAAAGGTTTAGCGGTAGTTCCAGTTGATATGCCACTTTACCACGCCTTTCGAGAATCGTGAAAGGACTGATGTATCGAGGAGCCAACTTGCCCTTGATCCCAAAATGGTGCGTACCTCTCATTGGCGTGACTCGAAGATAAGCCTTTTCGCCAGGTTGATAGACCATATCCTTGTGATGACGGTCATACTGACTCATCTGACGAGACTGAGCAGCCTTCAAATTTGCATGAATAATGCGAACTTGATCTTCGGCATGTTGGATAATATCCGGACCGATAAGTGTACGTTGCCCAGTATCTGACCAATTCAGAGGATTCCGACACCTACGTCCATATAATACTTCAAAAGGAGCCATCTTCAGACTAGCTTGATAGCTATTGTTGTAGGAGAACTCAGCATACGGAAGAGATTCCTCCCATTTCTTGCCAAAAGAAATGACACAAGCTCGAAGCATGTCTTCGAGAATCTGATTGACTCTTTCAACTTGTTCCTGGGATTGAGGGTGAAAAGCGGTGTTGGAGTTCCCATAGCTTCCTGGAAACTTGCCCAGAATCTTGAAGTGAATAAACTGCCACGGTCTGAACTAATCACCAATGGAATAACATGGAGTGAAACAACTCTGGACATGTAAAGATCTGCTAGCTGACTAGCAGTAATAGTTTCCTTGACAGCCAGAAAATGTGCAACTTTGGACAGACGGTCAATGACAACAAGAATAACATCATTACCCTTCTATGACCTGGGAAATCCAGTGACGAGGTCCATTTCAACATGATCCCATTTCCATTCAGGAATAGAAATAGGTTGCAGAGTTCCAACAGGCTTCTGATGTTCCGCTTTGATATGACAGAAGTGTCGCATTCTGAAACATAACGAGCAATGTCTTGTTTCATATTTGACCACCAGAACCTTTGACGGATGTCCGAGTACATCTTGGTACTACCCGGATGAATAGACAACGGAGTGTCATGAGCTTCTTTCAGTATTCTATCAGTCATATTCATGTTTTCCCTTTTTGTTGGAACGAATAAGCGTCCCTTGAAGTACACAACACCATCATCAGCAATGGTGAAACATGAAGGTTTACCTTCCGACAGATATATTTAATCCTATCGACTTCGTCGTCACAGCCCTGCATTGTTTTAATACTGCCCACGACATCTGGTTCAACAACAAGGTTACTCAAAGAACCCTGGTTAACAACACGAAGGTTCATCTTGCGGAACTCTTCAGGAGGGGGAACGAGGTAACCCTGAGGAACAATATGGAGGTTCAGCTTGCGAAATTATTCTTGAAGAATGGGGTAAACCTTGTGAACCTGAACGTGGTTGCAGTAAGACTTGCGGCTCAAAGCATCAGCCATTACATTAGCCTTGCCAAGTGTATAAGAAATTCCCACGTTGTAATCTGCTATGCGCTCCATCCATCTCTGTTGACGAAGATTCAAATCTGGATCAGTAAACAAGTACCTGTTTGGTGATCGGTGTAGATCTCGCATCGATTACCAACAATATATTGCCGCCACTCTTTCAGTGCATGAATTACTGCGGCAAGTTCAAGGTCATGAACTGGGTAGTTCTCTTCATGAGGACGCAATTTACGAGATGCATAAGCAACCACTTTGTGTTCTTGCATTAGGACACAACCTATTCCCTGATGCGAAGCGTCACAATAAATTACAAAGTCCTTACGAGTTTCTGGAGGAGCAAGCACTGGAGCAGACATCAGTTTGTCTTTAAGTGCTTGGAAGCTCTCCTGACATTTTTCTGTCCATTCATATTTAACACCCTTGTGAAGCAGATTGGTTAATAGCTTTGCAATCCTGGAGAAGTTCTCGACAAATCGACGGCAATAGCTAGCGATTCCGAGAAAACTTCTGACTTGCTTGACATTCTTTGGGGGAGTCCCGTCAATAATAGCCTAAACTCGTTCAGGGTTGACCGCAATACCATTCTTGGAGATCACATGACCCAGGTAGGTGACTTCGTCCATCCAGAACTCACACTTGGAATACTTAGCATATAGATGATGTTCCCGAAGTCTTTCCAGTACAAGATGAAGATGTTCAGCATGTTCTTCTTTATGCTTGGAAAATACCAGAATATCATCCAGATAAACCACGACGAATTTGTCGAGGTAGTCCATGAAGATATAATTCATTAAACGGGAGAAAGTTGCTGGAGCATTGGTTAAACCGAAAGACATGACGGTGTACTCGTATGAACCATAGCGAGTAACAAATGCGGTCTTCGGAATATGCTCTTCACGAACACGGATCTGCTGGTAGACCAACCTCAAGTCGAGCTTAGAGAAAATTGAGGCACCAATAAGTTGATCATACAAATCATTGATCCGAGGTAGCGGATATTTGTTTTGAATCGTAGCTTGGTTGATTGGCCGGTAATCCTGGACCAAATGGTTTGTCCCATTCTTCTTCTTAACAAAGAGAGAAGGTGCTCCCCAAGCAGAGGAACTGGGACGAATGAAACCCAGCCGCAGTGAATTGTCAATTTCTTGCTTAAGTTCAAGGAGTTCATGTGGTGGCATCCTATACAGACGCTTGGCTATAGGAGTGGTACTAGGTACCAAGTTGATGACAAACTCGACATCTCTAGCAGGGGGAATCCCCGGGAGTTCTTTCGGAAAAACATCTTGGAAATCCCGAACAACTGGAATGTTTTCTATCCCCTCAAGAGGTGACTCATTTAATACGTTCATGGCATATAGCCGGGCTTCAGCATCCCGAACAAGATGAGCATGGTAGCTGACTATCTCATTAGAAGGATGCAAGAGGTGGACAATTTTGGTGGCACAAATGACAGAAGCAGTATGTGCTTTCAACCAATCCATCCCCAAAATAAGGTCGATCTTGGAGGACTTCAATATAATGGGGGAAGCATGGAATTCCAGCCCTTCTATTTCGATGGGGACGTCATGACCAACCATGGAGGTTTGACATTGGCCAGCGGGGGTGTTTACCACTATTGGAACGTTCATCTCCTCATAATTAATGCCATGCATGGATGCAAAATCTTCAGACATAAAGGAATGCAATGCTCCTGTATCAAACAATATAGAAGCTGGTACTAAGTTGACAAGAAGGGTACCCATCACAGTAGCAGGCTGGTCTTGAGCTTCATTCAGATCAACGTTGTTAACTTGAACACGTCCCTGAGCAGGCCTGGCATTATTGTTGCGGGGTTGGTTGGAAGGCAGTGCAAGTTCATTCTGATTCTGCCTAAATTCTCTGGCATGGTGTCCTGGACGATCACACTTGAAGCACAGCCCATCCTCAGGACGAGAAGGGGGGAAGGAGCTCGTGGTGGCGGAGCTAGGAGCCTCGGCTGCCTAGTTAGGGTTTGAGGCAGACGAGGTGCAGCATAGGACGGCCTTGGAGCAGGAGTAGGTGCATGGTACATGTTGTGGGGAATCCAGATCTTGCGCTTCTGACTTCCTGAGCCCGAAGATGAGCCCATGTCACGGTTGAGCTTGCTGCTGTCCTTGTAGTCCTGCAGACCTGTTTCCACTATTATGGACTTGTTCACCAAGGTAGCAAAGTTGTCGAAGTCTTGAACAACGAGTATCAGTTTGATATCAAGGTGGAGGCCTTCATGGCACTTCTTCTGCCTATGAGCATCAGTTGCAACGTCTTCTTTAGCATAGCGAGATAAGTCCAGAAATTACCGCTGATAAGCATCCACAGTCTTGTTTCCCTTGACGAGATTGCGGAACTCACGCTTCTTCTTGTCCATCATTCCCCGAGGAATATGGCGAGCACGAAATGCAGCTTGGAACTCTGGCCAGGTGATGATTGTTCCAACAGGCTGTGAGCGCCTGTGACTATCCCACCATTGAGCAGCGGGACCCTTCAGAAAGTATGAGGCAAAGGTGACATAGCTAGCCTCTAGGGCACCTAAAGATTCCAGCTCATAAGTGATGTCACGGAGCCAGTCATCTGCGTCAAGCGGCTGAGTTGAGCTGTGGTAGATCGAAGGGTTGAGGTGCATGAAGTCTTGCAAAGTCATTGGGGTTGGCTATTGATTCATGTTCGGCCTGAGGAACTGGTCATAAACCATTGCATAAACTGGCGATTCAGTTCAAACTGGTGCATCATACCAGCCATGTATTCAGGTGGTAGTGGGTGGTTAGCCGCACCACGACCACGACCATCTGGCCTAACCATTCTGTCGAAATAATTAACAGTGGTATTTTAGAATTGGGCATTGCAAAGAGAATGCGTTATTTATGAAGTAAATTTCACAATGAAGGAAGTGCAATAGATACGACATGGTAGTTCGAATTCAACATACAGATCCATACATAGGTCTATTACAAACCATAAGTCTGTTACAACATAGACGATAGGTTCGGCATGAAATTAACCTAAACAACTAGGCGGCATGCAGGCACACGGTAGAGGGATACAACAATAGACATAGAGAAAAGCTACATCAACGTTGGGGACAACGAAAGAACCCACGGAACTGCAGATGACCCTGAATGCTGAACCTGGTGGCAGGGTTCTACATCCCGTGCAAACTCTGATGTATACGCTGCATACTAAGCGGGAGCGTAGGTCCACGTGCCGGAACATGACCTCGAACCTCAGGCCACTCAAGACCTAGAGGAAACGTAGTCCGGGGCGGGTAAAGGATGTTCTCCGAATGTATCCCCGCGGTGACTGCTGGCAACAAATGCGCCAAAGCCCGATAAAGATGATCATGAGTGGCATACAACTCGACGTTAAGAGCCCTGACAGTGCGATCCAATGCCTTAGTGTACTGAACCAGAACCTGTGGGTCGTAACAACGACTCACGTAGGGGGTGCAGACAGCAGTGTAGGATCGGTCATTGCGCTGCCCTGCGAAAGGGGTCAAGACATCAGCGTCAGCGATAGTATCAAATCCAGCAGGAACATATGGAATGTATCTGTATGCCGTCTCCTCCAAACAAGAGTTCGCTGCACGGAGTCGAACAATAGCAGCATAAGCAGCATCCTGTACGGCCATCTCGACAGTCACTCCAACGCCACGGAAGGTGTGCAGCTCAGTGATGGAGAGGTCCTGTCGATCCCAGATAACCATCACAGCCTCATACTGTTACTGGTTGAACTCGCAGTAGTCCTTGTAAATAGTGTACTCGGGGTACCAGCGATATCCCAGCTTCTTCAAATGGTCGACCAAAATGGCCGGGAACACAGTCGTATCGTGCGCGTAGGTCAGAAGGACAATCTGCCTACCGAGACGCATCTGTAACAGGAAGATTTAAGATGTCAAATGACGATGTGCGCATTATAACTTCAAAAGAAGCAAATATCGACGAAACAAACCTCCGGTGGATGTGATCACGAGAACCTAATGTTTGGGTTAACAAAATCTTTAACCCGAAAGAGGAGAGAGATCAGAACCCAGAGTATAGACGGGGAGTAAAAGATCCTAATACCACCCGATTGAGATGTGGGACCGTAAGACACAACATCAGTGTTAGTAAAAGTTTTTCTAGTACTAGACTCAACTTCGGCCAAGGAGTTGGAAAGGGGGCTACCTACAGGCAGTCGGCTCTGACACCAACTTGTGACACCCCCAATTTCAACCGTACGCTAAACAAACACGCAATGCATACGACCAAGATCAGGGACTCACTAATCAATATCACAACACACCTCTAGACACAAATTAAAGTCATACAACTTCATATTACAAGGCAGGGGCCTCGAGGGCTCGAATACAAAGCTTGACAAGCATGAGTCAGCGGAAGCAAATAATATCTGAGTACAGACGTAAGTTAAACAAGTTTTGCCTTAAGAAGGCTAGCACAAACATAACGATGGATCGAAAGAGGCAAGGCCTCCTGCCTGGGAAGCTCCTATCCTACTGCTGGTCGGGGGCCGCCTCCACGTAGTAGGAGGCTCCTGCGATGGTGTAGTAGTCGTCTCCGGTGTACTCCATCTCCTAGGCTCCATCGTCTGAACGCAGAATCATATCGAGGGGAAAAGGGAAAGCAAAGCAGCGGTGAGTACTCATCCAAAGTACTCGCAAGACCGACATCAGAACTATGCTAAGTATGCATCATTATCAAGGGATGGGGGTATATCTGGACTGACTGTAGAAAGCAAGAATAGGGGGAAGGCCTAGTCCTATCGAAGACTAGTATCTTCAACATCTTACAACATGAGAAGAGAGTAGACTGGTAACTCACATATAGTCATGTTATTGTAGCAAATTTATTAAGTAACCACGCCCAAAGATTCTTCCTCACTCCCTGCGAGGAAGCAATCCCGGAGCCACAGTTCAGTTCAATTCAAATCACATTTATAGTTCTATAAGGTCAAGGTACAACTCCAAGTCGTCCTGTTACTGTGGACATGGCTATTCGAATAGATAAGTTCTTCCCTGCAGGGGTGCACTGCATTTCCAACACACTTGATCACCTCCGGCCGGATACACTTTCCAGGGTAATGCCCGGCCTCGGGATCCAAAACGTCGTCGCCCCACCTAGACTCAAGGAAGAGGCCAGCCCGCCGGTCTACTCCTAAGCGCGCAGGTTCGTTGGCCCACTTGCCCTTGCACTCCTGCATGATGTGCACGCGGCCGAAAACAGACCTAGCACCCCTTAACTTACAAGCGCGATCCGTTCCAGTCCAATCTGGCATGCACCACTCCATTGCTGACGTCCGAAGAGCTTCGACTGATACAACGATGCTGAGTATCCATAACTTCTCCCACGTGAAGGCTTAGTGCGTACGAGGTCAACAACCAACTCGGGTCAAATACCCAACCCATTAGCATTTTATTAGTGCGGGGCAAGCTCGAACCATACAGTCCGTCGCCCCACCAATAACTCTCGGGTGCCTTACCAGCACACCCCACCAAGTGTTCGGATGCCTTACGGCGCATCCCACCAAATCTTTCTCTCGCGGTCACACTTGGGGGGTCAGCCTGTCTTTCAGTAGTATTTCGGTAACAAGTCATAGCGGCTGCGTGGATATAACATCAAGATGGGAACTGAGGAATCACCCTCAATGGTCCCCGCTAGATGTAACCGTCAAGGTGGACTTTAGAGGAATCATCCTCGAGGGTCCCACACTTGAGGGGTTGCACGACAGAGACATCGCCGGGAATGGTGAAGGAGGAATCACCCTCGATAGCCACGACCGACTAGCTGCGCTACAGGGCTAGCATCATGAGTACTTCACGAGGTGTCACCCTCGGTACTCGATAGTAGCACTACAGAGTCATACAATTAAGGGGAGTGCGGTGATGTGAGGGGCCTGGCTTGTCGTTCGCTTGACCGAGTCTTCGAGTCATCGATGAAGAAGCAGGGGCAATTGGGACTAAGGGGTCACTTGGGATTCACTAACCAACCTATACTAAGCAGTTGGTATGATTGCAGGAATAGTAACAGTTCATCGAAAACAGGCTATGCATCAGAATAGGAGCTAGCTAAAACAGTAGAAAAATTCTAATGCAAGAATAAGAGGGAGAGAGGTGGGTGACATCGAAATGCTCAAGGGGGTTTGCTTGCCTTGCTGCATGCTGCAAAAGGCTAGTCGTTAGGGACATAGTCGTACTCGGCAGCAGTGCCAGTCTCGGGGTCTACCGGAGAGAAGGGGGGGGGGGGAGAAACAATAAATATTAAGCACAGATGCAACACGATGCATGACATGGCAATATGCAGGGTAGGTATGCACTAACGCAATACTACACATTGCGGACGTAGCGGGAGAATATCTGACGATATTTCCTGGGTCTTTGGATTTAACGGGTAATCGAATCGAAACGGAGGGGAAAGTTCCATGTTCATCATACTAGGAGCATGTGACATATGAATGAATGTCATATTTGGATTCGTGGAATTTTTCTGATCAACTTTCATATATAAATTATTTTCATCTGAGCTACGGTTTAAAAGATATGATTTTCTAAAGCTTTGTTAATTTTCTAGAATTATTTTAATTAAATAAATCAACATTATCCAGAATAGTAAAAAATGACATCAGCATGATGCAATGCTGACATCAGCAGTCAACAGGGGGCTGGCCAGGTCAACCCTGACCAGTGGGCCCCACCTGTCATAGACACATTCAAATTCCAGGATTTTAAATTAAGTTAACAGAGTTTAATTAGGGGAGGGCCCCACATGTCAGTTAGACATTAGTGTTAACCTAATTATTTTAATTAATCGAATCTGTTAAATTAGGCAGCTTACACGGGACCCACTTGTCATATTCCTAGGGGCATGGGGTCCCACCAGTTAGTGACTGGTCAACCCAGTCAACCCAACCCAGTCAACTAGGGCCAGGGGCCCCACTGGCAGTGACCCAGGGGTGGACCCCAGGTGTGCCACATCGATGGCCGGCGCCGGAGCGTAGCCGGCGAGCTCTGGACGAGGCCGAAAGCTCCGGCGAGCTCGGAAATGAACCACAGTGGGCCATTTGGCGCACGGTCGGGCGCGTTCGAAAGCGGAAGGAGCCGCCGATCCATCCCAGGCGTCGGGGCGAGTAACGGTGGGCCGTAGCGAGCGCTACGTCGCCGGCGGCGGAGGGGCTGTCGGGCGGCGATGGCAAACGGCGAACGGGGGCGAAACCGACTTAGCTAGCGCGCGAGATTGACGCAGGGGACGCCCTAAAGCGCGCCTATAGCATGCACGGGCTGCCAAGGGCACGCACGGTGCGAGCACGTCGGCAATGGCAGACGATAGAGCTCGTCTATTGGGAAAGCTAGCTATGGCGGCCTAATCGCAGGGGAAAGAGAAAAGAGGGAGGCGAAGCTCACTAGGCGCCTGCAGATGTGCTCAAGTGGGCTCGGGGGAGGCATGGTGAAACGAATCGACGGCGGCGACTTCCCGGACCCGAGGAAGAAGACGACGGCGTGGGGGCGCTCCAGGGGCTCCGAAGCTCGGGTTAGAGGTCGAGGAGGACGGGCTCGTCGCGACGGGGCTCGTGGACGCGACAGCGAGGCGAGGGAGGCACGGTGGCCGTGCTACCCGTCGGCCATGACGACAGTGGCGTTTGGGCGAGGTGTGAGCGGGCGAGGGAGAGGGAGAGAGCAAGATCTGGAGGGGCTAGGGTTTCGGGGGAGAGAGAGGAGGGGCCGTGGGGCCGTTCTTATCCTCCTCGTCGACGGGGATGACGCGATGCGTCGGCAACGCCGCGATCGGCCGCTCTGTAGCGATCGTTCTGGTCTCTACAGAGGAAGGAGACGACAGAGGGGAGAGGTTGGCCGACACTATGGCCACTTGGGCCCACTGACACGTGGCTTTTCTCTTCTTTTCTTTTTCTATTTCTGTTTTCCTCTTTCCATTTTCTGTTTTATTTTATTTTGGCATCTTTTGGTTTAGCAAAAATGTGGGACATGGCCCACTAAACAATATGCATTATTCCAAAGGCCCACAACAACTTTGGGGATTATTTGGAACTGTTTGTATTTTCAATATGATTTTAAATTGATTTGAAAATACTTTTAGCTACTGTTATTACTGGTGGGGCCACACCAGAATCTTGGTGATGTTATTTTCCTTAACATTATTTATTTTAGAATATTTCACAAGCATGCAACATTTTATCTTTGATGTTTGAGGATTTAAATTTGTCACTTGAAACTATAGAGCATTTGAAGTTCCATCTTGATCATATTCCACTTAGCAAAATAATTAGTTGCTGACCATGCCATTACTGTAGCTTAATTACATCATCAGTGTAGCACTGACACCAGGGTGTTACAGTTTCCTAATTAGAATGCTTCTCTTATTCGCAATCTTCGTCATTATCAATCAACACGAATATTTTATATGTCCTAATTATTTCTTGATTTCTTCAGCAATTTTGGATGCTTCTATTATTTTTAATTTCCATCATTATCAATCAACAAGGTTTTTTTGGCAATGCAAACATTTCTGAAATTTGTGAAATGTTCACGCATTTGAAAAACAAGAAAAAAAGGAATTTTGAAAATGATTTTTTAAGAAAACCATTATATAACAGAACAAAACCCAGTTTTAAAAAACTCAAAAAAAATTGGTCACAAACTTAGATTTGCCACACAAGAAGCCAAAAGGAAGAGTGTTCAAGTTCCCTTCAATAAATTGTTCAAAATGTTAGTTGTCAAGTTTGCACACTCCTCGTATCTCTTTGAAATTGTTCAAAATGTGGTTCCAAAAATGTTCTTAACATTTTTAACTAACATATCTCTTTAAAATTTTCAAATTGTTCATGCTTGTAGAAAATGTTGTTCAAAATTTTCAAAAAATATGTATGCTTTTTTGGAAAAATGATATTTTTAAAATGTGTTCAAGTTGTTCACCAAATTGTTGGATTTCCTAACATTATTCGATTTTTTTAAAAATAATCAGAATATCAAACAAATGTTCGAAATTTTTGAAAGGTGGCCGGATTCTGCGTTGGTGTTACCTCTGTCTAGTTATTTTAGGCTGGAGGAACTCCACTTTTGTAAGGCTGGTTGCTTTTCCCTACGTGTGAATTAATAGACAGTTATTTCGTTAGAAATTAATTTCACGGTGTTAAGCGAAAGTTGCGCTTTGATTGGGTCATGCACCAATATATGCGTGAGGTGCAGCAATGTACGCGGGAGCACTGAGGATGCGAGGCGGTTTGGAAATTAATTTACGATAGTTAATGCCATTCAATACTTCTCACTAATTGGGCTAATTCAAAATCAAAAACCTCCCCGATGTGCCTTGGTCTTGTCAATAAATCCGGACAGAGTACTTTTTAGGGTTGTACGCTACTAATTTTCCACAAACAGTAGTCATCTCAACTGGTGGGCCACTTGCTCCCACCTGCAATAAGTCTATGCTTCGATTTCTAGTGCATGCACTTAGTTTTTGAATTAATACATTTCGGCAACGGACGGACTCTCTACACCCGTCACAATGGGCCGGCCCAGTCAGCGTACGCAGTGTACAATTCGGCGAGCGTACAACGTATTTAATAAAAATTAAACGCTAAAAAAATTAAGAAAAGACAATCCTATCCTTTCTAACGAAGGGGTATAAAGAAATCTCGTCCTTTCATGTGTTTAGGGGGTGTGTACCCAAGAAGAAGTGATTTACTACAACTTACTACCAACTGTATCTCCAGTTCCCCAGTTCAGTTCATTCAAACACTGACATAAAATGTTTGAGTACATAGGGAGCATCAACACTAATCTTGAACAGAGAGCAACACTAATCTTTCTCGACATCTATTTATTGGTACAAAAATATCGCCAATTAAACCTGTTTTTTGAATTTTGGCGGAGAAAAACGAATTTCGGCCATCTCGGCCTGGTGTGAAAGTATCTTTGGGCCGAAAAGATAGACTTTGGTCAAATTTGACTAATTTTAGCAAAGTTTGAGCAAAATTTGGTCAAATTTTAGCTGATTTTTTTGAAAATGATCGAAATTCGATCACCTCGGCCTAGGGCGAAAAATATGACGAACCAAAAATCGAAACGCAGCATTAAACACATTAATGTGCGCGTGAAGGGCGGCCAACCAGCATGTCCATGTGGCACGTGCTGGTTGGCCATGGGGAGAAACTTTTTGATTTTTTTAGAGTTTTTTTAAGATGAAAGGGACACCTTTTTATTTCTTTTAAGAAAAGTTTTTTTGGAGATTTTTTTGGAAGATGGAAGCGAGAATTTTTCTTTTTTTCCTTCTGAGAATTTTCTTTAGGCTTTTCCTTTTTCTTTTTAAGATGAATGTGATGTCCACGTGTTGCAAGAAAGTTTTTCATTAATTATAAGATGAAGATTAGTTTTTTTTTCTTTTTTCTTGAAGTGGGAGAAATACGCGCACAACTTGTTCTCAAGAGGCCCACAATGGCGGGTCCCAACCACTAGTTTCCATTAATACAGTCCATATGTTCTATGTTATACTAGGTGCAAATCCTGTTCATTTATTTCTATATCTTTCACATTCTGTGACATGATGGACTAAATAATAACACCAATTGTACAGCCTAGAGAAGAAAACTGGATCAGCAAACACAATAGCTGATCCTTTTGTTACTCACGCACCTGAACAGGAACTGAGAATGGTTTGCAACAACTCAAGCCATGTGATCGGCATTTTTGCACCTGACCTCCTGAAAACTTGCGCATGGTGACTGCAACATCCTTTCGACAGAAGAAAAAGATTGTGTTCAGGATTTCAAATAGTTGGAGCATCATCAAAGTCAGCTTTATCCCAGAGGCTAAAAAGGATGTATCTAACCCTGTCAGTTAACAGCTTTACCCCAGAGATTTCAGGCTCACTGTTCCAGTTACTACTACTTCGGAGCATGGAAAGCAACACTGTAAACGATCAAGATGGTCGCAGGAGACGACGAAGATATTAAGGTGGGCGGACACTGGGGATACTTTTGTTGTAGTGTTGATAATGATGGTGCGGAAGTGCTGGAGCACGCTTGGGTTCATGAACCAACAACAGGCAAGTGATTTTTGTTCTCATAAATAAACCTGTAAAAGAATTTCCGGTGGTTGTCATCAGGTTATGGGATGGGAATTCACACCATCCTGGTGGCTTGTTCATGATACAACACATTCTAGGGTTACAGTAAATTAAGATGCTTACTCAGAATTTCAGAGTCTGAGCATCATGATTATTAGCTCACACCAGAGGCTGACACCATTGCTTAACAGAACCCATGTTGTCGGATAAAGAGTTCCTCCATCGGTCCCTTAGCCAAACATGCGGGAACGCAAGGAGTCAACATAGGAGTCAGGTAAAACAGCTTGGCAAAAGTCGCAAGTCAAAATTGATGCATATTTTGACTTAAAAAATTGAAAGGTTGAGAATGTGTTGTGGAAGTGTAGTGTCGTAGAATTATCAGATACTTTAACAGACCCAAGGTACTTCGAGAGGCCCCGGATCGAATAGAGGACATGCAATGTGTAGCCATGTCATATAAGGCCAGGCAAAATAATAGTTTTAAAAGGACGACATACCGGTTCTAACCTTTTTTGAATAAAAAACTGCCTAGCTAAGTCTAAAAGGCAAGAAAAACATAGATAAAAATAATCTAGCCGTGGAATCGACAAAGTGAAGGGGCGTTTCATGGGTTTGGCTCCAGGCAATTCTCTTTAACATTTCGGATCTCATATGCTCCTCGAGTGAACACCTTGTCGATGATGAATGACCCATCCCAGGGTGTAGACAACTTATGTTGACGTAGCTTATCTGGGTAGCATTGTAAGACCAAATCACCAGCGTTGAATGCCTTCGTCCGAACCTCATAGTTTTGATAGATTTGTACCCGTTGTTGGTCCTCTTAGGGCTCAAACCCCCACCCTTCCGCGGCTTGCCTCCAAAGCGGTGTTGCAACACTTTTTCTTCTGAAAGTGATGCAACACTTTGAGGCCACGTGCTGCGGGCCGGATCATGGCAGGCACGATTATGGTGGGCGGGGTCGGCCCGTTTGGGTGCCACCCAAGGGGACAACCCACTAGGATTCTTCGAAATATTTCAAAAGCTTCCAAAACCTTCTAGAATTATGCAATATGTGAATGAATTAATTAATTAACAACCGGTTGGTCCATGCCAGGAATATTCTGGGCCCCACCTTGGTGATTTCCAATCAACTAATCCCACGTCAGTTCCTACCATACAATCCTTTGGTTCATAGTATAGCAATAGGGAAATCATAGGAAAAGTGAGATGACATGCATCTCAATTTCTATAAAGAAGACATGTCATTTGATGCATAGGATATTTTTCCATTGACTCTAGGATAATGTTTTTTCCTTTTAAATGTGAAGGATTGAATTCTATCCTATATAGGAATAGAAATCCATTCCTACAAACCAAAGAGCTTCAAAGGAATTTTTCCTACAAAGTTCCTATCCTCTACAATTCGTACACAATTCCTACGAACCAAAAGAGGCTTAAATTTTAGCCGTAGGTCTATACTCTAACCCCCGAGCGTCTCAAGCAGCTCGCGTAGCGTGGATGCAAATCTAGTGACGTTGATTCTGATTGTCCTGCTCCAGCCAGAAGTACTGCCTTGTCAACTCTGTTGTTGATGATCTATGTGGTCGGAAGCGAGAGCGAGACCTTAGGAAAGACCAGGGTTTTGCGTTGCGAACTGTTAGCAGCTTTTCTGTTTCTTCTCCCCTTATTCAGAGATCAAGCAAATCGTGCAGCAAGACTCGCTCAAGTACTAGATCGTGCCATCCCATGACCTCGAGCGTGCTCCTGTCACTCCTACAAACTCGCCACAGATCGCACAGACCGCATCTTCTGGCGCTAACCGAAAAACTGAAGGAAAAACGATCGAGTGTCTTAACTGAAACTACACTGCGTTATTCTAAAACTGAATGAAACTGATCTTCGACAGTGGCGGGTGCGGCAGGCTTAGTCAGGCTAACAAACTCCCACCCCTGCCTATGTATCGACTCTGGGTCACTTATCATCGGGTGCTCCTTGCCGTACTTCTCATAGAGCGTGCTCTCCTCGGCGGCAATGTCATATTCGACGTCTCGCAGCATCATCTCCTTGGCCTGCACGTCGAAGTACTCCATCGCCGTGTCCACGCCCCACGGCACCACTTGCGGCATGACTGCTTTCTTGTGGATGAAGAAGAAGCTTGTGAGTGTGGCCCCGTGCGCGCCCATCAGGACGAGTCCACCACCCGAGATAATTCCTCAAGCCTCACCTCAAAGCTAGGTTCCTCGACTAGCACCTCGAGCCAGGCGGCCTGCATCGCCGCGAAGATCTCCGGAATGTTGACGGACTTCCTGTTCCCGCCGCGGTTGACGAGCATCAGCCGTGGCTTTTGTTTCTCCGTGCCACTGCCACTGTCATTGATGCCGTCTCCGTGCCAGTGCCACTGTCATTGATGCCGCCGGTTGCGTTATTCTTGTTGGCCTCCTTGTAGGGGATTTCTTAGCCGTCCGGCGGGAGCGAGAAGATTTCCCGATTGTACATGCGGAAGTCCAGCATTGTGTAGTTGCGCGGTGTACGGGTCGGGTCGATGCCGAGGGCGCGGTGGCTATGGAGACCAACTATGATGTGTGGGTAGCACCGGACGCCAGCATCCTTTTTGATAGTTTTCGCATGTACGTATGTAATTGTACTCTGTTTCATTGGTTAATACTCCCTTTTGTTTTAAAATATAGGTATTTTTAGATATTTCAGATGCATTTTAGAGTGCATATTCATAGATTTTGCTTCGTACATAGTTTAGTTTGGAGTACCCCTCCGTCCTTTAAATATTGTAATTTCAACTCTGTTTTTTAACACATACTTCTAACTTTGTTGGAAATTCAAACTTTTTTATATTTGACCGTATTTATACAATAATATATCAACATTTTGTCATCAAATTAGCAGCATTAGATTCATGATAAAATATATTTTCATCATATACCTATTTGGTTTCACAAACAATGATATATTTTTGCACAAACTCAGCCAAACCTTGAAATAGTTTGACCTTCCAACAAAGTTGAAAGTATACATTTTTAAGGACGGAGGGAGTATTTAGAGCATCTCCAACAAGCGCACAAAAGTTTCGCGCGCTAAAATAATTTTAGCGTGTCAAAATGTAGCACTTTTAACGTGCCAAAGCCAACATTGGTTTCCAAACGTCTAAAAACGCGCGTCCAAAAAAACACGTAGTGCAAATTATGGAGCGCGCGATTTGACGCCCTAAATGTGCAGCGTGCCATAGCATTTTATAGCCTGTGTCAATTTTTTTTACGCGCGCACTATTTTACAACTTTTGCTGGAGCTGTCTGGCGCCCAAAATACCCGGATTTTAGCGCGCGCGGAATGGTTTTTCGACGCTTATTGGAGATGCTCTTAGAGCAGGAGCAGCTCCAAAAATGGGTTAAAAAGTGCGCGCGTGGCAAAAGTAGGTTTTAGCGCGCACCGAGCAATTTCGCATGATCCGGCGGGCGCGGGAAAGTCAGGCGCGGGGAAAAAGATCATGCGCGCTAGTTTTGGCGCACGACGTTCGGCACGCTTTATAATCGAGCGCCCGCCACGCGCTCTTCCACCGCTCTCCACTCGCCACACGCTCTTCCACCACTCTCCACTCGCCACACGCTCTTCCACCGCTCCTCCAGCGCTCTCTTCCTGCATCTCTCTCGCCTTGCCGCCGCCGCGCCACCATGTCGCCGTGCCGCCGAGGAGCATCGGGCTACTGCGGCGTCAGCACGCGCCCCTCCGGCGCCTTCTCCACCGAGATCCGGTCTGGCGACATGCGCCTCGACCTCGGCACTTTCGACACCGCTACTGAGGCCACCCGCTCGTAAGGCGCGACGATGTGGAGTCTTCGGCGGCCTCATAGGGAGATGAATTTCCCCGAGGTGATGACGCGGGAGTGCGGAGCGTATTGCGCCTCTCCCGCGGCTTGTCACCGACGAGGATCATCGCCAGAACCAAAGGCGGGAGCGCCGCCTCGGCATTGCCGAGACGGACGAGGTGGCCATAGTGGCGTGGCACGAACGGTTCCCGCAGGACGTCCTCGACGAGCGTGAGTTCTTCGCGGAAAGGAGGTTGGAGAGGAGGGCGGAGCGAGCCGCCTATCGCGAGGACAGGCGTACGCGGAAGGCGCTCGTGCTCTTCAACATCGAGCTTGGAGAAGCGTCGAGTTGGGACGCCAACGATGACCGGTTTGTTGATGCCTTCATTCAGACGTCGGAGGAGGACATCACAACCGAGTTTGAGTCGGAGTCAGAGGAGGAAGAGGACGACGAGTAGCAGTCGGAGTCAGAGTAGATGAACTAGCTATGTATCATTTTTATTTTATCTAAACTATCTATGTATCGTTGATGTGCCGTGCAATTGAACTATGATATGTCATTTTTTTATGTTTAATGAAATATCACCCTATTGTCTTCATCCAAATGCATGTTGCAAGTGCCAGTTGCTCGCACGCTGTGTAAAGTTTAGCGCGTCTGCTGGAGAGGTGCACAGGCGCAAAATTTTGCAGCGTTCACTGGAGCCAGCGCTCTCCGGCGCACTAAAAAAGGCTATTTTGGCACGTTAAACTGTTTTTAGCACGCGACGCGGTCGCACGCCTGTTGGAGATGCTCTTCGGAAGGGAGAGAGTATGCGGTTGAAAAAACCAGGCAAAATCCACCGCCTTCCTCAAACCGTCCCACAAATTGGCAGTTTGACGATAAAGGGTTCCCCCGCTTTATATATAAAGCAACCAACACCGAACAACCGATACAAACACACATCCCACACCAACACAACACACTTGAAAGGATGTGGATGTCACCTAGTGGGGGGGGGGGTTGAATAGGCACTTTAAAATAATTATGGTTTAGGCTTGAACAAATGCGGAATAAAACCATCGTTTAATTAGTCAAGTACAAAACCTAAAACAACTAGACTTACCTATGTACACCAACAACTTATGCTAAGCAAGATAGAAAACTAAGTGATAGCAAGATATATAACAAGAAATAATATGGCTATCACAAAGTAAGGTGCAAAAGTAAAGAGCTCGGGTAAGAGATAACCGAGGCACATGGAGACGACGATGTATCCCGAAGTTCACACCCTTGTGGATGCTAATCTGCGTTCGGAGCAGTGTGAAGGCACAATGCTCCCAGACCTGGCCATGGGCAGCCCGGCCCGAAAAAGCCCGAACCGGCCCGGCCCGACCTTGCCTACGGGCCGGGCTCGGGCCTAGATTTTGAGCCCGGTGGCCGGGCCGGGCCCGGGCCCAGGCCCGTCAAAATGTGGATTTATGCCTATGCTGGGCCAGGCCGGGCTTTTTTCGGGCTCGGGCCGGGCCGGGGCCCAAATATCAGGCCCGACGGCCGGGCCAGGCCGGGCTCGGGCCTAGGTTTCTAACGACGGGCTTTTTAGGCCCGACCCGAGGCCCGTCCCGGCCCGAGGTTTGGCCAGGTATAAATGCTCCCCAAGAATCCACTAGGGCCACCGTAATCTCGGCACGCCCTCGCACAATGCAAGATGCCGTGATTCCACTAAGGGACCCTTGAGGGTGGTCACCGAACCCATACAAATAAGGTTGGAGCAAACTCCACAACTTAATTGGAGGCTGCCAACAACACCATGAAGCTTCACCATAATGGATTGTGGCTCCGAGGTGACCTCAAATGCTCGGGGCAATCTTCACAACCTAATTGGAGACCCCGAAGCTTGCCCGGAGCTTTGCACCACAATGATTGAGCTCCGAGGCACCACCAACCATCTAGGGCGCCAAAGCACCCATGAGGAACAAGCTAAAGGGTGATCAAACACCCAAGAGTAATAAGCTTCTCAACTTCTCACTTCCACGTATCACCATGGAGAACTCAAACCTATGCACTAAATGCAATGGCAAGGGCACACGGAGTGCCAAGTCCTTCTCGCCAAAATCCCACCACAACAACTAATGCTATGGAGGAAAAAGAGAGGAAGAACGAAGAACTCCAAGAACTAGATCAAAGGGGTTCCCCTCACATAGTGGAGAAAGTGATTGGTGGAAATATGGATCTAGATCTCCGCTCTCTTTTCCCTCAAGAACTAGTAAGAATCATTGGAGGGATTGAGAGTTAGCAAGCTCGAAGAAGGTCAACAATGGGGGAAGAACACGAGCTGTAGAGTTGTAGACCATTGGGGAAGAAGGCCCCTTAAATAGGCATCCGAAAATCCAACCGTTATGCCCACAAGTCATATCAAGCGGTACTACCGCTCGGGGGAGTGGTACTACCGCTTAGCACGATCAAAACAGCCCAACGAGATAGAAAAACACGAGTGGTAGTTCTGACAGAGAGGTAGTACCGCTCGGGTGAGAGGTAGTACCGCTTGAGAGGTAGTACCCTGAACATAAAATAAGTGGAAGTGGAAGCGGTAATGGATAGCGGAAGTACCGCCTAAGAGGTAGTACCGCTCAGGTGAGAGGTACTACCGCTCTCCACTACTGCTTACAGCAGTACTTCAGCCCAAGCAAAACCGAAACCGCCATAACTTTCGCATACGAACTCCGAAATGAGCAAACTCAAGCTTGTTGGATAGATGACGAAAAGTACTATCGAGCAATGGAGAATAAATGATAAGGAAGATGACCTTCCCAAGTATTATCCGGCAAAATCTCCAACACCGAAAACACAAATATGATACATATGAAAACCGTTTTCGATGAGCTTTGGCTTATCATGACAAAGACTATAAGCCCCCCAAATCCCAAAGCGAAAATACAACCAAGAACCAAGAAAGATGATGATGCAAGGATGCAAATGGTTTGAGCTCTCAACGAACGATACGATCAAGCTACTCACTTGAGAGCCCCCCCTTGATAGCTAGTACGGCTATCGATCCTATAACCCGGTCTCTCAACTACCACCATGAGACCAGTAAAATAGAAAACCCTATCAAGGTCAAATGTTTGCCTTGCACTTAGTCCACTTGAGCTAGATGATGATGATCTTGACTTCCTCAAGATGGACCACCTTTCTTGATTGCGCCGGCTTGATGAAGATTAGTAGATTGTTCCCCAATACTCCACTATGGGTGAGCCACACTTCAGCACATCTTAGCAAGTCCATTGTCACCACAATGAACGGCAAGCTTCAAGCATGATATCTCCGTGATGCTTCACTTGAGTTTGCACATCGCAACCTTGATGACGATCACCACTTGACGTCATCTTCCATGGGATGTATGGGATCTTCCTATTGATGCAAGCCCATGGAGATATACCTAACCCCACAAAGAACTCTCACGTAGGCCATGGGTTAGTAAACAAAGTGTAATGGACAATTCTTACCATACCATGGGATCACTTGATCCCTCTTGGTACATCTTGTATGCTTTGTGTGTTGAACTTGGTTCACTCTTTGACTTAGTCTTGATCAACCTTGTATATTATCTTCTCTCTTCATAAATATGATGTCTTGAAGGTAAACATGAGTGCTCACACAATCTTCTTCTTCAAGACATGCTTGCAATAAGCTCAACTCTCGCATGACCAATCTTTGGATAAAACCTTGAATACCACCTTGGTCACCATATAAACTCCTTGAAACCAACAGATGGACTTCAAGAAGTACCTACGGACAAATCCTTCGAATATAACTCAAGGCAACCATTAGTCCATAGGGATTGTCATCAATTACCAAAACCACATATGGATAAATGTGCTCTTACAATTTCCCCCATTTTGGTAACTAATGACAACCACTTTCAATAGAGTTTATGTAAGGAAGTAAGCACAACCAAGCACACACATGCACATCAATAATGCATGCGTATGAGTTGCAGATGCTTAAGCAATCAAATGCAAAACTCTCTAAACTTTCCAAACTAAACTTCTAAACTTCTCCCCCATTGGCATTGATTGCTAAAATGGACAAAAAGCTTATAAAGCCAATATAATAGGTGCTCCTCCAAAAAGTGTGTATTTATCAAAATACGAGTGCCATTAAATACACATATCCAATTATAAGTAGTTGGAGGAAAGAAAACTATATTGAGGATCCAAAGATTGCAAATAGGATCGTATGGCACAAAGACATACAAAAGAGAAGCAAGCAATCAAAAGATACCAATTGGAACAATCAATCATATGGTCCTATGAACCACATGAATAAAAGAGACAAAGATATGGGCAAAAGAGTGTTTATAAAGAAACTACAGGAGCTCCCCATGATTTGTGCATAATTAAGAATTTTTTGTATTTGACAACAAGTGCACAAAATAGGATCATGACTCCCCCAAAGTCAATATAAACACACAACAAGTGCAATCAAGTAGATAAGACAATAAGCATAGTACTTTCACCAAACATATGGTTGAGCAACAGGTAGAAGAGGCAACTTAAGAGCAGGCTCGACCAAAATGATGTGTGTGAGTCATGGCAAAGCACTTGAGAAGACTAATATAAGGATGAGCATTAAGCATCAACATAATCTTGATGAAATGAGACGTAAAGTGCAAGACATATCCTTCCCACACACAAAACACTAGCAAATGGGTTCACAAGCTTACTAATAATAAAATTAAAAACCAAAGCTTGTGACAACCCCTGGTGAATATAGGAAATAATAGCCTTGTCAAGAGGAGGGATACCAATCGAGATGGCAAAAACCTCATGAAGACAAGCATGAGGAAAATAATCTTCACCGCTAAGGAGTGCATCAAGATGCAAGGATATAAGATCCGCACTCAAGATTCTTTCACGAAACCACCAAGGAGATAAAAAGGGAATGCAACGGTGGACGTGAAATAAAAGAGGATATCAACTAGAGATGTAACTTATCTCATGTGTATAAGATTCTAGGTAGAGGAAAATCATGATGATATATCCACAAAGAATGATGTACACACGAAATAGTTACAAGAAGGAAGAAACAAGATATCCAAAAGGAAGTCATAAATATACCTATAAGATATTTGCTTGAAAGCATAGCACATAGCCTAATATTTTCTTATTGTACATAAATGAACTCCCAATACACGAACATCAAAGACATCACAACTAGCAATATGACACCATCGTTGGGACACTTTGAGAAAGGAAACAAGTACGACAAGAAAGACTCAAGAAGTTCATGCCATGATGCAACCTGTAAAAGGTTGAATGCGAGAAATGTATGTATGAAGTAGATACTTGTTACCGAGATAGCATTACATTGATGTAGTACACAATGGTTCATCGATCATCCTAGCATGGCTCCAATAAGCACATGGTGTCAACACCTTCCTTGTAAGTGAGCCGAGTGTCCAATGTATCTCCAATTGTTCCTAGAACAACACCACAAACAAAGTGGTACCCAAACTCATTGGGACAAAAAAGTTAGTCGACCAACAATACATAGGACAAAACTCCACATAAATATGTGCATATAGATATGAAATTGAATTTCATGCACACTTTAGCCAATTTATGTCATAGTGGACTCCCCTCTGTATATTGGGACAAGGAAAGAGAACATGCCAATGAAAGTACATGTAGAAAATATGCATGCTCCAGGCTTTCAAGAATCAAATCAACACACAGTTGATAAGATACCGAAAGATAAGGTATCAAGTGAAAATAAGGTAGCAAACGAAAAATTATCACTTGACGGATACCAACTAAAAGATACATCAAGTAATGAGATATCCAATGACACATGCCAAATAGAAGGAAACAAGATACCAATTGAAGGAAAACTAGAGGTATCAAGTTCCCAAAGAGATCTAGGTTCCAAAAAAACCAAACCCTCCGCAAATTTTCATGATGGCACAAAGCAACATAGAGAAAAGGCTTGCCTCCCACCAATACACACTTGATCAAGATCAAAGGATTTTATGATAAATAAATAAAGAGAGTGTTCTAAAGAAAAGAGGATAGCCCCCCTCAAGAGATATGCATTATATAGAATTTGCATTTGAATACAAAATGCACACGATGTGATCATCACTTTCCCTATATATATATATATATATATATATATATATATATAGAAACACTAGACATGCTCAAAAATATCCACAAGAAGCAAGGAAGACAAACGATAAACAAAATCCAATGTAAAGAGATTAGAAATTTCTACCACTTAAAAATAATACCAATTGCCAAAGAACAAGAAGTAGTTGGAAATAATTCTCATTGGTAGATTGCAAAAAGTCCCAACACCATCTTTACTCCTAAAACACAAACAAACGACACTTGTAGAGATTACATGCCACCTAGGAACAAGATAATCTACAGTATCAATTCTAAGTGGCAATACCTCAAATGTACACATTTTCTAGGCTTGTAATATGCACATAGCATATTACTCCCCCATAATGTGATAACCCCAAAATTATTAACAAGTGGGAAATGTAATCCAACAAGAGATAATTAATGGACCATTTAGAACTTGAATTTATCATGAGAAGACATACCACATAGAAGCTAGATAATCTTGTAATATCAATACTAAGTGGTATTCCTCATGTACACACATTTTTAGGATCGTGAAGTGCACAAAGCACATCACTCCCCCAAAATGAGATAATCCATTAATCTCTCACAAAGAGCCAACTAAGATACGAACAACATGCAAAAAAGGCTCTACACATAAATGATATGCAACCCATCATACATACTTGATTTCTCAAGATAAAAAAATAGGAAGCACACCATATACAAACATATGCAAGGTACAAAACCACAACTTGCAACGGGGCAAGTAACTAACAATGTATTCAATTTAAGTGCAAGTTACTGCAAGGAGGAACATTGGGTATAAGATAGAAGCTTGGTGATCCAAATGACTTGGATTGAGAAAATATGAATGATGAAGACCCCTCTTCATAATGTAGCGAAGTCTCCAATGTCCTCCATCAACACCTATTGATCAAGTATGAGCTTGTTGGTCCCCAACCAAGTTGGGTCCTAAGAGGTTAGTCACAATAGGTTTGGCTACACAAATGGTTCTTTTCTTGACACCACTTTGAGTACCAACACATTTGGCAAACACATTGCCAAGCTTATCCTTCTCAAGAGAATAGATATCATCAATAATGATTTGGTTGGGTAAGTTACCTTTCGTGCAAGAAGAAGCGAAGTGACCCTTCTCACGACATAAGTAGAAACATCTAACCTTTACTTTCTTCTCAATTGATTTCTCAATTTGAGGATCGTTGACTTGGGTCTTCTTGGGAAGAGGACTTTCTTCAACTTGTGGTTGAGCATGCGATTGAACTTGTGTCCGCTTCCCTTGTTGCTTGTTACTTTGAGGCTTCTTCTTAAATGGGCAAGAGCTTACATGGTGCCCTTATATTTTGCACTTGAAGAAAATAATCTTGGCTGAATTCTTGACTTGTTCTTGGCCCTTCTTCTTGTACTTCGTGGACATCTTATTCTTCTTGGAGTTGAATCCAAGTCCACCTTTGTCATTTGGGGATTTTTGCACACTCAAAATATTGTTGAGTGTGGACTTTCCTTCATGACTCTTTTCCAAGTCCTTCTTCAAAGAAGTGACTTGGGCCTTGAGCTCATTGATTTACTCTACATGGTTAGTATGAACACAAGTACTGGATGAAGTATAAGCTTCATCATTGGAGCAACAAGGCAAGGAAAGTAATTCATCACAAGATGTAGCAACATTATGAGTAGATGAATTACGAGGACTGGCACATGGCAATAAAGCATTTCTACTATATGTAGTGCTAATGTCCACATGAGGCTCACTAGATGTTACCTTAGTAGTGCTAGCCTCATGAGCTATCTTTAGAATATTATGTGATACTAGAAGATCATCATGAGAGCTCAAGAGCTTTTCATGAATTTCTTCCAATTTCCCATAATTGCTACATAGCAACTCAAGTTGAGCCCTTAGCTCAACATTCTCCTTCAAAATGGATGCTTCACAAGGAATAGAGTTAGTAGCACAAGCATCATCGTTAACAACAAGAGGAGAAGTCAACTTGGCAAGCTCTTTAGCATATGAAGCTTTAAGTTGAGCATGAGACTCGGTGAGTTAAATGAGCGAACTCTTAACGACCCTTGAGCCATTTTCGAGGTGCTCAAAGTCCTCAAGGAGTTTAGCATGGGCAACTTCAAGCTTACCATTTTTAGTTCTAAAATCATTAGCCACCTTGAGCAAGCTCTTTCATGGGATTCCTTTAATCTAGATAATTCTAGAGCAAAGGTATCCTCAAGATATTCCTTGGTGGTTCGTTCATTTTCAAGAGCATGAGATAGATCCGCGATCTCATTAGCGTAATCAATCTCATGACCTTCCATTTTATCAATGGTGGTCTCATGCTCCTCGAGATGAGCTTCCAACTCCTCAATATATTTCTTGCCCTGAATGGCAATAGACATGATTTCCATGAAGTTGGAACAAGCATTTTTATTCTTATGAAGAGCTTTAAAAATCATTTCTACCTTAATTTTTAAGGAAGCAATATTATCACACTCTTCATGATTATCCTCATTATCAACAACATCATCATCATGAGATATATTGGGATTCAAAGTAGGAGATACCTTTGAAGCCTTGCATAAGGCAAAAGTGAGAAACAATAGATGATGATGTAGGATCCCTTGAAGCATCATTCAAGGCCACATCTTGTCCCGTGGAGTATTGGGTTTCCTTTACATTGTTAGCACAAAAACACGAGGAAATAGATACATTTTTATCATGGCAACAAGATATATCAAGCATATCATTATGAGATGTAGTCAAGAAATTTCTACATGATATGGAAGGACTATCAACACAAGCATGTGAAACATTAAGAGTGCTCGAAGTTTTAAAGTCCGAAGATGAAGCATTGCAATAAGATAGTGATGAAGGATCATCAACAATAGATGATGATGAAGCATTGCAATAAGATAGTGATGTAGGATCATCACTACTAACCATATCATTACCTTGTGGAAATCCACATGTAGGTGAAGTAGATGAAGTTGAGAAAGCAATACGACCGGAGGTGGAGGGATGTCACGCCCAAGATGCGATCCTATCCTTATTTTGGCGAGACGACCTCTACAGGGATAGAAGAGCATCTCGTCGTTTCACAAGAATGGATATCATTACAAGTACATGTACAGAAGAGATGAGTATATGGAATTGGCTTACACTTGCTACAAACTACATCACAGTCACATCAATACAACAACATATTCCAACATCATACATAAGAGAAGGGTCCGACTACGGACGAAACCAAACGATAAAATGGCATCCATCCTTGCTATCCCAGGCTGCCGCCTGGTACCCATCCTAGATCGATGAAGAAGAAGAATAACACCAAACCAAACAAGCATCGTGCTCACGTCAAATCATCGCATTACCTATACCTGAACTGTTGTTGTAGTAATCTGTGAGCCATAGGGACCCAGCAATCTCATTTCCAAGGGTATCATGACTAGCAAAGCTTAATGGGTGAGGTATGGTTAAGTGGTGAGGCTGCAGCAAGCAACTAAGCATTTATTTGAGTGGCTAACTTACGAATACAGAAATTAAAGTGGGTGGTCTACACATAACGGACGTGAACTAGTAATGATCACTAAGTGATCATGAATACCTACTTACGTCAAACATAACCCCACCATGTTCTCTCTCGGATAAGGACTCACGAGAAGAGACAGTGACAGTTACGCACATAGCTGGTGTATTTTATTTGAGTTTACTTCATGTTTGCTATGACCAGGTGTTAAACAAAGTTTCCAAGTTGCCACATAACCGCGGGCATGGCTTTCCGAAATATTTAACCCTGCAGGGGTGCTCCAACTCATCCATCACAAATTAACCACACGCAGCGGGAATAACCTCGACCACGAATCTCGTGATTTCTTAGGCAACTCCATTGGTAAACCGCAACCTCGAGATAGCCTGAAGTATTCTCGGAATTCCTCACACAAGACGTTCAAGAAAGGTAAAACAAATCCAACAAGGCCGCTCGACATGTCGACAAACGCGATAAGAGCCGCGTATCTCGTTCTCAGGACACGACCGGATGGGACTAGCTATAGGGAAAACCAATCCCCGAGTTTCCTTGAGGCGTCCCCACAGGCAGCCCGTTTTGGACCAACACTCATGAGGAGCACTGACTCGGGTTGTTGATTAATTATCCGCGGTTAATTACTTCCTATGCAGGTTTATTAGTTATTAGGCAAATGTAGTACCAATGTTGGTCCTTGCCATAAGAGCTTTATCCTAAACCGAAAATCAAGGGGGTCCCCATAACAACCCCGAGTATGTTAGGAGCGCTCAATATGGAACATAACACCGGTACACAAGTAACTAGGATGGCAAAGATGGAACAAAACACCGAGCAAAAGGCCAATCCTTCCACCTTTTACCAAGTATGTATGCGCATTAAATTAAATAGCAATAATATTGTGCTATAACAAAAGAGTGTCCATGTTGCCACATGGAATCAATTGCACCTGCAGCTAGAAACACTGTAAGAAGGGCTGAGCAAGCGGTAACATAGCCAAACAAAGGTTTGATGGTGTGTGGAGGGGTTAGAGGCTTATCATGGCATATTTGGGAGGCTTGTCAAACAAGTGGTAGGTAGCGAGATATAATGATAAAAAAATGGGACAACTAGCATATCAATGATAGTAGTAGTATCTAGGGAAATGTGTCATCTTGCCTGAGACCCTGCTTGGAAGAAGAACGAGTCCATGAAGAAGAAGAGCCAACGTAGTCGAACAAATCCTCACACTTTGAATGCTTTCGGAACTCTATCGAGAAGAAGCAATCCGAAAACAACATTCAACACACGGTACACCACAACATATGCATGACATGATGCGCAGCCAAATATGACGCATGGCATGGTTGATTATGCAATGCAAGGCAATCACAACAATCCATCACTACATATTAAGTGAAGCTCAATATGCAACGAGTTGCATATTGACGAAACTCCACGCTTGAATTACTTAGTTCATTCCCGTTTAGGTACACATCAATGTTTAATGTTGTAAGACATGGCAAGAGGTGAAACATAAGCAAACTATCTATCTAGGCATCTTAAATGAGGTCGGAAACAACTTATAGCATTCCCGAAATGACCTCATATGTTAATTTCGAAATTGGTCCAGATCTGAACTAATCATGTTTTATATTTATTAAACAGGGAAATAAGATGCACCAAGATACTCTACTTGTCATTCCAGTCGGTTTACATATATAGAACGCCTCAAATGGAGCTACGGTCTAAAAGATATGCCCAACACAAGATGGATATGCCATGAATGCAAAACGTCTCAAATCATGAATGCAGCAAGATATTATGATGCTACATGAAATTCCAAGAAAGTTCCATATATGGCATGTCCAAAACGGAGCTACGGTTCAACCACAACAATCAACACAAGTTTTATTTGGAATCTGCCCAAAACAGCAAGATGGCATATTGCGCACATAAAAACAACAAGTTACACTATTCTAAAATTCAAAAAATAAGCATGTGGCTGTATAATATAACACACACTTTATTTCATCTTCACATATCATGCTCAAAATAATCATGGTGGAAGCTCACAACATGGCTAATTGGAAACAATTTTCAGACTTAGTGAAAAATAACCCTGTTTTTGACAGAGCAGTTTTTATAAAGAAGGCATATTGACGGAAGTAAAATTATATGCTACTGTGCATATTATGGCATGACAATTAACAACATTATATTAGACATTATGAACTACAACTAACTCCACTACACCAACCCCAAAGGGGTTCTAGATCACTAGCCAAACACATGGCAAGACATCAACAAAATATTACAGATTCCAGACTTAGAAATATTTAGACCCCTCAAAACAGCACTATTTTTATGACATGTTGTCAACAAGAAAACAACACCTAAACATGGATTATCATGAAAAATAAAATGACCAAGGACTAGTGCACATGTAAAAGAGCATATCTCATGTTCAAAATTATTTCATATGATGCATGGATCAATTCACACAAAAAAAAGGGCATCACAACAAAATAACATGCGCACAAATTTACTCAAATGACAAAACTAAATCGAGAGATAAATTCTATGTATTTTTCTACCCCAAAATCATATATAACATGTGGGCTTTTATTACAAAACAAATGACACAATATTTATGCGACAATAGGACATAAACCGATTTAGCAAGCCATTTATGGAATTAAATGCAAACATCACATCAAACATTTTTTATCATGCATGAGAATGCAGTATAATTAATCTACACATAATTAAGTTTAACAAACGATGGAAGGCCAGAATCTGGGAGCGCAGAAACAGAAGGAAACTGAAAGAGAGATCCAATCTCGGTGGGGCTCTCGCCCCTCCGCCGCCATGGAGGCCAAGGACCAGGGCGGAAACCCTCCTCCCATCTAGGGGGGATGTCAAGGAATAATAATAAGGAAGGGAGCTCTCTCCCCCTCTCTCCCGGTGGCACCGGAACGCCACCGGGGCCATCATCGTGACGACGATCTACTCCAACATCTCCGTTATCTTCACCAGCACCTCTAATACGTCCATTTTACATCATGTTTTCTTGCTGTTATTTATAATGTTTTTATCCATAATAATGCTTTTTGGAGTAATTCCAATGCCTTTTCTCTCATAATTTGCAAGGAACACACCAAGAGGGAGAATTCCGGCAACTGAAAATCTAGACCTGAAAAAGCTACGTCAGGCTACCTATTTTGCACAACTCCAAACAAGCTGAAACTTCACGAAGATTTTTTATGGATTATTTAAGAATTATTGGAGCAAATAACTACCAGAGGGGGCCCACCAGGTGGGCACAACCCACCCAGGCGTGCCAGGGAGCCCAGGAGCGCCCTGGTGGGTTGTGCCCTCCTCGGCCCACCTCCGGTGCCCTTCTTCTAGTATATAAGTCATTTTGACCTAGAAAATAAATAAGAATGAGGCTTTTGGGACGAATCGCCGCCGCCTCGAGGCGGAACTTGGGCAAGAGCACTTTTGCCCTCCGGCGAAGTGATTCCGCCAGGGGAACTTCCCTCCCGGAGGGGGAAATCATCGTCAACATCATCACCAACAACTCTCCCATCTTGGGGAGGGCAATCTTCATCAACATCTTCAACAGCACCAACTCCTCTCAAACCCTAGTTCATCTCTTGAGTTCAATCTTGTTACCGGAACTATAGATTGGTGCTTGTGGGTGACTAGTAGTGTTGATTACATCTTGTAGTTGATCACTATATGGTTTATTTGGTGGAAGATTATATGTTCAGATCCATTATGATATTTAATACCCCTCTGTTCTTGAGCATGATTATTATTTGTGAGTAGTTACTTTTTTTCTTGAGGTCACGGGAGAAATCATGTTGCAAGTAATCATGTGAATTTGATATGTGTTCGATACATTGATAGTATGTATGTTGTGATTCCCTTAGTGGTGTCATGTGAACGTAGAATACATGACACTTCACCATATTTGGGTCTAAGGGAATGCACTGTGGAGTAGTAATTAGATGATGGGTTGCGAGAGTGACAGAATCTTAAACCCCAATTTATGCGCTATTTCGTAAGGTACCGATTGGATCCAAAAGTTTAATGCTATGGTTAGAATTTATTCTTAATATTTTTCTCGTAGTTGCAGATGCTTGGGGGAGGGTTAATCATAAGTAGGAGGTTTGTTCAAGTAAGATCAGCACCTAAGCACCGGTCCATCCACATATCAAATTATCAAAGTACCGAACACGAATTAAAGCAACATGATGAAAGTGACTAGATGAAATTCCCGTGTACCCTCAAGAACGCTTTGCTTATCATAAGAGACCGCTTTGGCCTATCCTTTGCCTCAAAAGGATTGGGTTACCTTGCTTCACTTTTGTTACTATATTCGTTACTAGCTCGTTACAAATTATCTTGCTATCAAACTACTTTGCTACTTACAATTTCGGCACTTGGAGACATTACCTTACTGAAAACTACTTGTCATTTCCTTCTGCTCCTCGTTTGGTTCGATACTCGTACTTATTGAAAAGAGCTACAATTGATCCCCTATAATTGTGGGTCATCAAGGCTATTTTCTGGCGCCGTTGCCGGGGAGTGAAGCGCCTTTGGTACGTGGAATTTGGTAAGGAAACATTTATATAGTGTGCTAAAATTTATTGTCACTTGTTACTATGGAAAACAATCCTTTGAGGAGTTTGTTCGGGGTACCTTCACCTTGTCCGGAACCACAATTAGCTATCCCTCAACCTACTGCACCTACTGAAAATATTGAATATGAAATTCCTTCGGGTATGATAGAACAACTGCTAGCTAATCCTTATGCAGGAGATGGAACTGAACATCCTGATATGCACTTCATATGTGTGGAACAAATTTGTTAATTGTTTAAGCTTGCAGTTTTACCCAGGGATCAAGTTATGAAAAAGGTTTTCCCTTTATCTTTGAAGAGAAAAGCATTGGCATGGTATAGGCTATGCGATGATATTGGATCATGGAATTGGAGTTCCACTAGAAATTTTATCCTATGCATCTAGTTCATCGTGATCGGAATTATATATATAATTTTTGGCCTCGTGAAGGAGAAAGTATCGCTCTAGCTTGGGGGAGGATTAAGTTAATGTTATATTCATGCCCCAATCATGAGCTCTCAAGAGAAATTATTATCTAGAATTTTATGCTCGGCTTTCTCGTAATGATCAAACCATGCTTGATACTTCTTGTGTTGGTTCTTTTATGAAGAAGACTATTGAATTCCGGTGGGATTTGTTTGAAAGAATTAAACGGAACTCTGAAGATTGGGAACTCGACGAAGGTAAAGAGTCAGGTATTAACTTAAGTGTGATTGTGTTAAATCTTTTATGGATATCGATGCTTTTCAAAAGTTTAGCACTAAATATGGACTTGACTCTGAGATAGTAGCCTTCTTTTGTGAATCATTTGCTACTCATGTTGAACTCCCTAAGGAGAAGTGGTTTAAATATCACCCACATGTTAAAAGAAATTTTTTAAAAACCAACACCAGTTAAAGAAGAAACTATACTCTCTATAATGTTGATTCAGCTGTTCCTTCTGCTTATATAGAGAAACCACCTTTCCTTGTTAGGATAAAGGAACATGCTAAAGTTTAAACTATGGTTAAAAAAAGCTATATTAGAACACCTAAACCAGAAGAACAAACTAAAGTAGAACCTAGAATTGCTATATTTAAATATCTCTTGGAAGAAGATATTGTGGGCATGTTATTTACTTCTATGAAGAAGCTGTTAGAATTGCTAAACCTGATAGAAAAGATAACCATAGACCTGTTGTGGGCATGCCTATTATTTTAGTTAAAATAGCAGATCACTATTATCATTGTTTATGTGACATGGGTGCTAGTGTGAGTGCTATTCCTTACACTTTATATGAAGAGATTATGAAAGACATAGCACGTGCTGAGATAGAGGAAATTGATGTTACTATTAAACTTGCTAATAGAGACACTATATCGCCAATGGGGGTTATTAGAGATGTTGAAGTCTTGTGTGGGAAAATAAAATACCCTACTGATTTTCTTGTTCTTGGTTCCCCACAAGATGACTTCTGTCCCATTATCTTTGGTAGACCTTTCTTGAACACAGTTAATGCTAACATATATTGTAAGAAACAAACTATGGGAGTTAGCTTTGGTGATGAGTCTCATGAGTTTAATTTTTCCATGTTTAGTAGAAATTATCATGAAAAATAATTACCTAGTAAGGATGAATTAATTGGTCTTGCTTCTATTGTTGTACCACCTACTGATCCTTTAGAACAATATCTGTTTGACCATGAAAATGATTTACATATGCATGAAAGAAATGAAATAGATAAAGTTTTCTTTGAACAACGTCCTGTGCTTAAACACAATTTACCTATTGAAATTCTTGGAGGTCCTCCTCCACCTAAAGGTGATCCTGTGTTTGAATTAAAACAATTGCCAGGCACTTTGAAATATGCTTATCTTGATGAAAAGAAGATATATCCTGTTATTATCAGTGCTAACCTATCAGAACATGAAGAAGAAAGATTATTGAAAGTTCTAAGGAAGCACCAGGCTGCTATTGGATATACTCTTGATGATTTAAAGGGCATCAGTCCCACTCTATGTCAGCACAAAATCAATATGGAACCTGATGCTAAACCAGTTGTTGATCACCAATGTCGGTTAAATCCGAAGATGAAAGATGTGGTAAGAACGGAAATATTAAAACTTCTGGAAGCATGTATAATCTATCCTATAGATGATAGTAGATGGTAAGTCCTATTCATTGTGTTCCTAAGAAAGGAGGTATTACTGTTGTTCCTAATGATAAAAATGAACTTATTCCACAAAGAATTGTTACAGACTATAGAATGGTAATTGATTTTAGAAAATTAAACAAAGCAACTAGAAAATATCATTACCATTTCCTTTTATTGATCAAATGCTTGAAAGATTATCTAATAACACACACTTTTGCTTCCTTGATGGATATTCTGGGTTTTCACAAATACTCGTATCACAACCTGATCAAGAAAAGACCACTTTTACTTGTCCTTTTGGAACCTATGCTTATAGATGTATGCCTTTTGGTTTATGCAATGCACCTGCTACCTTTCAAAGATGCATGATGGCTATATTCTCTGATTTCTGTGAAAAGATTGTTGAGGTTTTTCATGGATGACTTCTTTGTTTATGGGAAGTCTTTTGATGATTGTTTAAGCAATCTTGAGCGAGTTTTGCAGAGATGTGAGCAAACAAATCTTGTCTTGAAATTGGAGAAGTGCCACTTGATTGTTAATGAAGGCATTGTCTTCGGTCATAAAATTTCTGAAAGAGGTATTGAAGTGGACCAAGCTAAGGTTGATGCAATTGAGAAAATGCCATGTCCTAAATATATAAAAGGTATCCATAGTTTCTTAGGTCATGCTGGTTTCTATAAGAGATTTATCAAAGACTTTTCTAAAATTTCTAGGCCTCTTACTAATCTCTTGCAAAAGGATACCCCTTTTGTTTTTGATGATGATTGTCTTGAAGCCTTTGAAACACTCAAGAAAGCCTTAATTACTACACCTATTGTTCAACCACCTGATTGGAACTCGCCTTTTGAAATTATGTGTGATGCTAGTGATTATGCTGTTGGTGCTGTTCTAGGACAAAGAGTTGATAAGAAATTGAATGTTATTCATTATGCTAGTAAAACTCTAGACAATGCTCAAAGAAATTATGCTACTACTAAAAAAGAATTCTTAGCAGTTGTGTTTGCTTGTGATAAATTTAGACCTTATATTGTTGATTCCAAAGTAACTATTCACACAGACCATGCTGCTATTAAATATCTTATGGAAAAGAAAGATGGTAAATGTAGACTTATTCATTGGGTTCTCTTGTGACAAGAATTTGATTTACATATCATTGATAGAAAAGGAGCTGAGATCCCCGTAGCTGATAACTTGTCTAGGCTTGAAAATGTGCGTGATGACCCACTACCTATTGATGATAGTTTTCCTGATGAGCAGTTAGCTGCAATAAATGTTGCAAATAATACTCCTTGGTATGCGGACTATGCTAATTACATTGTTGCTAAATATTTACCACCTAGCGTTACTTACAGACAAAACAAAAAATTCTTCTATGATTTAAGACATTACTTTTGGGATGACCCACATCTTTATAAAGAACGAGTAGATGGTATTATTAGATGTTGTGTACCTGAGCATTAATAGGAATAAATCGTACTAAAATGTCACTCCGAGGCTTATGGAGGGCATCATGCTGGAGATAGAACTGCTCATAAGGTATTGCAATCTGGATTTTATTGGCCTACTCTCTTCAAGGATGCCCGTAAGTATGTCTCATCTTGCGATGAATGTCAAAGAATAGGTAATATCGGTAAGCGTCAAGAAATGCCTATGAATTATTCACTTGCTGTTGAACCATTTGATGTTTGGGGATTTGATTACATGGGACCTTTTCCTTCCTCTAATGGCATACACATATTTTGGTTGATGTTGATTATGTTACTAAATGGGTAGAAGCTATTCGAACGAGTAGTGCTGATCACAACACCTCAATTAAAATGCTTAAGGAAGTTATTTTCCCAAGGTTTGGAGTCCCTAGATATTTAATGACTGATGGTGGTTCACACTTTATTCATGGTGCTTTCTGTAAAATGCTTGCCAAGTATGATGTTAACCATAGAATTGCATCACCCTGTCTTCTTCGGTCCAGTGGTCAAGTTGAACTTAGCAATAGAGAAATAAAATGAATTTTGCAAAAGACTATCAATAGGTCCAGGAAGAATTGGTCTAAGAACTTAGATGATGCACTTTGGGCTTATAGAACAGCATATAAAAATCCTATGGTATGTCTCCTTATAAAATGGTTTATGGAAAATCTTGTCATTTGCCTCTTGAGTTAGGACATAAAGCATTTTGGGTAGTTAAAGGGCTCAACTATGATTTCAAACTTGCTGGTGAGAAGAGGTTATTTGATATTAGCTCATTAGATGAATGGAGAACCCAAGCTTATGAAAATGCAAAATTATTCAAAGAAAAAGTAAAAAGATGGCATGCCAAAAGAATTCAAAAGCATGAGTTTAAAGTCGGAGAATCTGTTCTTTTGTACAACTCTTGTTTTAGATTTTTTGCCGGGAAGCTCCTCTCAAAATGGGAAGGCCCATATGTCATCAAGGAGGTTTACCGGTCTGGTGCCATCAAAATAAATAATTCCAAAGGTACTAACCCAAAGGTTGTCAATGGATAACGAATAAAACATTGTATCTCAGGTACGCCTATTAATGTTGAAAGTAATATTATCCAAACTGTGACACCGGAAGAACACATTAAAGAGTCCTTCCGGAACACTCCAGAATCTTGAAAATAAGGAGGTACATGATACGGTAAGTAAACGGACTCCAAAAAATGCACAAAAATATTTTGTGTCAGTTTGGAATATTTTAGAAGTTTGGAAATAAAGAAACTCCCAGGAAGCGTCACCTAGTGGGCAGAAGACACCAGGGCGCGCTAGGCTTGCCAGGCGCACCCAGGTGGGTTGTGCCCACCTGGGACACCTTCCGTACTCCGTTTTTCTTCCATGTACTTATCCTCCAAGATAAAAAATCTATATATACTTCCAGAACCTGTTAACCACCATATCGCCAAGAAATCCTCTATTCTCTTTTCTTGTTATCTCTGGTCAAATTTGTCAAGCCATGCATCATGTCTTCTTGCTCCTTCAACAACATGGAAGAAGATGCTTGGCTAATGAAGATCGAGACGAAGAGGGAGGAGCCCACGGATGTCGTTAAGGGAGACAAGTGCAAGGAAGCTACCGTAGATCCACCCCCGATGGCAGCACAAACATTGCTGGCCGAGGAGGAGGAAGATATCCTTAAACCCTACCTTACTCACCTTACTCCTGCTGAGATTGAAGCTTTTCGTGTCATTGAAATAGTTCGCATACAGAATAAGTATCTTACTTGCGAAAATATTCTATACCAAGAGCATATCATCCATCTCCGGAGTGTCATCCGTCGGTTGGAGAACCTCTTGATCCTTAAGGATAGGATCGCTTCTACTTCAGCACCATCATCTTCTTCACCACCAAAGGAGAACTGAGTATTGGGTATGGGCACTCCCCTTGGCTTCCACCAAGCTTGGGTAGGTGCCCCGGTATCATATCATCCCACTATCTTTTTGCTTTTACTTATCTTAGTTCAATCTTTTGCCTAGATGCAATAAAGTTAAGTTCGATACTTTCTTATTTGAGAGTTTGCTTAGTGATCTATCATTGTAATCGTGTGCAAGTTATATGATAAAGTTTAGTTTGAGTTTTTGCTTTCTTTACTTTCATGTTACAAATAAAGAAAAAGAAATAATAAAGAAATGAAAGAAAGGAACTAAATCAATAAGATCATATACTAATCCTATGGTAGGTGATGGAACCACATAAGGAAAAGTATAAGTAGGAAATTTTATTAGAGGTTGACAAACATAGCATTAGTCAATGATGCAACTCATGAAAGAAATAATAAGGGAAGAGAAGATTCCCATATAAATATACTATCCTAGAAATATTTTGTGATTGTGAGCCCTCATCAAAATATTATATGCCAAAATTGTTGACGTTGGACAAGGAAGACAACTTAACGGTTTATGTTTGTTTTTATTCACATAGAAGTCATATTGTCATATATCCTTTAACAAGTGATGCTTGCTCCCTACCTTTGCTAGCCAAAAATTCCGCACTAAGTAGAGACACTACTTGTGCATCCAAAACCCCTTAAACCCAAATCCTATTTTCAAGAGTCCACCATACCTACCTATGGATTGAGTAAGATCCTTCAAGTAAGTTGTCATCGGTGCAATAAGGCAATAAAAATTGCTTCTAAAAGTGTAAGATCATTTAGTGTAAGAGAAAACTGAGCGTTGTATGAACTTAGATGACAAAGAATAAAAGCAAAAGACTGTATAGTAAAGGTTGTCATCTTAAGGGGCAATACAAGGTGACGTTCTCTTGCACCAAGGGATTGAGCATACAAACAAATAAGTGCATGACAACCTCTGCTTCCCTCTGTGAAGGGCCTATCTTTTACTTTTATGCAAGAGTCAAAGTTTTTCTCTATTCCTTTTATTTTTCTCCTTTGGCAAGCATCATGTGGTGAGGAAAGATCTAGGAACATATGTCCAGTTGAATATAGATAGCATGAGTTATTATTGTTGACATCACCCTTGAGGTGAGGATGTTGGGAGGCGAAACTATAAGACCCTATCTTTCTATGTGTCCGGTTGAAACCTTTTGCTCATGGGTATGAGGCGAGTGTTTCAATCATAGAAGATTATATGATGGTTGAGTATGTGGACTTGCCTAAAGGCTTCGATACATGACCCTTCCTGGAAAGATGATGAATTGTAGTTGGAAAGTTGACTGAGAACATAGTTTGTTGGTTTCTAATAGAGTTTTTGCTTTCTACTTCGACTGTGTGATGAACTATTACTTATTCATGAGAAGTATATGATGAAAGTTCTATGATATAGGTCCTATGTTTAATGTTGTTGCTGTTATAATAATCAACATGATGCTTTTTTATGTTTGTATTTTGTTTTTATCGACACCTCTCTCTCAAAGCATGTGGACATGTTTTCCTATTTTGGTTTTCGCTTGAGGACAAGCGAGGTCTAAGCTTGGGGGAGTTGATACGTCCATTTTGCATCATGTTTTCTTGCTGTTATTTATAATGTTTTTATCCATAATAATGCTTTTTGGAGTAATTCTAATGCCTTTTCTCTCATAATTTGCAAGGAACACACCAAGAGGGAGAATTCCGGCAGTTGAAAATCTGGACCTGGAAAAGCTACGTCAGGCTACCTATTCTACACAACTCCAAACAAGCTGAAACTTCACAGAGATATTTTATGGATTATTTAAGAATTTTTGGAGCAAATAACTACCAGAGGGGGCCCACCAGGTGGGCACAACCCACCTGGGCGCACCAGGGAGCCCAGGCGCGCCCTGGTGGGTTGTGCCCTCCTCGGCCCACCTCCGGTGCCCCTCTTGTGGTATATAAGTAATTTTTACCTAGAAAAAATAAGAAGGAGGCTTTCAGGATGAAGTGCCACTGCCTCGAGGCGGAACTTGGGCAGGAGCACTTTTGCCCTTCGGCGGAGTGATTCCGCCGGGGGAACTTACCTCCCGGAGGGGGAAATCATCATTATCATCATCACCAACAACTCTCCCATCTTGGGGGGTGGTAGGAATCTTCATCAACATATTTAATAGAACGAACACCTCTCAAACCCTAGTACATCTCTTGAGTTCAATCTTGTTACCGGAACTATAGATTGGTGCTTGTGGGTGACTAGTAGTGTTGATTACGTCTTGTAGTTGATCACTATATGGTTTATTTGGTGGAAGATTATATGTTCAGATCCATTATGATATTTAATACCCCTATGATCTTGAGCATGATTATTATTTGTGAGTAGTTACCTTTGTTATTGAGGTCACGGGAGAAATCATGTTGCTAGTAATCATGTGAATTTGATATGTGTTCAATATTTTGATAGTATGTATGTTGTGATTCCCTTAGTGGTGTCATGTGAACGTAGAATACATGACACTTCACCATATTTGGGCCTAAGGGAATGCACTGTGGAGTAGTAATTAGATGATGGGTTGCGAGAGTGACAGAAGCTTAAACCCCAGTTTATGCGCTATTCCGTACAGGACCGATTGGATCCAAAAGTTTAATGCTATGGTTAGAATTTATTCTTAATACTTTTCTCGTAGTTGCAGATGCTTGCGGGAGGGTTAATCATAAGTAGGAGGTTTGTTCAAGTAAGATCAGCACGTAAGCACCATTCCACCCACATATCAAATTATCAAAGTATAGAACACGAATTAAACCAACATGATGAAAGTGACTAGATGAAATTCCCGTGTACCCTCAAGAACGCTTTGCTTATCATAAGAGTCCGCTTTGGCCTGTCCTTTGCCTTAAAAGGATTGGTCTACCTTGCTGCACTTTTTTTTACTATATTCGTGACTTGCCCATTACAAATTATCTTGCTATCAAACTACTTTGCTACTTACAATTTCAGCACTTGCAGACATTACCTTACTGAGAACTACTTGTCATTTCCTTCTGCTCCTCGTTGGGTTCGATACTCTTACTTATCGAAAAGAGCTACAATTGATCCCCTATTATTTTGGGTCATCAACCTCCATCGCCTTCCCCCATCTAACTACAACGTTCTACTCTCTCGCAATCCACTGTACCCTCTACTTGAACATGGTGCTTTATGCTTCATATTATTATCCAATGATGTGTTGCCATCCTATGATGTGTGCGTAGATTTTTGTTGTCCTATGGGTTGATTGATGATCATGATTGGTTTGATTTGCATGTTTTATTATTGGTGCTATCCTATGGTGCTCTCCATGTCGTGCAAGTGTGAGGGATCCTCGTAGGATGTTGCAATGTGTTCATGATTCGCGTATGGTGGGTTGCTTGAGTGACAGAAGCATAAACTCGAGTAGGTGGGTTATTGCATATGTGAGTAAAGAGGACTTGATACCTTATAATGCTATGGTTGGGTTTTACCTTAATGATCTTTAGTAGTTGCGGATGCTTGCTAGAGTTCCAATCATAAGTGCATATGATCCGAGTAGAGAAAGTATGTTAGCTTATGCCTCTCCCTCATATAAAGTTGCAATAGTGATGACTGGTCTAGTTATCGATTGCCTAGGGAAAATTCCACAACTCCTACCACCACTTTTCCACACTCATTAAACTAACTTAGTTGTTTCTTTATCTTAGCAGCCCCTAGTTTTTATTTATGTGCTCTTTATTATCTTGCAAGCCTATTCCGTTACACCTACAAAGTACTTCTAGTTTCAGACTTGTTCTAGCTAAAGCGAACGTTAAGAGTGCATAGAGTTGTATCGATGGTCGATTTAACTTGAGGGATTATTTGTTTTACCTTTAGCTCCTCATTGGGTTTGACACTCTTACTTATCGAAAGAGGCTACAACTGATCCCATGTACTTGTGGGTTATCAAGACTTTTTTCTGGCGCCATTGCCGGGGAGCAATAGCGTGGGGTTAATATTCTCGTTTGTGCTTGTTTGCTTTATCACTAATAAGTAATTTTTCTTTTTCTTTTATTAACTTGTTTTCTATCTTTAGATATGAGTAGGAAATGCAAAATACCAAAAAAAAATTAGATGTACTTTCTGCTCCAAAAGTTGAGGAACCACTAGTGTTCCGTACCACAAAAGAATATTACTTGGGTCATCTTTGATCCACTTGTGCTCGTGCTGAAAATCCAACTTGCTTAGTTGAGGGAAAATCATTAAATTAGCATGCTCATTATGTGCGACACTGCATATCTCAAAAAGGGAAACTCTTGTGGCATCAAACTAATACTTTGAGTTGCTATGCTTGGAATCTATGTGAAATTTATGATTTTACTTGTTGTTCTAAAGAAGCTAAAAAACACCTTCCCTACCAATATGTGTTTAATGATAATGAAATATTATCTTCTTGTGCCAAGGAGGCCTATTGCTATAATGGTGTTGAACAAATTGAAAAATTTGTTGCTTTTAAGTGTGCCTATGAAATTGCTTCTTTCATTGAAAAGTATGATGCTACTCTTTACAATTCTGAAAATTTTGCCATACTTAAATATTGCTATGAAAACTATGCTTCTAATGGTTATGTTAAAGAGATTATTGAAAGAATGACCGCTGCCTTGGAAGAGAATAATATTTTGCTGGAAACTATGGAAGAGGAAGTTGCTGAAATTGTAAGCTCATTAGATGAAAAAGATGAAGAGGAGAGCGAAGAACAAAAGGAGGAAGATTGGATTACCAACCTGTGCCCACCTTCTAATGAGATTAACTCTTCAACTCATACATTGTTTAATTTCCCTTCGTGCTTACCGAAGGATGAATGCTATGATGATTGCCACGATCCCTTGGATTTGTTTGAAATATCCCTTTTTGATGAACTTGCTGCTTGCTATTCTTGTGGCCATGATACCAATATGAATTATGCTTATGGAGATGAACTTTCTACAGTTCCTTATATTAATAATGAAATTTTTGCTATTGCACTCACACATGATAGTCCTATTATCTTTTTGAATTCTCCCGACTACACTATATGGGAGAAGTTTGCACTTATTAGGGATTATATAGATGGGTTGCCTTTTACTATTACACATGATGATTTTGATAGATATAATATGCATGTGCTTGCTGCTCCTACTTGCGATTATTATGAGAGAGGAACTACATATCCACCTCTCTATGTTTCCAATACGATAAAATTGCAAGAAATTGTTTATGCAATGCATTGGCCTTTACTTTGTGTGCATGAATTGTTCTTTTATGACATGCCGATGCATAGGAAGAGAGTTAGACTTTGTTGTTGAACGATATATGTTACTCTATGGTCACTACCTAATTACAAATCATTGTTAATTAAAATTGGCTTGATATACCTTGGGATTAGGGTGGATCCATTACTTGAGGACTTAATGCCTAGCTTAATGGCTTTAAAGAAAGCGCTGCCAGGGAGACAACCCATAAGTTTTAGAGAGTCATTTTATTCTGTTGTGTTCTTTTATATAGTTTAAAACCAAAAAAATAAAGTGGGGAACTTAAATTTTTTTCAAAAAGAAAAGTGAAAGTGAGAAAGACGAGCAACGTTGAAGTGGGGCTAGCCTTGAACTTTGTTCATGCCCATGGAAACTTTGTGAATCTTGACTACAGAAACTTATCAACAAAAATAATTATCCCCTTTTACAAATCCATTGTGTTATAAAAATAATGTGCCAAGAATTACCTTTAGGATGTTTAAATTTCTTGTTTGATATCTGCTGTGTAAAAACAGAAACTTTTGCTGCATTGTTGGAATTTCTATATTTTACTGGAGCGTGCAAAAATTCTGAAATTTTTAAAAAATACATTTATACACATTCTTGACCACGTCCTAATTTTTCAGAATTTTAGAGGTACAGAAGTATGGTGAATGTTCAAATACCTATAGACTGTGCTGTTTTTGACAGATTCTATTTTTGATGCATTGTTTTGCTCTTCTTGATGAAACTATTGATTTTATCGATGGTAGAAGCCATGAAAAAGTTATATTATAGTATCTAAAATGCAAAAACAAAATATGAATTGGTTGGCAATAGTACTTAAAGTGGTGATTTGTTTTATTATACTAACATATCTCACGAGGGTTTTGTTAAGTTTTGTGTGATTGAAGTTTTCAAGTTTTGGGTGAGATCACGATGGATGAAGGTATAAGGAGTGGAAAGAGACTAAGCTTGGGGATTCCCGAGGAACCCCAAGGTAATATTCAAGGACTCCTAGGAAACTAAGATTGGGGATGCCCCGGAAGGCATCCCCTCTTTCTTGTAACAACCATTGGTAATTTTACTTGGAGCTATATTTTTATTCGTCACATGATATACGTAAATCCTGCAGCGTCATGTGCTTTTTATTTTTATTTTAATAATGCACCATTCTAGGATGAGATAGTCCTTGGTTGATTTATAGAATGCTTCATGCACTTCACTTATATCTTTTTGAGTATGGCTTTATAGAATGCTTTATGTGCTTCGCTTATATAATTTGAAGTTTGGATTGCCTTTTTCTCACACATAGAAAACCGGCATTTATAGAATGCTCTTTTGCTTCACTTATATTTGTTAGAGCGTGGGCATATCTTTTCTAGGAAGAATTAATCTCTCATGCTTCACTTATATCTATTTAGAGAGTTAACATGAGTTGGTCATTCACATGGTTAGTCATAAAATCCTACATAAAACTTGTAGATCACTGAATATGATGTATTTAATTCCTTACAATAGTTTTGTGATATAAAGATGGTGATATTAGAGTCATGCTAGTGAGTAATTGTGGATTGGTAGAAATACTTGTGTAAAGGTTTGTGATTCCCGTAGCATGCACGCATGGTGAATTGTTATGTAAGGAAGTCGGAGCATGATTTGTTTATAGATTGTCGGCCTTTGTGTGAGGGTGGGGAGCATGCGATGGTTAACTCCTACCAACCTCTCCCCTAGGAGCATGCATCTAATACTTTACTTCGATGACTAATTGACTTTTGCAATAAGTATGTGAGTTCTTTATGACTAATGTATTATACGCACTCTTACCCTTCCACCTTTGCTAGCCTCTCTAGTACCGCGCAACTTTCGCCGGTGCAATAAACCTACCTTCCTCAAAACTGCCACCATATACCTTCCTCAAAACAACCACCATATACCTTCCTCAAAACATCTACCATACCTGCCTATTATGGAATTTCCATTCCGAGATATATTGCCATGCAACTTCCACCGTTTCCTTTTGTTATGACATGCACCATCACTTTCATATTGCATATAGAGTCATATTTTGTTCTAGGTATCGAGTTGTAATTTTGTTTTGAGTTGTAAGTAAATAAAGTGTGATGACGATCATTATTAGAGCATGTACCATGTGAGGAAAGGATGATGGAAGCTATGATTCCCTCACAAGTGGGGATGAGATTCCGGACTTTATGAAAAATAAAAGAGGCCAGCGAAGCCCAAATAAAAATAATAATAATAAAAGAGGCCTTAGATGCCCACCAAAAAAGGAGAGAAAAGAGAGAAGGGACATTGCTACTATCTTTTTCCACACTTGTGCTTCAAAGTAGCACCATGATCTTCATAATAGAGAGTTTCCTATTTTGTCACTTTCATATACTAGCGGGAATTTTTCATTATATAACTTGGCTTGTATATTCCAATGATGGGCTTCCTCAAATTGCCCTAGGTCTTCATGAGCAAGCAAGTTGGATGCACACTCACTTAGTTTCTTTCTGAGCTTTCATACACTTATAGCTCTAGTGCATCTATTGCATGGCAATCCCTACTCACTCAAGTTAATATCTATTAATGGGCATCTCCATATCCCGTTGATATGCCTAGTTGATGTGAGACTATCTTGTATTTTTTCCTTGACAACCTCCACCATATTCTATTCCACCTATAGTGCTATATCCATGGCTCAAGCTCATGTATTGCATGAGAGTTAAAAAGGTTTGAGAAAATAAAAGTTGTGAAAAAATTGCTTGACTGGTCATAGGGGTTGTGCATGATATAAATACTTTTTGTGGGGAAGATGGAGCATAGCCAGACCATATGATATTGTAGGGATAACTTTCTTTTTCCATTATATTTTGAAGAGCTACAATTGCTTTATTAGTATGCTTGAAGTATTATTGTCTTAATGTCAAATGATATACTATTGCTTTGAATCACATGTGTCTTAATATTCATGCCATGATTAGATTATATGAACAAGATTATGCTAGGTAGCATTCCACATCAAAAATTATCTTTTTTATCATTTACCTACTCGAGGACGAGCAGGAATTAAGCTTGGGGATATTGATACGTCTTCGTTGTATCTATAATTTTTGATTGTTTCATGCCAATATTCTACAACTTTCATATACTATTTTTGGGATTAACATATTGATCCAGTGCCCAGTGCCAGTTCCTGTTTGTTGCATGTTTTTTGTTTTGCAGAAAATCCATATCAAATGAAGTCCAAACGCGAGAAACTTCGGATATTTTTTTGGAATATATGTGATTTTTGGGAAAAAGAATCAATGTGAGACGATGCCCAAGGAGGTCACAACCTTCCAGGCGCGGCCTACCCCCTGGTCGCGTCCTGGGCCCTTGTGACCATCCCTTAGGTCGATTGGAGCTGTCCTTTTGCTGCAAGAAAGCTAATTTTTGGATAAAGATACCCTCAAAATTTAAGCCCGATCGGTGTTACGGATCTCCGGATATTTAAGAAACAGTGAAAGGCGAGAATCTGGGAGCGCAGAAACAGAAAGAGAGATCCAATCTTGGAGGGGCTCTCGCCCCGCCGCTGCCATGGAGGACAAGGACCAGAGGGGAAACCCTCCTATCATCTAGGGGGGAGGTCAACGACAAAGAAGAAGAAGAAGAAGAAGGGGGGCTCTCTCCCCCTCTCTCCGGGTGACACCGGAACGCTGTCGGGGCCATCATCGTGACGGCGATTGATACGTCTCCAACGTATCTATAACTTTTGATTGCATGCTATTATATTATATATTTTGGATGTTTTATATCCATTAATATGCTATTTTATATTATTTTTGGGACTAACCTATTAATCTAGAGCCTAGTGCCAGTTTCTGTTTTTTCCTTGTTTTTGAGTTTCGGAGATAAGGACTATTAAACGGAGTCCAAACGGAATAAAACCTCCAAAATGATTTTTTCTAGAATAAAAGGAAGCCACGAGACTTGACAAGCAAGGCAGAGGAGCTACCATGGGGCCACAAGCCCGCTTGCCGCGGCTAGGGAGTACCCCGCGCAGGGCAAGTTGTGGGCCCCTAGCAACTCCGCTAACCCTAATCTTCAGCCTATACATTCCTAAAAATCCCTAGCCATGAAAACACTTTTCCGTCGCCAGAAACCTCCATTCCCGAGAGATCAAATCTTGGAGCCTTTTCCAGTAATCTGCCGGAGGGGGATTCGATCACGGAGGGCATCTACATCAACTCCATTGCCCCTCCGATGATGCGTGAGTAATTCACCACAGACCTACGGGTCCATACCTTGTAGCTAGATGGCTTCTTCTCTCTCTTTGCTTCTCAATACCATGTTCTTCATGATCTTCGTCGAGATCTATCCGATGTAATACTGTTTTGCGATGTGTTTGTCGAGATCCGATGAATTGTGGGTTTATGTTCATATTATCCATGAATATTATTTGAGTCTTTCCTAAATTCTTATATGTATGATTTCATATCTTTGCAAGTCTCTTCGAGTTATTGGTTTGGTTTGGCCAACTAGATTGGTAATTCTTGCAATAGGAGAAGTGGTTAGTTTTTGGTTCAATCTTGTGGTGTCCTCACCCAGTGACAAAGTTGGGGTAGTGAGGCACGTATTGTATTGTTGCCACCAAGGGTAAAAAGATGGGGTTTTCATCGTATTGCTTGAGTTTATCCCTCTACATCATGTCATCTTACCTAATGCGTTACTGTGTTCTTCGTGAACTTAATACTCTAGATGCAGGCAGGAGTCGGTCGATATGTGGAGTAATAGTAGTAGATGCAGAATTGTTTCGGTCTACTTGTCACGGATGTGATGCCTATATGCATAATCATTGCCTTGGATATCTTCATAATTATTCGCTTTTCTATCAATTGCTCGATAGTAATTTGTTCACCCACCGTAATACTTGCCATCACGAGAGAAGCTATCTAGTGAAACCTATGGCCCCCGGGTCTATATTCGATATTATACTTTCCGATCTAAAACCAAAAATACTTGCTACCCTATTTTTACTTTTAGTTTTACTTTCCATTCAAGCATCCTATTATCTGTATCTCTACTAGATATCATCCTTGCAAATAACCGTGAAGGGATTGACAACCCCTTTATAGCGTTGGGTGCAAGAGTTTGATTCCTTGTGCAGGTATATCTATTGGTGGCTTGCTTGTATCTCCTACTAGATTGATACCTTGGTTCTCAAAAACTAAGGGAAATAATTATCTACTTTGTTGCATCAAACCGTTCCTCTTCATGGGAAACCAACGCATGCTCGAGAAGTAGCAAGAAGGATTTCTGGCGCCATTGCCGAGGAGATACAAGTCAAGTCAAGATAAGAACTCTCTCGTCAACTAGCCAATTTCTGGTTTGGTTGCGGGAAGATCTACATCAAGCCTACCAAGTACCCATCACAAACTCATCTCTTGCATTTACATTATTTGCCATTTGCCCCTCGTTTTCCTCTCCCCCACTTCTAAAACGATTTTCAGAAAATACCAAAAAGATTTGCCTTTTTCTTCGCCCTTCTTTCGTTCGCCTTCTCATTGCTATGTTTGCTTGTGTTGCCATGTGCCTTCTATTTCCTTGCATCTTCGCTTGCTAAAAATCTATTGATGTGGATCCTCATACACTTTCTAATCTTTTCAAAATACGAAATTATGATGAACCAATTGCTAGTGAGTTGAGTGCACTTGATTATCTCTATGAAGTTTTGCTTGAAAATCATGAATCTGGAAATTTTGATGAAGTGTGGAAAGAAGAAATTTTGAAGGAGATTCATGATAGTTCCTTGAATGAAAATCATGATTTCCATGTTGTATGAATTATCTGAATATCCATTATACTATTGATATGCAAAACCACAAGCTTGGGGACGCTATGCTTGATGAAGATGATATTTTTTGTTCCCCAAGTTTTGGTAATGACACATATGCTATAATTGATCACGAAAAGAATGATTTGTGTGATAGTTATATTGTGAGATTCCTTCATGATGTTACTGAAAATTACTATGAGAGAGGAACATATGCTTTTACATATTGCAATAATATCAAGTTTCCTCTCTATGTGTTCAAAGTTTGGAAGTTATGCTTGTTTTGCCTTCCTATGGTAGTTGATTTTTGTTCCCATATGATGTTTGCTCACAAAAACCCCTATGCATAAGAAGTGGGTTAGACTTAAATATACTTTCCATGTGATTCATGATATTCCTATTATTGAAAGTAGGAATTATGTGTCCATAGATTTCATTGTTCTTGATATAGAATGTAATCCGACATGTCCTACTATTCTTGGTAGACCTTTCCTTAGAACGATTGGTGCAATTATTGACATGAAAGAAGGAAATATTAGATTACAATCTACATTAAATAAAGGCATGAACACTTTCCTAGAAATAAAATAAGATTGCCTTATGAATCTATTATGAGATCTACTTTTGGATTACATACCAATGATAACAATACTTAGATCTATTGTGTTTTGCCTAGCTAGCGGCGTTAAACAATAGCGCTTGTCGGGAGGCAACCCAATTTTATTTTGCTTTCTGCTTTTTATTATGTGTTGGTGTGTTTTGCACATTATTACTTCTGTAGTAATTGTGTTTTTGTGTTTTTATTAGTGTTTGAGCCAAGTAAAACCTTTGGGGTGATCTATGGTAGTTGTTGATTTGATCCTTCTCAAAAATAGAAACTTTTGTGCTCGGTCCAGGAATTTTCCAATTTTTTCAGAGAGTCGAATTGATATGAAATTTTTACACAAGATTGATATACAAATTTTCCTGATTTTCCTAATTTTTCAGATTTGTTAGAGTTCCAGAACTATTCGAATTTTACAGATTGCTACATACTGTTCTGTTTTTGACAGATTTTGTTTTCTTTTGGTTTTTTGCTTATTTTGATGTATCTATGGGTCGTATCGGGGGGTATGAGTCATGAAAAAGTTAGAATACAGTAGGTATTACACAAATATAAATAAAGAACGAGTTCACAAAAGTACCTAAAGTGGTGATTTATTTTTCTTATACTAACGGATCTCATGAGTTTTCTGTTGAGTTTTGTGTTGTGAAGTTTTTAAGTTTTGGGTGAATATTTGATGGACTATGGAATAAAGAGTGGCAAGATCCTAAGATTGGGGATGACCAAGGCACCCCAAGTCATATTCAATAATACCAAAAAGCCTAAGCTTGGGGATGCTCGGGAAGGCATCCCCTCTTTCGTCTTCAATCCATCGGTAAATTTACTTGAGACTATATTTTTATTCACCACATGATATGTGTTTTGCTTGGAGCGTCGTGTATGATATGAGTCTTTGCTTGTTAGTTTGCCACAATCATCCTTGCTGCACACATCCTTTTGAGAAAGACACGCTGAATTGTGAATTTGTTAGAATACTCTATGTGCTTCACTTATATCTTTTGAGCTAGGCAATGTTGCTCTAGAGCTTCACTTATATCTTTTTAGAGCATGGTGGTGTTATATTTCATAGAAATTATTGAATTATCATTCCTCACTTGTATTATTTTGATAGTTTCTTAAAAAATCATGGTAATTTGTTTAGGTTATGCATTTAGTCCTAATAAAATGGCATCCAAGAGGGATATAATAAAAACTTTCATATTAAGTGCATTAACAACTATGAGAAGTTGGATTCCTTGCATATAGGTTTGAGATGATAGGGATGGTAATATGAGAGTCATGCTAGTGAGTAGTTGTGAATTTAAGAGATGCGTGTGTTAAAGATTGTGATTCCCGTAGCATGCACGTATGGTGAACCGTTATGTAACGAAGTCGGAGCATGATTTGTCTAAATATTGTCGACCTTTGTGTGAGGGTCGGGAGTGCGCGATGGTTAAATCCTACCAACCTCTCCCCTAGGAGCATGCGTCTAATGCTTTGTTTGATAACTAATAGACTTTTGCAATAAGTATGTGAGTTCTTTATGACTAATGTGAGTCCATGGATTATACGCACTCTCACCCTTCCATCTTTGCTAGCCTCTCTAGTACCGCGCATCTTTCGTCGGTACATCAAACCCTCCTTCCTCAAAATAGCCACCATATATTCCTCAAAACAGCCACCATACCTACCTATTATGGAATTTTCATAGCCATTCCGAGATATATTGCCATGCAACTTCCACCATGTAGTTTTTTTATGACTTGCATCATCACTTCATATTGCATATAGAGTTATATCTTGTCATATGAATCGAGTTGTAATTTCTTTTTCTTTGAGTTATAAGTAAATAGAAGTGTGATGATTTTTCATTAGTAGAGCATTCTCCCATGATATAAAAGGATGATGGAGGCTATGACTCCCTCACAAGTTGGGACGAGTATCCGGACTTTATAAAAAAAGAGAGGCCAGCGAAGCCCAAACCAAAAGCAATAAAAAAGGACAAAGAAGCCCACCAAAATAAAATAAAAATGAGAGAAAGAGAGAAGGGACAATTGCTAATATATTTTTCCACACTTGTGCTTCAAAGTAGCACCATGATCTTCATGATAGAGAGTCTCCTATTTTGTCACTTTCATATAACTAGTGGATATTCACTTTTGTGTGGCGAAGATGGAGCATAGCCAGACCATATGATTTTGTAGGGATGACTTTCTAAGGCCATGTTATTTCGAAAGGACACGACTACCTTGTTGGTGTGCTCGAAGTATTATTGTTTTTACGTCAATATTATACTATTGTTTTGAATCTAACGGACCTGAAAGTTCATGCCATAATAAAGAGTATTACATGGATAAGTATGTTGGGTAGCATTCCACATCAAAAATTATGTTTTTATCATTTACCTACTTGAGGACGAGCATGAATTAAGCTTGGGGATGCTGATACATCTCCAATGTATCTATATTTTTTTATTGTTCCATACTATTATAATATCTGTTTTGGATGTTTTATATGTATTAATATGCTATTTTATATTATTTTTGGGACTAACCTATTAATCTAGATCCTAGTGCCAGTTTCTATTTTCCCCTTGTTTTGAGTTTCGCAGATAAGGAATATTAAATGGAGTCCAAACAGAATAAAACCTCCAGAATGATTTTTTCTGGAATAAAAGGAAGCCACGAGACTTGAGAACCAAGGCAGATGAGCTGCCACGGGGCCACAATCTCGCTTGCCGTGGCCTGGGGGGTACCTTCCGCCGGGCAGGCTTGTAGGCCCCTGGTAACTCCCTAACCCTAATCTTCGGCCTATAAACTCTCAAATATTCCATCATTATCAAAACGAGCCACGAAAACTCTTTTCCGCCGCTAGAAGCCTCCGTTCCCGAGAGATCCAATCTTGGAGCCTTTCCCGATAATCTGACGGAGGGGGATTCGATCATGCAGGGCATGTACATCAACTCCATTGCCCCTCCGATGATGCATGAGTAGTTCACCACAAACCTACGGGTCCATAGCTAGTAGCTAGACGGCTTCTTCTCTCTCTTTGCTTCTCAATACCATGTTCTTAATGATCTTCATGGAGATTTATCCGATGTAATACTCTTTTGCGGTGTGCTTGTCGAGATCCGATGAATTGTGGGTTTATGTTCAGATTACCCATGAATATTATTTGAGTGTTTCCTGAACTCTTATATGCATGATTTCATATCTTTGCAAGTCTCTTCGAGTTATTGGTTTGGTTTGGCCAACTAGATTGGTAATTCTTGCAATAGGAGAAGTGCTTAGTTTTGGGTTCAATCTTGCGGTGTCCTCACCCAGTGACAAAGTAGGGGTAGCGAGGCACGCATTGTATAGTTGCCATCAAGGGTAAAAAGATGGGGTTTTCACCATATTGCTTAAGTTTATCCCTCTACATCGTGTCATCTTACCTACTGCGTTACTTTGTTCTTCATGAACTTAATACTCTAGATGCAGGCAGGAGTCGGTGGATGTGTGGAGTAATAGTAGTAGATGCAGAACCGTTTCGGTCTACTTGTCACGGACATGATGCCTATATGCATAATAATTTCCTTGGATATCTTCATAATTATTCGCTTTCTATCAATTGCTCGACAGTAATTTGTTCACTCACCGTAATACTTGCCATCTTCAGAGAAGCTATCTAGTGAAACGTATGGCCCCCGGGTCTATTTTCCATATTATACTTTCTGATCTAAAACCAAAAATACCAAAAATACTTTCTGCCCTATTTGTACTTTTAGTTTTACTTTCCATTCCAGCATCCTATTATATCTATCTCTACTAGATCTCATCCTTGCAAATAACCGTGAAGGGATTGACAACCCCTTTATAGCGTTGGGTGCAAGAGTTTGATTCCTTGTGCAGGTATATCTATTGGTGGCTTGCTTGTATCTCCTACTGGATTGATACCTTGCTTCTCAAAAACTGAGGGAAATGCTTATCTACTTTGCTGCATCAAACTGTTCCTCTTCATGGGAAACCAACGCATGCTCGAGAAGTAGCAACGATCTACTCCAACAACTCCGTCATCTTCACCAGCTCCTCCATCCCCTTCCCTCATCTATCTACAACAGTCCACTCTCCCGAAACCCGTTGTACCCTCTACTTGAACATGGTGCTTTATGCTTCATATTATTATCGAATGATGTGTTGCCATCCTATGATGTCTGAGTAGATTTTTGTTGTCCTATGGGTTTAATGATGCTCATGATTGGTTTGAGTTGCATGTTTTATTATTGGTGATGTCCTATGTTACTCTCCGTGTCATGCACGTGTGAGGGATCCTCGTTGTAGGGTGTTGTTGCTGGAAATATGCCCTAGAGACAATGATAAATTAGTTATTATCATATTTCTTTGTTCATGATAATCGTTTATTATACATGCTAGAATGGTATTTATCGGAAACTCAGATACATGTGTGGATACATAGAGAACGCCATGTCCCTAGTATGCCTCTGATGGACTAGCTCGTTGGTTAGAGATGGTTAAGTTTTCCTAGCCATGGACATGAGATGTCATTTGATAATGGGATCACATCATTAGGAGAATGATGTGATGGACAAGACCCAAACTATAAACATAGCGTATGATCGTGTCAGTTTATTGCTATAGTTTTCTGCATGTCAAGTATCTGTTCCTATGACCATGAGATCATGCAACCCACTGACACTAGAGTACCTTGTGTGTATCAAACGTCACAATGTAACTGGGTGACTCTAAATGTACTCTACAGGTATCTCCGAGGGTGTCTGTTGAGTTGGCATGGATCAAGACTAGGATTTGTTACTCCGTATGACAGAGGTATCTCAGGGGCCACTTGGTAATGCAACATCACAATAAGCCTTGCAAGCAATGAGACTAAGTGGTAGCCACGGTATCTTGTATTAAGGAACGAGTAAAGAGACTTGTCGATAACGATATTGAACTAGGTATAGAGATACCGACGATTGAATCTCGGGCAAGTAACATACCGAAGAACAACGGGAACAACATACGGGATTAACTGAATCCTTGACATAGAGGTTCAACCGATAAAGATCTTCATAGAATATGTAGGAACCAATATGGGCATCCAGGTCCCGCTATTGGTTATTGACCTTAGAGGTGTCTCGGTCATGTCTACATAGTTCTCGAACCCGCAGGGTCTGGACACTTAAGGTTCGGTGACATTTCGGTATAGTTGAGTTATGTATGTTGGTGAATGAAGGTTGTTCGGAGTTCCGGATGAGATCCCGGACGTGACGAGGAACTCCGGAATGGTCCAAAGGTGAAGATCGATATATAGGACGAATGGAATCGGAGTCCAGAAGTGTTCCGGGAGTACAGGGTTGTGACGAGGAGTACCGAAAGGGGTTTCCGAGGGCCCCGACAAGTGTTGGGGGGGGGGGGCTCATAGGCCAAGGGGAAGGGGAAAATCAGCCCACTAAGGGGCTGTGCGCCCCCCCTCACCCATTCCCACGTAACCAGGAGAGGTGGGGCGCCCCATCTAGGGTTCCCTCCATCTGGCTTGGGGGGCAAGTCACCCTAGGGTTTCCCTAGGGGGCGCCCTCATCTGCCCTAGCCACCACCCCTAAATTGGATCTAGGGGGCGCCACCCCTCCTCCCTTCCCCCTACATATAGATGAGGAGAGGGAGGGCAGCCCATCCTAAGAATTGCCACGTGCTGCCCTCTCTATTCCTCTAGATCTGTTCTCCACTAGATCGTCTCGGTTGTGCTTGGCGAAGACCTGCCGGGATAGCTCCACCACCACCAACACCATGCCATTGTGCTGGCGGAGAACTCATCTACCTCTCTACTCCCTCTTGCTGGATCAAGAAGGCAGAGATTGTCATCGAGATGTACGTGTGCTGAACGCGGAGGTGCCGTTTGTTCGGCACTAGATCGGAAGGAGCATGATGGGATCGCGGGACGGCCCGTGATCAGATCGCGGGATGGATCATGATTGGATCATTAAGACGTCCGACTAGATCAACCGCATTTTGATACATCTCCAATGTATCCACTTTTCCAAACTCTTTTCCCTTGTTTTGGACTCTAATTTGCATGATTTGAATGGAACTAACCCGGACAAACGCTATTTTCAGCAGAATTGCGTTGGTGTTATTTTTGTGCAGAAATAAAAGTTCTCGATCCTGAAAATTTACGGAGAATATTTTAAGAATTAATAAAAAATACTGGCGCGAGAATTAACTAGAGGGCCCCCCCGCAGGCCACAAGCCTACTAGCCGCGGCTACCCCCTGGTCGCGCCGAGTAGGCTTGTGGGGCCCCCATGGCTCCTCCGACCTCCTCTCCAGCTCCATATAACCATATTTGTCGAGGAAAAACTCAGAGAAGAGTTCATCACGTTTCATGATACGGAGCCGCCGCCATCGCCTGTTCTTCCTCGGGAGACCAGATCTGGAGTTCGTTTTGGGCTCCGGAGAGGGGAAATCGACGCCTTCGTCATCACCAACCATCATTCATCACCAATTCCATGATGCTCCCCACTGTTCGTGAGCAATCTCATCGTAGGCTTGCCAGACGGTGATGGGTAGGATGAGATTTATCATGTAATCGAGTTAGTTTGGTTAGGGTTTGATCCCTAGTATCCACTATGTTCTGAGATTGATGTTGCTATGACTTTGCTATGCTTAATGCTTGTCACTAGGGCCCGAGTGCCATGATTTCAGATCTGAACCTATTATTTTTTCACGAATATATGTGTGTTATTGATCCTATCTTGCAAGTTGTAGACACCTATTACGAGTCATGATCCGCATCCCCCAGGGTGACAATAACTGGGACTCTTTTCGGTGATTACCGTAGTTTGAGGAGTTCATGTATTCAATAAGTGCTAATGGTTTGGTCCGGTTCTCTATTAAAAGGAGGCATTAATATCCCTTAGTTTCCAATAGGACCCCGCTTCCACGGGACAGTAGGACAAAAGATGTCATGCAAGTTCTTTTCCATAAGCACGTATGACTATATACGGAATACATGCCTACATTACATTGATGAATTGGAGTTAGTTCTGTGTCACCCTATGTTATAACTGTTGCATGATGAATGCCATCTGACATAATTATCCATCACTGATCCATTGCCTATGAGCTTTCCATATATTGATCTTCGCTCAGTTACTTGTCCGTTGTTACTGTTACAATCACTACAAACTGTTGCTATCACTTTGCCACCGTTACCGTTACAACCATATTACTTTGCTATTGAATACTTTGTTGCAGATATTAAGTCTTTCAGGTGTGGTTGAATTGACAACTCAGCTGCTAATACTCGAGAATATTCTTTGGCTCCCCTTGTGTCGAATCAATAAATTTGGGTTGAATACTCTACCCTCGAAAACTGTTGCGATCCCCTATACTTGTGGGTTATCAAGACCTTTTTCTAGCACCATTGCCGGGGAGCATAGCTTTATTCTCTGAGTCACTTGGGATATATATTTGTTGATCACTATGAAGAATCTAAAAGATTGAAAAACCAAGATCTATCCCTCTACTACGATGGGAGGTAAGGAACTGCCATCTAGCTCTGCACTTGATTCACCTTCTGGTATGAGTAAGTTTGTGACACCACCACTTGCTAGTAATTCTGATATGTCACAAGTAATTGATGATGCTACTTCTGCTATGCATGATGCTTATGATAATTTGCTTGATGATATTGTGCCACTGGGTGAATTTCTTGATGAACAAATTGCTAGAGCTAATGCTGAAACTGATAATATTTCTGAATCTGATGAGATTATTGAAACTGGACACTATGATTCACCTACTAGACCTAGCTCTCATAGATATGAATTGCCTGATATACCTGAAGGATATGTTATGGAAGGAGAGGTAGATAGGGACTTTCTTGCTTGTCAGGATAGAGATGATCTTAAGAAATTGCTTCGCAAGTGGAAGGAAAAATCTCTGAATGCTAGAATGCCATATGATCCTAAGTTTGCTACTTCACCCATATTTGTTACTGGTAAGGATTATGAATTCTCTGTCGATCCTGAGTTAATTACTTTGGTTGAATCTGATCCTTTCCATGGTTATGAATCTGAAACCGTTGTGGCACATCTTACCAAATTCAATGATATAGCCACCCTATTTACCCATGAGGAAAAATTTCGCTATTACTGTATTCCTAAGTTGTTTCCTTTCTCATTAAAGGGTGATGCTAAGAAATGGTTTAATTCTCTTGCTCCTGGTTGTGTGCGTAGTCCCCAGGACATGGTTTATTACTTCTCTGGAAAATATTTTCCTACCCATAAGAAACAAGATGCCTCGCAGGAAATATTTAACTTTGTGCAAATTGAAGAAAAGAGTCTCCCACAAGCTTGGGGGAGGCTTCTCCAGTTACTTAATGCTTTGCCTGATCATCCTCTTCAGAAAAATGAAATACTTGATATCTTTTATAATGGACTAACCGATGCTTCTAGGGACTACCTAGAGAGTTGTGCTGGTTGTGTTTTCAGGGAACGAACTGTTGAAGAAGATGAATTACTATTGAATAATATATTGAGCAATGATAATGATTGTACTATTCCCGAACAACCTCCAAAGCCAACTCCGAAGAAAATAGGTATTATATTCCTCAGTCCTGAAGATATGCAAGATGCAAAGAAATCTATGAAAGAAAAGGGTATTAAAGCTGAAGATGTTAAGAATCTACCACCTATTGAAGAAATACATGGTCTTGATAACCCGACATAGGTAGTAGAGGTAAATTCTCTCAGAAGATTTTATGAAGGAGATATCCCTTATAATAAGCTTGCTACCCAATGCTTGGATGAATTTGATACTTTTATTATGAAGCAAGAAAATTTCAATGCCTATGTTGGTAAACAATAGAAACCCAATGCTTATATGCTTGATTGCTTGGGTGATTATTTGAGTAGAACTGTCAATGGTCTTAAGCTAATTAGTAAACATGCTTCTATGGTAACCACTCAAGTAGAATAAGTACTTAAGGCTCAAAATGATTTTCTTAATGAGATGACTAGTAAAGACAATGATCATTCTGTTAAAGTTGTGACTAGAGGTGGTAGAATGACTCGGGAACCTTTGTATCGCGAGGGCCATCCTAGGAGAATTGAGCAAGATTCTCACAGAGCTAATACTGATGCACGTATTCCTTCCATTAAGAGTAGGAAAAAGAATGATGATAGTACTTTGCATGTTGCTAGTGAACCTGTTATAGATACATATGATAATCCAAATGATATTTCTATTTATGATGTTGAGCCATAATCTGGTAATGAACATGTGCCTAGTGATAACATTAATAATTATGTTCATGTTGATGCCCAACCTAGTAATGATAATGATGTGGAGATTCAACCTGCTGATGACCTTGATAACCCATAACCTAAGAATAAAAGATATGATAAAAGAGAATTTATTGCTAGGAAACATGGTAGAGAAAGAGAACCATGGGTTCAGAAACCCATGCCCTTTCCTCCTAAACCATCCAAGAGAAAGGATGATGAGGACTTTGAGCGCTTTGCTGAAATGCTTAGATCTGTCTTTTCACGTATGCGCTTGACTGATATTTTGAAAATGTCTCCTTATGCTAAGTATATAAAAGATATTGTGACAAACAAAAGAAAGATACCGGAAGCTGAGATTTCCACCATGCTTGCTAATTATACTTTTAAAGGTGGAATACCTAAGAAACTAGGAGATCCTGAAGTACCTACTATACCATGCTCTATTAAAGGAAATTATGTTAAAACTGCTTTATGTGATCTTGGAGCTAGTGTTAGTGTTACACCTTTCTCTTTATACCGTAGACTTGATTTGAATAAGTTGACACCTACTGAAATCTCTTTGGAAATGGCTGATAAATCAACTGCTCTACCTATCGGTATTTGTGAGGATGTACCTGTCGTAGTTGCAAATGCTACTATCTTGACGGACTTTGTTATTCTTAATATTCCCGAGGACGATAGTATGTGATCATCCTTGGTAGACCCTTCTTGAATACTGCAGGGGCTGTTATTGATTGCAACAAGGGCAATGTCACTTTTCATATTAATGGTAATGAGCATACAATACACTTTCCGAAGAAACAACCTCAAGTTCATAGTATCAACTCTATTGAAAAAATTCCAACAATTATTATTGGAGACTTTGAGTTCCCTCTTCCTATTGTCAATAAGAAATATGATATACTTATTGTTGGGGAAATGCCTATCCCCATTGAGATAACTTAGTGTTATTCGAAAATTCTTCGGTTTCATGTCATTCGGAAGAAGTTCGTTAATAAGACTTGATCAACCTTATTGATGGATTCCTTTTGAGGAGCATGAGATGGATGAATTTAGAAAGCACAACTTCCTGCACCTAACTTTTACTTTCTGTTATCTAGATGAAATTAAGTAAAAATGCTATTATTTTTCTGTTTTCTGAGTTTTTCGTGCAATAGAAAAATGACCCGAAAATAAAAGTTCCCAGAATCCCCTGAAAATTTAGTATGATTTTTTCTGGTTTATTTAAGAATTTTTGGCACTGAGAATGCATCAGGGGCCTGCACCAGTGGGCCACAAGCCTGCAGGGCGCGGCCACCCCCCTGACCACGCCTAGCGAGCTTTTGGGTCCCACGTGGCCCCCCTACACTTATTCCAGCACCCATTCACTTCATCTTCACCCAGAAAAAACCCACCATTGCTCAAACCTGTGTTCTAGCTCATCTTGCTGCCATTTTCGATCTCCTTGCTCAAAGCTCCATTTGCAAAACTGTTTTAGGGGATTGCTCACTGGTATGCGACTCCTCCGATGGTCCAATTAGTTTTTGTTCTAGTGCCTTATATATTGCAAATTTTTGCTGCTGTGGTGACCTTGTTCTTGAGCTTGCATGTTAATTTTTTATGGTCCCAAGTAGTTTTGATGCATGATATGGTATCTAGGAACTTGAGGGAGTAGTTGCTATGAGTTTTGTTGAGTTTTTTGCACCTTTATTTTCACTCCCTAAAAATTTCAGATTTTTTCGGAAATGTTGAGAAGGTTACTAAGAGGATCTTCAAGCCGAGGTTCTAAGGAAGATGAGAATGAAATGAAGGAGAAACCCAAATACAATCTTCCTCGCGTCGTAGAAATCCGACCATGTGAATGGCCGTGTGACACATTCTTGAGGGCGGTTGGAATTTATGAAGATTTCTATTATTTGGTCGAGAATGCAGGCATCACCGACTTCCTCAACGATAAGTGTGACCGGTACCTCTTTCTCACTAATACCTTTGTGCAAATTTTTCACTTTCATCCTAGGGAAGACCCTCCTACAGTAGAATTTCATTTATATGATGTGCCTAAGAAAATGAATCTTTATGATTTTTGCAAAGTTTGCAAGATACCCTATGAGGGCAGCATAAAGGAACCACGTCCTTGAGACATGGAAGGGTTTATTGCCTCAGTCACTATAGGAGAAGAGAGAGGCATGTCAAAGGCAAGAGAAGCTAGTTTACATTTTGCTATGCTATGCTATTACTCATTATTTGCGGGAAGATGTTTTGTTGGTCGCTGGGAGAGTGGTAGCCTTAGTGCTCCTGACCTCACTATTTTGCGCCATGCTTTACTTGCTGATAGAACTTTTAGTCTGGGCGCTATGGTGGCCCAATGGTTGAACACCAACCGTTCAAAGGGGCCCATATTCATAGGTATCTATGAAGCTCGTTTAGCTAAACATTTTGAGATACCCATTAGGCTTCACAAAAAAGATGAGAGGCTGATACCCGTGAAGTTTTTAGATTATGACCGTATGGTAGCCCATGATTTTATTAAAAAGAATGACGATAGGAGGCTGCTTTACAATTTAGTATTTAGTCAGGGTACTTGTGAGATTATTAATCTGTCTGCTTCTTCTCCATTCGATATTCATTCAGGAAGGTACACTGTTATGCCCGATGACAACTACCAATATTGGGGTTTGGAGCAACCCCCAGCACCTTAGCCAGCACTGCCTCTGGATCCATATCAAACCCCGGTTTTTCAGTGGGAGCCACAGGAGATCGCTAATCAGTGGAACCCTTAGTGTCCTCCGAAGTATCCCGGAGAAGGTTATTTCCAGCCATGTCCCTAGACCAACTTAGGCCAAAATCCTAAGCTTGGGGGAGTACGTATTTCTCACCGACATTACATTCATGTTCACACACTTATTTCAGTTGTTGGTGTTCATACTTTTTCATTGTACTCTCCATGGTAGTTTATATTCCTCTTTTGCTTTCTTCTTGTGTGTTTAATTAACTTTGAGTAAAATACAAAAAAAATTAGTTCTAGATTTGTTTTCTAGTTGCTTAGTTGTAGCATTAAAGAGAAAACCCAAAAATATTTCTCGTTCTTCTTTTGCTTGTTGGGAGCTTTCCCATGTACATAATTTTCCTTTCTTTTCTTTGGGTCGTAAGGAGAAGACCATGATGATGTGTTGAGTGGCTCTCATATGCACTATTGTTTATCTTACAAAGAGCCCATATTGCCTTGTCTTCTCCTTTGGTTTCTTTTTTGCAAGTTCCAGCTTAGTCCAATGAACGTGCACTCTTATTATTATTCACATCGTTCAGTCATGCAAGTGAAAGGCAATAATGACGATATATGGTGAACCGACTGAGATGGAGAAAGACCTGGTATGAACTCAACCTATCTTGTTTTTGTAAATATGATTAGCTCATCGTTCGGAATTTAGCACATTATGGGTTGAACATGTTTGCAATAACAATTAGAGATTATAGTTATTCATGCCATGCTTAATTAGCTAAGAGTGGATAATGGTTCGTCTTGAGTGCCAACATGTGCATTAAAATGGTTGTGATGTAGTATGATAGAATGGTATCCCCCTCTGGATGATTCAAGTGGCTTGACTTGGCACATGTTTACGCATGTAGTTGAAACAAATCAACATTGCCTCCACAATATTTATGTTCGTAGTGAATTATGTCCTAGTCATGCTTGCATTCAATGTTGGTTAATCTCAAGGCATGTTGATGACTGTGTCGCTCTCTAGTTGGTTGCTCCCTAGTCTTTTGCTAGCCTTCACTTCTACTAAACGGGAATACTGCTTGTGCATCCATCTCAATAAACTCAAAGTTGTTCCATATGAGTCCACCATATCTACCTATATGCAGTATTTACCTGTCGTTCCAAGTAAATTTGCTTGTGCTAAACTTTATCCTTCAAATAAACTTTCTGCTTTGTATGCCCAAATCGCTCATGTGGCGACTGGGGGTTGTCAGTGTATTCCATGCTAGGTGGATTATTCTCACGATATGTGTTGATTCACTATCATTCACGAGAAAGTGGCTAGTAATCGGGATGCCTAGTTCCATGCTTGAAATAAAAAGCAAGATATAATTAAACAAAACTCCCCCAGGAATGTGTTTGTATGGACGGTACCCGTGAATTCGGCCCGCGGTGGAGTGTGACTAATTGGTGGAGGGGGAGTAAAAACTTTACCATTCTGTTTGGAAACCGCCTATAATGTATCTAGCATGGGAGATATTGAAAACCTCTTGGTCGTCATGTGAGCAACGAAAGCATACCGCTCCAAAATCATTACCTATCTCTTTTTTAAAAGCTTGATCTCTGGCACCTCTGCAAATCAATGCTTCCCTCTGCAAAGGGCTTATCTATTTACTTTATTGTTGAGTCATCATCCTCTTATAAAATGCACCAGTTAGAGAGTACCATTGTAATTTGTATGCCTTGATATTAATTGATATTGAGTGTGAGCATGACTGGATCTCTCTCACCATGAATTACAATGTTTAGTCAGTCCTTGTTCTCCAGAGGTGCTTTGCATTTAAGTTTTGCGGTCTCAGAAAGGGCTAGCGAGATACCATTATGTCATATTATATCATGATTGTTTTGATAAATTGTTGTCATCCGAGACCTGTTATTATTGCTCGCTAGTTGGTTATGCCATTGACATGAGTAAACATGAGACCTAAATGTTATTGTGAATGTGGTTAGTTTATAATCTTTGCCGAAAATCTGAACATAAGTTAGACATATTTACAACAGGAAGATCAAATAGAGTTTGTAAAAGTTTTTCTTTATCACAATTCAGTTTATCAACTGAATTGCTTGAGGACAAGCAAAGGTTTAAGCTTGGGGGAGTTGATAAGTCTCCAACGTATCCACTTTTCCAAACTCTTTTGCCCTTGTTTTGGACTCTAATTTGCATGATTTGAATGGAACTAACCCGGACTGACGCTGTTTTCAGCAGAATTGCCTTGGTGTTATTTTTGTGTAGAAATAAATTTCTCGGATCGTCCTGAAAATTTACGGAGAATATTTTTGGAATTAATCAGAAACACTGGTGCAAGAATTAACCAGAGGAGGCCACCAGCAGGCCACAAGCCTGGTAGCAGCGACCACCCCCTGGCCACGCCAAGAAGGCTTGTGGGCCCCCCGTGGCTCCTCCGACCTCCTCTCCAGCTCCATATAACCCTATTTGTTGGGGACAAAATCAGAGATAAGGGTTCATCGTGTTTCACGATATGGAGACGCCGCCATTGCTAGTTCTTCCTCGGGAGACCAGATCTGAAGTCCGTTTTGGGCCCCGGAGAGGAGAAATCGACGCCTTCATCATCACCAACCATCCTTCATCACCAATTCAATGATGCTCCCCACCGTTCATGAGTAATATCATCGTAGGCTTGCTGGACGGTGATGGGTTGGATGAGATTTATCATGTAATCAAGTTAGTTTGGTTAGGGTTTGATCCCTAGTATCCACTATGTTCTGAGATTGATGTTGTTATTACTTTGCTATGCTTAATGATTGTCACTAGGCCCCGAGTGCCTTGATTTCAGATCTGAACCTATTATGTTTTCATGAATATATGTGTGTTCTTGATCCTATATTGCAAGTTGTAGACACCTATTATGAGTTATGATCCGCATCCCCCAGGGTGACAATAACTGGGATTCTTTCCGGTGATTACCGTTGTTTTAAGAGTTCATGTATTCACTAAGTGCTAATGCTTTGGTCGGGTTCTCTATTAAATGGAGGCCTTAATATCCCTTAGTTTCCAATAGGACACCACTGCCATGGGAGGGTAGGACAAAATATGTCATGCAAGTTCTTTTCCATAAGCACGTATGACTATATACGGAATACATGCCTACATTACATTGATGAATTGGAGCTAGTTCTGTGTCACCCTATGTTATAACTGTTGCATGATGAATTCCATCCGACATAATTATCCATCATTGATCCATTGCCTACGAGCTTTCCATATATTGATCTTCGCTCAGTTACTTTTTTGTTGCTACTATTACAATCACTAGAAACTGCTGCTATCACTTTGCCACCGTTACCGTTATTACCATATTACTTTGCTACTTAATACCTTGCTGCAGATATTAAGTCTTTTAGGTGTGGTTGAATTGATAACTCAGCTGTAATACTCGAGAATATTCTTTGGCTCCCCTTGTGTCGAATCAATAAATTTGGGTTGAATAATCTACCATCGAAAACTGTTGCGATCCCCTATACGCTTATCGCTTAGCGATCTACAAAGGTATGTAGATCCACTCTCCCTCTCGTAGATGCTCATCACCATGGATAGATCTTGCGGGTGCGTAGGAATTTTTTTTGTTTCCCTTGCAACCTTCCCCAATAGTGGTAGCAGAGCCAGGTTTATGTGTAGATGAGATCTCGAGTAGAACACAAAGGAGTTTGTGGGCGTTGATGCTTAGATTGCTTCCTCCCTTGGTCATGTTTTGGTTCAACGGTATTGTGGGATGAAGCGGCCCGTACCAACCTTAGTCGTATGCTTACGAGAGACCGGTTCCATCGAATGACGTGTAACTTCGTTGCACAAAGATGGCTGGCGGGTGTCTGTTTCTCCTACTTTAGTTGGATCGGATTCGACAAAGGCGGTCCTTGAGAAGGTTGAAAAGCAACTTATGCATCACAGTTGTGGTTTTTGCGTAGGTGAGAAATTGTTCTTGCTAGATACCCATAGGAGCCACGTAAAACTTGCAACAACAATTAGAGGACGTCTAACTTGTTTTTGCAGGGTATGTTGTGATGTGATATGGCCAATTACATGATGATATATATGTGATGTATGAGATGATCATGTATTGTATAGAATATTACGACTTGCATGTCGATGAGTACGGCAACCGGCAAGAGCCATAGGGTTGTCTTTGATTATTGTATGACCTGCGTGTCAATCATTAAGTGCTATGTAATGCTTTACTTTATCGCTAAGTGGTACCAATAGTAGTAGAAGAATGGTGGGCGCGACACCCCCGATGGTGACACGTTGATGGAGATCATGGTGTCATGCCGGTGCTTTCAAGATGGAGATCAGAAGCACAAGTTCATGGCCATATCATGTCAGTTATGATTCGTATGTGATGTTAATACTTTTATGCACCTTGTTTTGCTTAGTACGATGGTAGCATTATAAGGTGACCCCTCACTAAAATTTCAAGATCAATTCTGTTCTCCCCGAGTGTGCACCGTTGCGAAAGTTCGTCGTGTCGAGACACCACGTCAGGATCGGGTGTGATAGACTCTATGTTCGCATACAATGGGTGCAAGCCAGTGTTGCACATGCAGAATAGTCGGGTTAAACTTGACGAGCCCAGCATGTACAGACATGGCCTCGGAACACAACAGACCGAAAGGTCGAACATGAGTCATATAGTAGATATGATCAACATGATGATGTTCACCATTGAAACCACCTCAACTCACGTGATGATCGGATTTGAGTTGGTGAATTTGGATCATGTTTCACTTGAATGACCTGAGGGATGTTAGTTTGAGTGGGTGTTTTTAAGTAATATGATTAACTAAACTCATTATGATGAACATAGTCAAAATGTATTTGCAAATTATGTTGTAGATTACTAGCTCGCGATGTAGCTCCCTTGGATTTTTATATGTTCCTAGAGAAATAGAGTTGAAAGATGATGGTAGCAATAATGCGGACAGGGTCCATGATCTGAGCATTGTCCTCATTTCTGCACAGAAAGCTTATGTGCTTAATGCACCACTCGGTGCACCACCCCCTCTAGCATCGTCTATAGATGTTGTGAACATCTGACAGGCACGTTCCGATGACTACTTTATAGTTCAGTGCGTCATGCATTACGGCTTAGAATTGAGGCTCTAAAATGTTTTGAACATCATGGAACATATGAGATGTTCTAAGAGCTAAAATTGGGATCTCAGGCTCGTGCCCATGTTGTGAGATATGAGATCTCCAACAAGATTCTTTGCCTACAAGATGAAGGAGAATAGCTCAATCATTGAGCATGTGCTCAGATTGTCTGGGTGCTACAATCGCTTGAATCGAGTGGGAGTTGATCTTCTAGATAATAAAGTGATTGATATAGTTTTGCAAGTCACTGTCACTAAGCTACTAGAGCTTTGTGATGAACTATAAAATGTCAGGGATGGAAATAATGATCCCTGAGCTTTTCACGATGGTTGACACCGCGAAGGCAGAAATCAAGAAGGAGCATCAAGTGTTGATGGTTAGTAAAACCACTAGTTTCGAGAAGGGCAATGGCAAGGAGGGAAACTTCATGGATGGCAATCAGTTTCTGCTCCAGTGGAGCAACCCAAAGTTGAACCTAAACCCGAGACTAAGTGCTTATATTATGAGGAGAGCGGTCGCTGAAGTAGAACAACCCTAGATACTTGGTAGATAAGAAGGCTGGCAACGTCGACAGAAGTATATTTGCTATACGTGTTATTGATGTGTACCTTGCTAGTACTCCTAGTAGCACCTGGGTATTGGATACCGGTTCGGTTGCTAAATGTTAGTAACTCAAAATAAAAGCTACGGAATAAACGGAGACTAGCTAAGGGTGAGGTGACGATGTGTGTTGGAAATGTTTCCAACGTTGATGTGATCAACATAGCATGCTCTCTCTACCTTCGGGATTAGTGACGAACCTAAATAAATGTTATTTGGTGTTTGTGTTGAGCATGAACGTGATTATCGTGTTTATTGCAATACAGTTATTCATTTAAGTTAGAGAATAATGGTTATTCTATTTACATGAATAATACCTTCAATGGTCATGCACCCAATAAATGGTTTGTTGAATCTTGATCATAGTAGTACACATGTTCATAATGATAGGACCACATACTTGTGGCACTGCCGCTAAATGTCATGTTGGTGTAAAGCGCATGAAGAAACTCCATGCTGATGGATCTTTGGACTCATTCGATTTTGAATTGTTTGAGACATGCAGAGCATGCCTCTTGGGCAAGATGACTAAAACACTGTTTTACGGCTTGATGGAATAGGCAAGTGACTTATTATAAATGATACATGATGATGTATACGGTCCAATGAGTGTTGTAGCGTGTAGTGGATATCGTTATTTTTCTTACGTTCACTGATGATTTTAGTATATATGAGTATATTTGCTTAATGAAACACATGTCTGAAACATTTGAAAAATTCAACCTAATTCAGAGTGAAGTTTAAAGATCATCGTGACAAGAAGATAAAAATGTCTACGATATGATCGTGGAGGTGAATATTTGAGTTACGAGTTTGGCATACAACTTTAGACAATGTGCAAGTTGTTTCAGAACTTACGCCACCTGGAACACCATAGTGTGATGGTGTCTCCGAATGTCGTAGTCGTGCTTTATTGGATATGGTGCAAATTATGATGTCTCTTATCATTTTGCCACTATCGTTTTGGGTTATGCATTAGAGACAACTACATTCACTTTAAATAGGGCACCATCTAAATCCGTTGAGATGACACCATATGGTTTGGCAGAAACCTAAGCTGTCATTTCTTAATATTTGGGGCTGCGGCGCTTATGTGAAAAAGGTCGTCACCTAAAGAGCTCGAACCCACAGCGTGTTGGAAATATGCCCTAGAGGCAATAAATAAAGTGTTTATTATTATATTTCCTTGTTCATGATAATCGTTTATTATCCATGCTATAATTGTATTAATTGGAAACATGGATACATGTGTCGATACATAGACAACAATGTCCCTAGTATGCCTCTAGTGAACTAGCTCGTTGATTGAAAGGTGGTTAAGGTTTCCTAGCCATGGACATGAGATGTCATTTGATAAAGGGATCACATCATTAGGAGAATGATGTGATGGACAAGACCCAAACTACCAACGTAGCTTATGATCGTGTCAGTTTATTGCTACTGTGTTCTTCATGTCAAGTATATGTTCCTATGACCATGAGATCATGCAACTCACAGATATCAGAGGAGTACCTTGTGTGTATCAAACGTCGCAACTTAATTGGGTGACTATAAAGGTGCTCTACAGGTGTCTTCGAGGGTGTCTGTTGAGTTGGCATGGATCAAGACTGGGATTTGTTACTCCGTGTGACGGAGAGGTATCTCAAGGCCCACTCGGTAATACAACATCACAATAAGCAATGCAAGCAATGTGACTAAGTGTTGGTCACGGGATCTTGTATTACGGAACGAGTAAAGAGACTTGCCAGTAATGAGGTTGAACTAGGTATGGAGATACTGACGATCGAATCTCGGGCAAGTAACATACAGAAGAACAAAGGGAACATCATACGGGATTAACTGAATCCTTGACGTAGAGGTTCGACCGATAAAGAACTTCATAGAATATGTAGGAACCAATGTGGACATCCAGGTCCCGCCATTGGTTATTGACCGTAGAGGTGTCTCGGTCATATCTACATAGTTCTCGAACCCGCAGGGTCTGCACACTTAAGGTTTGGTGACGTTTCGGTAGTATAGAGTTATGTATGGTGGTGACCGAAGTTTGTGCGGAGTCCCAGATGAGATCCTGGACGTAAGGCGAAGCTCCGGAATGGTTTGGAGGTAAAGATTCATATATAGGAAGTTCCGTTTTGGTCGCCAGAAAAGTTTCGGGCTCATCGGTAGTGTGTCGGGGGTGCCAATAGTGTACCGGGAGGCCTCCGAGAGGGGTATTTCGACCCAAGAGGCTTCATGGGCTGTGGGAGAGTGAATATCAGCCCTTAGTGGGCTGGTGGAAACTCACACACAAGGCCCATGTGTCTGTAAGAAAAAACCCAATAGGAAAAGGTGGAAAAAAAGGAAAACATTAAGGACGAATCCTAGTCCTACTAGGATTGGAGGAGGAGAGTCCTCCTCCACCTCCCACTTCGGCTGAACCAAGCTTGGCTTGGTGGCCAAGCTGCCTCCTATCCTCCTATATCTACTGGTGGCATTGAGGGTTTTTGCACTAGATTTTCAGCCACGTGCTACCCGTTCCTTCAGTGCATAGTTTCTCCTCTAGATCGGTTTTCTACAATGCTTAGGCGAAGCCCTATCGGAATTGCTCCACCACCATCGCCGGAGTGCCGTCAGGCTGTCGGAGAACTCTGATTCCTCTCCACTCCTTCTTGCTGGATCAATACGGTGGAGATCGTCATCAAGCTGTACGCGTGTTGAACGCGGAGGTGCCGTCCGTTCGGTGCTAGATCGGAAGGATCATGATCATGTTCGTGAGACGGATCGTGATCAAGTTCGTGGGACGGATCGTGATCGGATCGCGGGACAGATAGTGATTGGGTCACGGGACGGATCATGATTGGATCGCGCGACGCACGGCGATTTGGATCGCGAAGACGTTCGACTACACCAACCGCGTTTCTTAACGCTTCCCGCTTAGCGATCTACAAGGGTATGTAGATCCACTCTCCCTCTCGTAGATGCTCATCACCATGGATAGATCTTCATGTCCGTAGGAATTTTTTTGTTTCCCATGCAACGTTACCCAACAAAGCGGACAAATGCATCTTCATAGAATACCCTAACATAACAATTGGGTAAACATTCTATCTTAGATCCAAGCACAAAGTGTTTGTTGCTAAAATGGGTTCTTTCTCGAGAGAGAGTTTCTCTCGAAAGAATTGAGCGGGAGGAAGATGGAACTTGATGAGGTTGTTGAACCTTGGCTTCAACCAGAGAGCAGTGCAACGTAGAAAGATGTTTCTATGGAGCCTACGTCAGTTGAAGAGGAAGTTAATGATGATGATGATCATGAAGCTTTGGATCAAGTTACTATCAAACCTCATAGGTCGACAAGGATGCGTATTGCTCCTGAGTGGTACGACAACCCTGTCGTAGAGGTCATGTTGTTGGACAATGATGAACCTACGAGCTATGGAGAAGCGATGATGGGCCCGGATTTCGACAAATGGCTAGGAGCCATGAAATCCGAGAAAGGATCCATGTATGAAAACCAAGTATGGACTTTGGTATACTTGCCTGTTGAACGGCAGGTCGTTGAGTACAAATGGACCTTTAAGATGAAGACAAACACTGATGGTAAATGTCACCATTTATAAAGCTCGACTTGTCGGAAAGAAGTTTCCGACAATTTCAAGGAGTTGACTGTGATGAGACTTTCTCTCTCGTAGCGGTGCTAAAATCTGTTGGAATTATCTTAGCAGTTGTTGTGTTTTTCAATTATGAAATCTGGCAAATGGATGGCCAATTACATGATGTATGTGATGTATGAGATGATCATGTGATGTATAGAATTTGACGACTTGCATGTCGATGAGTACGGCAACCGGCAGGAGCCATATGGTTGTCTTTAATTATTGTATGACCTGCGTGTCAATCATTAAGTGCTATGTAATCCTTTACTTTATTGCTAAACGGTAGCAATAGTAGTAGAAGCATGCAGGGCGTGACAACCTCGATGGCGACACGTTGATGGAGATCAAGATGATGGAGATCATGGTGTCGTGCCGGTGACGATGAAGATCATGCCGGTGCTTTCAAGATGGAGATCTAAAGCAAAGTTCATGGCCATATCATGTCACTTATGAATTGCATGTGATGTTAATCCTTTTATGCACCTTGTTATGCTTAGTACGACGGTAGCATTATAAGGTGATCCCTCACTTAAATTTCAAGATAAAATTGTGTTCTCCTCGAGTGTGCACCATTGCGAAAGTTCATCGTGTTGAGACACCACGTGATGATCGGGTGTGATAGACTCTACGTTCACATACAACGGGTGCAAGCCAGTGTTGCACACGTAGAACACTCGGGTTAAACTTGACGAGCCTAGCATGTACAGACATGGCCTCGGAACACAAGAGACCGAAATGTCGAACATGAGTCATATAGTAGATATGATCAACATAATGATGTTCACCATTGAAGCCACCTCAACTCACGTGATGATCGGACTTGAGTTGGTGGATTTGGATCGTGTGACACTTAGATGACCTGAGATATGTCAATTTGAGTGGGAGATTAGTAATTTGATTAAATAAACTCATTATCTTGAACAATAGTCTAAGGGAACTTTGCATATTTATGTTGTAGATCAATGGCTCACGCAGTAGCACCCCTGAATTTTAATGCGTTCCTTGAGAAAGCTAAACCGAAAGATGATGGAAGTAAATTTGTTGACTGGGCCCGTAATCTGAGGATTATCCTCACGGCTTCCTAGAAATCATATGTCCTTGATGCACCGCTTGGTGACCAATCAGAAGACATGACCTCCGAAGACGTTAAGAACGCTTGGGAGGCACGTACTGGAGATTACTCAATAGTTCAGTGTGCAATATTGTATGGCTTAGAACCGGGACTTCAAAGACGTTTTGAACATCATGGAGCATATGAGATGTTCTAGGAGTTGAATTTTATCTTTCACAAGAATGCCCGGATCGAGAGGTATGAAACCTCCAATAAGTTCTATGCATGCAAGATGGAGGAGAACGGGTCTATCAGTGAACATATACTCAGAATGTCTGGGTATTCAACTCGTCTAGCAGAGTTGGGAATTGCCCCTCCGCCAGAGGCGATCGCTGATACAGTTCTTCAATCACCGCCACCTAATTACAAGAGCTTTGTGATGAACTATAACATGCACGGGATGAACAAGTCAGTCGCCGAGCTGTTTGCGATGCTAAAAGTCGCTGAGTCTGAAATCCAGAAAGAACATCAAGTGTTGATGGTCAATAAAACCACTAGTTTCAAGAAAAATGGAAAAGTCAAGGGCAAGGGCAAGAAGGGTAAAACCAAGAAGGATGGCAAAGCAGTTGCTACTCCTGGAAAGAAGCCCAAGCATGGACCCAAGCCAGAAACTGAGTGCTTTCATTGCAAAGGAACTGTTCACTGGAAGCGGAACTGCCCCAAGTACCTGGCTGACAAGAAGGCGGCCAATGACAAACAAGGTATATATGATATACATGTTATTGATGTGTACCTTACTAGCTCTCGTAGTAGTGCCTGGGTATTTGATACCGGTTTGGTTGCTAACATTTGCAACTCAAAGCAGGAACTACGGAATAAATGAAGGCTGGCAAAGGACGAAGTGACGATGCGCGTGGGAAATGGTTCCAAGGTTGATGTGATCGCCGTCGGCACTCTCTCTCTCTCTCTCTCTCTCTCTCTCTCTTCGATTACCATCGGGATTAGTGATGAACCTGAATAATTGTTATTTAGTGCCTGCGTTAAGCATGAACATTATATCTGGATCTTGTTTATTGTGAGACGGTTACTCATTTAAATCAGAGAATAAAGGTTGTTCTATTTATATGAGTAATATCTTTTATGGTCATGCATTGAATCTTGATAGTGATGACACACCTGTTCATAACATTGATGCCAAAAGATGTAGAATTGATAATGATAGTACCACTTTCTTGAGGCGCTGCCGTTTAGGTCATATTGGTGTAAAACGCATGAGGAAGCTCCATGCTGATGGACTTTTGGAGTCACTTGATTTTGAATCACTTGACACATGTGAACCATGCCTCACGGGCAAGATGACTAAAACGCCGTTCTCTGGAACAATGGAACGGGCGAGTGACTTATTGGAAATCATACACACTGATGTGTGCGGTCCAATGAATGTTACAGCGCGTGGTGGATATTGTTATTTTCTCACCACCACTGATGACTTAAGTAGATATGGGTATATTTACTTAATGAAACACAAGTCTGAAACGTTTGAAAAGTTCAAGCAATTTCAGAGTGAAGTTGAGAATCATCGTAACAAGAAGATTAAGTTCCTGCGATCTGATCGAGGAGGTGAATATCTGACTATGAGTTTGGCAGTCACTTAAGACAATGTGGAATTGTTTCACAGTTGACACCGCCCGGAACACCACAACGTAATGGTGTGTTCGACGTCGTAATCGAACCTTATTAGATATGGTGCGTTCTATGATGTCTCTTGCTGATTTGCCACTATCGTTTTGGGGTTATGCATTAGAGATAGCTACATTCACTTTAAATAGGGCACCATCAAAATCCGTTGAGACGACGCCATATGAACTGTGGTTTGGCAAGAAGCCAAAGTTGTCGTTTCTTAAAGTTTGGGGATGTGATGCTTATGTCAAAAAGCTTCATCTTGAAAAGCTGGAACCCAAAGCGGAGAAATGCGTGTTCATAGGATACCCGAAAGAGACAGTCGGGTATACCTTCTGTCTCAGATCCGAAGGCAAAGTGTTTGTCACTAAAAACGGAACATTTCTTGAGAAAGATTTTCTCTCGAAAGAATTGAGTGGGAGGAAAATAGAGCTTGATGAGGTTATTAAACCTTTACTTCAACCAGAAAGTAGCGCAGCGCAGAAAGATGTTTCTGTGGAACCTACGACGGTAGAAGAGGAAGTTAATGATGATGATCATGAAGCTTCGGATCAAGCAGCTATTGAACCTCATAGGTCGACAAGGCCGCATACTACCCCTGAGTGGTACGGCAACCCTGTCTTGGAAGTCATGTTGTTGGACAACAATGAACCTACGAGCTATGGAGGAGCAGTGATGGGCCCGGATTCCGAGAAATGGTTAGAGGCCATGAAATCTGAGATGGGATCCATGTATGAAAACAAAGTATGGACTTTGGAAGTATTACCTGAAGGGCGAAAGGCCATTTAGAACAAATGGATATTTAAGAAGAAAACAGATGCGGACGGTAATGTCACCATCTATAAAGCTCGACTTGTGACAAAGGGTTTTTCACAAATTCAAGGAGTTGACTACGATGAGACTTTCTCACCAGTAGCGATACTTAAGTCTGTCAGAATCATGTTAGCAATAGCTGCCTATTTCAACTATGAAATTTGGCAGATGGATGTAAAAACAGCGTTCCTCAATGGTTTCCTTGAGGAAGAGTTGTATATGATGCAACCCGAAGGTTTTATCGATCCAGAGAATGCTGACAAAGTTTCCAAACTACAGCGATCCATTTATGGACTGGTGCAAGCATCTCGGAGTTGGAATAAGCGCTTTGATGAGGTGATCAAAGCGTTTGAGTTTATACAAGTTTACGGAGAATCTTGTATTTACAAGAAACTGAGTGGGAGCTCTATAGCGTTTCTAGTATTATATGTGGATGAAATATTGCTGATTGGAAACAATATAGAAATGCTGGAAAGCGTGAAGGAATATTTGAACAAGAGTTTTTCAATGAAGGACCTAGGAGAAGCTGCTTTCATATTAGGCATTAAGATCTATAGAGATAGATCGAGACGCTTAATAGCACTTTCACAGAGCACATAGCTTGATAAAGTTTTGAAGAAGTTCAAAATGGAACAGTCCAAGAAGGGGTTCTTGCCTGTGTTACAAGGTGTGAAGTTGAGTAAGACTCAATGCCCAGTAACTGTAGAAGATAGAGAAAAGATGAGTGTATTCCCTATGCTTCAGCCATAGGCTGTATCATGTATGCAATGTTGTGCACAAGACCCGATGTCAGCCTTGCCATAAGTATGGCCGGAAGGTTTCAAAGTGATCCTGGAATGGAGCACTGGCAAGCGGTCAAGAATATCCTTAAGTACCTAAAAAGGACTAAGGAAATGTTTCTCCTTTATGGAGGTGATGAAGAGCTCGTCGTAAAGGGTTATGTCGATGCAAGCTTTGACACTGATCCGGACGACTCTAAGTCGCAAACAGTTCCAAGCAAAGCGTGGTAGCTGATTCTACGTGCGAAGCGGAATACATCGCAGCCTCGGAGGCGGCGAAAGAAGGTGTCTGGATGAAGCAATTCATGACAGATCTTGGAGTAGTGCCCAGTGCACTGAATCCAATGAACCTGTTCTGTGACAACACTGGTGCCATTCCTCTGGCCAAGGAACCAAGGTTTCACAAGAGTACCAGACACATAAAGCGATGCTTCAACTCCATCCGCGATTACATCTTGGAGAAAGACATAAATGTTTGCAAAGTGCACACGGATCTGAATGTTGCAGACCCGTTGACTAAACCTCTTCCACGGGCTAAACATGATCAACACCACAACTGCATGGGTGTTCGATTCATTACAATGTAAATCACATAGTGATGTGAACTGGATTATTGACTCTAGTGCAAGTGGGAGACTATTGGAAATATGCCCTAGAGGCAATAAATAAAGTGTTTATTATTGTATTTCCATGTTCATGATAATCGTTTATTATCCATGCTATAATTGTATTAATTGGCAACATGGATACATGTGTGGATACATAGACAAACACAATGTCCCTAGTATGCCTCTAGTGAACTAGCTCGTTGATTGAAAGATGGTTAAGGTTTCCTAGCCATGGACATGAGATGTCATTTGATAACAGGATCACATCATTAGGAGAATGATGTGATGGACAAGACCCAAACTACAAACATAGCTTATGATCGTGTCAGTTTATTGCTACTGTTTTCTGCATGTCAAGTATATGTTCCTATGACCATGAGATCATGCAACTCACAGATATCAGAGGAGTAACTTGTGTGTATCAAACGTCGCAACGTAACTGGGTGACTATAAAGGTGCTCTACAGGTGTCTCCGAGGGTGTCTGTTGAGTTGGCATGGGTCAAGACTGGGATTTGTTACCCCGTGTGATGGAGAGGTATCTCAGGGCCCACTCGGTAATACAACATCACAATAAGCCTTGTAAGAAATGTGACTAAGTGTTGGTCACGGGATCTTGTATTACGGAACGAGTAAAGAGACTTGCCAGTAACGAGGTTGAACTAGGTATGGAGATACCGACGATTGAATCTCGGTAACATACCGAAGAACAAAGGGAACATCATACGGGATTAACTGAATCCTTGACATAGAGGTTCGACCGATAAAGATCTTCATAGAATATGTAGGAACCAATGTGGACATCCAGGTCCCGCCATTGGTTATTGACCGTAGAGGTGTCTCAATCATGTCTACATAGTTCTCGAACCCGCAGGGTCTGCACACTTAAGGTTTGGTGACGTTTTGGTAGTATAGAGTTATGTATGGTGGTGACCGAAGTTTTTTCGGAGTCCCGGATGAGATCCCGGACGTCACGAGGAGCTTCGGAATGGTGCATAGGTAAAGATTCATATATAAGAAGTCCTGTTTTGGTCGCCGGAAAGTTTCGGGCTCATCGGTAGTGTACCGGGAGTGCTGGTAGTGTACCGGGAGGCCTCTGGGAGGGGTATTTCGACCCAAGAGGCTTCATGGGATGTGGGGGAGTGAATATGGGCCCTTAGTGGGCTGGTGGAAACTCCCACACAAGGCCCATGTGAATGGAAGAAAAAACCCAATAGGAAAAGGTGGAAAAAAGGCAAAAAGGAGCAATCCTAGTCCTACTAGGATTGGAGGCACCTCCCACTTCGGCCGAACCAAGCTTGGCTTGGTGGCCAAGCTGCCTCCTCTCCTCCTCTCCACCTATATATACTAGTGGTATTGAGGGTTTTTGCACTAGATTTAAAGCCACGTGCTACCTGTTCCTCTAGTGCATAGTTTCTCCTCTAGATCGGTTTTCTGCAGTGCTTAGGCGAAGCCCTGTCGGAATTGCTCCACCACCATAGCCGGAGCACCGTCAGGCTGCCGGAGAACTCTTCTTCCTCTCCACTCCTTCTTGCTGGATCAAGACGGTGGAGATCGTCATCAAGCTGTACGTGTGCTGAACGCGGAGGTGCCGTCCGTTCGGTGCTAGATCGGAAGGATCGTGATCAAGTTCGTGAGACGGATCGTGATCAAGTTCGTGGGACGGATCGTGATCGGATCGCGGGATGGATCGTGATTGGATCGCGGGACAGATCGTGATTGGATCCCGGGACGCACGGCGATTTGGATCGTGAAGACGTTCGACTACACCAACCGTGTTTCTTAACGCTTCCCGCTTAGCGATCTACAAGGGTATGTAGATCCACTCTCCCTCTCGTAGATGCTCATCAACATGGATAGATCTTCGTGTGCGTAGGAATTTTTTTCTTTCGCATGCAACGTTACCCAACAAAGCAGACAAATGCATCTTCATAGAATACCCTAACGTAACAATTGGGTAAACATTCTATCTTAGATCCAAGCACAAAGTGTTTGTTGCTAAAATGGGTCCTTTCTCGAGAAAGACTTTCTCGAGAAAGAATGGAGCGGGAGGAACATGGAACTTGATGAGGTTGTTGAACGTTGGCTTCAACCAGAGAGTAGCGCAGCGTAGAAAGATGTTTCTGTGGAGCCTATGTCAGTAGAAGAGGAACTTAATTATGATGATGATCATGAAGCTTCGGATCAAGTTTCTATCGAACCTCATAGGTCGACAAGGATGGGTATTGCTCCTGAGTGGTATGGCAACCCTGTCTTAGAGGTCATGTTGTTGCACAATGATGAACCTACGAGCTATGGAGAAGAGATGATAGGCCCAGATTCCGACAAATGTCTAGGAGCCATGAAATCTGAGAAAGGATCCATGTATGAAAACCAAGTATGGTGTCACGCCCAAGATGCGCGCCTATCCAATTAACGCACGAGGGCCTCGCATCGGATCGATGCGCATGTCGCCGTTAGCAAGATCGATATCATCACATCATACATACAGAAAAGGATAGGAATAGGGAATTGGCTTACACTCGCCACATGCTAGCTTACAAGTTCACACAAGACAATACATCAAGTTTAATATAGGGTCCAACTACGGACGGAAACAAACGAGAAAACAACAATGCGACGATATCATCTAGCTGCCAGGATCATGACCAAGTGCTCTACTCGTCGGGGTACGTCACATACATGCGTCCTCTCTCCTCATCATACTCCCATTGCAGCTGAGTAAGATCATCCTGAACACAATCATCTAAACCTATACCTGAATGGTTGTAGTAAACTGTGAGCCACAGGGGACTCAGCAATCAAGTAACCCAGGTGCCAAGACTATCGTTACTTTAGGTTGGGAATGGTGATGTTTAAGGTTGCAGCAGCTTAAGCATGTATGGTGGCTAACTTACGTAACAAGAACTTAAAATGAGTGGTCTACGATAATCGGTCGATTTCTAAACAAGATCTCTAAGAGACCCTGAACACCTGCTTACGTCAATCATAACCCCACCATCTTCTCCCTCGGATCATGTTCACGAGCAGAGACAGTCACAGTTACTCACACAGTTGGTGTACTTTAGTTAGAGTTTACTTCAAGTTAACTAGAACCGGGTGTTAAACAAATATCCAAGTTTCCACATAACCGCGGGCACGACTTTCGGAAAGATTTAACCCTACAGGGGTGCTCCAAATAGTCCATCACAAATAACCACACTCCGCGGGAATTCCTCGACCACGGGTCTCGTGATCTTCATCGGTAATTCCAAAGGATTTCCAACACCTCGAGTAAACCCGAAGAAAGTCAGAGTCCACACGCAAGACATTCGATAAAGGTAAAACAAATCCAGCAAGACCACCCGACGTGTCGACGATCCCGATAAGAGCCGCATATCTCAGTAGCAGGACACGATGGATAAGCGACGCGTACGGAGGCCTGATAGAAATCTCCCAAGTTGCCCTGGGTTGGCCCCGCACAGTGCTCTAGTTTGGACCAACACTCATGAGGAGCACTGGCCCGGGGGTGGGTTAAATTATCCACGGGGTTGCAAAGCCCTATGCAGGTTCATTAAGTTATTAGCAAATGTAGTACCAATGTTGGGTCTTGCCAGACAAGTTTTAATCTCGACCGAATAAACAAGGGGGTCCCCATAACAACCCCAAGCGTGTTGGGAGCGCAAAAATATGGAAAACATAACACCGGTAACAAGAATCTCGTGAGGGTACAAGCGGAACAAATCACTTAGCAAAAGGCCAAGCCTTCCACCAATTCCAAATATATAGGTGCATTAATTTAAATAACAGAATTTAAAGTGATATCCAATCCATGTTATCACATGGAACAAGCTGCAACTAAGAACGCTATAAGAGGGGCTGAGCAGCGGTAACTTAGCCAATCAACGGTTTGCTGGGGTGTGGAGGTTAGAGGATGTCATGGTAACATGGGGGCTTATATCATGTGGTAGGTAGTGCAATTGTAATGATAAGAACGAGAAACTAGCAAGCAAATATAGTATTGGGATCCGGGTACGATCATCTTGCATGTTGGTTCTTCAGCGGAACAAGTAGCGGGATCCTCGTAGTGGTACTCTCCGGTATCCTCGAACTCAGATTCGACACTCGCGTCTACCCAATATAAACAGCAAATAAATAACCAAGAAAGGTGCAATGCACAAGCAAGATGATGCATGATCATTTTAATTGAATTTTATACATGACAATCCAATTCTAGTCATGTTTCACATGCAAAGATGGTGGATTAATGAATCTGTACAGAACCTCATGTTAAGATATTTAGACATGCATTAACATGGAAAATATGGATGCATCATGAAAAAACGATGGAAATGCATATAAGGATCGTGAGAAACGGAGCTACGGTTCTCGAGATATGCTCACGACACGGTATGGAGGCAAAAACACATGACCACCAAATATCTGGGCTAGTTTTTGGCATTCCAAGGTATCCACTGGATATTTGATGAAAAACTAATCACAATAGACTCAAGAATCACTCAATTCCATGGAGTATAGCTCCCACAACACCCAAAACAATATTTCACTCAAATCTGCCACAAACAGCAATATAGCATTTTGAAAAGCTCATAACTATTGCTACAGGAACTCTACAGCCACAAACAAGACATTAACAGGTTCTACTCAACACCCAAATCAATTCATCCCATTACACAATCAAAAAAAGAGCAACACATCTCTATGCATGGAGCTGGCAAGTTAGCATGATGAAACAGATTTTTAGGGACTTAGAGAAAATTCCAGTTTTCTGGAATCTGGGTTAATAAAGTAGCAAGTTGACAGCACTGGTTAAATATGCTAGGAAGCTCCAAATGGCATGAAAATTAACAGGATGAAATATGATAACATATATTCAATTAACTAACACTTAGCATGATCAGTTTCCAACAACAGAACTAACTGCAAGCCACTCTATAAAGCAACTTAAAAACAGCAGAATCTCCAGACTTAGCCATTTTCAGACTAGCTGGACAGAAACAGAAAGTAGCTAACTTAACAGCATGGTTCCCACTGACCTGGGAACTTGTCATGAACAATAAAAATACTGGGATGTTCATAGCAACTTTTACAAACAATCTCTAGTTGACAAGAACATGAAAGCATGCATAGATTAAATCATATGAAAAAGACAAAAAAGGCATCACAGCATTAAAATGGACTTTTGTCAACTTGCCCCAAAGTCAATTCTGACTTCACAGGTGCATAGAGGGGTTGAAAAAACCCCAAAATCATTACTCATACCTATATGCTTGCATGGAATATGAGGGAGAAAAGCTAGGTCGAATTTTTGACCCTTTTCCCATGTATGACTTATGACACTAAGTAACTTGATGCAAAAGGCCCTAAAATGACAAGTGACCCATAGATACATGTTGGAAGGGGGTATTGAGCATGGCAGAGACATGAGAACATGGTATAGCACATAGAACAAGTATGAAACTAGCTAGAATTGGAATCATGCTCACATGGTGTATTAGGTGATACACACATGGAGCTACAAATCATGGATGAGTATATGTAGAACATACACACATCACCAAAACTCTCATACAACACATGCATACACTCTCATATGCATTCACTCCAGAATGGGTGCAAATGCACCCCATGTGTGTGTATGTCCATGACATATACACCTTGACATCACTAGCCAAACCTCACACACACCACACTTGCACATACTAACACACACTCACTCACATATGTGGGCATATGCACAAGGTGCTCATACACACATGCATATGCAACACCCACACACTCACAAGCCAAAATCAACCCTACATACACTCCCTAGACACACACACACATATGTGTGTATGTGCAAGACACACATACACACACACCTCTAGAAGCAAACACATGCACATATGTGTGTATGTAAGCATACACACACATACACTAGGGGACACTCATACATACACTATCATACATACTAGGCAACCATCAAACCTAGATGCACACATACCTACACTACCACACAAGGGTGTGTGTAACACTTACACACACACACACACTCACACTCATCTGTGGATACACACAAGCATACACAACTCATACATACATACATATATACTCTGCAGCAAAAGAAAGAAAACAAAAGGGAAAAGAAAAACAACAAAAAAACAAAAAGAAATAACCAGAACAAAAAAAAGGGGGGAAGAGGGGGTCGAACCCCGGACCTCTCGGTCCTCTCCCTTCGAGCCTACTACTCTGTTAAGGCCACGATCAACAACAGAGGGAGGGACCTAGCGATCTAATACACACGCACGCGCTAACCACTGACGAAACTGAAAACGGACACACACACTCATCGACAGAGAGCAGAAGCGGCGAACTCCGGTGATCACACGGCGGCATAGGGCAACTCCGGCTACGAGAACAGGCGGAAACGATGCCGGGGTCTACGGGGATTCCATTCCTCTGCTCACCTGGTGAAGAGGGGAACGGCGACGAGTGGCCGGTGCTCATCTGGCGGATGGCGGCGATGACTACGGCGAGGTGTGCGGGCAACGCACTATGGCGAACCGAACAAAGAAACGGAGGGGACGGAGTGCAACCGGACCCCTGCGAGGTGCAGGAGCGCGTACACTACGCCCAGAAGCACGAGCTCGTCGGAGCACTTGCCGGAGACGAGGTCCGACAGCGGCGGAACAACCCCTAGCATGAAAACGGTCCGACACCTCGCTAGAAGGATCGGGATCTGGCGAGGGGGAACAGGGGTCTCACCGGAAGCCGATCGCGCAGCTAACCGAGCTCGAGGACGAGCGACGACGGCGAATTGACGCGGTGGAGGAGCTCGGCCGGGGCGGAGGAAGAAGAAGCAGGGCGCGGCCTTGGCGTCCCTCGAGGATGCAGAGGACGACGGGGAGGAAGACGGCGACGACGGCGCGAATCCCAACGACCTCCAGGCTCAGATGGCTCGCCGGAGGAGCTCCCACGGCGGCGAGCACAGCTCTGAACCTCACCGCGCACCCTCTCTGGATCCTCTGAAACTTGTCTTGCCGGGGACAGGAGAGGAGGAGAGAAGTGTGGACAGCGGCGCGAGGAGGGAGAGGAACCCTAGGGGAATCGGCACGCACGCCGAGGGGCTTAAAAGGCGATGGGAGAGACGGCGGTGGCGACGGAAAAGGTGAGCGACGCACTCCCTCTCTCTGAAACTGACGGCGACGAGCGACGGGGCAGGTGACCGCTTGGCCCTGGGCTGGGCCTAACGGCCGGCCCACTCGTTCACTCTCTCTCTCACACGCCAGGAAATCTTTCTTTAAACAAAAACTACACAAAGAAGATTCTTACTAGAGCAAATAAAGAAGTTTTAAAATAAAAACAAAAATAGTTTTGAGAAGGACAAATAAGCTACTATTTTACAAAAATGTTAAATGGAATTATCTGACAAGATTAATATTTTATATATTAATAAACAGCGCCTGTTTTTAGCAAGTTTTTAAAATCCAACCTTATTCAAATATGAAAAGCAACACTCTCAATATTTGTAAGACATCATGGGCCATCACACCAACATTTTTTAAAAGAGGTTTAGCACAATTTGAATCTGCCAATAATTTTGAATATAAGAAGGAAGGGTTTTTTAGATGAGATGAAAGAAGTGGGGTAGCAGAGGGATACAAGGACAAACATAACCCCACTCTCACACCAAAACAACACAAGGCACTTGATCCAATATCAACCACATCACCAGAAAATCATGAAAGACATGGAGAACTAAAGATGATGACAGAATGGATGCATTATGATGATGATGAATGGCATGAATAATTGACATGATGCAAGTATGCTAACCACACATGGAAATCAAGGTGCATCTCATACATAACTCATGACCCAAGGTTCATACATAGATGGATACAAGCCATAAAAGGAAGGTACATCACTTGGGATGTCACAACTCTCCCACACTACATGAGGATCCCGACCCGAGATATAGGAATGAAAGAAGTCTAGAAATTCGGAACGGAGCAGGTCCTCACGTTCCCACGTAGCTTCTTTGTCGGAATGATGAGACCACTTCACCTTGAGGAACTTGATAGACTTGTTGCGAGTCTTACGCTCACTTTCTTCAAGAATTGCCACTAGGTGCTCACGATAAGAAAGATCAGCTTGAAGATCAATGTCTTGGAGGTCAATGGCTCGCTCGGGAGTCTTGAAGCATCTCCGGAGCTGAGAAACATGGAAGACATCGTGCACATTCGCGAAATTTGGGGAAAGCTAAAGTTGATATGCAAGACCACCTCTCTTGTCAACAACTTTGAATGGACCAACGAAACGAGGAGCCAACTTCCCTTTGATCCCAAATCGCTGCGTGCCTCTCATGGGAGAAACTTTGAGATAGACAAGATCATCCACTTGGAAAGAAACATCCCGATGCTTGTTATCATAATAGCTCTTCTGATGGGACTGAGCTTCTTTGAGGTTCTTGCGAATGACATGGCACATTTCTTCTGCTTCAGAGATCATGTCATTGCCCAATATCTGACGCTCACCGGTTTCAGACCAGTTAAGCGGGGTACGACACTTTCTGCCATAGAGAATCTCGAACGGGGCCTTGCCTGAACTAGCTTGGAAGCTATTGTTGTATGAGAATTCAGCATATGGAAGACAGTCTTCCCACTTCATGCCGAACGATATCACATAGGCTCTGAGCATATATTCAAGGATTTGATTGACTCTCTCAACTTGACCACTTGTCTGCGGATGGAACGCCGTCCTGAAACGGATCTTAGTACCCATAGCAGTCTGGAAGGACTCCCAAAACTTGGAAGTAAAGAGACTTCCACGGTCAGAAGTGATGAGCTGAGGAATGCCATGCAAGTACACTATTCTTGACGTATACAACTCTGCAAGCTGAGCTGCCGAAATAGACTCCTTGACTGGCAGGAAATGAGCAACTTTTGACAGCTTGTCAATCACCACAAAGATGGCATCGTTTCCCTTCTTGGACTTAGGAAACCCAGTTATGAAATCCATCTCAACATGATCAAATTTCCATTCTGGGATTGGCAAAGGCTGCAAAAGACCTGTTGGACGCTGATGCTCCGCCTTCACTCTGCGGCAAACATTGCACTCGTTGACAAACTGAGCAATCTCACGTTTCATACGAGTCCACCAGAAGGTTTGCTTGAGGTCCTGATACATCTTGGAACTGCCTGGATGAATGGATAGAAGAGAATTGTGTGCTTCGTCCATGATAACCTTTTTGAGATCACCTTTTGGAACAACAAGACGGTCCTCAAAGAACAAGGTATCTTTGTCATCGACACGAAAGCACTTATACTTCGGAATGCTCTTGGCCACACCTTTCTTCACTTTCTTCACCATAGCGTCTAGAAGCTGCGCTTGGCGAACCTGATCTTCCAGAGTCGGAGAGACTTGAAGATTTGCAAGAAATCCTTGCGGAATCATCTAAAGGTTGAGCTTGCGGAAGGCTTCACAAAGCTCGGGTTGAAGAGGCTTCAAGATCAGACTATTGCAGGACGCCTTATGGCTGAGCGCGTCTGCAATGACATTTGCTTTCTCCGGAGTATACTCAATGCTTGGATTGAAGTCTTTAAGCATTTCCACCCAACGAGATTGGCGAAGATTGATATTTGGTTGAGTGAAAATGTACTTCAGGCTCTTGTGATCAGTGTACACCTCAACTGGTCTACCCAACAACAAATGCCTCCAAGTCATAAGAGCATGCACAACTGCCGCCAACTCAAGATCATGAGTGGGGTAGTTCTTCTCGGCAGGCTTCAACTAACGCGAGGTATAGGCCACAATTTTCTTGTCTTGCATAAGAACCCCACCAAGGCCTTGGAGAGAAGCATCACACAAAACTTGGAAAGGCTTGGACTGCTCCGGAGGAACAAGAACTGGAGCTGAAGTCAGTCTCTGCTTGAGCGTATTGAACGCAACATCACACTCGGGAGACCAAACATACTTGACACTCTTCTGGAGGAGATTTGACAGAGGCTTGGCAATCTGAGAAAAGTTCTCCACAAACCTTTTGCAATAGCTAGCAAGCCCGAGGAAACTCCGAAGTTGCTTGACGTTCTGCGGAGGTTCCCACTTCAATATAGCCTCAACTTTCTCAGGGTGCACTTTAATTCCCTCGGCAGAGATGACATGCTCGAGGTACACCACTTCATCAAGCCAGAACTCACATTTGGAAAACTTGGCATAGAACCTATGTTCCCTCAACTTGTCAAGCACAAGGCGGAGATGCTCTGCATGATCTTCTTCTGTCTCCGAGAACACCAGAATGTCATCAAGATAAACCAAGACGAATTCATTCTTGAATGGAGAAAAGATGAAATTCATCATCCTTGAGAAAGTTGGAGGGGCATTCGCAAGATCAAACGACATCACGGTGTACTCATATGAGCCAAAGCTCGTTCTGAACGCGGTCTTGGGAATGTCTTCTTCACAAATACGGATTTGATGGTAACCCATACGAAGATCCAACTTGGAGAAAACTTTGGCACCCTTCAGTTGTTCAAACAACTCGATGATATTAGGGAGTGGGTACTTGTTTTTGATTGCCTTCTTATTCAATGGCCGGTAGTCCACACAAAGACGATCCGTGCCATCCTTCTTTTTGACAAACAAAACTCCACAACCCCACGGAGAAGAGCTTGGCCTGATCAAACCCAGACGTTCTTGCTCATCTAACTGCTTCTTCAATTCTTTCAGCTCTTCGGGGCCAAGTTTATACGGGTGCTTGCAAACCGGTTCAGTCCCGGGCTCGAGATCAATCACGAACTCGATTAGTCGGTGTGGAGGCATTCCTAGCAATTCTTCTGGAAAGACATCTTCATATTCACAAACCACCGGAATTTGAGAAATCGCCGAGATTTCACCCTTTTCATTGAGAGCAAAGAGACGGATTGTGTGATTCCGAGCCGCGAATATAATCACGTCCTCTGAAGGATGAGTCAGCTTGACTTCTTTAGCTTGACAATCAATATAAGCCTTATTCATAGCCAGGAAGTCCATGCCCAGAATGAGATCAATATCAGATCTCCCAAGAACAATTGGAGAAGACAGAAAAGAATAATTGCCCATCTTGATAGAAACATTGGGAACCACCTTGTTGGCGCTCATAAGAGTACCGGGAGAAACAACTCGCAAAGCCTTACTCAAATATTCAGAATCAAAATCATGCTTGACGAAGAAATCTTTAGACATGAATGAATGCGATGCCCCAGAATCAAACAAACTTTAGCAGGAAAATCATTGACTAAGAGATTACCCATGATCACATCACTTGACTGCTCTGCTTCTGCTGCATTCACCATATTCACTCTTGCGGTCTTGGGGTTATGCTTCACCATAGCATTGCTTGGAGGCTTGACAGGAGGAGGAGGCGGAAGACGCCGCTGGTTCCACTTGTTAGCATAATGACCCTTCAGGCCACACTTGTGACAAACCACCTCAGAGAGCGGACGAACATTGCCTGGAGGAGGAACAAGAACTACCTTGGGCACTTGATTCTTCTGCTGGGAACCTGGGTTGGGTGGGTGGGAAGAACGACGACCACCAAACTGCTTCTGCTGCTGAGGACGGAACAGAAGAGGATTTGGCGCCCAATACTTTTGCTGCTTGGGAATAACCTGAGAACTGGAAGAAGAATATGAATCCCTGGAACGCTTCTTGGAGTTCTCCAACCTGAGATGAGCTGCTTCCACCTTCATGGCCATGTTGTAGAACTGATCAAACTCACGAGGCTCCTGGAGAACAAGACCTGGAAGAAGCTCATCCTTGAGACCACCTCTGAACTGATAGATCATGGCTTTATCATCTGGAACATCTTGCTTGGCATAACGAGCTAGATTCTGGAACTCAATGCTGTACTGATAGACTGACTTCGATCCCTGCTTCAGGTGCCTGAACTTCTCAAGCATCTCTTCGACAAAGCTTGTCAGAATGTAATGAGCCCTGAAGTCACGACGAAAATCGTCCCAAGTAACAACACGATCACCCCTGGAATCCTTGTACTGCTGCCACCAATCAGCTGCTTGCCCCTTGAGCTGGAAAGAAGCAAATGTGACAAAGTCCTCTGGCCTAACATTGCTGCACTCAAAATGCTTGCTCATATCACGAAGCCAATCATCCGCATCAAAAGGCTGATCACAACAGGTGAACGACTTTGGCTGGTTGGCAAGGAATTGGTTGAGTGTAGCAAACTGATTCTGATTCTGGAAACCACCTTGATAACCTTGCTGACCTTGCTCTCTTTCTTGCAGCAACCTTAGCAACATCTGAGTGTCTACATTGGTCGTGGCCATCACAGCTTACCAAGCTTTTGCAGGAGGATGCGGCGGTGGCGGGGGTGGTGGTGGAACATCAGCTTGTTCCTCAGCACGACCCGGATTGCCGCGAGTTGCAGGAGCCATCCTGAAGATGGACAAAATTCATCAGCACCCCATGATAAGATGAACCAAAGCTGAATCAATGCTTGAAAGAATTGAACAACAACATAGCTTCCCTATTGAAAAATTAGTAAGAATGCTTCTTCGGATCATGGTAACATCATTAGACATAAGGCTACTTGCAATAACACAACAAGTATTGAGCTAAGCGCTCGGAACAAATGTACCACCCAATACATCTGGAGAAGATGATCCTAGATGACTACAAGATTTCCCACTTATGAATTTCCGAAAACTTTCTTGTTTATGCGATTCGGGTTGCGGAATCAGGAACCTGCCCTAGGCAATCAGCTACGACTGCATCCGCAACCTTCCACACCATAATTCAAGACATTTCGCAAACTCGTCTAAACACGAATCCTCGAACTCACAATGATACTGAACCATGGTGGTACCCCGAACGCCTCCCAGTACTGGGTGACTCCGACCTTATCTCACCACGATAAGTATTGAAGCAATTCCGAACATTCTCCGTCCTAAGATATCAAGGAAATTGAATGATAACGATGTGCCAACATCCCTCGGAGCTCAACTCCCCGGAAGAAATCAAGTCAGATAGGAGGCACCAAGACAGAACCCTGTCACATCGGCATCATATAGATTCCAAAATACCCGCGTGATCCTAAAATTTTTTTTGAGCGAGAAGAGGAGTAGAATCAAAATTCCTAAGTCGAAAACCTCACCAGAGCATAGAAGAGGAGTCAAAGAATCCTACTCTCCGATATAACTAGACTCAAATAGTTTTACTAGACACAACTCGGCCAAGTCCAAACAAGCAAAGGCTCCTATGGTCGTATGGCTCTGGTACCAACTTGTCACGCCCAAGATGCATGCCTATCCAATTAAGGCACGAGGGCCTCGCATCGGATAGATGCACATCTTGCCATTACCAAGATCGATATCATCACATCATACATACAAAAAAGGGATAAGAATAGGGAATTGGCTTACACTCGCCACATGCTAGCTTACAAGTTCACACAAGACAATACATCAAGTTTAAGACAGGGTCCGACTATCGACAGAAACAAACGAGAAAACAACAATGCGACGATATCACCTAGCTGCCAGGATCACGACCAAGTGCTCTACTCGTCGGGGTACGTCACATACATGCGTCCTCTCTCCTCATCATACTCCCATTGCAGCTGAATAAGATCATCCTGAACACAATCATCTGAACCTGTACCTGAATGGTTGTAGTAAACTGTGAGCCACAGGGGACTCAGCAATCAAGTAACCCGGGTGCCAAGACTATCGTTACTTTAGGTTGGGAATGGTGATGTTTAAGGTTGCAGTAGCTTAAGCATGTATGGTGGCTAACTTACGTAACAAGAACTTAAAATGAGTGGTCTACGATAATCAGTCGATTTCTAAACAAGATCTCTAAGAGACCCTGAACACCTGCTTACATCAATCATAACCCCACCGTGTTCTCTCTCGGATCATGTTCACGAGCAGAGACAGTCACGGTTACTCACACAGTTGGTGTACTTTAGTTAGAGTTTACTTCAAGTTAACTAGAACCGGGTGTTAAACAAATATCCAAGTTGCCACATAACCGCGGGCACGGCTTTCCGAAAGATTTAACCCTGCAGGGGTGCTCCAACTAGTCCATCACAAATAACCACACTCCGCGGGAATTCCTCGACCACGGGTCTCGTGATCTTCATCGGTAATTTCAAAGGATTTCCAACACCTCGAGTAAACCCGAAGTAAGTCAGAGTCCACACGCAAGACATTCGATAAAGGTAAAACAAATCCAGCAAGACCACCCGACGTGTCGACGATCCCGATAAGAGCCGCGTGTCTCAGTCTCAGGACACGACGGATAAGCGACGCGTACGGAGGCCTGATAGAAATCTCCCAAGTTGCCCTGGGTTGGCCCCGCACAGTGCTCTAGTTTGGACCAACACTCATGAGGAGCACTGGCCCAGGGGTTGGTTAAATTATCCACGCGGTTGCAAAGCCCTATGCAGGTTCATTAAGTTATTAGCAAATGTAGTACCAATGTTGGGTCTTGCCAGACAAGTTTTAATCTCGACCAAATAAACAAGGGGGTCCCCATAACAACCCCAAGCGTGTTAGGAGTGCAAAAATATGGAAAACATAACACCGGTAACAAGAATCTAGTGAGGGTACGAGCGGAACAAATCACTTAGCAAAAGGCCAAGCCTTCCACCAATTCCAAATATATAGGGGCATTAATTTAAATAACAGAATTTAAAGTGATATCCAATCCATGTTATCACATGGAACAAGCTGCAACTAAGAACGCTATAAGAGGGGCTGAGCAGCGGTAACTTAGCCAATCAACGGTTTGCTCGGGTGTGGAGGTTAGAGGCTGTCATGGTAACATGGGGGCTGATATCATGTGGTAGGTAGCGCAATTGTAATGATAAAAACGAGAAACTAGCAAGCAAATATAGTATTGGGATCCGGGTACGATCATCTTGCATGTTGGTTCTTTAGCGGAACAAGTAGCGGGATCCTCGTAGTGGTACTCTCCGGTATCCTCGAACTCAGATTCGACACTCACGTCTACCCAAGAGAAACAGCAAATAAATAACCAAGCAAGGTGCAATGCACAAGCAAGATGATGCATGATCATTTTAATTGAATTTTATACATGACAATCCAATTCTAGTCATGTTTCACATGCAAAGGTGGTGGATTAATGAATCTGGACAGAACCTCATGTTAAGTTATTTAGACATGCATGACCATGGCAAATATGGATGCATCATGAAAAATCGATGGAAATTCATATAAGGATCGCGAGAAACGGAGCTACGGTTCTCGAGATACGCTCACGACACGGTATGGAGGCAAAAACACATGACCACCAAATATCTGGGCTAGTTCTTGGAATTCCAAGATATCCAATGGATAGGTGATAAAAAACAATCACAATAGACTCAATAATCACTCAATTCCATGGAGTATAGCTCCCACAACACCCAAAACAATATTTCACTCAAATCTTCCACAAACAGCAATATAGCATTTTGAAAAGCTCACCACTATTGCTACAGGAACTCTACAGCCACAAACAAGACATTAACAGGTTCTACTCAATACCCACATCAATTCATCCCATTACACAATCAACAAAAGAGCAACACATCTCTATGCATGGAGCTTGCAAGTTAGCATGATGAAACAAATATTTAGGGACTTAGTGAAAATTCCAGTTTTCTGGAATCTGGGTTAATAACGTAGCAAGTTGACAGCACTGGTTAAATATGCTAGGAAGCTCCAAATGGCATGAAAATTGACAAGATGTAATATGATAACATGTACTTCAATTAACTAACACTGAGCATGATCAGATTCTAACAACAGCACTAACTACAAGCCACTCTATACAGCAACTTAATAACAGCAGAATCTCCAGACTTGGCCATTTTCAGACTAGCTGGACAGAAACAGAAAGTAGCTAACTTAACAGCATGGTTCCCACTGACCTGGGAACTTGTCGTGAATAATAAAAATACTTGGATGTTCACAGCAACTTTGACAAACAATCTCTAGTTGACAAGAACATGAAAGCATGCATAGATTAAATCATATGAAAAAGACGAAAATGCATCACAGCATAAAAATGCACTTTTGTCAACTTCCCCCAAGTCAAATATGACTACACAGGTGCATATAGGGGTTTAAAACACTCCAAAATCATTACTCATACCTATATGCTTGCATGGAACATGAGGGAGAAAAGCTAGGTCGAATTTTTGACCCTTTTCCCATGTATGACTTATGACACTAAGTAACTTGATGCAAAAGGCCCTAAAATGACAAGTGACCCATAGATACATGTTGGAAGGGGGTATTGAGCATGGTAGAGACATGAGAACATGGTATAGCACATAGAACAAGTATGAAACTAGCTAGAATTGGAATCATGCTCACATGGTGTATTAGGTGATACACACATGGAGCTACAAATCATGGATGAGTATATGTAGAACATACACACATCACCAAAACTCTCATACAACAGATGCATACACTCTCATATGAATTCACTCCAGAATGGGTGCAAATGCACCCCATGTGTGTATATGTCCATGACATATACACCATCACATCACTAGCAAAACCTCACACACACCACACTTGCACATACTAACACACACTCACTCACATATGTGGGCATATGCACAAGGTGCTCATACACACATGCACATGCAACACACACACACTCACAAGCCAAAATCAACCCTACATACACTCCCTAGACACACACACATATGTGTGTATGTGCAAGACACACATACACACACACCTCTAGAAGCAAACACATGCACATATGTGTGTATGTAAGCATACACACACATACACTAGGGGACACTCATACATACACTATCATACATACTAGGCAACCATCAAACCTAGATGCACACATACCTACACTACCACACAAGGGTGTGTGTAACACTTACACACACACACACTCAAACTCATGTGTGGATACACACAAGCTTACACAACTCATACATACATACATATATACTCTGCAGCAAAAGAAAGAAAACAAAAGGGAAAAGAAAAACAAAAAAAAACAAAAAAGAAATAACCAGAACAAAAAAACGGGGGAAGAGCGGGTCGAACCCGGACCTCTCGGTCCTCTCCCTTCGAGCCTACCACTCTGCTAAGGCCACGATCAGCAACAGAGGGAGGGACCTAGCGATCTAATACACACACACACGCTAACCACTGACGAAATTGAAAATAGACACACACACACTCATCGACAGAGAGCAGAGGCGGCGAACTCCGGCGATCACACGGTGGCACAGGGCAACTCCGGCTACGAGAACAGGCGGAAACGATGTGGGGGTCTATGGGGATTCCATTCCTCTGCTCATCTGGTGAACAGGGGAACGGCGACGAGCGGCCGATGCTCATCTGGCGGACGGCGGCAACGACTACGGCGAGGCGCGCAGGCAACGCACTATGGCGAACCGGACAAGGAAACGGAGGGGGCGGAGTGCAACCGGACCCCTGCGAGGTGCAGGAGCGCGTACACTATGCCCAGAAGCACGAGCTCATCGGAGCACTCGCCGGAGACGAGGTCCGACAGTGGCGGAATAACCCCTGCATGAAAACGGTCCTACACCTCGCTAGAAGGATCGGGATCTGGCGAGGGGGAACAGGGGTCTCACCGGAAGCCGATCGCGCAGCTAACCGAGCTCGAAGATGAGCGACGATGGCGAATTGACGTGGCGGAGGAGCTCGGCCGGGGCGGAGGAAGAAGAAGCAGGGCGCGGCCTTGGCGTCCCTCGAGGATGCAGAGGACGATGGGGAGGAAGATGGCGACGACGGCGCGAATCCCAACGACCTCCAGGCTCAGATGGCTCGCCGGAGGAGCTCCCACGGCGGCGAGCACAGCTCTGAACCTCACCGTGCACTCTCTCTGGATCCTCTGAAACTTGTCTTGCCGGGGACAGGAGAGGAGGAGAGAAGTGGGGGCGGCGGCGCGAGGAGGGAGAGGAACCCTAGGGGAATCGGCACGCACGCCGAGGGGGCTTAAAAGGCGATGGGACAGACGGCGATGGCGACGGAAAAGGCGACGGCGACGCACTCCCTCTCTCTGAAACTGACGGCGACGAGCGACGGGGCAGGTGACCGCTTGGCCCTGGGCTGGGCCTAACGGCCGGCCCACTCGTTCACTCTCTCTCACACGCCAGGAAATCTTTCTTTAAACAAAAACTGCACAAAGAAGATTTTTACTAGAGCAAATAAAGAAGTTTTAAAATAAAAACAAAAATAGTTTTGAGAAGGACAAATAAGCTACTGTTTTACAAAAATGTTAAATGGAATTATCTGACAAGATTAATATTTTATATATTAATAAACAGCCCCTGTTTTTAGCAAGTCTTTAAAATCCAACCTTATTCAAATATGAAAAGCAACACTCTCAATATTTGTAAGACATCATGGGCCATCAAACCAACATTTTTTAAAAGAGGTTTAGCACAATTTGAATCTGCCAATAATTTTGAATAGAAGAAGGAAGGTTTTTTTAGATGAGATGAAAGAAGAGGGGTAGCAGAGGGATACAAGCACAAACATAACCCCACTCTCACACCAAAACCACACAAGGCACTTGATCCAATATCAACCACATCACCAGAAAATCATGAAGGACATGGAGAACTAAAGATGATGACAGAATGGATGCATTATGATGATGATGAATGGCATGAATGAATGACATGATGCAAGTATGCTAACCACACATGTAAATCAAGGTGCATCTCATACATAACTCATGACCCAAGGTTCATACATAGATGGATACAAGCCATAAAAGGAAGGGACATCACTTGGGATGTCACATATGGACTTTGGTATACTTGCCCGTTGAACGGCAGGTCGTTGAGTACAAATGGACATTTACGATGAAGACAAATGCTGATGGTAAATGTCACCATTTATAAAGCTCGACTTGTTGCAAAGAAGTTTCCGACAAGTTCAAGGAGTTGACTGCGATGAGTCTTTCTCTCTCGTAGCGATGGTAAAGTCTATTGGAATTATCTTAGCAGTTGTTGTGTTTCTCAATTATGATATCTGGCAAATGGATGGCTAAACATCGTTTCCTTAAGGAAAGGTTGTATGAGATACAACTAGAAGGTTTTGTCAATACTAAGGATGCTAAAAGGTGTGCAAGCTCTAGTGATCCTTCTATGGACTGGAGCAAGCATCTGGGAGTTGGAATATACGCTTTGATGAGGTGATCAAAGTTTTTGAGTCTATCCAAAATTTATGAGAAACATGTATTTACAATAAAGTGAGTGGGAGAACTATAGAATTTTTGATAAGCATATGTGGATGACATATTGTTGATCGGAAATAATGTAGAATTTCTATAAAGCATAAGGGGTTGTTTGAAAAGAGTTTTTCAAAGGAAGACCTAGATAAAGCTACTTAATTGTTGGGCATCGAGATCTATAGAGATAGATCAAGACGCCCGATGAGACTTTCAATGAGTACATACCTTTACAAGATTTTGAAAGAGTTCAAAATGGATCAGTCAAAGAAAGAGTTCTTGCCTGATTTGTAAGGTGTGAAGTTGAGTGAGACTCAAAGCTTGACCACGACAGAAGAAATAGAAAGGACGAACGTCGTCCCTATGACTTAGACATAGGCTCTATATAATATGCCATGCTATGTACCGCACCTGTGTGTGCCTTGCCATGAGTCTGTCAGGGGGTACAAGAGTGATCCAGGAGTGGATCACTGGACAACGGCCAAGATTATCGTTAGTAACTAAAGGACTAAGGAAATGTTTCTAGATTATGGAGGTGATAAAGAATTCATCGTAAAGAGTTACGTCGATGCATGCTTTAACATCGATCCGGATGGTTCTTAGTAGAAAACCAGATACGTATAGTGGAGCAGCCATTGGGAATAGTTCCACGTGAAGTGTGGTAGCAGTATTTACAGTATGACATAGAGATTTGCAAAGTACACACGGGTCTGAATATTGCAGACCCATTGAGTAAAAGACCCCTCTCACATGCAAAGCATGATCGATCCCCAGAACTCATTGGGTGTTAGATTCATAACAATGCGAATCACATGGTGATGTGAACTAGATTATTAACTCTAGTGCAAGTGGGAGATTGTTGGAAATATGCCCTAGAGGCAATGATAAATTAGTTATTATCATATTTCCTTGTTCATGATAATCATTTATTATCCATGCTAGAATTTTATTGATCAGAAACTCAGATACATGTGTGGATACATAGACAACACCATGTCCCTAGTATGCCTCTGATGGACTAGCTCGTTGATCAAAGATGGTTAAGGTTTCCTAGCCATGGACATGAGATGCCATTTGATAATGGGATCACATCACTAGGAGAATGATGTGATGGACAAGACCCAAACTATAAATGTAGCATATGATCGTGTTAGTTTATTGCTATAGTTTTCTACGTGTCAAGTATCTGTTCCTATGACCATGAGATCATGCCACCCACTGACACCGAAGGAGCACCTTGTGTACTATAAAGGTACTCTACAGGTATCTCCGAGGGTGTCTATTGAGTTGGCATGGATCAAGACTGGGATTTGTTACTCCGTGTGACGGAGAGGTATCTCAAGGCCCACTCGGTAATGCAACATCACAATAATCCTTGCAAGCAATGTGACTAAGTGTTAGCCACGGGATCTTGTATTGCGAAATGAGTAAAGAGACTTGCCGGTAACGATATTGAATTAGGTATAGATATACCAACGATCGAATCTCGGGCAAGTAACATACCGAAGAACAAAGGGAACAACATACGAGATTAACTGAATCCTTGACATAGAGGTTCAACCGGTAAAGATCTTCGTAGAATATGTAGGAACCAATATGGGCATCCAGGTCCCGCTATTGGTTATTGAGCTTAGAGGTGTCTCGGTCATGTCTACATATTTCTCGAACCCGCAGGGTCTGCACACTTAAGGTTCGGTGACATTTTGATATAGTTGAGTTATGTATGTTGGTGACCGGAGGTTGTTCGGAGTCCCGGATGAGATCCCGGACGTGACGAGGATCTCCGGAATGGTCCGAAGGTGGAGATTGGATCTAGGGGGCACCACCCCTCCTCCCTCCCCCCTATATATAGATGAGGAGAGGGAGGGAAGACACACCTAAGAATTGCCACGTGTTGCCCTCTCTCTTCCTCTAGATCTGTTCTCCACTAGATCGTCTCGGTTGTGCTTGGTGAAGCCCTGTCGGGACAGCTCCACCACCACCGCCACCACGCCGTTGTGCTGGCGGAGAACTCCTCTATATCTCCGCTCCCTCTTGATGGATCAAGAAGGCAGAGATGGTCATTGAGTTGTACGTGTGTTGAACGCGGAGGTGGCGTCCGTTCGGCAATAGATCGGAAGGAGCACGATGGGATCGCGGGACGGCTCGTGGTGAGATCGCGGGACAGATCATGATTGGATCATGAAGACGTTCGACTACATCAACCGCGTTTCTTAACGCTTCCCGCTTAGCGATCTACAAGGGTATGTAGATCCACTCTCCCTCTCGTAGATGCTCATCACCATGGATAGATCTTGTGTGTGCGTAGGAATTTTGTTGTTTCCCTTGCAACGTTCCCCAACAGTTGCAATGTGTTCATGATTCACCTATGGTGGGTTGCTTGAGCGACAGAAGCATAAACCCGAGTAGGTGGGTGGTTGCATATGGGAGTAAAGAGGACTTCATACCTTATCATGCTATGGTTGGGTTTTACCTTAATGATCCTTAGTAGTTGCGGATTCTTGCTAGAGTTCCAATCATAACTGCATATGATCCAATTAGAGAAAGTATGTTAGCTTATGCCTCTCCCTGATATAAAATTGCAATAATGATGACCGGTCTAGTTATCGATTGACTAGGGACAATTCTGCAACTCCTACCACCACTTTTCCACACTTGTTAAACTAACTTAGTTGTTTCTTTATCTTCGCAGCCCCTAGTTCTTATTTGTGTGCTCTTTATTATCTTGCAAGCCTATCCCATTACACCTACAAAGTACTTCTAGTTTCATACTTGTTCTAGGTAAAGCAATCATTAAGCGTGCATAGAGTTGTATCGATGGTCGATAGAACTTGAGGGAATATTTGTTCTACCTTTAGCTCCTTGTTGGGTTCGACACTCTTACTTGTCAAAAGAGGCTACAACTGATCCCCTATACTTGTGGGTTATCAATGAGGCACAATGCTCCCCAAGAGCCCACTAGGGCCACCGTAATCTCCTCACTCCCTCGCACAATGCAAGATGTCGTGATTGCACTAAGGGACCCTTGAGGGTGGTCACCGAACCCGTACAAACAAGGTTGGGGCAAACTCCACAACTTAATTTGAGGCTCCCAACAACACCATGAAGCTTCACCACAATGGATTGTGGCTCTAAGGAAGAACACGAGCTATAGAGTTGTAGACCATTGGGTAAGAAGGCCCCCTTAAATAGTCATCCCAATATCCAACCATTATGCCCACATGTCATGCTCAAGCGGTACTACCGCTCGGGGGAGCGATACTACCACTTAGCGCGGTCAAAACAGCCCAACGAGACAGAAAAATACAAGTGGTAGTTCTGACAGAGAGGTAGTACCGCTCGGGTGAGAGGTAGTACCGCTCGGGGGAAGATAGTATCACTTGAGAGGTACTACCGCTCTCTACTACTGCTCTACTTCCACTCAAGGAGATTGGGCACCCGAAACATAAAATAAGCGGAAGTAGAAGCGGTAATGGATAGCGGAAGTAGAAGCGCTAATGAATAGCGGAAGTACCGCCTAAGAGGTACTACCACTCGGGTGAGAGGTACTACTGCTTACATCAGTACTTCAGCCCAAGCAAAAATGAAACTGCCATAAATTTTGCATACGAAATCCGAAATGAGCAAACTCAAGCTTGTTGGATAGATGAAGGCAAGTACTTAGTCCCGGTTCTGGATTAAAGGGTCAGGACTAAAGGCCTCCACTTTTAGTCCCGGTTGGATTACAAACCAAGACTAAAGGGGCTCCATGTGGCAGCTTTCTGAAGCGGGGCCTTTAAAGTCCCGGTTGGTGTTAAAAACCGGGACTAAAGGTTTTTTTAATATATTTTTTCTATTTTTATGATTTTCAAATCTTTGAGTTATTTGTCAATTTAATCTCTAATCACCCCTCCTCACTGCTCTTGAATTATTTGACAATTTAATCTCTAATCACCCTTCATTCCAAATCTTCTAACTTCCCGGCAGGTCACCCATCCTCTCACTATTCCAACACCAGCATGCTTAACTTTCGAGTTCTATCACCCTTAGTTTCCAAGTCTGCACTTGTTGTTTTCTTGACAATAATAAGTTATCAATCCTATTAACCCTTAGGTCTTGATGTCACATGATTTAAATTTTTTGAATTCCAAATAATTATTAAAATAAAAACAATAAATGATTAATAAGAATATTCAATTTCAATAAAAATAAAATAAGTAATAATATTATGTTATTCATTTTTGCCATTTATTCATTTAATATGGCATAATTAATATCTTTAAATCCGTAAATCGGAATTCGACAAATAATATATTCATTATTATTAGAAAAATATGAGGAATCCAAATAAGACATCATTTATTTTTTTAAATAAAATTACTTTTTCATAACACTTTTTTTCGACATCTTATGCAAAAGTTATAGCCATTTTACTTTTTCATAACACTTTTTTAAAAGTTGTTCAACTCCATACTTTTTGTGCATTCAACATGCACCATCCAAAGACACATCATCAATCTTCAACACTTCGCCACTTCATTCGCAATTTTTCATGCATTTATTATTATTTTTTAGCTAAATGACCCTGAAATTGAAAAGCACTACAAATGAACTCCGAAAAGGTTGAAACTTGGCATGGTATCATCATTTCATGCACATAGCATGTGCTACAAAGTTGAGAGGTTTACGGTAAAAACTAGATGCACGTCTTCTACAAACTAGACAATCCCTTTTGAAGTATCAGGGTTTCGGATGAAAACTCTTCTGTTACAAAGGCATTTCATTTTTTAAAACTTATTTCACCTCCAGACTTTTGGTACGTTCAACATGGGCTATTCAAAGCCACATCATCAATTTTCAACCCTTTCCCACTTCATTTGCTATTTTTCATGCATTTATTGAATTTTTTTTAGCTAAATGACCCCGAAATTGAAAAACACTACAAATGAACACTGAAAAGGTTGAAACTTGGCATGGTATCATCATTTCACCCACATAACATGTGCTAAAAAGTTGAGAGGGTTACGCTAAAAACTAGACGCACTTCGTCTACAAACTAGACAATCCCTTTCGAAGTACCAGGGTTTCGGACGAAAAATCATCTGTTACAAAGGGATTTCATTTTTGTTAACTTAATTCAACTCCAGACTTTTGGTGCATTCAACATGCACTATTCAAATCTGCATCATCAATTTTCACCCCTTTCCCAATTCATTTGCTATTTTTCATGCATTTATTGATTTTTTGAGCTAAATGACCCCGAAATTGAAAAACACTACAAATGAACACTCAAAAGGTTGAAACTTGGCATGGTATCATCATTTCACCCACATAGCATGTGCTAAAAAGTTAAGATGGTTACGGCAAAAGTTGGATGCACTTGGTGTACAAACTGGACAATCAATTTTGAAGTATCTAGGTTTCAGACGAAAACTCATCTGTTACAACACTAGTAGAAAACAGTCCTTTCGTCCGCGTCATTAGTCACGGTTGGCTTTTGAACCGGCGCTAATGTAATCATTAGTGCCGGTTCGTGACGGGGATCATTAGTGCCGGTTCGCTATGTACCTTTAGTACCGTTTCGTTCCACGAACCAGCACTAAAGGCGTCGTGGCAGGCCGGCGTCAGCCTGGGGCCCCACAGGAACCTTTAGTCCCAGTTGGTGGCACCAACCGCGACTATAGGCTAACCTTTAGTCACGGTTGGAGCCACCAACCAGGACTAAAGGTCCCCCTATATTGAAACCCTTCAGTGCAGCCCGAGCAGAGTCCTCTATTCTTCCCCCCATTCCTCTCCTCTCTCTTCTTCCTCTCCTCCTTGAGCTCATCATCCATTTTTGCCAAAGTTTGTAAAGATTTGGAGGCATCCAATCCTTCCAATTGTTCACAAAGGTTAGCAACTTTGTCCTTTCATCTCTCATTTCTAGATTAGCTCTTGCAATGCTCTATAAGTATAGTAATTTGTGGATTTTAGTTTGTATGTGGTAGTTTATTTGATTTATGCAATCTGAGCTCAAATTAACTTCTTGCTTTGCATCTGTAGGTGTGGTCCCCGTCCTAACCACCGTCGATCGCCTGCACCGTCCCGTTGCCAGTACCACCTTGGTGAGCTTCTTGTTCTTATCCTTTTTATAAAAAAACCATGTTTGTAAGATTTAGTTAGTTACTTGTATAGTTTTCTTACGTATATGGTTGTTTGTTATACATAGTGGCATGGTTTTGAAGCCGTCCCCGTCGGCCCTCGTCCGGTTTATGATGTGGATGTAGTATATACTCTCTTTTATAACTCTTTGTTGCATTTCATGTTTATGACAATTATGCCAATTAAGTTGACATAGATATTTTTATCTAGGAGGTATGTGAACCGGAGATTCCAACCGACATAGATATTCTTGTCAAGAAGTTAAATTTAGTTGAAAAAGAAAACGAGTATTTGAAAGAAAAATTGAAAAGAGTTGAAGAAGAGAAGATGAAACTGGAGTTGTATGTTGCCGATATCGTCGATGATCACAAGATCAAGATGGGTGCAATGCGCTTGAAGATTAGAAAATTTAAAAGATATTCCATTGATAGTGAGGCTTGGTATCACTATTTTGTTGGATCAATTGTTACCTTAGTTGCAATGTTGATCGCATTTGTTGTTGCATTTAAATGCTTTAGCTAGATAGCTTATATGTTGTTTTATGAGAACAAGTGTGTATGAACTTTATGTACGAACTTGTATTAATTTGGTCTTTTCGGTGTTGTGTAATGAAGATGAGCCGACAATGGATGTACGAGGACAGATGCTCTCCCCAGTTCATTAATGGCGTGCATACTTTTCTTGTTGCGGATGAGCCAAACAAGCGGTCGGGTGGTTTTATGTATTGTCCATGTGCTGGCTGTAAGAATGATCGAAATTACTCTAACTCAAGAACCATTCACATCCACCTATTTGAGTCTGGTTTCATGTCTGGCTATAACTGTTGGACCAAGCATGGAGAAAGAGGGGTCCTAATGGAACAGAATGAAGAAGAAGAGGATGACGACAACTATCCTGGCCATGGGTTCCATGAATACGATGGTACAACAATGAGGGAAGAAGCTAAGCCGACAATGAGGGAAGGAGCTAAAGAAGAGGCATTAGATGAGCCCGATGATGATCTTCGTCGGGACATTGCCGATGCAGAGAGAAACTGCGCAAGTGAAAAGGAGAAGCTGAAGTTGCAGCGCATGTTAGAGGATCACAAAAAAGGGTTGTACCCAAATTTCAAAGATGACAATAAAAAGGTGGGTACTACACTGGAATTGATGCAATGGAAGGTAGAGAATGGTGTATCTTACAAGGCATTTCAAAAGTTGTTGATAATGTTAATGAAGAAACTACCAAAGCACAATGAATTGCCAGAGAGTACGTATGAAGCAAAGAAGGCTGCCTGCCCTCTAGGATTAGAGGTCGAGAAGATACATGCATGCCCTAATGACTGCATCCTCTACCGCGGTGAGTACGAGGATTTGAATGCATGCCCGGTATGCTATGCATAGCGCTATAAGATCAGCCAGGATGACCCTGGTGATGTTGAGGGTGAGCGCCCCAGGAAGAAGATTCCTGCCAAGGTGATGCGGTATCCTCCTATATTACCACGGTTGAAACGTTTCTTCCAAAACAAAGAGCATGCCAAGTTGATGCGATGGCACAACGAAGACCGTAAGAAAGACGGGAAGTTGAGAGTGCCCGCTGACGGATCACAATGGAGAAAAATCGAGAGAAAGTGGAAGGACTTTGCAAAGGATGCAAGGAACGTATGGTCTGGTTTAAGTGCAGATGGCATTAATCCTTTTGGGGAGCAAAACAGCAATCATAGCACAAGGCCTGTGATTCTATGTATCTATAACCTTCCTACTTGGTTGTGAATGAAGCGGAAGTTCATTATGATACCAGTGCTCATACCAGGCCCCAAGCAACCGGGCAACGACATTGATGTGTAACTAAGGCCATTGGTTGAAGAACTTTTACAACTATGGAATGGAAAAGGTGTACCTGCGTGGCATGCGAAAGATCGGGAGGAATTTGACCTACATTTGTTGCTGTTTGTAACCATCAATAATTGGCCTACTCTTAGAAACCTTTCAGGACAGACATACAAGGGATACCATGCTTGCACGCACTGTTTAGATCATACCGACATTATATATTTGGATAAATGTAAGAAGAATGTGTATCTGGCGCATCGTCGATTTCTTGAGAGCAGGCATGCCGTAAGAAAGAAAGGCAAGCATTTCAAAGGTGAGGCAGATCACCGGAAGAAGCCTCGCCACCATGCGGGTGATGAAATACTTGATATGGGCAAGGATTTAAAAGTAATGTTTGCCAAGGGTCATGGTGTACAATCTGTTCTGAATGACGTTGACAAACGCGCACCCATGTGGAAGAAGAAATCTATATTTTGGGACCTACCGTATTGGAAAGACCTTGAGGTCCGCTCTACAATTGATGTCATGCACATGATGAACAATCTTTGTGTGAACCTGCTAGGCTTCTTGGGCGTGTATGGGACGACAAAAGATATGCCAAAGGCACGGGAGGACCAGCAACGTATGCACGGAAAAGAAGGCATGGATCCAAAGCAGTTTCAGGGTCATGCCAGCTATGCTCTTACCAAAGAAGAGAGGGAAATCTTCTTCGAATGCCTTCTCACTATGAAGGTCCCGTCTGGCTTCTCGTCGAATATAATGGGAATAATAAATATGGCAGAGAAAAAGTTCCAGAACCTAAAGTCTCATGACTGCCACGTGATTATGACGCAACTGCTTCCGGTTGCACTGAGGGCGCTCCTATCAGAAAACGTTCGATTAGCCATTGTGAAGCTATGTGCATTCCTAAATGCAATCTCTCAGAAGGTAATTGATCTAGAAATCCTACCAAGGTTAGAGAATGATTTGGTGCAATGTGTTTTCATTTTCGAGTTGGTGTTCCCACCATGCTTCTTCAATATCATGACGCATGTCCTAGTTCACCTAGTCGAGGAGATTGCCATTCTGGGTCCTGTATTTCTACACAACATGTTCCCCTTTGAGAGGTTCATGGGAGTCTTAAAGAAATATGTTCATAATCGTGCTAGGACAGAAGGAAGCATCTCCAAGGGACATGAAACAGAGGAGGTCATTGAGTTTTGTGTTGACTTTATTCCTGACATTAAGCCAATAGGTGTTCCTGAATCGCGGCATGAGGGCAGACTGGGTGGAAAAGGCACGCTAGGAAAGAAATCACTAATATGCGGGGGCGGGCATTCTTTGGCGCAAGCACACTACACAATTCTACAAAGTTCCGCCTTGGTGGCTCCATATATCGAGCAACACAAGAATATTCTATGCTCCAAACACCCGGAGAAGTCTGACGACTGGATTACACATGAACAAACATTGACTTTTGCCGGTTGGTTGCAGACACATCTCGTGCATGACAACACTGTTGAAGATGAACTGTACTTGATGTCCAAGTTACCATCTTCGACTATATTAACTTTCAAAGGGTACGAGATAAGTGCGAATACATTTTACACGATCGCCCAAGATAAAAAGAGCGCCAACCAAAACAATGGTGTCCGCTTTGATGCAGCAAACAACAATGGGCCAAAGGACACATAGTATGGTTACATAGAGGAGATATGGGAACTTGACTATGGAGTTGATTTGAAGGTCCCTTTGTTTAGGTACAAATGGGTCAATCTGACAGGAGGCAGGGTAAAGGAAGACCCATAGTACGGAATGACAATAGTGGATCTCAATAATCTTGGGTACGCAGACGAACCATTTGTCCTAGCCAATGATGTGGCGTAGCTTTTCTATGTGAAGGACATGTCTACCAAGCCAAGAAAAAGAAAAGATAAGGAAGCAAATACATCATGCGATGAGCTAAAGCGCCACATAGTTCTTTCAGGGAAAAGAAACATCGTGGGAGTGGAGGACAAGACAGACATATCATAAGATTATGAAAAGTTTCATGAAATTGCTCCCTTAACAGTGAATGTTGACCCGAGCATCAAGTTAAACGATGAAGATTGCCCACGGTTACAACGCAAAGGGACACACATGAAGAAAAAGTTTTACACCCAAAGATCCCACTCTGGGATGTGACCAGCTTCTCTAGTTAGTTTTCAGACTTATATATATATATATATATATATATATAGAAAGTCCCACTTTGGACAAACCAAAGGGAATCTTTGTAATAGTAGTGTACTTATGTGTTTTGTGCGTTCAGTATGGACCATTCAAATGGAGGCCGTCAATTTAAAACCCTTTCCGACTTCATTTGCTATTTTCCATTCATTTACTGATTTTTTTGAGCTAAATGACCCAGAAATTGATAAGCACTACAAATGAACTCTGAAAAGGTTGAAAGTTGGCATGGTATCATCATTTCACCCACATAGCATGTGCTAAAAAGTTGAGAGGGTTACGACAAAAACTGGCTGCACTTCGTGTACAAAATGGACAATCTCTTTCGAAGTATGAGGGTTTCAAACGAAAACTCGCTTATTACAAAGGCATTTCATTTTTTCTAACTTATTTCAACTCCAGACTTTTTGTGTTTAGTATGCACCATTCGAAGGGAGGCCATCAATTATCAACCCTTTCTGACTTTATTGGCTATTTTCCATGCATTTACTGATTTTTTTTTAGCTAAATGACCCTGAAATTGATAAGCACTACAAATGAACTCTAAAAAGGTTGAAAGTTGGCATGGTATCATCATTTCACCCACATAGCATATGCCAAAAAGTTGAGAGGGTTATGGCAAAAACTGGATGCACTTCGTGTACAAAATGGACAATCTCTTTCGAAGTATCAAGGTTTCAAATGAAAACTCGCCTGTTAGGCATTTTATTTTTTAAATAACCTAAGAATTACCAAATTGGATATAATTATAAAACATGATAATATTAAACAGTAGAAAAAAGAATCACTGGAAAATCTATTTTTGAATTAAAGTTATTCACAAACTAGTGATTCACACAAATTTCAAATAATTCAAATTTAAACTATTCAAATTTGCAAACTACTAGCACTAAGAGAAATTTCTAAGTTTTTTACCTAAAGAAAAAAGATTCAGAAAGAAACTCTAAATAAAGAAAAAAATAATTCAAAAAGAAAAGAAAATAAATAAAGCAGAAAACAAAAAAAACAAAAAATATATTAAAAAATACCTGCCTACTCGGCCGCCACGGCCTACATACGACTAGAAACCCAACCTCTTGTTGGGCCAGGACGCAGGCCCGTACGGCCTAGTAGGATCCAAAGGGTGCAAAGGTGCGGTAGGCCCAAAAGGCCTGCTTAAGAGAGGAGCTCGACATGGTAGCCGCGACGGGGCTTATAAACCGGTGCGAGCTCCTCTCGACAAGCGAGGTGGGACTAAACTTCCTCCCCGCCACTCGCCTTGCACAACACCCTTTACTCGCGGTTGGTGGCTCCAACCGCGACTACAGACCCCCCCCATTAGTCGCGGTTGGAGCCACCAACCGCGGCTAAAGGGTTTCGATTCCCGCCGCTTCGGCTGGTGAAATTCAGCTTTAGTCGCGGTTGGTGGCTGCAACTGCGATTAAAGACCCCCCTTTAGTCACGGTTAGAGCCACCAACCGCGACTAAAGGTCCTCCTATATAAGCAGGAGTTGAAATTTTTTCACTTTCCCTCTACTTTCTTCGTCTCTTCGACTATAGGAGATCGCCGCCCGCGCGCCCCCGATGCCGTCACTGCCCACGTCGTCGCCGCCCCGACGCCATCACCGCTACCGACGCGCCGCCCATGCCGTCGCCGCCACCGACGCGCCGCCCCCCCGTCGCCGTCACCGTCCCACGCCAACCCAGACCCGCCGCCACCGTCTCGCGCCGCCCCCTCCTCGAGATCGCGCTCCGTCGTCGTCGTCGTCGCCGTCACCTTGCCTCACCGCCCTTCGCCCCGCTGTGAGCACCTGCCACCATGGCTGCCCTCCCATCGATCGAGCCCGCACACACGCACACACACACACACACATTTTCTTATTTTCTGTTTTTTTGTTTTTTTTGTTTTTTACACTTTTAGTTATAGAAATGTTAGATGAATTAGATATATAAATTTTAGATGATTATTTTTTTAGTTTTTTATACTTTTAGTTATAGAAATGTTAGATGAATTTTAGATATATAAATGTTAATTAGATGAATTTTGATTTTATATATAATGTTGTTTTTCTATAATTAGTGTTTAACTAATATATATGTTTAATTAATTAGTAGATATGCTTAATTAGATTTTTTTTGTTTAATTGGAAGTATATAATGTCCCTAACCTATTAAAATGTTGCTTAGAAGTATATAGTGTTGCTTAATTAGATTTGTTATTGAGAATGGAATATTATTAGGGTAATTATAACCTAGGAATTTTTAAATTTTTATCCAATATATGTATAGAATTTTTTTCATGAATTTTGACATTTGGTCCAATGTATAGCAATTAGTATTTGCAAAAGTTGCATATTTTAATGTTGCATTTTTTTCTATGTCATTGCTTGATATATGGAACGGGTTGACTTTACGTCTGTTTCGGCTCCTTGTGTGTCTTTCAGTGAGGGAGAGTGTCCACCATATATATACTTTCATCATATATATATATATATATATATGAGAGGAAGAATCCCGAATTTTGTCGTGGGGGTCGCTTCTCCTTCGTTCCAGTGTGCTAGACATCTTGGTGTAATGCACTCTGGGACGAAAGGAGGAGCCACCATCACCGACGGTCGCAATATCGGAAGGAGTGCCCACCATCTCGTGAGATGAGAGTTTAGGAAGGATAGACTCGAGAGAAAAGTCAACCTGTTGCATATTGAATAATAGTGATATGTGTGTTGATCAGTTTTCTCGTAGTTTCCTTCGATCAATATTAAATGTTTCAACTATGAACATAGAAAATGTCTGACGACAAAAGGGAATTCGCTATGTGCGAATAGTGCGTAGATGAACGCGTCCTGTGTGACAAGAATTGCTGTCTACTAGCGTATCCCGTGCCATGCAAGAATTGCTGTCTTGGATAAGATTGGTTTCAATCCTAAAAAAGTATGGAGGTAAAGATAGTTCACTTGAGGACCGAGCATGGTTATACTTTTGCTGTGAAATTGTACCATGCAGACACCTATTGCTACTTTGAATGCAAAAGTTGGAGAGCACTATGCGAGGCTTATGCATTTGAGCCTAATATGCTTATCACCTTTGATATTCGTGCGGAAGATGAAATTGAAGGTAATATCGACATCTGGGTCGATGTGCAGATGCCTCCAGTTCTACCATTATGTGAGTTTCTCAACCATATTTATTAAGTAATTTATATTGTTCATTTAAAAATAGTTGACAACATATTTCCATTGAAAACTTATTTTCATTCTTCAAAAAATGTAGGGAACATGGTAGACAGAACCTACTACTACAATGATAAAGCAGAATTAACTTGTAAGGAGAAAGATCATCTTACCATATTTCTTAATCATCTTGAGATTTACAATAGCTATTATCAAACTCCTCCACATTATGGTCAATACGTGCCACTAGTGCACGTGGTGAACTACGGTAACATCCATGGAGATTGCATGGTAAGATTTTCTACTATTACGACATCCGTGCATCTTTTGCCTAAATTCTTCTAAAACTAAACTACATTTCTAACTACAAAGTTATTACTATGTTTTTTAACAGAAAATCCCGAAGGATTGTGTGCCTCATCTGATGTTTCTGAGAGGTCGCGTTGTTGTTATGAGCTTAGGGCCACCATGGCCAGGTCAGCCTACGCATCACTCCTGTCCATACCATATTTCTAAAACCGATGAAGACATGACAATCAAAGATTGGAAAAAATGTATGGTCAATCCTAGAGAGCAACTTGGAAGCAACATTGTGCGTAGGCCAAGAACTGGAGACAGGATGATTGCCGTTCTCTCATAATAAAGAGTCAGGGCCTATCTTGTTTATTATATTGTACCTAAGAGAGGGTAGAGTAGGTCCTATGAGAGAGGAGTAGGTCCTAGGTACAATGTGTTATTATGGGCTACAATGTGTTAGAGTTGATGATGATGAGGAGGAGGAGTTGGTGGTAATGACTATGATGATTATTAGCTATAGTGTTGTTGGTGATCATATGATGCAAGAGTTTTTATATTAATATGATCGTGATGTTGATCATGATTATCATGATGATTTGTTATATCATTGGGGGAAGGAAAGCGGATTAGATTCATGTGGATGGATCAAAAGTGACCAAAAGTTGAATTAGTAGGATCGTCGTCCTACTAATTCAACTTTTGATCACTTTTTATTCATTTGGATGAATAAAATCCATGTTTCTTCCTCACAATGATATAATAATTCATCATGAACATAATGATATAACAACCTCTTAATTGGTATTGTATCAAAATTTGTATAACGGCGTATAACTATAATTAATTCATAAACCCCTAAAGAATTAAAAGGAAAAATAAAACAAAACTTAAAATACTCAACACTTTTAGTCCCCGTTGGTGTTACCAACCGGGACTAAAGGTCCCCAAGCCCACGGCGTCGTCGGATGCCACGTGAAGGGCCTTTGGTGCCGGGCCGTGTTGAACCAGCACTAAAGGGGGGTAGGCTTTAGTCCCTACCCTTTAGTGCTGATTCTAGAATTGACACTAAAGGCCCTTATGAACCGCGACTATAGGCCGGTTCTGCACTAGTGCAAAGGCATTTCATTTTTTAACTTATTTAAACTCCAGGCTTTTTGTGCATTCAACATGCACCATTCAAAGCCACATCATCAATTTTCAACCCTTTCCCACTTCATTCGCTATTTTTCATGCATTTATTGATTTTTTGAGCAAAATGACCCCGAAATTGAAAAACACTACAAATTAACACTGCTAAGGTTGAAACTTGGCATGGTATCATCATTTGACCCACATAGCATGTGCTAAAAAGTTGAGATGGTTACGAGAAAAGTTGGATGCACTTTATGTACAAAGTGGACAATCTCTTTCGAAGTATTTGGGTTTCGGACAAAAACTCATCTATTACAAAGGAATTTCATTTTTTAAACTAATTTCAACTCCAAATTTTTTGTGCGTTCAGCATGCACCGTCTAACATGTGCCTACGAGCAAAAAAAATTAAATGAAAACTAATTTTTAAACTCAAGTTATTCACAATCTAGGGTTTGAAGGAAATTTGAACAAATTCAAATTTGAACCATTCAAATTTGAAAACTAATTGCACAAACACAAACTAGAGAAATTTTTGAATCTAATGCAAAAAAGAATCACTCAAAAACATCAAATATCCTAAAAGATATAAGCAATTCAAAACAGAAACTAAAAATAGAAAACAAATAGAAAAAAAGAAAAAAGAAACTTTGAAAACCCTTTAGTCCCGGTTTGTATCTCCAATCGGGACTAGAGGTCTGGACTTTAGTACCGGTTGGAGACACCAACAGGGGCTAAAGCCCCAACCCCTTTAGTCCCGGTTGGTGTCTCCAACCTGGACTAAAGGCTTCACCTTTAGTCGCGGTTGGAGACACGAACCGGGACTAAAGGGTATCAGCCTCTTTAGTCCCGGTTGGTGTCTCCAACCGGGACTAAAGGTCCCATTTGAACCGGGACTGATGCCCGACCGGCGCCCTAGCCGCTCGAATCGGAACTAATGCTCACATAAGTCCCGGGTCGTAATGCAACTGGGACTAATGTGTAGATCAAGTTGTGACGAAAGCCATGTTTTCTACTAGTGAATGGAGAATAAATGCCAATTGGATAAGGAAGGTGACCTTTCCAAGAATTATCCGGCAAAATCTCCAACACCGAAAACATAAATATGATACATATGAAAACCGTTTTCGATGAGCTTGGGCTTATCATGATGAAGACCATAAGCTTCAAAACTCCCAAAGCGACAAGCCAACCAAGAACCAAGAAAGATGATGATGCAAGGATGCAAATGGTTTGAGCTCTCAACAAACCATACGATCAAGCTACTCACTTGAGATCCCCCCTTGATAGTACAACTATCGATCCTATAACCCGGTCTCACAACTACCACCATGATATCGGTAAAAAAGAAAACCCTATCAAGGTCAAACCTTTGCCTTGCACATAGTCCACTTGAGCTAGATGATGATGATCTTGACTTCCTCAAGATGGACCATATTTCTTCATTGCGGCAACTTGATGAAGATTAGTAGATTGCTCCCCCCATACTCCACTATGGGTGAGCCACACTTCGGCACATCTTCGCAAATCCATTGTCACCACAATGAATGACAAGCTTCAAGCATGATATCTCCGTGATGCTTCACTTGAGCTTGCACACCGCAACCTTGATTATGATCACCACTTGATGTAATCTTCCATGGGATGTATGGGATCTTCCTCTTTATGCAATCCCATGGAGATATACCTAACCCCACAAAGAACTCTCACGTAGACCATGGGTTAGTACACAAAGCGTAATGGACAATGCTTACCATACCATGGGATCACTTGGTCCCTCTTAGTACATCTTGTACGCTTTGTGTGTTGATCAACTTGGTTCACTCTTTGACTTGGTCTTGATCAACCTTGTATCTTATCTTATCTCTTCATAAATATGATGTCTTGAAGGTAAACATGAGTGCTCACACAATCTTCTTCTTCAAGACATGCTTGCAATAAGCTCAACTCTCACATGACCAATCTTTTGATAAAACCTTGAATACCACCTTGGTCACCATATACACTCCTTGAAACCAACAGATGGACTTCAAGAACTACCCTATGGACAAATCCTTCGAATATAACTCAAGGCAACCATTAGTCCATAGGGATTGTCATAAATTACCAAAACCACACATGGACAAATGTGCTCTTACAACACTCACCCAAGGCTAGATACAAGGACACTAAAAACAACAACACCACCCAAACTACTCCAAGCAGACAACGGATGAAACACTAAGCACTAGTATGAAGTCGCTGGGGCCTTCAATCGTGGATGAACCAACACGGTGAGGAGAAGCTATGCATGGAGAACAATGGGCTCCAAGATAGTTCCTTCTGGAAGGGAACAACACCGGAGCGTTGCCACCGCTCAATCCAAGGATTAGGGTTTACCCCGGAGCACCAAAGCGACAAGTGAGATACCACAAAGATGCCTTCAATAAGGGAACGATGCTGGAACGCCATCCCTACCGGCCTGACAAGTTAGAGCGGGTTTTCACCCCGACCAACACTCACCGTCACGGACGGGCTACCGTACCACCGGCATGTAACGACACACCTCGGCCACCATGCCGCCCACACTGCCATGGTGACCGGACAACGCCCGAGTTATGTGCTCCGCTCACGAGCAACCCGACTTACACCATTAGGGTTGACGCCCAAGCATCCAAGCCCAACCCTCATCCACTGATACACCGTACCGACATGACCGACGAGAAAGGGGCATAAGATCCCTTCCACCCTAAAGCAGACACCTAGGAAGGGGTGGCGGCCGTTGCGGCCAGATCTAGGCCAGGAGAACTTCGACAGCCACATGGAGCAGCCACCAGATCCAACGGAGGGGCACCCTGCCCCCTTCCTGAAGTCCCCTACCACCTCCGGCAAGCCCTCGCCCACACCAACACCGCACCGTGGAACCACCCCTGCCAATCGAGCATGTACCAAAACCATAGAATAGGGAGGAAGCCCACCCGAGTGAGCCGCAGACAAGCAGACATTAGAGCAAGTCATGTCGTGTCATGAGGAGACCGGCCAACTGTAGGATCACTAGAAGAGTGTCTAGAGGGGGGGTGAATATACTACTAGCATGAATTTAAAACCTAACCTTTTCCAAATTTAAATTGTTGGCAGATTTTAACAGTCTTAGCAAGTCTAGCAAGTCTAACAGCCCTACACATGCATGTCTATAAATATGGCAGCGGAAAGTAAAGACATTGCACATGAAGTAAAGAGATGAGATAGGAAGATCAAATGCAATAGGAGGCGCAATTATTTTTTCCCGTGGTTCCGATAGGTGGTGCTATCGTACGTCCACGTTTATGGAGTCTTCAACCAACGGAGGGTAACGGTCATGAGAGTCCACGGAGGTCTCCACCCATAAGGGTCCATGAATAGCAACCTTTACTATTGCATATGGCTTCCGTCCAAGAAGGACTAGCCTTACTATGGGTAGATCTTCACAAAGTAGGCGATCTCCTTGCCCTTACAAACTTCTTAGTTCACTCCACTACACGAAGTAGGAGGCTCCCAAGCGACACCTAACCAATCTAGGAGGCACCGCCCTCCAAAAGGTAATAGGTTCAATAATGACAATGAACTTGTTGCTCTTGTGCTTCAAGATGATAGACTCCTCAACACACAATCACCCTCTCACGGATTTGGGTTGGTAGAAGAGATGGGATTGGTTGAAAGCAACTTGGGGAGGCTAGAAATCAAGATCCATATGGTTGGAGTGGAAGATCTTTATCTCAACACAAGGATAGGTGGTTCTCTCTCAGAAAATCTGATAGGATAGGTATGGAATAGTTCTGACTGCTTCTCTTTCGAGTAGGTGGTGGTGGATGGGGTAGATATTGGGATTGGCTAGGGTGAGAAAAAGTCTACAGTGAACAGTCAAATAAGATAAAATATTCTGCAGTTTTTTCTCCAAAATATATTTTTCTCCCCCTACATTGCTCTCACCTTGTATAAGTATAAACTTTCGATATTTTCCTCTCCCCCTAAATCATATCTTCCCCTTTGCATAAGCATGTAACACTCCCTTGAGCATGAAGCTATTATATTCTCCCCCTTTGGCATAAATTACCAAAAAGGTTAAACTTAGGAGTAGTGATAGGGATCATTTACAAGGAAGGGATCCTCGAGAACAACGGTCGTTGAAAGTAGGGTTCATAAAAAAGAACTAAGGTAATCATTGAATGTAACTTCTCTCCCTTTTGCAATTTTTAGTTTTCTTCTCCTTGGAGCTAGGGATCCTTGAATAAAGAATTTATCCCCCTAAGACTAGCTTGTTATTCTCTCTCCTTTTTTTAATAAAGGGTTCATCGAAGGAACAAGAACATCACAAGAAAAGATACCAATAAAACATCATTTAAGAATGATAGGTTTAGAAAAGAAGGAAAACCAGTGACTTCAGGATAAATAAGTTGATGGTATCGAGATTGTGTAGTGCAGCTCATCTGCAATTTCGGTAGAACTGAGTTATTTATATCGGTGGCTCCGAATGAGAGACCACATTTCTGTTTTCACAGAGACAAAAGAAATAGTTTCAAAAAGGGAATGCGTTTTTTTTACAAAGGACATTAATTAGATAAGATTTGAGTGGTTACGAGAGATCATGCAAATAGAGAGCAAACCACACAAGATTCTTAACTAGACGATGGGCGGTGACTAGGTCACCTATATTAGAGTATATTGACTTAGGAGCCAAGTAAGAATACTTGACCATTGGTCATACTCTATGTTAAGCTCAAAATAGGGTTACCATTTTTCGATTAAGCATTTTAATGTCTTCATATCACTTGAGTTTCTTTAGCCCATGACTTGGAGTAAATCCATTTCAAGGATATGAGTACATACCTTTGAGTGATGTTGATGACGTTGCTCGTAGGTTAACTTGTTGAGGATGATCGAGGTTGATGAAGATCATCTTGAATTGGGAGCAATCCTTCTCCTTCTAGTACACTAGTCACCTACAAAGGTTAGTCATGCAAGGAAGAACAATGGATATTTCCAATTGACATGATACCACTGAAGATTTTGCAACTAAGATCAAGTATATGTCAAGGATATGCTTTTGTTGTCTTCTTCCTTCCATCATCAAGAGGAGTTGTGGGTACTTGGTAATGACAAGATTGCTTATGATTGGAGTTGATGGCAATCTTGTGGAATGAGGTTCTTCCAAGTACCTACAAAAGGTTAGATGCAATACATGGGAGCATAGAATTCCATGGCATATGATAACGAGTTACGGGAACATGGAAATAACAAGAAAGCTCATGCCCTTGCTTGCAACCCAGCGAGTCTAGCTCAAGTTTGAAGCATCAATGATCTTCAACTCACTCCTCAAGTGACAAAATGTTTTCTCATCAAGTGGCTTGGTAAAGATATTGGCTAATTGCTTGTTAGTGCGAACATGCTTAAGATTAGTATCTCCTTTGGCAACATGATCACGAATGAAATGATGTCGAAGTTGAATATGCTTAGTTCGAGAATGTTGTACATGATTATGACCAATTTTAATAGCACTTTCATTGTCACAAAGTAATGGAACATTTTTAACATAAATTCCATAATCCTTAAGCGTTTGTGTCATCCATAGTAATTGCGCACAACAAGATACAATGGCAATATACTCAGCTTCGGCAGTAGATAGAGATACTGAGTTTTGTTTCTTGGAGGACCAAGACACAAGAGATCTACCTAAAAATTGACAAGTACCCGAGGTGCACTTTCTATCAACATTGTCACTAGCATAGTCCGAATCGCAATAGCCAACAAAATTAAAAGAAGATCCCTTGGGATACCAAATGCCAAAGTTTGGTGTTTGTATCAAGTATCTCACAATACGTTTCACAGCCAAAAGATGACACTCTTTAGGTGCAACTTGATATCTAGCACACATGCAAAAACTAAGAATAATATCGGGATGAGATGCACATAGATATAGCAAAGGACCAATCATAGATCGATAAACCTTTTGATCAACCGGTTCATCCTCCCTGGTAAGATCAATATGTCCACGAGTGGGCACGGGAGTTTTCATACCTTTGCACTCCTGCATGTTGAACTTTTTGATCAAGTCTTTGGTATACTTAGTTTGAGAGATGAAATTTCATTCTCTTGATTGCTTGATTTGCAAACCAAGAAAGAATTTCAGCTCACACATCATAGACATCTCATACTTCTCGGACATCAACCATCCAAATCTTTCATTAAATTGAGGGTTAGTGGAACCAAAGATAATATCATGCACATAGATTTGGCACATGAATAATTCACCATTAACTCTCTTAGTGAACAAGGTTGCATCAATTTTACCAATTTTGAAACCTTTTTCAATGAGGAACTTCGTTAAACGTTTATACCAAGCACGAGGGACTTGCTTGAGACCATAAAGAGCTTTACGAATCTTGTAAACATGATTAGGTTTCTTAGGATTCACAAAACTAGGTGGTTGCTTCACATAAACCTCTTCTTCAATTTCACCACTTAAAAATGCACTTTTGATATCCATTTGATAAAGCGTGATATCATGGTGATTAGCATAAGCAAGAAGAATACGAATAGCTTCAAGTCTAGAGACGGGGGCATAAGTCTCACTGTAGTCCATACCTTCGACTTGCGTATATCCTTGGGCTACGAGACGAGCCTTGTTGCACATGACTTGACCGTCTTCGTCTTGTTTGTTCCGAAACACCCATTTGGTTCCAATGATGTTTTGTTCGTCCTTGGGCTTCTCCACGAGTATCCACACTTTGTTCCTCTCGAACTTGTGAAGCTCTTCATGCATGGCGTTCACCCAATCCGCGTCCTCAAGATCTTGTTCTACCTTCGATGGCTCAATGCTAGAGATGCAAGAATAATGCTCACAAAAGTTAGATAGACGGGTTTTAGAGCGAGTGATTCTCCCTATTTGTAGATCATCAAAGATTTGGTTTAGGGGATGGTTCTTGGTCACTTGAGCTCGAACTCGGGTCAGCTTTTGATTGTTGGATGGTGGAGCTTCTTTTTCTTCATCATCATCTCCTTCATCTTCATTGTTGTTGAAGGTGTCGTTCCCTTGAGGTGGTGGTGAAGGTGGTTGTGGTGGATCTTCATGATGCACTTCCTCCTCTTCATCATCACGTCGTGTACCTCTTGTGGATGCCTCCATGTCGTGTGGAGGTTCACCCTTACGTGAAGTAGGGGATTCCACTTGAGTTGATGAAGTACTTTCCTTCACCTCCATGGGATGAATCTTGCCGATGGGTAGATCTAGAATAGCTTCCAAAGGGTCCTTAACTCTACATCATTTGGCAATTGTTCGACTTGCGAACCATTAGATTCATCAAACTTCACATCTACCATCTCTTAAACTTTTCGAGTGAAGTTGTCATAGACACGGTAAGTGTCAGAGTTCGATCTGTAACCAAGTAGGAATCCTTCATGAGATTTAGGAGCAAATTTAGTACGACGATGCTTATCAAGAATGTAGCACTTTGAGCCAAATACCCAAAAGTATCCGACTTGGGGTTTGTTACTGGTGAGTAGCTCATATGCCGTTTTACCAAGAAGCTTGTGCAAGTAAAGTCGGTTTGTGGCATGACATGCTATTTCAACGAATTCTGCCCAAAAGTGTCTTGGCGTCTTGTATTCATCAAGCATCGTTGTTGCCATCTCAATGAGCGTCCAGTTCTTCCTCTCAACAACTCCATTTTGTTGAGGTGTGTACGTAGCCGAAAACTCATGTGAGACACCTTCTTCATCAAGAAAGGTATCCAAATGGGTGTTCTTGAAATCTGATCCGTTATCGCTCCGAACCTTGTTGATCTTCACTTCAAACCGATTTTGCGCTTTGCGAGCAAAGTTCTTGAAGATCTTTTGAACCTGCGACTTATCATCAAGAAAGAATACCCACGTAAATCTGGAAAAAATCATCAACTATAACTAGACCATAGGAATTTCCACCGAGACTCTTGTAAGCATTAGGACCAAAAAGATCCATGTGAAGTAACTCGAGTGGTCTCCTAGTAGTCAAGATATTCTTAATGGGATGACTTCCACCTACTTGCTTTCCAGCTTGAAAAGCACTACAAAGTCTATCTTTGTCAAAGATAACATCTTTAACACCAAGTATATGATCACCTTGATAAGTTTGTCTAAATTACGCATGCCAACATGTCCTAGTCTTCTATGCCAAAGCCACCCTTTAGAAGATTTTGCAATAAGACAAGTACGAGGTTTGGATCTCTTAGTGAAATCAACAATGTATAGATCACCTCTACGGAAACCAGTAAAGACCATTTTATGATTATCTTGACAAAACACTTGGCAATTTACTTTCGTGAATAACACATTGAAACCAAAGTCGACAAGAGATACGGAAAGAAGATTGTAGCCAAGAGATTCAACAAGCCTGACCTTTTGAATAGAGCTATCATCGGATATGGCCACCTTACCAAGACCAAGTACCCTACCTTTGGAGTTATCTCCAAACATTACGTACCTTCGCAGTCCATGGTTTGGTGTGATATCTTCGAACATCTCTCTATCCCTAGTCATATGATCGATACATCCACTGTCGAGAATCCACTCTTTTCCTCTGGACATGTAATCCTTGAAGTTTGCCATACGACTCAGATTCTTCATGATCTTTTCATGCTCGATGTCAAACAACTCATCTTCACCAAAGTAGTCATCTTCCACATTGTCGTCATCAAGTGGGAAATCATCATCATAAGGAACAAGAGATTCGTTAGAATTGTGATCATGACAATGTTCAAGTTTATGAATGCGAATGGCTTCAAAGATAATGTTGTTGATAATGGTGACATCTCCTTTAGCACGCATGAGATCACGGAGCTCAAATAAGCATTTATCAAAGTTTGGATCACTGGGCTTCATTTTATGAAAAGCAATGATTTTATGAAGAATTTCATCAAGATTTCCTAATGAAAGATTCGGATAACGTTTCTCCAAATCAGTCCACAAGGAATAAGCACATGTAAAGTTCTTCAATTGAGAAAGCACGAATCTTGGTAAGCCTCTAACAATAAGATTGGCAGTCCTAAGGTTACCAAGCATGTTAATTTCCTCTTCGTGTGTGGGATGCAATTCATCAATGGGGATCACATAGGGATCTTCAATATGTTTTTTCAAATGGAATTTATCAAATATATCAATCATGGCATTTTTCCATTGACTATAGTACTCTCCATCAAGAATGGGCACTCTACAACCCAAACTCTCTACACTAGACACATCCATCTTCCTCCGTAGTGATTAAACCGAAGCGATGGGGGCCAATGCTCTGATACCACTTGTAGGATCACTAGAAGAGTGTCTAGAGAGGGGGGTGAATAGACTACTAGCAGGAATTTAAAACCTAACCTTTTCCCAAGTTAATTGGTTGGAAGATTTTAACAGTCTTAGTAAGTCTAGCAAGTCAAACAGCCCTACACATGCATGTCTAGCAGCAAAAAGTAAAGACATTGCACATGAAGTAAAGAGATGAGATAGGAAGATCAAATGCAATAGGAGACGCAAAGAATTTTTTCCGTGGTTCCAATAGGTGGTGCTATCGTACGTCCATGTTTATGGAGTCTTCAACCCATGAAGGGTAACGGTCGCGAGAGTCCACGGAGGGCTCTACCCATAAGGGTCCACGAAGTAGCAACCTTGACTATTCCATATGGCTTCTATCCACGAAGGACTAGCCTCGCTATGGGTAGATCTTCACGAATTAAGTGATCTCCTTGCCCTTACAAACTTCTTGGTTCACTCCACAACACGAAGTAGGAGGCTCCCAAGCGACACCTAACCAATCTAGGAGGCACCCCCCCCCCCAAAAAGGTAATAGGCTTGGTAATGACGATGAACTCCTTGCTCTTGTGCTTCAAGATGATAAACTCCTCAACACACAATCACTCTCTCACAGATTTGTCTTGGTAGAAGAGATGGGATTGATGGAAAGCAACTTGGGGAGGCTAGAAATCAAGATCCATATGGTTGGAGTGGAAGATCTTTATCTCAACACAAGGGTAGGTGGTTCTCTCTCAGAAAATCTGATAGTATAGGTATGGAATAGTTCTCAGTGCTGCTCTTTCGAGTAGGTGGTGGTGGAGGGGTATATATAGGCATCCCCAAAAATCCAACCGTTACACACAAAATGACCAACTCGGTGACACCGATGTGTTAATCTCGGTGGTACCGAAGTGATCAAAAAGTGGCAACTTTTAAATCTCGATGAGACCGATATATGAAACTCGGTTGCATCGATAAGGTGACCAATGATCAGATTTCCAATCTTGGTGACACCGACCCAACAATCTCGGTGGTACTGAAAATGTGGATTTGAGTAACAGAAAGTTGGCAACCTAAACTCGGTGGCACCGTTATAGAATCGGTTGCACCGAAGTGGCTAGGGTTTGGCTGACTCTGTCTAGGTTCTGGAATCGATGGCACCAGGATAGGAATGTTGGTTGCATCGATTTTGAATGTTTCGCTATAGACGGACTTTGGTGGGAGAGCTTGTGAATGTTTTTTGTGACTATCACTTGTGCACGTATGAGCATTTTGTTCACCAACAAAACTTACCCCCTTTTAATAGTATTGGCTTTCCTATGGACTCAAAGTGATTTCTCACAAATGTAAAGTGTAGAGTCTGTTGGGAGACGTAGTAGTAAATCAAAAAAATTCCTACGATCACCAAGATCTATCTACGGAGAAACCAACAACGGGCAGGGAGAGATTGCATCTTCATACCTTTGAAGATTGCTAAGCGGAAGCGTTACAAGAACGCGGTTGGTGGAGTCGTACTCGTAGTGATTCAGATCATGGTGGACTCCGATCTTAGCGGCGAACAACGGCGCCTCCGCGTTCAACACACGTGCAGCCCGGTGACGTCTTGTACGCCTTGATCCAGAAAGGAGAGAAGGAGAGTTTGAGGGAGAGATCCGGCAGCACGACGGCGTCGCGACGGTGGAGCTGTGTGGTCTCCGGCAGGGCTTCACCAAGCACTACGGAGAACGAGGAGAAGGAGGAGTAGGTATGCGCCGAGAGAGGAAGAAACTTATGTTCTTGGCAGCCCAAAACCCACCACTATATATAGGAGGAGAGGGAGGAGGAGGCACCCCATCTAGGATTCCAACCCTAGAGGGTGCGGCAGCCCTAGATGGGTCTTGGCCAGCGGCAAGAGAGGGAAGAGGGGGAGGGCGCAGCCCCAGTGGGCCTTAGGCCCATTTGAGTCTAGGATTTCCCCTCCCTCCCACCTTTCCTGCGCCTTGGGCCAGGGTGGAGGGTGCACCAGCCCACTCTGGGGCTGGTTCCTTCCACTCTCGGCCCACACAGCCCTCTGGGGCTTGTGGCCCCACTTGGTGGACCCCCAGAACCCTTCCGGTGGTCCCGGTACGTTACCGGTAATTCCCGAAACACTTCCGGTGGCCAAATCCTCACTTCCTATATATCAATATTTGTCTCCGGACCATTCCGAAACTCCTCGTGACATCCGGGATCTCATCCGGGACTCCGAACAACCTTTGATAACCACGTACACTATTTCCCTATAACCCTAGCGTCATTGAACCTTAAGTGTGTAGACCCTACGGGTTTGGGAGACATGCAGACATGACCGAGACACCTCTCCGGTCAATAACCAATAACGGGATCTGGATACCCATGTTGGATCCCACATGCTCCATGATGATCTCATTGGATAACTACCGGGGATTCAATCAATCCCGTATACAATTCCCTTTGTCTATCGGTATGATACTTGCCCGAGATTCGATCGTCGGTATCCCTATACCTTGTTCAATCTCGTTACCGATAAGTCTCTTTACTCGTTTTGTAATACATCATCCCGTGGCTAACTCCTTAGTCACATTGAGCTCATTATGATGATGTCTTACCGAGTGGGCCTAGAGATACCTCTCCGTCATACGGAGTGATAAATCCCAGGCTTGATTCGTGCCAACCCAACAGACACTTTCGGAGATACCCGTAGTACACCTTTATAGCCACCCAGTTACGTTGTGACGTTTGGCACACCCAAAGCATTCCTACAGTACTCGGGAGTTGCACAATCTCATGGACTAAGGAAACGATACTTGACATTGAAAAACTTTAGCAGATGAACTACACGATCTTGTGCTATGCTTAGGATTGGGTCTTGTCCATCACATCATTCTCCTAATGATGTGATCCCGTTATCAATGACATCCAATGTCCATGGTCATCAAACCGTGACCATCTATTGATCAACGAGCTAGCCAACTAGAGGCTCACTAGGGACATGTTGTGGTCTATGTATTCACACATGCATTACGACTTCCGGTTAACACAATTATAGCATGTACAATAGACAATTATCATGAACAAGGAAATACAATAATAACCATTTTATTATTGCCTCTAGGGCATATTTCCAACAGTCTCCCACTTGCACTAGAGTCAATAGTCTAGTTACATTGTGATGAATCGAACACCCATAGCATTCTGGTGTTGATCATGTTTTGCTCGTGAGAGAGGTTTAGTCAACGGATCAGCGACATTTAGATCCGTATGTACTTTACAAATATCTATATCTCCCTCCTGAATGTAATCACGAATGGAGTTAAGCGGCGCTTGATGTGTCTTGTCTTCTTGTGAAACCTGGGCTTCTTCGCAAGGGCAATAGCTCCAGTGTTGTCACAGAATAGAGTCATCGGGCCCGACGCATTGGGAATCACTCCTAGGTCAGTGATGAACTCCTTCATCCAGACTCCTTCCTTTGCTACTTCCGAAGCAGCTATGTACTCCGCTTCACATGTAGATGCCGCCACGACGCTTTGCTTGCTGCTGCACCAACTGACCGCCCCTCCGTTCAAAATATACACGTATCGGTTTGCGACTTGGAGTCATCCGGATCTGTGCCGAAGCTAGCATTGACATAACCCTTTACGACGAGCTCTTCGGCACCTCCATACACGAGAAACATGTCCTTTGTCCTTTTCAGGTACTTCTGGATATTCTTGACCGTTGTCCAGTGTTCCGCTCCGGGATCACTTTGGTACCTCCCCACCAAACTTATGGCAAGGTTCACATCAGGTCTGGTACACACCATGGCATACATAATAGAGCCTATGGTTGAAGCATAGGGGATGACACTCATCTCTTCTCTATCCATTTCCGTGGTCGGGCATTGAGTCGTACTCAATCTCACACCCTGTAACACAGGCAAGAACCCCTTCTTGGACTGATCCATATTGAACTTCTTCAATATCTTTTCAAGGTATGTGCTTTGTGAAAGACCTATGAGGCGTCTCGATCTATCTTTATAGATCTTAATACCTAATATGTAAGCAGCTTCTCCAAGGTCGTTCATTGAAAAACACTTATTCAAGTAGGCATTTATACTTTCCAAGAGTTCTATATCATTTCCCATTATCAGTATGTCATCCACATATAATATGAGAAATGCTACAGAGCTCCCACTCACTTTCTTGTAAATAGAGGGTTCTCCATAAACCTGTACAAACCCAAATGCTTTAATCACCTCATTAAAGCGAATGTTCCAACTCTGAGATGCTTGCACCAGCCCATAGATGGAGTGCTGGAACTTGCATACTTTGTTAGCATCTTTAGGATCGATAAAACCTTCCGGCTGCATCATATACAGTTCTTCCTTGAGGAAGCCATTAAGGAATGCCGTTTTGACGTCCATTTGCCAGATCTCATAATCATAAAATGCGGCAATTGCTAACATGATTCGGACAGACTTCAGCATTGCTACGGGTGAGAAAGTCTCATCGTAGTCAACTCCTTGAACTTGTCGATAACCCTTAGCGACAAGCCGAGCCTTATAGACAGTCACATTACCATCCATGTCAGTCTTCTTCTTAAAGATCTGTTTATTTTCAATGGCTCTCTTATCATCAGGCAAGTCCACCAAAGTCCATAGTTTGTTCTCATACATGGATCCTATCTCGGATTTCATGGCCTCAAGCCATTTGCTGGAATCCGGGCCCGCCATCGCTTCTTCATAGTTTGAAGGTTCACCGTTGTCCAACAACATGATCTCCAGGACAGGGTTGCCGTACCACTCTTGTGCGGCGCGTGTCCTAGTGGACCTTCGACGTTCAATAGTAACTTGATCTGAAGTTTCATGATCATCATCATCAACTTCCTCTCCAACCAGTGTAGGCTCTACGGAAACAACTTCCTGTGCTGCGCTACTCTCCGGTTCGAGTGGAGGTACGATTACCTCATCAAGTTCTATTTTTCCTCCCACTTAGTTCTTTCGAGAGAAACTCTTTCTCGAGAATGGATCCATTCTTGGCAACAAAGACTTTGCCTTCGGATTTGAGGTAAAAGGTATACCCAATAGTCTCTTTGGGATATCCTATGAAGACGCACTTTTCCGCTTTGGGTTTGAGTTTCTCAGGTTGAAGTTTCTTCACATAAGCATCACATCCCCAAACTTTAAGAAATGACAGCTTAGGTTACTTTCCAAACCATAATTCATACGGTGTCGTCTCAATAGACTTTGACGATGCCCTATTTAAAGTTAATGCGGCAGTCTCTAATGCATATCCCCAAGATGATAGCGGTAAGTCGATAAGAGACATCATAGATCGCACCATATCCAATAGAGTGTGATTACGACGTCCATACACACCATTTCGCTGAGGTGTGCTTGGCGGCGTGAGTTGTGAAACAATTCCACATTTCCTTAGGTGCATGCAAAACTCGTGACTTAAATATTCTCCGCCACGATCAGATCGTAGGCACTTCATTTTCCTGTTACGTTGATTCTCTACCTCACTCTGAAATTCTTTGAACCTTTCAAAGGTTTCAGACTTGTGTTTCATTAAGTAGACAAACCCATATCTGCTCAAGTCAACAGTGAGGGTGAGAACATAACGGTAGCCACCGCGAGCCTCGACGCTCATTGGACCGCATACATCGGTATGTATTATCTCCAACAAGTCAGTTACTCGCTTCATTGTTCCGGAGAACGGAGTCTTGGTCATCTTGCCCATGAGGCATGGTTCGCATGTGTCAAATGATTCGAAATCAAGAGACTCCAAAAGTCCATCAGCATGGAGCTTCTTCATGCGTTTGACACCAATATGACCAAGGCGGCAGTGCCACATGTAAGTGGGACTATCGTTATCAACCTTACACTTTTTGGTACTCACACTATGGACATGTGTAACATCACGTTCAACATTCATCAAAAATAAACCATTGACCAGCGGGGCATGACCATAAAACATTTCTCTCATATAAATAGAACGACCATTATTCTCGGATTTAAATGAGTAGCCATCTCGCATCAAGCGAGATCTAGATACAATGTTCATGCTCAAAACTGGTACTAAATAACAATTATTAAGGTTTAAAACTAATCCCGAAGGAAGATGTAAAGGTAGCGTGCCGACGGCGATCACATCGACCTTGGAACCATTCCCGACGCGCATCGTCACCTCGTCCTTTGCCAGTCTCCGCTTATTCCGCGGCTCCTGCTTGGAGTTACAAATGTGAGCAACTGCACCGGTATCAAATACCCAGGAGCTACTACGAGCTCTGGTTAGGTACACATCAATAACAAGTATATCACATATACCTTTAACATTGTCGGCCTTCTTATCCACTAAGTACTTGGGGCAGTTCCGCTTCTAGTGACCGGTACCCTTGCAATAAAAACACTCAGTCTCAGGCTTGGGTCCATTCTTGTTCTTCTTCCCGGCAACTTGCCTACCGGGCGCAGCAACAGCTTTGACGTCCTTCTTGAAGTTCTTCTTACCCTTGCCTTTCTTCAAACTAGTGGTCTTATTCACCATTAACACTTGATTCTCCTTTTTGATCTCGACCTCCGCTGATTTCAGAATCGAGTACAACTCAGGAATGGACTTCTCCATACCCTGCATGTTGTAGTTCATCGCAAAGCTCTTGTAGCTAGGTGGAAACGACTAGAGGATTCTGTCAATAACCGAGTCATTCGGGAGATTATCTCCCAGCTGACTCAAGCGGTTGTGCAACCCAGACATTTTGAGTATGTGCTCACTGACAGAACTATTCTCCTCCATCTTACAGCTGATGAACTTGTCAGAGATGTCATATCTCTCGACCCAGGCATGAGCTTGGAAAACCAGTTTCAGCTCTTGGAACATCGCATATGCTCCGTGTTGCTCAAAACGCTTTTGGATCCCCGGTTCTAAACTGTCAAGAATGCCGCATTGAACGAGGGAGTAATCATCACAGCACGACTGCCAAGCGTTCATAACGTCTTGGTCCGCTAGGAAAATGGGTGGGTCACCTAGCGGTGCATCACGGACATACAATCTCTTGGAATCTATGAGGATGATCCTCAAGTTACGGACCCAGTCCGCATAGTTGCTTCCATCATCTTTCGGCTTGGTTGCTCTAGGAATGCGTTGAAGTCGAGGATGACATTCGCGTTGGCTATTGGATCTACAATATAGATTGTAAAGACAATTTTAGACTAAGTTCATGATAATTAAGTTCACATAATCAAATTATTTAATGAACTCCCACTTAGATAGACATCTCTCTAGTCATCCAAGTGACACATGATCCATGTCAACTAGCCCATGTCTGATCATCACGTGAGACGGACTAGTCATCCATGGTGAACATCTCCATGTTGATCGTATCTTCTATACGACTCATGTTCGACCTTTCGGTCTTCCGTGTTTCGAGGCCATGTCTGTACATGCTAGGCTCGTCAAGTCAACCTAACTGCTTCGCGTGTGTAAATCTAGCTTACACCCATTGTATGGGAACGTTAGAACCTATCACACCCGATCATCACGTGGTGCTTCGGAACAACGATCCTTAGCAATGGTGCAAAGTTAGGGTGAACACCTTTATTGAAATTTTATTCAGAGATCATCTTATTTACTACCGTCGTTCTAAGCAAATAAGATGTAAACATGATAAACATCACATGCAATCAATATAGTGACATGATATGGCCAATATCATCTTGCTCCTTTCATCTCCATCTTCGGGGCACCATGATCATCACTGTCACCGGCACGACACCATGATCTCCATCATCATGATCTCCATCATTGTGTCTACATGAAGTTGTCTCGCCAACTATTACTTCTACTACTATGGCTAACGTTTAGCAATAAAGTAAAGTAATTACATGGTGTTTATGTTGGGAGACATAGTAGTAAATCAAAATTTTCCTACGTGTCACCAAGATCTATCTATGGAGAAACCAGCAACGAGAGTGGAGAGATTGCATCTTCATACCTTTGAAGATCTCTAAGCAGAAGCGTTACAAGAACGCGGTTGGTGGAGTCGTACTCGCAGCGATTCAGATCGCGGTGGACTCCGATCTTAGCACCGAACAACGGTGCCTCTGCGTTCAACACACGTGCAGCCCGGTGATGTCTCCTACGCCTTGATCCAGCAAGGAGGAAGGAGAGGTTCGCGAAGAGCTCCAGCAGCAGCACGACGGCGTGGTGGTGGTGGAGTAACAAGGTACCCCAGCAGGGCTTCGCCAAGCGCTGCGGAGGAGGAAGAAGAGAGGTAGGGCTTCGCCGTGAGAGAGAGAGAGAGTTCACATCTGTTCTCAAGAGGCAAAACCCTTGGGTATATATAGGAGGAGGGAGAGGGAGGGCTGCCTTGGCCCCTCCTCCAAGGAGGAGATGTTCGGCCGACCCTAGGGAAGAGTCCACCTCCCACAAGGGAGGTGGATCTCTTCCTTTTGAATCTTTTTAGCCCTTATCTCTTATCTCCAGTCGCATGGGCCTTCATAGAAGGTCTTGGCCAGACCAATATGGGCTGGCACACCTCCTCTAAGGGCCCATGTAGTCCTCTGGTCGTCACACCTCTCCCGGGGGTCCCCCGGCACCCTCCCGGCACTCCCGATACAATACCGATGAGCCCGAAAACTTTCCGGTGACCAAAACTGGACTTCCTATATATCAATCTTTACCTCCGGACCATTCGCGAGATCCTCGTGACGTCCGAGATCTCATCCGGGACTCCGAACAACTTTCGGTAATCACGTATACCATTTCCCTATAACCCTAGCGTCATCGAACCTTAAGTGTGTAGACCCTACGGGTTCGGGAGACACATGGACATGACCGAGACACTTCTTCGGCCAATAACCAACAGCGGGAGCTAGATACCCATGTTGGCTCCCACATGCTCCACGATGATCTCATCGGATGAACCACGATGTCGGGGATTCAATCAATCCCGTATAGAATTCCCTTTGTCTATCGGTAGGTACTTGCCCGAGATTCGATCGTCAGTATCCCTATACCTTGTTCAATCTCGTTACCGGCAAGTCTCTTTACTCGTTCCGTAATACATCATCCCGTGGCTAACTCCTTAGTCACATTGAGCTCATTATGATGATGTCTTACCGAGTGGGCCCAGAGATACCTCTCCGTCACACGGAGTGACAAATCCTAGTCTCGATTCGTGTCAACTCAACAGACACTTTCGGAGATACCCGTAGTGTACCTTTATAGCCACCCAGTTACGTTGTGACGTTTGGCACACCCAAAGCATTCCTACAGTATCCGGGAGTTACACAATCTCATGGTCTAAGGAAACGATACTTGACATTGAAAAGCTTTAGCAAACGAACTACACGATCTTGTGCTATACTTAGGATTGGGTCTTGTCCATCACATCATTCTCCTAATGATGTGATCCCGTTATCAATGACACCCAATGTCCATGGTCATCAAACCGTGACCATCTATTGATCAACGAGCTAGCCAACTAGAGGCTCACTAGGGACATGTTGTGGTCTATGTATTCACACATGTATTGCGGTTTCCAGTTAACACAATTGTAGCATGAATAATAGACAATTATCATGAACTAGGAAATACAATAATAACCATTTTATTCTTGCCTCTAGGGCATATTTCCAATAGTCTCCCACTTGCACTAGAGTCAATAATCTAGTTCCATTGTCATGAATCGAACACCCATAGCATTCTGGTGTTGATCATGTTTTGCTCGTGAGAGAGGGTTCAGTCAACGGATCCGCGACATTCAGATCCATATGCACTTTACAAATATCTATGTCTCCCTCTTGAATGTAATCACGGATGGAGTTGAAGCGGCGCTTGATGTGTCTTGTCTTCTTGTGAAACCTGGGCTCCTTTGCAAGGGCAATAGCTCCAGTGTTGTCACAGAGTAGAGTCATTGGGCCTGACGCATTTGGAATCACTCCTAGGTTAGTGATGAACTCCTTCATCCAGACTCCCTCCTTCGCTGCTTCCGAAGTAGCTATGTAATCCGCTTCACACGTAGATGCCTCCACAATGCTTTGCTTGCTGCTGCTCCAGTTGACTACCCCTCCATTCAAAATATACACGTATCCGGTTTGCGACTTGGAGTCATCCGGATCTGTCTCGAAGCTAGCATCGACGTAACCCTTTACGACGAGCTCTTCGGCACCTCCATATACGAGAAACATGTCCTTTGTCCTTTTTAGGCACTTCAGGATATTCTTGACCGTTGTCCTGTGTTCCGCTCCGGGATCACTTTGGTACCTCCCTACCAAACATATGGCAAGGTTCACATCAGGGGTCTGGTACACAGCATGGCATACATGATAGAGCCTATGGCTGAAGCATAGGGGATGACACTCATCTCTTCTCTATCCTTTGCCGTGGTCGGGCATTGAGTCATACTCAATCTCACACCTTGCAACACAGGCAAGAACCCCTTCTTGGACTGATCCATATTGAACTTCTTCAATATCTTTTCAAGGTATGTGCTTTGTGAAAGACCAATGAGGCGTCTCGATCTATCTCTATAGATCCTGATACCTAATATGTAAGCAGCTTCTCCAAGGTCCTTCATTGAAAAACACTTATTCAAGTAGGCCTTTATACTTTCCAAGAGTTCTATATTATTTCCCATTATCAGCATATCATCCACATACAGTATAAGAAATGCTATAGAGCTCCCACTCACTTTCTTGTAAATACAGGGTTCTCCATAAACCTGTACAAACCCAAACGCTTTAATCACCACATTAAAGCGAATGTTCCAACTCCGAGATGCTTGCACCAGCCCATAGATGGAGCGCTGGAGCTTGCATACCTTGTTAGCATCTTTAGGATCGACAAAACCTTCCTGCTGCATCATATACAGTTCTTCCTTGAGGAAGCCATTAAGGAATACCATTTTGACGTCCATTTGCTAGATCTCACAATCATAAAATGCGGCAACTGCTAACATGATTCGGAAATACTTTAGCATCGCTACGGGTGAGAAAGTCTCATCGTAGTCAAATCCTTGAACTTGTCGATAACCCTTAGCGACAAGCCGAGCCTTATAGACGGTCACATTACCGTCCGCGTCAGTCTTCTTCATAAAGATCCATTTGTTTTCAGTGGCTCGCTTATCATCAGGCAAGTCCACCAAAGTACATACTTTGTTCTCATACATGGATCCTATCTCGGATTTCATGGCCTCAAGCCATTTGTCGGAATCCGGGCCCGCCATCGCTTCTTCATAGTTCGAAGGTTCACCGTTGTCCAACAACATGATCTCTAGAACAGGATTGTCGTACCACTCTGGTGCGGAACATGTCCTAGTGGACCTTCGAATAGCAACTTGATTCGAAGCTTCATGATCATCATCATTAACTTCCTCTCTAGCCGGTGTAGGCTCCACAGAAACAACTTCCTGTGCTGCGCTACTCTCTGGTTCGACTGGAGGTACAATTACCTCATCAAGTTCTATTTTCCTCCCACTTACTTCTTTTGAGAGAAACTCTTTCTCGAGAACGGATCCACTCTTGGCAACAAAGACTTTGCCTTCGGATCATAGGTAGAAGGTATACCCAATAGTCTCTTTGGGATATCCTATGAAGACGCACTTTTCCGCTTTGGGTTCGAGCTTCTCAGGTTGAAGATTCTTCACATAAGCATCACATCCCTAAACTTTTAGAAACGATAGCTTAGGTTTCTTTCCAAACCATAATTCATACGGTGTCGTCTCAACGGATTTAGACGATGCCCTATTTAAAGTGAATGCGGCAGTCTCTAATGCATATCCCCAAAATGATAGCGGTAAGTCGGTAAGAGACATCATAGATCGCACCATATCCAATAGAGTGCGATTACGATGTTCAGACACACCATTTTGCTGAGGTGTGCCGTGCGGCATGAGTTGTGAAACAATTCCACATTTCCTAATGTGTGTGCCAAACTCGTGACTTAAATATTCTCCGCCACGATCAGATCGTATGCATTTTATTTTCCTGTCACGTTGATTCTTGACCTCACTCTAAAATTCTTTGAACCTTTCAAAGGTTTCAGACTTGTGTTTCATTAAGTAGACATAACCATATCTACTCAAGTCATCAGTGAGGGTGAGAACATAACGGTAGCCACCGCGAGCCTCGACACTCATTGGACCGCATACATCGGTATGTATTATCTCCAACAAGTTAGTTGCTCGCTCCATTGTTCCGGAGAACGAAGTCTTGGTCATCTTGCCCATGAGGCATGGTTCGCACGTGCAAAATGATTCGAAATCAAGTGACTCCAAAAGTCCATCAGCTTGGAGCTTCTTCATGCGTTTGACACCAATTTGACCAAGCAGCAATGCCACATGTAAGTGTGACTATCATTATCAACCTTACACTTTTTGGTACTCACACTATGGACATGTGTAACATCACGTTCGAGATTCATCAAAAATAAACCATTGACCAGCGGGGCATGACCATAAAACATTTCTCTCATATAAATAGAACAACCATTATTCTCAGATTTAAATGAGTAGCCATCTCGCATCAAGCGAGATCCAGATACAATGTTCATGCTCAAAGCTGGTACTAAATAACAATTATTAAGGTTTAAAACTAATCCCGAAGGTAGATGTAGAGGTAGCGTGTCGACGGCGATCACATCGACCTTGGAACCATTCCCGACGCGCATCGTCACCTCGTCTTTTGCCAGCCTCCGCTTATTCCGTAGCTCCTGCTTGGAGTTACAAATGTGAGCAACTGGACCGGTATTAAATACCCAGGAGCTACTACGAGCGCTCGTTAAGTACACATCAATAACAAGTATATCACATATACCTTTAACGTTGCCGTCCTTCTTATCCGCTAAGTACTTGGGGCAGTTCCACTTCCAGTGACCGGTGCCCTTGCAGTAAAAACACTCAGTCTCAGGCTTGGGTCCATTCTTGTTCTTCTTCTTCCCGACAACTTGCTTACCGGGCGCGGCAACAGCTTTGCCGTCCTTCTTGAAGTTCTTCTTACCCTTGCCTTTCTTGAAACTAGTGGTCTTGTTCACCATCAACACTTGATGCTCCTTTTTTATCTCGACTTCTGCTGATTTCAGCATCGAGTACAACTCAGGAATGGACTTCTCCATACCATGCATGTTGTAGTTCATCACAAAGATTTTGTAGCTAGGTGGAAGCGACTGGAGGATTCTGTCAATGACCGAGTCATCCGGGAGATTAACTCCCAGCTGAGTCAAATGGTTGTGAAGCCCCGACATCTTGAGGATGTGCTCACTGACAGAACTATTCTCCTCCATCTTACAACTAAAGAACTTGTCGGAGATGTCATATCTCTCGACCCGGGCATGAGCTTGGAAAACCAGTTTCAGCTCTTGGAACATCTCATATGCTCCGTGTTGCTCAAAACGCTTTTGGAGCCCCGGTTCTAAACTGTAAAGCATGCCACACTGAACAAGGGAGTAATCATCGCAGCGAGAATGCCAAGCGTTCGCAACGTCTTGTTCTGCTGGGAGAAGGGGTGGGTCACCTAGCGGTGCATCAAGGACATACAATTTCTTGGAAGCTATGAGGATGATCCTCAAGCCACGGACTCAGTCCGCATAGTTGCTTCCATCATCTTTCAGCTTGGTTTTCTCTAGGAACGCGTTGAAATTGAGGGTGACATTTGCGTTGGACATTGGATCTACGATATAGATAGTAAAGGCAATTTTAGACTAAGTTCATGATAATTAAGTTCACATAATCAAATTATTCAATGAACTCCCACTTAGATAGACATCTCTCTAGTCATCCAAGTGACACATGATCCATGTCAATTAGCCCGTGTCCGATCATCATGTGAGACGGACTAGTCATCCATGGTGAACATCTTCATGTTGATCGTATCTTCTATACGACTCATGTTCGACCTTTCGATCTTCCGTGTTCTGAGGCCATGTCTGTACATGCTAGGCTCGTCAAGTCAACCTAAGTGTTTCGCGTGTGTAAATCTGGCTTACACCCATTGTATGCGAATGTTAGAACCTATCACACCCGATCATCACGTGGTGCTTCGGAACAACGATCCTTAGCAACGGTGCACAGTTAGGGTGAACACTTTTCTTGAAATTTTATTGAGAGATCATCTTATTTACTACCTCCGCTCTAAGCAAATAAGATGTAAACATGATAAACATCACATGCAATCAATATAGTGACATGATATGACCAATAGCATCTTGCTCCTATGATCTCAATCTTCGGGGAACCATGATCATCATTGTCACCGGCACGACACCATGATCTCCATCATCATGATCTCCATCATTGTGTCTACATGAAGTTGTCTTGCCAACTATTACTTCTACTACTATGGCTAACGTTTAGCAATAAAGTAAAGTAATTACATGGCGTTTATGATTGACACGCAGGTCATACCATAAAATAATACAACTCCTATGGCTCCTGCCGGTTGTCATAGTCATCGACATGCAAGTCGTGAACCCTATTACAAGAACATGATCAATCTGATACATCACAATGCATCACATCACATCCTTCTGGCCATATCACATCACAAGGCATATGCTGCAAAAACAAGTTAGACGTCCTCTAATTTGTAGTTGCAAGTTTTTACGTGGTTGCTATAGGTTTCTAGCAAGAACGTTTCTTACCTATGCCAAAACCACAACGTGGTATGCCAATTGCTATTTACCCTTCATAAGGACCCTTTTCATCGAATCCAATACGACTAAGGTGGGAGAGACAGACACCCGCTAGCCACCTTATGCAACTAGTGCATGTCAGGCGGTGGAACCGGTCTCACGTTAGCGTACGTGTAAAGTTGGTCCGGGCCGCTTCATCCCACAATACCGTCGAATCAAGATAAGACTAGTAACGGCAAGCATATTAACAAAATCGACGCCCACAACTACTTTGTGTTCTACTCATGCATAGATTCTACACATAGACCTAGCTCATGATGCCACTGTTGGGAGACGTAGTAGTAAATCAAAATTTTCCTACGTGTCACCAAGATCTATCTATGGAGAAACCAGCAACGAGAGGGGAGAGATTGCATCTTCATACCTTTGAAGATCGCTAAGTGGAAGCGTTACAAGAACGCGGTTGGTGGAGTCATACTCGCAGCGATTCAGATCGCGGTTGAATCCGATCTTAGCACCGAACAACGGTGCCTCCACGTTCAACACACGTGCAGCCCGGTGACGTCTCCTACGCCTTGATCCAGCAAGGAGGAAGGAGAGGTTGGGGAAGAGCTCCAGCAGCAGCACGACGGCATGGTAGTGGTGGAGTAACAAGGTATCCCGACAAGGCTTCACCAAGCGCTGCGGAGGAGGAAGAAGAGAGGTAGGGCTTCGCCGTGAGAGAGAGAGAGTTCAGATCTGTTCTCAAGAGGCAAAACCCTTGGGTATATATAGGAGGAGGGATAGGGAGGGCTGCCTTGGCCCCTCCTCCAAGGAGGAGAGGTTCGGCCGAACCTAGGGAAGAGTCCACCTCCCACAAGGGAGGTGGATCTCTTCCTTTTGAATCTTTTCAGCCCTTATCTCTTATCTCCAGCCGCATGGGCCTTCATAGAAGGTCTTGGCCAGCCCAATATGAGCTGGCACACCTCCTCTAAGGGCCCATGTAGTCCTCTGGTCGTCACACCCCTCCCGGGGGTCCCCCGGCACCCTCCCGGCACTCCCGGTACAATACCGATGAGCCCGAAAACTTTCCGGTGACCAAAACTGGACTTCCTATATATCAGTCTTTACCTCTAGACCATTACGGAGCTCCTCGTGACGTCCGAGATCTCATCCAGGACTCCGAACAACTTTTGGTAATCACGTATACCATTTCCCTATAACCCTAGCGTCATCGAACCTTAAGTGTGTAGACCCTACGGGTTCTGGAGACACGTGGACATGACCGAGACACTTCTCCGGCCAATAACCAACAGCGGGATCTGGATACCCATGTTGGCTCCCACATGCTCCATGATGATCTCATCGGATGAACCATGATGTCAGGGATTTAATCAATCCCGTATACAATTCCCTTTGTCTATCGGTATGGTACTGGCCCGAGATTCGATCGTCAGTATCCCTATACCTTGTTCAATCTCGTTACCGGCAAGTCTCTTATACTCATTCCGTAATACATCATCCCAAGGCTAACTCCTTAGTCACATTGAGATCATTATGATGATGTCTTACCGAGTGGGCCAGAGATACCTCTCTGTCACACGGCGTGACAAATCCCAGTCTCGATTCGTGTCAACCCAATAGACACTTTCGGAGATACCCGTAGTGTACCTTTATAGCCACCCAGTTACGTTGTGACGTTTGGCACACCCAAAGCATTCCTACGGTATCCGGGAGTTACACAATCTCATGGTCTAAGGAAACGATACTTGACATTGAAAAGCTTTAGCAAACGAACTACACGATCTTGTGCTATACTTAGGATTGGGTCTTGTCCATCACATCATTCTCCTAATGATGTGATCCCGTTATCAATGACATCCAATGTCCATGGTCATGAAACCGTGACCATCTATTGATCAATGAGCTAGCCAACTAGAGGCTCACTAGGGACGTGTCGTGGTCTATGTATTCACACATGTATTACGGTTTCTGGTTAACACAATTGTAGCATGAATAATAGACAATTATCATGAACTAGGAAATACAATAATAACCATTTTATTATGCCTCTAGGGCATATTTCCAACAGTTTATGATTGACACGCAGGTCATACAATAAAATAAGACGACTCCTATGGCTCCTGCCGGTTGTCATACTCATCGACATGCAAGTCATGAATCCTATTACAAGAACATGATCAATCTCATACATCACAATGCATCACATCACATCCTTTGGCCATATCACATCACAAGGCATATGCTGCAAAAACAAGTTAGACATCCTCTAATTTTAGTTGCAAGTTTTTACGTGGCTGATATAGGTTTCTAGCAAGAACGTTTCTTACCTACGCCAAAACCACAATGTGATATGCCAATTGCTATTTACCCTTCATAAGGACCCTTTTCATCGAATCCAATCCGACTAAGGTGGGAAAGACAGACACCCGCTAGGCACCTTGTGCAACAAGTGCATGTCAGGCGGTGGAATTGGTCTCACGTAAGCGTACGTGTAAAGTTGGTCCAAGCCGCTTCATCCCACAATACCGCCGAATCAAGATAAGACTAGTAGTGGTAAGCAAATTAACAAGATCGATGCCCATAACAAGTTTGTGTTATACTCGTGCATATATTCTACGCATAGACCTAGCTCATGATGCCACTGTTGGGAGACGTAGTAGTAAATCAAAAAAAATCCTACGATCACCAAGATCTATCTATGGAGAAACCAGCAACGAGCGGGGAGAGATTGCATCTTCATACCTTTGAAGATCGCTAAGCGGAACCGTTACAAGAACGCACTTGGTGGAGTCATACTCGTAGCGATTCAGATCGCGGTGGACTCCGATCTTAGCGTCGAACAACGGCGCCTCTGCATTCAACACACGTGCAGCCCGGTGATGTCTTCTACGCCTTGATCCAGCAAGGAGAGAAGGAGAGGTTGAGGGAGAGATTCGGCAGCACGACGGCGTGGTGATGGTGGAGCTTCGTGGTCTCCGGCAGGGCTTCGCCAAACACTACGGAAAACGAGGAGAGGGAGGAGTAGGGTTGCGCCGAGAGAGGAAGAAACTTATGTTCTTGGTAGCCCAAAACCCACCACTATATGTAGGAGGAGAGGGAGGAGGAGGCACCCCATCTAGGGTTCCCACCCTAGAGGGTGCGGCAGCCCTAGATGGGTCTTGGCCGGCGGCCAGAGAGGGGAGAGGGGGAGGGCGCAGCCCTAGTGGGCCTTAGGCCCATTTGGGTCTAGGGTTTCCCCTCCCTCCCACCTTTCGTGCGCCTTGGGCCAGGGTGGAGGGCGCACTAGCCCACTCTGGGGCTGGTTCCTTCCACTCTCGGCCCACGCAGCCCTCTGGGGCTGGTGGCCCCACTTGGTGGACCCCCAGAACCCTTCCGGTGGTCCCGGTACGTTACCGGTAATTCCCGAAGCACTTCCGATGGCCAAATCCTCACTTACTATATATCAATATTTGTCTCCGGACCATTCCAGAACTCCTCGTGACATCCGGGATCTCATCCGGGACTCCGAACAACCTTCGGTAACCACGTACACTATTTCCCTATAACCCTAGCGTCATCGAACCTTAAGTGTGTTGTAGACCCTACGTGTTCGGGAGACACGTAGACATGACCGAGACACCTCTCCGGTCAATAACCAACAGCGGAATCTGGATACCATGTTGGCTCCCACATGCTCCATGATGATCTCATCAGATGAACCAAGATGTCGGGGATTCAATCAATCCCGTATACAATTCCCTTTGTCTACCGGTATGATACTTGCCTGAGATTCAATCGTCGGTATCCCTATACCTTGTTCAATCTCGTTACCGGCAAGTCTCTTTACTTGTTCCGTAATACATCATCCCGTGGCTAAGTCTTTAGTCAAATTGATCTCATTATGATAATGTCTTACCGAGTGGGCCCAGAGATACCTCTCCGTCATACGGAGTGACAAATCCCAGTCTCGATTCGTGCCAACCCAACAGACACTATCGGAGATACTCGTAGTGCACCTTTATAGCCACCCAGTTACATTGTGGCGTTTGGCATACCTAAAGCATTCCTACGGTATCGGGGAGTTTCACAATCTCATGGTCTAAGGAAACGATACTTGACATTGAAAAACTTTAGCAGATGAACTACACGATCTTGTGTTATGCTTAGGATTGGGTCTTGTCCATCACATCATTCTCCTAATGATGTGATCACGTTATCAATGACATCCAATGTCCATGGTCATGAAACCGTGACCATCTATTGATCAATGAGCTAGCCAACTAGAGGCTCACTAGGGACATGTTGTGGTCTATGTATTCACACATGCATTACAGCTTCCGGTTAACACAATTATAGCACGAACAATAGACAATTATCATGAACAAGGAAATACAATAATAACCATTTTATTATTTCCTCTAGGGCATATTTCCAATAGAGTCCTCTTGCTTGAAGCTTGGCCAACCTATTTCCTTGCATCTTGGCGTAATTCCACAATCTCCACAATCCTTTTGCCAACCCAACTCTTCATGGACTATTATCTGAAATACACTAGATAGAGGTGTTAGTCCAAGAGACAATGTATGTTGTCATGAATTATCAAAACCACCAAGGGAGCATGTTATGCTTTTACCAACCACGTGGAAGCAGCCACACTGCTGCCAACCACCTTCACGCAGAGCCCATGAGGACCCCGCCGCCACCCTGCGATGCCCACCATCGCCAGGAACCAGATCCGCGGGGATCTGGCCAGAGGTGTGCCTTGCCGCAGCCGTCGTGCCACAGCCACCCACCATGTCGTCGCCGTGCCACAATCAGGGGGCCCGAAATCCACCCCGACGGAGCACAACCACGCCGCTAGCCCCACCATAGGTCAGCGACCCCCCCCCCTCGCGTGAAGCCCTCCCGTGCCGCCCATAGACCATGGGCGGAGGGGAGAGAAGGCCCCGCCACCGTCCCTGTCGACCGGGGATTCACCCGACGCCTCTCTAGGTGACGGCGAGGGAGGGGGAAGGAGGCGATGGGGTAGGGTTTTTCCTCGGGGCGCTGCGAGAGGAGAGGAGAGCAGATGAGAGGAGAGGGTAAACCTGAGCTGGGCGGCCCAGCCAGAAAAACCCTGTCTGGGATGGGTTTTCAAGCCCGGGTAGCAGTTCAGGTCGGGCTCCGGCTTATTGAAAATGATATTTTACACGGAGGCCCGGTCTAAAAATTGCCTTTTTAGTCCGCTCGGACCAGGCTCAGGCATGCATACTGCATATTTTGGCCGGTCCGGTCCGGGCTCGGGCGTGGAATGTTTTGCTTTATAAAGACTGGCCTGGTGGATGGCCAGGTTTAGGAGAGAGGGAATCCCCGGTATTTTTGGTACAAAGAGAAACAATCCAAATTGGCAGTTTGCCACGGCCGCCTCTCTCCCTCACCTCGTCGCCCCCCCCCCCCAGTGCTCCTTATTTTCATCGTCGGCCTCTTCCCCGCTGACCTGCCTCTCCATCGCTGGCCTCCCCTCCTCCGCTAGCCGCGTCGCCCAGTCTCTCCCTGCCGCTTCCATTCACAGATGCGGCGCCGAGGCAGCTGGCCGCCCCTCTCCCACCGACGACGTATGTGGCGGCAGCGCACCCACATCCACGCGGACGGCCGCCTCTCTCCCTCACCAACCCGCGGGCGGAGGATCTCCGGCTCCCCTCGGCCCCGAAGTTAGGGGAACAATGGTGGTTTTTGACTTTCGTCCCACCAGAGGCGAGTTCGGCCCTGCGTTTTGATTATCGGTTTGTGCTTTTTTTCGTCCTTGGCCGAAATGGCCGAATTTCGGGAATTTCAAATTTTTTGGCAAAATCTCGGACGAAACTGCAAAATCAAAATTTGAAAATTTGACCAAAATTTGACCGAAATTTGACCGAAATTCGGCCGAAATTTGAACAAAACTTTAAATAAAATAGAGCAAAACATATCAACACAACAATCATCAGGAGAGATCTTATAAACTTTAGCAAATAAGCTGTAGGGATTAAGAAAATAAAATCTGACCAACATAACAGGCACACATTAGCTATAATGTTGCCTCCAACATAACAGTTAACAATCCAACATAGCAGACACACATTAGTTATAAAATTGACTCCGACATAACCCTTAATAGTCCAACATAACAGGCACACATTAGTTATAAAGTTGCCTCCAACATAACCCTTAATAGTCCAACATCAGTTCAACCATCACAGTGTAGTTCAAAGTTTAAAAACTCCGGTACAGCTAAAAGGCTTTAAAGCATTAAACATAGAAACAACATCTCCAAAAGACAACCATCAGCTTATTTGAAACATCAGCTCCAAGCTTCCCAACATCCAAAAGCTTCTTGACATCCTTTGTTCACGTGCCATTTCTGGTTTGGAGAAAACAGAGGAAGGGTCACGATACAGAGTGCATACATCTAAGTAACTAGCAGTTCCAAGTAGCAACTAAAATACAGTGTTAAGTAGCAATTAGAACAACACTACTAAGTGATTGGTAGCTACTAGAACATCACTGGTACGTGATAAGTAGCAATTATAGCAACAATACAAGATGATAAGTATTAATTACAACAACACTACTAGGTGAGCAGTTAGAACAACAGTATTAATCATACACAGTGAGCATAAACATTAATTAGAGCACGAGAACAATTAAAGATCAACCTACTTAAAAAAGCAATACACATCAAGCTATTTAGATATCAGCCTCTTTCAACATATACATCAAGCTAGATTTTTCTAAGTAATAAACCTGAATCAGAAACACCAAAAAGAAGATACTTAACAAAGGTTCAGCTTGTTAGTGAAGTGGCATAATCTGTGTGGTTGCAAAGGTTCAGCTTGTAATGTGTATATGGATCAAGGACGGCAGCTGAAAAACAATAGAGCCACATGAGTTAAAAAAGAGAAAAAAGAGAAACATAAATTGTGAAGGTTGAATCATTTATCATTACCTGCAACCATAAATGTATCTTCTGCCATTGCATCTATCCTCTTGCCCACCTTGCGCATGAACGAAAGATACAACCTTGATGTAGGGCCAAGATGGGCTTCCATCCTTTGTATAGCAAGCATCATGCTTTTTTTGAAGCCAGAAAGTGTGCATTGTTTTTGTGTATCAGCATACCTCATGGCCATATAAAATGGCCTCAATGAACTCAATACCCACTCTAGTGCATTCCACCAAACATTACTAGACAAAGACTCCTCAGCAAACACATACCCAGGCTCATACCTCCACTGACACTCCTTCCAATCCTTTGAAACCATCCACTCCCTAAATTTATCTTTCTTTGAATGGTAACTCTCAAGGAACATGAAGACTGTCCCAAAACGGGTGGCATTTGGTCTAATTAGTTCACCACCTATGTTCTTCATGTTATCATGGAGGTTATTGTGCTTATGCATGAACCTACATATTGTCTTGGCACTCTTGACTATCACATCAACCTCAGGAAATTTTGCTATATATTTTAGCATAAGGTTGACGGTATGGGCCGCACACGGTTGCCAAACAATATGAGAGTATTTTGGTTCTTCTATAATGGTTTTGCAAGCTTTCTTATAATTGGATCCATTATCGGTTACTATTTGAACTATATGCTCATGCCCTATCTCTTCTACAACCTTTTCAATATCTCTATAGATAAAGTCTGCAAAATTATGTAAAATCGATATACCTAATTAGTACAAAGCATTAAGAACATAAAACAAGTTTAAGAAAGATCCAAGTATTCAAGAGCAAGTATTCTAACAACATACATAAAATGCTTATATACCTAATTATAATAAAGCATCAAGAACATAAAACAATTATAGGACAGATCCAAGTATTCAAGAAGGAAGTATTGAAAGAACATACGTAAAATGCATATATACCTAATGAGAACAAGCCATTGAGAACATAAAACAACTATAGGACAGATCCAAGTATTCAAGAACAATATTGTAATAACATACGTAAAATGCATATATACCTAATGAGAGCAAGTTATTGAGAACAAAAAAACAACTATAGGACAGATCCAATTATTCAAGAAGCAAGTACAGTGCTAAGAAGAGAAGGAAGAAGTAACCTGAATTCTGAGTCTGGCCGGATGCATCAATGGTATTATGAAAGAACATTCGTGCATTACAATACACCATGAAGTTTATGATGCTCATTCCTGTAGGACCAGTCCAAGAATCGCACATAAGAGTCACACCAAAGTTCTTCCAGTCTTGTTTGAATTTTTCAAGAAACGAATTAGCTTCATCATAGTTTGCCTCCAAATATGGCCCATCAATCTCCTTCGCGGTTGGTATAGGAATAGGCCCTAATTGTTGAGTGATCTTCACAGCAGCTCAAAAGTATGGGCAATCAGCTTTACGTCCAGCAATATCATTTGGCATGAAAAAACTTGGACCAAGCTAGGCCAAGTGCATCTCTTGAATTAGGATCCAAAGCACTACTAATCTTGGGCTGCATAGATACTTTGTTGCTGGATAATTGCCTGTCAAAATAGGCGGTTATACTCCTTTTACCAACAGAAACATGCACATCACCCACACCCCCCTGCCAATTCTCCTTTCAACTCTGCGAGAAACATTCGGGTCACGCAATGCTTCTCTAATATTCATCTGAATTTCTTCTTCTTCATCATCTAGTACGTTAATCACCCCTCCGTTTTGATACAGCCCTTGCATAATATTTCTTTCAATTCTCAGCCTGCTATTTTGTTTGTCTCTTTTCTTCCTCCTTGATTCATCCCGGCACTCTCTCATTGCATCTCTCACATTTCTTGGCACATTGGGGCAGCTCCTCACATTACCTACAATACCACCAAGGTGCTCTGCGACATGGGTTGCACCTCCACCTTTGTGCTTTAGGCTGCAGTACGTGCAATCAAAATCCCCATAATACGGCCATGCATGGTTCCAAGGATCATATAAGTTATTGTCTTTAAGTCCTGCATTGCCAGGTTACAAACATCACTTTAATTGAACCTAGCAAATAAAGATCATGGTTCCAATTGCATCATGTGACCAAGCAAAGCATAGTAATACCTTTCCAAGGTCTTTGGGAACCACTTCCATTTGCATCCTCGTCGCCACTGCCACTCCTATTTGCAGTTCCATTACCTGAAAATCACATGACAAAAGAACGACGGTCAGTTATAAAGAGTAGACAGCTAAGGAAGCAAACCTTTCTTACTAGGGTGTCCTGATATGAATGAGGAACAAAAACAGTACAACCAGATTATCTAGTTTAGATACTAAGGAATAAATAATTTATATACAAGCTAATGCTCTAGTTTGCCAAACAGGCAAGTCACAAACTATAATATATTCTTGAGAAAGATACTTTGAAGACACTTTGAAAAAAAACTATAATATTGCACACAAGCATCATTTAAATACTCAAACTGTACCTAAGAAAATTGCAGCAGCTTCTGTACTTCTGCAAATAGGAAAATGTCAGGCAAATATATATGATGCCCTCTCGCCATGATGTCAACTTTTTTGCTCTCAGTTAGCAGGTTATTTAGGTCATATATATTCAGTTCAATAAGGAAGGTGCTACCTTGGACTGGACAAAGTCAGAGGGCACAAAATCTTTGATTCCCATAAACCTGAATGTCACTACTGTCTTCAGCTCGTCAAGACTGAATTTTTCCTACTGCAACTATTACCAGATGCATGTGTATTTCAGATTAATAACCCCACTACCAGATGCATATGCATTTGCCCAGCCATTTACCAGGGGCTGCTCACTAATCTAAAGCGGCACAACTACATCACAGTACAGGTTATAACTAAGAAACAAAGCAAAATCGATCTGAAATTGCTAAAGAACCGAAACTGCATCAAGGAAGATATAAAGCCATCCAGAATATGCGTACATCCCCAATCAAGAGGACGCCCTCTAGACTGCTGCCGCTGCCCGGCCTCTCATTCATCTAAAGCAGCACAAGTACATCACAGCACACAGATTATAACTAAGAAACAAAGCAACATCGATCTGAAATTTCTGAAATACACATGCAACCTCTCATTCATCTAAAGCATGACAAGTACATCACATCACACAGATTATAACTAAGAAATGAAGCAACATCGATCTGAGATTTCTGAAGAACTGAAACAGCATCTACGTACTTGAATGAGATATGTAGGCAGCAAGAACGTTTGTACCTTCCCAAACAAGAGGACGCCCCCCATGCTGTTGTCGCTGCCCCGTGCTACTGCCTCCATTGAACTGGTTGGCTCACGCACCATTAGCTCCATTGTCGTAGCCGCCGAGCGCCATGCCCCAGTCTTGAAGAAGCAAATGAGAGGAACTGGATGGGGTGGAGGTGAGGAGATGTGGAGGGAGGCAGGGACGTGAGCGCCTTGGCCGGACGCCGGAGAATCCGCGGTGGCGTGAGTTGTTCCCGTGCGCAGCGGCGGCGCCGCACACAGGAGGAGCGGGAGGAAAAGAGTGATTCTAGGATTAGGACGTTTCGGTTTGTGGGTTTTGTCTCAACAGAAGCGTGATAGGAAGGCTCTAGAAGTTGGGCCGGGCAAAAGAAATTCAAACTGGACCAAATTATCGGCCAAAAGGCCCATATGCCGGGCCCAGGCGAGATGACCGAAAATCAGCCGAAATTAGTTTTTTTTGGCCGAAAATCAAAACCGTGGTTCGGCCCTGTGGAGCAGATTTGTTCGCGAGAGTGGAAGGATTGACGACGCCAATAGACAGAGGATCGTATGGACCACCAGCTGCTGTAGCATTTTCTAGGCTCCCCATCTGCTAAATTCGATTTTTGAGGGTCAAGTCCACCATCTACAGCAGATGCTCTAAGGTACCACTGTATGTTATTTTGTGCTGCTCATTGCTATTTTCAATCTCCTTTTGCTGTCATATGTTGTGTGAAGTTGAAATCTTTAGAGAATTTCAACGTCAATGCAAAAAAAAAGGAAGAATCTGGTGAAATACTCCCTCTGTTTTATTTACTCCGTGTATTAGTTTTGGTCAAAGTCAAGCTTTGTAAACTTTAACAGAGTTTATAGACAAAAATATTAAGATACAATAACAAATCAATACCATTAGATTCATTATTTAATGTACTTTCACATCATATAGATTTGTTACGGTAAATGTTTATATTGGTTACTATAAACTTGGTCAAACAGTACGAAATTGGTCAAACTTCAGTGGCCAGTGACTCCCACCACAGTCTGGCCACAAAATTGTAATGAAACAGACTTGATTGAATGGGCATCCTTTGCAACAGCATACTGCATCAAGGCATGAAGCATCTATAGAAATATTGTTTCTGTTTTAATTCGGCAACACTTTGCAGGGTCTAGGTAGTATGAGTCTAAACAAACTATAGCGATCTAAACGATCTTATATTAGTTTACAGAGGGAGTAGAAAATACTCTTATGAAGCCTTAAAAAAGTACTATTATGAAACTTTTGTTCCATAAAATGGATCACCCTTTTCCTTTTCCTTTGGTGTCTACTTATATTTTTGTAAACTCCGACTTGGCTCATCCTGCCACGATCTTTTCCTTTCTATATTTACAATTTTTGCTGTCATATGTTGTTTGAAATTGAAAACTCGAGAGTTTCAATACATTGTAAAACAAGAATTTGGTAGAATACTAACCAGCCGGCTGGAATGTTTAAGCCCGCTCCCATACTGAGTGCAGTGTGCTTATACAGCAGAACTGAGTGACTTCGACTGTGCCGTGTGGATGCAGGCAGGCAACTAGTCTAGTGGCTGCTAACTCCCATCACAGTTTGGCCACAAATTTGTACTCCCATACCTCGAAATAGGCTTTTGCCCCGTTATATTAATATAGCAACCATCCAATACAACATTTCGATCAACGCCGGGGTTAATAGCACAAGCACGTCTAAAAGAAAATACAAGAGGAAATAAGAGAAAAAATGCCAACAACGCCGGATCAACGAAAGCTACGGCACCCCGCGACCGCTGTGCCCACCGAAGATAACCACCACGCTCCAAAGCCATCGAGTTGCCGTGTACCAAGCACCACCTTCAAGAAGGAATGCGACGATGACGAGTTGCTGCCCGGACGAATCCTAGGATTTCTCCCGGTACACGGAGGGTAGTGGGGGGAGAGGGTCACCCAACGCCCTTCAAGAAGGATGGCGGCGCCCGTAGGTGTCACCGCGTTGGTGCCGGCGAGACTCGACATGGATTTCTCCCTACCCCTCGCGTCTGCCACCCAGGACCAACCTTCGGCTCCACCAGACCCGCCACCCACCAACATGCGCCAACACAGTCACGAGGACACTGTCGTCGTCTCACCACGGCCAACGAAGCGAGGCCGACTGGATCCAAACGAGACACCTGTAGACAAGGACCGACAGCACCACAGCCACGAGGGAGGGAACAACCTCCATCATGGCAGACCGGGCATAGCGCACAACAGACCAAATGTCCTGCTGAGCCCAGAACGGGCCCATGAAGCTCCGCCGCCATGTTGCAGTAGTCGCGGCACAGCAGCCCCCGTCCCTGTCGCGAGGAGCTCATCAGAACCACCGGAGAACAACCGACCGCAGCCCCTCAGCAGGTCCGCCCTGACTCAGATCGGGCTCGTAGGGCCTAGATCTGGGCCAGGCGGTCGCTGCCAGCCGCCGCTAGCCATGGGCCGTCACCGCCGCCAAGGGGCAACGCCTCCGCATCGCTGCCGTCCAGATCCATGCCGGAACGCTGCCGGCCGAAGGGCTCCGCCGCCAGGACCGCTCGCCCGAGCCGGGGTCCAGCGATGGGGGAAGAAGGGGGGGGCGCCACCGCCGGACTGCGGGGCGCCGCGCGGGCAACGCCCAGCCACGCCCGCCGACGACAGCGGCGAGGAGGGAGGGGGCGGTGACTCGCGGGGAGGGGAAGGAGTGGGGAACTGCCCCGGTCGCCTCGCTCGGGGAGGGCGATGCGGGGGGGCACGGGAAAAAATGACAAATTCAAATTTGTACTCCCATCACAGTGTGGAGTATGAAACTGACTTGTTTGAATGGGTCTCCTTGAACCCCCTGATGGACTGGGACTTTGACCGTAGACTCCGTGGGGCTAATAGTATGGCCAAACATCTGTGGTAGTATGGCTCTGGTACATAGCTAAATACTAGTAACACCGAGCCAGTAGCATACAGATCTAGTGTATGATGCTTCCCCAGCTACCCAGCTCCTGCTCTTCCTGCATGCATCGCACAACCAATCTCTTGTCCACCCTCGTCATCATAAGCACCACTTCGTTTTCACAAGTGGTGCATGCACTAGCACTTAAACCCCAGTATGCCCATGGCGGCAGCTGCATCCCGGTCGAGAGGGCCGCCTTACTTGCCTTCCACAAGGACATCACAAGTGAAAATGCTCAAGTCCTTGCCTTGTGGCACGGACAGGATTGCTGCCGGTGGAGGGGAGTCAGTTGCAGCAACCGAACAGGCCATGTAATCAAGCTTCAGCTTCGCAATACAAGTCCGGGCCCTTATGCCTTTGATTCATGTGATAATGCTAATTCATTGTCTGGCGAGATAAGTCCCTCTTTGCTTTCGTTGCAGCATCTAGAGTACATGGATCTTAGCATGAACTGTTTGCTAGGGCCAAATAGCGATATTCCTCAGTTCTTGGGATCCATGGACAAGTTGAGATATCTTAACCTCTCTGGCATGTCATTTACCGGTAGAGTTCCTTCTCAGCTTGGTAACCTGTCTAAGTTCCAGTATCTTGATCTTGGCCAGGGTTATACCAGGATGTACTCAACGGACATCACCTGGTTAACTAAGCTACATTTACTACAGTACCTTAGCATGAGTGGAATAGATCTCTCAAGGATAGCTGAATGGCCTCGTACCTTGAATATGATTCCATCTCTAAGGGTTATCAATCTTGTTGAATGTTCTCTTGATACTGCGGGCCAATCACTTCCCTACCTTAACCTCATGAAACTTGAGAAGCTTGATCTGTCCTGGAATCATTTAGGCCACTCAGTTGAATCAAGTTGGTTTTGGGAAGCGACGAGCCTCAAATAACTCAGTCTTCATGCGATTCGGTTATTCGGAAAATTTCCGGACGCACTAGGAAACATGACGTCACTCAAGGCACTTGATTTGTCGATCAACTATCTGACTGAGACTGGAAACCTTCAAAATCTTCTTAAGAACTTTTGCTGTTTGGAAATCCTTGATCTCGCTGAAAATATTATGAATGGAGATATAGTGGTGTTGATGGAGGGGTTGCCACAATGCACGCGGGAAAAATTGCTGGAGCTGCATTTCAATGAGAACAATTTCATTGGGACCCTGCCAAATTTTATAGGGAAATTCACCAGCTTGAGCATGCTTAACCTGTCCAACAATAACCTTGTTGGACTTATACCGCCAGGTATTTGGAATTTGGCGCGTCTAACCATCCTTGATCTCAGCTGGAATCATCTCAACGGAAATGTACCAACTGAATTTGGTGTCCTCACTGCTCTGATTTCTTTGGACATAAGAAACAACAACTTGACCGGAAGGATACCCACTGAATTAGGCTCTCTGAAGAATCTGGTTTCCCTGAGACTAGGCAACAACAAACTTAATGGTGTGATCACGGAAGTACACTTTGCAAACTTAAGAAGTTTAAAGAAAATAGAGTTGTCTTCCAATAATTTGAAGATTGCACTGAATTCAGATTGGCGATCTCCCCTCAGGATATAGTCTGCAGATTTTGCATCTTGCCAAATGGGTCCTCTCTTTCCAGCTTGGCTTCAGCACCTGTGTGGAATCGATTCACTTAACATTTCTAACACTGGTTTAGAGGACAAGTTTCCTGATTGGTTTTGGTATACATTTTCACAGGCAACTGTTCTCGACATCTCTAACAACGAAATACGTGGCAGCTTGCCAACACATCTGCATGGTATGGCTTTTGAAGTACCCCACCTAGGTTCAAACCGGCTCACCGGGTCGATACATTCATTGTCGGCAAATATTACTTGGTTAGACATCTCCAATAATAACTTTTCAGGAGTAACACTATCAAATTTTGAAGCCTCCCGACTTCAAATGTTACTTATTCATTCAAATTGAATTGGTGGGCACATTCCAGGATCTATTTGCAAACTGCAACAATTAGTGTATCTGGATATGTCAAACAATTTTTTGGAGGGTGAAATTCCTCAATGTTTTGACATACATAAAATACAATTTCTTCTGTTCAGTAACAACAGTTTATCGGGAAAATTCGCAGCATTTTTGCAGAACAACACATCTTTGGAGTTCTTGGATCTTGCACACAACAAGTTCTCTGGAAGATTGCCTGCATGGATAGGAGATCTGGGGGCTTTACGTTTTGTACTTCTAAGTCACAATGCATTTTCTGGTAACATTCCAATCAGTATAACAAGCCTTAGCTATCTTCAATACTTGGATCTATCAAGCAACAATTTCTCTGGTGTGATACCTTGGGATCTGTCGAACCTAACACTCACAATGCATTTTCTGGTAATATTCCAATCAGTATAACAAGCCTTAGCTATCTTCAATACTTGGATCTATCAAGCAACAATTTCTCTGGTGTGATACCTTGGGATCTGTCGAACCTAACACGTATGATAAAAGTACAAAAGCAATTCATGGATAGGGGTTATGCATATAATGAAGCCATGGAAAATGGCAAGATGATTGAGACGGGAGCTGGTCATATCGGAGAAATGTTGTTAGTACTAACAAAAGGACAGCAACTTGTACATTTTGTGAGCATTGATTTATCAGGCAATTCCTTGACTAGTGAAATTCCTACAGACATTACTTCCCTTGTTGCACTAATGAATATGAATTTATCATCGAACAAATTGAGTGGACAAATTCCAAACATGATTGGGGACATGCAGTCACTGGTATCTCTCGGCCTCTTTGAGAACAAGCTCTCCGGTGAAATTCCGTCAAGCTTGCCAAGTCTGACATCTTTGGCTGCCTTGAACCTGTCCTACAACAACTTGTCTGGAATGATACCCTCTAGTGGCCAACTTGACACCCTCAATTTGGACAGCCCGTCAATTATGTACATTGGCAACAATGGACTTTGTGGGCTTCCTCTCCACAAGAATTGTCAAGTAAATGATCCTTTCATCATCCATGGCGATCTTGGAAGCAACAAGCAAGAGTTCGATCCACTCACCTTTCCTTTTGGTATGGTGTTGGGACTTGTGGTGGGCCTCTGGATGGTGTGCATCATTGTTCAAGAGAACATGGAGAATTGCTTATTTCCGTCTGTTCGACAAGGCATACGATCAAATCTATGTTTTTGTGGTTGTGAAGTGGGCAAGGTTCGCAAAGAAGACAGCTGTAGAACAAGCATTTTTCTTCTGAAAGATCAAGTGTCTGTGCTGCAACCAATTGAATGAGAGCTTTGGACTAGTAACCAGGGCAAGGAAGATCTTAAGCAGCATATGTTATTGTGTTCCTTGTTTTATATACCTCTAAATAAAGATGATGGTACTTAGTTCTTCTAAGTCATAACTATTGTCTAAAGTATAACTATTGTGGTACATGCAAGGCTCTAGTATTATTATTTAATTATCCCGACACATGGAAGAGTTCACTCTTCTTGTGGACTATAATCATGAGTGTCTTTCACTGAATAATGTCAACTTCATTAATTCTCTGATCACACTGAGTGGTTTTTCTTTGTTGCACAAGACGGGTTTGTCATATGGACTTAAATCAATCCTTGAAGCTGTTGTGAAACTTAACTTTATAATTTTGTACCCTGCGATGTACTCCATTGCTTTCTGAAGAGGTACAATGCACATGGTGATTTGCAGAACTGAATTTGGTCCTTATCTAGGTTGGATAGTGAGTAATGCCACAGGTTTCAAGTTTTTTCAGCTTTATGTGCGTGCAGTAAAAGTTATAAAGATGCAAGCGTTATGCCCGCATCCTAGTAAAAATCAGGGGAGTCAGTTCTAGCTTGGTCTCATGGCATCAGTTCATTTTGCAAAAGAATAAAAAAAAGTCAAAAATGGTAAGCTAGCTCCTCAACACCAGCAGCTTCCATTGATCTCCCTCCAGCAGGTGACCAACATGCTTTCAACTAAGGCGTTGCAGTCTAGTTGTGCACTGTTGAAGATACAATCGTTGCGCAGCCGACGATTCGACAAATGACGAGCAACTGAATGATTTGCCAACTGGTGAGAGGCAGAATGGCCTGTGGGGTGATGGCCTTTGCAATGCACTATCTCTCGCGTTCCTCAATCGCCTTCGCGGCGTCGCCACTTCTCTCCTCTGTGGACATATCGACGGGGCCATCTCCCTTCTCAATTTCGCTATTGACCCAAGTACCAGGCCATCATCGATCAGCGCCTGCCTCTGACCTGGCCACGCTTGTGCCGGGAAGAGGCAACTCACGCAGCTCTCCAACACCGCAACTCTCGACTCTCGATCTCTTTTCCCCGCCCCAAGTATGCAATAATTGGTTCTTCTTTCCCATCAGTCTCATATGCAGCGGTGGGGGTTTCTTGTCTCCATCGAGTTGTTGTCTGGATTGTTTCAATGCTAACGAAGGAGTTCCCTGGATTCGTTGGTGTCTGTGCCCATAGGGCTTCCACTCAGATAGTTCAGTTGAAGAAGGTTCATATGATATCAACTTCAGGCCAACCCATGTTCAACTTCAAAATAATTGATGAGTTTATGTTCTGCAAATGATTGTGTCTACTCACATTTCGTTGCTACTCAGTATGTTTGTTGAATGTCAATGCCTGTTGTTTCCAGAAGCATGATTGGCCTTGTTCCTGCTTGTGTGTAATGTATGTGAAATTGTGTAAGCCTCTCTACCCTCGTACAGAGGGCCGCGTGATGTTTATATAGATTGAGGAGAGACACATCTCTCATTAGGTTACAAGGTGCGGCAACCAAGATGCTAACCATAGAGATATTACAGGGAGGTTTAGAGATATAGAGATAAAGAAAGAAAACTTAAACAGCTCTAACAATCTCCAAGACTTGGCGCACAAGGCTGCCTACCATATTCTGCATATCTATACCGAAGATATTTAACACCTTCCCTTAATCAGAACTTGGCTAAGTTAAGATTACACTTGAATTCCTCAAAAGGTCTTGTGGGCAATGCCTTTGTCAAACCATCAACAACTTGGTCTTTGGAGTGTAGAAACCGAATATCCAATTCCTTATTAGCAACCCTTTCTTTCACGAAGTGATAATCAATCTCAATGTGTTTAGTCCTTGCATGAAAAACAGGATTAACAGACAAGTAAGTTGCATCAAGGTTATCACACCAGAGACAAGGAGTTTGTGTGTGACATACTCCAAGTTCTTTCAACATAGACTTAACCCAGATAATTTCTGAAGTGGCATTATCTAATGCTTTGTATTCTGCTTCAGTACTTGATCTAGAAACTGTGGCATGTTTCCTTACACACCATGAGATTAAATTGGGTCCAAAAAATACTGCAAAGCCACCTGTTGAGCGTCTGTCATCTGGACATCCCGCCCAATCAGAGTCAGAAAAAGCACTAACAAGTGTGGAGGGAGACTTATTGAAAGTCAGCCTATACTTAGAGTGCTCCTCACATATCGTAGTATACGCTTTGCAGCAGTCCAATGTACAATAGTGGGTGCATGAACAAATTGACAGACCTCTTTTACAACAAAGGAAATGTCAGGCCTGGTGAGGGTCAGATATTGAAGTGCACCTACAAAGCTTATGTACCTAGTACCATCCTCTTGACTCAAAAGTTCACCTTCAACACGGGACAATTTTTCTGTGCTGGATAATGGTGTTGGTGATGGCTTGCAACCCTGCATTCCAGCTTTACTTGAGAGATCAGTGGCATATTTTTCCTGGAAAAGATGAAGCCCACCTTCCCTGTTTCTCTTGACCTCAATGCCAAGAAAGAAGTGCAAGTCTCCGAGATCCTTGAGAGCAAACTCTGAGTCCAAATCCTTTTGGAGGGCTGTGACAGCTTCATTGGATGAGCTAGTAACAATAATATCATCAACATATATAAGTAGAAATACGAATGTATTTGACTTATTGTAAATAAACAAGGATGTATCAGATCGGGAAGGAGCAAAACCAAGTGCTTGTAACTTTGAACTCAACCTAGAGTACCATGCCCTAGGAGCTTGCTTTAGTCCATAGAGAGATTTGTCAAGCATGCATACATAAGAGGGTTTGTTTTTGTCTTCAAAACCAGGAGGCTGTTTCATGTATACTTCCTCTTCCAGAACACCATGAAGAAACGCATTCTGCAAGTCTAGCTGCCTGAGACACCACCCTCTCGACACAGCAATAGACAACACAAGTCGAATAGTGGCAGCTTTAATAATAGGACTGAAAGTGTCCTCATAATCTATTCCATACCTCTATTTGAACCCTTTTGCAACCAGTCTGGCTTTATAGCGATCTATTGTGCCATCTGATTTCTTCTTTATTCTAAACACCCATTTACAGTCAATCAAATTTTTACCTTGATGTGGAGGAACTAAATGCCAAGTTTTGTTGCTATGAAGAGCCTTGAACTCTTCTTCCATAGCCTTTTTCCACCTGGAATCCTTGCACGCTTCTTGAAACGTGCTAGGCTCTCCTGTTGCACATGTTAAACCAAATTTAACTTTGTAATTTACTGGTTCAATTACCCCGGTTCGAAGCCTTGTGCGAGGCAGAGTAACTTGCTGTTTAGTAGAATTTTCTGCAGGAGACCCGGGCACAGAAGATCCAGGAGAAGCTGACGGATCCACAGAAGATCCAGGTTGATTAGCTGCTGGATCAGAGCGAATCCAGCTGCTCTCCTCCGATTGGCGCAGCACCTGCCTGGTGAAGACGCGCGGTTCCACGCCAAACCAATTGGTCGACTGGACCGCGGAAGGCGACATGCACGTGAGGCCCGCATCCTGCTGTGCGCCTAGCTAGCCCGTAGGTGGAGACGTGCGCGTGGGACCCGTGACACGTGTGTCACCGGTCGGTTGATGGAGCAACATGCCGTGTGAAGGTTCGATGCTGCTGTTGTCCTGACGCGGCGCTGATCCCGAAGTGGATCGTGTCAAGCCTGCTGACGCTGGTCCCAAGGGGGAGAGTTGTTGCTCTAGGGGGGACACATGAAATATGGTCCGTTTGGGCTGGTTACTTCACCGTTTTGCACCGAATTTCTTCCTGTGGCTTCACCTGTTGGACCTGCAGTATCACATAGCTCATTGGCAGAGTTAGGAGAGTTAGTCAGTTGATCAATATTATCGCCCCCATGATGCCAACCGGAGAGGATAGGTGGAATGAGAAGGATTTCTTGTTGAAGGAGAGCACCGACATTGGGATGAAGATGTGCAAATGGAAAAATAGTTTCATCAAACACAACATCTCATGAGATATAAACCCGTCCGGTAGGAACGTCAAGACACTTGACTCCCTTGTGTTGGGCACTATAGCCAAGAAAGACGCATTGTTTGGAGCGGAACATAAGCTTACGATTATTGTAAGGACGGAGGTTTGGCCAACAAGCGCACCCAAAAACACGAAGGGAGTGGTAATCCAGTTTGGTGTGGAGAAGACGTTGCATAGGTGTTTCATTTTGAATGACAGGACTAGGGAGCATGTTAATGAGATGCACAGCGGTAAGGAAGGCTTCATCCCAAAATTTGAGGGGCATAGAAGCACCAGCAAGCAAAGCTAGGCCTAGTTCCACGACATGTCTATGTTTTCGTTCAGCTGAGCCATTTTTTTTATGTGCATGGGGCCAGGATACATGATGAGAGATACCAAGTTTTTGAAAGAATTGAGCTTCTCGTACTCACAACCCCAATCAGATTGGACAACAAGTAGTTTGCGATCAAATTGGCGTTTAACAAGTGCTTGAAAATTAAGAAAAAATTGGAAAAGTCAGAACGTTTTTTAAGAAGTTAAATCCAAGTAAACTTGCTATAATCATCGATGAAACTAACATAATAGGTGTGTCTACCAACAGAGGAGGGGGATGGACCCCATACATCAGAAAAAATGAGTTGTAATGGATGAGTAGAAACACTAGTGGAAACAAGGTATGGTAACTGATGAGACTTTGCTCTTTGGCATGAATCGCAAATAGTTTCTAGACTACGCTCACCAACACATGGGAGCTGATTATTTCTAAGCACTTGTTGAACAATAAAAAACGACGGATGTCCTAAGCGTGCATGCCACCTTTCCAATGAGAGTTTGATGACACCACAAACTTGTTTATTGAAGCTTCTAAATTGAGGAATCAATGGATAGAGCCCATGCACACATCTACCTCGGTAGAGGATTCTCCTCGTGGCCTGATCCTTGATCAAGAAAAAATATGGGTGAAACTCAAGAAAAACTTTGTTATCAATGGCAATACGATGAACAGAAAGAAGATTTTTTTGAGGTTTCTGAAACATGCAAGACATTGCGAAGGTGAATACTTTTATGAGGAGTAGCAATAATTGAATGACCAACATGAGCTATCTCCATACCTTCACCATTTGCATTGTGAACTTGGTCGTGGCCACGGTATTTTTCATGCATGGTCACGTTCTCGAGCTCGTGGGTGATGTGGTATGAGGCTCTGGTGTTGGCATACCAATTGGTATCCACATCGTAGGAGGTGTTCGCGGCTGTTGCAACCTTGGGCTTGCGCTGAGAGTTACTTTCAACGTAGCACCAATCGCAATCTTTGGCTATGTGATTCTTATTTTTGCAGATTTGGCACATGTTCATGTACTCATCATAGCCTTGAAAACCACCACCGTAACCTCCTTGGCACCCCCTGTTGTTGGTGTAGGAGGAGCGCCGCTGGAAGTTGTTGCCGGAGTTGTTGTAGCCGCCGCCACCGTTTGGGTAGTGGCCGCCTCCGCCACCACCGTTCGAGTTGTGGCCACCACCACCACCGCCGGTGTTGTTGTTGGTAGCCGCATCCGCCGTTGTTGCTGCCGTGAGGGCCCCCACCATTACCACCGTAGCCTCGGTAGTTTCTGGCAGGGTCGCCACCGCGTCCTCGAGAGGCAGCATTAGCGGATGATTTGAAGGGTCCTGGTCCGGTTCCTTGGAACATCTCCATCCGCTGATCGAAGTTGGAGATCATGCCGAAAAGCTCATCTGTGGTAAGAGGATCAGTGCGCACATCTAAGGCAGAAATAAGGGGCTGGTAATCCATATCCAGTCCCGCAATGATAAAAGAGATTAGTTCCTCCTTGGAGATGGGTTTGCCGGCGGCTGCCAGTTCATCCGAGAGGGCACACATCTGGCCAAAAAACGCAACAGCACTTTGGGAACCTTTCTAGGCATTGGAAAGTGCGGTGCGGCAATTATTGACACGGGATCTAGACTGAGCTACAAACATATTTGCTAGGGCGGACCAGATTGCGTGGGAGGTTTCTAGAGAGGCTACTTGTACCAGTACTTCCTTGGAAAGGTTGCGGAGCAAGTAGGCAACGATCTTGTATGAGCCAGGCGGTGTATGCAGGATTAGGATTTGTTTGATCATTCCCTTTGGCGTTTTTGGTGACTAACGTTTTGGTAGGCTCAGGGAAGGTTTGATCGACATACCCATATAACCCAGCTCCCATGATTGGGAGCGAGCTTGGGCTCGCCATAGGATGTAGTTGTTTCTGTTGAGAGGTTCGGAGATGGTGTTGTTGAGGCCGGTGGTGATAGCTCTGCTCGAAGAAGACATGGCTGGTGGTGCGTGGAGTTGGCTCGAGATGCTACGGGAAGGAGGGTGCTAGACGAGGGGGAAGAGGGATGCTATGATTACCATGTGAAATTGTGTAAGCGTCTCTACCCTCTTACAGAGGGCCGCGTGATGTTTATATAGATTGAGGAGAGACCCATCTCTCATTAGGTTACAAGGTGCGGCAGCCAAGATGCTAACCATAGAGATATTACAGGGAGGTTTAGAGATATAGAGATAAAGAAAGAAAACTTAAACAGCCCTAACAACCTCCAAGACTTGGCGCACAAGGCTGCCTACAATATTCTGCATATCTATATCAAAGATATTTAACAATGTATTGAGTTTTTTCTATTACCCCAGAACCAAGGAACCAAAACATGCTTGAGACCTCAATTGTAAAGGATTTTGTTTTACTGTGTTTGTGCTAAAAGCGTGTTCTCACCATTTCAATTGGCGTGCAACAGAGGACCTGTTTCTCCGAGGATGATGTATCATGTATGCAAAGCGAAGAGCAGAATTTGAAGATTTACTTGCATCCCAAACTATTGCATTTTCTGGTCTTTCGTCCCTATAGCTGACTGCAAATGCCAGCTGCCAGTCAATGTTGTCCCCTATGCACGTTTGGATTAACTCTGTTTCCGCACTGAGTTTGCCTAGGAATTATGCCAGTCGAGATTGTCGAGTACAAAATGGATTTGACCGTGCTTATATGACAAACTAACATGACTGTTGGCAAACATATATTACTTCCAGTCATGTCGAGGCTTCACTGATCATTGCTTAATATAATTTATTTTGATATGCCAGTCCACATAGTCGTGTGTACGGTATACTAACCAGTACATGGAACATGGGTAGAAGGTCAAATTCCAAGGTGAACTTCGCTTGATCATTTTATCCTTAGTTCTAGCAAGTCAGGACCCTTGGTTCAGTTTGAAAAAAAAATACCTTTTGGTTAACGAATTTTTGCAAAACCAGCTAGAAGTATGAACCAATACAGTGAGCAGAGCCTCCCCTCCAATTCCACCCCACATCTATCTCAGAAAGGAAGACGTTTTTGGCTTTAATTGTTCCATTGAATTGCTTGACATCGCAAAAGATAATTAGTACATTTAATTGTTTTTCTCTTATCTTTTGCAGGTTATGTAGATATTGGTTGTTTCTCCATCCTTGAAGATGCTTCGGTACCTCTTCCTTTGCATAGGTAATCCTTTATGGATTTATATGCTCGCGTCTCATCCAACTATCAATTTTTACTAGGGATCAGTGATGAGGAAGGGGGTTTTCCCTGAAAGTTCATACAAGGAACTTTGCTTGGATAATTTCGAGTAAACCCCCTGTTCGTACTTTTTCTCTGCAGATTTATTGTTAGCCTCGTTCTTCTGAAGTGTCTGGCTAGCAGGACTTATCTTCCAGGAATCTTCGAGCAATGCAGGAGGTTATGAAGAAATCATCAGCTCCAGATCACCATGAAAAGTATTGTCCTGCCAAATTATACATACATTTTTTTGTATAACCAATTAATAAGCTCCTGCACTATTATTATTGGTCTAAAATGGACAGAGTATTATTCTTATCCTGATAGTTTGAAACACTCTGCTAGATACTTCTACTTGAGATTTCCAGTTATTTTTGTACTAACATCTGATAAACTGTTGCCTTATTGGTATCTCCAGTAGCTTTGTTCAATCCAACCCTACTTACGTTGTTATTTTGAACATATTACACCTTAACGCATTAGTACTTCAATGGTATCATAAATTATTTGTGACATCATGCTTTTAAACATTTTTGTCAGCTCATCCCTATATATGTGCAGTCCTGTGCTTAAAAAAAAATCTGCAATCCTCTACCTAAAACCTAGAATGGGAAGTGCTGAACCATTCAATATATTCTCAGATATTTATATCATTCAATTCATCTTCTAGTATACAACATAATTGAGTGACCTTGACAGTACCGTGTGGTTGCAGGCAAGCAACTAGTCTAGTGGCTGGTAGCTCCCATCACAGTCGGGCCACAGAATTGTATGACCAGACTTGATTGAATGGGTCTCCTTGAAACCCTGAAGGACTGGACTTTGACCGTAGACTCTCTGGAGCTGGCTTAAACATCTCTGGTACATAGCTAAATACTAGTAACATTGAGCCTGTAGCATACTCTAGTGCATATGCTTCCCCAGCTATCCAGTTCTTGTTCTTCCAAGATGCATGGCACAACGAATCTCTTGCCCACCCTGATCATCCTAAGCATCACTTCATTTTCTCAAGTGGTGCATGCATTAGCGCTACAACCCCAGTATGCCCATGGTGGTGACTGCATCCCTGCTGAGAAGGCTGCCTTGCTCGCCTTCCACAAGGGCATCACAGGTGATCGCGCTGATATCCTTGCCTCCTGGCACGGACATGATTGCTGTCGGTGGAGGGGCATCAGCTGCAGCAATCGAACAGGCCATGTCATCAAGCTTCACCTTCGCAATTCGTTTCCGGGCCCTGACACCTATACCTATAATGGGTGTGATGATGCTAATTCATTGTTCGGCAAGATAAGTCCCTCTCTGCTTTCCTTGAAGAATCTAGAGCACATGGATCTTAGCATGAACTGTTTGCTAGGGCCAAATGGCCATATTCCTCAGTTTTTGGGATCCATGGACAACTTGAGATATCTTAACCTCTCCGGCATTCCATTTACCGGCAGAGTTCCTTCTCAGCTTGGTAACTTGTCTAAGTTGCAACATCTTGACCTTGGCGAGGGTTATTCCGGGTTGTACTCAGCAGACATAACTTGGTTAACAAAACTACCTTTGCTGCAGTACCTTAGCATGAGCACAATAAATCTCTCAAGGATAGCTGACTGGCCTCACCCCTTGAATATGATTCCATCTCTAAGAGTTATCAATCTTGCTGAATGCTCACTTGATACTGCAAGTCAATCGCTTCCCTACCTTAACCTCACAAAACTCGAGAAGCTTGATTTGTCCTCGAATAATCTAGGCCACTCAATTGCATCAAGTTGGTTTTGGAAAGTGACGAGCCTCAAATACCTCAGCCTTCGTGCGACTCGGTTATTTGGAAAATTTCCAAATGCATTAGGAAACATGACGTCGCTCAAGGTACTTGATTTGGCATTCAACAATCTGAATAAGACTGGAAACCTTCAAAGTCTTCTTAAAAACCTTTGCTGCTTGGAAATCCTCGACCTCTCTAAAAATGTTATGAATGGAGATATAGTAGCATTGATGGAGGGGTTGCCGGAATGCGCACAGGAAAAGTTGCTAGAGCTGCATTCCAGTGAAAACAATTTCAGCGGGACCTTGCCAAATTCTATAGGAAAATTCAGCAGCTTGAGTATGCTTGACCTGTCCAGAAACAACCTTGTTGGACTTATACCGCCAGGGCTTTGGAATTTGACTCGTCTAACCATCCTTGATCTCAGCTGGAATCAACTCAACGGGAACGTACCAACTGAAATTGGTTCTCTGAAGAATCTGGTTTCTCTGAGACTAAGCAACAACAGACTTGGTGGTGTGATCACAGAAGAACACTTTGCAAATTTAAAAAGTTTAAATAAAATAGACTTGTCTTCCAATAATTTGAAGATTGCACTGGATTCAGATTGGCTTTCTCCCTTTAGGCTACAGTCTGGAAATTTTGCATCTTGCCAAATAGGGCCTTTATTTCCAGCTTGGATTCAGCAGCTGCGGGGAATCGATTCACTTAACATTTCGAACACTGGTTTACGGGACAAATTTCCTGATTGGTTTTGGTATACATTTTCATGGGCAACTGATATCGACATCTCTTACAACCAAATAAGTGGCACCTTGCCAGCACATCTGGATGGCATGGCTTTGGAAAAACTCCACCTAGGTTCAAACCGGCTCACCGGGTCAATGCCTTCGCTGCCGGCAAATATTACTTGGTTAGACATCTCCAATAACAACTTTTCAGGAGTAATACCATCCAATTTTGAAGCCTCCCAACTTCAAATCTTGATTGTCTATTCAAATAGAATTGGTGGGTACATTCCGGAATCTATTTGCAACTTGCAACAGTTAGTGTATCTGGATTTATCAAACAACTTTTTGGAGGGTGAAATTCCTCAATGTTTTGATATCCAAAAAATACAGTTTCTTCTGCTCGGTAACAACAGTTTATCAGGAAAATTTCCAACATTTTTGCAGAATAACACAGCTATGGTGTCTCTGGATCTTGCATGGAATAAGTTTTCTGGAAGACTGCCTACATGGATAGGAGATCTGGGGAAATTACGTTTTGTACTACTGAGCCACAATGCATTTTGTGATAATATTCCGGTCGACATAACAAGGCTGGGGAATCTTCAATACTTGGATTTATCAGCCAATAATTTCTCTGGCGCAATACCTTGGCATCTGTCAAACATAACACTTATGAAAAGGGTACAAAAGGAATTCATCGGTATGTACGACACATATAGTGCATCCACGCACATTGGCGAGATGGGAGCTGGTCACCTGGGAGAAATATTGCCAGTAGTAACAAAAGGACATCAACTTTTATATGGTGGAGCAATTGTTTATGTTGTGAGCATTGATCTATCAGATAACTCCTTGACCGGTGAAATCCCTATAGACATCACTTCCCTTACCGAGCTCATGAATTTGAATCTATCGTCGAACAAATTGAGTGGACAAATTCCAAACATGATCGGGGCCATGCGGTCACTGGAATCTCTCGACCTCTCTGAGAACAAGCTCTCTGGTGAAATCCCATGGAGCTTGTCAAGCCTGACATATTTGTCCGCCCTTAACCTGTCCTACAACAATCTGTCTGGAAGGATACCTTCTGGCCCACAACTTGACACCCTCATTTCGGACAACATATACATCGGCAATAGTGGGCTTTGTGGGCCTCCTCTCAGCAGAAGTTGTTCAGGAGATGATTCTTCCGTCATCCATGGCAATGTCGGAAGCAGCAAGCAAGAGCTTGTTCCACTGACCTTTTATTTCGGTCTTGTGCTGGGACTCGTGGTGGGGCCCTGATATGGGCGCGGACCGTCCTTGGAGAATGCCATGTGATGATCTGGCGGTGACATCTTAGAAGAAGCAAGTATGATAATTTTTTGCTTGTATGTATTAGCATAAATGCATCATGATAAGTTCTTTTCGTGGTAAATACTCCGGGTGGTTTGAGGGAGCAAAGTAGTACAGTATATTGTATGGACAAATACTGAATCTAGTCGCTTAAATAATGGTGTTTGTAAGACGTGTGGGTATTGCAGTTTGCTGAATGTTTCTATTGTATGCTATTTTGATGTACAGTACATGCCATCTCAGAAGCTGCAGATCTTGATGCGATAACACATTGTGTTTGTGATCAGGCCATTGATCCTTTTACAACATTTCGATCCTCTCTAAGAATATCTGAAATTTGTTGATTGCAAACTTACCTTCAGCGAACTTCTACCAATCTGAGAACATGGGCACTAGGTATATACTAATTTTTTTTGAACAATAAGTATATACTATTGGTTTTGAGATCTTGTGAACTCTTAGCTTGGATTATCTTCTGTTTTTCTGCGGCTTGCTTGCATAACATTTACATACTCCGAAGTCCAAATTCTGAAGCTGCTCATTATGCTATCTGAGTTGAGCAAACTTTAGGCTTACGGTATGCCCAGATGATGCCTATGGTTGGGCCGGGCCAGCTAGCCATTTCCGGTTTTTGGAAGGTTCCACAACCTACCCAAACTGCATTTACCTTTTCTTTTCTTGTTTTTCTTTCGTTTTTTCATTTTCATTTTATTCTTTACCTTTCCACATTCAATAAACATTTTCGGAAATCTGGCAACATTTTTTTCAAATCGGTGAACACTTTTGAAATACGATTTTTTTCCAAATCGGTGAAATTTTTTTGGAATTCAATTTTTTCAACCAATTCAAAAAAAAATTTACCAAAATAAAAGACCGAAAAAAATATCTGAAAAGTGTTCATAAAGTTTCCAAAAAGTCTCAACATATTTCAAAATTGTTTTTCGAATTATGTTCTTGAATTCGAAATTTGTCCATCAAATCCAAAATATTTTATGGAATTAATATTTGTTCATCAAATATAAAAAGTATTCATCGAAATTAAAAAATTGTTCATTCAAATTAAAAAACTTGAAATTTGGTGAACAATGCTAATTTTCTGAATTTTTGAACAATTTTATGAAATGCATGATTTTTTTGTTTGCCAAATATTTTCTTGAAATGCATGGACATTTTTTGTTTGACGAGCAGTTTCTTGTAATGCATGAAAATTTGTTGATTAAATGAACTTTTTTTTGTAATTGACGATCATTTTTTACTCCATGAACGTTTTATGATTTTAGGAATTTTTTCCTTTTTAAAAAATTTGGAACCTTTTTGAAATCAGAAATTATTTGAATGAAGAAACAAAAGAAGAAGAAAAAATACACAAAAAGGAAAAAAATAAAATGAAAAATTGGGGGGCATCTTGGTCCAATGGGCCGACACAATAGGTCCCACGGTATAGGAGCTCCCGTCAGAGAGAAATTAGTTGGTGAGCGCTCCTTCGGGAGCCCTAACGATCATTTCCACGGGCTGTCAATTGACTCTTTCCCAGCCGTCGACACGTGTCGCGCTTTGATCGTTCTCATCCTATTTTTTTCGCACATAGTTTTTGCTTTTTAGGTGATTTATTTTGGATGCATTCGGTGTCGGGTTTTCCATCGACATTTCTTAGCTTTTGGACGAAAAAATGCAATTTGTTTTTCGCGAAAAAATGATTTTCTCTTTCTTAAAAAGCATGTTTTTTTCCTCGAGAGGCATGGTCGTGCCTCTTGAAAACAAAAACAAAAACGTTTCTTCTGTTGTTTTTTTGCGAGAGGCACGGTTTTGCTTTCGTGAGTGGCACTGATTTGCTTTCATGAGAGGCATGACCGTGCCTCTCGGAAACGGGAAAAATGTGTTTTTTGTTTTGTTTTCTTTCGTGAGAGACACGGTTATGCTTCGGTAAGATGCAGATGGTTGCTTCCGCGAGAAGACGGCCATGCCTCATAGAAACATGAAAAAACTCATTTCTTTTCTTCCACGAGACACACGGTTTTTTCATTTGTTTTTTTTTCGTGAGAAAAAGTCCGTGAAAACGTATCAACATGGCATCTAGTTTGAAAATATCGACTCGAGGAATTTAACAGTGAAAACGGTTCAAATTTTAAATGCACGGTTTAAGAGATAAAATATATTAAAATTTTGGATCTACGAAAAAGAAAAAACTCCCAGGTTACAACAAGCGGCGTACATGCAATGTGCTACTTGTCGCAACCTAAAAAGATGAGAGTGATCCTTAATTAATAATTTCGATAAAATATAATCCAATTATACACCCGCTTGTAGCGAGGTGAACTATGGTTGGCCTTAGCTACTCTCTAGGGGACATATTTTCTGTTTTATCCGCTAAATAACTTATTTTTTGTTCTATCTCTTTTATTTATATTATTAAAACCGAAAGTTACTTCTCTTCAATTTGCAAAAACATTCATCACGAGTTTAAAACGTCCTCATACAGTTAAATAATTGTTTGCATAATTCAAAATAAATGTTGATAGCCTTAAAAAATACACCTGACTTTAAAAAAAAGTTCAAGTGTTCCATAAAAATCTTCGTGACATTAAAAAACAATATTTATATAATATTAAAAACGTTTATCGATTCGATAAAATTTTGAAGGCATTCAAAAAATGTATGTGGCATTTTAAACATGTGCATGTGTTTCAAAAAGTTGTTAATGACACTTTTAGAACACAATTATACATTTTAAAAAGTGTTATGTGAACTAAAAAACATATCATTCAAAAAAATGTAGTTGACATTTAAATAAAATTTTCAGTCGTTCAAAAATATGTTTATGATAATTATAAAGAAATATTACAATGTCAAAAAATTATCGTTTGCAGTTTATAAAAATGATGAGTCGGTCCATTATAAATGATAAATGTTTATTCTAAAAATATTTAAGATGTATTCAAATAATATTGGAAAATATTTAATTTAAAAAAATGTATATTATGTATTTTTTTTAAAATTATTACGCGTGTACAAGAAACATGTACAATATGTACTAAAAATGTGGACATGTGGTGAAAGGGAAGAGATAAGAAATTGAAGAAAATTTGTGGAACCGAAGAAAGAAACAAAGAAAACCGAAGAAGATGAAAACAATGAAAATGGTAAGAAAGCAAGTAAGAAAAAATGTTTGCCAGAGGCAGCTATAGTACTGGGCCGACCCACTGGCCTTGCGCTAGAGGTGAGGCTACCATATCTCTTGGAGTAGGCGAGAAAGAGCCTGCGCCTGCTTGCACGATGCACTATGGGCGCTGGTATGTGATGCTCCTTGGGACAAAATATCGACTTACCAGAGTGGGAGCGAGCGATTGATCAATCCTAGACTCCTAGTGATGCCGAGAGCGGGACCATAGCGAGCCGAATATACTAGCGGCTCGTGGGGGTACTCTACCCCCCATCCCAACCTAGTTGCACGTTCGTCCAGAACATGCAACTTGCATCATTATCGATCCAATTTCATGTTCATCCTAAATATGTGGTGGTGTAATCCACTGGAGTGGCCTGTCCAAGAGGAGCTTGGCAACATGTCTCCCACGAGGCCTAGAAGGCCCACCAAGGAGCTAGTAACAAGAAGGAGCTCGGAGGATTAGATAGGCATCTAGAGACCATCTTGGTCCCAAGTCAAGATGACGACGACCAAGATTGGACCTACCTCCTTAAACCATAGACCCGCCATGCATATGAGGGGGCTACGGGGCTCTCGTGCCATCTAATCCGTAGACATAGACTCTCGGTAGCAAAACACATCGCCCCACTGTAATCCCTCACATAAGGTATTCCACCATGAATATAAACACAAACCAGAACATAGGATATTACTTTTCACCGGAGGCCCAAACCTGGGTAAACCGTGTGCAACCTTTGTTTTGATACTTCCGTCCACGTTAGCCACCCTACCGAGGGTACTTCTGACTTTTCTGTCCGTCAGTAGGCGCGCCAGGCATGGGCTACGCTGGTTGGAGAATGAATCCAGATCAGAGAATTTTACATGGCTGACGAATTCAGGCCAGGCCAAACCTTCATCTTCGTCTCTTTTAAGGTCGAGGGCTACTCTACAATGTGATGCCCCCTTCTTGCATCGACTACATCCTCTTTAGGGACAACGAGCTCCTGTTTTACAAGCTTGGCAACACCACAACCATCCACACCTCTCCATCGCCAGTGGAGAAAAGTGCGGTGTCGATCTCGACAAGCCTCGTGGTGGCCGGACCTTCCATCCACCAGCCATACCGCCTAGACAACCGGCATAAACATGATTTTCCTGACGGAAACGCGTCGGGATCAGAAGCTGACTAGACATGTGGTCTACGCAACCCTGATACATCTCCAATGTATCTATAAACTGTGAAGTATTCATGCTACATTTGCATGAGTTTTAAATGGTTTTGATGCACTTTTATATTATTTCTATCCACTAACTTATTAATCTAGTGTTCAATCTCTGTTCTTGTTTTCTGCATATTTTTTTACATAGGAAATCCGTATCTAGAAAGGTCCAATCATGAAGATCCGGGGAGGAGCAAGCTGCTAGAGTTGTGCACGGTGGTGCATGGTGGTTAATCAGTTTGCAATGTCTAGCTAGCTAGCAATGCATTGTTTGCAACTGCTTAAACGGCTAGCTAGGGTTTTTTTTCAAATAAAACGGCTAGATAGTTAATTTTATGCCGATGCATACAAGCTCTTTCCAAACAGGTCCACAAGATTCTAAACACTCAAAATACCCTGTTATGTAAAAACCGTGGTACTGTGTACCTACTCACTAAATTACTGTAGTTTTCAATACTTTGGTTTTTATAATCTTTGCTATCAAACATAGCATTAGGCTGTGTTTTGATAGTAAAGCAAAACCACAAATTTGAAAAACTACAGTAATCTCTAAATACAAAGAAAATACAGAGCAATCAAATAGGGCATTAATCTATTAGCAATAGTAAACATGGAAGCTTAATTAAGCCTAAAGAAAATTCAGTTTGAGAGCAGACTTTCCTTTGTTTCTTCTCTTGCTAGTTCATTCACGGTCTCTTGATATTAAGTACTTGTCTTCGATTGAGAGAGAATAAACCAAACTAACTTGATTTTTTATATTAACATCATTTTGCTTGGAATAATATTTTAGAGCTCTGTTACCGTGTTGTGTCCTATCTTGTTAGAAAATTGTCTTAGCTTATTAAAAAACATGTTATTAAGCTCGAAACTAGCTTGAGATCGACTCAAGATCATTACAAGCCGAGCACGAACCATTTTTCTATAGCTCGACCTTGTGATTCACTTAGTCTGAGCTCACTCGAATAATAGTATAAGCGGGCTAGGCCTATTCTAGCTCGCTCGAACTCGACTCATTTGTAGTCCTAACTTTGAATGCTCAATTTGCTCTATGATCTGGTTCCCTTTTGTTTTCGCGTGATCAATTGATGGATCTTGTATCTGCTAATGGATAGACTTTGTAGATGGAGAAAGTTCAGTTGGTGTTGCCTGATTAACTTGTTTGACTTTTAAGTAAGAATTGTTTGATTTGCTATGTATATTAAGATCGTGCAATTAAACTGAAAGTGTAACAAAAACTTAGAACCTTTCATGTGGCATGTTGTTGACGTTTAGTCCAATGGGGCTCACTCTGTGATAGCTTGATGTTCTTGGAGTAACAGTACTTATGGATTGTCGTAGAGGGCCATACCTTTCTGCTCCATTATTGCCTTCCTCCACGTCCTCACATTCGTATTGTGTACCAGCGGGTCCTCGTCTAATCCGAGGATTACTAGCCTTGCCTGCAAGGACGCCCTTGTTTTTCTTTAGGAAAAAGTCCATTTTAAACCTCAAATTTGTAGAGGTCGGGCGAAATAAACCCTGAAGTCGAAATCCCGGTCGATCGTATCTAAACTATATAATTCCGGTCTAAATCGAACTCTGACATCGTTTTAGGCAAAAAAGAAAACCCTGACATGACAAGGATTCGTTTGATGGGCCGGCCCGCTATATTTCTTCCATGCAATTTTTTTTTTGCAAAGGTCGCACACCGCCTGCATTTAAAAAAATTCGGACGATGAGAGAATCGAATCTGTGACCTACCGAGCGCAGCCATCGAACGCTAGTCACCCTGTGCATTTTTAAACTGAACCGAAAAACCATACCAAAATAAACCAAACTGGACCAATTTTATGGTTTTTATGGTTTTATGGTTTCGGTATGGTATGAACTTTTCATACCGTTTTAAGTTTTGGTTTTTATGGTATATACCAAAAAACCAAATGGTTAACCGAAGAAACCGAGATCAAAAATATATTTATATATCTTGGGATGAATGACTAGAGACGTAGTCATTTTTGTGCGCAGAACCTGATTTCCTATTAAGTGCATCCATTTTTCTTGTAATAGGGTCATATTTCTCTTTAAAAGAATGCCAAGCACGTTCATAACCATCGAATCCATGTACGCATGCACGATTGCATATAATTATATACTGTTTGTATAAAAAGATATATGTTTTGAGTCATAAATTTATAAATTAGTATACATCATTAACAGATTCGCGTCAACTTTGGTTTTTATGGTATATACCGAAACCATACCGAAATCAGACCATATTTAAATTCCATACCGTATTTCCCAAAGTATTAATAGCATACAAATCAAAAAACCATATAAACCGAACCATGTAAACCAAATAAACCGAACGCACAGACTGAGGCGCTAGCCACCACGCCACAGCCACGATGTTGTTCTAGTGCGGGCGGTAACTCTCTTATACATGCGTCAAACGCTGGGCCGGCGGTTTGGCCCAGCAAGGCTCTGCGCTGAGTTTCACATTTTTTTAATATTAATATTATTAAGTGTCAAGCATCAGTCTAAAGCACACGCACGGCCCAAATTTTAGGTTACTTCATTCAGGACCACAAGCATCCACAATTATGCTCAAACAGAAGACCACCCGATGTTAATCGATGCAACAAACCACCAGGGCACCACCAGAAAATTAGCGCACGTCCCGCTATAGTTGTTTTTTCGTGTAATTGTTAACCTTTTTTATTTTTATTTCCCTTTTTTCTTAAATTCATGAACCTTTTTTGAATGCTAAAATTATTTAAGTATATAAAACCAGTGGCCATCTTAGTAGGAGATAGAAAATGAAAAAAAGAACTATAAATATTTTATGTTGAACAATAAATATATGCGTTGAACAATTTTTTAATATGCATTGAACAAATGTTTTAAAGTACTCGTGAGTTTTTCTCAAAATTTCGTCACATTTTTTAAATCCGTTAATTTTTTCAAATGCATGAACTTTTTGCCAAATTCGTGAATATTTTTCTCATTTTCATGAACTATTTCAAATTTCTACACAATTAAACGAGAATAGGCTTTTGCGCTTGCAGTCTGAGAATAGCTTTTTGTTTTGAGAAAAGTTTGAGAATAGGTTGCTAGGCTGGAAATGGACAGCGAACTAGGCAGGCCTACACTTTTCCCCGAGCGCGTAGCGCAACCAACCCCGGCCCGTTGTCTCAAAAAAACAATCCCGACCATCCTTTGCAATCCCAGTTTGGCAAATAATCCTAGGGTTCAATTTGGACCGGGATTGTATAGTTCAGGGTGCAATCCACAGGGATTTTGACTTTGGGGTTTATTTTGCTGAGCCTCTGTGAGTTCAGAGTTTAAAATGGTCCTTTTCCTTGTCTTTAATGCACCTTTAATGATGGACCTCTCTAACAGCTCTACTCGACAACGGGTTGGTTTTAGTTTGAAGCTATTGACAAGTCCCTGCCCGGGCCTTTCATTAAGCCCCGTAGATGACCAGGGTATGCTTCAACACTTATCGTTTTAGCCGAACGATATGTTGTATTATTTGTGCTCCACAGCCTCCCATTGTATTTTTAGTGGGGAATTATGTACCCAAGGTATGTGATCCTTGGTCAGATATGGGAAGCGAGGAGCGCGTATTCCTATTTGGGATTACTGCTTGAATGCCCGGAGGAAAGGAACACTTCATAGGCACTTTACGGAGCCTTGTGTGCATGCTGCGGACATGGCCCTTGATGCCTCCTCCGCGGCTTGGACCTCGGTTGCGAAAGCCACTGTTTGTTTCTTTGTACGAAGGCTCGAATGGAGGGCTTGTGACGTCGCAAAGAACATATGATCAGTGTATTGACAAATTCAGCTCACATTGTCAGAGCGGAGGCCTGGTATACAGAGTATGTTCGGATGCCGATTCAGAGCAGACTCGAATTGGTCCTGAAGTGAGCGATGCAGGAGATGAAATCGCCTAATAGAGTTTAAAGAGGCCAGTGGGGATGTGTGATAGGGCTAATGACACTAAAAACATCGCCACCACTACCATGGAGGCTGGACAGAGTGCCCCAAACACCACCGGTCAACGAGTAGGTGTTTTGATAGTGCAGCTTTGAAAACATTGCTTGTTAGTATGCATGTTAGTTAAGTATGTTGAACTTATGCTAGTAATGTTACATTATATTTTGCTAGCCAAAGGTGTCATGGAAGCATAATTAACATTTTCGCTCATAAAGGCTCCCATGACACCATGTTGGCCTACAAAAGAAGGTCTTTGTTGGTAGAATAATCCTACCATGTGGTATTTAATTATACGAGAAAGCGTCGACTAGACGTTAGCGACAGATCCGAACATACCCAAGTGTGAAGTTACCACTACCCCATGCTAAAGTTATCATGCTTCTCATGGTATAGTCATTAAGCTTCTCATATTATAGTTATGAGGCTTATCATAGTATAGTTATCATGTTGCTCAAATCATAGTTATCACGCTGGTCATGCCAAAGTTACCAAGCAAAGTTTTTAATTATCGCTAATATGACAGAAAAAAGGAAAGGTTCAAATAAGCTTGTTTATATACAATAGAAAACAACTAAAGGTGGCTTAGTTGGTTATTGGGCTTAAAGTCTAATGAATAGACTTGGGTTCACACTAGTAGAAAACATGGCTTCGTTCCAGGCCTGAAAAGTCATTAATCCCGGTTCACTCACGAACCGGGACCCATCGCAGCATTGGTCCTGGTTCGTGAGGCCAGGGCGCCGGCGGGGCCTCGTGGGACATTTGTCCCGGTTCGTTTGACCCCTGTGGTCCCGGTTCCAGCCTCGAACCGGGACCAATGGGCCTCGCTCCTGGCCCACAATCATTGGTCCCGGTTTGTGGCAAGAACCGGGACAAAATGTGGTCCTTTAGTCCCGATTCCAGCCAAAAACCGGGACCACGGGTTGGCCTATATATACCCCCTGCCCGCGCACTGCTCTGTTCTTTTGGCCGGCCATGGGAGAGCTTTGTGGTGCTCTAGCTCATCTCATATGCACATGAGGTGTCCGATGAAATGTCTGAGCCACACTTAAGCTTTCTCCTCTCGAAGCTCCTTGTCCAAGCTCCATTTTCCTCAAGATTTGTCTAGGTTTGGCGGTCTGTCCTGTCCCGTTCCCGTCCTCACCGTCGTCGATCGCCCGTGCCCATCTCGACGCCATCACCACCGTGGTTAGCCTCTTCTTCTTATCATCTTTCTAAAAGAAAAAAAGTTCTTACTTGTATCTTCTTTCTAAAACAATGAGAACTATGCATGAACTTTATGTATTTATTTTGGTCACTATTGTACTTTGGCTTTAATGTGATGATGAATTCCTATTAATTTGGTCACTTCTTTATTCATGATATGCTATAATGGTTTTTAATATACTTTATTATATAATGCACACAGATGAACCGACAATGGATGTACGGTGATCGACCCACCTCCGAGTATATTAAGGTCCTGCATAATTTTCTCGAAGCGAGTGAGGCAAATAAGTAGAATGGTTTTATGCATTGTCCGTGTACTGTGTGTGAGAATACGAAGGCTTTCTCCAACTCTAAAACCCTACACTTCCACTTTCTTGAGAAGGGTTTATGCCACACTATAATGTTTGGACCAAGCACGGAGAAAGAGGGGTTATGATGAAAGACAACGAAGAAGAAGAGAATGATGACAACTATGTGCCTCCTGAATATGGTGATGCTGCAACGAGGGACGATGAAGATCAAGAGGAACTAGAAGATGTGCCCGATGATGATCTTCGCTGGGTCATTGTTGATGCAAAGAGACAATGCGAAAGGGAAAAGGAGAAGTTGAAGTTCGATCGCATGTTAGAGGATCACAAAAAAGGGTTGTACCCCAATTGCAAAGATGGCAACACAAAGCTCGGTACCATACTGGAATTGCTGCAGTGAGAGGCAAAGAATGGTGTACCTGATAAATGATTTGAGAAGCTACTGAAAATATTGAAAAAGAAGCTTCCAAAGGATAATGAATTGCCCGATAGTAAGTACGCAACAAAGAAGGTTGTATGTCCTCTAGGATTGGAGGTGTAGAAGATACATGCATGCCCTAATGACTGCATCCTCTACCGCGGTGCGTACGAGGATTTGAACGCATGCCCGGTATGCGGTGCATTGCGGTATAAGATCAGACGAGATGACCCTGATGATGTTGACGGCGAGCGCCCCAAGAAGAGTGTTCCTGCCAAGGTGATGTGGTATGCTCCTATAATACCACGGTTCAAATGTCTGTTCAGAAACAAAGAGCATACCAAGTCGATGCGATGGCACAAAGATGACCGTAAGAAAGACGGGAAGTTGAGAGCACCCGTTGACGGGTCGCAGTGGAGAAAGATCGAGAGAAAGTGGAGCAACTTTATAGTTGACCCAAAGAACGTATGGTTTAGTTTAAGTACAGATGCGTTAATCCTTTTGGGGATCAGAGTAGAAAGCATAACACATGGCCTGTGACTCTATGTATGTATAACCTTCCTCCTTGGTTGTGTATGAAGCAAAAGTTCATTATGATGCTAGTGCTCATCCAAGGACCTAAGCAACCCGACAATGACATTGATGTGTACCTAAGGCCATTAGTTGATGAAATTTTACAACTATGGAAAGGAAAATTTGTACATGTGTGGGATGAGAAAGAACAAGAGGAATTTGACCTACATGCGTTGCTGTTTGTAACCATCAATGATTGGCCTTCTCTCAGTAACCTTTCAGGACAAACAAACAAGGGATACCATGCATGCACACACTGTTTAGATGACACCGACAGTATATATTTATAAAAATGCATGAAGAATGTGTACCTGGGGCATCATCGATTTCTTCCGACCAACCATCAATGTCGAAAGAAAGGAAAGCATTTCAAAGGTGACGCATATCACCGGAAGAAGCCCGCCCTCCGTACTAGTGATCAAATACTTGATATGGTCAATGATTTACAAGTAATCTTTGTAAAGGGTCATGGCGGACTATGTGTTCCGACCGACGATGCGGGACGCTCATCCATGTGGAAGAAGAAATCTATATTTTGGGACCTACCCTATTGGAAAGAGTTAGAGATCCGCTCTGCAATCGATGTGATGCACATGACGAATAATCTTTGTGTGAACTTGCTATGATTCTTGGGCGTGTATGGGAAGACAAAAGATACACCGGAGGCACGGGAGGAACAACAACGTATGCACGGAGAAGACAACATGGATCCAAAGCAGTTTCAGGGTCATGGCAGCTACGCTCTTATCAAAGAAGAGAAGGAAATCTTCTTCGAATGCCTGCTCAGTATGAAGGTCCCGTCCGGCTTCTCGTCGAACATAAAGGGAATAATAAATATGACAGAGAAAAAGTTCCAGAACCTAAAGTCTCATGACTACCACGTGATTATGACGCAACTGCTTCTGGCTGCATTGAGGAGGATTCTACTGGAAAATGTTCGATTAGCCATTGTGACGCTACGTGCATTCCTCAATGCAATCCCTCAGAAGGTGATCGATCCAGAAATCCTGCTGTTGAAGATCATATTGAAGGAAACATCGACATTTGGGTGGATGTCGATATGCTTCCTGTTTTACCTCCATGTGAGTTTGTCAACCATGCATATTTGTCAAGTAATTTGCATTCTATATATAAAAATATTTGGTGTTCATCCATACTAAATTTGTTAATTTTTAATTTACAGCTTATTTCGTTTCTTCGAGTGAAACACAAAACATAATCGACAAGACATACTACACTTATGGATTACATCTAACTTGGGAGGAGAAGGATGATCTTATCTACTTTGTTATTGGTGTTCTAACTGGTAGGGACATCTTTCCGTATAATTTGGAAACTGACCCAAATTATACATTGTACATGACACTAGTGCATAGGTTGAGGACGGATGACATTCATCAAAATATCTTGGTAAGAGTTGCTACTTAAGTACACTAGTACTGTTGCGTAAATGGTATTGATTATATTGCTAACTAGGATACTATTATGTTTTTCAACAGAAATTGCCATGTGAAGTTGTGCCACCGTTGATGCAACCCAAAGGTAATATGACAATTAAAAGCCCCTTCCATCCCGATTTCTCTTTTGCATACTTGACTGAGCACAAACCACCAAGACGGCTCCAAATTGAAGCATGAGGACAAATAAAGAAGGATCGCAATCCACAAGTTGGAGACCGTTGGATCTCTTTGCTTCATCATGGAGACATACGTGTTATTCTTTTTTATGTCATTTTACCTAGGAAAGAGAAGTAGGTCCTATGAGGGAGGACTATGTCATTAGATTTTTTTGTGTTATGAGATTTTAACTTTATATGATTAAGATGATGATGATGGGTTGTTAGATCTTGTGTAATTAATGGTTTCCTTCATTTGCTTATTAGCTCGCATCGAGTTCTCTCTATATGTATAGTAGCTAGCAGCGTCGACCAAACACGAAGAAAGAGAGGTCACTTCTCTGTATTAGCTAGGTAACACAATATGAAACCCCTAAATTAACCCTTCAAAACCCCCCCTAAACCCCTCCTTTCAAAAAAAAACCAGCTCCTGTCAGATCCTGACACGTGGATGCCTTTTGGTTCCGGTTAGTGTTACCAACCAGGACTAAGCTAAAGGTCCTTCTGCCTAGGCTCCCCACAGCGGCCACGTGGAGCCCCTTCTGTCCCGGTTCGTAAGCGAACCGGGACTAAAGGTTTTGAGCTTTAGTTCCGACCCTTTAGTCCCGGTTTCAGAGCCGAGGCTAATGGGCCTCTGAAACCGAGACAAATGAGCCGTTTTCTACTAGTGTCAAGTCCCCTTTCTAGCACTTTTATTTTCTTTTCATATTGTGTAGCCAAAAAATCAAAAAAAAACACTATCGATTTACTATTGACATATACGGTTTACGAGAGAAAAAAATAGATGGAATTGGTGGAATCGAACGTTCGGGTCACAAGAGTCACGAGAAAAAGGAAGGTGGGTTACAATCGTGGGGATCTGTTGCTTAACGTGTAGTAGACTGGACGTTAGCATGGTCTTTAATTATATTCGTTTTACATGTCAATATGTGATAGAACTTGAATGGAAGGATATTAATTTCAACAACCGGGGCTACAAAATATTGCATTACAACAAACTCGGATAAAAAAGCTGACAAACATAATAGATTTGAATTTTTTATTTAAGGAAATTAAATCAACTGCGTGTATCTCTACTCCTAAAGGGGGAGTTGGTAGCTTTTTGCCTCGGTTTATTTTCGTCTGGTTTATTTTCGTCCGTTTTTTTCATCCCGCCTCCCACCGTTTCCTCCTATTGGTTTATTTCCACCCTCTCATTAAAAAACCAAATCCATCGAAAGATTTTTTTGTGCTTTCTTTGGCAGGTGATGATTCGATTTAATAACATTAGTTATAGGTAATTAAGAATTCCAAAAGCATGGTACCATATATGTGAGATCACCTACCGAAAAACCAAATCCACCATTAAAACGGAAGATTTTGTTTTGTGCTTGCTTTGCCAGGTGATGATTTGATTTAATCACATTAATAATAGGTAATTAAGAATTCCAAAATCATAATGCTTGTTCTTGGTAGCTTCTTGTCTTGTTTTTTTTCGTCATCCCACCTACCTTCCATCTGGTTTTTTCCGTCATGGTAGAAAACAAAGTCCATCACACGTAATGCCTCGCGCTCCTAGGAAAAAAAATCGGCCAAAGGGCTCCCACGTACGGATCGATGAAAAAACCGGACGAAAATAGATCGAACGAGGCTCCCATGTCCGTCCTGAATAAAAATCGGACGAAAAAAATCGATCTCACTTTTCATCGCTGCGTACGCCAATCTGGGGTCGCCTCCATCACCGTCGTGCCCTTTCGTGCGACGCCTCGCGCCAGCCGCCGCCCCCTCCCCCGCAACAGCGATGCCCCGCGCCGGCCGCCGCCGCCGGCAACAGCGACGTACAACCGCCCCGCGCCAGCCGCCCCCAGATCGAGTCGAGCAAGTCAGTGGGCGGCGGCCAGATCTGCCATGGCCACATCACGTCGAGATGGGCCGCATTGGGAGAGGTAGATCGAGAGGGTGGGCACCGGTGCAGGGTGGCCAAGGCCTGGCGTGGCAGCCGACGGCGTGATTCGGCGGTGGAGGAGGCCTTGTTCATGGCCGGGGCATTCTCTTGATGCATCCGCTTGATCTCTCGTCTACACTACCACCGTCGCCGCTTGATTCCATGTCTCCACCGATCACCGCCGTTTGAACCCACGGGCGCGAGTCTAGGAGACGATTCTGATGGGCGTATGTGCCATCATCCTCCAAACAGCGTCATGGACGCTACAGGATGCAGCAGTGGGACCTTACCCTGCTCTAGCCAATGGTCGGTGATGAGCTCTTCTCTCTCTCTCTCAAACACACATTTTTGTTTTGTTTATGTTCATGTTTTTTCTCAGATCGAAGTCAATGGGACGTGATGCATCATAAGAATAAGATGTTTGTCTGTTTTCAAATAATGGGTTGTTTCGGAATTGTTAGAATAAGCTGTGCATGGAACTCCTCTGATGTTTCAAAAGAATGTTCAAGCTCTCTTCACAAAATTCAGATTTTCACGCATAAGAGTAGTCTGCACATTCGCTTTCCATGGACAGACCATTGCCATCACTGAGATGGCCTTTCTTCTCAATTCACTTCACATGATATCTTTCTCTGTTTTGTTATACAATGTGTGTTCATGTCATGTCAGCCAGAAAGCTCCTTCTGCTTACCTACTATCCCCTTTTTACACACACACACACGTCATAATTTTTTTGGCTAACTTTCTTGAAATTTATTCGAACATATTGTTGAGTTGCGTGTGATCATCAACATATAAATGTTGACGGTAGCACATTCTTTGTTGTATTTAACAACATTTTTCTACATGTTTTCTGCAGAATCCAGGCTCAAGAGATTTTGGAAAGTTAGTATTTAAATCTGTGAGAAAGTTGATAACCCAATTCAAGAAACCAGCGATTCGCATAAGTGGTTCTTCAGTTGATTGGTTTCCCTAGAAAAAATACTGAATTATAACTGATAAGAAAGACAAAGCGTCTCTGTAATGTTTAGGTGCTGCACTTTTTTTAACCGATGACAAATTCTTGCAATAGTTCATGTCTTTAGGAATATATTTCTCTAGGATGGCACAATGGAATAAACAATACTCAAAATAAGAACGCACACGTTCGATAGCAGGGTTCATGAAGGAGTGTTTTATATGATTGGTTCTTTTGAAAGTTCTACAAGGCATTAGTTCATTTATCCAGTATAATTTTTGCTCGAAGAACAGCCATGGATCCATTCGTTCCTCAATCGTAGAACTTTCCTAAGTTTGGGTACACCGCTTGGAAAATGGATTGGTTTAAAAACATTGATTTCAGGTCAGGTTACTATAAATATTTGTTTCCACTGCAGTCTTATTTACAACACACAAATTGTCGATTTACGTGATAATTTGCAAGGTTCAAGGGTTATGACATTTGCATCTTCCTGTTGCCCAAGTGGCAACTGTCATTAACCATTTCTTTCACATACTATGATTTCTAAGAAGTGGGGCGGATGATACTACTTTGTAATGTGCCAGACAATTGTTTTTACATAAATAGTGCTATGATGTGAGGACAAGATAATCGTCGTCTCTGAGAGTAATTAAATCAGAGCTCTAATTTTTATATGAGTTCTCTCTGATCATGGTAACATTTATTTTAGTAATTGTTAATACTAGAGTTACTGGTAGGTGAAAGATAGTAACGAATAAAAAAATTGGATAATCAAAAGTGATAAAACGTTGGGAATATCTTGACCATCAGAGGACATTGCATTATTATTCAAATCTATTAATAGTTGCTTGTTCCGAATTTTGCACGCATGTGGTGTGCTGTATTTATCTTGGTATTGTTTTGTTTTGCAGAGACACCTGGCAATGTATCAAAATCTATCCTGTAAAATAAAGGAGCGCTGAGGGAGGATGATGGTTTTCATATTGGCTTGGATGCTGCTGGTTCGGTAGTGACTTCTAATATGTCAGGTAAGATCTTGGGGTATTATATTCGCCGATTGTCCATTAGATTCCTCTATTCATTGCAGGATTTTTTTCTGTTGTGTTGGGTGAGTTGTGATGCATGTAGCCTGTAGGGATACGCTGTGACTGCGAGCCATGCGTGTGCCTGTGACAAGCATGCTAGGTAATATTTGTGTCCATCAATGCAAGAGGAAAGTAATTTGATAGTTTGAAATAAAAATGATTCCCAGAAGATTTGGTCATGGTGCAGTATTCTTAGGCTAACTTATTATTTCTTGTAAAAACTATAAAGATATGTCTAGAGAATAAATGTAAATGTATATCTGGTACATGTAGTTTCAATACATGTGCATTTCACTTTTAGGTATATGTAGGTTTTTAGCATGGTTTTATTCGAGGTCTTTGCCAAGTGGTGTGTGACTGAATTAGATGGCAGTTCTTCCATCGGTTGTTGCTGGTCATATAGAGTTTACCTTTGGTTTCCTATATGGTGTACTTGGGTCCAATTCTCTTGACAAAATTTGATGTAGTTTTCTATAATAATTAGCCTGGTTGGTATCATTTAGCGACCTATGAAGCTGTATAGTCACATGTTATTTTGTAGAAGGAAACAATATTCTACCAAAAGTAGAGCCATGATAACTACATTCAATCAAGACTGTATTACAAGAATTTCCAGCCAATAATAAGACCATAGTTTTCGTTAGTGCTTGTACAGAGAAAAGGGACAGTCACAAGATTCAAATTTGTTCACCAGAGTGGCTTTTTTTATTAGTGTTTGCTTTGTTTCAAGTGCCAATCGAGGAACCGCGTCAAGTACAAGCTTTATGCTACCATGATTTGATGCTTCACTTTGTCATCATGAGTGTAAATTCCACATCACTTATTAATATTTGCTATACATTGAAGATGCAAAAAATGGAATAGATGGTCCACAATGTAGTTGTCGAGGGACCATGAACAAAGGGTATCTCTTCATGAAATGTATTTAATAGTATCTTTGAGTTAGCTTGCATCCTATAGTTAAGTGCTCCAAGATTAGGCAAGCAATTCAAACTTAACTTGAAACAAAGTGAATTTATGTTGAGTAACCCAGCAGACAAGAACGTTGAGTGTACTGCATTATCTCTCTGTGCATGTTGCCTGCCAAGTTTCTTTGGCATGAGGCAGATATGCTATATTGCTATTTGAGATGTGATTCTCATGTCCTTAGAAGCATGTTCTTTGTCCTGATTTTCTATATGCTCTCTAATCTTCAGAGAGTACAAAGTGCGTGTATTGAAGTTTTCTTCTTTTGAATTTGTAGGTAAGTGAAATGATAAAAGGGTCAATTAGTGTTGTTCGATTTTTTCGTCAAGCTATCAGTTTGGACCCAAGTGCGTGGACCACAGTATTAATCAGTATCATCTTGAAACCCAAATCTCAAGGTTTCACTCTTTACGAATTCGAACCTTGGAAGTTGGAACCGCCACCATTACAAGGATCCATAAACATGCTGGATTTGTATGTCAATATTTGAATTAATTAGGAAAAAAATAGAGATATTTATTCCGATGCTTTTACATATTCGGGTGAATATATAACATCCTATTTTTACTTCAAATAATTAACAAAAATAATAAATTGGTTATGTTGTTTATTAAATTCTCCTCTTGGAATGAGGTACCAGTACTAGCATGTTATTCTTCTCATCTCAAATAAATATATCTATAACAACTCATTCTTATTATGTGAACTTTTGTTAGGGTGCTTAGACTGATGTTCTGGATGATTGCCTTCAAATAGATTTAAGGAATGGGAAGATGAGCCTATGGCGAATTCAAATATGTATGCCTTTAAACATAATCGTGATCTTGCCAGGGATATAGTTGGAAATGCAGTTGCGCTAACCATGAGTAGAGGCACCTGAAGAAAGCAGAAACAATGGTCCATCGACATTGTGACCTGTGAAATATTTGTGAGCTAAGTTTTCGCCACCCAGCATGTATCTCCACTTTCAGTTGTCGATCACACTATGAAACTTAGAAAGACCCGAGGCTTTTCACAAGTCAGGTGTTTTTCACTGAAATGTTTGATTCTAAAAAAATTGTCCACGATATACCTGTTGTTTGCTAGCTAAAGGATCATTTATATGGATTTGAAGAGGAGAGTTGGATTGTGCCTTGCTAGAGCTAGATAAACCGATAAAGATTATTGGAACGGCTCTTTGCAAGCATAACGTGAATATGTAACTGTTTACTTCATTATATACGATTAAAGCCAATAACTTTTTTTCCTATGTATCTATTTTGTTCCTATTCTAATATACTTCCTATGTTTCTAAATATAAGTCTTATATTTAGGAATGAAGGAAGTATATGCAAGAGTGTGGAAGAAAAAAATTGCTTTCTATTGTGGTTCTTTGATGATAAGGTTCAGTAGAGAAGGTCGTCCACCTTCAAGATGATGCCAAAAAGCCAATTTGGTTTATTTGCCAATAACATTTTATTGTGTTTGATAGTATGATTTATGTTAGTTGATTGTAAAAAAAGAGATGCGTGTTAGCTGAGACGGCATTGTTCTTGGTTATTTTAACAACGTGAATTACATATTAATTTTTTGTAAAATCCCGTGGCAACTCACAGGCGTTCTACTATATGTCGCGCCCTCTTCCCAGCCTCTCCATGCGCTCGACCACGTTAAGGAGCAAGCAGCGATGATGCCCGACCACGTGCTCGTCACAATCCATAAAGAGAGCATGTTCGCGGATGCAGTCACTCGGGTGGAGCCTACAGTGAGGCGGGTGGGCTGTATTCAGGAGTGGCCTTGGCATGGTGCTGCAAGATGTTCAGTAGCGTCCACCTGCTGCCTGCATCATGCTGTTGGGCGCTGTCGATGGGCGACATTGACAGAGTCCTCTGACGCTGATGAGGTCGAGGTGTGCAGCGGTGGCAGGTACTCCGTTGACTGCTCACCTCGCCACCGTGATGACGCTCCTGTCGCATTGATGTGCCTCTGTACCAGGACAGTAGAACTACTATTCCATGCTGGCTACTCGGATCTGAGCTCATCGAGGGACACGGCGCCGGCGAGGAAGCCGGAACAGGCTTGAGGGTCGTTTCCATTTGTGACATGTGCCCTTTATTTTTATCGATGTAAAACCCTTAACAGATTATCCTTCCTTTTTAAAGATCATGAGGTTTTGCAGTGGACAAACTGATATGTTTGAACAATGGGGCAGACCCTTTCACCTGTGGGTTCTGCTGTTAGACCGTTACAAGGAGAAGGAGGTTTCTTTTAACCTGCAGGAGCTCTACCAATGGCAGCATGCTTTCCTTGACAATAGCATAGTCCTACACGTATGCAAGATGCAGCGAGCGAAATCGGCGCAAGAGTGCATCCTGCAAGCAGCACCAAATCTGAAATTGTTAACTGTTTTTTTCTTGCCCCGTCATCTTATATGCTGGGATCCTAATGTATAACTGATCCAAACAAAAAGGTACCCGTAGCAATTGCTCTAATCCGTGCTGGTTATTTGATTAATGAATCTAATGATATTGATTTGGTTTTGTGAATGTCAATACTTTGTTCTATAAGTTTGAACATATTAGAGATACTTTGATTTTAGACAAAACTTATATGAAGACTAAACAGGATCGAAGAAAATAATAATACAATGATCAAAGAGCTGAAATGAAGAATATCATAATAGATCCATTTGTTGGTCCGTGACAACGCACGGACGTTCTCCTAGTAAATGTAAATATGCTGTTAGATTCCGCCGACATTAGCGGCGTTCAGTACTGGAAACGCTACTAGATCTTGCAACGTTCGAAGCGTGCAGGCCGACCCGCACATGGCCACAGTAACTCTGTATCAACAGCGTTTCGTACAACTGAACATTGCTAGAGATCCTTAAGCTAGAGGCGTCCTGCGGGCACACTGCTAATTCACATGCTCTTCAAGGATTGACGTTGGAAATAATTGGGAAGTGACGTTAATCCGGTGAAAACCAAATAAAAACCCTTTACAGGTAATCATAAATTCTCAAGCCATCATGAGTGCACACATGAATTGTACATTTAGGAGAAGCAAACCCAATATTGCGCTCACAAATGGACCTGTATGATGTAAAATATTATAAAGTGTTGGATACTGTGAGGCTAGGGTCGTCTCTTCCAACAAAATATCCTCCTAAAACCTATTTATACGCCCATGTCCATTAATAAACTTATCACTATTAAAAGGCGACCTTAGTTCTCATAAACCTCCTTCAAAAAGATGAATCATTCAGTTGTATCATTACTTGCGATAAAGTATTGAAATGCAGATATTTGTTTTGCATAACTTATCCATACCCTCATTCTCGGAGTATATAGCTGATATAACAATTTGTTGAGCAAATACTTATTCTTAACCTTTAAATTTTCAATCACCAGACCCCTTTGTACTTTGTTCTACACAATATCCCATTTAGCCACCCTATATTTTATTTTATTCTCATCATTTTATCAAAGGAACCGCGATTTACAGAAATCCAATCTTTTAGTACCTCGAGGCACAGGTTTCTCAAAGAAGGAGAGCATAAACCTCGGCATATTATTTTGTGCGCACGTGAAAACAACAACAAACAAAGAAAAATGATAAGGATTGGCAAGGGACACTTAGACGTGACATAACAAGCCTTAGGCAGACCCGAAAGTAAATGTTGATGGTGCTATGATGAATGAAACAAGGGAGTGGAGGTGGGGGTGGGGGTGCTGAGGTTCTGTGTGACCATCATGCCTTGTTCTGGGCAAGAGCTTGCCATTTTCACCCGAACCTCGCTGGTCTCGAACACGTCGAACTATTGTTCAAACCATTTTCAAGCGCGGCCTACAACTGGCTACAGAAGTTGGGGTGGAGATGATCATCCTTGAGACTGATAACCAGATGATAGCTAAGGTTCTTGTATCACCAGAGCTCGACCGATCATATCCCTCTCATATAAGAAATCAAGGTTTTGGTGGATGGAGTTGAAGAGCGGGGGAGGTGGTCTGGGCTAGCTAGATGAACATCAAACAAGATGTAAATTTTACCCGAGCGTCTGAAACAACTGGTGTAGCGTGGACGCAAATCTGGTAACATTGATTCTGATGTCGTCCTCCAGCCAGAAGTACTGCCTTGTCAACTACCACCCATGCTTATGTATCGACTCTGGATCAGATACGAAGTATTCCACTCATTTTGCTTTAACACATGTAATTTCTTCTTCTTTTTCTGTGCCCCAATCGATGTTTGACACGGGAATTTATTGCATTCAATATATTTTATTATTTCAGCCCAGGATCACCCACCCATACTTTTATAGCTTGATTCCACACTCCGTAACATTTTTAACTTTTGAACCAATGATCCGCTTTAAATCCATTTGCAAATCTGAGTTCATGACATTTAAATCTTTAAAACAAGATCAATTTTGGACATGGTTTGAACAAGTTCAAAATTCGAATATTTATACAATAATGATACTTATATGATACTCCCTGCATCCACAAATATGGGGTCCAATACGTCTTTCAAGGTAGTCTTCTATCAGTGATAAAATTATTAATAGATGATATGTATGATATAAAAATTATATCATCACAAACTCGGTTAGAAATTCGAGGGTATTCTTTGTATGACATGCATGTGAAATAATATTATTGATGGAGGGATTATACCAGATGGTACATGCCATTTTTTTTAAAAGATCAATTTTGGACATGGTTTGAACAAGTCAAATTTGGATGTTGATACAATAGTGAAATTTATATGATATGAAGCATGCAAAAGAAAATGCATGAAAATTAATGAAACATGTAAAATAGCCGTTCCACAGAAATAAAATTGTATAGAAAATTATGAAAATAACGCCTTTAGAACTCAACCCAACCATGAAAAATAGTTTGACAAAATGATATAAAAACTTATTTCAAGACTCCAAAATCAGAAACAAAACCTCAATAAAATAGTACCTGATATCCAGAATGAAAAAGCAATGAAAACATGCAACAAAAAAGTATATTGAATTAAAAAAATCAATTTTGTCCAAAATCGATCTAGTTTTGAATATTTTAATATCATGACAACTAATATCCAAACGGTTTGTGTCGGGGGGATTACCTGCGGCTAGACCTGGCAGTCCAAGACATGACCCGGTTAGACCAGAAGGCCCAGGCCCGGGTTATTGAGCAAAACAACTTGGGCCGGCTCACTATGAGCTGGGAGCCTACATGGAACCCGACCAAGAATATCAAGACCCGACAAGGGAGTAAGACTCGGCAAGGAAAGCATGACCTGGCAGAGGACAAACCCGGCCTGAGTTGATTGGTGCGAAAGAGAATACGGGAGCCCTCATGGAGGTAGAACATGGCCCACCATCGGGGTGGCTCAGCAGGCAACGTTTGAACCGTTGAGTTGTAATAGAAAAGAAACTAGTTGTAGTCTTACTAGGACTCTACATGTAAGCCGGCCCCTTCAACTTATATAAGGAGGGGCAAGGCATCCCAAGAGGGGCAGGTCAGGAAGCAAGGTTTGAACTGTTGGAAGAAAGACCTGGACTAGTATCTGAGTTGTAATAGAAAAGATACTAGTTGTAGTCTTACTAGGACTCTACATGTAAGCCGGCTCTTCAACTTATATAAGGAGGAGCAAGACACCCCAAGAGGGACAAGTCAGGACAGATAGAGAGGTCATTAGAGACAAGATCAAATTAGAAGCTCTCGAAACTAGAGGTAGCGAAATAGCTTCCTTATAATCAAGATCATCAACATCACCAATATCAATCAAGCCGGATGTAGTATTTTTACCTCCACCACGAGGGGCCGAACCTGGGTAAAGTACGCGTCTCTCGGTTCCAACCAACCCCATTCAAGCTACCACCTAGTTGTGATGGCCTCACAACTAAGTTCTCCTACGAGGACATCTGCCGTAACAAAACAAACGTCACTAGATTTTGTTTAAAACATATAACTGATACAAACTATGTAATCAGACTTAAAAGCATTGGTAGATGGGATGTAATACTACTTTTTTTTACTTTAAACATACCCACTAATCACTCTGTTGTGGGTCCTTCTTGCTAATTGTCCCACATGTTACATAGGTGGATAAGAAAGCAATATTGAGAGAGATGATAGTGTGATGTATATGTGCCAGGCAATATGTGGTATTGTCATAATAGAGCAATACACATACATATCCCCAATCAAAATATATGACATCTAACTACCCGGTAGATACCGGAACCGCTAGAGAAACCACGTCCGCAATCGATCCCTCAATTTGCTTTCTACTCTATCCTCTATTCCCCGAGCGTTTGACGAAGCTGCTGTAATGTGGACGCAAATCTAGTGACGTTGATTCTGATGTCCTGCTCCAGCCAGAAGTACTGCCTTGTCAACTCCCACCCTTGCTTATGTATCGACTTTGGGTCACTGATCATCGGGTGGTCCTTGCCGTACTTTTCATAGAGGGTGCTCTCCTCGGCGACGATGTTGTACTCGACGTCCTGCAGCATCATCTCCTTGGCCTGCACGCCGAAGTAGGCCATGGCCGTGTCCACGCCCCACAGCACCACCTGCAGCATGGCCGCGTTCGTGCGGAGGAAGAAGAAGCTCGTGAGCGCGGCCCCGTGCACGCCCATCAGCACGTCACACGAGTCCACCACCCGGGAGAACTCCTCCAGCCTCAGCTCAAAGCTCGGTTCCTCGACCAGCACCTCAAACCCGGCGGCCTGCACCGCCGTAGAGATCTCCGGAACATTGACGAACTTCCTGTTCCCACCGCGGTTGATGAGCATGAGCCGCGGCTTTTGTTTCTCCGTGCCAGTGCCACTGCCATCGATGTCGCCGGTTGAGTTTTTCTTGTTGGCCTCCTTGTATGGGATTCCTTGGCCGTCCGAAGGCAGCGAGAAGATGTCTCGGATGTACATGCGGAAGTCCAGCATTGTGTAGTTGCGCGGTGTGCGGGCCGGGTCGATGCCGAGGTCGCGGTGGCTGTGGAGGCCAACTATGATGTACGGGTAGCATCGGACGCCATCATCCTTGTTAAAGTCGACGATGTCATAGCGTGACAGGTTGGTGAGGATGAGGTGGTACTTGTCCACAAACCACGACTGGAGCTCGGTCACGAGGAACTGGACCTCGCCGTCGTATGCGCGGGTGGTGATGAAGAGCGGGATCAGGACGTCGCCGAAGGCGTGCCACGGGTTACCCGTGAGCCCGTTCATGGCGAACACGACGGCAGGGACAGCGTGTCGGGAGGTGCACTCCGGCGCCACCTGGGACTCGGCGGCGCTCAAGGTCTTCACCTTCACCTCGATGATGTCCACCAGTAACTTGCGGGACTGGTCCTTGATGGCCCATTCTTGGCCGTTGGTGTTGCGCTCATCGACAGGCGGGACATAAAGGACGGTACGGTTGACACCGATGGCACGGGCGTCGCCGGAGATCTCGCAGATGTCATATCTAAGGTCGGACAGGTCGCGGATGGGCTTGCGCGGAGCACCTGCATGCATGGGGCCGATCTTAATGGTTCACATGATGAATGAAATGAAATAGCATATATATGAACGGATTTGAGTTTGCGGTGGAAGCAAAGCTAACCAGTTTTGACGTTGCTTCCATTATTCCCATCGCCGCGGTCATTAGCATCATTTACTGTTTGGCCTAACTGGTCTGTTTGATTAGCATCTTGCTCGCTGCCTGAGTTATTAATTTAATTAGAAGCTGATCAATCTGTAAATTAAATTAACTGCATGAGAGTAGCTAGAGAATATTTGTTATTCATAGGACATGGGATCAAGAAAATGATTATGTGAATACAGACAGAAGATGAGTTACCAGTCTTGTTATTCATGTCGGTTGCATGTACTACGTTCTTGTCTTCGAGATCTTCTTTCCCCGTCGTCTTGATTACATCGTCGGTCCGCCCATTTTCTATGTCATCATGCACTGCAACTATCCATGTTAGTGTACGTCAACATGCACTATGAAGAAAGTATGTCTCCTGATATATCTAATGACATGTAGTTGGTATATAATCGTATTCTCCCTCAATAACAGTATGATCATTAACATATCTGCTACTCCTTCCGTACCATTAGTTATTCTCAGCTACAATTATTATGGTACAGAGGGAGTAGGTAGGTACTATGCCACACGTGGACACGTCCCCACCGTTTGCTACTGAAGCCATTGTTAAGCTAGCCACATGTGTTGTGGGCTAATCAAGGAGTTCACCCGTTTGACCATTTGACAGGACTCGGTTATGTTAACCGCTCATCAATCGTAAAGGGGTGCTCAAAGATATAGGGGATACATGCATATGTTTATCGTGATGGTGAGTGTATATGCATGTTTGTGTGTATTGTGTTTATAGAAAAACAATCACGCTAAATCAAAGTGTAACCGGATACATATAGTAGTAATTATATGTGTACCTTGAATAGAACTATTAGGCACCGATGACGTTGATGACATTGGAGGAGGAGAAGTCATGGCATTTTGCTCGATACGCTCGGCCGGCGTGGACTGCAAAACAACTGCACATACAAAGAAACACGCGTATAATTTGAAGAATTTCTTAAATAAATAGAAATGACAAATCTTATAAATAATATGTGGTGTCATTTTGAGACTAGAAACATTGTGAGTGAATCTTGTAGCTTGTTGTTTGCTCGTCAACGTTAACTTTACTTAGTATTCCATCTGTCTCCGAAAAGAAGACCTATAAAAAAAATTCTGGGGTGAAATTAATGGTACATAGTTTGACCATATTTATATATAGGAAACACAATCAATAACTACAATACTAATAGACACAGTATGAATATATATTTATTGTGTATCTAATGATATTCATTTGGTGTCATATTTGTAGATAATTTTCCTATATACTTGACCGAACTTTGCACCATTTGACTCGAGACAAAATTTGTAGGCTTTCCGTTCATAGGTAGGAGTACTAGTAAGTTTGGATCTGGAGATGGTGGATTGCATGTGTGCATGAAAAAATGTGGTGCATTCTTAATGCACTTATTTGAACAATTAATGCAATGCAATAATTTGGATGGAAATTATAATTTTATTTGTATTTTTTGATATTGTTCAGCAAGAAGCTTCATTTCCTAAAAAAGGAAAGGTGACTACCATTATTGTTGAATTTTTTTGGGAATCATTATTGTTGACTTTTAGAGTATGAAGAAGCATACTACTTAATGTTCAGGGATAATTCCAAAGAAATACTAGCATATAGAAAACATATATCATCAAGTCTAGCGGTGGGGTCAAGGGAAACAACACACCAACAACTTGTGTGAGGATAATGAAAAGAGAGATTAGCTGGGAGAAATCAAGACAACTAAGGGTCTCTTTGATTCGTAGGATTTTGAAAACATGGGAATAGGAAAAGTATAGGATTGCACTGACATGTCCATTTGAACCCTATAAGATTAGCAAGGAGTGTTTGATGGCAGAGGAAAAACAAAAAAATTGTAAAAAGAGGTTGAAGTGGATGTTAAATTTCCTATAAAATATAGTACAAAAGATTTCATAGGAAAAAAACCTATGAGATCCAATCTTATGAATCAAACAACCAATGTAGAAAAAATTCATGAGGATCTAAATTCTTCAAAAACCCTATAGAATTCCTTTGAATCAAAGGAGCCTTAACTCTGCAGGAAGGGAATGAGGAGCGAGGGCAGTGGAGATCGGACCTCAATTCTAGCACCCTTAACTGAAGCAAATGAAACATTAGGCTCCGCGAGAGTATTGAGTATGTGGCCTTTTGGGCATCCAACGAGAAGCTTATGATATTTTAGTCTGGCTCCGTAGTCCGAGCACAACTATGCCAATTACTTTTAGTAATCCAAGATACAATTAGCATCATATATATGTACAATCTTCTTGAACTTTGACATGGTATGATCTAAACATTGTGCATCTGCCTCGAAACACATATACATGTATTACCATAAAACATGTATTCCTTTCGTTCACAAATATAAGATGTTTTCGATATTTTAATATACGGAAAATATTAGCTGCCCCTAGGTGCACCTACACCTGTGTGAACAGTAAATAAAAAAGCGGAAAGAAAAATTAAAAAAACTAAAACTTTGGGACATCAAACATTTGATGTTTTTGAGTTTCAGCAACAAAAAACATTTGAAAAGCTCTCATAAAATAATCACTGCTCAAAAGTGCACACAAACTTTTCATGGTGATCTCGTTTTTTTGGCGAGGGAACTGAAATAGCTAGAGCTAGATTTTCATCGACTAAGGAATTGGTTTCAGGAGCCTCTAAGTCAAATGTATCTCTTCTTACAAACGATGCAACTGTTATTTCAAATAAATAATTTTTGTCAACTTCCAAAAAAGAAAGAAAACTGAGATCGATAGGGGAAGAACGTTTCGCCAAAAAAGAGAGCAAAAGAAGCTTACCAATGGTATTCGTGGACCTGAACTGGCCAGACACCGTGGTATAGAGCACAAGGCTGACAAAGAGACCGAGCAGGAACCCCAGCACGGCCTGGTGGTGGTGAGCCAGCCTTCTCGCCACGCCGGACGACGACGACAAGGACGAGTCGGCGGCCATCGCCGTCCTCACCGTCGGTCACTTCTCCTTCCGTCTCTTCTCTCCCTCCGCTCTTGTAAATTTGTCTGTGATGTTCGTCAAGTCTGTCTATGGTGCATAAGTATTTATGTACACACAGACACATACTGGCGCCTAGCTAGTAGCCATCTCCATCCATGGGTTCTACGAGACACGTAGGGGTTTAAGGGAGGGCTTGGGCGGTGAGCCCACATGGATTCACTCGCACCTGGCTAGCTTGACCCTTGTACTACGTGCTTTAATAATGCAATCATTCCGCAAGTCTCCGGCTTATCGCCGGCCTTTGGTCCTAAGTCCTCGCTTGAGTACAATTTTAGTCTGGAATATACTCGGATACTCTCACGACGGGCTCCCTGTTGCACGATCAGCGCGTTTAGTGATGCCATTAGAGTACGTGCATGCACATGTCATGATTAATGACACCTAGGGTCAACCTGGACGCGCATTAATAAGGTACGAGAACCGTGGCATAAACTAATCCTCACGCATTAAGTTAGTGGAAACACTCGTCCGGCGATGCGTGAAGGGCACTACTATGGAGGGCGAGCCTGACGGCGGAAGTGGGTCAGCGACTCGGCCGCCTTCGGAGGTGCGGCCATCGCCGGACTCACCGCCCACTCGTGCGTCGCCGGAAGCGCGATCCACCGATCTCCGATCTGGGGAGGAGAGTTATCCCAATAGGCCACGAGAAGAGAAGGATGACCGCTGTCGTTCGGATCCGACTCGTACGAAATGGGACTCACTCTTCTCGGAACCAGGGTCTACCGGGTGGCGCAAGGGGGAGGTGATTTCGCACTCACAATCAAGATGGACAACGCTGCATGACCCTGACGGCGATATCCTCGCCGGGCGATATCTTCATGAGGATGAGATCTTGATCGGAGGTATGTATTTCATGATTGATATCTACCATGTTCGACTCGATCGTTTGTTGCGGGATTCGCTCACAGATGAGAGGATCGAAATTGTAGACTTATCTAATACCAAGATCGAGGGTTCGAACGCTGCCTCTCGATCGAACTGCACAGGAAGCCGGTTCTGGGCTTTGGCAACTGCCGAGTCTAGTGATTCGGACAGTGAGGAACCGATGATGGCTGACACTCCGGTGACGCCGGAATACCCAACTCCTTCGGGCCGCGGTGGTGAGTTCCCGCAACGAACGAGAGGGGTTGGGAAGACCAAGGATGTTTCTCTTCGGCGACCTGATCATCGGGTGTCCCAGCCGGTTATCAGGCCATGGATCGGACCTCTCCCAAAGGTGGAGCTTCCATCCCTAATGCTCGGCGACTTCATCCGGTCGTGGAAGGTGGTCGATCATGGCCAGAGAAAGAAATTTCCGGCGGCGGCGAGTGCGCTGGCGCCGGCGTTGGATCCACGCGAGATCCACGCGACGAGACAATCTCGTTTGAAATCCCTGCTCGGGCTAGATGGGCCAACGGCAAAGGATATGGGCCCGGAACCTTCTGATTCTGGGCATGTGGCCCAAGAAGTGATCCACAATCTTTTGCCTGATTCTGAGCCCAAACCAGAGTCCGATCTATCGGCGCAGAGGGTTTTTATCGTATCTGATCATGAACCTGGGATCGATAGGTCACGCAGAGCGAGGCTAGGCTTCCCTTCGAGTCGCGGTGGTCGTGCGGCCTGAATACCCTCGGCGGCTCTTGCGCCAGGACGTCACGGCGGCTCACGGATGTCAGGCCGAGAAAATGGGCATCAGCCCATTCGAAAGCCTCCTTTGCCGCATGCGGGAAGGCAGAACGGGCCGAACCAAGATGATGGAAGAGATAGGGCTGCTCGCTCTGATCGGAGAGCTCTGCCGCGCGGGCAGTGGGGCGATGATGACTATGACATCTATGGCAAGGGGCAACATCGAGGGTCCTTGTCTTCAGGCGGAGGCCGAGGATACGGTTGGCAGGGAGATGGCGGAGCTGCAAGGGAGTTTAGGGGACCTCCGGGTGGTTTCGTCGAAAGACCGACTGGTCCGAGTCAGCGGAAAAGATGGAACAACTTCAGGCATAACTGTGGCGGAGGAGGGGGCGGGAGAAGACCGCTACCTCCTAGGCATCATCCTAAGGCTCCTCACGCCGAGCCGAAGCAGCCGGCGGCGACACTTGCTACCGGCTCGAAGCCGGCGCTACCGAGGGTGGCGGTGGAAGCAGTGGCGGCGCTGGCTGCTGTCAAGGTGCCTGCCGCAAATCATGCACGAGACGCTGGCTCAGAAAGAGGGAGTGAAAAATTTGATGGAGAGAAACCTACTAAGTGGGCGCGAAAAAAGGAGAAGCTCACTTGTTTCCGTTGCGGCGAACCGGGTCACTTTGTGGCGGAATGCAAGATGGAACTTTGTGAATTCTGTCTAAAGCAAAGCACCTGGCTGCTTAGTGCCCACTCTTACTAGGACCGAAGCCCGTGGTTACCATCTATGGGGTATGTTGCTCGGAACTGATGTTCTTCGAATCTCTTGAAGTCGAGCAAACTGAACATGCCAACGATGCTTCGTTCCCGGGTATTGTTAAGGTTACCAATGGTGTGATGACTGAGGCTCAGATTGAGCAGATGATGAGAGAACTGGCTCCAGGGAACTTTGACTAGCATGTCGTCAGAATTGAGGGGCAAACTTTTAAGCTGGAGTTCCCATCCAAGGAGGATCAAGCACGGATTCTAAAGTTCGGCATGTGTAGGGTACCCAAAACCAGTATTATTATGGAGTTCGACGAGTGGAAGTTACAAGAGCCGAAGGGTACGCCCCTGACTCAGGTGTGGGTCCGGTTCACTGGTGCACCACCTAAGCCTCTTAATAATTTTCTGGTTACATGGAGCTTGGGGTCACTCATTGGTAAGACTAAGAGGGTCGATATGCCATTTACACGCGCCAATGGAATAGCATGACTTCTAGTCAGCATAACAAATCTTGAGTTCGTACCGGATATTGTTGGATGGACATATGCGGGTGTCTCTTATGAACTCGAGGTACAACTGGAGGACACTCCGGTGGGAGAACAAGGGGATGGCCCAAAGGACATGGACACTACTGAGGGGGATGATTCCTCCGGAGGTAAGGATTTGGATCACCAGCTTACTCCAAAGGAGACATCCAAAGGTCCGGAGAGGAAAACAAATAAGTCCACTACAGCCACCAACGATGGGTCTAATGTGATGCAATCTAACTCGTTGAGGTTTGGTTCGTTTGGGGCGAGGTCAGCTCCTAGCCATCTTTGCAACCTTAGGATGTGCTTCTCGGATGCTCGCATGGAGACTAGGTCTTCTTCGCTAGGAGGGGACATGCCGGAGACCACGGCGGAGTCTGCTCGGGGTCTGGATGGGCCGCCGACGCCTGCTATTGATGCGGCGCTGATGAGCACGCACGACACCCAGGGGGATGTCCACTTGGCACATATGGATCCACCGGTCCTTGCAATGGAGGGAACTGATCACAGTGGACACCATTCGATGACGGCGCACGGGTCTGCCATCATCAAGGTATGTAATACCGAACCACCCATTACTTCTTTGAATCAATGTTTATTCGCTAAGTCTAACCTCATTGGAAAGCAGTCCGTTACGGTTCACTCTGCCGATGGGAAGAGCTGTATGGATACGTCGGGAGGGCCGACGATTGCTCCATCCATTGCCCACAGGAGTGAAGGACCGGTGGCTATGATAGTCAACACAACTCCGGTTCAAGGGACCGGTTCGGAGGACTCGCTGGCGAAGTCGAGATTGGCCGGGTATATGCCGTCAGAGGTGTTAACACCTGCACCCATCACGAAGGACGAGATCGTGGCATTTGGAGGGATTACGGACCCTCGGTCTGAAGGTGGGCGGATGAGCAACCGTCTTCAAGATCAGCCAGACGCTGACGACCTACAGCTTGGATGAGCCATGCGGGCAGCTAAGCTTCGTGACATTGAAGCCACGACAGGTATGTCAGTCAACACCTCCAACTCTATTCTACATTTCTCGGAGGTAGATATTATGCATAAGGCCAATGAGTTGGGAGTGTCACTTGGTAGTAATGGGAAAGAAATAGCAAAATCAGTGAATGACCTGCTTGATCTGGAAGCGGAATGGGCGGTAGAAGTAATTAGAAACATAACAGCAGTTAAACCGTTAAATGATTCTGAAATTGAGGAGTTAGGAATCTTCAATTATTTTTGTGAAGACTTAACATCGTATCCCGCACAATCCTAGGAATGTGATACCATTCACTCTCCGGAATCTAAGACGCCGGAGGAGAGAACAGTCACTGAGCTTGGAGGTCTAGACCAAGTTGATGAGTCACACAGGGTTAAACGAAAATGGAACCGGAAAATCTATCCAGTTTCGGCTGTACGGAGGAGTATGAGAAATAGGACTGCTAATTTTTTTTATAATGATACATGAGAGGAATCTTTTGGAATAGCAGAGGTTTGACAGACTTGGCTAAACGTAGGTTCTTGGCGGATGCGTCTATTCAACATAAATTAGATTTTATAGTCTTATCCAAAACAGGGAGAGATAATTTTACTCCACAGTTTCTCAACACACTGACAGGAGGATTTGAATTTGACTGGCATTGCTTACCACCAAGAGGAAGGTTCGGTGGGATCTTACTTGGGGTCAAATGTGAAACTTTGGAGGTTCGGAATGTTTTCCTCGGGGAATTTGCCGTCAAATTTCGGGTACGGTCGAAGCTTGATGGGTTTCAGTGGGCGCTAGTAGCAGTATATGGCACTGCACAACCCGAACTAAAATCAGATTTTCTGGCTGACCTCGTGCGAATATGTGGTGAGGAGACACTCCCAATACTGGTTGGGGGTGATTTCAACATCATTAGAAGGAGGTATGAAAAGAACAATGACAATTTTGATGGTCGTTGGTCTTTTATGTTTAATGCCATTATAGAGAGCCTGGACTTGTGGGAGATTGAGCTCTCAGGTTGAAAATTCACGTGGGCTAACACACTTACAACGCCTACTTTTGAGAAACTAGACCGGGTGCTCACAAGTGTTGAATGGGAGCAGAAGTTTTCCCTAGTAACGGTGAGGGCCTTGACAAGGGGAATCTCGGATCATACACCCCTACTAGTGGATTCAGGGGAGTCCACGTTTGTTGGGAATAAAACTCCTTTTTCTTTTGAATTGGCATGGTTCGAGAGAGAGGGTTTTATGGATCTGATAGCACGAGAGTGGGAAACGGATTCGGGCGGTAAGTCCAGTGTTGACAGATGGCAGAATAAAATTAGACACCTACGGCAATTCCTTCGAGGATGGGCAAAACACTTGAGTGGAGTTTACGAGATTGAAAAGGAAAGTCTTATTCAATCCATCGAGAGTTTGGATCTCAAAGCTGAGTCTTCAATTTTAAATGATATTGAGCTTCAGACGAAAGTGGCTGCCGAGCTGCGTCTTAAAGAATTGTTGCGTGAGGAAGAAATAAAGTGGGCGTTGAGAGCCAAAGTGAGAAAAGTTGTCCAAGGGGACAACAACACAAAATTCTTTCATATGATTGCAAACGGCAAACATCGCAAGAAAAAAATATTTCAGCTCGAACAAGATGAAGGAACAATAGTGGGTCACGAAAACCTAAAGTTGTACATCACAAATTATTACAAACAGTTGTTTGACGAGAATGAGATCTTGTCCGCCCCATTTACCGACAAAGAGGTATTTCAAGCCATCTCACAAATGAAGAACGGTAAATCGCCTGGACTAGATGGGTTTCCAGCGGAGTTTTACAAGAGATGCTGGCACATCATTAAGGGTGACTTGATGCCAATGTTTCACGATTTGTTCGTCGGTCATTTAGAGTTATTCCACTTAAATTTTGGGACGATTACTCTTCTTCCGAAGAAGACAGAGGCTGTACGGATTGATCATTTCCGTCCAATATGTCTCCTTAACGTGAGTTTCAAGATTTTTACAAAAGTAGGGACGAATAGGCTAACGCAAATTGCACATACTGTGGTGCAACCGTCTCAAACAGCTTTCATGCCGGACAGAAACATCCTAGAAGGGGTGGTGGTCCTGCATGAAACACTCCATGAGATTCACACTACAAAATTAGATGGAGTAATCTTCAAAGTGGACTTCGAAAAAGCTTACGATAAGGTCAAGTGGCCATTCCTTCAGCAAGCCCTTAGAATGAAAGGATTCGACGAGTCTTGGAGAAAGCAGGTTGAGTCCTTTTCGCAAAAAGGAAGTGTCGGTATAAAAGTGAACGGTGATATAGGTCACTATTTCCAGACACACAAGGGGTTACGACAGGGGGACCCAATGTCACCTATTTTGTTCAACATCGTGGTGGACATGTTGACAATTTTATTGCGAGAGCGAAGGAGAATGGTCAAATTGGTAGTCTAGTCCTGCATTTGGTGGGTGGGGGAATATCTATTTTACAATATGCAGATGATACAATCATCTTCATGGAGCATGACCTAGATAAAGCAAAGAACATGAAGTTGTTGCTTTGCCTATTTGAACAACTGTCGGGACTAAAAATTAATTTCCACAAAAGTGAGCTCTTCTGCTTTGGTCGAGCCAAAGAAGAACAAGAGGCTTACAGACAACTGTTTGGTTGTGAATTGGGTTCGATGCCATTCTCATATTTGGGAATACCAATTCACTATCGTAAGCTTTCGAATGCTGAATGGAAATGTATTGAAGACCGATTTGAAAAGAAACTCAGCTGCTGGAAGGGTAAGCTCATGTCATATGGAGGCCGGTTGATTCTCATTAACTCGGTTCTCACGAGTATGCCTATGTTTCTTTTCTCTTTCTTTGAGGTGCGAGTAGGGGTACGGAAGAGATTAGACTTCTATCGGTCGCGGTTTTTCTGGCAAAGTGATGAGTCATCACGAAAATATAGATTGGCAAAATGGGATATCATTTGTACACCTAAAGGACAAGGAGGGCTTGGGATTGAGAATTTAGAGAGGAATAATAAATGCTTACTCAGTAAGTGGCTGTTTAAGTTATTTAGTGAAACGGACGCCACATGGGCACAGATTCTGCGTAGTAAGTACCTTCATTCCAAAACTTTAGCACAAGTGACGCCCAGACCAACAGATTCACAGTTCTGGAAAGGATTGATGAAGGTGAAATCAGTATTTTTCCAAAGGACCAAATTTGTTGTGGGCGATGGTACTATTACGAGATTTTGGGAGGATACGTGGCTAGGGGAGACGCCTCTAGCTATCCAATACCCGGCTCTATATAATATTGTTCAACGTAGAGAGTCCTACGTTGCAACGGTATTACAATCGATCCCTCTGAACATTCAGTTCAAAAGGAACCTAATAGGTAACCGATGGGAAGCTTGGTTACACCCTGTTAGAAAGCTGATGGAGGTCCAGCTAACGAACCAACCCGATCGGTTGAACTGGACACTAACGAAAAATGGAATGTTCACGGTCAAATCTATGTATCTGGATATGATCAACTCGGTAGCTATCCCGAGAACTGTCAATATCTGGAAGGTCAAAGTTCCTTTAAAAATCAAAGTGTTTATGTGGTTTGTCCATAAACAAGTTGTTCTCACTAAGGACAATTTGGCCAAACGAAACTGGACTGGATCTAGGCTATGTAGCTTCTGTGATAATGATGAGTCCATCAAGCATCTCTTTCTGGATTGCCCATTGGCACAGATTTTGTGGAGATCAGTTCATATAGCTTTTAATATCGTACCACCTAATAGCATTCACACATTATTTGGGACGTGGCTAAATGGAGTGGAAGAAGAAATTGATAAATACATTAGTGTTGGCTTTTGTGCTTTACTATGGGCTATATGGAACTGCCGAAATGACTTGGTTTTTAACAGGAAAACAAATTTTCATTTTTTGCAGGCCATCTTCAGAGCCACAACTTTAATCCGTATGTGGTCGCTACTCACTTTGATGGATGCCAGGGAGCGTATGGTTACTAGGTCTTTCCGATAGGAGATGGTAGCTCGGGGTATCTTCAACCGGTTTGGATGGCGGTCATGTAATAGGATAGGAGAGTAGTTTCCTACACGCAATGCCGCTGGTTGTGGCTGCTTCATTCATGTTTTTATATTAGCTCGTGACGAGCAGCTGTAAACCTTGTCACTCACACTATTTTGGACGAAGACTTATTAATAAAGTGGCCGTATGAATCCTTTAGATGCAGAGGCCGGGGGATACCCTCCTTTTCAAAAGAAACACATTAAGTTAGTTGTAATTGGAAGTATCGTATACTAGTATCATGCATAATATCATATGATGGTATTATATACTTCTTCCGACTGAGGAAAGTAGTCACCACATGAAGTTTTCAAAAACACCCTTTGTTGTTCCCCGACACAACCCGCAGTCCCGTCTACCCCCTCCCCGACTGACGGGGTTATTTCCCCTGGGTAGGCCAAAGCAATGGAGTTCTCTCCCCCGCTTCAAGAAAAAACATGTGGCCGGCTGCCCCACGGCCGGCTAGCGCGCGGCCGGCAGGCATGTTGCCAGCTATCCCAGGAGCCGGCTAGGAACGACCGGCTGCCTTCAGTTCGGCTCCTCCGTTGATCTCAGGACGGACGATCACCCATCCCATCCCTATGCACGCGGGTACGGCGACAAGACGAGACCCCCACGACGGCCCCCAGGTGGCCACAGCGACCGCTGACGTGCGGGTACGCGTGGCTACAGTTCGGCCGGTCATACCACTGACCTTGGCCGACGGCGACCGGGTGAGGCAACAGTGTCGGCACGCCTCCGCCCACTCCATTACCTGCCCCTGCATGGCTACAGTGCAGCCGGTCGTACCGGAGACTTCGGCCGGCTGGCGCAAGACGATGCCGCCTGGGCGGCCCGTGCCGTAGCAAGTGGGCGCGGGCCAATCATGTAGCCGACTAGCAGGCCCCAGTGGGCTATGGGACCACGCAGCCGGTGGACCCTACGGACGACGAGACGGCTCAAGAGGTAGGACCCCCTGGCCAGCCGAAGAGGCTGCCAGCCCCCCTTCCCCCCACTCTGTACCTTAAGGATATTGTAAGCCTGGGGGTTGGCTTGTAAAACCCCCCTGAGCCCCCATGCAGTGGAGACGAGGCATCCACGCACACATGCCCACAGGAAGGCGAGACGGCTGCTCCCTCTTCCACCTCTAGACAACAGCTCTAGGAGCAACCTTGTAATCATACCCATCTATCAACTAGACCAAGCAGGACTAGGGGTATTACCTCCCACGGAGGGCTCTAAACCTGGGTACATCATGTGTCACCACCGCTTGTGCCTAATCCCGCTTCCGGAGCCCGTCGGCGTCCTCTGGCCCCAACCACCTTCGATAAGCCTACCCATGGCATCTGTTGTGAGAAAATGACGACATTTGGCGCCCACCGTGGGGCCGTACACGGCGCCGACCGGAGTCATGCTCCGGGCGGGACCCTTCACCACCTCCCTCGTCCGCCGCACGACCAGGCGGAACCGCAGGCTCGTGGGGCTTGCTCCGCAGGCCCTGCGGGCAGCACTATCGACCCCAGGCTCGACATCGACTCGCTCGTCGAGTGCTTCAGTAGACTGAGCCTCGCTGACGCACCGGCGGCAAACGAGTACCCTGGCCAAGTGCTCATCTGCATCGAAGCTCCCATGGTTGTGGGCGCGCTCGCGGCCGCCAAGACCAATGGCTCCCGCGTTGGGGTGTTGGTCATCGCTTCGTCCACCTTCTCTGGCCGTGCGCTGGCCAAGGCCAACGCGGCCGCTGCCCGTTTCGTCACCTCTGACCCACTCGGCGTGGCCGTACGGATCCTAAGCACCCCCATTGCTCCGACGGCGAACCCCGACATCACCACGGCTGAGTTGGAGGCTGCTCGCCGCCTTCTGTTTGAGGACGCCATCGCCCTCATAGCCATGCGGTGCCGCATGGAGCTTCTCAGCAGGAGTACGCCTCCGCCTACGGACTCACCCCAGCTGGCACCGAGTCCAACCGGTGTGGGGCTATGCGCGACCGCAGCCGTGTGGTCGCCAAAATCTTGGGCGGCAACATGCCCGTCTACGACACCCCCGCGGCCAATCTGCGGGCTGCCAAGGTAGCCTGCGAAGATCTGGCTACCTTGAAGGGCGAAGAACGTGCCGCCTGCGACCGTCACATCAAAGACCTCATCGACGCCGCCGACACGCATCAGCACCAGCTCGCGACGAGCGGAGCTGCCTCCGAAGGCCCCCGACCCAAGCGCGAGGGCACTGGAACTATTGGCCGTAAGCTGACTCAGCACTCCTGTTCCCCTCATTCTTCCGACCGCCGGGTCGAGGCGAACAACCCCCGGCGCTCTCGGCCACCGGGGAGCGAGCAACCGGCTATGAACAGCTAGCGCAACAACAACCGGGCTCACAGCAGCCGCCACAACGAGGCGTCGGCTACCGGCAGCCGACGCAGCCGTGGGCTCACACCGCCTCCGCAACGCGAGCCGGTGCAGTCGGTCCCACCTGTCATCCGCCCCGAACTCTCGGCCCGGCTTGGGCCACGGATCCCCACAGCGAAAACAACGCCCGTCTCTACATCGACCGGCTCGTGTAGTCGGCCCTCCTCGAGGAGGAGGGCTCGATTGGCCTGGCATGTTTTGGCCCTCGTATCCGCAAAGAGTCGTTCTTGACTGGGTTGACGCTCCCCCGGGACACCCCAAAGTACAACGAGGCCGTCAAACCTGAGGACTGGCTGATCGACTACACCACTGCGGTCGGCATCGCCGGGGGGGGGGGGAACAAGCGTGTGGCTGTTTGCTACGCCCCCCACATGCTGATCGGTTCGTCCCGCACCTGGCTAAATTGCCTGGCAGCCAGCAACATCAACACCTGGACTGACTTCGAGGAAGCGTCCGTCCGTAACTTCATTGGCACATAAAAGCGGCCCGGCCACCCCAGTGAACTAGCCATGTGCGTTCAAGGGCCGGACGAGTGCCTTCGCGACTACCTCAACCGATGGATCGAGCTCTGCAACTCTTGTGAAGGGGTGCACTAGGTGCAAGCCATACAATGCTTCATCGATGGCTGTCGCGACGACACTCCCCTCAAGCATAAGCTCCTGTGCTCTGAGCCGGCTACGCTAGCCAGGCTCATGACCAAGGCGGACAAGTACACCATGGCTGACTCTACCATTCGGGTCAAGATGACCCCGCCTGCCAAGGCAACACCGACGCCGTCTGCATCACGACCGTCTGTCGACAACCGGCCACCGTAGAACAACAAGCGCAAGAACGACCAGCTTGATTCCCGCTATGGGAGCCGGCAGGTCGCCACCATCGAGGAGCAGAAGCCGGCTGCCCAGCCTTCCGGTCAGCGTTAGCGCACCGGCAAGGCTGCCTGACATCTCAAGCTCACTTTCGAGCAAATGCTCGACCTCCGCTAAAAAAACACTCTGGGGCCAAGCCCTCCACGCATACACTCCGGCAGTGCAGCTTCTCACAGCATTTAGCCTGGGGGGACGGCCTTCCGGCTCCTCCCGCACCGCCTGCCCGTGCGTCGGCCCCGGCCCCAGCTGTCGCACTGGCGCCGGCGCCGGCTCTGGCTCCGGCCCAAAATGATGGTCGCCTGCACGACCAGTTCCCCAACCAGGACGGTTGCTACGTCGTCTTCACCAGTGAAGAGACGGACAAGCACGCCCAATGCTGGCTCCATCATGAGTGAATGCCACCATGTCGAATCCCGGTAGATACGCCCTGGTCCTAGACCCCACCGTCGCCTTCGAGAAGCGCACCCGCCGTTTCACGCGGGTGCTGATCGATGGTGGCAGCAGAATCAACATCCTCTACCTCGACATGATGCGCAAGCTGGGGCTGAAAGCAGAAGATCTGTAGGCGAGCCGGACAGTCTTCCACGACATTGTGCCAGGAAAGTCCTGCTCCCCCATCGGTGAGATCAAGCTTGACGTCCTCTTCGGCGGACCCGACCACTTCCGCCGTGAGCTGATATGGTTCGAGGTAGTGGACCTCAACAGTCCCTACCATGCATTGCTGGGGCTGGCCGGCTCTCATCAAGTTCATGGCGGTCCCCCACTACGCCTACCTCAAGCTCAAAATATCGGGGCCCCAAGGGATCTTCACGGTCGCCGGCAACTATAAAATATCGATCAAGTGCGCTCGACACGGTAGTCGGCTGGCTGAGGCCCTGGAGATAGCCGAGGAGAAGCGACAGCTCGACCGGCTCATGGCCCTTGCTGTCGGCCAGCCGGCCGTGCCGGCTCCTCCCTCGCAGTCGGTCAGCGAGGCCTCTTTCCAACCGTCCAAGGACACCAGGCAAGTCCCACTTGACCTAGCCAACCGCGCGCAATGCGTCACCATCGGCTCCCGCCTCGACATCAAATAGGAAGGCGAGCTCGTCGACTTCCCCCGTGAGAATCGGGACATCTTCGCATGGTCCCCCAAAGACATGTCGGGTGTTCCGAGGAAGTTCGCCGAGCACAAGCTTCACGTCCGACCGGATGCTAAACCGGTCAAGCAACCCCTATGCTATTTCTCCGAGCAGAAGCGGCATACTATAGGAAAAGAGATCGCTTGGCTGCTCGCAGCTGGCTTCATCATGGAAGTTTTCCACCCAGACTGGCTGGGCAACCCAGTCCTAGTGCTGAAGAAGAAGAAGACTGGTGCATGTGCATCGACTACACTAGCATGAACAAGGCATGCCCCAAGGACCCGTTCACCCTGCCACGGATCGATCAAGTCATCAACTGCACAGCCGGCTGTGACCTTCTGTCCTTCTTGGATGCCTACTCTGGCTACCGGAGGACCGGCTCAAGACCTCCTTCATCAATCCCATCAGGGCCTACTACTACATCACCTTGTCCTTCAGCCTAAAGAATGCAGGCGCTACCTTCTAGCGCTGCATGCAGTAGTGCCTCCTGTCTCAGATAGGCAGGAACGTCCATGTCTAAGTCGATGATATCATCGTCAAAACCAAGAAGCACTTCGGCCTCCTCGACAATCTCCGGGAAACATTCACGAACCTGCGGAAATACAGGATCAAGCTCAACCCGGAGAAGTGTGTCTTCGGCGTTCCGGACAGCCAGCTCCTGGGCTTCTTCGTGTCCGCTCGCGACATCGAAGCCAACCCAGAAAAGATCCGTGCGATCGAGCGCATGCCTAAGCCAACCTGGTTCTGCGACGTCCAGAAGTTCACCGGCTGCCTCGCTTCGCTCAGCCTCTTCATCAGCCGGCTGGGGGTGAAGGCCCTGCCCCTCTACGGCCTCCTGCGAAAGACGGCCCTGGCCGAGCCAGGCCATGACTCCTCGATGAGGCTAGCCCGGTTCGATTGGCCCGACGAGGCGGATGAGAGTTTCCGCGGCCTGAAGCGGGCCCCCACCAGCGCGCCCATCCTGGACACGCTGGCTGAAAAGGATCCTTTGCTCACCTACATCGCGGCGACCACATGTGTCATCAGCGTCGTCCTGGTGGTCGAGCGGCCGGAGGAGTGTAAGTCCCTGTCGGTCCAACGTCCCGTCTACTACCTTAGTGAAGTCCTCTCCACCTCCAAGCAAAACTACCCCCATTATCAAAAGATGTGCTACGGCATTTACTTCGCCGCCAAGAAGGTCAAGAAGTACTTCTAGGAGCATACCATCACCGTGGTGAGCATGACCCCGCTCGGCGAGATCATGAGCGGACGGGACTCCACCGGCCGTATCGCCAAATGGGTCATCACCCTCGCCGACCATGAACTCCAGTACGAGCCACGTACCACCATCAAGTTGTAGGCGATGGCTGACTTCCTCGTCGACTGGGCAGAGACCGAGTTCGTGCCGCCTCCTCCAGACTCCACACATTGGCGCATGCATTTCGACGGCTCAAAAATGAGGACCGGCCTGGGTGCCGGCATAGTCCTCTCCTTCCCGAAAGGTGACCAGCTCAAATACGCCCTCCAGATCCACTTCGTCGCCTCCAACAACGTGACCGAATATGAGGCCATCGTCCATGGCCTCCGGCTCGCCAAGGAGATCGACATCAGGCGCATCCTATGCTTCGGCGACTCTGACCTCATGGTGCGGCAGGTCTCTGGCGAATGAGACACAAGGGACGCCAACATGGCCAGCTACTTCTTCCTCGTGTAGCAGCTCACCGGCTCCTTCGAGGGTTGTGAGTTCCACCACGTCCCACGGGCGGACAACGAGGCGGCCGATACGCTGCAGAAAATCGGGTCTAGCCTGCAGGCCATCCCAGCCGGCGTGTCCCTCGAACGGCTGTTCAAGCCGTCCTCTGAATCGGAGTCCATCTTCGTGTCGGCCGATGTCGCCGGCACGTCGATCGCTCCGGCTAGTCCCCCGACGTCTTCACTGCCGGCTCCACCGAACCCCGCCATCGTGACGGCCGCATCGGTTCCGGCCGACCGACCGACATCGTCATCCCCAAGTAGCGGGCTGATCGCTCCCAAGGCCGCCTCCTCCAACGAGGCCGCGGCGGTCGTAATGGAAATAGACGCCCCTCCTACCATTTCCGCCCCGAGGACTGACGAACCGGTCCCAGGGGCTGGTGAACCGGTCCCGGGGGCTAACGAGCCGGTCCCAGGGACTGATCACTGAGGCCTGGGGGCTCCCGAGCCGGCCCCCGTCTTGGCTCCCTCGTGGGCCCAGCCCATCCTGGCGTTCCTTGTGCGCGGCGAGCTCCCTCCTGACGAGGCCGCGACGAGGCGGATCGACCACCGTGCCCCAGCCTACAACATCATCAACCACGAGCTCGTTCACCGCAGCACCACCGGCGTCTTCCAACGGTGCGTCGAGCCGGAAAAGGGTCAGGAGATCCTCCTCGGCATCCACAAGGGCGAGTGCGGGCACCACGCTGCCTGTAGGGCCCTGGTGTCTAAGTCCTTCGTTCTCGGCTTCTACTGGCCAACCGCCTTGGAGGAGGCCAAGATGTTGGTTGATGAGTGCGAGGGCTGGCAGTGCTTTAGCACACAGAGTCATCTGCTGGCTACGGCCCTCCCGACCATCCCCCTCTTGTGGCCCTTTGTCGTCTCAGGGCTGGACATGGTGGGTCCCTTGAAAACCGCACGAGGCAGCATGACGCATCTGCTGGTAGCCATCGACAAGTTCACCAAGTGGATCGAGGCCAGGCCAATCAAGAAGCTGGACGGCTCAACGACCGTCCGGTTCATCGAAGACATCACGGTCCGCTACGACATCCCCCACAGCATCATCACCGACAATGACACAAACTTCGCGAAAGATACGCTGGCACGTTCTGCACCAAACAAGGCATCTGGCTCGACTTGGCGTCCGTCGCTCATCCACAGTCAAACGGCCAGGTCAAGAGGGCAAACGGCCTACCCTTGGCCGGCATCAAGCCCTGACTCGTAACGTTGCTGGTCAGGTCGGCCGGCTGCTGGATCGAGGAGCTACCGGCTGTCCTTTGGAGCTTCAGGACCACCCCCAACTGATCAACTGGCTACACGCATTTCTTCCTTGTGTACGGGTCCGAGGCGATCATCCCCACCGAGATCGAGTTCAACTCGCCACGGGATGCCTTGTACACGGAGAAGGATACTAAGGAGGCAAGAGAAGACGGTGTTGACTACTCGAAGAAGCACGCAAGTTGGCCTTGAGCTAGACTGCCATCTACCAACAGAAGCTGTTGGGGAACGTCGCATGGGAAACAAAAAAATTCCTACGCACACGCAGATCTATCCATGGTGATGAACATCTATGAGAGGGAGAGTGGATCTACATACCCTTGTAGATCGCTAAGCGAGAAGCATTAAGAAACGCGGTTGGTGTAGTCGAACGTCTTCGCGATCCAAATCGCCGAGCGTCCCGCGATCTCATCATGATCCGTCCCGCGATCTCATCACGATCCGTCTCATGATCTTGATCACGATCTGTCCCGCGAACTCATCACGATCTGTTCCGCGATCTCATCACGAACCATCTCGCGATCTTGATCACGGTCCTTCCGATCTAGCGCCGAACGGACGGCACCTCCGCGTTAAGCACACGTACAGCTTGATGACGATCTCCGCCTTCTCGATCCAGCAAGATGAGCGGAGAGGTAGAAGAGTTCTCCGGCAGCGTGACTGCATTCCGGTGATGGTGGTGGAGCTATTCCGGCAGGGCTTCGCCTAAGCACTGCAGAAATCCGATCTAGAGGAGAAACTATGCACTAGAGATTAGGGTTTGCACGTGGCTGGAAAACTAGGTGCAAAAAACCCTAAAACCTCTAGTATATATAAGAGTAAGAGAGGAGGAGGCTTGGCTCTCAACGAGCCAGCTCTTGGGTCGACCAAAACAAGTAGGAGAGGTGGAATCCACCTCAAATCCTAGTAGGACTAGGATTCATCCTATTTTTGCCTTTTTCCACCTTTTTCTCTTTGGGCTTTTCTTTCCAGCCTCATGGGCCTTGTGTGGGACTTCCACCAGCCCACTAAGGGCTGGTATTCACTCTCCCACAGCCCATGTAGCCTCTTGGGTCAAAATACCCCTCCCGATGGTCTCCTGGTACACTACCGGCACTCCCGGTACACTACCGATACTCCCGGTACACTACCAGTGAGACTGAAACTTTTCCGGCGACCAAAACAGGACTTCCTATATATGAATCTTTACCTCCGGACCATTCCGGAGCTCCTCGTGACGTCCAGGATCTCATCTGGGTCTCCGAACAAACTTTGGTCACCACCATACATAACTCTATACTACCGAAACGTCACCAAACCTTAAGTGTGCAGACCCTGCGGGTTCAAGAACTATGTAGACATGACCGAGACACCTCTACGGTCAATAACCAATGGCGGGACCTGGATGTCCACATTGGTTCCTACATATGCTACGAAGATCTTTATCGGTCGAACCTCTATGTCAAGGATTTAGTTAATCCCGTATGATGTTCCCTTTGTTCTTCGGTATGTTACTTGCCCGAGATTTGATCATCGGTATCTCCATACCTTGTTCAACCTAGTTACCAGCAAGTCTCTTTACTCGTTCCGTAATACAAGATCTCGCAACTAACAATTAGTCACATTGCTTGCAAGGCTCATTGTGATGTTGTATTACCGAGTGGGCCCCGAGATACCTCTCCGTCACACGGAGTAACAAATCCCAGTCTCGATCCATACCAACTCAACAGACACCCTCGGATATACCTGTAGAGCACCTTTATAGTCACCCAGTTACGTTGCGACGTTTGATACACACAAGACACTCCTCCGATGTCCGTGAGTTGCATGATCTCATGGTCATAGGAACACATACTTGACATGCAGAAAACAACAGCAATAAACTGACACGATCATATGCTACGTTTTGTAGTTTGGGTCTTGTCCATCACATCATTCTCCTAATGATGTGATCCCGTTATCAAATGACATGTCATGTCCATGACTAGGAAACCTTAACCATCTTTTGATCAACGAGCCAGTCTATTAGAGGCATACTAGGGACATGGTTTTGTCTATGTATCCACACATGCATTTAAGTCTCCAATCAATACAATTACAGCATGGATAATAAACGATTATCATGAACAAGGAAATATGATAATAAATAATTTATTATTGCCTCTAGGGCATATTTCCAACAGAAGCTCCATCACTACCACAGAAAGCGGATCTGACCACTCTCCTTCTGCGAAGTGGACCTGGTGCTCAGGCGGATCCAGCGAATAGTTGGTCAACACAAGCTGTCCTCCCCCTAGGAGGGCCCGTTCATCCTCAGCAAGGCGCTACACAAAAATGCGTACTACCTAATAAACGCCCAGAAGCCGCAGAAGCGCAAGAGAGACGCCTTCGTCGAGGAGATGGAGCGCGGTGGAACGCGGCGCTCCTTCACCCATTTTACTACTGAAAAACCAGTGTATGTATGTATCTTCCCCTTTTAGGAGCTTATGAATGCAATGGGTGCCCCAGGACGGCTCTTGGGGCACGCCCTTTTCATTTCCATCCAAAGTTTCCTCACTCACCGGCTCCCGAACCCGGCTCCCGGGCCCGGGGGCTCTCCGACTGGTCCTAGGCCTCCTCCCTCGAAATCGACCAAGTAGTGTGAGATAAATAATCCCTCCCACCCCTCCCAGCTACAGAACAGCTCTCGGCTATCCGGCTAACGGGGCCTCGGGGAGGCAAAACTTAGCGCGCATGAAAATTCGATCGCAAGGGGGTAGCCGGCTAGGTCCAGCCAAACCACCACCTCGCCTCTGCCACTCAACTTACCCAAAAGGCTCTGACGGTTCCCAAGCTCAGAACCGGCTCCCTCGAGGCAGACGCCCCAACCCAGCTACAGACCGGCTCCCGGCTGTCGGGCTAGTGGGGCCGAAACCAAAGGGGAAAAGGGGTCCGAGCGGACGGAACCGCAAGGGCAAGAAAGGGGTAAGGACGAGCCGACACGCATGATACACAAACACATTCAACATTCAGAGCACAAGTTAAAAAATAATAGAGGCCGCCGGCCATACGTTCATTACAATACACCCCCAGTGGAGGGAAATGGTTCTAACATGCAGCAAAGGTAAAAACAAGTGAAAATCCCCGGGGGCTCAGGCTGTCGGCGCATCACCAGCCGGCGCGCCGCCAGCCGGCTCTACGTGCGGCCCGGAAGAGGCCGTGGCCTTCGGGTCTGCCTTCGAGGTTCCAGCCGTCTCGCCACCGTTGTCGGTGCTGGAGTCGGTGCTTTCATCGGCCACCTCCTCGTCCTCCGTACCTTGGGGGTTGCCGAAGGAATCCTCGATGACCGGCTCACCATCCTCGCCGACGGCTGTTAGGAGCTCGTCCGGGTCGATGTACGAGGCAAGCTCATTGGCCCAGCGAACGAGGGTGGTCTCGCGTGCCGCCCGCTCCTCCTCTGGCTCATCCCGCATGGTGGCCAGCCGGTCCAGGTCGATGCCACGGTACCAAGATGTGACGAACGGAGGGCCATCTGCGCGCCGGCTCGAGCGACTGACGCCTTCAATACCTCGAGCCGAGCCACAACGTTCTCTAGCCACAACGCCACCCGGCCTTCCAGAGCCCCACGACCCGGCCAAAGGGCAGCAATCACCTCCTTGTCGGTCATCTTCATCCGTTCCACGCTCCGCTCGAGGTGGATCAGTCGCTTCTCCATGGCTAGCCCGAGCTCCGCCATGTCCTAGCCGGTGTTCTCCTCGATGTCATGCCCGCGCTCCCAGAGATATTCCCGGTGTTCCACGACGGCGCGCTCGGCGCGGCGCCGGGTCTCCGGGAAGCGGTCTAGAAAAGAGAGGGGAAAATCAGAAGAAGGCGACTCGAAGGCAAGAAAAACATGTCTGGCTAAAAAAAGAGAAAACTAAGACTTACGTTGGAAGGAGTCGTCCAGCTCAATGGCAAAGTGGAGCGACGAGTCCCGGTCCGACGCCAGCGCCGCCTCCGCCTCGGCCAGGGAGGCCTTGCGCTCCTGGAGCGTCTTCTCAAGGCGGGTCACCTCGCTTTGGAGGGCGCCGGTCCGTCGGGCGGCGTCATCCGCCTCCTTGGCGGCCTTCTCCTTGGCCGCCACCTCCCGCGCCACGTCGGCTCTCGCGCGGTCTTGAGCCGCCTGCCCGTCCACCAGCAGGGCACCCAGCTGGTCCCTATCTAGGGTGACTGCATGGATGCTCTACACCAGCCGGTCCCACTCGATGACCGCCTCGGCCTTCTCCCCCCCGGAGGGTGGTCAGCTCCCCCGCGAAGCAAATTCGGCAACGGTTAAAGCATTTCAGACCCGGCCCGGCAGCCAAGCAGCCGACCCAACTCACGGTGGCTACACGCCCCCGTTGGACCAAACATATCTTGGACCCTTGCCAACTCCTCCAAACAGTAGAAGCCATGCTTGCCGCGGTGGTGGATGGCGACCACCTCGTCGAACATCTCCTGCCGTCGGGCGTTCGCCGCCTGCCACAATAGGCCAAAGTCAAGGAAGATTATGCAAAGGAGATCCGGCCCGGCTGTCCCATGGCTGGTTAGCCAGCCCGCATCTCGGGGGCTACACCTAGTGGGTGCGCTCGCGCGTAACCACTGAAAAGTTTGACAAAGACAAGCGAGGCATACCTCCGGTCGCCGCAGGGTGTCATCGGCCACCTTCTCGAAACGGGCCAGCTCCTCGCGGCATTGCGCCAGGACGTTGCCTAGCTCCCCAAACATTGGGACCGGGCCACCTGTCGGCGGAGGCAGAATGGAAGGGACACGTGCCAACGCCTCCCAGTCCCGGATCACGTCCAGCATGGACCTCCGGGGCCGGATCTCCACGCCACCCGTTCCGACGGTCGTCACGGCGCCGGCCGCTAGGGGAGGGCTCAGAATGGCAAGTGCGCGGGAGTCGGTCCCGACTGTCCCTTGCTCGGTGTCGGTGCCGCCTCCTCCTCTTGACGGCTCGGCACGACGATCGCGGCGGCTGGCACCTCCGCCTCCATGGCCGGAGCCTCTGATGCCGCCTCCGGAGCCACCGGGGCCTCCAGAACGACGACCTGGGCCGGCTTGACGATAGGCGGCGTCACCTCTGGCACCACCAGGCGGGTCTCCTCGTGGGCCGGCTCCACAGCCGCCGCCCACGGTCGGGCCGTTTCCTTCGCCAGCGGAGGCACGGACGTCCTCGTGGCCGTCCCTCGTGGGCTCGCTCAACGGAGGCCTCGACATGCAAGTCGAGTCCGAGGCTCGCGCAGGGTCCACGGACCTCCTTCGCCTCCCGTCGCTCTAAGTCTCGGAGCGTGAGGCCCCGCCCTGGGCCCCGAACTTCGAGGCCCGTAGCTCCGCGAGCCTCCTCTTCTCCACGTGTTGCGTGGCCGCATGCTCGCGGGCCTCCGCTTCTCCTCGTGTTGCGTGGCCGCATGCTCGCGGGCCAGCCGGCTAGCGGCCTTTGCCGGGTCAGCTGCCGACTCCATGTCGTTGAGCTTGATGGGGTCCCTGGAGCAGAAAGGACTCAAACGCCTGCCGGCACACGACTTAGAGAGAAACCCAGACAAGAGATAGAACACTTACCTGGTGACGACGGGCAGAGCCCACTTGGCGCGCGCTGGCGGCTTCGGCGCGACCGCCTTCACCCGCTTGCGTGTCGGCGGTCGGGCTGCCGGCTCCTCATGAGTCGGCCTCTTACCTCGGCTAGAGGTACCGGCTGCCGGGACATGCATCAGCCACTCCTCGCTCTGCCCGCACAGGCCCTGCTAGACTGAGGGGGAGGCGCATTCAGGGTCCGAACATCGTCATCATCGTCATCCATCCAATCCTTGATCGCGGGACCGACAAAAACTCACCGGTTGCGCTGGGCCCTCCGGCTCCCGGGTCGGCCGCCGCCTCGGCCTCCTCTAAGGAGTTGACCCCCTCTTCGGGTACGCCCCCCTGCTCGTAGTCCTCGGAGTCGGACTGGGCGCTCTCCACCTCGAAGACCAGGGGGTGCGGACCATCCGGCGTGTTCTGTCGCACAAACAACTGCGGTCAGCATAGAAAGTAAGATCGGGAGCCGGCCGGAGGGGTTCGGTAAAAAAGGTCGCTTCGACAGAACATACCAGGGGTGCCGGGTGGTGCCGGGTGTACGGCTCCTTGTCGAAAGCCCATGTCGCTGGCGCCAGCCGGAAGGTCGAGATGGCGTTCACTCGCTTCACCACCTGGGCTGGCGTCAGGTTGATGGTTGCCAGCCGGTAGGGGTCCCGCCGGCCTGACATATCGCACATCCGGTGCGGCCTCAGCTGGAGAGGCAGCACCCGACACGCGATGAAGGCAACCACCAGGTCTGCGACAACTAGTCTTTCCCCGCTCCTCATCTCCATGTGCCGGCCCAGCTCTTCGAGGCAGACTCCACGGGGGGCGGTCCACGACTAGTTCGTGCCGTAGGACGAGACGCTAACAAATTCCGGCAGCCGGATGTAGTCCCGCTGCGAGTCGGCATTCTTCACGTAGAAGAAGGTCCGGTGCCGGCCCTTCACGGAGTCAATCAAGCTCAAGCGCGGGAAGTGCGAGCCACGGTAGCACACCACCGTGCCCCCGCAAGTGTACGGCTCGTCACCGTTCTTTAGCGCCTTGAGGTAGAAAAACTTCTTGAAGAGATCCACGTAGGGGAGCATCCCCAAGTAGCCCTCGCATAGCGTCACGAAGCCCGCAATGTAAAGAATGGCATTGGGGCCGAGGTGGTACGGATGGAGGTCAAACGTGTCCAGCATGAGGCAGAAGAAGAGGCTCACCGGCAGACCGAATCTGCGCGAGAAGTGGCTCACAAAGACAACGTGCTCCCCTGCATGCGGCTCGGGCACCACGTCGTCGCCGGGCGCGCATGCGACCACGTGTTCCACCGGCGGCAGCATGCGGGCGCGGCGGAGCTCCGCGATTGTGGCCTCCATGACGACGGAGCCCGCCCAGCTCCTCGAGCGGCCTTCAACCATCGCGTTGTCGAGGATGAGCGAGAAGGCATGCGAGCGGGATTGCGAGCGAGAAGAGCGGCAGCGCGAGTGGGAGCTGAGAAGACAAGGAAGAGGAAGACCGAGGGGGCAAATGGGGCGCGGTACCTCCGCCCCTTGCCCTCTCTCCCTTTTAAACGAGGAGGCCACGACCGGGGGAAGTGGGGATTAACTGCGCCCACTCCCCTGGGATCTCCGCGCGAGCGTGGGCGCCCTGGACTGCAACCGACGCGTCAAGGCGCAGAAGATCTCAGCCTGCGCCCCGAGGCCTACTGGGCTACGTGTGACAGCCCGAGACCGATGTTCCAAAAGATTCCAGAAGATTCCCCTTTTGTTTCTGTTCTCGGCATATGTTCATCTCGTTGTCTCATTCATCATCGCATCATCTGCATTGCATCATCACCCGTTTTCAAAAACTTGCATCCATTATTAGTCGCCGGTTCTCTCTGTTTTGCTGTTGCCCGTCTCGAGACCAACCACACGTGCACGCGCCCGCGGCACCGTTTAAATAAAACCGTTTTTAAGTGCGCGCAAAAAAAAATCTCGGATCGGGTTGAAACTTGACGTGAGGTCTTGTTTTAGGGTAGTTAGCCCGCCTGTCGGTTTTCGTCACGATCAGAGTCTGTTTGATATCCGTTCCGTTAAATATATAGCGACTCTAGCCGGTCTATCATTAGAGGTGTCGGTGTTTTGAAAACCTCGGTGCCACGGGTCACCATTCTCTCTCTCTTCCCCACTCAGCCTCTCTGCCCAGCCACCGTAACCCCCTCTCCGCTTCCGAACCGTCGGACCAACACCCGGCAGTCCAAAAACGGACATCGCAGCTAACCCTAGCCGCTACCCTATATATAGACCCCCCTTGTTTCGCGTGCCAAACCAACCCTAGCAAGCCCCCACCTTCTCCCTCCTCCAGCCTCTAAGCCCGCCCGAGCCCATCTGGGCCCGTTCGAGCCCATTCGGGCCCGGATCACCGCCCCGAGCTCCTCCCAAGCTCATCCATGGCCGCTCCTCCCGCAGCCTCGTGCGTCCCCATGGCAGCCCCTCGCCGGAGCCGCCCTGGCCGGAGCCGTCCCCGCCGCGCTCGCCGGGTCGCGGGACCTCCTGGCCGCCGGCCATCTCTCCCTCTCCTCCTCCCTGCTTTCCTCCTCCCTCCTCTAAGCTCTCCCTCTCCTCTGTGCAGCATGCCGCCGCCGCCGAAATCTCCCAGCCCCAGGCCACCTCGCCGCCGGGAATCGACCGCGGTCGCCGGATCCGGCCTCCCCCCGGCCTCCTTTCGCCGTCTCGGTCCCCTGCGCCGCCCCGCCGCCCGGCCTCGAGAGCCATCGTCGCCGCCGCATGAGCCTCCCACTCGGGAGAGGAGGACGAGCGCACGCTTGCGCCCGTTGACCGCCGCGGTGGGCCGGCACCAGCCAGCAGACCCAGTGCTCTGATCTAGCCGGCCCATCAGGCCCGCAGGTGAGCCTCCTATTCCCCACCCCAGGGGCTGTTTAGTTTGTTGCGCCCTGTTGACTGTTGGGCCAGATAGATTCGGCCCACATATTGTTTTTTTTCCTGCGAATTTTTTACGGAAAATATCAAAAATACCAGAAGGAAAAGATACTGGAGAGGCAGCCCGAGGGAGTCATGAGCCTGGGAGGTGCGGCCCCCCCTCCAGGGCGTGGCCAGAAGGCTCGTGACCTCCTCGTGGCCCCTCTTGACTTGTTCTCGACGCCAGACGGTCTTATAAATACCAAAACCCTCATAACTAAACCGAGATCGATAGTTCCAACGCCGCAAGCCTCCGTAGCCACCAAAAACCAATCGGGAGTCCGTTCCGGCATCCTGCCGGAGGGGAATCCATCTCCGGTGGCCATCTTCATCAACATTATTGCCTCTCCGATGATGCGTGAGTAGTTCACCATAGACCTTCGGGTCCATAGCTAGTAGCTAGATGGCTTCTTCTCTCTCTCCGATCTTCAATACAAAGTTCTCCATGATAGATCTCCATGGTGATCTATCCGATGTAATTCTCTTTTGCGTTGTGTTTGTTGAGATCCGATGAATTGTGGATTTATGATTAGATTATCTATGAATATTATTTGAGTCTCCTCGTATTTCTTATATGCATGATTTGATATCCTTGTAAGTCTCTTCGAGTTATGGGTTTCGTTTGCCAACTTGATCTATGATTCTTGCAATGGGAGAAGTGCTTGGTTTTGGGTTCATACCGTGCGGTGTCCTCACCTAGTGACAGAAGAGGTAGCAAGGCACGCATCGTGTTGTTGCCATCAAGGGTAAAAAGATGGGTTTTATATCATATTGCATGAATATATCCCTCTACATCATGTCATCTTGCTTAAAGCGTTACTCCGTTTGTTATGAACTTAATACACTAGATGCATGCTGGATAGCGGTCGATGTGTGGAGTAATAGTAGTAGATGCAGAAAGTATCGGTCTACTTGTCTTGGACGTGATGCCTATATGTATGATCATTGCCTTAGATATGGTCATGACTTTGCGCAATTCTATCAATTGCACAACAGTAATTTGTTCACCCACCGTAATACTTGCTATCATGAGAGAAGCCTCTAGTGAACACTATGGCCCCCGGGCCTATTTTACATATTATATATTCAAATCTAAATATAAAAACACCAAAAATACCTTGCTGCCATTTTATTTACTTATTTACATTCACCTATTATCACTATCAGATCTCACCTTGCAAGTAATCGTAAAGGGATTGACAACCCCTTTATCGCGTTGGGTGCAAGTTTGTTTATGTTTGTGCAGGTTTCTTGGTGCCTCATCTTGATACTCCTACTGGATTGATACCTTGGTTCTCAAACTGAGGGAAATACTTATCTCTACTTTGCTGCATCACCCTTTCCTCTTCAAGGGAAAAACCAACGCAAGCTCAAGAAGTAGCACCCCCCACTCTGTACCTTAAGGATATTGTAAGCCGGGAGGTTGGCCCATAAAACCCCCGAGCCCCCTATGCAGCGGAGACGAGGCATCCACGCACACACACTCACGGGGCGTTTCCCACACATTCGTCGTCGGTAGTAGGGGAAGGCGAGCCAGCTGCTCCCTCTTCCACCTCTAGACAACAACTCTAGGAGCATGTTGGAAAAATACCCATCTATCAACTAGACCAAGCAGGACTAGGGGTATTACCTCCCACGGAAGGCTCTGAACCTGGGTACATCATGTGTCACCACTGCTTGTGCCTAATCCCGCTCCCGGAGCCCATCGGCGTCCTCTGGCCCCAACCACCTTCGATAAGCCTAATCATGGCATCTGTTGTGAGAAAACGACGACACCGAACGCAATCGGTCACCCACTCGCCAACGACTCCTCGCAGCTTTCTCGCGTCGTGCCGCACGCAACTCCCCCGCACACTTCCCTCCTCCCTTCCGTCGCGCTTGCTCGTCAAGTTTGGACCATGGTGATGGAACACGCCATCGGATCCGCGCTGGAAGATGAAGGCTGCTCGTTGGACATGTGCACGAAAACATTATGTAGAGCACCTGCATCCGGGCCCGCTTATCCGGAACGTCCATATACATAGAGATTTGCGCCAGCAGTTTCCATAAGAGTCTCAAGGCCACGGTTATCTCGCAGGTGCATTGTACGAGCTGGGTTATGCAATACAGATAAGGACAGAAAGAGATGGACAAGCCTGCAGGCGCTCCGTGAATTGGTATACTGTGCGTCGGGAGCCTTCTAGGTGGCAAGGGGAGGCTGATTCTTCTGGTTTCGTTCATGGAGAGAACATAGTCCGAGCGGCAGCCAGGGGAGGCGGGTGTGGCTGGGGCAAGAGGAGGTGCGGAACTAGCCCCAGATTCCGACGGCATTGCCGGTGCGAGATTCACCGCCGACTTCTTCTGCTGAGATTTCGTGGCATCGTCCGGCTCCGACACAGGTAAATCTGCCGCTGCTGGAATACACATAGGCCCTTCTGGAGTCAATTTGTAGTTGATTTGTTGGGATTGTGATGCAGCTCAGAAAGATGATTAGACATGCATGTCTCTGTTTTGCAGGACAAAACATCAACGCAGTAATTCCGCCTCCGACACCACTCCATTGATATGCCTGGGTGAGCTTATTTTTTTGAACGGTCACCGGGAGGAGAGGATCCCCACCTGAATATATTGCTCAAAAAGCTGCCAAAGCCAAGAGTCGCCCCTTGAGCTTTGGCTGATGCAGTTTATAAGGGAAACCGGATCGAAAACCTACACAAGTTGACCCCGTTTATGAGGGAAACCGGGCCGAAAAACCGTACAGGTAACAAGGTTACAGAAGATGAGAAAAAATTGTCCCCCCGGAGAAGGCATGACCTAGCTAGCAGGCAAAAAGACCAACACCACGAAAGACACAAGTATATGTGGGGTGTTGTCGAAGGATCACAATACCAAAACTCTGCAAACAACCTAACGCACCAGACCGGCGTGCGTATCGAGCCCCACGGCACAACAGAGAATCAACCAAAACCAACGAGTGCCAAACTGAACACGAACCTTGACTGGGAGATCCGCCACAGACGGTCGACACGATTAGCAAGTTGGGGAGGCATCATTGGTTCGTCATTGAGCAAAGGTGAACCAAGACCACACCAAGAGCCCAAAGCTCCCGCAGCATAACGGGTACCATGGTACCATCTTGAGCCAGCACGGAGGTCACCCAAAGGGCAGCCAAAGAGAAAGACATGAAGAATAACACGGCCATCACAACCAGCACAAAGGTGGCCTCAACTTCCATCTTCATCTGACCAAGCAAGGATAGCCTTGAACGTTGGCCGTCTGGTCGCCACCCAACAACACCCGCAAGGAGAGAGGTGTCATACGGGAACGAGGTGGTCCGGAGAAGAGCACACCCCGCTAACCCGGCTTCGGAAGGAAGAATCGAAACCACACCAAGTGATGGTCGAGCTCACGAGGGGGAAACAGATGGCCGTCCCACGATACCAAAGGCACCGCTGCCAAACCCCAAGAACACCACCGAACAACCACCGTCGACCCCAAGCCGGCCGCACCATCACCACCGTCAAACCAACGCTGGTCCCTCACCCATCGGCATCACCACCAACCCCACACACCTCCACCGCCGACACCACAAACCCAACTCCACCTATAGCCAGACAGTCCTGCAACTGCCAACAGGACTCCAAAGATGGCGACTCCAAGGAGCAAGTGACGTCAGGACATCACCGCCACCCGATCGGACAACGTCCGATCTGAGGTTTTCACCTGGAGCCTGAGACCGGAAGATTAGCTATAACAAAATCCGCAACGACACCTCCAATGAGGAATACGGCGTCCGAGGATGCCGTTGCAAGGTTTTCACCTGTATTTGAGCAGCAAACCATACCTACAGAAGAGAAAGGCGAGCACCCCAATCCAGGGACGGAAGCACACACGCCAGTAGCCGGAAGTGGAGCACCACGACACCACCGCGAACCTCCGCCACCAGAGCCGCACGTCGTCGATGCAGAGCCGCCGCCGCATGGGACCGGCCACCGCACCCCAGAAAGCCGGATCCAGCCGACCGAGGCTAGCCGAGCGACCAGATCGGGCCTGTACCTACGCCAAAGCTGCACCCAGCCTCCGCCCTGGACGAGCACCACCACGCAAAGGCCGACGCTCTCGAGCCGCCACCACTACGCCGACGAGGCAGTAGCCGCCGCCTGCCCCGAGGACGGCCCCCCAGATCCAACACGACGGCGTCGCCCCTCCTCTGGCGCTGAGGCCGCGAGATGCAGCAGAAGGGCCCCGCCGCCACCTTCCTCAGAGCGCGCGTGGCGTTCGCCTGCAACCTCCTCGGGCGGCGGCGAGACTGGGTAAGGGGAGGGAGGGGAACGTGGCGGCACTGACGGGTTCCCCGTGTTGCCAGAGGAGGGGCGACGGGGGGGGGGGTGGTTTCATTTCGTCCCCCGTGGGGTCCGTGTTTCTGAAAATCACATGGGTGAGCTTATTGGATTCTAGGCGGTGGAGCTGGATCTGTGATCAGGCACAGAATACGAATGGAAAGGGGAGAAATTTGAACAGATTAAATCCCCCCACGGAAGAGCAATACGAAGAGGCGTGCGGGTTGCAGAATCAATACGTACCTATCGTTGTCCGCCTGAGCGTTTTCCTGGCGGCCGAGCACCGACGCCGTCGAACCTGCTTGCACAGCATCCATTTGAGCGCTGGGTCAAACAACAGGAGTGGGCGGCTTGGTGGAGAGGTACGTGAGTCACGGGTGCGTGTTGGTAGGTGGATGGGAGGTCGAAGACATAAGAAAGAGAAACCGCTAGGCCCGTACCACTACGATGCCCAGGACCGTAACCTGCATCTGCCACGGTAACATGTAGTCTAAAGCTGACTTAAGGGACGGGCATCTCGATGTACAGCGCAGCGATTCGACCGTCAGGATAGCGCGGCCCCAGTGCAGATGGTTCGAAAATCCGCGTTCGACATGTGCGCCGGGAGATGAACTGCTCCGCCTCGCCCGACGCGCGCCTGCTACACCCTTGCCCCCGATGCAATGGATCGAGCTCACGACGCAGCTCCGGCCCAGTAGGTTGCTGTTCAAGGTCATCCCTTGCCCATCTTCGCCTCTTTTATTTGCTCTTCGTCCCTCCCCTTATGCATTCCTCCACGCAGCCTGGTGCAAAGGTCACCTTCAACATCTGAACTTGATTCTCCTCACGCTGAGCTAATTCAGAAAAGCAGCAAGACTACATCAGCAGCTACATTCGGAAAGGAGGACAGTGATTGATGCATCTTGTGTGAATGTTCTCCTCTCGCTTGCTTTTCTGAATTTGTAAGCCCAAGATTGGTGCATCCATGGCAGGCATTGATTCATGATTTCCTTGTTTGGGCGATGGATCCCAAGGAGGACAGGACCAGAAGGAACTGCCACCGCCAGGTTACCACTTTTTCTTCCCCACTCTGTCCATCCATGATGTGAGTATATCACCATGCTCCTGTGTTGCTGTTGAATGTAATGCCTGGAGTACATCACTGAATTTTCAACACTCCCATTACAACACCATTATGGTGGTACTCATTTGACAAACACTCGCTGGCTTTTAACTGAATTTTGCCCAGGAGTACTACTGAATTTTGCCACAAGATAGTCAGGTTTATTATGAAAAAACTTCTAAGCTCTTTTATTATTTTAATATATTCTTTTGCCATATCAGGTGTACACACACGGGAACAAAGGGTATTTCACATGCAATGAGCCATAATATCCAGTTGTTACGTATTTGTAGCACCAGCTTGTGGTGGTTATGTATCGTACGCAAGTGTGGCGCGCCTGCATGAACAAGTCTCTCTCCTTCATATGTACTCCTATATACATACCCTACACAAGGGATAGTTCAATACAAGAATAAAAATAACAAATTCTGTAATTTATACAGAGACATCATTGAGGAATCATTTGGTTATGTTTGAGATGAAAAGTTCTATGGTTCATGGCATGCCAAGCTACTCAACTAAGAAGCAAGAATGATAATTATTGTGTCTATGTATTTGCATAAGCAAATTCGTGATAAACACTTTGGACGGTTTGAGGGAGCAAGTATATATGCCCTAATTAAGATGTGTCGTCCTCGTGGACAAGCCCTGAATTCTGACTTAAATGACGGTGCTCGATGTACTACCAACCACTGATTCAGCAGGTACCTCGAGATCTCACTCGGGAAGAAGCCATTCGTGCCGAAGTAATCGGTCATAGACGCGCCGTCCTCGTCGCCTTTGCTGTTGCTGGCATATCGGACGACGGACCGCAGGGTCTTCTTCCTCGTGTCCACCTCCATCATCCAGATCCGCTTGTCGCCGTCCTCGATGTCGATGAGATGACGCCGCTCGCTCCTCAGCATGAGGCAGACGAGGTCGGGCTCATCCGTGCTGATGACCGGGTACTCCGCCTCGACGCGCGGGAGGTGCTCACAGCCCGGGAGCGCCCACAGCTCGTCCGAGTAGAGCACGCCGTCCTCCGCCCATGTCATGCCGTCGTCCACGTTGAGGGTCCAGGTGGTGGCGCTGAACGAGAAGCGGGAGCGATGGCAGTTGCTCCACGGTTTGACGACGTCGCCGCAGCAGCAGCACGGCTCGATTCTGACCAGCTTCACGGCGCCGCCGGCCGTGACGCCGAGAGTCCGGCTTTGCTTGATGGAAAGACGATCGCGATAGTCTCGCGGCCGCACCAGCGCAGCTGCGGCCGGCAGCGGCACGTAACGGTTCACGGGGTTCGCGTCCAACACGTTGCACAGCACCAGGCCGACGTAGTAGTTCACCCAGCAGAGGAACCTGTCGCCGATGGGGACGACCACGTCGGAGAGCCACGATCCGGGCACTCCGGCGGCCGGCACCCGCTTGATCTCCCACTCGAGGCCGTCGTTGACGTGGCCAAGACGCAGCACGCAGAGCTCGTGCTCCCCTCTCCACGACTCGAGCTCGGCCACCACGAGCTCGTCCTCGCCGTCGCCGCCGTGGACGTGGAGGACACCCGTTCTCTCCGATGCCATTATTCGCTCCTCGCGTCTTCCAATACTCTGGTGGCTGTCTCTCTCGAATGGCATCGGCAGGTAGCAATGCGGGAGCAGCGACAGCGACGGCGGCCGGGAAGGGCCGCCGGCCCTGTACACGAAGTGCTCGAACGGGCCGCAGTTGTACGAGTCGCGCAGATCCCTCGTCCTGAATAGGACGACGTCTCCATGGGCCCCGATGAGCTCCGGCCTCTCGAGCGCTTGGTCACCGGGCACTGGCAGGTCCAGACAATGGACGTAGAGGTGGAGCTTCCCGGCGGCGGCGCGAGCCGGCAAGAGGCGCCGATGCACTGGCCGGTGGAGGTGCGCGCGTACGCGACGGTGCTGGCCTGGGCACGGAGGGAGTCCTTCAGGTGGCCATAGTCGTCGAGAATCACCCAGCCACGATCGGTGGAGACTGGCGAATTGGAGGGTTTGGTTTCCATCACTGCTGCCTGGGATCGATTCTCTCCAGATCGGTTTTGGCCTCTTAACTTTTTGGCCGACTATGTAGTACTAATAGGTAAGTCCCGTGGAAAGAAGCGTTCCCACTAAGAAGTTGCATGAAAAAAATTGGCCTGAGTCAATTTTAGAAAATTCCGAGATTTTCATAATCAATTGAGGCAGATAATAATAACTACAACCAGATCCATGAACCATCTAGGTAGCGACGACTACAAGAATTGGAACGAGCCGAAAACATGGCACCGTCAAACATGTATATAAATATGTAAACCTCCAAACGAAGACTGGATCCAAACAGAACCACCTAAGACCAACACTCACCGAATCCCATGGGAAAGTCGTAGATCGAAAGGGTCAAACATGTAAACATCCAAACAAAGACCGAATCCAAACAGAACCACCTAAGACCAGCACTGACCGAATCCCACAAGAAAGTCGTAGATCCAAAGAATCAAACATGAAAATATCCAAACGAAGACTGGATTCGAATAGAACCACCTAAGACCAGCACTGACCGAATCCCACGAGAAAGTCATAGATCGAAAGGATCAAAAATGAAAAATATCCAAACAAAGACTGGATTCAAATAGAACCACCTAAGACCAGCACTGACCGAATCCCACGAGATCAGACGGAGACACACCTCCACATGCCCTTTGACGATGCTAGACACATCATTGAGACAAGGATTGAACGTGAAAGACATTATTCCTACTAAGGAGCATCGCCGCCGCCACGCTGAACTTAACAAAAACGAGAGTGGAGTCCCTCCAAGGGTGGGGGCCAAGGTCCTCCGTACCTCCATGACCCAAAGGCCAACGGAAATGGTGAGGACCGCTGACGACGCCGACGAGAGAAGGTGAAAGCCTCACTGATGGGGTTCTTTTCTTGAGGTGGTAGGAGTTCTTCTTGAATTGCTCATATACGATCATGTGGTAGGAGTTCATCCCGCATCTGCGATCATGTGGTAGGAGTTCATCCCGCATCTGCCACATCTAATTTGAAGAAGAGGGTTAATACATATATATATAGTAATAAAATAAAATTGTCAATATTATTGCTTGTAGCCCCGCTTAGGGGTCGTCGCGTTCTAGATGAACTCGCAAACGTAGTATCCACATAAATTATTCCCGGTTTCCTGCCACAAGCACTATACGAGAAATAGAGTTCAATCAAACTGATAATCAAGCATGATAAATGGTATTAATGAAACTAGAATCAATGGAAGATGCGCGGAACTAGCTAGTAGTACTTACTTATAGGTGTGTAAATCGCAGCTCTCCCGGTAGTGCCGGAACAATTGCTGTGAACTCTTTCCAAACCCTGTCAGACAAAGAAAATAATTACTTGATATCAGGAAATGAACAAAGTTGCCGATATGATGCGATAATGATCGATTGAACTTACTTCTGGAGAATTTCAGTCATGTCCGCATATTCCTGGGGATCTTTTCGTTTCGAGTCTAAGACGGTTACTACTCCCTGCTCAAGCTGAATCTCTAGCATAATAAAGTAGAAACTGCGCACGCATGCATAACTCATCGATTACATTACTATAAACCTCGAGTAATAAGGGAAACCAAATATGCACAAGACAGTAACACTCACTTGAAGTTGTAAGGAAAGAGTATTGTCCCTTTGTTTCGATTTTTAAGCAACGATTGTAGCAAGTTCTCCTTGGTTTGTGTGGGATAATTTTGAAAATTATACTCATGTATGACATTTGGGTTAATGAACCCAATTTCATAGATTTTTGCTTTTCTGCATTCGACGATCTTCAATATGCATAATATAGTAGTGAGGATAATTATATATACATGCAATGAAAGAGCTGAGCTATATACATACAGAGACTTAATTACAGAAGTAGTACTTACAGACAGTAACAAGTCACGATTGTTTTGTCAAGGGCCTTTTGATTGTATAACTAGAATATCTCCTCAAATTATTCAACAGTTCCATTCCAACGAGGTCATGCTCCTCTTTAACTGATAGTATCAAACAATCCTTCCCAGAATCGCGACAGGTTTTCATGTACCATTCATGGAATTTTCGCATCATCGTTGTTAGAGGAGGATTATCAGGTTTGACGAGAGGCCGCCCATGCCGGTAACGGAATTCGTCCACCTCCAACGGCTTAAACTGTACATCATCGCTCAGGTAATCACCAGGTTTGGTACCGGGCACCATCCCCGGATGATTAGCGACGATATCGCTAGACACCTTGAGCGGGGGGCACGATTGGTTTGCCTATTTGCCGAGCTGGGGATTTTTTGCCCACTTCTTCGTTTTGCTAACCTTGCATCACTGGAAGTACTTCCCGACCGACGCGCATCTTGATATGTCTTTTTAATACAGCGGTCAAAGTTGGAATCCGGCAGAGGCGGTGGTGGTCGCTTTAGGGCATCGATAGTGCGCATCGCTTTCACCGGATCTATCTTCTCCTTCGAAGGTGGGGTTTTCTTTGCAAAATGGGCCCTCAATTCGGCCTAACATATCTCCTCGTTTTCAGACCCGATCCTCTCATATGGTAACTTTTCTAGAGGCTTGAGAGATGGACCGTATCTGTATCCCCTCCTGCCTATGTTTGTACAGCTAGCCGTCGGAGCGGTGGCGGCTCCCTTCCGTCGCTGCTTACTAGGCGTCGGAGGAGCCGGAGCGGTGGCGGCTGTCTTCCGCCGTTGCCAACGAGGCTGAGGAGGAGGCGTACTGCTCCGACGTGCCGGAGGAGGCAAAGGAAGAGGCGGAATGCCCTCACACGTTGGAGGAGCCGGAGAAGGAGGCGGTGTGCCCTGATCACTCGCCGGAGGAGGAGGAGCCGGAGTGCCCTGATTCGCCTGAGGAGAAGGAGGAGGCGGAGGCGTCCAGTTTGGAAGCTTGATGTACTCCTTTAGCCATAGACATGTACTCGTCTGGGCACGAACCAGCTTATTCTCTCCTTCACCTGCACTACTAGGAGAAACCCTATTGGTAGTGCTTGAAAAACCTATAGTAGTAGCGTTGGGTCCAGCACTACTACTAAGGCGCTACAGCTAAGTTATAGCAGTAGCGCTGGTTGGTGCAGCGCTACTGCTAAGTCTGGTTAGCAGTAGCGCTGCACTTTCCAGCACTACTGCTAACTATCTGTAGCGCAGCAAAGAGGCCAGCGCTGCTGCTAATCCAGCGTTGCTGCTATATGTATTCCAGCACTGCTGCTATAACTCCTGCTGTCACAGATACATATCTGCTCTACGTATTCGTTATGTATTTATACAGGCTCTATACAGTAGTTTCATCAGGTCACAATAAACATACACATACAGTACATCATCATCATTCAACACAAATATCATCACATCTCGAAAATAACGATACACAAGTCATATCATGTATCGAATAAGTGCGACTGCATGGTCATGGCACACACACAAGTTTCGTCATCTCTATCTAAACCATGATGTACAAGAGAAGAGCGATCATCATCATCAAGACCGCGACTATGTAATACTTGAGGCACCGGCGGTTCCGCCCTAGCTCTTGCTGGAGAGTCCACCTCAAGTAACTCCTTTCCGCTTCGGCTCTGCTGTCGAACCCTCTGTGGCTAGCACCCGGGAACTTGTCCACCTGGGCCTGAGCGTTTGGCCAGTGGTCGTAGACTCCTGGAACCTTCCCAACAAACACGACGTAGCAGCCCTTCGCCATCTCTGATCTATGTACCTGCATCGTGAACGATAATATGCAAATAATGTACTTAAGAACACAAAGAGGCATAATTAGCAAAATAGAAGCAACCTATAGTAAGTAAACATAAATGACGAAGTTCCTCATACCCAAACTAATTAACTAGAGCGATCTACGCTAGTTCAGGACCACGGTTTAATTACATCACATAGTTTTGTCTGGACGCTAGTGACACATATATTGTCAACGACAATCAGTCCTCGGTCCAATCTTCATAGTCAGGAAGGAAGGACCCGAGCATCTTGAAAGGCTTCAGGTCCAGACGCTGAGCGATTAGCAGTGCTCGGACATCATCCTGTGTGATTGGCCCATGGTAGAACATCCCTGTTTGTTCGAGGACCTGCTTCATGATCACTTGGGTAAGTTCACACTGCACATGATAAAACTCAGCTCGGAGTCAATGATCCGGTGTCTTTCCTATGCTTGTGGCCCAGTTGACAATCTCATCATCGTTGGTAGTAGATGACATGCGAAGGCTTTGATTATCCCTTCTGAACTCGAGCAGGTGATGCATGAGGTAGAATCCATCAGCCTTACTGATGTGCGGTTGCTGGATGCAGCAGAAGTCGGTCTTATGGCTGAAACCCAGCCCGTTCCTCCTATACTTTTTGTCCTTGATATATCCACCAGACATGCTGAAGGTTAACGGGGCACTATCGAGAACACTCTTTATGTGCTTGTAATCCTTTATCTTGATGTTCTTCGATGAGTCCAAGTATATAGCATGGGAGTATTCTGGGTACAGAACGATGAGGACTCCCCCCCCCCGCTGCGCAAATTAAGTACGCCTCAAATTAGACTCCATGCTTGCAAAGGAATGATTAACACTTATGAAACGATATGCACGAATGACTTACGTGGGATGATAAGGCAGGAGAATCACTTCCTTGTCCTTATTAGCAATCATGAAGCCGCCGATGTACTGGCTCGCATAGTCACGGTGCTCTTTGCAGACATCCAAGAAGCTCTCGTGCATATGGTACGGGCCCACGATGCAGATATATTTTATGTTCTCAATCCTGATGATGTAGTTGAGATACAGCGCATACATGCGGATGAACTGGAAATCCAGCTTGGTCATGTGGAACATGTCGTAGATGTAGTCAAAATCATAGGATGAACTTATTCGCGGACCATCCCTCGACGTACAACTTCCCAGCTGGCACCTGAGCCGCGTAAAGCTGGTATCCTGGTTTTCCCGAGATAAGAAGGCTTTTCTCTCTGGCCAGCACATCATCATGAAGTCTCCTTAGATCATTGTTCAGTATGTCCTCTAGCGATTTCTAAGGTAGGATCGGGTGGCCGGCGACATGGATTCGCTCCGCACCTACGACAGGTATGCTGTCTACCTCCCGGGGCTTTAGAGGCGGCTAGCTGCTTGAAGCAGCTCTAGCGCCTTTAGGGCCTTTCTTTTACGGTCTGCTCCTTGCCTTCTTGTTGGGTCGCAGCGGTAGTGAGCCCAACATACCTTCCCTAACCATCCCCCAAGTGTCGTCGGGCTAAACATTGGACGGGCCTCAGGGGGTTGATGGGTAGAGGCGGCATCTGGAGGCGTCTCCTGCGAGGATCCCTTGAAGAGAGAATTTTTGCATTCCGCCTTAGGACGTTCCGACTCCAGCAAATCAGGCAGCATCAAGTCATCATCTCCATGCTCAAAGCCTGAGTCTTCGTTGTCCTGAGCCATCCATCCTCCATCATCATAGGAGGTATTGAAATACTTGTCTGGGTCATCATCATCCTCCTCCATGTCATCATCAGCATTTGCTTCTTCGACAATGGGGGCGACGTCATCTGGCACTAATGGAGGCTCTCCCTCGCGTTGTCCGCTATCACCTGCCACGACAGGTGCAGGTAATTTGGTAGGTGGGGTGGTGTTCATACCTTCTTGAGAAGCTGTCGTTGGTGTGATACTGGGTGCCTCGACACGAAGAAGAGTCTCCAGCCAAGGCAAGAACCAGCTCTTGCATGTGCCAATCCGTTGAGGTGTCTCCTCGTCATCGACTGGTATCGGAGTAGTCAAATCCTCGAAGCCCGGTAAGACACTGACCACGTTAACCTTGAAGACGCCATCGGTCATCTCTTAGTTGTGGAACATGCAGTCCTTCAGCTTCATGATCATTGCCTTTCCCACGGCCACCTTCTGGCCCTTGATGTCTTACAGTAGGGTGCACGGGGTATCGTTGGCCTATGAAGACATGTCTGCGACGTCAAACATCCGAAAGGCAATTGAAACGGAAGACTATATAGACATGCTAGTGAAAAGGGTATGACGCGTAATTACCGTGAGGGCGTCGAGCTCGGCCATAGACGAAGGCCCGCCAAGTTGGCCAGAGACGGAGGACGGGCTGCTATGAACAGGAGCGGGAGCATGTGCGATGGCATGAGCAGGTGCTAGTGGTGCGATGTTCACCGAATTGCTCCCGAAGTAGATGGGCATTGGAAAGTCTGCTGGCCCTTTATCTGGATTGTTCTTTGCCCATGCAAAAAATGCCGGAAGCAAGCATGAAATGCCAAAAGCAACCGCTGCACTGACCCTTGCATCGACCTTCTGGTCGATGGTCTGTTCCAACTCAGGTTTGGGCTTATTGGACGCAAGCGCGACCTTTTGGTGGATGGTCTGTTGAGTAAGCAACTTTCTCATCCTTCTTTCCTCTACCTACTCGTGGTAGCACATCTTCCACGAGGCGCCATCTCCGACACCGTGCACACGTCCATAGGACGACGGTGTGGCCTCCGGGACCTTTTTCAGTACATGTTCAGGGCCCGGTTGAAATGGGTGTCCCACTTGGGCCTCGCCGACGATTGTGACGACTCGTCGCTTTCAGCTGCCTTTTGGTGCTGCTCTTTTTGCAAAAGGAACGTGGATGGTTTACTAATAATGTGACAAAACTTGTAGTCGAATTGATTGGAAGCTAATATAATAATATGGTAATATAACAATTACCAGAAGTCTCATGAACTCCCTCGTGTTCGGGTCCGTGTAAAAGGTCTTCTTGACGTGGTCCCACTTGTACCGGGCCCTGATCCAGTCATGCTCCAGCGGGTCGGTGAACTCCGCCTAGGGGTCTGGGATTCCGTGAAGTTCACGTTCTGCATCCTCTTTGGCCCATACATGCCTCTTCCCCTCGTAACCACGGCTTTCGAGGCAGTGGGGAGGCATGTTCCTAGCCTGGAGCGCCTTCATTTTCTCTGACTTTTTCTTGGTTTCATCCTTAGCGCAAGTCTCCTTAAATTTTTCAAAGTCCTCTTCCATAAGTGCGGATTGTCAGCATGAATCTTGGACCATGGTTCATTCTTATAAATCGCTTTTTTCACCCGAACTTTCCAGGCGGACAAGTCGTTGGTGAACGTCACCATCGCCTTTTTGTATATCTTTGTCATGGCGTCATCGTCCCACGGATCTTTGCTTTCTGTGCGGCCGGGGAACAAGAACCTATTGTGCAACTTCTTTAGGAGCATGTGCTCCATATGTGGTATCTTCTTCAACTTCTCGTCATTGATGTTGGCGGTTTCCCTGAGGATGCATCCTAGTTGATTGCCACAGCACGAGCCCCTCCTTGTGACTTTTTCGGAACCATGGAGTACAATCTTTCTTATGTAATGTAGTATTGATTCTTCTTTTCACGTATGCTTCATCATCATCATCATCTTCCCTCATCGGGTTTCCGTATTGGTCGTAGTCTTCCTCGTTGGCGACTCCATCCATTCCGACGATGCTCCTTTTGCCCCTCCTCACGACAACACGGCTAGGATTGGTCGGGTCGGTTCTGAAGAAGCATTGTGTCATGTGCTTAGCGTGTACCCATAGCTCAGTTTTGGCGATGACGTTAACGTTCACGGTTGCGCTCTTCGCGTCAGCGGGTGGTATAGACATGGTAGTTAAATACTTGTTTTCTCTTACGACGTCCTTAGCCCATCTGACACGGAACATCGTCGCATCGTGCAATCCAGTATAGTCAAGCTCCCAGATCTCTTCGACCCTTCCGTAGAATCTTTCAGTTGTGCTGTTAGCATCGGTCACGCATTCAATCGTCACCCCGGAGTTCTAGTAATCACTGTCCATGTCTTTGGCCTCCATGTAGAACGTGTACCCGTTGATATCGTATGACTGATAGCTCGCGAGTTTGGGTGCGGGGCCATGTACTAAGGCGTGTATGAGCAATCCGTCTGAACTGTCCTCTTCCGGGGAATTTTCAAGAACTTGCTCTTTGAACCAATGCAAGAAAGTGGCGTTGTGCTCTACAGTAACTTCGTCGTCCGTCTTATCAGGGTACTTATTTGCGATGGTTTCTTTGTGCCGTGCCACATAATCATCTACCACATCTAGGTGTTGTAGCACTACTAAGGTAGCCCTGTCAAAGTCGTTCCGTCGATCCGAGTAGTCCATGTGCATTTCCCTCCGGACGTTGTTGTGACCTTCTCCTTCTAGCCTCCCATCGTGCTTGTTGACGGGCAAACCAACAACAAGGTCTCTAGCGCCTATATAATTCTCGCAAAAGGAGATGCACTCATGCGTCAGATACCCCTGGACGATGCTCCCATCGGGACGGGACATGTTACGAATGAATCCTTTGATGACCCCATTCATCCTCTCGAAAGGCATCATGTTGTGAAGGAATGTTGGCCCGAGGTCGATGATGTCATCCACGATGTGGACACGCAGATGCACCATGACGTCAAAGAACACGGGCGGGAAGTACATCTCAAGCTCACATAGAATGACAACGATCTCTTCCTGTAGCCTTCGGAGCTGCTTCACACTTATGGACTTTCGAGAGATAACATCGAAGAAGTTGCAGAGACTAGTAAGCGTGTCACGGATGTGCTTGTCCATTATCCCTCTAATGGCAACTAGGAGTATCTGCGTCATCATCACGTGACAGTCATGAGACTTCATCCCGCTGAACCTTTTCTTCTTGGGGTCTAGAAATCTGCTTATCTTCCCACAGTAACCGGAACTGACTTTGATTCCCATAAGGCACTTGATGAATTGATCGATCTCCTTCGCACTTAAGGTGAAGCAAGAAGGGGGGCAATAATTCTCCTCGTTCTTGTTGACTTTTCTGCCCCTTTCCCTTTCCTGCGTCTCCGTCTCCGTCTCCTCCGTCGACTTTTTACGGTGGAGATCTTTCCTGATCTTCAAATCTTCCAAGTCTTTCCTTGCCTTCGGCCCATCCTTGGTCTTCTCTGGCATGTTCATCAGTGTGCCAAGCAACCTCTCAAGGACATTCTTCATGATATGCATTTGATCAAGGCAATGAGGCGTGTCGTGATTGGGCCAGTACTCCATGTCCCAGAAAACAGACATCGTTTTCCATACCTTCAGTAGCGGCTCCGGTGCCTTTTTCATCGTTCCCGGCACGGGGCATTGTCCCCAGTTATTCAACAGCTCGTTGATTTCGGCCCCGCTTCTCTTACGTGGAGGTCCTCGATGCTCAGTCAACCCATTGAATAGATCTCCATGCTTTCTCCACGGGTCATCCTTCTCGAGCCATCTACGATGTCCCATGTACACGATTTTCCCGGACCTACCATCTTTCGTCGACGTAAGCTGCTAAGACATTGTATCATCCATGCACCTCGTGCATCCGCAGTATCCGTGGCACACCTGGCCCGAGGTGTACCCGTAACCGAGATAGTCGTGCACCGTCGTCATCAGCGCGACTCTCATATAGAAATACTCTCCTTTGCTGGCGTCCCATGTCCATGCCGGTGTTTTCCATAACGTGTCTAGCTCCTCTTTCAGAAGCCCCATATACAGGTTAATATGATTTCCCGGTTGTTTCGGCCCTTGAATCAGCATGCTCATGTGTATGTACTTTGTCTTCATGCACTTCCATGGGGGGAAGTTGTACATCCATACAAAGACGGGCCATGTGTTGTGGTTGGTATTTTGGTTTCCAAACAGATTCATGCCATCCGTACTCGCACCAAGCACGATGTTCCTTGGACCTTCTGTAGAAAATCCATATACGGTGTTGAATGCTCTCCACTGGCTACCATCTACGAGGTGTCTTAGCTTCGGATCATCTCCATCGTCGGGCTTCTTCCTCTCCGCGTGCCAGTGCATGAGCTTTGCTTCCTTAGGATCTACGAAATACCGTTGCAGACGGGGAGTGATCGGAAAGTACCATACAACTTTCTGAGGAGCTTTCTTTCCTGCCTTCTTGTATCGAGAAGCATTGCACACTGGACAGCTGTTTTTTTGCGTGCTCCCCCCGATAAATGATGCAATCGTTGATGCATGCATGGTACCTAATGTGCGGCAAATCAAAAGGGCAAACGATTTTCTTGGCCTCATCGACACTAGTAGGATACAGGTTCCCCGCGGGATGAACTTTACTATTTAGATGCGTCAAATGCTCATCGAGGCTTTTGTCTGTCCATTTGTTTTTGGCCTTCGTCTTTAGAAGCTCGAGCGTGAAGCTCAAGTGGGTCACCTCGGGATCGCAACCGTCATACAATGGAGTCTTCAAGTCTACTTCAAGTTGCGCCAGCTTGGCCTCCTCTCTAGAAGCAGCTCTATCGCTAGTCGTACTCTTGCGAAGGAGGTCTCGAACATGAGGGTCCTACATGACTGCACTTAGTCGCGTTGAAGACTATGGCGTGACCGCCGCCTCTGCTTCACCGTGTCCGGAACCTTCTCTACCGCCATGTTCGGAATCTTCTCCGCCACCGTCATTTAACTCTTCCCCGCCGCCATGTCTGACGCCATCATCTTCGTGTCGATCGGTCATCTCTTCGTCTAGCCCCATGTCGTTATTCCCTGCCATGTGGACGTCCCCATCATCATCATCTTCACTTATCCACCGAGTATAGCCATCCATGAAACCATTCATCAGCAAGTGCGCCTTCAAGCTGCCATGATCATAAGGATCCAAAAGGACTCCTTCTTTGCATCTTGTACACGGACATCTAATCCTGGTCCGATTATTTGCATGCATGTCCATTACCGCAGATTGCATGTATCACCTTCCATCCACTCACCTTCATGACCGACTGCATGCATAGTATAACAAGAAAAAGGGTTATAAACAAAATGCATGCATGCATCGAAGTCATATAAAAATTTGGCATGACCTTGCCTAAAAATAGGACATATCTAGTTTGCTCAAAATTCACCGAAATGGAAATAAATCGACATTTCGGCAAAACATAAGCAACTCAGGGGCATGCCACTCGCACAAATCTCTCCATATCCCAAACACACATATTCCCATTCTTGAAATGAACAACTTTTTACTCACCTATATATCAAGCTAGATCTAGCTACATCTAGTTCTTGGGGACATATCAATAGCTAACTAGATCAAGTTGTTGGGGAGGAGAGATGACTCTAGGTAACTAATGGAGAGGGAGAGAGATGAGCTAGCTAGATCTATATATAATGGAATGGAGAGAGAGCCAAACAAATGAGATAGGGGGACATTTAATTATGGAGCTAGCTAGAGATGAGAAGGCCATTTATGAAGGAGAGTTATGGTGGAGGGGGCATTAATGGGGAGAGAAAAGAGGTAGGAGGAAGAGAGAAGAAGGGCAACAATGGTGAGGGGATAGGGCAAAGGAGGGGGAGAGAGGGCAATGGAAAGGACGGGAGGGGGAGAAAAGGTGGCACCTGCCACGCATAGCAGTAGCGCTATTTTTCAGCAAGCGCTACTGCTATGTTACTTAGCAGTAGCGCTTTCCAAAAACGCTACTATTAAGTGGGCCCCATTATCAGTAGCGGTTCCAACAAATAAAGCACCACTACTAGAGTATTAGTAGTAGCCCTTTATTCTGGACAGCGCTGCTACTACCAATAGTGTCGGTGGGCTCGTCTGTTCCCGCTTAGCAGTAGCGCTCTTTTTGTTTATAGCGCTACTGCTAAGTCTTTACTTGTAGCGCTTGCTAAATAAAGCGCTACTGCTAACTAGCAGCAATGCCTGTTACATTCCAGCGCTACTGATATTGTCCTGCCTATGAGGTTTTCCCTAGTAGTGCTATACACTGGTCAAGCTTGAGCTCCTCAATTTTCTTCATTACTTCATCCACCATCACAACAGCATAGCCATGTGGAATTGGATGGCAGTGAAAAGTTTCGTTGGGTGGAGGAGGTGCAACAGAGCCGACAACCGCCATGAAAGTGAGGTTCCGACATTTCGTCATAAGATCGCAATGTTGAGCCTCCGTGATAGTATCCACGTGGTAGCTAGGAGGCGTGAGGTCAGGCTGAACGGCTCCGTGGAAGCGATGCTACTTCTCCGCTGAGATGGCGGGGTAGCTTCTGGGGTAGCTTCGTGCCGCTGAGATGGTTGGCCGGCAGCTCGCTGGCTCTCAGCATCCTCTAGCTTTTGTAGTCTTGCATTGAGCTTCTAAATTTCGCTCAGCTCCGCTTTCCTCTTTCTCTCCTGGCTTCTATAACAGCCTGCGTCGGGAAACCCAACCTTCCACGGAACGGAGCCTGGTGTGCCTCGTGTTCGTCCAGGGTGCTCAGCATTCCCTAGGGCCTTAGTCAGCTCGTCCTTCTCTCTGACGGGAATGAACGTCCCTTGCTGCACTGCGATGATATACTTCTGAAGCTTGTTCATGGGTATTGCAAGTTGCTCGTCCGTCCAACGACACTTCCCTGTTTCAGGGTCCAAAGTTTCCCCAACCCCGAAGAACCAAGTCCTTGAATGGTTTGGCCAGTTCGATGTCTATGGTACGACCCCTTTAGCAATCAGGTCATTCTCAGCTTTGTCCCACAATGGGAGGGCTTTGAGGTAGCCACCTGACCCCGTGTGATGGTGATATTGCTTGTTTGCAGCATTTACCTTGTTTGTCTCTGACATTTTCTTACTCTTTTCCGGTGTCTTGTAGTCCACAAATGCGGGCCACTAATCTCTTATCTTCTCAAATCGGCCGATGAATTCTGGAGTCTTCCCTTTGTTGAAAATCTTTGATTGCAACTCATTCTACCACCTCCTGAATAGATCTACCATCTTCTTAAGAACACACGCCTTGACCGGTGGCTCTATAACTGGCTTATTCAGATCCTCCTCTGGCGGTAGGGTGAAATTTGCCTTTAGCGTGGTCCAAAGATCATCTTTCTGTCTATCGGTGACATAATCACCATCAGGGGCGCCATCCTTAGGCTTATTCCATTGCTTGATGCTGATCGGGATGTTGTCCCTAACAATAGGTCTGCACTAAGCAGAAAATGCGTTCTTGGTCCGCGTGGGTTCAATCGGATGGCCATCGTTCGCGAGTGTTGTGATCGTGAACTTTTCATCCTTGCGCAACCTCTTCTTCAGGTCTCGTCTCGTTACCGAAGCTTGGATCGGTCTAGAGGGCTATAAAAGAAGAAAAAAGAGTTAATTAATATATGTACATACCAAAACAATTAATGCATCAATTAGCTAGTTAGCACAGGCTTAATTAATATATATACCTCGCCGGACTTTGCAACATCTGTTGGAAATATGCCCTAGAGGCAATAAATAAAGTGTTTATTATTATATTTCCTTGTTCATGATAATCGTTTATTACCCATGCTATAATTGTATTGATTGGAAACACATTGCATGTGTGGGTAAATAGACAACACTGTGTCCCTAGTATGCCTCTAGTGAACTAGCTCGTTTATCAAAGATGGTCAGGGTTTCCTAGCCATTGACATATGATGTCATTTGATAATGGGATCACATCATTAGGAGAATGATGTGATGGACAAGACCCAAACTACAAACATAGAGTATGATCGTGTCAGTTTATTGCTACTGTTTTCTACATGTCAATGTATATGTTCCTATGACCATGAGATCATGCAACTCACGGATATCGGAGGAGTGCCTTGTGTGTATCAAATGTTGCAACGTAACTGGGTGACTATAAAGGTGCTCTGTTGAGTTGGCATGGATTGAGACTGGGATTTGTTACTCCGTGTGATGGAGAGGTATCTCGGGGCCCACTCAGTAATGCAACATCACAATAAGCCTTGCAAGCAATGTGACTAATTGTTAGTTGCGGGATCTTGTATTATGGAACGAGTAAAGAGACTTGCCGGTAACGAGGTTGAACTAGGAGATACCGACGATCGATTCTCGGGCAAGTAACATACCGAAGAACAAAGGGAACGTTATACGGGATTAACTGATACCTTGACATAGAGGTTCGACCGATAAAGATCTTCGTAGAATATGTAGGATCCAATGTGGACGTCCTGGTCCCGCCATTGGTTATTGGCCGTAGAGGTGTCTCGGTCATGTCTACATAGTTCTCGAACCCGCAGGGTCTGCACACTTAAGGTTTGGTGACGTTTCGGTAGTATAGAGTTATGTATGGTTGTGACCGAAGGTTGTTCGGAGTCCCGGATGAGATCCCGGACGTCACGAGGAGCTCCGGAATGGTCCGGAGGTAAAGATTCATATATAGGAAGTCCCAGTTGGTCGCCGGAAAAGTTTCGGGTTCATCGGTAGTGTACCGGGAGTGCCGGTATTGTACCGTGAGACCTCCGGGAGGGGTATTTCGACCCTAGAGGGACCATGGGCTGTGGTAGAGTATTAACCAGCCCCTAGTGGGCTGGTAAATCAGCCTAGAAAGGCCCATGGCGCAGCAGAAAAAGGCTAAAGGAAAAAAGGCCAAAAATCAGCCAATAGGAGGCAATCCTACTCCAACTAGGATTGGAGGTGGAATAGGATTCCACCCTCCTATTCGACCGAACCAAGAGGCCCTTGGCTGCCTCTCCTCTCCTCTCCTCCTATATATACTGGTGGACTAGCTAGGGTTTTGGCAGAAATTACGGCCACGTGCTACCCATTCCACCGGTGCTCCTCTAGATTAGTTTTCCGCAGTGCTTAGGCGAAGCCCTGCCGGAATTGCTCCACCACCACCATCACCGGAGTGCCGTCACGCTGCCGGTGAACTCTCTCTCCTCTCCACCTCCTCTTGCTGGATCAAGACGGTGGAGATCGTCATCAAGCTGCACGTGTGCTGAACGCGGAGGTGCCGTCCGTTCGATACTAGATCGGAAGGATCGTGATCAAGGCCACGGGACGTTCGTGATCAGATCGCGGGACGGATCGTGACGAGATCACGGGACGGTTCGCGATTAGATCGCGGGACGCTCGGCGATTTGGACTGCGAAGAAGTACGACTACACCAACCGCGTTTCTTAAGGCTTCCCGCTTAGCGATCTACAAGGGTACGTAGATCCACTCTCCCTCTCGTAGATGCTCATCACCATGGATAGGTTTGCGTGTGCATAGGAAATTTTTTGTTTCCCATGCGACGTTCCCCAACAACATCTCCCTCCTCCGATCGGTCATCGAAGCCATCATCATGGTCTCCTTCTTCCTCAGGCATTCGGTCACCGGAGCCATCATGATCATGTCCTTCCTCCTCCATTGTTCGATCACCGAAGCCGTCATAATCCTCTCCTTCCAGACCATCGGTGTCGTTGAGAAACGACAAGATATCATGTCCGCAATGGATTATGTCCCCCAACAACTGTTCGTGTTCTTCGTCTCGTGGATCCATAGTTTCTGCAAATATTACAACATGGCAATTAATATACAAACATGAATATCCGATGTCCGGACCTCCTCTCTCATGAATGTCCGATGTCCGGACCGCCTCTCTCATGAATGCCAAACAAGGCATTATGTTAACCTTTAAGGGATTTAATTAACAAAATGGCGCCATTCTGAATGTGCAGAAAATGGTCCATATTTTTCCTGATCTCATCTAGCCTTCTATATGTCACGTTGTCTAGTGTCAAAGGATTCAAGAAAACCAAGGCTTCATCATTAGTCGAAAGTAACAGGCGCATAATGGTACGGAGATCTCCAAAAAAATTTGTAACGGAGTCCCGAATAGGATAATTAATTAGATTTTTGGTACGAAGTTCAGCAAGAGCCTTTCGAATATCGCTATTTGAAAGGCCTTTGCTGAAATTCGTACCATAAAGCGAATTATTCTATCCGGGACTCCGTTTCAAAACACCTTTGAAGAGCTTCGTAGGATCATACGCATGTTACTTCCTGCTAATGATGAAGCCATGGATTTCTTCAATACTTTGACAGACAACGTGACATATAGAAGAATATATATATATATATATATATATATATATATATATATATATATATATATGTATGTATGAGATCAGAAAAAAATTGGATCAACTTGTGCACATCCATAATGGGGGCAATCTTGATAAATATATGTTACCGGAGTTTTCTTCATTAAACTTCGTACATTTGGGTGGCCTCGACAGCGCTTCTAGGGTTTGGGGTGGCCTCGACAACACTTCAAAGGTTTGGGGTGGCCTCGACAACGCTTTTTCAGTCCCGCACTACTAGAAAAAAGACTGCTAGTGACGCACATGTTTTGGCTACTAATGGCGCACTATAGGTTCGCCACTAGCATCACACCATTAGAATTTTTTACTAATGGCGCACCACAGGTGCGCCATAGTGCGCCATTAGTATAGCTCACGGTGCGCCAATACTATCCGACTTAGTAATGACGCACCACATACAAGTGCGCCATTACTAACAAATATTTTTCAAATTTTGTTTCAGAATTTTTTTTTCAAATATTTTTTTACAAACTTTGTTTTTGTTTTTTTCTTAATGTCGGGTCAAGATGCTTCAGCCCGAGCTCCGTGGTCAAACTTCCCAGAAGGTCATCCATCCTCACACTACTCCAACCCGAGCACGCTTAACTCCTCAGTTCTATCCAACCCGAGCACCAGCTCACTTAACACGCACTTGTTGATATATCTATCATATCAATCCTATTAAACCTTGTTGATGTCTGGGACTTTGTTCATGTTCATGAGTGTTCATGAGTGTGATGAAATTTTGAAAAAATATTTCAAACTTCCCGGTCATATATTACGTATCATATTTTGAACATTTTTTCCAAAACAAATCAAAACAATTTTTTTCTGTTAAATTTCCACTCTAGATCTTAAAAGCCCCGTATCTTTTTTTCTGTTAGGTTTTTGGGGATTCTAAAAGTCTTCAACGGGGTTCCCCCTATTGATTTCAGATGTAACTTTTCGAGTAGATGATTTTCCATATAAAAAACTTTTTAATCCGAGTTCGTATGCAAAAGTTATGCCCATTTTACTAAATTCCAGAGAGATTTTGCAAATAAAGTCGAAAATCATATTTGTAAATTTTCCATACAACTAGACCACATATCACCTGGGAAACTTATTTTCTTTTATTTTTTTGACATTTTCATCATTTTCTTTTATTTTTTTTAAAACTGAAAAGGCGGTCCACGGGGGCGGCGGCGGGGACAAGGCGACGGGGACGGGGGTAACGGAGAGGCGACGGGGAGGGCGGCGACAGGGAGGCAATGGGGAGGCGACGGGGAGGGCGACGACGGGGAGGCGACGGGGAGGGCGGCGACGGGGAGGCGACGAAGACGGCGGCGACGGGGAGGCGATGGGGACGAGGACGGCAGCGACGGGGAGGCGATGAGGACGACGGCGACGGGGCCGGCAGCTCAGGGAGGCGACCTGGCCGACGACGGGGAGGCGACAAGGACGGGGCCGGCAACGGGGAGCTGATGAGGACGGCAGCACGGGGAGGCGATGGGGCCGACGACGAGGACGGCGGCTCGGGGCAACTGCTAGATGAAAACTGAAATTTTCCAAGGGTTTTCTTATATACAAGAAGCATTGGTCCCGGTTGGGGGCACCAACCGGGACCAAGCCCATCTTTAGTCCCGGTTGGTGCCACCAACCGGGACTAAAGATGGGCTTGGTCCCGGTTGGTGCCGCCAACCGGGACTAAAGGTTGGTATTGGTCCCGGTTGGTTCCACCAACCGGGATCAATGGCCTTGCACAACGGCGTGGTGGGAGTTTAGTTTAGTTTTGTTTCCCCTATTTTTGTTTTCTTTTTTGCTTTATTTATTTTTAATTTTTTTTTCCAGTATTTGTCTTCTGTTATTTTAGTTCATTCTTTTTAACAAATAAATACTTTGATAATTTTAGTTGCATAATTTCCATTATTTTGTTTTGTTTCTTGCTTTATTTATTTTTTGCTTTATTTATTTCTAGTGTGTTTTATCATTATATTCTTTTTGCTATTAATGTTTTGAACAAAAAATACTTTGATAATTTTAGTTGCATAATTTTTATATAATTATTGTTTCAAAAATACTAGAGGTTTATAAAAGCTTTTTAGCTGATTCTTTTTTGAACTCCACTCCCACGATGTTTTGAAAGAAATTAAAAAGCACTTCAAACGAACTCTGAAAAGCTTGAAAGTTGCCATGGTATCATCATTTCACCCACATAGCATGTGCTAAAAAGTTGAGTGGGTTACGGCAAAACTGGATGCACTTCGTGTACAAAATGGACAATCTCTTTCGAAGTTTCACGATTTCGGGCGAAAACTCATCTGTTACAAAGGGATTTCATTTTTTGAACTTATTTGAACTCCAAACTTTTTGTGTGTTCAAAATGCACTTATTGATTTTTTTGACCTAAATGACCCTGAAATTGAAAAGCACTTCAAATGAACTCTAAAAAGGTTGAAAGTTGGCATGGTATCATCATTTCACCCACATAGCATGTCATAAAAAGTAGAGAAGCTTACGACAAAAACTGGATGCACTTCGTGTACAAAACGGAAAATCTCTTTCGAAATATTAGGGTTTCGGACGAAAACTCATGTGTTACAAAAGGCATTTCATTTATTCACATGTCACTACAATGATATAGTTGTGGAGAGAAAGTCTTCAATTTTTCCTCGCTTGTGTCCTTTGCTTATTGCGTTGTAACCATGGATAATCTTCATCGTTTAACAGGGTGCTTGGGTCAGCCTTGACTTTGAAGGGAGGAATTTCATGAAACTTTTCATAATCTTCAAACATGTCTGTCTTGCCCTCCAATCCCACGATGTCTCTTTTTCCTGAAAGAACTATGTGGCGCTTTGGCTCATCGTATGATGTATTCGCTTCCTTATCTTTTCTTTTTCTCTGTATGGTAGACATGTCCTTCACATAGAAAATCTGCGCCACATCATTGGCTAGGACGAATGGTTCGTATGTGTACCCAAGATTGTTCAGATCCACTGTTGTCATTCCGTACTGTGGGTCTTCCTATACCCCGCCTCTTGACAGATTGACCCATTTACACTGAAACAAAGGGACCTTGAAATCATGTCCATAGTCAAGTTCCCATATGTCCACTATGTAACATAATATGTGTCCTTTCCCCTCTTGGTTGCTGCATCAAAGTGGGCACCGTTGTTTTGGTTGGTGCTCGTTTCATCTTGAGCGATCGTGTAAAATGTATTCCCAGTTATCTCGTACCCTTTGTATGTCAATACAGTCGAAGATGGTCCCTTGGCCAACGAGTACAGCTCATCAGAAACAGTGTTGTCACCCATGAGACGTGTTTGCAACCAACTGCCGAAAGTCTTGATGTGTTCATATGTAATCCAGTCGTCACACTGCTCCGGGTGTTTGGAGCACAGAATATTCTTGTGTTCAGCGACATACGGGGTCACCAAGGTGGAATTCTGTAGAACTGTGTAGTGTGCTTGAGACCAAGAATGCCCAGCCCTACATATTATTGAGTCCGCTCCTAGCGTGCCTTTTCCAGTCAGTCTCCCCCCATACCGCGATTGAGGGAGACCAATCTTCTTGAAGTCAGGAATGAAGTCAACACAAAACCTAATGACATCCTCTGTTTGATGGCCCATAGAGATGCTTGCTTTTGGCCTAGTGCGGTTACTAACATATTTCTTTAAGACTCCCATGAACCTCTCAAAGGGGAACATATTGTGTAGAAATACAGGGTCCAGAATGACAAACTCATCGACTAGATGAACTAGGACGTGCGTCATGATATTGAAGAAGGACGGTGGGAACACCAGCTCGAAACTAACAAGACATTGCACCAAATCACTCCATAACCTTGGCAGGATTTCTGGATTGATTACCTTCTGAGAGATTGCATTGAGGAATGCACATAGCTTCACAATGGCTAATCGAACGTTTTTCGTTAGAAGCCCTCTCAATGCAACCGGCAACAGTTGCGTCATAATCACGTGGCAGTCATGAGACTTTAGGTTCTGGAACTTTTTCTTTGCCATATTTATTATTCCCTTTATATTCGACGAGAAGCCAAACGGGACCTTCATACTGAGCAGGCATTAAAAGAAGATTTCCTTCTCTTCTTTGGTAAGAGCGTAGCTGCCAGGACCTTCATACTGCTTTGGATGCATGCCGTATTTTTCATGCACACGTTGTTGTTCCTCCCGTGCCTCCATTTATCTTTTGTCTTCACATACACTCCCAAGAAGCCTAGAAGGTTCACGCAAAGATTCTTCGTCACGTGCATCACGTCGATTGCAGAGCGGACCTCTAGGGCTTTCCAATAGGGTAGGTCCCAAAATATAGATTTCTTCTTCCACATGGGTGCGCGTTTGTCAGCGTCATTCGGAACAAATAGTCCGCCAGGACCCTTTCCAAATATTACTTGTAAATCATTGACCATATTAAGTATGTGATCACCAGTACGGAGGGCGGGCTTCTTCCGGTGATCCGCCTCACCTTTGAAATGCTTTCCTTTCTTTCAACATTGATGGTTGGTTGGAAGAAATCGACGATGCCCCAGGTACACATTCTTCTTGCATTTTCCAAATATATACTGTCGGTACCATCTAAACAGTGTGTGCATGCGTGGTAACCCTTGTTTGTCTGTCCTAAAAGGTTACTAAGAGCAGGCAAATCGCTGATGGTTACAAACAGCAACGCATGTAGGTCAAATTCCTCCTGTTTGTTCTCATCCCACACACGTACACGCCTTCCATTCAATAGTTGTAAAAGTTCATCAACTAATGGCCTTAGGTACACATCAATGTCATTGCCGGGTTGCTTAGGGCCTTTGATGAGCACTGGCATCACAATGAACTTTCGCTTCATGCACAACCAAGGAGGAAGGTTATAAATTCATAGAGTGATAGGTCATGTGCTATGCTGGCTGCTCTACTCCCCAAAAGGATTAACGCCATCTGCACTTAAACCAAACCATACGTTCCTTGGGTCACTTGTAAAGTCGCTCCACTTTCTCTCGATCTTTCTCCACTGCGACCCGTCAGCGGGTGCTCTCAACTTCCCGTCTTTCTTACGATCTTTTTTGTGCCATTGCATCAACTCGGCATGCTTTTTGTTTCTGGACAGACGTTTCAACCGTGGTATTATAGGAGCATATCACGTCACCTTGGCAGGAACCCTCTTCCCATTGCGCTGGCCCTCAACATCACCAGGGTCATCTCTTCTGATCTTATACCACAATGCACCACATACCGAGCACGCGTTCCGTTCCTCGTACTCATCGCGGTAGAGGATGCAATCATTAGGGCATGCATGTATCTTCTGCACCTCCAATCCTAGAGGGCATACAACCTTCTTTGCTACGTACGTACTGTCGGGCAATTCATTATCCTTTGGAAGCTTCTTCTTCATTTTTTCAGTAGCAAACTAAATCCCTTGTCAGATACACCATTGTCTACCTTCCATTACAGCAATTCCAGTGTGGTACCGAGCTTTTTGTTGTCATCTTCGAAATTTGGGTACAACCCTTTTTTGTGATCCTCTAACATGCGATCGAACTTCAACTTCTCCCTTTCACTTTCTCATTCTCTCTGTGCATCAACAATGACCCAACGAAGATCATCATCGGGCACATCGTCTGGTTCCTGTTGATCTTCAGCTTCCCCCATTGCAGCATCACCGTATTCAGGGGGAGGGTAGTTGTCGCCATTCTCTTCTTCTTCGTTGTCTTCCATCATAACCCCTCTTTATCCGTGCTTGGTCCAAACATTATAGTGTGGCATAATACCCTTCTGAAGCAGCTGGAAGTGAAGGGCTTTAGAGGTTGAGAAAGACTTCGTATTCTCACAGACAGTACATGGACAATGCATAAAACCATTCTACTTTTTTCCTCAGCCGCTTCGAGAAAATTATTTAGGCCCTTAATATACTCGGAGGTGCGTCAGTCACCGTACATCCATTGCCGGTTCATCTGCGTGCGTTATATAATAAAGTGTATTAAAAACCATTACAACATATCATGAATAGAGAAGTGAACAATAATAAATGTAAGAAAATCATACGAGTAAGTATATTTTCTTTTAGCAAGAAGATAAGATCAAGAGGCTCACCACGTGCGGGCGATCAACGGCGGTTTCAGGATGGGGACGGGACAGGACGGACCGCCAAACCTAGACAAATCTTGACGAAAATGGAGTTTGGACAAGGAGCTTCCAGAGGAGAAAGCTTAAGTTTGGCTTAGGCATTTCATCAAACAGCTCATGTGCATAGGAGGTGAGCTAGAGCACCACAAAGCTCTCCTCTCGCCGGCCAAAAAATAGAGCAGTGTGGAGTGCTCTTCTCACTGGCGAGGGGGTATATATAGGCCTTTCATTGGTCCCGGTTCGTGGCTGGAACTGGGACTAAAGGACCCCCTTTGGTCCCGAATCCAGCCACGAACCGGGACCAATGGTTGTGGGCTAGGAGCGAGGAACGTTGGTCCCGGTTCGTGTCTGGAACCGGGACCAAAGGTTCCAGACGAACCAGGACCAATGCCCCGCGTGGCCCGCCCGGCCCCCTGGCCTCACGAACCGGGACCGTTGCCCCCATTGGTCCCGGTTCATGACTGAATCGGGACTAATGAGCTGGCCCGGCCCGAACCAATGCCCTGTTTTTTACTAGTGTTTGCGCAAATACAGGTTCGTGGGTTTTCTCATAAGTACCCACTTGGGTTTACTGGAGAGTCTTTTTCATTTCATTTTTCCTTATATGTCAAGTGGGCGTGATTCCCATGTTACTTTTTGTTTGAGAAGAGAACCATATAAAATAACTTTAATTCATTTTGCAACAACACTGGTGTGGAAACCATGCTACCGCTGACAAAAGTAGAGTGCATAGACCTTGAGCTTACTCTTTTAGGAATCAATTTCTAATTAGCACTACAGAACAATTGATTGAAACAAGTTATTTCATATCCACACCCACACTTTGCTGGAACAACCGAATATCCGGTAAATGAGGGGTGGCGACAGGGAGCGACCGACGGGCGATCCAGTGCGTCCCGTGACGGGTAGGTCGCCGGCGGCTACGGTGGAACCTCACAGAGGAGGGAATTGGTTCTGGGCGCTAGTGGGGTCGGATTCCGATGACTCCGACGAAGAAGATGGCCGGATCTTCGCCGGAGCGGTAACAGAAGTCTCCTCTCCAACGCCCTCGGATGTCATGTGTGAGCTCCTACGCTTGAGATCCATGGAAGAAGAGATCGCGGCGGACATCGAGGGGATCATTCCGGCATCTAACAAGGCTTGGAAGGGGCTAGGCGAGGCAGACAAAGTCGAGGTGTTCCAATGTGTGGTTCATCGGCGGACGACAACGTCGGCGGTGAGACCATGTAAGGGGCCTCTTTCGAAGGTACATCTCCCCACTCTTACACTTGCTGACTTTATTGGAACTTGGAAGACGGTACAACGATGTCACAAAAAGGGATGGCGGCTCGCGGATCAGCCGCTGGCGCCGGCGAGGATGGTGGCGGAGATCCAATCATCCCGTTTGAATTTTTTGTTGGGCACTAATGGGCCAGAGGGGATTGGACCGCTCGTGGGCTCCATAGCATCTGGGAATGAGGCCTAATCAGGAGTCCAAGCCGGTGCCAATCGTTGCCTGCGTGTACCGATCACGAGTTCGATCGATACGTGTGTAACTTCTTTGACTGCAGCGACTAGGATTGGGAAGCGGAGAAACATACCTGGGTTTCCTGCATCGCGACCTGGGAGGGCTCCCAGGGTTGCGCCACCTCCTGCGGCGCAGCCAATGCCTTCTCCCATGCAGCAGGTCCAGCGTCCACCCATTCGTCCGGCCGTGCAGCAGCCTACACCGCAGCTTCTGCATCCGCCCGTGCAGCAGGTCTAGCGTCCGCCCGTGCATCTGGCCGTGCAGCAGACTACACCACAACTTCTGCATCTGCCCGTGCAGGAGGTCGTGAGGCCGCCTATGCAGATGGCAGGGCGAGGCCAGCAGCCGTCGCACAAGCAACCGACACCGGCCGGGCTGGGTGCTGGCGAAGGTGCAGGTCGCGGGGCTGCTAACGGCGGGCAGGCTGCCGGAGGTGCAGGCCATGGGGCAGCGAACGGCGGGTCAATGGGAGCTCGTGGACGCGGCGACTTGGGCGGAGGCCGAAACTTTTAGGCGCACAATGATGGCAGAAATTCAGCTTGTGGACGCTGGGGCGATGATGGTTATAATGCCTACGGCGAAGGGGTGCACCATGGATCATCATCTACTCACGGTGGTGTTGGGGAACGTTGCATGGGAAACAAAAAATTTCCTACGCGCATGCAAGATCTATCCATGGGGATGAGCATCTACGAGAGGGAGAGCGGATCTACATACCCTTGTAGATCGCTAAGCAGGAAGCGTTAAGAAACCCGGTTGATGTAGTCGAACTTCTTCGTGATCCAAATCGCCGAGCGTCCCGCGATCCAACCACGATCCATCCCGATCTAGCACCGAACGGACGGCACCTTCGCGTTCAGCACACATACGGCTTGATGACAATCTCCGCCTTCTTGATCCAGCAAGAGGCAGCGGAGAGGTAGAAGAGTTCTCCGGTAGCGCGACGGCGTTGCGGCGATGGTGGTGTAGCTATTCCAGCAGGGCTTCGCCTAAGCACCGTTGAAATCGATCTAGAGTAGAAACTACGATCTAGATGAGAGGGTAGCACGTGGCTGAAAATCTATATGCAAAAATCCTAAAACCTCTAGTATATATAAGAGGAGGAGAGTAGGAGGCTTGGCGCAAGGGCCAGCCCTCCTCGGCTTCGGCCGAAGTGAGGGAGGAGTCCTCCTCCTCCACTCCTAGTAGGATTAGAACTCCTTCCTTATTTCCACCTTTTTGCCTTTTATCATCTTTTTCTCCTTGGGCTTTTCTTTCCAGTCGCATGGACTCCGAACAACGTTCGGTCACCATCATACATAACTCTATACTATCGAAATGTCACCGAACCTTAAGTGTGCAGACCCTGCGGGTTCGAGAACCATGTAGACATAATAGAGACACCTTTATGGTCAATAAACAACCGAGGGACCTGGATGCCCATATTGATTCCTACATATTCTACGAAGATCTTTATCAGTCGAACCAATATGTCAAGTATTCAGTTAATCCCGTATGATGTTCCCTTTGTTTATCGGTATGTTACTTGCCTAAGATTTGATCGTCGGTATCTCCATACCTAGTTCAATCTCGTTGTCGGCAAGTCTTTTTACTCGTTCCATAATACAAGATCTCGTGGCTAAAACTTAGTCACATTGCTTGCAAGCCTTATTGTGATGTTGTATTACCGAGTGGGCCCTGAGATACCTCTCCGTCACACGGAATAACAAATCTCATTGTTGATTCATGCCAATCCAGCAGACACCCTCGGATATACCTATAGAGTACCTTTATAGTCATCCAGTTACGTTTGGACGTTTGTGTTGGGGAACGTCGCATGGGAAACACAAAATTTCCTACGCACACGCAAACCTATCCATGGTGATGAGCATATACGAGAGGGAGAGTGGATCTACGTACCCTTGTAGATCGCTAAGCGGGAAGCGTTAAGAAATGCGGTTGGTGTAGTCGAACATCTTCGCGATCCAAATCGCCGAGCGTCCCGCCATCCAATCACGATCCGTACCGCGAACACATCATGATCCATCCTGCGAACTCATCACGATCCGTCTCACGATCTTGATCACGATCTGTCCCGCGAACTCATCACGGTCCGTTCCACGATCTCATCGCGGACCGTCTCGCAATCTCGATCACGGTCCTTCCGATCTAGCGCCGAACGGACGGCACCTCCGCGTTCAACACACGTGCAGCTTGATGACGATATCCACTGTCTCAATCCAGCAAGAGGAGGTGAAGAGGAGAGAGAGTTCACCGGCAGCATGACAGCGCCCCGGTGATGGTGGTGGAGCAATTCCGGCAGGGCTTCGCCTAAGCGCTGTAGAAATCCGATCTAGAGGAGCACCGGTGAAACGGGTAGCATGTGGTCGTAAACTGTGTCCAAAAGCCACCCACCCCACCTGTATATAAAGGTGGAAGGAGGAGGCAGCCCTTGGCGCAAGGCCAAGGGCCTCTTTGATTCGGCCGAAGTGGAGGGGAGCAATCCTACTCCACCTCCAATCCTAGTTGGAGTAGGATTGCTCCCTATTGGCTGATTTTTCCTCTTTTTCCTTTAGGAATTTCTTCCCCTGCGCCATGGGCCTTTGTGGCTGTTTCCCCAGCCCACTAAGGGCTGGTTATTATTATCCCACATCCCATGAACCTCTTGGGGTCGAAATACCTCCCGCGGAGGCCTCCCGGTACACTACCGGCACTCTCGGTACACTACCGATGAGCCCGAAACTTTTCCGGCGACCAAACTGGGACTTCCTATATATGAATCTTTACCTCTGGACCATTCCGGAGCTCCTCATGATGTCCGGGATCTCATCCGGGACTCCTAACAACCTTCGGTCACCACCATACATAACTCTACACTACTGAAACGTCACCGAACCTTAAGTGTGCAGACCCTGCGGGTTCGAGAACTATGTAGACATGACCGAGACACTTCTACGGTCAATAACCAATGGCGGGACCTGGACGTCCACATTGGTTCCTACATATTCTACGAAGATCTTTATCGGTTGAACCTCTATGTCAAGGATTCAGTTAATCCTGTACAACGTTCCCTTTGTTCTTCGGTATGTTACTTGCCCGAGATTCGATCGTCGGTATCTCCATACCTAGTTCAACCTCATTACCGGCAAGTCTCTTTACTCGTTCCGTAATACAAGATCCCGCAACTAACAATTAGTCACATTGCTTGCAAGGCTCATTGTGATGTTGTATTACCGAGTGGGCCCTGAGATACCTCTCCATCATACGGAGTAACAAATCCTAGTCTCGATCCATGCCAATTCAACAGACACCATCGGAGATACCTGTAGAGCACCTTTATAGTCACCCAGTTACATTGCAACGTTTGATACACACAAGGCACTCCTCCGATATCCGTGAGTTGCATGATCTCATGGTCATAGGAACATATACTTGACATGCGGAAAACAGTAGCAATAAACTGACACGATCATATGCTACGTTTGTAGTTTGGGTCTTGTCCATCACATCATTCTCCTAATGATGTGATCCCGTTATCAAATGACATCTCATGTCCATGGCTAGGAAACCTTAACCATCTTTTGATCAATGAGCTAGTCTACTAGAGGCATACTAGGGACATGGTGTTGTCTATGTATCCACACATGTATCCGAGTTTCTGATCAACACAATTATAGCATGGATAATAAACGATTATCATGAACAAGGAAATATGATAAGAACTAATTTATTATTGCCTCTAGGGCATATTTCCAACAGTTTGATACACACAAGGCACTCCTCCGATGTCCATGAGTTGCACGATCTCATGGTCATAGGAACATGTATTTGACATGCAGAAAATAGTAGCAATAAACTGACACGATCATATGCTACGTTTGTAGTTTGGGTCTTGTCCATCACATCATTCTCCTAATGATGTGATCCCGTTATCAAATGACATCTCATGTCCATGTCTAGGAAACCTTAACCATCTTTTGATCAATAAGCTAGTCTACTAGAGGCATACTAGGGACATGGTGTTGTCTATGTATCCACACATGTATCGGAGTTTCCGATCAACACAATTATAGCATGGATAATAAACGATTATCATGAACAAGGAAATATGATAATAACTAATCTATTATTGCCTCTAGGGCATATTTCCAACAGTCTCCCACTTGCACTAGAGTGAATAATCTAGTTCACATCTCCATGTCATTCGCATTGTTATGAATCTAACACCCAATGAGTTCTGGGCTCGATCATGCTTTGCATGTGAGAGAGGTCTTATAGTCAACGGGTCTGCGACATTCAGATCCGTGTGTGCTTTGCAAATCTCTATGTCAAACCGTAAATACTGCTACCACACTCCACTAGGCACTATTTCCAAATGGCTGCTCCACTATACGCATCCAGATTGCTACTACTAGTCATCTGGATAGGTGTAAAAGCTTGCATCGACGTAACTCTTTACTACGAAATCTTTATCACCTCCATAATGAAGAAACATTTCCTTAGTCCTTTGGTTACTAAGGATAATTTTGACAACTGTCCAGTGATCCACTCCTGGACCACTCTTGTACCCCTTGACAGACTCATGGCAAGGCACACATAGGTGCGGTACACAACATGGCATAATATAGAGCCTATGGCTAAGGCATAGGGGATGACGTTCGTCCTTTCTCTTTCTTCTGCCGTTGTCGAGCTTTTGAATCTCACTCAACTTCCACACCTTACAAATCAGGCGAGAACTCTTTCTCTGACTGATCCATTTTGAACTCTTTCAAAAATCTTGTCACGGCATGCACTCATTGAAAGTCTCATCAAGCATCTTGATCTATCTCTATAGATTTTGATGCTCAACAATTAGGTAGCTTTATCTAGGTCTTCCTTTGAAAATCACTTTTCAAATAACCATTTATGCTTTCCAGAAATTCTACATTATTTCTGATCAACAATATGTCATCCACATATACTTATCAGAAATTCTATAGTGCTCCCACTCACTTTATTGCAAATACAAGTTTGTCGTAAACTTTGTATAGACTCAAAAACTTTGATCACCTCATCAAAGTGTATATTCCAACTCTGAGATGCTTGCTTCAGTCCATAGAAGGATCACTAAAGCTTGCACACCTTTTAGCATCCTTAGGACTGACAAAACCTTCTGGTTGTATCACATACAACCTTTCCTCAAACAAACCGTTAAGGAAACGATGTTTTGACATCCATCTGCCAAATTTCATAATTGAAAAATGTAGCAACTGCTAACATAATTCCAACAGACTTTAGCACCACTATGAGCGCAAAAGTCTCATCGCAGTCAACTCCTTGAACTTGTCACAAACAACTTTGCAACAAGTCGAGCTTTACAAATGGTGACATTTACCATCAGTGTCTGTCTTCATTTTTAAAGATCCATTTGTACTCAACGACCTGCCGTCTAACGAGCAAGTATACCAAAGTCTATACTTGGTTTTCATACATGGATCCTATCTTGGATTTCATGGCCTCCAACCATTTGTCGGAATCCGGGCCCATCATCGCTTCTCCATAGCTCGTAGGTTCATCGTTGTCCAACAACATGAATTCCAAGACAGGGTTGTCGTACCACTTAGGAGTAGTACACATCCTTGTCGACCTACGAAGTTCGATAGTAACTTGATCCTGAAGCTTCATGATCATCATCATTAACTTCCTCTTCAACTAACGTAGGCTTCATAGAAACATCTTTCTGCGTTGCGCTACTCTCTGGTTGAACAAAGGTTTAACAACCTCATCAAGTTCTATCTTCCTCCCACTCAATTGTTTTGAGAGAAACATTTCCCTGAGAAAGGATTCGTTTAAGCAACAAATACTTCGCACTAGGATCTAAGATAGAAGGTTCACCCAACTGATCTTAGGGTATTCTATGAAGATGCATTTGTCCGCCTTGGGTTCGACCTCATTTAAGTGAAAACATTTTCCACACAAATGTCGCAGCCCCAACTATTAAGAAATGACAGCTTAGGTTTCTATCAAACCATAATTCACACGGTGTCATCTCAACGGATTTAGATGATGCCCTATTTAAAGTGAATGTAGTTGTCTCTAATGCATAACCCCAAAATTATAGTAGTAAAACGATAAGAGACATCATAGCACGCACCATATCCAATAGAGCATGACTATGATGTTCGGACACACCATCACACTATGGTGTTCCAGGTGGCGTTAGTCATGAAACAAATTTCACATTGTCTTAAGTTGTATGCCAAACTCGTAACTCAGATATTCATCTCCACGATCATATCGCAGTCATTTTTATCTTCTTGTCACGATGATCTTAAACTTCACTCTGAATTTGCTTGAACCTTTCAAACGATTCAGACTTGTGTTTCATTAAGTAAATATACACTATATCTACTCAAATCATCAGTGAAGGTAAGAAAACAATGATATCCACTGCATGCTACAAGACTCACTAGATTGCATACATCAGCATGTATCATTTCCAATGAATCATTTGCCTGCTCCATCCAATGGGGTCCTTTAGTCATCTTGCCCACGAGGCATGGTTTGCACGTCTCAACCGATTCGAAGTCGAATGAGTCAAAATATCCATCAGCATGGAGTTTCTTCATGCGCTTTATACCAATATGACATTTTGCGGCAGTGCCACAAGTATGTGGTACTATCATTATTAACTTTGTATCTTTTTGACATCAATGTTATGAACATGTGTATTACTATGATCAAGATTTCAACAAACCATTCTCACTGGGTGCATGACCATTGAAGGTATTATTCATGTAAACAGAATAACCATTATTCTCTAACTTAAATGAATAACCGTATTGCCATAAACATGATCTAATCATGTTCATGCTCAACGCAAAACACCAAATAACATTTATTTAGGTTCGTCACTAATCCTGAAGGTAGAGAGAGCGTGCGATGTTGATCACATCAACCTTGGAAACATTTCCAACACTCATCGTCACCTCACCCTTAGCTAGTTCTCCGTTTATTCCGTAGCTTTTCCTTCGAGTTACTAACATTTAGCAACTGCACCAGTATCCAATACTCAGGTGCTACTAGGAGTACTAGCAAGGTACACATCAATAACTCGTATATCAAATATACTTCTGTCGATTTTGCCAGCCTTCTTATCTACCAAGTATCTAGGGTAGTTCTGCTTCAGCGACCGCTCACCTCATAACAGAAGCACTTAGTCTTGGGTTTGAGTTCAACTTCGGGTTGCTTCACTACAGCAGCAACTGACTTGCTATCCATGAAGTTTCCCTCCTTGCTCTTGCCCTTCTCGAAACTAGTGGTTTGATTAACCATCAACACTTGACGCTCCTTCTTTATTTCTACCTTCGCGGTGTCAAACATCGCGAACAACTCAGGAATCATTATTTCTATCCCTGGCAATTTATAGTTCATCACCAAGTTCTAGTAGCTTAGTGACAGTGACTTGGAGAACTATATCAATCACTATCTTATCTAGAAGATCAACTCCCACTTGATTCAAGCGATTGTAGTACCCAGACAATCTGAGTATATGCTCAACGATTGAGCTATTCTCCTTCATCTTACAGGCAAAGAATCTTGTTGAAGATCTCATATCTCGCAACACGGGCACGATCCTGAGATCACAATCTCAGCTCCTAGAACATCTCATATGTTTCGTGACATTCAAAATGTTTCGGAGCCTCAATTCTAAGCCGTAATGCATGACGCACTAAACTATCAAGTAGTCATCGAGACGTGCCTGTCAGATATTCACAACATCTACAGACGACGCTAGACGGGGTGGCGCACCGAGCGGTGCATTAAAGACATAAGCCTTCTGTGCAGCAATGAGGACAATCCTCAGATCACGGACCCATTCCGCAATATTGCTACCATCATCTTTCAACTCTATTTCTCTAGGAACATATAAAAATTAAGGGAGCTACAGCGCGAGCTAGTAATCTACAACATAATTTGCAAAGACACTATTGACTATGTTCATGATAATGAGTTCAATTAATCATATTACTTAAGAACTCCCACTCAAATTGACATCCCTCCGATCATTCGAGTGATACATGATCCAAATTTCACCAACTCAAGTCCGATCATCACGTGAGTTGAGGTGGCTGCAATGGTGAACATCATTATGTTGATCATATCTACTATATGACTCATGTTCGACCTTTCGGTCTCTTGTGTTCCGAGGCCATGTCTGTACATGCTAGGCTCGTCAAGTTTAACCCGAGTGTTCTGCACGTGAAAATCTGGCTTGCACCCGTTGTATGTGAACGTAGAGTCTATCACACCCGATCATCACGTGGTGTCTCAACACGTCGAAATTTCGCAACGGTGCACACTCGGGGAGAACACAATTTATCTTGAAATTAAGTGAGGGATCACCTTATAATGCTACCGTTGTCCTAAGCAAAACAAGGTGCATAAAAAGGATTAACATCACATGCAAATCATAAGTGACATGACATGGCCATGAACTTGTGCTTTTGATCTCCATCTAGAAAGCACTGGCATGATCTCCATCGTCACCGGCATGACACCATGATCTCCATCAACGTGTCGCCATCGGGGTTGTCACGCCCTGCATGCTTCTACTACTATTGCTACCGTTTAGCGATAAAGTAAAGCATTACATAGCGCTTAATGATTGACACGCAAGATAAAGGAGAATAGCTTAATCGGTGAGCGTGTTCTCAGATTGTCTGGGTGCTACAATCACTTGAATCAAGTGGGAGTTAATCTTCCAGATGAGATAGTGATTAATGCAGTTCTCCAAGTCACTGCCACCAAGCTACTAGAGCTTCGTGATGAACTATAACATGCCAGGGATGGATAAGATGATCCCTGAGTTGTTCGTGATGTTTGACACCACGAAGGTAGAAATCAATAAGGAGCATCAAGTGTTGATGGTTAAGTGAAAACCACTAGTTTCAAAAGGGGTAAGGGCAAGAAGGGAAAAACTTCAGGAATGGCAAGCCAGTTGTTGCTCTAGTGAAGAAACCCAAGGTTGAGCCCGAACCCGAGACTAAGTGCTTCTGTTATGAGGAGAATGTTCGCTGAAGCGGAAAAACCCTAGATGATTGGTAGATAAGAAGGCTGGTAATGTCAATGGAAGTATATTTGATATACGTGTTAGTGATGTGTACCTTGCTGGTACTCCTAGTAGCACCTGGGTATTAGATACCGGTTCGGTTGCTAAGTGTTAGCAACTCGAAATAAAAGCTACGGAGTAAATGGAGACTAGCTAGGTGAAAGGTGACGATGTGTGTTGGAAGTATTTCCAAGATTGATGTGATCACCATCGCACGCTCTCTCTACCTTCAGGATTTGTGATAAACCTAAATAAATGTTATTTGGTGTTTGCGTTGAGCATAAACGTGATTAGATCATGATTAGTGCGATACGGTTATTCATATAAGTTAGAGAATAATGGTTATTCTGTTTACATGGATAATGCCTTCAATGGTCATGCACCCACTCGAAATGGTTTATCGAATCATGATCGTAGTAGTACACATATTCATAACATTGGTACCAAAAGATACAAAGTTAATAATGATTGTACCACATGCTTGTGGCACTGCCACGTAATGTCATATTGGTATAAATCACATGAAGAAACTCCATGATGATGGATTTTTTGACTCACTCGATTTCGAATCGGTTGAGACATGCGAGCCATGCCTCTTGGGCAAGATGACTGAGACCCTGTCATCCAATATGATGGAGCGAGCAAGTGGCTTATTGGAATTAATACATGTTGATGTATGTGGTCCAATGAGTGTTGAAACACACAGTGGATATCGTTGTTTCTCTTTACCTTCACTGATGATTTGAGTAAATATGGGGATATTTACTTAATGAAACACGAATCTGAAATGTTTGAAAGGTTCAAGGAGTTTCAGAGTGAAGTTAAAGATCATCGTGACAAGAAGATAAATGTCTATGATATGATCATGGAGGTGAATATCTAAGTTACGAGTTTGGTATGCAATTTTAGACAATGTGGAAATTGTTTCACAGCTCACGCCTCCTGGAACACCATAGTGTGATGGTGTGTTCGGACGTCGTAGTCGTGCTCTATTGGATATAGTGAGTGCTATGATGTCTCTTATCGTTTTACCACTATCGTTATGGGGTTATGCATTAAAGACAAATCCATTCACTTTAACAGGGCACCATCTAAGTCTGTTGAGATGACACCGTGAGAATTATGGTTTGACAGAAGCCTAAGCTGTCATTTCTTAATGTTTGGGGCTGTGACGCTTATGTGAAAATGGGTTTTTCACCTAGCGAGCTCGAACCCAAAGCAGACAAATGCATCTTCATAGAATACCCTAATGAGACATTGGGTATACCTTCTATCTCAGATCCAAGCGCAAAAGGTGTTTGTTGCTAAGAACGGGTCCTTTCTTGAGAAAGAGTTTCTCTCGAAAGAATTGAGTGGGAGGAAGATAGAACTTGATGAGGTTGTTGAACCTTTGTTTCAACCAGAGAATAGCACAACACAGAAAGATGTTTCTGTAGAGCCTACTCAGTTGAAAAGGAAGTTAATGATGATGATCATGAAGCTTCGGATCAAGTCACTATCGAACCTCGTAGGTCGACAAGGACGCGTACTGCTCCTGAGTAGTACGACAACCCTGTCTTGGAAATCATGTTGTTGGACAACGATGAACCTACGAACTATGGAGAAGCGATGGTGGGCCCGGATTCCAACAAATGGCTAGGAGCCATGAAATCCGAGAAAGGATCCATGTATGAAAACCAAGTATGGACTTTGGTAGACTTGCTTGTTGAATGGCGGGTCATTGAGTACAAATGGACCTTTGAGATAAACATAGACGCTAATGGTGAAATGTCACCGTTTATAAAGCTCGACTTGTCGCAAAGAAGTTTCCGCCAAGTTCAAAGAGTTGACTGCGATGAGATTGTCTCATCTGTAGAGATGCTAAAAGTCTATTAAAATTTTGTTAGCAGTTGCTGCATTTTTCGATTAGGAAATCTGGCAGATGGATGACAAAACAAGGTTTCCGTAATGGTTTCTGTGAGGAAGAGTTGTATGTGATACAACCAGAAGGTTTTGTCAATCCTAAGGATGCTAATAATATGCAAACTCCAGCGATCCTTCTATGGACTGGAGCAAGAATCTCGGAGTTGGAATATATGCTTTGATGAGGTGATCAAAGTGTTTAAGTTTATACAAAGTTTATGAGAAACTTGTATTTGCAAGAAAGTGAGTGGGAGCACTATAGAATTTCTTATAAGAATATGTAGTTGACATATTATTGATCGGAAATGATGTAGAATTTCTGGAAGAGCATGAAGGGTTGTTTGAAAAGTTTTTTTTCAAAGGAAGACCCAGATAAAGCTACTATTTTATTGAGCATCAAGATCTATAGGGATAGATCTATTCGCTTGATAAGTTTTCTCGACGAAGACATACCTTTACAAGTTTTTGAAGGAGTTCAAAATAGATGGGTCAAAGAAGGAGTTCTTGACTGTATTGTAAGGTGTGAAATTGAGTAAGACTCAATACCCGACCACGGCAGAAGATAAAGAAGAGATGAGTGTCATCTCCTATGCTTTAGCCATAGGCTCTATATAGTATGCCATGCTGTGTACCGCACCTGTGTGTGCCTTGCCATGAGTCTGTCAAGGGGTACAAGAGTAATCCAAGAGTGGATCACTGGACAATGGTCAAAGTTATCCTTAGTAACTTGAGAAGTAAGGAAATATTTCTCGATTATGGAGGTGATAAAGAGTTCATCGTAAAGGGTTACGATGATGCAAGCTTTAACACCAATCCGGATGAATCTTAGTAGAAATCCAGCTACGTATAGTGGAGCAGCCATTTGGAATAGCTCCAAGTGGAGCATGGGAGTAGTATCTACAAATATGACATGGAAAGTTTGTAAGGTACACATGGATCTGAATGTCGCAGACCCGTTGACTAAAACCTCTTTCACGAGCAGGACATGAACAAACCCCAGAACTTATTGGGTGTTAATCACATGATGATATGATCACATGGTGATGTAAGTGTTAATCACATGGTGATGTGAACTAGATTATTGACTCTAGTGCAAGTGGGAGACTGTTGGAAATATGCCCTAGAGGCAATAATAAAATGGTTATTATTGTATTTCCTTGTTCATGATAATTGTCTATTGTTCATGCTATAATTGTGTTAACCGGAAACCATAATACATGTGTGAATACATAGACCACAACATGTCCCTAGTGAGCCTCTAGTTGACTAGCTCGTTGATCAATAGATGGTCACGGTTTCATGGCCATGGACATTGGATGTCATTGATAACGGGATCACATCATTAGGAGAATGATGTGATGGACAAGACCCAATTCTAAGCATAGCACAAGATCGTGTAGTTCGTTTGCTAAAGCTTTTCAATGTCAAGTATCGTTTCCTTAGACCATGAGATTGTGCAACTCCCGGATACCGTAGGAATGCTTTGGGTGTGCCAAACGTCACAACGTAACTGGGTGGCTATAAAGGTGCACTACGGGTATCTCCGAAAGTATCTGTTGGGTTGGCATGAATCGAGACTGGGATTTGTCACTCCGTGTGACGGAGAGGTATCTCTGGGCCCACTCGGTAAGACATCATCATTATGAGCTCAATGTGACTAAGGAGTTAGTCACGGGATGATGTATTACGGAACGAGTAAAGAGACTTGCCGGTAACGAGATTGAACAAGGTATGGGGATACCGACGATCGAATCTCGGGCAAGTATCATACCGATAGACAAAGGGAATTGTATACGGGATTGATTGAATCCTTGACATCGTGGTTCATCCGATGAGATCATCGTGGAGTACGTGGGAGCCAACATGGGTATCCAGATCCCGCTGTTGGTTATTGACCGGAGAGGTGTCTCGGTCATGTCTACGTGTCTCCCGAACCCGTAGGGTCTACACACTTAAGGTTCGATGACGCTAGGGTTATAGGGAAAAGGTATACGTGATTACCGAAGGTTGTTCGGAGTCCCGGATGAGATCCCGGACGTCACGAGGAGCTCCGGAATGGTCCGGAGGTAAAGATTGATATATAGGAAGTCCAGTTTTGGTCACCGGAAAGTTTTCGGGCTCATCGGTAGTGTACCGGGAGTGCCTGGAGGGTGCCGGAGGACCCCCGGGAGGGGTGTGACGACCAGAGGACTTCATGGGCTGTTAGATAAAGTGTGTCAGCCCTTATTGGGCTGGGAAATACTTTTGCTAAAGGCCCATGTGGCTGGAGATAAGGAGATAAGGCAAAAAGGATTTAAAAGGAGGAGATCCACCTCCCTTGTGGGAGGTGGACTCTCCCTTTAATTCGGCCGGCCATCTCCTCTTTGGAGTAGAGGCCAAGCCAGCCCTCCACGTCCCTCTTCCTATATATACTTGAGGTTTTGGATGTTTTGAGACAAGATTTGATCTCTCTCTCTCACGGCGAAGCCCTACCTCTCTTCTTCCTCCTCCGCAGCGCTTAGGCGAAGCCCTGTCGGAATACCTTGCTACTCCACCACCACCTCGCCGTCGTGCTGCTGTTGGAGCCCTTCCCCAACCTCTCCTTCCTCCTTGCTGGATCAAGGTGTTGGAGACGTCACCGGGCTGCACGTGTGTTGAACGCGGAGGTGCCGTCCGTTCGGCACTTGATCGGATCTACCGCGATCTGAATCGCTACGAGTACGACTCCATCAACCGCGTTCTTGTAACGCTTCCGCTTAGCGATCTTCAAAGGTATGAAGATGCAATCTCTCCCCTCTCGTTGCTGGTTTCTCCATAGATAGATCTTGGTGAACGTAGGAAAATTTTGATTTACTACTACGTCTCCCAACAGTTGCATCATGAGCTAGGTCTATGCGTAGAATCTATGCACGAGTAGAACACAAAGCAGTTGTGGGCGTCGAGTTTGTTAATTTGCTTGCCGCTACTAGTCTTATCTTGATTCGGCGGTATTGTGGGATGAAGCGGCCCGGACCAACTTTACACGTACGCTTACGTGAGACCGGTTCCACCGCCTCACATGCACTAGATGCATAAGGTGGCTAGCGGGTGTCTGTCTCTCCTACCTTAGTCGGATCGGATTCGATGAAAAGGGTCCTTATGAAGGGTAAATAGCAATTGGCAAATCACGTTGTGGTGTTGACGTAGGTAAGAAACGTTCTTGCTAGTAACCTATAGCAGCCACGTAAAAACTTGCAACTACAAATTAGAGGACGTCTAACTTGTTTTTGCAGCATATGCCTTGTGATGTGATATGGCCAAAAGGATGTGATGTGATGCATTGTGATGTATGAGATTGATCATGTTCTTGTAATAGGGTTCACGACTTGCATGTCGATGACTATGACAACCGGCAGGAGCCATAGGAGTTGTCTTATATTATTGTATGACCTGCGTGTCAATCATAAACGCCATGTAATTGCTTTACTTTATTGCTAAACGTTAGCTGTAGTAGTAGAAGTAATAGTTGGCGAGACAACTTCATGAAGACACAATGATGGAGATCATGATGATGGAGATCATGGTGTCGTGCCGGTGACAGTGATGATCATGGTGCCCCGAAGATGGAGATCATAGGAGCAAAATGATATTGGCCATATCATGTCACTATATTGATTGCATGTGATGTTTATCATGTTTACATCTTATTTGCATAGAACGACGGTAGTAAATAAGATGATCTCTCAATAAAATTTCAAGAAAGGTGTTCACCCTAACTGTGCACCGTTGCTAAGGATCGTCGTTCCGAAGCACCACGTGATGATCGGGTGTGATAGGTTCTAACGTTCGCATACAACGGGTGTAAGCCAGATTTACACATGCGAAACACTTAGGTTGACTTGACGAGCCTAGCATGTACAGACATGGCCTCGGAACACGGAAGACCGAAAGGTCGAACATGAGTCGTATAGAAGATACGATCAACATAGAGATGTTCACCATGGATGACTAGTCCGTCTCACGTGATGATCGGACACGGGCTAGTTGACATGGATCATGTATCACTTGGAAGACTAGAGAGATGTCTATCTAAGTGGGAGTTCATTAATAATTTGATTAAATGAACTTAATTATCATGAACTTAGTCTAAAAATGTCCTTGCAAATTATGTCGTAGATAGCTCGCGCTGTAGCTCCCCAGTTTTATTGATACAATCCTAGAGAAAAGTAAGTTGAAAGTTGATGGTAGCAATAATGCGGACTGGGTTCGTGATCTGAGGATTGTCCTCATTGCTGCACAGAAAGCTTATGTTTTTGATGTACCGCTAACTGCATCACTCCCTCAAGCGTTGTCTGTAGATGTTGTGAACATATGACAGGCACTTTTTGATGACTACGTGATAGTTCAGTGCATCATGCATTACGGCTTAGAATTGAGGCTCCAAAATGTTTTGAACGTCACAGAACATATGAGATGTTCTAGGAGCTGAGATTGTGATCTCAAGCTCGTGCCTATGTTGAGAGGTATGAGACCTCCAACATGATTCTTTGCCTGCAAGATAAAGGAGAATAGCTTAATCGGTGAGCGTGTTCTCAGATTGTCTGGGTGCTACAATCACTTGAGTCAAGTGGGAGTTAATCTTCCAGATGAGATAGTGATTAATGCAGTTCTCCAAGTCACTGCCACCAAGCTACTAGAGCTTCGTGATGAACTATAACATGCCAGGGATGGATAAGATGATCCCTGAGTTGTTCGTGATGTTTGACACCACGAAGGTAGAAATCAATAAGGAGCATCAAGTGTTGATGGTTAAGTGAAAACCACTAGTTTCAAAAGGGGCAAGGGCAAGAAGGGAAAAACTTCAGGAATGGCAAGCCAGTTGTTGCTCTAGTGAAGAAACCCAAGGTTGAGCCCGAACCCGAGACTAAGTGCTTCTGTTATGAGGAGAATGTTCGCTGAAGCGGAAAAACCCTAGATGATTGGTAGATAAGAAGGCTGGTAATGTCAATGGAAGTATATTTGATATACGTGTTAGTGATGTGTACCTTGCTGGTACTCCTAGTAGCACCTGGGTATTAGATACCGGTTCGGTTGCTAAGTGTTAGCAACTCGAAATAAAAGCTACGGAGTAAATGGAGACTAGCTAGGTGAAAGGTGACGATGTGTGTTGGAAGTATTTCCAAGATTGATGTGATCACCATCGCACGCTCTCTCTACCTTCAGGATTTGTGATAAACCTAAATAAATGTTATTTGGTGTTTGCGTTGAGCATAAACGTGATTAGATCATGATTAGTGCGATACGGTTATTCATATAAGTTAGAGAATAATGGTTATTCTGTTTACATGGATAATGCCTTCAATGGTCATGCACCCACTCGAAATGGTTTATCGAATCATGATCGTAGTAGTACACATATTCATAACATTGGTACCAAAAGATACAAAGTTAATAATGATTGTACCACATGCTTGTGGCACTGCCACGTAATGTCATATTGGTATAAATCACATGAAGAAACTCCATGATGATGGATTTTTTGACTCACTCGATTTCGAATCGGTTGAGACATGCGAGCCATGCCTCTTGGGCAAGATGACTGAGACCCTGTCATCCAATATGATGGAGCGGGCAAGTGGCTTATTGGAATTAATACATGTTGATGTATGTGGTCCAATGAGTGTTGAAACACACAGTGGATATCGTTGTTTCTCTTTACCTTCACTGATGATTTGAGTAAATATGGGGATATTTACTTAATGAAACACGAATCTGAAATGTTTGAAAGGTTCAAGGAGTTTCAGAGTGAAGTTAAAGATCATCGTGACAAGAAGATAAATGTCTATGATATGATCATGGAGGTGAATATCTAAGTTACGAGTTTGGTATGCAATTTTAGACAATGTGGAAATTGTTTCACAGCTCACGCCTCCTGGAACACCATAGTGTGATGGTGTGTTCGGACGTCGTAGTCGTGCTCTATTGGATATAGTGAGTGCTATGATGTCTCTTATCGTTTTACCACTATCGTTATGGGGTTATGCATTAAAGACAAATCCATTCACTTTAACAGGGCACCATCTAAGTCTGTTGAGATGACACCGTGAGAATTATGGTTTGACAGAAGCCTAAGCTGTCATTTCTTAATGTTTGGGGCTGTGACGCTTATGTGAAAATGGGTTTTTCACCTAGCGAGCTCGAACCCAAAGCAGACAAATGCATCTTCATAGAATACCCTAATGAGACATTGGGTATACCTTCTATCTCAGATCCAAGCGCAAAAGGTGTTTGTTGCTAAGAACGGGTCCTTTCTTGAGAAAGAGTTTCTCTCGAAAGAATTGAGTGGGAGGAAGATAGAACTTGATGAGGTTGTTGAACCTTTGTTTCAACCAGAGAATAGCACAACACAGAAAGATGTTTCTGTAGAGCCTACTCAGTTGAAAAGGAAGTTAATGATGATGATCATGAAGCTTCGGATCAAGTCACTATCGAACCTCGTAGGTCGACAAGGACGCGTACTGCTCCTGAGTAGTACGACAACCCTGTCTTGGAAATCATGTTGTTGGACAACGATGAACCTACGAACTATGGAGAAGCGATGGTGGGCCCGGATTCCAACAAATGGCTAGGAGCCATGAAATCCGAGAAAGGATCCATGTATGAAAACCAAGTATGGACTTTGGTAGACTTGCTTGTTGAATGGCGGGTCATTGAGTACAAATGGACCTTTGAGATAAACATAGACGCTAATGGTGAAATGTCACCGTTTATAAAGCTCGACTTGTCGCAAAGAAGTTTCCGCCAAGTTCAAAGAGTTGACTGCGATGAGATTGTCTCATCTGTAGAGATGCTAAAAGTCTATTAAAATTTTGTTAGCAGTTGCTGCATTTTTCGATTAGGAAATCTGGCAGATGGATGACAAAACAAGGTTTCCGTAATGGTTTCTGTGAGGAAGAGTTGTATGTGATACAACCAGAAGGTTTTGTCAATCCTAAGGATGCTAATAATATGCAAACTCCAGCGATCCTTCTATGGACTGGAGCAAGAATCTCGGAGTTGGAATATATGCTTTGATGAGGTGATCAAAGTGTTTAAGTTTATACAAAGTTTATGAGAAACTTGTATTTGCAAGAAAGTGAGTGGGAGCACTATAGAATTTCTTATAAGAATATGTAGTTGACATATTATTGATCGGAAATGATGTAGAATTTCTGGAAGAGCATGAAGGGTTGTTTGAAAAGTTTTTTTTCAAAGGAAGACCCAGATAAAGCTACTATTTTATTGAGCATCAAGATCTATAGGGATAGATCTATTCGCTTGATAAGTTTTTTCGACGAAGACATACCTTGACAAGTTTTTGAAGGAGTTCAAAATAGATGGGTCAAAGAAGGAGTTCTTGACTGTATTGTAAGGTGTGAAATTGAGTAAGACTCAATACCCGACCACGGCAGAAGATAAAGAAGAGATGAGTGTCATCTCCTATGCTTTAGCCATAGGCTCTATATAGTATGCCATGCTGTGTACCGCACCTGTGTGTGCCTTGCCATGAGTCTGTCAATGGGTACAAGAGTAATCCAAGAGTGGATCACTGGACAATGGTCAAAGTTATCCTTAGTAACTTGAGAACTAAGGAAATATTTCTCGATTATGGAGGTGATAAAGAGTTCATCGTAAAGGGTTACGATGATGCAAGCTTTAACACCAATCCGGATGACTCTTAGTAGAAATCCAGCTACGTATAGTGGAGCAGCCATTTGGAATAGCTCCAAGTGGAGCATGGGAGTAGTATCTACAAATATGACATGGAAAGTTTGTAAGGTACACACGGATCTGAATGTCGCAGACCCGTTGACTAAAACCTCTTTCACGAGCAGGACATGAACAAACCCCAGAACTTATTGGGTGTTAATCACATGATGATATGATCACATGGTGATGTAAGTGTTAATCACATGGTGATGTGAACTAGATTATTGACTCTAGTGCAAGTGGGAGACTGTTGGAAATATGCCCTAGAGGCAATAATAAAATTGTTATTATTGTATTTCCTTGTTCATGATAATTGTCTATTGTTCATGCTATAATTGTGTTAACCGGAAACCATAATACATGTGTGAATACATAGACCACAACATGTCCCTAGTGAGCCTCTAGTTGACTAGCTCGTTGATCAATAGATGGTCACGGTTTCATGGCCATGGACATTGGATGTCATTGATAACGGGATCACATCATTAGGAGAATGATGTGATGGACAAGACCCAATTCTAAGCATAGCACAAGATCGTGTAGTTCGTTTGCTAAAGCTTTTCAATGTCAAGTATCGTTTCCTTAGACCATGAGATTGTGCAACTCCCGGATACCGTAGGAATGCTTTGGGTGTGCCAAACGTCACAACGTAACTGGGTGGCTATAAAGGTGCACTACGGGTATCTCCGAAAGTATCTGTTGGGTTGGCATGAATCGAGACTGGGATTTGTCACTCCGTGTGACGGAGAGGTATCTCTGGGCCCACTCGGTAAGACATCATCATTATGAGCTCAATGTGACTAAGGAGTTAGTCACGGGATGATGTATTACGGAACGAGTAAAGAGACTTGCCGGTAACGAGATTGAACAAGGTATGGGGATACCGACGATCGAATCTCGGGCAAGTATCATACCGATAGACAAAGGGAATTGTATACGGGATTGATTGAATCCTTGACATCGTGGTTCATCCGATGAGATCATCGTGGAGTACGTGGGAGCCAACATGGGTATCCAGATCCCGCTGTTGGTTATTGACCGGAGAGGTGTCTCGGTCATGTCTACGTGTCTCCCGAACCCGTAGGGTCTACACACTTAAGGTTCGATGACGCTAGGGTTATAGGGAAAAGGTATACGTGATTACCGAAGGTTGTTCGGAGTCCCGGATGAGATCCCGGACGTCACGAGGAGCTCCGGAATGGTCCGGAGGTAAAGATTGATATATAGGAAGTCCAGTTTTGGTCACCGGAAAGTTTTCGGGCTCATCGGTAGTGTACCGGGAGTGCCTGGAGGGTGCCGGAGGACCCCCGGGAGGGGTGTGACGACCAGAGGACTTCATGGGCTGTTAGATAAAGTGTGTCAGCCCTTATTGGGCTGGGAAATACTTTTGCTAAAGGCCCATGTGGCTGGAGATAAGGAGATAAGGCAAAAAGGATTTAAAAGGAGGAGATCCACCTCCCTTGTGGGAGGTGGACTCTCCCTTTAATTCGGCCGGCCATCTCCTCTTTGGAGTAGAGGCCAAGCCAGCCCTCCACGTCCCTCCTCCTATATATACTTGAGGTTTTGGATGTTTTGAGACAAGATTTGATCTCTCTCTCTCACGGCGAAGCCCTACCTCTCTTCTTCCTCCTCCGCAGCGCTTAGGCGAAGCCCTGTCGGAATACCTTGCTACTCCACCACCACCACGCCGTCGTGCTGCTGTTGGAGCCCTTCCCCAACCTCTCCTTCCTCCTTGCTGGATCAAGGTGTTGGAGACGTCACCGGGCTGCACGTGTGTTGAACGCGGAGGTGCCGTCCGTTCGGCACTTGATCGGATCTACCGCGATCTGAATCGCTGCGAGTACGACTCCATCAACCGCGTTCTTGTAACGCTTCCGCTTAGCGATCTTCAAAGGTATGAAGATGCAATCTCTCCCCTCTCGTTGCTGGTTTCTCCATAGATAGATCTTGGTGAACGTAGGAAAATTTTGATTTACTACTACGTCTCCCAACAGCGAACTCATCACGGTCCGTTCCGCGATCTCATCGCGGACCGTCTCGCAATCTCGATCATGGTCCTTCCGATCTAGTGCCGAACGGACGGCACCTCCGCGTTCAGCACACGTGCAGCTTGATGAAGATCTCCACCGTCTCGATCCAGCAAGAGGAGGTGGAGAGGAGAGAGATTTCACCGGCAGCGTAACGGCGCTCCGGTGATGGTGGTGGAGCAATTCCGGCAGGGCTTCACCTAAGCGCTGCAGAAATCCGATCTAGAGGAGCACCGGTGAAACGGGTAGCACGTGGCCGTAAACTGTGTCCAAAAGCCACCCACCCCACCTATATATAAAGGAGGAAGGAGGAGGCAGCCCTTGGCGCAAGGCCAAGGGCCTCTTTGATTCGGCCGAAGTGGAGGGGAGCAATCCTACTCCACCTCCAATCCAAGTTGGAGTAGGATTGCTCCCTATTGGCTGATTTTTCCTCTTTTTCCTTTAGGAATTTCTTCCCCTGCGCCATAGGCCTTTGTGGCTGTTTCCCCAGCCCACTAAGGTCTGGTTATTATTCTTCCACAGCCCATGGACCTCTTGGGGTCGAAATACCTCTCCCGGAGGCCTCCCGGTACACTACCAGCACTCCCGGTACACTACCGATGAGCCCGAAACTTTTCCGGCGACCAAACTAGGACTTCCTATATATGAATATTTACCTCTGGACCATTCCGGAGCTCCTCGTGACGTCCGGGATCTCATCTAGGACTCCGAACAACCTTCAGTCACCACCATACATAACTCTACACTACCGAAATGTCACCGAACATTAAGTGTGCAGACCCTGCGGGTTCGAGAACTATGTAGACATGACCGAGACACTTCTACGGTCAATAACCAATGGCGGGACCTGGACGTCCACATTGGTTCCTACATATTCTACGAAGATCTTTATCGGTCGAACCTCTATGTCAAGGATTCAGTTAATCCCGTATAACGTTCCCTTTGTTCTTCGGTATGTTACTTGCCCGAGATTCGATCGTCGGTATCTCCGTACCTAGTTCAACCTCGTTACCGGAAAGTCTCTTTACTCGTTCTGTAATACAAGATCCCGCAACTAACAATTAGTCACATTGCTTGCAAGGCTCATTGTGATGTTGTATTACCGAGTGGGCCCTGAGATACCTCTCCATCATACGGAGTAACAAATCCTAGTCTCGATCCATGCCAACTCAACAGACACCATCGGAGATACCTGTAGAGCACCTTTATAGTCATCCAGTTACGTTGCGACGTTTGATACACACAAGGCACTCCTCCGATATCTGTGAGTTGCATGATCTCATGGTCATAGGAACATATACTTGACATGCGGAAAACAGTAGTAATAAACTGACACGATCATATGCTACGTTTGTAGTTTGGGTCTTGTCCATCACATCATTCTCCTAATGATGTGATCCCGTTATCAAATGACATCTCATGTCCATGGCTAGGAAACCTTAACCATCTTTTGATCAACGAGCTTGTCTACTAGAGGCATACTAGGGACATGGTGTTGTCCATGTATCCACACATGTATCCGAGTTTCCGATCAACACAATTATAGCATGGATAATAAACGATTATCATGAACAAGGAAATATGATAATAACTAATTTATTATTGCCTCTAGGGCATATTTCCAACATTACTGTTGTTGGACAAGACCCAAATTATAGGGATCACATCATTAGGAGAATGATGTGATGGACAAGACCCAAATTACAAACGTAGCATATGATAATGTCAGTTTATTGTTGCTGTTTTCCGCATGTCAAGTATATGTTCCTATGACCATGAGATCATGCAACTCACTGACACCGGAGGGATGCTTTGTGTGTATCAAACGTTGCAATGTAACTGGGTGACTATAAAGGTGCACTACAGGTATCTCCGAAGGTGTCTGTTGAGTTGGCATGGATCAAGACTAGGATTTGTTACTCCGTGTGACGGAGAGGTATCTCGGGGCCCACTCGGTAATACAACATCACAATGAGCCTTGCAAGCAATGTGACTAATTGTTAGTGGCAGGATCTTGTATTACGGAACGAGTAAAGAGACTTGCCGGTAATGAGGTTGAACTAGGTATGGATATACCGAAGATCGAATCTCGGGCAAGTAACATACCGAAGAACAAAGGGAACATCGTACGGGATTAACTGAATCCTTGACATAGAGGTTCGAACGATAAAGATCTTCATAGAATATGTAGGAACCAATGTGGATATCCAGTTCCCGTCATTGGTTATTGACCGTAGAGGTGTCTCGGTCATGTCTACATAGTTCTCGAACCCCCAGGGTCTGCACACTTAAGGTTTGGTGACGTTTCGGTAGTGTAGAGTTATGTATGGTGGTGACCGAAGTTTGTTCGGAGTCCCGGATGAGATCCCGGACGTCACGAGGAGCTCCGGAATGGTCCGGAGGTAAATATTCATATATAGGAAGTCCCAGTTTGGTCGCCGGAAAAGTTCCGGGCTCATCGGTAGTGTACCGGGAGTGCCGGTAGTGTACCGGGAGACCACCGGGAGGGGTATTTCGACCCAAGAGGCTTTATGGGCTGTAGGAGGATGAATACCAGCCCTTAGTGGGCTGGTGGAAGTCCTACACAAATCCCATGAGGCTGGGAAGAAAATACCAAAAGGAAAAAGGTGGAAAAAGGCAAAAAAGGGGCCAAATAAGGAAGGAGTCCTAATCCTACTAGCAGTGGAGGAGGAGGACTCCTCCCTCCTTGGTTTTTCCGACCCAAGGGCTGCCTTTTTGGCAGCCAAGACTCCTCCTCCTCTCCTCCTATATATACTAGAGGATTTTAGGGTTTTGGCATGAGATTTTCAGCCACGTGCCACCCGGTCCTCTAGTGCATAGCTTCTCCTCTAGATCAGATTTCTGCAGTGCTTAGGCGAAGCCCTGCTGGAATAGCTCCACCACCATCTTCAGAGCGCCGTCACGCTGCCGGAGAACTCTTCCTCCCTTCGACTTCCTCTTGTTGGATCCAGACGGTGGAGATCGTCATCAAGCTGCACGTGTGCTGAACGCGGAGGTGCCGTCCGTTCGGTACTAGATAGGAAGGATCGTGATCAAGGCCACGAGACGATTCGTGATGAGTTCGTGGGACAGACCGTGATGAGTTCGCGAGACGGATCGTGATGAGTTCGCGGGATGGATCGTGATGAGATCGCAGGACGCTCGGCGATTTGGATCGCGAAGATGTTCGACTACACCAACCGCGTTTCTTAACGCTTCCCGCTTAGCGATCTACAAGGGTACATAGATCCACTCTCCCTCTCGTAGATGCTCATCACCATGGATAGGTTTGCGTGTGCGTAGGAAATTTTTTGTTTCCCATGCGACGTTCCCCAACACATATGCTACATTTATAGTTTGGGTCTTGTCCATCCCATCATTCTCCTAATGATGTGATCCCGTCATCAAATGACATCTCATGTCAATGGCTAGGAAACCTTGACCATCTTTGATCAACGAGCTAGTTTACTAGAGGCATACGAGGGACATAGTTGTGTCTATGTACCCACACATGCAACGTGTTTCCAATCAATACAATTATAGCATGGATAATAAACGATTATCATGAACAACGAAATATAATAATAACAATTTTATTATTGCCTGTAGGGCATATTTCCAACAGTCTCTCACTTGCACTAGAGTCAATAATGTAGCTCACATCACTATGTGATTTACATTGTAATGAATCGGACACCCATAAATTTCTGGTGTTGATCATGTTTAGCCCTTGGAAGAGGTTTAGTCAACGGGTCTGCAACATTCAGATCCGTGTGCACTTTCCAAATATTTATGTCCTCCTCCTTGATGTACTCGTGGATGAAATTGAAGCGTTGCTTTATGTGTCTAGTCCTCTTGTGAAACCTTGGTTCCTTGGCCAGGGCAATGGCACCGGTGTTATCAGAGAGCAGATCCACTAGGTTCAATGCACTAGGCACTACTCCCAGATCTGTCATGAACTCCTTGATCTAGACACCTTCTTGCGCTGCCTTCGAGGCTGCAATGTACTCTGCTTTGCATGTAGAATCGGCTACCACGCTCTGCTTGGAACTGCACCAGCTTACTGCACCCCCATTAAGAATAAATACGTATCCGGTTTGCGACTTAGAGTCATCCGGATCAGTGCCAAAGCTTGCATCGACGTAACCCTTTACGACGAGCTCTTGATCAACTGCATAAACGAGAAAATTTTCCTTAGTCCTTTTCAGGTATTTAAGGATATTCTTGACCGCTGTCTAGTGCTCCATTCCAGGATTACCTTGAAACCTTCCGACCATACTTATGGCAAGGCTTACATCGTGTCTTGTGCACAACATTGCATACATGATAGAGCCTATGGCTGAAGCATAGGGGATGACACTCATCGTCTCTCTATCTTCTGCAGTTACTGGGCATTGAGTCTTACTCAACTCCACACCTTGTAACAAAGGCAAGAACCCCTTCTTGGACTGATCTATTTTGAACTTCTTCAAAACTTTGTCAAGGTATGTGCTCTGTGAAAGTCCTATTAAGCGTCTTGATCTATCTCTATAGATCTTAATGCCTAATATGAAAGCAGCTTCTCCTAGGTCCTTCATTGAAAAACTCTTGTTCAAATATTCCTTCACGCTTTCCAGCATTTCTACATTGTTTCCCGTCAGCAATATGTCATACACATATAATATTAGAAACGCTATAGAGCTCCCACTCACTTTCTTGTAAATACATGCTTCTCTGTAAACTTGTATAAACCCAAACGCTTTGATCACCTCATCAAAACGCAGATTCCAACTCCGAGATGCTTGCACCAGTCCATAAATGGATTGCTGGAGTTTGCAAACTATTTCAGCATTCTCCGCATCGACAAAACCTTATGTTTGTATCATATACAACTCTTCCTTAAGAAAACCGTTAAGGAACGCTGTTTTGACGTCCATCTGCCAAATTTCATAGTCGAAATATGCAGCTATTGCCAGCATGATTCTGACAGACTTACGCATCGCTACGAGTGAGAATGTCTCATCGTAGTCAACTCCTTGAACTTGTGAAAAACCTTTTGCCACAAGTCGAGCTTTATAGACGGTGACATTACCGTCCGCGTCCGTCTTCCTCTTAAAGCTCCATTTGTTCCGAATGGCCTTTTTCCCTTCAGGTAATACTTCCAAAGTCCATACTTTGTTTTCATACATGGATCCCATCTCGGATTTCATGGCCTCTAACCAATTCTCGGAATCCGGGCCCATCATTGCTTCTCCATAGCTCGTAGGTTCATCGTTGTCTAACAACATGACCTCCAAGACAGGGTTGTCGTACCACTCAGGAGCAGTACACGCCCTTGTCGACCTGCGAGGTTCAATAGTGACTTGATCCAAAGTATCATAATTATCATCATCAACTTCCTCCTCCACTGTCCTAGGCTCCACAGAAACATCTTTCTGCGCTGCGCTACTTTCATGCTGAAGTAAAGGTTCAATAACCTCATCAAGTTCTATTTTCCTCCCACTCAATTCTTTCGAGAGAAACTCTTTCTCAAGAAATTTTTCGTTCTTTGCGACAAACATTTTGCCTTCGGATCTGATATAGAAGGTATACCCAACTTTCTCTTTTGGGTATCCTATGAAGACGCATTTCTCTGCTTTGGATTACAGCTTTTCAGGCTGAAGCTTTTTGACATAAGCATCACATCCCCAAACTTTAAGAAACGACAAATTTGGCTTCTTGCCAAACCACAGTTCATATGGCGTCGTCTCAACAGATTTAGATGGTGCCCTATTTAAAGTGAATGCGGCTATCTCTAATGCATAACCCCAAAGTGATAGTGGCAGATCGGTAAGAGACATCATAGAACGCACCATATCTAATAAGGTTCGATTACGACGTTCGGACACACCATTACGCTGTGGTGTTCCAGGCGGTGTCAACTGTGAAACAATTCCACACTATCTTAAGTGACTGCCAAACTCATAACTCAGATATTCATCTCCTCGATCAGCATGAATAAACCCCTTACATTGGGTGCATGACCATAAAAGATATCACTCATATTAATAGAACAACCATTAATCTCAGATTTAAATGAGTAACCGTCTAGCAATAAACAAGATCCAGATATAATGTTCATGCTTAACGCAGGCACGAAATAATAATTATTCAGGTTCATCACTAATCCTGATGGTAATCGAAGAGAGAGCGTGCCGACGGCGATCACATAAACCTTGGAACCATTTCCCACGCGCATCGTCACTCCGTCCTTCGCCAGCCTTCGACTATTCCGTAGTTCTTGCTTTAGGTTGCAAATGTGAGCAACTGAACCGGTATCAAATACCCAGGCACTACAACGAGAGTTGGTAACGTACACATCAATAACATGTATATCTTATATACCTTGTTTGTTGTTGGTCGCCTTCTTGTCAGCCAGATACTTGGGGCAGTTCCGCTTCTAGTAACCAGTTCCCTTGCAATTAAAGCACTCAGTTTCTGGCTTGGGTCTAGCCTTGGGTTTCTTCACTGGAGTAGCAACTGCTTTGCCACCCTTCTTAGATTTACCCTTCTTGCCCTTGCCATTCTTCTTGAAACTAGTGCTTTTATTGACCATCAACATTTGATGTTCTTTCTGGATTTCAGACTCAACAACTTTCAGCATCGCAAATAGCTCGGCGACTGACTTGTTCATCCCGTGCATGTTATAGTTCACCACAAAGCTCTTGTAGCTAGGTGGCAATGATTGAAGAAATCTGTCAATGATCGCCTCCGGCGGAAGGGGCATCCCTAACCCTGCCAGACAGGTCGAATACCCAGACATTCTCAGTATATGTTCACTGACAGACCCGTTCTCCTCCATTTTGCAAGCATAGAATTTATCGGAGGTCTCATACCTCTCGATCCGGGCATTCTTATTAAAGATGAACTCTAACTCTTGGAACATCTCATATGCTCCATGACATTCAAAATGTCTTTGAAGTCCCGACTCCATACAACATTGCACATTGAACTATTGAGTAATCTGCAGAACGTGTCTCCCAAGCATTCTTAACGTCTTCGAATGACAGGTAAGTGGGTTGGTCACCAAGCAGTGCATCAAGGACATATGCCTTCTGGGAAGCCGTGAGGATAATCCTCAAATTACGGGCCCAGTCCACAAAGCTACTTCCATCATCTTTCAACTTAGCTTTCTCTAGGAACGTATTAAAATTCAGGGGTGCTACTGCGCGAGCCATTGATCTACAACATAAATATGCAAAGGTTACTTACACTATTGTTCATGATAATGAGTTTAGTTAATCAAATTACTAAAGCTCCCACTCAAATTGACATCCCTCAGGTCATCTAGTGATACATGATCCAAATTCACCAACTCAAGTCCGAGCATCACGTGAGTTGAGGTGGTTTCAATGGTGAACATCATCATGTTTATCATATCTACTATATGACTCATGTTCGACCTTTCGGTCTCTTGTCTTTCGAGGCCATGTATGTACATGCTAGGCTCGTCAAGTTTAACCCGAGCATTCTGCAATTTGCAACACTGGCTTGCACCCGTTGTATGTGAACGTAGAGTCTATCACACCCGATCATCACGTGGTGTCTCGACACGACGAACTTTCGCAACGGTGCACACTCGGGGAGAACACAATTTATCTTGAAATTTAAGTGAGGGATCACCTTATAATGCTACCGTCGTCCTAAGCAAAGCAAGGTGCATAAAAGGATTAACATCACATGCAAATCATAAGTGACATGATATGGCCATGAACTTGTGCTTTTGATCTCCATCTTGAAAGCACTAGCATGATCTCCATCGTCACCGGCATGACACCATGATCTCCATCATCTTGATCTCCATCAACATGTCGCCATTGGGGTTGTCGCGCCCGCCATGCTCATACTACTATAGCTACCGTTTAGCGATAAAGTAAAGCATTACATAGAACTTAATGATTGACACGCAGGTCATACAATAATTAAAGACAATCCTATGGCTCCTGCCGGTTTCCGTACTCATCAACATGCAAGTCGTGATATTCTATACAACACATGATCATCTCATACATCACATACATCTCATCATGTAATTGGCCATATCACATCACATCATACCCTGCAAAAACAAGTTAGACGTCCTCTAATTGTTGTTGCAAGTTTTACATGGCTTCTATGGGTATCTAGCAAGAACAATTCTCACCTACGTAAAACCACAATGGTGATACATAAATTGCTTTTCAACCTTCTGAAGGACCGCCTTTGTCGAATCCGATCCAACTAAAGTAGGAGAGACAAACACCCGCCAGCCATCTTTGTGCAACAAAGTCACACGTCAGTCGATGGAACCGGTCTCTCGTAAGCGTACGAGTAATATTGGTCCGGGACGCTTCATCCCACAATATCGCTGAACCAAAACACGACCAAGGGAGGAAGAAATCTAAGCATCAACGCCCACAAATTCTTTGTGTTCTACTCGAGATCTCATCTACACATAAACCTAGCTCATGATGCCACTGTTGGGGAACGTTGCGTGGGAAACAAAAAATTTCCTACGCACACGCAAGATCTATCCATGGTGATGAGCATCTATGAGAGAGAGAGAGTGGATCTACATACCCTTGTAGATCACTAAGAGGGAAGCGTTGAGAAACGCGGTTGATGTAGTTGAACTTCTTCGCGATCCAAATCGCCGAGCATCCCGCGATCCAATCACGATCCGTGCCGATCTAGCACCGAACGGACGACACCTCCGCGTTCAGCACACGTACGGCTCGATGACGATCTCCGCATTCGTGATCTAGCAAGAGGGAGCGGAGAGGTAGAATAGTTCTTTGGCAGCGCGACGGCGTTGCGGCGATGGTGGCGGAGCTATTCCAGCAGGGCTTCGCCTAAGCACCGCTGAAACCGATCTAGAGGAGAAACTACAATCTAGAGGAGAGGGTAGCACGTGGCTGAAAATCTATATGCAAAACCCCTAAAACCTCTAGTATATATAAGAGGAGGACAGGAGGATGTTTGGCGCAAGGGCCAGCCCTCCTAGGCTTCGGCCGAAGTGAGGGAGGAGTCCTCCTCCTCCATAGCTAGTAGGATTAGGACTCCTTCCTTATTTCCACCTTTTTGCCTTTTTCCACCTTTTTCTCCTTGGGCTTTTCTTTCCAGCCGCATGGGCCCTTTGTGGGACTTCCAACAGCCCACTAAGGTCTGGTATTCTTCCTCCCACAGCCCATGTAGACTCTTGGGTCGAAATACCCCTCTCGATGGTCCCCCGATACCCTTCTAGCACTCCCGGTACACTACCGATGAGCCCAAAACTTTTCCGGTGACCAAAACAGGACTTCCTATATATCAATCTTTACCTCCGGACCATTCCAGAGCTCCTCCTGACGTCCGGGATCTCATCCGGGAGTCCGAACAACCTTCGGTCACCACCATACATAACTCTATACTACCGAAACATCATCGAACCATAAGTGTGTAGACCCTGAGGGTTCGAGAACTATATATGTAAACATGACCGAGACACCTCTACGGTCAATAACCAACAGCGGGACCTGGATGTCCATATTGATTCCTACATATTCTACGAAGATCTTTACCGATCGAACCTCTATGTCAAGGATTTAGTTAATCCTGTATGATGTTCCCTTTGTTTATTGGTATGTTACTTGCCTGAGATTCGATCGTCGATATCTCCATGCCTAATTCAATCTCGTTGCCAGTAAGTCTCTTTACTCGTTCCGTAATACAAGATCCCATGGCTAACACTTAGTCACATTGCTTGCAAGGCTTATTGTGATGTTGTATTACCGAGTGGGCCCTGAGATACCTCTTTGTCACACGGAGTAACAAATCCGAGTGTTGATCCATGCCAACCCAGCAGACACCCTCAAGATACCTGTAGAGTATCTTTATAGTCACCTAGTTATGTTGCGACGTTTGATACACACAAGGCACTCCTCCGGTGTCCGTGAGTTGCACGATCTCATAGCCATAGGAACATATACTTGACATGCAGAAAATTGTAGCAATAAACTGACACGATCATATGCTACGTTTATAGTTTGGGTCTTGTCCATCCCATCATTCTCCTAATGATGTGATCCCGTTATCAAATGACATCGCATGTCAATGGCTAGGAAACCTTGACCATCTTAATTTGATCAACGAGCTAGTTTACTAGAGGCATACTAGGGACATAGTTGTGTCTATGTATCCACACATGCAACATGTTTCCAATCAATACAATTATAGCATGGATAATAAACGATTATCATGAACAAGGAAATATAATAATAACTATTTTATTATTTCCTCTAGGGCATATTCCCAACAGGTGGCCGGGGCGATGGTTGCGGCGATGGCTTCAACGGCCCTCCCAGGCCGTTTGTCGAGGTAGCCATACGTCCTGTGAACCGTAACCGGCAGGCTTATCGCCCTGGCCGAGGGGGTGGAAGATGGCCACCACCTCGCCGGGACCTGAACGCAAACTGGACAAACCCTCCAACAGCACAGGGAGACATGGTGACTAGAACACTACCGCCAGCTACTGCGGGTACGACGGCTGTCGCATCTCTTTCAGGTGCAGCCATTGATGCTGTTCGGGCTCTTGCTGGGGTTAAAGTCATGCCGGCAGCTAGTACGGACGTGGTGTCTGATAAAGCCGGCGACAAATCTAATTGGGAGAGAGCTACGAAGTGGGATCGGAAAAAAGAGAAGATGACCTGTTACCGGTGCGGTGAGACGGGGCATTTTGTGGCGGAGTGTTCGGTTGAGCTTTGTTACATCTGCCGTAAGCCGAAGCATTAGTCGGGCAGTGTCCCCTACTTCTGAGGCCGAAACCGGTGGTTACTATCTATGGGGCTTGCTGTCCAGAACTGATGTTCTTCGAGTCCCCCCGCGCTACTTTGACTACGCAGGCTCCGGAGAGTTCACGTACCGGAGTTGTGAGGGTGACTCGCGGAACCATGTCTCGAGACCAGGTGGTACAACGCATGCAATAATTGGTGTCTGCTAATTTCCAATGGGATCTAGTCAGGATTGATGACCAGAGTTTCAGAGTGGACTTCCCCACTAAGGAGGACCTGGCGAGACTTCTTAAGTTTGGTACGAGCAGGGTTCCTAACAAACCATGTGTTCTTGAGTTTGATGCTTGGACTCGGAAGGAACCCGAGGGCACTCCTCTCCCTTAGCTTCGGGTTAGGTTCGTCGGTGCCCCGCGGGTGGCCTTAGATGATTTCTAGGTGACTTGGAGCATTGGATCCCTGACTGGTAAGACGGAGAAGGTATACATGCCTTTTACGCGGGCGCAGAGTATTGCCCGCCTACTTGTCAATATCATCAGTGTTGAACATATTCCGGAGACTGTCACATGGACGTATGATGGTAGGTCTTTTGATTTGGACATTGAGTTAGAGGAGAATGCTGACTTTCAGGCCTTGGCTAAGCATGTAGACATGGATACTGATGAGGGTTACCGAGGTGATGGTAATATTGATAAGGGGTCGCATCAGACTAATGCTACTGATAGAGGCTCCCCTGCGACGGCTAAGCCAGTTGAGACTGGCGCACCTATGGGACAGTCGCAAATTTCCACTCCGACAAACTAGTTGAGGTTCGAATCCTTTGGTTCTATGTCGCCTCCCTCCAGACTTTGGGGTGTCAGGGCTGAGGCGGATGATCCGGTGGAGCAGGAGCTGCCACCAATATCCCCCCTGTGATGCCGTCGAGATCCAGGACGTCGAGTTCGCCACGGGCCGTGGATACGACTTTTGACCGGCGGACGTTTGCTGAGGTGACCACTCCCACAGAGGTGGGGTTGGGCTCGCCTTCTTCACTACCTATCCAGGGGATGGTGGCTGCGGTAGTTGGGATGCTAGCGGAAGGCCATACCCCACCTGCCTCGACGATCCTCAATTCTTCAGGCGGCCGGGATGTTCAGCACCACTCGACGGAGGGACTGCCGGCATTGAGCATCGGAGGCGGACACGATAGCCCCGCCGGATACGCTACAGACAGTCGCACGTTAGTGGCGGGAATGGCGCAGAGGAGTGTCGGGCGCGAGCTAGCCAGGCACGCGTCGTTCGCGGGACTGCCGGAGAGTGCCGGAGGAGTGTCGACCGGTCGCGAGGCACAGGCGGGTCATCCTAGTCCTGGCATTCGTGACTCACCCGGACATGGAACTGGCCCTGTTGGTCGGGTGGCAGGTGGCCACCTTCTGACGGGACGCACTGTCGAGGACGTCATTCGGTTTGGAGGCATCCCTGACCCGGCAGCTGGGGACAGGCGGACGAGTCACCGTCACCAGGCTTAGCCAGACGTTGATGAGCTTCATATGGGCCGTGCTATGAGGGCAGCTAAGCTTCGGGATATCGAGGCAACTACAGGTATGTCCATTAATACAAGTTGTTCTATTTTGCATTTTTCCGAAGATGAGATTATCTTAGATGCAAACAAACTCGGAGTATCATTGGGTAGTAATGGTAAGGAAGTCTCACAATCTATTAATGACCTATTAGACTTAGAGTCTTAGAGGGCTATGGAGATGGTTAGAAATATTGTGGCGGTAAAGCCTATGGATGACTCTGCGGTTAATGCATTAGGGATGGGGGCTATAGAATGGTTATGTGAGGATTTGGTGCCAACATTTATAATGCCTGACGAATATAATGAGTTTGGTATGGAGACGTATGTGGCCCCTACACAACCGAGTGATTGCACACAGTTGGAGACCGGTTATATGAACCGGTTGGCTGGACAGGATAAACCAAAACGCCCGTGGAAGAGGAAGGTGTACCCTGTATCTGTAGTACACAGAAGTGCAAGATTTAAGACTGCAAAAAAATTTCACGATGAAAGATGAAAGGAATCTTTTGGAATAGCAGAGGTCTTGCACACTTGGCTAAACGGAGATTTCTTGCAGAAGCATCAATTGACCACAAACTTGACTTCGTTGCACTAATGGAAACTGGTAGAGATAACTTTACGTCACAGTTCCTAAATACAATTTCTGGTGGTATTGATTTTGATTGGCACTGTTTACCGCCAAGAGGAAGGTCTGGAGGGATCTTACTTGGGGTGAGGTGCGAGACGCTCGAAGTCCGCAATGTGGTGTTGGGGGACTTTGCCATCAAATTTGGAGTGAGGTCCAAGCTGGACGGGTTCCAGTGGGTGCTCGTGGCCATATACGATGCGGCGCAGCTGGAGCTCAAGATAGAATTCTTGGCGAACCTTGTCCGGATCTGTGGGGATGAGAGCCTACCGATTTTAGTTGGAGAGGACTTTAACATAATGAGGCGAAGAGACGGAAAAAATGATAACTTTGATGGCAGATGGTCATTTATGTTTAATACCATTATTGAAAGTCTAGATTTGCGCGATATTGAGCTAACCGGAAGAAAATTCACTTGAGCGAACACTTTACCTATTCCAACATTTGAGAAGTTGGATCGGGTTCTTACCAGTGTGGAGTGGGAACAGAAATTCCCAAGAGTAACAGTGTGAGCGCTGTCAAGAGTTATTTCAAACCATACACTGTTTGTAGACTTAGGTGAGGCTACGCACATAGGTAACAAGAATACCTTTTCCTTCAAGGTCGTATGGTTCGAACGGGAAGGATTCGTGGACCTCATAGCCCGAGAATGGGGGAGGGACACGGGAGGAAGGTCGAATGTCGACAACTGGCAGAATAAGATTAGACATCTCAGGCAGTTCCTGAGGGGATGGGCGAAACATGATAGCGGAATTTATAAGAAGGAGAAACAAAGGCATCTCAATCTTATAAATGAGCTAGACATTAAAGCATAATATGTGGTGTTAGATGACAATGAAAGGGCATCAAAACACGAGGCATAAGAAAATCTTAAAAAACTGCTCAGAGAAGAGGAATTGAAGTGGGCACTTCGAGCGAAATTAAGAATGGTAGTACAGGGTGATGACGACACCCAATTTTTCCATTTGATTGCTAATGGAAAGCACAGAAAGAAAAAGGTATACCAGTTAGAGCAAGATGAAGGTACAATCGTCGGGCATGAAAACCTAAAGTTGTATATCTCTGAATATTAGAAACAACTATTTGGGGCTCCAGAGGACAACACTGTGTCCGTGGATGAGCAGCGGGTCGGTGATATCCCTCAACTCGGGTCTGACGAGAATGAGATATTAACTGCACCATTTACGAAGAAAGAGGTGTTTGAGGCCATATCTCAAATGAAAAATAACAAAGCCCCGGGACTGGATGGGTTTCCAGCTGAGTTTTATAAGAGGTGTTGGCACATTATCAAGGGCGACCTATTACCAATGTTTCATAACTTATTCAATGGGCACTTGTAGCTCCATCACCTCAACTTTGGGATAGTGACGTTGTCGCCAAAAAAGGAGGGAGCAGTGCGCATTGAACAGTTCAGACCTATATGCCTGGTTAATGTGAGCTTCAAAATATTTACCAAGGTTGGGACGAATAGATTGATGCAAATTGCACATGAGGTGGTGCAACCGAGTCAATGAGCTTTCATGTCGGGCAGAAACATACTCGAAGGGGTGGTTGTGCTCCATGAAAAACTTCACGAAATCTATTCTAAGAAGCTAGATTGGGTTATCTTCAAAGTGGATTTTGAGAAAACCTATGATAAGGTCAAATGGCCATTTTTGCAACAGGCATTATGTATGAAGGGGTTTGATGAGCTATGGAGGAGGCACGTCAAATCCTTCGTACAACAAGGGAGTGTGGGAATAAAGGTCAATGATAATATTGGCCACTTCTTCCAAACTTATAAAGGTCTTAGGCAAGGTGAACCAATGTCCCCTATCCTATTTAACGTGGTTGCAGATATGTTAGCAATACTAATAGGAAGGGCTAAGGAGGAAGGCATGGTAGGAAGGACTGGTACCACATCTAGTGGATGGTGGGGTGTCCATACTACAATATGCGGATGATACTATCTTGTTTATGGATCATGATGTATCAAAAGCAAGAAATATGAAGCTTATTCTATGCTTGTTCGAACAACTGTCGGGCCTAAAAATTAATTTTCACAAGAGTGAATTGTTTTGTTTTGGGAAAGCCAAAGACGAGCAGGACAACTACAAACAGTTGTTCGGATGTGAACTGGGAAGCCTACCGTTTACATATCTGGGTATACCAATTCACCATCGTAAGCTAACAAACAAAGAATGGAAGAGCATAGAGGAACGTTTTGAGAAAAGGCTAAGTTGCTGGAAAGGCAAGGCTTTTTCCTACGGGGGACGGCTTATTTTAATCAATTCGGTCCTAACGAGTATGCCGATGTTCCTCTTGTCCTTCTTTGAGATACCGATAGGGGTTCGTAAAAGACTAGACTTCTATCGATCCCGGTTCTTCTGGAACAACGATGAAGTTAAGAAGAAATATAGGTTGACTAGATGGGGCATCATTTGTAGACCCAAGGACCAGGGAGGTCTGGGGATCGAAAATTTAGAGGTAAAGAACAGGTGTTTGCTTAGTAAGTGGCTATTCAGACTATCTGTAGAGACTGAAAGTATGTGGGTAAAATTTTGAGAAATAAGTACTTACAATCTAAAACCCTAGCCCAGATATCTGTTAGACTCACGGATTCACCTTTCTGGAAAGGTCTGATGAAGGTGAAAACAGATTTCTTCAGTAGAACCAAGTTCATTATTGGCAATGGTGGGTCAACGAGATTTTGGGAAGATACGTGGTTTGGGGAGAAGCCCCTAATTGTACAGTGTCCGGCTCTCTATAATATTGCGCAACGCAAAAATGTGTTCGTTGCCTCAATATTACAGTCAGTACCACTAAATATTCAGTTTCCACGTGCTTTGATAGGCCATCGATGGGATGATTGGTTGCACTTAGTCAGGAGACTTATGGATGTCCAGTTATCTGACGAACCCGATAGGCTTCAGTGGAAGCTAACCACGACTGGCATCTTTTCAGTTAAATCGATGTATTTGCACCTTATTGACACAACAGTAATATCAAAATCGATTCATATTTAGAGGGTCAAGGTATCCTTAAGAATCAAAGTCTTTATGTGGTTTGTGCACAAAAAGGTGGTTCTGACTAAGGATAATTTATCGAAACGGGGTTGGCAAGGGAATACAAGATGTAGCTTCTGTGATCAGAAGGAAACAATCAAACACCTCTTTCTCGAGTGCCCGTTAGCAAAAATATTGTGGCAAACAATTCATATAGCCTTTAATATCACTCCTCCGGATAGCATTGGTACGTTATTTGGTACGTGACTAAATGCGGTGGATATAGGCTTAGCTAGACATATTCGCATATGGGTGTGTGCATTTTTATGGGCAATATGGAATTGTAGAAATGATATGGTTTTTAACAGACAACCACATACACACTTTTTGCAGGTACTACACACAGGGCATCGGCGTTGATCCGTACGTGGTTGTTACTCACTCATGCGGAAACCAGGGAGTCTTTGGTTACTGGGTCTATCCGGTGGGAGATGGTAGCTCGGGATATCTACATCCGGTTTGGATGGCAGTCCAGTAATAGGATAAATGGTTAGGCATCTAGACCTATTTTCGCCGGTTGTGGCACTATTTGTTTCTTTTATTTTTGAACTTGACTTTTTAGTGTTCGGAACCACAGAGTATTATTTTCCCGGTTAATAAAGGAGCCGTATGCATCATCATGATGCAAATGCCGGAGGTAATCCTTCTTTTCTAAAAAAAACACCCACACTTTGCTTACTTTATTTCTCATGGGTTGGACAGATATGATAGAGCATCCCAAACATACAAGCATGCCTTATCATGGTATGTTCCCGCTTCCAAATCCAAAATCCGAAGGCATGCCAGCTATCACCTTCTTGACCGATGGCCTTGCCAACAATGCTTCCCACCACGCCTTGGCATGCGGGTACGCGTCAAGCACGATCGCATGCTCCGTCGCCATGAAGTAACGCATGAAGGAGAAATGGGTGAGGTCGGCGAAGCTCACGAAATCCCCGGCCAAGTACTTGTTGCTTGATAGTCTCGCCTCGTACACCTCCAGCAGCTTCTTCAGCTTCTCGACGCTCTCGTTGACGAGGCCTTGGTCGACGTCCCTCCCTACGAACGGGTTGATGATGCAGTTCCACACGATGGGCTTGAGTACGGGCTCCAGCTGGTGGGCATCTACATCGACCCATACGTCCACCATCGCCGACTCCTCGAGGCTGCCCGCTCCTAGGAATCCGGGCTTGTATTTGCGGAGCACATGCCTTGCAATGGCGCGTGATTCTGGAAAAAGAATTGCGGAGAGAAATTAATAACCCTTATTTTCTTAATCAAGTCCACCACGTTGGTCTCATGTTAATTAACGTGCTTTAATATGATTTTATACAAAAGCAGCGTCAATTAATACGGATCGAAGGAAGTATACTAAATCAAAATAAAATAGAAAACATGAAGGCTTACGGTAAAGTGTCAGATCGCCGTCTTCCAGCGCCGGGATCTCACCGAAGGGCTGCAGAATTGTTGGACGGGAACAGTAGTGTTAGTAGGTGACCTTGACCTTGGGGACGGGATCTGTTTCTTTCTTGCTTCCAGCAGAACTCAAGTAGTACCAAAACTGAACGAGATACGGAGAAGCTTAGCAGAGCACACATACGTTTCTGGCGAGGTGCTCCGGCCGCCGGTGGTCGCCGCCGTTGCGGCTCATGGGCACGAGCTCGTACTCGGCGCCGGCCTCCTCCAGGCAGACGAGGACCCGCGCCATCCATGGCGACACCGCCCAGCCGTATACCTTCATGGGCGCCATCCCTTCTTCTTCTTCTCCCTTTGGGTCTGCAAGCTACTCCTACTCTGCCATTTATGTATGTAGTCCATCATCGAGCACCAGTAGTGTTGTTCATTTAGTATGCCGGCAGTCCAACCAGATCCAAAACAATATTTTAGGTAGTGGGGTTCCCTGTATACAGTCAAACTTAAGTTTTCTAGGCGACGCCGATCGTCACTGCTTGCGTGCGCAGTGCAATCCATTGGTAGGTGAGCAAAAATGATAATCGTGCGAAAATAATCAAGCATTGGCGGCACGGACATTTCCAAGGATTGCTTTTCTATGCCCGCGCTTGCAGGGCTCCTTTGATACAAATGATTTTTATTGGATTTTTGAAGGATTTAGATCCTTAGGAATTTTTTTTTGACGGTCGTTTGATTCATAGGATTGAAATCTTCTGAAATTTTTTCATAAAATTCATTTGTACTACATTTTGAAGGAAAATTTGCATCCGCTCAAACTTCTTTATAGAATTCCTTTGTATTTTCTGTGCTATCAAATACACTTTCAAATTTCATAGGATAAAAAAAACATGACATTCTATTTTTACGTTTTTTCTATTACTACATTTTAAGAATAATACGAATCAAAGAGGCCCTCATCCGAATCTGGACATGGTCGAGGATAAAGGCCATGACCCAACTCAACTCGCCGTCATGCCATTCTCGCACGAGCAGTCGAGCACAAGTACAAACATGCCAAGTAAATCTATTCGAGGAAGCCAACCACGTGAAAAAGCCACCAACCAATGCACCCAAGCCGAAGAACTTAAAAAAAATACTAGTAGGAAACTGCCATTTTTGTTTGGGCTGGGATCAGGCGTAGGAGTTTTGGGCCGGGCTTAAGCCCATCTCTGGAAAAACTATGTAACTCATAGCCCTTTTTACAAGATGTAAATGATGTACTACAAAAAAGATGTAACTGACCTTTCTAGGAGGAAAGAACAAGACGTAACTGACAGTCAATATCCTAGTTACTACCCTAAATAAATGAAACAACTATTAGATTTGATAAAAAAATCCTAGATATAGTCGTCACCTGTAAATAGCTGTGCTCATCCTTGTGGTACCTCTTCCTATAAATAGTCGGCCATGCTAACAGCTTTCTTCAAATAGATAGTACTGTGCGGCACAAATAAAATTACCCTAGGTTAGCATCTCTCTTCATCCAGATACAACCGGCAAGATCCATGAGGCTGCCGGTGGCTCTTGTGGTCGTAGCCACCGTCGTTCTCGTGTTGTCCGGTGTCGATGCGAGCGTGGAAACAACCTGCAAGACGGCGGCCGACCAGGACGCGCATGTCAACTACGAATTCTGTGTGTCGGAGTTGAGAAAGCACCACCGGGGCTCCAACGCAGACACATGGGGCCTAGCCAGGGTAGCGGCCAACATGGGTGTCAACAATGCCTACGGCGCCCTCCATGACATCGAGGGCCTGCTAGCGAAGCCTGGCATAGACGACAAGACGAAGGCGGCGCTTGGACAATGCCAGGGGTTGTATGACAAGATGAAATTCGCGTTCGCCGGAGTCTACGATGAGATCAACGGTCAGAATTACGCCACGGGAAAGGAGGAGGCAGCACATGCTATCTCCCTGGCGCACCAGTGTGACGATGCCTTTGTGAAGGCTACCGTCACGTCGCCTCTCAAGCAACGTAGCTTCTACTCCGTGCAGATAGCGATAGTCTGCACGGCCATCACCAACCTTATCAAGTGATGAATAACATCATGCTTCCAAATCATGGGAGACTTTAGAGGTCAGATCAAACTTTAGTGATTAGTACCAGCAACCTTTGTATGGTACATGAAAGGAATAAAACGTGTTTTCGTTAGTTGTGGGTTTAATTACATGCCTAATAGAGTTTTCAAGGAATCTTGATTTGGTTTCTGCTCTTAAAAGAAAAACATGCATTAAATTTCACTGTACCCTTTCAATGTGCTATATTTATTTTTCTTGTAGCGTAGCCAAAGAATTGTCTTATGTCACTGAAATAAAGAAGGGTTGAGCAAAGAATAGGATAACCCAATGAAGACCGACACACAAAAAAAATGCCCTCTCAACATAATGGCATTCAAATGTTTCGCGCCGGAGGGGACCCAATTTTTAGGGTTATCCTTGATCTTAAGTGTACTATATAATTGCACATGTAAACGTTGCCAAAATGTTTATGTTTGTTGTGTCCTCCTTCTTGATCTTAAGTGCACTAAATAATTGTGTATATGGACGTGAAAAATATATTCTTTTACAGTGTATATGTTGCGAAATGGAAGCAGCTCGTGCTCGAACGGTTTCCTCTTTTCGTTTTTTTGGTCCGACCTATTCTCCTTGGTTTTTCGGTCGCTAGCTTTTTTGGCCCATGTCTTTTTTTGACGACATCGTTTCGTTTCTGTTAGCGATAAGTTTATCCGCACTGGAGGGTTCGGACTGAAGGTGTCCTTTTAACGAACGAGTTCGTTCACTCAAAAAAAAAACGAGTTCGTTCGGTTGCTCGACCCACCCAGCAGGAACAAATCGTTCGGTGGGAGGCCCCTTTAAATCTGACGTTCGGCCGTTATCGGTGTCCTATTTTAATAAATATTCCCATATTGAAAAAAAAAGTTCACAAAATTATTTTTTCGCTAATTTGGAGAAGGTGTGTAGGACTTTTGAAAAAAAATGAATTGGAAAAAATATTTGCGGATTTGGAAAAGGTTCACATATTTGAAAAAGGTTCAACAATTTTTGAAAAGTTCAAGGATCGAAAAGGAAAGAAAACATAAAAGCAAAAATAAAGGAAAATAAATAAAACAAAAACATAAACAATTTTATTTTGTTTTAGAGAAGGTTCTGAAACCTTCTCAAAATCGGTGAGTAGAAAAATCAGGATTACGCCGGACCATGCAGAGGACGAGAGGGTATGCGTTAGGTCACTATCCAGTAACCTACGCGGGAAATAGGGATCGCCACCCTAAAACAAACAATATTATACCATACTCCTGCCAACACGATAGAAAGTCGATTTAGATCTATGAAAGGTCAAAATAAGTGCTTGGCTATGCCCTCCAGCCACCACCACCGTCGGGAAAAATGCCATATCTAGCATCGTTCTCCATGCTGGGAAAGCAGATCTCCTCCAACCCTTCTTCTTGTACTTCGGGGACGGGCCGACAGGGTAGATCATAGAGTGCCTACTCGCCATTGACATCGGTGATTACACCTACTTCCTGTTGGAAATATGCCATAGAGGCAATAATAAAATGGTTATTATTGTATTTCCTTGTTCATGATAATTATCTATTGTTCATGCTATAATTGTATTAATCGGAAACCGTAATTCATGTGTGAATACATAGACCACAACATGTCCCTAGTGAGCCTATAGTTGGCTAGCTCGTTGATCAACAGATGGTCACGGTTTCATGACCATGAACATTGGATGTCGTTGATAACAGGATCACATCATTGGGAGAATGATGTGATGGACAAGACCCAATCCTAAGCATAACACAAGATCGTGTAGTTCGTCTGCTAAAGCTTTTCTAATGTCAAGTATCGTTTCCTTAGACCGTGACATTGTGCAACTCCCGGATACCGTAGGAATGCTTTGGGTGTGCCAAAAGTCACAACGTAACTGGGTGGATATAAAGATGCACTACGGGTATCTCCGAAAGTGTTTGTTTGGTTGACACGAATCGGGACTGGGATTTGTCACTCCGTGTGACGGAAATGTATCTATGGGCCCACTCGGCAAGACATCATCATAATGAGCTCAGTGTGACTAAGGAGTTAGCCACGTGATGATGTGTTACGGAACGACTAAAGAGACTTTCCGGTAACGAGATTGAACAAGGTATAGGGATACCGACGATCGAATCTCGGGCAAGTGTCATACCGGTAGACAAAGGGAATTGTATATAGGATTGATTGAATCCCCGACATCGTGGTTCATCCGATGAGATCATCGTGGAGCATGTGGGAGCCAACATGGGTATCCAGATCCCGTTGTTGGTTATTGACCGGAGAGGTGTCTCGGCCATGTCGACGTGTCTCCCGAACCCGTAGGGTCTACACACTTAAGGTTCGATGACGCTATGGTTATAGGGAAATAGTGTACGTGGTTACCGAAGGTTGTTCGGAGGCCCGGATGAGATCTCGGACGTCAGGAGGAGTTTTGAAATGGTTCGGAGGTAAAGATTCATATATAGGAAGTGAGGATTTGGTCACCGGAAGTGTTCCGGGCATCACCGATAACGTACCGGGACCACCGGAAGGGTTTCGAGGGTCCAGCGGCCCCAGAGGGCTGCATGGGCCACAAGTGGGAGGGAACCAGCCCCTAGGTGGGCTGGTGCACCCCCACAAGGGCCCAAGGCGCGGCAAGGGAGGAGATGGGGCAAACCCTAGGTCCAGATGGGCCTTAGGCCCAACTAGGGCGCCGCCCTCCCTCTCCCCCTCTCTGGCCGCCGCCCCAACCCCATCTAGGGGCTGACGCACCACCTAGGGTGGGAACGCTGCATGGGAAACAACAATTTTCCTACGCACACGCAAGATCTATCCATGGTGATGAGCATCTACGAGAGGGAGAGTGGATCTACATATCCTTGTAGATCGCTAAGCGGGAAGCGTTAAGAAACGCGGTTGGTGTCATCGAACGTCTTCGCGATCCAAATCGCCGAGCATCCCGCAATCTCATCACAATCCGTCCTACGATCCAATCACGATCTGTCTCGCGAACTCATCACGATCCGTCCCACAATCGCATCACGATCCGTCTCGCGATCTTGATCACGGTCCTTCCGATCTAGCGCCGAACGGACGGCACCTCTGCGTTCAGCACACGTACAGCTCGATGACGATCTCCACCTTCTTGATCCAGCAAGAGGGAGTGGAGAGGTAGAAGAGTTCTCTGGCAGCGTGACGGTGCTCCGGCGACGGTGGTGGAACTATTCTGGCAGGGCTTCGCCTAAGCACTGCAGAAATCCGATCTACAGGAGAAACTATGCACTGGAGGAACGGGTAGCACGTGGCTGGAAATCTTGTGCCAAAACCCTAAAAACCTCGAGTATATATAGGAGGAGAGGAGGAGGAGGCTTGGCCCTCAAGTATCCAGCCCTAGGCTTCGGCCGAACCAAGAGGGAGCAGTCCTCCTCCTCCACTCCTAGTAGGATTAGGACTCCTTCCTTATCTTAGCCTTTTTGCCTTTTTCCACCTTTTTCATTTTGGGCTTTTCTTCCCAGCCGCATGGGCCTTGTGTGGGACTTCCACCAGCCCACTAAGGGTTGGTATTCATCCTCCCACAGCCCATGTAGCCTCTTGGGTCGAAATACCCCTCCCGATGGTCTCCCGGTACACTACCGATGAGCCCGAAACTTTTCCGGCGACCAAAATAGGATTTCCTATATATCAATCTTTACCTCCGGACCATTTCGGAGCTCCTCGTGACGTCCAGGATCTCATCCGGGACTCTGAACAACCTTTGTTCACCACCATACATAACTCTATACTATCGAAACGTCACCGAACCTTAAGTGTGCAGACCCTGCGGGTTCGAGAACTATGTAGACATGACCGAGACACCTCTACGATCAATAACCAATAGCGGGACCTGGATGCCCATATTGGTTCCTACATATTATATGAAGATCTTTATCGGTCGAACCAATATGTCAAGGATTCACTTAATCCCGTATGATGTTCCCTTTGTTCTTCGGTATGTTACTTGCCCGAGATTCAATCGTCGGTATCTCCATACCTAGTTCAACCTCGTTACCGGCAAGTCTCTTTACTTGTTCTGTAATACAAGATCCCATGACTAACACTTAGTCACATTGCTTGCAAGGCTTGTTGTGATGTTGTATTACCGAGTGGGCCCTGAGATACCTCTCCATCACACGGAGTAACAAATCCCAGTCTTGATCCATGCCAACCCAACAGACACCCTCGGAGATACCTATAGAGTACCTTTATAGTCACCCAGTTACGTTGCGACGTTTGATACACACAAGGCACTCCTCCGGTGTCATTGAGCTGCATGATCTCATGGTCATAGGAACAGATACTTGACATGCAGAAAACAGTAGCAATAAACTGACACGATCATATGCTACGTTCGTAGTTTGGGTCTTGTCCATCACATCATTCTCCTAATGATGTGATCCCATTTCCAAATGACATCTCATGTCCATGACTAGGAAACCACAGGCATCTTTGATCAACGATCTAGTCTATTAGAGGCATACTAGGGACATGGTGTTGTCCATGTATCCACACATGTATCTGAGTTTCCGATCAACACAATTATAGCATGGATAATAAACGATTATCATGAACAAGGAAATATGATAATAACCAATTTATTATTGCCTCTAGGGCATATTTCCAACAAACCCTAGGGGTGGGCGCCCTCCTCCCCTCCTCCTATATATAGTGGGGTTTTTGGGGGCTGCCAACACACGCGTTCCTCTTTCTCTCGGCGCAGCCCTACCCCTCCTCCTCCTCGTCCTCCGTAGTGCTTGGCGAAGCCCTACCGGAGTATCACGCAGCTCCACCGTCACCACGCCATCGTGCAGCCAGAGCTCTCCCTCAACCTCTCCTTCCTACTTGTTGGATCAAGGCGTAAGAGACGTCACCGGGCTGCACGTGTGTTGAACGCGGAGGTGTCGTTGTTCGACGCTTAGATTGGAATTCACCGCGATCTGAATCGCTGCGAGTAGGACTCCACCAACCGCGTTCTTGCAATGCTTCTGCTTAGCAATCTTCAAAGGTACGAAGTTGCACTCTCCCCTTGCTCGTTTGCTGGTTTCTCCATAGATTGATCTTGGTGGTCGTAAGAAATTTATTGATTTGCTACTACGCTCCCCAACAGTGGCTTCATGAGCTAGGTCTATGCGTAGAATCTATGCACGAGTAGAACACAAGTTGTTGTGGGCGTCGATCTTGTTGATTTGCTTGCCGTTACTAGTCTTATCTTGATTCGCCGGTATTGTGGGATGAAGCGTCCCGGACTAACTTTACACGTACGCTTACGTGAGACCGGTTCCACCGCCTGACATGCACTTGTTGCATAAGGTGGCTAGCGGGTGTCTGTCTCTCCCACCTTAGTCGGATCTGATTCGATGAAAAGGGTCCTTATGAAGTGTAAATAGCAATTGGCATATCACGTTGTGGTTTTGGCGTAGGTAAGAAACGTTCTTGCTAGAAACATATAGCAGCCACGTAAAACTTGCAACAACAAATTATAGGATGTCTAACTTGTTTTGCAGCATATGCCTTGTGATGTGATATGGCCAAAGAATGTGATGTGATGCATTGTGATGTATGAGATTGATCATGTTCTTGTAATAGGATTCACGACTTGCATGTCGATGAGTATGACAACCGGCAGGAGCCATAGGAGTTGTCTTAATTTGTTGTATGACCTACGTGTCAATCAAGATCGCCATGTAATTACTTTACTTTATTGCTAAACGTTAGCCATAGTAGTAGTAATAGTTGGCTAGACAACTTCATGAAGACACGATGATGGAGATCATGGTGTCGTGCCGGTGACAATGATGATCATGATACCCCAAAGATGGAGATCAAAGGAGCAAGATGATATTGGCCATATCATGTCACTATATTGATTGCATGTGATGTTTATCATGTTTACATCTTATTTGCTTAGAACGACAGTAGCTAAATAAGATGATCCCTCAATAAAATTTCAATAAATGTGTTCACCCTCACTATGCACCGTTGCTAAGGATCGTTGTTTCGAAGCACCACGTGATGATCGGGTGTGATAGGTTCTAACGTTCGCATACAACGGGTGTAAGCCAGATTTACACACGCGATACACTTAGGTTGACTTGATGAGCCTAGCATGTACAGACATGGCCTCGGAACACGGAAGACCGAAAGGTCGAACATGAGTCGTATAAAAGATACGATCAACATGGAGATGTTCACCATGGATGGTCCATCTCACGTGATGATCGGACACGGGCTAGTTGACGTGGATCATGTGTCACTTGGATGACTAGAGAGATGTCTATCTAAGTGGGAGTTCATTAAATAATTTGATTATGTGAACTTAATTATCATGAACTTAGTCTAAAATTGTCTTTACAAACTATATTGTAGATCCAATGGCCAACACTAATGTCACCCTCAACTTCAATGCGTTCCTAGAGAAAACCAAGCTGAAAGATCCCGCTGTTGGTTATTGACCGGAGAGTTGTCTCGGTCATGTCTACATGTCTCCCGAACCCGTAGGGTCTACACACTTAAGGTTCGATGACGCTAGGGTTATAGGGAAATGGTATACGTGATTACCGAAGGTTGTTCGAAGTCCTAGATGAGATCCTGGACATCACGAGGAGCTGCGGAATGGTCTGGAGGTAAAGATTGATATATAGGAAATCCAGTTTTGGTCACCGGAAAGTTTTCGGGCTCATCGGTAGTGTTCCAGGAGTGCCGAGAGGGTGTCGGAGGACTCCCGGGAGGGGTGTGATGACCATAGGACGTCGTGGGCCCTTAGAGGAGGTGTGTCAGCCCTTTTTGGGCTGGCCAAGACCTTCTAGAAAGGCCCATGCGGCTGGAGACCAAGAGATAGGGCAAAGGAGTTTGAAAAGGAGGAGATCCACCTCCCTTGTGGGAGGTGGACTCTTCCCCTAGTTCGGTTGAAGCCCTCCTCTTTGTAGGAGGGGCCAAGGCAGCCCTCCCTCTCCCTCCTCCTATATATACTTGAGGTTTTTGCCTTTTGGGAATAGATCTGATCTCTCTCTCTCTCACGGCAAAGCCCTACCTCTCTTCTTCCTCCTCCGCAGCGCTTAGGCGAAGCCATGCCGGAATACCTTGCTACTCCACCACCACCACGCCGTCGTGCTGCTGTTGGAGCTCTTCCCCAACCTCTCCTTCCTCCTTGCTGGATCAAGGCCTAGGAGACGTCACCAGGCTGCACGTGTGTTGAACGCGGAGGCGCCGTTGTTCGGCGCTAAGATCGGAGTCCACCGTGATCTGAATCGCTACGAGTACGACTCCACCAACCGTGTTCTTGTAACGCTTCCGCTTAGAGATATTCAAAGGTATGAAGATGCAATCTCTCCCCACTCGTTGCTGGTTTCTCCATAAATAGATCTTGGTGATACGTAGGAAAAGTTTGATTTACTACTACGTCTCCCAACAGTGGCATCATGAGCTAGGTCTACGCGCAGAATCTATGCACGAGTAGAACACAAAGCCGTTGTGGGCGTCGATCTTGTTAATTTGCTTACCACTACTAGTCTTATCTTGATTCGGCGGTATTGTGGGATGAAGCGGCCCGGACCGACTTTACACGTACGCTTACGTGAGACTGGTTCCACCGCCTGGCATGCACTTGTTGCATAAGGTGGCTAGCGGGTGTCTGTCTCTCCCACCTTAGTCGGATTGGATTCGATGAAAAGGGTCCTTATGAAGGGTAAATAGCAATTGGCATATCATGTTGTGGTTTTCGCGTAGGTAAGAAACGTTCTTGCTAGAAACCTATAGCAGCCACATAAAAACATGCAACTACAAATTAGAGGATGTCTAACTTGTTTTTGCAGCATGCCTTGTGATGTGATATGGCCAAAGAATGTGATGTGATGCATTGTGATGTGTGATATTTATCATATTTTTGTAATAGGATTCATGACTTGCATGTCGATGAGTATGACAACCGGCAGGAGCCATAGGATTTGTCTTATTTTATTGTATGACCCGCGTGTCAATCATAAACGCCATGTAATTACTTTAGTTTATTGCTAAACTTTAGCCATAGTAGTAGAAGTAATAGTTGGCGAGACAACTTCATGAAGACACGATGATGGAGATCATGGTGTCGTGCCGGTGACAGTGATGATCATGGTGCCCCGAAGATGGAGATCAAAGGAGCAAGATGATATTGGCCATATCATGTCAGTATATTGATTTCATGTGATGTTTATCATGTTTACATCTTATTTGCTTAGAACGATGGTAGTAAATAAGATGATCTCTCAATAAAATTTCAAGAGAAGTGTTCACCCTAACTGTGCACCGTTACTAAGGATCGTTGTTTCGAAGCACCACGTGATGATCGGGTGTGATAGGTTCTAACGTTCGCATACAACGGGTGGAAGCCAGATTTACACACGCGAAACACTTAGGTTGACTTGACGAGCCTAGCATGTACAGACATGGCCTCGGAACATGGAAGACCAAAAGGTCGAACATGAGTCGTATAGAAGATACGATCAACATGGAGATATTCACCATGGATGACTAGTCTGTGTCACGTGATGATCGGGCACAGGCTAGTTGACATGGATCATGTGTCACTTAGATGACTAGAGAGATGTCTATCTAAGTGGGAGTTCATTAAATAATTTGATTATGTGAACTTAATTATCATGAACTTAGTCTAATATTGTCTTTACAATCTATATTGTAGATCCAATGGCTAACGCTAATGCCAACCTCAACTTCAACGCGTTCCTAGAGAAAACCAAGCTGAAAGATGATGGAAGCAACTATGCGGACTGAGTCCGTGGCTTGAGGATCATCCTCATAGCTTCCAAGAAATTGTATGTCCTTGATGCACCGCTAGGTGACCCACCCATTCTCCCAGCAGAGCAAGACGTTGCGAACGCTTGGCATTCTTGCTGTGATGATTACTCCCTTGTTCAGCGTGGCATGCTTTACAGTTTACAATCGGGGCTCCAAAAGCGTTTTGAGCAACATGGAGCATATGAGATGTTCCAAGAGCTGAAACTGGTTTTCCAAGCTCATGCCCGGATCGAGAGATATGATGTCTCCGACAAGTTCTTCAGCTGTAAGATGGAGGAAAATAGTTTTGTCAGTGAGCACATACTCAAGATGTCTGGGTTGCACAACCGCCTGACTCAGCTGGGAGTTAATCTCCCGGATAACTCGGTCATTGACAAAATCCTCTAGTTGCTTCCACCTAGCTACAAGAGCTTTGTGATGAACTACAACATGCAAGGGATGGAGAAGTCCATTCCTGAGTTGTACTCAATGCTGAAATCAGCGGAGGTCGAGATCAAAAAGGAGCATCAAGTGTTGATGGTGAATAAGACCACTAGTTTCAAGAAAGGCAAGGGTAAGAAGAACTTCAAGAAGGACGGCAAAGTTGTTGCCACGCCCGGTAAGCAAGTTGCCGGGAAGAAGAAGAACAAGAATGGACCCAAGCCTGAGACTGAGTGTTTTTATTGCAACGGTACCGGTCACTGGAAGCGGAACTGCCCCCAAGTACTTAGCGGATAAGAAGGACGGCAACGTTAAAGGTATATGTGATATACTTGTTATTCATGTGTACCTAACCAGCACTCGTAGTAGCTCTTGGGTATTTGATACCGGTGCAGTTGCTCATATTTGTAACTTCATGCAAGAGCTGCGGAATAAGCGGAGGCTGGCAAAGGACAAGGTGACGATGCGCGTCGGGAATGGTTCCAAGGTCGATGTAATCACCGTCGGCATGCTACCGCTTCATCTACCTTTGGGATTAGTGTTAAACCTTAATAATTGTTATTTAGTACCAGCTTTGAGCATGAACATTGTATCTGGATCTCGCTTTATGCGAGATGGCTACTCATTTAAATTTGAGAATAATGGTTGTTCTATTTATATGAGAGAAATGTTTTATGGTCATGCCCCGCTGGTCAATGGTTTATTTTTGATGAATCTCGAACGTGATGTTACACATGTCCATAGTGTGAGTACCAAATGTGGAATTGTTTCACAACTCACGCCGCCTGGCACACCTCAGCGAAATGGTGTGTCTGAACGTCGTAATCATACTCTATTGGATATGGTGCGATCTATGATGTCTCTTGCCGACTTACCGCTATCATTTTGGGGATATGCATTAGAGACTGCCGCATTCACTTTAAATAGGGCACCGTCAAAATCCATTGAGACGACACCGTATGAATTATGGTTTGGAAAGAAACCTAAGCTGTCGTTTCTAAAAGTTTGGGGATGCGATGCTTATGTGAAGAAACTTCAACCTGAGAAGCTCGAACCCAAAGCGGAAAAGTGCGTCTTCATAGGATATCCCAAAGAGACTATTGGGTATACCTTCTACCTCAGGTCCGAAGGCAAAGTCTTTGTTGCTAAGAATGGATCCTTTCTCGAGAAAGAGTTTCTCTCGAAAGAAGTAAGTGGGAGGAAAATAGAACTTGATGAGGTAATTGTACCTCCGCTCGAACCGGAGAGTAGCGCAGCACAGGAAGTTGTTTCTGTGGAGCCTACACCGGCTACAGAGGAAGTTAATGATGATGATCATGAAACTTCAGATCAAGTTACTATTGAACGTCGAAGGTCCACTAGGACACGTTCCGCACCAGAGTGGTACGGCAACCCTATCCCAGAGATCATGTTGTTAGACAACGGTGAACCTTCGAACTATGAAGAAGCGATGGCGGGCCCGGATTCCAACAAATGGCTTGAAGCCATGAAATCCGAGATGGGATCCACGTATATGAGAACAAAGTCTGGACTTTGGTGGACTTGCCTGATGATAAGCGAGCCATTGAAAATAAATGGATCTTTAAGAACAAGACTGACACGGATGGTAATGCGACCGTCTTTAAGGCTCGGCTTGTCGTTAAGGGTTATCGACAAGTTCAAGGAGTTGACTACGATGAGACTTTCTCACCCGTAGCGATGCTGAAATCCGTCCGAATCATGTTAGCAATTGCCACATTTTATGATTATGAGATCTGGCAAATGGACGTCAAAACGGCATTCCTTAATGGCTTCCTTAAGGAAGAACTATATATGATGAAGCCGGAAGGTTTTGTCGATCCTAACGGCGCTAACAAAGTATGGAAGCTCCAGCGTTCCATCTATGGGCTGGTGCAAGCATCTCGGAGTTGGAACATCGCTTTAATGGGGTGATTAAAGCTTTTGGATTTATATAGGTTTATGGAGAACCCTGTATTTACAAGAAAGTGAGTGGGAGCTCTGTAGCATTTCTCATATTATATGTGGATGACATATTGTTGATGGGAAATGATATAGAACTTTTGGAAAGCATAAAGGCCTACTTGAATAAGTGTTTTTCAAGGAAGGACCTTGGAGAAGCTGCTTACATATTAGGCATTAAGATCTATAGAGATAGATCGAAACGCCTCATTGGTCTTTCGCAAAGCACATACCTTGACAAGATATTGAAGAAGTTCAATATGGATCGGTCCAAGAAGGGGTTCTTGCCTGTGTTACAGGGTGTGAGATTGAGTACGACTCAATGCCCGACCACGGCAGAGGGTAGAGAAAAGATGAGTGTCATCCCCTATACTTCAGCCATAGGCTCTATTATGTATGACATGTTGTGTACCAGACCTGATGTGAACCTTGCCATAAGTTTGGTAGGGAGGTACCAAAGTGATCCCGGAGTGGAATACTGGACAACGGTCAAGAATATCCTGAAGTACCTGAAAAGGACCAAGGACATGTTTCTCGTATATGGTGTTGGAAATATGCCCTAGAGGCAATAATAAATTAGTTATTATCATATTTCCTTGTTCATGATAATCGTTTATTATCCATGCTATAAATTGTATTTATCGGAGACTTAGATGCATGTGTGGATACATAGACAAAACCATGTCCCTAGTATGCCTCTAATAGACTAGCTCGTTGATCAAAGATGGTTAAGGTTTCGTAGCCATGGACATGAGATGTCATTTGATAACGGGATCACATCATTAGGAGAATGATGTGATGGACAAGACCCAAACTACAAACGTAGCATATGATCGTGTCAGTTTATTGCTACTGTTTTCCGCATGCCAAGTATATGTTCCTATGACCATGAGATCATGCAACTCACGAACATCGGAGGAGTGCCTTGTGTGTATCAAACGTTGCAACGTAACTGGGTGACTATAAAGGTGCTCTACAGGTATCTCCGAGGGTGTCTGTTGAATTGGCATGGATCAAGACTGGGATTTGTTACTCCGTGTGACGGAGAGGTATCTCAGGGCCCACTCGGTAATACAACATCACAATAAGCCTTGCAAGCAATGTGACTAAGTGTTAGTCACGGGATCTTGTATTACGGAACGAGTAAAGAGACTTGCCGGTAACAAGGTTGAACTAGGTATGTAAATACCGACGATCGAATCTCGAGCAAGTAACATACCGAAGAACAAAGGGAACGTTATACGGGATTAACTGAATCCTTGACATAGAGGTTCGACCGATAAAAGATCTTCGTAGAATATGTAGGAACCAATGTGGACGTCCAGGTCCCGCCACTGGTTATTGGCCGTAGAGGTGTCTCGGTCATGTCTACATAGTTCTCGAACCCGCATGGTCTGCACACTTAAGGTTCGTGACGTTTCGGTAGTGTATAGTTATGTATGGTGGTGACCGAAGGTTGTTTGGAGTCTCGTATGAGATCCCGGACGTCACGAGGAGCTCCGTAATGGTCCGAAGGTAAAGATTCATATATAGGAAGTCCCAGTTTGGTCGCCGGAAAAAATTTCGGGCTCATCAGTAGTGTACCGGGAGTGCCGGTAGTGTACCGGGAGATCTCCGGGAGGGGTATTTCGACCCCAAGGGGTCCATGGGCTGTGGGAAAGTAATAAGCAGCCGTTAGTGGGCTGGTGAGACAGCCACATAAGGCCCATGGCGCAGGGAGTAGGTTTCCTAAAGGAAAAAGGTGGAAAAGGCCAAAAAGGAGCAATCCTAGTCCTACTAGGATTGGAGGAGGAGAGTCCTCCTCTCCCACCTTTCCTTGCTGACTCCAAAGGGTGGTGCTTTGTGCGCCAGCCCTCCCTCTCCTTCCCTCCTATATATACTAGTGGATTGGGTGGCTTTTGGACAGATTTTACGACCACATGCTACCCGTTTCACCGGTGCTCCTCTAGATCGGATTTCTGCGACGTGTCCGAACATCATAGTCATGCTCTATTGATATAGTGCATACTGTGATGTCTCTTATCGTTTTACTACTATAATTTTTGGGGTTATGCATTAGAGACAACTACATTCACTTTAAATAGGGCATCATCTAAATCCGTTGAGATGACACCGTGTGAATTATGGTTTGATAGAAACCTAAGCTGTCATTTCTTAATATTTGGGGTTGTGACACTTGTGTGGAAAATGTTTTCACCTAATGAGGTCGAACCCAAGGCGGACAAATGCATCTTCATAGAATACCCTAAGATCAGTTGGGTGAACCTTCAATCTCAGATCCTAGTGCAAAGTGTTTGTTGCTTAAACGGATCCTTTCTCGAGGAAATGTTTCTCTCGAAAGAATTGAGTGGGAGGAAGATAAAACTTGATGAGGTTGTTAAACCTTTGTTCAACCAGAGAGTAGCGCAACGTAGAAGCCTATGTTAGTTGAAGAGGAAGTTAATGATGATGATCATGAAGCTTCAGGATCAAGTTACTATAGAACTTCATAGGTCGACAAGGATGTGTACTGCTACTGAGCGATACAACAACCCTGTCTTGGAGGTCATGTTGTTGGACAACGATGAACCTACGAACTATGGAGAAGCGATGATGGCCCGGAAACCAACAAATGGTTAGAGGCCATGAAATCCGAGAAAGGATCCATGTATGAAAACTAAGTATAGACTTTGGTGGACTTGCTCGTTGGACGGCAGGTCATTAAGTACAAATGGATCTTTAAAATGAAGACAGGCGCTGATGGTAAATGTTACCATTTGTAAAGCTTGACTTGTTGCAAAGTAGTTTACGACAAGTTCAAAGAGTTGACTGCGATGAGACTTTCTCACTCGTAGCGATGCTAAAGTCTGTTGGAATTATGTTAGCAGTTGCTGCATTTTTCAATTATGAAATCTGGCAGATGGATGCCAAAACATCATTTCCTTCCTTAAGGAAAGGTTGTATGAGATACAACCAGAAGGTTTTGTCAGTCCTAAGGATGCTAAAAGATGTGCGAGCTTCAGTGATTCTTCTATGAACTGAAGCAAGCATCTCAGAGTTGGAATATACACTTTGATGAGGTGATCAAAGTTTTTGAGTCTATACAAAGTTTACGAGAAACTTGTATTTGCAATAAAGTGAGTGGGAGCACTATAGAGTTTCTGATAAGTATATGTGGATGACATATTGCTATTCGGAAATGATGTAGAAATTCTGGAGAGCATAAACGGGTGTTTGAAAAGAGTTTTTCAAAGGAAGACCTGGATAAAGCTACCTAATTGTTGAGAATCAAGATCTATAGAGATAGATCAAGATACTTGATGAGACTTTCAATGAGCACATACCTTGACAAGATTTTGAAAGAGTTCAAAATGGATCAGTCAAAGAAAGAGTTCTCGCCTAATTTGTAAGGTATAAAGTTGAGTAAGACTCAATGCCCAGTGACTGCAGAAGATAGAGGAAAGATGAGTGTCATCCCCTATGCTTCAGCCATAGGCTCTATCATGTATGCAATGCTGTGCACAAGACCCGATGTCAACCTTGCCATAAGTATGGCCAGAAGGTTTCAAAGTGATCCTGGAATGGAGCACTGGATAGCGGTCAAGATTATCCTTAGTAACTAAAAGACTAAGGAGATGTTTCTCGATTATGGAGGTGATAAAGAGTTTGTCGTAAAGAGTTACGTCGATGCAAGCTTTAACACCAATCCGGATGACTCGTAGTAGCAATCTGGATACATATAGTGGAGCAGCCATTTGGAATAGTACCAAGTGGAGTGTGGTAGCAGTGTTTACGGTTTGACATAGAAATTTGCAAAGTACACACGGATCTGAATGTCGCAGACCCGTTGACTATAAGACCTCTCTCACATGCAAAGCATGATCGAGCCCCAGAACTCATTGGGTGTTAGATTCATAACAATGCGAATCACATGGTGATGTGAACTAGATTATTGACTCTAGTGCAAGTGGGAGACTGTTGGAAATATGCCCTAGAGGCAATAATAAATTAGTTATTATCATATTTCCTTGTTCATGATAATCATTTATTATCCATGCTATAAATTGTATTGATCGGAGACTTAGATGCATGTGTGGATACATAGACAAAACCATGTCCCTAGTATGCCTCTAATAGACTAGCTCGTTGATCAAAGATGGCTAAGGTTTCCTAGCCATGGACATGAGATGTCATTTGATAATGGGATCACATCATTAGGAGAATGATGTGATGGACAAGACCCAAACTACAAATGTAGCATATGATCGTGTCAGTTTATTGCTACTGTTTTCTACATGCCAAGTATATGTTCCTATGACCATGAGATCATGCAACTCACGGACATCGGAGGAATGCCTTGTGTATATCAAACGTCGCAACGTAACTGGGTGACTATAAAGGTGCTCTACAGGTATCTCTGAGGGTGTCTGTTGAGTTGGCATGGATCAAGACTGGGATTTGTTACTCCGTGTGACGGAGAGGTATCTCAGGGCCCACTCGGTAATACAACATCACAATAAGCCTTGCAAGCAATGTGACTAAGTTTTAGTCACGGGATCTTGTATTATGGAACGAGTAAAGAGACTTGCTGGTAACGAGGTTGAACTAGGTATGTAAATACCGACGATCGAATCTCGGCCAAGTAACATACCGAAGAACAAAGGGAACGTTATACGGGATTAACTGAATCCTTGACATAGAGGTTTGACCGATAAAAGATCTTCGTAGAATATATAGGAGCCAATGTGGACGTCCAAGTCCCACCATTGGTTATTGGTTGTAGAGGTGTCTCGGTCATGTCCACATAGTTCTCGAACCCGTAGGGTCTGCACACTTAAGGTTCAGTGACGTTTCGGTAGTGTAGAGTTATGTATGGTGGTGACCGAAGGTTGTTCGGAATCCCGGATGAGATCCTGGACGTCATGAGGAGCTCTGGAATGGTCTGGAGGTAAAGATTCATATATAGGGAGTCCCAGTTTGGTCACCGGAAAAGTTTCGGGCTCATCGGTAGTGTACCGGGAGTGCTAGTAGTGTACCGGGAGACCTCCGGGAGGGGTATTTGGACCCCAAGGGGTCCATGGGATGTGGGAAAGTAATAACCAGCCCTTAGTGGGCTGGTGAGACAGCCACATAAGGCCCATGGCGCAGGGAGTAGGTTTCCTAAAGGAAAAAGGTGGAAAAGGCCAAAAAGGAGCAATCCTAGTCCTACTAGGATTGGAGGAGGAGAGTCCTACTCTCCCACCTTTCCTTGGCCGACTCCAAAGGGTGGTGCCTTGTGCGCCAGCCCTCCCTCTCCTTCCCTCCTATATATACTAGTGGATTGGGTGGCTTTTGGATAGATTTTACGGCCACGTGCTACCCGTTTCACGGGTGCTCCTCTAGATCGGATTTCTGCAGCGCTTAGGCGAAGCCCTGCCGGAATCACTCCACCACCATCACCGGAGCGCCGTCATGCTGCCGGTGAACTCTCTCTCCTATCCACCTCCTCTTGATGGATCAAGACAGTGAAGATCGTCATCAAGCTGCACGTGTGTTGAACGCGGAGGTGCCGTCCGTTCGGCGCTAGATCGAAAGGACCGTGATCGAGATCGCGAGATAGTTCGTGATGAGATCGCGGGACGGATCGTGATGAGTTCGCGGGACAGATCGTGATCAAGATCGTGAGACGTATCGTGATGAGATCGCGGGATGGATCGTGATGAGTTCGCGGGACAGATCATGATCAAGATCTTGAGACGGATCGTGATGAGATCGCGGGACGGATCGTGATGAGTTCGCGGGATGGATCGTGATGTGATCGCGGGACGCTCGGCGATTTGGATCGCGAAGATGTTCGACTACACCAACCGCGTTTCTTAACGCTTCCCGCTTAGCGATCTACAAGGGTATGTAGATCCACTCTCCCTCTCGTAGATGCTCATCACCATGGATAGGTTTGCGTGTGCGTAGGGAAATTTTTGTTTCCCATGCGACGTTCCCCAACATATGGAGGTGCCGAAGAGCTCGTCGTAATGGGCTACGTCGATGCTAGCTTCCACACAGATCCGGATGACTCCAAGTCGCAAACCGAATACGTGTATATTTTGAATGGAGGGGCAGTCAGCTGGTGTAGCAGCAAGCAAAGCGTCGTCACGGCATCTACATGTGAAGCAGAGTACATAGCGTCAGGCCCGATGACTCTATTCTGTGACAACACTGGAGCTATTGCCCTTGCCAAGGAGCCCAGGTTTCACAAGAAGACAAGACACATCAAGCACCGCTTCAACTCCATTTGTGATTACGTTCAAGAAGGAGATATAGATATTTGTAAAGTACATACGGACTCGAATGTCGCAGATCTGTGGACTAAACCTCTCTCACGAGCAAAACATGATCAACACCAGAACTCTATGGGTGTTCGATAAATCACAATGAACTAAATTACTGACTCTAGTGCAAGTGGGAGACTGTTGAAAATATGATCTAGAGGCAATAATAAAATGGTTATTATTGTATTTCCTTGTTCATGATAATTGTCTATTGTTCATGCTATAATTGCATTAACCGAAAACCGTAATGCATGTGTGAATACATAGACCACAACATGGCCCTAGTGAGCCTCTATTTGGCTAGATCGTTGATCAATAGATGGTCACGTTTTCATGATCATGGACATTGGATGTCGTTGATAACGGGATCACATCATTAGGAGAATGATGTGATGGACAAGACCCAATCCTAAGCTAAGCACAAGATTGCGTAGTTCGCCTGCTAAAGCTTTTCTAATGTCAAGTATCGTTTCCTTAGACCATGAGATTGTGCAAGTCTCGGATACCGTAGGAATGCTTTGGGTGTGCCAAACATCACAACGTAACTGGGTGGCTATAAAGGTGCACTACGGGTATCTCCAAAAGTGTCTGTTTGGTTGGCACGAATCGAGACTGGGATTTGTCACTCCGTGTGACGGAGAGGTATCTCTAGGCCCACTCGGTAAGACATCATCATAATGAGCTCAATGTGACTAAGGAGTTAGCCACGGGATGATGTGTTACGGAACGAGTAAAGAGACTTGACGGTAACGAGATTCAACAAGGTATAGGATACCGACGATCGAATCTCGGGCAAGTGTCATACCGTTAGACAAAGGGAATTGCATACGGGATTGATTGAATCCCCGACATCGTGGTTCATCCGATGGGATCATCGTGGAGCATGGGGGAGCCAACATGGGTATCGATCCCGCTGTTGGTTATTGACCGGAGAGGTGTCTCGGTCATGTCTACGTGCCTCCCGAACCCGTAGGGTCTACACACTTAAGGTTCGATGATGCTAGGGTTATAGGGAAATAGTGTACATGGTTACCGAAGGTTGTTCGAAATCCCGGATGAGATCCCGGACGTCACGAGGAGTTCCGGAATGGTCCGGAGGTAAAGATTCATACATAGGAAGTGAGGATTTGGTCACCCGAAGTGTTCCAGGCATCACCGGTAACGTACCGGGACCACCGGAAGGGTTCCTGGGGTCCACCAGGAGGGGCCACCGGCCCCAGAGGGCTGCATGGGCCACAAGTGGGAGGGAACCAGCCCCTAGGTGGGCTGGTGTGCCCCTCACAAGGGCCCAAGGCGTAGCAAGGGAGGAGAGGGGGCAAACCCTAGGTCCAGATGGGCCTTAGGCCCACCTAGGGCGCCGCCCTCCCTCTCCCCCTCTCTGGACGCCGCCCCAACCCCATCTAGGGGCTGCCACACCACCTAGGATGGGAACCCTAGGGGTGGGCGCCCTCCTCCCCTCCTCCTATATATAGTGGGGTTTTTGGGGGCTGCCAACACACGAGTTCCTCTCTCTCTCTCTCGGCGCATCCCTACCCCCCTCCTCCTCGTCCTCCGTAGTGCTTGGCGAAGCCCTGCCAGAGTACCACGCAGCTCCACCGTCACCATGCCGTCGTGCTGCCGGAGCTCTCCCTAACCTCTCCTTCCTCCTTGCTGGATCAAGGCGTAGGAGACGCCACCGGGCTGCACGTGTGTTGAACGCGGAGGCGCAGTTGTTCGGCGCTTAGATCGGAATCCACCGCGATCTGAATCGCTGCGAGTATGACTCGACCAACCGCGTTCTTGCAACACTTCCGCTTAGCGATCTTCAAAGATATGAAGATGCACTCTCCCCTTGCTCGTTTGCTAGTTTCTCCATAGATTGATCTTGGTGGTCGTAGGAAATTTTTTGATTTACTACTACGTTCCCAACATGCATGCTCCTCGATAGGGGCACTTAGGTGGTCTGCCTGCTCAACCCACCAATCGACCAACTTTTTGGCGGCCACCACCCTCATGAACCACGGGATCCCAAGAGATTCGAAGACAATAAGGGATTTGTTGCGGATGTCAAGCGTTGGCCCTGCCGACCACGACGCCATCGTAGTCCATTTTCGTCGGATCAAAACACTTGTCTTCGCCAAGCCAGGTCATATGCATGGGCCAGTGGTTCGTCATGGTAGATACCTCGCAATCCATGTCTTTCTCTAGTCGCTTTTACCACATCACCACCAAGGTTGTGATCATGGTGAAGACTGCGTAGACCAACACCATAGTTGGGCATTGTTGCCGACCTGACTAGGACGTTTACCGAGACAACGAATGACATTGCGTGTCTGGAGGAAAATCCGACAATAATGGGGAGCTCATACTTATGTGCCGTGCAAGGACGATGATGATGACAATGAGGATATAGAATACCATGTGTACCGGGTAGACCTGAATTTGAGGGAAATGGTGCCCACCCGTGGACTCGATAGATGTGCGGCGTTTATCGACATTGAAATTTCCCTTTCAGTCTCACCTTTGGTGTTCTCCTCCCTCAACGCCGATACGATCTATAGGGATTTGATATGGACATGATAGCCATAGGTATGCCGGACAGTGCTAGGACCATCATCACCTCTTTGCAATCCTCGTGGTGCAATCTCCTGCTGGTTCCTTCGGAGTATCTCTCTCCTACCACGTCGTCATTAGATAGATGGATGGATGATATTATTCCTTGCATGATTGGATGATGCCAGCTTAGTTGGTAGGTGCAGATACACGCATCACCAGTACTAGGCTACTTGTACTGGTGCTACTCTAGCTAATGCATGGTACCACTCTTTGTCTGGGATAACGATCGTGTCTGCCGCATGCACACGTCAATTTGGCCGCTGGGTCACTATTTTATACACACACTAACAACTACACTATTACAGGCCGTCATGTCCGAATGATGTGCTCACTAAAAGAGGTCATGGACAATTGGTACATACTGTTTCTAATATAAAAAATACTTTTATATTATGAAACGAAAGAATTAGTTTGCAATGCTTGCTTGTCGTCCATGCGATACTTTCTACCTCAGTATCAGCTTCATCATCAGCATCAACATCATGGTTCCATTTGACTAATCGATCGACCTCGTCACATGGAGCACCCATCAAAATTAACAATCCAAAGAGTATGATGTGGCATTAGGAGTAGGAAGAAGAATGATGAGTTCATACCAGCATCGGGGTTCTACTAGATAATTCAGCATGCAAAGAAAAAACCAAAATTGATCACAACAACCGTCCGAGACCAATGCTCCATCGTCGCGGCCATGGAGGCACACCACAATTATTACGTAGGATACATAACCACCACATCCCAGTCATAGACCAGTGCTACAAATACGTGACGACTGGATGTTATGACTCATTCCATCTTCTGTTAATTGATTTAAAACCTTTGTATGTGATCATATTGGTTGCTTGGGTCATAGCTACAGAAGCAAAGAAACAAAGAATTGTGTCCTTTGAAATTATATGAAAGGAGACCATGCAGAGAAAACCATATGATTTTCATATTCCATATAACATTCCTAAGAGATGAAATCCTACAGGATTGTTTTCAACCAAAAAATCCTTTCATGCAAAATTTCCCGTTGAGTCCAGTCTCTTTGGCGTTCTTGGTGGTGGATGTTTACTCCAAGTGTGGACACGGTTCCTTCACGTGTTGTAACCTCGGTTGTCTGCGGCTCTTCATCCCGGTGTGGATTCGGTTGCGCATGCCCTTCAACTGTGCCATAGCCTTGAGGCATCATGGATGGTCTCTCGGTTCATTGGAGCTCTTCGGTTGCGGTGGTGGTGTTCCACGTGCCTCTCGTCGTGAGGACAATGGAAGATGATGCATGGTACTCCAGTTCTTCTTCTTTTCTACACTTGCCATGTTGTCGCTTCGACCTAACTTTTCTTTTCTCTTCTGTTGTGTTCTCTAGTGTGCCCTATTTCTTCTCATATTTTGTTTATTCATATCATTTCCCGACTCTGCTGGCTCCTCTACTTAGAGCATCTACAACCGGATCTCTCATACTCTCCTCAAACGTCCGGGCAGCCCTCCCGGTCACTGACCGGTCACGAAAAAGCGATCCAGACGGACCCTTATTCCCATCTCAAACGTCCGGACTGACCGGCACCCCTCATATCCATCTCAAATATGAGGACGATGTGAGGGGTCGCGGACGCGCCCGGGCACGCCCGGTCAGTCCGTCACGTAGGACGCGACCCCACCCCGGACCACCTTTTCTCTTTCTTTATTTTTTTTCTTTCTTTCTCTTCTTCTCCACCAATCACGTGTAAGTGACCGGACATATGAGAAGAAATATGAGAGATGCCACTGCACAAACGAAAAAATAGAGGTTCAAAACGGTCATGCCAGGCATGTCCGCGGGTGTTTGAGGGACCGCATTTGCAAGTCATGGCTGAAGATGCTCTTAATGAATGAAAAATAGTGCCGCTACATTTCTTAAAAAGGTCCCTTGGAGACATTTCCTTGTTTTTCCTATAATGCAATAAGAAAACTTTTGAGCAAATTACGAATCTTATGTATCTTATACTGTTTAGTTTTTGGGATCGACCGAATCATAAAGGCTCTAAAGTTCTACTCCTTTCGTCCCAAAATAAGTGTCTGTAACTTAGTACAAAGTTATAATAAGTCGGCGACATATTTTTAAACTCATTCACGTACATCTGAGGGATTTTTTGTTTTTCCTTTTTTTCTATATAATCCATCCAAACAGCTACTAATGTTTTTCTATGCGTTTGGAAGATCTGTTTTGCACATGCATTTTCAATTCAAAATAAACTTCTGGTTCCTGCGAGATGGTGGACCTAAACTTTTCCGTTGTGTAAAATTCCGGATCCTGTGGTTGCGACAGAAATGCATTGGCATCATGGTCACAATATCGAGCTAGGAAAAGACACAAGTCTCTTTAGTTACTATGACTAGTTACCAACATTCTGATGATTTAAAAGGTACAAGCATTACATCAACTTAGACGTGAAGCCCCATGGTTGAATGAGTAACTTGCAAGACCACGGGAAAAATCTACCAAATTAGGGACATATTTTTGCGCGGGACTTGAGGAAGTAAAAAAATAAGTGAAAATAAATCAAAAGGTCCCATGCATCTGGTGCCCAGTTCTGCCTACCAAGGTTGCAGTAGTAAAAGTACAGCAATTATTCAGACAAGATCAACAAAGGAGATGAGAGGATTCCCTCACAATTATTCTGCAAATCGGTAGTTAGAGTCAACTTGCTTAATTCAGTACTGTGCATGCAGATCGGATCAGCATGGAGAATCATCGGATGTTGGCCTGGAATCATCACCTTTTCCTACAGATGATTTCGTGGTGCCCTCGTACGTGGCGCAGTCTGTTGCTGGTTCGTTGAGAGTAGGTGCCTCTGCCACCTTGTATGACTGAATCTTGAACATGAGAAGCTCGTTACGATTTCTGTCGGAATTCAACTGTTTCGCAACTTTTGTTTTCGCGTTTTTGAACCTTTAAAGATAGTTTTTTTTTGCTAGATTAAATGTATCAAGACAATGGATGGACCAGGTTGGGCAGATGCAGAAATAATTGTACATACTAGCTTGTCTGAAATAATTGTGCATTCAATTTCCCAAGAGAATAGTCCGGATATTTTCGTCGACATCAATCATCAAGCACTACTGCGACGGCTTGTCAGCCACACACATATTCGTCGATCGTGTCCTAATCGCGGCAGCAGGCTAATCACCTGTTGATCTACCCCGCAAGAAAAAAACATCTTGATCTGACATGGATCGATGAAGCTTGCTTCTTAATCGCCACAGGACTGAGAGCTGTCTGCAATTGCAAGCGTACAGTCTGCAACGCGTGTCGATGCTCTCTGCTTAAGTACGTAGGGTAGGGTCATCATTGTTTTAGTACATGACTGAGCTCATGGCATGGACGATGGAACCTTCCAACCATCGGTACAACAATTATTCAGACAATATCAGCAAGGAGATGACAGGATCCCCTCACAATTTACTCTTAAAATTGGTAGTTGGCGGAGTCAACTTGCTTAACTCCGTACGTGTGCATGCATGCAGATTCAGATCAGATCAGCATGGAGAATCGTTGCAGGCTGGCTCGGATTTGGGTCATCGCTTTTTTTGCAGATGATTTTGTGGTGCAATCAAAGATGGAATAGCATATTTCCTGATCCATGAGAGTGTGAAGTTGGTCGATGGACCAGCTTGGGTAACTCTACCATACATACATAGCTTGTCTGAAATAATTGTCCGTGGTCGCACGTGTCAATTGATTTCCCGCCAGAATGGTCCACGTCCATGCCACTCGCACGTTGCCGCCATCGTGTCTTGCTCTCAACCGAAACATGCAGCAGGCTAATTAATCACCTCTTGACCTAACATGAATCAAAGATGGTGAGTTTTCGGCTTGCAAATGCAAGTTTGCTCTGTACTGTATGCTTTCTGCCTGCAGGCCGGGTACAGAGATCATCATTGTTCTAGAAGCTCATGGCATGGCAGATGGAACATTCCATCACTCCAAAAGCATTACTAGCTAGCACCTATGCCGCGTCACCAAGAAGAAGAATGATGCAGCTTCCAAAGGGTGCCTGCTCAGCTGCCATGTGTCCCTTCCTACCAAAGTCCACACAAAGTCACAAGCTTACTCATCTCCAGCGACAAAAGCAAATTTGATTTGATCACAGACCGACCACTACCAGTGCTACAAGACATGCGAGCTCCACCGCGCCACATAATTACTGTACCTCAGCCGAGTTCCACCGCCGTATCTGCCAAATTCGATCACAGTAGCTGAGCTGAGCTGAGCTCCGGACACCAAGGCCATGGCTTTCTTGCACCGGCTGTACAAGGGCAGGCGCAATGCCGCCGACGTGACCGCGAGCGCCTCCTTCCTGCTGCTCCTGCTCGTCGTCGTAATCATTTCCCTGCGCACGCAGCACGGCGGGACCTACTTCTTTGGCTCGGGCGCCGGCGCGCGGGAGCGGGGCAGCTGCGAGGCGGACCTGCAGGCGCTGGAGGGCCGCGCCGCACGGTGCCGGTACCTCCGCTCGTCGTCCCACCCGCCGTGCGCGCCGACCGGGTACGTCGACTACCTCGCGCTCTTCTACTGCGCGTGCGGGCAGCACGAGGGGCTCTGGTGGTCGCCGTGGCTGGGCGGCGCGGCGATCGCGCTCTGGCTGCTCCTCCTCTTCTACCTCCTCGGCGACACCGCGTCCGACTACTTCTGCACCTCGCTCGAGGGCCTCTCCGCCGCGCTCCGCCTGCCGCCCGCCGTTGCCGGGGTCACGCTGCTCTCGCTCGGCAACGGCGCGCCCGACGTGCTCTCCAGCGTCGTGGCGTTCGCATCCGGTGGCGGGGAGGCCGGGGACGTGGGGCTCAGCGGCGCGCTCGGCGGGGCGCTGTTCGTGTCCACCGTCGTCGCCGGCGTGGTCGCCATCGTCGCGGCTCGCCGCGGAGGCGCCGTCATTGAGCGGCGCGGGTTCGTGCGCGACGTGTGCTTTCTTCTCGTCGCGCTATGCTACCTCCTCGCCGTGCTGGTCGCCGGCACCGTCACCGTCTGGGCCGCCGCGTGCTTCCTCTCCCTCTACGCCGCCTACGTCCTCCTCGTCTCGACATCGTACTGCTGCTCCGCCGCCACCGCGGACGACAGTGCCAACACAATGAAGCCTTTCGATGACCTCGCCGCCCCGCTCCTCCTCCCGGTCGCCGTCTCGTCGAAGCAGCCACCAAGAACCTTCGCCCGCAACCTCCTCGTGGCAGCGTTCCACGCGCCGCTCTACCTCCCGCGCCGCCTCACCATCCCGGACATCACCGGGCACCGCTGGAACAGGCCCTGCGCCGTGGCCTCGGTGCTCCTCTCCCCTCTCCTCCTCGCCGCCGTCACCTCCCCGACCAACCCCACCGTGCTACTCGCCGGCGCCCTCAGCGGCACGCTCTTCGCCATCGCCGCGGCCGCGACCACGGACGCCGCGGCACCCCCACACGGCCGGTACGCCCGCATCCCGTGGCTCACCGGCGGGTTCCTCATGTCCATCCTCTGGTCCTACCTCCTGGCCCGGGAGCTGGTGGTCCTCCTGGTGTCCACGGGCATCATCATCGGCGTCCCCGCGAGCGTGCTGGGGGTCACCGTGCTCGCGTGGGGCAACTCCCTGGGCGACATGGTCGCCGACGTGGCGATGGCGACGCAGGACGGCGCGTCGGGCGCCCAGACGGCCGTGGCAGGGTGCTACGCCGGGCCGGCGTTCAACACGGTGGTGGGGCTGGGGCTGTCGATGGCACTGGCGGCCGGGGCGCGGTACCCGGAGCCGTACACGATCCCGGTGGACGAGTCGACGTACGTGACGGTGGCGTTCCTGGTGGCCGGGCTGGCGTGGGCGCTGGTGGTGCTGCCGGTGAGGGGGATGAGGCTGGACGCCATGCTCGGTGCCGGGCTGCTCGCCGTGTACCTCTGCTTCATCGCCGTGCGGGTTGCCGATGCCGTCGGCGTCCTCAGCCTAGATTCTCTCCTGCCAAGCTGTCAGAATTGATTTGATTCGATTTGATGGTGCAGCGGCAATGCAAGATCGCTGCATAGGTTGGTGCCGAAGTGATGGATGCTTTTGATTTGGCTGCTGCTTCTCACACACACTCGCGATCGCTGCATCAGTTGTGACTTGTCTGCTTGTTAATTGGTAGTAGCATGTACCAAAGTACAGGTACACGTACGTATAAAAGAGTAAATATATGATAATTTCTAAGCCAGCCAGCTAGTAAGAATTTAACTGTAAAGGCCAAGCCACTTATGAGGACTTAGAGGAGGACTTAGAGGGGCCGCATGTATATGCAAAGGCCGAATGCATGTGGCCGATCGCGAAGGCCGATGTCCACTCAAGGATTCATGAATTTTCTCATTCCTCTATATATTCTCCAAGCAAGACTATCAGATGGATTCGATTACAGGGTGTGTTTGGTAGAGTGCATGAAGGATGCATGACCTCAAAAGTTTCTTCTTTGACTTATTTTTGGGTGTTTGGTAGCATGCATAGGCTTTCCTCAACATGCACGACCTCAACCCAAATACCCTCTTAGCATGCATGAAGAGATAACACCCCAACTGCCATTCGCTGATCAGCATGCACGAGCGAAGTGAGCGACAATGTGTTTTAAATAATGTTTAGGATTTCTAAAAAATAATTTAATTTCAAGAATATGTTCAATATACCAAAAATTGTTCAAATTTCCAAACCTTGTTCAATTTTTCAAAAAAAATTCTAGATTTTCAAAATAAGTTATTTTTTTAAAAAAGTGTCTAGATTTTCAAATATGTTAAAATTTTCAAAAACATACAAAAAATCAAATTTTGTTAAAACTTTCAAAAAATGTTTGGATTTTTATACAATTTTGATTTTAAAAAATGTTCAGATTTGAATTATTATTTTTTAAAATAGCAATCTTTAAAATTTTATTTAAATTTTGAAAAAACTCAGAATTTCAAAAAATGTATAGATTTTCAACGAAAAAAATTCATGTTTCAAAAAATTGTTCACATTTTTGAAATGTTTTATTCATTTATTTGAAAGTACCGGTTGCTATAGTACCGTACGACATGTCTAAATGGATGCAAGCTACCAAACAGAGTCTCAACTTTGCATGTCTTAGCACATACATCGCTACCAAACAATAGCAAATGCATGTACTCAGCATGTCTACACTCAGCCTGCATCAAAGGAGAACAACCATGCTAGGTTGGGAATGTTACCAAACACACCCATAGTAGCTCCGCTCGGCTTCAAGCAATTGTGCATGGAGCAGCCCCTACCATCGTCTCCGCGGCAACTGTTGGCTACAACCATCCCCTATCGATTGAAATCTTAACCCATCATCCCCGATGAGCCATCCCCTTCTTCATCTCCACCTTTTCTTTTACAGTTGACTCCACCCCTCTCAGGTTTCTCCCTCAGTGGGTCAACGTGTTGTCCCTATCTGTCTCCACCCCAAGCATAATTTTTGATTCACAGGTTTCTCCCTTGATAAGATGAATTTGCAGCCTCGGCCATCCATGCTCATGCCTACTCGTACCAAGCATGCTTGATGTGATGATTCTCAAGGCCTATCTATCGCAGACGTCTGGTTTTAATTCCCCTACTGTATCAGGTTTCATCCAAATGACTCTCTCCCCAATACTCCTATGTTGTCTATGTTAGAAATATGCCCTAGAGGCAATAATAAATTAGTTATTAACATATTTCCTTGTTCATGATAATCGTTTATTATCCATGCTAGAATTGTATTGATCGGAAACTCAGATACATGTGTGGATACATAGACAACACCATGTCCCTGGTATGCCTCTGATAGACTAGCTCGTTGATCAAAGATGGTTAGGGTTTCCTAGCCATGGACATGAGATGTCATTTGATAACGAGATCACATCATTAGGAGAATGATGTGATGGACAAGACCCAAACTATAAACGTAGCATATGATCATGTCAGTTTATTGCTAATGTTTTCTACATGTCAAGTATCTGTTCCTATGACCATGAGATCATGCAACTCACTAACACCGGAGTAGTGCCTTGTGTGTATCAAACATCGCAATGTAACTGGGTGACTATAAAGGTGCTCTACAGGTATCTTCGAGGGTGTCTGTTGGGTTGGCTTGGATCAAGATTGGGATTTGTTACTCCGTGTGACGGCGAGGTATCTCAGGGCCCACTCAGTAATACAACATCACAATAAGCCTTGCAAGCAATGTGACTAAGTGTTAGCCACGAAATCTTGTATTACGGAACGAGTAAAGAGACTTGCCGGTAATAAGATTGAACTAGGTATGGAGATGCCGACGATCGAATCTCGGGCAAGTAACATACCGAAGAACAAAGAGAACAACATACATGATTAACTGAATCCTTGACATAGAGGTTCAACCGATAAAGATCTTCGTAGAATATGTACGAACCAATATGGGCATCCAGGTCCCGCTACTGGTTATTGACCATAGAGGTGTCTTGGTCATGTCTACATAGTTCTCGAACCTGCAGGGTCTGCACACTTAAGGTTCGGTGATGTTTCGGTAGTATTGCGTTATGTATGTTGGTGACCGAAGGTTGTTCAGAGTCCCGGATGATATCCCGGATGTCACGAGGAGCTCCGGAATGGTCCGGAGGTAAAGATTGATATATATGAAGTCCTGTTTTGGTCGCCGGAAAAGTTTTGGGCTCATCGGTAGTGTACCGGGAGTGCCGGGAGGGGTGTCATATCCCAAGGGGCCTTGTGGGCTGTGGGAGGAGACAAACCAGACCCTAGTGGGTGGCCGAAGCCTCCACTAAAGCCCATGAGGTTTGAGAAGGAAAAAAATCTAAAGGTGCAGAGGTGGAAATTGTTTCTAAGTGGAAAGGAGGAATCCTACTCCTAATAGGATTGGAGTAGGACTCCTCCACCTCCAATTTAGGCCAACTCTTGAGGGTTTGAGGCTGCCTCCTCCCCTACCTCCCTCCTATATATACTAGAGGATTTAGAGGGGAAAGCTAACCCTAATTGCCACGTGCTGCCATCTTCTTCCTCTAGCTCTGTTTCTCCTCTAGATTAGTTCTGCGGTGCTTAGGCGAAGCCCTACAGGATTAGATCACCACTACAGCCACCATGCCGTTAAGCTGACGGAGAACTCATCTACCTCTCTGCTCCCTCTTGCTAGATCAAGAAGGCAGAGATCGTCATCGAGCTGTACGTGTGCTGAACGCGGAGGTGTCGTCCGTTTGGCGCTAGATTGGAAGGACCGTGATCAAGATCGCGAGACGATTCATGATTGGATCACGGGATTGATCATGATGTGATTGCGGGACGGATCATGATCGGATCGCGAGATGGATCGTGATGGGATCGCGGGACGCTCGGCGATTTGGACCGCGAAGACGTTCGACCGCATCAACCGCGTTTCTTAATGCTTCCCGCTTAGCGATCTACAAGGGTATGTAGATCCACTCTCCCTCTCGTAGATGCTCATCACCATGGATTGATCTGACGTGCGCGTAGGAAATTTTTTGTTTCCCATGCAACGTTTTCCAACAGTGGCATCATGAGCTAGGTCTATGACGTCTCCGACAAGTTCTTCAGTTGTAAGATGGAGGAGAATAGTTCTGTCAGTGAGCACATCCTCAAGATGTCTAGGCTACACAACCGCTTGACTCAACTGGGAGTTAATCTCCCGGATGACTCGGTCATTGACAGAATCCTCCAGTCGCTTCCACCCAGCTACAAGAGCTTTGTGATGAACTACAAAATGCAAGGAATGGAGAAGTTCATTCCTGAGTTGTACTCGATGCTGAAATCAGCAGAGGGCGAGATCAAAAAGGAGCATCAAGTGTCGATGGTGAATAAGACCACTAGTCTCAAGAAAGGCAAGGGTAAGAAGAACTTCAAGAAGGACGACAAAGCTATTGCCGCACCCGGTAAGCAAGTTGCCGGGAAGAAGAAGAACAAGCATGGACCCAAGCCTGAGACCGAGTGCTTTTACTGCAAGGGTACCGGTCACTGGAAGCGGAACTGCCCCAAGTACTTAGCAGATAAGAAGGACGGCAACATTAAAGGTATATGTGATATACTTGTTATTGATGTGTACCTAACCAGCGCTCGTAGTAGCTCCTGGGTATTTGATACCGGTGTAGTTGCTCACATTTGTAACTCCAAGCAGGAGCTGCGGAATAAGCGGAGGCTGGCAAAGGACGAGGTGACGATGCGCGTCGGGAATGGTTCCAAGGTCGATGTGATCGCCGTCGGCATGCTACCTCTACATCTACCTTCGCGATTAGTGTTAAACCTTAATAATTGTTATTTAGTGCCAGCTTTGAGCATGAACATTATATCTGGATCTCGCTTGATGCGAGATGGCTACTCGTTTAAATCTGAGAATAATGGTTGTTCTATTTATATGAGAGAAATTTTTTATGGTCATGCCGTGCTAGTCAATGGTTTATTTTTGATGAATATCGAACGTGATGTTACACGTGTCCATAGTGTGAGTACCAAAAAGTGTAAGGTTGATAACGATAGTCCCACTTACATGTGGCATTGCCGCCTTGGTCATAATGGTGTCAAACGTATGAAGAAGCTCCATACTGATGGACTTTTGGAGTCTCTTGATTTCAAATCATTTGACACGTGCGAACCATGCCTCATGGGCAAGATGACCAAGACTCCGTTCTCCGGAACAATGGAGCGAGCAACTGACTTGTTGGAAATAATACATACCGATGTATGCGGTCCAATGAGTGTCGAGGCTCGTGGTGGCTACCGTTATGTTCTCACCCTCACTGATGACTTGAGTAGATATGGGTATGTCTACTTAATGAAACATAAGTCTGAAACTTTTGAAAGGTTCAAGGAATTTCAGAGTGAGGTAGAGAATCAACGTGATAGGAAAATAAAGTGCCTACGATCTGATCGTGGCCGAGAATATTTAAGTCACGAGTTTGGCACGCACCTAAGGAAATGTGGAATTGTTTCACAACTCATGCTGCCTGGTACACCTCAGCGAAATGGTGTGTCTGAACGTCGTAATCGCACTCTATTAGATATGGTACGATCTATGATGTCTCTTACCAACTTACCGCTATTATTTTGGGGATATGCATTTGAGACTGCCGCATTCACTTTAAATAGAGCTCCGTCAAAATCCGTTGAGACGACACCATATGAATTATGGTTTGGAAAGAAACCTAAGCTGTCGTTTCTAAAAGTTTGGGGATGCGATGCTTATGTGAAGAAACTTCAACCTAAGAAGCTCGAACCCAAAGCGAAAAAGTGCGTCTTCATAAGATATCCCAAAGAGACTATTGGGTATACCTTCTACCTATGATCCGAGGGCAAATTCTTTGTTGCCAAGAATGGATCCTTTCTCAAGAAAGAGTTTCTCTCGAAAGAAGTAAGTGGGAGGAAAATAGAACTTGATGAGGTAATTGTTCCTTCACTTGAAACGGAGAGTAGCGCAGCACAGGAAGTTGTTTCTGTGGAGCCTACACCGGCTGGAGAGGAAGTTAATGATGATGATCATGAAACTTCAGATCAAGTTACTATTGAACTTCGAAGGTCCACTAGGACACATTCCGCACGAGAGTAGTACGACAACCCTGTCCTAGAGATCATGTTGTTATACAACGGTGAACCTTCGAACTATGAAGAAGCGATGGCGGGCCTGGATTCCAAAAAATGGCTTGAAGCCATGAAATCCGAGATAGGATCCATGTATGAGAACAAAGTATGGACTTTGGTGGACTTGCCTGATGATAAGCGAGCCATTGAAAATAAATGGATCTTTAAGAAGAAGACTGACGCAGATGGTAATGTGACCGTCTATAAGGCTCGACTTGTCGCTAAGGGTTATCGACAAGTTCAAGGAGTTGATTACGATGAGACTTTCTCACCCGTAGCGATGCTGAAGTCTGTCCGAATCATGTTAGCAATTTCCGCATTTTATGATTATGAGATCTGGCAAATGGACGTCAAAACGGCATTCCTGAATGGCTTCCTCAAGGAAGAACTGTATATGTTGCAGCCGGAAGGTTTTGTCGATCCTAAGGATTCTAACAAGGTATGCAAGCTCCAGCGCTCCATCTATGGGCTGGTGCAAGCATCTTGGAGTTGGAACATTCACTTTAATGAAGTGATTAAAGCGTTTGGGTTTGTACAGGTTTATGGAGAACCCTGTATTTACAAGAAAGTGAGTGGGAGCTCTGTAGCATTTCTCGTATTATATGTGGATGACATACTGATAATGGGAAATGATATAGAACTCTTGGAAAGTGTAAAGGCCTACTTGAATAAGTGTTTTTCAATGAAGGACCTTGGAGAAGCTGCTTACATATTAGGTATTAAGATCTATAGAGATAGATCAAGACGCCTCATAGGTCTTTCACAAAGCACATACCTTGAAAAGATATTGAAGAAGTTCAATATTGATCAGTCCAAGAAGGGGTTCTTGCCTGTGTTACAAGGTGTGAGATCTAGTACGACTCAATGCCCGACCACGGCAAAGGATAGAGAAGAGATGAGTGTCATCCCCTATGCTTCAACCATATATAGGCTCTATTATGTATGCCATGCTGTGTACCAGACCTGATGTGAACCTTGCCATATGTTTGGTAGGGAGGTACCAAAGTGATCCCAGAGCGGAACACTGGACAGCGGTCAAGAATATCCTGAAGTACCTGAAAAGGACAAAGGACATGTTTCTCGTATATGGAGGTACCGAAGAGATCGTCGTAAAGGGTTACATCGATGCTAGCTTCGACACAGATCCGGACAACTCCAAGTCGCAAACCGGATACGTGTATATTTTGAACGAAGGGGCAGTTAGCTGGTGCAGCAGCAAGCAAAGTGTCGTGGCGGCATCTACATGTGAAGCGGAGTACATAGCTGCTTCGGAAGCAGCAAAGGAGGGAGTTTGGATGAAGGAGTTCATCACCGACCTAGGAGTAATTCCAAGTGTGTCGGGCCCGATGACTCTATTCTGTGACAACACTGGAGCTATTGCCCTTGCGAAGGAGCCCAGGTTTCACAAGAAGACAAGACACATCAAGCGCCGCTTCAACTCCATCCGTGATTACATTCAGGAGGGAGATATAGATATTTGTAAAGTGCATACGGATCTGAATGTCGCTGATCCGTTGACTAAACCTCTCTCACGAGCAAAACATGATCAACACCAGAATGCTATGGGTGTTCGATTCATCACAATGTAACTAGATTATTAACTCTAGTGCAAGTGGGAGACTGTTGGAAATATGCCCTAGAGGCAATAATAAAATGGTTATTATTGTATTTCCTTGTTCATGATAATTGTCTATTGTTCATGCTACAATTGTATTAACCAGAAACCGTAATGCATGTGTGAATACATAGACCATAACATGTCCCTAGTAAGCCTCTAGTTGGCTAGCTCATTGATCAATAGATGGTCACGGTTTCATGGCCATGGACATTGGATGTCGTTGATAATGGGATCACATCATTAGGAGAATGATGTGATGGACAAGATCCAATCCTAAGCATAGCACTAGATCGTGTAGTTCGTTTGCTAAAGCTTTTCAATGTCAAGTATCGTTTCCTTAGACCATGAGATTGTGCAACTCCCGAATACCGTAGGAATGCTTTGGGTGTGCCAAATGTCACAACGTAACTGGGTGGCTATAAAGGTGCACTACGGGTATCTCCAAAGGTGTCTGTTGGGTTGGCACGAATCGAGACTGGGATTTGTCACTCCGTGTGACGGAGAGGTATCTCTGGGCCCACTCGGTAAGACATCATCATAATGAGCTCAATGTGACTAAGGAGTTAGTCATGGTATGATGTATTACGGAACGAGTAAGGAGACTTGCCGGTAACGAGATTGAACAAGGTATAGAGATACCGACGATCGAATCTCGGGAAAGTATCATACCGATAGACAAAGGGAATTGTATACGGGATTGATTAAATCCCCGACATCGTGGTTCATCCGATGAGATCATCATGGAGCATGTGGGAGCCAACATGGGTATCCAGATCCCACTATTGGTTATTGGCCGGAGAAGTGTCTCGGTCATGTCCACGTGTCTCCCGAACCCGTATGGTCTACACACTTAAGGTTCGATGATGCTAGGGTTATAGGGAAATGGTTTACGTGATTACCAAAAGTTGTTCCGAGTCCCGAATGAGATTCTGGACGTCACAAGGTGCTCCGTAATGGTCCAGAGGTAAAGATTGATATATAGGAAGTCCAGTTTTGGTCACCGGAAAGTTTTCGGGCTCATCGGTAGTGTACCGGGAGTGCCGGGAGGGTGCCGGAGGACCCCCGGGAGGGGTGTGACGACCATAGGAATTTGTGGGCCCTTAGAGGAGGTGTGCCATCCCTTATTGCGCTGGCCAAGACCTTCTAGAAAGGCCCATGCGGCTGGAGATCTAGAGATAAGGGCAAAGGAGTTTGAAAAGGAGGAGATCCACCTCCCTTGTGGGAGGTGGACTCTCCCTTTGATTCGGCCGAAGCTCTCCTCCTTGGAGAAGAGTCCTTGCCGGCCCACCCTATCCCTCCTCCTATATATACTTGAGGTTTTGGCCTTTTGAGAACAGTTCTGAACTCTCTCTCACGGCAAAGCCCTACCTCTCTTCTTCCTCCTCCGCAGCGCTTAGACGAAGCCCTGCCGGAGTACCTTGCTACTCCACCACCACCACGCCGTCGTGCTGCTGTTGGAGCCCTTCCCTAAACTCTCCTTCCTCCTTGCTGGATCAAGGCGTAGGAGACGTCACCGGGCTGCATGTGTGTTGAACGCGGAGGCGCCGTTGTTCGGTGCTTAGATCGGAATCCACCGCGATCTGAATCGCTGCGAGTACGACTCCATCAACCGCGTTCTTGTAACGCTTCCTCTTAGCGATCTTCAAAGGTATGAAGATGCAATATCTCCCCACGCGTTGCTGGTTTCTCCATAGATAGATCTTGGTGACACGTAGGAAAATTTTGATTTACTACTACGTCTCCCAACAGGAGGTACCAAGACAGAACTCCGTCACATCAGTATCATATAGTTTCCAAAATACCCGCGTGATCCTAAATTTTTTTTTTGAGCAAGAAGAGGAGTAGACTCAAAATTCCTAAGTCAAGTACCTCACCAGAGCATAGAAGAGGAGTAAAAAGAAACCTACTCTCCGATATAACTAGACTCAAAATAGTTTTACTAGACTCGACTCGGCGAAGTTCGATCAAGCAAAGGGCTCCTATGGTCCTATGGCTCTGAATACCAACTTGTAACGCCCAAGATGCGTGCCTATCCTTATTAAGACACGGGGGTCTCGACAGGGATAGAGGCACATCTCGTCGTTTTGCAAGTGCGGCAATTCATTGCATACATTTATGAAAAGAGAGTATATGAGTTGGCTTACACTCGCCATAAGCTACATTATAATTCACTCAAATGTTCAATCATCATACAGAAGACGGGGTCCGTCTACGGACAAAATCAAATGAAGAAAAGAAGCAATGAAAAGTGCCTTGCTATCCCACGGATCACGACCATGGCCACTCTACTCATCGTGATACGTGACATACATCCTGCCACGCTCTTCATCGTACTCCCACTAGAGCTGGGACGCATCATGTGGCATGAACTCATCAAGAGCTGCACCTAGAGTGTTGTAGGAATCTGTGAGCCATGGAGGACTCAGCAATCATGTAACCCGGGTACCGAAACTATGTAAGCTTATGGGTAGGATGGGGGGTAAGTGGTTTAGTTTGCAGCAGCACCAAGCATTTATGGTGGCTAATCTTACGAGAACAAGAAAATAAATATGTGGTCTACGATAAACGAGTGGGAACTAGAATGATCCCTAAGAGATCCTGAACACCTACTTACGTCAAACATCACCCCATCGTGTTCTCTCTCGGTTCATGTTCACGAGCAGAGACAACCACAGTTACTCACACACTTGGTGTATTTCATTAGAGTTTACTTCAAGTTAACTATAACCGGGTGTTAAACAAAATATCCAAGTTGCCACATAACCGCGGGCACGGCTTTCCAAAAGATTTAACCTTGCAGGGGTGCTCCAACTAATCCATCATAAATTAACCACACTCCGCGGGAATAACCTCGACCACGGATCTCGTGATCATCCTAGGCCACTCCAAAGGAAAACCAACTCCCCGAGAAAACCCGAAGAAAATCGGAGTTCCTCACGCAAGCCATTCGAGAAAGGAAAACAAGTCCAACAAGACCTCCTGACATGTTGACGAACCCGATAAGAGCCACGTATCTCGTTCTCAGGACTTGACCGGATAAGCGAAGCATACGGTGGCCTGATAGAAATCTCCCGAGTTGCCCCGGGTTGGCCCTGCACGGTGCTCTAGTTTGGACCAACACTCATGAGGAGCACTGGCCCGGGTTGTTGATTAATTATCCACGGGGTTGCAAAGCCCTATACAAATTTTATTCAGTTGTTTAAGGAAATAGTACCAATGTAGGGTCTTGCCAGACAAGTTTTAATCTCAACGGAATAAACAAGGGGGTCCCCATAACAACCCCAAGCATGTTAGGAGCGGAAAGTATGGAAACATAACACCAGTAACAAGAAACTATGGCAGTAAAAATTGAACAAAACACCGAGCAAGAGGCCAAGCCTTCCATCATACCAAGATATATATGTTCATTAAATTAAATAGCAGAAAATATTGTGATATCTCTAGATATCCATGTTATCACATGGAACAACCTGCACCTGTAACTAAGAATGCTACAAGAGGGGCTAAGCAGCGGTAACTTAGCCAAACAAGGTTTGCTAGGATGTGGATGGGTTAGAGGCTATCATGGCAATGTAGGAGGCTTGACATTCAAGTGGTAGGTAGCGCATATGTAACGATAAGAGCGAGATATCTAGCAAAGCAAAAATAGTGTCGGGATCCGGGTACGATCATCTTGCCTGTTGGTTCTTCAGAGGGACAAAGAGCTGGGTCCTCGTACTGGTACTCTCCTGGATCCTCGTTCTCAGGTTCAACACTCGCGTCTACCCAAGAGAAACAGCAACAAATAAACAAACAACCAAGGTTCAATGCACAAACAAGATGATGCATGATTTATTTGAAGTATTTAGCATGGCAATCCTAAACTAGTCATGTTTCACATGCAATAGATAAGTTGTATATGATTCTGGATAGAACCTCATGTTAAGTTTTTTGAACATGCATGATCATGGAAAATATGGATGCTTCATGCAAAAACGATATAAATGCATATGTGGAACGTAAGAAACGGAGTTATGGATCTCACGATACGCTCACGGCAAGTTACGAAGGCAAAGCAGAAGACCATGAAGGCCATGGGCTATTCCCTGGTATTCCAAGGTAGCCACTAGTTAGGCAATGCAAAACCAACCACAATAGAGTCAAATATCAATCAATTCCATGGGGCATAGCTCCCACAAGTCACAAAACACTAAAACAAACAATATATCACAAAACAGCAACATAGCAACTTTCATAGCAAATAACTAGAGCTACATGAAGTCTCCAACCACAAACAAGGCATTTACAGAAACTACATAACATGCTTATCAAATCATCCAACTACACAAACTGGAAAGGAAGCACATATAAATAAGCATGAAGCTCACAAGTTGGCATGATGAAACAGATTTTAGGGACTTAGTGAAAATCACAGTTTTCTGAAATCTGAGTTAAGCTGATAGCAAGTTGACAACAGAAACTTACAGTGATAGAAATCACCTCATGGCATGAAAATAACAGCATGGTATAGGACAACATCTACTTAAAAACACTAGCACTGGGCTTGAGCTAGTTCACAACATATCACTTGGTAGCATCCACTCAAGAGGGCATAAAAATATTAATAGCATGTTGAAAACAACAACATTTTAATAGCCACTTTGAAGCATGATTCCCACTTATATACAAGTTTAACATGTCAAAGTAAAATATCACGGCTTAATACACATGAAACACTACCACTTATATGTTGGCACAACTATCATAGCATGCATGGATTAAATCCTACAAAAATGACAAAATGGCACATTGTGATAAAATGACATTTTGTCAAACTTACTCAAATGACCAAACCAATTGCACCAATGAATTCCTTGGGTGATTCTACCTCAAAATTATATATCACACTCATATATTTGCATGTAACAACATGGCAAAACACTAGTTAGCAAAATACCCATCATTCCATTAAGTGAAAACTTACTAAAAATGATCATGTGCATATATGTTCTTATCCAGATTTGAAATTATACCAGAAATAGAAATAACTATTTATATCAAAATAAATGCACAAAACAAAATAAAGAACACATACAAAAGGAGGGGGACCCACCTGGCATATTCACCAGGGTCCCCTAGTGGATGACAAGTGGGCCATGGGCCCACTGTCATACACACTCCACAACCACACACACACACACACACATCACGCACATGCACACACATGGATTTGCCCAGCCACAGCAGATCCAACACATGCACACACACACACTGGTATACACACACACATCACACAGCCACACGGGATCTGGCGTTGCCACACCGGATCCGTACAACACACACTCTCACTGGCCAATCATAAAAAGAAAAACAAAAGGGGGGCCTGGGATTTGATTTCTCGACCGCGAGGTCGTCGGCCCGAGCCAGTTGCCACTGTGCTACACATCGGACCCCAATAGAAGGAGGGGCCTTGCACCTCTAGTACTAACACGTCCAAACGAACTCGACGAAACTGAATTTAAACGACATCGGCGACAGGCGGCGGCGAAACTACGGCGAGCAAGGGGATCCGGCGACGTGAACCACCCGCGAGGAGAGTGGGGTCCTAGGGGAACCCATCCCCACACCAAACGACGACTAGGAGCGGTGGCAAGGAGGTGCTCGAGCTCGAGCTGCTGGTCGGCTCGAGGCACGATGGAGACAGAACGCGGGCCTACATGACGTGGGCGAAATTCTGTGGCGACGGGGATCTCACCTAGGGGCTACTCGGAGACACGGGGACACGGCGATGGCAAGGAAGAAGACGAAGAAGGGCCGGCAACACGACGCCTCTGCTTGCGAACGACGACGACCATGGGGCAGCGCTGCAGGGGTGCTCCTCACCCCCTAGCACCAGGAACGGGACGCGGACGGCACCCACGTGCTCCACATCATCTCCGACGACGACGTGCCGGCTACCAGAGGCGACGGCGACAACGCGATGCACCAACGCTCTGCTTGACTGAACCTCACCCTCTCTGAATTACTTACCTGACAGGAGAAGAAAGGAGATGGAGAAGGAGGAAGGAGATGGAGATGGGAGCAGCGGAGGCAGGAGGGGAAATGTGGAACCCTAGGCGGAGGCGCACGCACGCCGAGGGGGTTTGAAAGGCCCCGAGAAGACGGCGACGGATGACGCAAGATCACGGCGGAGCTCGCTCGCTCTCTCTGCTTTCTCTGAACCTGACAGAAAGGAGGCAATGGGAGCGGGTGGACGTTGGGGTAGCTTGCTGGGCTGCGAAGGAAAAGAAGATGGGCCGCGAGGAGGAAGGGAGGCCCACTAGCGCTCTCTCTCGCAGGGGAAAGCCATAGGGGGATTTTTCCTTTCAAATAAAGCTCGGAACAAAGTAAATCCACCAGAGAAAAAGAAAAGGATTTTTGACGAAACAAAAATACTTTTGCATTGAGAAGAATATCTCCCATTTAATAAAAATGAAAATAAGATTTTTGGCCCAAGTATATTACAACTTAGATTGAATAAAGGCTGATGTTTTAATTTAAACCCCATTAGACCAAAGTTAAAACACCAAAGAGAGCAACACACATATACTCAAAATAATATTCCCTAAACCATGAACATTTTTAACAGAATTAATTATCAAGTTTATTCTGTTGAGGAAAAACAAGAGGAATAAGAGTTTAGGTAGAATTGGAAAATAAAGGAGAGGGAGGGAGTTGTTGCCCACACATGCACATATCTACTAACAACATCACAACAAGGTCACAAGGAAGCACACCTCAAGAATATATTATGCATGACATGATGATGAGATGACATGATGCATGAGACAATGAAGCAAATGGCAAAGATGCAATCACAATCCATTCAAGCACAAGGCAAACATAGAGGTTCACAAGAGTTACAAGACCATAAATGGCAAGGGTAGCACTTGGGCTGTTACACTCCTTTCCCTTGCCCTTCTTGAAACTAGTGGTTTTACTAACCATCAACACTTGATGCTCCTTCTTGATTTCTACCTTTGCAGTGTCAAACATCGCGAATAGCTCAGGGATCATCATTTCTATCCCTGGAATTTCATAGTTCATCATGAAGCTCTATGTAGGGAACGTTGCATGGGAAACAAAAAATTTCCTATGCACGCGCAAGATCTATCCGTGGTGATGAGCATCTACGAGAGGGAGAGTGGATCTACATACTCTTGTACATCGCTAAGCGGGAAGCGTTCAGAAACGCAGTTGATGTAGTCGAATGTCTTTGCGATCCAAATCACCGAGCGGCCCGCGATCCCATCATGATCTGTACCACGATCCGATCACGATCCGTCCCGCGATCCCATCACGATCCTTCCCGCGATCCAATCACAAATCGTCTTGTGATCTTGATCACGGTCCTTACGATCTAGCACCGAACGGACGACACCTGCGCATTCAGCACATGTACGGCTCGATGACGATCTCCGCCTTCTTGATCCAGCAAGAGGGAGCAGAGAGGTAGATGAGTTCTCCGGCAGCGCGACGACCCGGCGGCGATGGTGGTGGAACTATTCTGACAGGGCTTTGCATAAGCACCGCCGAACTAGACTAGAGGAGAAAACTGATCTAGATGAAGTAGAGGGAGCACGTGGCAATTAGGGTTAGCTCTTCCCTCTAAATCCTCTAGTATATATAGGAGGGAGGGTTTGGTCGAAATTGGAGGTGGAGGAGTCAGACTCCAATCCTATTAGGAGTAGGATTCCACCTTTCCACTTGGAAACTCTTTCCACCTCTCCACCTTTGGGTTTTTCCCACCCCAAGCCGCATGGGCCATAGTCGGGGGCTCGGCCAGCCCACTAAGGGCTGTCTTGACTCCTCCCACAACCCATCAGGCCCTTTGGGTCGAGACACCCCTCCGGATGGCCCCCGGTACCCCTCCCGATACTCCCGGTACACTATCGATGAGCCCGAAACTTTTTCGGTGACCAAACTAGGACTTCATATATATAATTATTAACCTCTAGACCATTCCGGAGCACCTTGTGACGTCCGAGATCTCATCTGGGACTCCAAAAAATCTTCGGTCACCACCATACATAACTCTATACTACTGAAACGTCACCGAACCTTAAGTGTGCCAACCCAACGGGTTCGAGAACTATGTAGACATGACCGAGACACCTCTACGTTCAATAACCAATAGCGGGACCTGGATGCCATATTTGTTCCTACATATTCTACGAAGATCTTTATCGGTTGAACCTCTATGTCAAGGATTCAGTTAATCCCGTATGTTGTTCCCTTTGTCCTTCGGTATGTTACTTGCCCGAGATTCGATCGCCGGTATCTCTATACCTAGTTCAATCTCGTTACCGGCAAGTCTCTTTACTCGTTCCATAATACAAGATCCCATTGCTAAATCTTTAGTCACATTGCTTGCAAGGCTTATAGTGATGTTGTATTACCGAGTGGGCCCTGAGATACCTCTCCGTCACATGGAGTAACAAATCCTAGTCTTGATCCATGCCAACCCAACAGACACCCTCGGGATACCCATAGAGCACCTTTATAGTCACCCAGTTACGTTGCAACATTTAATACATACAAGGTACTCCTCCGGTGTCAGTGAGTTGCATGATCTCATGGTCATAGGAAGAGATACTTGACATGCAGAAAACCATAGCAATAAACTGACACGATCATATGCTATGTTTATAGTTTGGGTCTTGTCCATCACATCATTCTCCTAATGATGTGAACCCGTTTATCAATGACATCTCATGTCCATGGCGAGGAAACCTTGACCATCTTTGATTTACGAGCTAGTATATTAGAGGCATACTAGGGACATGGTGTTGTCTATGTATCCACACATGTATATGAGTTTTCGATCAATACAATTCTAGCATGTATAATAAACGATTATCATGAATAAGGGAATATGATAATAACTAATTTATTATTGCCTCTAGGGCATATTTCCAATAGTCTTCCACTTGCACTAGAGTCAATAATCTAGTTCACATCACCATGTGATTCGCATTGTTATGAATCTAACACCCAATGAGATCTGGGGCTCGATCATGCTTTGCATGTGAGAGAGGTCTTTTAGTCAACGGGTGTGTGATATACAGATTCATGTGTACTTTGCAAATATCTATGTCATATTGTAAATACTGCTACCATACTGCACTTGGAACTATTCCAAATGGCTGCTCCACTATAGTATCCGGATTGCTACTAAGAATCATCCGGATTGCCGTTAAAGCTTGCATCGACATAACTCTTTATGACGAACTCTTTATCACCTCCATAATCAAGAAAACATCTCCTTAGTCCTCTAGTTACTAAGGATAATTTTGACCGTTGTCCAGTGATCCACTCTTGGATCACTTTTGTACCCCTTGACGGACTCATGGCAAGGCACACACCAGGTGCGGTACATAGCATGGCATACTATATAGAGCCTATGTCTAAGGCATAGGGGACGACGTTCGTCCTTTCTCTTTGTTCTGCCGTTGTCGAGCTTTGAGTCTCACTCAACTTCACACCTTACAAATCAAGCAAGAACTCTTTCTTTGACTGATCCATTTTGGACTCTTTCAAAATCTTGTCAAGGTATGTACTCATTGAAAGTCTTATCAGACGTCTTGATCTATCTCTATGGATCTCGATGCCAACAATTAAGTACCTTTATCCAGGCCTTCCTTTGAAAAACTCTTTTCAAACAACCCTTTATGGTTTCTAGAAATTCTACGTCATTTCCGATTAACAATATGTCATCCACATATGCTTATCAGAAATTCTATAGTGCTCCCACTCACTTTATTGTAAATACAAGTTTCTCATAAACTTTGTATAGACTCAAAAACTTTGATCACCTTATCAAAGCGTATTTTCCAACTCCGGGATGCTTGCTTTAGTCCATAGAAGGATCACTGAAGCTTGCACACCTTTTAGCATCCTTAGGACTGACAAAACCTTCTGGTTGTATCTTATACAACATTCCTTAAGGAAGGAAATGATGTTTTGACATCCATCTGCCAGATTTCATAATTGAAAAACGCAACAACTGCTAACATAATTCCAACAGACTTTAGCATCGCTACGAGTGAGAAAGTCTCCTCATAGTCAACTCCTTGAACTTGGCGGAAACTTCTTTGTGACAAGTCGAGCTTTATAAATGGTGACATTCACCATCAGCGTCTGTCTTCATCTTAAAGTTCCATTTGTACTCAACGACCTGTCGTCCAACGAGCAAGTCTACCAAAGTCTATACTTGGTTTTCATACATGGATCCTTTCTCGGATTTCATGGCCTCTAACCATTTGTCGGAATCCGGGCCCATCATTGCTTCTCCATAGTTCGTAGGTGCATCTTGTCCAACAACATGACCTCTAAGATAGGGTTGCCGTACCACTCAGGAGTAGTACGCGTCCTTGTCGACCTATGACGTTTGATAGTAACTTGATCCGAAGCTTCAAGATCATCATCATTAACTTCCTCTGCAACTGACGTAGGCTCTATAGAAACATCTTTTTGTGTTGCGCTACTCTATGGCCAAAACAAAAGGTTCAACAACATCAGCAAGTTCTATCTTCCTCCCACTCAATTCTTTCGAGAGAAAGTCTTTCTTGAGAAAGGAACCGTTTTAGCAACAAACACTTTGTGCTAGGATCTGAGATAGAAGGTATACCCAACTGTTCTTAGGTATTCCATGACGATGCATTTATCCGCTTTGGGTTCCAGCTCATTAGGTGAAAACCGTTTTTCACATAAGCGTCGCAGCCCCAAACATTAAGAAATGGCAGGTTAGGCTTCTATCAAACCATAATTCATACTGTGTCATCTCAACGGATTTGGATGGTGCCCTATTTAAAGTGAATGTAGTTGTCTCTAATGCATAACCCCAAAACGATAGTGGCAAAATGATAAGAGACATCATAGTTTGCACCATATCCAATAAAGCACGACTATGACATTCGAACACGCCATCACACTATGGTGTTCCAAGTGGCGTGAGTTGTTAACAACTTTCACATTGTCTAAAACTTGTATGCCAAACTCGTAACTCAAATATTCATCTCCACGATCATATCATAGTCATTTTTATCTTCTTATCACGATGATCTTAAACTTCACTCTAAATTTGTTTGAACTTTTTCAAATGATTCAGACTTGTGTTTCATGAAGTAAATATACACTATATCTACTCAAATCATCAGTGGAGGTAAGAAAATAACGATATCCACCACACGCTACAACACTCATTAGACTGTATACATCAACATGTATCATTTCCAATAAGTTACTTGCCCTGCTCCATCATATTGAAAACGGGGTTTTAGTCATCTTGCCCACAAGGCATGGTCCGCATGTCTCAACTGATTCGAAATCGAATGAGTCCAAAGATCCATCAGCATGGAGTTTCTTCATGCGCTTTACACCAATATGACATTTAGCCGCAGTGCCACAAGTATGTGGTACTACCATTATTAACTTTGTATCTTTTGGCATATATGTTATGAACATGTGTATTACTATGATCAAGATTCAACAAACCATTCTCATTGGGTGCATGACCATTGGAGGTATTATTCATGTAAACAGCATAACCATTATTCTCTAACTTAAATGAATAACCGTATTCCAATAAACACGATCTAATCATGTTCATGCTTAACGGAAACACTAAATAACATTTATTTAGGTTCGTCACTAATCCCGAAGCTAGAGAGAGTGTGCGATGTTTATCACATCAACCTTGGAGATATTTCCAACACACATCGTCACCTCACCCTTAGCTAGTCTCCGTTTATTCTGTAGCTTTTTTTCGAGTTACTAACATTTAGCAACCGAATTGGTATCCAATACTCAGGTGCTACTAGGAGTACTAGCAAGGTACACATCAATAACACGTATATCAAATATACTTTTGTCGACGTTGCCAGCCTTCTTATCTACCAAGTATCTAGGGTTGTTTCGCTTCAGCGACCGCTCTCCTCATAATAGAAGCACTTAGTCTCGGGTTTGGGTTCATCTTTGGGTTTCTTCACTGGAGCAACAGCTGACTTGCCATCCATGGAGTTTCCCTCCTTACCCTTTCCCTTTTCAAAACACTACTGGAATCAGAAGATTTGCCGTCTGCCTCCGCTTTGCCGTGTGCTAGCAGACGACAAAGAGTGGCTTTGCCATCAGCTAGCAGAAAGCAGACGGCAAAGACGTGGCAGACGGCAAAGGGTGGCTTTGCCATCAGCCACTTTTTTGCCGTCTGCTAGCGGACGGCAAAGGAGGTTTGTCGTCCGCTAGCAGACGACAAAGAGGGAGGCGACCCACCGATGACACAGCCTGCAAGTTGACCTAACGGCCCCCCTCTTTGTCGTTCGCTAGCGGACAGCAAAGAGGGGGGTTAGCTCATGGCTAACGCCCCCGACCCGCCTCTCTCTCGCTCTCTCTTTCTCTCGATCCCTCTCTCCTCCCACAGTCGCCTGTTGCCCCCGCCGCCGCCTGCGCCCACCGCCGCTCCGTCGACCCCGCCGCCACGCGCCCCCGCCGCTGCGTGCCCCCGCGCCCCTCAGCCGCGCGCCCCCGCCGCCCCCGCAGCCCCGTGCCCCTGCTGCCACCGTCCCCGCCGCGCCACCCGCCGCCCCCGCCGCCCCACCGCCGGCGTCGGCCTCCTCCATCTCCACCAACGCCGGCCTCCACCTCCCCCACGCTGGTGAGCCCCCTCCCCCTCTCTTTTTTTTTCATTTTTTAGTTAGGTTAATTAGTTGTAGTTAGGTTAATTAGTTGTAGTTAGGTTAATTAGTTGTAGTTAGGTTGATTAGTTGTAGTTAGGTTAATTAGTTGTAGTTAATTAGAAGAAGAGAGAATAAGAAGAGGAGGAGAAGGAGATGAAGAAGAAGAAGAAGAGGAAGGAGAAGAACAAAAAGAAGAAGAAAAGGAGGAGGAGGAGGAGGAGGAGAAGAAAAGAAGAAAAAGAAGGAGAATAAGAAGAAGAGGAGGAGGAGGAGGAGGAGGAGGAGGAGGGGTGCGTTGGCGCCGACGAAACCGGGTCGAGGATCGCCGACACGACACCCCCGATACCCCGACCCCCGACATGACACCCCGACACCCCGACACGGCACCCCGGACCCCGATCGACACGACACCCCCACTCCCCAACCCCGACACGACACCCCAGCACCCCGACCCCGACACGGCATCCCCGACACCCCGACCCCAACACGGCACCCCCGACACCCCGACACGACACCCCTGACACCCCGACACGGCACTCCCGACCACGACACAACACCCCTACCTCGACACGACACCCCCGACACGACACCCTCGACCCCGACACGGCACCCCCGACACCCCCGACACCCCGACCCCGACACGACACCCCCGACACCCTGACCCCGACCCGACACCCCGACCCCGACACGACACCCCCGACACCCCGACCCTGACACGACACCCCCGACACCTCGACCCCCCGACACAGCACCCCGAGACCGACACAACACCCCAGACCCCAACACAGCACCCTTACCCCGACACGACACCCCCGACACCCCGACCCCTGACCCGACACCCCGACACGGCACCCCCGACCCGGACACAGCACCCCTACCCAGACATGACACCCCCGACACCCCGACCCCCGACATGACACCCCGACAACCCGACACGGCACCCCAGACCCCGGCACAGCACCCCTACCCCGACACGACACCCCCGACACCCGACCCCGACATGACACATATATTATTAATTATTATTATAATGTGAGGTATTCAATTATTATTATGTACATATATATTATTAATTAGTTCATGTTATTAGGTATTCAAATTTTTTATGCTGAACTAATTTCGTTCACTCTTTGTCATTGCAGGTGTTGACAGATAGTGGGCGGGGGTCGAGAGGGCTCTGAGCCTCCTTTCCTCGGCGCGTGCTGGGAGGGGTGCTATTATTCCACCCCAAAACCTCTAGAGAGTGCTGGTACACAACATGCAGACACCGGCGGGCGCTTCTTCTTCGACCGGGAGAGGTCAGGGGAAGCCAAAGAGAGGTGCTAGAGGTAGGAAGGCTGATGCGCCTTCCTCGTCGCCAACCCCAACCGATTCTCCCGACCACAGGAGTGCTCCGTCTCAGATGGACCCGTATGACTTGGACCCGTCTCGGACTCGGGTCCACGAGCCTCGGGTCGACGAGCCTCGAGTCACCGAGCCTTCGTCCCAGGAGACTCGGGTCCCAGAGTCTTCATCCCACGTGACTCTGGAGGCTAGTGGCCATGCTGATGGTGGCAAGGACAACTTGTCTAAGGACACCTATAGCAAGGGCGAGCTGGTTGAGGAGGGCAAGAAGGTCTACCAGCGTGGTTGTACAAAGGTGCCGCCCGTACCGACGACCCGTGAGCAGAGGTGGTTGATTGCGCCTAATGCGGAGAAGTAAGTGCATTTACTCTTTTTTAACCTTTTGCCTTCATGTTTCTTCAAATTAATATCTAATATGTTGGCCTTGTCCTACTACACGGGTTGGAAATACGAGCGTGGTGTCCGTAGGCCCAACCAAGTCCTTGGTGTGCTTCTCCGGCACCACTTCTCGGGGAAGGTCGAGTTGCCCACTGAGGGTGAGTCTCCACAGGTAGCACTGACCTGGGAGCTGTACAAGGCTGCCCCGGCCCCACCGGAGGAGATGGTCGACGGTGTCTTGTGCGAGATGGTGGCTAACATTGTGATCCGTCGCTTTTGGGTAATTTCTCCTTTACAGAATTAAAAATCAACAACACCTAGTGATTGTACTAATCAGTGTTGTCTTGTTTGATTGCAGACCTTCTACAGGTGTCTTGAGGAAGATGAGGCGAAAGCGGCTGTTGTTCTCGAAGCGGAGTGCAAGCGCCTACTTCAGAACTTACGACACGAGGCTCGGGTGCAGGCTATTTGAGACTACTACGCCTCGACTAACATTAAGAGGGCCAAGAACAAGTGCCGCAAAAATTATCTAAGTAAGGAGAAGTTAATGAAGGTAATTATCTATTCTTAAGGCCTTGTACTTAGTTTCTTTGATTTGATTCGTAGGCGTAGCGCTGAAATTTCTCTTGTCTAACTTAGATGCCCCGAGATGGTGTGCGGATAGGATGGACTGTCGGGAGGCATTGGTGGATGAGTGGTGCTCTCCCCAATGGCTAGCTGAACACAACAAGGCCAAGCATAAGCGTGCCCAAATGAGAGGTGTGACACACCATCAAGAGAGATCCAACCTGTTTGAGTTCGGGGATAACTGGGTATGTGGTTTGCTTCATGATTCATGCAATTTCATTCTTCATGCCAGCTTGAGCCCTTAACTAATATTTTGTTCCTCTATTTTAGGCGCGACACAACAAGAAGGAGGTGCCACCTCTGTTCGACCTCTATGCCATGGCCCATACTGCCTCGTACAAGAAGGCCAAGGCATTCTCTAAGGATGACCTCGATCATCCATAGAGCTTCAGCTACATATCCTCCCACAACAAGCTCATGAGGTATAGGGATGAGGGGAAGGCGAGGAAAGGGGAGGACTTCAACCTGAGCCAGAGTCCTTTTGATCAAGAGCTCGTGATGATATCTGGTGGCAGGAGGCCCCATGGCTCGATAGCCATTGGGGATGGACTGGTACGTTGTCCTAGAACTCTCCCGGAGATCAAGAAACGCCAGACGACCTCTGATCCTGAGATAAGGCCTCTTCCATGGCCAATGGAGCTCGCCATTGAGGCTAGGGCCCAGGAGATTGTGGTGGAGGCAAACAGGCAGGCGGCACAGAGGGAGAGGGACATGGAGGAGAGGACGGCTAGGCTGTTGGAGGAGGAGAGGAACCGGAACGACGCGTCTCACCGGGCCCTATACGAGCTCCTCGTGGTAGGTTTCTCCTGCATATTAGCCAAATCATGCACGTAATGTTCGTTTAATCACTAACTAATATGAATGACTCGTGAAAACAAAATGTGCAGAACATGTGCCAGAACAATGGTCAAACCCCTCCGTCAATGCCCCATATTGCTATAGCACCCACGGTGAGTTTCATTTAAATGGTCATTAGTTACTAGTATTCACATTTGAGTTGCATCATGCTAAGGAGACATTTCAAATGATCTTTGGTGCAGCATGCCTCCCGACAAGCATCGACCGATCCTTCTGTGTCTGCCGCAAGCCCGACCGGTCCTTCTACGTCTCACCCTGGCGCAAACCCTGCCGGTCCTTCACCTCCATGTTGATGGTAAGTTTTCCCAAGTGTTTTCATTAACAAATGCATACTTAGCTTAAGAAATGACCTATACTTAGCTTATTTTCCTAAAAAATGACTTTCTATGCTTAGTTAGCTAGAAAATGGTATATTCCACCTAGGATAGCTATAAAATGACCTATACTTAGCATTTTTTCCTCCAAAATGACTTGATATGCTTAGTTAGCTAGAAAATGGCATTACTACCTAGTATAGCTCAATAATGATCTATAGCTAGCTTAGCTATAGTTCATTTATGACACAATTAGCTCACTTAGGTACAAAATGGCATAACTACCTAGGATAGATCAATAATGATCTATAATTAGCTTAGCTAGTTCATTTATGACATAATTACGTCACTTAGGTAAAAATGGCATAATAACCTTGGTTTGGCTCCAAAATGACATATAATTAGCTTATTTTCCTCAAAAATGACATAATAACCTTACTTACCTCCAAAATGATATATTCTACCTAGGATAGCTATAAAATGACCTATACTTAGCATTTTTTCCTCCAAAATGACTTGATGTGCTTAGTTAGCTAGAAAATGGCATTACTACCTTGGAGAAGAGGAGAGGAGAGGAGAAAAAGAAAGAGAAGATAAATTCTTCTTCTTCTTCTTTTTCTTCTTCTTTTTCTTCTTTTTCTTCTAGCTAGTCTTATTCTTCTTCTAAGTTTCATCTTTCCTACTTTGCAGATTTGCTATAGATGAGGAAGCTTGCATTGATGGAGTGTACTCTTCTAATTATGCTTCCTTTGTGTTTATGGAAACTTGTTTTGGATATGTATGTTGGATATGTTGTTCGAAACTTGTATATGTTGGATATGTTGTTGGAACTAATTTGGTATGCTTGTTGGAACTTATTGTTGGTATGCTTGTTGAAACTTACTGTTGGTATGCTTGTTGGAAACTTGTATTGTTGATATGTTGGATATATATGTTATATTTTGTCAAATTGAATGATTTTAAGAAAAAAAGAAAAACAGGGGCTATATAGCCACTTTGCCGTCTGCTGGCAGACGGCAAAGACCTTTGCCGTCAGCTAGCAGAAGGCAAAGATGCCATGTGGCAGCTACCTGTGCAACCTGGGGCTGGCCTAGGTGGGTTCTTTGCCGTCCGCTGGCAGAGGGCAAAGAACTATGGTCTTTCCCATCTGCCAGCGGACGCAAAGCACGCCGTTAAGCCCTTAATGGAGCTAAGGTGGCACATATGCCGTCTAGGCCATTTGCCATCCACTGACAGACGACAAAGATTCAAAGGTCTTTGCCGTCCGCCAGCGACGGCAAAGCGCCCTTTACTGTGCCTTTTGGGATGGCTGACAGCAAAGCCTTTGCCGTCCGGGATGCATGCCTTTGCCGTCTGGGATGGCTGACGGCAAAGTGCCTGAGTCCTATAGTGAAACTAGTGGTTTTACTAACCATCAACACTTGATGCTCCTTCTTGATATCTACCTTCATGGTGTCAAACATCGCGAACAGCTCAGGGATCATTATTTCCATCCCTAGCATTTTATAGTTCATCACGAAGCTCTAGTAGCTTAGTGACAGTGACTTGGAGAACCATATCAATCACTATCTTATCTAGAAGATTAACTCTCACTCGATTCAAGCGATTGTAGTACCCAGACAATATGAGCACATGCTCAACGATTGAGCTATTGTCCTTCAGCTTGCAGGCAAAGAATCTTGTTGGAGATCTCATATCTCACAACACGGGCACGAGCCTGAGATCCCAATTTCAGCTCTTAGAACATCTCATATGTTCCATGACGCTCAAAATGTTTTGGAGCCGCAATTCTAAGCCGTAATGCATGACGTACTGAACTATCAATTAGTCATCGGAACGTGCCTGTCAGATGTTCACAACATCTACAGACGATGCTAGAGGGGGTGGCGCACTGAGCGGTGCATTAAGGACATAAGCCTTCTGTGCAGCAATGAGGACAATCCTTTGATCACGGACCAAGTCCACAATATTGCTACCAACATCTTTCAACTCTGTTTCTCTAGGAACATATAAAAATTCAAGGGAGCTACAACATAACCTAGTAATCTACAACATAATTTGCAAAGACACTACTGACTATGTTCATGATAATGAGTTCAATTAATCACATTACATAAGAACTCCCACTCCAATTGACATCCCTCCGGTCATTCGAGTGATACATGATCCAAATTCACCAACTCAACTCCGATCATCACGTGAGTTGAGGTGGTTTCAGTGGTGAACATCATCATGTTGATCATATCTACTATATGACTCATGTTTGACCTTTCGGTCTCTTGTGTTCCAAGGCCATGTCTATACATGCTAGGCTCGTCAAGTTTAACCCGAGTGTTCTGCACGTGCAACACTGGCTTGCACCCGTTGTATGTGAACGTAGAGTATATCACATCCGATCATCACGTGGTGTCTCGACACAACGAACTTTCGCAACGGTGCACACTCGGGGAGAACACAATTGATCTTGAAATTTTAGTGAGTGATCACCTTATAATGCTACCGTCGTCCTAAGCAAAACAAGGTGCATAAAAGGATTAACATCACATGCAAATCATAAGTGACATGATATGGCCATGAACTTGTGTTTTTGGTCTCCATCTATAAAGCACCGACATGATCTCCATCTTCACCGGCATGACACCATGATCTTCATCATCTTGATCTCCATCAACGTGTCGTCATCGGGGTTGTCGCGCCCACCATCCTTATACTACTATTGCTACCGCTTAGCGATAAAGTAAAGCATTACATAGAGCTTAATGATTGACACGCAGGTCATACAATAATTAAGGACAACCCTATGGCTCCTGCTGGTTGCCGTACTCATCCACATGCAAGTCGTGATATTCGATACAATACATGATCATCTCATACATCACATATATCTATCCATGTAATTGGCCATATCACATCACAACATACCCTGCAAAAACAAGTTAGACGTCCTCTAATTGTTGTTGCAAGTTTTACGTGGCTGCTATGGGTACCTAGCAAGAACAATTCTCACCTACGCATAAACCACAACGGTGATACTCAAATTGCTATTCAACCTTCTCAAGGACCGCCTTTGTCGAATCCGATCCAACTAGAGTAGGAGAGACAGACATCCGCCAGCCATCTTTGTGCAACAAAGTTACACGTCAATCGATGGAACCGGTCTCTCTAAGCGTACGAGTAAGGTTGGTCCGGGCCGCTTCATCCCAGAATACCGCTGAACCAAAACACGACCAAGGGAGGAAGCAATCTAAGCATCAACGCCCACAAACTCCTTTGTGTTCTACTCGATATCTCATCTACACATAGACCTAGATCATGATGCCACTGTAGGGAACGTTGCATGGGAAACAAAAAAAATTCTACACAGACGCAAGATCTATCAATGGTGATGAGCATCTACGAGAGGGAGAGTGGATCTACACACCCTTGTAGATCGCTAAGCAGGAAGCGTTAAGAAACGCGGTTGATGTAGTCGAACGTCTTCACGATCCAAATCGCCGAGCGTCCCGCGATCCCATCATGATCCGTCCCGCGATCGATCACGATCCAGCCCGCGATCTCATTACAATCTGTCTCGCGATCCAATCATGAATCGTTTCGCGATCTTGATCACGGTCCTTCCGATCTAGCACCGAACGAACGACACTTCCCCGTTCAGCACACGTACATCTCGATGACGATCTCCGCCTTCTTTATCCAGCAAGAGGGAGCGGAGAGGTAGATGAGATCTCTAGAAGCACGACGGCATGGCAGCGATGGTGGTGGAACTATTCTGGTAGGGCTTCGCCTAAGCATCGCCGAACTAGATTAGTGGAGAAAACTGATCTAGATGAAGTAGAGGGACACATGGCAATTAGGGTTAACTCTTCCCTCTAAATCCTCTAGTATATATAGGAGTGAGGGAGGGGAGGAGGCAGCCTCAAACCTCAAGGTTTGGTCGAAATTGGAGGTGCAGGAGTCCTACTCCAATCCTATTAGGAGTAGGATTCCACCTTTCCACTTGGAAACTCTTTCCACCTCTCGACCTTTGGGTTTTTCCCACCCCTAGCTGCATGGGCCTAAGTTGGGGGATCGGCCAGCCCACTAAGGTCTAGCTTGACACCTCCCACAGCCCATGAGGCCGTTTGGGTTGAGACACCCCTCCCGATGGTCCCCGGTACCCCTCCCGGCACTCCCGGTACACTATCGATGAGACCAAAACTTTTCCGGTGACCAAAACAGGACTACCTATATATCAATCTTTACCTACAAACCATTCTGGAGCTCCCCGTGACGTCCAGGATCTCATATGGGACTCCGAACAACCTTCAGTCACCACTATACATAACTCTATACTACTGAAACGTCACTGAACCTTAAGTCATGTGCAGACCCTGTGGGTTCGAGAACTATGTAGACATGACCGAGACACCTCTACGTTCAATAACCAATAGCGGGAACTGGATGCGCATATTGGTTCCTACATATTCTACGAAGATCTTTATCGGTTGAACCCCTATGTCAAGGATTCAGTTAATCCCGTATGTTGTTCCCTTTGTCCTTCGGTATGTTACTTGCCCGAGATTCGATCGTCGGTATCTCTATACCTATTTCAATCTTGTTACCGGAAAGTCTCTTTACTCATTCCATAATACAAGATCCCATGGCTAACTCTTTACTCATATTTCTTGCAAGGCTTATAGTGATGTTGTATTACCGAGTGGGCTCTAAGATACCTCTCCGTCACATGGAGTAACAAATCCCAGTCTTGATCCATGCCAACCCAACAAACACCCTAGGGATACCTGTAGAGCACCTTTATAGTCACCCAGTTATGTTGCGATGTTTGATACACACAAGGTACTCCTCCGGTGTCAATGAGTTGCATGATATCATGGTCATAGGAACAGATACTTGACATGCAGAAAACTATAGCAATAAACTGACACGATCATATGCTATGTTTATTGTTTGCGTCTTGTCCATCACATCATTCTCCTAATGATGTGATCCCGTTTATCAAATGACATCTCATGTGCATGGCTAGGAAACCTTGACCATCTTTGATTAACGAGCTAGTCTATTAGAGGCATACTAGGGACATGGTGCTGTCTATGTATCCACATATGTATCTGAGTTTCCGATCAACACAATTCTAGCATGGATAATACCCCCTTTATCTGATTAGAGCGGAAAGGACCCGCGGGATTTTTACTCTTATAACGCGAATTGAATCTATTCGATTATCATGAATAAGGAAATATGATAATAATTAATTTATTATTGCCTCTAGGGCATATTTCCAACGCTCTAGTAGCTTAGTGACAGTGACTTGGAGAACTATATCAATCACTATCTTATCTGGAAGATCGACTCCCACTCGATTCAAGCGATTGTAGTACCCAGAAATCTGAGCACATGCTCAATGATTGAGCTATTCTCCTTCATCTTGCAGGCAAGGAATCTTATTGGAGATCTCATATCTCACAACACGGGTAGGAGCCTGAGATCACAATTTCAGCTCTTAGAACATGTCATATGTTCTGTGACGTTCAAAACATTTTGGAGCCTCAATTCTAAGCCGTAATGCATGACTCACCGAACTATCAAGTAGTCATCGGAACGTGCCTGTGAGATGTCCACAACATCTACAAACGATGCTAGAGGGGGTGCCGCACCGAGCGGTGCATTAATGACCTAAGCCTTCTGTCCAGCAATGACGACAATCCTCAGATCACGGACTCAGTCCGCAATATTGCTACCATCATCTTTCAACTTACTTTTCCCTAGGAACGTATCAATAAAATAGGGGAGCTACACCGCGTGCTATGTACAACATAATTTGCAAATACGCTTTTCTTGGGAACATCGCATGGGAAACAAAAAAGTTCCTACGCACACGCAAGATCTATCCATGGTGATGAGCATCTACGAGAGGGAGAGTGGATCTACATACCCTTGTAGATCGCTAAGCGGGAAGCATTAAGAAACGCGGTTGGTGTAGTCAACGTCTTCGCGATCCAAATCGCTGAGTGTCTCGCGATCTCATCACAATCCGTCCCGCGATCCAATCACGATCCGTCCCGCGAACTCATCACGATCCGTCCCGCGATCTCATCACGATCCGTACCGCGAACTCATCACGATCCGTACCGCGAACTCATCATGGTCCGTCCCGCAAACTTTTCACGATCCGTCTCGCCATCTTGATCACGGTCCTTCCGATCTAGCGCCGAACGGACGGCACCTCCGCGTTCAGCACACATACAGCTCGATGACGATCTCCGCCTTCTTGATCCAGCAAGAGGAAGCGGAGAGGTAGAAGAGTTCTCCGGCAGCACGACGGCACTCCGGCGATGGTGGTGGAGCTATTCCGATAGGGCTTCGCCTAAGCACTACAGAAATCCGATCTAGAGGAGAAACTATGCACTAGAGGAACGGGTAGCACGTGGCTGGAAATCTTGTGTCAAAACCCTAAAACCCTCTAGTATATATAGGAGGAGAGGAGGAGGAGGCTTGCCTCCCAAGGAGGCAGCCCTTGGGTCAGCTGAACTAGGAGGGAGGATTAGGACTCCTTCCTAATTTAGCACTTTTTGTCTTTTTCCACCTTTTTCCTTTTGGGCTTTTCTTTCCAGCCGCATGGGCCTTGTGTGGGACTTCCACCAGCCCACTAAAGGCTGGTATTCATCCTCCCACAGCCCATGTAGCCTCTTGGGTCGAAATACCCCTCCCGATGGTCTCCCGGTACACTATCGGCACTCCCAGAACACTACCGATGAGCCCGAAACTATTCCGGCGACCAAAATAGGACTTCCTATATATCAATCTTTACCTCCGGACCATTCCGGAGCTCCTCGTGACGTCCGGGATCTCATCCGGGACTCCGAACAACCTTCAGCCACCACCATACATAACTTTATACTACCGAAACGTCACCGAACCTTAAGTGTGCAGACCCTGCGGGTTCGAGAACTATGTAGACATGACCGAGACACCTGTACGATCAATAACCAATAGTGGGACCTGGATGCCCATATTGGTTCCTACATATTCTATGGAGATCTTTATCGGTCGAACCTCTATGTCAAGGATTTAGTTAATCTCGTATGATGTTCCCTTTGTTCTTCGGTATGTTACTTGCCCGAGATTCGATCGTCGGCATCTCCATACCTAGTTCAACCTCGTTAGCAGCAAGTCTCTTTACTCGTTCCTTAATACAAGATCCTGTGTCTACCACTTATGCACATTGCTTGGAAGGCTTATTGTTATGTTGTATTACCGAGTGGGCCCTGAGATACCTCTCCATCACACGGAGTAACAAATCCCAGTCTTGATCCATGCCAACTCAACAGACACCCTCGGAGAAACCTGTAGAGTACCTTTATAGTCACCCAGTTTCGTTGCGACGTTTGATACACACAAGGCACTCCTCCGGTGTTAGTGAGTTGCATGATCTCATGGTCATAGGAACATATACTTGACATGCAGAAAACAATAGCAATAAACTGACACGATCATATGCTACGTTTGTAGTTTGGGTCTTGTCCATCACATCATTCTGCTAATGATGTGATCCCGTTATCAAATGACATCTCATGTCCATGTCTAGGAAACCTTAACCATCTTTGATCAACGAGCTAGTCTATTAGATTCATACTAGGGACATGGTTTTGTCTATGTATCCATACATGCATCTAAGTCTCCGATCAATACAATTATAGCATGGATAATAAACAATTATCATGAACAAGGAAATATGATAATAACTAATTTATTATTGCCTCTAGGGCATATTTCCAACACATGATCCAAATTCACCAACTCAAGTCCGATCATCACGTGAGTTGAGGTGGTTTCAATGGTGAACATCATCATGCTGATCATATCTACTATATGACTCATGTTCGACCTTTCGGTCTCTTGTGTTCCAAGGCCATGTCTGTACATGCTAGGCTTGTAAAGTTTAACCCGAGTGTTCTACACGTGCAACACTGGCCTGCACCCGTTGTATGTGAACACAGAGTCTATCACACCCGATCATCACGTGGTGTCTCGGCACGACGAACTTTCGCAATGGTGCATACTCAGGGAGAACACAATTGATCTTGAAATTTTAGTGAGGGATCACCATATAATGCTATCATCGTCCTAAGCAAAACAAGGTGCATAAAAGGATTAACATCACATGCAAATCATAAGTGACATGATATGTCCATGAACTTGTGTTTTTGATCTCCATCTATAAAGCACCGGCATGATCTCCATCGTCACCGGCATGACACCATGATCTTCATCAACGTGTCGCCATCGGGGTTGTCACGCCCACCATGCTTCTTGTTGGGAGACGTAGTAGTAAATCAAAATTTTCCTACGTGTCACCAAGATCTATCTATGGAGAAACCAAAAACGAGTGGGGAGAGATTGCATCTTCATACCTTTGAAGATCGCTAAGCAGAAGCGTTACAAGAACACGGTTGATGGAGTCGTACTCGCAGCGATTCAGATCGCGGTGGATTCCGATCTAAGCACCGAACAATGGCGCCTTCGCGTTCAACACACGTGCAGCCTGGTGACGTCTCCTACGCCTTGATCCAGCAAGGAGGAAGGAGAGGTTAGGGAAGGGCTCCAATAGCAGCACGACGGCATGGTGGTGGTGGAGTAGCAAGGTATTCCGGCAGGGCTTCGCCTAAGCGCTGCGGAGGAGGAAGAAGAGAGGTAGGGCTTTGCCGTGAGAGAGAGAGAGTTCAGATCTATTCTCAAAAGGCCAAAACCTCAAGTATATATAGGAGGAGGGAGAGGGAGGGCTGCCTTGGCCGCTCCTCCAAAGAGGAGGGCTTCGGCCGAAGTGGGGATAGAATCCACCTCCCACAAGGAAGGTGGATCTCCTCTTTTAAAAACCCTTTGCCCTTTATCTCTAGATCTCCAGCCGCATGGGCCTTTCTAGAAGGTCTTGGCCAGCCCAATAAGGGATGTCACACCTCTTCTAAGGGCCCATGGAGTCCTATGATCTTCACACCCCTCTCGGGGGTCCTTCGGCACCCTCCCGGCACTCCCGGTACAATACCGATGAGCCCGAAAACTTTCCGGTGACCAAAACTGGACTTCCTATATATCAATCTTTACCTCCGAACCATTCCGGAGCTCCTCGTGATGTCCGGGATCTCATCCGGGACTATGAACAACTTTCGGTAATCACGTATACCATTTCCCTATAACCCTAGCGTCATCGAACCTTAAGTGTGTAGACCCTACGGGTTCGGGAAACACATGGACATGACCGAGACATTTCTCCGGCCAATAACCAATAGCGGGATCTGGATACCCATGTTGGCTCCCACATGCTCCACGATGATCTCATCGGATGAACCACGATGTTGGGGATTCAATCAATCTCGTACCCAATTCCCTTTGTCTATCAGTATGATACTTGCCCGAGATTCGATCGTCGGTATCTCTATACCTTGTTCAATCTCGTTACCAGCAAGTCTCTTTACTCGTTCCGTAATACATCATCCCGTGGCTAACTCCTTAGTCACATTGAGCTCATTATGATGATGTCTTACCGAGTGGGTCCAGAGATACCTCTCCGTCACACGGATTGACAAATCCCAGTCTCGATTCGTGCCAACCCAACAAACACTTTCGAAGATACCCGTAGTGCACCTTCATAGCCACCCAGTTACGTTGTGATGTTTGGCACACCCAAAGCATTCCTACGGTATCCGGGAGTTGCACAATCTCATGGTCTAAGGAAACGATACTTGACATTGAAAAGCTTCAACAAACGAACTATACGATCTTGTGCTATGCTTAGGATTGGGTCTTGTCCATCACATCATTCTCTTAATGATGTGATCTCATTATCAAAGACATCCAATGTCCATGGTCATGAAACAAAAACAATAGATGGTCACGGTTTCGTGACCATGGACATTGGATGTCATTGATAACGGGATCACATCATTAGGAGAATGATGTGATGGACAAGACCCAATCCTAAGCATAGCACTAGATCGTGTAGTTCGTCTGCTAAAGCTTTTCTAATGTCAAGTATCATTTCCTTAGACTATGAGATTGTGCAACTCCCGGATACCGTAGGAATGCTTTGGGTGTGCCAAACGTCACAACGTAACTGGGTGGCTATAAAGGTGCACTACGGGTATCTCCGAAAGTATCTGTTGGGTTGGCACGAATCGAGACTGGGATTTGTCACATCGTATGATGGAGAGGTATCTCTGGGCCCACTCGGTAAGACATCATCATAATGAGCTCAGTGTGACTAAGGAGTTAGCCACAGGATGATCCATTACGAAACGAGTAAAGAGACTTGCCGGTAACAAGATTGAACAAGGTATAGAGATACCAACGATCGAATCTCGGGCAAGTATCATATCGGTAGACAAAGGGAATTGTATACGAGATTGGTTGAATCCCTGACATCGTGGTTCATCCGATGAGATCATCATGGAGCATGTGGGGGGCAACATGGGTATCCAGATCCCATTGTTGGTTATTGACCGGAGAGGTGTCTCGGTCATGTCTACGTGTCTCCCGAACCCGTAGGGTCTACACACTTAAGGTTCAATGACGCTAGGGTTATAGGGAAATGGTATACGTGATTACCGAAGATTGTTCGGAGTCCCGGATGAGACCCCGGACGTCACGAGGAGCTCCGGAATGGCCCGGAGGTAAAGATTGATATATAGGAAGTCCAGTTTTGGTCATTGGAAGGTTTTCGGGGTCATCGATAGTGTACCGGGAGTGCCGGGAGGGTGCCGGAGGACCCCCGGGAGGGTTGTGACGACCAAAGGACCTTATGGGCTGTTAGATAAAGTGTGACAGCCCTTATTGGGCTGGTCAATACCTTTGCTAAAGGCCCATGTGCATAGGGATAAAGAGATAAGGCAAAAAGGAGTTTGAAAGGAGGAGATCCACCTCCCTTGTGGGAGGTGGACTCCTCCCATAGCTCGGCCGAACCTCTCCTCCTTGGAGGAGGGGCCAAGGCAGCCCTCCCACTCCCTCCTCCTATATATACTTGAGGTTTTGGCTGTTTTGAGACAAGATTTGATCTCTCTCCCATGATGCAGCCCTACCTCTCTTCTTCCTCCTCCACGGTGCTTAGCCGAAGCCCTCCCGGAATACCTTGTTGCTCCACCATCACCACGCCGTCCTGCTGCTGTTGGAGCTCTTCCCCAACCTCTCCCTCCTCCTTGCTGGATCAAGGCGCAGGAGACGTCACCGGGCTGTACATGTGGTGAACGCGGAGGCGTCGTTGTTCGGTGCTTAGATCGGAATCCAACACGATATGAATCGCTGCGAGTACGACTCCGCCAACCGCGTTCTTGTAACGCTTCCTCTTAGCGATCTTCAAAGGTATGAAGATGCAATCTCTCCCCACTCATTGCTAGTTTCTCCATAGATAGATCTTGGTGATCGTAGGAATTTGTTTGATTTACTACTACGTCTCCCAACAGTGGTATCAGAGCTAGGTCCATGTGTAGAATCTATGCACGAGTAGAACACAAAGCAGTTGTGGGCGTCGATCTTGTTAATTTGCTTACCACTACTATTATTATCTTGATTCGGTGGTATTGTGGGATGAAGCGGCCCGGACCAACTTTACATGTACGCTTACGTAAGACCGGTTCCACCGCCTGACATGCACTTGTTGCATAAGGTGGCTAGCGGGTGTATGTCTCTGCCACCTTAGTCAGATTGGATTCGATGAAAAGGGTCCTTATGAAGGGTAAATAGCAATTGGCATATCATGTTGTGGTTTTGGCATAGGTAAGAAACGTTCTTGCTAGAAACCTATAGCAGCCACGTAAAAACTTGCAACTACAAATTAGAGGATGTCTAACTTGTTTTTGCAGCATATGCCTTGTGATGTGATATGGCCAAAGGATGTGATGTGTCGCATTGTGATGTATGAGATTGATCATGTTCTTGTAATAGGATTCACGACTTGCATGTCGATGAGTATGACAACCGGTAGGAGCCATAGGAGTTGTCTTATTTTATTGTATGACCTGCGTGTCAATCAAGATCGCCATGTAATTACTTTTCTTTATTGCTAAACGTTAGCCATAGTAGTAGAAGTAATACTTGGTGAGACAACTTCATGAAGACACGATGATGGAGATCATTATGATGGAGATCATGGTGTCATGCCGGTGACAGTGATGATCATGGTGCCCCGAAGATGGAAATCAAAGGAGCAAGATGATATTGGTCATATCATGTCACTATATTGATTGCATGTGATGTTTATCATGTTCACATCTTACTTTCTTAGAACGATGGTAGTAAATAAGATGATATCTCAATAAATTTTTCAAGAAATGTGTTCACCCTAACTATGCACCGTTGCTAAGGATCGTTGTTCTGAAGCACCACGTGATGATCGGGTGTGATAGGTTCTAACGTTCGGATACAACGGGTGTAAGCCAGATTTCCCCCCGCGATACACTTAGGTTGACTTGACGAGCCTAGCATGTATAGACATGGCCTCGGAACACGGAAGACCGAAAGGTCGAACATGAGTCGTATAGAATATGCGATCAACATGGAGATGTTCATCATGAACGACTAGTCCGTCTCACGTGATGATCGGACACGGGCTAGTTGACGTGGATCATGTGTCACTTGGATGACTAGAGAAATGTCTATCTAAGTGGGAGTTCATTAAATTTTTTGATTATGTGAACTTAATTATCATGAACTTAGTCCAAAATTGTCGTTACAATCTATATTGTAGATCCAATGGCCAACGCTAATGTCAACCTCAACTTCAACGCGTTCCTAGAGAAAACCAAGCTGAAAGATGATGGAAGCAACTATGCGTCTGGGTCCGTGGTTTGAGGATCATCCTCATAGTTTCCAAAAGATTGTATGTTCTTGATGCACCGCTAGGTAACGCAACCATTTGCCCAGCAGATCAAGACGTTATGAACGCTTGGCAATCATGCTGCGATGATTACTCCCTTGTTCAGTGCGGCATGCTTTACAGTTTAGAACTCGGGCTACAAAAGCGTTTTGAGCAACACGGAGCATATGAGATGTTCCAAGAGCTGCAACTGGTTTTCCAAGCTCATGCCCGGGTCAAGAGATATGATGTCTCCGACAAGTTCTTCAGTTGTAAGATGGAGGAAAACAGTTCTGTCAGTGAGAACATACTTAAAATGTCTGGGTTGCACAACCGCTTGACTCAGCTGGGAGTTAATCTCCCGGATGACTCGGTCATGGACAGAATCCTCTAGTCGCTTCCACCTAGCTGCAAGAGCTTTGTGATGAACAACAACATGCAGGGTATGGAGAAGTCCATTCCTGAGTTGTACTCGATGCTGAAATCAGCGGAGGTCGAGATCAAAAAGGAGCATCAAGTGTTGATGGTGAATAAGACCACTAGTTTCAAGAAAGGCAAGGGTAAGAAGAACTTCAAGAAGGACGGCAAAGCTGTTGCCATGCCTGGTAAGCAAGTTGCCAGGAAGAAGAACAAGAATGGACCCAAGCCTGAGACTGAGTGTTTTATTGCAAGGGTACCGGTCACTGGAAGCAGAACTGCCCCAAGTACTTAGCGGATAAGAAGGCCGGCAACGTTAAAGGTATATGTGATATACTTGTTATTGATGTGTACCTAACCAGCGCTCGTAGTAGCTCCTGGGTATTTGATACCGGTGCAGTTGCTCACATTTGTAACTCCAAGCAGGAGCTGCGGAATAAGCGGAGGCTGGCAAACGACGAGGTGACGATGCGCATCGGGAATGGTTCCAAGGTCGATGTGATTGTCGTCGGCATGCTACCTCTACATCTACCTTCGGGATTAGTGTTAAACCTCAATAATTGTTATTTAGTACCAGCTTTGAGGATGAACATTGTATCTGGATCTCGTTTGATGCGAGATGGCTACTCATTTAAATGTGAGAATAATGGTTGTTCTATTTATATGAGGGAAATGTTTTATGGTCATGCCTCGCTGGTCAATGTTTTATTTTTGATGAATCTCGAACGTGATGTTACACATGTCCATAGTGTGAGTACCAAAAAGTGTAAGGTTGATAACGATAGTCCCACTTACATGTGGCACTGCCACCTTGGTCATATTGGTGTCAAACGCATGAAGAAGCTCCATGGTGATAGACTTTTGGAGTCCCTTTATTTCGAATCATTTGACACGTGCGAACCATGCCTCATGGTCAAGATGACCAAGACTCCATTCTTCGGAACAATGGAGGAAGCAACTAACTTGTTGGAGATAATACATACCAATGTATGCGATCCAATGAGCATCGAGGCTCGTGGTGGCTACCGTTATGTTCTCACCCTCACTGATGACTTGATAAGATATGGGTATGTCTACTTAATGAAACATAAGTATGAAACTTTTGAAAGGTTCAAGGAATTTCAAAATGAGGTAGAGAATCAACATGACAGGAAAATAAAGTGCCTACGATCTGATCGTGGCGGAGAATATTTAAGTCATGAGTTTGGCACACACCCAAGGAAATGTGGAATTGTTTCACAACTCATGCCGCCTGGCACAACTCAACGAAATGATGTGTCTAAACGTCGTAATTGCACTCTATTGGATATGGTGCGATCTATGATGTCTCTTACCGACTTACCGCTATTATTTTGGGGATATGCATTAGAGACTGGCGCATTCACTTTAAATAGGGCACCGTCAAAATCCGTTGAGACGACACCGTATGAATTATGGTTTGGAAAGAAACCTAAGCTGCCGTTTCTAAAAGTTTGGGTATGCGATGCTTACGTGAAGAAACTTCAACCTGAGAAGCTCGAACCCAAAGCGGAAAAGTGCGTCTTCATAGGATATCCCAAAGAGACTATTGGGTATACCTTCTACCTCAGATCCGAAGGCAAAGTATTTGTTGCCAAGAATGGGTCCTTTCTCGAGAAAGAGTTTCTCTCGAAAGAACTAAGTGGGAGAAAAATAGAACTTGATGAGGTAATTCTACCTCCACTCGAACCAAAGAGTAGCACAACACAGGAAGTTGTTTCTGTAGAGCCTACACCGGTTGGAGAGGAAGTTAATGATGATGATCATGAAACTTCAGATCAAGTTACAATTGAACGTCGAAGGTCCACCAGGACACGTTCCGCACCAGAGTGGTACGGCAACCCTGTCCTGGAGATCATGTTGTTGGACAACGGTGAACCTTCGAACTATGAAGAAGCGATGGCGGGCCCGGATTCCAACAAATGGCTTGAGGCCATGAAATCCGAGGTAGGATCCATGTATGAGAACAAAGTATGGACTTTGGTGGACTTGCCTGATGATAAGCGACCCATTGAAAATAAATGGATCTTTAAGAAGAAGATTGACGCAGATGGTAATGTGACTGTCTATAAGGCTCGGCTTGTCGCTAAGGGTTATCGACAAGTTCAAGGAGTTGACTACGATGAGACTTTCTCACCCGTAGCGATGCTGAAGTCTGTTCGAATCATGTTAGCAATTGCCACATTTTATGATTCTGAGATCTAGCAAATGGACGTAATAACGGCATTCCTTAATGGCTTCCTGAAGGAAGAACTGTATATGATGCAGCCGGAAGGTTTTGTCGATCCTAAAGATGCTAACAAAGTATGCAAGCTCCAGCGCTCCATCTATGGGCTGGTGCAAGCATCTCGGAGTTGGAACATTCGCTTTAATGAGGTGATTAAAGAATTTGGGTTTGTACAGGTTTATGGAGAACCTTATATTTACAAGAAAGTGAGTGGGAGCTCTATAGCATTTCTCATATTATATGTGGATGACATACTAATAATGGGAAATGATATAGAACTCTTGGAAAGTGTAAAGGCCTACATGAATAATTGTTTTTCAATGAAGGACCTTGGACAAGTTGCTTACATATTAGGTATTAAGATCTAGAGAGATAGATCGAGACGCCTCATAGGTCTTTCACAAAGCACATACCTTGAAAAGATATTAAAGAAGTTCAATATGGATCAGTCCAAGAAGGGGTTCTTGCCTGTGTTACAAGGTGTGAGATTGAGTACGACTCAATGCCCGACCACGACAAAGGATAGAGAAGAGATGAGTGTCATCCCCTATGCTTCAGCCATAGGCTCTATTATGTATACCATGCTGTGTACCAGACCTGATGTGAACCTTGCCATAAGTTTTCTAGGGAGGTACCAAAGTGATCCCGGGGCAGAACACTGGACAACGGTCAAGAATATCCTGAAGTACCAGAAAAGGACCAAGGAGATGTTTCTCGTATGTGGAGGTGCCGAAGAGCTCGTCGTAAAGGGTTATGTTGATGCTAGCTTCGACACAGATCCGGACGACTCCAAGTCACAAACCGGATACGTGTATATTTTGAACGGAGGGGCAGTCAGCTGGTGCAGCAGCAAGCAAAGCGTCGTGGCGGAATATACATGTGAAGCGGAGTACAGAGCTGCTTCGGAAGCAGCAAAGGAAGGAGTTCATCACCGACCTAGGAGTGATTCCCAATGCGTCTGGCCCGATGACTCTATTCTGTGACAACAGTGGAGCTATTGCCCTTGCGAAGGAGCCTAGGTTTCACAAGAAGACAAGACAAATCAAGCGCCGCTTCAACTCCATCCGTGATTACATTCAGGAGGGAGATATAGATATTTCTAAAGTACATACAGATCTGAATGTTGCAGATCCGTTGACTAAACCTCTCTCACGAGCAAAACATGATCAACACCAGAATGCTATGGGTGTTCGATTCATCACAATGTAACTATATTATTGACTCTGGTGCAAGTGGGAGACTGTTGGAAATAAGCCGTAGAGGCAATAATAAAATGGTTATTACTGTATTTCCTTTTTCATGATAATTGTCTATTGTTCATGCTATAATTGTATTAACCGGAAACCAGAATGCATGTGTGAATACATAGACCACAACGTGTCCCTAGTGAGCCTCTAGTTGACTAGCTCGTTGATCAATAGATGGGCATGGTTTCATGACCATGGACATTGGATGTCGTTGATAACAGGATCACATAATTAGGAGAATGATGTGATGGACAAAACCCAATCCTAAGCATAGCACTAGATCCTGTAGTTCGTCTGCTAAAGCTTTTCTAATGCCAAGTATCATTTCCTTAGACCATGAGATTGTGCAACTCCCGGATATGGTAGGAATGCTTTGGGTGTGCCAAACATCACAACGTAACTGGATGGCAATAAAGGTGCACTACGGGTATCTCCGAAAGTATCTGTTGGGTTGGCACGAATCGAGACTGGGATTTGTCACTCCGTATGACAGAGAGGATCTCTAGGCCCACTCGGTAAGACATCATCATAATGAGCTCAATGTGACTATGGAGTTAGCCACAGGATGATGTGTTACGAAACAAGTAAAGAGACTTTCTGGTAACGAGATTGAACAAGGTATAGAGATACCGACGATCGAATCTCGAGCAAGTATCAGACCGGTAGACAAAGGGAATTGTATACGGGATTGATTAAATCCCCGACATCGTGGTTCGTCCGATGAGATCATCGTGGAGCATGTGGAAGCCAACATGGGTATCTAGATCCCGCTGTTGGTTATTGACCATAGAGGTGTCTCGGTCATGTCTACGTGTCTCCCGAACCCGTAGGGTCTACACACTTAAGGTTCGATGACGCTAGGGTTATAGGGAAATGGTATACGTGATTATCGAAGGTTTTTTGGAGTCCCGAATGAGATCTCGTACATCACGAGGAGCTCTGGAATGGTCCTTAGGTAAAGATTGATATATAGGAAGTCCTGTTTTGGTCACCGGAAAGTTTTCAGGCTCATCGGTAGTGTACCAAGAGTGCCGGGAGGGTTCCGAAGGACCCCCGGGAGGGGTGTGACGGACAAAGGACCTTATGTGCTGTTAGATAAATTGTAACAGCCCTTATTGGTCTGGGAAAGACCTTTGCTAAAGGCCCATGCGCATACGGATAAAGAGATAAGGCAAAAAAGAGTTTGAAAGGAGGAGATCCACCTCCCATGTGGGAGGTGGACTCCTTCCCTAGCTCGACCAAATCTCTCCTCTTTGGAGGAGGGGCCAAGGCAGCCCTCCCTCTCCCTCCTCTTATATATACTTGAGGTTTTGGCTGTTTTGAGATAAGATTTGATCTCTCTCCCACGGCACAGCCCTACCTCTCTTCTTCCTCCACCGCAGTGCTTAGGCGAAGCCCTGTCGAAATACCTTGCTGATCCACCACCACCACGCCGTCGTGCTGTTGTTGGAGCTCTTCCCCAACCTCTCCCTCCTCCTTGCTGGATCAATGCGCGGAGACATCACCGGAGGTGTCGTTGTTCGGTGCTTAGATCGGAGTCGACCGCGATCTGAATCGCTGCGAGTACTACTCCACCAACCGCGTTCTTGTAACGCTTCCGCTTAGCGATCTTCAAAGGTATGAAGATGCAATCTCTCCCCACTCGTTGCTGGTTTCTCCATAGATAGATCTTGGTGATCATAGGAATTTTTTTGATTTACTACTACGTCTCCCAACACCAACCTTCACAAGAATGATGAACTTCATATTCTCTCCTTTCAAGAATGAGTTCGTCTTGGTCTATTTGGATGATATTATTGTGTTCTCGGAGACCAAAGAAGAGCATGCAGAGCATCTCAGGCTTGTGCTTGACAAGTTAAGAGAGCATCAATTCTATGCTAAGTTTTCCAAGTGTGAGTTTTGGCTCAATGAAGTGGTGTACCTTGGGCATGTGATCTCTGCCGAGGGCATTAAAGTGCATCCTGAGAAAGTTGAGGCAATCTTGAAGTGGGAACATCCTCAGAATGTGAAGCAGCTTCGTGGCTTCCTCAGGCTTGCTAGTTATTGCAGAAGATTCGTGGAGAACTTCTCTCAAATTGCTAAGCCTCTGTCTAATCTTCTCCAAAAGCATGTCAAGTATGTTTGGTCTCCTGAGTGTGATGTGGCATTCAATACGCTCAAGCAGAGACTGACTTCAGCTCGAGTTCTCGTTCCTCCCGAGCAATCAAAACCTTTCCAAGTTTTCTGTGATGCTTCTCTCCAAGGTCTTGGTGGAGTTCTCATGCAAGATAAGAAGATAGTTTCTTATACCTCGCGTCAGTTGAAGCCTGCCGAGAAGAACTCCCTCACTCGTGATCTTGAGTTGGCGGCAGTTGTGCATGCTCTAATGACTTGGAGGCATTTGTTGTTGGGTAGACTAGTTGAGGTGTACACTGATCACAAGAGCTTGAAGTACATTTTCACTCAACCAAATCTCAATCTTCAATAGTCTCGTTGGGTGGAAATGCTTGAGGACTTCAATCCAAGCATTGAGTATACTCCTGGAAAAGCAAATGTCATTGCAGACGCGCTCAGCCAAAAGGCGTACTGCAACAGTCTCATCCTGAAGCCTCTTCAGCCCGAGCGTTGTGAAGCCTTCCGCAAGCTCAACCTTCAAATGATTCCGCAAGGATTTCTTGCCAATCTTCAAGTCTCGCCGACTCTGGAAGATCAGGTTCACCAAGCTCAACTTCTTTACGTGATGGTGAAGAAAGTGAAGAAAGGTGTGGCCAAGGGCAGTCCGAAGTATAAGTGCTTTTGCGTTGATGACAAAAATACCTTGTTCTTTGAGGACCGTCTGGTGGTTCCAAAAGGTGATCTCAGGAAGGTTATCATGGACGAAGTACACAATTCTCTCCTATCCATTCATCCAGGCAGTTCCAAGATGTATCAGGACCTCAAGCAAACCTTCTGGTGGCCTCACATGAAGTGTGAAATTGCTCAGTTCGTCAATGAGTGTGATGTTTGTCGCAGAGTGAAGGCGGAACATCAACGTCCAGGAGTTCTCCTTCAGCCTTTGCCAATTTCGGAGTGGAAATTTGACCACGTGGAGATAGATTTTGTCACTGGCTTTCCTAAGTCCAAGAAGGGAAACGATGCCATCTTTGTGGTTATCGACAAGCTGACCAAAGTTGCTCATTTCCTTCCGGTCAAAGAATCTATCTCGACAGCTCAGCTAGCAGAGTTGTATACGTCAAGGATAGTTTCTTTGCACGGTATTACTCAGCTCATCTCATCTGACCGTGGAAGTCTCTTTACTTACAAGTTTTGGGAGTCCTTCCAAACTGCTATGGGAACCAAGATCCGTTTCAGCACTACATTTCATCCGTAGACAAGTGGTCAAGTTGAGAGAGTCAATCAAATCCTTAAAGACATGCTCAGGGCCTGTGTGATTCGTTCGGCATGAAATGGGAAGACTGCCTTCCATACGCTGAATTTTCATACAACAACAGCTTTCAAGCTAGCTCAGGCAAGGCCCCTTTCGAGATTCTCTATGGCAGGAAGTGTCGTACCCCGCTCAGTTGGTCTGAAACCGGTGAGCGTCAAATTTTGGGCAATGACATGATCACCAAAGATGAAGAGATGTGTCGTGTCATTCGTGAGAACCTCAAACCAGCTCAATCCCTATATAAGAGTTATTACAATAACAAACATCGGGATGTCTCCTTTCAAGTTGATGATCTAGTCTATCTCAGAGTTTCTCCCATGAAGGGCACTCAGTGGTTTGGAATCAACAGGAAGTTAGCTCCGCGGTTTGTGTGTCCTTTCAGAGTTGTTGGTAAGAGAGGTGAACTCGCCTATCAACTAGAGCTTCCTCCGAATTTCGCAAATGTGCACGATGTCTTCCATGTCTCTCAGCTCCGGAGGTGCTTCAAGACTCCCGAGCACACCATTGACCTCCAAGAGATTGATCTCCAAGAAGACCTCTCTTATCATGAGCATCCACTCGCTATTCTTGAAGAAACTGAGCGTAAGACTCGCAATAAGTCAATCAAGTTTCTCAAGGTGAAGTGGTCTCATCATTCCAATAAATAAGCTACTTGGGAACGTGAGGATCTTCTCCATTCCAAATATCCAGAGTTCTTTTGTTCCTAGATCTTGGGTCAAGATACTCTTGTAGTGTGGGAGAGTTGTAACAGCCCAAGTGCTACCCTTGCCATTTATGGTCATGTAACTCTTGTGAACCTCTATGTTTTCCTTGTGATGAATTGATTGTGATTGCTTCTTTGCCATTTGCTTCATTGTCTCATGCATCATGTCATCTGATCATCATGCCATGCATAATATATTCTTGTGGTGCGCTTCCTTGTGACCTTGTTGTGAGGTTGTTAGTGGATATGTGCATGTGTGGGCAACAACTCCCTCCCTTTCCCTTATTTTCCAATTCTACCTAAACCTCTTATTCCTCTTGTTTTTCCTCAACAGAATAAACTTGATAATTAATTCTGTTAAAAATGTTCATGGTTTAGGGAATATTATTTTGAGTATATGTGTGTTGCTCTCTTTGGTGTTTGAGCTTTGGTCTAATGGGGTTTAAATTAAAACATGAGCCTTTATTCAATCTAAGTTGTAATTTACTTGGGCCAAAAATCTTCTTTTCATTTTTATTAAATGGGAGATATTCTTCTCATTACAAAAGTATTTTTGTTTCATCAAAAATCCTTTTCTTTTTCTCTGGTGGATTTAGTTTGTTCCGAGCTTTATTTTAAAGGAAAATCCCCTTGTGGCTTTCCCCTGCGAGAGAGACTGCTACTGGGCCTCCCTTCCTCCTCGCGGCCCATCTTCTTTTCCTTCACAGCCCAGCAAGCCGCCCGACGGTCACCCGCTTTCGTTGCCTCCTTTCCGTCAGGTTTAGAGAAAGCAGAGAGAGCGAGCGAGCTGCCCCGTGATCTTGCGTCGTCCGTCACCGTCTTCTCGGGGCCTTTTAAACCCCCTCGGCATGCCTGCGCCTCTGCCTAGGGTTCCGCATTCCCCCTCCTGCCGTCGCCGCTCCCATCTCCATCTCCTACCTCCTTCTCCATCTCCTTTCTTCTCCTGTCAGGTAAGTAATTCAAAGAGGGTGAGGTTCAGTCAAGCAGAGCGCTGGTGCATCGCGTTGTCGCTGTCGCCTCCGGTGTCCCGCTCGTCGCCGTCGGAGATGACGTGGAGCACGCGGGTGCCGTCGGCGTCCCGTTACCGGTGCTAGGGGGTGAGGAGCACCCCCGCAGCGCCGCCCCGTCATCGTCGTCCACAAGCAGAGGTGTCATGTCGCCGGCCCTTCTTCATCTTCTTCCTCACCGTCACTGTGTCCCCGTGTCTCCGAGCAGCCCCTAGGTGATCTCCCCGTCGTCGCAACCTTTCCCCCACGTCGCGTAGGCCCGCGTTTGTCGCCGCCGCGTTCTGTCTCCGTCGTGCCCCGAGCCGACCAGTAGCTCGATCTCGAGCGCCTCCTTGCCGTCGCGCCTGGCCGTCGTTTGGTGTGGGGATGGGTTCCCCTAGGACCCCTTTCTCCCCGTAGGTGGTTCGCGTAGCCGGATCCCCTTGCTCACCATAGTTTCGCCGCCGCCTATCGCCGGTGTCATTTAAATTCAGTTTCGTCAGGTTTGTTTGGATGTGTTAGTACTAGAGGCGCAAGGCCCCTCCTTCTACTGAGGTCCGATGCGTAGCGCAGTGGCAACCGGCTCGGGCCGACGACCTCGCGGTCGAGGGATCGAATCCCAGGCCCCCCTTTCCTTTTTCTTTTTATAATTGGCCAGTGAGAGTGTGTGTTGTGCGGATCCGGTGTGACAATGCCAGATCTGTGTGGCTGTGTGATGTGTGTGTATGCCAGTGTGTGTGTGCGTGTGTGTTGGATCTGCTGTGGCTGGGCAGATCCATGTTTGTGATGTGTTTGTGTGTGGTTGTGGAGTGTGTATGACAGTGGGCCCATGGCCCACTTGTCATCCACTAGGGGACCCTGGTGAATATGCCAGGTGGGTCCCCCCTCCTTTTTTTGTTCTTTATTTTGTTTTGTGCATTTATTGTGACATAAATAGTTATTTCTATTTCTGGTATAATTCCAAATCTGGATAAGAACATATATGCACATGATCATTTTTAGTAAGTTTTCACTTATAGGAATGATGGGTATTTTGCTAACTAGTGTTTTGCCATGTTGTTCCATGCAAATATATGAGTGTGATATATGATTTTGGGGTAGAATCACCCAAGGAATAAATTTTTGCAATTGGTTTGGTCATTTGAGAAAGTTTGAAAAAATGTCATTTTATCACAATGTGCCATTTTGTCATTTTTGTAGGATTTAATCCATGCATGCTATGATAGTTGTGCCAACATATAAGTGGTAGTGTTTCATGTGTATTAAGCCATGATATTTTCCTTTGACATGTTAAACTTGGATATAAGTGGGAAGCATGCTCCAAAGTGGCTATTAAAATGTTGTTGTTTTCAACATGCTAAATATTTCTAAGTCCGAGAAGCTGTTAATATTTTTATGCCCACTTGAGTGGATGCTACCAAGTGATATGTTGTGAATTAGCTCAAGCTCAGTGCTAGTGTTTTGAAGTAGATGTTGTCCTCTACCATGCTGTTAATTTTCATGCCATGGGGTGGTTTCTATCACCATTAGTTTCTGCTGTCAACTTGCTATCAGCTTAACCCAGATTCCAGAAAACTGTGATTTTCACTAAGTCCCTAAAATCTGTTTCATCATGCCAACTTGTGAGCTTCATGCTTATTGATATGTGCTTCCTTTCCTGTTTGTGTAGTTGGATGATTTGATAAGCATGCTATGTAATTTCTGTAAATACATTGTTTGTGCTTGGAGACTTCCTGTAGCTCTAGTTATTTGCTGTTAAACTTGCTATGTTGCTGTTTTGTGACAAATTGTTTGTTTTAGTGTTTTGTGACTTGTGGGAGCTATGCTCCATGGAATTGATTGATATTTGACTCTATTATGGTTGGTTTTGCATTTCCTAACCAGTGGTTACCTTGGAATGCCAAGGAATAGCCCATGGCCTTCATGGTCTTGTGCTTTGCCTTCGTAACTTGCCGTGAGCATATCGTGAGATCAGTAAATCCGTTTCTTACGTTCCACATATGCATTTGTATCGTTTTTGCATGAAGCATCCATATTTGCCATGATCATGCATGTTCATACAACTCAACATGAGGTTCTGTCCAGAATCATATACAACTTATCTATTGCATGTGAAACATGACTAGTTTAGGATTACCATGCTAAATACTTCAAATAAATCATCCATCATCTTGTTTGTGCATTGCCCCTTGGTTGTTTGTTTATTTTTTGCTATTTCTCTTGGGTAGACGCGAGTGTTGAACCTAAGAACGAGGATCCAGGAGAGTACCACTACGAGGACCCAGCTCTTTGTCCCTTTGAAGAACCAACAGGCAAGATGATCGTACCCGGATCCCGACATTATTTTTGCTTTGCTAGATGTCTCGCTCTTATCATTACATATGTGCTACCTACCACTTGAATGTCAAGCCTCCTACATTGCTATGATAGCCTCGAACCCCTCCACATCCTAGCAAACCTTGTTTGGCTAAGTTACCGCTGCTCAGCCCCTCTTATAGCATTCTTAGTTACAGGTGCAGGTTGTTCCATGTGATAACATGGATATCTGGAGATATCACAACATTTTTTGCTAATTAATTTAATGCATATATATATATTGGTATGGTGGAAAGCTTGGCCTTTTGCTCGGTGTTTTGTTCCATTTTTACCGCCATAGTTTCTTGTTACCGGTGTTATGTTTTCATACTTTGCGCTCCTAACATGCCTGGGGTTGTTATGGGGACCCCCTTGTTTAGTCGGTTGAGATTAAAACTTGTCTGGCAAGACCCAACATTCGTACTATTTGCTTACACAAATTAATAAAATTTGCATAGGGCTTTGCAACCCCGTGGATAATTAATCAACAACCCGGGCCAGTGCTCCTCATGAGTGTTGGTCCAAACTAGAGCACCGTGCGGGGCCAACCCGGGGCATCTCGGGAGATTTCTATCAGGCCACGATACGCTTTGCTTATTCGGTCGTGTCCTGAGAAAGAGATATGCGGCTCTTATCGGGTTCGTCAACACGTCGGGAGGTCTAGCTGGACTTGTTTTACCTTTTTCGAGTGGCTTGCGTGAGGAACCCCGATCTTCTTTGGGTTATCTCGGGGTGTTGGTTTTCCTTTGGAGTGGCCTAGGATGATCACGAGATCCTTTGTCGATGTTATTCCCGCGGAGTGTGGTTAACTTATGATGGATTAGTTGGAGCACCCCTGCAGGTTAAATCTTTTGGAAAGCCGTGCCTGCGGTTATGTGGCAACTTGGATATTTTGTTTAACACCCAGTTATAGTTAACTTGAAGTAAACTATAATAAAAGACACCAACTGTGTGAGTAACCGTGATTGTCTCTGCTCGTGAGCTTGAACCGAGAGAGAACACGGTGGGGTTATGTTTGACGTAAGTAGGTGTTCAGGATCTCTTAGGGATCATTCTAGTTCCCTCTCATTTATCGTAGACCACATATTTAATCTCATGTTCTCGTAAGATTAGACACCATAAATGCTTAGTGCTGCTACAAACTAAACCACTTACCCCCCATCCTACCCATAAGCTTACATAGTTTCGGTACCCGGGTTACATGATTACTGAGTCCTCCGTGGCTCACAGATTCCTACAACACTCCAGGTGCAGGTCTTGATGAGTTCGTGCCAGATGATGTGTCCCAGCTCCAGTGGGAGTATCATGAAGAGCGTGGCAGGATGTATGTCACGTATCACGATGAGTAGAGTGGCCATTGTCGCGATCCGTGGGATAGCAAGGCGCTTTTCAGTGCTTCTTTTCATCGTTTGATTTTGTCCATAGACGGACCCTATCTTCTGTATGATGATTGAACATTTGAGTGAATTGTAATGTAGCTTTTGGCGAGTGTAAGCCAACTCATATACTCTCTTCTCATAAATGTATGCAATGAATTGCCGCACTTGCGAAACAACAAGATGCGCCTCTATCCCTATCGAGACCCCCGTGTCTTAATAAGGATAGGCATGCATCTTGGGCATTACAAGGAGGGAAACTTCATGGAAGGCAAGTTAGTTGTTGGTCCAGTGAAGCAACCCAAAGTTGAACCCAAACCCGAGACTAAGTGCTTCTATTATGAGGAGAGCGGCCGCTGAAGCGGAACAACCCTAGATACTTGGTAGATAAGAAGGCTGGCAACATTGACAGAAGTATATTTTGATATACATGTTATTGATGTCTACCTTGCTAGTACTCCTAGTAGCACCTAAGTATAGGTTACCGGTTCAGTTTCTAAATGTTAATAACTCGAAATAAAAGCTACAGAATAAACGAAGACTGGCTAAGGGTGAGGTGACGATGTGTGTTGGAAATGTCTCCAAGGTTGATGTGATCAACATTGCACGCTCTCTCTACCTTCGGGATTAGTGACAAACCTAAATAAATGATTTGGTGTTTGCGTTAAGCATGAACATGATTAGATCGTGTTTATTGCAATACGGTTATTCATTTAAGTTAGAGAATAATGGTTATTCTGTTTACATGAATAATACCTTCAATGGTCATGCACCCGATGAATGGTTTGTTGAATCTTGATCGTAGTAGTACACATGTTCATAAAATAGATGCCAAAAGATACAAAGTTAATAATGATAGTACCACATACTTCTAGCACTGCCGCTAAATGTCATATTGGTGTAAAGCGCACGAAGAAAACTCCATGTTGATGGATCTTTGGACTCATTCGATTTCGAATCGGTTGAGACATGCGGACCATGCCTCTCGGGCAAGATGACTAAAACCTCGTTTTCCGGCTTGATGGAACGGGCAAGTGACTTACTGAAATGATACATGTTGATGTGTGTGGTCCAATAAGTGTTGTAGCATGTGGTGGATATCGTTATTTTCTTACCTTCACTGATGATTTGAGTAGATATAGTGTATATTTACTTAATGAAACACAAGTCTGAATAGTTTGAAAAGTTCAAGCAGAATTAGAGTGAAATTTGAGATCATCGTGACGAGAAGATAAAATGTCTACGATATGATCATGGAGGTGAATATTTGAGTTACGAGTTTGGCATACAACTTTAGACAATGTGAAAGTTGTTTCACAACTCATGCCACCTGGAACACCATAGTGTGATGGTGTGTTCGAATGTCATAGTCGTGCTCTATTGGATATGGTGCGAACTATGATCTCTCTTATCGTTTTGCCACTATCGTGTTTGGGGTTATGCATTAGAGACAACTACATTCACTTTAAAAGGGGCACCATCTAAATCCGTTGAGATGACACCATATGGTTTGGCAGAAACCTAAGTTGTCATTTCTTAGAGTTTGGGAATGTGACACTTATGTCTGATAAGCTCGAACCCAAAGCGGAAAAATGCATCTTCATAGAATACCCTCAGAACAGTTGGGTATACCTTCTATCTCAGATCCAAGCACAAAGTGTTTGTTGCTATAACGGGTCCTTTCTTGAGAAACAGTTTCTCTCAAAAGAATTGAGTGGGAGGAAGATAGAACTTGATGAGGTTGTTGAACCTTTGTTTCAACCAGAGAGTAGCGCAGCGCAGAAAGATGTTTCTGTGGAGCCTATGTTACTTGAAGAAGAAGCTAATGATGATGATCATGAAACATCGGATCAAGTTACTATTGAACCTTGTAGGTCGACAAGGACGCGTACTACTCCTGAGTGGTACGGCAACCCTATCTTAGAGGTCATGTTGTTGGACAACGACGAACCTACGAACTATGGAGAAGCGATGATGGGGCCAGATTCCGACAAATGGTTAGAGGCCATGAAATCCGAGAAAGCATCCATGCATGAAAACCAAGTATAGACTTTGGGAGACTTGCTCGTTGGACGGCAGGTCGTTGAGTACAAATGGATCTTTAAGATGAAGACAGACGCTGATGGTGAATGTCACCATTTATAAAGCTCGACTTGTCGCAAAGAAGTTTTCGCCAAGTTCAAGGAGTTTACTACGATGAGACTTTCTCACTCGTAGCGATGCTAAAGTCTGTTGGAATTATGTTAGCAGTTGGTGCATTTTTCAATTATGAAATCTAGCAGATGGATGTCAAAACATCGTTTCCTTCCTTGAGGAAAGGTTGTATGGGATACAACCAGAAGGTTTTGTCAGTCCTAAGGATGCTAAAAGGTGTGCAAGCTTCAGTGATCCTTCTATGGACTAAAGCAAGCATCTCGGAGTTGGAATATACGCTTTGATTAGGTGATCAAAGTTTTTCAGTCTATGCAAAGTTTATGAGAAACTTGTATTTACAATAAAGTGAGTGGGAGCACTATGGAGTTTCTGATAAGCATATGTGGATGACATATTGTTGACCGGAAATGATGTAGAATTTCTAGAAAGCATAAAGGGTTGTTTGAAAAGAGTTTTTCAAAGGAAGACCTGGATAAAGCTACTTAAATGTAGGGCATTGAGATCTATAGAGATATATCAAGACATCTGATAAGATTTTCAATGAGTACATACCCTGACAAGATTTTGAAAGAGTTCAAAATGGATCAGTCAAAGGAAGAGTTCTTGCCTGATTTGTAAGGTGTGAAGTTGAGTGAGACTCAAAGCTCGACCACAGCAAAAGAAAGAGAAAGGACAAAGGTCGTCCCCTATGCCTTATCCATAGGCTCTATATTATGTCATGTTGTGTACCGCACCTAGTGTGTGCCTTGCCATAACTCTATCAAGGGGTACAAGAGTGATCCAGGAGTGGATCACTAGACAGTGGTCAAAGTTATCCTTAGTAACCAGAGGACTAAGGAGATGTTTCTCGATTATGGAGGTGATAAAGAGTTCGTCGTAAAGAGTTACGTCGATGCAAGCTTGAACACTAATCCGGATGGCTCTTAGTAGCAATCCGGATACGTATAGTGGAGTAGCCATTTGGAATAGCTCCAAGTGGAGTGTGGTAGCGGTGTCTACAGTAAGACATAGATTTGCAAAGTACACACAGATCTGAATGTTGCAGACCCATTGACTAAAAGACCTCTCTCACATGCAAAGCATGATCGAGCCCCAGAACTCATTGGGTGTTAGATTCATAACAATGCGAATCATATGGTGATGTGAACTAGATTATTGACTCTAGTGCAAGTGGGAGACTGTTGGAAATATGCCCTAGAGGCAATAATGAATTAGTTATTATCATATTTCCTTGTTCATGATAATCGTTTATTATCCATGCTAGAATTGTATTGATCGGAAACTCAGATACATGTGTGGATACATAGACAACACCATGTGCCTGGTATGCCTCTTATAGACTAGCTCGTTGATCAAAGATGGTTAAGGTTTCCTAGCCATGGACATGATATGTCATTTGATAACGGGATCACATCATTAGGAGAATGATGTGATGGACAAGACCCAAACTATAAACGTAGCATATGATCGTGTCAGTTTATTGCTACTGTTTTCTGCATGTCAAGTATCTGTTCGTATGACCATGAGATCATGCAACTCATTAACACCGGAGGAGTTCCTTGTGTGTATCAAATGTCGCAACATAACTAGGTGACTGTAAAGGTGCTCTACAGGTATCTCCGAGGGTGTCTGTTGGGTTGGCATGGATCAAGACTGGGATTTGTTACTCCGTGTGACGGAGAGGTATCTCAGGGCCCACACGGTAATACAGCATCACAATAAGCCTTGCAAGGAATGTGACTAAGTGTTAGACATGGGATCTTGTATTATGGAACGAGTAAAGAGACTTGCCGGTAATGAGATTGAACTAGGTATGGAGATGCCGACGATCGAATCTCGGGCAAGTAACATACCAAAGAACAAAGGGAACAACATACCTGATTAACTGAATCCTTGACATAGAGGTTGAACCGATAAAGATCTTCGTAGAATATGTAGGAACAAATATGGGCATCCAGGTCCTGCTATTGGTTATTGACCATAGAGGTGTCTCGATCATGTCTACATAGTTCTCGAACCCGCAGGGTCTGCACACTTAAGGTTCGGTGACGTTTCGGTAGTATTGAGTTATGTATGTTGGTGACCGAAGGTTTTTCGGAGTCTCAGACGATATACTGGATGTCACAAGGAGCTCTGGAATGGTCCGGAGGTAAAGATTGATATATAGGAAGTCCTGTTTTGGTCACTGGAAATGTTTCGGCCTCATCGGTAGTGTACCGGGAGTGCCGGGAGGGTACCGAGGGACCATCGGGAGGGGTGTCACACCCCGAGGAGCCTCGTGGGCTGTGGGAGGAGACAAACCAGCCCCTAGTGGGCTTGCTGAAGCCTCTACTAAATCCCATGAGGTTTGAGAAGGAAAAAAATCCAAAGGTGGAGAGGTGGAAAGAGTTTCCAAGTGGAAAGGAGGAATCCAACTCCTAATAGGATTGGAGTAGGACTCCTCCACCTCCAATTTCGGCCAACTCTTGAGGGTTTGAGGCTGCCTCCTCCCCTACCTCCCTCCTATATATACTAGAGGATTTAGAGGGGAAAGCTAACCCTAATTGCCACGTGCTGCCATCTTCTTCCTCTAGATTTGTTTCTCCTCAAGATTAGTTCTACGGTGCTTAGGCAATGCCCTGCAGGATTACTTCACTACTACCGACACCATGCCATTGTGCTACTGGAGAACTCATCTACCTCTCCTATCCCTCTTGCTAGATCAAGAAGGCGGACATCATCATCGAGCTGTACGTGTGCTGAACGCGGAGGTGCCGTCCGTTCGGCGCTACATCGGAAGGACCGTGATCAAGATCGTGAGACGATTCGTGATTGGATCGCGGGATGGATCATGATGGGATCGCGGGACGGATCATGATCGGATCGCGAGATGGATCGTGATGGGATCGCAGGAGGCTCGACGATTTGGATCTCAAAGACGTTCGACTACATCAACCGCGTTTCTTAACGCTTCCCGCTTAGCAATCTACAAGGGTATGTAGATCCACTCTCCCTCTCGTAGATGCTCATCACCATGGATAGATCTTGCGTGCGTGTAGGAATTTTTTTTGTTTCCCATGCAACGTTCCCCAATAGTCTAGCTGCTTTACCACCACAATATCTAGCAGTTAATTAAGCTGCCGATTTTTTCAGTCAATGTTCTGGGTATATCTCCATAGACCCTTTTTCTCCGGTACGCTTCACTTTGTCTTCCCTGTTATTAGTATGATATGCTTCCTCTTCATCTTCTCCGATGTCCACTCAAGGATTCACGAATTTTCTCCTTCCTCTGTATATTCTCCAAGCAAGAGTAGCAGATGGATTCGTTATACTAGCTCCGCTCGCCTTCAAGCAATTGTACATGGAGCAGCCCCTACCATCGTCTCCGCGGCAACTGCTGGCTACAACCATCCCCTATCGATTGAAATCTTAACCCATCATCCCCGATGAGCCATCCCCTTCTTCATCTCCACCTTTTCTATTGCATTTGACTCCACCCCTCTCAGGTTACTCCCATGGTGGGTCAACGTGTTGTCCCTATCTTTCTCCACCCCGAGCATAATTTTTGGTCCACAGGTTTCTCCCTTGATAAGATGAATTTGCAGCCTCGGCAATCCACGCTCATGCCTACTGGTACCATGCATGCTTGATGTGATGATTCTCAAGGCCTATCTATCACAGACGTCTGGTTTTAATTCCCCTACTGTATCAGGAACTAGTAGAAAACGACCAATTTGTCCCGGTTCCAGAGGCCCATTAGTCCCGGTTCGTTAACAAAAGGGGCTCCACGTGGCCGCTGCGGGGAGCCCAGGCAGGAGGACCTTTAGTCCCGGTTGGTAACACCAACCGGGACCACAAGGCATCCACGCGTCAGCATCTGGCAGCTGTTGGGTTCTTTTGAAAGGCGGGTGTTAGGGGGTTTTGGAGGGTTAATTTAGGGGTTTTATATTGTGTTAGCTAGCTAATTAATAGAGAGAAGTGTCCTCTCTTTCTCTATGCTTGGTCGACACTAGCTACTATAGAGAGAACTCGACACGCTAGCTAGTAAGCAAATGAAGGAACCATCAAGTATAGAAGATCGTCATGAACATATAGAGAGAGAAGTGATCGACCTCTCTTTTTCCTAGAGATTGGTCGTATAACAAGTTTTCTTATATCTATCCGACGCTACTAGCTACATATATACAATATAAGATCTCTTACAATCCCTAACATTTAATGTCAAATTCCAGATGGTATTCTCTAGCTTTATTTATGACGTGGTCAAGAAAGAATCCCGCCAGTTCTTCTTGAATTGCTCGTATGCGATCATGTGGTAGGAGTTCATCCTGCATCCACCACATCTAATTTGAACAAGGGGGTCAATACATATATATGAATGAAACTCAACACAAATCATTGTAATAAAATAAAATTGTGAATATTATTGCTTACGCACTTCATATTGTTTTTCATAGTAGCCCCACTAAGGGGTCGTCATGTTGTTGATGAACTCTCAAACATAGTATCCACATAAATCATTCTCGGCTTCCTACCACAAGCACTTTACGAGAAATAGAGTTCAATCAAACTGACAATCAAGCATGATAAATGGTATTGATGGAACTAGAATCAATGGGAGATGCGCGGAACTAGCTAGTAATACTTACTTTCGGGTGTGTAAATCGCAGCTCCCTCGGCAGTGCCTAAACCATTGTGGTGAACTCTTTCCAAACCCTGCCAAACAAAGAAAAATAATTACACTATATCAGTAAATGAACAAACTTGCCGATATGATGCGATAATGATCGATTGAACTTACTTCTGGAGCATTTCAGTCATGTTCGCATAATCCCGGGGATCTTTTCATTTCGAGTGTAAGACGGTTACTACTCCCTGCTCATCCTTAATATCTAGCAGAATAAAGTGGAAGCTGGGCAGGCATGCATAACTCATCAATTACATTACTATAACCTCGAGTATTAAGGGAAACCAAATGTGCACAAGACAGTAACACTCACTTGAAGTTGTAAGGAAAGAGTATTGTCTCTTTGTTTTGATTTTTAAGCAACGATTGTAGCAAGTTGTCCTCGGTTTCTGTGGCATTATGTTTAACCGTAAACTCATGTATGATATTTGGGTTAATGAACCCAATGTCATAGATTTGTTCTTTTCTGCATTCGACGATCTTCAATCTGCATAATATAGTGAGCATAATTATATATACATGCAATGAAAGAGCTGAGCTATATATAGAGACTTAATTACAGAAGTAGTACTTACAGACAGTAGCAAGTCACGATTGGTTTGTTGATGGCCTTTTTATTGTATACCTGGAATAACTCGTCAAATTCAACAGACAACTGTTTCATTCCAACGAGGTCGTGCTCCTCTTTAATTCCCATCATCAAAGTATCCTTCCCAGATTCATGGTAGGTTTCCAGGTACCAATCATGGAATTTTCGCATCATTGTAGTTATAGGAGGATGATCAGGTTTGACTAGAGGCTGCCTGTACCGGTATCTGAATTTGTCCACCTCCAACAGCTCAAACAGTACATCACCGCTCATGTAATCAGCAGGATTGTTATCGGGCACCATCCTCGGATGATTAGGAGCGATATCGCTAGACACCTTGAGCGGGGGCACGATTGGTTCTCTTGTTCACCGAGCTGGGGAATTTTTTCACACTTCTTCGTGTTGCTAACCTTGCATCACTCGAAGTACTTCCCGACCGCCACGCATCTTGATATGTCTTTTTAAGACAGCGGGCATAGTTGGAATCTGGCGGAGGCGGTGGGGGTCGCTTCACGGCATCGATAGTGCGCTTCACTTTCATCAGATCTGGCTTCTCCTCCGGAGGTGGAGTTTTCTTTGCAAAATGGTCCCTCATTTGGGCACAACATATGTCCTTGTTTTCCTTCTCGGTCCTCTCATATGGTAACTTTTCCGGAGCCTTGAGAGATTGACCGTATCTGAATTGCCTCCCGCCTCTGCTTGTACTGCTAGCCACCGGAGAAACGGCGTCTCTCTTCCGTCCTTGCGGACGAGGCGGCGAAGGAGGCGGAGTGCTCTGACGTGCCGAAGGAGCCGAAGCGGCGGCGTCTGTCTTTTGCCGTTGCCGACGAGGCACCGGAAGAGGTGGACTGTTCGGATGCGCTGGAGTAGCCGGAGGAGTCGGAGTGTTGTCATGCGCCGGATGAGCCATAGAAGGAGGCACAGTGCCCTGATCACTCACCGGAGGAGGAGGAGGAGGAGGAGGAGGCGCAGTGCCCTGACATGCCGAAGGAGGAGGAGGAGACGGAGGCGTCCAGTTTGGAAGCTTGATGTACTCCTTCGGCCATAGACATGTACTCCTTAGAGCATGAACCTTTTTCTTCTCCCCTTCACCTGTATGGTGGTCAAGCTCGAGCTCATCAAATCCCTCCATTACTTCATCCACCATCACAACAGTATAGCCATGTGGAATCGGATTTCAGTGAAAAGTTCTATTGGGTTAAGGAGGTGCAACAGAGCCGACAGATGCCTTGAAAGTGAGGTTTTGGAATTTCTCCCAAAGCTCACAATGTTGAGCCTCCGTGATAGTATCCACGGGGTAGCTAGGAGTCGTGAAGTCAGGCTGAACGAGCTTCATGGAAGCCATGCTGCTTCTTCGCTGAGATGGTTGGGTAGCTTTTGGGGTAGCTTCATGCCGCTGAGATGGTTGGCTGGCAACTCGCTGGCTCTCAACTTCCTCTAGCTTTTCTAGTCTTGCATTAAGCTTCTGCATTTCGCTCAGCTCCGCTTTCCTCTTTCTATGTCGGCTTCTGTAACCACCTGTGTCGGGAAACCCAACCTTCCACAGAACGGAGCCTGGTGTGCCTCGTGTTCGTCCAGGGTGCTCAGCATTCCCTAGGGCCGTAGTCAGCTCGTCCTTCTCTCTGTCAGGAATGAACGTCCCTTCTTGCGCTGCGGTGATATACTTCTGAAGCTTCGTGATGGTTATTGCAAGTTGCTCGTTCATCCAACGACATTTCCCTGTTTCAGGGTCCAAAGTTCCCCCAACCCCGAAGAACCAAGTCCTTGAACTGTCTGGCCAGTTCAATGTCTGTGGTTCGACCCCTTTAGCAAGAAGGTCCTTCTTAGCTTTGTCCCACAACGGTCGGGCTCTGAGGTAGCCACCTGACCCCGTGTGATGGTGATACTGCTTCTTTGCAGCATTGATCTTGTTTGTCTCAGACATTTTCTTACTCTTCTCCGATGTCTTGTAGGCCACAAATGCGGGCCAGTGATCTCTTATCTTCTCAAATCGGCCGATGAATTCTGGAGTCTTCCCTTTGTCGACAAACTTTGATTTCAACTCTTTCTTCCACCTCCTAAATAGATCTGCCATCTTCTTAAGAGCACACGCCTTGACCAGTGGCTCTATAACTGGCTTATTCGGATCCTCCTCTGGCGGTAGGGTGAAATTTGCCTTCTGCGCGGTCCAAAGATCATCTTTCTGTCTATCGGTGACATAATCACCTTCATGGGCGTCATCCTTAGGCTTATTCCATTGCTTGATGTTGATCGGGATGTTGTCCCTAACAATAGATCCGCACTGAGCAGCAAATGGGTCCTTGGTCCGCTTTGGTTCAATCGGTAGGCCATCGTCCACGAGTGGTGTGATCGTGAACCTTTCTTCCTTGCGCAACCTTTTCTTCGGGCCTCGTCTCGTTACCGAAGTTTCGCTCGATCCAGAGGGTTATATAAAAGAAGAAATAAGAGTTAATATATGTACCAAAACAATTAATGCATCAATTAGCTAGTCAGCACATGCTTAATTAATATATATACCTCGCTAAACCTTGCAACATCTCCCTCCTCCGTTCGGTCACCGGAGCCATCACCATGGTATCCTTCTTCCTCCGGCATTCGGTCACCGAACCATCATGATCATGTCCTTCCTCTCCTTCAAGACCACCGGTGTCGTTGAGATACGACAAGAAATCACCTCCGCCTCGGATTAAGTCCCCCCAACAAATTTTCTTGTTCCAAGTCTCTTTGATCCATAGTTTCTGCAAATATTAAAACATGTCAAATAATATACTTCTCTATGATTTGGCGTGGCCTCAACAACACTTCCAGGGTTAGGGGTGGCCCTCGATGCCTCTAGGGTTTGGTCGGGCGAGAGGGTTGGGATTCTCTTAACCTTTTACGGATTAAACAAAATGAGGAGGGGGAATATCAACTACGCTTTTTTCTTGGGTTTGGGTGGCCTCGAGAGTTGGTCGCCCGGTATATCGAGAGGGGGGTGAACATTTTACCTTAGTAACTTAGAAAAAAAATGTTATCGGGGAGGGGGTATATCGACCCCCCCTCATGTTGAAGTTATCGGGGAGGGGGTATATTGACAACGACATACATTCCGGATCCGTTGGAAAGCTCTCGAGGAGCCGATGCCAATGTGATGATAGGGGGCCAGGGTGCTCTCGTGGCCTTGTTGATAGATAGAGCCGATGCCAGCGTGATGATAGAGCCGATGCCAACATTTTTATTTAACAAATAAACTACCTTCAAAAAAAGACTTGCTTCGTCGCGGGTGCTCGGTGCGACGTGGACTCAATGGAAAAACTTTATGAAAATGCGGTGTTGGCCATGCCGGGCGGTTTTCTTTTCCTTCTTCATTTTTTCCTTTGTTTTTTCTTATATGTTTGTTTTCGTTTTCAATCTACATCTTTGTACATATGAAAAACAATGAAGACTTTTACATGAACATATATACATATATACATGTAACATATACATGAACATATACACATATAGATGCCTGCAAAAAAAACCTAAACGATGACGGGGTGGCACGCGGTGACGGGGAGCAGGCCATGGGAAAGGGGGGCTCACTTGGGGACGGCGATGGCTGGTGGCCGACGACGAGGACAGCGGGCTCGGGGCAGCACACGGTGACGGGAACGAGGACGGCGGGCGCTCGGGAAGGCGATGGTGACGAGGACGGTAAGCTCGGGGAGGCGATGATGCGGCGACGGGGAGGCGACTACATTGATGGGGATGGCGGGCTCGGGGAGGCGATGACGCGGCGATGGGGAGGCGACGGCATCGATGGGGACAACGGGCTCGGGGAGGCGACGACGACGAGGACGACGGGCTCAGGGGCGACAACACGGCGACGGGGAGGCGACAACACAGCGACAGGGAGGCGACGGCGACGACGACGACGAGGATGGTGGGCTCGGGGAGGCGACGACGCGGCGACGGGAAGGCGACGGCCATGACGGGGACGGCGGGCTCGTGGAGGTGACGGCGACAAGGACGGCAGGCTCGAGGAGGCGACGACGCGGCGACGGGGATGAGGACGGTGGGCTCGGGGCAACTAGTAGATGAAAACTGAAATTTTCTAAGTGTTTACTTATATACAAGAAGCATTGGTCCCGGTTGGTGGCACCAACCGGGACCAATGCCCTCCTTTAGTCCCGGTTGGTGCCACCAACCGGGACCAAAGGTTCATTTTCAGCAGCCCAAGCGGCGGGAAAAAGGGACCTTTGGTCCCAGTTGGTGCCACCAACCGGGACTAAGGGTGGGAATTAGTCCTGGTTGGTTCCACCAACCGGGACCAAAGTCCCTTTTCATCAGCCCAATGGGCGGGAAGCAGAGACCTTTGGTCCCGGTTGGTGGCACCAACCGGGACGAAAGGTTGGCATTGGTCCCGGTTGGTGGCACCAACCGGGACTAAAGCCCTGTTCCTGACACGGTGGGAGTTTAGTCCCACCTCGCCGAGCGAGGAGCGGTCGTACTGGTTTATAAGCGCGGCTGCACCTACCGTCTCGAGCTCCTCTCTACCACAGGCATTGCATGCCTAACTGTCTCTGCCCTGTTGGGCCTACTTGCCCCGTGGGCCTGTGTCCTGGCCCATGTATATTGGGTTACAAGTCGTATGCAGGTCATGGTGGCTTAGTAGGTGGGCATTTTTTTATGTTATTTTTTTACATATTAAAAGTTCTTAACAAAAAATACTTTATGGTGGCTTAGTGTGTTTTATCATTATATTATTTTTGCTATCAATGTTTTGAACAAAAATACTTTGATAATTTTAGTTGCATAATTTCCAAAAAAAAAATTGCTTTATTTATTTTTGTTTTATTTTTTTACTTTATTTATTTCCAGTGTGTTTTATCATTATATTATTTTTGCTATTAATGTTTTGAACAAAAATACTTTGATAATTTTAGTTGCATAATTTTTATATAACTATAGTTTCAAAAATACTAGAGGTTTAAAAAGCTTTTTAGTTGCTTCTTTTTTGAACTCCACTCCCACGATGTTTTGAAAGAAATTAAAAAGCACTTCAAATGAACTCTGAAAAGGTTGAAAGTTGGCATGGTATCATCATTTCGCCCACATAGCATGTGCTAAAAATTTAAGAGGGTTACGGCAAAAACTGGATGCACTTCGTGTACAAAATGGACAATCTCTTTCGAAGTATCACGGTTTCGGACAAAAGACACATCTGTTACAAAGGGATTTCATTTTTTTGAACTTATTTGAACTCCATAATTTTTGTGTGTTCAAAATGCATCATTCAAAGCCACATCATCAATTTTCAATCCTTTCTGACTTGATCATTTGGTATTTTCATGCACTTACTGATTTTTTTAGCTAAATGACCCTGAAATTGAAAAGCACTTCAAATGAACTCTGAAAAGGTTGAAAGTTGGCATGGTATCATCATTTCACCCACATAGCATGTGCTAAAAAGTTGAGAGGCTTACGGCGAAAACTGTATGCACTTCGTGTACAAAATGGACAATCTCTTTTGAAGTATCATGGTTTCGGAAGAAAACTCATTTGTTACAAAGGGATTTCATTTTTTTGAACTTATTTGAACTCCATACTTTTTGTGTGTTCAAAATGCACCATTCAAAGCCACATCATCAATTTTTAACCCTTTCTGACCTCATTTGGTATTTTTCATGATCTTACTGATTTTTTGAGCTAAATAACCCTGAAATTGAAAAGCACTTCAAATGAACTCTGAAAAGGTTGAAAGTTGGCATGGTATCATCATTTCACCCACATAGCATGTTATAAAAAGTTGAGAGGGTTACGGCAAAAACTGGATGCACTTCATGTACAAAACGGACAGTCTCTTTCGAAGTATCAGGGTTTCAGACGGAAACTCATCTGTTACAAAAGGCATTTCATTTCTTCACATGTAACTGCAGTGATATTCTAGATCAAAGGCATCATCATAATAGTTGTGGAGAGAAAGTCTTCACTTTTTCTTCGCTTGTGTCCTTTGCTTATTGCGCCGTAACCATGGATAATCTTCATTGTTTAACAGGGTGCTTGGGTCAGCCTTGACTTTGAAGGGAGGAATTTCCTGAAACTTTTCATAATCTTCGGACATGTCTGTCTTACCCTCCAATCCCACAATGTCTCTTTTGCCTGAAAGAACTATGTGACGCTTTGGCTCGCTTCCTTATCTTTTATTTTTCTCGGTTTGGTAGACATGTCCTTAACATAGAAAACCTGCGCCACATCATTGGCTAGGACGAATGGTTCGTCTGTGTACCCAAGATTGTTGAGATCCAGTGTTGTCATTCTGTAATGCGGGTCTACCTGTACCCCGCCTCTTGTAAGATTGACCCATTTGCATCGAAACAAAGGGACCTTCAAATCATGTCCATAGTCAAGTTCCCATATCTCCTCTATGTAACCATAATATGTGTCAACCTTCCCATTGGTCGTTGTTGCATCAAAGCGGACACCGCTATTTTTGTTGGTGCTCCTTTGATCTTGGGCGATCATGTAAAATGTATTCCCATTTATCTCGTACAAAACGGACAATCTATTTGAAAGTATCAGAGTTTCGGATGAAAACTCATGTGTTACAAAAGGGATTTTATTTTTTCACATGTAACTACAATGATATAGTTGTGGAGAGAAAGTCTTCACTTTTTCTTCGCTTGTGTCCTTTGCTTATTGCACCGTAACCATGGATAATCTTCATCGTTTAATAGGGTGCTTGGGTCAGCCTTGACTTTGAAGGGAGGAATTTCATGAAACTTTTCATAATCTTCAAACATGTTTGTCTTGCCCTCCAATCCCATGATGTCTCTTTTCCCTGAAAGAACTATGTGGCGCTTTGTCTCATCGTACGATGTATTCGCTTCCTTATCTTTTCTTTTTCTCGGTTTGGTAGACATGTCCTTCACATAGAAAACCCGAGCCACATCATTGGTTAGGACGAATGGTTCGTCTGTGTACCCAAGATTGTTTAGATACTATTATCATTCCGTACTGTGGATCTTCCTGTACCCCGCCTCTTGACAGATTGAACCATTTGCACTGAAACAAAGGGACCTTGAAATCATGTCCATAGTCAAGTTCCCATATGTCCACTATGTAACCATAATATGTGTCATTTCCCTTCTTGGTTGCTGCATCAAAGTGGACACCACTGTTTTGGTTGGTGCTCTTTTGATCCTGAGCTACCGTGTAAAATGTATTCCCATTTATCTCGTACCCTTTGTAAGTCATTATAGTCGAAGATGGTCCCCGGGCCAACGAGTACAGCTCATCAGAAATAGTGTTGTCACGCATGAGACGTGTTTGCAACCAACTGCCGAAAGTCCTGATGTGTTCACATGTAATCCATTCGTCACACTGCTCCGGGTGTTTGGAGCACAGAATATTCTTGTGTTCATCGACATACGGGGTCACCAAGGTAGAATTATGTAGAATTGTGTAGTGTGCTTGAGACCAAGTATGCCTGTCCCTACATATTATTGAGTCCGCTCCTAGCGTGCCTTTTCCAGTCAGTCTCCCCTCATACCGCGATTGAGGGAGACCAATCTTCTTAAGGTCAGGAATGAAGTCAACACAAAACCCAATGACATCCTCTGTTTGATGGCCCATGGAGATGCTTTCTTCTGGCCTAACGCGGTTACGAACATATTTCTTTAAGACTCCCATGAACCTCTCAAAGGGGAACATATTGTGTAGAAATATAGGGCCCAGAATGACAATCTCGTCGACTAGATGAACTAGGACGTCCGTCATGATATTGAAGAAGGACGGTAGGAACACCAGCTCGAAACTAACAAGACATTTCACCAAATCACTCCTTAACCTTGGCAGGATTTCTGGATCGAGCACCTTCTGAGAGATTGCATTGAGGAATGCACATAGCTTCACAATGGCTAATCGAACGTTTTTCGGTAGAAGCCCCCTCAATGCAACCGGAAGTAGTTGCGTCATAATCACGTGGCAGTCATGAGACTTTAGGTTCTGGAACTTTTTCTCTTCCATATTTATTATTCCCTTTATATTCGACCATAAGCCAGACGGGACCTTCATACTGAGCATGCATTCAAAGAAGATTTCCTTCTCATATTTGGTAAGAGCGTAGCTGGCAGGACCTTCATACTGCTCTGGATGCATGCCGTCTTTTTCATGCACACGTTGTTGTTCCTGGCATGCCTCCGGTGTATCTTTTGTCTTCCCATACACTCCCAAGAAGCCTAGCAGGTTCACGCAAAGATTCTTCGTCACGTGCATCACGTCAATTGCAGAGCGGATCTCTAGGTCTTTCCAATAGGGTAGGTCCCAAAATATAGATTTCTTCTTCCACATGGGTGCGCGTCCCTCAGCGTCATTCGGAACAGATAGTCCGCCGGGATCCTTTCCAAAGATTACTTGTAAATCATTGACCATAGCAAGTATGTGATCACCAGTACGGAGGGTGGGCTTCTTCCGGTGATCTGCCTTACCTTTGAAATGCTTTCCTTTCTTTTGACATTGATGGTTGGTCGGAAGAAATCGACGATGCCCCAGGTACACATTCTTCTTGCATTTGTCCAAATATATACTGTCGGTGTCATCTAAATAGTGTGTGCATGCGTGGTATCCCTTGTTTGTCTGTCTAGAAAGGTTACTGAGAGCAGGCCAATTGTTGATGGTTACAAACAGCAATGCATGTAGGTCAAATTCCTCATTTTCGTTCTCATTTCACACACGTACACCTCTTCCATTCCATAGCTGTAGAAGTTCATCAAATAATGACCTTAGGTACACATCAATGTCATTGCTGGGTTGCTTAGGGCCTTGGATGAGCACTGGCATCATAATGAACTTCTGCTTCATGCACAACCAAGGAGGAAGGTTATACATACATAGAGTCACAGGCCATGTGCTATGCTTGCTGCTCTAATCCCCAAAAGGATTGACGCCATCTGCACTTAAACCAAACCGCATACATTTCTTGGGTCACCTGTAAAGTCGCTCTAGTTTCTCTCGATCTTTCTCCACTACGACCCGTCAGCGGGTGCTCTCAACTTCCCGTCTTTCTTACGGTCCTCTTTGTGCCATCACATCGACTTGGCATGCTCTTTGTTTCTGAACTTCTACTAAGGTACCAATTGATCCAACGGCATAATGATACCAAGCCTCAGTATGAATGGCATATTTTCTAATCTTTCTAATCTGCAAGCGCATTGCATCCATCTTGGTCTTATGATCGTCGACGACATCGGCAGCATGCAACTCCAACTTTATCTTCTCCTCTTCAACTCTTTGTAATTTTTCTTTCAAGTCATTGTTTTCTTTTTCAACCAAATTTAACTTCTCGACAAGAATTGCTGTGGGTTGGAATTTCCAGTTCAACTACCTCCTCCTAGATTAAAAAATCTATGTCACGTTGGTCGGCATAATTGTCATAAACACTAAATAAAAAATACTTATAAAAGATAATATATACCACATCCGAATCATAGACAGGATGAGGACCGACGGAGGCGGATACGAAAACCATCGCACTATATAATAACAAACAATAATAAAAGTAAGAAAATTACATAAGTATCTATCTAAATCATACAAGTAAAAACTTTTTTCTTTTAGAAAGAAGATAAGAAAAAGAGGCTAACCACGGTGGTGCCGGCATCGAGATGGGCGCGGGCAATCGACGACGGTGAGGACGGGGACGGGACAGGATGAACCACCAAACCTAGACAAATCTTGAGGAAACTGGAGCTTGGACAAGGATCTTCGAGAGGAGAAAGCTTAAGTATGGCTTGGGCATTTCATCGAACACCTCATGTGCATAGGAGGTGAGCTAGGGCACCACAAAGCTCTCCCCTCGTCGGCCAGAAAAATAGAGCAATGTGGAGTGCTCTGCTCGCTGGCGAGGGGGTATATATAGGCATCTCATTGGTCCCGGTTCGTGGCTGGAATCGGGACTAAAGGACCCCATTTGGTCCCGGTTCTAGCCACAAACCGGGACCAATGGTTGAGGGCTAGGAGCAAGGCGCATTGGTCTCGGTTGGTGTCTGGAACCGGGACCAAAGGGGTCATCGGACCAGTGGCCCACGAGGCCTGGCCGGCGCCCTAGCCTCACGAACCGGGACCAAATGCCGCCATGGTTCCCGGTTCATGAGTGAACCGGGACTAATGGGCTGGCCCGGCCTGGACCAAAGCCCTATTTTGTACTAGTGAGGTTTCATCCAAATGACTCTCTCCCCAATACTCCTATGTTGTCTAGCTGCTTTACCACCACAATATCTAGCAGTTAATTAAGCTGCTGATTTTTTCCAGTCAATGTTCTGGGTATATCTCCACAGACCATTCTTCTCCTGTACGCTTCACTTTGTCTTCCCTGTTATTAGTATGATACGCTTCCTCTTCATCTTCTTCGATGTCCACTCAAGGATTCATGAATTTTCTCCTTCCTCTATATATTCTCCAAGCAAGAGTAGCAGATGGATTCGTTATAGTAGCTCCGCTCGCCTTCAAGCAATTATACATGGAGCAGCCCCTACCATCGTCTCCGTGGTAACTGCTGGCTACAACCATCCCCTATCGATTGAAATCTTAACCCATCATCCCCGATGAGCCATCCCCTTCTTCATCTCCACCTTTTCTATTGCATTTGACTCCACCCCTCCCAGGTTTCTCCCTCGGTGGGTCAACGTGTTGTCCCTATCTGTCTCCACCCCGAGCATAATTTTTGATTCACAGGTTTCTCCCTAATTTGCAGCCTTGGCCATCCATGCTCATGCCTACTGGTACCACGCATGCTTGATGTGATGATTCTCAAGGCCTATCTATCGCATACGTCTGGTTTTAATTCCCCTACTGTATCAGGTTTCATCCAAATGACTCTCTCCTCAATACTCCTATGTTGTCTAGCTGCTTTACCACCACAATATCTAGCAGTTAATTAAGCTGCCGATTTTTTCAGTCAATGTTCTGGGTATATCTAATTGACACTGTCTTTTTGGATTGTGACGCAAATTCTGTTTTGGCACATTCAGGAAAAAAGTGCATGGTTTAAACCATATTTAATTTATCTCCATTGCAGGTTATCCAAAAGATTACAGGTTTAAACCATGTCGAGATATTGCAGGTTATCCAAAAGACATGGCAGTACAATAGGGGATCCGACACATGGCTCACATGGGTTATTATGATATTTTTTCATTAACATTAATGTTTCGGATGATGTGAATAAAACTATGCACTTTGGAGTTATTTGAGAGAAGTAAGCAAACAACATGTTCTTTTTTCACGATCACACAATCTTTTTTTTTGGGTAAGACGTTCACACAATTTGCATTCAAAAACTATTGCATCAAGTCTAATTCCTATATCTGACAAAAAGTAGTACAATAGCATATACCTTTAATAAAAAAATACACTTAACCAACTACTCCTTTCGTTTCTAAATATTTGTTTTTTATAGATTTCACTATGGACTACATATGAATGTATATAGACATAATTTAGAGTGTAGATTCATTCATTTTGCTTCGTATGTAGTCCATAGTTGAATCTCTACAAAGACAAATATTTAGAAACGAAGGGAGTAATAACTTCTGATTGATCCAGTTGTCATCTTCCCATATGTAAAAGTCCACATATTTGTCTCATCACAATTTTTACAATTGCATAACAATGTGTCAACTACTTTGATAAAGATTGTTGTCAAAACATGCTATTTTCCTTCGACTGCAGTTTTTTTAAGATGACATATTTATGGTTTCCTCATGGTATTGGCACGCGATTTGCTCAATAACTAAGTTCATATATTTTTAGCCGTTTTCATATCTGTTGTTGTTCCGGGGTGGAAGACCTTCTTCAGTATATAGCCATTCATAGTAATTAGAAGGAACCCTTAAAAGAAAAATGAATTTGAAATAGGGTAGGGAATTTGTTTGCACGCTCAACGGAAAAGTTAATTGTATGAGCAATTTCATAAGCTTTCTCAATGTACCCCTATTTCATGATTTCTTTTGCTTGCCTCCTCTCACATTTGTAGTATATTGTCTCTTGAATTAGTTTGGGATAATAATGTACCGTGATAATAATGTCTCTTGAATTAGTTTATGATGCAACTACCACATAAGTTTTTTTTTGTTGAGAATGAAGTTATTGACACAATGTCGTTTTGGATTCTCCAAAATATCTAAAATAGAACTGTACTAAATATGTTTATGTCTCCAACCCGCGTGCACATTTTCGTGAGAAAACAACACATATTGTGATTTTTTGGGAGAATAGAACAAAATCTATTCTACAAAAAGTAGCTTTTCTGGAGAAAATTTTCTTTCTTGTCCAGATCCCAATGTGTATGATTTCCACACGATTTTTTTCAAAAAAGAGATTTTTTTCATGCTTGTTAAAGGCATAGACATGTTTAATTTCTTTAGAAAAACAAGATATGTCGACTATTTTATTGTTCATTCACCTGGGAGGACGTGAGGGCTCCGTTTGGAATTTCCAACAGACTGATGGCCTTTGCGTAAAACCATAACCTTTCCCATGAATCCCCACTCTCTCGGCGGCGGCGGCGGCGGCGGTGACGCTTAGTTGACGGCGAGTCGTAGGTCAGTGCCTCCTCCCATCTATCTCCCCGGGATGCCCCCCCCTCTCTCTCTCTCTCTCTGCGCGAGCGGTGGCGGAGGTGGCACCGGAGAACGGGGGGCGGCGGGGGCCGAGAACGTAGACCGCTCGTGCAGCGCCGCCCGCCGCTCGCGCGCCCAACCTATGGTGGAGAGCGCCATAGCCGTCGTCGTAACGTCGCTCGCTCCCTGTCCCTTCCCCTGTTCGCGCAACATTTTTCAGACCTCTGACTGATGCGATTCTGTAACGGATACTGTATCCCTAGCTCAAACTTTTTTAGCTTATGAACTTGAAATTAGCCCCAGGTGATTCTGGAGTATAATCGCAAGAATGCGATGTCAAATTACAAGTCATTGGCATACGTTTTGCAGGGTTTGATGCTCTAAGGTTTCTCTGGCATCGGTGCCATGGCTCCGCATTACCAGGCCACCACCCTGATTGCCTCCCCGTCCTATCCAGACACCATCACTTGGTCCAGCGACAACTTGGTGGCCGTTGCCTCTGGCCACATCGTCACGATCCTGGTATGAGCAATTTCAGCGCCCTATCGTGCCGCATTCACTTCCACTCTCAGTCATTATGATAATTAATCAATCTGTTGGATCGACCTTTTATTCGTCACGTGTTTCTTCTAGAACCCAGCGGCACTCGACGGGCCTCGCGGACTTGTTGTGCTTCGCCCTAGGGATCCTTTTCCCATAGGAGTGGTTAACAGGGAAGGTAGGTCCTAAGTTGAATGTGTACCATTCATGTTAGTAGAGTACTCATGCAGTTTGATACGCACAATGAGGTGAAATAATTATTTCATCCAGAGAGTCTTTTGAAACGAGGAATTCAGTGACTTGTTTAGCTGTTCATTCTGTCAGAAATATTGAAGATTGTTCAGCTGTTCTGTAGTAAGAAGTTTTCTTAACATCTATATTGCAGTGAGAATAGGATATGCTAGTATGCTGTTCAAATGAAGTGAAAATACTACAGTACTTGTTTTGGACGGACTACAGTGAAAGTATCTGGATGACATTTAAGAAGTCGCCTACTTTATGACTACCAGAAAATAGCAATTCTTGTTTCATTTGAAATGTTCTCAACGTTTGCAGATCTCTTTGAACCAAGTTTAGTGCCAACATCCTTAGCCCGTGATACTGAACCGTGTGCACGGTCAGTTTCATGGTCTCAACAAGGATTTGCTCCAAATTCTGGGTAATTTCTGTTGACTGATATATTAGATTCCTATATTCATCTTTTCGCCTAATATTTTTGTTTATATGGATCATTATTTCAGTTGTTTGTTGGCTGTCTGTACTGTTGATGGTCACGTGAATTTTTACCGCTCGCCAGTTTCTGAATTTTGTGATGACTGGGTTAAGGTAAACCTATTTGGCTAAATTAGTTCATATTAAGACATCTGGAGTTAGAATTGGTACCTGCCATATTTCTCTTTTTTATGTGTACTTGGGACTAAGTTTGCATGATCCATATGCATATGGACCCTATAATTTATTTATATCAATAGCTCACCATTAACAGCTTCACCTAGTTTGCAGTCAAGTTTGTATATGTTAATACCTTTTTTTCACCTGTTACAAACAAAAGAAACTTGTGCATTACAATTTTGGATCATAGTTTTTTTCTTCTCATTTTTATTAAATCTGCCACAAGTTTGTTCTTGCCAAAGTTAATATTTCCTGTTTTCATTCAATTTTATTTTCTTCTGTCATTGTGGAGTTATCACTTGGTCTAGGTCACAACTACAAGTATGCTCATCAACTCCTAATCTGTTGGTTAGGTTGCAGATATATCTCAATTGTTGTTTAACTATTACCAAAATATTAACTTCGGAGAGGATGATGGTCCAGATTCATTTCCTCAGGTACGCTCCCTTCCACCTGAGCACCGAGGTTTCCCTTATTATTGTAGAATTTTGTTGTTGACAGTTTTCTCTCACACATTAGGAAAAGGCAAATATTGACCACACTCCTCAGGTATGCTCCCTTCCACTTGAGCAGTGAGTGGTTTTCTTGATTATCATAGAATATCGCCATGATTTTTTCCCTTCATATAATAGGAAAAGTTAAATAACAAGCACACACTGGACACAGGATATGCCGGTGAAATGCAAGAACCTCTTTCTCGAAGGGGTCCTGGATGGAGAAAACGGAAGCCAGTAAGGTGAATGGGTTTACAATTTTCACTGAAAACATAACCAAGTTTTGAAATAACAAGATAATCCAAAGGGGTTAGTTCAAGCAAAATGATAAGATTGATTCACATGCCTTAGTGGCTCGGTGACGGGATAGTAGTTTGTGTGAAAAGATTTGCATGCAAGTACAGTTCTAGATCATATTAACAGCGACTCTAGAGAAATATGGGTTTAGAAGTTTGCTCTCAGCCTCACACTTTCAACACTTGTTTTCTGGGAGACAGATTGTACCTTTATTGCATTTGACATTTTCTCTATGAGTGAAGTCCAATGCTTAGTGAGCTATGATGGCCTCCAATCATAAGAAGTTAGTAGATTGCAGTAACAGAGCACCAGCGGTTTGCAAAGCCCTTATATCTAAGGAGCTCGAAAAGGAAAGACCACGCCACAGTATCTAAGGCTTTAGCTATGTCGAGCTTCAGCAATAAGCATTGATATCTCTTTTGGTAGAATTAAAAAGGAGCATTCAAAGTTTTGGTCATGTTTACAAAGCACCTAAAGCTTGCTCATTATATAAAGGAATGCATGTCACCTTGTGTGGTTATAAATTTACACTGCAATGGGAAAGCTATGCACGCTTTTCTGTTGTAGTATTGTTAGTTAATGTGAGAAATAAGATAAGCCAAGCTAAGGGTGCACGACATTGCTAAAAATCTATTCATCTTAGCTATTTCCAGTGCCAACTGTTGATATATCAGCCTCATCTGCCACACATAAATAAGGTACATAGGGGTGTTCGGTTTCAACTTTCAGACCCATCATGCCACATTTTTACTAGCATATGTTTTGGTTTTTAATTGATTTATTTTATTTTGATTTGAAATGCCAACATTTGTTGGTGGCCTTCTAGCATTCTTATATTGTGCCTGAACGATCATTCAAAATAATTTTGTGCCTGAATTATTCGAAGTGAATTTTGACTGATTGTAGAGTTGAAGGCTATGTTTATGATGATGATGATGATGGAGATGATACTTCAAAGGATGCAGACTTCTCTCTGAATCCATGCCCTACACTAACGGAGATACCTGTGAAAAAGGTAGTTTTTACATGTTGATGTGTAGGCTTATGTTCAGTTTAACTTGATTTATTTGAGAAATTTGACAAAATGACACAGTTTTCTTCGACTTTGCTTCAAAGGCACACGTTCCATTGTCTTTGCCAAAATGACACCTATTTGGATCAAAAGCAGACAAAATGACACAGTTTGTGTTTTTTTTTCTTCTCATTTTTGTGTTTTAGGGCCACATGTCAGAATTTGTTGGATGAATATGCCCTCTGGTCTAACTCCCTGTGCATCTCCTGATCAAATTGATCAGAACCGGTTTTAGAAGCGATCGGATTGATCAAAATCGATCAACTCCTCTGAGTCCTCTCCTCGCCTTTCCCCGTCCGCCCCTCACCTTGTTCCGCCCCTCGCCGCTGCCTCGCCACGTCCCTCCCTCTAGCTTGCCGCCGTCCCTCCTCCGTCTGTCTCGGCCGATGTTACCTGGAACTAGGCCGGGCGGTGGCTGCCCCGGAGCAGGTGAGGCTTGGGTGCTGTGGTGGACCGGGAGCAGCTGACAGGCAAGGGGCGTGCTGAGGTGCCCCTCTCAGCCGTCCATTTCTGTGTGTGCTGAGGACGGCGGCTGACTTGCAGGCTCTGCCAACTTGTGCATTGGTGGTGCAACTAGCCCCAGCCAGGCGCTACTTGCTCTGCTCACTGAAGGTACTTGTAGGCTGTTGGTGTTTGGCTGTTGCTCCTCTATCTGTAGCAGCGAGCATTGCAGCTGCTTGCTGCCTGTTGTCTTTTGGATCTCATCAGCATTTTGGCAATGTAATTAATTGTATTGTTTGCTGTTCATGAGATGAGTGAGGCCGGGGAAAGCCCAGCAGCGCGACGTCTCTCTGCTCTTTCTTCTCTCCAGGTTGCACGTACCGGCCCTAATTGATCGATCGGTTTTTCTTAGATCGAAATGGGAGCAGGCTACAGCAAAAATACCAGGAACATTTTCGTCCTAAAAACTCTGACATGTGACTCAGAATGAAAAAAAATGAGAAAAAAACACTGTCATTTTGTCTAACTGTCATCCAAATATGTGCCATTCTAGCAAGGACAATGAAAGGTAGGTGTGCTTCTAGAGCAAAGGCATAGGAAAAATGTGTCATTTTGTCAATTCTTCTTATTTTTAACTCACATACATTGTTGTCTTTTATCTGATTCTGGATTTAACTTTGGCCCAATTGTGATTCCAGATTGACATGCCTGTGCATGAAATGGCTGTCGTAATCGCGCAAGCTGGCTCACAAAATGCCAAAGAAGCATTATCCAACAATGGAGAAGACAAACTTCTTCCTCTGATCACAGCAAAACAATATTCACGTCGCAATGCACTTTTGTCTTCTCTCGTAGTTGCATGGTCACCAGTTTTGCCATCACACAATGCTATTTCTCATTGGTGCATTCTTGCTGTTGGCTCGAAGTCTGGGGATGTTTCATTTTGGAAAATATATAAGCCCGAGCACTACACATTAAATGTTTGCACTGTTACCAAAGATCCAATATTCGTTGGGGTTCTTCAAGCTCATAATTCATCGGTTTGTGCCATGAGCTGGGAAGTTTCATGTTCAAGATCTTCAAAGTCTTCATTGCTTTTAGCAACTGGATGCTCAGATGGAAGGTAAGCACATGTATACTTATCGTTTGTCTTTAAATGGTTTCATTGTCCTTGATTCATGACATGTGGAAAAGGGTAGCTATGTTTAATTAATTAGAAATAAGATGTTTTGTGCTATTTCGCAAGAAGTCCTGGATGCTAGATCAGCAGCATAGAACCTGTGCGATCAATGATTTTCCATGAACTTTTTTCAGTGTGAAGATATGGTCAGGTGACATCGAAGGATTGAATCAATGTACAGATGCTAAAGAAGTGTCATTTTCGTCAGTTGCAGAGGTACATATTAAGCAACATCTTTGTACCTGTGTTTATTTGATGCATAATTGCATATAGGTGGATATTCGAGACTAATTGATGTAACATCCAATGAATATAGGGATGCTTGTCTTTAGCTTTATTGCTGTGGCTGCTCTAATTACATACTCAATTCTGAAATGTTCCTCTTTTCAGGTGACCACTAATTCATCAGCTCCAGTCTCATCAATTTCATTGTCCACACCAGCTCAGCCTCAACATGAGGTTAATTTGGCTGTTGGGAGAGTATCTGGATTACTGGAAACATGGATATTCGACATGTGCAGCAACAAAGTTGAGAATAGCAGTGAATGTCATGCACATGATCGAGTGGTAAAATTTCATTGTAATCGAATGTCTTTTCTCTCTAATAAAATTCAACTAATTGTCAACACTACCATAGGTGACAGGTTTATCATGGGGTTTAGATGGCCACTGTTTATACAGCTGCAGTCAGGTGCATTAACTTGTCGCAACTTTGATTATTCCTTCTGATTGTGGTAGGGTAAAAAAAATCATGAAATTGTGTCCTCTGCTACCCTTGGCACCTAGTAGGTTACCTTAGCCCCCCCCCCCCCCTCAGGGAGTGGTAATACTACTATCTGAAGTCCTAACAAATTTTGTTACTATGGTAGTATGGGTTGTATGTGCTTATTTGGTTTTTAAAGTTACTGAAACGCTCCAAATATGCTAGAATTAACAACATAATCATTACTACTATTGTGAGATGGATACTGATGTCAGCTGACAACCAATACCATGTGAATATCCCATGTCAATGCCATCATATGACATGTTGCTATGGCATGTTATGTCGTAATGTCAGTCTTTCTCTGGGTGTATTACGGTCCAATGGAACTCATTGGAGTGGTGGTGGTGGTGGTGTGTGTGTGGGGGGGGTGTGTGTGTGTGTGTGTGTGTGTTAGTTCAAGTAACTGAAACTTTGAGGACATGAGTGAGAAGGTAAACGGAGTGCCAGATCTATGTTGATAGTTATCCCAAGCTAAAAGGCTAGTTAACCACTTGACCTAGTTATGTATAATTAGTCAATGACAACTGTCTTGGTCCCTTGACATATGTTGTATTAGTACTGTTGGCTATGTACTAGTACTACTGTGCTTATCACGATACCTTTGTGTTACTGTTATCCAAGCTTTGTTGCAAACTTGTAACTGCTAAAAATGTACGAGTCCCTTTTGATGCCTTCTGTATTTGATGGAGTTAATTTAGTTTTTCACAAATATGCTTCTAATAATAACTCCCATGTCCGTGTTCTTTTCTTGCACCTGAATTGCATTATACTGCACAGTATTGTTTTGTGTCATCCTAAACATTGCTTTTCATGCGGATTCTGCAAATTTTCCATCTTTATCAGGATAATTCTGCACGCTGTTGGATCTTTGATAAGAATCAACTTGAAGAAGTTCCTGTGCACACAAATTTCCCAGAGCTAAAAGAATCGATAGATGTAAAACTGAGACTCCTTGTCGACCTTCTCCTTTTTCCTGAATGTGTGAGCTTGTATCATACTAACTGGTATCTCAAATGTTCATGCAGCTCTCAGTAGTATCCCATCAATGCTTTGGTCTTACACTTGCACCTGGAGAAGTAATGATTGCTGTGGTATGCTGTAGGTTGTTCCTTAAATCTGACATATGTTGCTCAACTGCGACTTTTGCACTTGAGCTTGTGTACATAAGCAACACTAATTGATGTATATTGTCTCTTTCAGGTCCGCAGCTTGGACCCAAATATGCTAGATCAGATGTATCAAGCAAGGTATTATTTATGAGCTTAGTATAGGAAGTGCGGGTGTCTTGTAATAGAAATCTTCATGTATTGACTGCTTTGAGATAAAAGTCCATTATCAATTCATCATGGTAACATTTTGGTGAACAAAAACAACAGGACACAGAAGGCAGTGGTTGAGTTCATTTGGATTGGTGGTCAGTTCCTTGGCATTCCACTAAACAAGGATATTTATATCTCCAGTAAACAATCTGCAAAGTCATCCGAGACTAACTTCTTATGGTGGGGTTCCAACATTCTTTGGTCATTGAAGAATTATGAAAAATGTGAAACCGGACTTGTCTTATGGGATGTCATAGCTGCTTTACAAGTGCTCATGAAATCTGCACCAGCATTTCTGGAGACACTAATGCATAAATGGGTCTCAGATTTATTTTCAGATGATCAGCAACGTGTTTCTATCGATACCCTGTGTCAGTGTAGAAAGGGCATGATGTCCAATGTCAGCTCGCGGAAGCTACACCTGCTGAATATCATTTGTAGGAAAGTAATGCTTCGTGATCCTGCTGGAGAAAATGGTAATAGCACGTCAACTGATTTGTGGAGCAGTCTTCTGTTGAGCAGCGAAAGAGAGCTACGAGAGAGACTTGTGGCTTTCACTTTTGCGGCTGTCTTGAATCGAATGTCATATTTTCGCAAGGGGGCATGTGCTGAAAACATGTGGTTTCCTGTTGGTGTTGCCCAGATGCGTTCTTGGGTGTCTATGAACAGTGGCGGAGTGCATAATCGGCTCAGGTCTCTCAGTTCGACAATTAAACGTCTTGGAAGCAGGTATACAGTTTTTGCAAGATTTATTGTTCATCTACTCTAAGCCAAGCTGATTCCATTACTTCATCAAGGACCTAAAGTAATCTATTAGTTTTGTCAGTTCAATAGAATTGGGCATTCAGTATATCTGCTTTAAATAGTTTTTCTGTTGCAGGATCAACTCTGTGTGTGAATACTCAGCTGCAGAAACCTGTGCCTATTGCTCCGCACCGGTTCACTTCGAGTCACCTGACTTAGCCTTGTGTGGAAGTGTCGATCCTGCTATTGTTCCCACCGAAAGGCACAAGCTGTCAAGATGCGCGGCATCGATGCGCTTATGCTCTGTTCTGGAACCAACCTGGTACTGCGTGTGTTGTGGAGCAATGGTTGATAAGCTTGTGCCCGAGACCTGTTTCGCCATGAAGACATCTCCTTTGTCGGGTGCTGCCGATCCAGACGATGAATCGTCACTCTATTCAGCACTTGCTGTTCCTTGTTGCCCCTTCTGCGACATACTTCTGCAGAGGTTGATGCCAGAGTTCCTGCTCTCCGTCTCCCCGGTATAGAAGCTAGTGGGACTTTTCTGCTCAAGTGCATGTCGTCTCTTTTTGCATTATTGTGCGTTTGTTCTTTATTCATAGACTAGAGGCTGCCAAAGAAGGATGCAAAGCAACGTCATCCTGTGTAAGTCCTGAATTTCTTTTATCTATATGTTTGAATTATTGAGCTCCAAACACCCTTTTAACACATGATTGGGAAGTTTCTATGGAATATGACCAGGAACAATATGAGCTTTATCTTTCATACCATTATACTCCCTCCATCCGGAAGTACTTGTCATAGGAATGGATGTATCTAGATGTATTTTAGTTCTAGATACATCCATTTTTATACATTTGTGCGACAAGTAATTACGGATGGAGGGAGTATTACTCTACTTATCAATAGGCCTTGATGCATCTAGAGCACATGGATCTTAGCATGAACTGTTTGCTAGGGCCAAGCAGCCATATTCCTCTGTTCTTGGGCTCCATGGAGAACCTGAGACAGCTTAGCCTCTCTGGCGTCCTATTTACTGGTAGAATTCTTTCTCAGCTTGGTAACCTGTCTAAGGTTGCAGCAATAGTAAGCCTTATGTATCTTCAATACATGGATCTTTCATCCAACAATTTATCTGGTGCAATACCTTGGCATCTTTGGAACCTAATATCTATGACAAAAGTATAAAGTTAATTACTGTATATGACTGATGGACATATTGGAGGCATTGGAATTGACAGTTGTTCCATCCAAGGCATCAATCGAGATAGGGGCTAGTTGCCTCAGAGAAATATTACCAGTAGTTACAAAAGGACAACAACTTGTATATGGTAGTTACACTTGTATATTTTGTGAGCATTGATTTATCCAGTAACTCCTTGACTGGTGAAATTCCTACGGGGACCACTTCCCTTTTCGCACTAATGAATTTGAATTGGCCATCGAAAAAATTGAGTGGACAAATCCCAAACATGATTGGCGTTGTGCAGTCGTTGGTATCTCTCAACCTCTCCCAAAATAATTAACCTCTCCGGTGAAATCCCATCGAGCTTATCAAGTCTTACATCTTTGGAGGCCTTGAACCTCACAACCTGTCCTACCACAATTTGTCTGGAAGGATACCCTGTGGCCACCAACTTGACATCCTCAACGTTGACAACCCGTCACTTATGTACATTGACAACAATGGACTTTGTGGGCCTCTCAACAATTGTCCAGGAAATGATTCTTTCATCATCCATGGCGATCTTGGAAGCAACAAACAAGAGTTTGAGCCATTGACCTTTTATTTTGATGTTGTGATGGGACTTGTGGTGGGGATCTAAATGGTGTTTTGTGCACTGTTGTTCAAGAAGACATGCCGAACAAATCAACTTGTATGCATGATGCTTGCAAACTTAGGTGCATTTGCTATTTGTAAGCTGCCTAAAAGCTGAATTGGTGTAAGTTGATTTTAGAGGTAAATACACCCGCGGTCTTAGAACTTGCACTCGATGGATACTTTGGTGCACAAAGTTGTAAAATACGTGTTTATGGTCACTTAACTTGCAAAACGGTGTAAATACAGTCGTCCTCGTCATAACCAGCCGTATCCATCAACGCCAGCGTGGCACGGGCCCGCTGTCAGCGACAGAACGCTTCCAGCAAGGCGTGTGCGCGGTAACTTTGCAGAAAACCCCTCGCAGAGTTCATTTTTTGTGCAAAAAACCCTGCTGACACTGGGCCCTTCATAACAGGTGGACAAGTCGCCCCCCTCCTCCAGAAATCCCCTCGATCCCAAACCGCTGCGATTCCCAAATTACGAACCCTAGACGGGCGACGGCGGAGGCAGACGACTGCGGTAGCACTTTGGTGAGTCCTCGTCGTCGGCGTCCTACGACATCATCTGGGTCTTTTCTGTGAGATCTCCAGCGACATGGGCGGCATCGGTGGCGGTAAGCACGACGGAGAGGAGGAATGGAAGGCGACGGCGGTATACCATTTTGGGTCTAAGAAAAGCGTCGAGGTAATGCATCCTTGTCCTCTCTCAATCTTGCACGTTTGCTTCCTTCGCTAGTAAAAAAGATTTGGTTTTAGGTAGATGAGCTCCCGGAATTTGATTTTGGGTTGCCTGAACACATGTTTGATGCCCAGTTTAATGGGGTGGAGCAGAATGCTGAGAAGTGTGGCCATCTAATAAGTCCAGCCCGTCGTGTGGCAAGAGAAGGGAGTGACATTGGTAGAAGATTTTTGGGATGCCCATACGAGGTAAGGGACGATTTAAGTTGTTGTAAGAAATTTTTAGTGAATTTCTCATCACATCATTACACATGTACAAGATTTCAGGGCTTGCTCACATGTGCAGTGGATTGATCCAGAATGGAAGAGAAGGGAAAAGGCTGTCATTTCTAATCTGGCTCGGAAGAACAAGGTGTTGGAGAATCAAATTGAGGAAAAGGAAGTAGAGAAACAGTCCATGAGGGAGAAGCACAAGGTTGAGAAGAAGATGGTAGCCAGGATTCACAGGGAGCAGTTGATGTGGAGAGATAGGGTGGTCGTGTTTGGAATTTGCATGTGTTTTGTGTTGTGTGCCATATTGTTTTCAGTAGCAAGCAAGAATTAGAAGGATGTGAGCCAATATGTTGGTAGTAGTAACAAGAATGATGTAATATGTTTCCATTTTGAAGATGATGGAGAGCCAGGTTGAAAGTGGAAAAATCGTTTTTTGTGCTTCATAACAATGTGTCATTTCCTGGATATGACTGAATGGAAAATTTGCATCAATATAGAAGAGAACAAATGGAAAATTAATCTGAAAGGCCTCTTGATGTAGTTGCATTGTCATAGCATAAACCAAAGCATAGCAAAATATTGATCCACTTTCATACAGTCTGAACATTGACCAAACCTAACCAAAAGTTCATTAGTGAGTCATAACTTCATCTTTACCCCAACTGCAGGAGCAGTTCATTCATGAACTAAACCCAACCAAAAGTTCATTGATGAACTCTAACTTCTTTCCATGTAAACTAAAGAGAAAGAAAATCATGAAGATCAGCAGGCCAACCTTGTTGAGATAGAGTAGACTGTGGGGCATTTTGGGTCAACAAAATTTCCTCGTCACCCTGCATGAACTGTGCTCTATCAAAAGCTCCATCATCACCAAACAGGAGGTTGTAAAATCCAGGAGTAACAGCTCTTGCTCCTTTGAGACCTCCAGTAGCAGCACCACATGTTCCTCCTCTTCCCGCACCTGTTCTTCCTCCAAATGTATCAGCAGTAGTTCTTCCTCCTCTTGCACCATTTCTTCCTCCTCTACTAGTGGTTCTTCCTCCTCTTGCACCATCTCTTCCTCCCCTCCCAACAACTCTTCCTCCTCTTGCAGTATTTGTGGCTCTTCTCCCTACACTGCTTTCCCATCTTGCTTGTTTTTTGTTGGGTCTTGTTGCTGCTTGCTGACTTGTCTCAGCTGCTTCCTCTCCATTTGCAGGTGCTGCTTGTTGACTCCTCACCCTCCCCCTAGCCATTTCTGTTGTCACTCTCTCTTCTGGCATTGCTTCTCTAGCAGCTGCAATAAAGCTAGACTCAGGCAAGGGGCCAAATTCCCTAGGGGGTGGGTATGTGAACCTCTCCTACACAAATTAAGACAGAGTTAGTGTGATCACTCATAGTACTATTTATGAGTCTGTACAACTTAATTAGTGAATTAAACATTTACTTGTTCCTACATCTTGTACACCATACAATCAGGTGTTTGTGTTGGATCCATCTTAGGGTATACCTTGTGTGGCATTATGTTCTGCACATGAGAAGCAATGTATGAAATTAGTACATCATAAGTGTAAGCATGACAAGCAATGTATGAACTTAGTAATCATAAGAGTACAAGTGTATTACAACAAGTATTGATGGATCATCATACTCTTCTTCAGATTCCCTAGCAGCATCTCAGGGGATACCAGACAATACCCACCTTTTTCATTCACAGCTTAGCATATTTAAGTCCACTATGTATGAGTTTTGTAGAGAGAAAACTTTGAACACACCTCTACCATACTCTTGCACCCTGCAATTCTTTGCCCACTCAATGTATTTGTCCAATTTCTTCTGGATCTTGAAGCACAGTCTTCTAGTCCACTTCTCTGACTCCCTTTGCTTACCAACAATCCTATTTGTGAGCGTGGTGAAAATGTAATCTAGCATTGACTTAATTGGTAACTCTCTTCCATCCAATATATAACTACACATATTGTCATATGTTCACTATCTGTTAGTAACCAAAGGCATATTTAACATGATATGAAGGAAATGGGGGAGTGCAATGCAAACCTGTTGAATACTTCAGACATGTTGTTTAGCAATATGTCACACTTGCAAAATGGGTCGAAGAAATATTTGATCCATGTTTTTGGAGGTAACTTCTCAACCCACTTGTAAGCATCAAGGCTGTGCTCTTTGATCTGATCCATGCTTCTCATGTATGCCATATCATTAGTGGATCTAGCAATAGTCCACAAGTCATTTTTCAGTTGCTCACCCTTGTGGAGTTTGTGAAATTTTTGGTAAATATGCCTAACACAATTTCTATGTTCTGAATCAGGAAAAACCTTCTGAACTGCATTTATTAAACCCTGCAAAATAGCAATATCATAAGTTGCAAAATATCAATAGCATCAACAGCCCACAAATCATTGAAGAAAGTGTGCCCACCTTATGCTTGTCACTGATAAGTGTGTATGGTGAAGTGTTGGTTATGTTGAGATCATCCTTCAATGAAGCTAAGAACCATTCCCAGCTGTGTGTTGACTCCACTTCACATAGGCCAAAGGCAATAGGAAATATGCAGTCATTTGGGTCAACTCCTACTGCTGTAAGCAAATTCCCCTTGTATCTTATTTTAATGTGGCACCCATCAAGGAAAATGATTGCCCTACAAGCCTTAAGAAACCCCCTTTTACATGCATCATAAGACCAATATAATGTTGAGAAGTGGTCCTTTGTTATCTTGAGTTTCTTGTCAAACACCTCCTTTGTGCACAAGAAGAACTGACTTCCTGGATTGCTTCTTCTAAGCTCCTGCCCATAGTCCCATAGGGTTTTGTACTGATTATCATCTTCTCCCCTGATATGCTTGACTGGTGCCCTTCTTGCCCTTCCCAACTTTGTCCTCTTTGCAACCAAGTTGAATTCTGCCTCAACTTTCTCAGAAAATTTTCTCAGAGGCATTTTCTCATTGTCTCTGAATTCTTCCTTGAACTTCTGAGTAAGAAAAGGTGCGGTAAGAACTTTCAGGTCCCAAGCTTTGGTGCATGTATGGTTGTGAGTGTACTTTTTTATTTGAATGCTACTTGACCTGTTATCATATCCTGCCTTCAAATACCAAGTACAACCTGGCTTGCATACAACCTCTAGCAACTTTGAAGTATTTCTAAGATTGTTCACCTTCACTCTATTTCTAACACTATATGCAGTGAGAGCATGCCTCAACTCTTTCATATCTCCAAAGACCACCCCAAGCTTGAAAATAGGTGCATTCAAATCAGTGCTTGGGTTGAAAGTGCTGAATTTGTGTTTTAACTTGTCTTTCTCTTCTTTTGACAAATTCAAATGATTGTCCTCTAGTGCATCTTCTGTAAGTTCTCCTTCAAAGCCCTCTACATTTTCTTTCTCTCTGTGATCATCAACATCTTTGTCCACATTGGCCTCAAACAGATCATCATCACCTGCTGCTATTTCATAATCACTCTCATAGAAATCCTCATCTGTCTCAGCTTCTAAATCATCTCCATCAACCTCTGGACCATTGCTTTCACCATGGTCACTAATGTCAAACTCTTGCTCCTCTTCTTCAACTGCCATACCAGAACTAGATCATTCTCCAAATGGCATACACCTCTTTACTCGCCTTGAAAGCTTCTTTGTTCTACCTAGTTCTTTCTCTCAACAACTGACATTTTCTTTACCATGCCTTAGTTTTGTTGGAGTAATAACCTTTGGCAGATCAGACACTCCATGTATCAACACATCATCTTTGGTTAGTGACTGAAGTGTATCACCATGGTCTACAATAAGTACCAAGTTCTTGTGCTCAATTGTTGCAGCAATCATAAGAACAATGTATGCATCACATTTCATAAGCTTCAGGCCCTCACCAAGTGATTTTCCTGGTTGGCACCAATACACATCAGTCTTGGACACTTGATTGTCATATCCTAGTTGCACAAGAAAATCAATGATCCACAACATTGACCAAGTGTCACTCTCACAATTGTCAATCCAGTCAACCAGATAATCCATGTATGTCATGTTACTACCACTTCCACACAAAAAACCACTGTGATGGATCTCAACACTGAACAAACCATCAAATAGTCCTGCATTGTGAAATGAAGAAGGCATCAAATTGATTTACATAATGGACATTGCCAAATTTAGTAAAAAATAGAGCAAGCATATTCAGTAAAAAATAGAGCAAGCACATTCAGTAAAAAACAAAGCAGCTCCTTGTAGATATATTCAGTTAAATACTACCAAATTCTGTTAAATACAATGCAGCTCTATGCAGTAACATGCATGCACCAATTTGCAATGCACAATACTACATCCATCAACTAACATTTGTATTAACAAAGCAAGCTTATTCAGTGAAAAAATTGCACCAAAAGTTCAGAATTTTCAGACTATCACTTCAACAATATCATCTATGAACAAAGCACACTATTAATTCTACATATATTCACTGTCCACAATGCATCAACAACTCAATCTAACCACATAAGGTGCCTAACATCTTATTCCTGATTGCTTTCATCAACTAGTTTGAACAAAAAGCTGCCTCCTTCAAACCCCCCAAATAAACCCTAAGGCAATTCGACAAGTGGGATTATTTACCATCGCCCCGTGGTCTCATACGCCAAACAAGCGCATGAACCGAAGCCAGAACATCTCAATCTAATGGTACAAGTAAAAGATCCTACCATAGAAACCCTACCCGCGGCGGTTGAGAAATTCGGTAAGAAACAGGGGAAGAAGCCATATGAGATCACTCACCATATGTGGGTGCTGCTTCCCTCGGTCATCGTCGGCGTGGTTTTTCCATCACCTCGTCCGACGACCGCCGTCGCGCACTCCACCCATCGCACACTCCACCTCCGCCAGCGCTGCCGATCGACAGACAGGGAAGGGAGATGAAGCGGTGGGGAGTTAGAATGGATTGGAATCGTTTTTGGAGTACCTACCAGCTTACTTCCATGGGCACTATGTTCTCGCGTAAGCAAGGGCTTTTTTGCACAAAAATGAACCCTACAAGGGGTTTTCTGTAAAGTTACCACACACACGCCTCGCTAGAAATGTTATGTCGCTGATAGCGGGCCCGTGCCATGCTGGCGTCCATGGATACGGCTGGTTACAGCGAGAGTGACTGTATTTGCACCGTTTTGCAAGTTAAGTGACCATAAACGCGTATTTTACAACTTTGTGCACCGAAGTGTCCGTCGAGTGCAAGTTCTAAGACCGCGGGTGTATTTACCTCTTGGTTTGACATGAGAAGAAAGGGAGCTGTTGCGGAACTCCAAGGATGAGATGGGAAGGAGAGGCAGCAAGACGAGCCAGGAACAAGGAGGCGACATGATTGGTCGTGGCATCTTAGGCGGATGCTTGACAACCGGAGGTGAACCTCCTTGGAGGTGAGGATGACGCGAGAATCCGTAACAAGGCGTGCCATCGCAGCCGAAAGAGGAGGAACAAAGACGTTTGGTAAAATCGTATATAGCAATTGGGACGAGGATTTGATTTTTGTACGTTCTTTTCTCCACCTCAAGAAAAGAACTCCTCTCGTTCTTGCTAAGTTCAGCATCATGGTTGGGCTGTGTGACAGTGACAATTTGTATTCCACGTCCAGTCATCATCCCGATGATGCATATAGCATCGTTGAAGAGCATGTGGAGGTGTGTCTCCGTTTGATCTCGTGAGGTTCGGTCAATGCTGGTCTTAGGTGATTCTGTTTGGATCCGGTCTTCGTTTGGGTGTTTACATGTTTGATCCTTTTGATCTACGACTTTCTTCATGGATGATGATTGTTGCTCTGGTGCACTGGTCCTATGCAATTTTAGCATGATGTTTTTTAGGTTGTCTACTACAATCTCAAGAAAAAAGAGGTTTGCCAGCTTTCCGCTCGTTTCAGTTCTTGTAGTCATCACTAGCTAGGCGTTCTTGTAGTCATCACTAGCTAGGCGGTCCATGAATCTGGTTGTAATATTATTACCTTCCTTAATTTAATATTAAAATATCCGAATTTTCTCAACTTGATTCATGCTAAAAAAAGGAAAAGATTTGCCTCAACCGGTGGATAACAGGATTGCATTGATTGGTTGCGTGACCGTTGGATTGGTTTTGATTGTTTACCTAATGGGAAAATGATCACAATCACCTGACGGGTCGTGTCGTTGCATCCGCTGCTTCCCAAGCCGTTCGATCCATTTTGATCTTGTGGTACAGAGAGCACCATTGTTGGCTTTACCCACATAGCTACGTGTTCCACCAACCGACCACACGCTGGCTTATCCTTTTCATCCATCGTCTTCCTTGAAGTTTCCCCCCAAATCTCTTCGGGATCTCGTAGCCACCGCAGGTTGATGTCACTCTCTCCAAGCTCCCGGATGCCCACCTCTGCCATCGCCCGTCAGTGTCCTCCACGGCTAGCCGCCGGATCGACTCCGCCTGATGCTTCTTACCACCCATTGATGTGGCTGCTCGCCCGATGGTCGGGTGACGGCGCCACGGCGAGGCCATCACCGTCTGCCTCCATGATGCAATTGCACAGACGAAGATGCAAATGGTGATGAGGAACGACAGTGGTGCTACTTCGACATGCATCGGCAACGGCGACGATGTTTCTGAAACATCATCTTTGTTGCAAAAAAATTTTGTAACATACGTGATGTTGCCAAAAAAATCTACAACATTATCTATGAACTATGTTGCAAATATTTTTGTCGCAGAAAAATACTGCAACACGACCTTTGTTGTATAAGTATTTATGCAACAATATCTTTGTTGCAAAAAACATATGCAACAAGACATGTGTCGCAAAGATTCTGCAACAAGACGTCTGTTGCAAAGATTTCTACAACAAGAACTCTCTTGCGAGAATCAAAGACACCACTTTACTGCATGACAGCATCACATCCGACGGTTCGTAAGGCGGCAGATCTTTTAAAAGTCATGCAACTTTTAGTGGAAATCGCTTCTTTGCAAGGGACTACCTTAGTATTACATAGTCAACCCTGAACTTGGAGGCCAAAACCGATCCTGAGAGAACCAATCGATCCCAAGCAGCAGTGATGGAAACCAAACCCTCCAATTCGCCCGCCAAGCAACCGCTAGTGGGTTCCTATTCATAATCTGCTTTTTGAGCACATTGCAAAGGGTTTGATACCCTTTGAGGCGTTTGTACATGCATGTCACATACAATTCCTTCAACCCTGCATTTTCATGAGTGTCACTTGTCATTTCCCTAGTTGAGAAATTAGTGACCATAGAGATAGTGTAAGAAGTTGCAGCAATAGAAGCTTTTGAACATTCAGGTGAAGAATTTGTAGTTTCACGTCGATGCATTTCAAACAAGGCGGGACAAATTCTTCCTGAGCGAAACTGATCTGTTGAGCAAGTAAAGCATCATTTTTTCCTTAGAAGATCATCATGAGAATTTTCTCAAGATCTTGCTTTCTTTGAAGAAATTCATAGGAAAGCTTCTGATGATCACCTAAGAGAGTTTCATGAGGATGGTGAAGGTCATCATGCTTAGACTGAAGACTTTTAAGGTCATCAGTCAAAGATTGAGTCCGATCCATTTCCTCATTCAATAGGTCATCGCTTTTGTCTAGCAGCTTCTGAACCCTTTCCATAGCATTTTGTTGCTTAGTGGCAATATTAGCAAGTTTGAAGCAACTAGGTTTGAGATTATCATCAGATCCACCTTTACTTGATCCAGGGGAGGAAAGATATTTGAGTACCTTGACACCTTTTGCCATGAAGCAATAGGTGGTAGAAAAGTCATCGTCGCTGACGTTAGTGTCGTTGGAGTTGCCATTTTCCTCGTTGTTGAAGATGGACTTGCTGACAAAAGTAGTAGCGAGAGCTAGGCTCGCCACACCAGAGTCTGACTCCTCAGATTTCTCCTCTTCCTCATATTCTTCAGATTCCTTTTTAGAATCCATTTCCTTGCCAATAAGTGCCCAAGCCTTTCTCGAACTGCTCTTATCGTGGGGTGAGGACTTTGAAGACTTCTTCTTGTTCTTGTTGTCAGAATTGTCATCGTCATACTTCTTCTTCTTTGATTCCTTTTCCTAGAGAGGGCAATCAACAAAGGCTTCTTGCATTTGTGGCAAGTTCTCTTCTTGTAGTCACGTGATGAAGATTTTGATTTCTTCACATCACTTATTGAAGATTTTCTAACAAACCTCTTCTGAAGAGATTCTGAAATTTCCTCAATAGCATTGCTAGCTCCTGACTGAGTTCTTCAGGAACACCAAGGTTGTTGTCAGAGTCTTCACCTTCAGATGAGGAAATTTCCTTTGCCTTCAATGCACAATATCTTTCACAGCTTGGCCTGTTGGAAATATGCACTAGAGGCAATAAATAAAGTGTTTATTATTATATTTCCTTGTTCATGATAATCTTTTATTATCCATGCTATAATTGTATTGATTGGAAACACATTACATGTGTGGCTAAATAGACAACACTTTGTCCCTAGTATGCCTCTAGTGAACTAGCTCGTTGGTCAAAGATGGTCAAGGTTTCCTAGCCATTGACATGTGATGTCATTTGATAATGGGATCACATCATTAGGAGAATGATGTGATGGACAAGACCCAAACTACAAATGTAGCATATGATCGTGTCAGTTTATTGCTACCATTTTCTACATGTCAAGTATATGTTTCTATGACAATGAGATCATGCAACTCACGGACACCGGAAGAGTGCCTTGTGTGTATCAAACGTCGCAATGTAACTAGATGACTATAAAGGTACTCTACAGGTATTTCTGAGGGTGTCTGTTGGGTTGGCATGGATCAAGACTGGGATTTGTTACTCCGTATGACGGAGAGGTATCTCAGGGTCCACTCGGTAATACAACATCACAATAAGCCTTGCAAACAATGTGACTAAGTGTTAGTTACGGGATCTTGTATTATGGAATGATTAAAGAGACTTGTCGGTAACGAGGTTGAACTAGGTATGGAGATACCGACGATCGAATCTGGGGCAAGTAACATACCGAAGAACAAAGGGAACATCATACGGGATTAACTGAATCCTTGACATAGAGGTTCGACCAATAAGGATCTTCATAGAATATGTAGGAACCAATATGGGCATCCAGGTCCTGCTATTGGTTATTGACCGTAGAGGTGTCTCGGTCATGTCTACATAGTTCTCGAACCCACACGGTCTGCACACTTAAGGTTTGGTGATGTTTTGGTAGTATAGAGTTATGCATGGTGGTGACCGAAGGTTTTTCGGAGTCCCAGATGATATCTCGGACATCACGAGGAGCTCCAGAATGGTCCAGAGGTAAATATTGATATATGGGAAGTCCTATTTTAGTCGCCGGAAAGGTTTCGGGCTCATCGGTAGTGTACCGAGAGTGTCGGTAGTGTACCGGGAGACCATCGGGAGGGGTATTTCTACCCAAGAGGCTACATGGGCTGTGGGAGGATGAATACCAGCCCTTTGTGGGCTGGTGGAAGTCCCACACAAGGCCCATGCGGCTGGTAAGAAAATCCCAAAAGGAAACAGGTGGAAAAAGGCAAAAAGGGCTAGATAAGGAAGGAGTCCTAATCCTACTAGGAGTGGAGGAGGAGGACTCCTCCCTCCTGGTTCGGCTGAAGCCTAGGGATGGCTCCTTGAGGGCCAAGCCTCCTCCTCCTCTCCTCCTATATATACTAGAGGGTTTTAGGGTTTTGGCACAAGATTTTCAGCCACGTGCTACCCGTTCCTCTAGTGCATAGTTTCTCCTCTAGATCAGATTTCTACAGTGCTTAGGTGAAGCCCTACCGGAAGAGCTCGACCACCATCGCCGGAGCGCCGTCACGCTGCCGGAGAAACTCTTCTACCTCTCCGCTCCCTCTTGCTGGCTCAAGAAGGCGGAGATCGTCATCAAGCTGTACGTGTGCTGAACGCGGAGGTGTCGTCCGTTCGGTACTTGATCGGGACGGATCATGATTAGATCGCGGGACGCTCGGCGATTTGGATCGCAAAGACGTTCGACTACACCAACCACGTTTCTCAACACTTCCCGCTTAGCGATCTACAAGGGTACGTAGATCCACTCTCCCTCTCGTAGATGCTCATCACCATGGAAAGGTCTTGCGTGAACATAGGAATTTTTTTTCCCATGCAACGTTCCCCAACATGGCCCATAGGGACCTCTCATCTCAGCTTGATGGAATTGATGAGTATTGAGCCTCTCAAGAATGTCAGCACGATCTAGTGACTTGTAGTCTACACACTCTTGAATCATCAAAGCGAGTGTGTAAAACGAGAAATCAAGAGATCTCAACAATTTTTTCACCACCTCATGGTCGGTAATGTTAGTGGCACCAAGCGCTCGGAGCTCATTGGATATGTGAGTGAGGCGGTCAAAGGTTTGCTGAACATTTTCGTGTCGAGTCTTTTGAAGCGGTTGAAGAGATTGCGAAGAACATCAACTCAAGAGTCACGTTGATTTGAAACCCGTTCGATAACTTTGGACAACATGTCCAAGATGAGTTTCATAGTTTCGAAAGGACTCACTCTTCCATACTATCCTTGGCTCAGATGCCCACATATGCTATTCTTCTCTTGAGAGTTGTGTTGTTTGAATCTCTCCACATCAGCATCGTTGATAGTGGGGGTAACGGATGGGACAACATTTGCCACAACATATGAGAGATCGTTGTCAATTTCCTCAAGATGCATGTGCATCTTGTTCTTCCAATCGGGGTGTTGGAATATGCCCTAGAGGCAATAATAAAATGGTTATTATTATATTTCCTTGTTCATGATAATTGTCTATTGTTCATGCTATAATTGTATTAACCAGAAACCGTAATACATGTGTGAGTACATAGACCACACCATGTCCCTAGTGAGCCTCTAGTTGACTAGCTCATTGATCAATAGATGTTCATGGTTTCCTAGCCATGGACATTGGATGTCATTGATAACGGGATCAAATCATTAGGATAATGATGTGATGGACAAGACCCAATCATAAGCATATCACAAGATCGTGTAGTTCGTGTGCTAGAGCTTTTCTAATGTCAAGTATCATTTCCTTAGACCATGAGATTGTGCAACTCCTGGATACCATAGGAATGCTTTGGGTGTATCAAATGTCACAACGTAACTGGATGACTATAAAGGTGCACTACAGGTATCTCCAAAAGTGTCTCTTGGGTTGGCACGAATTGCGACTGGGATTTGTCACTCCGTGTGACGGAGAGGTATCTCTGGGCCCACTTGGTAATACATCATCATAATGAGCTTAACGTGACTAAGGAGTTAGTCACGGGATCATGTGTTACGGAACGAGTAAAGAGACTTGCCGGAAACGAGATTGAACAAGGTATAGAGATATCGACGATCGAATCTCGGGCAAGTAAGATACTGATGGACAAAGAGAATTGTATACGGGATTTATTGAATCCCCGACATCATGGTTCATCCGATGATATCATCGTGGAACATGAGGGAGCCAATATGGGTATCCAGATCCCGCTATTGGTTATTGGCCGGAGAGGTGTCTCAGTCATGACTGCATGTTTTCCAAACCCGTAGGGTCTACACACTTAAGGTTCGGTGATGCTAGAGTTGTAATGGGAATTGTATGTGGTTACCGAAAGTTGTTCAGAGTCCTGGATGAGATCCCGGACGTCACGAGGAGTTCCGGAATGGCCCAGAGGTGAAGATTTATATATGGGAAGTCCAGTTTCAGTCACCGGAAAGGTTTCGGTGTCCACCTGCCCCAGAGGGCCTAATGGGCTGAAGGTGCATGGGAACCAGCCCCTTAGTGGGCTGGTGCGCCCCTCTAGGGCCCATGGTGCCTAGGGTTGAAAACCCTAGGGGGTGGGGGTGCCTCCCACCAAACTTGGTAGGCAAGACACCCCCCTTGGCCGCCGCCCCACCCTAGATGGGATCTAGGGGGGCCGGCCACCTCTCCCTTCCCCCTATAAATAGTGGGGAGGGAGGGCAGCCACACCCTTCCCCTGGCGCAGCCCGCCCTCCTTCCTATTCCTCCTCCTACTCCGTAGCACTTAGTGAAGCTCTACGGGAGAACCGCAAGCTCCACCGCCACCACGCCGTCGTGCTGCCGGAGCTCTCCCTTAACTTCTCCTCCCCCCTTGCTGGATCAAGAAGGAGGAGACGTCCCCAGGATGTACGTGTGTTTAACGCTGAGGTGCCATCCGTTTGGCACTTGGATCGGATCTACCGCGATTTGAATCGCCGCGAGTACGACTCCATCAACCGCGTTCTCTGTAACGCTTCTGCTTAGTGATCTTCAAGGGTATGAAGATGCACTCCCTCTCTCTCGTTGCTAGCATCTCCTAGATTGATCTTGGTGACACGTAGGAACTTTTTTGAATTATTATTACGTTCCCCAACAGTGGTATCAGAGCTAGGTCTATCCGTAGATTCTATGCACGAGTAGAACACAAGTAGTTGTGGGCGATGATTTGGTCAATTTTTTTGCCATTACTAGTCTTATCTTGATTCCGCGGCATTGTGGGATGAAGCGGCCCAGACCGACTTTACACGTACGCTTATGTGAGACAGGTTCCACCGTCTGACATGCACTTGTTGCATAAGGTGGCTAGCGGGTGTCTTTCTCTCCCACTTTAGTCGGATCGCATTCGATGAAGAGGGTCCTTATGAAGGGTAAATAGCAATTGGCATATCACCATTGTGGCTATTGCGTAGGTAAGAAATGTTCTTGCTAGAAACCCATAGCAGCCACGTAAAACTTGCAACAACAATTAGAGGATGTCTAACTTGTTTTTGCAGGGTATGCTATGTGATGTGATATGGCCAAAAGGATGTGATGAAATATATGTGATGTATGAGATTGATCATGTTCTTGTAATAGGAATCACGACTTGCATGTCGATGAGTATGACAACCGGAAGGAGACATAAGAGTTGTCTTAATTTATTGTATGACCTGCGTGTCAAATCAAAAACGCCATGTAATTACTTTACTTTATTGCTAACCGTTAGTCATAGTAGTAGAAGTAATAGTTGGCGAGACAACTTCATGAAGACACAATGACGGAGATCATGGTGCCATGCTGGTGACGATGGTGATCATGCCACGCCCCGAAGATGGAGATCAAAGGCGCAAGATGATATTGGCCATATCATGTCACTTTATGATTTGCATGTGATGTTTATCATGCTCTTACATCTTATTTGCTTAGAATGACGGTAGCATAAATAAGATGATCCTCACTAAAATTTCAAGAAACATGTTCCCCCTAAGTGTGCACCATTGCGAAGGATCGTTGTTTCGAAGCACCATGTGATGATCGGGTGTGATAGATTCTAACGTTCGCATACAACGGGTGTAAGCCAGATTTACACATGCAAAACACTTAGGTTGACTTGACGAGCATAGCATGTACAGACATGGCCTCGGAACACGAAAGATCGAAAGGTCGAACATGATTCATATAGAAGATGCGATCAACCTGGAGATGTTCACCATTGATGACTAGTCCATCTCACATGATGATCGGACATGGCCTAGTCGATGTGGATCATGTATCACTTAGATGACTAGAGGGATGTCTATATGAGTGGGAGTTCATTAAATAATTTGATTAGATGAACTTAATTATCATGAACTTAGTCTAAAGTTTTCTTTACAATCTATCTTGTAGATCCAATGGCCCACGCTAATGTTGCCCTCAACTTCAACGCGTTCCTAGAGAAAACCAAGCTGAAAAACGATGGTAGCAACTATTCGGACTGGGTCCGTAACTTGAGGATCATCCTCATAGCTTCTAAGAAATTATATGTCCTTGATGCATCGCTAGGTGACGCACCCATTTTCCCAGCAACTCAAGATGTTATGAAGACCTGGCAGTCACGTAGTGATGATTACTCCCTGGTTCAGTGCGGCATGCTTTATAGCTTAGAACCGGGGCTCCAAAAGCGTTTTGAGCAACATGGAGCATATGAGATGTTCCAAGAGCTGAGAATGGTTTTCCAAGCTCATGCCCGGGTCGAGAGATATGAAGTCTCCGACAAGTTCTTCAGTTGTAAGATGGAGGAAAATAGTTCTGTCAGCGTGCACATACTCAAAATGTCTGGGTTGCACAACCGCTTGTCTCAGCTGGGAGTTGATCTTCCAGATGACTCGGTTATTGACAGAATTCTCCAGTCGCTTTCACCTAGCTACAAAAGCTTGGTGATGAACTACAATATGCAAGGGATGGAGAAGTCCATTCTTGAGTTATATTCGATGCTGAAATCAGCGGAGGTGGAAATCAAAAAGGAACATCAATTGTTGATGGTGAATAAGACCACTAGTTTCAAGAAAGGCAAAGGTAAGAAGAACTTCAAGAAGGACGCCAAAGCAGTTGCCACACCCGGTAAATCAGTTGCCGGGAAGAGCCCAAGAATGGACCCAAGCCTGAGACTAAGTGCTTTTATTGCAAGGGAACCGGTCATTGGAAGTGGAACTACGCCAAGTACTTAGCGGATAAGAAGGCCGGCAACATCAAAGGTATATATGATATACATGTTATTGATATGTACCTTACCAGTGCTCGTAGTAGCTCCTGGGAATTTGATACCGGTGCGGTTGCTCACATTTGTAACTCAAAACAGGAGATGCGGAATAAGCGGAGACTGGCAAAAGACCAGGAGACGATGCGCGTCAGGAATGCTTCCAAGGTCGATGTGATCGCCGTCGGCACGCTGCCTCTATATCTACCTTCGGGATTAGTTTCAAACCTCAATAATTGTTATTTAGTACTAGCTTTGAGCATGAACATTGTATCTAGATCTCGTTTGATGCGAGATGGCTACTCATTTAAATCCGAGAATAATGGTTGTTCTATTTATATGAGAGATCTGTTTTATGGTCATGCCCCGCTGGTCAATGGTTTATTTTTATTGAATCTCGAACGTGATGTTACACATATTCATAGTGTGAATACCAAACGATGTAAGGTTGATAATGATAGTCCCACATACTTTTGGCACTGCCGCCTTGGTCATATTGGTGTCAAACGCATGAAGAAACTCCATGCAGATGAACTTTTGAAGTCTCTTGATTATGAATCATTTGACACGTGCGAAAAATGCTTCATGGGCAAGATGACTAAGACTCCATTCTCCGGAACAATGAAACGAGCAACCAACTTGTTTGAAATAATACATACCGATGTATGTGGACGGGTGTGCATTGAGGCTCGCGGTGCCTATCTTCATGTCCTCACCCTCACTGATGACTTAAGCAGATATGGGTATGTCCACTTGATGAAACACAAGTCTGAGACCTTTGAAAAGTTCAAGGAATTTCAGAGTGAGGTAGAGAATCAACGTGACAAGAAAATAAAGTTCTTATGATCTGATCTTGGAGGAGAGTATTTGAGTCACGAGTTTGGCACACACTTATGGAAATGTGAAATTGTTTCACAACTCACGCCGCCTGGCACACCTCAGCATATTGGTGTGTCCGAACATCGTAATCGCACTATATTGGATATGGTGCAATCTATGATGTTTGTTACTGACTTACCGCTATCATTCTGGGGATATGCATTAGAGACTGCCGCATTCACTTTAAATAGGGCACCGTCTAAATCCTTGAGATAACACCGTATGAATTATGGTTTGGGAAGAAACCTAAGCTTTCATTTCTGAAAGTTTGGGATGCGATGCTTATGTCAAGAAACTTCAACCTGAAAAGCTCGAACCCAAATCGGAAAAGTGTGTCTTCATAGGATACCCTAAGGACAGTATTGGGTATACCACCTCAGATTCGAAGGCAAGATCTTTGTTGCCAAGAATGGATCCTTTCTAGAGAAAGAATTTCTCTCGAAAGAAGTAAGTGGGAGGAGAGTAGAGCTTGATGAGGTCATTGTACCCCCTCTCGAACCGGAAAGTAGCGCAGCCTAGAAGAATGTTTCTATGGTGCCTGCACCAACTAGAGAGGAAGTTAATGATGATGATCATGAAACTTCTGATCAAGTTACTACTAAAATTCATAGGTCCACGAGGACACGTTCCACACCAGAGTGGTACAGCAACCCTGTCCTGGAAATCATGTTGTTAGACAATGGTGAACCCTTGAACTATGAAGAAGCCATGGCGGGCCCAGATTCCAACAAATGGCTTGAAGGCATGAAATCTGAGATAGGATTCATGTATGAGAACAAAGTGTGGACTCTGGTGGACTTGCCCGATGATCGGCAAGCCATAGAAAATAAATCGATCTTTAAGAAGAAGACTGACGCGGATGGTAATGTGACCATCTATAAGCCTCGACTTGTCGCTAAGGGTTATCGACAAGTTCAAGGAGTTGACTATGATGAGACCTTCTCACCCTCAGTGATGCTGAAGTCCATCCGAATCATGTTAGCAGTTGCCGCATTTTATGATTATGAGATCTGGCAAATGGACATCAAAACGGCATTCCTTAACAGTTTCCTTAAGGAAGAATTGTATATGATGCAGCCAGAAGGTTTTGTCGATCCTAAGAATGCTGACAAGGTATGCAAGCTCCAGCGCTCCATCTATGGGCTGGTGCAAGCATCTCGGAGTTGGAACATTCGCTTTGATGAGGTGATCAAAGCGTTTGGGTTTATACAGACTTATGGAGAAGCCTGTATTTACAAGAAAGTGAGTGGGAGCTCTATAGCATTTCTCATTTTATATCTGGATGACATATTGTTGATGGGAAATGATATATAACTTTTGGAAAGCGTAAAGGCCTACTTGAATAAGTGTTTTTCAATGAAGGACCTTGGAGAAGCTCCTTACATATTAGGCATCAAGATCTATAGAGATAGATCGAGACGCCTCATTGGTCTTTCACAAAGCACATATCTTGACAAGATATTGAAGAAGTTCAACATGGATCAGTCCAAGAAGGGGTTCTTGCCTGTATTGCAAGGTGTGAGATTGAGCACAGCTCAATGCCCGACCTCGGTAGAAGATAGAGAAAAGATGAGTGTCATCCCCTATGCCTCAACCATAAGCTCTATTATCTATGCCATGCTGTGTACAAGACCTGATGTGAACCTCGCCATAAGTTTGGTAGGGAGGTACCAAAGTGATCCCGGAATGGAACACTAGACAATGGTCAAGAATATCCTTAAGTACCTAAAAAGGACTAAGGATATGTTTCTTGTTTATGGAGGTGCCGAAGAGCTCGTCGTAAAGTGTTACGATGATGCTACCTTCGACACAGATCCGGATGACTCCAAGTCACAAACCAGATACGTGTATATTTTGAATGGTGGGGCTGTTAGCTAGTGTAGTTGCAAGCAAAGTGCCGTGGTGGCATCTACATGTGAAGCGGAGTACATAGCTGCTTCGGAAGCAGCAAAGGAAGGAGTCTGGATGAAGGAGTTCATCGCCGACCTAGGAGTGATTCCCAATGCGTTAGGCCTGATGACTCTCTTTTGTGACAACACTGGAGCTATTGCCATTGCCAAGGAGCCCAGGTTTCACAAGAAGACCAAGCACATCAAGCGCTGCTTCAACTCCATTCGTGGTTACATTCAGGATGGAGATATAGATATTTGTAAAGTACATAGGGATATGAATGTAGCAGATCCATTGACTAAACCTCTTTCACGAGCGAAACATGATCAGCACCAGAACTCTATGGGTGTTCGATTCATCACAATGTAACTAGATTATTGACTCTAGTGCAAGTGGGAGATTGTTGGAAATATGCCCTAGAGGCAATAATAAAATGGTTATTATTATATTTCCTTGCTCATGATAATTGTCTATTGTTCATGCTATAATTGTATTAACCGGAAACCGTAATACATGTGTGAATACATAGACCACACCATGTCCCTAGTGAGCCTCTAGTTGAATAGCTCGTTGATCAATAGATGGTCATGGTTTCTTGGCCATAGATATTGGATGTCGCTGATAACGGTATCACATCATTAGGAGAATGATGTGATGGACAAGACCCAATCCTAAGCATAGCAAAAGATCATGTAGTTCGTCTTCTAGAGCTTTTCTAATGTCAAGTATCATTTCCTTAGACCATGAGATTGTGCAACTCCCGGATACCATAGGAATGCTTTGGGTGTATCAAACGTCACAATGTAAGTGGGTGACTATAAAGGTGCACTACAGGTATCTCCAAAGGTGTTTGTTGGGTTGGCATGAATCAAGACTAGAATTTGTCACTCCGTGTGACGGAGAGGTATCTCTGGGCCCACTCGGTAATACATCATCATAATGAGCTCAATGTGACTAAGGATTTAGTCACGTCACGGGATCATGTGTTACGAAACGAGTAAAGAGACTTGCCGGTAACAAGATTGAACAAGGTATAGGGATATCGACGATCGAATCTCGGGCAAGTAACATACCGATGGACAAAGAGAATTGTATACGGGATTAATTGAATCCCCGACATCATGGTTCATCCGATGAGATCATCATGGAACATGTGGGAGCCAATATGGGTATCCAGATCCCGCTATTGGTTATTGCCCGGAGAGGTGTCTCGGTCATGACTGCGTGTTTCCCGAACCCGTGGGGTCTACACACTTAAGGTTCGGTGATGCTAGAGTTGTAATTGGAATTGTATGTGGTTACCAAAAGTTGTTCGGAGTCCCGGATGAGATCCCAGATGTCACAAGGAGTTCCGGAATGGTCCGGAGGTGAAGATTTATATATGGAAAGTCCATTTTCAGTCACCGGAAAGGTTTCAGGGTTTATCGATATTGTATCGGGACCACCGAAAGAGTTTCGGGGGTCCACCGAGAGGGACCACCTGCCCTGGAGAGACTAATGGGCTGAAGGTGCGTGGGAACCAGCCCCTTAGTGGGCTGCTGTGCCCCCCAAAGGGCCCATGACACTTAGGGTTGAAAACCCTAGGGGGTGAGGGCGCCTCCCACCAAACTTGGGAGGCAAGTCACCCCCCTTGGCTGCCGCCCCACCCTAGATGGGATCTAGGGGGGAGCAGCCACCTCTCCCTTCCCCCTATAAATAGTGAGGGGGTGGGAGGGCAGCCGCACCGTTCCCCTGGTGCAGCCCTCCCCCTTCCTACTCCTCCTCCTCCTTCGGAGCGCTTAGCGAAGCTCTGCCGGAGAACCGCAAGCTCCACCGCCACCACGCCATCGTGCTACCAGAGCTCTCCCTCAACTTCTCCTCGCCCCTTGCTAGATCAAGAAGGAGGAGACGTCCCCAGGCTGTACGTGTGTTGAATGCGGAGGTGTCTTCCGTTCTGCACTTGGATCGGATCTATCGCGATTTGAATCGCCATGAGTACGAATCCATCAACCGTGTTCTCTGTAACGCTTCCGCTTAGCGATCTTCAAGGGTATGAAGATGCACTCCCTCTCTCTCTCGTTGCTAGCATCTCCTAGATTGATCTTGGTGACACATAGGATTTTTTTTTGAATTATTACTACGTTCCCCAACAAGGGGTAGTCTATCCCATCAAAGGTAGGACACACAGCAGAGACCTTGATCATACCTGCAGTCGACATAACTAAAAGTTCAGATGGTTAAACCAAAATCACACAGAACAAGGGAGTACCTTGCTCTTATAACAATTGAAAGTGCGTTGTATCAACCAGAGGTGCTGGGGTGATTGGGCGATTTTTACAAATTCGTCAACGAGGAATTATTAGTTGAAGAATTATCAAAGCGATGAAATACAAGCAGCAGATAAAGTACTCAAGTGCATGCATCACATGGCAGTAGCAATGTCGCCATGAGTAAATGAAGCATACACAAAGCACAGGCAACGAGTAATGAAGATAAGCAGGCGGAAGACAAGGTGATTAAAGAATTTGGATTAAGGAAACTGAGAAAGTCTTCACTCAAAGTCTTCAAACAGTAAGGATCAAATTCATCAACAAGTAAACGAGGAAATGAAAGGGTTGAGAAAATAGAACTAGTTGCTGGTGAAGACAATGATTGGTGTACTAGTTCCAACTGCTGTGACAGTTATACCTCTGGTTTGGAGCGTCTTGGTATTTAAACGAAAAGATATATAATCCCAGGACATTGAGTCCTTACCGTATTCTCCTTGAGCTAGAGTCACATAGACTCCGAACAATCACTCGTGGTAAGTCTTCATGGTAAACTTCCAAACATTCACAAACTCGGTCACCCGACGATACACATTTTTCTCTTGGATGATCTAGACCATGACGCCTAACCGTCTAGAAGATACACAGTCTTCAAAGGTAAAAAGCATCGGTTCCACACATGACAATCTCTTCAGTGATGCTCAATCACTTTTGGCTTTTGGTGTTTGGGTTTTTGGTTTTTATCTCACTTATGATTCTCTCAAAGTCGTCGGAGGAAGGGTTCCTTTAAATGACACTTGTCAATCTCTCTCGGAGCGAAACTGATTTGTTGAGCAAGTAAAGCATCATTTTTCCTTAGAAGATCATCATGAGAATTTTCTCAAGATCTTGCTTTCTTTGAAGAAATTCTTAGGAAAGCTTCTGATGATCACCTAAGAGAGTTTCATGAGGACGGTGAAGGGCATGATGCTTAGATTGATGACTTTGAAGGTCATCAGTCAAAGATTGAGTCCGATCCATTTCCTCATTCAACAGGTCATCGCTTTTGTCTAGAAGCTTCTGAACCCTTTCCATAGCATTTTGTTGCTTAGTGGCAATATTAGCAAGTTTGAAGCAACTAGATTTGAGATTATCATGACATCCACCTTCACTTGATCCAGGGGAGGAAAGATATTTGAGTACCTTGAAACCTTTTGCCATGAAGCAATAGGTGGGGGCAAAGTCATCGTCGTTGACGTCAGTGTTGTTGGAGTTGTCATTTTCCTCGTTGTTGAAGATGGACTTGCTGAGAAAAGCAGTAGCGAGAGCTAGGCTCTCCACACCAGAGTCTGACTCCTCAGATTCCTCCTCTTCCTCATATTCTCCAGACTCTTTTTTAGAATCCATTTCCTTGCCAATAAATGCCCGAGCCTTTCTCGAACTGCTCTTATCGTGGGGTGAGGACTTTGAAGACTTGTTCTTGTTCTTGTTGTCAGAACTATCATCGTCATACTTCTTCTTCTTTGATTCCTTTTCCCAGAGAGGGCAATCAACAAAGACTTCTTGCATTTGTGGCAAGTTCTCTTCTTGTAGTCACGTGATGAAGATTTTGGTTTCTTCACATCACTTATTGAAGATTTTCTAACAAACCTCTTCTGGAGAGCTTCTGAAATTTCCTCAATAGCATTGCTAGCTCCTGACTGAGTTCTTCAGGAACACCAAGGTTGTTGTCAAAGTCCTCACCTTCAGATGAGGAAATTGCCTTGGCCTTCAATGCATGATAACTTTCAAAGCTTGGCCCATAGAGATCTCTCGTCTCAGCTTGTTGGAATTCATGAGTATTGAGCCTCTCAAGAATATCAACAGGATCTAGTGACTTGTAGTCTACACACTCTTGAATCATCAAAGCCAGTGTGTAAAACGAGAAATCAAGAGATCTCAACAATTTTTTCACCACCTCATGGTCGATAATGTTAGTGGCACCAAGCACTCGGAGCTCATTCGAGATGTGAGTGAGGCGGTCAAAGGTTTGCTGAACATTTTCGTGTCGAGTCTTTTGAAGCGGTTGAAGAGATTGCGAAGAACATCAACTCCGGAGTCACGTTGATTTGAAACCCGTTCGATAACTTTGGACAACATGTCCCAGATGAGTTTCGTAGTTTCCAAAGCACTCACTATGCCATACTATCCTTGGCTCATATGGACACATATGCTATTCTTCGCTTGAGAGTCGTGTTGTTTGAATCTCTTCACATCAGCATCGTTGATAGTGGAGGTAACGGATGGGACAACATTTGCCACAACATACGAGAGATCGTTGTCAATTGCCTCAAGATGCATGTCCATCTTGTTCTTCCAGTAGGTGTAGTCCGTCCCATGAAAGGTAGGACACACAACAGAGACCTTGATCATACCTGCAGTCGACATAACTAAAAGTTCAGATGGTTAAACCAAAATCACACAGAACAAGGGAGTACCTTGCTCTTATAACAATTGAAAGTGCGTGATATCAACGAGAGGTGCTGGGGTGTGATTGGGCGATTTTTACAAATTCGTCAATGAGGAATTACTAGTTGAAGAATTATCGAAGCGATGAAATACAAGCAACGGATAAAGTACTCAAGTGCATGCATAACATGGCAGTAGCAAAGTCGCCATGAGTAAATGAAGCATACACTCCGCCATGAGTAAATCAAGCAGCGAGTAATCAAGATAAGCAAGCGGAAGACAAGGTGACTGAAGAATTTGGACTAAGGAAATTGAGAAAGTCTTCACTCAAAGTCTTCAAACAGTAAGGATCAATTTCATCAACAGACTCTGCCCAATCACTCGTGGTAAGTCATCGTGTAGACTTCCAAACATTCACAAACTCGGTCACCCGACGATACATAATTTTCTCTTGGATGCTCTAGACCATGACACCTAACCATCTAGAAGATACACAATCTTCAAAGGTAAAAAGCATCGGTTCCACACATGACAATCTCTTCAGTGATGCTTAATCACTTTTGGCTTTTGGTGTTTGGGTTTTTGGTTTTTTCCTCACTTATGATTCTCTCAAAGTCGTCGGAGGAATGGTTGCTTTAAATGACACTTGACAATCTCTCTCGGAGCCGCCAACCAGCTAGTGATTGGGGGGGGGGGGCAGCTATTTATAGCCAGGGTGCGACCCGACTTGATAAGACATAAATGCCCTTAATGATATGACCGTTTTCACGATAAGATTCTTCGGACAGCCGGCGCTAAGCACAATAACAATTTTGAACTCTCAAAATCCTTAGGGCTATCAATTTCCTCAGGATAGGCAATTCACACTAATAAAATCCTAACTTCTCAGTCAATACAATTTCCTCATAGACCAGAAGAACTTCGTGTCTATCACTAAAGAATTCGACTGCACTGTAAGAGATTTTCAAAGGCTTCACTCGAAGGCTTGAGAATGTATATGTTTTGGAATGAGCATCACTTGGAAATTTTCTTTAGTATTACTTCGACCCCTTTTAACAATACATATTTTCTATGACTCAAAAAAGAAAAACAACTACGAAAAAAAGTCTTCATGCTTCTAAGTCCTCGGTTCAATATGTTCAGAATCACACCGAAATCCTCACATCAATGTCCTCAAGAAGAACATCGAAGTCTTCAATTGAAGAAATACATATTTAGGGGTCGTTTTTTGTCGGTTAAACCAAACTCCTGAGGGACTATATCACTTATGTATACTCATAAACACATTAGTCCCTTAACCCATTTCTCTTCAATACTCCAAAACCACTAAGCACGCACTGGATGCACGTACAAGTTTGCACTTGGATAATTTGCCATAAGTGGGCTATATTTTTAAATCCATCGTTGGAAGAGCATATACATGTTGCATTTTGGTTATATATTTTGCCGTGCACATTGTCATATCAAGTCAATTTGTATGTGTGACATCTTTTACCGTTTAAATTTCCCTCAGTTCATAATTCATACATAAGTTTGTGTAAATTGAACTTTCAGAATTTGTATGTAATATATTTATAAAAAGTCTATCATCTTATAAAACAAATAAACGGACGCGTCAATAATCTAGTGTATCTTTTTGTTATTGTCGACAATTATAAATGTAACGCCAGGTTCTTGGGCGCTAATTAACCCCGTGCACCGCTACACTTTTTCTTCTTCTTCCAAGCGGCTTATTATTATATGGGAAATGATGGTGTTCAGCCGATGGACGGATTCCCCTGTCGCGTCGGTCGCGCGCAGAGACGTCCGATCATGACGCGTTGGTCCTTCCGATCACGATGCGCGTGGCCCAGCTGCTGAATGCGCCTGCGCGTGTGGCCCAGTGCACGAGTCCACCATGACGTCAGCCACCGCATGGCCATTGGCTACAGCTGAGCGCTCGAGCACGGCACGGCAACGCCGACCTCCTTCGTGCATTTGTTTGTGCAACATTACCTCTGTTACAGAATGGCAATAGCGAACCGGTGCTGCTATGACATGCGGCGGCAATGGCAAGCGATGTTTTTGAAGCATCATTGACGGGGGATGACCCCCGGTAGCCTCAAACATTCCTTATGCTTCGGGCCCGTCTATAGGGCAAATGGGCGGGCCGCCTTCGAGGAACCGGCCCGGCGACGTCCCGCCGGCTCCAATCCCCCGGCACGGGCGCGCCGGCTGCTCCTTCACCAGCCGCGGCGTGCTGGCCGGCTGGGGCCTCGCCGTCCGGCTCCTTCACCAGCCGGCCGTGCATCGGATGCTCCTGACGGGCCCTGCGTGGTGACAGTGGGCCCCGTCCCATTGGGGGTCGGCGTCCGCATGGCCACAGTGGCCCCTATCCCGTCGGTGGTCAGCGCCCGCATGGCCGCAGTGGCCTCTCGCCGCTGTTCGACGGCGACCAGGCCTCCAACAGTGGCGGCCTGCCCCCAACCATTCCACCATCTACTCCAGCATGGCTACAGGACAGCCGGACGGCCGCTGACTTCGGCCGACCGCCGCAAGATGACGCCGCCCGTGGCACCCCGTGCCGCGGCGTGACCGGGCTCGGGGCCCGCCCTCGACAAGACCGGATCTGGTGGCCACCGCAGCCGGCCGTAGAGGCTGCCGGCTGGGCCCCCCCACGACTATTACATTCATATTGTAAGCCGGGGGGCTGGTCTATAAAACCTCCCGGGCCTCCCCCGTGAGAGGGGGAGACAGACGGAAAAACAGATGCCGCGGCGCAGAAGAACGACGATAGCACCACCCACGTAGCATCCCCCACGAGGAACCTCTCGAGCCGGAGCGCTTAGCTCCCACCTTGGTTCACACAGCTCCAGGAGCACGATTGTAACCTTCACCATCATCTCAACGAGACCAAGCAGGAGTAGGGGTTTTACCTCCCTCGGAGGGCCCCGAACCTGGGTACATCGCGCGTCAGTCACCGCTTGTGCCTAACCCCGTTCCCGGAGTCCACCGGCGTCCTTTCGGCCCTCTCAATTAGCCTACCCATGGCATCTGCCGTGACAAAACCACGACAGTTGGCGCCCACCATGGGGCCTTCCGCGGCGCAGGCCGGAGTTATGCTCCGGGCTGGGCCCTTCACCACCTCCCCCGGCCGCCCCGCGTCCGGGCGGAACTGCATGCTCGTGGGGTTTGCTCCGGCAGGTCCTACGGGCGGCGCGGCCGGCCTCTCCGACGGATGCCCTGGCTGCGGCCTCACGCTCGACGACGATGCGCTCACCGGGCTGTTCAGCAAGCTCAGCCTCGTCGGCGAGGCGCCGGCTGACGAATACCCTAGCGGGGTGCTCGACTGCACCGATCCCCCCGCGTCCGTAGGCGCTCTTGCCAACGGCGACGCGATCGCCTCCCACGCCCGCGCGGGAGTAATGGTCACCGTTGTTGGAAATATGCCCTAGAGGTAATAATAAATTAGTTATTATCATATTTCCTTGTTCATGATAATCGTTTATTATCCATGCTATAATTGTATTGATCGGAGACCTAAATGCATGTGTGGATACATAGACAAAACCATGTCCCTAGTATGCCTCTAATGGACTAGCTCATTGATCAAAGGATGGTTAAGGTTTCCTAGCCATGGACATGAGATGTCATTTGATAACGGGATCACATCATTAGGAGAATGATGTGATGGATAAGACCCAAACTACAAACATAGCATATGATCGTGTCAGTTTATTGCTACTGTTTTCTGCATGTCAAGTATATGTTCCTATGACCATGAGATCATGCAACTCACGGATATCGGAGGAGTGCCTTGTGTGTATCAAACGTCGCAACCTAACTGGGTGACTATAAAGGTGCTCTACAGGTATCTCAGATGGTGTCTGTTGAGTTGGCATGGATCGAGACTGGGATTTGTTACTCCGTGTGACGGAGAGGTATCTCAGGGCCAACTCGGTAATACAACATCACAATGAGCCTTGCAAGCAATGTGACTAATTGTTAGTTGCGGGATCTTGTATTATGGAACGAGTAAAGAGACTTGCCGGTAACGAGGTTGAACTAGGTATGGAGATACCGACGATCGAATCTCTAACATACCGAAGAACAAAGGGAACGTTATATGGGATTAACTGAATCCTTGACATAGAGGTTCGACCGATAAAGATCTTCGTAGAATATGTAGGAACCAATGTGGACGTCCATGTACCGCCATTGGTTATTGACCGTAGAGGTGTCTCGGTCATGTCTATATAGTTCTCGAACCCGCAGGGTCTGCACACTTAAGGTTCGGTGACGTTTCGGTAGTGTAGAGTTATGTATGGTGGTGACCGAAGGTTGTTCGGAGTCCCGGATGAGATCCCGGACGTCACGAGGAGCTCCGGCATGGTCCGGAGGTAAAGATTCATATATAGGATGTCCCAGTTTGGTCGCCGGAAAAGTTTCGGGCTCATCGGTAGTGTACCGGGAGTGCCGGTAGTGTACCGGGGGACATCCGGGAGGGGTATTTCGACCCCAAGAGGTCCATGGGCTGTGGGAGAATAATAACCAGCCCTTAGTGGGCTGGGAAAACAGCCACAAAGGCCCATGGCGCAGGAGAGAAAGTCCTAAAGCAAAAAGTGGAAAATCAGCCAATAGGAGGCAATCCTACTCCAACTAGGATTGGAGGTGAAGTAGGATTGCTCCCACCTCCTATTTCGGCCGACCCAAAGGCCTTGGCTGCCTCTCCTCTCCTCTCCTCCTATATATACTAGTGGATTGGGTGGTTTTTGGACAGAATTTCCGGCCACGTGCTACCCGTTCCACCGGTGCATAGTTTCTCCTCTAGATCGTAGTTCCGCAGTGCTTAGGCGAAGCCCTGCCGGAATCACTCCACCACCATCACCGGAGCGCCGTCACGCTGCCGGTGAACTCTCTCTCCTCTCCACCTCCTCTTGCTGGATCAAGACGGTGGAGATCATCATCAAGCTGCACGTGTGCTGAACGCGGAGGTGCCGTCCGTTCGGCGCTAGATCGGAAGGACTGTGATCGAGATCACGAGACGCGTCGTGATGAGATCGCGGAACGGATCGTGATGAGTTCGCGGAACGGATCGTGATGAGTTCGCGGGACAGATCGTGATCAAGATCGTGAGACGGATTGTGATGAGATCCCGGGACGGATCGTGATGAGTTCACGGGACGGATCGTGATTGGATCGCGGGACGGATCGTGATGAGATCGTGGGACGCTCGGCGATTTGGATCGCGAAGATGTTCGACTACACCAACCGCGTTTCTTAACGCTTCCCGCTTAGCGATCTACAAGGGTATGTAGATCCACTCTCCCTCTCGTAGATGCTCATCACCATGGATAGGATTGCGTGTGCGTAGGAAAATTTTGTTTCCCATGCGACGTTCCCCAACAGTGGCATCATGAGCTAGGTTGATTGTTCGATGAGATCTCGAGTAGAACACAAAAGGTTTGTGGGCGTTGATGCTTAGATTGCTTCCTCCCTTGGTCGTATTTTGGTTCAGCGGGATTGTGAGATGAAGCGGCCCGGACCAACATTACTCGTACGCTTACGAGAGACCGGTTCCCTCGACGCAACTTGTTGCCTAGATGGCTTGCGGGTGACAGTTTCTCTCACTTTAGTTGGATCGGATTCGACAAAGGCGGTCCTTGAGAAGGTTGAAAAGCAAACTAGTGTATCACCGTTGTGGTTTATGCGTAGGTGAGAATTGTTCTTTCTAGATACCCGTAGCAGCCACGTAAAACATGCAACAACAATTAGAGGACGTCTAACTTGTTTTTGCAGGGTATGTTGTGATATGATATGGCCAATTACATGATGTGATATATGTGATGTATGAGATGATCATGTGATGTATAGATTATCACGACTTGCATGTCGATGAATACGGCAACCGGCAGGAGCCATAGGGTTGTCTTTAATTATTGTATGACCTGCGTGTCAATCATTAAGCGCTATGTAATGCTTTACTTTATCGCTAAATGGTAGCAATAGTAGTAGAAGCATGCAGGGCGTGACAACCCCGATGGCGACACGTTGATGGAGATCAAGATGATGGAGATCATGGTGTCATGCCGGTGACGATGGAGATCATGCCGGTGCTTTCTAGATGGAGATCAAAAGCACAAGTTCATGGCCATATCATGTCACTTATGATTTGCATGTGATGTTAATCCTTTTTATGCACCTTATTTTGCTTAGGATGACGGTAGCATTATAAGGTGATCCCTCACTTAATTTCAAGCTAAATTGTGTTCTCCCCGAGTGTGCACCGTTGCGAAAGTTCGTCGTGTTGAGACACCACGTGATGATCGGGTGTGATAGACTCTACGTTCACATACAACGGGTGCAAGCCAGTGTTGCACATGCAGAACACTCAGGTTAAACTTGACGAGCCTAGCATGTACAGACATGGCCTCGTAACACAAGAGACCGAAAGGTCGAGCATGAGTCATATAGTAGATATGATCAACATAATGATGTTCACCATTTAAGCCACCTCAACTCACGTGATGATCGGACTTGAGTTGGTGAATTTGGATCACGTGACACTCAGATGACCTGAGGGATGTCAATTTGAGTGGGAGTTCTTAAGTAATATGATTAATTGAACTCATTATCATGAACATAGTCAGTAGTGTCTTTGCAAATGATGTTGTAGATTACTAGCTCGCGCTGTAGCTCCCGTGTGTTTTTATATGTTCCTAGAGAAAAAGAATTGAAAGATGTTGGTAGCAAAATTGTGGACTGGGTCCGTGATCTGAGGATTGTCCTCATTGCTGCACAGAAGGCTTATGTCCTCAATGCACCGCTCGGTGCGCCACCCCATCTAGCGTCGTCTGTAGATGTTGTGAACATCTGACAGGCTCATTTCGATGACTACTTGATAGTTTAGTGCGTCATGCATTACGGCTTAGAATTGAGGCTCCGAAACGTTTTGAACGTCACAGAACATATGAGATGTTCTAAGAGCTGAGATTGTGATCTCAAGATCGTGCCCGAGTTGCGAGATATAGGATCTCCAACGAGATTCTTTGCCTGCAAGATGAAAGAGAATAGCTCAATCGTTGAGCATGTGCTCAGATTGTCTGGGTACTACAATCGCTTTAATCGAGTGGGAGTTGATCTTCCAGATAAGATAGTGATTGATGTAGTTCTCCAAGTAACTGTCATTGAGCTACTAGAACTTGGTGATTAACTATAAAATGCCAGGGAAAGAAATGTTGATCCTTGAGCTGTTCGCGATGTTTGACACCGCGAAGGTAGAAATCAAGAAGGAGCGTCAAGTGTTGATGGTTAATCAAACCACTAGTTTCGAGAAGGGCAAGAGCAAGGAGGGAAACTTCATGGATAGCAAGTCAGTTGCTGCTCCAGTGAGGCAACCCAAAGTTGAACTCAAACCCGAGACTAAGTGCTTATGTTATGAGGTGAGCGGTCGCTGAAGCGGAACAACCCTAGATACTTGGTAGATAAGAAGGCTGGCAACATTAATAGAAGTATATTTGATATACGAGTTATTAATGTGTATCTTGCTAGTACTCTTAGTAGCACCTGGGTATTGGATACCGGTTCGGTTGCTAAATGTTAGTAACTCGAAATAAAAGCTACGGAATAAACGGAGAACTAGCTAAGGGTGAGGTGACGATATGTGTTGGAAGTGTTTCCAACGTTGATGTGATCAACATCGCACGCTCTCTCTACCTTCAGGATTAGTGACGAACCTAAATAAATGTTATTTGGTGTTTTGCGTTGAGCATGAACATGATTAGATCATGTTTATTGCAATACGGTTATTCATTTAAGTTAGAGAATAATGGTTATTCTGTTTACATGAATAATACCTTCAATGGTCATGCACCCAGTGAGAATGGTTTGTTGAAATCTTGATCGTAGTAGTACACATGTTCATAACATTGATGTCAAAAGATACAAAGTTAATAATGATAGTACCACATACTTGTGGCACTGCCGCTAAATGTCATATTGGTATAAAGCGCATGTAGAAACTCCATGCTGATGGATATTTGGACTCATTCGATTTCGAATCGGTTGAGACATGCGAACCATGCCTCTTGGGTAAGATGACTAAAGGACCCCGTTGGATGGAGCGGGCAAGTGATTCATTGGAAATGATACATGTTGATGTATGCAATCTAGTGAGTCTTGTAGCGTGTAGTGGATATCGTTATTTTCTTACCTTCACTGATGATTTGAGTAGATATAGTGTATATTTACTTAATGAAACACAAGTCTGAATTGTTTGAAAGGTTCAAGCAAATTCAGAGTGAAGTTTAAAGATCATCGTGACAAGAAGATAAAAATGACCGCGATATGATCGTGGAGGTGAATATCTGAGTTACGAGTTTGGCATACAACTTAAGACAACGTGAAATTTGTTTCACAACTATAGCCACCTGGAACACCATGGTGTGATGGTGTGTCTGAACATCATAGTCATGCTCTATTGATATAGTGCATACTGTGATGTCTCTTATCGTTTTACTACTATAATTTTTGGGGTTATGCATTAGAGACAACTACATTCACCTTAAATAGGGCATCATCTAAATCCGTTGAGATGACACCGTGTGAATTATGGTTTGATAGAAACCTAAGCTGTCATTTCTTAATATTTGGGGCTGTGACACTTGTGTGGAAAATGTTTTCACCTAATGAGGTCGAACCCAAGGCGGACAAATGCATCTTCATAGAGTACCCTAAGATCAGTTGGGTGAACCTTCAATCTCAGATCCTAGTGCAAAGTGTTTGTTGCTTAAACGGATACTTTCTCGAGGAAATGATTCTCTCGAAAGAATTGAGTGGGAGGAAGATAGAACTTGATGATGTTGTTAAACCTTTGTTCAACCAGAGAGTAGCGCAGCGCAGAAAGATGTTTCTGTGAAGCCTACGTTAGTTGAAGAGGAAGTTAATGATGATGATCATGAAGCTTCAGGATCAAGTTACTATCGAACTTCGTAGGTCGACAAGGATGTGTACCGCTCCTAAGTGGTACGACAACTCTGTCTTGGAGATCATGTTGTTGGACAACGATGAACCTACGAGCTATGGAGAAGCGATGATGGGCCCGGATTCCGACAAATGGTTAGAGGCCATGAAATCCGAGATAGGATCCATGTATGAAAACCAAGTATAGACTTTGGTAGACTTGCTCGTTAGACGGCAGGTCGTTGAGTACAAATGGACCTTGAGAATGAAGACAGACACTGATGGTGAATGTCACCATTTGTAAAGCTCGACTTGTTGCAAAGTTGTTTGTGACAAGTTCAAGGAGTTGACTGCGATGAGGCTTTCTCACTCGTAGCGATGCTAAAAGTCTGTTGGAATTATGCTAGCATTTGCTGCATTTTCAATTATGAAATCTGGCAGATGGATGTCAAAACATCGTTTCTTTAACGGTTTACTTAACGAAAGGTTGTATGTGATACAACCAGAAGGTTTTGTCAGTCCTAAGGATGCTAAAAGATGAGCAAGCTTCAGTGATCCTTCTATGGAATGAAGCAAGCATCTCGGAGTTGGAATATACACTTTTATAAGGTGATCAAAGTTTTGTAGTTTATACAAAGTTTACGAGAAACTTGTATTTATAATAAAGTGAGTGGGAGCACTATAGAGTTTTTGATAAGTATATGTGGTTGACATATTGTTGATCGGAAATACTGTAGAATTTCTGGAAGGCATAAAAGGTTGTTCGAAAAGTGTTTTTCAAAGGAAGACCTGGATAAAGCTACCTAATTGTTGAGCATCAAAATCTATAGAGATAGATCAAGATGCTTGATGAGACTTTCAATGAGTGTATACCTTGACAAGATTTTGAAAGAGTTCAAAATGGATCAGCCAGAGAAATAGTTCTCGTCTGATTTGTAAGGTGTGAAGTTGAGTGAGACTCAAAGCTCGACAACGGCATAAGAAAGAGAAAGGACGAACGTCGTCCCCTATGCCTTAGCCATAGGCTCTATATTATGCCATGTTGTGTACCGCACCAATGTGTGCCTTGCCATGAGTCTGTCAAGGGGTATAAGAGTGGTCCAGGAGTGGATCACTGGACAGCGGTCGGAATTATCCTTAGTAACCAGAGGACTAAGGAAATGTTTCTTGATTGTGGAGGTGATAAAGAGTTTGTCGTAAAGAGTTACGTCGATGCAAGCTTTAGCACCTATCCGGATGACTAGTAGTAGCAATCTGGATACGTATAGTGGAGCAGCCATTTGGAAATAGTACCAAGTGGAGTGTGGTAGCAGTGTTTACGGTTTGACATAGAGGTTTGCAAAGTACACACGAATCTGAATATCGCAGACCGTTGACTATAAGACCTCTCTCACACGCAAAGCATGATCGAGCCCCAAAACTCATTGGGTGTTAGATTCATAACAATGCGAATCACATGGTGATGTGAACTAGATTATTGACTCTAGTGCAAGTGGGAGACTGTTGGAAATATGCCCTAGAGGCAATAATAAATTAGTTATTATCATGTTTCCTTGTTCATGATAATCGTTTATTATCCATGCTATAATTGTATTGATCGGAGACTTAAATGCATGTGTGGATACATAGACAAAACCATGTCCCTAGTATGCCTCTAATGGACTAGCTCGTTGATCAAAGGATGGTTAAGGTTTCCTAGCCATGGACATGAGATGTCATTTGATAACGGGATCACATCATTAGGAGAATGATGTGATGGATAAGACCCAAACTACAAACATAGCATATGATCGTGTCAGTTTATTGCTACTGTTTTCTGCATGTCAAGTATATGTTCCTATGACCATGAGATCATGCAACTCACGGATATTGGAGGAGTGCCTTGTGTGTATCAAACGTCACAACGTAACTGGGTGACTATAAAGGTGCTCTACAGGTATCTCAGATGGTGTCTGTTGAGTTGGCGTGGATCGAGACTGGGATTTGTTACTCCGTGTGACGGAGAGGTATCTCAGGGCCCACTCCGTAATACAACATCACAATGAGCCTTGCAAGCAATGTGACTAATTGTTAGTTGCGGGATCTTGTATTATGGAACGAGTAAAGAGACTTGCCGGTAACGAGGTTGAACTAGGTATGGAGATACCAACGATCGAATCTCGGGCAAGTAACATACCGAAGAACAAACGGAACGTTATACGGGATTAACTGAATCCTTGACATAGAGGTTCGACCGATAAAGATCTTCGTAGAATATGTAGGAACCAATGTGGACGTCCAGGTCCCACCATTGGTTATTGACCGTAGAGGTGTCTCGGTCATGTCTACATAGTTCTCGAACCCGCAGGGTCTGCACACTTAAGGTTCGGTGACGTTTCGGTAGTGTAGAGTTATGTATGGTGGTGACCGAAGGTTGTTCGGAGTCCCGGATGAGATCCCGGACGTCACGAGGAGCTCCGGAATGGTCCGGAGGTAAAGATTCATATATAGGATGTCCCAGTTTGGTCGCCGGAAAAGTTTCGGGCTCATCGGTAGTGTACCGGGAGTATCGGTAGTGTATCGAGAGTGCCGGTAGTGTACCGGGGGACCTCCGGGAGGGGTATTTCGACCCCAAGAGGTCCATGGGCTGTGGGAGAATAATAACCATCCCTTAGTGGGCTGGGAAAACAGCCACAAAGGCCCATGGCGCAGGAGAGAAAGTCCTAAAGCAAAAAGTGGAAAATCAGCCAATAGGAGGCAATCCTACTCCAACTAGGATTGGAGGTGAAGTAGGATTGCTCCCACCTCGTATTTCGGCCGACCCAAAGGCCTTGGCTGCCTCTCCTCTCCTCTCCTCCTATATATACTAGTGGATTGGGTGGTTTTTGGACAGAATTTCCGGCCACGTGCTACCCGTTCCACCGGTGCATAGTTTCTCCTCTAGATCGTAGTTCCGCAGTGCTTAGGCGAAGCCCTGCCGGAATCACTCCACCACCATCACCGGAGCGCCATCACGCTGCCGGTGAACTCTCTCTCCTCTCCACCTCCTCTTGCTGGATCAAGACGGTGGAGATCGTCATCAAGCTGCACGTGTGCTGAACGCGGAGGTGACGTCCGTTCGGCGCTAGATCGGAAGGACCGTGATCGAGATCACGAGACGGTCGTGATGAGATCGCGGAATGGATCGTGATGAGTTCGCGGGACAGATCGTGATCAAGATCGTGAGACGGATTGTGATGAGATCGCGGGACGGATCGTGATGAGTTCATGGGACGGATCGTGATTGGATCGCGGGACGGATCGTGATGAGATCGTGGGACGCTCGGCGATTTGGATCGCGAAGATGTTCGACTACACCAACCGCGTTTCTTATAGGTTCCCGCTTAGCAATCTACAAGGGTATGTAGATCCACTCTCCCTCTCGTAGATGCTCATCACCATGGATAGGTTTGCGTGTGCGTAGGAAAATTTTGTTTCCCATGCGACGTTCCCCAACAGTGGCATCATGAGCTAGGTTGATGGTTCGATGAGATCTCGAGTAGAACACAAAAGGTTTGTGGGCGTTGATGCTTAGATTGCTTCCTCCCTTGATCGTATTTTGGTTCGGCGGGATTGTGAGATGAAGCGGCCCGGACCAACATTACTCGTATTCATATTGTAAGCCGGGGGGCTGGTCTATAAAACCTCCCGGGCCTCCCCCGTGAGAGGGGGAGACAGACGGAAAAACAGATGCCGCGGCGCAGAAGAACGACGATAGCACCACCCACGTAGCATCCCCCACGAGGAACCTCTCGAGCCGGAGCGCTTAGCTCCCACCTTGGTTCACACAGCTCCAGGAGCACGATTGTAACCTTCACCATCATCTCAACGAGACCAAGCAGGAGTAGGGGTTTTACCTCCCTCGGAGGGCCCCGAACCTGGGTACATCGCGCGTCAGTCACCGCTTGTGCCTAACCCCGTTCCCGGAGTCCACCGGCGTCCTTTCGGCCCTCTCAATTAGCCTACCCATGGCATCTGCCGTGACAAAACCACGACAGTTGGCGCCCACCATGGGGCCTTCCGCGGCGCAGGCCGGAGTTATGCTCCGGGCTGGGCCCTTCACCACCTCCCCCGGCCGCCCCGCGTCCGGGCGGAACTGCATGCTCGTGGGGTTTGCTCCGGCAGGTCCTACGGGCGGCGCGGCCGGCCTCTCCGACGGATGCCCTGGCTGCGGCCTCACGCTCGACGACGATGCGCTCACCGGGCTGTTCAGCAAGCTCAGCCTTGTCGGCGAGGCGCCGGCTGACGAATACCCTAGCGGGGTGCTCGACTGCACCGATCCCCCCGCGTCCGTAGGCGCTCTTGCCAACGGCGACGCGATCGCCTCCCACGCCCGCGCGGGAGTAATGGTCACCGTTGTTGGAAATATGCCCTAGAGGTAATAATAAATTAGTTATTATCATATTTCCTTGTTCATGATAATCGTTTATTATCCATGCTATAATTGTATTGATCGGAGACCTAAATGCATGTGTGGATACATAGACAAAACCATGTCCCTAGTATGCCTCTAATGGACTAGCTCATTGATCAAAGGATGGTTAAGGTTTCCTAGCCATGGACATGAGATGTCATTTGATAACGGGATCACATCATTAGGAGAATGATGTGATGGATAAGACCCAAACTACAAACATAGCATATGATCGTGTCAGTTTATTGCTACTGTTTTCTGCATGTCAAGTATATGTTCCTATGACCATGAGATCATGCAACTCACGGATATCGGAGGAGTGCCTTGTGTGTATCAAACGTCGCAACCTAACTGGGTGACTATAAAGGTGCTCTACAGGTATCTCAGATGGTGTCTGTTGAGTTGGCATGGATCGAGACTGGGATTTGTTACTCCGTGTGACGGAGAGGTATCTCAGGGCCAACTCGGTAATACAACATCACAATGAGCCTTGCAAGCAATGTGACTAATTGTTAGTTGCGGGATCTTGTATTATGGAACGAGTAAAGAGACTTGCCGGTAACGAGGTTGAACTAGGTATGGAGATACCGACGATCGAATCTCTAACATACCGAAGAACAAAGGGAACGTTATATGGGATTAACTGAATCCTTGACATAGAGGTTCGACCGATAAAGATCTTCGTAGAATATGTAGGAACCAATGTGGACGTCCATGTCCCGCCATTGGTTATTGACCGTAGAGGTGTCTCGGTCATGTCTATATAGTTCTCGAACCCGCAGGGTCTGCACACTTAAGGTTCGGTGACGTTTCGGTAGTGTAGAGTTATGTATGGTGGTGACCGAAGGTTGTTCGGAGTCCCGGATGAGATCCCGGACGTCACGAGGAGCTCCGGAATGGTCCGGAGGTAAAGATTCATATATAGGATGTCCCAGTTTGGTCGCCGGAAAAGTTTCGGGCTCATCGGTAGTGTACCGGGAGTATCGGTAGTGTACCGGGAGTGCCGGTAGTGTACCGGGGGACATCCGGGAGGGGTATTTCGAGCCCAAGAGGTCCATGGGCTGTGGGAGAATAATAACCAGCCCTTAGTGGGCTGGGAAAACAGCCACAAAGGCCCATGGCGCAGGAGAGGAAGTCCTAAAGCAAAAAGTGGAAAATCAGCCAATAGGAGGCAATCCTACTCCAACTAGGATTGGAGGTGAAGTAGGATTGCTCCCACCTCCTATTTCGGCCGACCCAAAGGCCTTGGCTGCCTCTCCTCTCCTCTCCTCCTATATATACTAGTGGATTGGGTGGTTTTTGGACAGAATTTCCGGCCACGTGCTACCCGTTCCACCGGTGCATAGTTTCTCCTCTAGATCGTAGTTCCGCAGTGCTTAGGCGAAGCCCTGCCGGAATCACTCCACCACCATCACCGGAGCGCCGTCACGCTGCCGGTGAACTCTCTCTCCTCTCCACCTCCTCTTGCTGGATCAAGACGGTGGAGATCATCATCAAGCTGCACGTGTGCTGAACGCGGAGGTGCCGTCCGTTCGGCGCTAGATCGGAAGGACTGTGATCGAGATCACGAGACGCGTCGTGATGAGATCGCGGAACGGATCGTGATGAGTTCGCGGAACGGATCGTGATGAGTTCGCGGGACAGATCGTGATCAAGATCGTGAGACGGATTGTGATGAGATCGCGGGACGGATCGTGATGAGTTCACGGGACGGATCGTGATTGGATCGCGGGACGGATCGTGATGAGATCGTGGGACGCTCGGCGATTTGGATCGCGAAGATGTTCGACTACACCAACCGCGTTTCTTAACGCTTCCCGCTTAGCGATCTACAAGGGTATGTAGATCCACTCTCCCTCTCGTAGATGCTCATCACCATGGATAGGTTTGTGTGTGCGTAGGAAAATTTTGTTTCCCATGCGACGTTCCCCAACAGTGGCATCATGAGCTAGGTTGATTGTTCGATGAGATCTCGAGTAGAACACAAAAGGTTTGTGGGCGTTGATGCTTAGATTGCTTCCTCCCTTGGTCGTATTTTGGTTCAGCGGGATTGTGAGATGAAGCGGCCCGGACCAACATTACTCGTACGCTTACGAGAGACCGGTTCCCTCGACGCAACTTGTTGCCTAGATGGCTTGCGGGTGACAGTTTCTCTCACTTTAGTTGGATCGGATTCGACAAAGGCGGTCCTTGAGAAGGTTGAAAAGCAAACTAGTGTATCACCGTTGTGGTTTATGCGTAGGTCGCCCTCACTCCCGGAGGGGCCGTCTTCGAGTTCCCCCGTCCCGAGGGCGAGGGCTCTGGTGCTATTGACCTTCGGCAGGCTCAGCATTCTAGCACCCCTCGTTCCTCCGGCCAGAACGCCCGGGGGAGCAACGCTAAGCGTCCCCCGTCACGTGGGAACGAACAACAGGCTGTGAATAGCCGGCGCAGCAATCGCCCGGTTGGCGGAAGTCGGCGCAGCCGCGAACACACCCCGCCTCCACGACAGGAACCGGCGTGGTCCATCCTGCCGGCCGTCCGACCTGAGCTCGCGGTCCGGCTCGGGCCGCGCTTTCCCCACAGCGACAACGACGCCCGGCTCCACCTCGACCGGCTGGCGCAGTCGGCTCTCCTCGAGGAGGAGGGCTCGATTGGCCGGGCCTGCTTCAGCCCACGGATCCGCAACGAGCCATTTCCGCCCGGTTTCACGCTTCCCAGCGAAACCCCGAAGTACACGAGGACCGCCAAGCCGGAGGACTGGCTGGTAGACTACACCACCGCCGTCGACATCGCCAGGGGGAACAAGCGCATAGCCGTCCGCTACGTTCCCCTGATGCTGATCGGCTCTACCCGCACCTGGCTGAACAGCCTAGCCGCCGGCAGCGTCAACACCTGGACGGACTTCGAGGAAGCCTTCGTCCGCAACTTCACCAGCACCTACAAGCGACCCGCTCGCCCCCGCGAGCTCGCCATGTGCGTCCAGGGCCCGGACGAGCCTCTCCGCGACTACCTCACGCGCTGGACCGAGCTCCGCAACTCCTGCGAGGGCGTGCACGAGGTGCAGGCCATCCAGTACTTCATCGAGGGCTGTCGCGACGACACGCCCCTCAAGCACAAGCTCTTGTGCTCCGAGCCAACCTCCCTGGCGGACTTGATGTCCAAATCGGACAAATACGCCACGGCCGACTCCTCCATGAGGATGAAAGCCAAGGCACCGACCAAGCCGGCTCCGGCCCCGCCCAAGCCGGCCGCCGACAACCAGCAACAACCCAACGGCAAGCGCAAGAACGACCAGCCTGATCTCCGATACGGGAGCCGGCTTGTCGCCTCCATCGAGGAGGAGCAACCGACTGGCCAGGCCTCCGGCAAGCGCCAGCGCACCGGCAAGGCTGCCTGGCAGCCCAAGCTGACTTTCGAGCAGCTGTTGGATCTCCCCTGCAGGAACCACTCCGGTGCCACACCGGCCACGCACACGCTCCGACAGTGCAGCTTCTCACAGCGCCTGGCCCGGGGCGACGGCCTCCCGGGCCCTCCCGCGCCGCCAGCCCATGGGCCGACTCCGACTCCGGCTCCGCCTCCGGCCCCCAGCCGGCCCGCGCGCCCCCAGCCCTGACGCGAAACGACGGCCGGTTGCTGGACCAATACCCCGAGCCCGACGGCTGCTACGTCGTCTTCACGAGTGAAGAGACGGACAAGCGCGCCCAACGCCTGCTCCATCGCGAGGTGAATGCCACCGCGCCCGCGACTCCCCAGTTCATGCACTGGTCCGAGAAGCCGGTCACCTGGAGCCGGGTAGTCCATCCGGCTGTGATGCTAGACCCGGGCAGCTACGCCCTCGTCCTCGACCCCACCATCGCCTCTGAGAGGCGCTCCTGTCGTTTTTCGTGGGTGCTGGTCGATGGCGGCAACAGCATCAACATCCTCTACCTTGACACCCTGCTCAAGCTAGGACTCATGGTGGAGGACCTGAACGCAAGCCGGCCCGTGTTCCACGGCATCGTCCCGGGCAAGTCCTGCACCCCCCTCGGCAAGATCCGTGTCGACGTCCTCTTTGGCGACGCCGGCCACTTCTGCCATGAGCCGATCTGGTTCGAGGTGGCGGACCTTAGCAGCCCCTAACACGCTTTGCTGGGCCGGCCCGCGCTCGTCAAGTTAATGGCGGTCCTCCACTACGCCTATCTCAAGCTCAAGATGCCGGGTCCCAAAGGCATCATCACCGTTGTCGGCAAGTACCACGTGTCCATGGCGTATGCGCGCGATGGCAGCCGGCTAGCCGAGGCCCCGGAGATAACGGAGGAGAAGCGGCAGCTCGACCAACTGGTGGCTCTCGCCTCTGCCCAGCCGGCCGTGCCGGCTCCTCCGTCCCAGCCCGTTGGCGAGGGCTCTTTCTGGCCGTCCAGGGACACCAAGCAAGTGCCGCTCGATCCGGCCAACCCCATCCAGTGCGTGACCATCGTTTCGCGCCTCAACAGCAAATAGGAAAGCGAGCTCGTCGACTTCCTCCGTGAGAACCGGGAAATTTTTGGATGGTCCCCCAAAGACATGCCGGGTGTCCCGAGGAAGTTCGCCGAGCACAAACTACACGTCCGGCCGGATGCGAAGCCGGTCAAGCAACCCCTGCACCGTTTCTCCGAGGAGAAGCGGCGCACCATCAGGGAAGAGATCGCCCGGCTGCTCGCAGCCAGCTTCATCATGGAAGTTTTCCACCCGGACTGGCTGGCCAACCCAGTCCTGGTGCTAAAGAAGAACAACACTTCGCGCATGTGTATCGACTACACGAGCCTGAACAAGGCATGCCCGAAGGACCCGTTCGCCCTGCCACGAATCGATCAAGTCGTCGACTCCACGGCCGGCTGCGACCTGCTGTCTTTCCTAGACGCCTACTCCGGCTACCACCAGATCAAGCTGGACCCGGAGGACCGGCTCAAGACCTCTTTCATCACACCCTTCGGAGCCTACTGTAACATCACCATGTCCTTCGGCCTGAAGAACGCAGGCGCCACCTTCCAGCGCTGCATGCAGAAGTGCCTCCTGCCTCAGATAGGCAGGAACGTCCATGTCTACGTCGACGACATCGTCGTCAGGTCCAAGAAGCGTTTCAGCCTCCTCGACAACCTCTGGGAGACGTTCGCCAATCTGCGCGAATACAAGATCAAGCTCAACCCGGAGAAGTGCGTTTTCGGCGTCCCTGCCGGCCAGCTTCTGGGTTTCTTCGTGTCCGCTCACGGTATCGAAGCCAACCCCGAAAAGATCCGGGCAATCGAGCGCATGCCCAAGCCGGTCCGGCTTCGCGATGTTCAGAAATTCACCGGCTACCTCGCCTCCCTCAGCCGGTTCATCAGTCGGCTTGTCGAGAAGGCCCTGCCCCTCTACGGACTACTATGCAAGTCCGCCCTGGTCGAGCCGGGCCGAGACCTCTCGAAGAAGCCGGTCCTGTTCGACTGGCCCAGCGAGGCGGACGCGGCGTTCCGCGACCTTAAGAGAACTCTCACCAGCGCGCCCATTTTGGCCGCGCCGGCTGAGAAAGAGCCCGTGCTCGCCTACATCGCGGCCACTACGCGCGTCGTCAGCATTGTCCTGGTGATGGAACGGTCGGGGGAGGGCAAGGCGCTGCCGACGCAGCGTCCGGTCTACTACCTTAGCAAAGTCCTCTCCACCTCCAAACAGAACTACCCCCACTACCAGAAGATGTGTTACGGCGTCTACTTCGCCACCCAGAAGCTGAAGCATTACTTCCAGGAGCACGTCGTCACTGTCATAAGCACAATGCCGTTAGGCGAAATCATGGACGGCCGGGATGCCATCGGCCAAATAGCCAAATGGGCCATCGCCATGGCCGACTACGAGATCTGGTACGAGCCGCGCACCGCCATCAAGTCCCAAGCGATGGCCGACTTCCTCGTCGACTGGGCCGAGACCCAGTTCGTGCCGCCTCCGCCCGACTCCACACACTGGCGCATGCATTTCGACGGCTCCAAGATGAGGACCGCTTGGGTGCCGGCATTGTCCTCTCCTCCCCGAAAGGTCATCAACTCAAGTACACCCTCTAGATCCACTTCGCCGCCTCCAACAACGTGGCCGAGTACGAAGCCCTCGTCCACGGCTTCGGCGACTCCGACCTCGTAGTCCAGTAGGTTTCTAGCGAGTGGGACGCCAGAGACGCCAACATGGCCAGCTACTGCTTCCTCGTCCAGCAACTCACCGGCTTCTTCGAGGGCTGTGAGTTCCATCACGTCCCCCGGGCAGACAACAAGGCGTCCGACACACTGGCCAAAATCGGCTCCATCCGGCAGGCCATTCCTGCCGGCGTCTCCCTCGAGCAGCTGCTGAAACCCTCGATCAAGCCGTCTCCCGAGTCGGATTCCATCTTCATACCGACGGGCGCGGCCGACTCTCCGGTTGCGCCGGCTGCCCTGCCGGCCCCATTAATCGCAGACGCCTCGCCGGCCCCGACGCCACCCGCCGCTCCAAACCAACCGGCCCCGTCGACGCTCGACACCGTCATGACGACGGCCGACCTTCCCGCCACCACTTCACTCCCGGGGACTGACGAACCGGTCCCGGGGACCGACGTGCCGGCCCCGGGGGCTGGCGTGCTGGTCCCGGGGGCTGGCGTGCCGGCCCCGGGGGCTTCCGCCTCCGACATCCCGCTCATGCCCGAGCCGGCTCCCATCTCGGCCCCATCGTGGGCTCTGCCCATCCTGGCGTTCCTCGAGCACGGCGAGCTCCCCCCTGACGAGGCCACCGCAAGGCAAATCCAGCGCCGGGCCTCGGCCTACGGCATCATCAACCGCGAGCTCGTTCACTGCAGCACCACCGGCGTTTTCCAATGCTGCGTCGAGCCGGAGAAGGGCCTGGAGATCCTCCTCGACATCCACCAAGGCGAGTGTGGGCATCATGCCACCTCCAGGTCCTTGGTGGCCAAGGCATTCCGCCACGGTTTCTACTAGCTAACTGCCCTAGAGGCAGCCAAGGACTTGGTCGACAAGTGTGAGGGTTGTTAACGCTTCCGCGCGCAAAGCCACTTGCCGGCTACCGCCCTCCAAACCATCCCCCTCTCATGGCCTTTCGCCGTCTGGGGGCTGGATATGGTGGGGCCCTTCAAGACCGCCTGGGGCGGCATGACACACCTGTTGGTCGCCGTCGACAAGTTCGCCAAGTGGATCGAGGCGCGACCCATCAAGAAGCTGGACGGCCCCACTGCCGTCCGGTTCATCGAAGACATCACAGTTCGCTACGGCATCCGAACTTCGCCAAGGGCGCACTGGCGCGTTTCTGCTCACGACAGGGCATCCGGCTCGACCTGGCGTCCGTCGCCCACCCCTAGTCCAATGGCCAGGTCGGAAGGGCGAACGGCTTGATCCTGGCCGGCATCAAGCCCCGGCTCGTCACACCGCTGGTCCGGTCGGCCGGCTGCTGGGTCGAGGAGCTGCCGTCCGTCCTGTGGAGCCTCCGGACGACGCCCAACCGGTCGACCGGCTTCACCTCGTTTTTTCTCGTTTACGGGTCCGAGGCGATCATCCCCACCGACATCGAGTTCGATTCGCCTCGGGTCACCCTGTAGACCGAGAAGGATGCAAGAGAGGCAAGGGGGGACGGCGTCGACCTCCTCGGAGAAACCCGCGAGCTAGCTTTGAGCCGGACGGCCATCTATCAGCAAAAGCTCCGGCACTACCACAGCAAGCGGATCCGGCCACTCTCCTTCCGCGAGGGGGACCTGGTGCTCAGGCGGGTTCAACGAACGGCCGGCCAGCACAAGCTGTCCTCCCCATGGGAGGGCCCATTCATGATCAGCCGGGCTTTGCACAACAACGCCTACTACCCGATAGACGCCCAGAAGCCGCAGAAGCACAAGAGAGATGCGTCCGCCGAAGAAACGGAGCGCCCGTGGAACACGACACTCCTCCGCCCGTTTTACTGCTAAAAAGCCAGTGTACGTACTCTGTACTTTTGCCCCTTTGGGCCCATGAATGCAATGGGGACCTCAAGCCGGCGCTTGAGGAACACCCCTTTTTGGTTTCTCCAAGTCTCTTCCTACCATCTAAGGCCCGGGCCCGGTTCACGGTCCCGGGGGCTCGCCCAGCTCCCCTCCGAGGCGGATGAATAAGTGTGAGCAAGCGGCCCTTCGCCTCCCCCGCCCTAGCCAGCCACAGACCGGCCCCCGGCTGTCCGACTGAAGGGATCGCGGGGTACGAAAGAGCTTCTCACACAAAGGTCCGCCAACGCGCGGTAGCCGGGCTAGCCCAACCATGCTACCTTACTCCCCGTGGCCGGCCTCTGCCGACTCGACCTAGTCCTAGCCGGTTGACTCTAAGAGCCCGCTACCTTTTCCCTAAGGGTGAAGCCCCGTCCTTGTCCCAGACCAGCTCCCGGCTGGCCGGCAGGCGGGGCAGAAGCCGAAAGGAATCCTAGCGCACACGAACAAGTCAACACGCAAAAGGCGAAAGTAGAACCGGCACACACTCCTTTCTACTTCTGATAACAAAACATCGATTAAACATGATAAAAGGCCCACAGCCACAGGTTCATTACAATACGTCTTAAATACACCCCAGTGGGTGGAACTCCGGCACTAAAAATGGAATGCAGACGAAAATGTACAAGGAGGAGCGATCTTGAACCGTCTCACCTCCGGCTCCGGCACCTCCAGGGCTGGCTGCGTTCATGCCGACGACGCTGGCGCCTTCGGGGCTGGCGCAACCGGGGCGGCTGAGGTGGAGGTCCTCGCTTCATCAGCCGGCTCGGACGGATCGTCGGTGTCAGACCCATCGTCGACCGTCTCGCACTCGCTCCCCTCCGGATCGTCGAGGGCAAGGCCGTACGAGTCTTTCGGGATGACTGCGCTGTCCGCACCATGCTCCGGGACGTACTCATCCCACGCGGCGAAGGACGCGAGCTTGCTCGCTCGCCTCTGCAGCTCGTCCGCCACCACCGATAGCTCCGCTTCGGTGCCGGCATGCTGGGCCGTGAGCAACCCTAGGTCAAGCCTAGGATACCACGACCTGGCAACGCGGAGCGCCATCTCCGCGCCGGCGCGCGCCGCGGAGGCCCTCCAGGCGTTCACCTGCGCAGTCCCGGCTTCCAGCCACCGGGCAAGCCAGGTATAGGAGCCCGGATACACAGCCCGGGACCAGAGGGCCCGGACCAGCGCCGTACCGGCCTTCCGAAACCGCGTCAGGGTGTGGATGACCATCTCCAGGCGCACCTCGGCGACAACCCCCACATCCTCCAGCGTCCAGGGGGCGTCCGGCTCGACGACCTCTCCCTGGGCCCTCCGGTCCTCACGATCGGACTCCACGGCCACCTCGGCGCTCTCTTGGGTACCGGGGAAGAGCCCTAAGAAAGGGTGAGGAAAAGGAGAAGGGGGCGCACAAAGAAATAAGGAAGAGGAAGGCAGGGAACTTATGACGTAGCATCCGGTCTACCTTGTGGCCCGGCTCCACCAGGTTCGCCTCCCAGTCCGCCGCTTCCTGGCGGTAGTGCTCAGTCTCGTCCTGAGCCGCGAGTCTCTCCTTGAGCGTCGCCGTCAGCGCGGCGTCCTGGGCCTCCAGCTTGTTGCGGAGCACCTTCTCCTGCTCCTCCGCCTCCCGGTGGAGCACCGCCTCCCGGTCCGCCAGTTCCCGGCTATGGGCCTCCTCGAGCTTCTTCCGGTCCGCCCTCAGCGCCTCCGCCCTCTCGCGGAACTTCCGGCACTCCGCCGCCATGGTGTCCCGCTCCCCGAGGAGCCGGACCACCTGCCCCCGGAGGCCGACCGCCTCTTTGTGGGCGGCTGCACGGAGAAGATTTGATCAAGTTAGAAGGAAGTAATGACAAGGGAACCGGCCCGCCTCCAGGGCAGCCGGCTTGGCCCTCGGGGGCTCTCCCCACCAAGGACGCAGGAACACGTACCTTGCAGGTCTGCAGTCGCGGTGGCAAGGCGGCTCTCCGCCCCCCTAAACAACCCCAGCAGGGTGTTGTACGCCTCCGCCCGGTAGTCGTAGGCCGCCTGCAAGAGCCTCGGGGGCTACACCCAGTGGGTGTGCTAGCGCGCCCCCACTCGAAGAGAAGAAAGAGAAAGGAGAGATAGGGCGCTTACCGCAACCGCCCGCTCCAAGCTCACCAACCGCTCGCTGGCGGCCTGGGCGTCCTCCATCGCCTGGGCGCGGCAGGCCGTGAAGGACTCCACGACAACGGCCACCGCGGTCCCAAGGTCGCTCGCCGGCTCCCCGGAGGCTGGGCTCCCGACCGTCGCCCACAGCCGCTGGGGCCGGCCCCCATCTATGGGCCTTCCTTCGTGGGAGATGACGATGGTGCCGGTCCCCGTCGCCATCGTCGTTTCGGGGGGTCGTCGACGACGTGCTCGCCGCGGCCGCCCCCTCGGTGGCCATGGCCCCCGTCGCGGATTCTCCACCACCGGTGCCCCCTAGCCGGCTCGCGTCCGGTGCCGGCGTGTCAGGGGCCGGCACGCCAGAAGCCGGCGCCCCCATGGCCGGCACCTCCGACGCTGGCGCCCCCGTGGCCGGCGCCTCCTGCGGTGGTGCCTCCAAGTCCACCACCTCCGCGCCCGGCGTCACGACGCTCACTTTTGGTGGCGCGCCGTCAGACGCCAACGGCGCATCGTTCCCAGCCAGCTGGGAGGCTTGGCGGCTTTTCTCCGCCAAGTCCTCCGCGGCCTCCCCGCCGTCTCTCGCGGGCTGGTCGGCACCTTGGCGGCCCGGCGACGTCTCCTCCGGGCCGTGGGGGAATGCCTCCCACGTTTGGCCAGCGGCCTCCCCGCTGGCCACCCGCCTTTGCCGCCACCTCCTCCCACCGGCGGCGCTCTTCCTCACGCAGCTCCCGCTCAGCCCTGTCGAGGTCGAGCCACGCCTGGCGCTCCATCTCCTCGGCCGTCGACGGCGGCGCCGCTTTCGTCGTCCCGCCGCCTGGTTCTCCGCCCAGCGAGCGCGCCTCCCTGATGGCGGCGGGGCATTAGACGAGGAAGGGGGCAAAACCAGGATTCAAATCAACAAAAGATCAAGACTTACCCGACCATGACCGGCACCGCCCGCCTGGAAGGCCCGGTCGGGTTCCCCCTCTGCCTCTTGCTCCCTCCGGCGCGGCTACCGCCCGGCTGCGCGGCGGCCACACGCTTGGGCGCCGTCTTGGGGGCGGCCGGCCCCTTCCCCTTGTCCACCTCGGCCGGGTCGCTGGCGCCCCGTGGCCGGCGCCCCCGTGGTGCCGTGACCTGCCCCTCCGAGAACTTCGTCGGTTCTTCTGTTGCAAGGGTTGGCTCCCGCTCAGCATCGTCGTCGGGCCAATCCCTTAATGGCGCCTGGAACGAAGACTCGCCCAGTGGCTCGGCCTTGTCATCCTCTTCCTCCTCCGCCTCGTCGTCGCCCGCCTCCACCTCGCCGGCTCGCTCGGTGGCGGCCGACTCCACGTCGACGTCGTCCTCGACCTCTTCCGGGTCAGACTCCACCGAATCTGGCGCCGGCGTCGCGTAGTCCTGCAGGAGCGCGAACTTCTGCAGGCAAACCGGACGGCGCTATTAGACCGAAGGGGGGATTACGACCCAGCGAACACAGGATGGGAGGCGGAGCCGGCTGTTCACTTACCCGCGGTGCCGGATGACTCCGGCTGTAGGGGAGCTTCCCCCACTGCCACTCCCCCTCCTTCATCTTCGCCGTCGACACGGCGTTGACCTTCCTCGCCACGTGAATCGGCCTCAGCTCCTTGGTGGAGAGCCGGCAGGGGTCATGGCGCCCTCCAATCTGGCAAATAAGATGTGGCCGACGCTGTAGCGGCAGCACCCGGCGCGCAATCATCGCCGCCAGCAAATCCGTGGCCGTGAGCCCCTCCGTCCCGGACAGCTCGCGGAGGCGGGCGCTGAGCCGGTCGGCCGTCTCGGGTGCCGAGGTCGACGTTGCCCGCCAGTTCTGCATGGCAACCGGCGGGTGGTTGGCGAAGTCGGGGAGGTTGATATAGTCCTCCTCCGGCTTCACGTTCTTCACATAGAAGAACCCCCGCTGCCATCGCTTCACCGACTCGTGCAACGGGAGTCTGGGGAAGCCGGTCCCCTGACGAACCTGGACGGAGGCGCTCCCGCAGGCGGTCATCACCATCCTCTGGGTCGTCGGGTCCTTCACCGTCTGCCGCTTGAAGTAGAAGAGCCGACACCAGAAGTCGAGTCTGGGCTCGACTCCTAGATATCCCTCGCAGAGGACGAAGAACGCCGCCAACTGCAGGACGGAGTTGGGGGCGAGGTGGTGAGGCTGCAGGCCGAAGTGTGTCAGGAACCGCCGGAAGAAGGCGCTCGCCGGCAGCCCCAATCCGTGGTGAAAATGGTCGGCGAAGACCACGACCTCGCCCGGCCGCGGCGCTGGGGAGTTCTCCGCCCCCGGCGGACGGACCTCCAAGTTCTCCGCTGCCAGGAGCTTGCGGCGCGCGCGGAGGTACTCGATGAAGGTGGCATCGACATCGCTGCCGTCCCAGGTGCCCTTGGTTACTACCTCCATGGCGGTGACGACGGGCGCCGGCGCCGCGGGGATCGACCGACGGGTTGTCCTCTTCGCGGCGGCGGGCGGTGGCGCAGGCTCGCTGTCCCTCTCGAACTACCCTTTTCCCTTCTCGCTCTCTCTCTCGACGGGAGGGGCGGGGGGGGGAGCGAAGCGACGGAGCCGAGGGGGGAAAACGGGCCCTTTCCCCTCGCCTCCCCTCCCTACTTATACCCCGCGCGGGCGGCGGTAGCGGAGGCGCCCCTCGCGCATACGTCCCCCACGATCCCCGAGGCGCACGAGGCGGACATCATGGCGCCCCAAAATACCAAACGTCCGCCCACTGCGCGCGGAATCCCCGCTGGCAGCTCAGAGCCATGGTCGTGGCGGGCCCAGCCTAGTTGCCAGGCCCAAACCGTCGCTCGGCCCACCACACTGCTGCCCGCGCCGTCCTCCACGCAGCGCAGTTTCCCCGCCGGGTGGGGCGACACTGGCGGCGCGGGTGGCCCCGGACGACTGCGGAGCCGGGCCACCACGTGCCGGCACCGCCCGGCTCCCCAGGCGCTTCCAGTGCTCGAACATTCTTCAAGCCGGCGTGGTCCGCCGCATCCCGTCGGCGGGCCCCCCCGGCTTCGGGGACTACTGACGGGGGGATGACCCCCGGGTAGCCTCAAACACTCCTTATGCTTCGGGCCCGCCCAAAGGGCAAATGGGCGGGCCGCCTTCGAGGAACCGGCCCGGCGATGCCCCGCCGGCTCCAACCCCCCGACACGGGCGCGCCGGCTGCTCCTTCACCAGCCGCGGCGTGCTGGCCGGCTGGGGCCTCGCCGCCCGGCTCCTTCACCAGCCGGCCGTGCATCGGATGCCCCTGACGGGCCCTGCGTGGTGACAGTGGGCCCCGTCCCATCGGGGGTCGGCGCCCGCATGGCCACAGTGGCCCTTATCCCATCGGTGGTCAGCGCCCGCATGGCTGCAGTGGCCTCTCGCCGCTGTTCGACGGCGACCAGGCCTCCAACAGTGGCGGCCTGCCCCCAACCACTCCGCCATCTACTCCAGCATGGCTACAGGCCAGCCGGCCAGCCACTGACTTCGTCCGACCGCCGCAAGACGACGCCGCCCGTGGCACCCCGTGCCGCGGCGTGACCGGGCTCGGGGCCCGCCCTCGACAAGACCGGATCTGGTGGCCCCCGCAGCCGGCCGTAGAGGCTACCGGCTGGGCCCCCCCACGACTATTACATTCATATTGTAAGCCGGGAGGCTGGTCTATGAAACCTCCCGGGCCTCCCCCATGAGAGGGGGAGACAGACGGAAAAACAGATGCCGCGGCGTAGAAGAACGACGGTAGCACCACCCACGTAGCATCCCCCACGGGGAACCTCTCGAGCCGGAGCGCTTAGCTCCCACCTCGGTTCACACAGCTCCAGGAGCACGGTTGTAACCTTCACCATCATCTCAACGAGACCAAGCAGGAGTAGGGTTTTACCTCCCTCGGAGGGCCCCGAACCTGGGTACATCGCGCGTCAGTCACCGCTTGTGCCTAACCCCGTTCCCGGAGTCCACCGGCGTCCTTTCGGCCCTCTCAATTAGCCTACCCATGGCATCTGCCGTGACAAAACCACGACAATCATCTTCATTGTAAAAATTTCTGCAGCATCGCTTATGTTGAAAAAGTTTCTTCCGCAATACTACTTATGTTGCCAAAAGACACATTTTTTTCCTGTAACATGACTCATGTTATAAAAGTTTTCTGTAAGATGACCTTTGTTGCAAAAGTTTCTTCCGCCACAGTACTTATGTTACAAAAAGACGAAGACTTTTTTTTACAACCAGATCTACGTTGCAAAAGTTTTCTACAACATGATCATTGTTGCAAAAGTTTCTTTCGCAGCAATACCTATATTGCAAAAATACGAAGAAAAAAATTCTACAACCAGACCGATATTACAAATATTTTTTACAACATGACTTTTGTTGCAAAAGTTTCTCTCGGGACGGTACCTATGTTGCAAAACGACGAAGAAGAAAAATTCTACAACCTTACGTATGTTTGTAAAAGTTTTCTATAACATGACCTTTGTTGGGATATTTACGGCACAACCTTTGATGTAAATGTTTCTGCAATATTACCTTTGTTGCAAAGGCCGATGGACGCTCACTGAAAAAGAATCAGACGGTTGGCGAGCTCAGATCCTACGGACCGGGACATTGTGCTTGTTTTTGCAACTGGAACATTGATTCGGGATTTTATGTGGTGAGGAAAGACGACCGAGCTGATGATTGAACGAAGCACGCGCATACATCGAACGGCTAATTAGGTGACAGATGATTACTACAAATCCACCGGTGGACGCCCCCTGGAAACCAAACCCTCCAAATCGCTCGCCGCCGCCGCCGCCGACGATCGTGGTTGGGTGATTCTTGACCACTTTGCGCACCGCAGGGAGTCCCTCCGAGTCCAGGCCACCCGCATGTCCACCGGCCACTGCATCCGGGTCTCTTTTCGGCTTATGGCGCCGCCAGGAAACTCCAGCCTCTACGTCGATTGCCCGCCGGACCTGCTACCCAGTGGCCAGGCATCACACAATTTGGAGCATCCGGAGCTCATCGCGGCCCACGGCGACACCATCCTCTTCAGGATGAGGGAGGTGAGGGAGCACGACTACGGCCCGTTGGAGCACTTCGTGTACAGGGCTGGCGGCCCCTCCCGACCGCCGTCGCTCTCGCTGCTTCCGCCTTGCTGCCTCCCGATGGCACACCAGAGAGACACCCACAAAAGGATCAGGAGAAGCGAGGTGCGAAGAATGGCATCAGAGAATACAGGCTTCCTCCTCCGCGGCGAGGACGAGGACGAGCTCGCCGTGGCCCAAATCGACTCGTGGAGCGGGGAGCACGAGCTCTGCGTGCTGCGTCTTGGCCCCGTCAACAACCTCGAGTGGGAGATCAAGAGGCCGCCGCCCGCCGGAGTTCCGGGATCGTGGCTCCCCGACGCGGTCGTCGCCATTGGCGGCGGTTCCTGTGCTGGGTGGACTACTACGTCGGCTTGGTGCTGTGCAACGTGTTCGACGCCAGCCCCGTGCACCGCTACGTGCCGCTACCGGCCGCAGCTGCCTTGGTGCGGGCCCGTAACCACCTGAACACGACTTCCAGTTCCATCAAGAGAACCCGTACCCTTAGCGTCACGGCCGGCGGCGCGGTGAAGCTGGTGAGCATCGACCTGCACTGCTGCTGCGGCGACGTCGTCAAACCCTGGAGCAACTGCCACCTCTCCCGCTTCTCCTTCAGCGTCACCACCTGGACCCTCAACATGGACGACGACGACATGGCTTGGACGGAGGTCACGAAGGACGGCGTGTTCTACTCGGACGAGCTCTGGGCGCTCCCCGGAAGCAATCCCCTCCCGCGCGTCGCGGCCGAGTACCCGGTCATCAGCATGGACGAGCCCGACGCCGTCTGCCAAATGCTGAGGAGCGAGAAGCTGCACCTCATTGGCGTCGACGACTGCGACGAGCAGATCTGGATGATCGAGGTGGACATGAGGAAGAAGGCACTGCGGGCTGTCGTCCGATATGACAGCAAAGACGATGAGGACGGCGCGACGGATTACTATACCAGTTGTGGTTTCTTTCCCAGCAAGGTCTCCAGGTACCTGCTGAATTAGTAGTACATCAAGCACCGTCATTAATTCAAGCTAGATCTCAGTGCTTGTCCATACCCACACTTGGCACGACATATCTTATTAGAGCATACTTTGCTCCCTCAAACCACCGGAAATGTTTATCATGAATATGTTTATGCAAATACATACATGCAATAATTATCATCCTTGCTTGTTACTCCCTCCGTCCCTAAATACTCTTATTTGTTAGAGATTCGACTATGAAGTACAATACGAACCAAAATCAATGAATCTATACTCTAAATTATGTCTATATACATTCGTATGTAGTCCATAATGAAATCTTTACAAAGACAAATATTTGGCAACGGAGGAAGTAGTTAAGTAGCTTGTTATGCCATGAACCATACAATATTTCATCTCGGAGATAATATAAGCAAATGATTGCTCAATGATGTTTCACAAGACAAAAATGACCAAAACAAAAGCTCCTTAGTTTACTACTCCCTCTGTACCACAATACTTGTCGTTGAGTAAACTTGTACTGGTTTCCCGAGCGACAAGTATTATGGTATAGAGAGAGTAGCTTGGTATGTCATGAAGGCATTAACCACATGACATTTCATCTCAGATAAATAAAAGAACATTTTCATCATATCAACTAGTTTAGCATTATGGAATTCAGGAACATGGTACAGCTTGTTAACGTAATAATCCTTTAGAACTAAAGTAAACAATGTGTTGATCCCATGATAGAACACCTAATCATAATAAGAAATTGGGGACACTCTAGATACATTAGGGGTCGTGGGGAAATCAATAGCTCATGGCCAAGATCTTATTTGAAAGCACACGTCACGAGAAACACGAATTTGAAAACATAACTTAATTTAGATTTTTTATTCAAAAGATATGAATGTTTGAAAATCAGATGCCCAAAGAAAAAGCATACTCATGAGGGACTCGGTGCTCCCGCACATGCGTGCCACGAATCATATATGATACTAAGGAGTTGGATGTACAGAGCCACCACATTAGCGTCACAGCTGTCGAAAAACCACCACTTTGCTTCGAACTAAAAAATTGATTGTGACGAAAAACACTAATGGTAAATGCTAAGTGGTTCGGTGATGTCACTAATCGGCCGGACCCATCGTCGGGCTGAGTTGGCAAAAAAAATGCCACATAGACAAATTAGACTTGGTCCTCTTCTTCCTCCTTACTCACTTTCTCTGATCTAGACAACAGCTTTCCGCCGGCCATGTCCGCCGCCTCCGCATGCTGCCCGTGCTGCCCCACCATCTCCCCCTGCTCTCCTCCCCGTTGGCCCCTGCTACCTTCCCGTCGGCTTGCCTCCTGCCCCGCCGATGCCGGGACGAGGTGGTGCTCCACGAGAAATTTAGGCTCCCATCATGGATCTGAATCGGGGGAGGGAAGAGCCGCAAGTCTTCAAGGAAATCCTCTCCTTTCCTTGCCGGAGATGACAACCAAGCAGGAGCAGCCGCCTTCCAGGAGCACTTGATTGTGGCGCCGCCCCACTCGTCCGCCTCCTACGCTCCACCTGCTGCCTTCGCCCCCGTGTCCACCTCACTGCCCAGGTCCAGACCCTCCGCTATCAGGTCTCTGCCGAGCGCCGTGACGATATGGCTCACTGCTACCTCGACATGGCCGGCCAGGATCTAACGAGAACTAGCTAGATTGACTTTATCAATAAAAATTAGAATAAAAATCAGAGTTATGGCATTCAATCTCATATTGCAAAAAATCCATCCATTTCTGGGAGCAGTAGCACAAGCAAAAATGGTTGAAAAGTCTACTGTTTGAAAGAGAGTAAAACAACCAAAAATCCCAAGAGCTAATCCAAAATCACCTACTCAATTGACAAGCATAGCTTTTATAGTAGTTTTATCTGCCTGAAGTCATTTAAACCAGAAATGAATTAACAAAGTACTCCCTCCGTCTGGGTTTATTAGGGCCCCCGACCAGATTGCAGGTACCAAGACACCATGATTAATGCCCTGGAATAAGTGCCGCTCCTTCGGTTTCCATGCATGATTTACTGCCAAAGCAAATCCGGCTTCGCTAGCATGCAGCCCCACGCTCAGCTTAATTCCCTGGCGCGCGCCAGCTCACACGGGCGGTACTTTTTCGTGAGCGCTCGGACGCTGCATGGCGCATGCATGCACCAATCAAAGGAGGATGACAAGCGCATGCATTGGCTGGCTGGGAGAGCAAGCTGGCGCCATGTTTTTGCAAGCTCGCGCCATGTAGCTTTGTAGAGCAAGCTCCCGCCGTTTTTTTGCAATTTTGCTTTATAGAGCAAGCTCGTGCCCAGTAGTGACGAGGGCGGGCGGCGACGCGTCCAAGCCCAGCCCGGACTAGGTCTCGGCGTCCGGATCGACGTCGACGCTGTGCTCCGCCTCCGGCCGCGACGGCATGGTAGTGTGCTGCATCCGGCGAGCTGCTGGTTTCTTTCCTGGAACCAGTACTGCCGTGGTGTTGTGCTAAGAGGAGTACGAGTAGTAGTCTCAATGTATATAGTGCAACAGCTGGAAATTTACTACGACGCTTTGGAAGATGAACCACAGCCTGGGAGATCGAAGCGTTTTTTGGCTTTTGACAGCCGAGTCGATGCAGCGGCCTAATAAGAACGGACGCGCTCCCTCCGCCCAGGGGCCCAATAAACCCGGACGGAGGGAGTATGAAGCAAGACCTACGCCCTCCCATCCCAAGAATAATTGAAGAAAGTTATCTCCAGTCACCAACATTAGCATAAAAGAAGTAAAAATGGATAATTAAGACATAAATGGAGGGCTATGTGGATCCTTAGACATATATGAAATGAAATAAAGATGGACCAAGCTACTTATGAATGTAACCACAATTAACATCACTACGGTCAAGTTATCGAACACAGAGTCAAAAGTGAATTACGAGTCAGACCAATCTGCGAATCGAGCGAGCTCCTGTTGCAACCGGCCGTGCGCCCCGGGTACAGGACATGAGGAGGAGCGCGTCGGATGGGTCGTCCTTGTCTAGTGCGCACACGACGCCGGCGTAGTCACACAGGGCGGATGCGCCATCATACTGGCAGGTCCTCCTATTGGCCACCTCCATGACGTGGATCCAAAACCATGCCGGCCGCTGCCTGACCTGCTGCTGCTCGACCAAGGAGAGGAGGCGGGATGGGACATGGTGGGGGTTCGACGGCAAGGAGGGGGGTGGGTGGGTGTAGCCTAGAAGCGAGGTTCCTGGTGCCGCCGGGCGCATGGGAATCAGAAGATGAGGGAGAGGGAAAAAGAGAGTAGAGGAGGAGGAAGAAGACAGCGTCTACGTGACATTTTTTTACCTACGTGGCGTTTTTTTCCTGCCAACTGAGCCTGACGAGTGGACCCGGTTGATTAGTGACGTCATCAAAGCACTTAGCATCTACCGTTAGTGTTTCTTTCACTGTCAATTCTTTGGTTCTGTGTGAAGTGTCACTTGTAAAGTGATGGTTTTACAAGAGCTATGACGCTCAAGTGGTGGTTTCATGCATTTAACTTGGTACTAAGCAACAACAAATCTGGCAAACGTATGTTGTGGCATGCCTACTGTGTAGCCCAAATATTTGTTGAGATACATCCATCTAAGAGCATCACTAGTAGTGCCCTTAAACTCTCAAACCCCCAAACCAGTTTAAGGGTTGAGAATTGGCATTTTTTGGCACTTTTAAGGGTTGAAAAACAGGGGCAAAGACTAGAACCCTCAAACCCAACCCTTATAAACGGAATATTCCATTATAAGGGTTGAGTTTGAGGGTTCTAGTCTTTGCCGTAACCCCAACCCTTAAAACTGTCATTTGACATATCACAATTATCACTAGAAAAATACAATCAACCTTGAAACAAACTAGGAAATGAAAATCATTGATGCATGGTTTAATAGTTTACATCACAAAATCATCATCTTCCCTCTCTCATCGGGACCATCACCAAAAAGTTGCACCTTGGCGCCATCTCCTAGACCACTTCCACGTCCATCAAGCATCGATGGTGGAGTCCTCCACACCGCCATCGCCACCAGCACTCATCGGAGTGTCACCTTGAAGGGTAGAGGACGCACCACGGAAAATCCTCTTCCTCTCCGCGATGTCCTCCTTGTAGTCCCTCCACCACATCAATTGGTCTTCATCCATGTCCTTCTTGGACATCATCATGTGCTCCTTCTCTTCCACCATGAGTTCTTTCCATGCCTTTGCTTCTTTAATCTTGATCATCCTCTCCTCCAAGTCAGCCTTGCGCTTGGCTTCTTCTCGCCTTGCTTCAACTTGTGCAAGCTTCACCTCTTTCTTCTTCTCGATAATAAGAAGCTTTGTCTCCAATGTCTTCATTGTCAATGTCTCCCTTGACTTCATCATATGCTCCATCTTCTCCCTTATGCTTGACGCTTCTCCTTCCATCTTCTTCCTTAGCTTGTCCTTCTTGGTTCCATTGGGCTTGCACAAGTTCCTTTCCTCCTCATCACTATCATCCATCCTAAGCATTGCCGCCTTCTTGGGTGTGGTCTATTGATCCCTCAACTTCCACTTGTCAAAAGTTTGAAGAATTGTCCAAGCATGCTTAAATGAGAATGCCAATAGCGTTGCCAATAGCCAATAGCGGTGTCCTCTATACGTTGCCAATAGCGTTTTCCGGTTTGATCGGTACCGGTGCTTGCATCCATCCCCACATGTGCCCAAGCACGAACCAAGAGAATATCTTCGGCCTCGCTATAGTTTGTCGAGCGCATGGCGGGGCGGGCAACGGCGGCGAATGCCTCCTCCTCTATCTCGGTCACGTCCTCCTCATCTTCCTCTTTCTCCTCCTCATCACCCTCTTCCTCCAAGTCATCACCAAACCCAAAGGGTTCGAGAGGAGGAGCCCCGAGGTCCACCTCTGCGCCTTGGAGAAGTCCCATGAACGACGTTGTTGTTGCGGGCATACCGTCGAACACCTCGTGCACGACGGGAGGAGGGTCGGCGATTGGGGGCGCGGGCGCGGTCTTCTTCCGGGGCGCGGGTGTCGTCTTCTTCCGGGGTGCGGGCGTGGTCTTATTCGGACCTCCCGCGGCGAGCTTGGCCGCAGCGCCCTTCGGCCCAAGCGACGGCGTCTTCCGACGGCGCTTGGTGGTGGGCGGCTGCGGCGGGGCGAGGTAGGAGGCGGAGGCCGGCGCGACTGCGTGCTGCGGAGGGACGACGTGCTGGCTAGTACGCGGCCGCTTGGCACCGACGTGGGTGGCGGCGACCACCGATGCGACCTGCTCCTGGCTCGGGACAGGCGGGGCGATGGGCGGGGCGAAGGAGGAAGCGAGCGGGGCGAACGAGGAGGCGGGCGCCGGCTCCATGGCGCACGGCGGCTGCGCAGGCGTGGGAGGAAGGGCGAGCTGATTTTCCCCTCCCGCGCTATCACAGCGGAGGAATAGAGGTCGGGGTCGTTTCCCCTCTCCAACCCTCACTTTTAGAGGTTGGGAGAGCGACCCGGCCTCCAGCCCTTAAATTTTTTTACGGGTTTAGGGGTTTAGAGGTTCTAGTCTTTGCGTTTTTTTCGTTCCAACCCGTTAAAAAAACGGTTATTTTTAAGGGTTTGAGGGTTTGAGGGCACTACTAGTGATGCTCTAAGACGGCCTAGTCAAGTGAGCCATGAGACTGTATTGACTACTGTGCACGGGAGGTCCCTCATGGTCCAACCGTTGATGGTTGCACCCCCAATGCCAAAAATGACCTCAAATCTGTTGTATCATTTTAGTAAATGTAATAGAACTTCACTCACCCATACCTTTTTCATATGATTCAAAGTCAGATATATGATCCGTTTGCACATCTGTGTTTCTGATGACGAAACCTTCCAAAAAAACAATCTAGAATATATTTTGACAAGATTTAAAATGTGAATTTTGAAAACATGGTGAAACTTTATGAAACTTCGTTACACATGATACACCAAAAATAACCTAATAAAACTTGATAATATTGTGATATTATATTTTGTCTTGTACCATATGTAGGTATCATGTCGTTAAATTGTGTGTCAAAATGGTCCCTTCAGGGACATCAGATAAAAAAATTGTGTGTCAAAATGATGGATAGGGAACTTGTTGAAACTTACTGTATCATAAAATTCGACATAACTGCTCACCTGCCCTTGTTGATGTTAATTACAACTTCCTTGCAATCAGAAGCTATTATCACATGCGATAGCGAGAGATCCAGGGCAAGGGAAAGGGCTTCCTGCAAGACAACGCTTTGAGTGAAGCCAGGTCAGTAATGCCCGTGCATTTAATAGCCGAAGCCAAGATATTTTCCTGAAACAACCCTGCAAACAACGCTAAAAGATCCATCGTTTGTTGTTCGTGAAGTAGCTCTGTTGAGTATCGTGATTATGTAAGAAATAAAAGATAGACTAGGAATTATTCTAACTTGTCATGTGCTCTAAACTGATCATGTACTCCTATTTATATGCCCACGAGTCTCAAGCAACACAACAACTATTTCACCAATCTCTCTCTCCCTTCCAACAAGCTCCATCAACTCGTATCCTGCAAAACCTCGCTCCCGGAGGAATCCATCTTTGTTGACTCACATTGTTGCTCGCCCGATGGAATAGAGTGGTTCTTTTTTCGGCCGGCAATCCTCTAGTTCCGTGATGTAACTCTTGATAAAATGATGCGTCCGATGAGGTGTTAGGAAGTCTTGCTCGTGTATGGCCTTTGTTCGAGCATGCTATACGGCCCATAATGTTACAAGGCAAATTTTAACATGCCCATGTTACAAACACTCTGGGGAAATCAACATGCGACAGACCATCGATCAAACAAAAGATCCGACGCTTGGCATCTGGTTCACGATTGCTTTCTAGCACTTCAACGAGATCGGGGTGATCCAAAGCCCACACACATCTTCCATATTGCTGTGAAGGGGAGAGTTCCTCCAAGCGTGTACATGTACGTGCATGATTATGTCTAGTTAGCGATAGCTTTCTATGAGACGTTGCTAGATGGGCCAGGACCAATTAGCTGACGAGCAAGTGAGAATAGATCACCCCAAAGGGGCATGGCCTCCTTTTTGTATGTGTCGCTGGGTAAACGAAATCAAAAATTGGTTATGGGACTGGATCATAGCACAGTCTTTAGAGGAGGAGACTTTGTGTCCCCTATTTCTCATTTTCTCTTGGCTAACAAGAACCTGAGTATGTCCATGGCATGAGCTCCTCGTCCACCATCCGTCATGGAGGATGAGAAACTCCCTGGAAGAGGGTGATTAGGAGGGGAGCGCCATGGGAGGAGGATGAGTCACAAGTGAAACTTCGGGAGGGTCGAGGGGGGGAGGAGGAGTGACACTTCTAGCAAGGATGACATGCGGGAGATAGTACAAGAAATGGGTAGGGAGACAAGTTGGAGGAAATGATCGATCCATGCATCGTCATTCGGTTGAAAATCCGCTTATCTTTTTTCCTATCTATATAGTAGTATTTCATTTAGTTTGAATATACATACGTTGAATCGTTCAGTTCATCAAGAAGTTGAAATTCAGGCCGTTGATAAAACAAAAAACAGTTTTCAGTGAACTTTTGCTTCCCACTTGAGCTGACGGTAGCTTCATGTTTGATTGTTTCTAAGATCATGTCATGTCGATATGTGACAGATTTGTATTTTACCGAGTACACTCAACGAGCAATCGTATTATTGAGTACATATTTTATCATCACAACGATAACGAGACAACAGTACTACACACACATCCATCGACCACTCTTAACCGTCTGTCCATCCGAACGATACAGTTAACATAAGCAAATATTGCGCGCAAATGCCCTACGTGCCTAGGCATGGTGGTGGGTGTTGGTCAAGCTGTTGGGTAGAAGGGCGAGGTGGCCAGGCCGCAGGTGCCCGTCGACCAGTAGACGTCCTTGGCGAGGTAGATGTACCCCTGGTCGCCCCAGTCGTTGCTCCACGAGTTCTTGGCTATCCAAAACTTTTGACCGAACTGCTCGCAATAGCCGACGATGGTGACGGCATGGTTCACCCTCCCGGCCTCGGCAGAGCAGGGGCCACTGTAGATGCCGCCGGAGTAGAACTGGAAATCCCACGCGCTGGCGTCGATGTATACCGTCACGGGCTGCTGCGCCACTGCCAGCGCCAGTTGCCGCTCGTCGTTGGGCGGCACAGACTTGAACCCCTTCACGGACGCCTGGTGGTCGAACAACAGCTTGTCCACCTCGCAGCTGCCTGAGAAACCGCTGTAGGGGTACCTCTCCTCCGACGTGATGCCGCCGCGCGAGGCCACGAGGCCCAGCGCGGTGTCTGACCGACCGCCGCTACAGCCGCTGCTGCGGATGTCACAGTCCACGAGCTGCTGCTCCGATAGCGACACCAGCTCGCCGGTCCTGATCTTGTTCATGCCCTCGATGGCCGCCACCGCCGCGAACGCCCAGCATGACACTACCATCATGTACCACATGTGTCCATTATACTTACTCAGCTAAAATAATTGACTGATCAACATTTGTATACCAAAAACATATAGCGTGCGTGACTTACAGCAAGTGCCCTGAAACTTGACGCCGGTGACAGCTCCGTGGGAGCGCCAATCGACGCAGCACGGCTTCCGGGAGTCGTCGTAGGGGAGGTAGGTTGGAGCTTCTGGGATGAAGCCGGTGTTGTTGGAACCTGTGAACTGCTCGACGACCTCGCTGGGGTTGAGGTCGCCGAACCTGTTCATGCCGACGGTGACCGTGGTGATGGTCTGGGGCCCGAATCCGCCGACAACAGCGTTAACCGTTGTCTGGCTAGCGAAAGCGCCGATGGAGTTGGCGTTCTGCTTGAAGATTTGGAACCGCTTCTCCTTCTCCTCGGGGCTAGGGTAGCGCTTCGAGTACTTGGTCATCCACCTAGACCACCTGGCCCTCATCTCGGACTCCGGCAGCTCCCATGGTGGCCCCTGCGGCGGGTTGGCCGTGGTAAGTGATGCCTGCAGAAGGCAGGCCAGGCCCAAGAGTAGGACAAGGCAAGGCATGGAAGAATCCATATCGATTGATTGTTGTTGTGACTTGTGAGGGCTGTGTGAAAATGCATGCATCGGAGCTAATGTTTATATAGGCGTCTTGGGTATCTATGCGTGGCCATGCACGTCATGAGTGATGAAGTTGTGTGATGAGTTTCTTGGTGAATCGTTCGACGGTAAGTACTCATTCGAATGGTTCAATTAAAAAGAAAATCCATTTAAGGATTTCACTACAAATCAAACCTTAATTTTTGAGCATGGCTAATCGATTGCTTTTTATGGTAATTTAGTTGTCGTTTATATGTAAGGACTAAAGACCCCGTCACCTTTCCCACAAAATAAACAATAATAATAAAAGGGGGTTTACTGTGCAAAACAATTTCATGGTCGTTCATATGTCTCTTAGGATTGCATCATGGAGTTCGTTTTCTTCTTCTTCTTATCTGTTAGACTAGGATGGATAGCACAATGGGCGGTAAATATTAATGGCAAGTGGGTTCTTATTAGTTATCACTAATTTGTTGACCACATCCAACTTCTGGATATTGTCCACGAAAATGCTCAATGGAGACCCCCGTGGAGGCTGAATTTGAAATGATCAAAATTCAAATGTAAAATATAATTATAGACGTGACGCAAAGGTATGTACATTTCAGGACTAAATATATTAAAATGTGTGCTATGACAAAAACAAATCTGAGGCTTTTTAGTGGACGTACTATTCATCGTAAAAGTTTAGGATTTATTTTTTGCACATATCACATTTTGAGGTATTTCATCCTGAAAATTTTGCACAGATACACTCCACATCCTTCTTCAGTTGTACAATATTTTTAAGTTATTTTTTTTGGAAACTGAGAAGTTCAATTTTTATCTTTTTTCAAAAAATCTGCCTCCATGAAAGCCGAACTCCAAAACGCCCCACCCTGCTGTGAAGCTGTACTATGGTCTGTATTACATGATATCACGCCGGAACTTTTCCACGGAGCACTTCAGAAAATATTTTCAGCACCAACACGTACGTACACTTGTAGGCTCTTGTATATATAAGATCATGTCATGTAGTTCGTACAACCGCGTCAACGTATCAAAACGATGAATAATACACAATTCAATGTGTCTACCAAACGAATCAGCTATTCAGATTTGTAGGCATTATTTTGCAATCATCAACGACGGTAGTTTCCTGGAGTAGCTAGTAAACCTACCACAAAACAACCGGGCATACGATTGCATGCCAAATTAACCATTGGTATTTCACAAGTGGATCAAACACGCGTTAATTGATGGCACGCTTTGAAAATTCAGTTAGATGCACGTCCCTGTCTAAAAGGAAGGAATGTCAACCTTTGAATGGTTCATGAGCCTAATGCTTAATTTGGAAGTTTATGGTGCCAAGCATTTCTCCAGTGTTACTGGTGCATTTTCGCCATGTCACATAAATCGTGCCTTCTTTTACATGCAAGTCACTACGAGTATGTGTGGCGAGGGGTTGGACCAAATCTCTGGTGGGGCAATGCGCTGAGGAGGGAGTGAGGATTATGAGCTTTGTGCTCTTTTTTTACTTTACTTATGCCCCAAAAATTCTAAGGAATAGAAAGAGATTTCTTGATGCGGCAGGATCTTTTGAGGATTATCGCACTTCTTCTGGTAGATCAATGGACTCCAAAACTAACATAAAGTGATGTAGATTGATATCTGCTTCCATAAGGACCACCGGGGTCTAGATATTTTGGCGTCCTGACCCATCAGTGTGACCCTTATGCTGAGATGGATGTGTCAGACCTTAAGGATGAAGAGGGCTTAGAGCACCTCCAACAACAACCCTAAAATGAAGTCATGCCCAAAATCAATATTTGGGGCCAAAAAATACGCCTCCAACTGTAGCCCTATAAGTATATGGTGGCCAATTTTTTTTGTTAAGTTTTGTCAATTTTTTTACAAGTGATGCAAATATATATCACCACTAGCGGCGACCCAAAACCAAAAGGGCTGTGGCGGGAAGCCCATCCACCCCAAGCGAAAGTTCCTGCCGTGGACCCGCCTACCTCCGCGATTGTCGCGGGCAACTGACACAACATGGAAGGCATCTTTGACTCCACCGCCGACACCAGTAGCCAGCCCGCTATTCCCACTGCACCCATGGCCACCTCTTTCATGGTTCCCTTTAGCGGTGAGTCAAGCCAAAGGTGGTACGCCACCACAAACTGCCAAAGTGGCTGGGTAGGTTGCGCCTACGGAACCCTCCATCGCCGCTGAGTATCCCTCCTAGGTGAACAAGCTCGCAAGGAAGAGGCTGTTGTGGAATCAATGAACCATAGATGCTGCTCGCGCGAAGAAGAAGAAGGCGACAAGGGCGACAAGTCAACTGCCGCCTATCCCCTCCACGACATGAATGGCTCCCCCAAAACTACCTACGGCCTCTTCCCCTCCGCTCCCACTCGGATGCGGACAAGTAGGTTCACTCGTCGCCACAACCGTTGGTGTCCCCAACATGATGGGTGGAATGACCCAGAGGTAAAAGTAATTATTTTTTTCCATTTTTCTTAGATTTTCATGGAGTTTTACATTTGTATGCAACTGTGACGTGATGTGATGTGACGTGATGTGATGTGTGTGTGTGTGTGTGTTGTGTGTGTGTGTGTGTGTGTGTGTGTGTTGTGTGTGTGTGTGTGTGTATTTTCTACAAATTTTATATATGTAGTGTGTGTATTTTCTCAAGATTTTCCATCACGATGCAAGCACTAGCGATGGCAATGAACGCAGTGACATTTGAGAATCCTATGCACTTTTTTGTGTGTGTTTATGATACACAAAGCTTCCAGTTTTAGGCTTAAATTCAAATTTCAATTTAAAATATTGTGGATTTAAACTTGAAATTTAAATATTGATGATTGTGTGTGTTGTGATGTTGGAAAGGTTTAATTATCATGCTGTAGTTAGGTCGGATATGTATGTGATTGTGGAATTGAGAAGAAGAAGGCCAAATTATATGGCGCTAGTTTTAAGTCTCCTAAAAAAGCATAAACTTGTATTGTGACGAAAACCTTCTCTATCCTCACCTAAAGCCAGATTTTGGGGACCAAAATATTGTACCGATGTTGGAGATGCTCTTATGGCCATAGCTTATAGAAGCTAAATATCTGCAAGATCGCCCTCTCCCGGTCTGTGTTCATACACAGAGTTCCAAGTTCTAGATGTCCCGCTAGTCGGTTAAACATGAGATTGGCCTGGGTACCAGTGTCTCCATAGGCAATGGATAACTGAATCTCTACTGCCGCAACATATAGCTTGGCAAATTCGTTACGCGTTGAATGCCCTGGCCTATTTGCGATAAGGTCAGACTCGATTATCTTGGTTGCCACGATTGTTCATAATGGGAATTCATGCATCCCATTTTGACAAACATTTACCCTAAGGAGACATTAGCTTGCGCCGACTTTCATGCGGCCCTCCTGCCAGCACTCTTGGGATCTCCGGATGCTATGTCTTGGCACCTGGTCCTATCAGAACTACTCTCTATCGGCTTGGCATATCATGCCCTATTCCGTGCACTAAATCTTGTGAACCACTCCTTGGGGAAAGCGCCTCTTCTGGCGAAGATCTTGATTTCCGTGTGGCTGCTTTTGTGTGATCACCTCGCCTCAGGGATGGAAGCAGCAAAGCCGCATGGGCCTGGCGATTGTCCATATATGCCTCCTTTGTGGGGTCCAAAATTCTGAGACCCACAATTACTTCACATGTCCCGCTGCCCGCTTCCCAAGGATCATTGTACGTGAGGCTTTGAACCTTAGTGGCAGGTGATAAATTTCAGACATACCATTTTTTATATATCCATTATACTTTGCACCCGTACTTCATAGGTTTGGCACCTTTTATGTGTTTTGTTGGATTAATCTATTAGTCAATGCCAAGTACTCCCTCGTAAACTAATATAAGAGTGTTTAGATCACTAAAATAGTGTTCTAAATGCTCTTATATTAGTTTACGAAGGGAGTAGAAGATTGTAGAAATAATATTTCCTCGGACCTATAAAATAAAATAAAAGAATGTCGTGAAGTTTCAAGTCGAGAAGAAACTAGAGGGCCTCGGAGCAACGAGATCCCCCCTATGGGCCCCACATATTAGGTTGGCATGGCCTAGGCCTAGGACACGAGGAGGGGCCAGATGGGCCCCAAATGACGCCTCTCCACCGCCTTTTGACACCACTGCCTTTATATTGCCTTCAGACACGACCCTGAGGGCAGGCGAGCGGGACGGCTGCCTCGGGCCCCCATGACCGAGGGGCCCCGTGCTCTGTACTAGGCCTATCCCAAAGTGATGATTGACTCCACGATCTGCGTTGAGGCATGACACACGATTTTCTGCCTATGACTGTGAGGTTGATTCCATTATCTCAAGTGCGGGTCGCCGTCTCCTAGATTCTCCATCGGTTGTTGCTACGTGGATCAAATATCATCCAACCGAACCGAAATATATGGGTACAGGCGTATGCCGACTCGAAAGCGCCCTCCGGCAAGCCGGAACAGTCGACGCGATGCAGCCTGTAGGCCTACGGCAACCTCGTCCTACTGACCGATTCCATGGCGAGAACAGATCTACATCATAGCTTTGTGTTTTGAACTCGTGGTCTATTCCGGACAGACTGGGTGAAAGTGTTGCCTTCAATCCTCGGAGCTGGGTACGAGAACTCATACTACATCAATCTGCCGCATACAGGTATACATATACCATTTGTAAAATTCTTGATAAAAGCAAAGTTTCATAGGATTTTAGTTTTTCCTCTTTGCCGAATAAATTGTTTGATGGGTTCTAGCAATGTGAAATTACATTCGATGTTTGGGGGGGCATCATTAACACAATAAGAAAACATAGCCCAATACGCTATATAATTAACTCTTAGGCAAGACTTGATTTGTTCATTTTGTTAGATTAATTAGGACTGTGGTAAAGTAACAAAAAAGAGGCCAATGCTAATGTTGCAAACGAATGGAGGGATGGATCAAATGGAGTAGTACCAAACGATATATATATATATAGAAAATGACCGTGATTCCTAATGTATATTTTGTCTGTAGTATGTTGTACAAGCCAAATTCTTCAAACCAGCACAAATTTTATGTTGAAAAAAGCTTTACAAAGTTGTATCATTTTCTTATATTTAGAGGCCCCGTGGTTCCAGTTTTGCCCCCCCCCCCCCCCCAAATCTCAGGACCGGCCTTGTTTGCCTTGAAAATGCACTAACAAGATTTATCGAGCATTTTTTCCGCTTGGTGACCACACATTCCGAGAGGGGCCAATTTGTAGGACTTTTGAACTCAGCCAGAGGGGGCGTTTGCCAGCAGAGCTATCTTCATCAACCTTGCTACTCGGATGGCCGTGTGTGACTCGTCGTCCTTGGATACAAAGATCACACGAGTTGCTCTACATGATTCCGATCCATCTCATTTAACTATCTGTTTATTTATTGCGGCCTAATGAATTCTCACTTCGTGATCAGATTATATTTGGATTCTTTTGAGTTATTTGCTGCATTATTTATAGACATTATATGATTTCCGATCTATTGGTCTTTCACTGGCCATGATTAGATGAAAGATTTTCAAGAGGGAGTCGTGTATGTTAGTTGGTTTTAACTGTGCTAGTAATTTATCCCAGTGACTAACGGAAAAGGTTGGTACTATATTACTGCCACTAAGGATAAAAATGTAGATTGGACTACTTGTCTTGGTGATGACTTAGAGGTAAAGAAAATATATTGTATAGATTACCTCCCATGACAGTGCAACACAACGACGGTGAACAGAGGAAGGAGTGGAACGGGACGACACACATGTTGCTCCCCATGGGATGCAACAGGACGACTGAGAACGGGGAGGAGAGGCGGGGGCGATGCATGTGCTACTCCCCGTTGTGGCACAATAGAACAACGGTGAAGGGATGACAAAGAGGGTTGGGGTGGCATGCCTGCTGCTCCCCATGGCGGTGCAACAGGATGGGGGAGAGGGAGGTAAGAGAGGGCTGGGCCGGCGCGCCGGCTGCTCCCTATGGCGGCACAACAGAACTGGAGGAAGGAGTGGTGGGGACATTTCTTTTTTCCTTTTGAGGAGATTAGGCAGGGGCATTCTTATCCATAGGGAAAAACAAAATGAACACATTACAATTATCTGACAAAACGTTAGCTCAAATGGTAACAATATCATGCATAGAAGTATGTGAAAGTTCAAGTCGTATTTTTTGAATTGCCGGAAATTGCATTGTCATTTATCCAGTCAACCCAAATATCTTTGTAAAGGAAAGCCTACATTCCTGGCCATCCCAGTGGTAGCATCGTCTTAGAAGTCAGAACTCAAGGGTTAGTTTAATTCATGGTCCTCATACGCCATTAATGGTGTACTGAAGAGAGTAGTATTTTGGTTGACCTCAGGTGTCATTAAGTCCGATCACATCTAACGGCATCATTAATTGCGCTGATCGTCGAACAGAGAGCCCGTTGCCATATACTAAAAATGTACTCAAGAGAGGACAAGGACCAAGTCGTTGATAAGACGGATACCTGCGGAATCGGATAAGCCGGAGACTTGCAGAACCGGAGAGATCCACCGGCACCTTATGCGGAACAATATACTATACTTATCAAAGTAAGTAGGACATGAAGTAAGAATGAAGCTAAGTAGCTCTTAGATGGAACCACTTGCAAATGGACCGCTAGGCACGTCGTTGCATGCTTAAGCGCCTGCATAAATAGTAGACATTGCCCGTCGCATAAGGCCAGCCTTCTTACACACAAGTGAAGTGACAGGACTGCAGCCATGGCCCAGGGGATGGCTGGCGACTGCTCCTCATCGCCGGCGTCGTCGGGCGTGGCCAGAAGGCTGGCTCGGCACCACCAGGCCGTGCTCGGGTTCCTGCTCGGTTTCTTCGTCACCGTCGTGCTCTGCACCACCGTGTCCGGCCTGTTCCGCTCCACGAATTCCATTGGTAACCTTCCTTCTTCTCCTACCATCGCAGTTAGCTTTTGTGGTCAAAATGTTTTGAGGTGGATGCACTCGATGTTAGTCATAACGTACAAGAAGAGTGATTTATGTGTACATAAAATGCTGTGTGAGTGTAATGGCTCTAGTAGTGTACTGCTCTAGTCCTAATTTTTTTTTCACACACTCACGGAAACTAAGACCACCTAAAGCGAGACCTAACTAATCCGGTCCGCTGAACGTCCGCGGAAGCGTCCCCTCGCCAACAAACATACCCATCAACTGTGAAATTTACGAAATGGTTGTAGTGTTAGCAACAAATATCATGTCCTGCTGGACGCAGTACGCGTTCTCCCCGCTTCCACATGCGTCCTTTTCGTCCGGGTCATGTGCCAGGCGGGACACCTCCTGTTTTGTTATTTCCTTTTAATTTTTGATTTTTTTCTTCTTCAAAATAATCTAGAAATTCAAAAGAATTTTGCAATAAAGTTCAAAAAATCTTACAATATGGTTGAATTCAAAAAACGTTCACGATTTTGAAAAATAAGAGGTGAAGTCATAAAATGTTCACGCGTTCAAAAAATGTTCAAGTATTTTTTTTTGCGAAATAAGAAAAGTTCATGATTTTTTATTTTTGGCATATTCAAAATATGTTCATGAATTTCAACAAAATATTCATCAGTTCAAAAAAATAGATTTTTTGAAAAACTAATTTTAAGTTCACTAAGAATGCACAACATATAGCCAAACCATTTTCCTAGAACAACTAATTTTCAGTTCCCATGCAATCCACTAGCTCCAAATCCAACATACCTATCTAGGACAATTTTTTTGTTTGCAGAAATGCTACTCCTAAAGACAACGCTGAGCAGTACCGAAAACAAGCTAGAAGATTCACCAATGGTGTTTTCTACTCCCTCTTGCAAAATAATTGAAGTTCTATGATTGTCCTAAGTCAAACTTCATAAGTGTGACCATGTCCATATAAAAGTATATAAACATCTATAACACCAAATTTGCTTCATTATGATCTTTATGAAATATATTTCCATGTTATATACACTTGGTACTATGAATGTTTACAATTTTTTCTATAGATTTGGTCAAACTTTAAAAATGTTCACTTAGGACGATTCTTGAACTTCAATTATTTGGAAACGAGGAAGTACTCTCAAAGCGAGACCATCCACTTCCTTGTAGATTTGTAACGTCCATTTAGTTACGAAGTTCGTCACGGTAATATGCTTGTTTCTTTGTACATTCAGTCGTTATGCAGTCCAGGCCGGGCGAGCATAGAGAACAAAGTGCCATGACTGCTCCTCCTCTAGTGTTGTCGACGGCTAATAGTTCTACTCAAGGTATATTAATTACTACTACATATCTCGTTATATTTCGATTTCGCATATGTACTAGCAGGTACCACATATATGTACGATCATGCATTTTTAGAGAGAGAATACAGTTATCCTAAGATACATATCATTGGATATATCACGATACATAGTTTCACACTATTGTAGATGTAGGTATGTTTCTCTATAAATTTGGTAAAAATTGACTTCTGAAAAAATGCATTATATTATTAAAATAATTCCTTAGAGAGAGAGAGAGAGAGAGAGAGCATGTGTGTACTTGTTACACAGTTCCATGTGCACAAACTTTTTGTTACACTAATCTATATATGTTTTAAAATATGTAGAGTTCATTAGTACATACTAATTGTATGTCTATTCTTGCTATATATGTTGTAAGACTGAATATTTCAGAGCAGCTCGCAAGATCCACCTTGTACTATACCTTAATCATGATACCTATGCAAAAATCTGATGTGGCATCCTATTTAATGAGAAAAACGAGAGTTACCATATCTTAATCTAGCTATAACTCTTAGCGTTAAAACTAAGATAGCAAATACTTTTTTCTCTCGGAAAACACAATCGAATGAGACTTTTTTTTAGATACAATCCATTGTAGGAGCTATATCTAAATACCTATCTAATGCATATACATAACTTAACATATAGTAATGCACTAGAATGCCCTAAGGCCAAGTAATTCTTTGTACTTTGCTTTGTTCATTGGTGTATACTGACATTGACGGCATCAGTGCGTGACATAGAAAATGGGCAGAAGGACGAGGTAACCAAGACGATGGAGAAAGAACGTATCGAAGACAAAAACTTAGTAGATGTGACAGGCATGAATAGCAAAACTGGTAACTCATCTATAGTTTTTTGTTCGTTTTAGCGGATGCATCTATAGTTTATGTTGACATAATCACTTTCTTGATCTTATGTTGACAAAAGTATTATTTTGGCAAGTATGCTCTAGTTTCTTGTGGTTATTTGAGTTATTGATTGACAAGCTTGGATTAATGTATTAATTCAGGTAACGTGCAAGTGCATAGCACGGACCAGTTAGGTCAATCAGTAAACGATGCTAGTGGCAAGTTGGAGGAAGAGCTCATCCGGCAAGAACTCGATCGAGACGGTGATGGGAATAATGGAAGCAACGTCACACGTGGTTAGCTTGCTTCCGCAAGAAACTCACTTCCAACCATATGTCATTTCATTTCATTCATCTTCTCAATCAGTATGCATTCAGGTGCTCCACCCAAGCCCATTTGCGACCTGTCGGACGAGAGATATGACATCTGTGAGATCTCCGGGGACGCCCGTGCCATTGGCGGCGTCAACTGTACCGTCCTCTATGTCCCGCCCGCCGATGAGCGCGGCCCTGACGGCCCGGAATGGGCCATCAGGGACCAGTCGCGCAAGGGCCTTGGATACATCGACAAGGTGAATGTGAAGACCCTAAGCGCTGCCCAGTCCCTGGTGGCGCCGGAGTGCACCTCCCGACACGATGTCCCAGCCGTCGTGTTCGCCATGAACGGGCTCACGTCCAACCCGTGGCATGACTTTAGCGACGTCCTGATGCCGCTCTTCATCACCACCCGCGCCTACGACGGCGAGGTCCAGTTCCTCGTCACCGAGCACCGGCCGTGGTTCGTGGAGAAGTACCGCCTCATCCTCACCAACCTGTCACGCTATGACATCGTCGACTTCAACAAGGACGCCGGCGTGCGGTGCTACCCGCACATCATAGTCGGCTTACGCAGCGACGGCGACCTCGCCATTGACCCGGCCCGCAGCCCGCGCAACTACACAATGTTGGACTTCCGATTGTACATCCGAGAGGTCTTCTCGCTGCCCCCGGAAGGCCAAGAAATCCCGTACAAGGAGGCCAATAAGAAGACCGGAAACATTGAAGACAATGACACTAGCATGGAGAAACAAAAGCCACGGCTCATGCTCATCAGCCGCGCCCGGAACAGGAAGTTCGTCAACCTTCCCGAGATCTCCGCGGCGGTGCAGGCTGCCGGGTTCGAGGTGCTGGTCGTGGAGCCGCTCCGTGACATGAGGCTCGAGGAATTCTCTCGGGAGGTGGACTCGTGCGACGTGCTGATGGGCGCGCACGGGGCCGCGCTCACAAGCTTCTTCTTCCTCCGCACCAACGCGGTGGTGCTGCAGGTGGTGCCGTGGGGCTTGGAGAGGGAGGCCATGAGTTACTTCGGCGTGCATGCCAAGGACATGATGTTGCAGGACATGGAGTACAGCATCACCGCAGAGGAGAGCACGCTCTACGAAAAGTATGGCAAAGACCACCTGGCGGTACGTGACCCAGAGGCGCTACGTAAGGTGGGATGGGAGTTGTTAAGGCAGTATTTGTGGGACGAGCAGAACATCAGACTCAACGTCACCAGATTTTCTCCCACTCTACACCAGCTGATTCGAATGCTCGGTGAATAGAACTTCCGATACATACAAGTAGGTTAAAACTACTAATTTGCTCATTTTCAAAACAGTACGTGACTTGTGCGTAGTCGAAACCTGGTGTCCGGTGTAATATGCTTCAAGCTTCTAAATAAACGGTTTTGTTAAAACACATCTAGATGTGAGATAAGTATTGCACATCTAAGTCTTATATCATTAATCTTATGTGGAGATCCGTATGGATATTTTTTTTCTTGTTATATATTTGATTTAGTCATTTAGATGTGCAGTAACTATGTCACATCTACTCCCTCCGTCCTATAATGTAAGACATTTTTTGACATTTTGACATTACACTAGTGTCAAAAAACGTCTTATATTATGGGACGGAGGGAGTAGATATGGCCTAGACCCCCCCCCCAATAAAAGTACTCGATAAAAGGTGTGCAAAAATATGGTATAAGAAGATGGACTTTACTCATGGTTTACGAAATTATTGTATATTTTGGGGAAACACACTTTACACCCCATAACTGATGGCCGAGTTCAATTTGTAACTCCCAGTATCAAAATCGGTTAGGATTTAAAATTCATAGGTGGTCTATGCTACAATAGTCGAAGCATCAACCGCTGTTCAAGATGACGTGTACCCGCTTGCAGGGCCGGCCCTGAGAGGGGGCGATCGCCCCGGCCCCTAAGTTCAAGGGGCCCCCTCCCAGCTATCACTAGTAGAAAACGGCCTATTTAAACCGGTTTCAGAGGCTATTAGTCCCGGTTCGCTTATAAACCGGGACAGAAGGGGCTCCTCGTGGCCTCTGCGGGGAGTCTAGGCAGAAGGACCTTTAGTCCCGGTTGGTAACATCAAACGGGACCAAAAGGCATCCACGGGACCAAAAGGGTTAATTTAGGGGTTTCATATTGTGTTAGCTAGCTAATTAATAGAGAGAAGTGTCCTCTCTTTCTCCGTGCTTGGTCGACGCTAGCTACTATAGAGAGAACTCAACACGCTAACTAGTAAGCAAATGAAGGAATCATTAAGTACACAAGATCATCATGAACATATACAGTCATGAACATATACAGAGAGAAGTGATCGACCTCTCTTTCTCTGAGAGATTGGTCGAACAACAAGCTTTTGTATATCTATCCGACGCTACTAGCTACATATATATACAATATAAGATCTCTTACAATTCCTAAGATCCAATCAAAAATTCACATAGTATTCTCCGTCTTCAGGTATGACGTGGTCAAGAAAGAATCCCGCCAATTCCTCTTGAATTGCTCGTATGCGATCATGTGGTAGGAGTTCATCCCGCATCTGCCACATCTAATTTGAAGATGAGGGTCAATATATGCATATATATGAATAAAAATCAACACAATTCATGGTAATATATAAAATGAAATTTTGAATATTATTTACGTACTTCAAATTGTTTGTCAGAGAAGCCCTGCTCAGAGGTCGATTGGCATCCACATAAAACAGTTGCTTCTTTCCGGTACAAATACTTTACGAGAATAGAGTTCAATCAAACTGGTAAACAAGCATGGTAATGATATATTGATGAAATTTTGAATCAATTAGATATGCGCAGAACTAGCTAGTACTACTTACTTTGAGGTGCGTAAATCGCAACTCTTTGTTTAGACCGAAAACCTTTCGAGTGAACTTCTTCCAAACCCTGCCAGGCAAAGAAAATGATTACTTGATATCAGGAAATTAACGAAAGTTGCATACCAATATGGTCCCGGTATTGACTGAACTTACTTCTTGAGCATTGAAGTCATGTCCGCATAATTCTCGGGATCTTTACGTCTCAAGTCTAAGACAGTTACTAATGCCCCGTCAAGCTTAATGGATAGCAGAATAAAGTGGTAACTGTGCACGCATATATAACTCATCAATTACATTACTTAACCTCGAGTAAGCGAAACCGAGTATACAGAGAAGACAACAACACTCACTTGAAGTTGTAAGGAAAGACTATTTCCCTTTTCTTTTGATGTGCAAGGAATGACTTTAGCAAGTTCTCCTCGGCCGCTGCGGGTTCTTTTCGTATCGACCATTCATTTACGGCATATGGGCTAATGAACCCAATGTCGAAGATTCCTGCTTTTTTGCATTCGACGATCTTCAATCTGCATAATATAGTGATGATAATTATATATATACATGCAATGAACGAGCTGAGCTAGAGACTTAACTATAGAAGTAATACTTACAGGCAGTAGGCAGTCATGAGTTGTTTGTCGAGGGCCCGTTGATTGTATAACTGAAATAACTCCACAAATTCAATAGGCATCACGGAAAGTCCAATGAATTCGTGCTCTGGTTTCACTCTAACATACATAGTGTCTCTCCCAGACTCCCTGTAGGTTTTCATGTACCACTCATGCAATTTGTACATCATTGTTGTTAGAGAGGAGGATCAAGTTTGACGAGAGGCTTCCCATGCACGTATTTGTGTTCTTCTTTGGTTACCTCAGCAATTTCAAAAAGTACATCATCTCCCAAGTAATCACCAATTTTGGTACCGGGCAGTATCACCGGATTATTAGCAATGTCGCTAGACACCTTAAGCGGAGGGCACGGTTGCTTCTCCTATTCGTCGAGCTGGGGAATTGTTTTCTCGCTTTTTTGTTCTTTGACTTGGGCAGCACTAGAGGTACTTCCCGACTGCTGCGCTTCATTATATGTCTTTATAATACAACGGTCATAGTTTGATGGCAGCCGAGGCGGTCATGGTCGCTTCAGGGCATCCAGAGTGCACTTCGCTTTCACCAGATCTATAGTTTCCTTCTGAGGTGGTTGTTTCCGTGCAAAATGGGCCTTCACTTCAGCTTTACTGATCTCAGCACTTTCTTCGTCAGTCCTCTCGTATGGTAACTTTATAACAGGCTTGAGGCTTGGACCAAATTTGTATTTTTCCTGCCTATTGTACTTCTAGCCGCCGAAGCGGCGGCGGTGTTTCTCTTCCGTCGTGGCTGAGTGGCCTGACGCCCCGGAGGACGAGGCTGAGTGGCCTAACGCGCTGGAGGAGGAGGAGGAGGCGGAGTGGCCTCACGTGCCGGAGGAGGAGGAGGAGGAGGAGGCGAAGTGGCTTCACCCGCCGGAGGAGGCGGACTGCTCTGATGCACTAGAGTAGGCGAAGGAGGAGGCGGAGTGTCGTCCCGCGTCGGAGGAGCCGAAGAAGGAGGCGGAGTGCCCTGATCACTCGCCAGAGGGGGAGGAGGAGGAGGAGGCGGAGTGCCCTGACGCGCCGGAGGAGGAGGAGACGGAGGCGTCCAGTTTGGAAGCATGATGTACTCCTTCGGCCATAAACATGTACTCCTCAGAGCATTAACCAGCTTCTTATCCCCTTCACCGGTATGGTGGTCAAGCTCGAGATCATCAAATCCCTCCATTACTTCATCCACCATCACAACAGCATAGCCATGTGGAATCGGAAGGCAGTGAAAAGTTTCGTTGGGTTGGGGAGGTGCAACAGATCCGAGAGCCGCCTTGATAGTGAGGTTCCAGAATTTCGTCCAAAGCTCACAATTTTGAACATCCGTGATAGTAGCTAGGAGCTGTGAAGTCAGGCTGAACAAGCTTCATGGAAGCCACACTGCTTCTCCACTGAGATGGTGGGGTAGCTTCTGTTGGGAGACGTAGTAGTAAACCAAAAAAATTCCTATGTGTCACCAAGATCTATCTATGGAGAAACCAACAACGAGTGGTATGAGAGTGCATCTTCATACCTTTGAAGATCGCAAAGTGGAAGCGTTACTAGAACGCGATTGGTGGATTCGTACTCGCAGCGATTCAGATCGCGGTGGATTCCGATCTAAGCGCCGAACAACGGCGCCTCCGCATTCAACACACGTGTAGCCCGGTGACATCTCCTACGCCTTGATCTATCAAGGAGGAAGGAGAGGTTGAGGGAGAGATCCGGCAGCACGACGGCGTGGTGGCGGTGAAGCTGTGTGGTCTCTGCCAGGGCTTCGCCAAGCACTATAGAGAACGAGAAAGAGGAAGGGTAGGGCTGCGCCGAGAGAGAGAGAGAACTCATGTTTTTGGCAGCCGCAAACCCTCCACTATATATAGGAGGAGGGGGAGGGAGGGCGCAGCCCTAGGGTTCCCACCCTAGGAGCTGCGGACGGCCCTAGATGGCCTTCTGGCCGACGGCCACAGAGATGGAGAGGGGTGCGGCCGCCCTAGGGTGGGCCTTAGGGCCCATCTGCCCTAGGGTTTGCCCCCCTCCCAGCCCACCTAGGGGCTGGTTCCCTCCCACTTGCGGCCCATGCAGCCCTCTGGTGCTAGTGGCCCCACTTGGTGGACCCCCGGAACCCTTTCGGTGGTCTCGGTACATTACCAATGATGCCCGGAACACTTCCGATGACCAAAACCTCACTTCCTATATGTCATTCTTTACCTCCAGACCATTTCGGAACTCCTCATGACGTCCGGGATCTCATACGAGACTCCGAACTACCTTCAGTAACCACGTACACTATTTCCCTATAACCCTAGCGTCATTGAACCTTAAGTGTGTAGACCCTATGGGTTCGGGAGACATGTAGACATGACCAAGACTCCTCTCCGGTCAATAACCAACAACGGGATCTGGATACCCATGTTAGCTCTCACATGCTCCACGATCATCTCATCGGATGAACCACGATGTCGGGGATTCAATCAATCTCGTATGCAATTCCCTTTGTCTACCGGTATGATACTTGCCCAAGATTCGATCGTCGGTATCTCTATACCTTGTTCAATCTCGTTACCGGCAAGTCCCTTTACTCGTTCTGTAATACATCATCCCGTGGCTAAATCCTTAGTCACATTGAGCTCATTATGATGATGTCTTACCGAGGGGGTCCAGAGATACCTCTCCGTCACACGGAGTGACAAATCCCAGTCTCGATTCGTGCCAACCCAACAAACACTTTCGGAGATACCCGTAGTGTACCTTTATAGCCACCCAATTACGTTGTGATGTTTGGCACACCCAATGTATTCCTACGGTATCCGGGAGTTGCACAATCTCATGGTCTAAGGAAACGATACTTGACATTGGAAAAGCTTTAGCAGACGAACTACACGATCTTGTGCTATGCTTAGGATTGGGTCTTGTCCATCACATCATTCTCCTAATGATGTGATCCCGTTATCAATGACATCCAATGGCCATGGTCATGAAACTGTGGCCATCTATTGATCAATGAGCTAGCCAACTAGAGGCTCACTAGGGACATGTTGTGGTCTATATATTCACACATGTATTACGGTTTCCGGTTAACACAGTTATAGCATGAACAATAGACAATTATCATGAACAAGGAAATACAATAATAACCATTTTATTGTTGCCTCTAGGGCATATTTCCAATAGTCTCCCACTTGCACTAGAGTCAATAATGTAGTTACATTGTGATGAATCGAACACCCATAGAGTTCTGGTGTTGATCATGTTTCGTTCGTGAGAGAGGTTTAGTCAACGGATCTGCGACATTCAGATTTGTATGTACTTTACAAATATCTATATCTCCTTCCTGAATGTAATCACAAATGGAGTTGAAGCGGTGCTTGATGTGTCTTGTCTTCTTGTGAAACCTGGGCTCCTTGGCAAGGGCAATAGCTCTAGTGTTGTCACAAAATAGAGTCATCGGGCCTGACGCATTGGGAATCACTACTAGGTCGGTGATGAACTCCTTCATCCAAACTCCTTCCTTTGCTGCTTCCAAAGCAGCTATGTATGCCGCTTCACATGTAGATGCCGCCATTGCGCTTTGCTTGCTACTGCACCAGCTTACTGCCCCTCCGTCCAAAATATACAGGTATCCGGTTTGTGACTTGGAGTCATCCGGATCTGTGTCGAAGCTAGCATCGACGTAACCCTTTACGATGAGCTCTTCGGCACCTCCAAATACGAGAAACATGTCCTTGGTCCTTTTCAGGTACTTCAGGATGTTTTTGACCGATGTCCAGTGTTCCGCTCCGGGATCACTTTGGTACCTCCCTACCAAACTTATGGCAAGGTTCACATCAGGTCTGGTACACAGCATGGCATACATAATAGAGCCTATGGCTGAAGCATAGGGGATGACACTCATCTCTTCTCTATCCTTTGCCATGGTCGGGCGTTGAGTCGTACTCAATCTCGCACCCTGCAACATAGGCAAGAACCCCTTCTTGGACTGATCCATATTGAACTTCTTCAATACTTTGTCAAGGTATGTTCTTTCTGAAAGACTTATGAGGCGTTTCGATCTATCTCTATAGAACTTGCTGCCTAATATGTAAGCAGCTTCTCCAAGGTCCTTCATTGAAAACCACTTATTCAAGTAGGCCTTTACACTTTCCAAGAATTATATATCATTTCCCATCAACAATATGTCATCCACATATAATATGAGGAATGCTACAGAGCTCCCACTCACTTTCTAGTAAATACAGGGTTCTCCGTAAACTTGTATAAATCCAAACGCTTTAATCACCTCATTAAAGCGAATGTTCCAACTCCGAGATGCTTGCACCAACCCATAGATGGAGAGCTAGAGCTTGCATACCTTGTTAGCATCTTTAGGATCGAGAAAACCTTACGGCTGCATCATATACAGTTATTCCTTAAGGAAGCCATTAAGGAATGTCGTTTTGACGTCCATTTGCCAGATCTCATAATCATAAAATGCGGAAATTGCTAACATGATTCAGACGAACTTCAGCATCGCTACAGGTGAGAAAGTCTCAGCGTAGTCAACTCATTGAACTTATCGATAACCCTTAGCGACAAGCCGAGCCTTATAGACGGTCACATTACCATCCGCGTTAGTCTTCTTCTTAAAGATGCATTTATTTTCTATGGCTCGCTTATCATCAGGCAAGTCCACCAAAGTCCATACTTTGTTCTCATACATGGATCCTATCTTGGATTTCATGGCTTCAAGCCATTTGTTGGAATCTGGGCCCGCCATTGCTTCTTCATAGTTCAAAGGTTCACTGTTGTCCAACAACATGATCTCCAGGACAGGGTTGTTGTACCACTCTGGTGCGGAACGTGTCCTAGTGGACCTTCGAATAGCAACTTGATCTGAAGTTTCATGATCATCATCATTAACTTCCTCTCTAGCCAGTGCAGGCTCCACAGAAACAACTTCCTGTGCTGCGCTACTCTCCGGTTCGAGTGGAGATACAATTACCTCATCAAATTCTATTTTCCTCCCACTTACTTCTTTCGAGAGAAACTCTTTCTCTAGAAAGGATCCATTCTTGGCAACAAAGACTTTGCCTTCGGATCTGAGGTAGAAGGTATACCCAATAGTTTCATTGGGTTATCCTATGAAGATGCACTTTTCCGCTTTGGGTTCGAGCTTCTCAGGTTGAAGTTTCTTCACATAGGCATCGCATCCCCAAACTTTCAGGAACGACAACTTAGGTTTCTTTCCAAACCATAATTCGTACGGTGTCGTCTCAACAGATTTAGACGGTGCCCTATTTAAAGTGAATGCAGTAGTCTCTAATGCATATCCCCAAAATGATAGCGGTAAATCGGTAAGAGACATCATAGATTGCACCATATCCAATAGAGTGCGATTACGACGTTCAGACACACCATTTCGTGGAGGTGTGCCAGGCGGCGTGAGTTGTGAAACAATTCCACATTTCCTTAGGTGCATGCCAAACTCGTGACTTAAATATTCTCCGCCACGATCATATCGAAGGCACTTTATTTTCCTGTCATGTTGATTCTCTACCTCACTCTGAAATTCCTTGAACTTTTCAAAGGTTTCAGACTTTTGTTTCATTAAGTAGACATACCCATAGCTGCTCAAGTCATCAGTGAGGGTGAGAACATAACGGTAGCCACCGCGAGCCTCAACATTCATTGGACCACATACATCGGTATGTATTATCTCGAACAAGTCAGTTGCTCGCTCCATTGTCCCGGAGAACGGAGTCTTGGTCATCTTGCCTATGAGGCATCTTTCGCATGTGTCAAATGATTCAAAAACGAGAAACTCCAAAAGTCCATCAGCATGGAGTTTCTTCATGCGTTTGACACCAACATCACCAAGGCGGTAGTACCACATATAAGTGGGACTATCGTTATCAACCTTACACTTTTTGGTACTCACACTATGAACATGTGTAACATCACGTTCGAGATTCATCAAAAATAAACCATTGACCAGCGGGGCATGACCATAAAACATTTCTATCATATAAATAGAACAACCATTATTCTCAGATTTAAATGAGTAGCCATCTCGCATCAAACGAGATCTAGATACAATGTTCATGCTCAAAGCTGGTACTAAATAACAATTATTGAGGTTTAAAACTAATCCCGAATGTAGATGTAGAGGTAGCGTGTCAACGCGATCACATCAACCTTGGAACCATTCCCGACGCACAACGTCACCTCATCCTTTGCCAGTCTCCGCTTATTCCGCAGCTCCTGCTTGGAGTTACAAATGTGAGCAACTGCACCGGTATCAAATATCCAGGAGCTACTACGAGCGCTGGTAAGGTACACATCAATAACAAATATATCACATATACCTTTAACGTTGTCGGCCTTCTTATCCGCTAAGTACTTGGGGCAGTTCCGCTTCCAGTGACCGGTACCCTTGCAACAAAAGCACCCAATCTCAGGCTTGGGTCCATTCTTGTTCTTCCTCCTGGCAACTTGCTTACCGGGTGCGGCAACTTCTTTGCCGTCCTTCTTGTAGTTCTTGTTACCCTTGCCTTTCTTGAAACTAGTGGTCTTATTCACCATCAACACTTGATGCTCCTTTTTGATCTCGACCTCCGCTGATTTCAGCATCGAGTACAACTCAGGAATGGACTTCTCCATACCCTGCATGTTGTAGTTCATCACAAAGCTCTTGTAGCTAGGTGGAAGCGACTGCAGGATTCTGTCAATGATCGAGTCATCCGGGAGATTAACTCCTAGCTGAGTCAAGCAGTTGTGCAACCCAGACATCTTGAGTATGTGCTCACTGACAGAACTATTTTCCTCCATCTTACAACTGAAGAACTTGTCGGAGACGTCATATCTATCGACCCGGGCATGAGCTTGGAAAACCAGTTTCAGCTCCTAGAACATCTCATATGCTCCGTGTTGCTCAAAACGCTTTTGGAGCCCCGGTTCTAAACTGTAAACCATGCCGCACTGAACCAGGGAGTAATCATCATAGCGTGACTGCCAAGCGTTCATAATGTCTTGATCCACTGGGAAAATGGGTGGGTCACCTAGCAGTGCATCAAGGACATACAGTCTCTTGGAAGCTATGAGGATGATCCTCAAGCTACGGACCCAGTCCGCATAGTTGCTTCCATCATCTTTTAGCTTGGTTTTCTCTAGGAACGCGTTGAAGTTGAGGGTGACATTAGCGTTGGCCATTGGATCTATAATATAGATTGTAAAGACAATTCTAGACTAAGTTCATGATAATTAAGTTCACATAATCAAATTATTTAATGAATTCCCACTTAGATAGACATCTCTCTAGTCATCAAGTGAGACGCACATCACGTGAGATGGACTAGTCATCCATGGTGAACATCTCCATGTTGATCGTATCTTCTATACGACTCATGTTCGACCTTTCGGTTCCGTGTTCCGAGGCCATTTTTGTAAATGCTAGGCTCGTCAAGTTAACCTAAGTGTATTGCGTGTGTAAATCTGGCTGACACCCATTGTATGCGAACGTTACAACCTATCACACGCGATCATCACGTGGTGCTTCGGAACAACGGACCTTAGCAACGGTGCACAGTTAGGGTGAAAACATTTCTTGAAATTTTAGTGAGAGATCATATCATTTATCTACCGTCGTTCTAAGCAAATCAGATGTAAACATGATAAACATCACATGCAATCAATATAGTGACATGATATGGCCAATATCATCTTGCTCCTTTGATCTCCATCTTCGGGGCACCATGATCATCATTGTCACCGGCATGACACCATGATCTCCATCATCGTGTCTTCATGAAGTTGTCTCGCCAACTATTACCTCTACTACTATGGCTAACGATTGGCAATAAAGTAAAGTAATTACATGGTGTTTATGATTGACACACAGGTCATACAATAAATTAAGACAACTCCTATGGCTCCTGCCGGTTGTCATACTCATCGACATGAAAGTCATGAATCCTATTACAAACACATGATCAATCTCATACATCACAATGCATCACATCACATCCTTTGGCCATATCACATCACAAGGCATATGCTGCAAAAACAAGTTAGACGTCCTCTAATTTGTGGTTGCAAGTTTTTACGTGGCTGCTATAGGTTTCTAGCAAGAACATTTCTTACCTATGCCAAAACCACAAAGTGATATGCCAATTGCTATTTACCCTTCATAAGGACCCTTTTGATCGAATCTGATCCGACTAAGGTGGGAGAGGCAGACACCCGCTAGCCACCTTATGCAACAAGTGCATGTCAGGCGGTGGAACGAGTCTCACGAAAGCGTACGTGTAAAGTTGGTCCGGGCCGCTTCATTCCAAAATACCGCCGAATCAAGATAAGACTAGTAACGACAAGCAAATTAACAAGATCGACGCCCACAACAACTTGTGTTCTACTCGTGCATAGATTCTACGCATAGACCTAGCTCATTATGCCACTGCTGGGAGACAGAGTAGTAAATCAAAAAAATTCCTACGTGTCACCAAGATCTATCTATGGAGAAACCAGCAATGAGTGGGATGAGAGTGCATCTTCATACCTTGAAGATCGCAAAGCGGAAGCGTTCCTAGAACATGGTTGGTGGAGTCGTACTCGCAGCGATTCAAATCGCGGTGGATTCCGATCTATGCGCCGAACAACGGCGTCTCCGCGTTCAACACACGTGCAGCCCGGTGACGTCTCCTTTGCCTTGATACAGCAAGGAGGAAGGAGAGGTTGAGGGAGAGCTCTGGCAGCACGACGGCATGGTGACGGTGAAGCTGCATGGTCTCCGGCAGGGCTTCGCCAAGCACTACGGAGAACGAGGAAGAGGAAGGGTAGGGCTGCGTCGAGAGAGAGAGAGAACTCGTGTGTTTGGCAGCCCCAAACCCTCCACTATATATAGGAGGAGGGGGAGGGAGGGCGCATCCCTAGGTTTCCCACCCTAGGAGCTGCGGCCGGCCCTAGATGGCCTTCTCGACGGCGGCCAGTGAGGAAGAGGGGTGCAGCTGCCCTAGGGTGGGCCTTAAGGCCCATCTGCCCTAGGGTTTGCCCCCTACCACCTTCAGCTGCACCTTAGGCCCTTGTGGGGGCACACCAGCATACCTAGGGGCTGGTTACCTCCCACTTGAGGCCCATGCAGCCCTCTGGTGCTAGTGGCCCCACTTGGTGGACCCTCGGAACCCTTCCGATGGTCCCGGTACGTTACCGGTGATGCCCGGAACACTTCCGGTGACCAAAACCTCACGACCTATATATCATTCTTTACCTCCAGACCATTCCAGAACTCCTCGTGATGCCCGGGATCTCATCCGGGACTCTGTACTACCTTTGGTATTCACGTACACTATTTCCCTATAACCCTAGCGTGATCGAACCTTAAGTGTGTAGACCCTACAGGCTCGGGAGACACGTAGACATGACCGAGACACCTCTCCGGTCAATAACCAACAGCGAGATATGGATACCCATGTTGGCTCCCACATGCTCCACGGTGATCTCATCGGATGAACCACGATGTTGGGGATTCAGTCAATCCTGTATGCAATTCCCTTTGTCTACCGGTATGATACTTGCGCGAGATTCGATCGTTGGTATCCCTATACCTTATTCAATCTCGTTACCGGCAAGTATCTTTACTCATTCCGTAATACATCATCCCCTAGCTAACTCCTTAGTAACATTGAGCTCATTATGATGATGTCTTACCGAGTGGGCCTAGAGATACCTCTCTGTTACACGGAGTGACAAATCCCAGTCTCGATTCGTTCCAACACAACAGACACTTTAGGAGACACCCGTAGTGTACCTTTATAGCCACCCAGTTGCATTGTGACATTTGGCATGCCCAAAGTATTCCTACGGTATCCGGGAGTTGCACAATCTCATGGTCTTAGGAAACGATACTTGACATTGGAAAAGCTTTAGCAGACGAACTACATGATCTTGTGCTATACTTAGGATTGGGTCTTGTCCATCACATCATTCTCCTAATGTTGTGATCCCGTTATCAATGACATCCAATGTCCATGGTCATGAAACCGTGACCATCTATTGATCAACGAGCTAGCCAACTAGAGGCTCACTAGGGACATGTTGTGGTCTATATATTCACACATGTATTACGGTTTCCAGTTAACACAATTATAGCATGAACAATAGACAATTATCATGAAGAAGGAAATACAATAATAACCATTTTATTATTGCCTCTAGGGCATATTTCCAACAGCTTCGTGCTGCTAAGATGGTTGGCCGGCAGCTCGTTGGCTTTTAGCTTCCTCTAGCTTTTCTAGTCTTGCATTGAGCTTGTGCATTTCGCTCAGCTCTGCTTTCCTCTTTCTCTACCGGCTTCTGTAACCGCCTGCGTTGGGAAACCTAAACTTCCATGGAATGGAGCCTGGTGTGCCTCGTGTTCGTCCAGGGTGCTCAGCATTCCCTAGGGCCTCAATCAGCTCGTCCTTCTCTCTGTCGGGAATGAACGTCCCTTCCTGCGCTGCGGTGGTATACTTCTGAAGCTTCATGACGGGTATTGCAAGTTTCTCGTTCGTCCAACGACACTTCCCTGTTTCAGGGTCCAAAGTTCCCCTAACCCCGAAGAACCAAGTCCTTGAACGGTCTGGCCAGTTATATGTCTGTGGTTGGACCCATTTAGCAAGCAGCTCATTCTCAGCTTTGTCCCACAATGGCCGGGCTTTGAGGTAGCGACCTGACCCCGTGTGATGGTGATACTAGTTCTTTGCAGCATTGATCTTGTTTGTCTTAGACATATTCTTACTCTTCTCCGATGTCTTGTAGGACACAAATGCGGGCCAGTGATCTCTTATCTTCTCAAATTGACCGATGAATTCTAGAGTTTTCCCTTTGTTGACAAACTTTGATTTCAACTCATTCTTCCACCTCCTGAATAGATCTACCATCTTATTAAGAGCACACGCCTTGACCAGTGGCTCTATAACTGGCTTATTCATATCCTCCTCTGGCGGTAGGGCGAAATTAGCCGTCAGCGCGGTCCAAAGATCATCTTTTTGTCTATCGGTGACATAATCACCTTCATGGGTGTCGTCCTTAGGCTTATTCCATTGCTTGATGCTGATCGGGATGTTGTACCTAACAATAGCTCCGCCTTGTGCAGCAAATGCGTCCTTGGTCCGCTTTGGTCCAATCGGTAGGCCATCGTTCGCGAGTGCTATGATCATGAACCTTTCTTCCTTTTTCAACCTTCTCTTCGGTTCTTGTCTCGTTACCGAAGTTTGGCTCGATCCGAAGGGCTATTTAAAAGAAGAAATAAGATTTAATATATGTACATATCAAAAGAATTAATGCATCAGTTAGCTAATCAGCACATGCTTAATTAATATATACCTCGTCGGACATTGCAACATCTCCCTCCTCCATTCGGTCACCGGAGCTGTCACCATGGTCTCCTTCTTCCTCCGGCATTCGGTCACCAGAGCCATCATGATCATTTCCTTCCTCTCCTTCAACACCATCGGTGTCGTTGAGATACGACAAGACAGCATCAGGATTGCCTCAGATTATGTCCCCCAACAACTGTTCTTGTTCCAAGTCTCTTTGATCCATAGTTTCTGCAAAAAATAAAACATGGCAATTAATATACTTCTCTACGATTTGGGGTGGCCTCGACAACGCTTCCAGGGTTAGGGGTGGCCCTCGACACTTCTAGGGTTTGGTCGGGCGAGAGGGCCGGGATTCTCTTAACCTTTTAGGGATTTAACAAAATAGCACCATTGTGGATGTGCAGAAAATGGTCCATATTTTTCCTGATCTCATCTACCCTTCTATATGTGACGTTGTCTAGTGTCAAAGGATTCAAGAAAACCACGACTTCATCATTATCCGGAAGTAGCATGCGCATAATGGTACGAAGCTCTCCAAAATTGTTTTCGAACGGAGTCCCAGATAGGATAATTATTATTTTGGTACGAAGTTGAGCAAGAGCATTCTGAATATCGCTATTTGGAAGGCCGTTGCTGAAATTCCTACCAAAAAGAGGATTATTCTATCCAGAACTTCATTCCGAAACAACTTTGAAGAGCTTCGTAACATCATACGTCGGTTACTTCCGGTTGATGATGAAGGCATGAATTTCTTCAATACTTTGACACACAACATGACATATAGAAGAATATATATATATAGATGGGATCAGAAAAAATGGGATTAACTTGTGCACATCCATAATGGAGGCATTCTTGATAAATCTATATTACCGGAGTTTTTTCTATACTAACATTTTACCTTAGTAACTTAGATTTTTTTATCGAGGACGGGGTATATCGACCCCCCCTCATGTCGAAGTTATTGGGGAGGGGGGTATCGACCCCCTCCCCCCTCATGTCGAAGTTATCGAGGAGGGGGTATATTGACACCCGCCCCCTCATGTCGAAGTTATTAGGGAGGGGTATATCGACAACGACATACATACATGAAAAAAATGCTATCCATCTATACTTACATAGACACATACATATATTATATATTTTCATTAACTCATGACATATTTTCATTATTTTTCTTTTTTAACTCAACGACAACAACATACATGTTGGGGAACGTTGCATGGGAAACCAAAAAATTCCTACGTTCACGCAAGACCTATCCATGGTGATGAGCATCTACGAGAGGGAGAGTGGATCTACATACCCTTGTAGATCGCTAAGCGGGAAGCGTTAAGAAACGCGGTTGGTGTAGTCGAACGTCTTTGCGATCCAAATCGCGGAGCATCCCGCGATCTCATCACGATCCGTCCCGCGATCCAATCACGATCCGTCCCGCAAACTCATCACGATCCGTCCCGCGATCTCATCACGGTACGTCTCGCGATTTTGATGGCGGTCCATCCGATCTAGCGCCGAACAGACGGCACCTCCACGTTCAGCACATATACAGCTTGATGATGATCTCCGCCTTCTTGATCCAGCAAGAGGGATCAGAGAGGTAGAAGAGTTCTCCGGCAGCATGATGGCGCTCCGGCGATGGTGGTGGAGCTATTCTGGCAGGGCTTTGCCTAAGCACTGCAGAAATCCGATCTAGAGGAGAAACTATGCACTGGAGGAACAGGTAGCACGTGGCTGAAAAACTAGTGCCAAAAACCCTAAAACCTCTAGTATATATAGGAGGAAGAGATGAGGAGGCTTGGCTCCCAAGGAGCCAGCCCTTTGGGTCGGCCGAACCAAGGAGGAGAGGAGGACTCCTCCTCCAATCCTAGTAGGACTAGGATTCCTCCCTATTTTGCCTTTTTTCAACTTTTCTCTTTGGGTTTTCTCTCCTAGCTGCATGGGCCTTGTGTGGGACTTCCACCAGCCCACTAAGGGCTGGTATTCACTCTCCCACAGCCCATGTAGCCTCTTGGGTCGAAATACCCCTCCCGGTGGTGTCCCGGTACACTATGGATGAGCCCGAAACTTTTCCGGCGACCAAAACAAGACTTACTATATATCAATCTTTACCTCTGGACCATTCCGAAGCTCCTCGGGATGTTCGGGATCTCATCCGGAACTCCGAATAACCTGTGGTCACCACCATACGTAACTCTATACGAACGAAACGTCACCAAACCTTAAGTGTGCAGACCCTGCGGGTTCGAGAACTATGTAGACATGACCGAGACACCTCTACGGTCAATAACAAATAGCGGGACCTGGATGCCCTTATTGGTTCCTACATATTCTACGAAGATCTTTATCGGTCGAACCTCTATGTGAAGGATTCAATTAATCCCGTATGACGTTCCCTTTGTTCTTCGGTATGTTACTTGCCCGAGATTCGATTGTCAGTATCTCCATACCTAGTTCAACCTCGTTACCTGCAAATCTCTTTACTCGTTGCGTAATACAAGATCCCGTGACTAACACTTAGTCACATTGCTTGCAAGGCTTATTGTGATGTTGTATTACCGAGTGGGTCCTGAGATACCTCTCCGTCACACAGAGTAACAAATCCCAATCTTGATCCATGCCAACTCAATAGACACCCTCGGAGATACCTGTAGAGCACCTTTATTGTCACCCAGTTACGTTGCGACGTTTGATACACACAAGGCACTCCTCCGGTGTTAGTGAGTTGCTTGATCTCATGGTCATAGGAACAGATACTTGACATGCAGAAAACAATAGCAATAAACTGACACGCTCATATGCTACATTTCTAGTTTGGGTCTTGTCCATCACATCATTCTCCTAATGATGTGATCCTGTTACCAAATGACATCTCATGTCCATGACTAGGAAACCATAGCCATCTTTGATCAACGAGCTAGTCTATTTAGAGGCATACTAGGGACATGGTGTTATCTATGTATCCACACATGTATCTAAGTCTCCAATCAATACAATTATAGCATGGATAATAAACGATTATCATGAACAAGTAACTAATTTATTATTGCCTCTAGGGAATATTTCCGACAATACATACGTGGAAAAAAATGTATATCGACCCCTCCCCCCTCATGTCGAGGTTATCGGGGAGGCGGCGATCTCTTTCTCGTTATTTCTCTTTCTTTAACTCATGACATATTTTCATTTATCTTTATATATACTTGTCGTGTCCCCGATGGGCTGTTTTTGGAATATGTCGTATCTCGTGTCCCTGTATGCGTGTCGCCGTATCCGAGAAGGGGACCATGGGAAAGGGGGGCTCACTAGGGGGTGATGGGAGCCGATGGGGCGGTGACGGGGCGGCAATGGGTAGGCGACAAGACATCGACGGGACGGCGACAGGGAGGCGATGGGGTGGCGACGGGGCGGCAACGAGGCGGCGACGAGACGGGGGCGAGGCGGCAATAGGGAGGTGACGGGGAGGCAACGGGGACAGGGACGACGACGGTGGGCTCGGCGTGGTGATGAGGAGGCAGCGGGGGCAGTGACAAGGACGGGGACGACGACGACGGGCTCGGGGCGGCGACGAGGACGACGACGGCGGGCTTGGGGCGGCACGCGGTGACGGGGCGGAGGACGGCGGGCTCGGCGAAGTGGCGATGGAAACTTAAATTTCTAAGTGTTTGCTTATATAGAAGAAGCATTGGTCCCGGTTCGTGCCACCAACCGGGACCAAAGTTCTCTTTTCGTGAGCCCAAAGGGTGGGAGGCAGAGACCTTTGGTCCCGGTTGGTGGCACTAAACGGGACTAAAGGTGGGTATTAGTCCTGGTTGGTGCCACCAACCTGGACCAAAGGTCCCCTTTCATCAGCCCAAAGGGCGGAGAACAGGGACCTTTGGTCCCGGTTGGTGGAACCAACCGGGACGAAAGGGTGGCATTGGTCCCGGTTGGTGGCACCAACCGGGACTAAAGCCCTGTTCCTGGCACGGTGGGAGTTTAGTCCCACCTCATCGAGCGAGGAGCGGTCATACTGGTTTATAAGCGCGACTGCACATATCGTCTCGAGCTCCTCTCTACCGCAGGCATTGCATGCCTAACTATCTCGACCCTGTTGGGCCTACTTGTCCCGTGGGCCTGCGTCCTGGCACATGTATATTGGGTTACTAGTCGTATGCACACCAGGGTGGCTTAGTAGGTGGGCATTTTTTATGTTATTTTTTGCATATTAAAAGTTCTTAACAATAAATACTTTATGGTGGCTTAGTGTGTTTTATTATTATAATCTTTTTGCTATTAATGTTTTGAACAAAAAATACTTTGATAATTTTAGTTGCATAATTTCCATTATTTTTGTTTTGTTTTTTTGCTTTATTTATTTTTGTTTTATTTTTTGCTTTATTTATTTCCAGTGTGTTTTATCATTATATTCTTTTTGCTATTAATGTTTTGAACAAAAAATACTTTGATAAATTTAGTTGCATAATTTCCATTATTTTTGTTTTGTTTTTTTCTTTATTTATTTTTGTTTTGTTTTTTGCTTTATTTATTTCCAGTGTGTTTTATCATTATAATCTTTTTGCTATTAATGTTTTGAACGAAAAATACTTTGATAATTTTAGTTGTATAATTTTTATATAATTATAGTTTCAAAAATACTAGAGGTTTATAAAAGTTTTTTAGTTGATTCTTTTTTTAACTCGATTCCCATGATGTTTTGAAAGAAACTACAAAGCACTTCAAATGAACTCTGAAAAGGTTGAAAGTTCGCATGATATCATCATTTCACCCACATAGCATGAGCTAAAAAGTTGAGAGGGTTACGACAAAAACTGGATGCACTTCGTGTAAAAAATGGACAATCTCTTTCGAAGTATCACGGTTTTGGACGAAAACTCATCTGTTATAAAGGGATTTCATTTTTTTGAACTTATTTGAACTCCATACTTTTTGTGTGTTCAAAATGCACCATTCAAAGCCACATCATAAATTTTCAAAACTTTCTGACTCATTTGGTATTTTTCATGCACTTACTGATTTTTTTTAGCTAAATAACCCTGAAATTGAAAAGCACTTCAAATGAACTCTGAAAAGGTTGAAAGTTGGCATGGTGTCATCATTTCACCCACATAGCATGAGCTAAAAAGTTGATAGTGTTACATCAAAAACTGGATGCACTTCGTGTACAAACTGGACAATCTCTTTCGAAGTAACACGGTTTCGAACGAAAACTCATCTGTTATAAAGGGATTTCATTTTTTGAACTTATTTGAACTCCATACTTTTTGTGTCTTCAAAATGCACCATTCAAATCCACATCACTAATTTTCAAACTTTCTGACTTCATTTGGTATTTTTCATGTACTTACTGATTTTTTGAGCTAAATAACCCTAAAATTGAAATGCACTTCAAATGAACTCTAAAAAGGTTGAAAGTTGGCATGGTATCATAATTTCACCCACATAGAATGAGCTAAAAAGTTGAGAGGGTTACGACAAAAACTGGATGCACTTCATGTACAAAATGGACAATCTCTTTCGAAGTATCACGGTTTCGGACGAAAACTCATCTGTTACAAAGGGATTTCATTTTTTTGAACTTATTTGCACTCCATACTTTTTGTGTGTTCAAATTGCACCATTCAAATCCACATCATCAATTTTTGACCTTTTCTTATTTCATTTGTTATTTTTCATGCACTTACTAATATTTTTGAGCTAAATAACCCTGAAATTTCATAAGGACCCTTTTCATTGAATCCAATCCGACTAAGGTGGGAGAGACAGACACCCGCTAGCCACCTTATGCAACAAGTGCATGTTAGGCGGTGGAACCGGTCTCACGTAAGCGTACGTGTAAAGTTGGTATGGGCCACTGCATCCCACAATACCGCCGAATAAATACCAGCGTGGTGGTGGTGGAGCAGCAAGGTATTCCAGCAGGGCTTCGCCTAAGCACCGCGGAGGAGGAAGAAGAGAGGTAGGGCTGCACCGTGGGAGAGAGATCAAATCTTGTCACAAAACAGCCAAAACCTCAAGTATATATCGGAGGAGGGAGAGGGAGGGCTGCCTTGGCCCCTCCTCCAAGGAGGAGAGGTTCGGCCGAGCTAGGGAGGAGTCCACCTCCCACAAGGGAGGTGGATCTCTTCCTTTTGAATCTCCTTTAGCCTTATCTCTTTATCCCAGCTGCATGGGCCTTTCCGGAAGGACTTGGCCAGCCCAATAAGGGCTGGTACACCTCCTCTAACAGCCCACGAAGTCCTTTTGTCATCACACCCCTCCCGGGGGTCCTCCGGCACCCTCTCGGCACTCCCAGTACACTACCCATGAGCCCGAAAACTTTCTGGTGACCAAAACAGGACTTCCTATATATCAATCTTTACCTCCGGACCATTCCGGAGCTCCTCGTGACGTCTGGGATCTCATCCGGGACTCCAAACAACCTTAGGTAATCACGTATACCATTTCCCTATAACCCTAGCGTCATGGAACCTTAAGTGTGTAGACCCTATGGATTCGGGAGACACGTAGACATGACCGAGACACCTCTCCGGTCAATAACCAATAGCGGGATCTAGATACCCATGTTGCTTCCCACATGCTCCACGATGATCTCATCGGATGAACCACGATGTCGGGGATTCAATCAATCCCGTATACAATTCCCTTTGTCTACCGGTATGATACTTGCCCGAGATTCGAACGTCGGTATCTCTATACCTTGTTCAATCTCGTTACCGGCAAGTCTCTTTACTCATTACATAACACATCATCCCATGGCTAACTCCTTAGTCACATTGAGCTCATTATCATGATGTCTTACCAAGTGGGCCCAGAGATACCTCTCCGTCATACGGAGTGACAAATCACAGTCTCGATTCGTGCGAACCCAACAGACACTTTCGGAGATACCCGTAGTGCACCTTTATAGCCACCCAGTTACGTTGTGACGTTTGGCACACCCAAAGCATTCCTACGGTATCCGGGAGTTGCACAATCTCATGGTCTAAGGAAATGATACTTGACATGGAAAAAGCTTTAGCAAACGAACTACACGATCTTGTGCTATGCTTAGGATTGGGTCTTGTCCATCACATCATTCTCCAAATGATGTGATCCCGTTATCAACGACATCCAATTTCCATGGTCATGAAACCGTGACCTCTATTGATCAACGAGCTCGTCAACTAGAGTCTCACTAGGGACACGTTGTGGTCTATGTATTCACACATGCATTCTGGTTTCTGGTTAATACAATTATAGCATGAACAATAGACAATTATCATGAACAAGGAAATACAATAATAACCATTTTATTATTTCCTCTAGGGCATATTTCCAACAGTCTCCCACTTGCACTAGAGTCAATAATCTAGTTACATTGTGATGAATCGAACACCCATAGCATTTTGGTGTTGATCATGTTTTCCTCATGACAGAGGTTTAGTCAACGGATCTGCAACATTCAGATCCGTATGTACTTTACAAATATCTATATCTCCCTCCTGAATGTAATCACGGATGGAGTTGAAGCGGCACTGGATATGTCTTGTCTTCTTGTGAAACCTGGGCTCCTTCGCAAGGGCAATAGCTCCAATGTTGTCACAGAACAGAGTCATCGGGCCCAACACATTGGGAATCACTCGTAGGTCCGTGATGAACTCCTTCATCCAGACTCCTTCCTTTGTTGCTTCCGAACCAGCTATGTACTCCGCTTCGCATGTAGATGCCGCCATGACGCTTTGCTTGCTGCTGCACTAGCTGACTGCCCCTCCGTTCAAAATATACACGTATCCAGTTTGTGACTTGGAGTCGTCCGGATCTATGTCGAAGCTAGCATCAACGTAACCCTTTACGACGAGCTCTTCAGCACCTCCATATATGAGAAACATCTCCTTGGTCCTTTTCAGGTACTTCAGGATATTCTTGACTGTTGTCCAGTGTTTTGCTCCGGGATCACTTTGATACCTCCCTACCAAACTTATGGCAAGGTTCACATCAGGTCTGGTACAAACATGGCATACATAATAGAGCCGATGGCTGAAGCATAGGGGATGACACTCATCTCTTCTCTATCCTTTGCCATGGTCGGGCATTGAGTCGTACTCAATCTCACACCTTGTAACACAGGCAAGAACCCCTTCTTGGACTGATCCATATTGAACTTCTTCAATATCTTATCAAGATATGTGCTTTGTGAAAGACCTATGAGGTGTCTCGATCTATCACTATAGATCTTGATGCCTAATATGTAAGCAGCTTCTCCAAGGTCCTTCATTGAAAAACATTTATTCAAGTAGGCCTTTACACTTTCCAAAAGTTCTATATCATTTCCCATTATCAGTATGTCATCCACATATAATAGGAGAAATGCTACAGAGCTCCCACTCACTTTCTTGTAAATACAGGGTTCTCCATAAACCTGTACAAACCCAAACGTTTTAATCACCTCATTAAAGTGAATGTTCCAACTCCGAGATGCTTGCACCAGCCCATAGATGGAGCGCTGGAGCTTGCATACTTTGTTAGCATCTTCAGGATTGACAAAACCTTCCGGCTGCATCATATACTGGTCTTCCTTGAGGAAGCCATTAAGGAATGCCATTTGGACGTCCATTTGACAGATCTCATAATCATAAAATGCAGCAATTGCTAACATGATTCGGACAGACTTCAGCATCGCTACGGGTGAGAAAGTCTCATCGTAGTCAACTCCTTGAACTTGTCGATAACCCTTAGCGACAAGCCGAGCCTTATAGACGGTCACATTACCATCCGCGTCAGTCTTCTTCTTAAAGATCCATTTATTTTCAATGGCTCGCTTATCATCAGGCAAGTCCACCAAAGTCCATACTTTGTTCTCATACATGGATCCTATCTCGGATTTCATGGCCGCAAGCCATTTGTTGGAATCCGGGCCCGCCATCGCTTCTTCATAGTTCGAAGGTTTACCGTTGTCCAACAACATGATCTCTAGGACAGGGTTGTCGTACCACTCTGGTGCGGAACATGTCCTGGTGGACCTTCGACGTTCAATAGTAACTTGATCTGAAGTTTCATGATCATCATCATTAACTTCCTCTCCAGCCGGTGTAGGCTCCACAGAAACAACTTCCTGTGCTGCCCTACTCTCCGGTTCGAGTGGAGTTACAATTACCTCATCAGGTTCTACTTTTCTCCTACTTACTTCTTTCGAGAGAAACTCTTTCTCGAGAAAGGATCCATTCTTGGCAACAAAGACTTTGCCTTCGGATGTGAGGTAGAAGGCATACCCAATAGTATCTTTAGGAAATCCTATGAAGACGCACTTTTCCGCTTTGGGTTCGAGCTTCTTAGGATGAAGTTTCTTCACGTAAGCATCGCATCCCCAAACTGGTAGAAACGACAGCTTAGGTTTCTTTACAAACCATAATTCATACAGTGTTGCCTCAACGGATTTTGACGGTGCCCTATTTAAAGTGAATGCGGTAGTCTCTACTGCATATCCCCAAAATGATAGCGGTAAGTCGGTAGGAGACATCATAGATCGCACCATGTCCAATAGAGTGCGATTACGACGTTCAGACACACCATTTCGCTGAGGTGTGCCACGCACCGTGAGTTGTGAAACAATTCCACATTTCCTTAGGTGCGTGCCAAACTCGTGACTTATATATTCTCCGCCACGATCAGATCGTAGGCACTTTATTTTCCTGTCACGTTGATTCTCTACCTCACTTTGAAATTCCTTGAACCTTTCAAAGGTTTCAGACTTATGTTTCATTAAGTAGACATACCCATATCTGCTCAAGTCATCAGTGAGGGTGAGAACATAACGGTAGCCACCGCGAGCCTCGACGCTCATTGGACCGCATACATTGGTGTGTATTATCTCCAACAAGTCAGTTGCTCGCTCCATTGTTCCGGAGAACGGTGTCTTGGTCATCTTGCCCATCAGGCATTGTTCGCACGTGTCAAATGATTCAAAATCATGAGACTCCAAAAGTCCATCAGTATGGAGCTTCTTCATGTGTTTGACACCAATATGACCAAGGCGGTAGTGCCACATGTAAGTGGGACTATCGTTATCAACCTTACACTTTTTGGTACTCACACTATGCACATGTGTAACATCACGTTCGAGATTCATCAAAAATAAACCATTGACTAGTGGGGCATGACCATAAAACATTTCTCTCATATAAATAGAACAACCATTATTCTCAGATTTAAATGAGTAGCCATCTCGCATCAAGCAAGACCTAGATACAATGTTCATGCTCAAAGCTGGTACTAAATAACAATTATTAAGGTTTAAAACTAATCCCGAAGGTAGATGTAGAGGTAGCGTGCCGACAGCGATCACATTGACCTTGGAACCATTCTCGACGCACATCGTCACCTCGTCCTTTGCCAGCCTCCGCTTATTCCGCTGCTTCTGCTTGGACTTACAAATGTGAGCAATTACACCGGTATCAAATACCCAGGAGCTACTACGAGCGCTGGTTAGGTACACATCAATAACAAGTATATCACATATATCTTTAACGTTGCCGGCCTTCTTATCCGCTAAGTACTTGGGGCAGTTCCGCTTCCAGTGACCGGTATCCTTGCAATAAAAGCACTTAGTCTCAGGCTTGGGTCCATTCTTGTTCTTCTTCCCAGCAACTTGCTTACCGAGAGTGGCAACAGCTTTGCCGTCCTTCTTGAAGTTCTTCTTACCCTTGCCTTTCTTGGAACTAGTGGTCTTATTCACCATCAACACTTGATGCTCCTTTTTGATCTCAACCTCCGCTGATTTCAGCATCGAGTACAACTCAGGAATGGACTTCTCCATACCCTGCATGCTGTAGTTCATCACAAAGCTCTTGTATCTAGGTGGAAGCGACTGGAGGATTCTGTCAATGACCAAATCATCCGGGAGATTAAGTCCCAGCTGAGTCAAGCGGTTGTGCAACCCAGACATTTTGAATATGTGCGCACTGACATAACTGTTTTCCTCCATCTTACAACTGAAGAACTTGTCGGAGACATCATATCTCTCGACCCGGGCATGAGCTTAGAAAACCAGTTTCAGCTCTTGGAACATCTCACATGCTCTGTGTTTCTCAAAACGCTTTTGTAGCCTCGAGTTCTAAACTGTAAAGCATGCCGCACTGAACAAGGGAGTAATTATCGCAGCGTGACTGCCAAGCGTTCATAACGTCTTGATCTGCTGGAAAAATGGGTGCATCACCTAGCGTTGCATCAAGAACATACAATCTTTTGAAAGCTATGAGGATGAACCTCAAACCACAGACCCAGTCCGCATAGTTGCTTCCATCATCTTTCAGCTTGGTTTTCTCTAGGAACGCGTTGAAGTTGAGGGTGACATTAGCGTTGGCCATTGGATCTACAATATAGATTGTAAAGACAATTTCATACTAAGTTCATGATAATTAAGTTCACATAATCAAATTATTTAATGAACTCCCACTTAGATAGACATATCTCTAGTCATCCAAGTGATTTATGATCCACTTCAACTAGCCCGTGTCCGATCATCACGTGAGACGGACTAGTCATCCATGGTGAACATCTCCATGTTGATCGTATCTTCCATACGACTCATGTTCGACCTTTCAGTCTTCCGTGTTCCGGGGCCATGTCTGTACATGCTAGGCTCGTCAAGTCAACCTAAGTGTTTCGTGTGTGTAAATCTGGCTTACACCCGTTGTATGCGAACGTTAGAACATATCACACCCGATCATCACATGGTGCTTCGGAACAACGATCCTTAGCAACGGTGCACAGTTAGGGTGAACACCTTTCTTGAAATTTTATTGAGAGATCATCTACCGTCGTTCTAAGAAAATAAGATGTAAACATGATATACAACACATGCAATCAATATAGTGACAGGATATGGCCAATATCATCTTGCTCCTTTGTTCTCCATCTTCGAGGCACCATGATCATCACTGTCACCGGCACGACAACATGATCTCCATCATCGTGTCTTCATGAATTTGTCTCGCCAACTATTACTTCTACTACTATGGCTAACATTTAGCAATAAAGAAGAGTAATTACATGGCGATCTTGATTGACACGCAGGTCATACAATAAAATAAGACAACTCCTATGGCTCCTGTCCGTTGTCATACTCATCGACATGCAAGTCGTGAATCCTATTACAAGAACATGATCAATCTCATACATCACAATGCATCACATTACATCCTTTGGCCATATCACATCACAAGGCATATGCTGCAAAAACAAGTTAGACGTCCTCTAATTTGTAGTTGCAAGTTTTTATGTGGTTGCTATAGGTTTCTAGCAAGAACGTTTCTTACCTATGACAAAACCAGAACGTGATATGCCAATTGCTATTTACCCTTCATAAGGACCCTTTTCATCGAATCCAATCCGACTAAGGTGGGAGAGACAGACACCCGCTAGCCACCTTATGCAACAAGTGCATGTTAGGCGGTGGAACCGGTCTCACGTAAGCGTACGTGTAAAGTTGGTACGGGCCGCTTCATCCCACAATACCGCCGAATAAAGATAAGACTAGTAATGGTAAGAAAATTAACAAGATCGACGCCCACAACAACTTTGTGTTCTACTCATGCATAGATTGTACGCATAGACCTAGCTCATGATGCCACTGTTGGGAGATGTACTAGTAAATCAAAATTTTCCTACGATCACCAAGATCTATCTATGGAGAATCCAGCAACGAGTGGGGAGAGATTGCATCTTCATTCCTTTGAAGATCGCTAAGCGGAAGCATTACAAGAACGCGGTTGGTGGAGTCGTACTCGCAGCGATTCAGATCGCGGTGGATTCCGATCTAAGCGTCGAACAACGGCGCCTCCGCGTTCAACACACGTACAACCCGGTGACGTCTCACACACCTTGATCCAGCAAGGAGGAGGGAGAGGTTGGGGAAGAGCTCCAATAGCAGCACGACGGCGTGGTGGTGGTGGAGCAGCAAGGTATTCCAGCAGGGCTTCGCCTAAGCACCGCGGAGGAGGAAGAAGAGAGGTAGGGCTGCGCCGTGGGAGAGAGATCAAATCTTGTCTCAAAACAGCCAAAACCTCAAGTATATATCGGAGGAGGGAGAGGGAGGGCTGCCTTGGCCCCTCCTCCAAGGAGGAGAGGTTCGGCCGAGCTAGGGAGGAGTCCACCTCCCACAAGGGAGGTGGATCTCTTCCTTTTGAATCTCCTTTAGCCTTATCTCTTTATCCCAGCCGCATGGGCCTTTCCGGAAGGACTTGGCCAGCCCAATAAGGGCTGGTACACCTCCTCTAACAGCCCACGAAGTCCTTTTGTCATCACACCCCTCCCGGGGGTCCTCCGGCACCCTCTCGGCACTCCCAGTACACTACGGATGAGCCCGAAAACTTTCTGGTGACCAAAACAGGACTTCCTATATATCAATCTTTACCTCCGGACCATTCCGGAGCTCCTCGTGACGTCTGGGATCTCATCCGGGACTCCAAACAACCTTCGGTAATCACGTATACCATTTCCCTATAACCCTAGCGTCATCGAACCTTAAGTGTGTAGACCCTATGGATTCGGGAGACACGTAGACATGACCGATACACCTCTCCGATCAATAACCAATAGCGGGATCTGGATACCCATGTTGGCTCCCACATGCTCCACGATGATCTCATCGGATGAACCACGATGTCGGGGATTCAATCAATCCCGTATACAATTCCCTTTGTCTACCAGTATGATACTTGCCCGAGATTCGATCATCGGTATCTCTATACCTTGTTCAATCTCGTTACCGGCAAGTCTCTTTACTCGTTCCGTAACACATCATCACGTGGCTAACTCCTTAGTCACATTGAGCTCATTATGATGATGTCTTACCAAGTGGGCCCAGAGATACCTCTCCGTCATACGGAGTGACAAATCCCAGTCTCGATTCGTGCCAACCCAACAGACACTTTCGGACATACCCGTAGTGCACCTTTATAGCCACCCAGTTACGTTGTGACGTTTGGCACACCCAAAGCATTCCTACGGTATCCGGGAGTTGCACAATCTCATGGTCTAAGGAAATGATACTTGACATGGAAAAAGCTTTAGCAGACGAACTACACGATCTTGTGCTATGCTTAGGATTGGGTCTTGTCCATCACATCATTCTCCAAATGATGTGATCCCGTTATCAACGACATCCAATGTCCATGATCATGAAACTGTGACCATCTATTGATCAACGAGCTAGTCAACTAGAGGCTCACTAGGGACACGTTGTGGTCTATGTATTCACACATGCATTCTGGTTTCCGGTTAATACAATTATAACATGAACAATAGACAATTATCATGAACAAGGGAATACAATAATAACCATTTTATTATTGCCTCTAGGGCATACTTCCAACATATATCACATCCGAATCATAGACTGGACGAGGGCCGACCGAGGCTGATACAAAAACCATCGCACTATATAATAACAAACACTAATAAAAGTAAGAAAATTACACAAGTATCTATCCGAATCATACAAGTAAAAACTTTTTCCTTTTAGAAAGAAGATAAGAAGAAGAGACTAACCATGGTGGTGCCGGCATCGAGATGTGCACGGGCGATCGACAGCGGTGAGGACGGGAACGGGACAGGATGGACCGCCAAACCTATATAAATCTTGAGGAAAATGGAGTTTGAACAAGGAGATTCGCAAGGAAAAAAGCTTAAGTGTGGCTTGTACATTCCATCAAACACCTCATGTGCATAGGAGGTGAGCTAGAGCACCACAAAGCTCTTCCCTCGCCGGCCAGAAATACAGAGCAATGTGGAGTGCGCTGCTCGCTGGCGAGGGGATATATATCGGCATTTCATTGGTCCCGATTCGTGGATGGAACTGGAACTAAAGGACTCCATCTTGTCCCGGTTACATCCACAAACCGGGACCAATGGTGATGGGCCAGGAGCGAGGCCCATTGGTCCCGGATGGTGTCTGGAGCCAGGACCAAAAAGGTCCTACGAACCGAAACCAATGCCCCACGTGACCCTGCCGGCCCCCTGACCTCACGAACCGGGACCATTGCCCCATGGGTTCCGGTTCGTGAGTGAATCGAGACTAAGAGACTGACCCGACTTGGACCAAAGCCCTGTTTTCTACTAGTGTATGCAGCAGCCAGGCTTACCCACGGCTCAAAGGAAAAATAAGGTTGACCATGGCCCAGGGGAAGAGGCCGGGCTGGCCCGTAGGTTATATTGTGTACGCACGTAGCCAGAATTCACGCAGTCATCGGTCATTTTTTTCTTTCTAAAAAGATCGTAATCACAGGTCGTTCCATCTTTCCTTTTGTTCACGATCGAGTCGTGATGCCGACGAACCCTAAATCTCCATTCAGCTCTTCCCCTGAGGCCTGATCGTGAGATGCGAGTCAACCAGTTGGTCTCAGCGCCGGACGCAGCCACACAGGAAATCACACCAGCGCATGTTTTTTGTAGGACGAGCTACACGGTACATCCTATCATAGCCATTCAATCGGAGCTCCTATGCATTTAGATCTGTGCATAAGTTTCAAAAATAAGCAACTAGGCAGGCGTTCAACGCTTAACACTCCGGCACCGGATGGACGCCGATAGCGACGCGCAAGAAAGGCTACAGTTCCTGATACCATGCAGCACTGTAATGGCTACAGTTCTACAGAAAAAAAACACACTCCTTCTCTCCCCGATGGATGACCTGCTCTCACACTTGTTGACTTGCTCTCACACAACTGCTCTCTCTCTCTAGCTTCCTGCTCTCTCTCTTCTCTCTGATAAAAAAATCAGAGTCTTCTCTCTCTGTCACATCATCCTACCTGTCTCTTCAAATTTTGCAAAGAAATTTTTCTCCTTTTGAGTCTACCCCGTAGGCACTCTCTTTTCTCTCTCAAGGAAAAAATTCCCATTGATTTTTTCACATTCTCACATGCTGGCATTCTCACATGCTGGCTCTCTCTTCACTTTTTCCTAGGGCGTCACACTTTTCTACTCCTTCCATTCTACAATGTAGTGCATATACGTTTTTCGAAATCGAGGTTTGACCATCTATACCTATACTAATTAGAGACTCTTTAAAAATTACCATATTAATCAGTAATTAGGAGCCGTTAATCTGATGGGATCGAGTTATAATGGTGTGGATTAATCCTATATTCCCACATTAATAAAATATTTCCTAGAAATCTTGAGCCATCAGATGAAGTAGCAGATACCCCTCACAAAAAAATAGCAAGTTCAAGATCGAAGCATGCGCTCTCTCATCACGACTCTCTCCTTCCTCCTTAATAAAGATTAAACGAATAGACCATCTGATTTAAAACAAGAGTCCAAATGAATATGCACTTCCGTTTCCCCGGCCTCTGCATCTGAACAATGCATGTAGCCATTTTATTAATTATTTACGAAAGACATTACAAAGAAATACAATAATACGTCTGAAGCCACCGTATAGGCGACAACTGTCGCTACTTCTATCCATCTGATGAAGGGATGCTGATAGTATGGGCCTAATACCACAGACCTCGCAGACAAGCCTAACATCTAAGACCTGCGGCCCCAACCAAGCCACTTGCCAGGTATGGGGCACCCCCCGGTCCGGCGCGCTCTCAGAGGCCGCCGCCGCCAACTGCCACTACTCCATCTACAGAGTTGTACTGACGCATCATCCTTGCCTGGTCTAGCTGCCGTCAATGCCACCATGGCCCCCAATGGTACCACCACCCTACGCGCGAACTGCTTAGCACGTCACGGTCGCCGCCGGTACACCTCAGCCCCATGCCGCTAAGTACCACCAGCCGACACAACTTCTTCAGAAGATCTGTCGTGCGTAGCACCTGCTGACCAGGCATGACAAAGCGTAGCCCCTGTCGGTCAGGCATGACTTGACATCTCCACCGAAGCTCCATGCAAGACAAAGTCGCTCCACCTCCTGCCTCTGACCACCAGCACTGCTCCACAAATGATGCTCCCAAGAGAGAAACGTCACCACAGTGTCGTCATCGTCCGATCTGGAAGACCAGATCCTAGGGTTTCCCCCAAAGCAGTACGAGTGGGTCGACATAAGTCACACAACGATGCCTTCATCAAGGTAACGACGTAGAACGCCGCCATCGCTCGCCGTCGGCTCGGTTTTCACCGGCAACTATGGCTCCCCCGACTCACAGCCAGTACTGGATCACGAACCCGGAGATCCGAACACCCAGCCTTAGGCCGACCACCTCTGACGGAAGAGATGACCACCACCGCCGGTCGCATCGGTCAGAACAAATCTCATCGGATGTGCTGCCGACGAGACCACCAGGCCCTCCACGCCGCCGCTGGCGATCTGGAGGTAGTTTGCACGACTTCATCCTAGCCGGCCGTCGCCGCCAACCGCAGCTGTTGCCGCCGACGCCCGAAAAGGCCGGCCGCTGCGCTTGCATCCCACACCGCCATCCGTGGCTAGGCCGCCCGTCGCGCCTAGCCACTGCCGTCCGAGGTAGGGCCGTCCACCCTCCACCTGCTGCAGTCATCCGTCATGCTCCAGAATCCAGATCGGCCGCGCCATCACACGCCTACGGGTCCCGCCCCAACCCGGAGACGCGTGAGGGAGAAGATCCCCCGGCACCACCGTCGGCCCCCGGGCTTAGCCCGGCGGCGACGGAGGGAGAGGAGGAAGGAGTGCATGACGGCGACGGGGGCTAGGTTTCTGGGCTCCCCGACTCGCAGCCATTGTGACGGAGAGAGGCTGGTGTGTTCGTGTCGACAGGCTGCAGAGTTCAAGGAATCTCAGGAAGACTTCCTGAGATTCCTAGGACAGGCTGCAGAGTTCAAGACTTCCTGAGATTCCTTCTGAGATTCCTTGAACTCTGCAGCCTGTCGACACGAACACACCAGCCTCTCTCCGTCACAATGGCCGCTCATCCATGGCCGCCTCTCCCCGTCACCGCCACAATTGCCGCCTCTCTCCGTCACCTCACAGCTTAATTAGGGGACGTGGAAGATCCCATTGAGTTGCATAATTCAACGGTGTTGTGAATTCAAGCGACAAAGGAGGATCGATCAAGAGAAGCTTCAGCTTGAATTCATGAAGAGAATGTCTAGCATATGCATCAACCTGGCCAGACATATTTTTTTAGGTAAACCTACTACTGCACGCCTCCTCTCCACCTCTCGCACAATCTTCCAAAAAATGAATCCAGAGTGCCAGGCGCTCCTCTCCTTTCTCAAGGCCTTCTCCCGTCAAAGCCTCCATGCATATGGTGCCTTCTTTCTGATCTCATGGGCGTGGTTTGTCCTTCACTCTTTCCGGGCGCCCATCCACCTTCCCGGGCGATCAATGCCCTTCCGGATTACTAGCCATTCGTTGATCGAACGTAGAGATGAGGCCAGCCGCGCGTGTGCTGTAGGTGGAAACGTGCAAGGCAACAGTGGGGGAGTGCCATGCAAAGCCGCCGGTACAGGTAACAACGAACTGTAAAATAACTTTGGATGTAAGGCTGGATGGATAATGATACATGTGTTTCTATTGTTGTAATGTGTTCTTCAGATATGTCGACATGAGGTCAACATTAAGTGTGTGTGTTTCAGTTGGAGACGTGCAAGGCAAGAGTGTGGGTGTGGGACGCAAAGCTGGCGGTGACGAGAGGAGGACCGATCCAGCTGACAACGAACTGAATGATTACTTTGGATGTAAGGCTGTAATAATCATAACATATGTAGCGTCTGTTGTAATGTGTTCATTCTCTTATTTTGTCCTAGCAGATATTCTCTTTCCGTCTCTTTTAGTTAGATCGGACCTGTACGTCCCTTCACCAGCTAGATCACTACTATCAAGGTAAGACTGATCATGTCACCATGTTTTCTGTCTAAGACTGACAAACGTACTCTTTTTATAGCAAAGCAATAATTTTGCTGAAACATAATTGTCAAACTGTACAATTTTTCTTCAAATGAAAATTTCTTCCTATAAAACGAATCGTAATTGGCAAGGTAGCAATGTTTGTAAATGATATTTTAACATCACTACCGGAATCAGGCCCTATGCCGACGGTCCAGCCTTGATTCCCGTCGGGACAGGTCTATGCCGATGGCCCCGTCGGCATAGATCCGTCGGCAACATATACGTTGGCGTAGCCGGGAGGCCGTCGGCGTAGAAATGCCGTCGGCATAGGTTCTATGCCGACGACGTCCGTACATCTATGCCGACGGCCCAGGCCGTCGGCAACGTTTCTGCCTAACGTCGTCCGCCGTCAAGTCCTGGCCAACAGCTGCTTGCCACGTGGCCAACAGCCGTCACTCGTGTGGCAGGGCTATGCCGACGGCCTAGCCGTCGGCATAGTTTGACACTATGCTGATGGCTAGGCCGTCGGCATAGCCCTGCCCCAGGCGTGCCCAGCTGCTGGCACATGGCAGTTATGCCGACGGCCTAGCCGTCAGCATAGATGCCACGTGTCAGCAACTGGATGCTCACGTCAGGTCTATGCCGACGGCTAGGCCGTCGGCGTAGATTGTATTTCTTTTTTTTTTCTTTTTCCCTGTTTGTTTTCAGATCAATTCAATTCAAATATACAGCAGACATATGGAAATAGAATGTGGCAGCACACAAGTTTATCATCATCACACAAGTCATCTAAAGAAACATAAGCATAAGCATAAGCACACACAAGTTTATCATCATCATCACCACACAAAAGTCATCATCATCATCACCACACACAAGTCATCTAAAGAAATACATCCTGGTCGTCACTGCTAGCGGCAGCGCTACTGCCAAGATCGCCTCCACCTCCACCTGTGTGGATCGGAGTGGTCGGGCTCCGTACTCAGGAGTGCTGCGACGACCACCGCCAACGGTTGATGTACCGGTTCCCTGGATGTTGAAAAGACATATTAACGGGATATAGGACTGTGTTGAAAGGCATGATATACTTTGGGTGAATAGTTGGGGGATGTACATACCGGCGAGGGGCCATCGTGCTGCTGTGCCACAAACTCCTCAAAGGTAAGCAGCGTTGGTTGTGCTGGAGGAGGTGGTGCTGCTTCAAATTGAGGAACCCATCCGGCCGCCATTTCCTCAAGAGCGCATTGCATCCTGGCATTGTTCTGCTCATGGTATGCATGAAGGCTCGTGTGCCACGTCATGGTCTCCTGGCGTGTGTACTCCATGTAGGCCTACGGTATGACATGATGGAACTCATAAACATCTCAATGCTGGAAAATAAAGTGAGCAATGTAGATAAGAGGGAAAATACTTACAGATTGCCGCTCCTGAAAGAGGGACTAGTACTGCGCACTGGTCATGGTAGTGCTCGTGCGCTGGCTCAGGCTCGGGTCTGTAGATCGGAGCTGCGTGTAGGAGATAGTCGAAGTGATAACAGCATCGAGAACCACCTGCCGACTGTGCTTCTTAGGCCCCATGCCCACCATCACCCTCTCGTCTAGATCCGCACTCATGGGGTCAGATGTCTCAGGATGTAATCTGAGATACTCCTGAGAGTAGGCCTGCTTCTTCTCCGCGGTGTTGCCGTAGTACTTGGGCTCGCCAGGCTTGGCGCTCCTCCGCGTATGGGCGATCTCCCACGCCTCCATGTGTGAGAGCGGCCGCTTCAGTTTGTCCTCCTGCACCATCAAATAGAGGTTAGTCATACATAAGAAAGTGACGGTAAATAGAAGAAGAAGAATGTTTAATGAGGTTGGTCATACATTATGTGCCTTGTGGAGAAAGTGGTTTCGGTTTCCCTGAGCATGTACTCCCTCCGGCCCTCGGTTAGCCTTGTTTTTTATGCTCGTAGCCGCCCAGGCTTCACCCTTATGACACCAAACATCCACCAATGTCGCCCAAGACTCATTTTGCCCATAACAGCAATTTGGACACACCTACATAATGAAAGCATAATGGCATGTCAACACGAAACGGTAAAATGTACCAGAAACATCGGAATGAAAGATCTTTTATACTTACCGCCAAGTACTGGTCCCTCTCCAAGTTAATGCCCATCCTCCACTTATCTTTCTTGGTCATCTTCACACCAAGAGCGTCGTGATAGTATGTCGAGATGGCCACATAGAGCACCTCGTACTGCATCTGGCGGGCCTTCTTCTTGCATTGGCACAGCACGATCTGGTTGGCTATGGCATTGTGCTCCGGAAGAACTCGATAGTATTTCTACAATCATGCATGAAACAAGAATGGAAGAAGCCATGAGTTAAATCATTCATGAAACTAGAATGGACTTGTGCTTCTAAAGAGAACTCACCCAGAAAGTAGTGATCACGGCCTTGGCATGGGTCTCATGCTCTGCGTGGAGGGCCGCTTTCCAGTCGTCCCAGCTCGTGGCCAAAACCCGACTGTCCGGGTGCCCGACTGGATCCGGACAGTACAACCCCGGCCAGTATAACTTCAGCAAGACGGTGATGAGGCCGTTGGGAATATGGAACCCTTTAGAATATATCCAGTTGCTGCAAAAGAATGAACTATTAGCATGTGACAAGCAAAATAATGAAATTATTATAAGGTTACACTTACTCTTTCCCCTTTGGCTCAATGAGCCACTTCTGCTCCTTAGTAGCAGGAACCTGCTTTGGTAGCCTTGTGTTACCACGCGGCCACCCCTTATCGTTACCACCCCCCTCCCCGCCAGCACCATCATCTCCGCCACCTCCATCCTCCTCGTCTGCCTCCTCCTCCTCATCCTCATCCCCCTCCTCCTCCTCGCGCCCATCTCGAGCCTCCGCCTCCTCATCCTCCTCCTCCTCCTCCTCGTGAACCTCCTCCTCCTCCTCCTCCTCCTCTTCGTAAGAGGGTACCTCACTAGAGGAGGGCCTCAAGGACAACGCCCCTAAGTCGGTGAGGGTGCGCTGTTTCTGGCCGCGACCCCCTCGCCCTCTAGGGGCCCTCCCACCGCCACCTCCTCCTCTAGGGGCACCTCTCCCTCAACCTCCCTATGAGGAGTCATCCTCAAGTAGTCGGGGGGAGGATTACGTGCTCGATCACTCTGACTAGGCATGCCGTCGACCTTGCGTAGGAAACCCACGCCATCGGCCTTCCCCTTGCCCATGTTCCACGAACCTGCATTGAAAAGAGAATAAACAATTAGTAAATTAATAATTGAGGAAAAAGCAGTATGAAAAGCATTAGTAATGAAGGAAAAAGCATAGCATTATGAAAAGCATTAGTAATGAAACGTACATCTGCTAGAACCCATACGAATCATCACTGTTGTAACCTATTTCTCTGTCGGTCTCATCATCACTATCAATCATATCATCTTCGTTGTCTGACGGAGGTGGAGGCTCTTCCTCGTCGTCAGCGTCTTCGTTTAACTTTTGTAACATAAGTATGTCACTTTCATTGACAATGGCCTCACCATCATTCCGTGCATCGTCCTCGTTTGGATCCACATCATCATCAGCCAATGGTCTAGAGTCATCGTTTCTAACCACATCATCATCAGGTTGCTCTTGATAGAACACTCCCTCATATGTCACGGGGTTAATGTTGTAGTAATCGTCTTCATTCAGGTCCGGTAGCTTACCATGTGGCGACACCTTGAAGACAACTTCCCAACCCTTTAGGTACTCTTTCTGGCATGGGTAAGGCAAATAATAAACTTGTGTAGCTTGGGTAGCCGCAATGAAGAGGTCGGTTCCTGCATAGACGATTGATGGTTTAACTTCGACAAAACCAATAGAAGGCATATGTCTCTACCCCTCCCGCGGATCGAACCATCAGCATTTGAACACAGGCAGACTTAGGGTTTCGCGCCCTTTGCGGAATTTAATCTCGTATATATTTTGTACCCTTCCGTAGTAGTCTACTGAATTTTGACCGGTGGTGTACACTCCGGCATTTATAGTTTTGGGATCCGCACGGCTGTTCTGGTGCTCCTCTGTATGGAAGCGATACCCATTCACATCATACTTTTTACATGTCATGACAGCAGGGTCAAAACCCATGGAAACCCATCTCAATTCGTCATCCATAGATATGTTCGGATTATTTCCCTACAAGTATAATTGAAAGTGCTGGGTGCATTAGTTCGGTTAACTAATAGATGTTGAACTAGGTATTTAATAGGGGAATGCAGAAAGTTACTTTCTCCATGAATCAAGCAACAAAATTTTTACGTCCAGGGTTTCCATGACGGAGAAGAGTAAGTGCCTCCGCCTCAGTAGGAGGATTAATTCCCGTCCATTCCTCTTGAAGGAAATCACTAAAAGAAGAAAAGAGGTGTTAGACCGGGAATAAGTGAACATAGAACATGATGATGTGGAAGACATAAAGGAATTGTGTAGTGGTATTACCTCATCCACACTTCCTCAACTTCATTGATGTTGTGCAAGATATAGAACATGAGGTCCTCCCACTATTGTCATGGCATGTTATAAGATTTCGAGGCCCCAGCCCTGCCACCTTGCACGTTGAATAGATGGAGCTTGGGTTGATACTTGGGCTCTTCTATATTGTATCGAGGCACCTTGTTATGCAGATGGGGAACATGGTCTAGATAGTATGATGTCCTGAGGTCTGACACCTCCTCTAGGATAACTGCCTCAGCTATGGAAGCTTCAATCTTAGCTTTGTTTCCACATTTCTATCGGAGATGCTTGTTCTATCTCTCAGGCCATACTGCCAACGATTCTGTATAGGCCCCCCAACAATACCTGTTTTGCGAGCTACAGAATGAGATGTGTCATCGAAGTTAAGAAGCCTGGTGGAAAGATCTTCTCTAGCTTGACTATCAACTCCGGTGCCTTCTTATGCAATTGTTCAATCACATCTTTACTTACTTCTTTAGCACAGAGCGTGCGGAAGAAATGGCTTAGCTCGGCAAGCACTCGCCAGACATGCTCGGGGACATAGCCTCGAACCATCACCGGCATTATCCGCTCAATCCATATATGATAGTCATGACTCTTGATCCCGGTCACTTTGCCCGTTGAAAGATTGACTCCCTTATTTATATTCGATGCATAACCATCAGTGAACTTCACTATGTGTTTGAGCCACTTAAGTACCTCTGTCTTTTCAGGCTTTTTAAGAACGAAGTCAGCATCTGGCTTGAACCAGTTTATTCGACCGCCTATGGGAGGCTTCATGTTTAGTCCTGGTCTATCACAAATTTTCTGTTGATCGGCTCTAGCTTTAACGTTATCCTTCGTCTTATCAGGATTGTTGAGGATAATGTGGAAAAGAGACTCTGCGACATTCTTTTCTGTGTGCATCACATCGATGTTGTAAGGAAGTTTGAGGTCCTTGAAATAGGGAAGCTGCGAGAAGGGGGTAATGTGAGTCCAGTTGTGCGTCTCACCATATCCCTCGAATCCTTTGCCTTTGCCTTTGCCTTTGCCTTTGACTTTAGGCTTGAGAGCTTTTAGCTGAGCAATAACATCTGCCCCTAAAAACGTTGGAATCTCGGTTACTTCATGGACAACCCGGCCTTTCGTGAAGTTCTTCTTGTCTTTCCTGTCTGGATGGTCTGGAGGGAGGAACTGTCGATGCTGGTCAAAGGCTACATACTTGCCACCCTTACTCAGCCTAATCATTCGCAGAGCCTGCATGCACACTGGGCATGGCATCTTCCCACTGGTACACCATCCGCAGAATAGAGCATAGCCAGGAAAGTCATGCATGCAATAGTGCAACCAAACTTTCATCAAGAAATTTCTCTGCAGATCACAGTCGTATGTCAACCTCGGAAAGTACCATGAATGGAGCAAATCATCCACCAGCGGCTGCATAAACACACCCAATTGCTTCCCCGGGTATTCAGGCCCCGGAATGATGAGCGACAAGAACATGGTCTTCCGTTGCATTAGGGCACCGGGAGGGAGATTGAGCGGAATTACAAACACGGGCCAGCAGTTGTATGGGTTGGACGACATACCATATGGATTTAACCCATCACCTGATATGCCAATTCTGACATTCCCAGCCTCGGCTGCTTCCTCGGGGTATTCTTCATCGAACGACTTCCATGCTTCTGCTTCCGATGGATGTACGATTTTATGCGGATGGTACCTTATACCTTTCTTGTGCCACTTCATCATTTTGCTCCGTGAGGAAAAGGCACTACAGTCTTTCAATGAAATGGAGATACCGAAGCACCTTTGCGGGGATGTCTAGCTGCCTCTTCTCACCATCCTCACCGACCACCTCAAGGTACCGAGACGAACCGCACTCCCTACAGTACTTGTCAGTCGCATACTCGTGCCTAAACAAAAGGCAATTCTTCGGACAAACATGTATTTTCTCATAATCCATAGAGAGTGCCTTCATGATTTTCTTTGTAGCGTACATGCTTTTCGGCAGTTCATGACCCTCAGGGAGGCTGTTAGCCCATACTCCGAGGAACGCTTCGAAGCATTTCTGGCTACAACCATACTCAGCCTTGACTGCAACCAGTTGCGAGATGGCATCCAGCTGAGATATTTTCGCACCCGCATAAAGAGGTTTCTTCGACGAGGCCAAGACCTCCAAGAAGGCCTTGGCGGTTGCCTCCGGCTCCTCCAGTTCATTCTCTGAAGGTGTCGCATTTGCTGTTTCTGCAACAATGACATCATCTAGCATGTCCCTGACCCCGTCGTCCTCATATCCATCGATGCGTTGTCGCATCACCTCCTCTCTACCACGGTCTTGCTCGGCTATGTTTATCGGCGGCATGTCAAAGTTTGGCATATATCCGTGCGAGCGAAGGTCCTCACTCATGTCCTTCTGATATCTACGGTGACGTCTTTCACATCTCGCACAGGGGCATGGTGGGATAATTCTCATTGCACGACGGAATATCTCCTTCAAATACACATCGGTTTTCGTGATCCACTCTGATGTTACTCGATTCCGACGGATAAAACCACTGTATATCCACTGATTATCTGCCATCCTCTGCTTTTTTGCAAGCCACACAACATAATTAAGGATTCACTTAAATTAATCACATCAAATTTTCAGTTTCTACCGCGTCAACTCCACCTACATCTCTAATAGGTAAAGATGGGTCCTAATCCCACCCGAAGATGTGTAGATTGCGTACGTTCTCCATGCCCTACACTGTTCCGAGGCAAAATTTTGGCAACACCTTCCCGCTGTTCTCTAGATACACGTCTCGGCAAATAGCCGAGAGAATGTGCTCCGGAGAACAACAGGGAGGCGCCACCGAAATCTTGTCTCGGAACGGGGTAGGGCATGGAGAACGTACCCAATCTACACATCCTAGGGCTCTTCGTGGAAAACGCTGGACAATCCAAAAGAGTTGCGGTGATAAATATGCAACTCAATGCATATTTATCGATGCAACCCTTTCGGACGGGAGACGCCTAGGTTACGCGACTTGACGGGAAAAGAAAATCCAGTGACATGATTAAAAAAGCATAGAAGGTGAAGGTGGATTCGTAACTCACCCTCGGCTGTAGAGGAAGTAGTCGAACAGCAGAGGGACGATCGGGGACCAACAGCTCCGACGTCGACGATCACTCCATGGAGATGCAACACCACAAAGCCTGTAAATTCCAACAAGTGAAAAAATAGGTCATCACATCTCGTATAGCAATCTTGGAGGACAAAATGATAATCACATGAAAACAATTCACGAGATAACAAATGCTAGGTGAAGACTAAGATAGCATCCATCCATCCATCCATCGTGATGGTATCACATCTCATATAGCATCCTTGAAAAAAATTATTGTGATCATATCACATCTCATATAGCATCTATCCATGTATCACATTCTCAACATTCATCATCAATCTGTCCATCTATCCATCTATCAATCTATCTACACAATACAAATTCTATCTATCTATTAAAATTGCATAAAACAAAAAAAGTGAGCAAGGTGGTCGGGAGCTCACCGAGGGGAGACAGCAGGCCGGCGGGCGGCTCGGATAGGGCGGCGGTGGGGCAGAGGCGGCAGTGGGTCGGGAGGAGGGGGCTGGGGGCGACAACGGATGCAGCGGTTTGGCGGGACGAGGGGTTCTGGGCGACGATCGAGGCGGCGGTGGGGTGGGAGGAGGGAGCCGAGGGCAACGGTGGGACAGAAGGAGGGGGTCGGGGGCGATGACGGGATGAGAGGAGGGAGCCGGAGGTGACGTCGGGACAGGAGGGGGTCGGGGCGACGGCGGGACGGGAGGAGGGGGTCGGGGGTGATGGCGCGCGGGGCGGGAGGAGGGGGCCGAGGCGATGGCGGGCTGGGAGGAGGGGTCGGGGGCGGCGACGGGGTCAGCCGGTTCCAGGGCTGGCCGACGTGGGGTTGGGTGGCGGCGGCGCGGGGGTGGGGCTGAGGGGGTCGGTCGCTGAGAGGGAGAGAGAGATGAGTGGTGGAGAGCAGTGAGAGGGGATGGATAAGGTGGACCTACACCGACGGTTTAGCCGTCGGCATAGGTTTATTAGCCACATGGCACCTATGCCAACGGCTAAGCCGTCGACATATATATTTTTTTCATTTTTTATCTATTTTTCATTTTTTTTCATTTTTCATTTTTTATTTTTTCATATCTAATTTTATTATTTTTTCATATCTATTTTTATCATTTTATCATTTTATATTTTATATTTTTTTATATCTATTTTTTTCAAAATGGGTCGGCATGTCTGTTTTTTCATTTTTTATCATTTTTTAGTTGACATTAACTTTAGTTTATTTTTTTAATGTCCTAGCAATTTTTCAAAAATATCCACTATCCTTCCTACCCTCCGAAGACCTGGTGCGATGTTTCGATGGCATAGGTACACCCCGATGCCCCCGACTGGACTAAACCCTAGCCCCGTTGACCGGGCTGTCTACGCCTTTGACTTTCGCCAGAGGGGGTATGACCGATGGGCATTTTCGCCTGGATGTGATAGCCCGGCCCCTAGGTACACTTCGTATCAAGGTCCGGGCACAACCCACACCAAGATTCCCTCCGTTACTGCCCGACGGGGTTATTCCCCCCTCCATGCGGCGGCGACGGCGACGTCGATGAGGGGGGTCACACCATGGACCCGCGTGTCGTGTGCTTGCACCCACTACCGCACTTCCGGACGTGTAGGAGGGCCCAGATAGAGACCTGGCGGCATAGCTACCCCCAAACTACACCCGTCTCGTCTAACCCTGCGAGAGTTGACCGGGCGGTCTACGCCTTTCACTTTCGCCGGAGGGGGTTTGACCGATGGACATTTTCACCTGCATGTGATAGCCCGGCCCCTAGGTACACTTCGTATCAAGGTCCGGGCGCAATCCACACCAGGATTCCCTTCGTTACTGCCCGACGAGGTTGTTCCCCCCTCCGTGCGGTGGCGGCGGCGACATCGATGAGGGGGGTCACACCATGGACCCGCGTGCCGTGTGCTTGCACCCACTGCCGCACTTCCAGACGTGTAGGAGGGCCTAGATAGAGACCTGGCGGCATAGCTACCCCCAAACTACACCCGTCCCGTCTAACCCTACGAGAGTGACCGAGCGGTCTACGCCTTTGACTTTCGCCGGAGGGGGTTTGACCGATGGACATTTTCACCTGGATGTGATAGCCCGCCCCCTAGGTACACTTTGTATCAAGGTCCGGGCACAATCCACACCAAGGTTCCCTTCGTTACTGCCCGACGTGGTTGTTCCCCCCTCCGTGCGACGGCGGCGGCGACGGCGGTGAGGGGGGTCACACCATGCATCCACGTGCCGCGTACTTGCACCCATTACCGCACTTAAGGACGTGTAGGAGGGCCCAGATAGAGACCTGGCGGCATAGCTAGTCCCAAACTACACCCATCCCGTCTAACCCTGCGAGAGTTGACCGGGCGGTCTACGCCTTTGACTTTCGCCGGAGGGGGTTTGACCGACGGACATTTTCGCCTGGATGTGATAGCCCAGCCCCTAGGTACACTTCGTATCAAGGTTCGGGCACAACCCACACCAAGGTTCCCTCCGTTACTGCCCGACGTGGTTGTTCCCCCTTCCGTGCGACGACGACGGCGACATCGGTGAGGGGGGTCAGACCATGGATCCGCGTGTCGTGTGCTTGCACCCACTACCGCACTTCCGGACGTGTAGGAGGGCCCAGATAAAGACCTGGCGTCATAGCTACCCCCAAACTACACCCGTCCCGTCTAACCCTGCGAGAGTTGACCGGGTTGTCTATGCCTTTGACTTTCATCGGAGGGGGTTTGACCGATGGACATTTTTGCCTAGACGTGATAGCCCGGCCCCTAGGTACACTTCGTATCAAGGTCTGGGCACAACCCACACCAAGATTCCCTCCGTTACTGTCCGACGTGGTTGTTCCCCCTCCGTGCGACGGCGGCGGCGACGTCTGTGAGGGGGGGTCACACTACGGAGCCGCGTGCCGGGTCCTTGCACCTGCCACCACGCTTCCAGACCTATAAGAGGGCCCAGCGCAAGACCTAGTGGCGTAGCTACCCGCCCCCCCCCCCCCCCCCCCCGCAAGTACACCGTCCCGTCTAACCCTACTATAGTTGACCAACGGATCTACGCCTTTGACTTTGGCCGGGCGAGGTTTGACCAATGGACCTTTTCACCCTTTTCACCTGGCTGTGATCGGCCAGCCCATAGCTACACCCCTGAACACGGTCTGGGCCCAACCCATCGCAAGATTCCCTCCGTGTCGGCCCGACGTGGCCGTTTCCCCTCCGTGAGACGGCATCAGTGACGTCTGTGAGGGGGGTCACACCACGGAGCTGCGTGTCGGGTGCTAGCACCTGCCACCACGCTTCTAGACATGTAAGAGGGCCCAATGCAAGACTTGGAGGCATAGCTACCCCCCCCCCAAGTACACCGTCCTGTCTAACCGTGCCACAGTTGACCGGCGGATCTAGGCCTTTGACTTTCGCCGGACGGGGTTTGACTGATGGATCTTTTCACCTGGTTGTGATAGTCCAGCCCATAGGCACACTTCAGATCAAGGTCCGGGCCCAACCCACCGCAAGATTCCCTCTTTGTCTACCCGACGTGGTCGTTTCTCCTCTTCGTGAGACGGCGGCAGCGACATCCGTGTGAGGGGTCACACCCCAGAGCCGCGTACCTGGTGTTTGCACCTGCCACCACGCTTCCAAACCTGTAAGAGGGCCTAGCGCAAGACCTGGTGGCATAGCTACCCCCCAAGTACAGCGTCCCTCTAACCTCAGCACAGTTGACCGACGGATCTAGGCCTTTTACTTTCGCCATACATGGTTTGACCCATGGATCTTTTCACCTAGTTGTGATACTCCAGCCTATAGGCACACTTCCGATCAAGGTTCGGCCCCAACACACCGCAAGATTCTCTCTGTGTCTGCCAGACATGGCCGTTTCCCCCTCCGTGCGACGGCGGCAGCAACGTTCGTCAGGGGGGAGGGGTCACACTACAGAGCTGCGTGCCAGGTCCTTGCACCTGCCGCCACGCTTCTAGACCTATAAGAGGGCCCAGCGCAAGACCTGGTGGCGTAGCTACCCCCACCCAAGTACACAGTCCCGTCTAACCCTACGACAGTTGACCGGCGGATCTACGCCTTTGACTTTCGCCAGACAGGGTTTGACCGATGGACCTTTTCACCTGGTTGTCATAGGCCAGCCATAGCTACACCCCCGAACACGGTCCGGGCCCAACCCACCGCAAGATTCCCTCTGTCTTTGTCCGATGTGGTCGTTTCCCCCCTTCGTGCGATGGCGCCAGCGACGTCCGTGAGGGGGGCCACACCCAGGAGCCGCATGCAGGGTGCTTGCCCCTGGCACCACGCTTCTAGACGTCTAAGAGGGCTAGCGCAAGACCTCGCGGCATAGGTATCCCCCCAAGTACACCGTCACGTCCAATCCTGTCACAGTTGACCGGTGGATCTAAGCCTTTGACTTTCGTTGGGCGGGGTTTGACCGATGGACTTTTTCATCTGGTTGTGATAGGCCAGCCCAAAGCTACACTCCTCAACAAGGTCCGGGCCCAGCCCAAGACCTGGCGGCATAGCTAGCCCCAAGTACATCGTCCTGTCTAACCATGGCACAGTTGACCGACGGGTCTAGCACTTTTTAGATGCTTATAAAAAACATATAGAACTTGTCAAACTAATTGTAATTATCAATTGTTTGTGATTTTAATAAAGTATAGGAACCTATATGCAAAAGAACATGTGATCACATTACTAACATACTCGAAAACAAATGCAAACTACATATACATAATATATGAAAAATTCTACACAAATCTATATATAATTTATTATGTATGTTTATGTTTAGATAAGGCACATTTAAGTTAATTAAATTTTCATTTAGAAAAAAATTAAAATACAAAAAAAAGAAAAAAACAGATAAAACAAAGCTATGTCGACGGCAAAGCCGTCGGCATAGGTATGGTCACGGATCGACCGCCAGGCCTCGGATCGATGACGTGGCATGTGTCGCGGATCGGTGACGTGGACCACACCTACGCCGACGGCCTTGTCGTCGGCATAGCTATGCCGCCGGCCGCCGTCAGGGCCGTCGGCATAGGTGTGACGGCGTCAAACGGCCGTCGCCGCCGGGTAGACAGGCCCACGTGATATGCCGACGGCCGCCGTAGGCATATTTATTTGGATGCGGACGGCTGATCTATGCCGCCGGCTGCCGCCGGCATAGATTGATATACGCCGTCGGCCTTTATACGCCGACGGCTTTAGCTGAGCCGCCGGGATATACCCATCTATGCCGACGGGAGCCGTCGGCATCGCAAGTTTTTCTAGTTGTGACTCGGTCCAATATAATTGCTTGATTTTATTCGTACTTACTCTATAACTAAGAAATAATTGTGCTCAAACTTGACTGTCGAATTGTACTATTTTTCTACAAATAAAATTTCTTCGGGTGAAACCAATGGTAATTGGTATGGTAGCAATGTTTGCAAATCGTATTTTAGCATCACTCGGTCCAGTCTGACTGCTTGATCTTTTTCGTTGAGAAATTTTGCAACTTCAATGAAAATTGTCGACGAGCTAAAAGCAAATATAGTTATTGTGTGGACTCACCATGAAATGATCATATCCGAATTTGAAATGTGCCGGTTTATACTGAGCAGAACCATGTCACGTGTACTAATTTAATTCGATCAGGATATTCATATAATTTATGTTTTAGAGCAGGCATATAAATCCGTTGTCTACTTCCACTCAGTTATTTATTTATTTGGTTTTACGTTTATGTTTCCATGTGTCATTGGTATTTTCTTTGCAGGACTATGTTAAAGATCACCACGGATATGTTGATAGCTTTGTCACACGAGGAAATTGCTTTGTGGTATATGAATAGAAACTTTGTAACGTGAGCAAAGTGTGTTGCGGTACACAAATTTCAGGTTATTAAAATTGTCACTCAGAACATGATCTCTATATCTTTTGTTTTCCCATTATAATTATGTTCAGATGCCTAATATGGATGGATTGGTTAATCCCTCAAGTTCTAACCTAACAATTTAAAAAGACTTTTTTCAATTAACTACTAGCCCGTGCATTGCACGGGTTCACGACTAGTATATTTAATCAACGAGACAGATTGCGACGGGGCAAAAATTATATCGTTGAATTCATATTTTCGATACGAATTCAGTGATAATTTTTGCCACCGCCGCAATCGGTCTTGTTGGTTAAATTTATAGTCAAACTTAAATTAAGAAAAACGAGAACGCACTATATTGTGAAATGGAGGGAGTATTAGCTTGCCCCACTCATTCTCTCTCTTTCACTATTGCAGCAGTGAGCCTAGAGAGCACCTCCAGCTAATGACACTGCAGTGAACAGCTACACTGCTCGTGATGCTTTTTCTGCGCAAATCCTGAAGCAAACGAACAGTCCAGATAAGAGGTACCATGTAGCTCGTGCTACGAAGAAACTTTGTGCATGATCATCGCCGAGCGCCTCCGGTCTCCATGCGCTGGATGCGGACGCACAAGCACACCTGAGCGCCTCCGGTCTCCATGCGCAGGATACGGACGCACAAGCACACCTGAGCGCCTCCCGCCTCCGGTCATCAGTCCACGTCGTGTCATCATCAATCTCCTGATCACCGACGCTAATCGACAGGTCCGAGGTATGCCATAACCATATTATGAATTTTCTCTTTGCTAACTAAGTAATTTCTCTTTGCATACATGATGTTTACCTTTCACAGTTCAATATTGGATGTAATATTTGTTTCTGCTATGTGTGTTACTTTGCCGTTTCGAAATTCACATCTTGTAACGGAAAAATGAGAAGGAAAAAATGTGCAGATGACTTGGTAGAATCATAGATATTAGCTACCGGCAATTCTTCTCAGCACTAATGCTGGCCTGTCAATGAACCCAAATGAGTTGCCGATAATTGTTGTGGAGGAAGACAAATCAACTAAAGAAAATTCTAAATTAATCTGAACAAGAAGAAAATGTTGACATCAACACATGTAATAACAATTTATGTATCTCTGATGTTTGGTTTTGCAGAATGACGCCTCTCGGACATTGTGAACAGCGAAAATTCCAAGTCTGACTACGCAACGCATTGTGGATCTGCCACGACCGCCATGGGCCCTCACAGCTCCGCTTCATGACCACCACACAGTGACCTTGACTGAGACCACCACCAAGCATCGCCAAGTACCACGAAGACCCGGACCTCCACAATGTACATGAATCACCGGAACCGACGCTTCACCCTCAAGTCCCTTAACCCCGAGTTCCGAATTTGGCAACGGACGACTCCCAAGTATTGCTCAGGATTCAACCGCCCCAAGCCCAATGCCCCCACACCGCAAGCCCGGGGACCACCGGACATCTCAGATCCGCCTCACTGCACACTTCAATAATTAGAAAGGAACGAATAAAACAAAGATAAAAACAAGAGAACACATTAAAAGAAAAACAGCAAAACAAAGAAAGATTGAAAACTGAAAAACTGAGTGAGAAAAAATCTTCACGGAACCGACGGAAGGTTGGTAAAAATATTGTTGGTAAGTAATGCGTATATTCCTTTTTTTGTGTGCGGGGTGGAATGCCTACATTCCTGACCATGGTAGTGGCAGCTCGGTCTCTGAACTCTTAACAGTTGAAGCATACTATGATGTGATCTTCTTCTGAGATCAGACGCGCTTTGATGCGCGAGGGTTAGTCCGATCCGTGGTCCTCGTACATCATTAATTGCGTGTTTAGGTTGACCCTGGGTGTCATTAATCCCATCACATGTGGATGCATGCACGTACGTACTGCAACGGCATCATTAACTGCGCTGACCATCGAACAGGAGCCCGTTGTGAGACTAAGCATTCTACTCCAGACTAAAATTGTAACTCAAGCGACGACTTAAGGATCAAGCCGGTGATAAGACGGAGACTTGCAGAACGGGAGAGCTACTTAGGCCACGGCACGTCATGCGGAATAATGTAGTACTGTACTGCTTCGGAGTAGAAGTAAGGATCAAGCTAGCTAGTTGCGATTGTGGATCCAATGTGGGGTCACCGCCCAAGCCCCCCTAAGCCCCTACTAAGCATTCTACGTGGATGGAAATTGCTAGGTAGCTAGGCGCCAGCAAACTGACTGCCTGTATATATGTATAAATACATATGCGCCATAGACAGACTGACGACCATTATACACAAATTTACAAGAGCGGAGGGAGAGAAGAGACGGAAGGAGAAGTGACCGGCGATCAGGATGGCGATGGCCGCCGACTCGCCGTCATCGTCGCCGTCGGGCGTGGCGAGAAGGCTGGCTCACCACCACCAGGCCGTGCTCGGGTTCCTGCTCGGCCTCTTCGTCAGCCTCGTCCTCTACACCACGGTGTCTGGCCAGTTCTGGCCGACCAAGACCATCGGTTAGTACTAGTTCTACTTAGCACTAACCTTTTTGCCAATGACCGTGGTCAGTCGTACTAGAGCGTACCCAGTGTTTGTTTCATGGCTAATGGGTGTTTTGACTTTTGAGGCGGATGCATGAACCATGTCCAGATTATAAGCATGCTTCATGATAACGGGAGTAAGGGACGAGCGATTTTTGTGTATGTATGATGCCAATAACATATAGTGGCAAAGCCTTAAATAGATCCAAGCAGGGAGAAATATCATGGACGTTACCGTGCTACCAACTTACAAAATTCAAATTTAAACATGTTAAAAATCACTACTCAGGATGAATTTATCTTATTTGTTTCCCTGTGTTATTTCAAATTTTGATCTGAATTTTTTAACGCATGTCCACATACGTGGTGTGGACATCCATGTAGCCTCCACCGATTGTCCTTTTTTTCTCTTTAGAGAAGGAATTGATTGTGCTCGACGAAAAGAATGCGTGGTTAGGGCGGAATCGGGTTACTTCTTCTCTAAATAGGAAGTTACCCCAGCCACCCGCTCAAGAGCCAGAGTTGGCTAGCCGAACGGTTCACCTCAGCCGAGATTTGGCTCGAGGAGCCAGAGTTGAGAGCTTAAACCGGGATGTAGTATATTCTGGTCTTTTTACTAGCTAGGTGGGGACCATTGGTGGAGATTTGACTCTAAAAATGAAAAAGAAATGTTTCTCTTTTTAATATTACGTAGAAAAATGTTTTCACTGATCCCACTGGTATATACTCGGTGACTTACAACATCTATATACTGTTCTTTTAGAATACTCCTTCTACATTAGGTACTAAGCTTCGTCTTGCTCTAAATATCAAGAAACATGTCAGTCACCTTTTCTTTTCAGGAGAATGGAGTTCCTTCCTCAACAATATTCAAGTGATACATATGAATTTGTAGCTCCATCCAAATTATTGTAATGCATTAGTTGTTCGATTAAGTTCACTAAAAATCCACCACATACAGCCATGCCATTTTTTTAGAACAGTTAATTTTCAGTTCCCATGCAATTTACTAGCTCCAAATCTACCTTACGTGGAGAAGACTAGCGTCTTTCTTTTTCGTTTTTGGCCGAAATGCTAGTAGTAGTACTAAAGTAAATGCTGAGCAGTCCTGAAAAACAAGCTACAAAATAGTGTTTTTCTAGTCTCAAAAGGAGACCACCCATTTTTAAAGAGTTGTAACATCTAATTATTCATGATTTTTTTATAACAATATATATGCTTGTTTCTTTGTACGTGCAGTCGTTTTGCAGCCTAGGTCGGGCGAGAGTACAGAACAAAATGCCAGGAGTTTTCCTGCTCCTTCTGGGTCGGAACATAATAATTCTATTCAAGGTACTATATTAATTAGTACTACGCTTGCAGTTATATTCTGATTTTTTGCATAGGTACTAGGTAGGAGATATGTGTATGGTCATACATTTTTAGAGAGAGAATAATATGATTAATACTAAATACATGTCATTAGATACATTGTGAGACACAGTTGGAGGACCTATGTGAAGACCTAGGATGCTCTTCACTTTGACATAGTTTGAAGACCTAGGATGCTCTTCACTCTTCACATTATTGTAATCTATTGTTATTGTTGACATAGGAGTACTCCCAACGTAAATAAATGTAAAAGCGTTTAGATTACTAAAGTACTTATCTAAATATTTCTATATTTCTAAACAGAGAGAGTATTCTCTTATCTCTTCGGGTTAATTTACTGATTGACCAGTTTTCAATTTCATCTGAGTCAGGGAACGTGCAAACGAATACAACGGACCGGTTAGACCAAACAGTAAATGATGCTGGTGACAAGATGAAGGGAGAGCTCATTCGGCAAGAACTCAATCAAGACGGTGATGGGAATGATGGAGGCAACGTCAAACATGGTTAGTGCCAAAAACTTACTTCCGTTCATATGTCCTTTCATTCATCATTTGATGCAGTAAAACCGTAAATCAAGAGCTCGTTTCATTCGCCGCATGCATGCAGGTGCTCCACGCAAACCCATCTGCGACCTAACCGACCCTAGGTACGACATCTGCGAGATCTCTGGCGACGCCCGTGCTATTGGTGCCAACCGTACCATCCTCTATGTCCCGCCTGAAGACGAGCGCGGGACAGACGGCCCGGAATGGGCCATCAAGGACCAGTCCCGCAAGTACCTGGGGGACATCATCGAGGTGAAGGTCAAGACCCTGAGCGCCGCCCAGAGCCTGGTGGCACCGGAATGCACCTCCCGACACGCTGTCCCGGCCGTCGTGTTTGCCATGAACGGGATCATTGGAAACCCATGGCACGACTTCAGCGATCTCCTGATCCCGCTCTTCATCACCACCCGTGCCTACGACGGCGAGGTCCAGTTCCTTGTCACAGAACTCCAGCCGTGGTTCGTGGACAGGTACCGCCTCGTCCTCACCAACCTGTCACGCTACGACATCGTCGACTTCAACAAGGACTCCGGCATCCGGTGCTACCCGCACATCGTAGTCGGCCTCCGCAGCCACGGTGACCTCGACATTGACCCGACCCGCACGCCGCACAACTACACAATGCTGGACTTCCGCCTGTACATCCGAGACGTCTTCTCGCTCCCATCAGACGGCCAAGGAATCCCGTACAAGGAGGCCAATAAGAAGAACGCAACCGACGGCATCGACGATGCCACGGAGAAACAAAAGCCGCGGCTCATGCTCATCAACCGCGGCAGGAGCAGAAAGTTCGTCAACCTTCCGGAGATCTCCGCGGCGGTGCAGGCTGCCGGGTTCGAGGTGCTGGTCGCGGAGCCAAGCCGTGAGTTGAGGCTTGAGGAGTTCTCCCGGACGGTGGACTCGTGCGACGTGCTGATGGGCGCGCACGGGGCCGCCCTCACAAGCTTCTTCTTCCTCCGCACCAACGCGGCCATGCTGCAGGTGGTGCCGTGGGGCGTGGACAGTGCCATGGAGTACTTTGGCGTGCAGGCCAAGGAGATGATGCTGCGGGACGTCGAGTACAGCATCACCGCCGAGGAGAGCACGCTCTACGAAAAGTACGGCAAGGATCACCCGGCGGTAAGTGACCCAGACTCGGTGCACAGGGAGGGTTGGCAGGGTTCAAGGCGGTACTTCTGGGATGAGCAGGACATCAGACTCAACGTCACCAGATTTGCTCCCACGCTGCACCAGCTACTTCGGACGCTCCGGGAATAGAGGATAGGAAAGACTATTGCAGTGCTCTTGATTCGCTGCAGTGGTTGCTATTTTGGAATTTACAAAGTTACAAAAAGATATAGTCATAAATTTCTTATTTCAAAGTATGGAGGAGAAGGGGCCAACTGATCTCTGTTTGAATTTAATCGCAAACAAGTACTCTCTGTGTCCCAAAATGTCGGACGTTTTTTGGAACTTAAAAAACATCTTACATTTTAAGACGGAGGAGGTAGGATTGTTATAGGTTCATTCGGACCGTTGCTCGTGCACCGAATCAAACTGAAGCAAGCTCATGTCTTGAAAGAGCGAGCAACAATGGCAAAAAGCTTTTTCTATAGTGAACTTTCTTTTTGTTTGCACGTGTGAGCTGCTATACTTTTTTCTCAACGGGCACCACTACTGGAATTTCAATGTACGCCCGACTGTCTGTCTCTTCGTCAAGAACCGAAATAGATGCTATGTAAGCATAGAGGAAAATACAGCAATAGATGCAGCATAACAAACACATGCATTTGCCGAGACGCATGTCCAAAACATACTCGGCAAAAGGGAAAAACTCAAAACGCTATGTATGCCGAGAGCCAAACAATCAGCCCATGGCAAAGAGGTGCCACATGGTAAGTCTGGCGGTGGTTAATGGCTCAGTGATGGTGGGTATACTTTGTTTAGAGCCTGTAACTTACCTCTCGGCAAAGCGTGGTTTGATTTCATGATTATTTTAGTCCCAACTCACCTAAGAACAACTGGTTAGGAAACGTTAGCTTTCGAGAATAATATCCAACTTTCTATTGCATTATTCGCAATAAAAATAATACTCTTGCGCACTTGCTTAATTCTCTCCCGTCGGATATTTCTTTCAGGCATGATTTGATTGGTCCCTATCTTATGTCATGACAATTTTTTATCTCGTCTGGATTTGCCTAGCACATTTGCCCGTGCGTTGCAACGAGAAAGATAACTAATGTGTCCTTTAAAATATCCATCAACATGAGTCAACAATATCTGAATGATGCCCGACCATGGCAGTGACGCACATTGGGGTCTAAAAAAAATTAATATTAGTGGTACATTAAGAAGCATGCTACACTGACAATAATTTGGGTACAGTGATTCTGATCTTAGAGCCTAATTTTCATTTTTTTTCACACCAAGTCATTATTTGTAAGTTGAAGCAATGTTTGAAATTGGCACCAAGTCGTATGAAAAATATCAATAAAAGTATTCTATTAAAAGGATTCTCTCCTTCATATTTTTTGGAGTCTCCCGTATTTTTATCCCCACTTATTCTCTTCTTTCTTTATTACTCCTATATGCCCATTGAAATCGATCAATCATACTCCCTCCCATGTATATAGACCCTCCGAAATACTTCATATAAAAGTTATATTGCGTGTTAGCATTTTCTAAAATACACCGTTGCAATTAGTTAGGGTAATTAAGGTTGTGCCCTAAACAGAATCTTAAAGTGCTTAACAGGAACAAATAATAGCACGACTGAAAACTACACATACTTCATCAAATTACATATCCAAATTATTTTAATCCAAATTATGGTTGCAAACTTATATCATTATCATATTTGACCTATTCTCCGTAAATAGTAAAAGGTCAAGGGCCTAAATGGGCCAAAAACTGAGTGAACTGGTCAAACGCGAAATACTAACCAGTGCCTAGGTGCACAGGATACCGCTAGCACAGTTGGGCCGAAGCCCAACAAAGAAAAGACACTTCATGTTGGAACGCGAGATATTTGAAGGAAAAACTAGGATCTGTTTTATCAAATATGATGACGGACGGGTAGAAACACCCTGTACTTTATTAGTAGGTATAGATTAACCTGACACAAGGACGAGATGTGTTTCGCTGAAACCTCACTGCATTAGGGTCCTTCACAGTTGACTCTATGTACCGTGCGCTAACGCATTCAGAGAATCTAGTGGATAATAACAAAAATATTTGAAAATCAAAGGTTCTACTAAAAGTTAAAATCTTCATGTGATATCTTTGAAGAGGAGTTGTGCTCACCAAAGACAATCTCGCTCACTGAAATTGTCAAAACAAGAAGTGTAGTTTTTGTACTCACGATGAGATTATCAAAAACGTCTTTTTCCAGTGCAAGTTCGATGGGATATCCCTTGTCCACAATCTCCCTACGAGGTGAGGGGCACCAGAAGTTTCCTTGGCGCCACATGCAATCTACATACAACTGCAATATGGAGTGTGCTCCAAAACGCAGCCCGAAATCAGCATATATGGATGCTGTGAGGTAAGATATGAATGGTGCTCCATAAATTCTGACGACCGGTAGCATATGGCAACTCTAGTAGAGTGTCTTTTTTCGCCAGAATCCTCATAGTAGTATTTTGGCAATTTGCCCAATATGGCGACTCTCCTAGAATTGCTCTTAGATAAGGATTCTAAAATTTTCAACTAAGTCAATGTATATGTAGCTCTTTACACACACAAAAAAAGAGAGGCTCAAATGTGATATTTCTAGCTCTCAGTACCAATGGTTGTGTAGATGTCCAAAATTCCCCTGAAGATCCAGATGTTTGGTTCGAAGTTGAACAAGATGTTGCCCTGACCAGGGAAGGTCTAAGGAGGAAAAAAAGGTGATCTGGTAACCTATTTGTTTCTTTTGTGACCAAGTGAAAAGCGCAACATTTGCTTCGGGCGAACAGTTGGCTCTTTCCTGGGAATACATCTATGTCCTAAATCTTTTTCTTTTTGCAGGGAATCCTATAACTCTTTGTTGTAATCCTATGCTTTGTGCTATACCTTTTTTCCATGTGAGGATATTATTTATAATGTAGCCTTGCAATTGTGTGCTGGCTTGCTGGGTGATCTGGAATGCCCGTAACTAATCCACCTTTGAGAAACTATCAATCAAATCCCCTTTCAAAATCATCTTTAGTTTGCTGCATGTGCACATTTACTTTCCTAGCTAGGCAGGTATTTAGAAGACTGAAAATGTTGATACCGTTATTGTTGGAGAAAACTCTATTCAAACAAAAGCCGCGAATGCCATGTACGTGTGCTAGTGATGAAGGTCCCCAATGTCGTGACGGCGGTCGAATACCTCATGTCGTGGCTTTGCTTGTTTTGGAGTGTTGATCTTGTTAATCAAGTTTTGCTCGTGCAGATGATGTTTTGTTGCGCATGAATTCCGCTGGTAATTGGTCTGTAACTAAAGTTCTACCTCGATTTTGAATTGTGAGTGCGGAAGGCAAGCACACACGGTGCTTTCCTAACAATGCTTGAACTCACTCTGCTCTTTCCCCGCCCCTCTCTTGTACTGAACTTGTTATCACCGTTGAGAAGTTAATAGTAGCGGGAACCAACTAAGTTTTTTTTTCTAAAAAAATCAGTGTGGTTAACAACCTTTATTTTTTGCGGAGAAACAACCTTTGTTTCATGAACAAATTATTTCAAATTAAATGAGAAGATTTTTTCCTGGTGAAAGTGATCTTATTACACAACCATCCGGACCTCGTCCACAGCTGGGGGACGGTTCAAACCTAAGAAACACTGGAGTGGGTGGTTCCATTCGACCATACATGGCAAGAAAATGAGTGACAGTGATCTGAGCATGACTAATATACGATGTAGCAACTTCACCTCTTCAATCCGGCCCACATGCACGGATGAGATCTGACTTCACACGTGAAGACCAGTCCTGAGTCCTGACAAAACCTAGGATGAGATTGCACCAGTAAGGCATTTCCCTAAACTTTACTCGACGATATAGTTAACTGAACCATTCTTGCTAGGATGAGATTACACAAGTAAGGCATTCCCTTAAACTTTACTTGACGATGTAGTTAACTGAACTATTCTTGCTGCTGACCAACAGGCCGTCGATCAACAAGCTCAGCTGACACATCCATGACCCAAAGTCTTCATCAAGGATCATGCATGCACCAACTGGAGTACTCCTTCCGTCCGGAAATACTTGTCGAAGGAATGGATATATCTAAATGTAATTTAGTTTTAGATATATTCTTTTTATCCATTTTTGCGACAAGTAATTTTGAATCGGAGGGAGTATTTTTCATGACATGCACACCCACGCAATGGATCCCCTAGCCGCCTATATAAGCATTAGCTCTGGTGCATGCATTTCCACACAGCCTTCCTAAGTTCATCAATCAATCATGGCTTCTTCCATGCCTTTCCTTGTCATACTCGTGGGCACCGCCTGCCTGCTGCAGGCATCCCTAACGACGGCAAACCCTCCGCAGGAGCAGCCGGAATCCGAGATGAGGGCCGAGTGGTCGAGTTGGACAACCAAGTACTCCAAGCGCTACTCGAGCCCCGAGGAGGACGAGAAGCGGTTCCAGATCTTCAAGCAGAACAGCGACTCCATCGGCGCTTTCAACAGCCAGACCTCGGTTAACGCCGTCGTCGGCGGGTTTGGGCCCCAAACCATCACCACGGTCAGCGTCGGCATGAACAGGTTCGGCGACCTCAACCCCAACGAGGTCGTCGAGCAGTTCACTGGGTCCAACTACACCGGCTTTCGCCCAATGCCTCCGTCCCCCCTCGACGATTCCCGAAGGCCGCCGTGCTGTGTCGACTGGCGCTCCCGCGGTGCCGTCACCGGCGTCAAGTTTCAGGGCACTTGCTGTAAGTCACGCACGTTATATGTTTGTATACAAATGTTTGATCAGTGGTCAGTCCATTAATCTTTTAGCTGAGTAAGTATAATGGACACATGCGATACATGGTACGTGGCAGTGTCATGCTGGGCGTTCGCGGCGGTGGCGGCCATCGAGGGCATGAACAAGATCAGGACCGACGAGCCGGTGTCGCTGTCTGAGCAGCAGCTCGTGGACTGCGACACCGGCAGTAGCGGCTGCAGCGGCGGCCGGTCCGACACCGCGCTGGGCCTCGTGGCCTCGCGCGGCGGCATCACGTCGGAGGAGAGGTACCCCTACAGCGGCTTCTCGGGCACCTGCGACGTGGACAAGCTGTTGTTCGACCACCAGGCGTCCGTCACGGGGTTCAAGTCTGTGCCGCCCAACGACGAGCGGCAGCTGGCGCTGGCCGTGGCGCAGCAGCCCGTGACGGTGTACATCGACGCCAGCGCGTGGGAGTTCCAGTTCTACTCCAGCGGCATCTACCGAGGCCCCTGCTCCGCCGACCCTGGAAATGTCAACCACGCCGTCACCATCGTCGGCTATTGCGAGCAGTTCGGTCAAAAGTTTTGGATTGCCAAGAACTCGTGGAGCAACGACTGGGGCGACCAGGGATACATCTACCTTGCCAAGGACGTCTACTGGCCGACGGGCACCTGCGGCCTCGCCACCTCGCCCTTCTACCCAACGGCTTGATCAACACCCACCGCCATGCCTATGCACGTAGGGCTTTTTCGCGCAATATTATCTTATTTTAAGTGCATCGTTCGGACGGACAGATGGTTAAGAGAGTGTGTGTGTAGTATTGTTTCCTTATTGTACGTTGTGATAATGCAAAATTTAATGTACTCGGCAAAAATACAATTAAATTTGCTTCGACAAATATGTCACATTTCACCATGACATGATCCCATGTTAGAAACAATCAAACATGGTGCTAGCGTCAGCTCAAGTGGGAAGCAGAAGTTTACTGAGAACTGAATATATATTTAATATGAACGACCTGAATATCAACTTCGTGATGAACTGACAATTTCAACGTATGTATATTCAAACTGAATGAAATGCTCCTAGATGGAGAAAAAAGGTAAGTGAATTTTTAACTGGACCGATCGGTTCCTCCACCTCGTCTCCTTACCTATTTCTAGTGCTCCTCTCCTGTATGTCATCCTTGCTCGAAGCAACACTCCTCCTCCCCCTTGATGTGATCCTTTCCCGGAGTTCCTCTAGCAACTACTCCTCCTCCCATGGCACTCCCCCCCTAATCACCCTCCTCTAGTTAGTCTTGTCCTCCACAGTGGATGGTGGCCGAGGGGCTCACACCATGGACATACTCTGGGGGTAGACCTCGAGTTTGACACATACTTTCCAATGCATGACAACTTTGCGGTGGAGCTCCGATAGACGTCAGGATAGCAGAAAATTGACCAAGGGTAGCCCGATCTGGCTTCGAGGGGCTCTGGAGATCTGGATTCATGATTGGTGAACCCAAATCAGCAAAAGGTGGTGCCTCTACGGTTGATGATCGATGAGAGGTTGGTGAACTTTAGAATTTTCAGTATTTGTGTATGGTGTTTTGACATGCTACATATGTGTATGGTGCAGGCGGGGAGCCAAGATTTGAGCATGAGGGGGGAGGGGGGGGGGGCAGAAAATAATGATCACAACACATAGAAAATGCCACTCATATATCAAGTCCGGCTATGTATGGCAATATACGTTAGGCGGTAAATTAGTTAAATTTCCATTAGCTTATTTTTGTTAGAGAAACAATGTAACTTTATAGATAAGATGTATTTATTGCTGCTACCACCATACTGTCCAACAAACTGCTAATTCTTGTTGTTTTCCTCTTCATATTTGAGGCATAGTGAAATACAATGATAACACATCAAACTTATATTAATAGTAAGTTGTTGTATAAGTTTTTTTTCGATAATGAGTTGTTGTATAAGTTGGTAGGTGGAGATTATCAATACATCAAAAAAAATTTGGTAACTACATAATATCCACCGGAGATTGTCGACACGAAATGATCATTAGCATAAAATACTTACAGTGATCGGTCCAAAAGACTTTGATGCAAAGATATATAGTAGTAGTAGCCTACTAGCACACCAGCATGGGATTCGGCAGGTAGGAGCGCGGGTCAGCTAGCACTAGGGCATAGGCTATATCCTGGTGTGCAGTGTTGCTAGTCTGATCTCCTTCTGTCCATCCATGGATGATGGTCGGCGATGGCGGCGGCGGCAGGCGGGGAAGCGCAAGAACAGGGTTCGCTTAGGTTTTCTGATCGATCGCATGTGTATGCCAGACGGCCGCGACTATGTTTGGTCTTGCAAAAAACTAACTCTAGGCCACGATGGGCTGTTGGGCTTGTAGCGGGGTGCAGCACGTTACTAAAGCTCTAATTTTAAGCACGATAATTAGTTTTACTGAAAAAAAGAACGATAATTAGTCCATCAGCCGCAAAAAATATACTAGCAGCTGACGTAAAACTTTGAGGGGGACCGACAATTGGGGGACCCCCCTCCCCCTCTATCTCCGCCCCTGGTATGGTGTCTATTGTGTATGCATGTCTGATATGTTCCAAAGCTTAAGTACGCATGTTGAGAAGGTTAGAATTTTATGTTTGACATATGCTTTTTCATAGTTTTCTTTGTTTTTTATGCATGTTGCATGTCTTTATCTTTCATGATGCGTTTGCAACCCATCTTGAATCGATTTGTTGTGTTCCTAGATTTTTGCTATTGTATGCATGTGGTAAAATGTTGCAATTTTTTTATCACAATTCTCATAAAACGGAGGAAATTTCGCAACGATGCTACAAATATACGCCACATATATATCTGTGCATGGGTTTTCTATTGCATGGATAAGACAACTAAAAATTGTGTATCCCAGATACGATGTTTGGGAAGAGTTTGCCAAGCATTGCCGAAGAGAAAAAGGATCAGAAAAGTAGGAGTAGATATTTTTTAAGGTGTTGATTGTTTTCTGAGATAGCTACCGGCTTATTCCAACCGATAGAAAAGTAGGCCTAGATACCACAACACCTCATATGAGACCGTCATCCCAGACGGGTGGGGCGTCGAACATAGAAATGAGCCATCCTAGATGGTTCACAATGTGGTAATATAGACCGGAAAGAGCCTTTGTGGGAAAAAAGCTTTATGTAATGTTTTTTGGGGAAATATGTGATGGTTATAAATCTGATGCATCGAGTAAGATAGCCGATGCAGCTGGACTGGAGAATTGCTGAGACATCTCACCCAACAAGTCCATCTTAGGTGACCAGAAAGGGAGCTTGACTTGGCAGAACAAAAAGCAAGGAAGACCACAATACGGAAGGGTATAGGAAAGCCATAACATTCAATTAATGTTTTAGGCGGAGCGGCGAAATGAGCGGCGCTTTCGGCGGATCACAGATCTCGCCGGCCAGCTAACGCCGGCGGGCCCTCTGTCGCCGGCCATCCGGGCCGGGGTGTCCCGCTCTCCCTACGGTACGTTCCTCTCTCCTTTCTCGTGGTCATGTCCTCAGAGGATCGCGCGGAAGCGTGGGACGACCGCGGCCATGGTCGCTTCGTCGTCCGCTGGGCGGCGAGTTTTCGGGGGTTGTTGCATTCGCCCAAGATCCACACGCATCTTTCGCTCTCGTCCAATGGTAGGTTGGCCCTTATGGATGAAGATGGGGTGATCATCGACGCTCGCCTTCAACGGGACGGAAAATCCCTGGCGATCGGTGACGTGGTATCCTTTGCCTGTTATTTGGCGATCATTGGTGTCAGGCTAGACCTGGATCCGGCCACTTCGGTCTGCAAATTTCCTCCAGTCAACAAACCTCCGATTGTCTCTGTGGTGAAGGATTCTGCGCTGGGATTGAAGGAGACGGTCAATTCGATGGATCTCTCACTTTTAAATCTTGATCTTCGCCCTGGCATGAACCTTCAGAGAAGGGTTTGGCAGAAATTTAACTGTCCGGTGGCTTTCACGCCAACACCAGAGGCAAAGGAATTCTTTCTAATTGCCTCTTTCAGTCACCACAAGCACAGATTAGATGATCAAACATCAAGTGCTTATCTCAACGCTTGTTTGGGAGGAATTGCTGCGGACTTTCGAGTGGTTTTCTTGAGGGACCAGACTTTTCGATTTTCAGTGTTCTCGCAGCGTGTTGGTTTTCTCATTGTTGCTTTGAAGAGTTTTGAGTGTGAAGTCTTCAAGGTTTTTTTCAAACTGTGGAGTCATGGAGGCCCAGATTTTATTCGTGAATTTAGGGATTGGGAGGCCGAAGAAATGCAATCATGGACTGTTGTCGAACAAAAAAAATCTTATGTTCAAGTTGTCCAAGGGTTCCCTGACGGGTGCCAACCTTACTGTTATGGGGTCTTGGAACAAGGGAAGCAAGGACAACTCAACCCATTTGGTCAATCCAATGGCTACATCGGCTCCTTCCTCTCTTCATGGTCCAATCTTCCTGCATAAGCTCTCTGTTGCTGAATCTTCTGACTTACAGGAATTGCTCTCGGAGGGACGCTCTTTCCATGCTATTCAGGAACTTTTCAGGCTCAAATATCGGCGTTCCATTCTTGACAAATTCAGTGTTGAAGAGCAATAAGATGTCAAGCATCTCATATCCGCCGCCTTGACCAAAGATAAGATTGCACATTTGTTTTCTGACCAAGCATCGATCCAAACAATTGATTCTTCTCAGGTGTTAAACCGTTTGAGCACTGATCTTTCAGATAAAAGGCCGGTGGTCGACAAGCTGAATTCAAATGCTCATGCTGGGCGGGGTTCGGACCGTGTCTCAGTCTTTCAACACATACAGGAGCCAATAAGATCTGCTTTTGATAGATTCGAATGTCCCAATTCCGCACTTCCAAAGGTACAACCAGTAAAAGGGCCCATGGACAATGACCCATGTCCACGTTGTTTGCGCTCTGGTCACTCTCGCCGCTTTTGCACGAATAAAATTCGCTGCTTACATTGCAAGAAGCAGGGGCATGCTCGAAAAAATTGTTTTGGGTTGTCAGGGCTTCGGGGCTCCATGCCTAACCTGCAATGGAAGGTTAAATCCCTTGCAAATAATCTTGTCACAAGGGCGGCTCAAAAAATAGCAATTCCAGCAAGCTCTCCAGTTTCTCCGGGATTGAATGATTCTGCTTTGAAATTGCAATTGGGTTTCCCATCGCATAACAGCCAGCAATCTTGCAAGAATTCGGTCGATTGCCATCTTATTAATTTCTTGGGAGGAGATCAGGGTACTGTATCTGGACATGAACACTCAATGGAAGCTATTGATCTCAGTCGAGTGCCTGATCAGAACTTTATGACCTTTCCTTCTCAAGGTAACCCAAACGGCAATAGTTTATCTCTTTTTTTGGGTAACCCCAGCTCTCCTGCTGTTTTGACAGTGCGTCTCGAGTCACCCTCCCTGCTCTGGAGCCTGCCCGCTCCACAACCGCTACGCCCTCTCCAATGGCGGCGTACCCAGTGGACCCGATGCCTTTTCTCCCTGGGAGATACGATGTTGTGGTAGTGAACGGCCATCCGGCTACCTGCCGCTGCCATGTCAGTTCATGTGTGCCGCGGAAGCATGAAGAGGTCGCCATCGTCTCGATCACGCCAGCCCCCAATGTGCTGGTACCTTCTTGCGATCTTTTGTTGAAGACCATCTTCAGTTCTCGAGATGATTCAGCGACGCCCTCTAGGTCAGGCGTATATCCAAGTAGATTTTGCCGCTGACCGCGACTGGCTTGTCACGCATAGCCCTCACATGTTCCAGAATCACCAGATATGTTTTGTTAGACACAATGAGGGCATCAATCATCGTAGTTTTACCTATAATCAAGAGGTTTGGCTTGCTCTGCTTGCGTTCCCGGTGAATCTTTGGGAACTGCAGCACATTCAAGGTGCGGTTGAGGACTTTGCGCGTGTTGAGACTTGGGATAAAGTCGCCAGCGATTACTCTAGGGTTGTGATCAAAGTTTGGGTCGCAGATATTGCTCACATACCTCATAGCTGCATCGTCCTAGCAGGCACCAGATTTTAGGGTGAATCTTGGTCTGTGCCCATCATTATTCTTGGGCACAATTTGCTTGGAGGTCTGCCGACTGATGAAGATGAAATTCCACCTGATGGAGGTAACCCACACCCTATGCCAATGGACTTTCCTCCAGCTCAAGCCCCAAACTTTGCACTCTGGCCAGCATGGGGTGATCTTAACATGTAGCCACCAGCTCAGGAGGAGGAGTTGGCTCATCATCATAATGATTTGCAGATGCCTGTTAATCCTTGGGGGCAGAACCTAATGCACATCTTGGGCCCTAATGCCCCCATTCAGCCAGCTATTCATGCAGTTCAGCAAGGAGATTTTCTTGAGCTGAATGATCTTCACAATCCTCAGTTGAATGACATGGAATTGCAGGACCTGCAGGAAAGGATAAACCCTGTGATCAACAATGGGCCAATGGAAGGAGTGGCTGATTTAGATCTGAATCAACCAGTGGCTGTGTGTCCGCCGGGACCGTGGTATGTGCCTGGTCGGCCGTGAGAGAGAGCTCTTCTGGGTAAGTTATCCGGGTTTGTCCCAACATTTGGTATCATGAGCTTGGTTGGCTTGGGCATGGTTCGCGGTGCCGGAGGCGTACCGGCGACGACGGCGTTCGTCGTCAGCTGCGCGGAGCTCCGGGCCGTGTGTCGGCCTATGGAAGTGCGTGGCGCGACGGCTGTCATGGTAGACATGGAGACGGCGCACGGTGAGTCCGCGACGAGCACGGCAGACATGGAGGTCGAGGCGCGTGGTTGCGGTGCGCGGTGAGCGCATGACGACGACGACACGCGGCAAGTCCAGTTATGGCGGTGGCACACGGCTTCGACGTTGAGCGACGCGGCAACTACGGCGCGGGCGCGACGAGCAGACGACACGTCGCAGCGTCCGCGGAGGGGCGTGGTGGCGTCGGGCAGAGACGGCCATGGCGATGACCATGACGGCAGCTGCAACAACTCCGACGACGACAAGGTCACGGCTTAAGAGGTGATTATTGGGAATAAGCCGCGAGCAGGTCAGTTGGTGATGTGTGATGGCCAAGTTTCGATCAGGTGAGCTCGTGGCTGCGTATGGTCGTTTTTGGCTGACTGATAGGCCTGGTCCTTGGACGTTGGAGCGAATCAAGGTGAGGTTAGTTGCTTAGTGGCCGGGTCATGTGGTACTGGCCGTGCATGGTGGTCGTGCGTTGTGACAGGCTAGTTAGGCTCGTTGGTGCGTGCGTGCGTGAGTTAGTGGGCGTGTGTGGCCGCTGGCCGTGTGTATGCAGCTGGGTATAAAAAGCCCTCCCTGATGTACTGTTTGTGGTGCGCCGGTATGAGCCAAGCTTAGGAGCCAGAGACGAGCGTAGTCTCCGTCGGGACCGTGGTATGCGCCCGGTCGGCTGTGAGAGAGAGCTCTTCTGGGTAAGCTGCGGTGTGTTGCCGCGTCCGGATATGTGCCCAGTAAAGTGAGGCCGTTCGTGTGGTCGAGGAGCCGTTTGGGCGGCGGAGGCGTTTGTGCGCCAGAAAAAATCGTGTGATCCTCTTCTTCCACCTTCGTCAGTGCGAGTGAGAGATAGAGAGTTATCCGGGTTTGTCCCAACAACTCTAACAGTGAGCTTACTGTTACCTTCAGTTCAGATGCTGGAGGCTCTTCAAGTGATTCAGTGCAAAATGTGCTTGTTGCAGTGCCTAATCTTAATGAAGCCCAGGTGGTGGAGGCCCCAGTTATGCAGCATAACAACCAATTCCATCGGAATATCAATCTTGGCCTAGTTCTCATTCAGCAGTCTGTGGATTATGAGGCCCTCCCAGTTTCAAACTGTTTTACCAACACTACTATTGAATTGCTGTCCTATGAGGATTGTTTGCGGTCTGAAAGTGAATTCAGAATGCTGGAGCCAGCACAAGACTTCAGTATCTCAGGCATCCCGACCAATCCTGCACTAACCTCCAATGCAACAGAACACCATGCCCTGACCACAATTTTCTCAAGGGAAGGTGAGGTGTGGCTTGGAATACATTTTTCAAGCCGACTTCAGATGGACAGGATGCTATATCTATTCCAGCTTCTTAGGCTGATTTCATGACGGCCAAGCTTCTGTCCCCTGCTGACTTTGAGTGGGCCAAATCCCTCCTTCAATCTCAGCTTTGGAAGGTCATTCAGCAGGGTTGTTAAGATGGCATATTCAGGCTATTTGTTCTTCCACAGACTTGTCCACTGCTTGTACCTCCTACCTGCTATCTCTCTGAAGTTACTCAAGCTTCTAGCAATGGATTTTCCACACCTCGAACCAAGAAGAGTGCTCCTGACCATAAATGAGCTTTGCTCAGCACTTCGGTGGTTCACATCAGGAACAGAAACAGGAAAACTCCCCTTGTCATCTCGGAAGTCAGAAGGAGTGACAGAATCAAGCTGTTTCACAAGGGTTACAAGGGCAAAACTTGTTTTGACAAAAACTATCTTTGCATGTTCTGTAGAAGCTCCTGCTCTGAACAACAAAATTGTCACCAATCTGTATTACAAGTTTGGTATTGCTGCTACTCAGCAACCAAGCCCCAAGAAAGCAAAGAAACCTGCTAAGAAGGATGTGGGCCCAACAAACAAGAAACCCAAGAAGTGAAGTCCTGGTGCTTAGGCCGCAACTTGCTCTACGGCTTCAGCTTGTTCTATGGATTTTGCTAGTCCATCTTTACTGTATTTGCTTCATTTTGCATCCTTCTTTAATGTTATGGAAAAGACTTATGATACCTATGGTTAAGATCCTTTATGAACTGAGTTATCATGCAATCATGGTGTATTTTGTGATTTGTTGTGTGGGACTGGTCCTATCCAGACCCAATCTTGTCTCATGTATGGTACTTCCTGCCGTTCGGCTAAATTTGGTCCTTGCTTATTTTGGTTTGGTTCAATATTATCACCTTCCACAGAGACCTTTGGTTTTCTGTCCAGAGTCATCCACTAGGGTTTTCTCATGCAGACATAATCTTGGAAAGTTTTGAATTGGAACATTAGAGGACTGAATTCTCTAGATAAGTGGTTGCATACTCAAAATAAAATTGAGGAAAGTGGATGTGCTATTGTTTGCTTTCAAGAGACCAAAAAAGAAGTCATAGATCTATTATTCATCAGGAAATTTTGCCCTGCAAGGTTTGATTCCTTTGCCTATACACCATCAATTGGCAGATCAGGAGGTATTTTAACGGTATGGCACTCTGCTCACTTCAAAGGTGAATTACTTTTACAAAATAATTATGCAGTATCTGTGCTGCCCCAGTCAACCAGATGTGGTAGTTGCTGGACCTTAACAAATATATATGCTTCATGCCAAGATAACAAGAAATTGGAATTTTTGAATTGGCTTGACGGTGTTCAGATTCCTGAAGTGGCAGATTGGTTAATTGTGGGGGACTTTAATCTCATCAGAAGCTTTGATGACATGAATAAACCGGGTGGGAATGTCAATGAAATGCTAAATTTTAACGCTGTCATCAGTAACTTGGGGCTAGTAGACATACCTCTCAAAGGTAGAAAGTTTAGTTGGTCCAACAAACAAACAGAGCCTCTCCTGGAAAAGTTAGACTGGATCTTCACTTCAGCTTCTTGGACTTTGAACTATCCCAACACCTTGGCTTTTCCACTGGCTATGACCACCTCCAATCATGTCCCATGCGTAATTCAAATAAGTACTTCCATGCCCAAGAGCAAGATTTTTAGATTTGAGAACTGGTGGATGGAAAATTCTGGATTCTTGCCCCTAGTGGAATTTGTATGGAAAAACAACACTCACTATGCTGATGCAGCAAAGAGGATTAATGCCAAGATGAAAATCCTAAGGAAATCCCTTAAAACTTGGTCTAAAACTTTATCCAGGATATTTCATACGCTAATGCGGTAATTGCAATGTTGGACGCCTTGGAGAATTGCAGACCTCTCATTAGCTTGAGTTTGAGCTAAGGCCGCTCCTGGAGCGCCTCCTTCAACAACAGAAAACCTACTGGCTGCAAAGGGGTAAAATCAAATGGGTCATTCTAGGCAGTGAAATTCTGAATTGTTTCATGCTATGGCTACAGTACAACACAGGAACAATAGCATTCCATCTCCCCTAGCTCAGCGTGGGACTGAAGTTATCGACCACAAAGAAAAGGCTGATCTCCTCCATGAAGCTTTTACAAATAGGCTAGGACAATCTGAGCCATTTGAAATACCCATTGATATGTTAAACCTCATTCAGCCTCACAGTGATTTGTCCTTCCTTGAAAATCCTTTCTCTCACGAGGAAGTTGATGCAGTTATCAAGGAGCTTCCATCTAACAAATCTCCAGGGCCAGATGGTTTCAACGAAGATTTTATTAAAAAGTGTTGGCCCATTATTAAAGAAGATTTCTATGATCTCTGATCACAGTTTTCTCAGGGACACCTTTGCCTGCAGAGTATCAATAGTTATTTCATTACCCTTATCCCCAAAAAAGCTGGAGCTGCCTCTGTGAATGACTACAGACCTATATCTCTGTTGAACTGCACTATCAAGTTATTGACCAAACTGCTTGCCAATAGGTTACAATCAGTCATATTGGACCTTGTTCATACAAACCAATATGGTTTTCTCAAATCCAGATCTATTCAAGATTGTATCGCATGGGCATATGAATACCTTTTCCAATGCCATAAGAGCAAAGCTCCTACTGCTGTTCTTAAGTTGGATTTTGAAAAGGCTTTGGATAAAACTGAGCATGGCATGATTATGGTTATTGTAAAAAGGAAAGGATTTGGAAACAAATGGTGCTCCTGGATACATCAACTTCTCAGCTCAGCAACTTCTTTTGTTCTTCTAAATGGTGTGCCTGGGGCTCACTTCAAATGTAGAAGGGGAGTTACACAAGGAGACCCTCTCTCTCCTCTACTCTTTGTCCTGGCTGCAGACTTCCTACAAACTCTAATCAATGATGCAATGCAGAATTATCTCTTGAAAGCACCTGTTAACTTCCAAGCCTGTCCTGATTTCCCAACCCTACAGTATACAGACGATACATTGATCATCATGCCTGCCTGCCACCAACAGTTAAGCCATCTACAACATATTCTGCTCATTTTCTCCAAAGCTTCTGTTCTCCATGTCAATTTTCAGAAGTCCAACATTCTGCCCACTAATGTGACTAACGAGGTAACACAACAACTGTGCAATTTACTTGGGTGCTCAGTTGGATCCTTTCCATTTACATATCTAGGTGCTCCACTACACTACAACAAGCCAAGAATGGAACATTTTATGTACCTCATTGAGAGAGTACATATACGATTAGCATCTTGCTCGCAATTTCTCAGTTATGATGGCAGACTACTAATGGTTAATGCGGTTTTGTCCTCGCTACCTGCTTTCCTCATTAGTTGTCTTTTACTATATAAAGGCATTATCGAGCAACTAGATAAATATAGATGGCATTGCTTCTGGAGAGGTAAGGATATGGAGAAGAAAAAAAACCATTGGCAGCTTGGGATTTAATCTGCAGGTCAAAAGACAAAGGTGGATTAGGCATCCTGAACCTGTCCACTCAGAACACATGTCTCCTTTTAGAGATGGTTCACAAATTTATCAATCATGACAACATACCATGGGTCAACTTAGTCTGGGAAGCATATTATACTAATGGCACCCCTGGTACTCCTCTATCACTCAGAACGACACTTCCTTGGGTTTTTGGCATGATCATTGGGAGGATATGCCACTGATGCACCAGTGGCCATACCTGTACTCTTTTGCTAAACAGCCCCACATTTCCGTTTCCAATCTATGGAATTTGGACGAGCTCTCAGGACATTTCCATCTGCCACTCTCAGAAGAAGCATACGTTCAATATCAACAGATGGAGGACCTCCTACACAACCTAGTGCCTACTGATGATCCAACTTCAAAGTTTCAAAGGCATATGATTTGCTTACTGATTTCCCTCCGGTCTTACTAGTCATCAAGTGGGCTTGGAAAACTTCTAGTCAAATCAAGCATAAAATTTTCTTCTGGTTGCTTATCAATAACAGATTGAACACCAGGGCAATGCTTCTCAGGAAAACTTTTTCCCTGCCCTCATACGAATGCACTCTCTGTAATTCAGGGTCTCTGGAAACAAGGGACCACTTGTTCTTCCATTGTCCTTTTGCCCAACTATGTTGGGCTTATATGCCCCACCTGGTTGCCAAGTCATATGGGCATCCAAGCTGAAATTTATACAATCAAAAATCTTCTGTTAGTTCCTTTTGCCTTTGAAGTTATAATTCTGGTATCCTAGGCAATTTGGACCACAAGGAATGACTACATTTTCAAAGACAGGATACCCAGTTTATTGCTTGCCGACAAAAATTCAAGGAGGAACTCAAATGGATTATCTATAGGGCTAAGAAAAAGGAATATGCAAGCTTTCCAGGTTGGGTCGACGCTTTTAGATAGTCCTGTGCTAGTTGCTCCCTTTGTCAAGCTTTGTTGTTTTTTCTTTCTGGCTATTGCATTATGTATAGTTCTTTTTCTTGTTACTAGCTAGTTTTGTTTTCTGTATAGACCTTCTTTCCTTTTGGACCTGTTTGGGACCATTTCTTTGTATTATTTATTTGAAAATCAATAAAAATACGCAGCAGAGTCATGCTATTTCCCTCAAAACAATTCCATCTTAGGTGGCTACCTGTCTACCTGGGCCACCCGAGCATACCTACCCAAGCTTACATATGTCTTTGTAATTGTGGCTACTACATATATTTGGCGTTCTAGTCACATTGTCTTCTCATAGTTTGAATGTCAAATTGGGGATGAAATATGTAACGCCCATGTTTCTCTAAATCCAGAGGAAATACTTTCGTGTGGACTTCGGATACCCTTACTTTACCGATTATCTAGCTCCATTACAAAGCGTAACCGTACCTCAGTTCCAGAATGCTCAACTAGTTAGAGATTATTTGGTGGTGTTCTCAAGAAGAAATGTTGTATGCTTAATGGCAAACCGAGCTACTCAACTAAGAAGCAATGATGATAACTATTGCATCTTTGTTTTACCATAAGAGCATTTTTATTTATGAAAATAAATGATGGTGTGTTTAGACTCATACTACCTAGACCTTGCAAGATGTCTGAATTAAAAGTTTAAAACTGAAGCAATATTCCTCTAAATGTTTTATTCCTCCATCCAGTGTGTTGTCACAAAGGCGACCAGTTCAATAAGTCTTCTTCATACGATTTTGTGGCCATACCGTGATGGGAGTCACTAGCCATATGACTAATTGCCTGCCTATAGTGATACGGTAGTGTCGAAGTCACTCAATTATGTTTCATGCACTTGCAGTACAAATTTGACTTATTTGTCCTTCTCAAGAAAGAAAAGGAAATATAAGAGTAGTTAAGGAGGCTGTGTCGATGTCATGCAGATTTGCATGTCGTGCGTTAGGGCAGCTCTAGCAGACCCTGCATAACGCCGACCCCTAAAACGTGTTTGCAGTTCATGGAAAAACGGTTTTGCGGGCCGATGGGGACGGTCGCAGAGGCAAACCCCGCAAAATGGACCCATATAAAAGGATATTCACGGAATATGCTCTTTCACGGGTCAGTTTTGCGGGGTCTGCTCTTGCTTCGTTGCCGCCGGTCCACAAATATCAATAGCACACCACAAACTGCAAACTACAAAATAATTATTTAGAAAAAATATCAATACCACCACAACACAACAATTGTATCTACATGAACTTCTCGCACGGGCTCAATTCTATCTACATGAACAGAAATCGCACGCCTCGTCAACCAACTATGCATAGCGCTCGGCACAAAGCACAAGCAAACACTCATCGGCGGCTCGTGGGGTGGGCGATCCCGGGCAGCGACTAGGGGCGGCCCGAGGGCGGTCGATCCCCAGCGGCGATGGCGACAAGGGGCGGCTCGTCTCGCCGGATACGGGGGGAGGGGGCGGGGCAATGTATCGGTGGTGAAGGGTGGGGGCGCCCCCACGGCGCGATTCTGCCCCCAGATTTGGCCGGAATCGTCGGCGGCGGACGAGCGAAACCAATGGCGGACGGACGGCGAAAGGAGGTGAGGAAAGGGCGCGGGCTTAATGTCCCTCCCGCCAACCGCTTCCCCGGGATACGGGACACCGTAGGGGCAAGGCGCAAACCTGCTTATTCGTAGGTTGGGGCCGAGATTTTACCGCGCCTCTCAAAAAAAATTACGGGCCGGCCGCGTTTGCAAGGTCTGTTCGGACGGTATTTTCCATGCCGACCCGCATTTTGACGGTTATTTTGCGGGTCGGGGCTTTTTACGGGGTCTGCTAGAGATGCTCTTTGTTGTCACCTCGCTTGTGCTTAATTCTTGTTAAATGATTTGATGATTGAAACGACAAGAAAGAAGCGAGCTGTGTACTTCCATGTTGTGCTTAAGCACGCTTATGGTAACCTACACTCCATGTTCCTAAATACAAGACGTTTTGTTGGTTTAAACGAAATGGTCAATTCAAACTGCCAAAACGTCTTGCATTTCGAAACAAAGATAGCACTAGCTAGTAGTATCACGGATCTGCTTCTACTCCCGGAGCGTGTGAAGTATCTGATGCAGCGTGGGAGCAAATCTGGTGACGTTGAGTCTAATGTCCTGCTCCGCCCAGAAGTAGCGCTTTGCACCCTGCCAACCCTCCCTGTGCACCGAGTCTGGGTCACTTACCGCCGGGTGATCCTTGCCGTACTTTTCGTAGAGCGTGCTCTCCTCGGCGGCGATGAAGTACTCGACGTGTTGCAACATCACCTTCGTGGCCTGCGCGCCGTAGTAATGCATGGCCTCGCGCTCCAGGCCCAGCCCCACCACCTGCAGCATGGTTGCATTGGTGCGCAGGAAGAAGAAGTTTGTGAGCGCGGCTCCGTGCACACCCATCAGCACATCAGAGGAGTCCAGCATCCGGGCGAACTCCTCGAACCTCATGTCACGGCTTGGCTCCACGACCAGCACCTCGAACCCGGCTGCCTGCACCGCCGCGATGATCTCCGGAAGGTTGACGAACTTCCTGCTCATGCCGCGATTGATGAGCAAGAGCCGCGGCTTTCGTTTCTCCGTGGCAGTGCCGTTGTCATCAGCTGAGTTCTTCTTATTGGCTTCCTTGTACGGGATTCCTACATCGTCCGAAGGGAGTGAGAAGACATCCCGGATATACAGGCGAAAGTCCAGCAATGTGTAGTTGCGCGGCGTGCGGACCGGGTCGATGTCGAGGTCGCCGTGGCTGTGGAGGCCGACTACGATGTGCGGGTAGCACCGGATGCCGGAGTCCTTGTTGAAGTCGACGATGTCGTAGCGTGATAGGTTGGTGAGGATGAGGCGATACTTGTCCACGAACCATGGCTGGAGTTCGGTGACAAGGAACTGGACCTCGCCGTCGTAGGCACGGGCGGTGATGAAGAGCGGGATCAGGACGTCGCTCAAATCGTGCCATGGGTTGCCAATGATCCCATTCATGGCAAACACGACGGCCGGGACGGCGTGTCGGGAGGTGCACTCTGGCGCCATCAGGCTCTGGGCGGCGCTCAGGGTCTTGACCTTCACCTCGATGATGTCGTCAAGGTACTTGCGGGACTGGTCCTTGATGGCCCATTCCGGGCCGTCTGTGCCGCGCTCGTCGGCAGGAGGGACATAAAGGACGGTACGGTTGGTACCAATGGCACGGGCGTCGCCGGAGATCTCGCAGATGTCGTACCTAGGGTCAGAGAGGTCGCAGATGGGCTTGCGCGGAGCACCTGCATGGATGCGACAGATTCAGATGATGAATGAAAATGGCATTCGAATGGAGCAAGCTAAGCGCAACTAACCATGTTTGACGTCTTGATCGAGTTCTTGCCGAATGAGGTCTGCCTGCATTTTGTCACTAGCATCATCTTTTACCGTCTGGCCTAACTGGTCCCTTCTTTCCCTATCGTTCTTGGCTGCGTCGTCCGTCTGCCCGTTTTCTATGTCATGTACTGTGGCTGTCAATGTTAATATGCATCAACAAAACAAAATACGCACACTTTTGCATTAAACATTCATTTACGTCACAAAACATAGCCAGGATAGATATGTTTTGTATTTATCTACTAAACATGCTCAATAAATTAAAAATATCTATTGTATTTATCTACTCCCTCCGTCTTTCAAATAGTGTCCTTCCAACTTTGTTCGAGGGTGAAACTATCTCGAAGTTTGATCAAGTTTGTGCAAAAATATATTATTGTTTGTGAAATCAAATAGGTATATGATGAAAATATATTTTTTGAATCTCGTGCCACTAATTTGATGACATAAATGTTGATGTATTGTCATATAAGTACGATCAAACATAAAAATAATTGATCTTTCAACAAAGTTGAAAGTACACTCTTTAAAGGACGGAGGGAGTAATTACTACGAATTTGATATAACCATATTCATACCATATCTGCTAACTACTCCCTATGTCCAATAGTATAAAAGCGGAGGGAGTAATTACTACGAATTTGATATAACCATATTCATACCATATCTGCTAACTACTCCCTATGTCCAATAGTATAAAAGCGTTTTTGCAAATAGTACATCTACGTGATTTATTAACGTCATGTTACGCAATGGCTGATTTGGAGGACACTGATTTGGAGGACAATCACTAGTCATTAGGGGCGCACGGGCCCACCCTGAAAATGGGGGGGAGGGGGGAAGGGGGGAGTTTTGATTAGTGGAGAAGGAAGATGTGTAAGGTTGCGTCGAATTTACACATAAGTGTAGCATTTTTGATATTTTTGACTCTACTGTAATGTGAAAAACGTTTTTGTATTATGGGACGTATGGTGTATATAAAAATGAAGTATATAAGAATATGACCCGGCGTGCAGTAGTAATTAATATACCTTGAGTAGAATTGCTTGGCACCGACGACGCTGGTGACGTTGGAGGAGAAGCGGTCCTGACATTTTGCTCACCCGTTGTGGACTGAAGAACGTCTACACACATAGAAAGAAGCGAGCATAGTACTAAAGTATATAACATATATAAATATATGACTTATAAATGTTAAAATAGTGTGATAATGTTTTGAGCCTAGAAACATTGAGTAAATCTTGTACCTTAGTTGGCAGTGCTCAGCGTTAACTTTCAATTAGTACTTCCTCTATAAAATAATATAATACTGTTTAGATCACTAGTTTAGTGATCTAAAAGATTTTATGTTACTTTATAGAGGTAGTACCGGGTAAGTATGGATTGGGAGCGGATTCTAATTAAAGGAAACATCGGAGAATTACACACCACACAAACAACGACCCGCAACGCATAAACAACTTGTGTGAAGATAATGGACAGGAAGAGAAAGATATTAGCGGGGAGAAACCAATACGTCCAAGTTCTAAAGGAAATAAACATGAAAGGGAAAATGGAGATCGGATTGGGCGCGGCTGTTCTGATGTCGAGCTCGGGTGAACAGTTCTGATAGCTTGAAGAATTTCATCATCAGATGACATTCGTGAAAAATATGGCAAGTAAACAAAATCGATTTTCCATAATGTTATTTTCAAACGCATTTTGAAGCATCGATTTTGTTTTTCCTGTCATGTCTTTCACGAACGTCATTTCAGGATGAAATTTTGCTAGCTATCAAAACATTTGTCAATTTTTTGCACAAAAAAAATCAGAATTTTTAATTTTACTCTTCACCTGAGCTCATGATTAGAACAACACTTTCGAGATCATACCTCAATCCTAGCGCCCGTAATGAAACAAAGTGGCTTTTTATATGAAAATGGAGGGAGTATCGAAAATCCAAGTCTGCTCCCGGTCAGGAAAAAAATCAAAACAAATACTAGAAAAATTCAAAAACGTCTATTTTTTTGTGTGATATATATTTTGTTGCGTGAGGTCCGCTCCAAATTTTAACTTATTTGAACATCTGAGTAGCTCTTGGCAAAAAAGACAAATCGGGTTCGAACAATGCATGAACAGCAAACCTTTTTTACAGATCCCGATTTGTCTTTTTTTGTTGAGAGCTTCTCAGATGCCCAAATGAGTTCAAATTTGGAACGCACCTCACGCATCAAATTATCTACCACAAGAAAAAAATGGAATTGTTTGAATGTTTCTAGTATATGTTTTGATTTGTTTCGTCGATGCGGATGCAGCTAAGCTCGGGAGCCAAATCGCCGCTTCCAAGGAGTACTATATAATTACATTAAATAAATGTTTAGATATAGTGGTTGCAGTACATTATATCGTGATGTTGTACTTGTATCTAAAATAAACCTTGGTTAATATCTTTAGAAGAAAGTCTCATTTACTATTTTACATTACTCATATAACATACATAATTTAATGTATATATAGTATCATGATATATATGATACTAGTGTCATATATTTCATTATCAAATATTATGACAGTAACATGTTTAGTAGTAGCCGTTGACATTGCATGTGGTTACATCATATACCTATGATATCCCACTATGAAAGATGTTAGATAGTAACTGACAACAGAAGAAGATTACCAGTACTAGTAAATACTAACCATTGTCATTCGTCGACTGGAACGGGTCAAACACCACGGTGGTGTGTACCACGAGGATGACGATGAGAGCGAACAGGAATCCAACCACGGTGTGGCGGCGGTGAGCCAATGTTTTCGCCATGCCCTTCAGCGCCGGTGCCGGCGCCGAGGACGAGTTGGCGGCCATAGATCCCGTCGCCGCCCTGACCGGCCGACGGTCGCTTCTCCTTCCGTCTCTTCTCTTCCTCCGCTCTAGCTATCTTCTAAATGTGTGTGTTGAGTAAACTCTTTGTGTGACGCGTATGTTTGTGTTTATATACACAGAGCAGCCTGTTTGCTGGCGTCTAATCAACAACCTAGTGATCCCATGTGTTTCTAATAAAGCCACGTATTCTCTTCGTTTCGATGTATAAGTCATCTTACGTTGTGTATCGTGACCAAGCTCATAAAGAAAATAAAAAAACTTAATATTTATTAGCTAATTAATATCATTACATGCAATAAACTGACCAATACATATAATGCTAGGTAGTCTCAAGTCATTATAAACATATACGTCCGATATTTTTTATTGATTGACTGTTAAAAACAAGAAACGAAATAAAAACTAATGCACCATGCTTAAGTGTTTTGAAAAATCCTAATATGTCTAAAATGATTTATACATCGAGACAAAGGGATTATAAGGTTCATTAGGAAGGGTTGGACGGTGAGCCCCATGGATCCACTCCCACCTAGCTTCATCCTTACTCCTGCTAGTCTCCAGCTAACTGGCGACTTGATATAGATTAGAATAGTAGACGAATAGTATGGCAGCGGGCTCTCTGATCGACGATCGGCGCAGTTAATTTCCATTAGACAAGTGATGGTGGAACCCGAGGTAGTCAACCCATAAAACACGCCATTAATGGGACATAAGAACCCCGAGGCCATCGCTAGTGCTGGCGTCTCGATGTGGTGTGAGTGGTGACCGACGTGCAGAGGTGGGTGCCGACTGGTGTAGAAGCATCTGGCACGACACCTCGGACCTTGGGTCGGTTTGCATGATTTTGACTTGTGATGACCAAAGCGAAATGAATTTTCATTCTGCATTGGATTTTGTTCACGATTAATGTTAATCCTAATAATCTCTACTTAGTTTAGTACTACTTTTCTTTCGGTTTATAGAGCTCAATTTAAAAATCTCACCAACCAAAATAGATGTGAGTGGTGAAATAGTTTTTGTAGTTTGAAAAAAAAACTCAATTAATATGCTCGTTTTACTTAAAAGGTTGTGTTTATCAATACATTAATTGCAAAGCATGCATGCATGAACAAACAATTTTAACATGCATTGATCAATTTTTTTCTAATCTTTGCATGCAACGATTTAATGAACCTTCAAATCTGAAATGTGTGATGGGAAACAATCAAATTAAGACTTATAACGAAAAAACTGTTTTTTAATAAGTCCTATAAACTTGAAAGGAGGAAGTAACCGTCATGGTTACCGCCTTTGTTTCGTGTCTGCTCGATGCGGCCCCTTCGTAGGGCGTGACTCCTCATATTGTATGTATACTTTCGACATCATCAATAAAGACAAGAGTTCGAGATTATTGTTGAATATCGACTCTCTCTCGATCTTAATCTTCACACGTTATTAGCGCGCTCTCGGTAGAGCGCACACAAGAGAGGGAGAAACCGGCGAACTTGTCGCCGATGAGATGTCGCCATGAGATGTCGCCCCTCATCAGCAAGGACGGCCGCCGGGGCCGCCGCCGTGTTGCCGCTGCACGCGGCCAACATGCCGTTAGTGACGCCGCCCGGGGCGGTCATCGCGCTCCTGGATATGCCAGAGTGGCCAGCGCGCCGCATCAGACACCGCCTAGGGCGCTCACGTCGGCCTTGGCGCACTTGGTGCTGTCGCGCATGCCCCCATCGGCCTCAACTCAGGGCTGCTCGCCGGCCTTGCCGTACCGATAATGCACGCGGACGCTGCCATCGCGCTCGCAACCGGAGACCCGCTCCATTTGGGCCGACGGCTCCGAGGCGTTTCGGCCGCCTGTTCGGCCGCGCTGAAGCTACCATCGTCCAGCATGCCGGGACTTGGTTACCGGACGGTCTCGACCTCTCCATCATTGCGCCGATCGGTGCACGCCTCCGCCCCATCGACGTCTCATCCTCCTCCTCCAACGAGGAGGGCTCGTCGGCGGCGCCGCGCTAATCGCCGGATCGGGAGGGAGGAGGTCGGCCGCTGTGGCGGCGGCGTACGAGGGAGACGAAGTGTCGGGGTGGTATACCTTATCCATAACCGCCCGACCCCTCCTCTTATGCGGATGCCCCCCATAGCGCCAGGTGCGCCAAGCCGATCCCTCCGCCGGCAGTGGGCCGAACGGGCATCTGGGACGAAATTTGCTATTTTTTCCGCTTCTTTTCTGTTTCTATTAACAGAAGATCTAGCAATGATTTATTCTTGTTTTAGACATATTAAATTCAGTACAACAATATTGTTCCGTCGAGTACTAAGATGTATTTCAAATTTTAAATTGATGTAATATATTTCGACGTTTCACATGTATCGAGATTAATTACGTCTATTTACAATTGAGATTTTAATATTTTGCAAAGATAAATTCAGTACCTCTAGAGTACTGATTTGCGATTGAGAATTCTCTTATCTCACAAAACAATCGCATTGCGATTGAGATTAATTTTCTCTGGCAAAATAGTAATTCACCCTGCAGAATTATCTTGCAACTTGATACAAGATCATCTCATTTAATTTGAGGTCGATACAATTCAAGTTTTTCACTTGAGCGTCAAGTTTGCAACACCATTACTATTTATTGCGATAGTAGTGTATATCTGTAGAGTATCTTACATTCCAGATTAAACTATGATGTAATACATTTTCATGTTATTCTACATGTTGAGATTATACATCCATTATTTGCAATTGAGATTCTAATTTCTTGCAAATAGATATCAATTCATGTCTTAATTAAGTCATAAGGCTTAATTCGAGCACGAATTGGTAAGCAAAATTCAAAGTTATTTCTCCAAATTGATGCTTGGGATCACAAGGTAGTCATATAGATCTACTACGTACGCAGATTATCGATGATTACGGTTAAAGCCTACATTTTTTCATTTTAACATTATGATTGCTTTACAAAATGCTCTCCCACACATTTTACTAGGTCTTGACATAAGCCATTACGTGTGAGTATCTACTGATTTCATCAGATTATACTCCCTAGTGTTGCGAGATCTACTTCATTTCGGAGATTATCTTCAAGATGTCATACTTAACAATTTGAAGTTCACACTAATGGTTTCAAGATAACTTCTTGAGATACCCATTGATTTTGCTAAGTTCATTACAAAATCAACCATGATGGTCTTTAATTTACTAACTGTAAATTAATTATCTCTGATTTACCCATGGAGGTAACATGTGGCTATAGAATTTGAAGCATTCGCCCTCAATGGCCACCACTGACCTATCTGGGCCATGGACATCATGGTCGCTCTTGTGTCTCGTGGGATAATATGTGCAATTCAGGATTCACCTCTGGTCAGGATCACATCGCTAACAGAAAAATGGTGTCTTATATATCATAATGCATTGGATTCAGATCTCAGTATCTGGTTATTCTGTATTACCAATTCCTGGGATACAATGAACCTCAAGGCTAAAGATTTGAATCTTACTGCAACCTTCAATCCGACATCACCAGCTGTGACGGGACCCTATGGGCATGGAGAATGTGGTGGTTGAATATGCATCAACCGACATGTTCGGAGACTATTAATTGTCTTTCAATCTCGTGAGTGGTCAATATAATTAATGTCCATTTACAATGTTGTAACAACAACATAAGTATTGTTGTCATCATATATTGTATATCACAATATATTGTATCAGCAGTTTGATACAAATACATTTGTATGTATTCTATATATCTAACAGTGGTTTTCATATTGAGAATCTTCATGTCTATATATAGATTTCTACGGGAGTCAATCCAATGAAAGATGATTTGTGCCTTGTGGACATATATGCACCACGAAATATATACTAGGGGAATTGAAATGTTTTCACTCTCGTTGAGAGAAAGGAGATATTTTAAAATTGCTAGACACAATGAGGTATTTGTTGGCTCAACTCGAGTCATATTTACTATCCCTGTGAGTACTCGAGTAACGCTGGGATGCATTATTGTTTCCCAGGTTTAACTCGTACCCTACTGAACTATGGAGGTATCCGTCAAAATAGTTTCCATAGCGAAACTCATGATGACAACAAAGAAAAATAACCTATCTTTACCATATGCAAGGGATATGACAAGCACATTCTCTATGTATCATATGGATTGTACTACACATACTACAAAACCCGTAGCACATGTTGCGTACGAGATGGATTTCCAGAGTCTTGTACATGATTATTATGATGCTAAATTCTAACAATATTTGGATTTTATGTGCACTACGTGTGACACAGGAAAGCTAATTTTAAGGCTCGCACACCTTAAAGTATACGCTGAACCACTTAGACTCTTTAAATGCATCAAGTCGAGGTAAGTGGATCTTCCCAACCATTGTGTAGACTATTCAGGTATTCCATGGTTCTAAAGGACATATCTTCACGATGTTTTAAGTGTGTGCTTTATTCACACGGAACCAATGACTCATTATCTTGACATCGATTTCAAGCAAATCGAATGGATAACATTGCAGAATTCTCGTTGAGTGCCTTCTCTATGACCCTTGAATTAAAGTTTAGCAATTGGTCCTAATGTCTAGACTCAAAATGATTTGGTAGAATCCTTTATCCAAAAAGTTAAGCTCATCGCATTATCTTTACTCCAATGAGTTGCAACTTACCAACTTTACGTTGGAGTCATGCAGTTTTACACGCTCATGACAGAACTGCATAATATTATTTCCCTCTATCTTCGGTACGGGGAAATATATCAAGTATTTTCCATCTGTGGTAATTCGGTTGTATAACTATATCACCACCCAACATACATCATTGGTCCTCAACATATAGTTGGGATCTATGTGAGGAATAATTGTATTTCCGTCAATACCTCAAGCCCCTCGCATGGGGAGTTATTCAGGGCCATCATGCTGATTCATGAGGAATATTTCCAGGCATTAGGAGGAGATTTCAAGTACCATAAAGAATGCCAGGAAATTAGTGGAATGTTCAACACGTTTCTGCCTCAATTCCACGTACTCAAATATCTGAACCATGTGTTCAGAAGATTTGGAACACATAGCAAATAACCTACCAGATTCATTTACTGACTATAAAGGTGACACACAATCCTACAATCTTGTAAACATAAGCTTGAAAGAGTGGAGTGTAGGAGATATGCCCTAAAGGCAATAATAAATGATATTATTTATCTCCAAGTTCATAATTATGTTTATGTTTCATGCTATAACTGCTATGATTTTTGAGTCTGCAATAACCACGAGGCTCGAAGGAAGACTCATATGCACATGTGGTATAATAAACGGTAAAATGTATTCCTAGTCTTGCCTCTAAGACTGGATCAAGTATTGCATGATGATCATGTTTTCCTGATCATGGGCATGGCTATGCCGGCAATCCTGGCCCAACTAGAGGTTGGATTTCTAGTCGTATGCAGGACGTGGTGGCCCAGTAGTCGGCCTATTTTTTATTTACTTTCAATTTTATTTTATTTTGCTTTATTTATTTTCTTTTGTTTCCGAGTTTTGTGTGTGCTTTATTTAGAGTTAATAAGTGAATCTTTTTGCGTTAGGTCAAAAATATAAACTTTATGTCAGTTGGAGTAGTTTTCAAATTTGAATAGTTTAAATTTAAATTATTTGAAATTTGTGTTAATCACTAGTTTGTGGATAACTTTACTTTAAAAATAGATTTTCCTGCGATTCTTTTTTCTACTGTTCAATATTATTGTGTTTTATCATTATATTCAATTTGGTAATTCTCAGTTCATTTAAAAAATGAAATGCCTTCGTAACAGACGAGTTCTCGTCTGAAACTCGAATACTTCAAAAGAGATTGTTCATTTTGTACACGAAGTGCATCCAGTTTTTATCGTAACCCTCTTAACTCTTTAGCACATGCTATGTGGGTGAAATGATGATACCATGCCGACTTCAACCTTTTCAGAGTTTATTTGTAGTGCTTTTCAATTTCAGGATCATTTAGCTTAAAAATCAGTAAATGAATAAAAATAGCAAATGAAGGCAGAAAGGATAAAAAATTAATGATGTGGCTTCGAATGGTGCATACTGAACGCACAAAAAGTCTGGAGTTAAATAAGTTTAGAAAAATGAAATGTCTTTGTAACAGACGAGTTTTTGTCTGAAAGCCTGATACTTCGAAAGAGATTGTCCATTTTGTACACAAAGTGCGTCCAGTTTTTGGTGTAACCCTCTCAATTTTCAGCACATGCTATGTGGGTGAAATGATGATACCATGCCAACTATCAATCTTTTCAGAGTTCATTTGTAGTGATTATCAATTTCAGGGCCATTTAACTCAAAAGAATCAGTGAATGCATGAAAAATAGCAAATGAAGTCAGAAAGAGTTGAAAATTGATGGCCTGCCTTCGAATGGTGCATATTGAATGCACAAAAAGTCTGGAGTTGAAATAACTTTAAAAAATGAAATGCCTTTGCAACACACGAGTTTTCATCTGAAACCCTGATACTTCGAAAGAGATTGCCCATTTTTTATACGAAGTTCGTCCAGTTTTTGCCGTAACCCTCTCAATTTTTCAGCACATGCTATGTGGGCGAAATGTTGATACCATGCCAACTATCAGCCTTTTCACAGTTCATTTCTAGTGCTTATCAATTTCAGGGTCATTTAGCTAAAAAAATTAGTAAATGCATGAGAAATAGCAAATGATGTCAGAAATGGTTGAAATTGATGGCCTGTCTTCGAATTGTGCATACTGAACGCACAAAAAGTCTGGAGTTGAAATAAGTTAAAAAAATGAAATGTCTTTGTAACACACGAGTTTTCGTCTGTAACCCTGATGCTCCGAAAAAGATTGCCCATTTTGTACATGAAGTGCATCCAGTTTTTACCATAACCCTCTCAATTTTTTAGCACATGCTATGTGGATGAAATGATGATACCATGCCAACTATAAACCTTTTCAGAGTTCATTTGTAGAGCTTATCAATTTCATGGTCATTTAGCTCAAAAAATCAGTAAATACATGAAAAATAGCAAATGAAGTCAAAAATGGTTGAAAATTGATGGCCTGCCTTCAAATGATGCATACTGAACGCACAAAACACATAAGTACACTACTATTACAAAGATTCGCTTTGGTTTGTCCGAAGTGGGACTTTCGAGATATATATGTCCGGAAACTAACTAGAGAAGCCGGTCACATCCCAGAGTGGGATCTTTGGGTATAATTTTTTTTTCTTCGCGTGTGTCCCTTTGCGTCGTAACCATGAACAATCTTCATCGTTTAACTTGATGCTCGGGTCAATATTAAATGTGAAGGGAGCAATTTCATGAAACTTTTCATAATCTTCTGACATGTCTGTCTTATCCTCCACTCCCACGATGTTTCTTTTCCCTGAAAGAACTATGTGACGTTTTGGCTCATCGTATGATGTATTCGCTTCCTTATCTTTTTTTTTCTTGGCTTGGTAGACATGTCGTTCACATAGAAAACCTGCGACACATCATTGGCTAGGACGAATAGTTCGTCTGCGTACCCAAGATTGTTGAGATCCACTGTTGTCATTCCGTACTACGGGTCTTCCTTTACCCCGCCTCCTGTCAGATTGAACCATTTGCACCTAAACAAAGGGACCTTACTGGGCTTGGGACCCCGTTGTCTTATGTGGGCTTGGTGTCGTGGCGGCGCCGACGGTCTGGGTCGAGCGAGGAAGGTGATGGTGGCGATCTGCCGATCCATTGGTGGGCAGCGCCATGCCCAATGGCGCCCCGACGCGGGAAGGCTGCGGCGAGTGTGGGAAGCTGAGCGCCACCATGTCCCCTCCTCATTGTATCCGTGTCGAAGGAGGAGAAGATCGGGAGGGGTGAGTTTTGTTTAAGTTATCAGCGACACACATCAGACCAAATGGGCTGTCCTTGGTTGGTTAGATGGACTCGGAGCCCAGTTTACCACATGCGACCGTGGCGGCCTGTGGAGCAGCTGAAGAGCGGACTATAGGCATAGTATATTAACCACATGCGGGACAGTTTGCTTTAGACAAACATCCGACAGCCAGAAACTCCCAGATCATGAAAACAGACAGCCGAAAACGCATATCGCTATAAGGGCAGAGATTAGTTACAATTATACTGTTTTTAACTTATACAAACAGTTTTTTTATCAAGGACCCCGACCACGCTCGAAGGTTTGGGATTTGACCGTGACAAATGGAACGTTCTTTTGTCATTTAGTGACACGAGGATGGCGTTTATAAATGCATTGAGACTTCAGTTTTTATAAAAAAAACTAAGATATTCATCGAAATCATAAAAGAGTAATTTAAAATAGTACTCGTTTTAAGTAAAATGCTGAATAGGGATAGAAGAAGAAGTACCCTACATATCATACAATTTTGAGAAGTGGATAAAAAAAAAAACAGAACTGTTCTCCGACCCCCAAATCTCCAACCCGCCGGCCGCCGCCGCCTCCAGGCTCCCTCCGCCGCAGGGTAGAAAGCGCGAAGCCTTCAGATGGCTCCCGCATCACCACCGCCACTCTTCGTTGATCAGGACCATGGACGGATCAAATCGCCGCCGCTGGACACGCCGCCCGTGGGATGCGCCGGCGGCTTTCGGCGGCAGGGCTCCTTCTCCCCAAGCCCCAGCCGTTCTTCTCGCGTCGGCAGCCTCCGGTGAGTTCCTCTTCCTTTCCCCTCACCGTCACGTCTTTGAGAATTTTACCTAAGCTGCTAGGTCTCTCTCTCTCTCCCAGTTCACTGAAGAATACAGTACGGACAGAGGCTACGGCGGGCATACCGCCGGAGATGCCGGAGGAGCTCTTGATGGCCGTGTTCGGCACCCTCGAGATCCCTGACCTTGTACGCGCCGGCTGCGTTTGCACCTCGTGGCGCTCCGCCTACACCGCACTGCGCAGCCTCGGCAAGCTGAAGCAGGCCCAGACGCCGTGCATGCTCTACACCTCTGAATCTGACAGTGACAATGTTGCGTGCCTCTACAGCCTCGTTGAGAGGAGGGTTTACAGGTTGACTCTCCCGGAGCCGCCTCTCCGCCGCAGGTTCATCATCGGGTCCTCGCTGGGCTTCCTGGTCACCGTCGACGATATATCTGAAGTGCACCTCGTCAATCCTATCACTGGTCAGCAGATTGCTCTTCCTTCGGTGACCACCATCGAGTACGTCAAGACCATCTTTGACGACTCGGGTGCCGTCCACGAGTATGAATACCCAAGTCACTCTGCAAGACGGGCCTTTTTCACGCCATCGACCGTCGCTTGCTGTAAGCAGCGAGGAAAACTCCAGTTCAAGGCGTTTGTGTTTCATGATGCATCCACAGGGAGTTACTTTGTGGCGCTCATCAACGAGCCATACAATCACCTCTCGTTTGCAAGAGTAGGGGATGATAAGTGGACCTTGCTGCCACCCAGTGGCTGCTGCCATGGTGCCACCACACCATCACTATCAGGACTGCACCTACAAGGATGGCTTCTTGTACGTGGTGGATATGAAGGGAGAAATCCATGCCTTCGATCTTTATGGTCCTGCTGTTACAATGAAGGTAATTAGGGGGCTTGATGAGGATTTCTATCCCCATACCAGATACATTGTTCAGGCCCCATGGGGTGGTCTGCTGCTTGTTTCAAGATTTAAAGAGTTTGAGGATCCTGCTGAAGATGCCGACCCTGAAATATATGTTCCACATACTACAGAAATCAAATTACACAGAGTTGATGATGGCACAGAGAAGCTTGTGGAAATTGATTGCTTGCCTGACCATGTGCTGTTTCTTGGGCACAACGATCCACTTTGTCTGAGTGCCAAAAATTACCCTGCTCTCAAGGGGAATCATGCCTACTTTACTGACGATGATGAGTACAATAAACACCATAAGTGTAGCCGTCGTGATATTGGAGTAGCTGACTTGGGCAATTGTCGCGAGGAGGACCTTGTGTCTCCTCAGCTTTGGTCCAACTGGCCTTCTCCCGTGTGGCTTACACCCAGCCTTACGGTGATGAAACTTCCATCGAATGACCGTTGGCTCAGTGCACGGGATCATGTACTCTCCAGACCATCACCGATTGAGGCTACGGTAGGAACTACACTTCTGGAGCTACCAGAGGACATCCTGATGCGTGTCTTTGCCACCCTTGAGATCCCTGACCTGGTACGTGCCGGCGCTGTCTGCACCTTTTGGCGCACTGCCTACACCTCCCTGCGCAAACTCGGCAAGCACAAGCAGCCTCAGACGCTGTGCCTGCTCTACACCTCTGAATCTTCCAGTGAGAATGGTGTGTGCCTCTACAGCCTCGTGGAGAAGAGGGTTTACAGGTTAACTCTCCTGGAGCCGCCTCTCCACAGTAGGTTTCTGATCGGGTCCTCTCTCGGCTTGCTGGTCACCGTCGATGAGAGATCTGAAATGCACCTTGTCAATCCGATCACTGGTCAACAGATTGCTCTCCCTTCAGTGACCACCATGCAGCACGTGAAGCCCATTTGTGATGACTCGGGTGCTGTCCACAAGTATGCATACTCGAAGCACACGGCAAAGAAAGTTATCTGCCCTCCAAAGATAATTGCTCCAGCTGCCCTGCGGGAAGGCTTCCACCAGAAGGCTCTTATGTTTTATGATACACCCACAGGGAGCTACATAGTGGTGCTCATCCACATGCCGTTTGGTCAGCTATCCTTTGCAAGGGTAGGGGACGATAAGTGGACCTGGCTGCCACCTCACACTTATTATTTTGACTGCACCTACAAGGATGGACTATTGTATGCAGTGACTCTAATGGGAGAAATTCACACCTTTGATCTTAGTGAGCCTGCTGTTACAATGAACATTATTATGGGTGTGGATGATGACGATTTTTAGAAATTCAGGGAGTATACATTCTTGAAGCTCCATGGGGTGGTTTGCTGCTTGTTTGGAGATTGAAAGTGTATAGTGGTGATCCTGATGATACTTCATCACTTACACTGCACACCAAGGGAATTACAATATATGAAGTTGATGTTCCTGCCAAGAAGCTTGTGGAAATTGATTGCTTGCACCTCGTCATAACGGATGAAAAGTTTGTTTCCAATATGTGCCTATCATTCCAGACCAACGGGTTTTCATCTTCTAGGGCTGTGGATGAACACTAGGTCAGTCAAGCACCCGTTAATAAGTTTGAACACGTACCAAACTAAGGACGATCGACACATGGAACTGGTACTATTCAACTTGGGAAAATGGTGTAATACAAACACTCGAGTCACTAGCAACGGTTTCCGATTCTACCGATACTTTGACCAGGACTAGTATGCTTACTAGCTAGCTAGGTTGCACGCTGCCCCATAAATAGCAGCTACCCACCTTCAACAAAATACATCGATGATCGATCCATCATCACCCCCTTAATTTGCAGCAACAAACAGCTCGTGTCTGGAGGAACCAAGGCTACCTATGGCGTCCAAAATACAGCCCTTGCTTTGCCTGGTCGTTGCATTCTTATTCTTTTTCTTCTTCTTCTTTCTTGTGGCTTCCAAGGTCGATGCTGCTAGAAACCTAGGTGACTCTCTCTCTCTCTCTCATACTGAATTTTTAGCACCCAAATAATATAGTGAAATATGTTTGCTTTTCAGCTGATAATTATGGAGGACTTCCACCTGACCCACCTTCCTACGGCCCGCCACCACTCCGCCCACTGATGTCCTATCAAAGTGCGCCTAAACTGGATGTTTAGAGGAGTGGACTATAATATTGTGGCAACATACCCCTCTTTACGTTGCACAATATTATACAGAGATGGATACTGTACGTCTAAGGGCGTCTCCCCCAGCCACGTATCTTCCCAGAATCTAGTTGTCTCTCCATTTCCAATGATGGACTTAGTTCTATGGAAAAATTGAGCCTGTACCTTCATCAGGCCTTTCCAAAATGGAGAATCAGACGGCCTAGTAGTGACCTGGGCCAGTGTTTTGGAATGTAGGTACTTGTTACATAAAATTTGTACCCACATGCCTTTAGTATCAACATATAATCTGTACAGCCACTTACTTAGCAGACATCTATTCTTGACTTCTAAGTTCTCAATCCCCAGCCCTCCCTGGTCCTTGGGTCGACATATTATGTCCCATCTAGTGAGTCTATACTTTTCGTTAACCTCATCACTCTGCCAAAAGAAACGTGATCGATAGAGGTCCAATCTTTTGCGTACCCCTACTGGTATCTTAAAGAAGGATAGGAGGAACATGGGCATACTCGTGAGAACCGAGTTAATAAAAATTAACCTTCCTCCATAAGACATGAGCTTGCCCTTCCAGCAGCTCAGCTTCTTCTCGAATCGATCCTCTATCCTCTTCCACTCTTGGTTGGATAGCTTACGATGGTGAATAGGTATACCCAAGTTGCTTTGCCTGGTCGTTGCATTCTTATTCATTTTCTTCTTCTTCTTTCTTGTGGCTTCCAAGGTCGATGCTGCTAGAAACCTAGGTGACTCTCTCTCTCTCTCTTTCTCATACTGAATTTTTAGCACCCAAATAATATAGTGAAATATGTTTGCTTTTCAGCTGATAATTATGGAGGACTTCCACCTGACCCACCTTCCTACGGCCCGCCACCAGCAGGACCGTAGGCCGGAGTTTGCATCGTACGATGGAGGGGTTTACAATCATACATATAGTATATCTTAAAATAATGTTTCAGTATATATATCGGGTATGGCGATACATATACATATAAACTTCTGCCTCGAATAAACGATATGTACTACATAGGTACGTCGACACATGTATTGTACCTGCTATATATGTATCTAGTACATGTTTCAAGCAAACATATCTACTTGTCCATGCGTGTGCCCGTCGTACCATTATCCCGGCCTATGTATACCTCCATCTTTGCGTTCACTAGTAAACGTGCACATGCAATGCACATGTGGACAAACAAACAAATTGTTATCGTACATCTCTGATTTTTAGAACTGCATTTTGTCCTTATTATGGTGGGTCCTTTCTAATATTGTTCATTGTAAGTCAGCATTCGTCTCTGCATGCAAGCTGTGTAAATTGTAATATGTTGTTTCGAGACCGGAAACTCTAGTCGGGAGTTTCAACGACATTGTGGAAAATGAATTTGGTGGAATATTAAACTCCAGTCCAGATGGAACGTGGAGCAGCCAAACCCGTCGTCCTCACCTTCATGCTAGCTCGTGGAAGGTGGATGCAGCCAGAGCAGTCAGGTCATCATGCACCCATTTGGATTTCGAACCGCAAGGAAGGAATCTTCCGGGCCTCCGGTGCCGGTAAGCTCCCTTAGACAATCGATCGAGGAATTGAACATAGACATGATGCACTTGCATGTCAATTCTCGCCGCTAGGTAGCGCGGTTTCCACTGCCATCGCTAGCACCCGTCGGTACAAAACTCGCCGACATGCGCGCCGGAGCGGAGAAGCCCTTTCTCCCCAGCGTGTCCTTCCGCCCTGGCCAAATCAACGACATTGACGTACCGTATCTCGTTCATGGCTTGCGCTCGGAGAGGAGAACGGCACCTTCCTCTCGGCAGAGCACGTTCATTTTCATCACGTCCGTACTCTACTCTCTACACAACGGAATGAGTCCTAGATCGAGAGTCATCATCGCATTAATAGAAAACAGGGTTTTGATTCAGGCCTGAAATGTCATTAATCCCGGTTTACTCATGAACCGAGACCCATGGGGGCATCCGTCCCGGTTCGTGAGGTCAGGGCACCGGCCGGGCCTCGTGGACAATTCGTCCCGATTCGTCTGACCCCTTTGGTCCCGGGTCCAGACACGAACCAGGACCAATGGACCTCGATCCTGACCCATAATCATTGGTCCCGGTTCCGGCCACAATGCGGGACCAACATTTGGCCTATATATACTCCCTGCCGGCGAGCAAAGCAATGCTCTACTCTGTTTTTTGGCCGGCCGTGATAGAGCTTTGTGGTGCTCTAGCTCACCTCCTATGCTCATGAGGTGTTCGATGAAATACCCGAGCCACACTTAAGCTTTCTACTCTCGAAGCTCCTTGTCCAAACTCTATTTTTCTTAAGATTTGTCTAGGTTTGACGGTCTGTCCTATCCCGTCCCCGTCCTTACCGCCGTCGATCGCCCGCGCCCATCTCGGCGCCGGCACCACCGTGGTTAGCCCCTTCTTCTTATCTTCTTTCTAAAAAAAAGTTTTTACTTGTATGATTTAGATAGATACTGTGTAATTTTCTTACTTTTTTTATTGTTTGTTATTATATAGTGCGATGATTTTAGTATCCGCCTCCGTTGGCCCTCGTCCTGTCTATGATTCGAATGTGGTACATATTATCTTTTATAACTATTTGTTTTATTTAGTGTTTATGACAATTATGCCGATCAAGGTGACATAATTTTTTTAATCTAGGAGGTATGTGAACCGAAAATTCCGACCCATATAGATTCTTGTCGAGAAGTTAAATTTGGTTGAAAAAGAAAACAATAACTTAAAAGTAAAATTACAAAGAGTTGAAGAGGAGAAGATGAAGTTTGAGTTGCATGTTGCCGATGTCGTCTACAATCACAAGATCAAGATGGATGCAATGCCCTTAAAGATTAGAAAAAATAAAATATATACCTTAGTAGCTGTTATGATCGCATTTGTTGTTGCATTTAATTTTTTTACACAGTTTCAATGTATGTTTTAATTAGATGCTCTAGAGAGCATTATGTTGTTAAATAATGAGAACTATGTATGAACGTTATATATTTATATTGATCACTACTGTATTTTCTGCCGAGACAAACAAGCAGAATGATTTTATGCATTGTCCATGTACTGTCTGTGTGAATACGAAATGAAATCAGTATATGTATGAAATATATCAAATGAAGTCAGAAAGGGTTGAAAATTAATGATGAGGCTTTGAATGGTTTATTTTGAACACACAAAAAGTCAGGAGTTCAAATAAGTTCAAAAAAATGAATTCCCTTTGTAACAGATGAGTTTTCGTTCAAAACCCTGATACTTTGAAAGAGATTGTCAATTTTGCACACGAAGTGCATTCAGTTTTTTTCGTAACCCTCTTAACTTTTTAGCACATGCTATGTGGGTGAAAGGATGATACCATGCCAACTTTCAACATTTTCAGAGTTTACTTGTAGTGTTTTTCAATTTCAGGATCATTAATTTAGCTCAAATAAATCAGTAAATATATAAAAAATATCAAATGAAGTCAGAAAAGGTTGAAACTTGATGATGTGACTTTGGGTGGTTCATTTTGAACACATGAAAAATCAGAAATTTAAATAAGTTGAAAAAAATGAAAACCCTAAACCAAAACCCTAACCCTAGACCCAAATAGAAGGGGAGCTGAGTTTGCCTCCTCCCTCCCCTGCAAGTATATATTCATCGTCCAGAATATATATGGAAAAGAATTGGATGCAAAGATTCAAGAGAATGCAGGACAGCAAGAAGCCAAGAGAAGTAGTTAATTTTCACTTCTGGTACATTCTTCAAGCACCATGGCGTGGTTGTGCTGCTTGTTTGGAGATCAGAAGTGTGCGCGGAAGTGTTTCAGCACCAGATTATCTTGCTTTCAAAATAAAAATCATGTTAGTCACAGAACGATCCCATCGAAATATCATGAACACACACAGATTATCAAGTGTGATTCTAAACTGACAATTTAACAACAAGTATGGTTCTAAAATGATGGTGTTTTTAGTAATTTACAAGTGGATGTTTTTTTCTTCAGAAAACGAGTGTTACCTCCAGCCTCTACATCAACAAGATGCATACGACCTCTTTATTAATAGGAAAAGTAACAAATAGTCTGCGATCACAACCAAGCTCTAAAGGAGCAGTAACAAGGTTCGAAAAGCAAATCAAAAAGAGACACAACCGGCGAAAATAAGTATAGATGCCTATCCAACTATCCTATTACTGGACCGCCATCCAAACCGGTTGAATATATCCCGCGCTACCATCTCGCACCGGGCAGACCCAGTAACCAAAGGCTCCCTGGTTTCCGTAGGAGTGAGTAACGACCATGTACGGATCCATGCCGACGCCCTGTGTAGTACCTGTAAGAAATGTATATGCATTTGTCTATGAAAAACCATGTCATTGCTGCAATTCCATATAGCCCAGAAAGGGGCACAAAATCCTATGCGTATATGTCTGGCAGCGTTGATATCAACTTCATTTAGCCACATACCGAACAATGTGTCAGTGCTATCTCGAGGATCAATATCAAAAGTGACTCTAACAGTTTGCCATAATAGTTTTGCTAGCGGACAATGGAGAAAAAAGTTTTGGATGGTCTCCTGATGATCACAAAAGCTACAACGCGTACTCCCTGGCCAGTTGCGCTTTGCAAGATTGTCCTTAGTAAGAATCACCTTCTTTTGAACAAATCACATGAAAACTTTGATTCTCAAGGGAACCTTGACCTTCCAAATGTGGATGGATTTGGACAAAGCCCTCGTGTTTATGAAGTCAAGATACATAGATTTAACTGTATATATGCCAGAAGCAATGAGCTGCCACGTAATCTCGTCAGATTCTTTCGAAAGTTGTACATCCATGAGTCTTCTGACTAGATGCAACCACTCCGCCCACTGATGTCCTATCAAAGTGCGCCTAAACTAGATGTTTAGAGGAGTGGACTATAATATTGTGGCAACATACCCCTCTTTACGTTGCACAATATTATACAGAGATGGATACTGTACGTCTAAGGGCGTCTCCCCCAGCCACGTATCTTCCCAGAATCTAGTTGTCTCTCCATTTCCAATGATGGACTTAGTTCTATGGAAAAATTGAGCCTGTACCTTCATCAGGCCTTTCCAAAATGGAGAATCAGACGGCCTAGCAGTGACCTGGGCCAGTGTTTTGGAATGTAGGTACTTGTTACATAAAATTTGTACCCACATGCCTTTAGTATCAACATATAATCTGTACAACCACTTACTTAGCAGACATCCATTCTTGACTTCTAAGTTCTCAATCCCCAGCCCTCCCTGGTCCTTGGGTCGACATATTATGTCCCATCTAGTGAGTCTATACTTTTCGTTAACCTCATCACTCTGCCAAAAGAAACGTGATCGATAGAGGTCCAATCTTTTGCGTACCCCTACTGGTATCTTAAAGAAGGACAGGAGGAACATGGGCATACTCGTGAGAACCGAGTTAATAAAAATTAACCTTCCTCCATAAGACATGAGCTTGCCCTTCCAGCAGCTCAGCTTCTTCTCGAATCGATCCTCTATCCTCTTCCACTCTTGGTTGGATAGCTTACGATGGTGAATAGGTATACCCAAGTAGCTCAACGACATACTACCCAATTCACATCCGAACAACTGTTTATAATCCTCTTGTTCATCTTTGGCTCTCCCAAAGCAAAAGAATTCACTCTTGTGAAAGTTGATTTTCAAACCCGACAGCTGTTCAAATAAGCAAAGGATAAGTTTCATATTTCTTGCTTTTGCTATGTCATGCTCCATAAATAGAATATTGTCATTAGCATATTGTAGAATGGACACCCCATCATCAACTAGATGAGGCACTAATCCACCTACTAGGCCTTCCTGTTTAGCCCTTCCTATCAGGATTACAAGCATATCCACATTTAGAAAAAAATGACCAATGCCATTATTCACTTTAATTCCAACACTCCCTTTTTGTACAAAAGATTTGACTTGCTTCTTCCATAGCTCGTCAAACCCCTTCATACGCAAAGCTTGTTGTAGGAATGGCCATTTAACTTTATCATATGCCTTCTCAAAATGCACCTTGAAGACAACCCCATCTAGTTCATTCGAATGAATTTCATGAAGGGTTTCATGGGGCACAACCACACCGTCCAGAATATTTCTTCCAGACATGAACGCTGATTGGCTCGGTTGCACCACCGCATGTGCAATTTGTGTCAGCCTATTGGTTCCGACTTTAGTAAATATTTTGAAACTCACATTAAGAAGGCATATAGGTCGGAACTGTTCAATACACACTGCCCCCTCCTTCTTTGGCAACAACGTGATAGTCCCAAAGTTTAGGTGGTATAACTGCAAGTGCCCACTAAACAAGTCCCGAAACATCGGAAGGAGGTCTCCTTGAATAATATGCCAACATTGCTTATAAAATTCAGCTGGAAACCCATCCAGCCCTGGTGCCTTATTATTCTTCATCTGCGATATAGCATCAAACACCTCTTTATCCGAAAACGGTGCGGTTAATATCTCATTCTTGTCATTCCCGAGTTGAGGAATATCACCGACGAAGTGCTCATCCATGGACACTTCATTGTCCTCAGGAGCGCCGAACATTTTCTTGTAATATTCCGAGATGTACAACTTTAGGTTATCCTACCCAACGATTGTACCCTCATCCTATTCGAGTTGATAATTTTTTTTGTTTTGTGTGCTTTCCATTGGCAATCAGATGGAAAAATTATGTATTGGCATCTCCTTCAATCACCTGGCGCACTTTTGCTCTAAGTGCCAATTTTAACTCCTCTTCTCTAAGAAGTTGTTTAAGAGTGTGTTCTGCCTCCGCTTTGGATGCTCTCTCATTATCATCCAACAACACGGATTCAGCCTTTATATCTAGGTGATCTATAAGTTCGATGAGCCTTTGTTTCTTTAGTTTATAGGCTCCGCTTTCATGCTTCGCCCAACCTCGAAGAAACTGTCTGAGATGTCTAATCTTGTTTTGCCATCTATCAATATTGGATCTGCCCCGGAGAAACTTGCCCATTCTCTCGCTATGAGGTCTATGAAACCTTCTATTTCGAACCACACCACGTCAAACGAGAAAACATCTTTGTTGCTCACATGGGTAGCCTCTCCGGAATCAACAAACAATGGGGTATGGTCAGAAATCACCCTAGACAGTGCTCGTACTGTCACTCGTGGGAATTTCTGCTCCCGTTCCACACTGGTCAGAACCCTATCCAGTTTCTCAAAAGTTGGAGTAGGAAGCGAGTTAGCCCATGTGAATTTTCTACTCGCGAACTCTATCTCTTGTAAGTCTAGGCTTTTGATGATAGTATTGAACATAAATGACCATCTTCCACCAAAGTTATCATTATTCTTTTCATCTCTTCGCCTTATAATATTAAAGACACCACCCACTAAGATTGGTAACCTCTCGTTCTCGCAAATTTGAACAAGGTCAGCCAAAAAGTCCATCTTGAACTCCGGCTAAGCCGCACCGTATACGGCCACGAGCGCCCATAGGAACCTATCCTCCTTAGAGCGCACTCTAAATTTGACTGCAAAGTCACCCAAGACCACATTTCGTACTTCTAGAGTCTCGCATCTCACTCCAAGTAAGATCCCTCTGGACCTTCCTCTTGGGGGTAAACAATGCCAGTCAAAATCGATTCCACCAGAAATCGTGCGAAGAAACTGAGAAGTAAAATTATCCCTACCAGTTTCCATTAGTGCTATGAAATCGAGCCTGTGCTCGATGGTTGCCTCTGCAAGAAATCTCCTTTTAGCCAAGTCACCAAGACCTTTGCTATTGCAAAAAATGCCTTTCATCTTTCATCATGAAATTTCTTTGTAGTCTTGAATCTAGCACTCCGGCATACTGCCGATATGCCGATACAGGATCAACCTTTCTTTTCCATGATCGTTTTGGCCTATCTAGAACAGCCTCATGGTTCACACAATCGGGTGCTATGAGAGAACACTCATTCAGCTCCGTTGGGGCCACATACCCCTCCGTGCCGATGTCCTCATTCTCCTCAGTAACTAGGGACGATGGTACAAGATCTTCACATAAACATTCCATAGCCCCCATCCCTAGATCATTAATCTCAGTGTCGTTTATAGGTTTAATGACTGCAATATTACGCAACATAACCATAGCCCTCTCAGCCTCTAAGTCTAATAGGGTAGTAACAGATTTAGACACTTCCTTCCCATTGCTACCCAAAGACACCCCTAGTAAGTTTGCATTTGAAATAATTTCTTCAACCAAAAAATTTAAAATAAAACAGCTCGTGTTTATGACCATACCTGTTGACACCTCAATATCACGAAGGTTAGCCTCCCTCATGGCACGACCCATCAACAGATTGCCCAGATCCTGCTGCTCCTGAAGGCGGCGACTAGTCTGCCTATCTCCGGTAGCAGGGTCTGGGATGCCGCCGTACGCGACAACCTCATCGGTCGAAGGCGCGATCAGAGAGGGGCCTTCTTCCTCCCGTCCAACCGTGCACTCGCTGACAGTCACCAGAGGAACGCACGTCCCCTGAGCAGCGCCGTCTCCAGCCGACCGACCACCTGTCGCCGGCTGCGCGCCGCATGGAGAAACAACAGCGTCTCCAGTCTTCGGTCGTCCTCCTGTCATCGGTTTTGTTGGAAATATGCCCTAGAGGAAATAATAAAATGGATATTATTATATTTCCTTGTTCATGAGAATCGTTTATTATCCATGCTATAATTGTATTGATTGGAAACACGTTGCATGTGTGGATATATAGACACAACTATGTCCCTAGTATGCCTCTAGTAGACTAGCTCGTTGATCAAAGATGATCAAGGTTTCCTAGCCATTGACATGAGATGTCATTTGATAATGGTCTCACATCATTAGAAGAATGATGTGATGGACGAGACCCAAACTATAAATGTAGCATATGATCGTGTCAGTTTATTGCTACAATTTTCTGCATGTCAAGTATATGTTCCTATGACCATGAGATCATGCAAGTCACGGACACCGGAGGAATGCCTTGTGTGTATCAAACGTCGCAACGTAACTGGGTGACTATAAAGGTGCTCTATAGGTATCTCCGAGGGTGTCTATTGGGTTGGCATGGATCAACACTGGGATTTTGTTACTCCGTGTGATGGAGAGGTATCTCAAGGCCCACTCGATAATACAACATCACAGTAAGCCTTGCAAGCAATGTGACTAAGTGTTAGCCATGGGATCTTGTATTACAGAACGAGTAAAGAGACTTGCCGTCAATGAAATTAAACTAGGTATGGAGATACCGACGATCGAATCTTGGGCGAGTAACATACCGAAGAACAAAGGCAACATCATACGGGATTAACTGAATCCTTGACATAGAGGTTCGAACGATAAAGATCTTCATAGAATATGTGGGAATCAATATGGGCATCCAGGTCCTGCTATTGGTTATTGACCATAGAGGTGTCTCGGTCATGTCTGCATGGTTCTCGAACCCGCAGGGTCTGCACACTTAAGGCTCGGTGACGTTTCAGTAGTATGGAGTTATGTATGATGGTGACCGAAGGTTGTTCGGAGTCCCGGATGAGATCCCAAACATCACGAGGAGCTTCGGAATGGTCTGGAGGTAAATATTGATATATAGGAATTCCTATTTTGGTCACCGGAAAAGTTTCTGGCTCATCGGTAGTGTACCGAGAGTGCCGGGAGGGTGCCGAGGGACCATCGGGTGGGGTATTTCGACCCAAGAGGCTACATGGGCTGTGGGAGAAGGTATACCAGCCCTTAGGGGGCTGGCCGACGCCCCACAGGAAGCCCATGCGGCTGAAAAGAAAGCCCAAGGTGGAAAAGGTGGAAAAAGGCTAAAATAAGGAACGAGTCCTAATCCGACTAGGAGTGGAGAAGTACGACTCCTCCCTCCACTTCGGCCGACGCCAAAGGGCGGAACCTTGGCGGCCAAGCCTCCTCCTCTCCTCCTCCTATATATACTAGAGGTTTTGAGGGCGTCCCTAAACCTAATTGCCACGTGCTGCCCTCTTCTTCATCTAGATCGTTTTCTCCTCTAGATCAGTTTTGAGCGGTGCTTAGGCGAAGCCCTGATGGAATTACTCCACCACCATCGCCGCAACGCGGTCGCGCTGCCAAAGAATTCGTCTACCTCTCCGCTCCCTCTTGCTGGATCAAGAAGGTGGAGATCGTCATCAAGCCGTACGTGTGCTGAACGCGGAGGTGCCGTTCGTTCGGCGCTATATCGGGACCGATCGTGATTGGATGGCGGGACGCTCGACGATTTGGATCGCGAAGACGTTCGACTACAACAACCGTATTTCTTAACGCTTCCCGCTTAGCGATCTACAAGGGTATGTAGATCCACTCTCCCTCTCGTAGATGCTCATCACCATGTATAGATCTTGCGTGCGCATAAGAATTTTTTTGTTTCCCATGCAACGTTCCCCAGTAGTGGTATCAGAGCTAGGTCTATGTGTAGATGAGATCTCGAGTAGAACACAAAGATTTTTTGGGCGTTGATGCTTAGATTGCTTCTTCCCTTGGTCGTGTTTTGGTTCAGACCTTACTCATACGCTTACGAGAGACCGGTTCCATCAACTGACGTGTGACTTCGTTGCACAAAGATGGTTGGCGGGTGTCTGTCTCTCCTACTTTAGTTGGATCGGATTCGACAAAGACGGTCCTTGAGAAGGTTGAAAAGAAACTTATGTATCACCGTTGTGGTTTTGCGGAGGTGAGAATTGTTCTTGCTAGATACCCGTAGCAGCCACATAAAATCTCCAACAACAATTAGAGGACATCTAACTTGTTTTTCCAGGGTATGTTGTGATGTGATATGGCCAATTACATGATGAGATATATGTGATGTATGAGATGATCATGTATTCTATAGAATATCACGACTTGCATGTCGATGAGTACAGCAACCGGCAGGAGCCATAGGGTTGTCTTTAATTATTGTATGATCTGTGTGTCAATCATTAAGCGCTATGTAATGCTTTACTTTATTGCTAAACAGTAGCTATAGTAGTATGAGCATGGTGGGCGCGACAACCCCGATGGCGACACGTTGATGGAGATCAAGATGATGGAGATCATGGTGTCATGCCGGTGACGATGGAGATCATGTCGGTGCTTTCAAGATGGAGATCAAAAGCACAAGTTCATAGCTATATCATGTCACTTATGATTTGCATGTGATGTTAATCCTTTTATGCAACTTGTTTTGCTTTGGACGACGGTAGCATTATAAGGTGATCCTCACTTAAATTTCAAGATAAATTGTGTTCTCCCCAAGTGTGCACCGTTGCGAAAGTTCATCGTGTCGAGACAGCACGTGATGATCGGGTGTGATAGACTCTATGTTCACATACAACGGGTGCAAGACAGTGTTGCACATGTAGAACACTCGGGTTAAACTTGACGAGCCTAGCATGTACAAACATGGCCTGGGAACACAAGATCCCGAAAGGTCGAACATGAGTCATATAGTAGATATGATCAACATGATGATGTTCACCATTGAAACCACCTCAACTCACGTGATGGTCGGACTTGAAATGGTGAATTTGGATCATGTATCACTCAGATGACCCGAGGGATGTCAATTTGAGTGGGAGCTTTAGTTATTTGATTAACTAAACTCATTATCTTGAACAATAGTCTAAGTAACCTTTGCATATTTATGTTGTAGATCAATGGCTCGCGCAGTAGCACCCCTGAATTTTAATGCGTTCCTAGAGAAAGCTAAGTTGAAAGATGATGGAAGTAACTTTGTGGACTAGCCCCGTAATCTGAGGATTATCCTCACGGCTTCCTAGAAGGCATATGTCCTTGATGCATCACTTGGTGACCAACTCGATGACCTGTCATCCGAAGACGTTAAGAACGCTTGGGAGACACGTTCTGGAGATTACTCAATAGTTCAGCGTGCAATATTGTATGGCTTAGAACCGGGACTTCAAAGACGTTCCAAGAGTTGGAGTTTATCTTTAAGAAGAATGCCCGGATCGAGAGGTATGAGACCTTCGATAAATTTTATGCTTGCAAAATGTAGGAGAACGGGTCTATCAGTGAGCATAAACTCAGAATGTCTGGGTACTCAACCCGTCTGGCAGAGTTAGGGATGCCCCTTCCATCGGAGGCGATCACTGACAGAGTTCTTCAATCACTGCAACCTAGCTACAAGAGCTTTGTGATGAACTATAACATCCACGGGATGAACAATTCAGTCGCCGAGCTGTTTGCGATGCTGAAAGTCGCTGAGTCTCAAATCCAGAAAGAACATCAAGTGTTGATGGTCAATAAAACCACTAGTTTCAAGAAGAATGGCAAGGGCAAGAAGGGTAACTCCAAGAAGGGTGGCAAAGCAGTTGCTCCTCCAGTGAAGAAACCCAAGGCTGGACCCAAGGCAGAAACTGATTGCTTTCATTGCAAGGGAACTGGTCACTGGAAGCGGAACTGCCCCAAGTATCTGGCTGACAAGAAGGCGGCCAACAAAAACAAGGTAGATATGATATACATGTTATTGATGTGTACCTTACCAACTATCATTGTAGTGCTTGGGTATTTGATACCGGTTCGGTTGCTCACATTTGCAACTCAAAGCAGGAACTACGAAATAGACGAAGACTGGCAAAGGAAGAAGTGATGATGCGCGTGGGAAATGGTTCCAAGGTTGATGTGATCACCGTCGGCACGCTCTCTCTTCGATTACCATCGGGATTAGTGATGAACCTGAATAACAGTTATTTAGTGCCTACGTTAAGCATGAACATTATATCTAGATCTTGTTTATTGCGAGACGGTTACTTATTTAAATCTGAGAATAATGGTTGTTCTATTTATATGAGTGATATCTTTTATGGTCACGCACCCAACGTGAGGGGTTTATTCATGTTGAATCGTGATAGTGATGATACACATGTTCATAACAGTGACGCCAAAAGATGTAGAGTTGATAGTGATAATACTACTTTCTTGTGGCATTACCGTTTGGGTCATATTGGTGTAAAACGCATGAGGAAGCTCCATACTGATGGAATTTTAGAGTCACTTGATTTTGAATCACTTGACACATGTGAACCATGCCTCATGGGCAAGATGACTAAAACGCCGTTCTCTGGAACGGGCGAGTGACTTATTGGAAATCATACATACTAACGTGTGCGATCCGATGAGCATTTAGGCGCATGGTGGATATCGTTATTTTCTCACCTTCACTGATGACTTAAGTAGATATGGGTATATTTAATTAATGAAGCACAAGTCTGAAACGTTTGAAAAGTTCAAGCAATTTCAGATTGAAGTTGAGAATCATCGTAACAAGAAGATTAAATTCCGGCGATCTAATAGAGGAGGTGAATATCTGAGTTATAAGTTTGGCAGTCACTTAAGACAGTGTGGAGTTGTTTCACAGTTGACACCGCTTGGAACACCACAGCGTAATGGTCTGTCCGAACGTCGTAATCCAACCTTATTAGATATGGTGCATTCTATGATGTCTCTTACCGATCTGTCACTATCGTTTTGGGGTTATGCATTAGAGACAGCTGCATTCACTTTAAATAGGGCACCATCAAAATCCGTTGAGACGACGCCATATGAACTGTGGTTTGGCAAGAAGCCAAAGTTGTCGTTTCTTAAAGTTTGGGTATGTGATGCTTATGTCAAAAAGCTTCAGCCTGAAAAGCTAGAACCCAAAGCAGAAAATATTGATGATTGGAAACAATATACAAATGCTGGAAAGCGTGAAGGAATATTTGAAAAAGATTTTTTCAATGAAGGACCTGGGAGAAGATGCTTTCATATTAGGCTTTACGATCTATAGAGATAGATCAAGTTGCTTAATAGGACTTTCACAGAGCAGATACCTTGATAAAGTTTTATACAAGTTCAAAATGGATCAGTTCAAGAAGGGGTTCTTGCCTGTGTTACAAGGCATGAAGTTGAGTAAGACTCAATGCGTAGTGACTGTAGAAGATAGAGAGAAGATGAGTGTCATCCCCTATGCTTCAGCCATAGGATCTATCATGTATGCAATGTTGTGCACAAGACCTGATGTTAGCCTTGCCATAAGTATGGTCGGAAGGTTTCAAAGTGATCCTGGAAAGGAGCACTAGACGTCGGTCAAGAATATTCTTAAGTACCTGAAAAGGACAAAGGAAATGTTTCTCGTTTATGGAGGTGATCAAGAGCTCGTCGTAAAGGGTTACGTCGATGCAAGCTTTGACACTAATCTGGATGACTCTAAGTCGCAAACCGGATACGTATTTATTCTCAATGAGGGTGCGGTAAGCTGGTGCTGTTCCAAGCAGAGCGTGGTAGCCTATTCTACATGCGAAGCGGAGTACATCGCAGCCTCGGAGGCAGCGAAGGAAGGTGTCTGGATGAAGGAGTTCTTGACAGATCTTGGAGTAGTGCCTAGTGCACTGAACCTAGTGGATCAGTTCTGTGATAACACTGGTGCCATTGCCCTTGCCAAGGAACCAAGGTTTCACAAGAGGACCAGACGCGTACCAAGCAACACCTTCAGGAAGGAAAGCGATGACGACGATGTTGCTGCCCGGACAAGTCCCAGGGTTTCCCCAATACACGAATGGCAGTGGGGAAGGGGGTATCACCAACGCCCCTCAGGAAGGTTCGGCGACGCCCACGGGGGCAGCCGCGTTAGTGGCGGACGAACCACCAGGGATTTCGCCCGCCCCGAAACCACCACTATCACCCAGGACAATTGGAAGTGCACCGCCCACCATGACACCCACCAGCCTGTGCCACCACAGTCACCGCACCAACTTCACTATCTCACTGAGGCCACCAACACGACACCTGGAGGGAGGACGAGGAGATACCCGGCTCGGGAGCAACCGCAACGCAGCCGAGCGGAGGGGACATCCTCCACCACCGTGCGGAGCCGACCAGACCGTCCAGACATAGCGGTAGGGACTTGCTAGGCCATCATAGGCCCGGCCGGAGCCCAACGGGTCCGGACAGTCCTAGTTGCCACGCTGCAGCAAGCCGGCTGTCAAAGCCATCACCACTACTACCACCGCCGCCTCGCCGCGCCACTAGGGAGGAATGCCGCCGCAACCCGAACCGCTAGCCCGCCCCAGCCCAGATGGGGCTCGAAATGGCCCAGATCTAGGCCGAGCGTGCGTCGCCATCCAGCCGCACAATGCGCTGCTCGTGGCCTGTGGGATCTCCATCGCCAAGCCACACCACCGTGGTCGAGCAGCACCGCCGCCATCGAGGGGACCCCGTGCCCCCAACCACACGCGCGGGGAAATGCCTACCCGCCGTGGCCAAGAAGCACCACTGCCTTCAACAAAATCTTGTGTGGGCAAAAATCCCCAAATGACAAAGGTGTACTTGGATTCAACTCCAATAAGAAGAAGAAGTCCAAGAGAAACAACAAGAAGGGCCAAGAACAAGTCTAGAACTCGGCCAAGATTGTTTTCTTCAAGTGCAAAATAGAAGGGCACCATGTTAGATCTTGCCCATCGAAGAAGAATCCCCATAGTGACAAGCAACAAGGGAAGCGGCCACAAGTTCAATCTCATGCTCAATGTCAAGTTGAAGAAAGGCCACTTGCCAAGAAGACCCAAGTCAACGCTCCTCAAGTTGAGAAATAAATTGAAAAGAAAGTCAAGGGTAAATGTTGCTACTTATGTCGTGAGAAGGGTCACTTTGCTTTTTCATGCACTAATGGTAACTGATCCAACCCAATCATTATTGATGATATCTATTCTCTTGGGAAGGATAAGGTTGGCAATGTGTTTGTCAAGTTTGTTGGTACTCAAAGTGGTGTCAAGAAAAGAACCATTTGGGTAGCCAAGCCTATTGTGACTAACCTCTTAGGACCCAACTTGGTTGGGGACCAACAAGCTCAAACTTGATCATTAGGTATTGTTGGAGGGCATTGGTGACGTGGCTACATTGTGAAGAATTGATGGTTCTTCATCATTCATATTGTCTCAAGCCAAGTCATGTGGATCATTAGGTGTCTATCATATACCAATGTTCCTCCTTGCGGTAACTGGTACTTAAATTGAATACATTGTTAGTTACTTGCCCCTTTGTATGTTATGGTTTTGAACCTTGCATGTGTTTGTATATGTTGTGATTCCTATTTTTTGATCTTGAGAAATCAAGTATGTATGATGGGCTGCACATCATGTATGTGTGAGTCTTGTGCAGAGCCTTTTTGCATCATGTTTGTATATTAGTTGGCTCTTTGTGAGAGATTAATGGATTATTCCATTTTGGGGGAGTGATGTGCTTTATGCACTCCACGACCCTAAAAATTTGTGTTCATGAGGAATACCACTTAGTATTGATATTACAAGATTATCTAGCTTCTATTTGGTATGTCTTCTCATGAGAAATTTAAATTATAAACGGTCCATTAATTATATTTTGTTGGATTTCATTTGCCACTTGTTACTAACGTTGGGTTACCACATTATGGGGGAGAAATATTCTATGTGCACATTACAAGCCCAGAGAATGTGTACATTTGATATATTGCCACTTAGATTTTATATTACAATTTATCTTGTTCCTAGATGGCAAGTTAGCTCTACAAGTGTCATTTGCTTATGATTTACGTTTGAAGATGATGTTGGATATCTTTGCAATCTACCAATAGGAAATATTTAGAATTACTTCTTGTCCTTTGACAATTGGTATCCTTTTATGTGGTAGAATTTTCTAATAATCTTTGCATTGTATTTTGTTTATCGTTTGTCTTTCTTGCCTCTTGTGGATCTTTTTGAGCATTCCTAGTGTTTCTATAGATATAGGGAAAGTGATGATCCCATCATGTGCATTTTGTATTCAAATGCATACTCTATATAATGCTCATCTCTTGGGGGAGCTATCCTATTTTTTGTAGAACACTCTCTTTATGTGTTCATCATAAAATCTTTTGATCTTCATCAAGTGTGTGTTGGTGGGCGGCAAGCCTTCTATCTATGGTGCTTTGTGCCATCATGAAAATTTGCGGAGGGTTTGGTTTGTTTGGAACCTAGCTCTATTTTGGGAACTTGATACCTCTTGTTTTCCTTCAATTGGTATCTTGTTTCCTTCTATTTGGCATGTGTCAATGGATATCTCATTCCTTGATGTATCTTTTAGTTGGTATCCATCAAGTGATTTTTTTGTTTGGTATCTTATTTTCACTTGATACCTTTTCTTTCGGCATCTTATCAACTGTGTGTTGAGTTGATTCTTGAAAGCTTAGAGCATGCATATTTACTACATGTACTTTAGTTGGCATGTTCTCTTTCCTTGACCCAATATATAGGGGAAACTCCACTATGACATAAATTGGCTAAAGTGTGCATGAAATTCAATTTCATATCTATATGCACATATTTATGTGGAGTTTTGTCCTATATATTGTTGGTACACTAACTGTTTGGTCCCAATAAGTTTGGGTACCACTTTGTTTGTGGTGTTGTTCTAGGAACAATTGGAGATACATTGGACACTCGGCTCACTTACAAGGAAGGTGTTGACACCATGTGCTTATTGGATCCTTGCTAAGATGATCGAAGAACCATTGTCTACTACATCAATCCAATGCTATCTCGTAACAAGTATCTACTTCATGCATACATTTCTCGCATTCAACTGTTTATAGGTTGCATCATGGCAGGAATTTATTGAGTCATTCTTGTGGTACTTGTTTCCTTTCTCAAAGAGTCTCAACGATGATGTCATATTGCTAGTTGTGATGTCTTTGATGTTCGTGTATTGGGAGTTCATTTATGTACAATAAGAAAATATTAGGCTATGTGCTATGCTTTCAAGCAAGGATCTTATTGGTATAGTTATGACTTCCTTGTGGATATCTTGTTTGTTCCTTCTTGTAACTATTTCGTGTGTACATTATTCTTTCTGGATATATCATCATGATTTCCCTCTACCTAGAATCTTAAACACATGAGAGAAATTACATCTCTAGTTTATATCCTATTTTCTTTCATGTCCACCGTTGCATTTCATTTTTCCATGACTCACACACATCATTTTGGTTGAGCCTATTCTTAAGATTGCCTCTTTTACATGTTGCTCAACCATATGTTTAGTGCAAGTACTATGTTGTTTGTCTTATCTTATTTCTTGCACCTGTGGTGTGTTTATATTGACTTTGGGGGAGTCATGATCCTTTATTTTGTGCACTTATATTCAAATACAAATATTATTATTTGTGCACAAATCATCATGAGCTCCTCTAGTTTCTTTATAAACATTGTCTTTCCCATATCATAATATCTTTTATTCATGTGGCTCGTTGGTCCATGTGATTGATTGTTCCAATTAGTATCTTTTGATTGATTGCTTCACTCTAGTGTATGTCTTTGTGCCATACGATCCTTTGTGCAATCTTTGGGTTCTCAATATAGTTTGTCTTCCTCCAACTACTTATCATTTGATATGTGTATTTCTTTGCACGCGTATTTGATATACACAAACTTTTTGGAGGAACACCTATTATATTGGATTTCTAAAGTTTTTGTCCATTTTGGCAATCGATGCCAATGGGGGAGAAGTTTAGAGAGTTTAGTTTGGAATGCTTTGAGAGTTTTTATTTTTTTGTTTAAGCATCTGCATCTCACATCCATGCATTGCATTGTGTGTGCTTGGTTGTACTTATTTTTCTTATATAAACTCTCTTGAAAGTGGTTGTCATCAATTACCAAAATGGGGAGATTGTAAGAGCACATTTCTCCATGTGTGGTTTTGGGTAATTGATGACACCCCTACGGACTAATGGTTGCCTTGAGTTATATTCGAAGGATTTGTCCATAGGCACTTCTTGAAGTCCATCTGTTGGGTTTCAAGGAGTTTATATGGTGACCAAGGTGGTATTCAAGGTTTATCCAAAGATTGGTCATGTGTGAGTTGAGCTTATTGCAAGCATGTCTTGAAGAATAAGATTGTGTAAGCATTCATGTTTACCTTCAAGACATCACCTTTATGAAGAGAGAAGCTAAGATACAAGGTTGATCAATACTAAGTCGAAAAGTGAATCAAGTTGATCAACACACAAAGCGTACAAGATGTACTAAGAGGGATCAAGTGAACCCATGGTGAGGTAACCATTGTCCATTACGCTTTGTGTAATAATCCGTGAGAGTTCTTTGTGGGGTTAGGTATATTTCTATGGGCTTGCATGAAGAGGCAGATCCCATACATCCCATGGAAGATGACATCAAGTGGAGATCGTCATCAAGGTTGCGATGTGCAAGATCAAGTGAAGCATCATGGAGAGATCATGCTTGAGGCTCGCCGTTCATTGTGGCGACAATGGACTTGTGAAGATGTGCCGAAGAGTGGCTCATCCAGAGTGGAGTATGAGGGAGCAATCATCTAGTCTTCATCAACCCAACACAATCAAGAAATGTGGTCCATCTTGAGGAAGTCAAGATCATCATCATATAGCTCAAGTGGACTATGCGCAAGGCTAAGGTTTGACCTTGATAGGGTTTTCTATTTTACCGGTCTCATGGTGGTAGTTGAGAGACCGGGTTATAGGATCGATTGCCGTACTATCAAGGGGGCTCTCAAGTGAGTAGCTTGATCGTATCGTTCATTGAGAGCTCAAACCATTGCATTCTTGGCATTTCTCTATGTGGGTTCTTGGTTGGATTTTCTCTATGTGGGTTCTTGAGCTTGTGGTTATCTTCATGACAAGCTCTAGTACATCGAAAACGGATTTCACATGCTTCGTCTATTGCGTTTTCGGTGTTGGAAGTTTTACCGGTCTTATTCGAGGAAGGGTTCTCACCATTTTCTTATGGGCCTTTTATAATTTGCTTCTTATTGATATTTTAATCAATATTGTGTTAGCAAATGTCATTAGCTTTCCAACAAACTTTGTTTCATTGAATTCCGAGTCCGTCTGCAAAAGTTGTGGCAGTTTTGGTGTTCTTACAAGGCTGCAGCGGTACTACCGCGGCTAGAGAGGATGTAATTTTTTACTACCGCTCCGGAGCGATACTACCGCGGCTCCAAGAGCGGTACTACCGCTTCGGACCAGAATCTCGTGTTATTTACATCCGTGGTAGGCACGGATGTAATTTTTTAGTACCGCTCACAAGCAGTAGTACCGCTACCCGTAGCGGTAGTACCGCTATCCATAGCGGTAGTACCGTCAGGACGAGCGGTAGTACCGCTCCGGTGGTTCTACTGGACTTTTGCCTCCTCGATGTTGTTTTTCAAAGGGGTACTACCGCCCTAGCGGTAGTACCGCTCCTTGGAGCGGTAGTACCGCTCTGTGCGGGCTGTGAGGATAACGGATGGATTTTTCCCCACCTATAAAAGGGGTCTTCTTCTCCAATGGACCTCATCTCTTGAGCTCGTGTTCTTGCCCCATTGTTGACCTTCTTTGAGCTTGGTAACTCTCAATCACTCCAATTATTCTTGCTAGTTCTTGAGGGAAAAGACAGAGGAGATCTAGATCCACATTTCCACCAATCACTTTCTCCTCTAAATGAGGGGAACCCCTTGGATCTAGATCTTGGAGTTCTTTGTGTTCTTTTTCGTTCTTCCTCTCATTTCCCTCCCTAGAATTAGTTGCTTTGGTGGGATTTGGGAGAGAAGGACTTGGTCACTCCGTGTGCCCTTGCCATTGCATTTGGTGCATAGGTTTGAGTTCTCCACAGTGATACGTGGAAGTGAGAAGTTGAGAAGCTATTACTCTTGGGTGTTTGAGCACCCTTGAGCTTGTTCCTCTTGGGTGCTTTGGCACCCTGGACGGTTGGTGGTGCCTCGGAGCTCAATCATTGTGGTGCAAAGCTCCGAGCAAGCTTTGGGGTCTCCAATTAGGTTGTGAAGATTGCCGCGAGCATTTGAGGTCACCTCAGAGCCACAATCCATTGTGGTGAAGCTTCATGGTGTCATTGGGAGCCTCCAATCAAGTTGTGGAGATTGCCCCAACCTTGTTTGTATGGGTTCAGTGACCACCCTCAAGGGTCCCTTAGTGGAATCACGGCATCTTGCATTGTGTGAGGGCGTGAGGAGATTACAATGGCCCTAGTGGCTTCTTGGGGAGCATTGTGCCTCCACATCGCTCCGAACAGAGATTACCATCCGCAAGGGTGTGAACTTCGGCATACATCGTCGTCTCCATGTGCCTCGGTTATCTCTTACCCGAGCCCTTTTACTTATGCACTTTACTTTGTGATAGCCATATTGTTTCTTGTTATATATCTTGCTATCACTTAGTTGTCTATCTTGCTTAGCATAAGTTGTTGGTGCACATAGGTGAGCCTAGTTGTTTTAGGTTTTTTGCTTGACTAATTAAACGATAGTTTTATTCTGCATGTGTTCATGCCTAAACCGTAATTATTTTAAAGTGCCTATTCACCCCCCCCCCTCTAGGCGACATCCACGTCCTTTCAACTGGTATTAGAGCTAGGTTTCTCATTGTTTGGTTTAACCATGTAGAGAGTAAGGATGTCGACTAGGGGATTAGGATTCTCTGACAATCTTAGTTTCGATGGAACAAATTTTGATGTTTGGGTAATTCGCATGCTTAATCTCTTTAGGGGCATGGACCCAATATTAGAGCGAATAGTAGATATGGGTTTTTCTCCACCAAAGGATTCTCAACACATATCTTTAGAGGATGAGAAAACTCTTATCTCAATGCTCAAGCTTCTAATGCGCTTTTTGATGCTTTGAGCAATGTAGTTATATTTGAACTCATGCCATTCTGGGATGCTCATGAGTTGTGCACAAAGCTTCAAGATAAATATGGTGTGTCCAAGATTTGTAGGGATGATTTTTCTCCCTCCACCTCCGGTCGTGTTGTCTTCTCAACTTATTCTACTTCACCTACATGTGGATTGCCACAAGGTAATTATATGGTGAGTAGTGATGATCACTGTAATGATGATAGTGGGCTTATTGTTGATAATTCTTCTTCACTATCTTATTGCAATGCTTCATCTTTGGACTTTAACACCTCGAGCACTTTAAATGTTTGACATGCTTGTGTTGATAGTCCTTGCATATAATGTACAAATAGCTTGACTAAATCTCATGATGATATGCTTACTATATCTTGTTGCCATAATAAACATGTATCTATGTCCTTGAGTTGTTGTGCTAACAATGTAGAGGACACCCAACACTCCATGGAACAAGATGTGGTCTTGAATGGTGCTTCAAGGGATCCTACATCATCATTTGTTGTTTCTCACTTTTGCCTTATGGCTAAGGCTTGAAAGGTATCTCCTACTTTGAATCCCAATATATCTGACGATGATGATGTTGATGATAATGATGAAGAGAGTGATAATATTGCTTCCTTAAAACTTAAGAGAGAAATGGTTTTTAAAGCTCTTCATCAGAATAATATTGCTCGTTCCAGCTTCATGGAAATCATGTCTATTGCCATTGAGGGCAAGAAATATATTGAGGAGGAGGAGAGGAAATGAAGATGAAGAAGAAAAGAGAAGAAGAAGAGAAGGAGAAGAAGAAAAGAAGAAGAGGAGGAGGAGAAGGAGAAGGAGATGGAGAATAATAATAATAATAAGAAGAAGAAGAACAAAAGGAGGAGGAGGAGGAGGAGGAGGAGAAAAGAAGAAGAAGAAGAAGAAGGAGGAGGATAAGAAGAAGAAGAAGAAGAAGAGGAGGAGGAGGAGAAGGAGAAGAAGAGGAAGAAGAAGAAAAGAAGAAGGAAAAAAAAGAAAAAGGAAGAAGAAGAAGAAGAAGAAGAAGAAGAAGAAGAGAGAAGGAGGAGAGAGGAGAGGAGGAGGAGAAGAAGAAGAAGAAAAGGAAAAGGAAAAAAGAAGAAGAGGAAGAAGAAGCCACTGACCCTCGACCCCCGACGTCACTGACCCCGACTCCCCAACGCCACTGACCCCTGACCCTCGAGGCCACTGACCCCTGACCCGTGATGCCACATACCCCTGACCCCTGACGCCATTGACCCCCGACCCCCAACGTCACTAACCCCGACCCCCGACGCCACTGACCCTTGACCCTCAACGCCACTGACCCCTGACCCCTGACGCCACTGGCCCCTAACCACCGACGCCACTAACCTTGACCCCTGACGTCACTCACCCCGACCCCCGACGCCACTGACCCCTGACCCTCGATGCCAATGACCCCTGACCCCCGATGCCACTGACCCCTGACCCCCGACGCCACTGACCCCCGACCCCCGACGTCACTGACCTTGACCCCCGACGACACTGACCCTTGACCACCGACGCGACTGACCCCGACCCCCGACGTCACTGACCCCGACCCCCGACGCCACTGACCCCTGACCCTCGATGCCACTGACCCCTGACCCCTGACGCCACTAACCCCTGACCCCCGACGCCACTACCCCCCGACCCCCGACGTCACTGACCCCGACCCCTGACGCCACTGACTCCTGACCCTCGACGACATTGACCCCTGATCCTCGACGACACTGACCCCTGACCCCCGACGCCACTGACCCTCGACCCCCGACGTCACTGACCCCGACCCCCGATGCCACTGACCCCTGACCCTCGACGCCACTGACCCCTGACCCCCGACGCCACTGACCCCTGACCCTCGACGCCACTGACCCCCGATGTAAATTATGAGTTAGGTCATATATATATCCTAATTCTAGCTGTTATGAAAAACATCATATTTGTGTTGATCCAGTTTCATTTCAACGTGTAGTTGTTTCGTCGCTGCGAGGGTCTGTTGTTCGACGACCTCCCATGCGTTCGAGGAGCTCCGCCCCTACGTTCGTGGGTGAGCACACATCTCCTCCCCCCTTAATTTGCCCTGTTCCGGTCTTTGTGCCGATGAAACTTGCTAGCTATAGGTGTCTTCAATCATCAAGGCTATAGTATGCGTGACCAGTATGCGTCTCCCGTTCAAAAGGGCGGCATCTATAAATATGCATGTCTTTGCATATTTATAATTGCCATCCTTTCGAATTGTGCAGCGTTATCCATGGACAACCCGAGTATGTGTAGATTGGGTTCGTTTTCCCTTATGCTCTGTTCCGGAACCGATGCGGAATTTCGTCAGTGCCTCCCTGTTGTTCTCTGGGTACACATCCTCTCTGCTTATTGCCGAGACGTGTATTAGGAGAACAGCGGGCAGCTGCTGCCAAAATTTTGCGTCGGATCAGGATCAGAGCATGGCAAAACGAACCCAATCTACACATACTCGGGTGGGATTAGGACCTATCTTTACCTACTAGCGTCTAGGTTGCATGCACGTAATAAAACTGACAAACTCTATTAACTAATGAATATGGTTTGCTGAATTATGTACATATTTATTGTGTGTCCAGTAGCTAGGCAAGATGAGTGGTCGTGGGTGGATGTACACCGGTCACACTAGTCAGAAAGATATGACCCATGAATGGATAACAAAAACAAAGGGTTTTGTGAGAGCCGCACTTGCAAATGGACAGAAAACAACCTGGTGCCTCTGTGTCGATTGCGACAACTATCATAAGAGGTCAACGTTTGAAATGACCAAACACCTGCAGAAGTGGGGTTTTATGCCTAATTATACGGTCTGGACATTTCATGGTGAGTCTGCCCAACGTGTTAGACCTGAGGTGATTCGTCGTCGCACCAACGAGCATGGTATCGGGATCGAAGACATGGTGCAAGACTTTAATGATGCTCGGGATTCGGACGATGAGAAGGAGGAATCTGCAAAGGCCTTCTATGAAATGTTGGAGTCTTCAAAACTTCCTCTCCACGAGCACACTGAGCTTTGTCAGTTGGATGCCATCACGCAAGTAATGGCTCTAAAGTCTCAGTTCAACCTAGGCAGAGAATGCTACGACACGATGATGACGATATTTGGACGCTTTCTACCCAAAGGCCATGTATTGCCAGCAAACCTATACCAGTTGGACAAAATCCTACATGCGCTTAAGATACCCTATTAGAAGATAGATGCCTGTGACAATGGATGTGCCTTATTTAGGCTTGAGTATGCGGGCTTCAACTATTGTCCCATTTGCAAGTCTTTCAGGTATGTTGTGGTAGACAACGGTATGGGCGAGAAGAGTCAGACCAAAATCCAAGTTAATGTTCTTCGGTATTTGCCAATCATACCAAGACTTCAATGTCTTTTCATGGTCGAAGAGACGACCAGACAGATGACGTGGCATAAATTGGGCAAAAGAACAGAACTAGATGCAGATGGGAATCCGATGTTGGGACACACTTCAGACGCTTTTGCATGGAAGCACTTCAATGCATTACATAAGGATAAAGCGGCAGATCCAGGACATCCTCGAGTCGCCATCAACACGGATGTGTTCAATGTGTTTGGTATGACAGCAACCCAATACAGTTGCTAGCCTGTATTTGTCATTCCACTCAATCTCCCCCCGGAGAGATTATGAAAAGAAAGAACATTTTCTTGACGTTGAAAATTCCAGGGCGCAACTATCCAGGAAACAATATGAATGTGTACATGTAACCGCTTCAGGATGAATTGCAAGAAGCTTGGGATAATGGGATCAATTCTTATGACGCCGCTACAAAAATAAACTTGAAAATGCATGTGTGGTACATGTACTCGTCACATGACTTGCCAGCGTATGCGCTATTCGCTGGCTGGTGTGTGCATAGAAGGTTCTCGTGCCCCACATGCAAGGAAGCTCTTGAGTTCCATTGGCTGCAAGCGGGTCACAAGTATTCTTGCCTCGACTTGCATAGACAGTTCCTGGATCCTCGCCATAAGTTCACAAAAGACAAGAAGAATTTCATGAAAGGTAGAGTTGTCAAAAACTCTGCACCACCTGCATTAACAGGCCAATAGATCCTGGATCAGATAAACACTCTCGAGCCAGATCCAAATCGTCCAGGGTATCTCAAAGGGTATAATTTGAAACACGCCCGGACTCACAAGATGTGCTTGTGGTATCTGCCTTACTTTAAAGACCTCCTTTGCCCACACAACATCAATGCGATGCACACTCAAAAGAATATCGCCAAGGCCCTTTTTGGTAGATTGTTCCGCATAAATGGGAAGTCGAAGGATAATCCTAAGGCTAGAGTCGGTCAGGAGGCTCTATGTGATAGACCGTTACAAAACATGCGACAACCGAAAGGAAAGAAGAACTGGTGGAAGCCGAAGGCATGGTTCAATCTTGGAAGGCCAGTTATGAGGGAAATGCTCTTGTGGGTGAAAATGCAGTTGATGTTCTCCGATGGGTATGCAACGAATCTAAAGAGGGGAGAGAGTCTTGACAAATTGAAAATCTTTGGTCTCAAGAGTCATGATTGGCACATATGGCTTGAGCGGGTAATGCCGGTGATGTTCCACCAGAGGATGAATGGCTAGTACTGGCAGAGTTGAGCTATTTCTTCCGTGCTCTTTCTGCGAAAGAACTATCACCTGACGTGCTAGACGAACTGGAAGAGTTGGCATCGGAGTTGATCTGCAAGTTAGAAAAGATCTTTCCACCGGGATTCTTTAATCCAATGCACCATTTGATTTTGCATCTCCTGACCGAGGCAAGATTGGGGGGCGTGCAAAATCATTGGTGCTATGAAACTGAGAGGATGCAGAAGACGTTTTGAGCAAAATGTAAAAATAAATGTAGAGTTGAAGCATCGATGGCCGAGGCATTCATTACTGAGGAGGTGACAAACTTCATGACAGCACACTACAAAGCCAAGAATTGTCATTTGCATAATCCGAAGCCTCGATGCAATGATGGTGACTGTGAAAAAGGTCGATCCAACCTCAGCCTATTCAAAGGGAAGCTCGTGCCAGCCGGTGCTTCGAAAGCAATAGCGTTGGATGTTGAGGAATGGCAGAACATTTCATTGTATATCTTGAACAACCTAACAGAAGTGCAGCCGTACATCGAGTAAGTTCTCGGTACATTGTGTCGCAACTTCTAATTCCTTTGAAATGCTCTTATTCCCGAATATGTGATACAGTCAATACGTCGCCAAATTCTTGGATGGACCGGTGATCCAAAAGGATTCTATCAAAGATTATGAGCTTCTGGCAAAGCATGGAGGCGGTTATCCCGGTTTCATCTCTTGGTTCAAGCAAACGGTAATTTCCATTAGACCATTTCATTTCTTCGTCTAGTTTGCGGCTAATGCAACAATCCTTTCGTATTAAACTTGTAGGCTAATGCAGAGTCTATGGACTCCGAATTGAGACAAGTCACCAATGGTTTTGACTATAAGGTCCATTCATTTGACAAATACGACATCAACGGGTATCGCTTTCATACTTTTGGCAAAGAGCTATCTATGGCTGACCGAAAGTCTACAAATTGTTGTGTCTCCATCGTTGGCGAAGGAGGGGTCGAGTATTATGGAAGAGTTAAAGCAATTTATGAACTTACATTCTTTGGTGAAAACCCACCAAACATCGTAGTTTTCAAATGTTATTGGTTCCAGCCGAAGGAGACTAGAAGGACTCATGAACATATAGGGATAGTCGAAATCAAACAAAGCACCCATTTAGATGTTCCCAATGTCTATATTACGGCTCAACAAGCGACCCAAGTTTTCTATCTACCGTGGGCCTACCAAACTAATCCAAATCTGAATGGTTGGGATGTCGTTTATGATGTGCCGCCACATTTTAGACCACCCCCCTAAATGAAGATGATTATGAACATCACATTAACCCAAACACATATGAAGGAGAATTCTTCCAAGAAACATGTGTTTCCAAAAAACGTTTCAAGAACCTCTCTACTTCACCCCAGAACATTGAGGTAGACAGCGACAGGGAATACGACTTCACCCCTGAGCCGGAACAAGAAGAGACGGAAGAAGAAGAGGTTACTGCTGCGGATGACCTGTCAATGCTTGACCGATTACATAAAGGAGGCCTTCCACATGTTGATGCATTTATTGATGATGCTGATGAGCACGTCATTACTGATAGTGATGATGATTATGCATTTATTAATCCCGGAGCATATATAGACGATGAAGATTAATATTAGTAATGTCAGGTATTCAATTATTATTATGTACATATATATTATTAGTTCATGTTATTAGGTATTTGATTTTTTTATGTTGAACTAATTTCGTTTACTCTTTGTCATTGCAGGTGTTGACAGATGGTGGGCACGGGTCGAGAGCGCTCCGAGCCTCCTTCCTCGACACGTGCTGGGAGGGGTGCTATTATTCCACCCGAGCACCTCCGGAGAGCGCTGGTACACAGTATGCAGACACCGGCAGGCGCTACTTCTTCGGGCGGGAGAGGTCGAGGGAAGACAAAGAGGGGTGCTAGAGGTAGGTAGGCTACTGCGCCTTCCTCGCGGCCACCCCCATCTGATTCTCCAGACCACAGGAGTGCTCCTTCTCAGGTGGACCCGTCTGACTTGGACCCATCTTGGACTCCGGTACACGAGCCTCGGGCCGATGAGCCTCGGTTCGCCGAGCCTTCGTCCCAGGAGACTCCGGTCCCAGAGTCTTCGTCCCAGGAGACTCCCGTCCCAGAGTCTTCGTCCCACGTGACTCTGGAGGCTAGTGGCCATGATGATGGTGGCGAGGACAACTTTTCTGAGGATAGCTATAGCGAGGGCGAGCTGGTTCAGGAGGGCAAGAAGGTGTACCAGCGTGGTGGTACAAAGCTCTCGCCCGTGCCGGCGGCCCGCGATCAGAGGTGGTTGATTGTGCCTAATGGGGAGCAGTAAGTGCATTTACTCTTTTTTAACCTTTTGCATTCATGTCTCTTCAAATTAATATCTAATGTGTTGGCCTTGTCATACTACAGGGGTTGGAAACACGACCCTGTTGTCCGCAGGCCCAACCAGGTCCTTGGTGTGCCTTCCCGGCAGCACTTCCCAAGGTGGGCCATGTTACCCGGTGAGGGTGAGGTTCCATAGGTAGCGCTGAGCTGGGAGCTGTACGTGGCTGCCCCGGTCCCGCCGGAGATGAGGGTCGATGGTGTCTTGTGCGAGATGGTGGCGGACATTGTGACCCGGCAGTTTTGGGTAATTTCTCCTTTGCGGAATTAAAAATCAACAGCACCTAGTGATTGTACTAATCAGTGCTGTCTTGTTTGATTGCAAACCTTCTACAGGTGTCTTGAGGAACACGAGGCGGCCGCGGCTATTGTTCTCGTAGCCGAGTGCAAGCGCCTACTTCAGAACTTACTGCACGAGGCTCGGGTGTAGGTTGTTCGAGACTTCTATGCCTCGACTAACATTAAGAGGGCCAAGAAGAAGTGCCGCCAAAATTTTCTGAGTAAGGAGAAGTACATGAAGGTAATTACCTATTCTTAAGGCCCTGTACTTAGTTTCCTTGATTTGATTCGTAGGCGTAGCGCTGAAATTTCTCTTATCTAACTTAGGTGGACCCGAGATGGTGTGCGGATAGGATGGACTGTTGGGAGGCATTGGTGGATGAGTGGTACTCTCCCAAATGGCTAGCCGACCACAACAAGGCCAAGGATAAGTGTGCCCAAATGAAAGGTGTGCCACACCATCAAGGGAGCTCCAACATGTTTGAGTTCGGGGATCACTGGGTATGTGGTTTGCTTCATGATTCATGGAATTTCATTCTTCATGCTAGCTTGAGCCCTTAACTAATATTTTATTTCTCTCTTTTAGGCACGACACAACAAGAAGGCCTACTGCAAAACATGCCTATAGTCCCGGACCGGATGGACCTTTAGTACTGGTTCCCCAACCGGTACTAATGGGTCGGGACTAAAGGTCCAGACCTGTAGTACCGGTTGGACCACGGACCGGTACTAAAGGCCCTCCACGTGGCTGCCTGCGTGGACTGGTGGTGGAAGACCTTTAGTACCGGTTGGTGATACCAACCGGTACTAAGTCTTCTGTTTTTTTTGTTTTAGCTTTTAATTTGGTTTTAATTTTCCTCTCTATTTTTTGTGTTTTCCATTCATTTCAAATTTATTTTACGGTGCTACATATTGTAAACAGTACACAAGTTCATGCATATATATATGTAATATAATATGCAATATCTCATACACAGTTTATATATATATACAAATGGAATTACACATCCATATAAATTCGGGACTTACACATCCATCCTAGGAGGTGCCACCGCTGTTCGACCACTATGTCATGGTCCATACTGCCTCCTACAAGAAGGCCAAGGCATTGTCTGAGGATGACCTTGATCATCCAAAGAGCTTTAGGGCACTGGGCTGGCCTATGTGGCAGGTTTGCCGTCCGCTAGCAGACGGCAAAGATTTAGAGTTCTTTGCCGTCTGTTAGTGGATGGCAAAGCTGCCACGTGGCAGCTACCTAGGGGAAGTCCTTTGCCATCTGCTAGAAGATGGCAAAGCACGCCGTTAACCCCTAAGGGACCTAAGCTGCCACGTGTGCCATCTATGCACTTTGCCGTCTATGCACGCCGTTAACCCCTAACGGACCTTTGGGTCCTTGCCGTCTGCTGGCAAACGGCAAAGTGCCCTTTATCATAGCATGTTCAGCCGGATGTGGGGCCGTACGCTGGCTGACGGCAAAGGCCTTTGCCGTCCGCCATGCATGCCTTTGCCATCAGCCTTGGCAGACGGCAAAGTTGCTGATTCCTGTAGTGAGAGGGAGGCGCGGGGCATGAGTTTAGTTTAGGAATCACAATTCCTTGTCGGTACAAGTTTAGTTTAGTTTCTGGATGATCAGGTGCTCATGCTAGCTACACCATATCATTATTATCTTCTAAATGTTACAACCTTATGATTGATAAGTATGCATGTGTTTAATGATTTTCCCCTCTGTTTTAAGGAAAAAATAGCAAGTGGCTGACACTCTACATAAACAAGGCTCTTAGAAACAACAAAGTATATGAGAAGGACTTCTATACACCCCCCCTAAACGTATAAGGACAGTATGGTCTTTGCACATACTGTACAGTATCCATCGCCCGCCCGCCTGCCCGTCATACATTCGCCCGCTCGTCATACGCCCGATCTCCACATACGCGACATCGGCCAGACGCCACGTCAGCCCACGCATCGGCGGTTGTTTTGGAAGAAAAAAACAATACAAACAAACCCTACCGTCTCTCACCGCCGCCGCCATGACTCCACCCCGCATGTCCCCGCCGTCGTCGTGACTCCACCATGCGCGTCGCAGCTGCCGTCGCCGCCGCCGCCATGACTCCACCACACGTGTCTTCACCGCCGTTATGCCACCCCGCACGTCTTCGCTGCTGTCGTGTCTCGACCACACACGTCGCCGCCGTCGTTATGCCACCCCTCCGTCTCAGCCGCCGTGTCCGCCGCCGCCGCAACTCCCACACCCGCGTCTCCACCGCCGTTACGTCACCCCGCCATCTTAGCTGTTGTCGTTACGCCACCCCTCACGTTGTCGCTGCCGTCTCCGCCACAGTTTCCGCCGCCGACGTGACTCCCCCTGCACATCTCCACCATGGTGCATCGACGTCAAACACGTTGAACGATGTCGTTGAACCCTTCTACGACTGACAGTAAGTTTATTGCATTTAATCCATACGATTTTTCATGATTTTATTGTATGCTTTATGTTGTTGTATTGTGACATTGATAAAACGCCTTTTGAAAGGTTTATTGTTAGAGAAAGACACCGAATATGCCGATGATGACTCTGGTAGTGAGGATAAGCATCGTCAATGAATGCAAATAAATCGCTCGGACACAACTATATGAGTCAGGATGAATCATATAGTGGTAATGTAAGTGATGTGTACGTTGACTAGAAATTATGGAATATAAGCTAATACATTGACACTTATATTTGCTATCGAATTTAAATAGGTGCATACCAATGATGACAATGATGATTACGATATAGATGAACAATCTGATGTTGAAAGTGAAACTCAGGTAATTTCAAATATATTGTCTAATTAGTAGCATAGAAATTGTATTACCACTTACACATTTAAATCTGCACAGAGAAATACCGATGGTGACACTGAGCCGAGAACTTTAGATGATGATAATGATGAGGATGATGATAATGATGAGGATGATGATAATGTTGAGGATACTGTCGATGCATCTAATGAAGTATGAGAAAAGTAAGTTATAGTGTTGAAATTATTCGTGAAAACTAACAACATAGCAACAGACTGACGAACATGGTTATATGTCTTGTTTTGTAGGGGGTGTTGATGGTCCTAGTGGGAACGATTAGCATGTTGACGGGCTTGAGTTTGACCTTGACATCAGCTATGATGAATATCAGCAAGACTCACTGGATAGGCATTGGGAAGTGATGGCGAAGACATTCAAGTCAGAAGGAGAGGCATACACGTTCTACAACTAGTACGCGAAAGAACATGGGTTTAGTATCAGGAGGGACTTGAAAAGATTTGCAAAAGGTTCTGCAAAAGTTTTGCGCTTGAGGAGATATATCTGTTCCAGGGCAGGAAAATGGCAGACCAAATTTTGTACCATGGAAGGTCGGACCCGCAGACTGAGACCGGAGTCATTGCTTCGGTGAAGCCCACTTAACAGTGAAACTTGATAGAAAGAGTGAACTTTGGTATGTCAGCAATTTCTTCGATGATCACAACCACATTCTGGCAAGACCGGACGAAGTCTATTTCCTCCGGTCTCATAATGTGATCAAAGAATTTCAGCAAGCGGAGATATTAGCTATGGCAGGAGCTGGGATAAGAAAGCACATTATTTTTAAGAACTTTGTCAGCAGGTACGGTTCGTACGCTAAGACAGTGTTTGGAAGTAGAAAGTTGTATAATATGTGCTACAGGGAGAAGATGAAACTGCTTGCTCAGGGTGATGCTGACACTGCTATAGGAATCATGATAGCTAGAAAGGACAGGGATCCGGATTTCTTCTTTAAGCATACTGTTGACGCTGAAGGTAGGCTGAACAACTTGTTCTGGTGTGATTCGCAATCATGTTGGGATTATCTTGACTGGTGATGTCACTGTGTTCGACAATACGTACAAGACGAATATGTATAGAATGTCTTTTATTCCTTTCATCGGTCTCAACAATCACCGTTGCACTACGGTATTTGCATGCGCCATTGTTTCAGATGAGACTGAAGATACGTACGTTTGGCTGCTAGAGACGTTTTTGAAAGCTCACTGTCAGAATAAGCTCGTGTCCGTAATTACTGATGGAGATGTAGTAATGATAAGGGCTATCAGGAAGGTGTTGTCAGACGCGTGGCATCATCTATGTTCATGGCATACTGAAAAGAACATGCAAAAACACCTCCACCACAAGTCGTTGAAGGAATTCAGGTCACTCCTGTACTACGCCACCACACATACAGTTTTCGAGAAGAGATGGGCCGCGTTTGTTCATAAATGGCAGACAGAGAAAACAAAAACATGGCTCCATAGGATGTACGGGAAGAAAAAGCTTTGGGTTGCATCATATTTGTCTGGTGGGCTATTTTTTGGTATGCGGAGTAATCAGAGGAGCGAGAGCCTTAACTCATGTCTGCACCTACATCTTGACTACGGTATGACAATTGTTGACATGATTATACACTATGAGAATTGCACTATGCTGCTCCGTGAGAATGAATCTCATGATGATTGCATGGCCACACAGACTCTACCAATAGCAGTGACTGAGTGTAAGACCATTGAGGTGTTTACTGCCAAAGTATTCACAAAGCGAAACTTTTACATCTTGTAGGAAGATTTAAAGAAGGTACATTAGCTTGAGGTAATTGATAGATTGAGAGGAGCTGACAGTCACAGATTCGTGGTTGCATAAAAAAATAACAGGGATCATAGGTTTACTGTGACCTATGCACCAAGTAACTTCACAGAAACTATAAAGTGCAGTTGTCGAAGTATGACTCGCAAAGGTCTTCCTTGCAAACATATTTTTCATGTTTTGAATGCACTCAACTTGCCAGCAATACCTAAGTGTTGTGTCATGCGAAGGTTCACAGAGAAAGCAAGATCTGGATTGCTTGTGAAACACACCAACGATCTGTTTTCATGGGGTTGGACTGGTACTAAGGCCAGAGCTAGATATAGTAAGTTGATCATTGTATCTGCAGAAGCTTTTCATATCACATGTCATAACACATTCTTATTCGACAAGATGCTGGCAGCAATGGAAGAAACTATAGCGAGTAAGGACATCCTGGGGAATGAAGAACCTAGTCAACACAGCTTTGTGAAAAAATGATAAATTTAAGCCTAACCAGGATCATATTCTGATTCGTGATCCAGTGAAAGTGTCCACCAAAGGGGCTCCTAAGCAGAACATTAGAGGTCGTGGTAAGAATGGTCGTGAAATAACTAAAAATGGAAGACCAAAATCATTTGATGAGAAAACCGGACGTCTATGTGGCCTATGCAGAGGTCATAACAAGGCCACTTGCAACCAAAATCCAGAGTACGTGTTATTATGTGTTTTGGTTTGTTTATTTTATTTATTTTGTTTTGTTATCATAACTATTCTTACAATTTATAACTTATTTTATGCAGTAATTGGGATTGAAGACACAAGCGGTGTTATTGTAAGTGTTGTACTTTATTCATTTATACAACACACAATAGTTTACTTTATTCAATAATTAGGAAGACAATACTTCTTTTTGTATTTGCGTTATGTAAACTCATGAGAATTTTTAATATGCGTAATCAAGACTATTGTGTTATATAAGATAATATGTATATGTTTTCCTGTTATTTAAGATATATGACTTGTCATAATTTATCATCGTTAACTCTGCACTTAAGCCGTCGTCGGTTGTGCTGTTTTTTTTTCATGAAAAAAATATGCCCGTCGGTACCGCGGGGCCAACGGTCACATAATAGGACCGACGATGGGGTAATTTTTTTATTTCTCAACAACGTCAGGCCGACGGTCACATAACAGGACGCTCAACAACGTCGGGGTTATGGGATATATAAACAGGTCGTCGCGCCCTTCGGCCGGTGAGGTGGGACTAAAAACGACGTGACGCCGGTTACGCACACCCACAGTGCTACAGCCGTTGTATAAAAAAAACTTTATGTCGAACCGCCGACGGTGTGCACCGACAGTGCTCGCCCAGTTGACAAATGCCATCTTAAACACATTAATAAGATATTGAGATAGCAAATTTTACAGTATTTTCAACAACGTCATAATATTCGATATATTTAAAAAACATGATAATTATCATTACGTCAAAATCTTTCAAACTTAAAATATCATAAACATATATGTGAAAAATATATATGTCTTTTACAAAATGTTCACACCGTAGTACGAAAAACACTAGAATAATATAATCCGGTAGTAAACTCAAGCACGCTTGAATCTTCTTCCTCTGTCATCTATTTCTTCCTTCTTGTAATTCTAATAACTTTGTTTTTTACTTCCCCAAGCTTGTTCTTTTTAGAGAAAATAATTTGCACTATCATTAGTTCCCTCGAAACATCAATTGATCTTAGCAAAACAAAACATGTTAGTATACTATAAAGTGTTCATAGTAAAAAGTACTAATATTAGTTTTCTACCTGAGAAAAAGAGGCAGTCTATTTATCGCCATTCCAATTTCTAAAGCAATGAAGAACAAATAATCCACATGAATTTCTGGTGCATATAATTAACAATAAATAATTATACATCACACACATATATTACGTGAACATTATATTCAACTACATACTCACCCATCTTCTTGATGAGGCATTTTGTATGTTTTAACAGGCCTTCTGGATACATCCGGATGTTGCAGAGCTCCGATTGCATTTGCTTCTGCAATATCCGTTCCAATTTCTCTTCTCTAAAAATAAAAAAATAGTGCTATGTCCTCGGAGTCTTATAAAAAAATAAAACCTACCAAGTCCTCAACAAGAATCTGACAAGCTCTTTCTGCAGTCAAAACGTCATCCGAACCATCATTGAAAATTTCTGTAGCGCTATGTTTCTTTGAGTGCTCACATGCGCGTACAAACTGAACACTCGCTTTGATCATATCAACATCATCACTAGATTTAACATCTTCTTTACTAAAGAGTTCTGCAAATCACAAATCAAGCATTAGTAAACATAACTATACAATAAACTTTGCATCACGAAAAAATATTGATTCATAACTATCTTACTTGCTTTTGCAGAACGTCTTGCACGCTTCATGGGTTTAGGAAGAACAAAAGGAGACTTTGTGGCTTTTGATGCAATGTGTTTACGTTGAGCAAGCACCTCTTCCACTTGTTCATCTACTCCACTAGAATGACCCGATTCGTGTGATGATATTTCATTTGTCTCTAAAGACATGTTTGCCTTCTTATCTGTTAAGTCAGGTACTTTGATAGGATCACTCCTATCACCCTTGAAACTACTCACATGCTCAGGAGTGCAATAATAAGGTACCTTATCATGGGAATTCACATCACCACCGTCATCGTCCTTTTACTTATTCATTTTACCATGAGAAGGTGTGCGATAGTCGTCCATATCGTCACGATAAACAAACTCCTTATCACGAAATGCACTATCATTTGTAGATTCATTAATGTCACCGTATAGATTCTTTTCTTCTTCTTCGATGTTATCGGTTCTGTAGAACACACCGGTTTTCTTCGTTTTCTCAATCATTCTCTAAAAAAACATTTATTCATCTTAGTTCTGTAAGTCAATAAAAAACATTACACACGATAGTACAAAAAATGTGTTGTACTGTTACCCGTGCGCATAACTCTGGCAAACGAAGCATGTCCTTGCGTATCTGTTTCAGCTCATTCAAGATGCGGTTCATAACAGGCTTCTGGCTCGCGGAAGCATCTGATGTGCTGCCATCTCTCTTCCTTTCACTAACAGTACACTTTCTGGTACTTGATTTTTTACTTTTTTCCAGCTTGTTCTTGAGCAATTTTTTCACCCTATACTCCTCTGTGATGTTGTCATCAATCTACAAGAATGATAATTAGAAGCGATAATTATACATCATAGTTTACACAATTAATTGAATCATGGAAATATAACAATGAAAGAACATAATATGCATTACCATCCCAACACCACGACCATAATCATAGTCGTATTTGTCTCTTCTCTCCGCTATAGCTTCCGTCCAGTTCCTCATCAAGGGGCTTAGAAGTGACAATGGATCATATTTTGGACCTATAACTGGTTGTACCTTCTCTCAATATGCATACTGCAATACACCAAATATGTTTGAATAATAAAAATATGACTAACATTACATAAGTAATAATTTGAAAACAATGAATTGTACCTGCAAAAGGGCAAGGTTCCCATGTGGCCATTCCCTAACATGGCCATCCTTTAAAACCTTTCCAACCTCCGACAAGAAGAACTTCAAAGTGAACTCGTTCTAGTTGAACTTACTTATCATATTTTTATACTTAACTAAGGCATAATACATACTCCTTCGGAATAAATTCATGAGAGACCGGTGCGATTACTGTTCCCAACAGAACTAGAAACGTCATCCGGACAAAGTCATCATCTGTGTTTTCATTCCTCACAATTTTATTGATTAGATCATCAATCATGATCTTACCCTTTTTTGTATCCACAAAATTAATGGGTATTTTTTCATAGCTTTTTGCCCTTCCGTTCTAAGAAAACCAACAACATCAACACCTTGATTTTTCAAACCAAATATAGAAAAACATCATCAGCCCTACTGAACTAAGGCCTCTACTCCCAGATGCCTCCTGAACCATGAATTTTTTACTATGATGATTGTAGCCTTGGATCAAAAAGTGAAGTAAAAAATCACGCATCTTTACGGACGGTATTTGTAAAATGCCTTGCAAATCCATTTCATTAACGTAAATTTTTGACTTGGTGAAAGTTTGTCAACAAGGCTAACCCACTTCTCAACTGAACATGGAATCACACCATCGATATCCATCCTTCATAATATAAAAATAATGTCACGTACGATGCAACTCGTTACACATGCATGTACTAACATGAAAACATCGAAAAAGTGCTTACCGAAAGCTGTAGGCCGACGGCGGACAGTGCAACGACGGGGCGGGGTGGCAATGGGTGTCCGACGACAGCGGGTGGCGGGCGACAACGTAGAGGTGCGGTGACAGACAGGGCTAACGGACGGCCAGGGGAGATGGGAGAGAACTAACCGTCGGCGAGGCGACGGGAGAGGATGGCGGGGTGACGGCGGCGACGCGGGAGGATGGCAGCGCGCGACGACGCGGGAGGATGGCGGCGCGGCGGCGAGATCACGTCGGGGTAGGGCTAGGTGTGGAAATAGATCGCATGCACGTTGGTTATCCCGTCGGGCGACGTCAGCTGAGATCATGTCGGGATCACTAACGCCGGGACCACTAACGTCTAGCTATTATGCTCTTTAAATATTATAAGATGAGGCCTTATATGTTTTATAATTTATTTTAAATTTTAACTTGTTACAAAAACATTAATAAAACGGACCCCTTTTTTTCCACGGTTCGTAATGAACTCCAGGAGGTGGCATGTCAAATTTTTTTGACAATCCGTGCTTTTTCTAGGAATTTCCTGACAAAAACAGGAAAAAACAGGCGCTGAACGTGACGCAACGTGCGTTTGGTCTTGGATTAAATTTTCCGTGGCACACTTGGATGTGCATTCTCAAGTGCTAGCAAAAATTGAGTACATTTCATGCATGCATGCATGAACATCATGTGGAAACCACCGGCATCGATATGGACGGAAGGGGCATTACAATGCGATCTTCCTACTCCCCTGCATCAAGCGGACCCAATTTTTTTCCATGGTTCGTAATGAACTTCAGGATGAGACATGTCAATTTTTTTATTTTTTGAATATATCCGTACTTTTTCTGTGAATTTCCTGGCAAAAACAGACAAAAATAGGCGCCGGACGTGACGCAACGTGCTTTTGGTCTTTGATTACGTTCAAATATTGTGTGGCACACTTGGATTTTTATTCTCAAGTGTTGGCAAAAGTTGAGTACATTTCATGCATGCATCCATGTACATCATGTGGAAACCACCGGCGTCAGTATGGACGGAAGGGGCGTTACAATGCGATCTTGCTACTCCCCTGCATCAAATGGACCCAATTATTTTCCACGGTTCGTAATGAACTTCAGGGAGGAGACAGGTCAATTTTTTTATTTTTTGACAAACCATGCTTTTTCTGTGAATTTCCTGGCAAAAACAGACAAAAAAAGGCGTCGGACGTGACGCAACGTGCGTTTCGTCTTCGATTATGTTCAAATTTTGTGTGGCATACTTGGATGTGCATTAGCAAGTGCTGGCAAAATTTAGGTGCATTTAATGCATGCATGCATGTACATCATGTGGAAACCACCGACGTCAGTATGGACGGAAGGGGCGTTACAATGCGATCTTGCTACTCCCCTGCATCAAACGGACCTAATTTATTTCCACGGTTGGTAATGAACTTCAGGAAGAGACATGTCAATTTTTTTTTGACAATCCGTGCGTTTTCTGTGAATTTCCTAACAAAAATAGACAAAAATAGGCGCCGGACATGACGCAACGTACGTTTGGTCTTTAATTACGTTCAAATTTTGCGTGACACACTTGGATGTGCATTCTCAAGTGCTGGCATAAGTTGAGTACATTTCATGCATGCATGCATATACATCATGTGGAAACCACCGATGTCGGTATGGACGGAAGGAACGTTACAATGCGATCTTGTTACTTCCCTGCATCAAACGAACCCAATTTTTGTTCGCGGTTCGTAATGAACTGCAGGAGGAGACATGTTAATTTTTTTTATGTTTTGACAATCCGTACTTTTTCTGTAAATTTCCTGGCAAAAACAGGCGTCGGACGTGACGTAACGTGCGTTTAGTCTTCGATTATGTTCTAATTTTGCGTGACACACTTGGATGTGCATTCTCAAGTGCTGGCAAAAGTTGGATACGTTTCATGTATACATGCATGTACATCATGTGGAAACCACCAGCGTCGGTATGGACGGAAGGGGCGTTATAATGCGATCTTGCTACTCCCCTGCATCAGACGGACCCAATTCTTTTCCACGGTTCCTAATGAACTTTAGGAGGAGGCACGTCAATTTTTTTTATTTTTTGAAAATTCCGTGCTTTTTCTGTGAATTTTCTAACAAAAATAGGAGCCGGACGTGACGCAACATGCGTTTGGTCTTCGATTACGTTCAAATTTTGCATGACACACTTGGATATGCATTATCAAGTGCTGGCAAAAGTTGAGTACATTTCATGCATGCATGCATGTACATCATGTGGAAACCACCGACGTCGGTATGGACGGAAGGGGCGTTACAATGCGATCTTGCTACTCCCCAGCATCAAACGGAACCAACTGTTTTCTCCACGGTTCCTAATTAACTTTCGAGGGTGGCAGGACCATTTTTTTTATTTTTTGACAATCCGCGTTTTTTCTGTGAATTTACTAGCACAATCAGGCAAAAACAGGCGCCGGACGTGACGTAATGTGCATTTGTTCTTCGATTACGTTCCAATTTTGCGTGGCACACTTGTGCATTCTCAAGTGCTGGCAAAAGTTCGGTACATTTCATGCATGCATGCATGTACATCATGTGGAAACCACCGGCGTCGGTATGGACGGAAGAGACGTTACAATGCGATCTTGCTACTCCCCTGCATTAAACGGATCCAACAATTTTTCCACAGTTCGTAGTGAACTTCAAGAGGAGGCACGCCAATTTTTTTTATTTTTTGACAATCTGTGCTTTTTGTTTTTCTGAATTTCCTGACAAAAACAGACAAAAACAGGCGTCGAACGTGACGTAACGTTCGTTTGGTCTTCGATTACGTTCAAATTTTATGTGGCATATTTGGATGTGCATTCTCAAGTGATAGCAAAAGTCGGGTACATTTTATGCATGCATGTACATCATGTGGAAACCACCGACGTCGGTAGTCGGTATGAAAGGAAGGAGCGTTTGGTCTTCGGTATGGGAGTTTTGTGTGTATGTTAATTGAACGCACGTTTGGTCCTCAACATCATTACAACAAGTGCCACGCAAAGTCTTTAAATTTATATAAAATGACATTCTTCGTTCAAATTGAAAATATTTATTATATTCGAAAAATAATAATAACAACACCACTTTTCTAACAACACTTAGTTTAGAAAACATAACACCACTTAATTTAGATAACCATAGTTCATCCATATTATATTCGTACATAACACGACTTTTTCCAACAAACTAAAAACGAAATTTAATTAAACATTACTACAATTTTCTAATAAACTAAAAGTGAATCTAATCGGACTCGTCGAGGTCGACAACGTCCGGCTCCTCCACCACGCCGTCCCCGTCCGCGTCGTCTTCATCGTCGGAGTTGTTGCCGAGGTTGTCCCAGTCGATCTCGTCGTCGTCGTCTTCCTGGACGACGGGCTGCGGATTCGCCGCCTGCGTCGCCGTTGCCGCGATTGCCGCCGCGATCTCCGCCGCCTCCCTCGCCGCCGCCGCGGCCGCCACCACAGCCGCCGTCGCCTGGGAGGCACGCAGGGCAACAAGCAACCCCGGGCAATCGTCGGGGTCGCTATCCTCGTGGAGGACGACCTGCTCCGGCGGGATTTCAAACTCCGGTGGTGCTATCGGCGGCGGCTGGGGGGTTAGCGCACGACGCCTCGGGCGGTGCTGGCTGCCGCCTGAGTTGACGGGGTTGCCCGCGGTCGTCGCTATGCGCCGGCACTGGTTGACGACATTGACGTACGACTTTCCGTCCCAAAACGCGTGTCGTCCATAGATGTTACACCAGCCGCCGTGATGGGTACGGCGCTCCTCCCCCGTCGTGCCCGCCCCGAGCGTCGAATAGACGTCCTTGCCGACTTTCCACGGCTTCGCAAGCCGGCACCCCGGCGGCACAAGCAACCTGAAGCGGTGGAGCTCCTCCATCGCTGCCCAATCCAGGCTCGTCGGCCAGATGCTCGGCGAGCCGTCTCCATCGCCGGAACTGCTGCCGCCGGCGTGGGACGCCATCGTCGGAGGGGGCGAGGCGGGGCGACGGGGCGAAAGGAATAGAGAGGCGACAGGCCGTTGAGAGGATAGGAGGCGGGGCGACCGGGGGAAGAGGAGAGCGACGCTTCTGGGCGACGGGCCGGGGGGAGGCTGGCGGCTTTATATAGCCTCACTGGGGGAATGCGTGGCGACGGGCCTCCGGAGTAAACGCATCGTCTCCGGAGTCGGCAGGACTGACGGTTAATAGGCGGCGGCGGCAGGCGTTAGTGCGATGGGAATTGACGACGAGACGGGCTGATGGTCAAGCGGCGGCGTCGGACGTTAATGTGACGGGACCGGATGACGATGCATCGGGGCGACGCGGACTGGCGACGCAGTCGGGATTAATGGCAGCGGCAGCGGAAAGCGACGGCAAATCTGGGACTGACGAGACGAGGGCTGGTTTGACCGCGGTCAGGCAACGCGGGCTGACATGGCCACGACGCGGGTACGACGCGTATGCCCACCGTACCTATACTTCACCCGACCGTCTGCTAGCGCCGCGGGGCTGACGCGCGTACGTCGGACCGGGAGAAAAAGACGATCCTGTCTTTTTTAATGAAAGAGTATCATCGTTCAATCTGAATCGTCGTTGTGTCCGGGGGTTGTATTGAAAAAGTGAAAGTATATATGTACGGTTTCGCCGCTACCTGAACATGTTCATTGAAATGTAAAATTGGTCACTATATTTGATTTTAAATTGTTTTACTCTCTGTCAGGATCAACTCTGTGTCACCGTGTGTGAAGTGAATACTCATCTCAAGAAACCTGTGCCTATTTCTCCGCAACGATTCACTTCGAGTCACCTTGTTCCTTTTCAAAAAAAACTTCGAGTCACCTTATGTAGCCTTGCGTGGACGTCGCAATCCTGCTATCGCTCCTACCGAAACGCACAAGCTGTCAAAGATGCGAATTGTCGATGCTCCTGTGTCCTGTTCTGCAACCATTAATGTGGCACTGTGTATGTTCTGCTCCTACTTGCTCAAGTACTAGCTACTTTAGCGCACGATGTTCAGAAGATTAGTTTCGATTGCTTAGTTACCAATGAATATAAGAATTGTTATTTTAGCTTTTTGGTATCATGCTACTTGGTGCTCTTATAATCCACAAACAGCAAGTGAATTTGTCCAAAATATAATGGATAGTATACATTTCACTTCCAGCGTTGCTCCTGTTTAAAAGGAAAAAACCATCTTTAATACCTAATCTGCCCATACTGACAAAACAAAACAAAACAAGTCACAGAAAAAATCTAAGTTAAGCCAAGTCTAAAGCAACCGAAAAGAGAATGCAAAAGAAGCAAAAACATTTTGAGCACTGAGCATCATGGGCGACTGAATACCCCTTGGCACCAACGCGCTCAGCGGCGGGTTTCAGCCAAACAGGGGGCTCGTCGTGGACCTGCTATTTGCTAAAGAAATATTTTGGCCACCATGAATGAATTCAGAAATACCGATGTGTGGAGCTCTTGTAGAGTTGTAACGTCGGAATTTCAAGAGTAGATACATACAGTCGTGTTAAGTCCATAAGCCTTCCCTGGGCATACTTGTCGAGACCATTTTTCCAGCTTCGTTTAGCGCCAAAAGTCGTAGCAACTTCCTTATCTTTTCTCTCTCAAGTTTCAGGCCAGGTAGCACGTCCACTGCAGCTACAAGAAGAGAATGCAGTTTATTAGTAGACCCAACTAGAAGGGGACGGTGGATGGAGCGGTCAGGGGACCCGACTGCCTCTTCCCTCCGTTGCAAGTAACGCACGTTGCCAGCCCAACTTTTCTGCTGCTCATGCTCTTTTCAGTCTTATTTCTGTTGTAATATGTTGTTCCAAGTCCAAAACTCTAGTACAAAGTACCAGCTGGTTATAGTCAAGAGTGCGGTGTGCATAATTGAGTAGTGACTTCGACAGAACCTAGTGATCGCAGGCACGCAACTAGTTCAGTACTTCAGTGGCTGACTTCGACAGTACCTAATGATTGAAGGCAGGCAACTACTCGAGTGGCTGCTGAGCCCCATCACAGTCTGGGCCCCAGAATTCTATGAACCAGACTTGATTCAATGATTAAGCGACTGGGACTTTGACCGTGGACTCCATGGGGATATAGTAGAATGTAGCCAAACATCTCTGACACTATATATGACCCTGCCACTAGTAGAATACAGGCATTTCGTCACAGCTCGATCTATACATTAGTACTGGTTGCCTTACGAACCGGAACTAATGTGAGCATTAGTCCTGATTCGAGCGGCTAGGGTGCTGGTCGAGCATTAGTTCCGGTTGGAGACACCAACCGGGACTAAAGGGGCCGATACCCTTTAGTCCGGGTTCGTGTCTCCAACCGGGACTAAAGGTGAAGCCTTTAGTCCCGGTTGGAGACACGAAACGGGACTAAAGGGGTTGGGACTTTAGTCCCGGTTAGAGATACCAACCGGTACTAAAGGGTTTTGAAAGTTTTTATTTATTTTTCTATTTGTTTTCTGTTTTTAGTTTCTGTTTTAAATTGCTTTTATCTTTTAGAATATTTGACATTTTTGAGTGATTCTTTTTGCATTAGATTCAAAAAAAATTCTACTTTGTGTTTGTGCAATTAGTTTTCAAATTTGAATGGTTTAAATGTGAATTTGTTCAAATTTTCTTCAAACCCTAGATTGTGAATAACTTGAGTTTAAAAATAGTTTTTTATTTAATTCTTTTTGCTCCTAGGCACATGTTAGATGGTGCATGTTGAACGCACAAAAAGTATGGAGTTGAATAAGTTTAAAAAATGAAATGCCTTTGTAACAGATCATTTTTCGTCCAAAACCCTGATACTTCGAAAGGGATTGTCCAGTTTATACACGAAGTGCATCTAGTTTTTACCGTAACCCTCTCAACTTTTTAACACATGCTATGTGGGTGAAATAATGATACCATGCCAAGTTTCAATATTTTCAGAGTTCATTTGTAGTGCTTTTCTATTTCAGGTTCATTTAACTTAAATTTTTTAATAAATGCATGAAAAATAGCGAAGGAAGTGTGAAATGGTTAAAAATTGATGATGTGGCTTTGAATGGTGCATGTTGAATGCACAAAAACTCTGGAGTTTAAATAAGTTTTAAAAACCGAAATGCCTTTGAAACAGATAAGTTTTCGTCCAAACCCTTGATACTTCGAAAGGGATTGTCCAGTTTGTACACGAAGTGCATCTAGTTTTTACCGTAAGCCTCTCAACTTTTTAGCACATGCTATGTGGGTGAAATAATGATACCATGCCAAGTTTCAACCTTTTCAGAGTTCATTTGTAGTGCTTTTCAATTTCAGGGTCATTTAGCTCAAAAAATTTAATAAATGCATGAAAAATAGCGAATGAAGTGGGAAATGGTTGAAAATTGATGATGTGGCTTTGAATGGTGCATGTTGAACGGACAAAAACTCTGGATTTTAAATAAGTTTTAAAAAACGAAATGCCTTTGTAACAGATGAGTTTTCGTCCAAAACCTTGATACTTCGAAAGGGATTGTCCAGTTTGTACACGAAGTCCATCTAGTTTTTACCGTAAGCCTCTCAACTTTTTAGCACATGCTATGTGGGTGAAATGATGATACCATGCCAAGTTTCAACCTTTTCAGAGTTCATTTGTAGTGCTTTTCAATTTCAGGGTTATTTAGCTCAAAAAATTAATAAATGTATGAAAAATAGCGAATAAAGTGGGAAAGGTTTGAAAATTGATAATGTGGCTTTGCATGGTGCATGTTGAACGCATAAAAAGTCTGGAGTTGAAACAAGATTAAAAAGGTATTATGAAAAAGTAAAACGGCTATAACTTTTACATACGATGTCGAAAAAAAGTGTTATGATTTTTTTAAATAAATGATGTCATATTTGGATTCCTCACGTTTTTCTGATAATAATGGATATATTATTTGTTGAATTTCGATTTACAGATTTAAAGATATTAATTATGCCATATTAAATGAATAAATTGCAAAAAATGAATAAAATAATATTATTACTTATTTTTATTTTCATTGAAATCAATATTATTATTAATCATTTATTGTTGTTTATTTTAATAATTGTTTGGAATTCAAAAAATTAAATCATGTTACATCGAGAACCAAGGGTTAATAGGATTGATAGCTTACTATTGTCAAGAAAACAACAAGTGTAGACTTGGAAACTAGGGGTGATAGAACTCGAAAGTTAAGCGTGCTCGGGTTGGAGCAGTGAGAGGATGGGTGACTGGTCGGGAAGTTAGACGATTTGGAATGAGGGATGATTAGAGATTAAATTGTCAAATAAATCCAGAGCAATGAGGACGGGTGATTAGAGATTAAATTGTCAAATAATTCAAAGATTTGAAAATCAGCAAAAATAAAAATAAAAAAATTATTTTAAAAAATACCTTTAGTATCGGTTGGTAACACCAACCGGGACTAAAGGTCCCGCTCTAGAAAGCTGCTACGCGGAGCCCCTTTAGTGCCGGTTCGTAGTCCAACCGGGACTAACAGTGAAGGCCTTTAGTCCCGACCCTTTAGTCCCGGTTCAACCGGGACTAAAGGCCCTTACGAACCGGGACTAAAGGCCCGTTTTCTACTAGTGCTGGTCTGGTACATGAATGCTACTAGTAACACCGAGCCTGTGGCATACAGTTCTAGTGTGTATGATGCTTCCCCTGCTGCCCAGCTATTGTTCTTCCATCATGCATCGCACAACCAAACCCTTCATCACCACCCTCATCGTCATTAGCATCACTTCATCTTCACAAATGGTGCATGCACTTGCACTACAACCCCGGGATGCCCATGGCGGCGGCTGCATCCAAACCGAGAGGGCTGCCCTGCTCACCTTCCACAAGGGCATCACAAGTGACACTAGTCATGGCCTCGCCTCGTGGCATGGACAGGATTGCTGCCGGTGGAAGGGCATCAACGGAAGCAACCGAACGGGCCATGTCATCAAGCTTCACCTTCGCAATACAAACCCGGACTTCGAATCCCATTATGCGTGCGGTGATGCTAATTCATTGTTCGGTGAGATAAGTCCCTCTCTGCTGTCCTTGAAGCATCTAGAGCACATGGATCTTAGCATGAACTGCTTACTAGGACCAAATGGCCATATTCCGCAGTTCTTGGGTTCCATGGAGAACTTGAGGTATCTTAACCTCTCTGGCATGTCCTTTACCGGCAGAGTTCCTTCTTAGCCTGGCAACCGATGTAAGTTGCAACTGATTAACAAAGCTACAATTGTTGCGGTACCTTAGCATGAGCACAATAAATCTCTCAAGGATAGCTGACTAGCCTCATACATTGAACATGATTCCATCACTATGGGTTATCAATGTTGATGTATGTTCACTTGATACTGCAAGCCAATTGCTTTCCTACCTTAACCTCATGAAACTTGAGAAGCTTGATCTGTCCTCAAATAATTTAGGCCACTCAATTGCATCAAGTTGGTTTTGAAGACTGTCGAGCCTCGAATATCTTAGTCTTCGGTGGAATTTCCATGCAGATTGGTTATTTGGAAAGCTTCCCAATGCACTAGAAAACATGACATCACTCAAAGTCCTTGATGTGTCATTTACCAATTTGAATGAGACTGGAAACCTTAAAAATCTTTGTTGATTGGAAATTCTTGACCTCTCTGGAAATATAGTGGTGTCGATGGAGGGATTTCCGCAATGCGCATGAGAAAAATTAGAGGAGCTGCATTAGAGTGAAAAGAAATTCATGGGAGCCCTGCCAAATGTTGTAGGGGAATTCAGCAGCTTGAGCATGCTTGACCTGATCAACAACAACCTTGTTGGAGTTATACTGCTAGGGCTTATGAATTTGGCACATTTAACCATCCTTGATCTCAGTGAGAATCAGCTCAATGAGAATGTACCAAGTGAAATTGGTGCCCTTACTGCTCTGACTTATTTAGGCATAGACAACAACAACTTGACTGGAAGTATACCATTTGAGCTTGGAAAATTGAAGTATTTGGCTGCCCTGCTTCTCACAGGAAACAAAATTACTGGACCTATACCACCGAATCTTATGCATTCAACTAGCATAACCATCGTAGACCTCTCCAGTAATTACCTCGATGGAAGTGTACCCATTGAATTAGGCTCCCTCAAGAATCTGTCATATCTAAACCGAAGCAATAACAACCTTAGTGGCGTGATCACGGAAGAACACTTTGTAAACCTCAAAAGTTTAGAGATCATAATCTTGTCCTCCAACAATTTGAAGATTGTAGTGGATTCAGATTGGTATTCTTCCTTTAGGCCACATGTTGCAGAATTTGCATTTTGCCAAATGGGCCCTCAATTTCCATCCTAGCTTCAGCAACTGCATGGAATCAATATACTTGACATTTCGAGCACTGGCTTAGCAAACAAGTTTTCTTATTGGTTTTGGTATACATTTTCACAGACAACCTATCTCGACATCTCTAACAACCAAATAAATGGCAGCTTGCCGACACATCTGAATGGCATGGCTTTCGAAAGACTCTACCTAAGTTCAAACCAACTCACCGGCTCAATAACTTCATTGCTGACAAATTTCACTATTTTAGACATCTCCAACAATAACTTTTCAGGAGTAATACCATCAAAATTTGAAGCCTCCCGGCTTCGAATGTTGCTTATCTATTCAAATCGACTTGGTGAGTACATTCTTGAATCAATTGTAAATTGCAACAACTATTGTACCTGGATTTGTCGAACAACCTTTTAGAGGGTGAAATTCCTCAATGTTTTGACATCGAAAAATTACAATTTCTTCTGCTCGGTAACAACAGTTTATCAGGAAATTTCCCAACATTTCTATAGAATATTACAGCTTTGGAGTTCTTGGATGTTGCATGGAACAAGTTATCTGGAAGATTGCCTACATGGATAGGAGATCTCGGGAAATTATGTTTGGTACTACTGAGCCACAATTCATTTTCTTATGATATTACAGTCACTGCTGGAATTCAGTTATTTGCCGTCTGCCAGCTCTTTGTCGTCGGCTGCCATCAGCTGCCAGTTGGCGGACGGCAAAGAGATCGCTGATGACACAGAGATTCTTTGGCGTCAGCAAGCTCTTTACCGTCGGCTAGCAGACGACAAAGAGGTGCACAGCAGACGGCAAAGCCACAGCTGGGCCCAACTTGACAGCGTGGTGCCTAGGTTAAACTTGGCATCTTCTTTGCCGTCTGCTAGTGGATGACAAAGAGTCCTAAAGCAGACGACAAAGAGGTACTCTAATGGGTTACTAACGGCCGTCCCCGCCCCCACCCCAGCCCCTCTCTCTCACTCTCACCCACTCCCACTCCCGTCTCCCCTCTCTCCTAGACTCCCACCGCCGGCCGCCTCCATCATCTCCCCACCGCCCCGGCCGCCTCCTCTCCTCATCGTCGGTGCCTCCACTCCTGCCCCCGCCACCGTATGCCACACCCCCACCGCCCCCGCCCCCCTTCAGCCCCACCCTCGCCGCCGCCCTAGCCACACTCGTTGCCACCTCCGTCCCATCCAGCCGCCACCGGTCGGCTCCACCCTCACCCCCACCACCGGACGCCACGCCCCCATTGTCCCTCGCGGCCCGGCCGCCCTTGCCGCACCATCTGCCCTCGACGCAACGCCGCCACCTCCGCTCACCCGGCCGCCTCTCCTCGCCGTGGGCCGCCCCCACCCTCGGATGCCACGCCCCCAACACCACCCAACGCCCCGACTGCCCCTGCCGTCTCTGGTGAGCCCCCATCCCCGACCACCACCATTTTTTTCTTTTTTTCTTCTGTTAAATTATTTAATTAGTTTATTAGGTAGAAAAACCTAGATAGAAAAGATAGTTAATATGTTAAACCCTAAATCTGTTAGAAAAACTTAGATAGAAAACTTACATAGTTAATCTGTTAAATGTGTTAAAAATAAGAAAAGAAGAAGGAAAAGAAGAAGGAAAAGAAGAAGAAGAAGAAGAAGAAGAAGAAGAAGAAGAAAAGGAGAAGGAAAAGAAGAAGAAGAAGAAGAAGAAGAAGAAGAAGAAGAAGGAGAAGGAGAGAAGAAGAAGAAGAAGGAGAAGAAAAAACTAGTAGAACTTAGATAGAAAATATTTGTGTTGATCGAGTTTCATTTAATTGTGTAGTTGTTCCGTCGCTGTGAGGGTCTGGTGTTCGACGACCTCCCCGTACGTTTGACGAGCACCCCTGATGCTTCGTTGGTGAGCACAAATGACATCTTCTCCCCCAGCCCCCTTAATTTGCTTGGTTCCGGTCTTCGTGCCAATGAAACTTGCTATCTATAGGTGTCTTCAATCATCAGTAGGCGTGACCAGTATGTGTCTCCCGTTCGAAAGGGCGGCATTTGTAAATATGCATGTCTTTGCATATTTATAACCACCATCCTTTCGAATTGTCCAACATTATCCATGGACAGCCCGAGTATGTGTAGATTGGGTTCGTTTTCCTGTATGCTCTGCTCCGGATCCGATGCAGAATTTCGTTAGTGCCTCCCTATTGTTCTCTGGGTACACAAACGCTCTGCTTATTGTCGAGACATGTATCAGGAGAACAGCAGGGTGGTGTTGCCGAAATTCTGCGTCGGATCCGGAGCAGAGCATGGGAAAACGAACCCAATCTACACATACTCGGGTGGGATTAGGACCTATCTCTACATATTAGTGTGTAGGTTGCATGGACGTAACAAAACTATCAAACTTGATTAACAGATGAATATAGATGATGAATTATATATATATATATAATTCTTGTGTGTTTACTAGGTAGGCAAGATGAGTGATCGTGCTTGGATGTACACTGGTGACCCTAGTCAGAACGAAATGACGATTGAATGGTTAACAAAAACCAAGGGGTTTCTAAGCGCCGCATTTGCAAATGGCCAGGAAATAACCTGGTGCCTCTGTGTCTGGTGCGACAACCATAGAAAGTGGCCACGGGATGAAATGGGTAAACACTTGCAGAAGTGGGGTTTTACGCCTAATTATACGGTGTGGAGATTTCATGGTGAGTCTGCCCAACGTACCAGAGGTGAGGTTGTTCGTCGTCGCACCGACGAGCATGGTACCGCGATCGAAGACATGGTGCAAGACTTTGATGATGCTCGGGATTCGGACGATGAGATGGAGGAATCTGCAAAGGCCTTCTATGAAATGTTGGAGTCTTCAAAACATCCTCTCCACGAGCACACTGAGCTTTGTCAGCTGGATGCCATCGCGCAAGTAATGGCTCTGAAGGCTCGGTTAAACCTAGGTAGAGAATGCTATGATGCGATGATGACGATATTTGGACGCTTTCTACAAAAAGGCCATGTATTGCCAGCAAACTTGTACCAGTGTGGCAAAATCCTATGTGCGCTTAAGATGCCCTATGAGAAGATAGATGTCTCTGAGCATGGATGTGCCTTATTTAGGCTTGAGTAGGCGTGCTTAAACTATTGTCCGATTTGCAAGCCTTCCAGGTATGTTGTGGTAGACAACGGTATGGGTGAGAAGAGTCATACCAAAATCCCAGTTAATGTTCTTCGGTATCTGCCAATCATACCAAGACTTCAACGTCTTTTCATGGTCGAAGAGACGGCCAAACAGATGACGTGTCATAAATTGGGCAAAAGAACCGAACTAGATGCATAAAGGAATCCGATGTTTGGACACACTTCACACGCTTTTGGGTGAAAGCACTTCGATGCATTACATAAGGATAAAGCGGTAGATCCAAGGCATCCTCGAGTCACCATCAGCATGGATGGGTTCCAAGTGTTTGGTATGACGGCAACCCAATACAGTTGCTGGCCTGTATTTGTCATTCCACTCAATCTCCCCCCTAGAGAGATTATGAAAAGAAAGAACATTTTTCTTGACGTTGATAATTCCAGGGCCCAACTATCCGGGGAAGAATATGAATGTGTACATGCAGCTGCTTAAGAATGAATTGCGAGAAGCTTGGGATAATGGGATCAAGACATATGACGTCGCTTCCAAAAAAACTTCATAATGCATGTGTGGTACATGTACTCGACGCATGACTTGCCGGCGTATGCGCTATTCATTGGATAGTGTGTGCATGAAAGGTTCTCGTGCCCCACATGCAAGGCAGCTCTTGAGTTTCGCTGGCTGCAGGTGGGTCGCAAGTATTCTTGCTTCGACTTGCACAGACAGTTCCTGGATCCCCGCCATAAGTTCAGAAAAGACAAGAAGAATTTCATGAAGGCTACAATTGTCAAAAACTCTGCACCACCTGCATTAATAGGACAATAGACCCTGGATCAGATAAATGCTCTCGAGCCGGATCCAAAAGGTCCTGGGTATTTCAAAGGTCATAATACGAAACACGCCTGGACTCACAGGATATGCTTGTGGGATCAACCTTACTTTAAAGACCTCCTTTTGACCACACAACATCGACATGATGCACACTTAAAATAATATCGCCGAGGCCCTTTTTGGTACATTATTCGGCATAGAGGGAAAGACAAAGGATAATCCTAAGGCTAGAGTCGATCAGGAGGCTCTATGTGATAGGTCGTTACAAAACATGCAACAACCGCTAGGAAAGAAGAACTGGAGGAAGCCAAAGGCATGGTTCAATCTTGGAAGGACAGCTATGAGGGAAATGCTCTTGTGGGTGAAAATATAGTTGATGTTCCTCGATGGGTATGCAGAAAATCTAAAGAGGGGAGCGAGTCTTGACAAATTGAAAATATTTGGTCTCAAGAGTCATGATTGGCACATATGGCTTGAGCGTGTAATGCCGGTGATGTTGCGTGGCTTTATCCCCGAGGATGAATGGCTAGTACTGGCAGAGCTGAGATATTTCTTCCGCGCTCTTTGTGCAAAGGAACTATTGCTTGACGTGCTAGATGAACTGGAAGAGTTGAGGCTGGAGTTGGTATGCAAGTTAGAAAAGATCTTTCCACCGGACTTCTTTAATCCAATGAAACATTTGATTTTGCATCTCCCGACAGAGGCAAGATTGGGGGGGGCATGCAAAATCGTTGGTGCTTTGGAACTAAGAGGATGAAGAAGACGCTTCCAGCAAAATGCAAAAATAAACGTAGAATTGAAGCATCGATGGCCGAGGCATTCATTACTAAGGAGGCCGCAAACTTCGTGACAACACACTATGAAGCCAAGAATCGTCATTTGCATAATCCGAAGCCTCGGTACAATGACGGCGACCGTGAAAAAGTTTGATCTAACCTTAGCCTATTACAAGGGAAGCTTGCACCAGCCGGTGCTTCGAAAGCAATAACGTTGGAGGTCGAAGAATGGCGGACCATTTCATCGAGTAAGTTCTCGGTACATTGTTTCGCAACTTCTAATTCCTTTGAACTGCTCTTATTCCCGGATATGTGATACAGTCAATACGTTGCCAAATTCTCGGATGGAACGGTGATCCAAAACGATTTCATCGAAGAGTATGAGCTTCTAGAAAAGCATGGAGGCTGCTATCCCGGTTTCATCTCTTGGTTAAAACAAACGGTAATTTCCATTAGACCATTTCATTTCTTCGTCTAGTTTGCGGCTAATGCAACAATCCTTTCGTATCAAACTTGTAGGCCAATTCAGAGTCTATGGACGCTGAACTGAGACAAGTTGCTAATGGTTTTGACTATAAGGTCCGTTCATTTGACAAATATGACATCAACGGGTATCGCTTTCGTACTTTTGGTGAAGAGCTATCTATGGTTGACCAAAAGTCTACAAATTGTTGTGTCTTCACTGTTGACGAAGGAGGTGTCGAGTATATTGGAAGAGTTGAAGCAATTTAAGAACTTATATTCTTTGGTGATAACAGGCCAAACGTCGTAGTCTTCAAATGTTATTGGTTCCAGCCAAAGGAGACTAGAAGGACTCATGAACATATAGGGCTAGTCGAAATCAATCAAAGCACCCATTTAGATGTTCCCGATGTCTATATTATGGCTCAATAGGCGACCCAAGTTTTCTATCTACCGTGGGCCTACCAAACTGATCCAAATCTAAAAGGTTGGGATCGCGTTTGTGATGTGCCACCACATTTTAGACTACCTCCCCTCAATGAAGATGTTTATGAACCTCACATTAAGCCAGACACATATGAAGGAGAATTCTTCCAAGAAACACGTATTTCCAAAAAAACATTTCAAGAACCGCTCTACTTCATCCTAAAACATTAAGGTAGATAGCTGTAGTGAATCCGACTTCACCCCTCAGCTGGAACAAGAAGAGACGGAAGAAGAAGAGGTTACTGCTGTGGATGACCTCTCAATGCTTGACGAAGGATGTCCAGTGGCCCAACTCCGTCATTGGTGTGATTTTACGGCATAACTTCCCGAGTTTGTCATGTTGCCTGGCGAGGGTCGGCAAGAAGAGGTAGAATTGAAATGGGAGCACTATTGGGCTGCTCCGGCCCCGCCGGAGGAGATGATCGACGGTGTATTGTGCCACACGAGGCCCGACATGGTCATCAGGAAGTTCTGGGTAATTTCTCCTTTACACAATTAAAAATCAATACTAGCTTGTTATTGTACTAATCAGTGTTGTCTCTTTTGATTGCAGACCTTCTACAGCTGTGAGGAGGGATACGAGGAGGCCGCGACAAAGCTTATCGATTACGAGTGCAGGCGCTTACTACAGAACTTATGGCACGAGGCTCGGGTACAGGCTGTTCGAGACTACTACGCCTCGCAGCATATTAAGAACGCCAAGTCGTCGTCCCGTCGAAAGTTTTTGGACAAGGAGCAGTACATGAAGGTAATTACCTATTCTTAAGGCCATGTACTTAGTTTCCTTTTCTTTGATTCGTAGGCGTAGCTCTCAAATTCCTCTTTACTAACTTAGGTGGCCCCGAGATGGTGTGCGGATAAGATGGGTTGTTGGGAGGCGTTGGTGAATGAATGGTGCTCTGAAAAATGGCGAGTCATCCACGATGATGCCAAGGCACGGCGTGCCCAAATGGAAGGTTTGACACATCATCAAGGCACTGCCAACATTTATCAGTTCGTGCGGAACTGGGTATGTGGTTTGTTTCATGATTCCTGCAATTCATTCTTGTAGTGCTAGGTTTACCCACTATTAATACTTTGTTCCTCTCTTGTAGGCTCATCACAATAAGACGGAGGTGCTAGAGGTGTACGACCTCTATGCCATGGCCCATACTGCCTCATACAAGAAGGTCAAGGCATTCTCTGAGTCTGACCTCGATAATCCCGAGAGCTTCACCAATATCTCCTCCCACCACAAGCTCGTGAGGTACAGAGATGTGGGGAAGGCGGTGAATGGGGAGGACTTCAACCCTAGCCAGCAACCACTTGATATAGACCTGGTGATGTTAGCTGGCCACGGGTGGCCCCATGGCTCGATAGCCATTGGAGATGGACATATACGGTCTTCGAGCACTTTCCGACAGATCAAGGCGTGCCAAATGAGCTCCTGTCCTGAGATGCCGCCTCATCCACGACCAGTCCAGCTCGCCATCGAGGTTAGTTATACAGAACCAGATAGCTTTCATCCATTACATTGTCTGTGCGAACAAAGATGGTTACAATGCTAACGAGGAGGTGTGTTGTAGGCTGCTCTGGATAAAGAGAGAGAGAGAGACAACCCAGGCACTTTTGGTGGAACAGGCTCGAAAAGCAGAGGAGGAGAAGAGGGATCTGGAGGAGAGGACGGCTAAGTTGTTGGAGGAGGAGAGGGCACGGAATGATGCGTCTCACTGGGCCTTGTACGAGCTCATCGTGGTAAGTTTCTTTTTCATATTAGCCAAATGATGCACCACATGTTCTATTCATTAATAACCATATGATTGACTTGGCAAACCCAAATGTGCAGACTTTATGCGAGAAGACCGGCCAGACCCCTCCACGGATGCCGGTCATTACCATGTCCGGAATGGTGAGTTCATTTTCAATGTTCATTAGTTACTAATCTTAACATTTCAGCGTGATCATGCTAACGCAAATGATCTTTGGTATAGCATAACTCCCGAGCCGCATCGCACGACCCGAGCAACCCAATGCTTCACCTCCATGATGACGAGGAGGGTAAGCCCTAATATGCCACTTACTTGTCTCGTTTTCTCAAACAAAGACAAACATAGCACTTAGACAAACTTAGCACTTAGACAAATGTCATATTTTACGTAAGTTAGCTTTGTTTCCTCTAAAATGACATAGTAATCTTACTTACCTCCAAAATGACATATTGTACTTAAGTTAGCTCTAAAATGACATATTGTACCTAGGTTAGCTACGAAATGACCTATACTTAGCATTGTTTCCTCCACACTAACATATTAAGCTTAGTTAACTCAACAATGACATAATAGACTTGGTAATCTCATAGATGCCATGGACTTATCTTATTTTCTTGCAAAATGACACAATAAGCTTAGTTAGGTAAAAATGTGATAATTACCTAGGTTAGATGTAAAATGACACAAATAAGCAATAAGAAGAAGAAAAACAAGAGAAGAAAGAGAAAGAGAAGAAAAAAGCTTCTTCTTCTTCCTCTTCTTCTTCTTCTTCTTCTAGATCTTCTTCTTCTTCTTCTTGGTAACCTCATAGATGCCATAGACTTACCTTATTTTCTTGCAAAATGACACAATAAGCTTAGTGTTGGAAATGTGTCCTAGAGGCAAAAATAAATTAGTTATTATCATATTTCCTTGTTCATGATAATCTTTTATTATCCATGCTAGAATTGTATTGATCGGAAACTCAGATACATGTGTGGATACATAGACAACACCATGTCCCTAGTATGCCTCTGATGGACTAGCTCGTAGATCAAAGATGGTTAAGGTTTCCTAACCATGGGCATGAGATGTCATTTGATAATGGGATCACATCATTAGGAGAATAATGTGATGGACAAGACCCAAACTATAAACGAAGCATATGATCATGTCAGTTTATTGCTATAGTTTTCTGCATGTCAAGTATATGTTCCTATGACCATGAGATCATGCAACTCACTGACATCGAAGGAGTACCTTGCGTGTATCAAACGTCGCAACATAAATGGGTGACTATAAAGGTGCTCTACAGGTATCTCTGAGGGTGTCTGTTCGGTTAGCATGGATCAAGACTAGGATTTGTTACTCCGTATGACGGAGAGGTATCTCTGGGCCCACTCGGTAATACAACATCACTATAATCCTTGCAAGCAATGTGAGTAAAGAGTTAGCCACTGGATCTTATATTACGGAATGAGTAAAGAGACTTGCCGGTAACAAGATTGAACTAGGTATAGAGATACCGATGATCGAATCTCGAGCACGTAACATATCGAAGAACAAAGGGAACAACATACGTGATTAACTGAATCCTTGACATAGAGGTTCAACCGATAATGATCTTCGTAGAATATGTAGGAACCAATACGGGCATCCAGGTCCCGCTATTGGTTATTGACCGTAGAGGTGTCTCGGTCATGTCTACATAGTTCTCGAACCCATAGGGTCTGCACACTTAAGGTTCGGTGACGTTTTGGTAGTATAGAGTTATGTATGGTGGTGACTGAAGGTTGCTCGAAGTCTCGAATGAGATCCTGGACATCACAAGGAGCTTTGGAATGGTCTGGAGGTAAAGATTGATATATAGGAAGTCCTGTTTTCGTCACCGGAAAAGTTTCGGGCTCATCGGTAGTGTACCGGGAGTGCGTGGAGGGGTACTGGGGACCATCGGGAGGGGTGTCTCAACCCAAAGGGCCTCATGGGCTATGGGAGGATTCAAGCCAGACCTTAGTGGGCTGGCAAAGCCCCACTAAGTCCCATGCGGCTAGGGGTTGGAAAAACCCAAAAGGTGGAGAGGTGGAAAGAGTTTCCAAATGGAAAGGAGGAATCCTCCTCCTAATAGGATTGGAGTAGGACTCCTCCACCTCCAATTTCGGCCAAACCTTGAGGGTTTGAGGCTGCCTCCTCCCATCCCCCTCATATATATACTAGAGGATTTAGAGGTGAAAGCTAACACTAATTACCACGTGCACCCTCTACTTCATCTAGATCGGTTTTCTCCTCTAGTCTAGTTCGGCAGTGCTTAGGCGAAGCCCTGCCTGAATAGTTCCACCACCATCGCCGCCACGCCGTCGCGCTGCCGGAGAACTCATCTACCTCTCCGCTCCCTCTTGCTAGATCAACAAGGCGTAGATCGCCATCGAGCTGTACGTGTGCTGAACGCGGAGGTCCCGTCCGTTCGTCGCTAGATCGGAAGGACTATGATCAGGATCACGAGACGATTGGTGATTTGATCGCGGGACGGATTGTGATGGGATCGCGGGACAGATCGTGATTGGATCGCGGGATGGATTATGATGGGATCGCGGGATGCTCGGTGATTTGGATCGCGAAGACGTTGGACTACATCAACCGTGTTTCTTAATGCTTCCCGCTTAGCAATCTACAAGGGTATGTAGATCCACTCTCCCTCTCGTAGATTCTCATCACCATGGATAGATCTTCCGTGTGTGTAGGAAATTTTGTGTTTCCCATGCAACGTTCCCCAACACTTAGTTAGGTCAAGAATGGCATAATTACCTAGGTTAGCTCTAAAATGGCACAAATAAGCAAGAATAAGAAGAAACACACGCGGATAAAGAGAAAGAGAAGAAAAACACTTCTTCTTCTTCCTCCTCTTTTTCTTCTTCTAGTTCTTCTTCTTCTTCTTCTTCTTCTTCTTCTTTATCTGGTATTCTTCTTCTAACTTTCTTATTTCCCATTTTGCAGATTTGATTCACTTCATGGAAGCTTGCATTAATGGAGTTCTTGTGTTTAATTTCTGTTTTGATTTTGTATTGATGAACATTGTGAACTTGCTACCTATGGATGAAACTATGCATGTATGGATGAAACTTGCACTTTTGTTTTGGTACGTATGTTGTGTTGGGGAACGTTGCATGGGAAACAAAAAATTTCCTACACACACGCAAGATCTATCCATGATGATGAGCATCTACGAGAGGGAGAGTGGATCTACATACCCTTGTAGATCGCTACGCGGGAAGCCTTAAGAAACGTGGTTGGTGTAGTCGAACGTCTTTGCAATCCAAATCGCCGAGCATCCCGCGATCTCATCATGATCCGTCCCGTGATCCAATCACGATCCGTCCCGCAAACTCATCATGATCCGTCCCACGATCTCATCACGATCCGTCCCACGAACTCATCACGATCGGTCCCGTGATCTCATCACGATCCGTCCCACAAACTCATCATGATCCGTCCCGCGATCTCATCATGATCTGTCTTGCGATCTTCATCACGGTCCTTCAGATCTAGCGCCGAACGGACGGCACCTCCGCGTTCAGCACACGTACAGCTTGATGACGATCTCCGCCTTCTTGATCCAGCAAGAGGGAGCGGAGAGGTAGAAGAGTTCTCCAACAGCATGACGGCGCTCCTGCGATGGTGGTGGAGCTATTCTAGCAGGGCTTCGCCTAAGCACTGCAGAAATCCGATCTAGAGGAGAAACTATGCACTGGAGGAACGGGTAGCACGTGGCCGAAAATCTAGTGCCAAAACCCCTAAAACCTCTAGTATATATAGGAGGAAGAGAGGAGGAGGCTTTTCTCCCAAGGAGCCAGCCCTTGGGTCGGCCGAACCAAGGAGGATTGGAGGATTCCTCCTCCAATCCTAGTAGGACTAGGACTCCTCCTTATTTTTGCCTTTTTTGCCTTTTTCCAGCCTTTTCTCTTTGGGATTTTCTTCCCAGCCGCATGGGACTTGTGTGGGACTTCCACAATCCCACTAAGCGCTGGTATTTACTCTCCCACAGCCCATGTAGCCTCTTGGGTCGAAATACCCCTCTCGATGGTCTCCCGGTACACTACCGATGAGCAAGAAACCTTTTCGGCGACCAAAACAGGACTTCCTATATATCAATCTTTACCTCCAGACCATTCTGGATCTCCTCATGACGTCTGGGATCTCATCCGGGACTCCGAACAACCTTCGGTCACCACCATACATAACTCTATAGTACCAAAACATCATCGAACCTCATGTGTGCAGACCCTACGGGTTCGAGAACTATGTAGACATGACCGAGACACCTCTACGGTCAATAACCAATAGCAGGACCTGGATGCCCATATTGGTTCCTACATATTATACGAAGATCTTTATCGATCGAACCTTTATGTCAAGGATTCAGTTAATCCCATATGATGTTCCTTTGTTCTTCGGTATGTTACTTGCCCGAGATTCGATCATCGGTATCTCCATACCTAGTTCAACCTCGTTACTGGCAAGTCTCTTTACTCGTTCCGTAATACAAGATCCCATGACTAACACTTAGTCACATTGCTTGCAAGGCTTATTGTGATGTTGTATTACCAAGTGGGCCCTGAGATACCTCTCCGTCCCACGGAGTAACAAATCCTAGTCTTGATCCATGCCAACCCAACAGACACCCTCGGAGATACCTGTAGAGCACCTTTATAGTCACCCAGTTACGTTGCGACGTTTGATACACACAAGGTACTCTTCCGGTGTCTGTGAGTTCCATGATCTCATGGTCATAGGAACATATACTTGACATGCAGAAAACAATAGCAATAAACTGACATGATCATATGCTACGTTTGTAGTGTGGGTCTTGTCCATCACATCAGTCTCCTATTGATGTGATCCCGTTACCAAATGACATCTCATGTCCATGACTAGGAAACCATAGCCATCTTTGATCAACGAGCTAGTCTATTAGAGGCATACTAGGGACATGGTGTTGTCTATGTATCCACACATGTATCTGAGTTTCCGATCAACACAATTATAGCATGGATAATAAACGATTATCATGAACAAGGAAAAATGATAATGACTAATTTATTCTTGCCTCTAGGCCATATTTCCAACAGTCTCCCACTTGCACTAGAGTCAATAATCTAGTTCACATCACCATGTGATTCCCATTGTTATGAATCTAACACCCACTGAGTTTTGGGGCTCGATCATGCTTTGCATGTGAGAGAGTTGTTATAGTCAACGGGTCTGCGACATTCTGATCCGTATGTACTTTGCAAATATCTATGTCAAACTGTAAACACTGCTACAACACTCCACTTAGTACTATTCCAAATGGATGCTCCACTATACGTATCCGGATTAGTGTTAAAGCTTGCATCGATGTAACTGTTTACGACGAACCCTTTATCACCTTCATAATCGAGAAACGTTTCCTTAGTCTTTTAGTCACTAAGGATAATATTGACCGTTGTCCAATGATCCACTTCTGGATCACTCTTGTACCCCTTGACGGACTCATGGCAAGCCACACACAGGTGCGATACACAGCATGGCATACTATACAGAGCCTATGGCTAAGGCATAGGGGACGACATTCGTCCTTTCTCTTTCTTCTACCGTTGTCGAGCTTTCAGTCTCACTAGACTTCACACCTCGCAAATCAGGCGAGAACTCTTTCTCTGACTGATCCATTTTGAACTCTTTCAAAATCTTGCCAAGGTATGTACTCATTGAAAGTCTCATGAGGCATCTTGGTCTATCTCTATAGATCTTGATGCTTAACAATTAGGTAGCTTTATCCAAGTCTTCCTTTCAAAAACTCTTTTCAAACAACCGTTTATGCTTTCCAGAAATTCTACATCATTTCCGATCAACAATATGTCATCCACACATACTTATCAGAAATTCTATAGTGCTCCCACTCACTTTATTGTAAATACAAGTTTCTCGTAAACTTTTGTATAGAGTCAAAAACTTTGATCACCTCATCAAAGTGTATATTCCAACTCCGAGATGCTTGCTTCAGTTCGTAGAAGAATCACTAAAGCTTGCACACCTTTTAGCATCCTTAGGACTGACAAAACCTTCTGGTTGTATCACATACAACCTTTTCTCAAGTAAATTGTTAAGGAAACTATGATTTGATATCCATCTGCCAGATTTCATAATTGAAAAATGCAGCAACTGCTAACATAATTCCAATAGACTTGAGTATCGCTCCGAGTGAGAAAGTCTCATCGCAGTCAACTCCTTGAACTTGTCGTAAACTTCTTTGCAACAAGTCGAGCTTTACAAATGGTGACATTTATCATGAGCGTCTGTCTTCATTTTAAACATCCATTTGTACTTAACGACCTGTCGTCCAACGAGCATGTCTACCAAAGTCTATACTTGGTTTTCATACATGGATCCTTTCTCGGATTTCATGGCCTCTAACCATTTGTCGGACGGGCCCATCATCGCTTCTCCACAGCTCGTAGGTTCATCGTTGTCCAACAACATGACCTCCAAGACAGGGTTGTTGCACCGCTCAGGAGCAGTACACATCCTTGTCGACCTACGAGGTTCGATAGTAACTTGATCCGAAGCTTCATGATCATCATCATTAACTTCCTCTTCAACTAACGTAGGCTTCACAGAAACAAATTCCTGCGCTGCGCTACTCTCTGGTTGAACAAAGGTTCAACAACCTCATCAAGTTCTATGTTCCTCCCACTCAATTCTTTCGAGAGAAACTCTTTCTCAAGAAAGGACCCAGTTCCAGCAACAAACACTTTACGCTTGGATCTGAGATAGAAGGTTTACCCAACAAACACTTTACGCTTGGATCATAGCAAGCACCATTTTCAATAAGGCACGACTATGACGTTCGAACACACCAACACACTATGGTGTTCCAGGTGGCGTGAGTTGTGAAACAACTTTCACATTGTCTAAAGTTGTATGCCAAACTCGTAACTCAGATATTTACCTCCACGATCATATCGTAGACATTTTTATATTCTTGTCACGATGATCTTAAACTTCACTCTGAATTTGCTTGAACCTTTCAAATGATTCAAACTTGTGTTTCATTAAGTAAATATACACTATATCTACTCAAATCATCAAAGAAGGTAAGAAAATAACGATATCCACTGCACGCTACAAGACTCATTGGATTGCATACATCAACATGTATCATTTCCAATAAATCACTTGCCCACTCCATCCATCTGGAAACGGGGTCCTTAGTCATCTTGCCCAAATGGCATGGTTCGCATGTCTCAACCAATTCGAAATCGAATGAGTCCAAAGATCCATCAGCATGGAGTTTCTTCATGCGCTTTATACAAATATGACATTTAGCGGCAGTGCCACAAGTATGTGGTACTATCATTATTAACCTTGTATCTTTTGGCATCAATGTTATGAACATGTGTATTACTACGATCAAGATTTAACAAACCATTCTCACTGGGTGCATGACCATTGAAAGTATTATTCATGTAAACAGAATAACCATTATTCTCTAACTTAAATGAAAAACCGTGTTGCAATAAACACGATCTAACCACGTTCATGCTCAACGCAAAACACCAAATAACATTTATTTAGGTTTGTCCCTAATCCCGAAGGTAGAGAGAGCGTGCGATGTTGATCACATCAACCTTGGAAACATTTCCAACACACATCGTCACCTCAACCTTAGCTAGTTCTCCGTTTATTTCGTAGCTTTTATTTCGAGTTACTAACATTTAGCAACCGAACCGGTATCCAATACCGACGTGCTACTAGGAGTACTCGTAGGGTACACATCATTAACATGTATATCAAATATACTTCTATCGACGTTGCCACCCTTCTTATCTGCCAAGTATCTAGGGTTGTTCCGCTTCAGCGACAGCTCTCCTCATAATTGAAGCACTTAGTCTCTGGTTTGGGTTCAACTTTGGGTTGCTTCACTGGAGCAGCAACTGACTTGCTATCCATCAAGTTTCCCTCCTTGCTCTTGCCCTTCTCGAAACTAGTGGTTTGACTAACCATCAACACTTGACGCTCCTTCTTGATTTCTACCTTCGCGATATCAAATATATCGAATAGCTCAGGGATCATTATTTCTATCCCTGGCATTTTATAGTTCATCACCAAGTTCTAGTAGCTTTAGTGACAGTGACTTGGAGAACTATATCAATCACTATCTTATCTGGAAGATCAACTCGCACTCGATTCAAGAGATTGTAGCACCCAGACAATCTGAGCACATGCTCAACGATTGAGCTATTCTCTTTCATCTTGCAGGCAAAGAATCTTGTTGGAGATCTCATATCTCGCAACACGGACATGAGCCTGAGATCCTAATTTCAGCTCTTAGAACATCGCATATGTTCCGTGACGTTCAAAACATTTCGGAGCCTCAATTCTAAGACGTAATGCATGACGCACTAAACTGTCAAGTAGTTATCAGAACGCGCCTGTCAGATGTTCACAACATCTATAGACGACGCTAGAGGGGTTGGCGCACCGAGCGATGCATTAAGGACATAAGCCTTCTGTGCGGCAACGAGGACAATCCTCAGATCACGGAGCTAGTCCGCAATATTGCTACCATCATCTTTCAACTCTATTTCTCTAGGAACATATAAAAATTCAAGCGAGCTACAGCATGAGCTTGTAATCTACGACACAGTTTTCAAAGACACTACTAACTATGTTCATGATAATGAGTTCAATTAATCATATTACTTAAGAACTCCCACTCAAATTGACATCCCTCCGGTCATTCGAGTGATACATGATCCAAATTCACCAACTCAAGTCCGATCATCACATGAGTTGAGGTGGTTTCAATGGTGAACATCATCATGTTGATCATATATGCTATATGACTCATGTTCAACCTTTCGGTCTCTTGTGTTCCGAGGCCATGTTTGTACATGCTAGGCTCGTTAAGTTTAACCCAAGTGTTCTGCATGTGCAACACTGGCTTGCACCCGTTGTATGTGAACGTAGAGTCTATCACACCCGATCATCACGTGGTGTCTCAACACGACGAACTTTCGCGATGGTGCGCATTCGGGGAGAACACAATTCATCTTGAAATTTAAGTGAGGGATCACCTTATAATGTTACCGTCGTGCTAAGCAAAACAAGGTGCATAAAAGGATTAACATGACATGCAAATCATAAGTGACATGATATGGCCATGAACTTGTGCTTTTGATCTCCATCTTGAAAGCACCGGCATGATCTCCATCGTCACCAGCACGACACCATGATCTCCATCATCTTGATCTCCATCAACGTGTCGCCATCGGGGTTGCCGCGCCCATCATGCTTGTACTACTATTGCTACCATTTAGCGATAAAGTAAAGCATTACATAGCGCTTAATGATTGACACGCAGGTCATACAATAATTAAACACAACCCTATGGCTCCTGCCGGTTGTCGTACTCATCGACATGCAAGTCGTGATATTCTATACAACACATGATCATCTCATACATCACATATATCACATCATGTAATTGGCCATATCACATCACAACATACCCTGCAAAAACAAGTTAGACGTCCTCTAATTGTTGTTGCATGTTTTACGTGGCTGCTACGGGTATCTAGCAAGAACAATTCTCATCTATGCAAAAACCACAACCGCAAAAACCACAATGGTTTATGCGTAGGTGAGAATTGTTCTTGCTAGATACCCGTAGCAGCCACGTAAAACATGCAACAACAATTAGAGGACGTCTAACTTGTTTTTGCAAGGTGAGTTGTGATGTGATATTGCCAATTACATGATGACATATATGTGATGTATGAGATGATCATGTGTTGTATAGAATATACGACTTGCATGTCGATGAGTACGGCAACCGGCAGGAGCCATAGGGTTGTCTTCAATTATTGTATGACCTGTGTGTCAATCATTAAGCGTTATGTAGTGCTTACTTTATCGCTAAACGGTAGCAATAGTAGTAGAAGCATGGTGGGCGCGACAAACCCGATGGAGACACGTTGATGGAGATCAATATGATGGAGATCATGGTGTCGTGCCGGTGACGATGGAGATCATGTCGGTGCTTTCTAGATGGAGATCAAAAGCACAAGTTCATGGTCATATCATGTCACTTATGATTTGCATGTGATGTTAATGCTTTTATGCACCTTGTTTTTCTTAGGACGACAGTAGCATTATAAGGTGATCCCTCACTTAATTTCAAGATAAATTGTGTTCTACCCGAGTGTTCACCGTTGCGAAAGTTCGTCGTGTCAAGACACCACATGATGATCGGGTGTGATAGACTCTATGTTCACATACAACGGGTGCAAGCCAGTGTTGCACATGCAGAACACTCAGGTTAAACTTGACGAGCCTAGCATGATGATGTTCACCATTGAAACCACCTCAACTCACATGATGATCAGACTTGAGTTGGTGAATTTGGATCATGTATCACTCAGATGACCGGAGGGATGTCAATTTGAGTGGGAGTTCTTAAGTAATATGATTAATTGAACTCATAATCATGAACATAGTCAGTAGTGTCTTTGCAAAATTATGTTGTAGATTACTAGCTCACGCTGTAGCTCCGTTGAATTTCTATATGTTCCTAGAGAAATAGAGTTGAAATATGATGGTAGCAATATTGCGGACTAGGTCCGTGATCTGAGGATTGTCCTCATTGCTGCACATAAGGCTTATGTCCTTGATGCACCGCTCGGTGCGCCACCCACTCTAGCATCGTCTGTAGATGTTGTGAACATCTGACAGGCACGTTCCGATGACTACTTGATAGTTTAGTGCGTCATGCATTGTGGCTTAGAATTGAGGCTCCAAAACGTTTTGAATGTCACGGAACATATGAGATGTTCTAAGAGCTGAAATTTGGATCTCAGGCTCGTTCCCATGTTGTGAGATCTGAGATCTCCAACAAGATTCTTTGCCTGCAAAATGAAGGAGAATAGCTCAATCGTTAAGCATGTTCTCACATTGTCTGGGTGCTACAATCGCTTGAGTCGAGTGGGAGTTGATCTTCCAGATAAGATAGTGATTGATATAGTTCTCCAAGTCACTCTCACTAAGCTACTAGAACTTGGTGATGAACTATAAAATGCCAGGGATAGAAATAATGATCCATGAGCTGTTTGCGATGTTTGACACCGCGAAGTTAGAAATCAAGAAGGAGCATCAAGTTTTGATGGTTAGTAAATACACTAGTTTCGAGAAGGGTAAGGGCAAGGAGGGAAACTTCATGGATGGCAAGGCAGTTGCTGCTCCAGTGAAGCAACCCAAAGTTGAACCCAAACCCGAGACTAAGTGCTTCTATTATGAGGTGAGCGCTCGCTGAAGTGGGACAACCCTAGATACTTGGTAGATAAGAAGGCTGGCAACGTCGACACAAGTGTATTTGATATACGTGTTATTGATGTGTACCTTGCTACTAGTCCTAATGGCACCTGGGTATTGGATACCGGTTCGGTTGCTAAATGTTAGTAACTCGAAATAAAAGCTACAGAATAAATGGAGAACTAGCTAAGGGTGAGGTGACGATGTGTGTTGGAAATGTTTCCAAGGTTGATGTGATCAACATTGCACGCTCTCTCTAACTTTGGGATTAGCGACAAACCTAAATAAATGTTATTTGGTGTTTTGCGTTGAGCATGAACGTGATTAGATCGTGTTTATTGCAACACGGTTATTCATTTAAGTTAGAGAATAATGGTTATTTTGTTTACATGAATAATACCTTCAATGGTCATGCACCCTGTAAGAATGGTTTGTTGAATCTTGATCGTAGGAATACACATGTTCATAACATTGATGCCAAAAGATACAAAGTTAATAATGATAGTACCACATACTTGTGGCACTACCGCTAAATTTCATATTGGTATAAAGCGCATGAAGAAACTCCATGCTGATGGATCTTTGGACTCATTCGATTTCAAATCGGTTGAGACATGCGAACCATGCCTCTTGGGCAAGATGACTAAGGACCCCTTCCAGATGGATGGAGTGGGCAAGTGATTTATTGGAAATAATACATGTTGATGTATACAATCCAATGAGTCTTGTAGCGTGCGGTGGATATCGTTATCTTCTTACCTTCACTGATGAGTTGAGTAGATATAGTGTATATTTACTTAATGAAACACAAGTCTGAATCGTTTGAAAGGTTCAAGCAAATTCAGAGTGAAGTTTAAGATCATCGGGACAAGAAGATAAAAATGTCTGGGATATGATCGTGGAGGTAAATATCTGAGTTAAAAGTTTGGCATACAACTTTAGACAATGTGAAAGTTGTTTCACAACTCACGCCACCTGGAAGACCATAGTGTGATGGTGTGTTCAAACGTCATAGTCGTGCTCTATTGGAAATGGTGCTTGCTATAATGTCTCTTATCATTTTGCTACTATAATTTTGGGGTTATGCATTAGAGACAGCTACATTCAGTTTAGATAGGGCACCATCTAAATCGGTTGAGATGACACCGTGTGAATTATGGTTTGATAGAAACCTAAGCTGTCATTTCTTAATGTTTGGGGCTGCAACACTTATGTGAAAAAGGTTTTCACCTAATGAGCTCGAACCCAAAGCGGACGAATGCATCTTCATAGAATACCCTAAAGACAGTTGGGTAAACCTTCTATCTCAGATCCAAGCATAAAATGTTTTTTGCTAAAACTGGGTCCTTTCCCGAGAAAGAGTTTCTCTCAAAAGAATTGAGTGGGAGGAAGATAGAACTTAATGAGGTTATTGAACCTTTGTTCAACCAGAGAGTAGTGCAGCGCAGGAATTTGTTTGTGTGAAGTCTAGTTAGTTGAAGAGGAAGTTAATGATGATGATCATGAAGCTTTGGATCAAGTTACTATCGAACCTCGTAGGTCGACAAGGATGTGTACTGTTCCTGAAAGGTACGACAACCCTGTCTTGGAGGTCATGTTGTTGGACAACGATGAACCTACGAGTTGTGGAGAAGCGATGATGGGCCTGGATTCCAACAAATGGTTAGAGGCCATGAAATCCGAGAAAGGATCCATGTATGAAAACAAAGTATAGACTTTGGTAGACTTGCTCGTTGGACGGCAGGTCGTTGAGTACAAATGGATGCTTAAAATAAAGACATACGCTCATGGTAAATGTCACCATTTGTAAAGGTCGACTTGTTGCATAGAAGTTTACGACAAGTTCGAGGAGATGACTGCGACGAGACTTTCTCACTCGTAGCGATGCTCAAGTCTGTTGGAATTATGTTAGCAGTTGCTGCATTTTCAATTATGAAATCTGGCAGATGGATATCAAAACATCGTTTCATTAACCGTTTACTTGAGGAAAGGTTGTATGTGATACAAACACAAGGTTTTGTCAGTCCTAAGGATGCTAAAAGGTGTGCAAGCTTCAATGATTCTTCTATGAACTGAAGCAAGCATCTCGGAGTTGGAATATACACTTTGATGAGGTGATCAAAGATTTTGAGTCTATACAAAGTTTACAAGAAACTTGTATTTACAATAAAGTGAGTGGGAGCACTATAGAATTTCTGATAAGTATATGTGGATGAAATATTGTTGATCGAAAATGATGTAGAATTTCTGGAAAGCATAAGTGGTTGTTTGAAAAGAGTTTTTCAAAGGAAGACTTGGATAAAGCTACCTAATTGTTGAGCATCAAGATCTATAGAGATAGATCAAGATGCTTGATGAGACTTTCAATGAGTACATACCTTGACAAGATTTTGAAAGAGTTCAAAATGGATCAGTCAGAGAAAGATTTCTCGCCTGAGTTGTGAGGTGTAAAGTTGAGTGAGACTCAAATCTCAACAACGACAGAAGAAAGAGAAATGACGAATGTCATCCCCTATGCCTTAGCCATAGGCTCTATATAGTATGCCATGTTGTGTACCGCACCTTTGTGTGCCTTGCCATGAGTCCATGAAGGGGTACAAGAGTGATCCATGAGTGGATCACTGGACAGCGGTCCAGATTATCCTTGGTAACTAAAAGGCTAAGGAGGTGTTTCTCGATTATGGAGGTGATAAAGAGTTCGTCGTAAAAAGTTACGTCAATGCAAGCTTTAACACCAATCCGGATGACTCGTAGTAGCAATCTGGATATGTATAGTGGAGCAGCAATTTGGAATTGTACCAAGTGGAGTGTGGTAGCAGTGTTTACAGTTTGACATAGAGATTTGCAAATTACACATGGATCTGAATGTCGCAGACTCGTTGACTATAAGACCTCTCTCACGTGCAAAGCATGATCGAGCCCAGAACTCAGTGGGTGTTAGATTCATAACAATGCGAATCACATGGTGATGTGAACTAGATTATTGACTGCAGTGCAAGTGGGAGACTGTTGGAAATATGCCCTACAGGCAATAATACATTAGTTATTATCATATTTCCTTGTTCATGATAATCGTTTATTATCCATGCTATAATTGTGTTGATCGGAAACTCAGATACATGTGTGGATACATAGACAACACCATGTCCCTAGTATGCCTCTAATAGACTAGTTCGTTGATGAATGATGGCTATGGTTTCCTAGTCATGGACATGAGATGCATTTGGTAACGGGATCACATAATTAGGAGAATGATGTGATGGACAAGACCCAAACTGCAAACGTAGCATATGATCGTGTCAGTTTATTGCTACTATTTTCTGCATGTCAAGTATATGTTCTTATGACCATGAGATCATGCAACTCACTGACACCGAAGAAGTACCTTGTGTGTATCAAACGTCGCAACGTAACTGGGTGACTATAAAGGTGATCTATAGGTATCTCCGAGGTTGTCTGTTGGGTTGGCATGGATCAAGACTGGGATTTGTTACTCCGTGTGACGGAGAGGTATATCAGGGCCCACTCGGTAATACAACATCACAATAAGCCTTGCAAGCAATGTGACTAAGTGTTAGTCACAGGATCTTGTATTACGGAACGAGTAAAGAGACTTGCCGGTAACGAGGTTGAACTAGGTATGGAGATACCGACGATCGAATCTCGGGCAAGTAACATACCGAAGAACAAAGGGAACATCATACGGGATTAACTGAATCCTTGACATAGATGTTCGACCGATAAAGATCTTCATAGAATATGTAGAAACCAATATGGACATCCAGGTCCCTCTATTGTTTATTGACTGTAGAGGTGTCTCGGTCATGTCTACATAGTTCTCGAACCCGCAGGCTCTGCACACTTAAGGTTTGGTCACGTTTCGGTAGTATAGAGTTATGTATGGTGGGGACCGAAGGTCGTTCGGAGTTCCAGATGAGATCCCGGACGCAAAGAGGAGCTCCGGAATGGTCCGGAGGTAAAGATTCATATATAGGAAGTCCTATTTTGATTGCCGTAAAAGTTTCGGGCTAATCAGTAGTGTACCGGGAGTGCCGGTAGTGTACCGGGAGACCATCGGGAAGGGTATTTCGACCCAAGAGACTACATGGGCTGTGGAAGAGTAAATACCATCCCTTTGTGGGCTTATGAATTCCCACACAAGGCCCATGTGGCTGGGAAGAAAACCCAAAGAGAAAAAGGTGGAAAAAAGCAAAAAGGCAAAAATAAGGAGTCCTAGTCCTACTAGGATTGGAGGAGGAATCCTCCAATCCTCCTTGGTTCGGCCGACCCAAGGGCTGGCTCCTTGGGAGCCAAGCCTCCTCCTCTCTTCCTCCTATATATACTAGAGGTTTTAGGGTTTTTGGCACTAGATTTTCAGCCACGTGCTACCCATTCCTCCAGTGCCTAGTTTCTCCTCTAGATCGGATTTCTGCAGTGCTTAGGCGAAGCGCTGCCGGAATAGCTCCATCACCATCGCCAGAGCGCCTTCATGCTGCCGGAGAACTCTTCTACCTCTCTGCTCCCTCTTGCTGGATCAAGAAGGCGGAGATCATCATCGAGCTGTACATGTGCAAAACATGGAGGTGTCGTCCGTTCGGGGCTAGATCGGAAGGACCGTGATCAAGATCGCGAGACGGATCGTGATGAGTTTGTGGGATGGATCATGATGATTTTGCAAGACAGATCATTATGAGTTCACAGGACGGATCGTGATGAGTTCGCGGGGCGGATCGTGATTGGATCATAGGACGGATCGTGTTGACATCGCGAGACGCTCGGCGATTTGGATCCCGAAGACGTTTGACTACACCAACCGCATTTCTTAACGCTTCCCGCTTAGCGATCTATAAGGGTATGTAGATCCACTCTCCCTCTCGTAGATGCTCATCACCATGGATAGGTCTTGCGTGAACATAGGAAATTTTTTGTTTTCAATGCAACGTTCCCCAACAGTGATACACTAGTTGCTTTTCAACCTTCTCAAGGACCGCCTTTGTCGAATCCGATCCAACTAAAGTGAGAGAAACTGGCACCCGCAAGCCATGTATGCAACAAGTTGCGGTTGAGGGAACCGGTCTCTCGTAAGCATACAAGTAATGTTGGTCCGGGCCACTTCATCTCACAATACCGCTGAACCAAAACACGACCAAGGAAGGAAGCAATCTAAGCATCAACGCCCACAAACTCTTTGTGTTCTACTCGAGATCTCATCTACACATAGACCTAGCTCATGATGGCAATGTTGGGGAACGTTGCATGAGAAACAAAAAATTTCCTACGCACACGCAAGATCTATCCATGGTGATGAGCATCTACGAGAGGGAGAGTGGATCTACATACCCTTCTAGATCGCTAAGCGGGAGGCGTTAAGAAACGCAGTTGGTATAGTCAAACGTCTTCGCGATCCAAATCGCCGAGCATCCCGTGATCTCATCATGATCCGTCCCGCGATCCAATCACGACCCGTCCCGCGAACTCATCATGATCTATCCTACGATCCCATCACGATCCGTCCCACGAACTCATGACGATCCGTCCCGTGATCTCATCACGATCCATCTCGCGATCTTGATCACGGTCCTTCCGATCTAGCGTCGAACAGACGGCACCTCCGCGTTCAGCACACGTACAGCTTGATGACGATCTCCACCTTTTTGATCCAGCAAGAGGGAGCGGAGAGGTAGAAGAGTTCTCTGGCAGCATGACGGTGCTCCTGCGATGGTGGTGGAGCTATTCCAGCAGGGCTTCGCCTAAGCACTGGAGAAATCCGATCTAGAGGAGAAACTATGCACTAGAGGAACGGGTAGCACGTGGCTGAAAATCTAGTGCCAAAAACCCTAAAACCTCTAGTATATATAGGAGGAAGAGAGGAGGAGGCTTGGATCCCAAGGAGCCAGCCCTTGGGTCGGCCGAACCAAGGAGGATTGGAGGATTCCTCCTTCAATCCTAGTAGGACTAGGTCTCCTCCTTATTTTTGCCTTTTTTTGCCTTTTTCCACCTTTTTCTCTTTGGGCTTTTCTTCCCAGCCGCATGGGCCTTGTGTGGGACTTCCACCAGCCCACTAAGGGCTGGTATTTACTCTCCGACAGCCCATGTAGCCTCTTGGGTCGAAATACCCCTCCCGATGGTCTTCCGGTACACTCCCGGCACTCCCGGTACACTACCGATGAGCCCGAAACCTTTCCGGCGACCAAAACAGGTCTTCCTATATATCAATCTTTACCTCCGGACCATTCCGAATCTCCTTGTGATGTCTGGGATCTCATCCGGGACTCTAAATGACCTTCGGTCACCACCATACATAACTCTATACTACCGAAACGTCACCAAACCTTAAGTGTGCAGAGCCTGTGGGTTCGGGCACTATCTAGACATGACCAAGACACCTCTACGGTCAATAACCAATAGCGGGATCTGGATGCCCATATTGGTTCCTACATATTCTACGAAGATCTTTATCGGTCAAACCTTTATGTCAAGGATTCAGTTAATTCCGTATGATGTTCCCTTTGTTCTTTGGTATGTTACTTGCACGAGATTCGATCGTCGGTATATCCATACCTAGTTCAACCTCGTTACTGGCAAGTCTCTTTACTCGTTCCATAATACAAGATCCCGTGACTAACACTTATTCACATTTCTTGCAAGGCTTATTGTGATGTTGTATTACCGAGTGGGCCCTAAGATACCTCTCCATCACACGGAGTAACAAATCCCAGTCTTGATCCATGCCAACCCAACAGACACCCTCGGAGATACCTGTAGAGCACCTTTATAGTCACCCAGTTACGTTGCGACGTTTGATACACACAAGGTACTCCTCCGGTGTCAGTGAGTTGCATGATCTCATGGTCATAGGAACATATACTTGACATGCAGAAAACAGTAGCAATAAATTGACACGATCATATGCTACATTTGTTGTTTGGGTCTTGTCCATCACATCATTCTCCTAATGATGTGATCCCGTTACCAAATGGCATCTCATGTCCATGACTAGGAAACCATAGCCATCTTTTATCAACGAGCTAGTATATTAGAGGCATACTAGGGACATGGTGTTGTCTATGTATCCACACATGTATCTGAGTTTCCGATCAACACAATTATAGCATGGATAATAAACGATTATCATGAACAAGGAAATATGATAATGACTAATTTATTATTGCCTCTAGGGAATATTTCCAACATGTTGGATGATCATATATATGTGCTTGTGATATGGCAGTGATATAGTTTCTGTGAGTTATATATATATATCATATATGTGCTTGTGAAAACGATTGGATATAACAAAAAACAGAACAAAAAGAGACAATACAGGCACTTTGCCGTCTGCCACCGACGACAAGTCTTTGCCGTCTACGGCAGACGGCAAAGGGGGAGGAGGTAGACGACAAAGGGGAGGAGGCAGACGGCAAAGCACTAAGGGGGCGGACATGGCAGAAGTCTTTGTCGTCTGCTAGTGGAGGAGGCAGACGGCAAAGGGGATGAGGCAGACGGCAAATGACCGGGAAGGCAGACGGCAAAGGAGGCAAGGAGGCGGACGACAAAGCGGTGGGTCCGTTAGCCACCTCTAACGGTGATGCCGTCAGTAGTTGTCGTCCATAGACTTTGCCATCAGCAAGCTGACAGCAACGAATCTTTGCCGTCCGCTGGTCGAAAGCAAACAGCAAAGAACCCCTTTGCTGGAGCTAGTTGGGCCCAAAAGTATGTCGTCTGCTAGTGGACGGCAAAGTCCTTTGCCATCCGCCTTTGTGCCTTTGCCGTCTGTCATGGCAGACGGCAAAGTGCCTGATTCCTATAGTGAGTCGACATCACGAGCCTTAAGTATCTTCAATACTTGGATCTATCATGCAACAATTTCTCTGGTGCAATGCATTGGCATCTGTTGAACCTAACACTTATGATAGAAGTACAAAAGGGATTCATGAGTATGGAATATGCATATGGTGGAGCCACGAACAACAAGACCCAGCCAGGAGCTGATCACCTCGGAGAAATATTGTGTGTAGTAACAAAAGGACAGCAAGTTGTATATGGTTGGAAACTTATATAGTTTGGTTTCATACCCTGGAGGTTAACCATGGAAGCCATTTTCTTGGTACGACAACCTACGGAGAGATATAGGGAGCAAAAGAAAGACTTGGATATGGTGTTCATTGACTTGTATAAGGCCTATGATAAGATACCGCGGAATGTTATGTGGTGGGCCTTGGAGAAACACAAAGTCCCAGCAAAGTACATTACCCTCATCGAGGACATGTACGATAATGTTGTGACAAGTGTTCGAACAAGTGACGGGGACACTGATGACTTCCCGATTAAGATAGGACTGCATCAGGGGTCAGCTTTGAGCCCTTACCTTTTTTCCTTGGTGATGGATGAGGTCACGGGGATATACAAGGAGATACCCCATGGTGTATTCTCTTTACGGACCATGTGGTGCTAGTTGATGATAGTCGGATGGGGGTCAACAGGAAGTTGGAGTTATGGAGGCAAACCTTGGAATCGAATGGTTTCAGACTTAGTAGGACTAAAACTGAGTACATGAGGTGTGCTTTTAGTACTACTAGGCACGAAGAGGAAGAGGATATTAGCCTTGATGGGCGGGTGGTGCCTCAGAAGGACACCTTTCGATATTTGGGGTCAATGTTGCAGAAAGATGGGGACATCGATGAAGATATGAACCATCGAATTAAAGCCGGATGGATGAAGTGGTGCCAAGCTTCTAGCATTCTCTGTGACAAGCGGGTGCCACAAAAGCTAAAAGGCAAGTTCTATAGGACGGTGGTTCGACCCGTAATGTTGTATGGTGCTGAGTGTTGGACGACTAAAAGGCGACATGTGCAACAGTTATGTGTGGCGGAGATGCGCATGTTGAGATGGGTGTGTGGCCACACATGAAAGGACCGAATCCGGAATGATGACAAACAAGATAGAGTTGGGGTAGCATCAATTGAAGAGAAGCTTGTCCAACATCGTCTGAGATGGTTCGGGCATATTCAGCGCAGTCCTCCAGAAGCTCAGTGCATAGCGGACGGCTAAAGTATGTTGATAATGTCAAAAGAGGTAGGAGTAGACCAAACTTGACATGAAAAGAGTCCGTAAAGAGAGATCTGGAGATTGGAGCAACACCAAAGAACTATCCATGGACATGGGTGCGTGGAAGCTTGGTATCCATGTGCTAGAACCATGAGTTGGTCGCGAGATGTTATGGATTTCACCTATAGCCCACCCTAACTTGTTTCAGACTAAAGGCTTTGTTGTTGTAGAGCAATACATCACAGAGTACAAGATTATAAATTAAAGTTTTTCAGGAATTTCCATTACTGATTCAGTCCAGATGATAAACCCATCTTGCAAAAATACAAAAACACTCAACATGTTGTAATCGCAGAAAGAGGTAAAAACCGTTCGGCGATATACACTCATCATTACAGTCTAGAAGAACAGTACAGTATTTATATGTATCGGGATAATTACACAATATATTAAAGTCTTGCATATACCACAATATAGTAAACTCATAAACAGGGCACATGATATAACATATGATGCCTACGATCTACCTCGGCCTGGTTAACAATACAGGGCTCTTTTCATGGGTTGTAGCACAAACACTGCCTCCTTCAGAAAAGAACATGCTTATTCTGCATCTGTGTTCTTTGCGAAGCTGCCCCACTTCATGACCATGAAAACGCATATTTGATCGTACGCCCTCGTCGAAGAGCCGTACATAAGCAATTCTCCATGCCCTCTAGAACAACATTGCACAAAACACAATCCAGAGCCCCACTATAAAAGTCCCAAAACAAGACCAAACTGTAAGGTCAGTGGGTCAAACAGTTGCTTACTGCTTTCAAGTTCGCCATCGATGATGAAAGAATCATTTCCTAGACAACTGTTGTGGAGAGGAGGCCCACAAAGTCCACCGTTGCCGATGTAAATACGTGATGGGTTTTCCGTGTTAAGGGTGTCGAGTTGACGGCCAGAGGGTATCCTTCGAGACAAATTGTTATAGGACAAATTCAAGGCGGCCAAAGATGTCAGGCTTGACAAGCTCGACGGGATTTCACCAGAGAGCTTGTTCCGAGAGAGGTCCAGAGATACCCGTGACTTCATACTGCCAATCATGTTTGGAATTTGTCCACTCAATTTGTTCGATGATAAATTCAAATTCATTAGTGCAGCAAGGGAAGTGATGTCTGTAAGGATTTCACCAGTTAAGGAGTTGCCTGATAAATCAATGCTCACGAAATAAATAAGTGTTCTACCATATAGAAGTTGTTGTCCTTTTGTAACTACCAACAATATTTGCCCAAGGTAATTAGCTCCATCCTTGCTGTCGCCTAGATCATTCTCGAGCATGTATTCACTTTGTACTTTTGTCATAATTGGTAGGTTCGATATATGCGAAGGTATCACACAAAAAATATTGTTGCTTGATAGATCCAAGTATTGAAGATATGTAAGGTTTGTTATGCTGACTGGAATATTATCATAAAATGCATTATGGCTCAGTAGTACAAAACTCAATATCCCAGATCTCCTAGCCGTGTAGGCAACCTTCCCGACAACTTGTTCCATGCAAGATCCAAGAACTCAATATCTGTGTTATTCTACAAAAATGTTGGGAATTTTCCTGATAAACTGTTGTTACTGAGCAGAAGAAATTGTAATCTTTGGATGTCAAAGCATTGAGGGATTTCACCCTCCAAAAAATTATTTGAAAAATCCAGATACAATAACTCTTGCAATTTGCAAATGGACTCTGGAATGTACCCACCAATTCCATTTGAATAGATAAGTAATAATTGAAGATACCAATTATAGCCAACCTTTGCAACAACGCAATGACCTAATGACATGACTGATGCAGACAACCAGAAAAAAGAAGCCAAAGAAAAGAAAAGTCCCGCTACAACGTTCCATGCCTTGCAACAACAGCACAACCACCACCAAAAACAACACTTGATGTCCAAGTTCTCCAAAAGCGACACCTCCAAGAAGAAAACAGTGCACTAGCACCGTCGTCGCCCGATCGTAGATCTTGGATTTTCACCCTGAAGATAATCCTCGCTCTCAAAACAATGCCTTCAACAAGGTCATTGCCAGGCATAACCAATTAAGACAAGACCTTAAATTTTCATCCTGAAAAGAAAGACTTTGAACTTCACATGTGTTGTCGCCCCCACTTACATATTGCTGCCACAAAACCTAAAACTCGAAGCAAGTTCCTCAACATCGTAGGCTCCAATCACCATTACTAGTCCTCCAATCTTGGCTTCCATGTTATTCTTTGCCTCTGACTTCACCATGGAGCTAAACATATCTCTTGACGGCAATAGATAGCAGAGGTTCACGCCGCTCGCTCGTGAATAGAGAACCAATGGGCACGACCGAATCCCACCCCATCCAGCAATCACCAGGCATAACACGCCCGTGGGAGTTCGCCGGCGGAGCCTCCGAAACCGCCACTTCGACCAAATTGGGAAGGACAAGTGTCCGACAGATCTTCTTCTTGGCGTAAGAGGAACCCTAGGACCGCCGCCTTTATCCGAGCACACCAGCAGGCCCCCACATCGCGGGTCGTAGCAGCATCGGAGAAGGTAGCCGCAGAGCACGACCACAAACCATCCATGGCAAGGAGCGACCCAGATTGAGCCCTTAGGCCCAGATCTGACCGACCATCGCACCGCCAAAGATTGGTGTCATGCATCGTCCGCCACAAAGATGCTGCTCCGGCTTCAGGCCACGGCTACAGGCCGCACCGCCCTTGAACCGCTGCCACCACTCAATAACTGCCCATGGAGCTGCCGCCATGGTGCAATCTCCTCCCCTCCATCTTTAGACGAGAAGGCCGCCGGCATCGGCGGCGGCGCCGGCCAAGGGCACGCCAATTAAAGGGGCTGGACTTGACGGGACAGATCCTTCGAAGTTGCCCGGGTGGAGGCGACCCGGGAGGCGGATAGGTCTCAGATCCAATCTCGTGGCAGGCGGAAGACTTACACCGTTCGCGCTCGTCTCATATCCAAGGCGGTGATGGTGTTGGAGACTACTGTAGACCAGCCGCCGCGGGTGGTCGTCGCAGCCAACCTCCCTAGGTCATTACAGAAGTCAAGGAATTATGATCTCCATCTCGTGGACAATGGCGGGGAGCTCCTATTCGTGTACCGAGGGCATGGAAACAATGACATTGAAGGTACAAAATAAGAGGTGTACCAGGTCGACTTGGATTCGAGGAAGGTTGTTCCCATCCGTGGGCTCGCTGGACGCGCGGTGTTTGTTGGCTTTGAACATGCCCTTTCCGTCTCACCATCTGTGTTCCCCTCCATTGACGCCGATGCAATCTACTTGGGATTTGATATGAAGGTTCCAGGTATGCAGGACAATAGCCCAATTAATCTCATGGATGGAACCTCCGAGCCTCGTCGATCCGAATATAGCGTTGATGGCATGCCACTTTATGAACCCCTAGGTCTCGACGACTATCTATCATGGTGCGTCACGGGCTATCGTCACTATCCCTGTTCATGTGTGGCCGGTTTAGAATTCACACCAGGAAATACATTTGCCTTCGCTTAACTATCTTGTTTAAGAAAAATGAGAAGACTTGTAATAATCATTCAACCTGTCTGCCGTGATCCTTTGTCTATGAACCAAGCATCTGGAACTCACCACGTACGAATTTTTAAATACCGATGGCACAGTTTAGATGACAAAATTAGAATATTGGTAGTCTCATTGGCTACCTGTTAAAGGCAGAGACATGTAGTGGAAGGCTTAATCTCCTGGCTGGTGGTCTCATCATCTTCAGCACTGTTTTAGTGTTATGTTTTGTGGAATGGGGGGCTATTATTCTCTAAACGATGGTTACAGCAAAAGTACAACAATTGTTCAGATGCTCTGCCCGCACACCACACATATTCTGTGACCTCGATCGTTGGAGTCTAATCCTGTTGATTCTTTGAGAGCGTCTATCTGCCATATTGCCGTCTTTAGATAGATAGATGGACTACAAGCCGTATGCATCTCGCTGATGTAGAGACTGGAGGTAACACTCCTTTTAAAAAAAAAAAGATAGATGGACTACGCCAGCCAGGGGCGGTGCCATGATTTGAGTATGAGGGGGGTGAGGAAGAAAAGACCACAATACGACTTCAAGTAAATCATCACTATTTCACAATATTACCCCCTTGCTTTCAAGTTTTAACTCACAATTTAAACTGTTGACAGTTCCAAAAGCATAACAGTTAGAGGCGGTTTGTATTCCGGCACAGGCGGTCAAAGGTGTTTGTCACAAGAACAACCCTGATCTGATTCGTTCAAGTCCGGCATTGGTCTAGAAAAGCTCCACCTGCATTATATGGAACAAGAAACAAGTATAAGAAAACATGTATCACTAGCCATATACGAGTACAATACTGGTAGGCTGGCGTTTTGGAGGCCGAACTCCATGAAGGCCTTTATTTTTGAAAAATTCAAATTTAAATTTTTATAGTTCAAAAAATTCTGAAAAAATATGTGTGTATGTAAGGATGTAACCCACATATGTGTAAAAATTCATGATGAAATACCTTGAGTTGCGACCTGTACAAAAAACACAAATTCATGGCCTGAGAGGATAAATAGTATCATGTGTTAAACAACCCCAGATTTATCTTTTTTGCATAGCCCTCATTTCAATGTATTTTGAGCTGAAAAATTACACACTTGTGTGTTATGTCTTCATGTATATCTGTATTTTTTTTCAAAAAAAATTGAAATGTAAAAATATGAATTTCGATGAAATTTCAAATTTGAATTTAGAGGTCTCACTAGAGCCCGAGCTCCAAACGGGATTTTTTACTATTAAAGTACGGATTGCTTTTGCCCGTACATCACGAAAATTGCCCTTAAAATTATGATTAATTACCCACTATGCCACCCCGTAAGTGAGAAAAACGGTTCACTTTTTCCTTCACAAGTCGCTGGGCCGAACGTTTATTACCAAGCGGTTCACGTCACAAACACTAGCATGTGGATGGCCTGGCGGTTAGAGCCTTACGTTTTCACCCAAAAGACCTGAGTTCGATCCCTGGGTGACACAATTTTTTTCTTCTTTTGTTTATTTTTTCTTTTATCTGACATATTCAAGTACTTTTTAAAATATTCATACCCTTTAAATCCTAACTCAAAATTTAACAAGTTATACTTTTTGTGTAGATTTCAAATATGTTATGATCTTGTATGTTAATAATTTCTAAAATTAGGTTTGGAGTGCAACCTTAACTAATACCTTCTTTATATGGAGTATTTTGAAAATGCTTAATATATGTTACCTCCATCACAAAAATATTGTTTTAGATTTTGTAAATACGGATGTATCTACCAGTTACCATATGTTAAAGCTTACAACATGTATATGATCATCCTCTCTATATCGCACAATGCACAATAACCCAACCTCTATACGATGATTGTACTTAAACTATTGATACGATCTTTTATGTTAACAAGTGGATTAATGTTGATTTTCATATTGTTTTAAATTCTGCCAATAAAGATTTTCGTTAACAATATCGACGTTTTTTGCGGGGGTAACAATATCCATGTTGATATGCAACCTTGAACTTTGGGTGTGCATGTCCTTATAGATTGATTGTTTTCATTGGAGCTATCTAATATGCATGTTTGCAACTAAATTAAATTATAAATACCCTGATTACACTTCAAAAATCACCCCTTATCATGTTGTTTGGCATGCAACATCGAGAAATAATTAATGATTTCTTGATGACGCCGGTTGTGTGTATGAGGGACAATTTTTTTTTCCTTCCGGTCCAACGCACGGACATGTTTGCTAGTTTATAATTAAGCATGATAGTAATACTTACTATACACGACACGCCGTGCTTGGAAGTAGCACACAAATCCTCCAAGGATGGCTCAGGGCATGTCAGAGCCGACTTTTCCCTATCGACGTTATATAACGTAGAGATTGTTCTACCTCTCTTATGTTTCATATAGATTGCGAGAGATCCATGCACAACTGATCTGAGTACCAGGTACAATCACTTAATTACCAGAGAAAACCCAATCAACTGGAACCGACCGACGCATAAATTGGTTTTTGCAAATGGTGAGGGCAAAATTTTCATCCAAGTATCATGACAAACAGAAATTTCAGGACATACAGTATATGAAGTCTGAATGATCCAAGCAACCGACTAAAAAGTAATGGAGCAGTACATCACAGAGTACAAGATTATAAACTGAAGTTTTTCAGGAATTTCCGTTACTGATTCAGTCCAGACGATAAACTTATCATGCAAAAAATAAAAACACCCAACATGTTGTAATTTACAGAAAGAAGTAAAAACCGTTCGGCGAAATACACTCATATTACAATCCAGAAGAATAGTACAGTATTTACATGTATCAGGATAACTACACAATATATCAAAGTCTTGCATGTACCACAATATAGTAAACTCGTAAACAGCGCACATGATATAACATATGATGCCTAAGATCTACCTCGCCCTGGTTAATAAATAATAATACAGAGCTCTTTTCATGGGTTGCAGCACAAACACTGCCTCCTTCAGAAAAGAACATGCTTATTCTGCAGCTGTGTTCTTTGCGAAGCTTCCCCACTTCACGACCATGAACACGTATATTTGATCGTACGCCTCATCGAAGAGCCGGAAATAAGCAATTCTCCATGCCCTCTTGAACAACAGTGCACAAAACACAATCCAAAGCCCCACTACAAGTCCCAGCACAAGACCAAAATGAAAGGTCAGTGGGTCAAACTCTTGCTTGTTGCTTCCGAGAGCCCCATGGATGACAAAAGAATCATTTCCTGGAAAACTGTTGTAGAGAGGAGGCCCACAAAGTCCATTGTTGCCGATGTACATACGTGATGGGTTGTCCGTGTTAAGGGTGTCAAGTTGACGGCCAGAGGGTATCCTTCCAGACAAATTGTTATAGGACAAGTTCAAGGCAGCCAAAGATGCCAGGCTTGACAAGCTCGACGGGATTTCACCAGAGAGCTTATTCTGAGAGAGGTCAAGAGATACGAGTGACTGCATGGCGCCAATCATGTTTGGAATTTGTCCACTCAATTTGTTCGATGATAAATTCAAATTCATTAGTGCAGCAAGGGAATTGATGTCTGTCGGGATTTCACCAGTTAAGGAGTTGCCTGATAAATCAATGCCCACGAAATAAATAAGTGTTCTACCATATAGAAGTTGTTGTCCTTTTGTAACTACCGACAATATTTGCCCAAGGTAATTATCTCCATCCTTGCCGTCGCCCTGATCATTCTCGAGCATGTATTCACTTTATACTTTTGTCATAATTGGTAGGTTCGATAGATGCCAAGGTATCGCACCAGAGAAATTGTTGCTTGATAGATCCAAGTATTGAAGATATGTAAGGCTTGTTATGCTGACTGGAATATTATCAGAAAATGCATTATGGCTCAGTAGTACAAAACTCAATATCCCCAGATCTCCTAGCCATGTAGGCAACCTTCCAGACAACTTGTTCCATGCAAGATCCAAAAACTCAATATCTGTGTTATTCTGCAAAAATGCTGGGAAAATTCCTGACAAACTGTTGTTACTGAGAAGAAGAAATTGTAATTTTTGGATGTCAAAGCATTGAGGGATTTCACCCTCCAAAAAATTATTTGACAAATCCAGATATAATAACTGTTGCAATTTGCAAATAGACTCTGGAATGTACCCACCAATTCCATTTGAATAGATAAGCAACACTTGAAGTCGGGAGGCTTCAAAATTTGATGGTATTACTCCTGAAAAGTTATTGTCGGATATGTCTAACATAGTGATATTTGCGAGCAACGAAGGTATTAACCCGGTGAGCCGGTTTGAACTTAGGCGGAGTTCTTCCAAGGACGTGCTGTCCAGATGTGCTGGTAAGCTGCCACTTATTTGGTTATTAGAGATATTGAGATATGTTGACTGTGAAAATGTATACCAAAACCAATTAGGAAACTTGTCCTCTAAAGCTGTGCTTGAAATGTCAAGTGAATCGATTCCCCACAGCTGCTGAAGCCAAGCTGGAAAGAGAGGACCAATTTGGCAAGATGAAAAATTTGCAGACTGTAGCTTAAAGGGAGAACGCCAATCTGAATCGACTACAATCTTCAAATTATTGGATGAAAAGTCTATCGTCTCCAAACTTTTAAAATTTTACAAAGTGTTCTTCCGTGATCACACCGCTAAGGTTGTTTTTGCTTAGGTCCAGATCAACCAGATTCTCCAGATAACCTAATTCAGTGGGCACACTTCCATTGAAATGATTACTGGAGAGGTTTAGGAAGGTTAAGCTCGTCAAATGCATAACCTCTGGTGGTATAGGTCCAGTAATTTTGGTGTCTTGGAGAAAAAGGAACGCCAAGTGCTTCAATTTTCCAAGATCGGGTGGTATACTTCCAGTCAAGTTGTTGCTGCTTATGTCCAAATAAGTAAGAGCGGTAAGGGCACCAATTTCAGTTGGTACATTCCCATTTAGCTGATTACAGTGGAGATCAAGGATGGTTAAACATGCCAAATTCATAAGGCTTGGCGGTATAAGTCCAACAAGGTTGTTGCTGGACAGGTTAAGTATGCTCAAGCTGCTGAATTGCCCTATAAAATTTGGCAGGGTCCCCATCAATTCATTTTGATAGAAATGAAACTCCAACAATTTTCCCCATGCGCATCGCGGTAACCCCTCCATCAACTCCACTATATACCCATTCATTGAATTTTGAGAGAGGTCGAGGATTTCCAAAACGCAAAGATTTTGAAGAACAATCTTAAGGTATGCAGTACTATTCAGATTGTTGAGTGACAAATCAAGTAGCTTGAGTGATGTCATGTTTCCTAGTGCGTCTGGAAATTTTCGAGATAATTGGTTCCCACTAAGACTTAGATATTTGAGGGTCGTCCCTTTCCAAAACCAACTTGACGCAATTGAGTTGCCTAGCTGATTGAAGGACAAATCAAGCTTCTCAAGTTTCGTGAGGTTAAGGTAGGGAAGCGATTGGCTTGTAGTATCAAGTGAACAACCAGCAAGATTGATAACCCTTAGAGATGGAATCATATTCAAGGTATGAGGCCAGTCAGCTATCAGCGAGAGATATCATATTCAAGGTATGAGGCCAGTCAGCTATCAGCGAGAGATCTATATTGCTCATGCTAAGGTGCTGCAGCAATGGTAGCTTTGTTAACCAGATGATATCCGTTGAATACATCACAGGGAAAAAACTAACGTGGCCAAGGTCAAGATGCTGCAACTTAGACAAGTTACCAAGTTGAGAAGGAACTGTACCATTAAATGGAATGCCAGATAGGTCAAGATATCTCAAGTTCTCCATTGAGCCCAAGAACTGAGGAATATCATTATTTGGGCCTAGCAAACAGTTCATGCTTAGATCCAGGTGCTCTAGATGCTTCAAGGAAAGCAGAGAGGGACTTATCTCGCCGACCAATGAATTACCTTTGTCACACGGATAATAAGAGACGACAGGGTCCGGAATTGTACCGGGAAGGTCAAGCTTATTGCGAAGGTGAAGCTTGATGACATGGCCTGTTCGGTTGCTGCATCTGACACCCTTCCACTGGCAGCAATCACGTCCGTGCCACGAGGCGAGGACACCAGCCGGGTCACTTGTGATGCCTTTCTGGAAGGAGAGCAAGGCGGCCCTCTCGGCTGGGATGCAGCCACCACCATGTGCATGCACAAGCTGGGGTTGTAGTGCTAGTGCATGCACGGTTTGTGAAGATGAAGCGATGCTTATGATGATGAGGATGAACAAGAGATTCGTTGTGTGATGCATATTGGATAAACAGGAGTTGGGTAACTGGGTAAGCATCATAAGCACTAGATCTGTTTGCTATATGCCCACTGGAGTTGAGATGTTCGGTCATACTAGTAGCCCCACGGAGTCTACGGTCAAAGTCCCAGTTATTCAATCAAGTGTGGTTCATACAATTTTGTGACCAGATTTTGATGAGAGTTACAGCCACTACTCCACTAGATCTAGTGCACTACTATGTACCATCAAAGTCACTACTCAATTCTGTTTATGTGCACGGAGCACTCTGGACTGGAGCAGGCTTAAAGATTACATCCGGCTGCTGGTTAGTATTCCACCAGATTCTTTTTCCACAATGTCTGCTGAAACTATCTACTAGAGATTTCAATTTCGGACAACATATGACAGCAAAGAAAAAGAGATTGTAAAAATCATAAGTAGCACAGTACAGAATAACATAGTACCTAGAGCACAAAATTGTCCAGAAGATGGTGAATATGGTCCTCCAAGATTGATTCAGAACATGCCCTGGGTTCCAGCAGATGATGGATACAATCCTCTATTCACTACCGGACTAAGCTTAGACGCCGACGGCCGGCAGCTACGCCAACGGCCAAATGTCGGGGCCGTCGGCGTAGATGGCCCACCTCGTCAGCCCTGACAGCGGGCCGTCGGCGTCCGCGAGTCGTCGGCGTAGGCCGCTTTAGGCCGAGGGCCGCCGTCGGCGTATAATGGCCGTCGACGTAGGTCCATTTTAGGCCGAGGGCCGCCGTCGGCGTAGGACTGCCAGCTGGGCCCCGGTGACGGTCGGACGGTAACGCCGTCAGCCCAGTAGAGGCTACGCCGACGGCCCCGACCTTTGACCGTCGGCGTAGACCCTGTTTTTATTTTTTGTTTTCATTTTTATTTTCTTTTGTTTAACGTTTAATCTTATATTACTAATACATAAAATAATATTGGAAATGGGATTATAATATATATCATCTCATTTCAACCCTCGATATACGCGTCTTTATTCTTTTTGTGTCTACTAATTAATATATAAAATAATATATTAATAAATTATAATATTTATGCTACTAAATTAAAATATATTATGCTACTATTACTATATTAATATGTATGCTCCACAGTTGAACCCCGTGCGGAGAAAGCTATAAGGGTAAACCGCCGCCCCCTCCCCGGCCCCCTCGCGCCCGGATTAGGCCGGGTTTCGGTGAAGAAAGACCGCCGAAGCGTCGTAGTACCGCATGAACTTGCATGTGATTGTAGGGTATATGTCCAAGTGTGGTGTAAGGTCCATAGATGCAATGTCTAGCTCCTTGGTGTGATCATCTTCACATTCATGCGATAACACTATGCAAAGTCATGGACATGTAGGTGGAATACACCCGTTTGCGGGTATACCGGGGGCTACGATGTGTTACAAGGTCCCAACCTTGTTTTCCATGTAGTTATGTCCTAAACAAACCTCAACAAACAAAAAAGTACATTGTTTGAACATCGTACGGAGAAAGCTATAGGGGTAGACCGCCAGGCCCCCCTCTCGAGCAGGATGTTGCAGGTGAATTACCGCCAAAGCGTCGGAATCCTACAAAAACTTGCATGTGGACCTAGGGTATGTGTACAAGTGTGGTGGAAGGCCCATAGATGCAAAACATAGATCCCGGGTGTGACTTTCTTCACACATGAATGCGATAACACTTAGAGAGATTTGTGCACACGTGTAGACAGAATACTCCCAGTTCGGCTTAACCGGAGGCTACGATGTGTTACAAAGGTCTCAAACCTAGTTTTCCATGTAGCTATGGAGTAAACAAAACTAAGCCAATGAAAAAGTACATTGTTGGAGCCTTGTGCGGATAAAGCTATAGGGGATACATTGTCGGACCCACATTCCCCTCCGGAGCAGGATGTTGCAGGTGAATGACCGCCGCGGAGCGCCAGAATCCCACAAAAACATGCACGTGGACCTAGGTTATGTGTACAAGTGTGGTGGAAGGCCCATAGATGCAAGACATGGATCCCGGGTGTGACCTAGCTTCTTCACACATGAATGTGATAACACTTAGAGACATTCGTGCACGTGTAGACGGAATACTCCCGGTTCGGCATAACCGGAGGCTACGATGTGTTACAAGGTCCCAAACCTAGTTTTCCATGTAGCTATGGAGTAAACAAACGTAAGCCAATGAAAAAGTACATTGGTGGAGCTTCGTGCGGAGAAAGCTATAGGGGGTACAGCGTCGGGCCCACATTCCCCCTCCGGAGCAGGATGTCGTAGGTGAATGACCGTCGGAGCATCGAAATAGGCCCAACCTTGGTTTTCCATTACATATGTGCTAAACAAACATAGATAGAGAAAAAAATCCATTGGTACACCCTCGTACGGAGAAAGCTATAGGGGTAGATCTGTGGGTCCCCTCGATCTAGGGTTTCGCCGGAGGAAGACCGCCGGAGCATCGGAATCACTACAGGGGTAGATCAATGAAAAATTGTTTGGCTGAAATTACCTATACTTGAACCGTGTCTTGAGATCTCCAATGATGTCCTCGTAGTCTAGATTATAATACTCTTCAAGCTCCTTCTCAAGCTCCACCTTGTCCTTGAGAGAAATCTTACCCTTTCTTTTCTCGCCTACCTCCTCACCATTTCCAAGCTCCTTGTTTTTCTTCTTCTTTTTTCTTTTCACTAGTGGAAGTAAACCCTTCTTTACCAGCAAGGGCCCAATCTTTAGGTAGCCCAACCAATTCATCTTCCTTGTCAAAATCAGGTTTACCCAAATCCAAATCGTCTCCACTTCCAAACTCAGGATCAACCTGAGTAAAATCCTTAATCTGTATGTCGAAACTCCCGATACGGGTCAACTAGTGTGAATAATTTGGTGAAATGTGTCCAACCTTGGTTCTCCATGTACATATGTGCTAAACAAACATAGATAGAGAAAAAAAAGTCCATTGGTCAACCCTCGTACGGAGAAATTTATAGGGGTAGATCTGCGGGTCCCCCCGATCTAGGGTTTCGAAGGTGAATGACCGCCGGACTGTCGAAATCACTCGAAAACCTGCATGTGTCCCTAACATATGTGTAGAAGTGTGATGTAAAGTTGGTATATGGCATATCTAGGTCATGTGTCTGACGTTGTTCACAGACATGGGCTAACACTTAGTAAAATCCTGGATCTGTATGTCGAAACTTTCGGTACGGGTCAACCGGTGTGAATAATGTGGTGAAATGTGTCCAACCTTGGTTGTCCATGTACATATGTGCTAAACAAACATAGATAGAGAAAAAAAAGTCCATTGGTCAACCCTCGTACGGAGAAATTTATAGGGGTAGATCTGCGGGTCCCCTCGATCTAAGGTTTCAGAGGTGAATGACCATCGGAGCGTCAAAATCACTCGAAAACCTGCATGTGTCCCTAACATATGTGCAGAAGTGTGACGTAATGTTGACGGATGGCATATCCAGGTCATGTGTCTGACGTTGTTCACAGACATGGGCTAACACTTAGTAAAATCCTGGATCTGTATGTCGAAACTCCCGATATGGGTCAACCGGTGTGAATAATGTGGTGAAATGTGTCCAACCTTGGTTCTCCATGTACATATGTGCTAAACAAACATAGATAGAGAAAAAGATCCATTGGTCAACCCTTGTACGGAGAAATTTATAGGGGTAGATCTGCGGGTCACCCCGATCTAGGGTTTCGGAGGTGAATGACCGGCGGAGTGCCGGAATCCCACAAAAACCTGCATGTGAACCTAGGGTATGTGTACAAGTGTGGTGGAAAACCCATAGATGCAAGACATAGATCCCGAGTGCGACCTCTTCATGAGCATGGGAGAAAGCCCCGTATCGTCTACCCCCCTAGATATTCTCCGGATGGGGGTAGCCCGGTGGACATTTGTCTTGGGTTGTGTTTGGTTAGGTCATAGGGTCATTACAAACCATGTTTGAGCCCAAGTTGGGAGACGTAGTAGTAAATCAAAATTTTCCTACGTGTCACCAAGATCTATCTATGGGGAACCCAGCAACGAGTGGGGAGAGATTTCATCTTCATACCTTTGAAGATCGCTAAGCGGAAGTGTTACAAGAACGCGGTTGATGGAGTCGTACTCGCAGCGATTTAGATCGCGGTGGATTCCGATCTAAGCGCCGAACAACGGTGCCTCCGCGTTCAACACACGTGCAGCCCGGTGACGTCTCCTACGCCTTGATCCAGCAAGGAGGAAGGAGAGGTTGGGGAAGGGCTCCAACAGCAGCATGACGACGTGGTGGTGGTGGAGTAGCAAGGTATTCCGGTAGAGCTTCGCCTAAGCGCTGCGGAGGAGGAAGAAGAGAGGTAGGGCTTTGCCGTGAGAGAGAGAGTTCAGAACTGTTCTCAAAAGGCCAAAACCTCAAGTATATATAGGAGGAGGGATAGGGAGGGCTGGCTTGGACTCTCCTCCAAGGAGGAGAGCTTCGGCCGAATCAAAGGGAGAGTCCACCTCTCACAAGGGAGGTGGATCCCCTCCTTTTTAAACTCCTTTGCCCTTATCTCTACTCCTCCAGCCTCATGGGCCTTTCTAGAAGGTCTTGGCCAGCCCAATAAGGGCTGGAACACCTCCTCTAAGGGCCCACAAAGTCCTATGGTCGCCACACCCCTCCCGGGGGTCCTCCGGCACCCTCCCGGCACTCCCGGTACAATACCGATGAGCCCGAAAACTTTCCGGTGACCAAAACTGGACTTTCTATATATCAATCTTTACCTCCGGACCATTCTGGAGCTCCTCGTGACGTCCAGGATCTCATCCGGAACTCCAAAAAACTTTCGGTAATCACGTATACCATTTCCCTATAACCCTAGCGTCATCGAACCTTAAGTGTGTAGACCCTACGGGTTCGGGAGACACGTGGACATGACCGAGACACTTCTCCGGCCAATAACCAACAGCGGGATCTAGATACCCATGTTGTCTCCCACATGCTCCACAATGATCTCATCGGATGAACCACGATGTCGGGGATTCAATCAATCCCGTATACAATTCCCTTCGTCTATCGGTATGATACTTGCCCGAGATTCGATCGTCGGTATCTCTATACCTTGTTCAATCTCGTTACCGGCAAGTCTCTTTACCCGTTCCGTAATACATCATCTCATGGATAACTCCTTAGTCACATTGAGCTCATTATGATGATGTCTTACCGAGTGGGCCCAGAGATACCTCTCCGTCACACAGAGTGACAAATCCCAGTCTCGATTCGTGCCAACCCAACAGACACTTTCGGAGATACCCGTAGTGTACCTTTATAGCCACCTAGTTAAGTTGTGATGTTTGGCACACCCAGGGCATTCCTACTGTATCCGGGAGTTGCACAATCTCATGGTCTAAGGAAACGATACTTGACATTGAAAAGCTTTAGCAAACGAACTACACGATCTTATACTATGCTTAGGATTGGGTCTTGTCCATCACATCATTCTCCTAATGATGTGATCCCATTATCAACGACATCCAATGTCCATGGTCATGAAACCGCGGCCATCTATTGATCAACGAGCTAGTCAACTAGAGGCTCACTAGGGACATGTTGTGGTCTATGTATTCACACATGTATTACGGTTTCCGGTTAACACAATAATAGCATGAACAATAGACAATTATCATGAACTAGGAAATACAATAATAACCATTTTATTATTGCCTCTAGGGCATATTTCCAACAGTCTCCCACTTGCACTAGAGTCAATAATCTAGTTACATTGTGATGAATCGAACACCCATAGCATTCTAGTGTTGATCATGTTTTGCTCGTGAGAGAGGTTTAGTCAACGGATCTGCGACATTCAGATCCGTATGCACTTTACAAATATCTATATCTCCCTCCTGAATGTAATCACGGATGGAGTTGAAGCGGCGCTTGATGTGTCTTGTCTTCTTGTGAAACCTGGGCTCCTTCGCAAGGGCAATAGCTCCAGTGTTGTCACAGAATAGAGTCATCAGGCCCGACGCACTTGGAATTACTCCTAGGTCGGTGATGAACTTCTTCATCCTGACTCCTTCCTTTGCTGCTTCCGAAGCAGCTATGTACTCCGCTTCACATGTAGATGCCGCCACGACGCTTTGCTTGCTGCTGCACCAGCTGACTGCCCCTCCATTCAAAATATACACATATTCGGTTTGCGACTTGGAGTCATCTGGATCTGTGTCGAAGCTAGCATCGACGTAACCCTTTACGACGAGCTCTTCGGCACCTCCATATACGAGAAACATGTCCTTTGTCCTTTTCAGGTACTTCAGGATATTCTTGACCGCTGTCCAGTGTTCCGCTCCGGGATCACTTTGGTACCTCCCTACCAAACTTATGGCAAGGTTCACATCAGGTCCGATACACAGCATGGCATACATAATAGATCCTATGGCTGAAGCATAGGGGATGACACTCATCTCTTCTCTATCCTTTGCCGTGGTCGGGCATTGAGTCGTACTCAATATCACACCTTGTAACACAGGCAAGAACCCCTTCTTGGACTGATCCATATTGAACTTCTTCAATATCTTATCAAGGTATGTGCTTTGTGAAAGACCTATGAGGCGTCTCGATCTATCTCTATAGATCTTAATACCTAATATGTAAGCAGCTTCTCCAAGGTCCTTCATTGAAAAACACTTATTCAAGTAGGCCTTTATACTTTCCAAGAGTTCTATATCATTTCCCATTATCAGTATGTCATCCACATATAATACGAGAAATGCTACAGAGCTCCCACTCACTTTCTTGTAAATACAGGGTTCTCCATAAACCTGTACAAACCCAAACGCTTTAATCACTTCATTAAAGCGGATGTTCCAACTCCGAGATGCTTGCACCAACCCATAGATGGAGCGCTGGAGCTTGCATACCTTGTTAGCATCTTTAGGATTGACAAAACCTTCCGGCTGCATTATATACAGTTCTTCCTTGAGGAAGCCATTAAGGAATGCCGTTTTGACATCCATTTGCCAGATCTCATAATCATAAAATGCGGCAATTGCTAACATTATTTGGACGGACTTCAGCATCGCTACGGGTGAGAAAGTCTCATCGTAGTCAACTCCTTGAACTTGTCGATAACCCTTAGTGACAAGCCGAGCCTTATAGACGGTCACATTACCATCCGCGTCGGTCTTCTTCTTAAAGATCCATTTATTTTCAATGGCTCGCTTATCATCAGGATGGTCCACCAAAGTCCATACATTGTTCTCATACATGGATCCTATCTCGGATTTCATGGCTTCAAGCCATTTGTTGGAATCCAGGCCCGCCATCGCTTCTTCATAGTTCGAAGGTTCACCGTTGTCTAACAACATGATCTCTAGGACAGGGTTGCCGTACCACTCTAGTGCGGAACGTGTCCTAGTGGACCTTTGACGTTCAATAGTAACTTGATCTGAAGTTTCATGATCATCATCATTAACTTCCTCTCCAGCCGGTGTAGGCTCCACAGAAACAACTTCCTGTGTTGCGCTACTCTCCGGTTCGAGTGGAGGTACAATTACCTCATCAAGTTCTATTTTCCTCCCACTTACTTCTTTCGAGAGAAACTCTTTCTCGAGAAAGGATCCATTCTTGGCAACAAAGACTTTGCCCTCGGATCGTAGGTAGAAGGTATACCCAATAGTCTCTTTGGGATATCCTATGAAGACACACTTTTCCGTTTTGGGTTCGAGCTTCTCAGGTTGAAGTTTCTTCACATAAGCATCGCATCCCCAAACTTTTAGAAACGACAGCTTAGGTTTCTTTCCAAATCATAATTCATACGGTGTCGTCTCAACGGATTTTGACGGTGCCCTATTTAAAGTGAATGTGGTAGTCTCTAATGCATATCCCCAAAATGATAGCGGTAAGTCGGTAAGAGACATCATAGATCGTACCATATCTAATAGAGTGCGATTACGACATTCAGACACACCATTTCGCTGAGGTGTGCCAGGCGGCGTGAGTTGTGAAACAATTCCACATTTCCTTAGGTGTGTGCCAAACTCATGACTTAAATATTCCCCGCCACGATCAGATCGTAGGCACTTTATTTTCCTGTCACGTTGATTCTCTACCTCACTCTGAAATTCCTTGAACCTTTCAAAAGTTTCAGACTTATGTTTCATCAAGTAGACATACCCATATCTACTCAAGTCATCAGTGAGGGTGAGAACATAACGGTAGCCACCACGAGCCTCGACACTCATTGGACCGCATACATCGGTATGTATTATTTCCAACAATTTAGTTGCTCGCTCCATTGTTCCGGAGAACGAAGTCTTGGTCATCTTGCCCATGAGGCATGGTTCGCACGTCTCAAATGATTCGAAATCAAGAGACTCCAAAAGTCCATCAGTATGGAGCTTCTTCATGTGTTTGACACCAATATGACCAAGGCGGCAGTGCCACATGTAAGTGGGACTATCGTTATCAACCTTACACTTTTTGGTACTCACACTATGGACATGTGTAACATCACATTCGAGATCCATCAAAAATAAACCATTGACCAGCGGGGCATGACCATAAAACATTTCTCTTATATAAATAGAACAACCATTATTCTCAGATTTAAATGAGTAGCCATCTCGCATCAAGCGAGATCCAGATACAATGTTCATGCTCAAAGCTGGTACTAAATAACAATTATTAAGGTTTAACACTAATCCCGAAGGAAGATGTAGAGGTAGCGTGCCGACGGCAATCACATCGACCTTGGAACCATTCCTGACGCGCATCGTCACCTTGTCCTTTGCCAGCCTCCGCTTATTCCGCAGCTCCTGCTTGTAGTTACAAATGTGAGCAACTGCACCGGTATCAAATACCCAGGAGTTACTACGAGCGCTGGTCAGGTACACATCAATAATAAGTATATCACATATACCTTTAATGTTGTCGTCCTTCTTATCCGCTAAGTACTTGGGGCAGTTCCGCTTCCAGTGACCAGTACCCTTGCAATAAAAACACTCAGTCTCAGGCTTGGGTCCATTCTTGTTCTTCTTCTTCCCGACAACTTGCTTACCGGGCGCGGCAACAGCTTTGTCGTCCTTCTTGAAGTTCTTCTTACCCTTGCCTTTCTTGAAACTAGTGGTCTTATTCACCGTCAACACTTGATGCTCCTTTTTGATCTCGACCTCTGCTGATTTCAGCATCGAGTACAACTCAGGAATGGACTTCTCCATCCCTTGCATGTTGTAGTTCATCACAAAGCTCTTGCGGCTAGGTGGAAGCGACTGGAGGATTCTGTCAATGACCGAGTCATCCGGGAGATTAACTCCCAGCTGAGTCAAGCGGTTGTGTAGCCCAGACATCTTGAGGATGTGCTCACTGACAGAACTATTCTCCTCCATCTCACAGCTGAAGAACTTGTCAGAGACGTCATATCTCTCGACCCGAGCATGAGCTTGGAAAACCAGTTTCAGCTCTTGGAACATCTCATATGCTCTGTGTTGCTCAAAACGCTTTTGGAGCCCTAGTTCTAAACTGTAAAGCATGCCGCACTGAACAAGGGAGTAATCATCGCAGCAAGAATGCCAAGTGTTCGCAACGTCTTGCTCTGTTGGGAGAAGGGGTGGGTCACCTAGTGGTGCATCAAGGACATACAATTTCTTGGAAGCTATGAGGATGATCCTCAAGCCACGGACCCAGTCCGCATAGTTGCTTCCATCATCTTTCAGCTTGGTTTTCTCTAGGAACGCGTTGAAATTGAGGGTGACATTCGCGTTGGCCATTGGATCTACAATATAGATTGTAAAGATAATTTTAGACTAAGTTCATGATAATTAAGTTCACATAATCAAATTATTTGATGAACTCCCACTTAGATAGACATCTCTCTAGTCATCCAAGTGACACATGATCCATGTCAACTAGCCCGTGTCCGATCATCACGTGGTGCTTCGGAACAACGATCCTTAGCAACGGTGCACAGTTAGGGTGAACACTTTTCTTGAAATTTTATTGAGAGATCATCTTATTTACTACCGTCGTTCTAAGCAAATAAGATGTAAACATGATAAACATCACATGCAATCAATATAGTGACATGATATGGCCAATATCATCTTGCTCCTTTGATCTCCATCTTCGGGGCACCATGATCATCACTGTCACCGACATGACACCATGATCTCCATCATCATGATCTCCATCATTGTGTCTTCTTGAAGTTGTCTCGCCAACTATTACCTCTACTACTATGGCTAACGTTTAGCAATAAAGTAAAGAATTACATGACATTTATGATTGACACGCAGGACATACAATAAAATAAGACAACTCCTATGGCTCCTGCCGGTTGTCATACTCATCGACATGCAAGTCATGAATCCTATTACAAGAACATGATCAATCTCATACATCACAATGCATCACATCACATCCTTGGCCATATCACATCACAAGGCATATGCTGCAAAAACAAGTTAGACGTCCTCTAATTTGTAGTTGCAAGTTTTTACGTGGCTGCTATAGGTTACTAGCAAGAACGTTTCTTACCTACGCCAAAACCACAACGTGATATGCCAATTGCTATTTACCCTTCATAAGGACCCTTTTCATCGAATCCAATCCGACTAAGGTGGGAGAGACAAACACCCGCTAGCCATCGAATCCAAGTGCATGTCAGGCGGTTGAACTAGTCTGACGTAAGCGTACGTGTAAAGTCGGTCTGGGCCGCTTCATCCCACAATACCGCCGAATCAAGATAAGACTAGTAGTGGTAAGCAAATTAACAAAATTGACGCCCACAACTACTTTGTGTTCTACTTGTGCATAGATTCTACGCATAGACCTAGCTTTGATACCACTGTTGGGAGACGTAGTAGTAAATCAAAATTTTCCTACGTGTCACCAAGATCTATCTATGGAGAAACCAGCAACGAGTGGGGAGAGATTGCTTGTGTTCTACTTGTGCATAGATTCTACGCATAGACCTAGCTTTGATACCACTGTTGGGAGACGTAGTAGTAAATCAAAAATTTCCTACGTGTCACCAAGATCTATCTATGGAGAAACCAGCAACAAGTGGGGAGAGATTGCATCTTCATACCTTTGAAGATTGCTAAGCGGAAACGTTACAAGAACACGGTTGATGGAGTCGTACTCGCAGCGATTCAGATCGCAGTGGATTCCGATCTAAGCGCCGAACAACGGAGCCTCCATGTTCAACACACGTGCAGCCCGGTGATGTCTCCTACGCCTTGATCCAGCAAGGAGGAAGGAGATGTTAGGGAAGGGCTCCAACAGTAGCACGACGACATGGTGGTGGTGGAGTAGCAAGGTATTCCGGCAGGGCTTCGCCTAAGCGCTGCGGAGGAGGAAGAAGAGAGGTAGGGCTTTGCCGTGAGAGAGAGTTCAGAACTGTTCTCAAAAGGTCAAAACCTCAAGTATATATAGGAGGAGGGAGAGGGAGGGTTGTCTTGGACTCTCCTCCAAGGAGGAGAGCTTCGGCAGAATCAAAGGGAGAGTCCACCTCCCACAAGGGAGGTGGATCTCCTCCTTTTTAAACTCCTTTGCCCTTATCTCTACTCCTCCAGCCGCATGGGCCTTTATAGAAGGTCTTGGCCAGCCCAATAAGGGCTGGCACACCTCTTCTAAGGGCCCACAAAGTCCTATGGTCATCACACCCCTCCCGGGGGTCCTCCGGCACCCTCCCGACACTCCTGGTACAATACCGATGAGCCCGAAAACTTTCCGGTGACCAAAACTGGACTTCCTATATATTAATATTTACCTCCAGACCATTCTGGAGCTCCTTGTGACGTCCGAGCTCTCATCTGGGACTCCGAACAACTTTCGGTAATCACATATACCATTTCCCTATAACCCTAGCGTCATCGAACCTTAAGTGTGTAGACCCTACGGGTTCGGGAGACACGTGGACATGACCGAGACACTTCTCCGGCCAATAACCAACAGCGGGATCTAGATACCCATGTTGTCTCCCACATGCTCCACAATGATCTCATCGGATGAACCACGATGTCGGGGATTCAATCAATCCCGTATACAATTCCCTTCGTCTATCGGTATGATACTTGCCCGAGATTCGATCGTCGGTATCTCTATACCTTGTTCAATCTCGTTACCGGCAAGTCTCTTTACCCGTTCCGTAATACATCATCTCATGGATAACTCCTTAGTCACATTGAGCTCATTATGATGATGTCTTACCGAGTGGGCCCAGAGATACCTCTCCGTCACACAGAGTGACAAATCCCAGTCTCGATTTGTGCCAACCCAACAGACACTTTCGGAGATACCCGTAGTCCACCTTTATAGCCACCCAGTTACGTTGTGACATTTGGCACACCCAAGGCATTCCTACGGTACCCGGGAGTTTCACAATCTCATGGTCTAAGGAAACGATACTTGACATTGAAAAGCTTTAGCAAACGAACTACACGATCTTGTGCTATTCTTAGGATTGGGTCTTGTCCATCACATCATTCTCCTAATGATGTGATCCCGTTATGAACGACATCCAATGTCCATGGTCATGAAACCGTGACCATCTATTGATCAATGAGATAGTCAACTAGAGGCTCACTAAGGACATGTTGTGGTCTATGTATTCACACATGTATTACGGTTTCCGGTTAACACAATTATAGCATGAACAATAGACAATTATCATGAACTAGGAAATACAATAATAACCATTTTATTATTGCCTCTAGGGCATATTTCCAACAGTTGTCACAAGATCCTACCCCGTTCCATGAAAAACGGGGAGTTCCCCCCTAATAATTAAACACCGAAACCTCCGTAGCTAGGTGACAGAGGATGTCTGCGAAGGGGTATAGACCTAAGCTTGAAAATAATTAAAAACAATGGTGTAAAAAATAAAAAAGATTTTATATGCTTGAAAACATAAAATAATACAGAAATAAGGAAATAAAAAAATGTAAATGGCCCTAAGCCGACGGCCAAGCCGTCGGCGTATAAGAATTAAAAAAATTAAATAGACCTGAGCTGACGGCCAGGCCGTCGGTGTAGGTCCTCGTACCCTAGATCGGAAGGCCGGCCACGGGAACCTTATCTGAAACCCCCACTTCCCCCGACCTCGACCCCGACCCCGCCGGCCGCGCTGCCCCCTCCCATCCCGCAGCCGGCGGTGGCCTGCCCGCCCCTCCCGCTGCCCGCCCCTCCCGCCGCCCGCCCCTCCCGCCGCCCGCCCCTCACGCCCCCACCGCCGGCCCGCCCCTCCCATGAGCTCCCTCCTGCCCCCGCCCCCGCCGCCTGCCCGCCCCTCCGGTGAGCTCCCTCCCGCCCCCGCCGCCGGCCCGCCATCATCGAAGCCGGATACCACCTCCGGCCTGACCCCGACGCCGGCCTAACCCCAAGCCGACCCCTCCGTCATCGTCGTCTCGGAGCCCCCTCTGTTGCCTCGGAGCTGTCGTCGTCTCGGAGCCCCCTCCGCCGCCTTGCACCCCCCGTCATCGATCATGCTTCAAGGGTGAGAATTCGTTCACCCCTCTCGTGTACCTAGGTTTATTTTCGTGTCTAGATCACCAACTCAAGTCTCATCACCTAGGTTTATTTTCCTGTCTAGATCACCATGACAATGATGAGCCTCCATCGTGCGAGGATCCTGACGCTTTATACGCATGTGATAGTGATACTAATGATGGCGATGAGAATGAGCCTGAGAGTGATGATGATGAGTATTAGTATTTATGGTGAAGAACATATGATGGTGAGGGTCTTTTATGTCTTTATTATGGCTTACTTGCCCAATCACTTGGTGGTTGCTAACTACTGCTCAAATGTGTAGGGAATGGGAGGCTCCGGGACTGGACGTGTAGAATGATATTACTATGTATCTCGATACTATATGTATGTTATTTTGGATGATGATGATGATGATTGTATGTGGATGTGCTATGATGAATTGATGATTATGTTATTTTGTATCTTGTCGATGTGCACGTGCTATTTAAATTGCCTGTTCCATGACAATGATGAGCCTCCACCGTGCTAGGATCCCGAGGCTTAGAGTGATGATGAGTATTAGTATTTATTTTTCATCTTAATTGCATTGCGTCTTTATGCTTAATTGTTTTCTTTTTCTCAATGTAGGTGATTGGCCAATATGAGCAGTGGCAAGGCATCACCGCAGTCCTTGCTTCAGGGGATAAAGAAGATGAAGAGTGGAAGATCAACAACCTCAAGGTATGCCGCCGAGGAGGTAGGAGGAGGAGATGCAGGACGAGGAGGAGGAGTCGGGGGAGGACATCCCCCGAGGTCAGGACGAGGAGGTACATTGCATCTTCATTATGTCTTCATTATGCTTGGTATTTATTTTTCAACATGCTTATTAATTGTTTACCTTTTCGCATTGCAGGAGGTCGAGGACGAGGGTGAGCTACCCTCCTTTTGAGTGACATACCCTCCGCTTCCGGTGACGTGGCTTCACAAACCGCGTTCTTAGAGTCCCGAGATGAGGAGATGGACTCTCGAGACTTGGACGTGGACTCTCGAGACGAGGAGGGGGGTCTCGAGCCTCGGAGATGATGACGTTGGGTCCATCGAGGGCGTCGACGAAGAAGGTAAAGGTTCGTGGGGAAACAGAAGTCCCTAAGGAGGAACCTGCCACGGAGGCTCGGGTCCTCATTGAACCTAGCAAATCTGAGTAAGTGGCTATAGTAACTTTGAACATGTAGTTTCATTTTGTTGATAACAACTTGGCATGTACTAGAGTTTGATTCTTGTGCAGCAATTGGATGCATCCTCCAGGGACTCGAGTCCCTAGCTGCATGCTTGGAGCTATCATCAGGAAGTTTTGGCCAGGCTTCTACAACGCCGAAAACGGTGAGAGGAAGCTAGCCACGACTTGGAGACACTACGAGCTCGCAGATTGTCCCCCCTATGGGAAAGCTTCTCACGCCGTGATCAACAAGTTTTGGGTAAGGCAAACCCATGACTCTCACACTTTTTTTTGTTCATAGTTCATGACCCCGCCATGCTAACTCATGAATCTCACACTTTTTTATGCATGATTGAAGAGATTCTATAGGGTGGTTCCGGAGCAGCAGGAGGCGGTGGACAAGACTTTGCGGAATCATTGTAAGAGGTTGGCTAATCAGCAGTTCTATAACCAGGCTCATATCGCGAGGAGTCAATACAGCATGGCGATATCGGGCAAACCGTCGCCGAAGTATGAGAATGTCAAGACACCAACGATGATGAGCACGGCAGAGTACGACGAGGTAAGTAAATTGCCGATGAGATTCTATGTTGATGCTAATTTGCAATTGCATCATCTGTTCTTCACATGAGTATTGATTTTTCAGGTTAGGCCCGATTGGGCCTATGGCAAGGAGGATGCATGGAGGGCGTTGACTGCGAGATGGCGCGGGGAAGACGAGGAGTGGAACGCCTTGAGCGAGCGGAACAAGGCGAACCGCGGCAGCGGGGGGACACATCGGGCGGGAAACCTCAGCAGTGAGTGCTACAAGGCCAGGCTGGTATACACATACATGGAACAACCTTCATTTATTTCCCCTCATGCATGTTCCTACTTAGTACTCATAACATCTCTTTGGCGGTGCAGGAGGAGAAACTAGGGAGGCATGTCAACGATTATGAGTCATGGGACTCGATGAGGATGAAGGCGCCCGATCTCTCCCAGCCTCAGCCTCAGCTTCCCGAGTACTTCGGCACTGCCCAGGAGGATGGTGCTAAGTACCTCGAGACGCTGGTCGCTCTTAATCCGGAGGTGGACGACCCTAGAAGTGCGGATCCCGACGAGAGAGCGTTGGTCGTGTCTAGGATAGAGGTCTCGTTTCTAGATGTTTGGATGTTTTTGTACTATGTATCGATACTATCTATCTTATTTTTGGATGTTTGGATGTTGTTATACCGTGTATCGAAATGATGTGCATGTGTATCGATACTATCTATCTATTATGCTCTTTGTCGACGTGCATGTTCTTTATAATGATATGTAGACGAATACTGTGTATTTAGAATTTTGTATATGCAGGAAACGAAGCAAAACAGAGAAAAGAAGGAAATCTGACAGTACCTATGCCGACAGTCAGGCCGTCGGCATAGGCCTTGTCCCGTGCGAAATGGCACAGCCTACGCCGACGGCCAGGACTTTGGCGTAGGCCCATCGCCCAGATGCGCTTAGGAGCTGCCGCGTGGCCTCACTGGACGATAGCCTACGCCGACGGCCAGGCCGTCGACGTAGCTCATAACCAGGCCTAACGGTCGTTAGGCCCCGCGTGGGGCCCACATGACGTACACCGACGGCCAGAACGTGTCGTCGCCTTAGCCACCTACGCCGACGGCATAGGGTACGCCGACGGCTACTGGGACAAGCCCGAGGGATATCTACCCCGACGGCAGCCGTCGACGTAGGCCTAAGCCGACGGCTTATGGGTCTACGCCGACGGTAGCCGGCCGTCGGCGTATGGCCTCAGTCCCGTAGTGATTTGTTGACATTGGCAATTCTTCCGGTCTCCAAAACAAATCTGCCAAAACAATCCCGACCACACCATTGTTCGTGTTCAAGTGAGAAGGGTTTAAGCCCGACGAAAACCACCCAGTGTCGCCGTTGGGTTGGTGGGGGACACATACGGCGTCGGAAGGAGAGGGCGGCCAACTGCTGTGTCGCGGCATCCGCGAAGGGAGGAGCAGGGCGGAGAGATGGTGGAGAGGGAACTCGGCGGAGGCGAACAGGCGTGTGATAGATGAAAATGAAAGATCTGTTGCTACTGTACTGTACTGACTGATGATGATGTTACTCTGACTGATGTACAAACGACGGTTGGGGGTCGAGCAGTGACACCAACCGTCGTTGCTACGTCCTCCTCACCGTCGACAAAATGTGGCAAGACATAGTTCGTTGTCGCCAGACGAGGACGATGTTGAATTCATGAGCATCTTCATAACGAAGTCGCTAGCACTCACCACAATTGTGAAGTCATAAACGTATCATAAGAACTAGACATCTTCCTATTTATTTTGTTTTGGACCAGCTGACACAAAAGGGAAAAGGGTTTAAGCCGCCGCGCCTCCTGTCTAACACGACGACTACGTGTTACAGTCCAACACCGGACGTGAAGATCATGCACTTCTCCAAGACCTTTAATTGTCGAACTGAGAGACTTGAGCCGAGCCAATTATGTACTCCTCCACTTTTTATAGATACCCAAGAATGCATCTGGGAAACTCCAACAGGAAAGCAACAAAAGTGGAAGCAACTTCAGGGATTACATTATCCTCGTGTAAATGATGCAGCGCAGTTCAGACCACACTAGCTACACCCATAGTAGAGAAGTTAAAACATGCACAACTCAAAGGAGAAGCTACAGCTATCAAAGTTTTGATATAAGAAAAGACTTTTGCTCCGCATTTCGGCAGTATAACAAAACAAACAGTGGGAAGGTCCCACAAGTGAAGAATCTGTCTGAAAATTAGACATTCAGTATCCTGTTCTCCCCAGCCAGTCTAGCTGCTTGTAGTGTCGGCATAATCTCAGCGCGAAGAGGGCCACCATAGTCGATGAGTTTTCACACGATCGACGCATGCCACAACGCGATCCCATTTTAACCTTCGATAAACTGCACCCCATCCGCTGCCAGGGTTCGGATATAAGGGTGGTAGGCTCCATCCATAATGATCTTCAGGGAACCATTACCAGGGTTCGGCTTTCTCCATCTTGCTTGGGTGGGCACTTTTGTTACCTTCTCCTTCCTCCCTGATTTTGATGCTCTCTGTTTGTCTGTCAGTGATTTCTGGAGAACATTTCTCCGGTTGCTTCTCCTCTTTGTTGCTATATAATTTGAGGGAGAGCTGTCATGTGTGAGAGAAAATGATAATCTGCAGCAGGAAAACGAACACGACCTTCAAAATTTCAGACCTTCTCAAGACTCTGCTTTTGGAAGGTGCTCAGAAACAGATAAAAACTGAGCAATATATATCAGAGATTATTAAAAACAACTTAAACATGTGATGACCAAAGGCAAATGGCTTTGAATTCTGCACTTGGCTGCAGAAAAGAAAAAAGGATTAATGCAACAAAATTCAGAAGAACTGTACAAGCACTTGATTACCAGAGAAACCCAAATCGCTGAATTTCTGGGGACCATTTCTCCGGTTGCTGCTGCTTGTTGTTGCTATACAATTGGTATCTAGAGCCAGATTGATCTTCTAGTAACGAAAGATCATGTCGAAGGACGACAAGGCCAAGCAGCTAGCGGCGTATTCCAGTGCGGCTAAAGTATTTGTTGCCCCGGCGAGTTCGTCGTATTCACGGTTTGATCGCGAGAACTTCGGAGTCTGGAAGGCTTCGATGGATTATGGTCTTCGCGCTAACGAGTTGTGGGACGCAGTCGATCCAGGAGGCGACGCTTTCAAGGAGGGAGCCGAGCACCGGAAGGATCGGCAGGCGGCGTTGGCGATTTACTCGGTGATGCTGATGGATGTCCTACAACACCTAATCGCCAAACAAACGGCGAAAGAGGTGTGGGATACCTTGAAGCTCATGTTCGAGGGACACATCCGCGTCAAGCAAGCCAATCTCCAAACTCTCTTAAGGAACTATAAGACTTTGGTCATGGGCGACAATGAGTCCATGGACGCATTCGCTTCACGGGTAGCTACTCTCGTCAATCGGATCCATGCACTTGGAGAAAACCTAACGGAGGACTCAGTTGTCCGTCGGTTCTTGCGCGCGGCTCCTCCCCGGTACCTGCAAATTGTCACGGCGATCGAGCAGTGCGTCGATCTCGTGACTCTCTCCATTGATGATATCATTGGACGCTACAAGGTTCACGACGAGTGTATGCGGTAAAGTCTCGGGGACGGGAGGAACGATGAGCATGTCATGCTCACGCGGTCTCAGTGGCAGGCACTGGACTCAAGGAGAGAAGGTGAGGGCTCAAGCAGTTACACTCGCCAAGATCATGTGCCAAACGAACAACATCAGAAGAACGCCAGTGACGACGCTCCTAAGAAGAAGAAGAAGTTCGACAAGCGCAAGATCAAGTGTCACAATTGTGGCATCATGGGGCACTTCAAATCGGAGTGCAAGAATCCCCCAAAGGAGAAGGCGCTCATGGCCCAACAAGGAGATGAAGGTGACATGATGTTGATGTGTGAACTCGTGGACGAGAAGGGTCCAGTTCTTCAAGTGTCGGCTAAAGAAATTGTCGCGCTCCGTGAAGAAAAAGTTTGCTCTCAAGATCATGGTTCGGAAACTCGTGTCGATGCTATGGATGCGGGGGTGATTCCAAAGTTTACGTCACTGATACAGGCGTAAGTGCTATCTTTGCTGGAGCGAAGGAAGCGATCATCGCGTGCGCTCGGCCGTGGAGAAGCGGCCCTGTTACAGACATGAGGCGTGATTCCAAAACTCGTGTTGAAGCTACTGATGCGAGATGTAATTCTGAAATTTGTGTCGATGTTACAGACACAGATGGTAGTTCTGTTGACGACGATGCAAAAGCAGACATGAGCGAAACAGCTAGCAATGGCAACCATGACCCTTGTGATACGTTTGGGATGCAGGAAGGAGATGGACCAGAAGGCCAAAGAATAGCAGTAGCTACCCAGTTCGGGGCGGAGCTGGTGGTGGCCTGCGTGGAGGATCTTTAAGTGGTGGAACGGATGGGCTTGGATCATCAAGTGAAGTTCCACTAGGCTGCAACTCAAGCATGAAGGCTGCCTAGCGTGGCCTAGAGGGAGAAGGAGGCCAATCTGCATTGGTGCCTAGTTCAAGTGAAAAGTCAGCAAGCTCAACTCGTGTTGGAATTTTTTTGCTTCGCCAAATAAAACACACGTAGCAGAAAACAACACGTTGTCTCCGACAGTAATGGAGGAAAGGACACCATCACCTATACCCATAAAGCTATAGCCGGTGTTACACCCATATCCGGAGAATAATCTCCGAACGATTGACCCGGTAAAGATCGAAGGGAGTGGGCAAAGGTGTCTAGCAATTGCCGAGGAACCGGCAGATTTCGAAGGCGCAAATACAAAGGAATGTTGGCGTCATGCTATGGAAGAAGAGATGGGGTCGATCCACGACAACAATGCATGGGAGCTTGTGGATCTTTCCAACAATGAAAAAGCCATGTATCTCAAGTGGGAACTTAAGGTCAAGCAAGATGCCGAAGGGAGTTGTTTGAAGCACAAAGCAGGCCTAGTGGCCAAAGGATACATGCAAGATGAAGGTGTGAACTTCGAAGAAGTGCTCTTTCCCGTTGCACGGATGAAATCGGTGACATTACTCATCGCTCTCGCGGCTCAAGAATCATAGAACATACATCACATGGATGTAAAATCCAAGTTTTTGAACAGTGAGATAGAAGGAGATGTGTATGTGTGAATCAACCATCAAGCTTCATCAAAGAGGGAGAAGAACACAAGGTACTGAAGCTACGCAAAGTCTTGTATGGGCGACGACAAGACCTTGGGGCGTGGAACATCAAACTTGATCGGACTTTGATTTCTCTTGGATTTGAGAGAGCCCCACTCGAGCATGCAATGTACAAGAGAGGCGGAGAAATGGATCGTCTACTAGTTGGCATCTATGATGACGACCTATTGATAACTGGAGCAGATGAAGAGGTGATTGCAAAGTTCAAGATACAAATAAAGGAGCTTTTCAAGATGGATGATCTAGGGATATTGAGTTACTACCTCGGGACCAAGGTACAACAAGTGTTGGACAGGATCATGCTATGTCAGGAGGCATACACAAAGAAGGTGTTTGAAAGGTGTGGCAAGAAAGATTGCAATCCAATTGATGCTTCAATTGAACCTCGTCTTGAGCTGAGCAAGAAGGAGATGGTGAGACTACTCGGCTATAGTGATAGTGACAAGGAAGGGATTGTTGACGACCGTAAGAGTACCTTGGGCGTGACATATTTCCTTGGTGGAAGCATAGTAAGTTGGCTATCACGAAAGCAAAAAGTGGTGACATCGACTTCAGGTGAAGCAAAGTGTCAAGTTGTGCGGCTAGGGAGGCTACACAGTGGTCTCCTGAATCGAGATCCGAAACAAGTGGTGCTCAACGTTGACAGTGAGTCTATGTTTTTTCTACACAAGAATCCAGTACGGCGTGACAGGAGCAAACACATTAATACTATGTATCACTACACTACATGAAGGACGGTGTGGAAGAAGTCAAGACAGAGGTCAACTACATTCGCACCGATGATGAGCTCACGGACATCTTAACCAAGACTTTGGAACGAGAGAAGTTCTTGAAGATGCCAAGAAGGATCGCCGTCGAAGCTGTAAGGTGACGACGTCGTGTTTAAGGGGGTAATTGTTAGGAGTAAACACGAGGTATATGTGTCCGTGTGTCGTACATGTGCATGAGTCCGTGTTGGTTCCAAATCGATCACCGAGTAGGACTATACTAGTTACTCTAGCTAGTATATATATTCTTGTATCCCTTGTAAACAATACATCGCAAAGCAATAAAGCAATCAGAAACGACACGCTCTTGTAGCGCCATCAAACAAGTTATTCTCGTGTGCGTGCGTGTGTTCCGGCCAGCCGTACGTACAGGAAGCGTTCTACAGATCAATTAGCTACTATACTAGGCTACTTCGTTCCACCTCAGGTGAGAATAATGTTACTTACTTCTCTGCGAACTACTTTGTACCAAGCATTCGTAATAGATCTAAACCACTTACGAATATCAGTTACTCTCTGTTTACCCATATGCTTAATTCAGTGCAGCAAAAATCCAGAACAACTGTACAAGCACTTGATTACCAGAGAAAACCCAATCACTGAAACCAATAAACCATGGACAAGCAGAAAACTAAAGACCAAATGCTCCACACAACCGATTAAAAGCAGCACGTCGGGTCCAAATGCAGTTTTAAATATCATATGTGCATTCTACTCTTGGCAAAGGGAGTACATGGCAGAGTACAGGACTATAAACTGAAGTTTTGCAAGAATTTCGATGATTGATTTACTACAGACGGCGAACCCATTGCAACAACAACAAAAAATAATTAACTCACCGTGATCGCAGGAATAAGTTCAAAATATTCAGCAGAAGACGTTCATGATTACAGTCCAGAAAAATAGTAAAGTCTCACATGTATCAGGATATTTGAACAACACATAAGTCTTGCATGTACCACAATAATTATACAATAATGATGTCATAAATATGTATCAGAACAACTAACATCTTCATCTTTATTTATAGGTATAAATGAGGCACATGATAAAACATATGGCGCTGAAGACCTTCCTCGCTCTAGTTAATTAATAGTCCAGAGCTCCATTCAATGGGTTGCAGCATAGACACTGACCCCTTCAGAAGAAAATTTATGCTTGTTCTGCGGCTGTGTTCTTTGCGAAGCTTGCCCACTTCACAACCACAAATACATAGACTTGATCATACACCTCATCGAAGAGCCGGAAATAAGCAATTCTCCATGTCCTCTTCAACAACAATGCACAAAACACCACCCAGAGCCCCACCACAAGTCCCAGCACAAGACCAAAATGAAAGGTCAGTGGATCAAACTGTTGCTTACTGCTTTCAAGATCGCCATCGATGATGAAAGAATCATTTCCTGGACAATTCTTTTGGAGTGGAGGCCCACAAAGCCCACTATTGCCGATGTACATAATTGATGGGTTGTCCGAATGGAGGGTGTCAAGTTGACGTCCAGAGGGTATGCTTCCAGATAAATTGTTGTAGGATAGGTTCAAGGCGGCCAAAGATGCCAGACTTGACAAGCTTGACGGGATTTCACCGGAGAGCCTGTTCTCAGAGAGGTCAAGAGATACTAGTGACTGCATGTCCCCAATCATGTTTGAAATTTGTCCAGTTAATTTGTTCGATGATAAATTCAAATTCATCAATGCATGAAGGGAAGTGAGGTCTGTAGGGATTTCACCAGTCAAGGAGTTACCTGATAAATCAAGGCTCACAAAATATAAAAGTGTCCAATCATATATAAGTTCCTGTCCTTTTGTTACTACTGACATTATTGCCCTGAGGTGACCAAACCCCACCTCGAGGGAATCGTCTTCCCCACCACGTGTATCGTACATAGGCATGGGTTCCTCTTGTACTTCTTGTACTATTTTCATAGGTGTTAGGTTTGATAGATGCCCAGGTATTGCACCAGAGAAATTGTTGCATGATAGATCCAAGTACTGAAGATTCCTAAGGCTTGTTATAGTAATTGGAATATTACCAGAAAATGTATTGTGGCTGAGTAGTACAAAACGCAACTTTCCCAGATCTCCTATCCATGAAGGCAGTCTTCCAGACAATTTGTTCCATGAAAGGTCCAAGAACTTAATAGCTGTGTTATTCTGCAAAGATGTTGGCAATTTTCCTGATAAACTATTGTTACTGAGCAGTAGAAATCTTATTTTTTGGATGGGAAAACAAAGAGGAATTCCACCCTCCAAAAAATTGTTTGACAAATCCAGATAAAATAGCTGTTGCAATTTGCAAAGAGATTCTGGAATGTACCCACCAATTCTGTTTGAATAGATAACAAATGTTTGAAGCCAGGGTGCTTCAAAATTTGATGGTATTACTCCTGAAAATTTGTTGTTGGAGATGTCTAACCTAGTAATATTTGTCAGCAATGAAGGTATTGACCCGGTGAGCTGGTTTGAGCTGAGGTGGAGTTCTTCCAAAGCCATGTCATCCAGATGTGCTGGTAAACTGCCACTCATTTGGTTGTAAGAGATGTCGAGATATCTTGTCTGTGAAAATGTATACCAAAACCAACCAGGAAACTTGTCCGCTAAACCGGTGCTTGAGATGTCAAGATGAGTGATTCCCCGCAGGTGCTGAAGCCAGGCTGGAAAGAGAGGACCCATTTGGCAAGATGCAAATATTGCAGTCTCTAGCCTAATAAAGGGAGAACGCCAATCTGAATCCAATGCAATTTTCAAATTATTGGAAGACAAGTCTATGTTCAATAAACTTGTTAAGTTTGCGAAGTGTTCTTCCGTGATCACACCACTAAGGTTGTTGTTGCTTAGGTCCAGTCCAACCATATTCTTCAGGTAACCTAATTCACTGGGTACACTTCCATTGAGGTGATTACTGGAGAGGTCTAGGGTGGTTAGAGCAGTAAGAGCACCAATTTCAGTTGGCACATTCCCGTTGAGCTGATTCATGCTGAGATCAAGGTAAGTTAAATGTACCAAATTACAAAGCCCTAGTGGTATAAGTCCAAAAAGGTGGTTGTTGGACATGTCAAGTATCCTCAAGCTGCTGAATTCCCCTACAACATTTGACAGGGTCCCAATGAATCCGTTTCCATTGAAATGCAGCTCTTGCAATTTTTCCGGTGCGCACTGCAACCCTTCCATCAACACGACTATATCTCCATTCATAGAATTATATGAGAGGTCGAGTATTTCCAAATGACAAAGATTTTTAAGATTTCCAGTCTTATTTAGATTGTTGTCAGACAAATCAAGTACCTTGAGCGACATCATATATCCTAGTGCATCCGGAAACTTTCCAAATAACTGATTCCCACTAAGACTGAGGTATTTGAGGCTCGTCACTTTCCAAATCCAACTTGATGCAATTGAGTGGCCAAAATTATTCTCGGACAGATCAAGATCCTCGAGTTTCGTGAGGTTAAGGATGGGAAGCGATTGGCTTGCAGTATCAAGTGAACATTCAGCAAGGTTAATAACCCTCAGTGATGGAATCATGTTCAATGTATGAGGCCAGTCAGCTATCCTTGAGAGATTTATTGTGCTCATGCTAAGGTACCGCAGCAATTGTAGCTTTGTTAACCAGTTGATGTCCGTTGAGTACATCCCAGGATAAGAATAGCCCTTGCCAAGGTCAAGATGTTGCAACTTAGACAGGTTGCCAAGCTGAGAAGGGACTCTGCCGGTAAATGACATGCCAGAGAGGTTAAGATACCTCAAGTTCTCCATGGAACCCAAGAACTGTGGAATATGGCCATTTGGTCCTAGTAAGCAGTTCATGCTAAGATCCAGGTGCTCTAGATCCTTCAAGGAAAGCAGAGTGGGACTTATCTTGCCGACCAATGAATTAGCATCGCCGCACACACCAGCGATTGTATTGCGAAGGTGAAGCTTGATGACATGGCCCGTTCGGTTGCTGCAGCTGACGCCCCTCCAGCGGCAGCAATCATGTCCGTGCCACGAGGCGAGAACATGAAGGCTGTCACTTGTGATGCCGTTTTGGAAGGAGAGCAAGGCGGCCCTCTCGGCTGGGATGCAGCCGCCGCCATGGGCATGCTTGGGTTGTGGCGCTAGTGCATGCACCGTTTGTGAGAAGGAAGTGATTCCTATGATGATGAGGGTGGTGAACCAGAGAAAGGTTATGTGATGCATGCTGGAAGTACAAGCGCTGGGTAGCTGCTGCTGGTATATGAGATATGAACCAGATGTGTATGGTATTGGCTTGAGTGTGCTGGTATCTAGCTATGTACCAGAGGCACACTAGCAGACATGTTTGGCCATGGTTCCACGAGCAGTCAAAGCACGAGTCTGTTCAATCATTCAATCAGGTCAGGCTCATGGAATTTTGTGGCCAGAGTGTGATGGGACTCACCACCGGCCGCTGGACAAAGTGCAATCACACGGTGCTGTCAAAGTCACTACTCAATTTTGTTCGAATTTAGCAGATGGAGGGCCAAGAAACCGGTGGTCGATAGGATCCTCTGTATATTGACATCGGCAGCCCTTTGGCTCTCCTGAACAAATCTGCTCCACAGCCCCGGCATGTTCAGCAATTTCAACCTTGTGCTCTCCCGAACTGATCTACTCCAGAGTCCTCCCGACCTCGCCTCTGTCCGTGTTCAGGTGATACGAAAAGCAGATACGCGTCGGCTAATTAACAGCTCCATCCAGTCCTGGCATGCCGGCCCACGAGCACGCCGGCACGGCACATGACGGATCAGGCCCGACACGTTTTAATCGGGTCGTGACTGGACTTGAAGGTTTACATTTTTATTTATATATATAACAATGTAAAACAGCCTAATGGGTCAAAACCGGTCCACAAAACAGCCTACAAGATTAACAGCCTAGCGGGCCAGCGGGCCTGGCGTGTCGACAGGCCGGCCCACATACCTCTCGGGCTAGGGCTGGAGGAGCCAGCACGCGGGTCGGCATGGCACGGCCCGGCTAAAAATCGTGTCATGGCCAACGTCCCTCCTCCCCTTCTACCTAAACTGATGCTTCATCAGATAAAAAGAGAACGATGCCACGAAAGTGGCTCCCGAGCTCAAATGTTTCCTTATGAACGGTAAAATAAAAAAAACTAAAATAATCTGAATTTATTTTGTGATAAGCTTTAACAAATGTTTTGTAGGCTTGTAAAATTTCAGCACGGCAACATTCTTGAAAGATGTGGAAAAGAAAAAATAACCCCAAAATGTTCTCAGAACTAGCATTCCTAGAACATTGATTTTGTTTTTTGTGTCAGGACTTCCATGAATGTCATTTCATACTGAAGTTTTGCAAGCATACAAAATATTTGTTAAAATTTGTCATAAAAAAATTATTTTTTTATTTTATTTTACTATTCATAAGGGAGCATTTTAGCTCGGGTGTAGATACTCCATGACCATGATGCCACGACAATTTTGGACGAGCAATTTGAGAAAATGCCACGCGTTTCCTTGCACTTTGCTCTATAGCCCATTTTTTTATTTGATTAAATAGCACACTTTTGCTCATGTTGGATAGAATACCTCATTTCTTTAGACGAATTGCTAGAAATATTAGCACTCTTTCTATAAGTCTAATCCACGAGTAAACAACAAGCATGGCAATCATAATATGCAATGCATATCGATACCTAAGCTTGTGAGCACGTAAGATACATAGAATTCGATCATCTATAAACATAGCATATACGGCTAGCACATAAACAAGTAAATAAGGGATGAACAAGTCATATCGTCCCGTTGGCCTGTTGGCCAGGCCAACGTGACATCGGTAGCAGCAACCTCGACGCCGTTTGTGGCCTTCTTCTTAGCGGTGGCAGCAACAACCATGAGGTCGATGCATTGGACACTTTGTAGGAGCTCCCAGACATGTTCTGCGTCAAATTGGGATCGCAACCCATACAACAAGCCCCGAACGGAACGGTCCATTAGCATGCTCGCGTGTTCGCCCCGCTCGTACTGTGACGCAACAGAAAAAATCAAATTAACAAGTGTGCTTACCAGGAATCGAACTGCAGACCACTAGGTTACAATGCGTTGTCGCTAACCAAGGCATTGGACGATAATACATTGGAAAAATCATCGCTAAACTTTAAGAACCAATCACAACGCCAGATATGAACACCTTTTCAAAAACTGAACAATTTTAATGTAAAATGTAAATACAAGAATAAAAGGCAAGAAATTTTTGAAAGTTTGAACGTTTTGTGAAAGATGTGAACAAATTCCGAAATTTTTGATTTTTTGAAATGCGATTTTTTTATAATTTTAACATTTTTTGGTATTTTGAACACTTTTTAAGAATTTGAACATATTATTTAACAAGGCGAACAAATATTGAAATTTCAAACTTTTCAAAAAAGGGCGAACAACTTTTGTAGAAAGTGGTCATATTTCAAAACTGTGAATTGTTTGAAAATTGTGATAATTTTTGAAATAAATAAAATGTTGAAAAAATTCTGAACAAATTTGGAAACCTCTGACAATTTTATGAAATACTCGAAGATTTTTTTAGTTTGTGAACACAATTTGAAACACAGGAATAGTTATGGAAATCTGAAAAAATCAATTTTTTTTTGTCAATTCTCGAATATTTATTCCATTTGTGAACTAAATTTGTAAAACAGGAACAATTTTTGAAGACATGAAGGATTTTTGAAAATCCAAAACATATTTTGAAGTTATGAACAAATTTGGAAAAAGGAGGAACATTTTTTAAACTTCTGGACAATATTTGGAAACATGAACATTTTTTGAAAATTAGGTCTTTTTTGAAACAGGGAAATGTTTTCTCAACTTATGACCAAATTTTGAGAAAAGGAACTCTTTTTTCGAACGTTTAAATTTTTTTGAACGGTTTTGGAAAGAGGAATTTGTTTTTGGAATTGCGAACATTTTAAAAAAAATTGTGAAATTTAGAACCAAAATATTCTGAACAATCTCTAAAAAACATGAACAATTTTTTAAAATCCTTAACAGTTTTGTATTTAAGAATAATATTTGAAAACATGATCATTTTTTAAATTACTGAACATTTTGAAGAAACATGAACATTTTTCAAAAATTGCGAACATTTTGTGAAAATTGCGAATAATTTTTGAAAACATGAACATTTTTTGCAAACGTAACAGTTTTTGAAATTGCCGAACAAATTTGAAAACATGAACGATTGTTTGTAACACGAACATTTTTTGACGTTGGTGAATAATTTTTGAAACACACAAACATATAAAAGAACAATAGGAAAAGGAAAAAAAGAAAACAAAAATTGGAAATTGGAAACTGAAAAAAAACAGAAAAAAGGAGAGAAAAGAAAAAAAAGAAACCGGAAAGAATAAAATAAAAAATGAAACGGAAGCAGGAAAAAACAGGTGCAGGAACCTCCTAGATGGTTCTTTTTTTCCTGAATACGCTAGAATGCGCATCATTCCATTGATAGATAGGAAGGGTACAACAAAAATGGTAAGGGGCGTGCATGAACATAGCCTTGTACGCTAAAGGCAAGGCAATGTGCTGCAGAGCATTGGTGACGGTTTTGCTGAGCCCGGATATAGGATTATGCCCCTATGCCTGTAACGAGTTTCGTCCGTTTGCGCCTGCCCTAGCCCAGAGAGATGGCCACGGAAAGCCAAGAGATGGAAGGGTCCTCACCATCGAATACACACCGGTTGCGTTGCTTCCAGATGGACCAGGCCGTGAGCATAGCAAGCGTTCCGAGGTCTTTGCGGTGGCCCGTGGGCGATCCCGTCATAGCTGACATGCATCATGGGAGGAACTTCTCAGTGCCAGTGGGTGGGGGTGGTAGCACGCACCCAGGCAAGCACGTCATTTCAGATCTGCTAAGAGAAGGGGCATCCGATGAGGATATGCTGCATGGTCTCCACGGCCTTGTTGCAGAGGCGCAGCGGTCGTTATATGACAGACCGTGCCGGGCAAGCCCGGCGGAGGTCCAACAACGGTCGAGGTCGGCAAGCCAAGTGAATGCCTTGACGCGGAAAGGTACCCAGCATCACCACGTCAGGCGCCAGTAGGGGGCGGTCGTAGACCCAGTGAATAGGGCTCGGTAGTACGATCGGGCGGAGTAGCTGTCATCCGCGGTCCATCGCTAGACAAGGCGGTCCGGAGAGGTGGATAGAGTAAGTGGCCTGAGAAGTCTCCATAGCTACACATATTCGACCATCGCGCCCGGCGTCAGGGCTCCATGCAGGTCGGCCACCCAACTACGGTCGTGCAGTCCCTTCGCCACTGTGTGCTTGCGCTGCCGACGAGGTACGAGAGGAAGGCGCGATGGAGCAAGGTCAGTGATGACCTGGCCATCGATCCACGAATCCATCCAGAAGCGACAGGTCCGGCCGTCGCCGATGGTCCAAGACGTGGAAGCGTGAAAGATAGAAGATGTGTTTGGGTCGCTCGGGAGATAAAGGTGTGCCCACGGCCTGCTGGGGTCTGTGCGCTGGAGCCACAACCAACGCGCACGGAGCGATATCCCCTGGCGATGGAGGTCCATGATGCCGAGTCCATCCAGCACGAGTGGCTGACAGACACGCGCATGGCCGTGACCATTGCGGGTCTCCTTCCTGCCGTACCAAAGGAACTCTCGAATCGTGCGATTCACGTGCTTTAGCATCGGTGGACAGAGAGCAATGACCACCATGATATGGGACGGGATCGCGCAGAGCACGTGGCGAACTGATACGTCTTCAATGCCTAGGATATTTTTAAGTAATAATTTATCTTCAATGCCGTACGTCTCCAATGTCGTACCAAAGAAACTGATACGTATCTATACCTTTTTATTGTTACATATTATATATTATTTTAGGATACTTTTTAAGTAATAATTTATCAGTTTATATTATTTTTGAGCATTAACCTATTGACCCAGTGCCTAGTGTCAGTTTCTATTTTTTTGTTTCATAGAAATTCCGTATCAAACGAAGTCCAAACGTGATAAAAAATTGCGGAGATTTTTTTTGTGATATATGTGAATTTTGGGAAGAAGAATCAATGCAACACGGTGCCCGAGGGAGGCACGAGCCAACAGGGCGTGGCTAGGTGGTCACGCCCTGATGGCTTGTGGCTCCCCCTTAAGTCGGCTGGGGTCATACTTTCACCGTAAGAAATATACGTTCGCGATAAAAATCCCCTCAAAATTTCAGCCCGATCGGAGTTACAGTCTCTGGATACTTAAGAAATGATGAAGGGGTCAGAAAACAGTTGCGAAAACACAAAAGAAACATATATATAGAGAGATCCAACCTCGAAGGGGCTCCTGCCCTCCGGCTGCCATGGCGACTGTGGACCAGAGGGGAAACTCTTCTCGCATCTAGGGGGAGACCAAGGAAGAAGAAGAAGGGGGTCTCTCTCCTCCTCTCTCCCGGTGGCGCCGAAGCGCCGCTGGGGCAACCATGGTGACAGCGATCTACACCAACAACTTCGTCACTGTCACCACCAACTCTCCCCCCTGTATGCAGCGGTGTAAACGCTCTTCTCCTCGCTATAATCTCTACTTAAACATGATGCTTAATGCTATATATTATTATCCAATGATGTGTGGCTATCCTATGATGTTTGAGTAGATCTCTTTTGTCCTACGGGTTAATTGTGGTATGATGTTATGAGTTGTATGTTGATATGGTGCTGTGCTAAGGTGCCTTCCATGAGGCGCACACGTGAAGGATCCACGCTGGAGGTTTTGCAATATGTTCATGATTCTCTTATAGTGGGTTGCAAGAGTGACAGAAGGTTACACCCGAGTAAGGGGGTTGTTTGTGTATGGGAGTAAAGATGACTTGATGTTTAATGCTATGGTTTTGTTTACCTTAATGATTTCTAGTAGTTGCGGATGCTTGCTAGAGGTCCAATTATAAGTGCATCCGATCCAAGTACATAAAGTGTGTTAGTGTATGCCTCTCCCTCGTTGCATATGATAAGTATCTATCATGCTATATTCAATTGCCTATGGAAAATCTTTCTCTTGCATTACAGAAAATCTATCTACTAAACAACTTGCTTATTAATCTTTATCTCAACAACCCCTAAATTTTATTTAATTGTTCTTTATTATCTTGCAAAACTATCTATTACACTTACTAAGTTCTTTTAGTTTCTTTCTCGCAAAGTAGTTTCATACTTGTTCTAGGTAAAGTCAGCGTTAGCGTGCATAGAGTTGTATCGGTGGTCAATAAAACTTGAGCGAATATTAATTCTATCTTTAGCTCCTTTTTGGGTTCGACACTCTTACTTATCGATAAAGACTGCAAACGATCCCCTACACTTGTGGGTTATCACGAACTCGAGCAAGACGCTCGCCACGGGAGAGGAGGACTGCTCGCCAAGTTAAGAGCTTCTTGATAGGCTGCAGAGACGTCGCAGATGGTTACCTCACTGAAAGTGGGATGCCGAGGTAGGTGATGGGAAGTAGGCGCCGACATAGGCAAGCTCAAAGTTGATGGTAGCCAGCTCCAAGTCACAGCAGTGGATGGGCGTTGTTGAGCACTTAGCGGGGTTGGTGCATATCCCGAAGCATCCCCGAAGACACGTTGTGGCACACGGATGACCCGAAAACCCCACCACTTTGAGTCCTGTACGGGAGAAGGGTGATAAGGTTTTTGGGGAGCGCTCTGCGCGACTACTGCCTTCTTCATCATGGACGCCGACGATCCACTACTAGGGAAAAGCCTAGCAGTAGCGCTGGTTTTAGGTATAGCAGTAGCGCAGGGAAGCGCGTTATTGCTACGGCACTACAGCTAAAAGTGTAGCAGTAGCTGTTGGAAATATGCCCTAGAGGAAATAATAAATTAGTTATTATCATATTTCCTTGTTCATGATAATCATTTATTATCCATGCTATAATTGTATTGATCGGAAACTCAGATACATGTGTGGATATATAGACAACACCATGTCCCTAGTATGCCTCTAGTGAACTAGCTCGTTGATCAAAAGATGGTTAAGGTTTCCTAGCCATGGACATAAGATGTCATTTGATAACGGGATCACATCATTAGGAGAATGATGTGATGGACAAGACCCAAATTACAAACGTAGCATATGATCGTGTCAGTTTATTGCTGCTGTTTTTCGCATGTCAAGTATATGTTCCTATGACCATGAGATCATGCAACTCACTGACACCGGAGGAATACTTTGTGTGTATCAAACGTCACAACGTAACTGGGTGGCTATAAAGGTGCACTACAGGTATCTCCGAGGGTGTCTGTTGGGTTGACATGGATCAAGACTGGGATTTGTTACTCCGTGTGACGGAGAGGTATCTCAGGGCCCACTCGGTAATGCAAGATCACACACAAGCCTTGCAAGCATTGTGACTAAGTGTTGGTCACGGGATCTTGTATTACGGAACGAGTAAAGAGACTTGCCGGTAACGAGGTTGAACTAGGTATTGGATACTGACGATCGGATCTCGGGCAAGTAACATACCGAAGAACAAAGGGAACGTTATACGGGATTAACTGAATCCTTGGCATAGAGGTTCGACCGATAAAGATCTTCATAGAATATGTAGGAACCAATGTGTATGTCCAGGTCCCGCCATTGGTTATTGACCGTAGAGGTGTCTCGGTCATGTCTACATAGTTCTCGAACCCGCAGGGTCTGCACACTTAAGGTTTGGTGACGTTTTGGTAGTATAGAGTTATGTATGGTGGTGACCGAAGTTTGTTCGGAGTCCCGGATGAGATCCCGCACGTCACGAGGAGCTCCGTAATGGTCCGGAGGTGAAGATTCATATATACGAAGTCCCCATTTGGTCGCCGGAAAAGTTTCGGGCTCATCGGTAGTGTACCGGGAGTGCCGGTAGTGTACCGGGAGGCCTCCGGGAGGGGTATTTCGACCCCAAGAGGACCATGGGCTGTGGGAGGTTAATTACCAGCCCTTAGTGGGCTGGGGAATCAGCCAAGGAAGGCCCATGACGCAGGGAGAAAAGAGAAAAGAGAAAAAGGGAAAATCAGCCAATAGGGAGCAATCCTACTAGGAATAGGATTGGGTGGAGGAGTAGGACTCCTCCTCCCCTTGGCCGAATCCCCTAAGGAGGGCTGGTGCGCCAGCCCCTCTCCCCCTCCTCTCCTCCTTTATATACTAGTGGATTGGGGCTGTTTTGGTCAGATTTGACGGCCACGTGCTACCCAATCCACCGGTGCATAGTTTCTCCTCTAGATCGTAGTTCCGCAGTGCTTAGGCGAAGCCCTGCCGGAATCGCTCCACCACCATCACCGGAGCGCCGTCACGCTGCCGGTGAACTCTCTCTCCTCTCCACCTCCTCTTGCTGGATCAAGACGGTAGAGATCGTCATCAAGCTGCACGTGTGCTGAACGCGGAGGTGCCGTCCGTTCGGTACTAGATCGGAAGGATCATGATCAAGGCCACGACACGTTCGTGATCGGATCGCGGGACGGATCGTGATGTGATCACGAGACGGTTCGTGATGTGATCACGAGACGTTTCGTGATGTGATCACGAGACGGATCGTGATGAGATCGCGAGACGGATCGTGATGAGATCGCGGGACGGATCGTGACGAGATCGCGGGACGGTTCGTGATTGATTTGCATGTGATGTTAATCCTTTTATGCACCTTGTTTTGCTTAGGACGACGGTAGCATTATAAGGTGATCCCTCACTCAATTTCAAGATAAATTGTGTTCTCCCCGAGTGTGCACCGTTGCGAAAGTTCGTCGTGTCGAGACACCACGTGATGATCGGATAGACTCTACGTTCGCATACAACGGGTGCAAGACATATTTGCACACGCGTAACACTCGAGTTAAACTTGACGAGCCTAGCATGTACAAACATGGCCTCAGAACACAAGAGACTGAAAGGTCGAACATGAGTCATATAGTAGATATGATCAACATGATGATGTTCACCATTGAAGCCACCTCAACTCACGTGATGATCGGACTTGAGTTGGTGAATTTGGATCATGTGACACTCAGATGACCTGAGGGATGTCAATTTGAGTGGGAGTTCTTAAGTAATATGATTAATTGAACTCATTATCATGAACATAGTCAGTAGTGTCTTTGCAAATTATGTTGTAGATTACTAGCTCGCGCTGTAGCTCCCGTGTGTTTTTATATGTTCCTAGACAAATAGAGTTGAAAGATGATGGTAGCAATATTGCGGACTGGGTCCGTGATATGAGAATTGTCCTCATTGCTGCACAGGAGGCTTATGTCCTTAATGCACCATTCGGTGCACCACCCCCTCTAGCGTCGTCTGTAGATGTTGTGAACATCTGACAGGCACGTTCTGATGACTACTTGATAGTTTAGTGCGTCATGCATTACGACTTAGAATTGATGCTCCAAGACGTTTTGAACGTCACGGAACATACAAGATGTTCTAAGAGCTGAGATTGTGATCTCAGGCTCGTGCCCGTGTTGTGAGATATGAGATCTCAAACCAAGATTCTTTGCTTGCAAGATGAAAGAGAATAGCTCAATAGTTGAGCATGTGCTCAGATTGTCTGGGTGCTGCAATCGCTTGAATTGAGTGGGAGTTGATCTTCCAGAAAAGATAGTGATTGATATAGTTCTCCAAGTCACCATCACTAAGCTACTAGAACTTGGTGATGAACTATAAATTGCCTGGGATAGAAATGATTCCTGAGCTGTTCATGATGTTATGACACCGCGAAGGTAGAAATCAAGAAGGAGCATCAAAGTGTTGATGGTTAGTAAAACCATTGGTTTCAAGAAGGGCTAGGGCAAGTAGGGAAACTTCATGGATGGCAAGTCAGTTGCTGCTCCAGTGAAGCAACCCAAAAGTTGAACCTAAACCCGAGACTAAGTGCTTCGATTATGAGGAGAACGGTCACTGAAGCGGAGCACCCCTAGATACTTGGTAGATAAGAAGGCTGGCAATGTCGACAGAAGTATATTTGATATACGTGTTATTGATGTGTACCTTGCTAGTACTCCTAGTAGCACCTAGGTATTGGATACCGGTTCGGTTGCTAAATGTTAGTAACTCGAAATAAAAGCTACGGAATAAACGGAGAACTAGCTAAGTGTGAGGTGACGATGTGTGTTGGAAATGTTTCCAAGGTTGATATGATCAAACATCGCACGCTCTCTCTACCTTCGGGATTAGTGACGAACCTAAATTTTATTTGGTGTTTTGCGTTGAAGCATGAACGTGATTAGATCATGTTTATTGCAACACGGTTATTCATTCAAGTTAGAGAATAATGGTTATTCTGCTTACATGAATAATATCTTCAATGGTCATGCACCCAGTAAGGATGGTTCATTGAATCTTGATCGTAGTAATACACATGTTCATAACATTGATGCCAAAAGATACAAAGTTAATAATGATAGTACCACATACTTGTGGCACTGCCGCTAAATGTCATATTGGTATAAAGCGCATGAAGAAACTCCATGCTGATGGATCTTTTGACTCATTCGATTTCGAATCGGTTGAGACATGCGGACCATGCCTTTTTGGGTAAGATGACTAAACCCCGTTTTCCGGCTTGATGGAACGGGCAAGTGATTTATTGGTAATGATACATATTGATGTATGCAATCCAATGAGTTTTGTGGTGTGCGGTGGATATCGTTATTTTCTTACCTTCACTGATGGTATTGAGTAGATATAGTGTATGTTTACTTAATGAAACACAAGTCTGAGTCGTTTGAAAGGTTCAAGCAAGTTCAGAGTGAAGATTAAAGATCGTCGTGACAAGAAGATAAAAATGTCTGCGATATGGCCGTGGAGGTGAATATCTGAGTTACGAGTTTGGCATACAACTTTAGACAAAGTGAAATTTGTTTCACAACTCACGCCACCTGGAACACCATAGTGTGATGGTGTGTCCGAACGTCGTAGTCGTGCCTTATTTGATATAGCACATACTATGATGTCTCTTATCGTTTTTGCCACTATCGTTTTGGGGTTATGCATTAGAGATAACCGCATTCACTTTAAAATAGGGCACCATCTAAATCCGTTGAGATGACACCGTGTGAATTATGGTTTGATAGAAACCTAAGCTGTCGTTTCTTGATGTTTGGGGCTACGAAGCTTGTGTGGAAATGTTTTCACCTAATGAGCTCGAACCCAAAGCGGACAAATGCATCTTCGTAGAATACCCCAAGAAAAGTTGGGTATACCTTCTATCTCAGATCCGAGTGCAAAGTGTTTGTTGCTGAAATGGGTCCTTTCTCGAGAAAAAGATTTCTCTCGAAAGAATTGAGTGGGAGGAAGATAGAACTTGATGAGGTTATTGAACCTTGTTTCAACCAGAGAGTAGCGCAGCACAAAAAGTTGTGTCTGTGAAACCTATGTTGGTTGAAGAAAGAAGTTAATGATGATGATCATGAAGCTTTGGATCAAGTTACTATCAAACCTCGTAGGTCGACAAGGACGTGTACTGCTCTTGAGTGGTACGACAACCCTGTCTTAGAGGTCATGTGTTTGGACAACGATGAACCTACGAGCTGTGGAGAAGCGATGATGGGCCCGGATTCCGACAAATGGTTAGAGGCCATGAAATCCGAGAAAGGATCCATGTATGAAAACCAAGTATAGACTTTGGTAGACTTGCTCGTTGGACGACAGGTCGTTGAGTACAAATGGATCTAAAATGAAGACAGACGTTGATGGTGAATGTCACCATTTATAAAAGATCAACTTGTCGCAAAGATGTTTTTGACAAGTTCAAAAGATTTGACTGCGATGAGACTTTCTCACTTGTAGTGATGCTAAAAGTCTGTTGGAATTATGTTAGCAGTTGCTGCAGTTTTCAATTATGAAATCTGGCAGATGGATGTCAAAACATTGTTTCCTTCATGGTTTACTAGAGGAAAGGTTGTATGTATACAACCAGAAGGTTTTCTCAGTTGTTATCATATTTCCTTGTTCATGATAATTGTTTATTATCATTGCTATAATTGTATTGATCGGAAACTCAGATACATGTGTGGATATATAGACAACACCATGTCCCTAGTATGCCTCTAGTGAACTAGATCGTTGATCAAAAGATGGTTAAGGTTTCCTAGTCATGGACATAAGATGACATTTGATAATGGGATCACATCATTAGGAGAATGATGTGATGGACAAGACCCAAATTACAAACGTAGCATATGATCGTGTCAGTTTATTGCTGCTGTTTTTCGCATGTCAAGTATATGTTCCTATGACCATGAGATCATGCAACTCACTGACACCGGAGGAATACTTTGTGTGTATCAAATGTCACAACGTAACTGGGTGGCTATAAAGGTGCACTACAGGTATCTCCGAGGGTGTCTGTTGGGTTGACATGGATCAAGACTGGGATTTGTTACTCTGTGTGACGGAGAGGTATCTCAGGGCCCACTCGGTAATGCAAGATCACACACAAGCCTTGCAAGCATTGTGACTAAGTGTTGGTCACGGGATCTTGTATTACGGAACGAGTAAAGAGACTTGCCGGTAACGAGGTTGAACTAGGTATTGGATACCGACGACCGGATCTCGGGCAAGTAACATACCGAAGAACAAAGGGAACGTTATACGGGATTAACTGAATCCTTGGCATAGAGGTTAGACCGATAAAGATCTTCGTAGAATATGTAGGAACCAATGTGGACGTCCAGGTTCCGCCATTGGTTATTGACCGTAGAGGTGTCTCGGTCATGTCTACATAGTTCTCGAACCCGCAGGGTCTGCACACTTAATATTTGATGACGTTTCGGTAGTATAGAGTTATGTATGGTGGTGACCGAAGTTTGTTCGGAGTCTCGAATGAGATCTCGGACGTCACGAGGATCTCCGTAATGGTCCGGAGGTAAAGATTCATATATAGGAAGTCCCCATTTGGTCGCCGGAAAAGTTTCGGGCTCATCGGTAGTGTACCGGGAGTGCCGATAGTGTACCGGGAGGCCTCCGGGAGGGGTATTTCGACCCCAAGAGGACCATGGGCTGTGGGAGGTTAATTACCAGCCCTTAGTGGGCTGGGGAATCAGTCAAGGAAGGCCCATGGCGCAGGGAGAAAAGAGAAAAGAGAAAAAGGGAAAATCAGCCAATAGGGAGCAATCCTACTAGGAGTAGGATTGGGTGGAGGATTAGGACTCCTCCTCCCCTTGGCCGAATCCCCTAAGGAGGGCTGGTGCGCCAGCCCCTCTCCCCCTCCTCTCCTCCTTTATATACTAGTGGATTGGGGCTGTTTTGGACAGATTTGACGGCCACGTGCTACCCAATCCACCGGTGCATAGTTTCTCCTCTAGATCGTAGTTCCGCAGTGCTTAGGCGAAGCCCTGCCGGAATCGCTCCACCACCATCACCGGAGCGCCGTCACGCTGCCGGTGAACTCTCTCTCCTCTCCACCTCCTCTTGCTGGATCAAGACGGTGGAGATCGTCATCAAGCTGCACGTGTGCTGAACGCGGAGGTGCCGTCCGTTCGGTACTAGATCGGAAGGATCGTGATCAAGGCCATGACACGTTCGTGATCGGATCGCGGGACGGATCGTGATGTGATCACGAGACGGTTCGTGATGTGATCACGAGACGGTTCGTGATGTGATCGCGAGACGGATCATGATGAGATCACGAGACGGATCGTGACGAGATCGCGGGACGGATCGTGACGAGATCGCGGGACGGTTCGTGATTGAATCGCGGGACGCACGGCGATTTGAATCGCGAAGACGTTCCACTACACCAACCGCGTTTCTTAACGCTTCCCGCTGAGCGATCTACAAGGGTATGTAGATCAACTCCCCCTTTCGTAGATGCTCATCACCATGGATAGGTTTGCGTGTGCGTAGGAAATTTTTTGTTTCCCATGCAACGTTCTCCATCAGTAGCGTGTGTTAGCCCGCACTACTGCTATACCGGCTTAGCAGTAGCGCTTTTAGTAGAAAGCGCTACTAGTAGTTACTAGCAACGCGCCTCTCCGCCCGCTCTACTACTATTATTACGTATTTCTTTTTTTTTATGTCGTATATTCATACGCCATTATACAAGTTTTCATACAGTATCATCATAATACATCACTATCATATAAAAACTCCTCGTCATCGTCATTTTCATCCATGAGACTTCATATTACAACTTGGTCACTAGTTATAACAACTCCTCATCATCATAGTACTCATAATCATTCCTCCTCCTCCTCAACATCACCATCAACTCTAACACATTGTAGCACATAATAAAAACTTATCATTATCATAGTCATATATAATCAATACTAACTAATTGTTCTTAATACCTAGGACCTACTCCTACTGCTCTCTCTCAGGTAAAATAGCATAAAACATGTGTAGCACTCCTGCTTCATCATATTGAAGAATGCAGATGAAGATGTCTCCTAATTGTGGGTTGCGCTTCCGATTGTTGCCCTCTAGTACTTCTCTACGATCCTTCACAATTTTCCTCCAATCTTTGACTATTAAGACTTGCTCGCTTCGAGAAATGATGAATGCACTCATGTGCAATGTAGTTGGCCGTAAGCTAATCATTGTCATGCGACCTTTAGGATCGATCCAACGAGGCACAACAGTCATCGGGAGTCCCTCTTGAAGAACATCGTAGTAACATACTTAGCAATGAAGTTTATCTTAAAAAATAATGTATGCAAAAGATGTACTAAGGACAAATAGTAAAAATCTTACTAGCTTTCCTAAATAGATGTGACCGTAGTTCAATACGCACACTAGTGGTCGCACGTTTTGAGTACTAATATCTCGAAGTCTAGGAAAATATCTTGTCTTGACAGTATCAAGATCGTCAAGCCATGAAACATAATGATCTATCTCCTCGCAGTTTAGTCCAACCCCGGGACAGTAGTACGTGTTGTCTACCAAGCGCTGGACATGTTTGCTTGAATGGAAATAAGCTGTCAATAGAAATTAGTTGTCAACTATTTTTGAATAAACAATAGAAATTACTTAATAAATATGGTTGAGAAACTCACATAATGATAGAATTGGAGGCGTCTGCACATCGACCCAGATGTCAATTACCTTCAATTTCATCTTCCGGACGAATATCAAAGGTGATAAGCATATTAGGTTCAAATGCATAAGACTTGAATAGTGCTTTCCAATTTTTGCATTCAAAATAGGCGTAGGTGTCTGCATTGTATAATTTTACGGCAAAAGTATAACTATGCTCGGTCCTCAAGTGAACTCTCTTTACCTCCATACTTTCCTTAGTACTGAAACCAATCTTATCCAAGACATAATGTCTTGCATGGTAGGGGATACGCTAGTAGAATAATAAAAAATTAAAATTATAAGTTGAAGCAAAAGAAGCAGAAGTCATGCTTAATTAGAAAAACAGCATTGTTGTTATGACTTACTATATCCACTTCAAAGTTCTCGTCCAGCATGATGGTGAATCGCCTACCATCTTCTACGTGAGGCCTGTCGCACAGACTGCGCTCGTCTTTGCACTATTTGCATATATCGAATTCCCTTTCTCTATTGTCGTCAGACATTTCCTATGTTCATAGTTGAAATAGACGTGCATTCAATAAGCAAAACGAAATCATAAAACAAATTCGTATTCAAATTAGCATGCATTCAATTAGCAAAACTAAATCATTTCCTGCGTTCGTACATCATCGATTATTATCACTAATACATCTCGAATAGTATCATACATATAACATCACTAATACAGTTAGAACTGTAGCGAACGACGGGTATCGGCACGGGCGGTGGACACCCAAAGAGAAGGAACCATCACAGGATCATAGCTTGGGTGACATCCTGAAGAACCTATCAAGTATTGGAGAACATGGCGTCCAACGCAGCCATATAGCGTTGGGCGTGCTCGTCCTCCTCCCTAACACGGCGACGTATCACCTCCGTGGGGGCTGGCTCCCTCCGCACCGACGGTGGCCCACGCGACCACCACCAAAAAACCTCCGGGTCGGTAACGGGCTGCCTCTTCACAAAGTTGCGCGTCCCGAAAGGTAGGACCTCCCAGTACTTGCCCGACGGAGCCCAGTCCCGGACATGGCCCCTATAATCAAGCAGGCCTCCTCCGCCGAGTTGACGACGAGGATGCGGCCCAGGTATCATCGATGTCGGGAACAAATGCTTAATTATGAAAACAAAATTAATAAGCACTTAGCAGAACTAAAGTCAACACTTAGCAGACCTACGATTAAGTCTCGTTTCACTCTTAAACTATAATAAAATGAGTAATGACATAATAAAAGGTCTATGGTTTGTTGAAATGTCGTTTCATTCCCGTCATAGCAAATCATGGCATTCCATATGCGTACTTTCTAGCACAAGTCATGCTAAAATTCACAGGATATTTCGGCATGACCTTTTCCAAAAGTGGACATATCATGCGCCTGAAATTCACCGGAATGGAAATGAATCAACATTTCCGGCAAAATATAGGCCACTCGGATCATTTACCCTGCACATAAACATCATTTTCCAAATATCACATGTCCAAATATGGCATGTCCAAAATATCTAGAATTCTGTTAACTACACCTAAAACACCTAAAATACCTAGAATCATATTAACTACACCTAACCCTAAATTTTTGCCCTAACTTCAAAACCTAGATAAATTCCTGTCGTAATTTGAAACCTAGGGTTAATCCTAACTAGGGTTCATAATCTAGAAGAGGGGAGGGGAGAGGAGGGCTTACAACAGGGAGGTGGTTGTTGGGGGTGACGTAGCAGGGAGGTGGAGGAGGAAGGGAGCCTGACGATGGTGCTGTCGAGGGAGACGGTGGCGCGGCGACGACGGGGCTGGTGTAGAGGTGAGGCTGGCTATGATGCCTCCAATTTCGACCGTACGCTAAACATACAAGCAATGCGTACGACCAAGATCAGGGACTCACTAATCAATATCACAACACAACTCTAGACACAAATTAAAGTCATACAACTTCATATTACAAGCCAGGGGCCTCGAGGGCTCGAATACAAAGCTCTATAAGCACGAGTCGGCAAAAGCAAATAATATCTGAGTACAGACATAAGTTAGACAAGTTTTTCCTTAAGAAGGCTAGCACAAACATAACAACAGATTGAAAGAGGCGAGGCCTCCTGCCTGGGAACCTCCTATCCTACTGTTGGTCGGGGGCCGCCTCCATGTAGTAGTAGGCTCCTGCAGTGGTCTAGTAGGCGTCTCCGGCGTACTCCATCTCTTGGGCTGCATCATCTAAACACAAAAACGTATCAAGGGGGGAAGAGAAAGCATAGCAGCAGTGAGTACTCATCCAAAGTACTCCCACGACTGACATCAGAACTATGCTAAGTATGCACCATTATCAAGGGGTGGGGTTATATCTGGACTGACTGTAGAAAGTGAGAATAGGGGGAAGGCCTAGTCCTATCGAAGACTAGCATCTTTAGCACCTTGCAACATTAGAACAGAGAAGACAGATAACTCACATATAGTCATATTATTATAGCAATTTTATTAAGTAACCACGCCTAGAGATTCTTCCTCGACTCCCTGCGAGGAAGCAATCCCGGAGCAACATTTCTTTTAAAGTAAATCACAATTATAGTTGTATATGGTCAAGGTACAACTCCAGGTCGTCCTGTTACCGTGGACGTGGCTATTCGATTAGATGAATTCATCCCTACAGGGGTGCACCGCATTTCCAACACGCTTGATCACCTCCGGCCGGACACACTTTTCGAGGTAATGTCCGGCCTCGGGATCCAAAACGTCATCGCCCCACTTAGACTCAATGAAGAGGCCAACCTGTCGGTCTAACTCCTAAGCGCGCAGGTTTGTGGACCCACTTGCCCATGCACTCCTGCACGATGCGAACGCGGCCGGAAGCAGACCTAGTACACTCAGTCCGGGAGCTATACCTTCCAGCCCAATCCGACGTGTGCCGCTCCATTGCTAACTTTCGAAGAGCTTTGGCTGATACAACGATGCTGAGTACCCATAACTTCTCCCACGTGAAGGTTTAGTGCGTAAAAGGTCAAACGACCAACTCAGATCAAATACCCAACCCATTAGCATTTTATTAATGTGGGGCAAGCGCGAACCATATGCAGTCCATCGCCCCACCAATAACTCTTGGGTGCCTTACCGGCGCACCCCACCAAGTCTTCGGATGCCTTACGACGCATCCCACCAAATCTTTCTCACACGGGTACCCTTGGGGCCGACCCGTTACCAACATGTTTTTGTAACTAGGTGATAGTAATTGTGTGTATAAAACATCAAGGCGGGAACTGAGGAATCACCCTCAATGGTCCACGCTGGATGTAACCGCCAAGGTGGACTTAGAGGAATCACCCTCGATGGTCACACACACTTAAGGGCTTGCACGACAAAGACATCTTCAGGAATGGTGAAGGAGGAATCACCCTCGATAACCACGACCGACTAGCAGCACTATAGGGCTAGCATCATGAGTACTTGACGAGGTGTCACCCTTGATACTCGATAGTAGCACTGCAGAGTCATACAACTAAGGGGAGTGCGGTGATGTGAGGGGCCTGGCTTGTCGGTCGGTTGAATGAGTCATCGAGTCGTCGGGTCATCGATGAAGAAGCAGGGGCAACTGGGACTTAGGGGTCACTGGGGATTTCACTAACCAACCTATACTAAGCAGTTGGTATGATTGCAGGAATAGTATCAGTTCATCAAAAACAGGCTATGCATCAGAATTGGAGCTAACTAATATAGTAGCAAAATCTAATGCAAGAATGAGAGGGAAATAAATGGGCGATATCAGAATGCTCAAGAGAGGGTTGCTTGCCTTGCTGCTCTACTGCAAAAGGTTGGTCGTCAGGGGCGTAGTCGTACTCGTAGCAGCGTTAGTCTTGGGGTCTATCGGTAAGAAGAGGGGGGAGAAACAAAATACAAACAAACAGATGCGACAGGATGCATGACATGGCATTATGCAGGGCTAGGTATACACTGACGCAATACTACACGCATCAGACGGAGCGGGAGAATACCTAACGATATTTTCCGGATATGCGGATTTACCGGACAGTCGAATCGAAGGGGAAAGTTCCATGTTCATCATGCTAGGAGCATGTGTCAGATGATTAGATGGCATATTTGGATTCGTGGGATTTTTCTGATAAACTTTCATGTATAAATTATTTTCATCTGAGCTACAGATTAATGTTGGTTGACGTAGTAGTAAATCAAAAAAATTCCTACGTTTCACCAAGATCAATATATGGAGAAACCAGCAACAAGCAAATGGGGAGTGCATCTTCATACCTTTGAAGATCGCAAAGCAGAAGCATTACAAGAACGCAGTTTCTGAAGTCGTACTCGTAGCGATTCAGATCGCGGTGGATTTCGATCTAAGCGCCGAACAACGGCACCTCCGCGTTCAACACACGTGCAGCCTGGTGACGTATCCTATGCCTTGATCCAGCAAGGAGGAAGGAGAGGTTGAGGGAGAGCTCCGGCAGCACGACGGCATGGTGACGGTGGAGCTGCATGGTACTCCAGCAGGGCTTCGCCAAGCGCTACAAAGGGCGAGGAGGAGGAGGTGTAGGGTTGCGCCGAGAGAGAGATGTGTGTTCTCGGCAGCCCCAAGGGCTCCACTATATATAGGAGGAGGAGGAGGGGTGCGCAGCCCCTAGGGTTCCCACACTATGGCTGGCGGCCAACCCTAGATGGGTCTAGGGCGGCGGCCAAGAGAGGGGAGAGGAGGGGCGGCGCCCTAGGTGGGCCTAGGGCCCATCTGCTCCTAGGGTTTGTCCCTCCCACCTTAGCTGTGCCTTGGGCCCTTGTGGAAGGCACACAAGCCCACCTTCGGCCCACGCAGCCCTCTGGTGCCGGTGCCCCCACACGATGGACCCCCGGAACCCTTCTGGTGGTCCCGGTACGTTACGGGTGATGCCCGAAACACTTCCGGTGACCAAAATCTCACTACCTATATATGGGTTCGGGAGGCATGTAGACATGACCGAGACACCTCTCCGGCCAATAACCAACAGCGGGATCTGGATACCCATGTTGGTTCCCACATGCTCCACGATGATCTCATCGGATGAACCACGATGTCAGGGATTCAATCAATCACGTATATAATTCCCTTTGTCTACTGGATGACACTTGCCCGAGATTCGATTGTCGGTATCCCTATACCTTGTTAAATCTCGTTACCGGCAAGTCTCTTTACTTGTTACGTAACACTTCATCCCGTGGCTAAATACTTAGTCACATTGAGCTCATTATGACGATGTCTTACCGAGTGGGCCTAGAGATACCTCTCCATCACACGGAGTGACAAATCCCAGTCTTGATTCGTGCCAACCCAACAGACACTTTTGGATATACCCGTAGTGCACCTTTATAGCCACCCAGTTACATTGTGACATTTGGCACACCCAAAGTATTCCTATGGTATCCGGGAGTTGCACAATCTCATGGTCTAAGGAAACGATACTTGACATTAGAAAAGCTTTAGCAGACGAACTACACGATCTTGTGCTATGCTTAGGATTGGGTCTTGTCCATCACATCATTCTCCTAATGATGTGATGTCGTTATCAACGACATGCAATTTCCATGGTCATGAAACCGTGACCATCTATTGATCAATGAGCTAGCCAACTAGAGGCTCACTAGGGACTTGTTATGGTCTATGTATTCACACATGTATTACGGTTTCCTGTTAATACAATTATAGCATGAACAATAGACAATTATCATGAACAAGGAAATATAATAATAACCATTTTATTATTGCCTCTAGGGCATATTTCCAACAGTCTCCCATTTGTACTAGAGTCAATAATCTAGTTACATTGTGATGTATCGAACACCCATAGAGTTCTGGTGTTGATCATGTTTTGCTCGTGAGAGAGGTTTAGTCAGTGGATCTGCGACATTCAGATCCGTATGTACTTTACAAATATCTATATCTCCTTCTTGAATGTAATCATGAATGGAGTTGAAGCGGCGCTTGATGTGTCTTATCTTCTTGTGAAACCTGGGCTCCTTGGCCAGGGAAATAGCTCTAGTGTTGTCACAAAATAGAGTCATCGGGCCCGACACTCTGGGAATCACTCCTAGGTCGGTGATGAACTCCTTCATCCAGACTCCTTCCTTCGCTGCTTCCGAAGAAGCTATGTACTCTGCTTCACATGTAGATGCCTCCAACGCGTTGCTTAATGCTGCACCAGCTGACTGCCCCTCCATTCAAAATATACACGTATCCGGTTTGTGACTTGGAGTCATCCGGATCTGTGTCGAAGCTAGCATCGACGTGACCCTTTACGAAGAGCTCTTCGGCACCTCCATATACGAGAAACATGTCCTTGGTCCTTTTCAGGTACTTCAGGACATTCTTGACCGTTGTCCAGTGTTCCGTTCCAGGATCACTTTGGTACCTCCCTACAAAACTTATGGCAAGGTTCACATCAGGTCTGGTACACAGCATGGCATACATAATAGAGCCTATGGCTGAAGCATAGGTGATGACACTCATCTTTTCTCTATCCTCTGCCATGGTCCGGCATTGAGTCGTACTCATCTCACACCCTGTAACACAGGCAAGAACCCCTTCTTGGACTGATCCATATTGAACTTCTTCAATATCTTGTCAAGGTATGTGCTTTCTGAATGACCTATGAGGCGTCTCGATCTATCCCTATAGATTTTGATGCCTAATATGTAAGCAGCTTCTCCAAGGTCCTTCATTGAAAAACTCTTATTCAAGTAGGCCTTGATGATTTCCAAAAGTTCTATATCATTTCCCATCAACAATATGTCATCCAAATATAATATGAGAAATGCTACAGACCTCCCACTCACTTTCTTGTAAATACAGGGTTCTCCATAAACCTTTATAAATCCAAATGCTTTAATCACCTCATTAAAGCGAATGTTCCAACTCCAAGATGCTTGCACCAGCCCATAGATGGAGCGCTGGAGCTTGCATACCTTGTTAGCATTCTTGGGATCGACAAAACCTTCCGGCTGCATCATATACAGTTCTTCCTTAAGGAAACCATTAAGGAATGCCGTTTTGATGTCCATTTGCCAGACCTCATAATCATAAAATGCGGCAATTGCTAACATGAATCGAACGGACTTCAGCATCGCTACGGGTAAGAAAGTATCATCGTAGTCAACTCCTTGAACTTGTCGATAACCCTTAGCGACAAGCCGAGCCTTATAGATGGTCACATTACCATCCGCGTCAGTCTTCTTCTTAAAGATCCACTTATTTTCGATGGCTCACCGATCATCGGGCAACTCCACCAAAGTCCATACTTTGTTCTCATACATGGATCCTATCTTGGATTTCATGGCTTCAAGCCATTTGCTGGAATCCGGGCCCGCCATCGCTGTTGGGAGACGTGGTAGTATATCAAAAAATTTCCTACGTAACACCAAGATCTATCTATGAAGAAACCAACAACGAGCAGGGAGAGATTAGATCTTCATACCTTTGAAGATCGCTAAGCGGAAGCGTTACAAGAACGCAGTTGGTGGAGTCGAACTCGTAGCGATTCAGATCGCGGTGGACTCCGATCTCAGTGCCGAACAACGGCGCCTCCGCGTTCAACACACGTGCAGCGCGGTGACGTCTCCTATGCCTTGATCCAGCAAGGAGGAAGGAGAGGTTGGGGAAGAGCTCCGGCAGCACGACGGCTTGGTAACGGTGGAGCTGCGTGGACTCTGGCAGATCTTCGCCAAGCGCTACGGAGAACGAGGAGAGGGAGGAGTAGGGTTGCGCCGAGAGAGGAAGAAAACCGTGTGTCTGGCAGCCCCAAAAACCCCAGTATATATAGGAGGAGGGGAGGGAGGGTTACGCCCTAGGGTGGTGCAGCAGCCACCAGATGGCAATCTGGCCGGCGGCCAGAGTGGGAGAGGGGAGGGGCGGCGCCCTAGATGGGCCTAGGGCCCATCTGCCCTAGGGTTTGCCCCCCTCCACCTCTTGCTGCGCCTTGGGCCCCTTGTGGGGGGCGCACCAGCCCACCTAGGGGCTGGTTCACTCCCACTCGTGGCCCAAGCAGCCCTCTGGTGCCGGTGGCCCCTCCCGATGGACCCCCGGAACCCTTCTGGTGGTCCCGGTACACTACCTGTGATGCCCGAAACATTTCCGGTGACCGAAACCTCACTTCCTATATATGAATCTTTACCTCCGTACCATTCCGGAGCTCCTCGTGACATCCGGGATCTCATACGGGACTCCTAACAACCTTCGGTAACCACGTACACTATTTCCCTATAACCCTAGCATCATCGAACCTTAAGTGTGTAGACCCTACGGGTTCGGGAGACACGTAGACATGGCCGAGACACCTCTCTGGTCAATAACCAACAGCGGGATCTGGATACCCATGTTGGCTCCCACATGCTCCACGATGATCTCATCGGATGAACCACGATGTCGGGGATTCAATCAATCCCGTATTCAATTCCCTTTGTTTATCAGTATGATACTTGCCCGAGATTCGATCGTCGGTATCTCTATACCTTGTTCAATCTCGTTACCGGCAAGTCTCTTTACTCGTTCCATAATACATCATCCTGTGGCTAACTCCTTAGTCACATTGAGCTCATTATAATGATGTCTGGCCGAGTGGGCCCAGAGATACCTCTCCGTCACACGGAGTGACAAATCCCAGTCTCAATTCGTGCCAACCCAACAGACACTTTCGGATATACCCGTAGTGCATCTTTATAGCCACCCAGTTACGTTGTGATGTTTGGCACACCCAAAGCATTCCTACAGTATCCAGGAGTTGCACAATCTCATGGTCTAAGGAAACGATACTTGACATTGAAAAGCTTTAGCAGACGAACTACATGATCTTGTGCTATGCTTAGGATTGGGTCTTGTCCATCACATCATTCTCCTAATGATGTGATCCCATTATCAAAGACATCCAATGTCCATGGTCATGAAACCGTGACCATCTATTGATTAACGAGCTAGCCAACTAGAGACTCACTAGGGACATGTTGTAGTCTATGTATTCACACATGTATTATGGTTTCCGGTTAACACAATTATAGCATGAACAATAGACAATTATCATGAACAAGGAAATACAATAATAACCATTTTGTTATTGCCTCTAGGGCATATTTCCAACAGTCTCCCACTTGTAGTGGAGTCAATAGTCTAGTTACATTGTGATGAATCGAACACCCATAGCATTCTGGTGTTGATCATGTTATGCTCGTGAGAGAGGTTTAGTCAATGGATCTACGACATTCAAATCAGTATGCACTTTACAAATATCTATATCTCCCTCTTGAATGTAATCACGAATGGAGTTGAAGCGGCGCTTGATGTGTCTTGTCTTCTTGTGAAACCTGGGATCCTTCGCAAGGGCAATAGCTCTAGTGTTGTCACAAGTCATCGGGCCCGACGCATTGGGAATCACTCCTAGGTCGATGATGAACTCCTTCATCCAGACTCCTTCCTTTGCTGCTTCCAGAGCAGCTATGTACTCTGCTTCACATGTAGATGCCGCCATGATGCTTTGCTTGCTGCTGCACCAACTGACTGCCCCTCCGTTGAAAACATACACGTATCCGGTTTGTGACTTGGATCTGTGTCAAAGCTAGCATCGATGTAACCCTTTACGACGAGCTCTTCGGCACCTCCATATACGAAAACATGTCGTTTGTCCTTTTCAGGTACTTCAGGATATTCTTGACCGCTGTCCAATGTTCCGCTCCGGGATCACTTTGGTACCTCCCTACCAAACTTAGGGCAAGGTTCATATCAGGTCTGGTACACACCATAGCATACATAATAGAGCCTATGGCTGAAGCATAGGGAATGACACTCATCTCTTCTCTATCTTTCGCTGTGGTCGGGCATTGAGTCGTACTCAATCTCACACCCTGTAACACAGGCAAGAACCCCTTCTTGGACTGATCCATATTGAACTTCTTCAATATCTTTTCAAGGTATGTGCTTTGTGAAAGACCTATGAGGCATTTCAATCTATCTCTATAGATCTTAATACCTAATATGTAAGCAGCTTCTCCAAGGTCCTTCATCGAAAAACACTTATTCAAGTAGGCCTTTATACTTTCCAAGAGTTCTATATCATTTCCCATTATCAGTATGTCATCCACATATAATACGAGAAATGCTAGAGAGCTCCCACTCACTTTCTTGTAAATATAGGGTTCTCCATAAACCTGTACAAACCCAAACGCTTTAATCACCTCATTAAAGCGAATATTCCAACTCCGAGATGCTTGCACCAGCCCATAGATGGAGCGCTGGAGCTTGCATACTTTGTTAGCATCTTTAGGATCGACTAAACCTTCTGGCTGCATCATATACAGTTCTTCCTTGAGGAAGCCATTAAGGAATGCCATTTTGATGTCCATTTGCCAGATCTCATAATCATAAAATGTGGCAACTGCTAACATGATTCGAACAGACTTCAACATCGCTACGGGTGAGAAAGTCTCATCGTAGTCAACTCCTTGAACTTGCCGATAACCCTTAGCGAGCCTTATAGACGGTCACATTACCATCTGCGTCAGTCTTCTTCTTCAAGATCCATTTATTTTCAATGGCTCGCTTATCATCAGGCAAGTCCACCAAAGTCCATACTTTGTTCTCATACATGGATCCTATCTCGAATTTCATGGCCTCCAGCTATTTGTTGGAATCCGGGCCCGCCATCGCTTCTTCATAGTTCGAAGGTTCACCGTTGTCCAACAACATGATCTCCAGGACAGGGTTGCTGTACCACTCTGGTGCGGAACGTGTCCTAGTGGACCTTCGACATTCAATAGTAACTTGATCTGAAGTTACATGATCATCATCATTAACTTCCTCTCGAGCCGGTGTAGGCTCCACAGAAACAACTTCCTGTGATGCGCTACTCTCCGGTTCGAGTGGAGGTACAATTACCTCATCAAGTTCTATTTTCCTCCCACTTACTTATTTCGAGAGAAACTCTTTCTTGAGAAAGGATCCATTCTTGGCAACAAAGACTTTGCTTTCGGATCTAAGGTAGAAGGTATACCCAATAGTCTCTTTGGGTATCCTATGAAGACGCACTTTTCCGCTTTGGGTTCGAGCTTCTTAGGTTGATGTTTCTTCACATAAGCATCACATCCCCAAACTTTTAGAAACGACAGCTTAGGTTTCTTTCCAAACCATAATTCATATGGTGTCGTCTCAACGGATTTTATCGATGCCCTATTTAAAGTGAATGCGGTAGTCTCTAATGCATATCCCCAAAATGATAGCGGTAAGTCGGTAAGAGACATCATAGATCGCACCATATCTAATAGACTGCGTTACGACGTACAGACACACCTTTTGGCTGAGGTGTGCCAGGCGGCATGAGTTGTGAAACAATTCCACATTTCCTTAGGTGTGTGCCAAACTCGTGACTTAAATATTCTCCGCCACGATCAGATCATAGGCACTTTATTTTCCTATCATGTTGATTCTCTACCTCACTCTTAAATTCCTTGAACCTTTCAAAAGTTTCGTACTTATGTTTCATTAAGTAGACATACCCATATCTACTCAAGTCATCAATGAGGGTGAGAACATAACGGTAGCCACCACGAGCCTCGACACTCATTGGACCGCATACATCGGTATGTATTATTTCCAACAAGTCAGTTGCTCGCTCCATTGTTCCAGAGAATGGAGTCTTGGTCATCTTGCCCATGAGGCACGGTTCGCACGTGTCAAATGATTGGAAATCAAGAGACTCCAAAAGTCCAGTAGTATGGAGCTTCTTCATGCGTTTGACACCAATATGACCAAGGCGGCAGTGCCACATGTAAGTGGGACTATCGTTATCAACCTTACACTTTTTGGTACTCACACTATGGACATGTGTAACATCACGTTCGAGATTCATCAAAAATAAACCATTGACCAGCGGGGCATGACCATAAAACATTTCTCTCATATAAATAGAACAACCATTATTCTCAGATTTAAATGAGTAGCCATCTCGCATCAAGCAAGATCCAGATACAATGTTCATGCTCAAAGCTGGTACTAAATAACAATTATTAAGGTTTAACACTAATCCCCAAGGTAGATGTAGAGGTAGCGTGCCGACGGCGATCACGTCGACCTTGGAACCATTCCCGATGTGCATCGTCACCTCGTCCTTTGCCAGCCTCCGCTTATTCCGCACCTCCTGCTTGGAGTTACAAATGTGAGCAACTGCAACGGTATCAAATACCCAGGAGGTACTATGAGCGCTGGTTAGGTACACATCAATAACAAGTATATCACATATACATTTAACATTGCCGTCCTTCTTATCCGCTAAGTACTTGGGGCAGTTCCGCTTCCAGTGACCGGTAGCCTTGCAATAAAAACACTCAGTCTCAGGCTTGGGTCCATTCTTGTTCTTCTTCTTCCTGGCAACTTACTTACCGGGCGCGGCAACAACTTTGCCGTCCTTCTTGAAGTTCTTCTTACCCTTACCTTTCTTGAAACTAGTGGTCTTATTCACCATCAATACTTGATGCTCCTTCTTTATCTCAATCTTTGCTGATTTTAGCATCAAGTACAACTCAGGAATGGACTTCTCCATACCCTGCATGTTGTAGTTCATCACAAAGCTCTCGTAGCTAGGTGGCAACGACTGGAGGATTCTGTCAATGACCAAGTCATCTGGGAGATTAACTCCCAGCTGAGTCAGGCGGTTGTGCAACCCAGACATCTTGAGTATGTGCTCTTTGACAGAACTATTTTCCTCCATCTTACAGCTGAAGAACTTGTCGGAGATGTCATATCTCTTGACCCGAGCATGAGCTTGGAAAACCAGTTTCAGCTCTTGGAACATCTCATATGCTCCGTGCTGCTCAAAACGCTTTTGGATCCCCATTTCTAAACTGTAAAGCATGCTGCACTAAACAGGGGAGTAATTATTGCAGCAAGAATGCCAAGCGTTCGCAACGTCTTGCTCTACTGGGAGAATGGGTGGGTCACCTAGCGGTGCATCAAGGACATACAATCTCTTGGAAGCTATGAGGATGATCCTCAAGCTATGGACCCAATCCGCAAAGTTGCTTCCATCATCTTTCAGCTTGGTTTTCTGTAGGAACGCGTTGAAGTTGAGGTTGGCATTAGCGTTGGCCATTGGATCTACAATATAGATTGTAAAGACAATTTTAGACTAAGTTCATGATAATTAAGTTCACATAATCAAATTATTTAATGAACTCCCACTTAGATAGACATCTCTCTAACCATCTAAGTGACACATGATCCATGTCAACTAGCCCGTGTCCGATCATCACGTGAGACGGACTAGTCATCCATGGTGAACATCTCCATGTTGATCGTATCTTCTATACGATTCATGTTCGACCTTTCGGTCTTCCGTGTTTCGAGGCCATGTCTGTACATGCTAGGCTCGTCAAGTCAACCTAAGTGTTTCACGTGTGTAAATCTGGCCTACACCCATTGTATGCGAACATTAGAACCTATCACACCCGATCATCACATGGTGCTTCGGAACAATGATCCTTAGCAACGGTGCACAGTTATGGTGAACACTTCTCTTGAAATTTTATTGAGAGATCATCTTATTTACTACCGTCGTTCTAAGAAAATAAGATGTAAACATGATAAACATCACATGCAATCAAATAAGATGGCCAATATCATCTTGCTCCTTTGATCTCCATCTTCGGGGCACCATGATCATCACTGTCACCGGCACGACACCATGATCTCCATCATTGTATCTTCATGAAGTTGTCTCGCCAACTATTACTTCTACTACTATGGCTAACGTTTAGCAATAAAGTAAAGTAATTACATGGCGTTTATGATTGCACGCAGGTCATACAATAAAAATAAGACAACTCCTATGGCTCCTGCCGGTTGTCATACTCATCGACATGCAAGTCGTGAATCCTATTACAAGAACATCATCAATCTCATACATCACAATGCATCACATCACATCCTTTGGCCATATCACATCACAAGGCATATGCTGCAAAAACAAGTTAGTCGTCCTCTAATTTGTAGTTGCAAGTTTTTACGTGGCTGCTATAGGTTTCTAGCAAGAACGTTTCGTACCTACGCCAAAACCACAACGTGATATGCCAATTGCTATTTACCCTTCATAAGGACCCTTTTCATCGAATCCAATCCGACTAAGGTGGGAGATACAGACACCCGGTAGCCACCTTATGCAACTAGTGCATGTCAGGCGGTGGAACCGGTCACACGTAAGCGTACGTGTAAAGTTGGTCCGGGCCGCTTCATCCCACAATACGGCCAAATCAAGATAAGACTAGTAGTGGTAAGAAAATTAACAAGATTGACACCCACAACAACTTTGTGTTCTACTCGTGCTTAGATTCTACGCATAGACCTCGCTCTGATACCACTGTTGGGAGATGTAGTAGTAAATCAAAAAAAATCCTACGTATCACCAAGATCTATCTATGGAGAAACCAGCAACGAGCGGGGAGAGATTAGATCTTCATACCTTTCAATATTGCTAAACGGAAGCGTTACAAGAATGCGGTTGGTGGAGTCGTACTTGTAGCGATTCAGATCACGGTGGACTCTGATCTCAGCGCCGAACAACGGCGCCTCCATGTTCAACACACGTGCAGCCTGGTGACGTCTCCTATGCCTTGATCCGGCAAGGAGGAAGGAGAGGTTGGGGAAGAGCTCCGGAAGCACGACGACATGGTGACGGTGGAGCTGCGTGGACTCCGGCAGGGCTTCGCCAAGCGCTACGGAGAACGAGGAGAGGGAGGAGTAGGGCTGCGCCGAGAGAGGAAGAAAACCGTGTGTCTGGCAGCCCCAAAAACCCCACTATATATAGGAGGAGGGGAGGGAGGGATGCACCCTAGGGTTTCCACCCTAGGGTGGTGCGGTAGCCACCAGATGGCAATCTCGCCGGCGGCCAGAGTGGGAGAGGGGAGGGGAGGCGCCCTAGATGGGCCTAGGGCCCATCTGCCCTAGGGTTTGCAGCCCCTTCACCTCTTGCTGTGCCTTAGGCCCCTTGTGAGGGGCGCACCAGACAATCTAGGGGCTGGTTCTCTCCCACTCATGGCCCAAGCAGACCTCTGGTGCCAGTGGCCCCTCCTAGTGGACCCCCGTAACCCTTCCGGTGGTCCCGGTACACTACCGGTGACGCCCGAAACATTTCCGGTAACCGAAACCTCACTTACTATATATGAATCTTTACCTCCGGACCATTCTGGAGCTCCTCGTGACTTCCAGGATCTCATCCGGGACTCCGAACAACCTTCGGTAACCACGTACACTATTTTCGTATAACCCTAGCGTCATCAAACCTTAAGTGTGTAGACCCTACGGTTCGGGAAACATGTAGACATGACTGAGACACCTCTCTGGTCAATAACCAACAGCGGGATCTGGATACCCATGTTGGCTCCCACATGCTCCACGATGATCTCATCGGATGAACCATGATGTCGGAGATTCAGTCAATCTCGTATTCAATTCCCTTTGTCTATCGGTATGGTACCATCCCGAGATTCGATCGTCGGTATCTCTATACCTTGTTCAATATCGTTACCGGCAAGTCTCTTTACTCATTCCGTAATACATCATCCCGTGGCTAACTCCTTAGTCACATTGAGCTCATTATAATGATGTCTTACCGAGTGGGCCCAGAGATACCTCTCCGTCACACGAAGTGACAAATCCCAGTCTCGATTCGTGCCAACCCAACAGACACTTTCGGATATACCCGTAGTGCACCTTTATGGCCACCTAGTTATGTTCTGATGTTTGGCACACCCAAAGTATTCCTACGGTATCCGGGAGTTGCACAATCTCATGGTCTAAGGAAACGATACTTGACATTGAAAAGCTTTAACAGACGAACTACACGATCTTGTGCTATGCTTAGGATTGGGTCTTGTCTATCACATCATTCTCCTAATGATGTGATCCCGTTATCAACGACATCCAATGTCCATGGACATGAAACTGTGACCATCTATTGATCAACGAGCTAGCCAACTAGAGGATCACTATGGACATGTTGTAGTCTATGTATTCACACATGTATTACGGTTTCCGGTTAACACAATTATAGCATGAACAATAGACAATTATCACAAACAAGGAAATACAATAATAACCATTTTATTATTGCCTCTAGGGCATATTTCCAACAATTGCTTCTTCATAGTTTGAAGGTTCACCATTGTCCAGCAACATGATCTCCAGGACAGGGTTGTTGTACCACTCTGGTGCGGAACGTGTCCTTGTGGACATTCGAGGTTCAATAGCAACTTGATTTGAAGTTTCATGATCATCATCATTAACTCCCTCTCCAGCCGGTGTAGGCTCCATAGAAACAACTTCCTGTCCTACGCTACTCTCTGGTTAAAGTGGAGGTACAATTACCTCATCAAATTCTATTTTCCTCCCACTTACCTCTTTCGAGAGAAACTCTTTCTCTAGAAAGGATCCATTCTTGGTAACAAATACTTTGCCTTTGGATCTGAGTTAGAAGGTATACCCAACAGTTTCTTTGGGGTATCCTATGAAGACGCACTTTTCCGCTTTGGGTTCGAGCTTCTCAGGTTGAAGTTTCTGCACATAAGCATCGCATCCCCAAACTTTCATAAACGACATATTAGGTTTCTTTCCAAACCATAATTTATACGGTGTCGTCTCAACGGATTTTGACGGTGCCCTATTTAAAGTGAATGCGGCAGTCTCTAATGCATATCCCCAAAATGATAGCGGTAAGTAAGTAAGAGACATCATAGATCGCACCATATCCAATAGAGTGCGATTACGACGTTCAGACACATCATTTCGCTGAGGTGTGCCAGGCGGCGTGAGTTGTGAAAAAATTCCACATTTCCTTAGGTGTGTGCCAAACTCCTGACTCAAATATTCTCCACCACGATCAGATCGTAGGCACTTTATTTTCCTGTCACGTTGATTCTCTACCTCACTCTGAAAACTTTTCAAAGGTTTCAGACTTGTGTTTCATTAAGTAGACATACCCATATTTTCTTAAGTCATTAGTGAGGGTTAGAACATAACGGTAGTCACCGCGAGCCTCAACGCTCATTGGACCGCATACATAAGTATGCATTATCTCCAACAAGCCAGTTGCTCGCTCCATTGTTCCGGAAAACGGAGTCTTGGTCATCTTTCCCATGAGGCATGGTTCGCACGTGTCAAATGATTCAAAATCTAGAGACTCCAAAGGCCCATCAGCATGGAGGTTCTTCATGCATTTGACACCAATATGACCAAGGAGGCAGTGCCACATGTAAGTGGGACTATCATTATCAACCTTACATCTTTTGGTACTCACACTATGAACATGTGTAACATCATGTTCGAGATTCATCAAAAATAAACCATTGACCAGCAGGGCATGACCATAAAACATTTCTCTCATATAAATAGAACAACCATTATTTTCAGATTTAAATGAGTAGCCATCTCGCATCAAACGAGATCCAGATACAATGCTCATGCTCAAAGCTGGTACTAAATAACAATTATTAAGGTTTAAAACTAATCCCGAAGGTAGATGTAGAGGTAGCATGCCGACGGCGATCACGTCGACCTTGGAACCATTCCCGACGCGCATCGTCACCTCGTCCTTCGCCAGTCTCCGCTTATTCTGCAGCTCCTGCTTGGAGTTACAAATGTGAGCAACTGCACCGGTATCAAATACCCAGGAGCTACTACGAGCGCTGGTAAGGTACACATCAATAACAAGTATATCACATATACCTTTAACGTTGTCGGCCTTCTTATCCGCTAAGTACTTGGGGCAGTTCCACTTCCAGTGACCGGTACCCTTGCAATAAAAGCACTCAGTCTTAGGCTTGGGTCCATTCTTGTTCTACTTCCCGGCAACTTGCTTACTGGGCACGGAAACTACTTTGTCGTCCTTCTTGAAGTTCTTCTTACCTTTGACTTTCTTGAAACGAGTGGTCTTATTGACCATCAACACTTGATGCTCCTTTTTGATTTCGACCTCCTTTGATTTTAGCATCGAGTAAACTCAGGAATGGACTTCTCCATCCCTTGCATGTTGTAGTTCATTACAAAGCTCTTGTAGCTAGGTGGGAGCGGCTGGGAGATTCTGTCAATAACCGAGTCATCTGGAAGATTAACTCCCAGCTAAGACAAGCGGTTGTGCAACCAGACATTTTGAGTATGTGCTAACTGACAAAACTATTTTCCTCCATCTTCCAGCTGAAGAACTTCTCAGAGACATCATATCTCTCGACCCGGGCATGAGCATGGAAAACCATTCTCATCTCTTGGAACATTTCATATGCTTCGTGTTGCTCAAAACGCTTTTGGAGCCCCGGTTCTAAGCTATAAAGCATGCCGCACTGAACCAGGGAGTAATCATCACAATGCAACTGCCAGGCTTTCATAACGTCTTGAGTTCCTGGGAAAATAGGTGCATCACCTAGCAGTGCATCAAGGACATATAATTTCTTGGAATCTATGAGGATGATCCTCAAGCTACGGACCCATTCCGTATAGTTGCTTCCATCGTCTTTCAGCTTGGTTTTCTCTAGGAACGCGTTGAACTTGAGGGCAACATTAGCGTGGGCCATTGGATCTACAATATAGTTTGTAAAGACAATTTTAGACTAAGTTCATGATAATTAAGTTCGCATAATCAAATTATTTAATGAACTCCCACTTAGATAGACATCTCTCTAGTCATCCAAGTGACACGTGATCCACGTCAACTTGCCCATGTCCGATCATCACGTGAGACAGACTAGTCATCAATGCTGAACATCTCCATGTTAACTGTATCTTCTATATGATTCATGTTCGACCTTTCGGTCTCCCGTGTTCCGAGTCCATGTTTGTACATGCTAGGCTCGTCAAGTCAACCTAAGTTTATTGCGTGTGTAAATCTGGCTTACACCCGTTGTATGCGAACATTAGAACCTATCACACCCGATAATCACGTGGTGCTTCGGAACAACGAACCTTAGCAATGGTGCACAGTTAGGGAGAACACATTTCTTGAAATTTTCGTGACAGATCATCTTATTTAAGCTACCATCGTTCTAAGCAAATAAGATGTAAAACATGATAAACATCACATGCAATCAAATAGTGACACGATATGGCCAATATCACCGTGCTCCTTTGATCTCCATCTTCGGGGCACCATGATCATTATTGTTACTGACACGACACCATGATCTCCATCATCATGATCTCCATCATCGTGTCTTCATGAAGTTGTCTCACCAACTATTACTTCTACTACTACGGCTAACGGTTAGCAATAAAGTAAAGTAATTACATGGCGTTTTTGATTGACACGTAGGTCATACAATAAATTAAGACAACTCTTATGGCTCTTGCCGGTTGTCATACTCATCGACATGCAAGTCATGAATCCTATTACAAGAACATGATCAATCTCATACATCACATATATCACATCACATCCTTTGGCCATATCACATCACACGTCATATGCTGCAAGAACAAGTTAGACGTCCTCTAATTTTTGTTGTAAGTTTTTACGTGGCTGCTATATGTTTCTAGCAAGAACGTTTCTTACCTTCGCAAAAACCACAACGTGATATTCCAGTTGCTATTTACCCTTCATAAGGACCCTCTTCATCGAATCTGATCCGACTAGAGTGGGAGAGACAGACACCCACTAGCCACCTTATGCAACAAATGCATGTCAGGCGGTGGAACCAGTCTCAAGTAAGCGTACATTTAAAGTCGGTCCGGGACGCTTCATCCACAATACCACCGAATCAAGATAAGACTAGTAACGGCAAGCAATTTGACAAAATCGACACCCATAACAACTTGTGTTCTACTTGTGCATAGATTCTATGCATGGGCCTAGATCTAATACCACTGTTGGTTGACATAGTAGTAAATCAAAAAAAATCCTACGTGTCACCAAAATCAATCTATGGAGAAACCAGCAATGAGCAAATGGGGAGTGCATCTTCATACCTTTGAAGATCACAAGGCGGAAGCATTACAAGAACGCGATTGGTGGAGTCGTACTCGCAGCGATTCAGATCATGGTGGATTCCGATCTAAGCATCGAACAACGGCGCCTCCGCGTTCAACACACATGCAGCCCGGTGATGTCTCCTACGCCTTGATCCAGCAAGGAGGAAGGAGAGGTTGAGGGAGAGCTCCGGCAGCACGACGGCGTGATGACGGTGGAGCTGCGTTGTACTCCGGCAGGCCTTCGCCAAGCCCTACGGAGGACGAGGAGGAAGAGGGGTAGGGTTGCATCGAGAGAGAGAGAGATGCATGTTCTCGGCAGCCCCAAGGGCTCCACTATATATAGGACAAGGAGGATGGGTGCGCAGCCCCTAGGGTTCCCACCCTAGGGCCAGCGGCCAATTCTAGATTGGTCTAGGGCGGCAGCCAAGAGAGGGGAGAGGAGGGGCGGCGCCCTAGGTGGGCCTAGGGCCCATCTGCGCCTAGGGTTTTCCCCCCTCCCACCTTAGCTGCGCCTTGGGCCCTTTTGAGAGGCGCAACAACCTTCGGTAACCACGTACACAATTTCCCTATAACCCTAGCATCATCGAACCTTAAGTGTGTAGACTCTACGGGTTCGGGAGGCATGTAGACATGACCGAGACACCTCTCTGGTCAATAACCAACAGCAGGATGTGGATACCCATGTTGGCTCCCACATGCTCAGGCGACAATGGAGCGCAACAATGGGCTCAGGCGAGCGTGACAATGACGCTGGCGATGGCCACGAGCTCAATGGCGGCGACACGTTCGGGTGCTCATCGCAGATGGCCCTAGAGGCGGCTAATGACGACGAAAGCGAGAGGGGAGGGAGCGTAGGCTCATAGAGGGGTGTAGCCATTCAAAGTGAGCTTGGGGAGGGCTTGATGGTGACGAAATCGATGACGGTGATCTTCGGTTCCGAGGAAGAAGACGATGGTGATGGGGCGATGCAGGCCTCCAGGGCTCGGGCTCGTGGTCGAGGAGGACGAGGAGGTCATGGAGGTTCTTCTTCATGTGGAAAAAAGGCGCGGGAGGGGTGGTGGCTACGCTAGCGGGCGTCCATGGCGATGGCGGCGCTCGGGTGAGTTGGGGGCGAGCGAGGGAGAGGGGCAGACGAGATCTGAGTGGGGGCTAGGGTTTGCGGGGAGGGAGAGAGAGGCCGTGGGGCCGTTCTTATCCTCCACGGTGACGGCGGCGAGCGGGTGCAGCGGTGACGTAGCTCTGTAGGGACCGAGCGATCGCTACAAAAGGAAGAGGACGACGAGGGGGTGGGCTGGTTGTGTTGGGCCGGTTGGGGCCGCCCTAGTGGGGAAGGGGGGGGATTTCCCCTTTTCTTTCTTTTCTATTTTTGTTTTCCTTTTTAAAATTTCTTTTCCTATTATTTTTAGACACAATTGTCTTAGCAAAAATATGTGTCAGGGCCCCAAAAATAACATGCATTATTTTGAATGGCCACCCCAAGTTTGAGCATTTTCTTAATCTGTTTGCATCTCCCATTTGAATTTAATTGCATGTTAAAAATACTTTTAGCTATTGTTATTAATGGTGGTGCCACACCAGAATCTTGGTGATCTTGTTTTCCTCAACATTACTTATTTTGGAATAATTTACAAGCATGCAACATTTTATTTATGATGTTTGAGGATTTAAATTTGTCACTTGAAACTATAGAGCATTTGGATGGAATTTTGAGTTGGAATTTGTAATCCCATCTTGATCATATTCCACTTAGCAAAATAATTAGTTGCTTACCATGCCATTACCGTAGCTTAATTACAATGACCACTGTAGCATAAATCCAGGGTGTCACAATTCTCCCCTACTAACTGTTGGAAATATGCCCTAGAGACAATAATAAAATGGTTATTATTGTATTTCCTTGTTCATGATAATTGTGTATTGTTCATGCTATAATTGTATTAACCAAAAACCGCAATGCATGTGTGAATACATACACCACAACGTGTCCCTAGTGAGCCTCTAGTTGACTAGCTCGTTGATCAATAGATGGTCACGGTTTCATGAACATGGACATTGGATGTCGTTGATAATGGGATCATATCATTAGGAGAATGATGTGATGGACAAGACCCAATCCTAAGCATAGCACAAGATCGTGTAGTTCGTCTGCTAAAGCTTTTCTAATATCAAGTATCGTATCCTTAGACCATGAGATTGTGCAACTCCCATATACCGTAGGAATACATTCGGTGTGCCAAACATCACAACGTAATTGGGTGTCTATAAAGGTACACTACGGGTATCTCCAAAAGTGTCTGTTGGGTTGGCACGAATCGAGACTGGGATTTGTCACTCCGTGTGACGGAGAGGTATCTCTGGGCCCACTCGGTAAGACATCATCATTATGAGCTCAATGTGACTAAGGAGTTAGCCACGGGATGATGTGTTACGGAACGAGTAAAGAGACTTGCCGGTAACGAGATTGAACAAGGTATAGGGATACCGACGATCGAATCCCGGGCAAGTATCATACCGGTAGACAAAGGGAATTGTATACGGGGTTGATTGAATCCCTGACATCGTGGTTCATCCGATGAGATGATCGTGGAGCATGTGGGATCCAACATGGGTATCCAGATCCCGTTGTTGGTTATTGACCGGAGAGGTGTCTCGGTCATGTCTACGTGTCTCTCGAACCCGTAGGGTCTACACACTTAAGCTTCGATGACGCTAGGGTTATAGGGAAATAGTGTATGTGGTTACCGAAGGTTGTTCGGAGTACCATATGAGATCCCGAACATCACGAGGAGTTACAGAATGGTCCGGAGGTAAAGATGAATATATAGGAAGTGAGGTTTTGGTCACCGGAAATGTTTCGGGCGTCATCTGTAACATACCGGGACCATCAGAAGGGTTCCGAGGGTCCACCAAGTGGGGCCACAGGCACCGGAGGGCTGCATGGGCCGCAAGTGGGAGGGAACCAGCCCCTATGTGGGCTGGTGCGCCCCCCACAAGGGCCCAAGGCGCAACATAGGTGGGAGGGGGCAAACCCTAGGGGCAGATGGGCCCTAGGCCCACCTAGGGCGCCGCCCCTCCCACTCCCTCTCTTGGTCGCCGCCCTAGATTAATCTAGGGTTGGACGCCGGCCCTGGGAGGAAACCCTAGGGCTGTCGCACCCCTCCTCCTCCCCCTATATATGTGGGGTTTGGGGGGCTGTGAGACACACGAGTTCTTCTCTCTCGGCGCATCCCTACCCTTCCTCTTCCTCATTCTCCGTAGCGCTTGGCGAAGCCCTGCGGAGTACCAAGTAGCACCACCGTCACCACTCCGTTGTGCTGCCGGAGCTCTCCCTCAACCTCTCCTTCCTCCTTTCTGGATCAAGGCATAGGATACGTCACCGGGCTGCACGTGTGTTGAACGCGGAGGCGCCGTTGTTCGACGCTAAGATCGGAATCCACCGCGATCTGAATCGCTGCGAGTATGACTCCACCAACCGCGTTCTTGTAACGCTTCCGCTTAGCGATATTCAAAGGTGTGAAGATGCACTCTCCCCTTACTCGTTGCTGGTTTCTCCACAGATGGATCTTGGTGATCGTAGGAAATGTTTTGATTTACTACTACGTCTCCCAACACTAACAAGAATTCTCGCCCCGAGAATTAAGAAGTAGATGGAAAGAGCCCAGGGTATTAGGCACTAAGATGATCTTCGTGTTCCCAAGTGGCCTCATCTTAAGAATGATTTTCCCACTGCACTTTGAAGAACTTGGTAACCTTCTGACGAGTCTGACGTTCGGTTGCATCAAGAATGCAGACTGGTTGTTCTTCATAAGAAATGTCTTATTGTAGTTCAAGCATATCATGGTCCACTTCTCGGATAGGATCCTTGAAGCAGTGACAAAGCTGTGACACATGGAACACATCGTTGTTGGAAATATGCCCTAGAGGCAATAATAAATTAGTTATTATCATATTTCGTTGTTCATCATAGTCATTTATTATCCATGCTGTAATTGTATTGATCGGAGACTTAGATGCATGTGTGGATACATAAACAAAACCATGTCCCTATTATGCCTCTAATAGACTAGCTCGTTGATCAAAGATGGTTAAGGTTTCCTAGCCATTGACATGAGATGTCATTTGATAACGGGATCACATCATTAGGAGAATGATGGGATGGACAAGACCCAAACTACAAATGTAGCATATGATCGTGTCAGTTTAATGCTACTGTTTTCTGCATGTCAAGTATATGTTCCTATGACCATGAGATCATGCAACTCACTGACACCGGAGGAGTGCCTTGTGTGTATCAACTGTCGCATCGTAACTGGGTGACTATAAAGGTACTCTACAGGTATCTCCAAGCGTGTCTGTTGGGTTGGCATGGATCAAGACTGGGATTTGTTACTCTGTGTGACGGAGAGGTATCTCAGGGCCCACTCGGTAATACAACATCACAACAAGCCTTGCAAGCAATGTGACTAAGTGTTAGTCACGGGATCTTGTATTACGGAATGAGTAAAGAAACTTGCCGGTAACAAGGTTGAACTAGGTATGGAGTTACTGACGATCGAATCTCGGGCAAGTAACATACCAAAGAACAAAGGGAACATCATACGGGATTAACTGAATCCTTGACATAGAGGTTCGACCGATAAAGATCTTCGTAGAATATGTAGGAACCAATATGGGCATCCAGGTCCCTCTATTTGTTATTGACCGTAGAGGTGTCTCGGTCATGTCTACATAGTTCTCGAACCCGCAGGGTGTGCACACTTATGGGTCGGTGACGTTTCGATAGTATAGAGTTATGTATGGTGGTGACCGAAGGTTGTTCGGAGTCCCGGATGAGATCTCGGATGTCACGAGGAGATCCGGAATGGTCCGGAGGTAAAGATTGATATATAGGAAGTCCCATTTTGGTCGCCAGAAAAGTTTCGGGCTAATCGGTAATGTACCGAGAGTGCCGGTAGTGTACCGGGAGTGCCGATAGTGTACCGGGAGACCATTGGGAGGGGTATTTTGACCCAAGAGGCTTCATGGGCTGTGAGAGAGTAAATACCAGCCTTTAATGGGCTGGTGGAAGTCCCACACAAGGCCCATGCGGCTAGCAGAAAAAGCCCAAAGGGAAAAAGGTGGAAAAAGGCCAAAAAAAGGAGGAATCCTAGTCCTACTAGGATTGGAGGAGGATCCTCCTCTCCTCCCCACTTTGGCCGACCCAAGGGCTGGCTTTTTGGCAGCCAAGCCTCCTCCTCCTCTCCTCCTATATATACTAGATGATTTTAGGGTTTTGGCACAGAATTTTTAGCCACGTGCTACCCGTTCCTCTAGTGCATAGTTTCTCCTCTGGATCGGTTTTCTGCAGTGCTTAGGCGAAGCCCTGTCGGAATAGCTCCACCACCATCGTAGCAGCGCTGTCACGCTGCAAGAGAACTCTTCTACCTCTCTGCTCCCTCTTACTGGATCAAGAAGGCGGAGATCGTCATCAAGCTGTACGTGTGCTGAACGCGGAGGTGCCGTCCGTTTGGCGCTAGATCGGAAGGACCATGATCAAGATTGCGAGACGGATCGTGACGAAATTGTGGGACGGATCAATATGATATCACGGGATGGATCATGATGAGTTCGCTGGACGGATTGTGATGAGATCGCGGGACGGATCGTGATGAGTTCGCGGGACGGATCATGATTGGATCGCGGGACGGATCATGATGAGATCGCAGGATGCTCGGCAATTTGGATCGCAAAGACTTTCGACTACACCAACCACGTTTCTTAACGCTTCCTGCTTAGCGATATAAAAGGGTATGTAGATCCACTCTCCCTCTGGTAGATGGTCATCACCATGGATAGATCTTGCGTGTGCGTAGGAAATTTTTTGTTTCCCATGCAACGTTCCCCAACAGTGGCATCATGAGCTAGGTCTATGTGTAGATGAGATCTTGAGTAGAACACAATGAGTTTTGGGCGTTGATGCTTAGATTGCTTCCTCCCTTGGTCGGATTTTGGTTCAGCGGTATTGTGAGATGAAGCGGCCCGGACCAACATTACTCGTACGCTTACGAGAGACCGGTTCCCTCGACCGCAACTTGTTGCATAGATGGCTTGCGGGTGCCAGTTTCTCTCACTTTAGTTGGATCGGATTCGACAAAGGCGGTCCTTGAGAAGGTTGGAAAGCAACTAGTGTATCACCGTTGTAGTTTTTGCATAGATGAGAATTGTTCTTGCTAGATACCCGTAGCAGCCACGTAAAACATGCAACAACAATTAGAGGACGTCTAACTTGTTTTTGCAGGGTATGTTGTGATATGATATGGCCAATTACATGATGTGATATATGTGATGTATCAGATGATCATGTGATGTATAGATTATCCTGACTTTGCATGTTGATGAGTACGGCATCCGGCAGGAGCCATAGGGTTGTCTTTAATTATTGTATGACCTGCGTGTCAATCATTAAGCGCTTTGTAATGCTTTACTTTATCGCTAAATGGTAGCAATAGTAGTAGAAGCATGTTGGGCGCGACAACCCCGATGGCGACACGTTGATGGAGATCAAGATGATGGAGATCATGCTGTCATGCCGGTGACGATGGAGATCATGCCAGTGCTTTCATGATGGAAATCAAAAGCACAAGTTCATGGCCATATCATGTCACTTATGATTTGCATGTGATGTTAATCCTTTTATGCACCTTGTTTTGCTTAGGACGACGGTAGCATTATAAGGTGATCCCTCACTTAATTTCAAGATCAATTGTGTTCTCCTCGAGTGTGCACCATTGCGAAAGTTCTTCGTGTCGAGACACCACGTGATGATCGGGTGTGATAGACTCTATGTTCACATACAACGGGTGCAAGCCAGTGTTGCACATGCAGAACACTCAGGTTAAACTTGACGAGCCTAGCATGTACAGACATGGCCTCGGAACACAAGAGACCGAAAGGTCGAACATGAGTCATATAGTAGATATGATCAACATGATGATGTTCACCATTGAAACCACCTCAACTCACGTGATGATCGGACTTGAGTTGATGAATTTGGATCATGTATCACTCGAATGACTGGAGGGATGTCAATTTGAGTGGGAGTTCTTAAGTAAGATGATTAATTGAACTCATTATCATGAACATAGTCAATAGTGTTTGTGCTAATTATGTTGTAGATTACTTGCTCGCGCTGTAGCTCCCTTGAATTTTTATATATTCCTAGATAAATAGAGTTGAAAGATGTTGGTAGAAATATTGCGGACTGGGTCCATGATCTGAGGATTGTCCTCATTGCTGCACAGAAGGCTTATGTCCTTAATGCATCGTTCGGTGCACCAACCCCTCTAGCGTCGTTTGTAGATGTTGTGAACATCTGACAGGCACGTTCTGATGACTACTTGATAGTTTAGTGTGTCATGCATTACGGCTTAGAATTGAGGCTCCGAAACGTTTTGAACGCCACAGAACATATGCGATGTTCTAAGAGCTGAAATTAGGATCTCAGGCTCATGCCCATGTTGCGAGATATGAGATCTCCAACAAGATTCTTTGCCTACAAGATGAAGGAGAATAGCTCAATCGTTGAGCATGTGCTCAGATTGTCTGGGTGCTAAAATTGCTTGAATCGAGTGGGAGTTGATATTCCAGATAAGATAGTAATTGATATAGTTCTCCAAGTCACTGTCACTAAGCTACTAGAACTTGGTGATGAACTATAAAACGCCAGGGATAGAAATAATGATCCCTGAGCTGTTCACGATGTTTGACACCGCGAAGGTAGAAATCAAGAAGGAGCGTCAAGTGTTGATGGTTAGTAAAACCACTAGTTTCGAGAAGAGCAAGGAGGGAAACTTCATGGATGGCAAGTTAGTTGTTGCTCCAGTGAAGCAACCCAAAGTTGAACTCAAACCCGAGATTAAGTGCTTCGATTATGAGGAGAGTGGTCGCTGAAGCGGAACAACCCTAGATACTTGGTAGATAAGAAGGCTGGCAACGTCAATGAAAGTATATTTGATATACGTGTTATTGATGTGTACCTTGCTAGTACTCCTAGTAGCACCTGGGTATTAGATACCGGTTCGGTTGCTAAATGTTAGTAACTCGAAATAAAAGCTACGGAATAAACGGAGAACTAGCTAAGGGTGAGGTGATGATGTGTGTTGGAAGTGTTTCCAAGGTTGATGTGATCGACATCGCACGCTCTCTCTACCTTCGGGATTAGTAACAAACCTAAATAAGTGTTATTTGGTCTTTTGCGTTGAGCATGAGTGTGATTAGATCGTGTTTATTGCAACACGGTTATTCATTTAAGTTAGAGAATAATGGTTATTCTGTTTACATGAATAATACCTTCAATGGTCATGCACCCAGTGAGAATGGTTTGTTGAATCTTGATCGTAGTAATAAACATGTTCATAACATTGACGCCAAAAGATGCAAAGTTAATAATGATAGTACCACATACTTGTGACACTGCCGCTAAATGTCATATTGGTATAAAACGCATGAAGAAACTCCATGCTGATGGATCTTTGGACTCTTTCGATTTCGAATCGGTTGACACATGCGAACCATGCCTCTTGGTCAAAGATGACTAAGGACCCCATTTTCTGGTTTGACGGAGCGGGCAAGTGATTTATTGGAAATGATACATGTTGAAGTATGCAATCCAATGAGTCTTGTAGCGTGCGGTGGATATTGTTATTTTCTTACCTTCACTGATGATATGGGTAGATATAGTATATGTTTACTTAATGAAACACAAGTCTGAATCGTTTGAAAAGTTCAAGCATATTCAGAGTGAAGTTTAAGATCATCATGACAAGAAGATAAAAATATATGCGATATGATTGTGGAGGTGAATATCTGAGTTACGAGTTTGGCATACAACTTTAGACAATGTGAAAGTTGTTTCACAACACACGCCACCTGGAACACCATAGTGTGATGGTATGTCCGAACGTCATAGTCGTGCTCTATTGGATATGGTGCATGTTATGATGTCTCTTATCGTTTTGCTACTTTTATTTTGGGGTTGTGCATTAGAGACAACTACATTCACTTTAAATAGGGCACCATCTAAATCCGTTGAGATGACACCGTGTGAATTATGGTTTGATAGAAACCTAAGCTGTCATTTCTTGATGTTTGGGGCTACGACGCTTGTGTGGAAAATGTTTTCACCCAATGAGCTCGAACCCAAAGCAGACAAATGCATCTTCGTAGAATACCCTAAGAACAGTTGGGTGAACCTTCTATCTCAGATCCAAGGATAAAGTGTTTGTTGCTAAAATGGGTCCTTTCCTGAGAAAAAGTTTCTCTCGAAAGAATTGAGTGGGAGGAAGATAGAACTTGATGAGGTTGTTGAACCTTTGTTTCAATCAGAGAGTAGCGCAGCGCTGAAAGATGTTTCTGTGGAACCTACGTCAGTTGAATAGGAAGTAAATGATGATGATCATGAAGCTTCATATCAAGTTACTATCGAACCTCGTAGGTCAACAAGGATGTGTACTACTCCTGAGCGGTACGACAACCCTGTCTTGGAGGTCATGTTGTTGGACAACAATGAACCTACGAGCTTTGGAGAAGCGATGATGGGCCCGGATTTCGACAAATGGTTAGAGGCCATGAAATCCAAGAAAGGATCCGTATATGAAAACCAAGTATAGACTTTGGTAGACTTTCTCGTTGGACGGCAGGTCGTTGAGTACAAATGGATCTTTAAAATGAAGACAGACGCTGATGGTGAATGTCACCGTTTATAAATCTCGACTTGTCGCAAAGAAGTTTCCAGCAAGTTCAAGGAGTTGACTGCGATGAGACTTTCTATCGTAGCGATGCTAAAGTCTGTTAGAATTATGTTAGCAGTCGCTGCATTTTTCAATTATGAAATCTGGCAGATGGATGCCAAAACATCATTTCCTTTCTTGAGGAAAGGCGGTATGTGATACAACCAGAAGGTTTTGTCAGTCCTAAGGATGCTAAAAGGTGTGCAAGCTTCAGTGATCCTTCTATGAATTGAAGCAAGCACCTAGAAGTTGGAATATACAATTTGATGAGGTGCTTAAAATTTTTGAGTCTATACAAAGTTTACGAGAAACTTGTATTTACAATAAAGTGAGTGGGAGCACTGTAGAGTTTCTGATAAGCATATGTGGTTGACATATTGTTGATCGGAAATGATATAGAATTTCTGGAAAGCATAAAGGGTTGTTTGAAAAGAGTTTTTCAAAGGAAGACCTGGGTAAAGCTACCTAATTGTTGAGCATCAAGATCTATAGAGATAGATCAAGATACTTGATGAGACTTTCAATGAGTACATACCTTGACAAGATTTTGAAAGAGTTCAAAATGGATTAGTCAGAGAACGAGTTCTCACCTGATTTGTAAGGTATAAAGTTGAGTAAGACTCAATGCCCAATGACTGTGGAAGATAGAGAAAATATGAGTATCATCCCCTATGCTTCAGCCATAGGCTCGATCATGCATGCAATGTTGTGCACAAGACCCGATGTGAGCCTTGCCATAAGTATGGCCGGAGGGTTTCAAAGTGATCCTGGAATGGAGCACTGGACAGCGGTCAAGATTATCCTTAGTAACTAAAAAATTAAGGAGATGTTTCTCGATTATGGAGGTGATAAAGAGTTCGTCGTAAAGAGTCACGTCGATGCAAGCTTTAACACCAATCCGGATGACTCGTAGTAGCAATCTGGATACGTATAGTGGAGCAGCCATTTGGAATAGTACCAAGTGGAGTGTGGTAGCAGTGTTTACGGTTTGACATAGAAATTTGCAAAGTACACACGGATCTGAATGTCGTAGACCCGTTGACTATAAGACCTGTCGCACATGCAAAGCATGATCGAGCCCCAGAACTCATTGGGTGTTAGAGTCATAATAATGCAGATCACATGGTGATGTGAACTAGATTACTGACTCTAGTGCAAGTGGGAGACTGTTGGAAATATGCCCTAGAGGCAATAATAAATTAGTTATTATCATATTTCCTTTTTCATGATAATCGTTTATTATCCATGCTATAATTGTATTGATCGGAGACTTAGATGTATGTGTGGATACATAGACAAAACCATGTCCCTAGTATGCCTATAATAGACTAGCTCGTTGATCAAAGATGGCTAAGGTTTCCTAGCCATTGACATGATATGTCATTTGATAACGGGATCACATCATTAGGAGAATGATGGGATGGACAAGACCTAAACTACAAACGTAGCATATGATCGTGTCAGTTTAATGCTACTGTTTTCTGCATGTCAAGTATCTGTTCCTATGACCATGAGATCATGCAACTCACTGACACCAGAGGAGTGTCTTGTGTGTATCAACCGTCGCAACGTAACTAGGTGACTATAAGGTACTCTACAGGTATCTCCGAGGGTGTCTGTTGGGTTGGCATGGATCAAGACTGGGATTTGTTACTCCATGTGACGGAGAGGTATCTCAGGGCCCACTCGGTAATACAACATCACAACAAGCCTTGCAAGCAATGTGAATAAGTGTTAGTCACGGGATCTTGTATTATGAAACGAGTAAAGAGACTTGCCGGTAATGAGGTTGAACTAGGTATGGAGATACCAACGATCGAATCTCGGGCAAGTAACATACCGAAGAACAAAGGGAACATCATACGGGATTAACTGAATCCTTGACATAGAGGTTCGACCGATAAAGATCTTCATAGAATATGTAGGAACCAATATGGGCATCCAGGTCCCTCTATTGGTTATTGACCGTAGAGGTGTCTCGGTCATGTCTACATAGTTCTCGAACCCGCAGGGTCTGCACACTTAAGGTTCGGTGACGTTTCGGTAGTATAGAGTTATGTATGGTGGTGACTGAAGGTTGTCCGGAGTCCCAGATGAGATCTCGGATGTCACGAGGAGCTCCAGAATGGTCCGGAGGTAAAGATTGATATATAGGAAGTCCCATTTTGGTCATCGGAAAAGTTTTGGGCTAATCGGTAATGTACCAGGAGTGTCGGTAGTGTACCGGGAGACCACCGGGAGGGGTATTTCGACCCAAGAGGCTTCATGGGATGTGGGAGAGTAAATACCAGCCTTTTTTGGGCTGGTGGAAGTCCCACACAAGGCCCATGTGGCTGGGAGAAAAATCTCAAAGGGAAAAAGGTGGGAAAAGGCCAAAAAAAGGAGGAATCCTAGTCCTACTAGGATTGGAGGAGGAGTCCTCCTCTCCTCCCCACTTTGGCCGACCCAAGGGCTGTCTTTTTTGCAGCCAATCCTCCTCCTCCTCTCCTCCTATATATACTAGAGGATTTTAGGGTTTTGGCATAGAATTTTCAGCCACGTGCTACCCGTTCCTCTAGTGCATAGTTTCTCCTCTAGATCGGTTTTCTGCAGTGCTTAGGCAAAGCCCTATCGGAATAGCTCAACCACCATCGCAGAAGCACCGTCACGCTGCCAGAGAACTCTTCTACCTCTCCGCTCCCTCTTGCTGGATCAACAAGATGGAGATCGTCATCAAGTTGTACGTGTGCTGAACGCGGAGGTGCCGTCCGTTCGGCGCTAGATCGAAAGGACCGTGATCAAGATTGCGAGGCGGATCGTGACGAGATTGCAGGACAGATCATGATGAGATCGCGGGACGGATCGTGATGAGTTCACGGTACGGATTGTGATGAGATCGTGGGACGGATCGTGATGAGTTCGCGAGACGGATCGTGATTGGATCGTGGGACGGATCGTGATGAGATCACGGGACGCTCGGCGATTTGGATCGCGAAGACGTTCGACTACACCAACCGCATTTCTTAATGCTTCCCACTTAGCGATCTACAAGGGTATGTAGATCCACTCTCCCTCTCGTAGATGCTCATCACCATGGATAGATCTTGCGTGTGCATAGGAAATTTATGTTTCCCATGCAATGTTCCCCAACAATCGTGAACCTGAGAAAGGTTTGGTTGTAGTTCCAGTTGATATGCCACTTTACCACGCCTTTCGAGAACCGTGAAAGGACTGATGTATCGAGGAGCCAGCTTGCCCTTGATCCCGAAATGGTGTGTACCTCTCATTGGCGTGACTCGAAGATAAGCCTTTTCACCAGATTGATAGATCATATGTTTGTGATGACGGTCATACTGACTCTTCTGACGAGACTGAGCAGCCTTCAGATTTGCATGAATAAAGTGGACTTGATGTTCGGCATGTTGGATAATATCCGGACCGATAAGTGTACGTTCCCCAGTTTCTGCCCAATTCAGAGGAGTCCGACACCTACGTCCATATAATACTTCAAAAGGAGCCATCTTCAGACGAGCTTGATAGCTATTTTTATAGGAGAACTCAGCATACCGGAGAGATTCCTCCCATTTCTTGCCAAAAGAAATGACACAAGCTCGAAGCATGTCTTCGAGAATCTGATTGAATCTTTCAACTTGTCCCTGGGATTGAGGGTAAAAAGCGGTGCTAAAGGACAAATGAGTTCCCATAGCTTCCTGGAAACTTGCCCAGAATCTTGAAGTGAATAAACTGCCAGGTCTGAACTAATCACCAATGGGATACCATGGAGGGAAACAACTCTGGACATGTAAAGATCTGCTAGCTGACTAGCAATAATAGTTTACTTGACAGCCAGAAAATGTGCAACTTTGGAAAGCTGGTCAATGACGACAAGAATAGCATCATTACCCTTATGTGACCTGGGAAACCTAGTCACGAAGTCCATTTCAACATGATCCCATTTCCATTCAGGAATAGAAATAGGTTGCAGAGTTCCAGCAGGCTTTTGATGTTCTGCCTTGATCTAATGGCAAATGTCACATTCTGAAACATAGCGAGCAATGTCTTGTTTCATATTTGACCACCAGAACCTTTGGCGAATGTCTCGGTACATCTTGGTACTACCCGGATGAATAGACAATGGAGTGTCATGAGCTTCTTTCAGTATTCTATCAGTCATATTCAGGTTTTCCCTTTTTGTTAGAACGAATAAGCATCCCTTGGAGACACAACACCATCATCAGCAACGGTGAAACATGAGGGTTTACCTTCCGACAAATAGTATTTAATCCTATCGACTTCGTCGTCACAGCCCTACATTGTTTTAATACCGCCCACGAGATCTGGTTCAACAACCAGGTTACTCAAAGAACCCTGATTAACAACACGAAGGTTCATCTTGCGGAACTCTTCAGGAGGGGGAACGAGGTAACCCTGAGGAACAATATGGAGGTTCAGCTTGCGAAATTCTTCTTGAAGAAGGGGGTGAACCTTGTGAACCTGAAGGTGGTTGCAGTATGACTTGCGGCCCAAAGCATTAGCCATTACATTAGCCTCGCGAGATGTATAAGAAATTTCCATGTTGTAATCCGCTATCCGTTCCATCCATCTCTGTTGACGGAGATTCAAATCTGGCTAAGTAAACAAGTACTTCAGACTCTGGTGATCGGTGTAGATCTCGCATCGATTATCAACAAGGTATTGTCGCCACTCTTTCAGAGCATGAATTACTACAGAAAATTCAAGGTCATGAACTGGGTAGTTCTCTTCATGAGGGCGCAATTTATGAGATGCATAAGCAACCACTTTGCGTTCTTGCATTAGGACACAGCCTATTCTCTGACGTGAAGCGTCACAATGAATGACAAAGTCCTTAAGGGTACCCGGAGGAGCAAGCATTGGAGCAGACGTCAGTTTGTCTTTAAGTGCCTAAAAGCTCTCCTGACATTTTTTGTCCACTCATATTTAACCCCCTTGTGAAGCAGATTGGTTAAGGGCTTTGCAATCTTGGAGAAGTTCTTGACAAATTGATGGCAATAGATGGCGAGTTCGAGAAAACTTCTAACTTGCTTGACATTCTTCAGGGGAGTCCAGTCAAGAATAGCCTGAACTCGTTCAGGGTTAACCGCAATACCATCCTTGGAGATCACATGACCAAGGTAGGTGACTTCGTCCATCCAGAACTCACACTTGGAATACTTGGCATATAGCTGATGTTACCAAAGTCTTTCCAGTACAAGACGAAGATGTTCAGCATGCTCTTCCTTATTCTTGGAAAATACCAGAATATCATCCAGATAAACCACGACGAATTTGTCGAGGTAGTCCATGAAGATATAATTCATTAAACGGGAGAAGGTTGCTGGAGCATTGGTTAAACCGAAAGACATGACGGTGTACTCGTATGAACCATAGCGAGTAACAAATGCGGTCTTCGGAATATCCTCTTCACGAACACGAATCTGATGGTAGCCCAACCTCAAGTCGAGCTTAGAGAAAATTGAGGCACCAGCAAGTTGATCATACAAATCATTGATCCGAGGTAGCAGATATTTGTTTTGAATTGTAGCTTGGTTGATTGGTCGATAATCCTGAACCAGACGGTGTGTCCCATCCTTCTTCTTAACAAAGAGAGAAGGTGCTCCCTAAGCAAAGGAACTTGGACGAATGAAACCCAACCATAGCAAATCATCAATTTCTTGCTTAAGTTCAATGAGTTCATGTGGTGGCATCTTATACAAACGCTTGGCTATAGGAGTGGTACCAGGTACCAAGTCGATGACAAACTCGACAGCTCTAGTAGGGGGAATCCCTGGGAGTTCTTCCAGAAAAAACATCTTGGAAATCTCGGACAACTCGAATGTTTTCGATCCCCTTCAGAGGTGACTCATTCAATGCATTCATGGCATATAGCCGGGCTTCAGCATCCCGAACAAGATGAGCATGGTAGCTGACTATCTCATTAGAAGGATGCAGAAGGTGGACAGTTTTGGTGGCACAAACGACAGAAGCAGTATGTGCTTTCAACCAATACATTCCCAAAATAAGGTCGATCTTGGAGGATTTCAATATAATGGGGGAAGCATGGAATTCCAACCCTTCTATTTTGATGGGACCTCATGAATAACCATGGAGGTTTGACATTGGCCAGCGGGGGTGTTTACCACTATTGGGGTGTTCATATCCTCGTACTTAATGCCATGCAGGTATGCAAAATCTTCACACATAAAAGAATGTGATGCCCCTATACCAAACAATACAGAAGCTGGTACTGAGTTGATGAGAAGGGTACCCATCACAATAGCAGGCTGGTCTTGAGCTTCATTCAGATCAACATTGTTAACTTGAACACGTCCCTGAGCAGGCCTAGCATTGTTGTTGCGGGGTTGGTTGGAAGGCAGTGCAAGTTGATTATGATTATGCCTGCATTCTCTGGCATGGTGTCCTGGATGACCACACTTGAAGCACAACCCATCCTCAGGACGAGAAGGGGGAGCAGGAGCTCATGGTGGCGGAGCTGGGAGCCTTGGCTACCTAGTTGGGGGTGAAGGCAGACGAGGTGCAGCATAGGACGGCCTTGGAGCAGGAGCAGGTCCATGGTACATGTTGTGGGGAATCCAGATCTTGTGCTTCTGACTTGCTGAGCCCGAAGATGAGACCATGTCACGATTGCGATTGTTGCTGTCCTTGTAGTCCTGCAGACCTGTTTCCACTATTATGGACTTGTTCACCAAGGTGGCAAAGTTGTCAAAGTCCTAAACAAGGAGGGCCAGTTTGATATCAGGGTGGAGGCCTTCATGGAACTTCTCCTGCCTACGAGCATCAGTTGTAACGTATTCTTCAGCATAGCGAGACAAGTCTAGAAATTCCCGTTGATAAGCATCCACGGTCTTGTTGCCCTGGACGAGATTGCGGAACTCACGCTTCTTCTTGTCCATCATTCCCTGACGAATATGGCGAGCACGGAATGCAGCTTGGAACTCTGGCCAGGTGATGATTGTTCCAACAGGCTATGAGTGTTGGAAATATGCCCTAGAGGCAATAAATAAAGTGTTTATTATTGTATTTCCTTGTTCATGATAATCGTTTAGTGTCCATGCTATAATTGTATTAATTGGAAACATGGATACATGTGTGGATACATAGACAAACACAATGTCCCTAGTGTGCCACTAGTGAACTAGCTCGTTGATCGAAAGATGTTTAAGGTTTCCTAGCCATGGACATGAGATGTCATCTGATAACGGGATCACATCATTAGGAGAATGATGTGATGGACAAGACCCAAACAACAAACGTAGCTTATGATCGTGTCAGTTTATTGCTACTGTTTTCTGCATGTCAAGTATATGTTCCTATGACCATGAGATCATGCAACTCACAGATATCGGAGGAGGACCTTGTGTGTATCAAACGTCGCAACGTAACTGGGTGACTATAAAGGTGCTCTACAGGTGTCTCCGAGGGTGTCTGTTGAGTTGGCATGGATCAAGACTGGGATTTGTTACTCCGTGTGACGGAGAGGTATCTCAGGGCCCACTCGGTAATACAACATCACAATAAGCCTTGCAAGCAATGTGACTAAGTCTTAGTTGCGAGATCTTGTATTACGGAATGAGTAAAGAGGCTTGCCAGTAACGAGGTTGAACTAGGTATGGAGATACCGACGATCGAATCTCGGGCAAGTAACATACTGAAGAACAAAGGGAACATCATACGGGATTAACTGAATCCTTGACATAGAGGTTCGACCGATAAAGATCTTCATAGAATATGTAGGAACCAATGTGGACATCTAGGTTCCGCCATTGGTTATTGACCGTAGAGGTGTCTCGGTCATGTCTACATAGTTCTCGAACCCGCAGGGTCTGCACACTTAAGGTTTGGTGATGTTTCGATAGTATAGAGTAGTGTATGGTGGTGACTGAAGTTTGTTCGGAGTCCTAGATGAGATTCCGGACATCACGAGGAGCTCCGGAATGGTTCAGAGGTAAATATTCATATATAGGAAGTCATGTTTTGGTCGCCGGAAAAGTTCCGGGCTTATCGGTAGTGTACCGGGAGTGCCTGTAGTGTACCGGGAGACCTCCGGGAGGGGTATTTCAACCCAAGAGGCTTGATGGGCTGTGGGAGAGTGAATATCAGCCCTTTGTGGGCTGGTGGAAACTCCCAAACAAGGCCCATGTAGCTGGAGAAGAAAACCCAATAGGAAAAGGTGGAAAAAAGGCAAAATTGGGTGAATCCTAGTCCTACTAGGAGTGGAGGTGGACTCCACCTCCACCACTTGGTTCGGCCGAAGCCTCCAAGGCTTGGAGGCCAAGCTACCTCTCCTCCTCCCTCCCTCCTATATATACTAGTGGATTTCTAGGGTTTTGGACTTGATTTTTCAGCCACGTGCAAACCCTAATCTCTAGTGCATAGTTTCTCCTCTAGATCGGTTTTCTGCAGTGCTTAGGCGAAGCCCTGCCGGAATTGCTCCACCACTATCACCGGAGCGCCGTCAGGCTGCCGGAGAACTCTTCTTCCTCTCCACTCCTTCTTGCTGGATCAAGACGGTGGAGATCGTCATCAAGCTATACGTGTGCTGAACGCGGAGGTGCCGTCCGTTCGATACTAGATCAGAAGGATCGTGATCAAGTTCGTGAGACGGATCGCGGGACGGATCGTGATTAGATCGCGGGACGCACGGCGATTTGGATCGCGAAGACGTTCGACTACACCAACCGCGTTTCTTAACGCTTCCCGCTTAGCGATCTACAAGGGTATGTGGATCCACTCTCCCTCTCGTAGATGCTCATCACCATGGATAGATCTGCGTGTGCATAGGAATTTTTTTGTTTCCCATGCAACGTTCCCCAACAGTGAGCGCCTATGACTATCCTACCGTTGAGCAACGGGGCCCTTCAGAATATACGAGGCAAAGGTGACATAGCTAGCCTCTGGGGCGCCTGAAGATTCCAGCTCATAAGTGATGTCATGGAGCCAGTCATCTACGTCAAGCGGCTGAGTTGAGCTGCGGTAGATCCAAGGTTCACAATATCGGATATCGGGTTCATATCGGTTTGGCCTCCAAATATCGGATGTCGGATATCAGGTGATATATCGGATGATATGTGGACATATCAGAGGCAACATATTTGAATTTTTCTTGCTATTCTAACTCAAAGCATGTGTTTTTAGTAAAACTAAATTTATGATGTCCTAGTGTTTTAACTTGTTAATTAATATAGTATTAAGTAATATTCACAAAATCATTACTATAAAATTGAAAACAATACGTTCTATATGCATATGTATAAAATTTGATGTGTGAGTTCAATAATATGATGAAGTTATAAATGCATAATCTTATTTGCACTAATTTTTTAGAGAGACTTTTGATCATCTATGTATCGGTCTATATCACTAGACATATCGGGTCAGATATCGGTCATATCAGTCGATATTTCGGCTCATATCAGATGATATGTGTGAAAATGATATTTATAAAATGATATGTTATGTTTATATCGGTAGAGCCCCCAAATTGATATATCGGCCTATATATCGGTCATATCGGCCTAGATTTCAAAGCTTGGGTAGGTCGCAGGGTTGAGGCGCATGAAGTATTGCAGAGTCATTGGGGCTGGCTGTTGATTCATGTTCGGCCTTGGGAACTGGTCCCTAAGCCCTTGGCTAAATTGGTGATTCAATTCAAACTACTGCATCGTACCGGCCATGTATTCAGGTGGCGGTGGGTGGTCAGCCGCACCACGACCACGACCAGCTAGCCTAACCATTCTGTCGAAACAATTAACAGTGGTATTTTAGCATTGGGCATTGCAAAGAAAATGAGTTATTTATGAAGTAAATTGCTCAATGAAGGAAGTGCAATAGGTACGACATAGTAGTTCAAATTCAACATACAAATCCATACATAGGTCTATTACAAGCAATAAGTCTGTTACAACATAGACGATAGGTCCAACATGAAATTAACCTAAACAACTAGGCGGCACATAGGCACGCGGTAGAGGGATACAACAATGGACATAGCGAAAAGCTACATCAACGTCGGGGACAGTGAAAGAACCCACAGAACTGCAGATGACCCTGAATGTTGAACCTGGTGGCAGGGTTCTACATCCCATGCAAACTCTGATGTATACGCTGCATACTAAGCGGGAGCGCAGGTCCACGTGATGGAACACGACCTCCAACATCAGGCCACTCAAGACCTGGAGGATACGTAGTCCGAGACGGGTAAAGGATGTTCTCCAGATGTATCCCTGCGGTAACTGCTGGCAACAAATGCGCCAAAGTCCGATAAAGATGATCACGGGTGGTGTACAGCTCGACGTTAAGAGCCCTGACAGTGCGATCCAATGCCTCAGTGTATTGAACCAGAACATGTGGGTCGTAACGATGACTCATGTAGGGGGTGTAGACAGCAGTGTAGGATCGGTCATTGCGCTGCCCTGCGAAAGGGGTCAAGACCTCAGCATCGGCGATAGTATCAACTCCAGTAGGAACATACGGAATGTATCTGTATGCCATATCCTCCAAACAAGAGTTCGCTGCACGGAGTCAAACAATAGCAGCATAAGCAACATCCTGTATGGCCATCTCGACAGTCACTCCAACGCCATGGAAGGTGTGTAGCTCAGTGATGGAGAGGTCCTGTTGATCCCAGATAACCATCACAGCCTCATATTGTTCCTGGTTGAACTCATGGTAGTCCTCGTAAATAGTGTACTCGGGGTACTAGCGATATCCCAGCTTCTTCAAGAGGTCAACCAGAATGGCCGGGAACCTAGTCGTATCGTGTGCGAAGGTCAGACGGACGATCTGCCTACTGGGACGCGTCTATAACAGGAAGATTTAAGATGCAAATGACAGTGTGTGCATTATAATTTCAAAGGAAACAATTGTCGATGAAACAAATCTTCGGTGCATGTGATCACAAGAACCTAATGTTAGAGTTAACAAAAAAATTAACCTGAAAGAGGAGAGAGATCAGATCCCAGAGTATAGACGAGGAATAAAAGACCCTAATATCACTCGATTGAGATGTGGTCCCGTAAACCACACAACAATGTTAGTAAAAGTTTTTCAAGTACTAGACTCAAATTCGGCCAAGGAGTTGGAAAGGGGGCTACCTACAAGTAGTCTGCTCTGATACCAATTGGTGACGCCCCCAATTTCGATCGTATGCTAAACATACACGCAATGCGTACGACCAAGATCAGTGACTCACTAATCAATATCACAACACAACTCTAGACACAAATTAAAGTCATACAACTTCATATTACAAGCCAGGGGCCTCGAGGGCTCGAATACAAAGCTCGACAAGAAGGAGTCAGTGGAAGCAAATAATATCTGAGTACAGACATAGGTTAAACAAGTTTTGCCTTAAGAAGGCTAGAACAAACATAACAACGGATCAAAAGAGGCGAGGCCTCCTTCCTGGGAACCTCCTATCCTACTGCTGGTTGGGGGCCGCCTCCACGTAGTAGTATGCTCCTGCGGTGGTGTAGTAGTCGTCTCCGACGTACTCCATCTCCTGGGATCCATCGTCTAAACGCAGAAACGTATCGAGGGGAAAAGAGAAAGCAAAGCAGCGGTGAGCACTCATCCAAAGTACTCGCAAGATCGACATCAGAACTATGCTAAGTATGCACCATTATCAAGGGGTGGGGTTATATCTGGACTGACTGTAGAAAGCGAGAATAGGGGGAAGGCATGGTCCTATCGAAGAGTAGCATCTTCAGCACCTTGCAGCGTTAGAAGAGAGAAGACAAATAACTCACATATAGTCATATTATTGTAGCAATTTTATTAAGTAACCACGCCTAGAGATTCTTACTCAACTCCCTGCGAGGAAGCAATCCCAAAGCCACATTTCTTTTAAAGTAAATCACCATTATAGTTGTATAAGATCAAGGTACAACTCCAAGTTGTCCTGTTACCGTGGACATGGCTATTCTAATAGATGAATTCATCCCTGCAGGGGTGCACCGCATTTCCAACACGCTTGATCACCTCCGACCGGACACACTTTCCGGGGTAATGCCCGGCCTCGGGATCCAAAACATCGTCGCCCCACCTAGACTCAACGAAGAGGCCAGCCCGCCGGTTTAACTCCTAAGCGTGTAGGTTCATGGGCCCACTTGCCCTTGCACTCCTGCATGATGCAAACGCGGTCGGAAGCAGACCTAGTACACTCAGTCCGGGAGCTGTACCTTCCAGCCCAATCCGGCGCGCGCCGCTCCATTGCTGACGTCCGAAGAGCTTCGGCTGATACAACGACGTTGAGTACCCATAACTTCTCCCATGTGAAGGTTTAGTGCGTAAAAGGTCAAATGACCAACTCAGATCAAATACCCAACCCATTAGCATTTTATTAATGCAGGGCAAGCGCGAACCATATGCAGTCCATCGCCCCGACAATAACTCTCGGGTGCCTTACCGACGCACCCCACCAAGTCTTTGGATGCCTTACGGCGCATCCCACCAAATCTTTCTCACATGGGTACCCTTGGGGCCGACCCGTTACCAACATGTTTTTGTAACCAGGTCATAGTAATTGTGTGTATAAAACATCATGGCGGGAACTAAGGAATCACCCTCAATGGTCCCCGCTCGATGTAACTGCCAAGGTGGACTTAGAGGAATCACCCTCGAGGGTCACACACACTTAAGGGCTTGCACGACAGAGACATCGTCGAGAATGGTGAAGGAGGAATCACCCTCGATAACCATGACCGACTAGCTGCACTACAGGGCTAGCATCATGAGTACTTCACGAGGTGTCACCCTTGGTACTCGATAGTAGCACTGTAGAGTCATGCAACTAAGGGGAGTGCAGTGATGTGAGGGGCCTGGCTTGTCGGTCAGTTGACCGAGTCGTCAAGTCGTCGGGTCGTCGATGAAGAAGCAGGGGCAACTGGGACTAAGGGGTCACTGGGGATTTCACTAACCAACCTATACTAAGCAGTTGGTATGATTGCAGGAATAGTATCAGTTCATCAAAAACAGGCTATGCATCAGAATTGGAGCTAACTAATACAGTAGCAAAATCTAATGCAAAAATGAGAGGGAAAGAAATGGACGATATCAGAATGCTCAAGGGAGGGTTGCTTGCCTTGCTGCTCTACTGCAAAAGGTTGGTCGTCAGGGGCGTAGTCGTACTCGGCAGCAGCGTCAGTCTTGGGGTCTACCGGTAAGAAGAGGGGGGAGAAACAAAATACAAACAAACAGATGCGACACGATGCATGACATGGCATTATGCAGGGCTAGGTATACACTAACGCAATACTACACGCATCAGACGGAGCGGGAGAATACCTGACGATATTTTCCGGATATGCGGATTTATCGGACAGTCGAATCGAAGGGGAAAGTTCCATGTTCATCATGCTAGGAGCATGTGGCAGATGATTGGATGGCATATTTAGATTCGTGGGATTTTTCTGATCAACTTTCATATATAAATTATTTTTATCTGAGCTACAGATTAATGTTGGTTGACGTAGTAGTAAATCAAAAAAATTCCTACGTGTCACCAAGATCAATCTATGGAGAAACCAGCAACGAGCAAAGGGGGAGTGCATCTTCATACCTTTAAAGATCGCAAAGCGGAAGCGTTACAAGAACGCGGTTGGTGGAGTAATACTCGCATCGATTCAGATCGCGGTGGATTCCGATCTAAGCGCCGAACAACGGCGCCTCCGCGTTCAACACACGTGCAGTCCGGTGACGTCCCTACGCCTTGATCCAGCAAGGAGAAAGGAGAGGTTGAGGAAGAGCTCCGGCAGCACGACGGCGTGGTGACGATGGAGCTGCGTGGTACTCCGGCAGGGCTTCACCAAGCACTATAGAGGACGAGGATGAGGAGGGGTAGGGCTGCGCCAAGAGAGAGAGATGCGTGTTCTCGGCAGCCCCAAGGGCTCCACTATACATAGGAGGAGGAGGAGGGGTGCGCAGCCCCTAGGGTTCCCACCCTAGGGCCGGCGGCCAACCCTAGATGGGCATACTCTCCTCTACGTTGCATGACTAGTGTTGCCTCTGTTACCATGATCTTGTTTTATCTACTGTTTATTTCATTTAAAACATTCGGTAAATTGTTCTTATATCCAACAGTTGCTACGTACTTGTGATGGAGGAATATATGGTGTGCTTTCTTCACCAAGCTATGCATGATGTGAGTATGCTTCACTGAATTGGATTGGTTTGAATTGACGTGTGAAGCAAGGAGCACTGGATTGCTTGCTTGGTTCCTCTAGCTTAGTGTGCTCTTCACGATCAAGCTGGACGGCTTGTCTTGGTTTGTAATAAAAACAAAGAAATGTTATATTTTAATTAGTGCTTTGTTAATTACTTCATCCGTTTCAAAATTCTTGTTTTAAATTTGTCTAAATACGGATGTATCTAGTCGTGTTTTAGTATTAAATACCGTTGTAGGTAGATAAATCTAAGACAAGAATTTTGGAACGGAGGTAATATTGGTTTAGCAACTCTACTCTAGAGCGTGAGTGGATGATCTTTTATTTTCATAAAAAACAGCAGGATTTCTCCTCACTGAAAAAAATAGCGTGCTATACCACCGCTAATAGCAAGCTATAATGTATGGAGAATTGTGTCGCTAAATTGATTAGTATACAAGATGTTGCTAATAGCACGCTATAGCACGTTATAGCATGCTAATACTCCCTTCGTCCCAAAATAAAGGTCTCAAGGTTAGTATAACTTTATACTAGAGCTAATGCAAAGTTGAGACATTTATTTTAGAACCGAGGGAGTGGCATATTTTTAGGGGTGGCGCTATTTTGTATATAGCGCTATTTTTTTCTTGTTTCTCCTACTGCGTAATGCATATTTCTCCTGCTGCGTAATGCATATCCAGCAAGAAAAGAAAGGAAAAGAAAGACTAGGGTGCAACAAAACCACTGAACTGGTGAAATTCATCTGCCCAACTCTAAAACCCACATAATTTCTTCTATTTTGCTCTATGAGCTAGCAGCTTGATTTATTCTGAAAACTTCCTTCTGCAGCTATATAAGCTTGGATTCCTTCTCAAAATACCAAAAGCAAATAAAGAAATTAACCACCTGAACAAAACACTTGATCCTATGTGCACATATGGATTACTGGTGGAACAAAAATGGTGGTTTTATGAACCTGTTTGCAACAATATCAATTATTGGGTAAAATAACCACACAGAACAAAACAAAAAATATGTTCTCATTCGTGGAGCAACAACAAACCAATGAACAAACGGACTATGAACAAAACAGTGATAAGTTTGGACAAAAATTCATCCAGAAGCAGTTCTAACGAAAGTAGCTTGCGGAAACATTTGCATTTCCTTGTCAATCTAGCTTCTACTACTACTACACTGGGTACTTCTATCAAGATATGAAATTGGGTTAACAATACCATCAAGACCAGTAGTATACCACATGCCACTCATGTATCTGCTACACTAGCTGCATATACTCTGTAAAACAAATGCCATAGAGTAATTCGGAAAATGCAGCAAGGTATATCATGTGCTACACTTCAGCTTCAGTTTCACTGAACACAAAACTATCATGGTATTCATGCCAACAATCAGAATGTACAATCCAGCAAACTATCACCATCGTTCAACTAAATCGACAGTTCGACACAGCTTGTCAACCTTTACCCCACTTTAACTCGCAATCTACACCAAAGCCAACGCACATGGCAGAACAACCTGCATACGGGCAGAAAGACGCTACTATGTGGGTACAACATACAGCTCCCTCTGATCCTCCTTCCACCAAGCTAGCAAGAGCGCAACGGCCAGTATCACTACAGCACAGACAAGGAGAAAAAGCAGGGTGCCAGAGCAGTTTCTGCTCCCTTTCCTGACCCTGGTCATCTTCTCGTTCTCAGCTCGACATTCTTGGCTTCGAGATTCGCCTGCGCTGTCGGAATGCTCACTGTTTGTTGGTGGGAGCTTCAGATCTTCTATCGTGGTATCATTGCTCTGTACATGACACTGGCTGTCATGCTGAACAGAATCACAGTAGTCATTCCTTTCCTCAACTTCACCATTTGTACATTGCCCTGAACAGTGCTGTATCCGTCTCAGAGATGGGCTGTCAGGTAATCTGTGAGTATCTCTTTTTGATTCACTGCTAGAGCTATGAAAGTGGAGCTGCTTCCTTGGGGTTGACTGCATCCAAACATCTTCTGAGAAAGTTCCTCGCCTTGATATCTGAAACAAGTCCATGAAAGAGAAAGAGCTGTAAATTTATTTGTACCAAAAAAAAGGTCAGGCTTCTGCAATTTCGTTCTGCAGACCAAAAACATGTATAAAATGGAACCACTGAGAAACAGTTCTTCAATGCATCAATGGAAATACCATAAGCAAACTACATACATATATGTGGAGGATCTGTTTTGTATACGTGGAGGATATCTGTTTTGCGCATGAAATTAGTAAGTTCCTTTTGTACCATACATCAAAAAGTTTGTTATTCCTATCATTTGAAAGATACCATTCCAGAACAGAGTACAAACGCTAACTCAGACACCATGTCTTGACATGATAAGCCCCAAAGTTACTATAATTGCTCGTACATATGAGAAGGCAACCGAGTCATCAATCAATTAGGATGTGCTGTATACCTGAGAGCATCGATTAGTAGTTCGGGGTGTTAAACACATAGGGCATGGATCAGCAATCCTTGTTGATACATCTGAATACCTCCTCACTGACTTATCAAGTAGACCAGCCGAACCATATTGTGCTATCACACCGACACCATCATGATAATCAGATACAATAGTGTGAGGGAACTCATCACTGGACATTTGGTGTGGTCTGTCAGAACCATTACTCAATAGCCGCCTCCTTACCCGTGCACTTCCAGGTACACCTGAGTACTGCCCCACTGAAGGTTGGGAATCATGGTCTCTGAACCGATTAACAGATTGTGTATCGTCATACAGAGATTCATTTGAACCGTAGTCTCTTATCTCCGCATCATCCATAACAGAATGTGAATATGATCCCTTCCTCCTATGTCTTCCATCATGAAATTTTGCCAATGGACTAATTCTTTTGACATGTCCAGACTCTTCCTGCTTGCACAGTTCATTAGCAGTCTCAGCTGCCTGAAAAGCTGGAGTGCTGATCTCTGGCATACGATCATCCCTCAATTTCTCCATAGCTTGGATAATGCTACTGATCTCAGAAGATATGATGCTCAAATCCAAAGTCTTCATGATGGAGTGTATCATTTGAATGGATGATATGATCATCTGAGAATTGCTTGCTTTAGTACTCTTGTCCAATATACTTAAGCCTGATCTTATCAAAGACCGCCCGTAAGGCTCAAGTGTCAACCAATTCTGTTCTAATAGAGCAACCACTAAGCCTAAGTGAGAAATGGTCTGGCAGTGTACCTCCTCTAAGGCCCCTGAAACTTTTAAGCAGATGTCGTTAACTAACTCATGCGAGGCAAATTGCCAATTGTTGGACTGGATAAGTGCAGTGACACAGAGAGCAGAACCAGACGATACACTCTCCTTAGTGCTCATCAAGCAACCAGAAAAGGGGCTACAGAGAGAGCTAATGATCCCACTTTTCTCTTCTTCTGTTCCCAGGGGATCAATGACATAGCGTGATAATGTGCGTATCACCTTGGAGCAGCCAACACTATGCAAGGACCCTGTGGCTGAAGACATGATTCTTATGATGGCTGAAACGATCTGGCTGATATGTGGCACAATGTTGCAGCCATGGACTTCCGCAGCAGTCTCAAACACGCATAAGAGCTCCTCCTCAGAGTATGAGCATGGCTTGTCAGGGTCACAAAGACGGGTGAGAAATGGTGGAAGTGTGTTCGAGTTGAGTTCTTTCACATACTGCTTCCACCCTCTGAAGGCTTGCTTTTCGCTGACAGGATCAGTCACAGGGTCTTCCCGTTCTGCATGGCGTCCCACTCGTAAACTCCTCCCCATTGCATACACTGGATATGTTCAAGAAATAGAGGAAAATCCATGAGTACAAAGTAAGTGAAATCAGAAGCCAGTTTTGGAAGTGGGTAAATAACCTTAGCAGATCAACAAAGGATGGTCTATTCAATTTTGAACTACAACAAAATACAACACCATTTATTGAAAATTCTTCGCTTGATCTGTCACCGCCCACATTCCACAAAAAAACATATACAACGCAGAAGAGAGCACACATTCCACAATGCATAAAAGGAAACTGACAACTAACTACCAAGCCGAAGACAGGATCCCTACATGCCTGGTTTAACTGTTTCTGGTGCAGAGATGTACAGAGATGAACCAATAAGATGCCAATTTTCTTTCCTAAACAAATTTCCAAGGTAATGTGTTCAAAGAGATCATGACAAACGTCCTATATACATGAAGAAAAATCTCCAACTTATAAATTATTATAAAACCCCATAATGATGAAGGAACACTTGTGTAGTTCTGTCTTGTGCGAGTGCTGCTGTAAATTATGGCCAATAATTTGCAGCACGCTACTGTATTCCCCATTTGTCAGTACTTCCCAAAAAAGAAAATCCCCAGTTTTCAATATGGTGCCCAGCAAACCGAACCATTCTCTGCAAATCGAAAAGTTCTGGGTCAAAGAACTGCGTGGCCTCCTCACTACTCGCCACCAGATCCCAGAATCTCCGGCACTAACGGTTCAAGAACAGGGGAAAATTTTAATTACATGGAGCGACCAAATCTTCCCCCCAAAACACACCGCAATCCGCGCCACAGGTTGACTAGTTACGGGGGGCAGAGCCCTACCGGCGGAAACTAGGTTCGAGACCACGGAAGAAACACGCGGATGGATTCGGCCGTCCGCGCCGTGGCGGAGACGGGGGGAGCGATCCAAGAAAAGCTAGGGCTTGCTCACCAGCGGGGCGAATCCTCCCGAGTCCGGCGGAGGCGAGGAGGAGGAGGGGAGCGGCTACGGGGGAGAGCCCCCTCCCGCTGGACGCGGCGGGCTTGCTCCGGTGGGAGGAGAGGGGGGGGGGGGGGCGGGGAGCGGTTGCGGGCGGGGGCGGCGGCGCCGGTGGGGATTGTGTTTCTTTCCTTTTTCTCTTTCCGGTGACTTTGTGGGGGAACGGACCGGCCGACGAAGAGGGGGAGCGGGAACCGAAATTTTATTGGGTCCGACTACTGAGCGGGCCGTGGGCCTGGGATGTGTGTAGTGAGCGGGCCTGGTTTCGGCCCAGCCCGTGCCAAGACGTTGTTGTTCCGGAAACTGCCCCCGGCCCCGATTTTGAAAATTTCCAAAACTGTTTTTTCAAGTTTAAATAGACCTGAAATGAGATTTGAGGCCAATGGGTCCCGTGGGTCGGTCACCAATGAGATTTGGGTCAACAGAGCCGGCACCGCGTGACCCGCTGGGTCATCCGGGTCAACCCACCATGTACTATTATATTTCACAATAGTTGCAATCTCTATCATGCCCATGTCATCATACGACCCGAGTTTACGACGTAGTGTGTCGTATGATTTCTGACAAATGCTCATGTATATGAATAACAAAATAGTCTTGATATGTTTCGTCAAAATGTGCACTCACAAAATCACAAGCAGATAGCTTGAGTTTTTTTAATTAACCACGTATTAAAAAACACTTATTAATTCTTACACTAGTCAAATTCCATTAAATCACGGCTAATTTTAATATTTCGTTTTTCCATAAAGAAATGTAAAGTAAGAATTTAGGTCCACCCGAAATGCCCATCGGATCAACAAGGTCGCTAACTATTATTTATCATGGTCCAAGGCCAGGTTCGGGCCGGCCCATTCCCATCATGAGTAGGAATGTTTTCTACGTCTTTCCAAAGTTTTTTTTTGTAGGGTTACATCTTTCTACAGTTTCATGGTTATACTTTCATATTTGAGCTACAAAAAGAAAAGAAAAAGGAAATATTGTGTTTTCTCTACTCCTAAAGGGGAGTTGGTAGCTTCTTGTCTTGGGTTTTTTCGTCATCCTTCCCACCTTCGTTCGGTTTTTTTTGTCTTGTTTTTTTCATCCCTCCTTCAATCATCTTAGACTTAGAAATGTGTGTATGTTGAAGAATCAATCGAGATTATTTTCTAATGAATCTTTAGATATCAAATCTAAATTAATTAACCTTAGCATAAATCACTCAATCACATTAATTAATATTTCCATAAATCACCAAATTACATTAATTAACATTCCGTGCAGGTGCAATTTATTTCGCTTCACCTTCCACATAATGAGAAAAAATCTAAACGAATCAAAACTTTCCATGCAGGTGCAATTTTTTCTACTCCCATTAATTTAGTTTTTTCATCTGTTTTTTTCGCCCCTCCTCCCAACATCATTATGTTTCGTCTCCCATTTTCGTCTGGGTTTTTTGCGTCTCCTCTCCTACCACAACTTCATGTTGGTTCTTATTCGCTGGTTTATTTTTTCCCGTACTTTTCTTAACGTATAAAAGATCATGGATCCAACTTTCCTAACATAACCAAATTAATTGACTCTTTCCATCAGTACAATTAACTTTAGGAAACAAATAAAAAATTAAAATTAAATAAATAATGAATTTTATGGAAACAAAATAACAGATTTTGATTAAATCAATTTCGCCCTCACCTGCCGCGCCCTCCTCCCAGCCTCTCCACGCGTCCCCGCAATGTCGACCCGTGCGTAATCGCCTCTCCCGACGCTCAGATTCGGGGCTCGCCGCAATGCCCGAGGCATCGATAGTGAGCCGTAAGGAGGAGGAGATGGTGGTGTACAAAGAAGCACACGGAGGTGAAGGAGGGGAGGGGCGCAACATCAACTACACGCCGAACGTGGAGGACTACCGCCGGTGTGAGCACCATCCCATCAGCACCGGTGACTCATCCAAGAAGGTCACCTACATCGTCGTCGCCAATTCCTCCTCCCCCTGGCCAGGGTTTCTGGTCAACCCGCCACCATAGATGCACATCTACATGCGAATGGCTTGTGTTCAACCATGGCTAGCGACCGCGGAGGCGACATGTGCCTAATCTACAACAACATTAAGGAACAAGCAACGGTCATGCCCGACCCCGTGCTCATCACACTCCACAAAGAGAGCCTGCTCGCGGATGTGGTCTCTCGGGTGGTGTTGGGGATATAACCCCGCAATATGACCCGCCCTGGAGACTCCGGGTCATGTTGGTGGCTCGTGAGCCGGCCCAAGAGTGAGCCATAAGATTGGTGGCCCAGGAAGATAGGCGGCTCAAGGTGTGGGTCGTACGGCGGCCTGGACGGAGAAGACCCGGGCGTGTAAGCCGTCTCAGAGACAGCTTGAACAAGAAGATAGAGAGAGACTCGAGCACGCAATGAGACTCGATTAAACAATTGTAACGACCCGGTGGTCCTGACCTCCTATATAAAGGCAGACCTGGGGCGACTTAGAGATAGGTTATCGAGAACTAGGCCAAGCTTCTAGCTCCTTGTAATCGATACATCAAGCAATAACAACACAAGCAGGACGTAGCCTTTTACCTCGACTTGAGGGGCCGAACCTGGGTAAACCCGTGTCCTTTGTCCCAAGCAACCCCTTTGAGTCCACCGCAATGGCGACAGCCTCGAACTCAAGTTCGGTAACCCGGACATCTGCCGTGATAAATCCACGACAGTTGGCGCCCACCGTGGGGCTTGCGCTAGGTGGTGTTGAGTTCTCAAAGGGCTCCCTTCCAAGGCTCAAGGGATACATGGTCGGAAGGATGAGCAAGAGTCGCCGCGGCCGGCTCTACATCGACGATGCCGGCTGGGGACTTGATGCTGCGTCTGTGGAGTATGGATTCCAGGTTCTGTTTGGCGGGATCCATGTTTTCATTGGAAAGGTTGACAGATCTACACCCGGGCCGGACATCTGCACCAACATCGTCGAATCGGCTCGACGTCTGCAACCTACGCGTGATGTGCACCCAACCCGTGCAAATCCAGGTCAGAGGCATGTCTTCGTGGGCTTTACTCAAGGTATGGATCTGGAAGCTTCCGGATCTCAAGAAACTCTCGTTTACTCAGAAGATGAGTCCTCAAGTGGGGAAACAGAATCAGTGTACCGTCTCAGCAATGGTGTCCTCGGGGGCTACGGCGACGTCTGCCCCAAATCAGATCGTTCTGGGTCGGACGATCTTGGACCGCCGGTTCATGCTGCAGTGTTCATGGCGGAGCCGGGGGCTGCCGCCTCAGGCGATAACCCACCGCCGCCGGCGGCGGCTCAAGCTTTTGTGGAGCTGATGGACGAGCTCGAGGCTTTGATGGCCACGGAGGTAACGCCGGACAATCAAGCGGCTCGGAACATGGAGATCACAAGGATCAAGGGTCGGATGACGGAGGAACATCAAAGGATGGCTGAGCTAAAGAACCAGATGGAAGCAGAGGCGGCACGTATCCAGACTGATGCATTTCGTTTAGGTTTGGAACAGGTACCAGCGGCGGCTGTGCATCGTAGAAGGCACCAATCCCATCTGCCGGAGTGCTACGAAGCGAGGAATCTTTTTAACACTCCCGCCTCGGGGAGAGCTGCAGCCACCCCCGAGTTAGAACGAGCAGCGGCTCACACGGCCCTGCGTGATCGAGCTCCACCTGGAGGTTTTGCCACACCGGCGGGTTATTATTCTAACCCGGCCGAGAATATGGTGGCGGCGGCCACCCGGCTCGAAACAACTCCTATCCCAGATGAGGCACCCTTTGCGGAAGAGGTACGGAACTCTATTGGATACTTACTGACGGCCATGGCTCGGCAGGAGAAGTACACTCACAGCCGGAGCCGGGTTCACTCTACCCCTCTCCATAGCTAAAGTTTTAGCCGGCGCTACGAGTCGCCGGCGGTTTCCAGCAGTGGTCCACGTCATGGACCGCCCAAAGTTAAGCAAGCAGCTCTGGACGCACAAGCCCTCATGGACCGGGCAAGGAACAGGCGAGAAGCAGAGGCAGCAGCAAATCATCCGGAGCCTGCGCTCTCCATCTCGGTGGGAGCCGGAACTACCGCTAGTGCTCGAGCCGTGGGAGTGTCGTGCTTAACTCCAGCTCTAAGGAGTGAAAGGCTATCAAAGTATTTCAAAGGACCTCGGAAAGTTCCGAATTACACGGCTGATTCTGCCCCCTGAGGCTTGGGTGGAGAGTTACGAGCTGGGCATGGAGATGTTGGACGTCAGTGAGGCGGTGTACGCAAAGTACTTTATCATGATGCTTGAGGGCCTGGCTCGCACGTGGTTAAAGGGCTTGCCGCCCAACACGATAAATTCTTGGGCCGAGTTTAGAGCAAAGTTTATTAAGAATTTTCAGGGGACCTGCAAGCAGCCGATGACCATTGTAGACTTGGATCATTGTGTTCAATAGGAGAATGAGTCGGCTCATCATTGGGTCCGGCGGGTGTCGACCATTATTCACTCTTCAGAGCAGATCACGGCGGCTCAAGCAATGCTTATTCTGGAGAAGAACTGACATTTTTTCCCATTGAAACAGAAACTCGGCCGGCTCAAGCGCACATGTCATGATATGGGTGAGCTTATGACAGCTTTGACGAAGTATGTTGACTCAGATAACACCAAAGATCTGGGTTCGGACGAGGAAAAGGTCAATCAAGGGAAGAAGAATGGTCAAGTCAAGGGCTTTGTGAACAACGGAAATAAGAATAAGCAAAAAAAACACTAATGGCGGGTCAGAACTGGTGGCGAATACCAGCACAGGCTAGAACCATCCCAAGGGGAACGGGAAGTTCAGACCGTATAATAACAGGAATATGGCCCGTTTCAATTTGGAAGAGGCGCTTAAGAAACCTTGTCCGGAGCACAGCATGCCTGAGAAACCCTCGATGCATGCGTGGGGCGATTTCTTTATCATGCAAAGGTTCAGAAACCAATATTCACAGCAACATAACAACCAAGGTGGCGGCCCGTCAGGCGGCCCAGGGCCAGGCGGATCAGGGGCTGGATTCGGCTCTGGCAGCTCAGGACCCGGACATCCGGGACAGAATAACCAAGGGGGACACCAACAACATCCTGGCAACAACAACAACAATAATCAGCAGCAGCAACAGCGCAATCAATCCGGTATCAGAGTAACCCGAAACAACTCAGTTCCGGACAGTATCACGTATTCACAACGGGTCACAGTAAACGAGACCAGAAGTTATGGAATCGAGCGGTTAACACGGTTGCGCTGGCTCTCCCGCAGTATTTGTAGTGGTCTGAATATGACATAACATGGAGCCGAGAGGACCACCCGCCGCGGGTGGATGACCCGGGCCGGCTGGCTTTGGTTGTGGCCCCTTAGATAAATGGTTATGGGGTGAATAAGGTGCTCATGGATGGAGGCAACAGCATTAACATCCTATATTATGGCACCTTCCGACGGATGAAGTTGCTTGACAAGGATCTTAAGCCGTCTTCCACCGTTTTTCATGGTGTGGTCCCAGGTAAGTCGGCGTATCCGGTAGGGAGGAATTTTTTAGAGGTGGCCTTCGGCGATGGGTATAACTACAGGGTGGAGTCCTTGTGGTTTGAGGTGGTTAAGATCAAGAGTCCTTACCACGCGCTGTTCGGGAGGCCGACTTACGCCAAGTTTATGGCTAGGCCTTGCTACGTTTACTTGCAGCTCAAAATGCCCCGCTTAAAGGGTACAATTACCGTTCATGGTAATCGAAATACGGCTATTGAGTGTGAGGAAGGAGACACGGCTTATGCATAGTCTAGCTGCGCCCAGGAGGAACTTAGGTTCTACAAGGAGAACATCGACCCGGAGGATATGACCCCGCTGAACAAGCCTACTACGGAGGTTGAGCCGCCTCTTAAGTTTTCGGCGGGGTATACTAAAGCAGTTGATTTTACTCTGGGCGACTCATCCAAGCAGTTCATTATTGGAGCTCATATGGATCCCAAATAGCAAAGCGCGCTCATCGAATTCATCCATGAGAATCGGGACGTCTTCGCATGGAAACCTTCTGACATGCTGGGTGTACCGAGAGAGTTCGCTGAGCACAACCTTAATGTGGATCCAAAATTCAAACCAATTAAACAGTTTCTACGGCGGTTCAATGAAGAGAGGCGGAAGGCCATTGGAGAGGAGGTTACCCGGCTCTTGGCAGCGGGTTTTATTGTGGAAGTTTTTCATCTGGAGTGGCTGGCTAACTCGGTGCTGGTGCTTAAGAAGAACGGCACGTGGCGTATGTGTGTGGATTACACGGACCTTAACAAGGCTTGTCCGGCTGATCCATTTGCACTCCCTCGTATTGATCAAATCATTGATGCGACGGCGGGGTGTGAAAGTTTGTGTTTTCTGGATGCTTATTCGGGTTATCATCAGATCAAGATGGCGGTTAAAGACCAGGAGAAGACGGCTTTCATTACGCCCTTTGGAGCTTTTTGTTATGTTTCTATGCCTTTTGGGCTCAAGAGTGCCCAGGCGACCTACCGGCGGTGTGTGCAGAGTTGCCTTCACAGTCAGATTGGCCGTAATGTTCATGCTTATGTAGATGACATCGTGATCAAGTCCAGAAAGAAAGAGACTCTCTTGGAGGATTTGAAGAGACCTTTGATAATCTCCGGGTATACAAGATGATGCTTAACCCGGCCAAATGTGTCTTTGGGGTCCCAGCAGGCAAGCTATTGGGTTTCTTAGTCTCTGAGCGGGGCATCGAGGCTAACCCGGACAAAATCAAGGCTATTACATCCCTGGGAGAGCCGACTTGTGTTAATGATGTTTAGCGGTTGGCAGGGCGAATTGCGGCGTTGAGCCGGTTCATAAGCCATTTGGGAGAAAAGGCCATCCCTTTGTATCAAATGATGAAGAAGACAGACAAATTCGTTTGGAGCAAGGCGGCGGGTGAAGCACTTGAGGCGCTTAAAAAGCAGCTTACTGAGCCGCCAATATTGACCGCTCCGGCTGAGAAGGAACCTTTACTCCTTTATGTGGCAGCTAACAACCGGGTGGTGAGTGCTGCAGTTGTGGTTGAGTGTAAGGAGGCCGGAAAGGAATATCCGGTGCAAAGGTCGGTTTATTATATCAGCGAAGTCCTAACAGAGTCTAAGCAAAGATACCCGCATTGGCAGAAGCTGGTATTTGGAGTTTTTATGGCCAACCGCAAACTGAAGCACTACTTCTTAGGGCACCAGATAATGGTGGTTATCTCTGCTCCGTTGGGAGATATCATTCAAAATAGAGAAGCCACGGGAAGGATTGCTAAGTGGGCATTGGAGCTGGGATCTCTCGACTTAACCTATGTTCCTCGCACGGCTATCAAGTCCCAAGCTCTTGTGGATTTCATAAATGATTGGACGGAATGTCAAGCTCCTGAGGAAAAGCCGGATAATACTTATTGGACTATACATTTCGATGGGTCTAAACAGTTAGAAGGGTCAGGAGCAGGAGTCGTCCTGACATCTCCCAGGGGTGACAAGTTTTGTTATGTGCTCCGGCTAATGTTTCCTTGCACTAATAATGCGGCTGAATATGAGGCCTTGCTTCATGGTCTCAAAGTCGCTAAAGAGATGAATTTAAGCCGTGTTAGATGCCTTGGGGACTCAGACCTTGTGGCTCAGCAAGTTTCAGGTACCTGGGACTCTAAGGATCCATGGATGGCGGCTTACCGTCGGGCGGTTGATATTATTGCAGGTCACTTCAAGGGATATCAGGTGGATCATATTGATCGTCGCCGGAATGAGGTAGCAGACTCCTTATCGCGGCTAGGTTCTCAACGTAAACCGATGCCGCCTAATGTTCTGGACGTCTTGCATCATCCGACTGTCAAGATACCTTCCGAGGAGGATTTGGCTATTCTTGACCCGGAGGCGTAGTTGGTAGCGGCTCTACATGCTATCCCAGACTGGACTATTCCTTATTTGGCGTACTTAACACACGGCGAGTTACCTGAAGATGAGGACCTGGCCAGGAAGATCACCCGGTGTTCTAAGTCTATGACGATTATCAATGGTGAGTTACATAAATGCAGCATGACGGGTGTCTTTCAACGTTGCGTCTCATCAGAGGAGGGCCGACAGATCTTGAGTGAAATTCATGCTGGTGATTATGGACATCATGCCGGGTCAAAATCTTTGGTGGCCAAGGATTTCCGACATGGGTTTTTCTGGTTGACGTCTCACAAGGATGTAGAGGACTTAGTCCGCAAGTGTGACGATTGTCAGAAGTTCGGCCGGCGTGCTCACGTCCGGCTCAAGAGTTAAGGATGATACCAATCACTTGGCCATTTGCGGTCTGGGGGCTTGACATGGTAGGACCTTTCAAGAGATCCAAGGTCAATAAAACACATCTACTGGTGGCGGTTGATAAGTTTACTAAGTGGGTAGAGGCAGAGCCGGTCAACAAGTGTGATGCAGCTACGACGGTTCTATTCATTAAGAAGCTGATTTATCGCCTTGGTTACCCGCATAGTATCATTACTGATAATGGAACAAATCTATCCAAGGGGGCTATGAATGTATTCTATGAGAAAGAGCATATCCGGCTTGATGTTTCAGCCGTGGCTCATCCACAGTCCAATGGTCAGGCGGAGCGCGCTAATCAGGAAATTCTACGAGGGGTTAAACCTCGGCTTATGGTTCCTTTAAAAAGGACACCCAGATGTTGGGTGAACGAGTTACCCTCCGTCTTATGGAGCATTAGAACCACCGCTAACAAATCTAAGGGATTCACGCCTTTCTTCATGGTGTACAGTGCTGAGGCTGTCTTGCCCAGCGACATCCGACATGACTCACCAAGGGTGGCGGCTTATGTTGAGGCAGACAATGAGACGACACGTCAAGATGCATTGGACGCTTTGGAAGAGGCACGAGAGTTGGCAGCAGCTCGATCAACAATTTATCAACAGGACCTGCGACGCTATTGTAGCCGCAGGGTGAAGACCCGGACGTTCCAGGAAGGCGACTTGGTGCTTCGGTTGATTCAAGACCAGTCGGGCATGCATAAGTTATCTCCGGCATGGGAGGGGCCTTTTGTGATCAGCAAAACCCTTAACAATGGGTCATATTACCTCATGGATATCTGGGATGAGTCGGACACAGCGGGTCAGGAGACCCGGCGGCTGTGGAACATCGCACATCTGCGACCTTATTTCACTTAGCAGGTGTTTAAAACTGCTATCAATGTGCATATCGTATTTATGTGAATAAAAGTTAGCATCCCCACAAATTCTGGGGCCTCTGCTCTTATATATATCCTTGCTCAGGCAAGACAAGCCATTCTGGTTCAAATTCTGAGTTACAGCGGCTTTCGGTCGCCGACAGCTAAACTGTCATCCGGTTCAAGACAATTTAATCATGGTTGCAGGGGGCTTCTTACCTTCGGGTATAGCTTTATCTCACCGAAGCAACCAGCGTTCGTGCCACGCTGTTGCAAGGAGGCTTCTTGCCTTAGGGTATAGCTTACAGTACCCTTGCACAACCGGCTTTATGCCCAATTTGGTTACATTAAGTGCGGTTGTCGATGGAGGCTTCTTACCTTTGGTATAACTTACAGTACCCTAAGACAAGCCAGCGCGTACACCAAATTCCAGTTGCTTATCAACTACGGCCGTAGAAGGGGGCTTCTTACCGACGGGTATCGCTTATCTCACCCTAATGGCTGGCTTTATGCCACTTCCGGTTACTTATTAACCGCGGTTGTCGAAGGGGGCTTCTTACCGACGGGTTCGCTTATCTCACCCTAACAACCGGCGTTTTACGCCAAATTTCAGTTGCTTATCAACTATAGATGTTGAAGGAGGCTTCTTGCCTTCGGGTATATCATACAATACCCTTCACATAGCCGACTTTATGCCGTTTCAGGCTAAACATTAGCTGCGACTGTCGATGGAGGCTTCTTGCCTTAGGGTATAGCTTACAGTACCCATCGACAGCCGACATTCGCGCATACAACATTTGCTGTTAAAAGGAGGCTTCTTACCGTCAGGTATAGCTTACATTACCCTTCATGCATCCGGCTTTATGCCGCTTCTGGTTCATCATTAGCCGCAGTTGTCGATGGAGGCTTCTTACCATCAGGTATAGCTTACATTACCCTAAGACAACCGGCTCTCGAATGGGTTCATCTTACAAGAGCCGGAGTCATGCTGCTTTGGTTGAAAAATTTCAAGTTTCAAAGATATTATCCGGCTCTAATTTTCTACAGAAGGCATGGCGTCTTCAAGGACAAGCACCTCTCATTATAAAAGCTCAAGACATATTTATATAAAGGAGCGATCAATCAATGGAGAGCCGGCAACACATAAGCCTAAACACACAGAGACGGAAATATATATCATCCAAAAAGGCAGAGTTATCCTTAAGCTATTACAAGATACTCTCAAAGGGAGCCAAAAGTATTGCCAAGTTTTCACCGCCCACGGCGGGTCATTACATAAAGCCACTGCTCAGAAGATTAAAAGTACAAGTTCAGTTAGAGGCCGGGTCATCCTATGCCGGTTCTTCTGGGGCCTTGATCTGGAGGTTATCCAAATCCCAATTGCAGTGTGTTAGAGCTGCAAAGGAGCCTTCGAAAAAAGGCGACTGGTCAAGTTCTGGAGCAAAGAGATCCTTACTCTGAGCCGGCGCCAACTCCTTGCACTCGTACAAAGGGCCACGGACCCTCTTCTGCTCCGCGTCATAAGCCGCCTGATAACTAGACAGGTCGACCTCTTCGGCCAGAACAGAAGCCAAGACCCGGGATTCCTTCATACACCGGCTGTAGTCAGCGTCGGTGAACTCTAGCCGTCTTCTTTCGTTGATGGAAAACCCTCCATCATCTCGGCGGATGTCAGACCAGGAGCGAAGGCAAGAGCCCGGCTGATGCCGGCTATGGCCCCTTGACGGGCGGCTGATTTCTTGAGCTCAGCTATCTGCTTCGACATCCTCGAGAAAAGTTCCAAGGCGCCCTTGAGAGCCGCCGGAATCTTTTCCTTGTATTGCACGGCCTTCATGGTGCAGATAGCTCCACAATAGAGTTGTTCCGTTAGAGTATACATGGCCTTAAACGGCAGAAGGCTATCAGAAGACAACTCCCGACTGCTGGGACCTATGTAACATGGACAAGGCTGATCAGTCGCTAGTTTTCAATAGAGATGTGGAAGTACGAAGTGGTCAGAAGCTTACCAAACAGGGCGGCTGACATCTTCGTTATAGGGCGCTTCAGGACCTGGAGTTCTGTTGGGGAACGTCGCATGGGAAACAAAAATTTTCCTACGCACACGCAAACCTATCCATGGTGATGAGCATCTACGAGAGGGAGAGTGGATCTACATACCCTTGTAGATCGCTAAGCGGGAAGCGTTAAGAAACGCGGTTGGTGTAGTCGAACATCTTCGCGATCCAAATCGCCGAGCGTCCCGCGATCTCATCACGATCCGTCCCGCGATCCAATCACGATACGTCCCGTGAACTCATCACGATCCGTCCCGCGATCTCATCACGATCCGTCTCACGATCTTGATCACGATCTGTCCCGCGAACTCATCACGATCCGTTCCACGATCTCATCACGAACCGTCTCGCGATCTCGATCACGGTCCTTCCGATCTAGCGCCGAACGGACGGCACCTCCGCGTTCAGCACACGTGCAGCTTGATGACGATCTCCACCGTCTTGATCCAGCAAGAGGAGGTGGATAGGAGAGAGAGTTCACCGGCAGCGTGACGGCGCTCCGGTGATGGTGGTGGAGCAATTCCGGCAGGGCTTCGCCTAAGCGCTGCGGAAAACCGATCTAGAGGAGAAACTGTGCACCGGTGAAACGGGTAGCACGTGGCCGGAAATTCTGTCCAAAAACCACCCAATCCACTAGTATATATAGGAGGAGAGGAGAGGAGAGGCAGCCAAGGCCTTTGGGTCGGCCGAAATAGGAGGTGGGAAGAAATCCTACTTCACCTCCAATCCTAGTTGGAGTAGGATTGCCTCCTATTGGCTGATTTTCCACTTTTTGCTTTAGGACTTTCTCTCCTGCGCCATGGGCCTTTGTGGCTGTTTTCCCAGCCCACTAAGGGCTGGTTATTATTCTCCCACAGCCCATGGACCTCTTGGGGTCGAAATACCCCTCCCGGAGGCCTCCCGGTACACTACCGGCACTCCCGGTACACTACCGGCACTCCCGGTACACTACCGATGAGCCCGAAACTTTTCCGGAAACCAAACTGGGACTTCCTATATATGAATCTTTACCTCCGGACCATTCCGGAGCTCCTCGTGATGTCCGGGATCTCATCCGGGACTCCGAACAAACTTCGGTCACCACCATACATAACTCTACACTACCGAAACGTCACCGAACCTTAAGTGTGCAGACCCTGCGGGTTCGAGAACTATGTAGACATGACCGAGACACCTCTACGGTCAATAACCAATGGCGGGACCTGGACATCCACATTGGTTCCTACATATTCTACGAAGATCTTTTTCGGTCGAACCTCTATGTCAAGGATTTAGTTAATCCCGTATAACGTCCCCTTTGTTCTTCGGTATGTTACTTGCCCGAGATTCGATCGTCGGTATCTCCATACCTAGTTCAACCTCGTTACTGGCAAGTCTCTTTACTCGTTCCGTAATACAAGATCCCGTGACTAACACTTAGCCACATTGCTTGCAAGGCTTGTTGTGATGTTGTATTACTGAGTGGGCCCTGAGATACCTCTCCGTCACACGGAGTAACAAATCCCAGTCTCGATCCATGCCAACTCAACAAACACCATCGGAGATACCTGTAGAGCACCTTTATAGTCACCCAGTTACGTTGCGACGTTTGATACACACAAGGCACTCCTCCGATATCCGTGAGTTGCATGATCTCATGGTCATAGGAACATATACTTGACATGCAGAAAACAGTAGCAATAAACTGACACGATCATATGCTATGTTTGTAGTTTGGGTCTTATCCATCACATCATTCTCCTAATGATGTGATCCCGTTATCAAATGACATCTCATGTCCATGGCTAGGAAACCTTAACCATCCTTTGATCAACGAGCTAGTCCATTAGAGGCATACTAGGGACATGGTTTTGTCTATGTATCCACACATGCATTTAAGTCTCCGATCAATACAATTATAGCATGGATAATAAACGATTATCATGAACAAGGAAATATGATAATAACTAATTTATTATTGCCTCTAGGGCATATTTCCAACAGTCTCCCACTTGCACTAGAGTCAATAATCTAGTTCACATCACCATGTGATTCGCATTGTTATGAATCTAACACCCAATGAGTTTTGGGGCTCGATCATGCTTTGCATGTGAGAGAGGTCTTATAGTCAACGGGTCTGCGATATTCAGATCCGTGTGTACTTTGCAAATCTCTATGTCAAACCGTAAACACTGCTACCACACTCCACTTGGTACTATTTCCAAATGGCTGCTCCACTATACGTATCCAGATTGCTACTACTAGTCATCTGGATAGGTGTTAAAGCTTGCATCGACGTAACTCTTTACGACGAACTCTTTATCACCTCCATAATCAAGAAACATTTCCTTAGTCCTCTGGTTACTAAGGATAATTCCGACCGCTGTCCAGTGATCCACTCCTGGACCACTCTTGTACCCCCTGACAGACTCGTGGCAAGGCACACATAGGTGCGGTACACAGCATGGCATAATATAGAGCCTATGGCTAAGGCATAGGGGACGACATTCATCCTTTCTCTTTCTTCTGCCGTTGTCGAGCTTTGAGTCTCACTCAACTTCACACCTTACAAATCAGACGAGAACTATTTCTCTGGCTGATCCATTTTGAACTCTTTCAAAATCTTGTCAAGGTATGCACTCATTGAAAGTCTCATCAAGCATCTTGATCTATCTCTATAGATTTTGATGCTCAACAATTAGGTAGCTTTATCCAGGTCTTCATTTGAAAAACACTTTTCAAACAACCTTTTATGCCTTCCAGAAATTCTACATTATTTCCGATCAACAATATGTCAACCACATATACTTATCAGAAACTCTATAGTGCTCCCATTCACTTTATTGCAAATACAAGTTTCTCGTAAACTTTGTATAAACTACAAAAACTTTGATCACCTCATCAAAGTGTATATTCCAACTCCGAGATGCTTGCTTCAGTCCATAGAAGGATCACTGAAGCTCTCTCATCTTTTAGCATCCTTAGGACTGACAAAACCTTCTGGTTGTATCACATACAACCTTTCCTTAAGTAAACCGTTAAGGAAACGACGTTTTGACATCCATCTGCCAGATTTCGTAATTGAAAATGCAGCAACTGCTAACATAATTCCAACAGACTTTTAGCATCGCTACGAGTGAGAAAGCCTCCTCGCAGTCAACTCCTTGAACTTGTCACAAACAACTTTGCAACAAGTCGAGCTTTACAAATGGTGACATTTACCATCAGTGTCTGTCTTCATTCTAAAGGTCCATTTGTACTCAACGACCTGCCGTCTAACGAGCAAGTCTACCAAAGTCTATACTTGGTTTTCATAAATGGATCCTATCTCGGATTTCATGGTCTCTAACCATTTGTCGGAATCCGGGCCCATCATCGCTTCTCCATAGCTCGTAGGTTCATCGCTGTCCAACAACATGACCTCGAAGACAGGGTTGTCGTACCGCTTAGGAGCAGTACACATCCTTGTCGACCCACGAAGTTCGATAGTAACTTGATCCTGAAGCTTCATGATCATCATCATTAACTTCCTCTTCAACTAACGTAGGCTTCACAGAAACATCTTTCTGCGCTGCGCTACTCTCTGGTTGAACAAAGGTTTAACAACCTCATCAAGTTCTATCTTCCTCCCACTCAATTCTTTCGAGAGAAACCTTTCCTCGAGAAAGGATCCGTTTTAGTAACAACCACTTTGCACTCGGATCTGAGATAGAAGGTTCACCCAACTGATCTTAGGGTATTCTATGAAGATGCATTTGTCCGCCTTGGGTTCGACCTCATTAGGTGAAAACATTTTTCACACAAGTGCCGCAGCCCCAAGTATTAAGAAACGACAGCTTAGGTTTCTATCAAACCATAATTCATATGGTGTCATCTCAACGGATTTAGATGGTGCCCTATTTAAAGTGAATGTAGTTGTCTCTAATGCATAACCCCAAAATTATAGTAGTAAAACGACAAGAGACATCATAGCACGCACCATGTCCAATAGAGCATAACTATGATGTTCGGACACACCATCACACTATGGTGTTCCAGGTGGCGTTTAGTTGTGAAACAACTTTCACATTGTCTTAAGTTGTATGCCAAACTCGTGACTCAGATATTCACCTCCACGATCATATCGCAGTCATTTTTATCTTCTTGTCACGATGATCTTTAAACTTCACTCTGAATTTGCTTGAACCTTTCAAACGATTCAGACTTGTGTTTCATTAAGTAAATATACACTATATCTACTCAAATCATCAGTGAAGGTAAGAAAATAATGATATCCACTGCACACTACAAGACTCACTAGATTGCATACATCAACATGTATCATTTCCAATGAATCACTTGCCCGCTCCATCCAACGGGGTCCTTTAGTCATCTTGCCCAAGAGGCATGGTTCGCATGTCTCAACCGATTCGAAATCGAATGAGTCCAAATATCCATCAGCATGGAGTTTCTACATGCGCTTTATACCAATATGACATTTAGCGGCAGTGCCACAAGTATGTGGTACTATCATTATTAACTTTGTATCTTTTGACATCAATGTTATGAACATGTGTAATACTACGATCAAGATTTCAACAAACCATTCTCACTGGGTGCATGACCATTGAAGGTATTATTCATGTAAACAGAATAACCATTATTCTCTAACTTAAATGAATAACCGTATTGCAATAAACATGATCTAATCATGTTCATGCTCAACGCAAAACACCAAATAACATTTATTTAGGTTCGTCACTAATCCTGAAGGTAGAGAGAGCGTGCGATTTTGATCACATCAACCTTGGAAACACTTCCAACACATATCGTCACCTCACCCTTAGCTAGTTCTCCGTTTATTCCGTAGCTTTTATTTCGAGTTACTAACATTTAGCAACCGAACCGGTATCCAATACCCAGGTGCTACTAAGAGTACTAGCAAGGTACACATTAGTAACTCGTATATCAAATATACTTCTATCAATGTTGCCAGCCTTCTTATCTACCAAGTATCTAGGGTTGTTCCGCTTCAGCGACCTCTCACCTCATAATAGAAGCACTTAGTCTCGGGTTTGAGTTCAACTTTGGGTTGCTTCACTGGAGCAGCAACTGACTTGCTATCCATGAAGTTTCCCTCCTTGATCTTGCCCTTTTCGAAACTAGTGGTTTGATTAACCATCAACACTTGACGCTCCTTCTTGATTTCTACCTTCGCGGTGTCAAACATCGCGAACAGCTCAGGGATCAATACTTCTATCCCTGGTGTATTATAGTTCATCACTTAAGTTCTAGTAGCTTTAGTGACAGTGACTTGGAGAACTATATCAATCACTATCTTATCTGGAAGATCAACTCCCACTTGATTCAAGCGATTGTAGTACCCAGACAATCTGAGTACATGCTCAACGATTGAGCTATTCTCCTTCATCTTACAGGCAAAGAATCTTGTTGGAGATCTCATATCTCGCAACACAGGCACAAGCCTGAGATCACAATCTCTGCCCCTAGAACATCTCATATGTTCCGTGACGTTCAAAACGTTTCGGAGCCTCAATTCTAAGCCGTAATGCATGACGCACAAAACTATCAAGTAGTCATCGAAACGTGCCTGTCAGATGTTCACAACATCTATAGACGACGCTAGAGGGGGTGGCGCACCGAGCGGTGCATTAAGGACATAAGCCTTCTGTGCAGCAATGAGGACAATCCTCAGATCACGGACCCAGTCCGCAATATTGCTACCAACATCTTTCAATTCTATTTCTCTAGGAACATATAAAAATACAAGGGAGCCACAACGCGAGCTAGTAATCTACAACATAATTTGCAAAGACACTTTGACTATGTTCATGATAATGAGTTCAATTAATCATATTATTTAAGAACTCCCACTCAAATTGACATCCCTCCGATCATTCGAGTGATACATGATCCAAATTCACCAACTCAAGTCCGATCATCACGTGAGTTGAGGTGGCTGCAATGGTGAACATCATTATGTTGATCATATCTACTATATGACTCATGTTCGACCTTTCGGTCTCTCGTGTTCCGAGGCCATGTCTGTACATGCTAGGCTCGTCAAGTTTAACCCGAGTGTTCTGCGCGTGCAAATCTGGCTTGCACCCGTTGTATGTGAACGTAGAGTCTATCACACCCGATCATCACGTGGTGTCTCAACACGACGAACTTTCGCAACGGTGCACACTCGGGGAGAACACAGTTCATCTTGAAATTCAAGTGAGGGATCACCTTATAATGCTACCGCCGTACTAAGCAAAACAAGGTGCATAAAAGGATTAACATCTCATGCAATTCATAAGTGACATGATATGGCCATGAACTTGTGTTTAAGATCTCCATCTTCGAAACACCGGCATGATCTCCATCGTCACCGGCACAACACCATGATCTCCATCATCTTGATCTCCATCAATGTGTTGCCATTGGGGTTGTGGCGCCAGCCCTGCTTCTACTTCTATTGCTACTGCTTAGCGATAAAGTAAAGCATTACATAGCGCTTAATGATTGACACGCAGGTCATACAATAATTAAAGACAACCCTATGGCTCCTGCCGGTTGCCGTACTCAACGACATGCAAGTCGTGAAATTCTATACATCACATGATCATCTCATACATCACATATATCTCATCATGTAATTGGCCATATCACATCACAACATACCCTGCAAAAACAAGTTAGACGTCCTCTAATTGTTGTTGCATGTTTTACGTGGCTGCTATGGGTATCTAGCAAGAACGATTCTCACCTACGCATAAACCACAACGGTGATACACTAGTTTGCTTTTCAACCTTCTCAAGGACCGCCTTTGTCGAATCCGATCCAACTAAAGTGAGAGAAACTGTCACCCGCAAGCCATCTAGGCAACAAGTTGCGTCGAGGGAACCGGTCTCTCGTAAGCGTACGAGTAATGTTGGTCCGGGCCGCTTCATCTCACAATCCCGCTGAACCAAAATACGACCAAGGGAGGAAGCAATCTAAGCATCAACGCCCACAAACCTTTTGTGTTCTACTCGAGATCTCATCGAACCATCAACCTAGCTCTGATACCACTGTTGGGGAACGTCGCATGGGAAACAAAAATTTTCCTACGCACACGCAAACCTATCCATGGTGATGAGCATCTACGAGAGGGAGAGTGGATCTACATACCCTTGTAGATCGCTAAGCGGGAAGCGTTAAGAAACGCGGTTGGTGTAGTCGAACATCTTCGCGATCCAAATCGCCGAGCGTCCCGCGATCTCATCACGATCCGTCCCGCGATCCAATCACGATACGTCCCGTGAACTCATCACGATCCGTCCCGCGATCTCATCACGATCCGTCTCACGATCTTGATCACGATCTGTCCCGCGAACTCATCACGATCCGTTCCACGATCTCATCACGAACCGTCTCGCGATCTCGATCACGGTCCTTCCGATCTAGCGCCGAACGGACGGCACCTCCGCGTTCAGCACACGTGCAGCTTGATGACGATCTCCACCGTCTTGATCCAGCAAGAGGAGGTGGATAGGAGAGAGAGTTCACCGGCAGCGTGACGGCGCTCCGGTGATGGTGGTGGAGCAATTCCGGCAGGGCTTCGCCTAAGCGCTGCGGAAAACCGATCTAGAGGAGAAACTGTGCACCGGTGAAACGGGTAGCACGTGGCCGGAAATTCTGTCCAAAAACCACCCAATCCACTAGTATATATAGGAGGAGAGGAGAGGAGAGGCAGCCAAGGCCTTTGGGTCGGCCGAAATAGGAGGTGGGAAGAAATCCTACTTCACCTCCAATCCTAGTTGGAGTAGGATTGCCTCCTATTGGCTGATTTTCCACTTTTTGCTTTAGGACTTTCTCTCCTGCGCCATGGGCCTTTGTGGCTGTTTTCCCAGCCCACTAAGGGCTGGTTATTATTCTCCCACAGCCCATGGACCTCTTGGGGTCGAAATACCCCTCCCGGAGGCCTCCCGGTACACTACCGGCACTCCCGGTACACTACCGGCACTCCCGGTACACTACCGATGAGCCCGAAACTTTTCCGGAAACCAAACTGGGACTTCCTATATATGAATCTTTACCTCCGGACCATTCCGGAGCTCCTCGTGATGTCCGGGATCTCATCCGGGACTCCGAACAAACTTCGGTCACCACCATACATAACTCTACACTACCGAAACGTCACCGAACCTTAAGTGTGCAGACCCTGCGGGTTCGAGAACTATGTAGACATGACCGAGACACCTCTACGGTCAATAACCAATGGCGGGACCTGGACATCCACATTGGTTCCTACATATTCTACGAAGATCTTTTTCGGTCGAACCTCTATGTCAAGGATTTAGTTAATCCCGTATAACGTCCCCTTTGTTCTTCGGTATGTTACTTGCCCGAGATTCGATCGTCGGTATCTCCATACCTAGTTCAACCTCGTTACTGGCAAGTCTCTTTACTCGTTCCGTAATACAAGATCCCGTGACTAACACTTAGCCACATTGCTTGCAAGGCTTGTTGTGATGTTGTATTACTGAGTGGGCCCTGAGATACCTCTCCGTCACACGGAGTAACAAATCCCAGTCTCGATCCATGCCAACTCAACAAACACCATCGGAGATACCTGTAGAGCACCTTTATAGTCACCCAGTTACGTTGCGACGTTTGATACACACAAGGCACTCCTCCGATATCCGTGAGTTGCATGATCTCATGGTCATAGGAACATATACTTGACATGCAGAAAACAGTAGCAATAAACTGACACGATCATATGCTATGTTTGTAGTTTGGGTCTTATCCATCACATCATTCTCCTAATGATGTGATCCCGTTATCAAATGACATCTCATGTCCATGGCTAGGAAACCTTAACCATCCTTTGATCAACGAGCTAGTCCATTAGAGGCATACTAGGGACATGGTTTTGTCTATGTATCCACACATGCATTTAAGTCTCCGATCAATACAATTATAGCATGGATAATAAACGATTATCATGAACAAGGAAATATGATAATAACTAATTTATTATTGCCTCTAGGGCATATTTCCAACAAGTTCATCTGCCACAGCTATAAGCCGTTGGTCGGCGTCATCTGCCCATTGAGCCAGAGCGGTCTTCTTAGATTCAGCCGTCTCTTTGAAAGCAGCAAATTCAGCAGTGGTATTGGCCAGCTCCTCAGAGAGGAGCCGACACTTTTCGTCAGCAATGCTTCGGGCTTCTTGCTGAGCTGCCAAGTTGGCCTTCAGGTCCGCTAATTGAGACCCGGCTTCACTTAAAGCTTCCTGCAATACATCAAAATACAGGATAAGCCGCCAAAGGAAAAGTCATATCAAATGATGAGTGTTGACAGCAAGATTATGCAAGTCTCAAACAGATTGCAAGCAATATATTTGACACTTGGGGGCTAATGTATGTTTGATCTTTGAGTATGCAACGTAGTTCCGGCTCATCTTCTTCAAAGTTAATCCAGAACTTGGGGGCTATACTATGGCTCTTCAATTTACTTCTAATGGAAGCCCCGACTCAAACATTATTAAAGTTTTGAGTTGGCCCTTGGGGGCTACACTATGACTCTTCACTTTACTTCTAATGGAAACCCCGACTCAAACTTTGTTAAGTTTTGAGTCGGCCCTTGGGGGCTACAGGCGATTCTTCAAGATATCTGCAATAAAGATCCGACTCAACTTGATCAAGTTTGAGCCGGCCCTTGGGGGCTACGACTGGCTGTTTACGCTATCTAAAGGAAGATCCGACTCAACTCTGGCAAATTAAGCCGGTTCTAGGGGACAATAACTATGGAGTTTTTTCTAACGGTAATAAAGACCCGGTTCAACGATTGAGTACATTGAACTGGCCCTTGGCGGCTAAGTAAGGGTATGGCAACAAGAAGAGTACCTCGTATTTTGTCTTCATTAAAGAGACCAGCCGAAGTTCCAGATCCCGGCTGGTGGTAACCCGGTTTATATACCCGGCATGGAGCTCCTCGGCTGTCATCTTTTCATAAGAAGAATCAAAATTCAACTTCTTCGAGGCTTCGGCTGGCTCTGTATGCCTGGTCAGCACATGAGTCAGAGGAGTTTGATGAGCAGACCCGGTGATAACAACATCTGGAGTTGCAGGGGTCTTGGCAGGAGTTGCCGGCTTTGAAGGAGCCCTTGGAGGGCTCTCCATGATGACATCGTCAACGACCGGTTCTGTGGAGGCAGCCGGTGGATTTTCTTCTGCTTGAGCCTCCTCCGGTTGTTCGAGCTTCGACTCTTGGATAACAGGGCCGGGGGAGGGCTTGTTGGTCTTGCGATGCTTGTCTTGAGCACTGCAAAATAGAAGGATCAGCAGTAGAAGATGTTGCTATCGTATTAAGAGTCGGATGTCTGGATATCATAGTAAGGAATGCTTACAGCGGATTGATCTTAGGAAGTGGTAGAACCGATGCCGAAGAGTCGCCGGAGGAAGGGGATTTCTAAAAAGAATAAAACAGAAATATGAGAAAGCGTCAAGTTTACAAAGGAAAATCAAAGGAAAAAGTGGGGACGTAAACCTCTGCGGGGCACTTCTTTGGAGCCGGTGAATTCGGTAAGCCGGACATAAGCTCAGTGGAGCCTACGCTCCGGGTCTGGCGACGACCAGCCTGCTGTTGCTTTTTCAAAAGAAAGTCGGGTGCTAGGTAAGCGAGAGGATGAGAAAGAAGAACTTTTCTGATAACCTGTCGCGGCTTTCGGGGGACGAAACATTCTGAGCCGGAAGAAACATAGTTTACCTCTGGAGCATTGGCGTGGCTGGTTTCCACTTCATCCTGCGAGTAAAACAAGCATTAATAATAAAGTAGGAAGGTAAAAGATCACGCAAAGCAATTAAGGTATTACCTCTGAGCTGGATGATGGTGGCGGGTCAAACAAATTCTCTTGCGGGGCATCTTTTTTAGCCCTCTTGGTTGCGCCCTTCTTCTTGGATTTCTTTCGAGGGGGAACATACTCCTTCTTCTAGAAGTCTGAGTCGGCCTACAGGAGTGACCCGAAGAATGAATAGTAAATCAACAAAGTACAAGCAACATCCAAGAGATGGATGGGAAGATATTAACTTACATCGGGAGCCGGATTATTGACGCAGAAAGGCGCCAGGCCGATGGCACTGCATGAGCCGGAGGCTTCGTGGACAAGGCTCCGGATGGTAGTGGTAATATCATCATCTGTCAGTGTTGACTTGTTGAAGCACAAAGAGTTGTCATATTTTCCCTCATACTCGCACATAAGCCGACCTCTGCGGCTTAAGGGCATGATCCGCCAGGAAATCCAGCAGCGGATCAAATCCAATCCTATTAAACCGTTGGCCAGTAGCGCCTTCATCTTGGCGTGGAACGGCTCATATTTGGCATGCTCTGAGGTTGAGAGCCGGCCGGGAAGCTCTGTGTCTGTCCTAAGCTGGGAGGGGCGGTAACCCGCCAACGAGTGCTCTTTCTCAGGAGAGGTATCCTGGCAGTAGAACTATGTCTTATTCCAATCCTTTGGGTGACTCGGCATTGGAGTGGTAGGAAAGATGATGTCTCGGCGACATTGAATACAAATGCCACCCAGCTCCAGACTCGGACCACCATTCATTTCAGTTTGGCGGTTGGCATAGGAGAACTCTCGAAAGAACCCCGCGGATGACTTAGTTTGCAGATAAGCTTCACAGAGCATTTGGAAGTTACAGATGTTTGAGATGGAATTGGGTGCCAAGTCTTGAGGATGCAGCTTGTAAAAATGAAGAACATCCCGGAAAATTTTAGAACCGGGTGGCATGAACCCTCGCTCGATATGATCAGTGAAGACTACTATCTCTCCTTTTTGGGGAGAAGGCCAGGTCTCTTTGCCCGAAACCCGCCAATTGGGAGGGAGAGTACCCGCTTTGACAAAATCTGCTAAGTACTCCTCCGTGACGCAAGAACCAAGTCAGTTGCATGAGTTGGATGCACGAGACATATTGGCGGCTTAAATAATGTGCAAGGTAAAGGGCGTGATGAGTCAAGCACAAGCAAATATTTATGACGGCTTCGAGGTTTAAGGGTTCTACGGATAATGTGGAAAGACCCGGTTGACAAGAGCTGGAGAAGCTTAGCGACTCAACAGAGGAAAAAGAACGGAAAATCGGCCAAGTCCTAAAAACAGATTCCGCAAACTACAACTATGGCTACGGATCTACAAAAGCAGAGAAAAGGGTTTTTATTCTGACCTAGCAACGAACAGCAGAAATAAAGAAAACGGAGTGGAGCCGGCACGGTCCGTGCATTGCGCCCGGCCGACCCGCACGCGGCGGCGCGGCGAGAGCGTGCCCTAAAGGCGCCAACGGCGTCGTGGTACACTTGCAGTGGCAGTGTCGGAGCCCGAGCGGCAGCGACGGAGCTCCCGGTGAAACCCTACTACGGTGGCGGGCGATCTAAGAAGAATGAGAACTCACCGGAGATGTTGCAGCGGAGGTGGAGGAATCTCTGGTACGAATCAGGGTGATGCAGCGGCTTGGTCGGTGTAGCTGCGAAGACGGTGCCGGACGACGAGGATGCGGGAGCGGCGGCTACAGGAAGAACAAGAAGATGAGTGAGCGGGAAGAGTAAAAGGTTTCGGCCCGCACGGGTCATATTTAAAGAGAGAATAAGGAGGGCGCAAAAATCCAGGCGACGAAACCATTTGACCGAGGCAGACGCCTCGATTCTTGGGCTGACTGTTTAATGAAAGATTCGCTGATACGTCAGCGGATCTCATGACGTCATGCCGGGTCATTTCCGGGCGACTCGCCAAGATCAGAAGAGAAGGATGAAGTGAGCAAGCTCAATTCAACCTGGGGCCTAATGTTGGGGATATAACCCCGCAATATGACCCGCCCTGGAGACTCCGGGACATGTTGGTGGCTCGTGAGCCGGCCCAAGGGTGAGTCGTAAGATTGGTGGCCCAGGAAGATAGGCGACTCAAGGTGTGGTCCGTACGGTGGCCCGGACAGAGAAGACCCGGGCGTGTAAGCCGTCTCAGAGACAGGTTGAACAAGAAGATAGAGAGAGACTCGACCACGCAATGAGACTCGGTTAAACAATCGTAATGACCCGGTGGTCCTGACCTCCTATATAAAGGCAGACCCGGGGCGACTTAGAGATAGGTTATCGAGAACTAGGTCAAGCTTCTAGCTCCTTGTAATCGATACATCAAGCAATGACAACACAAGTAGGACATAGGATTTTAGCTCAACTTGAGGGGCCAAACCTGGGTAAACCCGTGTCCTTTGTCCCGATCAACCCCTTTGAGTCCACCGCAATGGCGACAACCTCAAACTCAAGTTCGGTAACCCGAACATCTGCCGTGATAAATCTACGACAGGTGGAGCCTACAGTGAGGTGGACGGGCTGTGTTCAGGAGTGGCCTCGTTCAGTAGCAGCCACCTGCTGCCTGCATCATGCCGTTGGGCGTCGTTGACAGGCGACATGGACAAAGTCCTCTAACACTTAGGAGGTCGAGGTGTGCAACGGTGGTAGGTACTCTGTTGACTACTCGCTTCGCCACCGCGACGACACCCCTGTCACATTGTCGTGCCCGTGTACCAGTTCAGCAGAACTACTACTCCATGCTGGCTACTCGGATGTGAGCTCATCGAGGGACACGGCACCGGCGAGGAAGCCGGAGCAGGTTTGAGGGTCATTTTCATTTGTGTTATGTACCCTTTATTGTTTTATCAATGTAGAACCCTTCACATATTATCCTTCCTTTTTCAAAGCTCATGAGGTTTTGTAGTGGACAAGCTGACATGTTTGAACAATGGGGCAGACCCTTTGACCTGTGGGTTCTGCTGTTAGACAATTACAAGGAGAAGGAGGTTACTTTTAACCTGCAGGAGCTCCGCCAATGGCAGCATGCTTTCTTTGACAATATCGTAGTACTGCATGTATGCAAGATGCAGGGAGCGAAATCGGCGCCATAGTGCATCTTGCAAGCAGCACCAAATCTGAAATTGTTGACTGTTTTTTTCTTGCCCCGTCATCTTATAATGCTGGGATCCTAATGTATAATTGGTCCAAACAAAAAGGTGCTCATAGAAATTGCTTTGATCCATGAAAGTTATTTGATTAAAGGTAGTAATCATTGTGATGATGGAGTTGGGCGCTTGTGGTGGCGCATCTTCTTCCTGGTCATCAAAAATTACCATTCGCACAAAAGTTCTGGATGTCTTAAGCCTAGGAAGGTTTTGCTTTAGTAAGTTGGGTGATATCTTATATTCTTTGTAAATTTGTTCAGTTATCTTCCCGTCTTTCTGTTCCGTGCTTCTCATAGCTATTTGTCTAAAAACTATAGATACATAAGCGCATCAAATTCGGCTGCACGGTTAATCATAGTCGCAGATTACAAAGTAGTAGAACTAAGGCTTACAAACGATGGTGAAATCAAAGCATTTTATATTCAGGAAAGGAAATAGTATTCAGAGATTCCAAAGAAGAAAGGGAAATCAGGGAGTGCTTATTAGATGGTGGTGTTGGAAATATGCCCTAGAGGCAATAATAAAATGGTTATTATTATATTTCCTTGTTCATGATAATTGTCTATTGTTCATGCTATAATTGCATTAACCGGAAACCGTAATGCATGTGTGCATACATAGACCACAACATGTCCCTATTGAGCCTCTAGTTGGTTAGCTCGTTGATCAATAGATGGTTACGGTTTCATGAGCGTGGACATTGGATGTCGTTGATAACGGGATCACATCATTAGGAGAATGATGGGATGGATAAGACCCAATCCTAAGCATAGCACAAGATCGTGTAGTTCGTCTGCTAAAGCTTTTCTAATGTCAAGTATTGTTTCCTTAGACCATGATATTGTGCAACTCCTAGATACCGTATGAATACCTTGGATGTGCCAAACGTCACAACATAACTGGGTGGCTATAAAGGTATGCTACGGGTATCCCCGAAAGTATCTGTTGGGTTTGCACGAATCGAGACTGGGATTTGTCACTCCGTGTGACGGAGAGGTAACTCTGGGCCCACTCGGTAAGACATCATCATAATGAGCTCAATGTGACTAAGAAATTAGCCACGGGATGATGTGTTACGGAACAAGTAAAGAGACTTGCCGGTAACGAGATTGAACAAGGTATAGGGATACCGACGATCGAATCTCGGGCAAGTATCATACTGGTAGACAAAGGGAATTGTATACGTGATTGATTGAATCCCCGACATCGTGGTTCATTCGATGAGATCATCGTGGCGCATGTGGGAGCCAACATGGGTATCCAGATCCCGCTATTGATTATTGACCGGAGAGGTGTCTCGGTCATGTCTACGCGCCTCCCGAACCCGTAGGGTCTACACACTTAAGGTTCGATGATGCCAGGGTTAGAGGGAAATAGTGTACGTGGTTACCTAAGGTAGTTCAGATTCCCGGATGAGATCTCAGACGTCACGAGGAGTTCCAGAATGGTCCAGACGTAAAGATTCATATTTAGGAAGTGAGGTTTTGGTCACCGGAAAAGTTTCGAGCATCACCGGTAACGTACCGGGACCACCGAAGGGTTCCGGGGGTCCACCAAGTGGGGCCATCGGCACCAGAGGGCTGCATGGGCCACAAGTGGGAGGGAACCATCCCCTAGGTGGGCTGGTGCGCCCCCCATGAGGGCCCAAGGAGTAGTACAAGAGGAGAGGGGGCAAACCCTATCCCAGATGGGCCTAAGGCCCACCTAGGGCGCCGCCCCTCCCCTCTCCCTCTCTGGCCGCCAGTTAGATGGCCATCTAGGGCTGCCGCATCACCCTAGGGGCTGCGCACCCTCCTCCCCTCCTCCTATATATAGTGGGGGGTTTGGGGGTTGCCAACACACGAGTTCCTCTTTCTCTCTCGGCGTAGCCCTACCCCTCTTTCTCCTCGTCCTCCGTAGCGCTTGGCGAAGCCCTGCCGAAGTACCACGCAGCTCCACCGTCACCATGCCGTCATGCTGCCGGAGCTCTTCCCTAACCTCTCCTTCCTCCTTGCTGGATCAAGGTGTAGGAGACGTCATCGGGCTGCACGTGTGTTGAATGTGGAGGCACCGTTGTTCGGCGCTTAGATCAGAATCCACCGCGATCTGAATCGCTGCGAGTACGACTCCACCAACCGCGTTCTAGTAACGCTTCCGCTTTGCGATCTTTAAAGGTATGAAGATGCACTCATCCCTTACTCGTTGCTGGTTTCTCCATAGATTGATCTTGGTGGTCGTAGGAAAAAATTGATTTACTACTACGTCTCCCAACAGTGGCATCATGAGCTAGGTCTATGTGTAGAATCTATGCGCGAGTAGAACACAAGTTGTTGTGGGTGTCGATCTTGTTGATTTTCTTACCATTACTAGTCTTATCTTGATTAGGCGGTATTGTGGGATGAAGCGGCCCAGACCAACTTTACACGTATGCTTACGTGAGACCGGTTCCACCGCCTGACATGCACTTGTTGCATAAGGTGGCTAGCGGGTGTCTGTCTCTCCCACCTTAGTCGGACTAGATTCGATGAAAAGTATCCTTATGAAGGGTAAATAGCAATTGGCATATCACGTTGTGGTTTTGGCGTAGGTAAGAAATGTTCTTGCTAGAAACCTATAGCAGCCACGTAAAAACTTGCAACAACAAATTAGAGGACGTCTAACTTGTTTTTGCAGCATATGCCTTGTGATGTGATATGGCCAAAGGATGTGATGTGATGCATTGTGATGTATGAGATTGATCATGTTCTTGTAATAGGATTCTGGATTTACAACTTGCATGTCGATGAGTATGACAACTGGCAGGAGCCATAGGAGTTGTCTTAATTTATTGTATGGCATGCGTATCAATCATAAATGCCATGTAATTACTTCACTTTATTGCTAATCGTTAGCCATAGTAGTAGAAGTAATAGTTGGCGATACAACTTGATGAAGACACGATGATGGAGATCATGATGATGGAGATCATGGTGTCGTGCCGGTGACATTGATGATCATGGTGCCCCGAAGATGGAGATCAAAGGAGCAAGATGATATTGGCCATATCATTTCACTATATTGATTGCATGTGATATTTATCATGTTTACATCTTATTTGCTTAGAATGATGGTAGCTAAATAAGATGATCTCTCACTAAAATTTCAAGAAATGTGTTCAGCCTAACTGTGCACTGTTGCTAAGGATCGTTGCTCCGAAGCACCATGTGATGATCGGGTGTGATAGGTTCTAACGTTCGCATACAACGGGTGTAAGCCAGATTTACACACGCAATATACTTAGGTTGTCTTGACGAGCCTAGCATGTACTTACATGACCTTGTAACACAGAATACCGAAAGGTCGAACATGAGTCGTATAGAAGATATGATCAACATGGAGATGTTCACCATCGATGACTAGTCCGTCTCATGTGATGAGCGGGCATGGGCTAGTTGAGATGGATCATGTGTCACTTGGATGACTAGAGAGATGTCTATCTAAGTGGGAGTTCATTAAATAATTTGATTATGTGAACTTAATTATCATGAACTTAGTCTAAAATTGTCTTTACAATCTATATTGTAGATCCAATGGCCAATGCTAATGTCACCCTCAATTTCAACGCATTCTTAGAGAAAACCAAGTTGAAAGACGATGGAAGAAACTTTGCGGACTAGGTTCGTGGCTTGAGGATCATCCTCATAGCTTCCAAGAGATTGTATGTCCTTGATGCATCGCTAGGTGATGCACCCATTTTCCCAGCGGATCAAGACATTATGAACGCTTGGCAGTCATGCTGTGATGATTACTCCCCGGTTCAGTGTGGCATGCTTTATAGTTTAGAACCAGGGCTCCAAAAGCATTTTGAGCAACACGAAGCATATGATATGTTCCAAGAGCTGAAATTGGTTTTCCAAGCTCATGGGAATGCTAATTCTTTTGCCCAATCAAGTTATCATATCAATTCTTTTCAACCGGTGTGCTTCTCTTCAAGATAATTCTATCCTCTTCAATATTGCAAGATCAATCCTCTTATTCTTTCTCGGAGTTGTCACATCTGTTCCAAGTTTTCTTTGTTTTTCCCACCCTCCCGCCCTTTTTTTCTTCAATGATTAAATTCTCATCCAGGTGTCTTTTCTATTCATGTAATGCTTCAGATATCTTTTCTTCTATCTTGTTTCCGGTGATTCTTTGTGAATATTCTCAGCATTTTCAATTTCAAGATCCTCATATTCCTTGTTCTCGTTGTTATTCTTCTCCGGTGATTCTTTATGAAGATGCTCAGTGCTCAAGTTTATCAATTATTAGTATTCTTCTTTGTTTTTCTTTTCCGGTGGATTCAATTCTAGTTCTTGGTGTTCATCATATCATTATCATTCTCTCTTTTCTTTCCCATGTTGGAAATTCTTATCCAAGCCTCTCTTGTTTATTCATCCCTCTCTATTCTATCCAGACTATTGAAGGTATCTCAGAAGACATTCATTTTAATTCTTGTCCTCTTAAATTATTTCAGGGGTCTCATATCATCAAGTTCTTAATTTGTACCAGTGCAATCTCTCTTTTAATCAATTGTTTCAACGGTGTTTTTTTTTCCAGTGGGCCTATAACCCACAGTTTTTTTCCCAGGATCCTACCTGACTCTTCTAATCTTTCCGGAGATGTCCTCAAGTTCTCTTCAAATATGACGTAAGAATGAATTTCATCAGTCATGTGCCTTCTTGAAGGTCGCTTCTAAATCATTTTCATTGTTGGCTCAACCTTTTGTTTATTCATTGTTCCGGAGTGTCTCAGTAATTTGTGTTGTTGTTTCTAGTCATCATTATCTACATGGAAGACCGACAGAGAGTTTCTCTTAAATCTTCGCTCATTCTCTTGAAGATTCATGGTTTCAGGTTGTTGCTATCATCTCAAATTGTTTGGATCATGTGTTATTTCTTCCATATCTATCCGGTGCTTTTCATGTGGGTTATCATTTCTTGATCCTCCGAAGGCTACCATTTTAGAAGATTTCTTCGCTCTCAGCTTTCAGCTTTCGTTCTCAAATTCTTCTCAATTTGTTGCTCCTTCGTTCGTATCAATCATTCCGGTGCTTCTTCTAGTTTTGTTTTAGGTGGGTCATGCTCTCTTCGCTCATGTTATATCATCAATTTGTGTTATCCTCTTCCGTTTTGAATTCTTACCGGTGTTCTCGTGCAAGACTTCTTCAAGTTTGTGCTCTATCTCTCTCTTCAATCTTTGCAACAAGAATAAGTGATGTGTGAAATCCGTTGTTTCTCATCAATTTAACTTGATGAAGGATAGTCATATCATAATTATTATTCTTGTCTCATTTAGTGATTTCAATCCTTCTTCCGGAGTTGTTCATAATATCAATTCTCGATCTCAAGTGTTCTCATCTTTTCTTTCGGAGTTCAAGTTGCTCAAATATCTCTTTTAGAAGAATCATCTTAATTATTGGAAGGCCCAATGTTGTTATTTTTGCATCCTTCAATTCTTTTCTATGATGCTCTCTCTTCTGGAGATTCTTCATGGTGGTTCATCAAGATTTCTTTCTTTTCAAGTGTTCATCAAGATTTCTTGTTGGAGGTGCTCAAGTGTTCTTTATATTGGATTTCTAAGTTCAATTCCTTCTCCATTGTCTTTTGAGAGGGTGTTATTTAATTCTTGATATAAGGAGTCTCGAAGGAAAATTAGTCAAGAATGAGATAAGTAAACCCATCATTCCTTTCTCGGAGTTATCTTAGATTGGATTTCACTTAAAGCATTTTCTAAGGATGTTGCTATCATGGTGTCATAAATGATTCAAGTTTTCTCCTCCTCTTGGTGAAAGAAGTTTTTCCATATCTTGTTGCTCCCAAGCAAGTAATTGTTTCTATTGTGATAGGTTGTCACCTCATGATTTTGAGATGTTTTCCATAAGCCCATAACAAGCTAAATATTTTCGTTGTTGGTGTTCCAACAAATCCATTCAATCTCTTCTTCCTCAATATGCTTTCAAATCCATTTGTGCTGGAAGTTGTCATTTCTTCTCAGTTCTCTTCTCTTCAAAGTTCAAGTTTCTATTCTCTTGTTATGGAGGCCTTGTGATGTTGCTCTCTTTAATCCATCATCTTGTTTATCTAGATCATGTTCTTTCTTTGCTTATTCATTTTAACGGAGTGCTGTGAAATCTTTTCATGATCCTTCTGTCTTATGAAGTTTGGTTCTAGTCCAACCAAAGTTTGATGCCTCTCTTTCGATTTGTTTCCATCATATCAAATTTTGCCCCTCTTTCCTACCGAAGTGCTGCCAAAATTTCTTGTGAATTCTTGCTTGTTTCTTATTCTTCATCTCTTGCATCCTTCTCGTTTCATTGGTTTCCTTCGTTTGTCAAGAAGCAACTTAGTTTTACCTTTTGCTATTTTCTCCCCCTTTTCATTCTAGATCTCGGGACGAGATCCTCGTGTAGTGGAGGAGAGTTTTGACAGCTCGAGACCAATGCTCCAGAAGATTCCAGAAGATTCCCCTTTTATTTTCGTTCTTGTCATGTGTTCCTCTGGTTATCGCATTCATCATCGCATCATTCGCATCATCTGCATTGCATCATCTCCCATTTTTGAAAACTTGCATCCGTTCGCAGTTGCCGGTTCTCTCCATTCTTGTCGTTGCCCATCTCGAGACTAACCACACACGCACGCGCCCGCAACATCTTTTAAATAAAACTGTTTTTAAGTGCGCGCAAAAATATTCTCGGATCGAGTTGAAACTTGGCATGCGGTCTTGTTATAGCTTAGATAGACCGCCCGTCGATTTTCGCCACGTTCTGAGTTCGTTTGATGCCCCGTCGGTCATTCGTAGAAGTGAGGTTATTGGTAGTTTATCAGACGTTTGTTGGCGTTTCTAAAACTTCGTGTCACGGGCCATCATCCTCCCTCTCTTCCCCTCCTAGCCCCTCTGCACAACCACCGTAACCCCCTCTCCGCTTTCGGTCCGTTGAGTCGACACCCGACAGTCCGGAAACGGATAACGTCAGCTAACCCTAGCCCTAAACCTATATATAACCCTAGCTCCACCTCGTTCCGTGTACCAAGCCACCAGCCTCTCCTTCTCCCTCCTCCAGCCAGCCCGCCCAAGCCCATCTAGGACCGCTCGTGCCCATCCGGGCCCGAATCGCATTCGGAGCTCTCCCGGAGCTCCCCGAGCCTCCCATGGCACAGACCCCGTTCCTCCCGAGCTCCTCCCGTCCCCGTGGCCGGCCAGCTTGCTGGAGCCCCGCCGGCCGGTTGCCGAACCACCGCCGGACCTCCTCTCTCCTCCCCTTTCTCTCCCTCCGGTTCTCTCCCTAGTCCCCGTGTGCCTCACCTCTCTCTCTCCCCTGCAGTTCTCCGCGCCATGGCTGCGTGCTCGCCGGCCGAGCCTCCGCCACCGGGAACGGGCCTGCCCCGTTGGATCCGGCCTCCCCCGACCTCCCTTCGCCGGATCCGCCCTCGCCGGCGCTCCAGAGTGCACCAGCCGCCGCCGCCACTTCTCCCTCGATCCCGATCGGGACCGGGAGGAGGAAGAAGCCGCCCCGTTGACCGCCCGCCAGCGCTCGCCCGCTCCCTGCCGCGAGTGGGCCGGCCCCCACTTGGCCCAGCCGGCTCCCTCCTGCCCTCGGCCCAGCTCCCCACCGAGATGGATGGGCCTTGGCCCATGGGTGAGCTAGCCCCCTATTTATTTATTTTGCGGTTCTAAACGATATAGTAAATTAACCGTGCACTGTTTCAGAAAAATCTTAATATGTAAAGTGCCTAGAATTAAATGTAGTTTAATAATATGCCATTTGCATCCCTACTAAAAATTATTTAACTTGTCATTTTGCATTATTGCATTTAATAGCATTGTCATAATCTTTAATCGTACACCGAAATTAATAAAATCTCATATTAAAAATGTTCATCTCATTGGCATCGCATTATCATGCATGATAAAAATGTTGGATTGTTGGTTGCATTTTTTTTTGCATTAATGAATTGCTTTAACGTGAATAGGCCTAATACCCGCATATTTAATTGTGATTAATTTTCTACATGAACCTAATCTTATTATATATGTTTTCGGGGTAGACAAATCCATAGGATTTATCTGTGTATTTAGTTTTGTCATTTGAGCATGTTTGTGTACTTTTCATTTATGCCGTGATGCCCTTTCGTCATTTTCGTGTGATTTATTCCATGCATGATATGAATTAATTTTCAACATGAAAGTTGTTCTTTGATATGTGTCCTAGCCCATGGACATTTTGCTTGTCATAGAAATGCATGTTTAGGTGTTGTTTTGTTGTTGTCAACTTGTTATAAAAAAATCTTCTATTTTGAGGGTCCAAAATATTTTTGTCTGGAATCTGTAATATTTTGTTGCTGTCTTGCCTTGTGATTCGCTAGTGATCTAGAACTCTTTTGTGGTAGGTGCAATGGAGTCATTTGTTGTTGATATTGTCCTTTAGTATGCTGTAAAGTTTCATGACATAATATGATTTGTAGCATATAGTTTCACTGCTGTCAATATGCCATCGTGATAAAAACTGCACTGTTAAAAACTGTTATTTTCACAAAGTCTGGAACTGTTATCAAGTAGCCATCTTGTGAGTTTCTTACCAAGTGATCCATGCATGTTTTGAATATGATATGTGAAGATGAAATGAAGTGGATGTTGTTTGCTATTTCCCCATGCTTAGTTTGTGCATTTTAGATTATTGTAACTTTTTGTTTTCATATGTTCAAAATGCCATGTTGCTGTTTTTGGCAGATTTCATCTAAAACTTGCTTTGATGATTGTGGTTGAACCGTAGGTCCGTTTTGGGCATTCCATATATGAAAATTGCTTAGAATATCATGTAGTTTCACAATAACTTGCTGCATTCATGATTTGAAATATTTGTGGTGATATTTTCCATGCATTTGCATTCATGACGTCTACATCTTGTGTTGCTCATATCTTTCAGACCGTAGCTCCGTTTGAGATGTTCTATATATGTAAATCGACTAGAATGACGTGTAGAATAATATGGTGACATTTATTTCACTATTTAACAATTATAAAATATGATTAGTTCAGATCTGGACCAATTTCAAAATTAACATATGGGGTCATTTCGGAAATACTATAAGTTGTTTCCTGCCTCATTTAAGATGCCTAGATAGTTAGTTTACTTATGCTTCACCTCTTGCCATGCTTAACAACATTTAATATTTTCGTGTACCTAACGGGAGTGAACTAAATAATTCGAATGTGGTGTTTCGTCAATATGCAACTCGTTGCATATTGAGCTTCACTTAATGTGTAGTATTTGATTGTTGTGAATTGTCATGCATTGCATATTAAACCGGGCATACATCATATTTGTTGTGCATCGTGTCATGCATATGTTGTGGTGTATCTTGTGTTGATTGTTTGTTTCGGATTGCTTCTTCTCGATAGAGTTCCGAAAGCGTTCGGAGTGTGAGGATTCGTTCGACTACGTTGGTTCGTCTTCTTCATGGACTCGATCTTCTTCCGAGCGGGATCTCAGGCAAGATGACACATTTCCCTGGATACCATTACTATCATTGCCATGCTAGTTGTCTCATCTTTTATCGTTATGTCTCGCTTCCTACCACCTGATTTACAAGCCTTCCAACATTGCCATGAAAAGCCTCTAACCCTTCCAGATCCCAGCAAACCTTTGTTTGTCTATGTTACCGCTTGCTCAACCCTTCTTATAGCGTTTCTAGCTACAGGTGCAATTGCTTCCATGTGCCAACATGGACGTTCTTTTGTTATATCACAATATTGCTGCTATTTAATTTAATGCACATATATACTTGGTAAAGGTGGAAGGCTTGGCCTTTTGCTTGGTGATTTGTTCCACTCTTGCCGCCTCTAGCTACTTGTGAACCGGTGTTATGTTCCATAAATGAGCGCTCCTAACATGCTCGGGGTTGTTATGGGGACCCCCTTGATTTCCGGGTTAGAATTAAACTTGCCTGGCAAGGCCCAACTTTGGTACTACATTTGCCCATCATAATAAAACTGATCACCTTTTTAATGCATAGAGGGTCGCCATCTCGTGGATTAATTTAACATAATATAGGTGGGCAGTGCCGCTGGTGCTGGTCAAAAACAGAGCCGTGTGCGGGGCCAACCCGGGGAAACTCGGGAGATTTCTATCAAGCCAATGTACGTTGCGCTCATCCGGTTGTGCCCTGAGAACGAGATACGCGGCTCCTATCGGGATTGTCGGCACGTCGGGACTCTGATCTTCTTCGGGCTATCTCGATGTGTCGGATTTCCTTTGGAATTTCCTAGGATGATCACGAGATCCGTTGTCGAGGTTATTCCCTCTGCGTGTGGTTAATTTGTGATGGATGATTTGGAGCACCTCTGTAGGGTTAAATCTTTTCGAGAAGCCGTGCCCGCGGTTATGTGGCAAACCTGGATACTTTGTTTAACACCCGATCATAGAAGAGTTGAAGTAAACTCAAATAAAATACACCAACTATGTGCGTAACCGTGACGGTCTCTTCTCGTGAGTCCTTATCCGAAAGAGAACACGGTGGGGTTATGATTGACGTAAGTAGGTGTTCAGGATCAGTTAGTGATCACTTCTAGTTCACGTCCGTTATGCGTAGACCACCATACTTTAATTCTGTACTCGTAAGTTAGCCACTCAAATAAATGGTTAGTCGCTTGTTGTAGCTTCACCACTTAACCATGCCTTACCTATTAAGCTTTAATAGTCTTGATACCCTTGGAAATGAGATTGCTGAGTCCTTGTGGCTCACAGATTACTACGGCAATAGTTGCAGGTACATGTAATGCGATGATTTGACATGAGCGCGTTGCTTGATTTGATTTGGAGTTCTTATTCTTCTTCTTCATCAATCTTAGATGGGTTCCAGGTGGCAGCCGGGGATAGCAAGGGTGGATGTGATTTTATCGTTTGATTTCATCCGTAGTCAGACCCTGCTCTTATGTATGATGTTTGAGATGTTATAGTATTGATGTGACTCTGATGTAGCTTGTGGCGAGTGTAAGCCAATTCCATATACTCATCTCTTCTGTACATGTACTTGTAATGATATCCATTCTTGCAAACGCATCGAGATGCGCTTCTATCCCTGTTGAGGCCCTCGTGCCAAATAAGGATAGGACCGCATCTTGGGCGTGACAGAGACAGACCTGGCAGGCGCGGCCCGCTTGTAAGTGGCACATCGGCCGGGCCCCCCGGTTTAAGTGGAAGTGCCCCGATGCCTCCCGCCTCCTTGCAAAGGAGGCATACTCCGAAGAGTACGCCATCGACGTCACCTCAGCCTCCCCGCGGCTGGGCCGGCCTAGTCTCTATCCAGCACCCGGTGCACACTTTAGCCCATAGGGTAAGCCTTTATTCCATTTCTGTTTTTTTCAGAATTTGTTAAATCCATAATAAATTCATTTTAGCTCCAAATTTGACGATTCAAATTTCTGCATCTTTCTAAAAATTCCACCTATTTACTGGTGCCACTTCCATATTTTTCTACCACAAGATTTGTGTTGTTCAAGTTTAAATTCAAATTTGAACTACTAGAGGCCACTTTGCAAATTCATAGAGAATCCAAATCAACTCCAAGTGGAGTGATTCAAAATCCCAGCTGTCCTAAATATCATTCCCTATTTATCTAGGCATGGTTAACATTTTTCCCATGCCCCTATTCTGCTTGAACTAATAAATGCTCCCTTTTCCCTTTTATTTCCTCTTAGGAAATTCATAAGAGAAGCATCCCAACTCCAAATCCAGTGAAACCACTTCCCTCATGTTTGTAAAATCATGCCTTATTTGTTGGGTCTATCCACTCATTTTCATACAAATATTTTCTGTTGACATCGTAAAAGAATATCATTTCCATCACTCCCAGCATTCAAAAACTTCTCCTTGATCCACATCCAATGAAACATTCCTGGTTATTATCTTGTGACCCAAGGTGTCCAACAAAATATAACTTCTAATTATAGAGCAATTTTATTTCTCTGCTTGTTGTGTCGCTTATTGCGGTTGTTTCCAGCGATAGTTGACGAAGTAGATGAAATGCTCGAAGTGGGCGAGAAGAGGGTGAAGACCTCGAAGACTTTGATAAGCCTGGCAAGCAGCCCTTTGACCATGACAAGAAACTATTTTCATTGCATGTCATATAGGACTCTACTTTCATCGTATTTGACCATGTGTTGTGGTGTTCCCCTTCGATGGGATGCCTCCGGTACTTTTTCGTTGACACTTGCATCGTGCATGACCCTACTATCTTATGAGGGTTGTGCGGGTGGGAGTAGTTAGTTTGCTATTAGATGCTACGCAAATGGGATGGGATTTATGCATAGAGATGGAAGAGGGAGAAATGATTTAAAAGAACTTTCGAAACCCTCGTCGGGTGCCACTAATTCCCAAGGGAGATATTGATGAGATGGGTGACCACTTGAGAAAGAAGTGGTGTACCAGAACAAGTGAGTGTGGTGGTTTTCGAAAATGGATTGGTGTAAGTTGCGAACGTTATTCCAACCTTACATGCGCAACCACGATACCCCTTATGGGACGGGGCTTTGTTGATTACCTTGGTTGGTACTGGCAAGGAGCCCACATTACTAGTGGCAGGAGTGGCGTGGTCACTCTCGATACAGGGTCGTACCGGTATGTACAATCATGCACTGTGTTTGCAGGCACCGGGCACACCGTTGGTCCCCTCATGGATTGTATGATTAGAGCGAGGCTCGTGTGATGTACATCATGAGGGCTGGGTACCAATCGAGTGGACTCTTTGTTTAGTATCGCCGGGGGAAAGGCAATATTCGGGTGCTTACCTTGGGTATGTTATATACCGCGAGTCGTGGATGACACAGAAGTTCCCCGAGTCTTGTGGGTAAATTGTGCAACCTCTGCAGAGTGTTAAACTATTTGAATAGCCGTGTCCACAGTCAAGGACAGTTGGATGACCGCTCTTGTGCTACGTCCAAATATTTTAACATGGGTGTGTGGGGGTGTTGGAGACACAGATGGTACTTGAACTAAGTCCGATGACTTAGCATGGGAAGAAATCTAAGTCCGATGACTTAGCTTGGCACATGAACACGAGGTTTTCAACCTCTGCTTACGTTGTTGTCTGTAACATGTTCATACGGATACCTGCCGATTGTTGACGCATGCTCACTAATTACTTGATCATGACATTTGCATACAAAATTAGCTTTCCGCAAATTTACCTACTTAGTGATGTATCTGTTGGAAATATGCCCTAGAGGCAATAACAAATTAGTTATTATTATATTTCCTTGTTCATGATAATCGTTTATTATCCATGCTAGAATTGTATTAGTTGGAAACACCGATACATGTGTGGATACATAGACAACCCAGTGTCCCTAGTATGCCTCTAGTGAACTAGCTCGTTGATCAAAGGATGGTAAAGGTTTCCTAGCCATGGACATGAGATGTCATTTGATAACGGGATCACATCATTAGGAGAATGATGTGATGGACAAGACCCAAACTACAAACGTAGCATATGATCGTGTCAGTTTATTGCTATTGTTTTCTGCATGTCAATGTATATGTTCCTATGACCATGAGATCATGTGACTCACTGACACCGGAGGAATACCTTGTGTGTATCAAACGTCACAATGTAACTGGGTGACTATAAAGGTGCTCTACAAGTATCTCCGAGGGTGACAGTTGAGTTGACATGGATCAAGACTGGGATTTGTTACTTCGTGTGACGGAGAGGTATCTCGAGGCCCACTCGGTGATACAACATCACAACAAGCCTTGCAAGCAATGTGACTAAGTGTTAGCCACGTGATCTTGTATTATGGAATGATTAAAGAGACTTGCCGGTAACGAGGTTGAACTAGGTATGAGGATACCGACGATCGAATCTCGGGCAAGTAACATACCGAAGAACAAAGGGAACGTTATACGGGATTAACTGAATCCTTGACATAGAGGTTCAACCGATAAGATCTTCGTATAATATGTATGAACCAATGTGGACGTCCAGGTCCCTCCATTGGTTATTGACCGTAGAGGTCTCTCGGTCATGTCTACATAGTTCTCGAAATCGCAGGGTCTGCACACTTAAGGTTCGGTGACGTTTTGGTGGTATAGAGTTGTGTATGGTGGTAACCAAAGTTTGTTCGGAGTCCCGGATGAGATCCCGGACGTCACGAGGAGCTCCGCAATGGTCCGGAGGTAAAGATTCATATATAGGAAGTCCCAGTTTGGTCGCCGGAAATGTTTCGGGCTCATCGGTAGTGTACCGGGAGTGCCGGTAGTGTACCGGGAGGCCTCCGGAGGGGTATTTAGACCCCAAGAGGACCATGGGCTGTGGGAGGTTAATTACCAGCCCTTAGTGGGCTGGGGAATCAGCCAAGGAAGGCCCATGGCGCAGGGAGAAAGGAGAAAAGAGAAAAAGGGAAAATCAGCCAATAGGGAGCAATCCTACTAGGAGTAGGATTGGGTGGAGGAGTAGGACTCCTCCTCCCCTTGGCCGAATCCCCTAAGGAGGGCTGGTGCGCCAGAACCTCTCCCCCTCCTCTCCTCCTTTATATACTAGTGGATTGGGGCTGTTTTGGACAGATTTGACGGCCACGTGCTACCCAATCCACCGGTGCATAGTTTCTCCTCTAGACCGTAGTTTCGCAATGCTTAGGCGAAGCACTGCCGGAATTCCTCCACCACCATCACCGGAGCGCCGTCACTCTACCGGTGAAATCACTCTCCTCTCCACCTCCTATTGCGGGATCAAGACGGTGGTGATCGTCATCAAGCTGCACGTGTGCTGAACGCGGAGGTGCCGTCCGTTAGGTACTAGATCGGAAGGATTGTGATCAAGGCCACGACATGTTCGTGATCGGATCGTGGGACGGATTGTGATGTGATCACGAGACGGATTGTGATGTGATCATGAGACGGTTCGTGATGTGATCACGAGACGAATCGTGATGAGATCATGAGACGGATCGTGATGTGATCACGAGACGGATCGTGATGTGATCACGAGACGGTTCGTGATGTGATCGCGGGACGAATCATGATGAGATCACGTGACGGATCGTGATGTGTTCGCGGGACGGATCGTGATGAGATCGTGAGACGGATCGTGACGAGATCACGGGACGGATCGTGATGAGATCGCGGGACGCTCGGCGATTTGGATCACAAAGATGTTCGACTACACCAACCACGTTTCTTAACGCTTCCCGCTGGGCGATCTACAAGGGTATGTAGATCCACTCCCCCTCTCGTAGATGCTCATCACCATGGATAGGTTTGCGTGCGCGTAGGAAATTTTTTGTTTCCCATGCAACGTTCCCCAACAGTGGCATCATGAGCTAGGTTGATGGTTCGATGAGATCTCGAGTAGAACACAAAAGGTTTGTGGGCGTTGATGCTTAGATTGCTTCCTCCCTTGGTCGTATTTTGGTTCAGCGGTATTGTGAGATGAAGCGGCCCGGACCAACATTACTCGTACGCTTACGAGAGACCGGTTCCCGCGACGCAACTTGTTGCTTAGCTGGCTTGCGGGTGACAGTTTCTCTTACTCTAGTTGGATCGGATCCGACAAAGGCGGTCCTTGAGAAGGTTGAAAAGCAAACTAGTGTATCACCGTTGTGGTTTTGCGTAGGTGAGAAGTGTTCTTGCTAGAAACCCGTAGCAGCCACGTAAAACATGCAACAACAATTAGAGGACGTCTAACTTGTTTTTGCAGGGTATGTTGTGATGTGATATGGCCAATTACATGATGTGATATATGTGATGTATGAGATGATCATGTGATGTATAGAATATCACGACTTGCATGTCGATGAGTACGGCAACCGGCAGGAGCCATAGGGTTGTCTTTAATTATTGTATGACCTGCGTGTCAATCATTAAGCGCTATGTAATGCTTTACTTTATCGCTAAACGGTAGCAAGGTAGTAGAAGCATGCAGGGCGTGACAACCTCGATGGCGACACATTGATGGAGATCAAGATGATGGAGATCATGGTGTCGTGCCGGTGACGATGAAGATCATGCCGGTGCTTTCAAGATGGAGATCTAAAGCACAAGTTCATGGCCATATCATGTCACTTATGATTTGCATGTGATGTTAATCCTTTTATGCACCTTGTTTTGCTTAGGATGACGGTAGCATTATAAGGTGATCCCTCACTCAATTTCAAGATAAATTATGTCCTCCCCGAGTGTGCACCGTTGCGAAAGTTCGTCGTGTCGAGACACCACGTGATGATCGGGTGTGATAGACTCTACGTTCACATACAACGGGTGCAAGACAGATTTGCACACGCGTAACACTCGGGTTAAACTTGACGAGCCTAGCATGTACAGACATGGCCTCGGAACACAAGAGACCGAAAGGTCGAACATGAGTCATATAGTAGATATGATCAACATGATGAAGTTCACCATTGAAGCCACCTCAACTCACGTGATGATCGGACTTGAGTTGGTGAATTTGGATCATGTGACACTCAGATGACCTAAGGGGTGTCAATTTGAGTGGGAGTTCTTAAGTAATATGATTAATTGAACTCATTATCATGAACATAGTCAGTAGTGTCTTTACAAATTATGTTGTAGATTACTAGCTCGCGCTGTAGCTCCCATGTGTTTTTTATATGTTCCTAGAGAAATAGAGTTGAAAGATGATGGTAGAAATATTGCGGACTGGGTCCGTGATATGAGGATTGTCCTCATTGCTGCACAGAAGGCTTATGTCCTTAATGCACCGTTCGGTACGCCACCCACTCTAGCCTCATCTGTAGATGTTGTGAACATCTGACAGGCACGTTCTGATGACTACTTGATAGTTTAGTGTGTCATGCATTACGACTTAGAATTGAGGCTCCAAGAAGTTTTTAACGTCACAGAACATACAAGATGTTCTAAGAGCTGAGATTGTGATCTCAGGCTCGTGCCTGTGTTATGAGATGTGAGATCTCAAAGATTCTTTGCTTGCAAGATGAAAGAGAATAGCTCAATAGTTGAGCATGTGCTTAGATTGTCTGGGTGCTACAATCGCTTGAATCGAGTGGGAGTTGATCTTCCAGATAAGATAATGATTGATATAGTTCTCCAAGTCACTATCACTAAGGTACTAGAACTCGGTGATGAACTATAAATTGCCAGGGATAGAAATGATTCCTAAGCTGCTCGCGATGTTTTGACACCGCGAAGGTAGAAATCAAGAAGGAGCATCAAAGTGTTGATGGTTAGTAAAACCACTAGTTTCGAGAAGGGCAAGGGCAAGTAGGGAAACTTCATGGATGGCAAGTCAGTTGCTGCTCCAGTGAAGCAACCCAAAGTTGAACCTAAACCCGAGACTAAGTGCTTCCATTATGAGGAGAACGGTCACTGAAGCGGAACAACCCTGGATACATGGTAGATAAGAAGGCTGACAATGTCGACAGAAGTATATTTGATATACATGTTATTGATGTGTACCTTGCTAGTACTCCTAGTAGCACCTGGGTATTGGATACCGGTTCGGTTGCTAAATGTTAGTAACTCGAAATAAAAGCTATGGAATAAACGGAGAACTAGCTAAGTGTGAGGTGACGATGTGTGTTGGAAATGTTCCAAGGTTGATATGATCAAACATCGCACGCTCTCTCTACCTTCGGGATTAGTGACGAACCTAAATTTTAGTTGGTGTTTTGCGCTGAAGCATGAACGTGATTAGATCATGTTTATTGCAACACGGTTATTCATTCAAGTTAGAGAATAATGGTTATTCTGCTTACATGAATAATACCTTCAATGGTCATGCACCCAGTAAGGATGGTTCATTGAATCTTGATCGTAGTAATACACATGTTCATAACATTGACGCCAAAAGATACAAAGTTAATAATGATAGTACCACATACTTGTGGCACTGCCGCTAAATGTCATATTGGTATAAAGCGCATGAAGAAACTCCATGCTGATGGATCTTTTGACTCATTCGATTTCGAATCGGTTGAGACATGCGGACCATGCCTTTTTGGGTAAGATGACTAAACCCCGTTTTCCGACTTGATGGAACGAGCAAGTGATTTATTGGTAATGATACATGTTGATGTATGCAATCCAATGAGTTTTGTGGCGTGCAGTGGATATCGTTATTTTCTTACCTTCACTGATGATTTGAGTAGATATAGTGTATATTTACTTAATGAAACACAAGTCTGAGTCGTTTGAAAGGTTCAAGCAAGTTCAGAGTGAAGATTAAAGATCGTCGTGACAAGAAGATAAAAATGTCTGTGATATGATCGTGGAGGTGAAATATCTGAGTTACGAGTTTGGCATACAACTTTAGACAAAGTGAAATTTGTTTCACAACTCACGCCACCTGGAACACCATAGTATGATGGTGTGTCCGACGTCGTAGTCGTGCCTTATTTGATATAGCACATACTATGATGTCTCTTATCGTTTTTGCCACTATCGTTTTGGGGTTATGCATTAGAGATAACCGCATTAACTTTAAAATAGGGCACCATCTAAATCCGTTGAGATGACACCGTGTGAATTATGGTTTGATAGAAACCTAAGTTGTCATTTCTTGATGTTTGGGGCTACGAAGCTTGTGGGGAAAATGTTTTCACCTAATGAGCTCGAACCCAAAGCGGACTAATTCATCTTCATAGAATACCCCAAGAAAAGTTGGGTATACCTTCTATCTCAGATCCGAGTGCAAAATGTTTGTTGCTGAAATGGGTCCTTTCCCGAGAAAAAGGTTTCTCTCGAAAGAATTGAGTGGGAGGAAGATAGAACTTGATGAGGTTATTGAACCTTGTTTCAACAGAGAGTAGCGCAGCACAGAAAGTTGTTTCTGTGAAGCCTATGTTGAGTTGAAGAAAGAAGTTAATGATGTTGATCATGAAACTTCGAATCAAGTTACTATCGAACCTCGTAGGTCGACAAGGACGTGTACTGCTCCTGAGTGGTAGAACAACCCTATCTTAAAGGTCATGTTGTTGGATAGCGATGAACCTACGAGCTATGGAGAAGCGATGATGGGCCCGGATTCCGACAAATGGTTAGAGGCCATGAAATCCGAGAAAGGATCCATGTATGAAAACCAAGTATAGACTTTGGTAGACTTGCTCGTTGGACGATAGGTCATTGAGTACACATGGATCTAAAATGAAGACAGACGCTGATGGTGAATGTCACCATTTATAAAAGCTCAACTTGTCGCAAAGATGTTTTTGACAAGTTCAAAAGAGTTGACTGCGATGAGACTTTCTCACTCGTAGTGATGCTAAAAGTCTGTTGGAATTATGTTAGCAGTTGCTGCAGTTTTCAATTATGAAATCTGGCAGATGGATGTCAAAACATTGTTTCCTTCACGGTTTACTAGAGGAAAGGTTGTATGTGATACAACCAGAAGGTTTTGTCAGTCCTAAGGATGCTAAAAGGTGTGCAAACTTCAGTGATCCTTCTATGGACTGAAGCAAGCATCTCGGAGTTGGAATGTACACTTTGATAAGGTGATCAAAGTTATGTAGTTCATACAAAGTTCACGAGAAACTTGTATTTACAATAAAGTGAGTGGGAGCACTGTAGAATTTCTGATAATTATATGTGATGAGATATTGTTGATCATAAATAACGTAGAACTTCTGAAAAGCATGAACGGTTGTTTGAAAAGAGTTTTTCAAAGGAATACCTGGATAAAGCTACTTAATTATTGAGCATCAAGATCCATAGAGATAGATCAAGATGCTTGATGAGACTTTCAACGAGTGCATACCTTGACGAGATTTTGAAAGAGTTCAAAATGGACCAGTCAGAGAGAAGTGTTCTCGCCTGATTTGTAAGGTGTGAAGTTGAGGGAGACTCAAAGCTCGACAACGGCAGAAGAAAGAGAGAGGACGGATGTCGTCCCCTATGCTTTAGTCATAGGCTCTGTATAGTATGCCGTGCTGTGTACCGCACCTGTGTGTGCCTTGCCATGAGTCAGTCAAGGGGTGCAAGAGTGATCCAGGAGTGGATCACTGGACAGCGGTCAAGATTATCCTTAGTAACTGAAAGACTAAGGAAATGTTTCTCTATTATGGAGGTGATAAAGAGTTCGTCGTAAAGAGTTACGTCGATGCAAGCTTTAACACCGATCCGGATAACTCAAAGTAGCAATCTGGATACGTATAGTGGAGCAGCCATTTGGAATAGTGCCAAGTGGAGTGTGGTAGCAGTATTTACAGTTTGACATAGAGATTTGCAAAGAACACACGGATCTGAATATCATAGACCCGTTGACTATAAAAGACCTCTCTCACATGCAAAGCATGATCGAGCCCCAGAACTCACTGGGTGTTAGATTCATAACAATGCGAATCACATGCTGATGTGAACTAGATTATTGACTCTAGTGCAAGTGGGAGACTGTTGGAAATATGCCCTAGAGGCAATAACAAATTAGTTATTATTATATTTCCTTGTTCATGATAATCGTTTATTATGCATGCTAGAATTGTATTAGTTGGAAACACCGATACATGTGTGGATACATAGACAACCTAGTGTCCCTAGTATGCCTCTAGTGAACTAGCTCGTTAATCAAAGGATGGTAAAGGTTTCCTAGCCATGGACATGAGATGTCATTTGATAACGGGATCACATCATTAGGAGAATGATGTGATGGACAAGACCCAAACTACAAACGTAGCATATGATCGTGTCAGTTTATTGCTATTGTTTTCTGCATGTCAATGTATATGTTTCTATGACCATGAGATCATGTGACTCACTGACACCGGAGGAATACCTTGTGTGTATCAAACATCACAACGTAACTGGGTGACTATAAAGGTGCTCTACACGTATCTCCGAGGGTGACAGTTGAGTTGACATGGTTCAAGACTGGGATTTGTTACTCCGTGTGACGGAGAGGTATCTCAAGGCCCACTCGGTGATACAACATCACAACAAGCCTTGCAAGCAATGTGAGTAAGTGTTAGCCACGGGATCTTGTATTACGGAACGAGTAAAGAGACTTGCCGGTAACGAGGTTGAACTAGGTATGAGGATACCGACGATCGAATCTCGGGCAAGTAACATACCGAAGAACAAAGGGAACGTTATACAGGATTAACTGAATCCTTGACATAGAGGTTCAACCGATAAGATCTTCGTAGAATATGTAGGAACCAATGTGGAAGTCCAGGTCCCGCCATTGGTTATTGACCGTAGAGGTGTCTCGGTCATGTCTGCATAGTTCTCGAACCCGTAGGGTCTGCACACTTAAGGTTCGGTGACGTTTCGGTAGGATAGAGTTGTGTATGGTGGTAACCGAAGTTTGTTCGGAGTTCCGGATGAGATCCCGGACATCACGAGGAGCTCCGCAATGGTCCGGAGGTAAAGATTCATATATAGGAAGTCCCAGTTTGGTCGTCGGAAAAGTTTCGGGCTCATCGGTAGTGTACCGGGAGTGCCGGTAGTGTACCGGGAGGCCTCCGGGAGGGGTATTTCGACCCCAAGAGGACCATGGGCTGTGGGAGGTTAACTACCAGCATTTAGTGGGCTGGGGAATCAGCTAAGGAAGGCCCATGGCGCAGGGAGAAAAGAGAATAGAGAAAAAGGGAAAATCAGCCAATAGGGAGCAATCCTACTAGGAGTAGGATTGGGTGGAGGAGTAGGACTTCTCCTCCCCTTGGCCGAATCCCCTAAGGAGGGCTGGTGCGCCAGCCCCTCTCCCCCTCCTCTCCTCCTTTATATACTAGTGGATTGGGGCTGTTTTGGACAGATTTGACGGCCACGTGCTACCCAATCCACCGGTGCATAGTTTCTCCTCTAGATCGTAGTTTCGCAGTGCTTAGGCGAAGCCCTGCCGGAATTCCTCCACCACCATCACCGGAGCGCCGTCACGCTGCCGGTGAACTCTCTCTCCTCTCCACCTCCTTTTGCTGGATCAAGACGGTGGAGATCGTCATCAAGCTGCACGTGTGCTGAATGCGGAGGTGCCGTCCGTTCGGTACTAGATCGGAAGGATCGTGATCAAGGCCACGACATGTTCGTGATCGGATCGCGGGACGTATCATGATGTGATCACGAGACGGATCGTGATGTGATCACCAGACGGTTCGTGATGTGATCGCGAGACGAATCGTGATGAGATCACGAGATGGATCGTGATGTGATCACGAGACGGATCGTGATGTGATCACGAGACGGTTCGTGATGTGATCGCGAGACAAATCATGATGAGATCAGGAGACGGATCGTGATGTGTTCGTGGGACGGATCATGATGAGATCGTGAGACGGATCGTGACGAGATCGCGGGACGGATCGTGATGAGATCGCGGGACGCTCGACAATTTGGATCGCGAAGATGTTCGACTACACCAACCCCGTTTCTTAACGCTTCCCGCTGAGCGATCTACAAAGGTATGTAGATCCACTCCCCCTCTCGTAGATGCTCATCACCATGGATAGGTTTGCGTGCGCGTAGGAATTTTTTTGTTTCCCATGCAACGTTCCCCAACAGTATCATGCATCATTATTACCTCGTTCCACACTTTGTTTGCTTGCGAGTACATTCAAAGTACTCATTGGCTTGCCACTGGTTATTTAATTGGCCAGGCATGGAAGAACAGGAGTATGTCGAAGAGTTTGTTGGAGACGAACATGCGAACTCGGACGCTTCCTAGTCAGAATGCCTGTAGGTTAAGGCAGATGGCATGGGTTCACGCTTTCGACCCAGATATCCGCTGCTTGTTCTAGAACAAGTCTTTGGCCCGTGTGGCCCTATCTATGTAAGACTAAGACCTTCGTGGTCATCATTTGTGTAAGACGTTAAGTATGGATGTAAGACTCTTGTTATTCAGCTTCTGTGTGTTCAGTGAACAATGATCTCTTGGATCACTATGTTGGGGAACGTTGCATGGGAAACAAAAATTTCCTACGCACACGCAAACCTATCCATGGTGATGAGCATCTACGAGAGGGAGAGTGGATCTACGTACCCTTGTAGATCGCTAAGCGATAAGCGTTAAGAAACGCAGTTGGTGTAGTCGAATGTCTTCGCGATTCAAATCGTCGAGCGTCCCGTGATCTAATCATGAACAGTCCCGCAATCTCGTCACGATCCGTCCCGCGATCCGATCACGAACGTCCCGTGGCCTTGATCACGATCCTTCCGATCTAGTACCGAACGGACGACACCTCCGCGTTCAGCACACGTGCAGCTTGATGACGATCTCCACTGTCTTGATCCAGCAAGAGGAGGTGGAGAGGAGAGAGAGTTCACCGGTAGGGTGATGGCGCTCCGGTGATGGTGGTGGTGGAGCATTTCCGGCAGGGCTTCGCCTAAGAACTGCGAAAAACCAATCTAGAGGAGCACCGGTGGAACGTGTAGCACGTGGGCGTAATTTCTGTCAAAACCCTAGCTATTCCACTAGTATATATAGGAGGAGAGGAGAGGCAGCCCTTGGCGCAAGGCCAAGGGCCTCTTTGGTTCGGCCGAAGGGAGGGGTGGAGTCCTACTCCACCTTCAATCCTAGAGATTGCTCCCTATTGGCTGATTTTCCACCTTTTTCCTTTAGCCTTTTATCTCCTGCGCCATGGGCCTTCTTGTGGCTGTTTCACCAGCCCACTAAGGGCTGGTTATTATTCTCCCACAGCCCATGGACCCTCTAGGGTCGAAATACCCCTCCCGGAGGTCTCCCGGTACACTACCGGCACTCCCGGTACACTACCGATGAGCCCGAAACTTTTCCGGTGACCAAACTGGGACTTCCTATATATGAATCTTTACCTCCGGACCATTCCGGAGATCCTCGTGATGTCTGGGATCTCATCCGGGACTCCGAAAAACCTTCGGTCACCACCATACATAACTCTACACTACCGAAACGTCACTGATCCTTAAGTGTGCAGACCTTGCAGGTTCGAGAACTATGTAGACATGACCGAGACACCTCTACGGTCAATAACCAATGGCGGGACCTGGACGTCCACATTGGTTCCTACATATTCTACGAAGATCTTTATCAGTCGAACCTCTATGTCAAGGGTTTAGTTAATCCCGTATAACGTTCCCTTTGTTCTTCGGTATGTTACTTGCCCAAGATTCGATCGTCGGTATCTCCATACCTAGTTCAATCTCGTTACCGGCAAGTCTCTTTACTCGTTCCGTAATACAAGATCCCACAACTAACAATTAGTCACATTGCTTGCAAGGCTCATTGTGATGTTGTATTACCGAGTGGGCCCCGAGATACCTCTCCGTCACACGGAGTAACAAATCCCAGTCTCGATCCATGCCAACTTAATGGACACCATTGGAGATACCTGTAGAATACCTTTATAGTCACCCAGTTACGTTGCGACGTTTGATAAACACAAGGCACCCCTCTGACATCCGTGAGTTACATGATCTCATGGTCATAGGAACATATGCTTGACATGCAGAAAACAGTAGCAATAAACTGACACGATCATATGCTACATTTGTAGTTTGGGTCTTGTCCATCACATCATTCTCCTAATGATGTGATCCTGTTATCAAATGACATCACATGTCAATGGCTAGGAAACCTTGACCATCCTTGATTAACGAGCTAGTTCACTAGAGGCATACTAGGGACACATTGTTATCTATTTACTCACACATGCAATGTGTTTCCATTCAATACAATTATAGCATGGATAATAAACGATTATCATGAGAAGGAAATATAGTAATAAACACTTTATTTATTGCCTCTAGGGCATATTTCCAACACACTGTACACGTGCATTTGGTGACCGCGACTTATAAGTCGGGGTCCCCACAGGACGATCCCCTGCCCGACCATCGAGGGGGCCGGACGGGCAGGCCATCAGTCCCCCCGCCAAGAACGTCTTCGAAGCGCATGGTGCCTCTGGAGGCATCGGTCCTAACCCCGATGGGTGATCGAGAAATCCGATCATCACAAGCGCCACCGATAGAGTGGTCAGTGATGGGGGAGGCTCTATCAAGAGCCTCTATCCCCAAAGACCACCACACCCTTATGGGTGCGGTGTTACAAAGCGTCCAGTCCGTTGACGATGGACTAAAGGAGGCCTTCAAAGGTCTCCTTACAGGATTTCAAGGAATTTACCCTTGGTTCTTTGGCTAGAGCAATGGCACCAGTGTTGTCACATAACAGGTTTATAGGATTCAGTGCACTAGGCACGACCCCAAGATCTGTCATGAACTTCTTCATCCAGACACCTTCCTTCGCTGCCTCCGAGGCTGCGATGTACTCCGCTTCGCACGTAGAATCAGCTACCACGCTTTGCTTGGAACTGCAACAGCTTACCGCTCCCCCGTTAAGAATAAATACGTATCCGGTTTGCGACTTAGAGTCGTCCGGATCAGTGTCAAAGCTTGCATCGACGTAACCCTGTACGACGAGCTCATCATCACCTCCATAAACGAGAAACATTTTCTTAGTCCTTTTTAGGTACTTAAGGATATTCTTGACCGCTTTCCAGTGCTCCATTCCAGGACCACTTTGAAACCTTCCGGCCATACTTATGGCAAGGCTGACATCGGGTCTTGTGCACAGCATTGCATACATGATAGAGCCTATGGCTGAAGCATAGGGGATGACGCTCATATTTTCTCTATCTTCTGCAGTCACTGGGCATTGAGTCTTACTCAACTTCAGACCTTGTAACACAGGCAAGAACCCCTTCTTGGACTGATCCATTTTGAACTTCTTCAAAACTTTATCAAGGTATGTGCTTTGTGAAAGTGCTATCAAGCGTCTCGATCTATCTCTATAGATCTTAATGCCCAATATGAAAACAACTTCTCCTAGGTCCTTCATTGAAAAACTTTTATTCAAATATTCCTTCACACTTTCAAGCATTTCTATATTGTTTCCAATCAGTAATATGTCATCCACATATAATACTAGAAATGCTACAGAGCTCCCACTCACTTTCTTGTAAATACAAGATTCTCCATAAACTTGTATAAACTCAAACGCTTTGATCACCTCATCAAAGCGCTTATTCTAACTCCGAGATGCTTGCACCAGTCCATAAATGGATCGCTGGAGTTTGCAAACTTTGTCAGCATTCTCTGGATCAACAAAACCTTCGGGTTGCATCATATACAACTCTTCCTCAAGGAAACCGTTGAGGAACGCCGTTTTGACATCCATTTGCCAAATTTCATAGTCGAAATAAGCAGCTATTTCCAACATGATTCTGACAGACTTAAGCATCGCTACGGGTGAGAAAGTCTCATCATAGTCAACTCCTTGAACTTGTGAAAAACCCTTTGCCACAAGTCGAGCTTTATAGACGGTGACATTACCGTCCGTGTCCGTCTTCTTCTTATAGATCCATTTGTTCTGAATGGCCTTTCGCCCTTCAGGTAGTACTTCCAAAGTCCATACTTTTTTTTTCATACATGGATCCCATCTCGGATTTCATGGCCTCTAACCATTTCTCGAAATCCGGGCCCATCACTGCTCCTCCATAGCTCGTAGGTTCATTGTTGTCTAACAACATGACCTCCAAGACAGGGTTGCCGTACCACTCGGGAGTAGTACGCGTCCTTGTCGACCTACGAGGTTCAATAGAAGCTTGATCTGAAGCCTCATGATCATCATCATTAACTTCCTCTTCTACCGTCGTATGTTCCACAGAAACATCTTTCTGCGCTGCGCTACTTTGTGGTTGAAGTGAAGGTTCAATAACCTCATCAAGCTCTATTTTCCTCCCACTCAATTCTTTCGAGAGAAACTCTTTCTCAAGAAATGTTCCGTTCTTAGCGACAAACACTTTGCCTTCGGATCTGAGATAGAAGGTATACCCGACTGTCTTTTTCGGGTATCCTATGAAGACGCATTTCTCCGCTTTGGGTTCTAGCTTTTTAGGCTGAAGCTTTTTGACCTAAGCATCACATGCCCAAACTTTAAGAAGTGACAACTTTGGCCTTTTGCCAAACCATAGTTCATATGGCGTCGTCTCAACGGATTTTGATGGTGCCCTATTTAAAGTGAATGCAGCTGTCTCTAATGCATATCCCCAAAATGATAGTGGCAAATCTGCAAGAGACATCATAGAACGCACCAAATCTAATAAGGTTCGATTATGACGTTCGGACACACCATTATGCTATGGTGTTCCGGGCGGTGTCAACTATCAAACAATTCCACATTGTCTTAAGTGACTGCCAAACTCATAACTCAGATATTCACCTCCTCGATCAGATCGCAGAAATTTAATCTTCTTGTTACGATGATTCTCAACTTCACTCTGAAATTGCTTGAACTTTTCAAACGTTTTAGACTTGTGTTTCATCAAGTAAACATACCCATATCTACTCAAGTCATCAGTGAAGGTGAGAAAATAACGATATCCACCACGCGCTGCAACATTCATTGGACCGCACACATCAGTATGTATGATTTCCAATAAGTCACTTGCCCGTTCCATTGTTCCAGAGAACGGCGTTTTATTCATCTTGCCCATGAGGCATGGTTCACATGTGTCAAGTGATTCAAAATCAAGTGACTCCAAAAGTCCATCAGCATGGAGCTTCCTCATGCGTTTTACACCAATATGACCTAAACGGCAGTGCCACAAGAAAGTGGTACTATCATTATCAACTCCACATCTTTTGGCATCAATGTTATGAACATGTGTGTCATCACTATCAAGATTCAATATGAATAAACCCCTAACATTGGGTGCATGACCATAAAAGATATCACTCATATAAATAGAACGACCTTTATTCTCTGATTTAAATGAGTAACCATCTCGCAATAAACAAGATCCAGATATAATGTTCATGCTTAACGCATGCACTAAATAACAATTATTCAGGTTCATCACTAATCCTGATGGTAATCGAAGAGAGAGCGTGCCGACGGTGATCACATCAACCTTCGAACCATTTCCCACACGCATCGTCACTTCGTCCTTTGCCAGTCTTCGTTTATTCCGTAGTTCCTGCTTTGAGTTGCAAATGTGAGCAATCAAACCGGTATCAAATACCCAGGCACTACTACGAGAACTAGTAAGGTACACATCAATAACAAGTATATCATATATACCTTGTTTGTCGTTGGCCGCCTTCTTGTCAGCCAGGTACTTGGGCCAGTTCCGCTTCTAGTGACCAGTTCCTTTGCAATGAAAGCACTCAGTTTCTGGATTAGGTCCATGCTTAGGCTTCTTTGTAGGAGTAGCAACTACTTTTCCATCCTTATTGGTTTTACCCTTCTTTCCTTTGCCCTTGCCATTTTTCTTGAAACTAGTGGTTTTATTGACCATCAACACTTGATGTTCTTTCTGGATTTCAGACTCAGCGACTTTCAGCATCGCAAACAGCTCGGATGATGACTTGTTCATCCCGTGCATGTTATAGTTCATCACAAAACTCTTGTAACTAGGGGGTAGTGATTGAAGAACTCTATCAATGATCGTCTCTTGCGGAAGGGCAATTCCCAACTCAGCTAGACGGTTTGAATATCCAGACGTTCTGAGTATATGCTCACTGATAGACCCGTTCTCCATCTTGCAAGCATAGAACTTATCGGAGGTCTCATACCTCTCGATTCGGGCATTCTTCTAAAAGATGTACTGCAACTCCTGGAACATCTCATATGCTCCATGACGTTCAAAACGTCTTTGAAGTCCCGGTTCTAAGCCATACAATATTGCACACTGAACTATTGAGTAGTCTCCAGCACAAGCCTCCCAAGCGTTCTTAACGTCTTCGGAGGTCATGTCTTCTGGTTGGTTACCAAGTGGTGCATCAAGGACATATTGTTTCTGGGAAGCCGTGAGGATAATCCTCAGATTACGGGCCCAATCAACAAAGTTACTTCCGTCATCTTTCAACTTAGCTTTCTCTAGGAACGCATTAAAATTCAGGGGTGCTACTACGCGAGCCATTGATCTACAACATAAATATGCAAAGGTTACTTAGACTATTGTTCAAGATAATGAGTTTAGTTAATCAAATTACTAAAGCTCCCACTCAAATTGACATCCCTCAGGTCATCTGAGTGTCACATGATCCAAATTCACCAACTCAAGTCCGATCATCACGTGAGTTAAGTTGGTTTCAATGGTGAACATTATTATGTTGATCATATCTACTATATGACTCATGTTCGATCTTTCGGTCTCTTGTGTTCCAAGGCCATGTCTGTACATGCTAGGCTCGTCAAGTTTAGCCCGAGTGTTCTGCACGTGCAAATCTGGCTTGCACCCGTTTTATGTGAACGTAGAGTCTATCACACCCGATCATCACGTGGTGTCTCGACACGACGAAGTTTCGCAACGGTGCACACTCGGGGAGAACACAATTTATCTTGAAATTAAGTGAGGAATCACCTTATAATGCTACTGCCGTTCTAAGAAAAACAAGGTGCATAAAAGGATTAACATCACATGCAAATCATAAGTGACATGATATGGCCATGATCTTGTGCTTTTGATCTCCATCATGAAAACACCGGCATGATCTCCGTCGTAACCGGCAAGACACCATGATCTCCATCATCTTGATCTCCATCAACGTGTCGCCATCGGGGTTGTCGCGCCCAACATGCTTCTACTACTATTGCTACCGTAGCGATAAAGTGAAGCATTACATAACACTTAATTATTTACACGAAGGTCAGACAATAATTAAAGACAACCCTATGGCTCCTACCGGTTGCCGTACTCATCGACGTGCAAGTCGTGAAATTCTATACATCACATGATCATCTCATACATCACATATATCACATCATGTAACTGGCCATATCATATCACAACATACCCTGCAAAAACAAGTTAGACGTCCTCTAATTGTTGTTTCATGTTTTACGTGGCTGCTACGGGTATCTAGCAAGAACAATTCTCACCTATGCATAAACCACAATGGTGATACATAGATTGCTTTTCAACCTTCTCAAGGACCACCTTTGTCGGATCTGATCCAACTAAAGTGAGAGAAACTGTCACCTGCAAGCCATCTAAGCAACAAGTTGCGTCGAGGGAACCGGTCTCTCGTAAGAGTACGAGTAATGTTGATCTGGGCCGCTTCATCTCACAATCCCGCTGAACCAAAATCCGACCAAGGGAGGAAGCAATCTAAGCATCAACGCCCACAAACCTTTTGTGTTCTACTTGAGATATCATCGAACCATCAACCAAGCTCATGATGCGACTGTTGGGGAACGTTGCATGGGAAACAAAAATTTTCCTACGCACACGCAAACCTATCCATGGTGATGAGCATCTACGAGAGGGAGAGTGGATCTACGTACCCTTGTAGATCGCTAAACGGGAAGCGTTAAGAAACGCGGTTGGTGTAGTCGAACGTCTTCACGATTCAAATTGTCGAGCATCCTGCGAGCTAATCATGAACAGTCCCGCGATCTCGTCATGATCCGTCCCGTGATCCGATCACGAACGTCCCGTGGCCTTGATCACGATCCTTCCGATCTGGTACCGAACGGACGACACCTCCGCATTCAGCACACGTGCGGCTTGATGACGATCTCCACCGTCTTGATCTAGCAAGCGGAGGTGGAGAGGAGAGAGAGTTCACCGGCAGCGTGATGGTGCTTCGGTGATGGTGGTGGCGGAGCAATTCCGGCAAGGCTTCGCCTAAGCACTGCGGAAAACCAATCTAGAGGAGCACCGGTGGAACAGGTAGCACGTGGCCGTAATTTCTGTCAAAATCCTAGATATTCCACTAGTATATATAGGAGGAGAGGAGAGGCAGCCCTTGGCACATGGCCAAGGGCCTATTTGGTTCCGCCGAAGGGAGGGGTGGAGTCCTACTCCACCTCCAATCCTAGTTGGAGTAGGATTGCTCCCTATTGGCTGATTTTCCACCTTCTTCCTTTAGCCTTTTATCTCCTGCGCCATGGGCCTTCTTGTGGCTGTTTAACCAGCCCACTAAGGGCTGGTTATTATTCTCCCACAGCCCATGGACCCTCTAGGGTCGAAATACCCCTCCCGGAGGTCTCCCGGTACACTTCCAGCACTCCCGGTACATTACCGATGAGCTCAAAACTTTTCCGGTGACCAAACTGGGACTTCCTATATATGAATCTTTACCTCTGGACCATTCCGTAGCTCCTCGTGATGTCTGGGATCTCATCCGGGACTCCGAACAACCTTCGGTCACCACCATACATAACTCTACACTACCGAAACGTCACCGAACCTTAAGTGTGCAGACCCTACGGGTTCGAGAACTATGTAGACATGACCGAGACACCTCTATGGTCAATAACCAATGGCGGGACCTGGATGTCCACATTGGTTCCTACATATTCTACGAAGATCTTTATCGGTCGAACCTCTATGTCAAGGATTCAGTTAATCCCGTATAACGTTCCCTTTGTTCTTCGGTATGTTACTTGCCCGAGATTCGATCGTCGGTATCCCCATACCTAGTTCAATATCATTACCGGCAAGTCTCTTTACTCGTTCCGTAATACAAGATCCCGCAACTAACAATTAGTCACATTGCTTGCAAGGCTCATTGTGATGTTGTATTACCGAGTGGGCCCCGAGATACCTCTCCGTCACACGGAGTAACAAATCCCAGTCTCGATCCATGCCAACTGAACGGACACCATTGGAGATTCATGTAGAGTACCTTTATAGTCACCCATTTACATTGCGACGCTTGATACACACAAGGCACCCATCCGAAATCCATGAGTTACATGATCTCATGGTCATAGGAACATATACTTGACATGCAGAAAACAGTAGCAATAAACTGACACGATCATATGCTACGTTTGTAGTTTGGGTCTTGTCCATCACATCATTCTCCTAATGATGTGATCCCGTTATCAAATGACATCACATGTCAATGGCTAGGAAACCTTGACCATCCTTGATTAATGAGCTAGTTCACTAGAGGCATACTAGGGACACATTGTTGTCTATTTACTCACACATGCAATGTGTTTCCATTCAATACAATTATAGCATGGATAATAAACGATTATCATGAGAAGGAAATATAATAATAAACACTTTATTTATTACCTCTAGGGCATATTTCCAACACACTGTACATGTGCATTTGGTGACCGCGACTTATGAGTCGGGGTCCCCACAGGACGATCCCGTGCCCGACCATCGAGGGGGGCGGATGGGCGGGCCATCAGTCCCCCCAAGAACATCTTCGAAGCGCATGGTGCCTCTGGAGGCATCGGTCCTAACCCCGATCGGTGATCGGGAAATCCGATCATCACCGGCGCCACTAGTAGAGTGGTCAGTGATGGGGGAGGCTCTATCAAGAGCCTCTATCCCCGAAGACCACCACACCCTTATGGGTGCGGTGTTACAAAGCATCCAGTCCATTGACAATGGACTAAAGGAGGCCTTCAAAGGTCTCCTTGCAGGCTTTCAAGTAAGTTACCCATCGTTTAAGATATTATTTAGTCATATTGTATACATGGCAACCCCGATCCCTAGGTGAGTTGAACAAACTCGCCTAGGGGTCATATCTATAGTTCAGAAAGTAAGTGCCGATGTGATACATATATTGTATGTGTAGGCCTTATCATCGATGGCAGCCAAAAATGCTGCCGAACTGGACGAGATAAATCAGAAGATCAAGCGCTCCGAGGATGAGGTGGAAGCCCTAAACAAAAGGTTCAACGAGGTGCAGGGTAAGTTTGAATCAAATCGTAGTATTCTTCCCCAAGGTAAGTCCTTGTCATGTTGCAGCTTCGTCGAAAGAGATGGAAAATCTCGGGACCGAGCTTCAACGCGTCAAAGCTGAAGCGACCGTGGAGAAGGCGGTAGCCAAGGAAGCGGCCACCACACTCTCCGCCCTGTGAGCCACCAGTGATAAGGACTAGTCTCGTGTGGTAGAGATACAAGATGAGCTCCAGGATGCCAGCAACAAGTGCGATGTCTTGGAGCAAAAGAATAAGGCGCTCTTGGCCGAGCTGTCCACCATGAAATCCAACCTTCATTAAGAGTGGGTGGACAGACGGTTCTTCAAGGAACAAGTTTTCCAAGCCAAGGAGATAGCCGATGGTAAGTCATACTCCCTAAAGTGCATATTCGGGGATATCAGATTTGAATTCCTAACCCGGGTATGGCGATCCTCAGGCGCGGCTGCCGTCTCCAGAAGAGCGTGGTGGAAGCCAACGAGCTGCTCGCCTCAACGGGAGAGGAAGACCAAGCTCAAATGTTCTGGGCGTAGTTCGGAGCCCCTGAGCGTCCTCCTCTGCTGGTGGAACAACTCAAACAGCTGATGGAGCTGCATCAGCTGGTGGAGCCGGCCATAAGGGACCTTTGCGTCCGTTTATGGCCCGACGAGCCACTCCCTGGCAGCTACTTCGGTCTGGTGCAGCGGCTGATTGAAGCTGCGCCCCGCCTCGATGCCGTCAAGTGCTTCTCCTGGATTGAAGGGGTTTGGATGGCCCTTGCCCAGGTCAAGGTGCACTGGCCTGGTCTCAATCCGATGAAGGTTGCCAACGACCCTCCGCTACCCGGAAAGTCGCACCGACACCCCAAACTGTACTTTGATGGAGTTATGGAGGGTGCGCGGGTGATTGCATCGCAGTGTTTGGGCGAAAGATTTTTTGAATGAAATTCTAATGTGTCCAAAGAATTGCGATTGCTTTTAATGATAATAGTATCCGCTCTTATATTTTTTTGCCTTCCTTTATAACTCCTGTGTGGTTGCTTAATACTGAAAGATGCGAGTTATTGGCTTCAGCCCCTATGTAGATACTACATGGGGTGTCTATGCCAAAGCACTATGTTCCTTAGCCGTATTAGTGGAACCCAAAGGCGGTTTGAGTGCGGCAGACTAGGCAATCGGACTATTATGCTTTATTTCTTTCACTTAACCAAAGGGGCGCGAAAAGGACTGCGGGAGGCGCACAATGAGCCATTGACGTAGTTGCAATGTTCGGGTAAACCGTGGCCAAAGCCGACATCATATCATTTGCATAAAGGGCAAATTCCTCACGTGATGCGGGATAACCGCATTCGAGGGTTGAAGTGTAATACTTCTAACCTGGTGTTCATACATCATCTCGTGCATACTATGAAAATCCATTATCGGCTTTCTCTCCTGAGGCGCTTGACCGGGCTATCCGGAAGCACAATCGCAGGGGTGCTCCCTTGGCCCCTTTAGCCAAACGAGCGGAACGTTAAGGGGCAAGCACACGAGCCGAGCAACCCTACTTAATTACCAAAGACATAGTTCGGAACTGATGCACAAAGAGAAAACGCCAAGACGCCAAGCACATAATGGTTAAGGCGGTTTGAGTTTGAAGTCGAGCCCACGGTCTAATAGCCAATGACTTACAGCCATACCGTACACATTCACGAGAAGAGGGAGGGAAAAAATTGGTATGTGCCAAAAACAAAACAATTGAGGCGTACTTGCGCCAGGCAACTTCATATTTCCTCAACCAACTCTTATAACTCGGATTGCCGAAGCAACTGTTTACAGGTATGTGAAAAAAGAAAAATAGAAAGGCCTATAGGAGCTGTTGTACCAGGGGTCTTCAATTGTGGTCTAAAAATCTTCGATATACCCTATCGCTTGGTAACTCCTGCCATCGGATATACCTTGATGGGTGATAGTGTTTGGCGAACATACCTTGCGAACTAAGTCTTGAGAAATCGCCGATTATGTAGATGGGCTTTACATCGCGGATAGGCTCTTTTAGGAGTGCATGTGTCTGGTCCGAAGGCATGTTGATGGTTATAGTTTGGAGCAACCGAACACCCATCGAAAGTTCCCTACCGCGACCCATGGAAGTATAAGTGCGAAGTTGTCCCTCTTTGGCACGTGCTTTGATGGTCCCTATTGAGGGGAGGAAGGAGGGTCAGATTTTCAGTCTGAATCCGAACTCGCTTCCCAGCCTTTCGTGCCTTTATGACGAATGCTGAAGCTTGTCGATTGTCTTTATAGCTAAATTTGGCCGCTAGCGCTAGTGCATGTTCCTCTGTTCTAAGGGACCGCTCTGTATTGCCGTTGATAGTAATGACCCACTTGGGGCCCAACATCTTGGGCTTGAGGTATGTTTAATGTGGGACTGCGTTGAACCGAGCAAACGCGGTTCGATCGAACAACGCATGATAGTCGGTGCACTAGGGCACAATGTCAAAGATCAAGTATTCATTGCGGATGTTATCGGGCAAGCCGAACACGACTTCCAGGGTTACAGAGCCCGTGCATCGGGCCTCAACCCCTGGGATCACTCCCTTGAAGGTAGTGCTACTGGGCTTGATCCTTGACGGATCTATACCCATCTTCATTGCCGTGTCTAAGTAAATCAGATTGAGGATACTTCCTCCGTCCATTAGGACTTTGGTGATGTGATACCCATCTATAATGGGGTCTAGGACGAGGGCAGCCAAGCCCCCATGACGGATACTGGTCGGATGGTTACGCCGGTCGAAGGTGATCGGGTAAGCCGACCATTGGTTATATTTTGGAGCTATGAGCTCCACGGCATAGACCTCCTAAAGGGCCCGCTTCCTCTCTTTCTTGGATATGTGGGTGGCGTATATCATGTTCACCATTTTGACTTCGGGAGGGAATTTCTTCTGACCGCCACCCATTGGACCTCGAGGTATGTCTTCGTCCTCGCTACGCGGACTCTTGCCCTGGTCTTCGGGTTGTATCTTGCCGGCATGTTTAAACACCCAACAGTTGCGGTGTGTGTGATTGACTAGATTTTCCGAAGTCCCATGACTTTGGCAAGTCCTTTCGATGATCTTCTCAAGATGAGTGGGTTCGTCACAATTGCCTTTAGGGGACTTCTTCCGATGTCCGGGTCAGGAGCTGCGGAATCCGGCGTTGACCGCCGTGTCATCGGCGTTGTTACCATGATGCCGGCGCTTGTTCTTATTACGTTTCCACTTTGAGTTGCCATCCCAGGCTTCAGGTGCTGCCGAATCCTTAGAATTGTGGTTGCGTCTAGCCAGCCAATTATCTTCGCCCGCACAAAAGCAGGTCATGAGGGAGGTATGGGCGAACATAGTCTGAGGTTTGTCCTGACCTAGATCATAGGCCAGCCATTCGTCCCGAATATTGTGCCATAAAGAGGCAATAGCCTCGACATCCGGATAGTCGACAATTTGGTTTTTCTTAGTCAAGAGCCGACTCCAGAATTTCCATGTAGACTCGCCGGGCTTCTGGACGACATTGCTAAGGTCGGAAGAGTCCGACGGGTGGACATAGGTCCCCTAGAAGTTAGAGCAAAACGCGTCCTCCAGGTCTTCCCAACATCCTATGGAGTCTTCGAGCATGCTATTTAACCAGTGCCGAGCTGGCCCCTTAAGCTTGAGAGGTAGGTATTTAATGGAGTGGAAATCATCTCCACGTGCCATATTGATATGGAGGAGGAAGTCCTCGATCCATACGGTTGGGTCAATGGTCCCGTCATATTGTTTTATATTGACGGGTTTGAACCCTTCGGGGAACTGATGCCGCATTACCTCATCCGTGAAGCACAATGGGTGAGCAGCGCCCCTGACCCGAGCTATGTCTCGCTAGTAGTTGGCGTCTATATGGAGCCGGCGGTGCTTCCGGGCTCTGTGGTTTCGGTCGAACCATGGTCTATACTCTCCCCGTCTACCCATTGAGTAATCCCTGGATCCATAGATGGATCTAGTACGGCCTTGTCTGTGATCTAAGTCATCGTGCAGGTCGAACCTGTCAATGGGTTCGAATGGCTCCTTACCCTGTCTTCGGGGAATCGCCGGTATGTGACCGACATCGTCGGTCACTCTGTCACGCCCACGAGGAGGGCGGTCCGACTTGTCATATGGGGTATGATGCAAAGATGGAATAGTAGTGAGCTCATCATCAAGCTGTCGCAGCAGCCTTCTAGGAGGGTAGTGTAACATCCCAAAATTCCATTTTGGAATGTTATGAAATATAGCTATGCATCTATCATCATCATTGCTTGAATATATGTAATAGTTGAAATGCCCTTTTTAAATTCTGAAAGCCCTTTCTACTTTCAATGTGTTGCTTTCACCTATTTGAAATCTTGGTAAAAAGTTCAAATAAGAGAGGAGGAACATGACACTCCACATCAGGACCTAATTGGTGATTTATTTGAACAATAAAAACCAGGGGTTGTTTTGAAAATATTTGCAAAAGGATTTAAAAACAATTAGGCCATTTCTGAAAATATTTTTTTTCTTCAAATTGTTCAAATAACAGAATAAAAATGTTCATTAAATGGAATTTATTATTATGTTAATTTTGATATATAATACTCCTATATTTGGAATTATATCAAAGGCATTATTTGGGTTTTACTACGCTAATATTTAATAAATGGAAAGCTTTTAAAGCTATTAAGGCCCGGTCGGCCCATCTGCTAATAACTCCCCTCCTGACCTACCTAATTTGCGGCCACCGACAGATCTACTCCCTTCCTTGCTCTCACTGATAGATGGTCCCACCCGACCGTCGCAAACTTCGCACCGGTCGCCTCCTTCCTCCCGCACGCGCCGCCGCTGCCAAAATTTCCTCCTCGCCGGAATCCCCTCCCTTTCCTTTCCCCGACCCCTCTCCGGCCCTATGTAAGTGCGGACAGTCCCCGCACTCCATTTCCCCCCCCCCCCCGAGCCCCTCTCTCCGTCACCAGAACACCGCCGCAAGCCCTCGCCGGAGCCCTGCCGCCACCGGAGCCTCCCCACGCTAGTAGCCGTCGCCTCGGTCGACCCCGCACCTCTCCGATGCCACCACCCGTCGTCGGACGTCCGCCGGCGTCGCCTGAAGCCCTCGGGCGCCTCCCTCGACCATGAGCGCCGCCCCGATGTCCTCGCCGCTTCAGACTCGCCGGAGATCCTTCGCCGGCGACCTCTTACTCGGTGAGCCCCCCCATCCATCCGATCTGAATCCTACGGCTAGGATTAGAACGGGTTAAGTCCCGAAGCGTTTTCTTTTACGGTTCGGTTGACCGCCCGTAGCACCCGTAGCACGCGCTGGCCAGCCACTCACAGGTCGCCACGTAGCCCCTGGCCGACCGTTAGTTTAGTTGTTTTTTTCGGTTTTGTTTTTCAGAAACAGAATGAGTTCAAATTTTGTTTTGTTTATATCTTGTATTCTGTTTAGTGTTTTGAGCTAATTATTTTTGCATTAGCTCACTTATTTCTTGTAGATTCACCCTGTAGTTTTAGAATTTAAATTTGAACTCCACAATTTGAATTGAATCAAATTTTCTCAAATCACTCAAATCTGAATAACTAGAGTTTAAAAATAGATTTTTATATGAATATTTTGCTACTACTTGGTATTATTTAGGACTAGCAGATTGCTTAGTTTGAGGATTTTTAGGATGATTTTGATTAGTGTTTTAGCTATAAACAGATTCTGCCTATTAGTTAGTATAGTTTTATTTAGTTAGTTTTTAGTTAGTTTCAATTAGATTTAGTTTTATTTTGTTTAGTAGGTTCTGTTGCTTGAACATTTAGTGTTTTACTTACTGTTAATAAAAATATAAAATTGATTAGTTTATTTCTTTGTTAATATAGGAATCACAACTCCTTTTTTCCATTAGGTTTAGTTTGATAAAACAAACTAGTTTAGTAATAGATTCTTTTAACAAAGTTTAAATAATTAAATTATGTTTTCTAAAGACAAGTTTTTAGTAATTCCTTTTCTGTTAAGATAATGTTTTATTAATAAATAATAAGTTTTGTTTTGCTCTTTGTTAGTAAAACTATAGCTGCTTCATATAGTATTGTTTACCAAAACTTTTAACACCATACTAAGAATTTTCTTAACAAAACTTTAAATTGATTTTATTCTGTTTATTAATAAAATATTTTATTGTTTTCTTGCTGTCAACTATTGTTTTGGTTAATACAAATGGTTTCATTATGTTAGTAGTGTTTTATCCATCATCTTTTAGAAAACAAAACTTTGTGTGTTTTCTTGCCTCTGATTTGTGCATTGTTTTGTCTTCATTGTTTACTAGTTCATTTTTGATGTTTGTGAGTTACATTATTTTGTTGTATGCTTATTGAGTGCTCTTGTTTGCTTTGTTAGATTATCCGGAGTGCGAAGCTTGTTACTTAGAGTCACTCATGTATGAAGATCATCAATCAGGCAAGTCACTTTGACCATGTATACCTATGTTTTATTGCATTAGTTCTTCCATCTCCTAGTGCATGCAAATTAGGTTAGTTGGAAATTTGGTTACTTGATGTAGTATCATGTGGTAGGTACCCCAACCCTTTGACACTTTGGCCCCGGGAAACGTTCAATTAGTTTTGCTATGCTGTTAGTAGACGGGGTTGGATGTGTGAATCATGAGAGTTGTGAGATAATAACTTCAAGACCTATGATGATCAAGACTTTCAATATTTCCAATTTTTCAACATACCTCTGGGTGAATGATGGTTGAACGACGCCCTGGAGAAACCAGTGGTTAGCCTAGGTGATGCTGGAGATGTGCCAGCATTCACGCGGAAAGGTCCACCCAGGCACGAAGGGATGGAAGGATGCTTCAAGACCCAAGGCTTACCTGCACAGCCACAAGCCATTATGGGCTCTGGCTTGGTTGTATATTGTGGCGACACTGGACAGGCGGTGCTACGAGATGTAGAAGAATGGTAGGAAAGGATGGGCACCGACAGAGTCTCAGTGGGACCCCTTAGAAGACCATGTTTTGGTCATCCGTTCCTCAAACACTCCGAAGTGCGAGGAATCCAACGGAGGCGATCAAATCTTGTGGGGAACGTGTGCAAAACTCTACAGAGTAACTCAAACCTAATCGATTAGCCGTGTCCACGGTCATGGACGACTTGAGCCAAAGGAACTGAAACTTTCGGAATTCTCAACACAATTAATATGATGATGTGGGTATTAATAACTTGGGTATGAGAATTGGTTGGTGGAACCATCTCATTAATCAACCAACTTAGTAATAATTTTGCTTAGACCTCTCTTGATGTAGGAAAAACTTGGCTTTACGCAAAAACTTACCACCCCACCTGCCATATATGCATGTAGACTAGCTGATTATCTTTCACCCCCTCTCTTGTGACTTTGCCGGCATATTCCATATGCTGACCTACACGACTGCAATGTATCATGTTGCAGAGTACTTTTCCGACCAGGAGTGAGGACACGCTCTACGCTTGGTGAGATGCCCTTGGAGTGAGATGGACTCATCTACCTTGAAGCTTCCGCAAGATTTAGTTATTCTCATGAGTTGGCCTTCAGCCACTTTATTGTAATGATTATTGTAATAAAGAACTCGATATGAGATTTCGTTAATATAATGTTGTGTGATTTCCCTTTGATATATACATTGATGTACCGTGTGTGTACCAGCATGATCTTGGGATGGTACGGAAACACCGGAGATTCGACCTTTCAGGTCGGGTCGCTACAGGTAGCTTTTGGGCAGGTTTGATAAACCAGTGCTATATATCTCCTCAGCTGAGAGGCCTTTTGTCCATCATTAGTAAGGTCAGCCTGTTCGGCCTTTAGTTGCCGCTCTTTGTCCTTCAGGCTGCGAGCCGTTGCGATGAGCCGCTACCTGATTTCTTCCTGATATTCGAGGTTATTAGGGATATATAAGTCATTGGCTTCCGGTATGTCTTCCTCCTCGACACGGGAATGGTGATCGTCGCATCCGAAGTCATTGGCGGTGTCAGGGTCGTTCTGATCCTTGGGCTCATCCGGACCATCAAACGGGTGCTCGGGGGGGGGGGGGGGTCGGGATTTGCCTGATCGGCGGGGGTATTATCTTCCCCATTGCTGATGATGGCCCTCCTTCCCTTTTTGTTGTGGGACCGCTTATGCAATTTCCGGTGCTTGGATGGCGGGTCACTGGATCTGTTGCCCTCATTGTGAGGCGCACTATCGTCGTTCTGGGCAGGAGTATCCACCATATAGACGTCATATGTGGAAGTGGCGGCCCAACTCCCGATATTAACGGGGTTGGGAGCATGATCCTCTTCATCCATGTATTGTGTCTCATCAGAGGCATAATCTAGCATGTCAGTTAAGTCTTCGACGGTAGCTATTAAGTGGGTGGTGGGTGGGTTAAAAAATCCATCCCTACCCGGACTATAATCGGGTAAGGCGTAGGTCGGGGCTGTATCGCCCGTGATCCTTATTGATGAGAATCGCTCCAAGGCTTCATCAACCTCCAAGGGTCCATCCAAATCCAGCTACTCGGGACTCGCGGAGTTAACCCCCGTGAGGCATGCCTGTGGAAAGTGTTCGGCAAGAACACATGTCCTGTCACATGGCTTAATGGCCAGACCAGGGTGAGAGATCAGATTGCCACCATGGGATACCCCATGGGCATGTCTGAAGGAAGGGCTCAAGGTTAAGGCCTCTGAGCCCTTGGGTGTCACGGGCGAAGGCATGAGCCGGAGAAGTGATAGATCGCCCCGAGAGTTGGCGGAGAACTCTAAGTTTCCAAACATGACCTCTTGATCGGGGTGAAGCTCTCAACACCGCCTAGATGGCTGGTGGAATCCGCATCCTGCACGACGCTGCCGAAGGCGAAGATCTGCCCGGGGACGAAGATGTCCGTGTTCGGAACTTCTTCGCCGATGAAGAGACGAGGCATCGATTCCATCTTGTTCACAGAGGAACTCTCAATGAAAGGACCAATGTCGGTGTCAAAACCGGCGGATCTCAGGTAGGGGGTCCTGAACTGTGAGACTAGGATTGACGGTAACAGGAGACGAAGGGGACACGAGTTTACTCAGGTTCGGGCCCTCCTATGGAGGTAATACCCTACGTCCTGCTTGATTGTATTGATTGTGTAAGAGGTTACAAAGCTAATCTACCTCGAGATCATATGTCTAACCCTAGATGAGTTATCCTTGCCCTATACCCTAAAACCATCTGGCTTATATAGATGCCGAGGAGGCCTAGGGTTTACACATGGTCGGTTACCTGCCGAAGAGATAAACATGTGTATTTACTACATCAGACGTGGAGCACAAGCCATGGTCCTGGAAGCCTTTATCCTGGTAACTGGGCCTTCAGGTCATCTGGTGTTCAGCGAGTGGCCCATACAGTCCGGCCCATACACAACAGGTCGGCTATCCGAGGACCCCCTAATACAGGACTCCCTCACCAAGCGAAGGATATAACAAATGGTAAGCCATACTTACTGTAGTGTGTCTTCGGGGATAGCAAGTTCAAATTGCTTACCCAGGTGTGGCGTTCCTCAAGCGCTTCCTTCGATCTCCAGAAGTGCGTAGTGGATGCCAATCAGCTATTCGTGTCGAGGGAAGAAGGAGATGAAGCTTGTTTGTTCTGGGTGCAGTTTGGAGCCCCCGAGCGCTCTCCTTTCTTGTGGAGCAACTGAAACAGCTGATGGAGCTGCACCAGATGGCGGTGCCGGCCATGAAGGAATTCTACATCCGCCTAGGTCCCAACGAGCCAGTGCCAGGCAGCTACTTTGGCCTAGTGTAGAAGTTAATGTCTTCTTCCCCCTACCTTGACACCGTGAAGCACTCCTCCTGCATCGAGGGAGTCCAGATGGCCCTTGCCAAGGCCAAGGTCCACTCGTCGGGGCTGGATCCAATGAAGATATCCACCGCCTCGCCGTCTCGTGGGAAGGAACATAGACGCCCCGAGCTGTACTTCGCCGGAGTAATGGAAGGTGCTCGGATGATAGCGTCATAGTGTTCGGGCGATAATATGTTTGAATAAGTTGTAATGCGTCCGAAGACATTTCGAAGTTTCAATGTTATAAGTTATTATGCATTTAATGTTTCTGCATTCCTTTATAATTCCTGTGTGGCTGTTTGAAACTGAAAGATGCGAGTCGTCGGCTTCAGCCCCTATGGTGATACTACATGGGGTGTCTCTGCCAATGCACTATGTCCCTTAGACGAGTGATCGGAACCCGAAGGCGGTAGAGTGCGATGGACTAGGCAATCAGACTATAGTGCTTTAGTTTTTTCACTTAGCCATATGGGCACGAAAAGGACTGTGGGGGGCTAAAGACTAGCCCTTGGAGTGTTGTGATGTTCGGATGAAATGCGGCTAAGGCCAACATCACGTGGTTTGCATGGAGAGAAAACCCCTCGCACAACGCGAAATATCCTATGACAAAGATTTAAGTATAACACTTTAAGCTCGGATTCATAAACCAACTCTCGCATACTATGACAGTCAGTTTTCGGCTTTCTCCCCCGAGGTGCTTGACCAGACTATCCGGAAACACAATCGCAGGGGTTCTCCCTTTTCCCTTTTGGCCGAATGAGTGGAACGTAAAGGGGCAAGCAGAGGATCTAGGCAAACCAACTATTGACCCAAGACATAGTTCGGAACCAATGCATATAAAGTGAACTCCATGACGCCGAAGAGGGAGAATTACGTAAGGCGATTTGTTTTTAAGCTCGAGCCCCCGGTGTATTACCAGGTTGCGTCGTAACATACCGAACTATTTCGCGAGAAGAGGGAGAAAAGGAAAATATGTGCGAAAAAAGGACAACAAGACAAACACGTAAAATGATGCTATAATTTTCTCAACAACTCTTATTACTCGGAGTGCCGAAGCAACTGCTTATAGGTATGTGAACAAAGAAATTACCTAGGACTGGTTGTACCAGGGGTATTCGATTGGTGGTCGTACGTCCCCGATGTGCCCTGTTGCTAGTTTACTCCTGCTCTTTGGTGAACCTCGACGGGTGGTACTGTTTGGCGAATGGATCTTGCAAACAAGGTCTTGAGAAGTCGCTGAATTGTGGTTGAGCTTTACGCCATTGGCAGGCCTTTGAATGGTCCCTGCATTGTGTCTGAAGACGTGTTAATGTTAGTGGTTCGGTCCAGCCAGACACCCACTTTTGTTTCCCCACCGCTACCATGGAATTTTAAGTGCAAAGTTGTGCCTCCTTGGCACGTATTTTTCTGGTCCTAGGGTTGTGCGATGGGGGGCAAGTCCCTATTGAAGGGGAGGGGGAGGTTCTAAGAGTTCGGACCGAAGCCGAGCTCGATTCCCAACCTTGTGTGCCTTGACGGCAGATATTGGGGCTTACCGATCATCTTTGTAATTAAATTTGACCTCTAGGGCCAACGCATGTTCCTTGGTTCGTAGAGAGCGCTCCGTGTTGTCGTTAACAGTGATGACCCCTTGGGATCGGGCATCTTGAGCTTGATATATGCATAATGTGGGATGACGTTGAAGCGGGCGAACGCTGTCCAGCCGAGCAGGGCGTGATAGCCGTTGCGGAAGGGCACAATGTCAAAGATCAAGTCTTCACTGCGAAAGTTATCTGGCGACCCGAACACATCTTTCAGGGTTACGGAGCTTGTGCATCGGGCCTCGACACCTGGGATCACTCCTCTAAAGGTAGTGTTACTGGGTTGAACCTTGATGGATCTATGCCCATCTTTCACACCGTGTCTGAGTAAATCAGGTTAAGGCTACTTCCTCCATCCATTAGGACTTTTGTGAGGTGATATCTATCTATGATGGGGTGTAGGACGAGGGCCGCCAAACCCCCATGATGGATACTGGTCGGGTGATCGCACTGATCAAAAGTGATCGGATATGCTCACCATGGGTTATACTTCCGGGCTACGGGCTCTACAGCATAAATCTCTCTAAGGGCATGCTTCCTCTCCTTCTTAGGTATATGGGTGGCGTATATCATGTTTACCATTTTTACTTCCAGAGGAAGTTTCTCTTGACCGCCACCAATCGGGCGCCGAGGCTCATCCTGATCCTCGCTACGGGGGCTCTTCCCTTGATCCTCAGGTGGGAACTTGCCGACCTGTTTAAATACCCAACAATTGTGGTGTGTGTGTGGTTGGCGGGCTTCTCTTGAGTTCCATTGATTTGGAAAGGCCTTTCCATGATCTTTTCCATCGGAGTGTGTCAGTCGCGATTGCCTTTAGGAGGCTTTTTCCGCTGCCCAGGTCGAGAGTTGCAGAAACCGGCGTTAACAACCGTATCATCAGCGTCACTATTATTGTGCTAGCGCTTGTTCTTGTTGCGGTTTTTTTTCTGTTGCCGTCCCAAAATTTGGAGGTTTTGGGATCTTCGGAGTTGTGGTTGCGTATTGCTAGCCAATTGTCTTCACCCACACAAAAGCGGGTAATTAGGGATGTAAGGGCGGACATGGTCCGAGGTTTATCCTGGCCAATCTAGTGGGCCAGCCATTCATCCTGAATATTGTGCCGGAAGGAGGCTATTGCCTCAGCGTCCGCATAGTCAACAATCTGGTTCTTCTTGGTCAAAAACCTATTCCAGAATTGCCGTGCAGATTCTCCGGGCTTCTGGACGACGTTGCTTAGGTTCGAGGGATCTGACGGCCAAACATAGGTCCCATGGAAGTTAGAGAGGAATGCATCCTCCAGGTTTTCCCAACATCCGATGGAGTTTTCGGGGAGGTTGTTTAGCTAGTGCCGAGCTGGCTCCTTAAGTTTGAGGGGGAGATATTTGATGGCGTGGAGATCATCTCCTCGTTCCATGTGTATGTGGAGGAGGAAATCCTCAATCCATATGGTTGGGTCAATTGTCCCATCGTACTGTTCGATATTCACGGGTTTAAACCCCTCTAGGAACTGATGTCACATTACCTAATTTGTAAACCACAGAGGGTGAGCGGCGCCTCGAACCCGAGCTATATCGTGCCTGTATTCGGCATTTGTTCTAGCCCGGTTGTGTTCCCGGTCTCTATTATTGCTTCGGTCGAGCCATGGTCTTTACCAATCCCGTCTATCGAGTGAGTAGCCTCTTGATCCGCAGATTGATCTTGTGCGACCTGCTCTATGGTCTAGGTGGTCTCGCAGGTCGAACCTTTCATTGAATCCTAGCGGCTCCTTTCCCCGTATTCGGGCAATGGCCGGTCTGTAACCGGTATCATCAGTCGTCCTGTCATGCCCGTGAGGAGGTTGTTCTAGCTTGTCGTATGGGTTATGTTTGGGAGACTGGGTATCAGTAAGGTCGTCGTCAAATTGTGGCAGCAGCCTTCTGCGTGGATAACTCTTGGGTTGGTCAAACAGACCGATACCATATCCCTCCTCAGCTAAGAGGACTCTAGTCCATTGTTCATTGAGGTTTCCTTGCTCGGCTTTAAGTTGCCGCTCTTTCGCTCTTAGGCTGTGGGCCGTTGCTATGAGCTGTTGTTTGAACAATTCCCGATCTTTAGAGTTATCGGGGATGTCTAGGTCACCAGCTCGACGGGAGGTAGGTAATTGTCATCCTCGAAATCTTTGAAGTTGTCAGGGTTGTGATGACCCACAAGTATAGGGGATCTATCGTAGTCCTTTCGATAAGTAAGAGTGTCGAACCCAATGAGGAGTAGAAGGAAATGACAAGCGGTTTCCAGTAAGGTAGTCTCTGCAAGAACTGAAGTTATTGGTAACAGATAGTTTTGTGATAAGATAATTCGTAACGAGTAACAAGTAACAAGTGTAGCAAAGGTGCAACAAGGTAGCCCAATCCTTATTGAAGCAAAGGACGGGCCTGGACAAACTCTTATATAAAACCAAGCGCTCCCGAGGACACATGGAATTTATTGTTAAGCTAGTTTTCATCATGCTCATTTTATTCACGTTCGTTACTTTGATAATTTGATGTTTGGGTGGACCGGTGCTTGGGTTCTGTCCTTACTTGGATAAACTTCCCACTTATGATTAACCCCTCTCGCAAGCATATGCAACTACGAAAGAAGAATTGAGGTAAACCTAACCATAGCATGAAACATATGGATCCAAATTAGCCCCTTACGAAGCAACGCATAAAGTAGGGTTTAAGCTTATGTCACTCTAGAAACCCATCATCTACTTATTACTTCCCAATGCCCTATCCTAGGCCCAAATAATGATGAAGTGTTATGCACCACTAGAGGAGAGACAACATACATCTCATCAAAATATCGAACGAATACCAAATTCATATGATTACTTATAACACGACTTATCCCATGTCCTTAGGAACAAATGTAAATACTAAGAAAACATGTTCATGTTCATAATCAGAGGAGTATTCATTATCATAAAGGATCTTAACATATGATCTTCCACCAAGTAAACCAACTAGCAACAACTACAAGGAGTAATCAACACTACTAGCAACCCACAGGTACCAATCTGAGGTGTCAAGACAAAGATCAGATACAAGAGATGAACTAGGGTTTGGAGAGGAGATGGTGATGGTGAAGATGTTGATGGAGATTGACCCCCTCTCGATGAGAGGATTGTTTGTGATGACGATGGCTTTGATTTCCCCCTCCGGGAGGGAAGTTTCCCCGACAAAACAGCCATGTCGGAGCTCTAGATTAGTTCTTTCTAAGTTTCCCCTCGAGATGGCGGCGCTTCGTCCCGAAAGCTCTCTTCTGATTTTTTCCAGATCGAAACCCAACATATAGGAGAAGATGGGCGTCGGAGGCTTTCCAGGTGGGCCACAAGCCTGCTAGGCACGACCAGGGGGATGGCCGCGCCTGGCAGGCTTGTGGCCTCCTGGTGGCCCCCCTCAGGTATCTGTTTCGCCCAATATTTTTATATATTCCAAAATAATTCTTCGTAAATTTCAGGACTTTTGGAGTTGTGCAGAATAGGTATCTCAGATTTGCTTCTTTTCTAGTCCAGAATTCCAGCTGCAGGAATTCTCCCTCTTCATGTAAACCTTGTAAAATAAGAGAACAAAGGCATAAGTATTGTACCATAACGTGTAATAACAGCCCATAATGCAATAAATATCAATATACAATCATGGTGTAAAATGTACGTATCAACTCCCCCAAGTTAGACCTCGCTTGCCCTCAAGCGAAAGCCGAGATTGATGAATATGCCCACATGTTTAGAGACAGAGGTGTCGATAAAATAAAATACGGACATGAGGGCAACATTAACACCTTTAGAACAACAATACTTATTGTATAATATCTCTTATGATATAGTAACAATTCATTCACAAGATAAAGTATGAACCAGGAAGTCTATTGACAACCAACAAACTATGATCTCAGTCATTGAAGCAATTGCCAATTCATCACAACATCGGAAAGAGTCAATATAAGAGCTTGTAAAGCAAATCTACATTCTCAATCATATTTTAGCCTTTCACAATTGCTAGCACTCACGAGGTACCCACGAGATCAAAGCTTCAATCGAACACAGAGGAAAATATGGGCTTATAATTTTGCCTCCCAACTATTCACCTCAAGGGTGATGTCAACAATAATAACTCATGATCACCCACATCCGAGTGGATATATGAGTCTAGATGATTCCCCAACACATAATTCTTGCCAAGAGAGATGAAATATAGGAAGTTGTGAAGACCACCATGACTCTTGCATAAAGGTAAGTACTAAAAGGTAAAAGTAACAGTTAGGCCCTTCGTAGAGGGAAGCAGAGGTTGTCATGCGCCTTTTGTTTTTGGATGTACAAACTCTTAGTGCAGAGGAACGCCGCGTTGTATTGCCCTTTGTGATAGCAACCTTAATTATGCAGTGTGTCACTTTTATTTCTTTACTATCACAAGTTCGTACAACGCTTGTTTCCCTTACAATAAAACATCACACATATTAGGAGCAATTTTGAGTGCCTTTTTGCACAGATGACAACTTACTTGAAGGATCTTATTCAATCCATAGGTAGGTATGGTGGACCCTCATGGCAAAACTGGGTTGAGGTGTGTGGATGCACAAATAGTTCTCTACTTAGTGCGTATGTTTTGGCTATTATGAGGTGGAAGCAAGCACTACATGTTGGAGGATCTAAAACCATATAACTTCTATCCGGAGGCAAGCAAACATAACCCATTATGTTGTCTTTGTTGTGCAACATCAACTTCTTGGCATGTAATATTTTAATGAGTGGTCACAATAATAAAACATGTCCAAGATAATATATTTATATGTGAATCTCTCTTTCTTTATCACTTCCTTTCAATTGCACCAATGACCAATTACTATGTTTGTTAACTCCCAACAAATTTCAATCGATATAATTTTTATATGTGAAGTCATCACTCCCCATAAGATCATTATGTATACTCCTTGCTTTTATTATATTATACTTCATTCATTACTCTCAAGAGCATAGTAATCTAGCAAAGCCCTCTCATCAAAACTACTTTTTATTATATACTCTCGGACTTGCTTATATAAGGGAACCAAAAGCAAAAACTACAAACTAGATCATACTAACACTTTATTCTACTAGATAAAAACAAAATAAAAAAGGATCGAACTAAGAAAGATAAAAAATGAAAAATGAAAAAGGTGTGATGTGATACGATACCGGGGCACCTCCCCCAAGCTTGGCACAAGCCAAGGGGAGTGCCCATACCCATGTGCTTAGGTGTCCTTCTTCAGAGGTGATGGTGGTGGAGTTGGTGATGAGGATGGAAGCTTGTCCTCCATATTCCAAGGCATAGGCTCACCATCGTAAAAAGATGAACGAGTCTCCGGAATCCTCAAATCTGTAGCCAAACTCATTCTCTTAAATATGTATTCATACTCACACTTTTGGTATTGCAGATCATAGATCTGGGCTTGGAGATGCTCAATTTTCTCGTAAAGCTTGAAGATGTGCTCCCCGATGTCATTGGTGTCTAGCTTGTGTTTATGGGTAAACTCCGAGATCATCTTATGATTGGCATTGAGTCCACGTTCCACCATCCCTTGGCACTTGAAGACTTGTTGCTCCATTGCATCGAGCCTTGTTTCCACATTTTCGGTCTTGTTTGGCCCAGCAACGTCACACATGTGCAACACCCCCTCACGCATCTCAGTGGTTTGATGGTGTTGCAGCACCACTGCAAGATAAGGGTTAATGACCTTCTCGAAAAATTTGTCATTCGATGCACTGGGGGATGCTACTTCTCGAGCATGCATTGGTTTCCCGTGAATAGGAACGGTTTGATGTAGCAAAGTAGATAAGTATTTCCCTCAGTTTTTGGAACCAAGGTATCAATCCAGTAGGAGATACAAGCGAGCCACCAATAGATGTAACTGCACAAGGAATCAAACTCTTGCACCCAATGCTATAAAGGGGTTGTCAATCCCTGCATGGTTATTTGCAAGGATGAGATCTAGTAGAGATAGATATAATAGGATGCTTTAACGGAAACTAAAACTGAAAGTAAAAATAGGGCAGCAAGTACTTTTGGTATTTTTGGTTTTAGACCTGAAAATATAATATGGAAAATAGACCCGGGGGCCATAGGTTTCACTAGATGGCTTATCTCATGATGGCAAGTATTACGGTGGGTGAACAAATTACTGTCGAGCAATTGATAGAAAAGCGAATAATTATGAAGATATCCAAGGCAATGGTTATGCATATAGGCATCACGTCTGTGACAAGTAGACCGAAATGATTCTGCATCTACTACTATTACTCCACACATCGACCGACTCCTGCCTGCATCTAGAGTATTAAGTTCATGAAGAACAGAGTAACAGATTAAGTAAGATGACATGATGTAGAGGGACAAAATCAAGCAATATGATGAAAACCCATCTTTTTACCCTTGATGGCAACAATACAATACATGCCTCACTACCCCTACTTTGTCACTGGGTGAGGACACTGCAAGATTGAACCCAAAACTAAGCACTTCACCTATTGCAAGAATTACCAATCTAGTTGGCCAGACCAAACCAAAAACTCAAAGAGACTTGCAAAGATATGAGATCATGCATATAAGAATTAAGGATAGACTCAAATAATATTCATGGATAATCTGAACATAAACCCACAATTCATCGGATCTCGACAAACACACCGCAAAAGAGTATTACATCGGATAGATCTCCATGAAGATCATGAAGAACATTGTTTTGAGAAGAAAAGAGGGAGAAGAAGTCATCTAGATAAATCTATGGACCCGTAAGTCTGTGGTTAACTACTCACGCATCATCGAAGGGGCAATGAAGTTGATGTAGATGTCCTTTGTGATCGAATCCCCCTCCGACAGATTACCGGAAAAGGCTCCAAGATTGGATCTCTCGAGAACGGAGGCTAGCGGCGGAAAAGTGTTTTTGTGGCTCCCTTCGATAATGATGGAATATTTGGGAATTTATAGGCCGAAGATTAGGGTTTGGGGAGTTGCTAGGGGCCCACAAGCCTGCCCGGCGCGGGGTACCCCCTGGCCACGGCAAGCTGGCTTGTGGCCCCGTGGCAGCTCCTCTGCCTTGGTTCTCAAGTCTCATGGCTTCCTTTTATTGCAGAAAAATTCATTCCGAAGGTTTTATTCCGTTTGGACTCCGTTTAATACTCCTTATCTGTGAAACTCAAAAGCAAGGAAAAAACAGAAACTGGCACTAGGCTCTAGATAAATAGGTTAGTCCCAAAAGTAATATAAAATAGCATATTAAGGCATATAAAACATCCAAAACAGATAATATAATAGCATGGAACAATCAAAAATTATAGATACGCTGGAGACGTATCAGCATCCCCAAGCTTAATTCCTGCTCGTCCTCGAGTAGGTAAATGATAAAAATAGAATTTTTGATGTGGAATGCTACCCAACATATTTATCCATGTAATATTCTTTATTGTGGCATGAATATTCAGATATGTTAGATTAAAAACAATAGTCTAATATCGACATAAAAACAATAATACTTCGAGCACACCAACAAGGTAGTCATGTCCTTTCGAAATAACATGGCCTTAGAAAGTTATCCCTACAAAATCATATGGTCTGGCTATGCTCCATCTTCCCCACACAAAGTATCTAAATCATGCACAACCCCGATGAACAAGTCAAGCAATTGTTTCACACGTTTGGTGTTCTCAAACCTTTTCAACTCTCACGGAATACATGAGTGTGAGCCATGGATATAACATTATAGGTGGAATATAATATGGAGGAGGTGCAAAAGGGTAAACGGAGAAGATATTCTCACATCAAATAGGCATATCAACAGGCTATGGAGATGCCCATCAATAGATACCAATGTGAGAGAGTAGGGATTTCCATGCAACAAATGCACTTTGAGTTATAAGTGTATGAAAGCTCAAAAAGAAAACTAAGTGGTCGTGCATAATGAATATCCACTAGTTATATGAAAGTGACAACATAGGAGACTCTCTATCATGAAGATCATGGTGCTACTTTGAAGCACAAGTGTGGAAAAAGATACTAGCAATTTTCCCTTCTCTCTTTCTCTAATTTTTTTATTTTTGGTGGGCTTCTTTGGCCTCTTTTTTTGTTTGGGATTCGCTGGCCTCTTTTATTTTTTTGTAAAGTCAGGATACTCGTCCCAATTTGTGAGGGAGTCATGACCTCCATAATCCTTTTCTCTCATGGTACAATGCTATATTAATGAAAAATCATCACACTTTTATCTTCTTATAACTCAAAGAAAAAGAAATTACAACTCGATTCCTATGACAAGATATAACTCTATATGCAATATGAAGTGATGATGCAAGTCATAGAAAAAACTACATGGTGGAAGTTGCATGGCAATATATCTCGGAATGGCTATGGAAATGCCATAATAGGTAGGTATGGTGGCTGTTTTGAGGAATATATGGTGGATGTTTTAAGGAAGGAGGGTCTGATGTACCGGCGAAAGTTGCACGGTACTAGAGAGGCTAGCAAAGATGGAAGGGTGAGAGTGCGTATAATCCATGGACTCACATTAGTCATAAAGAACTCAGATACTTATTGCAAAAGTCTATTAGTTATCAAAGAAAGCATTACACGCATGCTCCTAGGGGAGAGGTTGGTAGAAGTTAACCATCACGCGCTCCCGACCCTTACACAAAGGTCGACAATTATTAAACAAATCATGCTCCGACTTCGTTACATAACGGTTCACCATACATGCATGCTACGAGAATCACAAGCTTTAACACACGTATATCTTCAATTCACAACTACTCACTAGCATGTCTCTCATATTACCATCCCTATTATCTCAAAACTATATGCAAGGAATCCAACTTCTCATAGTTGTTAATGCACTTAATATGAAAGTTTTTATTATATCCCTCTTGGATGTCATTATATTAGGACTAAATTCAGAATCTAAACAAATTACCATGCTGTTTTAAGAAACTCTCAAAATCACATAAGTGAGGAAATATAGTTCAATAATTTCTATAAAATATAACACCACCATGCTCTATAAGGATATAAGTGAAGCACTAGAGCAACTTTGCCTAGCTCAAAAGATATAAGTAAAGCACACAGAGTATTCTAAAATATTCACGATTCAGTGTGTATATCTCAAATATGTGTGCAGCAAGGATGATTTTAGAAAACTAACAATCAAAGACTCATATCATACAAGACGCTCCAAGCAAAACACATATCATGTGGTGAATAAAAATATAGCCTCAAGTAAATTTACCGATGGATTGAAGACGAAAGAGGGGATGCCTTCCGGGGCATCCCCAAGCTTAGGATTTTTGGTATCCTTGAATATGACTTGGGGTGACTTGGGCATCCCCAATCTTAGGATCTTGCCACTCTTTCTTCCATAGTCCATCAAATCTTCACCCAAAACTTGAAAACTTCACAACACAAAACTCAACAGAAAACTCATGAGATCCGTTAGTATAAGAAAAATAAATCACCACTATAGGTACTGTTGTGAACTCATTATTTATTTATATTTGTGTAATACCTACTGTATTCTAACTTTTCCATGACTCATACCCCCTGATATGACCCATAGATACATCAAAATAAGCAAACAACACAAGGAAAACAGAATCTGTTAAAAACAGAACAGTCTATAGAAATATGTAAACTTAGAATAATTATGGAACTATAAAAATTCTGAAAAATTAGGAAAACCAGGGATTTTTTTTATAAATAATGTGTAAACATTTCATATCAATTTGATGCTCTGGAAAATTCAAAAAATTCCTCGATTGAGCGCATAAGTTTCTGTTTTCCAACAAGATCAAATCAACAACTACCATAGATCAACCCAAAGGTTTTAATTGGCTCAAACACTAATTTAAACACAAAAACACAATTACTACAGAAGTAATAATGTGCCAAACACATCAAAACACAATCAAAAATCAAAAAGCAAAATAAAATTGGGTTGCCTCCCAACAAGCGCTATTGTTTAACGCCCCTAGCTAGGAAAACACAATAGATCTAGGTATTGTCATCTTTGATATTGGAAATCTTTGTGAGGACTTTCTCAAATCCAGGAGGTTCTTTAGTTTTATCAATGATCATAATACTAGGAAAAAAGTCAAGAAATTCTCTTGTAGCAATCGGTTCCCAAACAATGTTGATAAAATTAGGGTGAACACTTATCATCTTAAGATCTTCGCCCCCTTTACTAGAGGATTCACCCTTATTCTTGGGAACGTAAACAAACTTGGCAGCCTTAGAAAGAGGAAATTTAGGAGTGGTTTGAACAGCGAAAAAAATAGGAATCCAAGTTGGTAATAATGTCCTCTAGCTTCCGTATTCTAAAGGAATCTTGATCCAATTTTCATTAACTATGGGTTCTTTTTCCCTTAGGTCTTTTAGAGTAACTCCTACCTTAGATCCATATTGAGTGATATGATTATGAATCTTTTTATCTAAGTTCTAAATGAGATTTATAGTAGCAACTTTATTTTCAATGATATCTAACCTTCCCATAACAGGTTACAAAGTTAAAATTGTCCCATTAACCATGATTCGGGGTGATCAAAACAAATTTATCATAGCACTATAGGAGTCAAAGGTATGACTTCCCAAAAAATTCCCTCCCATGCTGGTATCTAGGACATATCTATTCCAAGGAGTAATTCCCATGTAAAAATTGCGAAGGAGAATGGTAGTAGATTGCTTGCAAATAGATCTATTTTGAGCACTGCAAATTCTATACCAAGCATCTTTTAAGTTTTCTCCCTCCCTTCGCTTAAACTTAAGAACTTCATACTCGGGAGGGATAGTAGTTAGGCTAGCCATTTGTTTGAGCGATCTACCACACAAAAAGCAAACGAAAAGATGAACGAAAAAGGGTGAAAGGCAAATCTTTTTCGTATTTTTTGAAAATAATTTTGGAAGTGGGAGGGGGAGGAAAACGAGAGGCAAATGGCAAATAACATAAATGCAAGAGATGAGTTTGTGATGGGTACTTGGTATCCTTGACTTTCTATGTATATCCCCAGCAACGGCACCAGAAATCCTTCTTGCCACTTCTCGAGCATGCGTTGGTTTCCCATGAGGAGGAACGGTTTGATGTAGCAAAGTAGATAAGTATTTCCCTCAGTTTTTGAGAACCAAGGTATCAATCTAGTAGGAGATACAAGTGAGCCACCAATAGATGTACCTGCACAAGGAATCAAACTCTTGCACCCAATGCTATAAAGGGGTTGTCAATCCCTTCACGGTTATTCGCAAGGATGAGACCTAGTAGAGGTAGATATAATAGGATGCTTGAACGGAAAGTAAAACTAAATGTAAAAATATGGAAACAAGTATTTTTGGTTTTAGATTTGAAAATATAATATGGAAAATAGACCCAGAGGCCATAGGTTTCACTAGATGTCTTCTCTCATGATGACAAGTATTACGGCGGGTGAACAAATTACTGTCGAGCAATTGATAGAAAAGCAAATAATTATGAAGATATCCAAGGAAATGATTATGCATATAGGCATCACATTTGTGACAAGTAGACCTAAACGATTCTGCATCTACCACTATTACTCCACACATCGACCAACTCCTACCTGCATCTAGAGTATTAAGTTCATGAAGAATAGAGTAACACATTAAGTAAGATTCCATGATGTAGAGGGACAAAATCAAGCAATATGATGAAAACCCCATCTTTTTACCCTTGATGGCAACAATACAATACGTGCTTCGCTACCCGTACTTTGTCACTGGGTGAGGACACCGCAATATTGAACCCAAAACTAAGCACTTCTCCTATTGCAAGAATTACCAATCTAGTTGGCCAAACCAAACCAATAAGTCAAAGAGACTTGCAAAGGTATGAAATCATGCATATAAGAACTCAGGAAAGACTAAAATAATATTCATGGATAATCTGAACATAAACCCACAATTCATCCGATCTCCACAAACACATGGCAAAAGAGTATTACATCGGATAGATCTGCATGAAGAACATGGTATTGAGAAGCAAAGAGAGATAATAAGCCATCTAGCTACTAGCTATGAACCTGTAGGTCTATGGTGAACTACTCACGCATTATCGGAGGGGCAATGGAGTTGATGTAGATGCCTTCCGTGATCGAATCCCCCTCTGGCAGATTACCGGAAAAGGCTCCAAGATTGGATCTCTCGGGAACAGAGGCTTCTAGCGGGGTGCTCCCTTACATAATGATGGAATATTTGGGAATTTATAGGCCAAAGATTAGGGTTAGGGGAGTTGCTAGGGGCCCACAAGCCTGCCCGGCGCGGGGTATCCCCCTGGTCATGGCAAGCGGGCTTATGGCCCCGTGGCAGCTCCTCTCCCTTGGTTCTCAAGTCTCGTGGCTTCCTTTTATTCCAGAAAAAATCATTCCAGAGGTTTTATTCCGTTTGGACTCCATTTAATATTCCTTATCGACGAAACTCAAAAACAAGGAAAAAACAGAAACTAGCACTAGGCTCTAGATTAATAGGTTAGTCCCAAAAATAATATAAAATAGCATATTAATGCATATAAAACATCCAAAACAGATAATATAATATCATGGAACAATCAAAAATTATAGATACGTTGGAGATGTATCAGGGGACGCCATGACGATCTAAATCTGCTCTAGAAATAGCTCAAAACGAAAATAGAAGGTATTGTCGTGATACGAAAGTGCAAATCTTTGGGAGATTATGTATCGAATTTTTGCCAACCCGATGGAGTGTACCACAAGAAAATGGAGTCCGGGGGCGCACGGGGTGATGACAAGCGCCCTAGGCGCGACCAAGTGGGTGGCCACGCCTAGCAGGCTTGTCACCTCCCCGTGCGTCATTCGCACTGCTTTTGATTTTCATAAATTTTTAAATATTCCAAAACCGAGTAAAATTGCTATTGGAAAGGTTTTGGAGTCGGTTTACTTACCGTACCACATACCTATTCCTTTTCTTAGTCTGGAATGTTCCGGTAGGTCTCCCTAATATGCTCTTCGGGAGTTATGGGATTGATAACTTTGGTTTCAACATTAATGGGGGTACCAGAGATATAATGTTTGATTCTTTGCCCGTTCACCACCTTCGGGTTTGTGCCTTCGGCGTTGTTGATCTTGATGGCACCAGAACGATATACTTCCTCAACAATGTAAGGTCTTTCCCATTTAGAGAGAAGTTTTCCTGCAAAAAATCTTAAACGAGAATTGTATAGAAAGACATGATCACCTACATTGAATTCATGTTTTTGTATCCTTTTATCATGCCATCTCTCAAATTTCTCTTTAAACAGCCTGGCATTCCCATTGTTCTGAGTTCTCCATTCATCAAGTGAGCTAATGTCAAATAACCTCTTCTCACCAGCAAGTTTGAAATCATAATGACATGCTCTGGAGGTAAGTGACATGCTTTACCATAAACCATTTTATACAGAGACATAACCATAGGATTCTTGTAAGCAGTTCTATAAGCCCATAATGCATCGTCAAGTTTCTTAGACCAATTCTTCCTAGATCTATTAACCGTCTTTTGCAAGATCAATTTAATTTCTATATTGCTTAATTCTACTTGACCACTAGACTGAGGATGATAACAGATGCAAATCTATGATTAACATCATACTTGGCAAGCAATTTACGGAAAGCGACATGAATAAAATGTGAACCACCATCAGTCATTAAATATATGGGGACTCCAAATCTAGGGAAAGTAACTTCTTTAAGCATCTTAATAAAGGTGTTATGATCCGCAGTACTAGTTCAAATAGCCTCTACCCACTTAGTAACATAATCAACATCAACTAAAATATGAGTATACCTATTGGCAAACAACATCTTTGAATGGTTTTTGGGCATAAAGCATGTCACTTACCTCTAGAGCATGTCATTATGATTTCAAACTTACTGGTGAGAAGAGGTTATTTGACATTAGCTTACTTGCCGAATTGCGAACCCAGGCCTATGAGAATGCCAAGTTGTTTAAAGAAAAAGTTAAGAGATGTCATGATAAAAGGATACAAAAGCATTTAATGTCGGTGATCATGTCTTTCTATACAAATCTCGGTTAAGATTTTTTGCAGGTAAACTCCTCTCCAAACGGGAAGGGACTTACGTCGTCGAGGAGGTATATCGTTTCGGTGCCATCAAGATCAACTATGGTGAAGGCACAAATCCAAAGGTGGTAAACAGGAAAAGAATCAAACACTATATTTCAGGCACTCCCATTAATGTTGAAACCAATGTTATCAATACCATAACTCCCGAAGAGCATAGTAAGGAGACTTACCGGAATGTTTCAGACTTTGAAAAGGAATAGGTACGTGGTACGGTAAGTAAACCGACTCCCAAAGTTTTCCAGTAGAAATTTTATTCAGTTTTGAAATATTTTAAAAATTAGGAAAATAAAAAGCAGTCCGAAGGATGCACGAGGAGGCGACAAGCCTGCTAGGCGCGGCCACCCCCTGGCCACGCCTAGGGGGCATGTCACCACTCCGTGCGCCCCCCAGACTCCGTTTTCTTGTGGAACACCCCGTCGGGTCGGCAAAAATTCATTATATAATCTCCTGAAGGATTCGACTTTCGTATCTGTAACATCCCAAAATTATAAATTTTGGAATGTTATATTAAATAAATAAGTAGGATTGTTTGCTTGAATGTTGTGTGATTGATTGTGTGAAATTGAGTTATATTATAAATTTTGATATATAATATGTCCATATAAAATGTTTTTCTATTTTTGTTTAATTGCTTTTGTTTGCTGTTTTTAAAGAAAAAAAACAGAAAACACTATTCATACCGAAAGATTGTTCATCCGAGAAATCCAAAAAACAAAAACTGCTACACGTGCACTCGCGGCCGGCCGAAATCATTAGGCCCATCCGGTGGCCTCTCTCCTTCCTTTTAATTTTCATCTACTTCTAGTCTATTTGTTTAGTCCCACATTGCCTAGCCTTTGACTTCTAATCCTCTCTCCCACCTATAAATATAGACCCATAGGTCAACCCTAAAATCATCCACTTCGGGTTGAATCGAATCATTTCGGTTTGACTAGGTTTATTAATAAAAATATTTTCTTCTCTCCGGCGGGATTTCTGGAAGTCGTCTCCTCTTTGGATTTATATCTTCTTTGCATTCTAAAGGAAATACTAGTATACGGTAGAGTAAATAGATTATTAGTTAGTCTCTGTATTTACACATTACTATTAGAATTCTTTTAGACATAGCACTTTTTCTTCCGTAAAACATCATGGCCCTGATTTTTCACATGACCATAACTTTTAACTCATTCACTCAAATTAGATGAAACCAACGCCTAGATTTTTTTCTTGACCTCACCTATCCAATCAACATATCACGTCAACTTTTTCAAATTTTCAAATTTCGAAATTTATTCAGATTTATATTCAAACTTCTTTTGATCATATCTTTTTATCTGTAGCTCCGTTTCCGATGAATCCAATTGCGTCGGATCCGTATCGAAGTAATCTTTCCGTTCACATCATTAGTGTTATCATTTCAAAATATAATTTTGATGTTGCTCATACTTCTCTATTAGTCCCCAAAATGTGTTCACACACCATACTAAGCTAATTCAATGCCATATTGAATTGCTTATAACTTTTGATCCGTCATTTTGAACCTAGTACTTCTTTTTTCTACACGTTCTTATTAACTTCCCATATATAGTAACATCATTAGTTTCAATCTTTGAACCTTTCAAATTTGAGCGATTCAATTTGAATCCGAACCTTCATTTGATCATATATTGCAAAGTGTAACACCGTTTCAATTGATTCCTTTTGCCCCTAAATACTCGTGTAATATATTTCTATTGATAACCATCGTACTTTGGTTCAACTTCTTTTGACCTTTGTGAATTCAGACTCGATTCATACTTGAATTTACAATTCATTTCATACTTCAATTTTCTATAACTTGTGTTGTAGTGCTCGATTTCAATTAAATTCTTTCTACAAATAAATTCTTATATCTTATACTATTTGTTAAACAACATTCATGTTGTTCTCCCATTCTTTGGATCGTCTTTCGTAGTCTCTCCAACCTAAGCTTATATAGCAATAGTTCATCATCCATTAATTCTTTTGAGTTGATTCCTCCACTTTCACTTTACAACATAGTTAGAACCTATCTTTTCTTATTTAACCTTAGTATGTTGTTATATTCGCTCCAAGACATGTTTTGTTCTTGCATTATTTTGGTTCTTTGTTTTGGCAAGAATGTTTATTGAATGTTATTTGCTTACGATAGATTTCTCGGAGTGTGACGAGTAGAATTATCCAGATTGTGAGAGCGACTATCTTCATCAAGTAATACCAGGCAAGTTCACATTGACCATGTTATTACCTATGTTTTTTAAGTTGCATTAGTTCAACCTTCTCACCCATTGCATGCAAAGTAGGTAGTTGGAAACTTGGTTACTTTAGTAGTATCATGTGGTAGGCCACCCAAATATCCTTATTACTTTGGCTGGGATGTTATTTTATTTTGCTATGCTTTTTAGTAGACAGGGTTTTGGTTGAGTGTCTACCATGAAAGTTGTGAGACTTAATTGATGATGAAGACCTCAAGACTCCAAGTAATATTTTCAAGACCTCGTGATGCAATATACCTCTGGGTGGATGACGGTTGAACGGCGCCCTAGAGAAACCAATGGTTAGCCTAGGTGTTTCTGGAGAAGTGCCAATATTCACGCGGAAAGGTCCACCCAAGAACAAAGAGGTGGATGGATACTTCAAGGCCGGAGGCTTACCTGCACAACCACAAGTCATTATGGGCTCTGGCTTGGTTGGACATTGTGGTGACTCTGGACAGCCGGTGCTATGAGATGTAGAAGAATGGCAGGAATGGATGGGTACCGACAGAGTCTTAGAGGAACCCCTTGAAAGACCATGTTTTGGTCATCCCTTTCTCAAACACCCTGAAGTGCGAGGAATTCAACGGAGGCGATCAAATCTTGTGTGGAACATGTGCAAAACTCTGCAGAGTACTCAAACCTAATCGATTAGCCGTGTCGACGGTCATGGACAACTTGAGCCAAAGGAACTGAAACTATCAGGAAGTCTCAACACAAATAGTTATAATGATGAGGGTATTATTGTTAACTTGGGTATGAGAATTGGTTGGTGGAACCATCTCATTAATCAACCAACTTTGTAGTCATAATTTTTGCATTACCCCTCTCTTGTTGTAGGAAAAATTTGCTTTACGCAAAACTTGAACTTATAACCCCACCTGCCATATATGCATATAGTATAGATGATTATTTTTTTACCCCCCTCTTTTGTGACTTGCCGGCATATTCAAAATGCTGACCTACACGGCTGCAACGTCTCATGTTGCAGATACTCTTCTTTGACGAGTAAGGGTACTATTCGGGGTTACGGTCTGCACTCAACCTCCAGTTGGTGTTATTGGGACTCCACTCCCGTTGACTCTTTCCGCTGAGATTTTAAGGTATACATTAGTTTTACGTTAATTACATGTGATTGCACTTTCGTATATACATTGATGTACTGTGTGTACCAGCATACTGATCCAGGGATGGCACAGAACACACAGAGGCTTGACCTTTCCAGGTCGGGTCGCTACAGTATCACGACAATACCTCTTGTTTTCGTTTTGAGTTGTTGCTGTAGGAGATTTAGATTGTCATGGCGTCCCCTGGTGCTCTGAAGGCCATGTTTTTTGAGAAGGTCATCAACCCTTATCTTGCGGAGGTGCCGCAACACCCTAAAACCATTGATATGCATGAGGGGGTGCTACACATCCGTGACGTTGAGGGGCCGAATAAGACAGGAAGTGTGGAAACAAGGCTCGAGGCAATGGAGCAGCAAGTCTTCAAGTGCCAAGTGATGGTGGAGTGTGGACTCAATGCCAATCATATGATGATCTCGGAGTTTAACCATGAACACAAGCTGGACACCAAGGACATCGAAGACCTGGAAACTTACGAGGATTTTTTATGGAATATATAAAAAATACCAGAGAAAGAATCAATAGAAGATACGCTGCCAGTGGGCCACGAGCCCTGTAGGCGTGCCCCCCTAGGGCATGCCTGGCAGGCTCGTGAGGCCCACGTGGCTCCTCCGACCTCATCTCCAACTCCATATAACCTCTCTCGCCCAGGAAAAAAAATCAAAAAAGAAGAGTTCATCGCGTTTCATGACATAGAGTTGTCTCCACCGCATGTTCTTCCTTGGGAGGGCAGATCTGGAGTCCGTTCTGGGCTCCGGAGAGGGGAAATCGACGTTATCGTCATCATCAACCATCCTCCATCGCCAATTCCATGATGCTCTCCATCTTTCGTGAGTAATCTCATCGTAGGCTTGATGGACGGTGATGGGTTGGACGAGATCTATCATGTAATCGAGTTAGTTTTGATGGGGTTTGATCCCTAGTATCCACTATGTTCTAAGATTGATGTTGCTACTACTTTTCTATGCTTAATGCTTGTCACTAGGGCCCGAGTTCCATGATTTCAGATCTGAACCTATTATGTTTTCATCAATATATGTGTGTTCTTGATCCTATCTTGCAAGTTGTAGTCACCTACTATGTGTTCTGACCTGGCAACCCCGGAGTGACAATAGCCGGAACCACTCCCGAAGGTGACCATAGTATGAGGATTCCATGTATTCACCATGTGCTAATGCTTTGTTCCGGTTCTCTATTAAAAGGAGACCTTAATATCCCTTAGTTTCCATTAGGACACCGCTGCCACGGGAGGGATGGACAAAAGATGTCATGCAAGTTCTTTTCCATAAGCACGTATCACTATTAAAATTTCTTGCTATGGAGTTCCTTTCATATTTGAATTTCTAATTTGAAGTTGAAACAATTCAAACCCCTTGACAAAACTTGAGAGGAGTAATATGACACTCCACACCAGGGTCATTTTGCGAAGTTTTGAACCATAAAAACCCAGGGGGTTATTTGAAAGTTTATTGCAAAAAGAATTAAAGTCAAATTAGGCATTTTTTCTGAAAAATATTTTTTTGAAGTATTTATTTTGGCCATGGAAAAATGTTCATTAAATTGCATTTATTCCCATGGTCATTTTAAAATATGAATCTCCATTTTTGGAAATGAATTGATTTCCATAATATAGATTCCCTTCTCTGTAAAAATTAATAAAAGGAAATTTTCGTTTAAATAGGAAACATTTGTCGGCCCACCTACCAAAACCTGGCCCGAGCAGATCCGGTTTCCTTTCCGCACTGGCCACCGAATCCGCGCCCCCTCTCTCTCTCGCTGGCTCGTGGACCCCACCGCCCGACCGAAATTTTCACCGCGGTCACCTCCCTCCTCTATCCCCTCCTTCGGTCGTCGGAGCCGACCAGAGCCGCCGTGATCTCCTCTCCCCTTGCCTTTTTTGCACCCCGCACCCTGTTCCGCCCGTTTACCCCTCCCCCGACCCGCTCCTGTTACCGGAATCCCTCGAAGGAGCTCCGGACACCACCGAAGCCCTCAAGCTCGTGCCGCTCCACCTCTACACCCCCGCTGCCTCCCGAGCCCACTAACCTCTCCACCTCGATCGCGCGCACCCCTCCATCCACTCGCCCGTGCCCCGCACCCACCGGAGCCCCTTCTCCATCGACCACCCAAAGATCCTCGCCGCTCACCAGCTCGCCGGCATCAACACCATCGTCCCCAAGCCCCGCTGACGCCACCTACCTCGTCGTCGTGCTCGTCCGCATCACCTGGTGCTGACGCCATCGACGGAGGACCACCGTAGCGACGTCCCCGTCGACCTCGCCGCCTCGGACGCCACCGGAGCTCTCATCGGACTCCACCACCACCGCTGTGAGTTTCCCCTTCCTCCTCGTTCGTCCGATCTCGTTCAATGGTGTAGATTAGATCTACATACCCCTTCGGTTTAGATCGGGTTTATTTTAAGTGGACTGCCCGGTTTTAGTTGTTTTATTTTAGGTCGAACCATTTTCTTTTAGTTACCGGCCGTCCGCTAAATCGTTAGATCACGCACACCCTTTAGCCAATCAGAGAACGCCACGTAGCTCCCTGTCCATTAGAAATATTTTTTTCTTTTTCTGTTTTAAATTCAGTTAACAAAATAGTTTCTGATTTTGTTTTCTTTATATCTTTTATGTTTTTAATTGTTTTAATTTGATTCCTTTTGCATCATGTCACAAATTTCATCTAGTTTATGTATATATAAAGTTTGACCATATTTGAAAATTTAAAATATACTTAAAACAGATTTGATTTAAATTTGATTTTCGGAATATGTTGAGTTTAAAAATAGATTTTCAGTTGATTCTTTTTGCTACTTGTCACTAGTGACTTTATTTAACAGTAGGTAGAATTTGAGAATTTGTAGAATACATTAAATTAGTATTTTTCACAAAACAGATTCTGTTTTAGTTCCTTTTAGGATTATTTATATTTCTTTTGGTTTAAATTGTTTTAATTTGTTTTCTTTTATATTAGTTAATTTCTTGTAACTTGTTTTCTGTTAGTTAGCAATAGTACTTCAACCAAATTTATTTTTATATTATTTATTATATTTTAACATGAAATCAATTATAGTTTCACAGTAACTTGCATATTGATTTCATTGCTAGTTTGACTTCTTATTACAAAATATTTTATAAATTGTTTTATAAAGTTTTACTTTCTGTTAACTTAATTGTGATATACTTTGTTTTCTGTTATTTTAATATGTTATTGTTTTACTTGTTGTTAAGTTTATTAGTTAGGAAACTTATGATGTTTAGTGTGTTGTTTTCATAATTCCTAGTGGTTCTTCAAAAGTAATTCTTTTTGCTAAGTAAAATATTCACTAAAATACTTTTGTTATATTTTACTTTGTTTTTGTGTTTTTACTTTTGAAAATAGGATTTACTTGTAGAGAAAACCAACTTTGGTTGTGTTGATCAAGTTTTGTTGTTTTGAGTTTTGTCTTAAGTATTTCCTTCATCACAACCTTGTTGCTTTTAGTTTTGTGCTACTTTTTTATTGTTAGAATTCATTGCTAGTGTGATTGCTTATATGAAAGCAATGTTTGCTTTATATAGATTTTCATCAGAGAGTGACGAATAGTTCTATCAAGTATTTTCTGAGAGCGATATTTTCTTCATCAACAGTACATGCATGTTCACTTTGACCATCTATTTCATACCTATGTTTTATTGCATGTAGTGACATCATTTAACATACCCCTCCAGTAGTGTTATTGAAATTCTTGTAGTTGAGTAGAATGCATGAGGTAGGAACCCGCCACTTGTTACTGAAGCCCTGGTAACGTTAGTTATTTTTATGCTATGCTAAAGTAGACGGGGTCTGGTATGAGTGTTCGTGAGTGGTGTGAGAAGGAGGACTAAACGTCAAGACGACAACTTCATGAAGGCATCTTCAAGTCCTGCATCTTCAAGACCTCAAGACTTCGAGACTCGAGAAACAAGTTTTCAATACACACTAGTGGGTGAAGGATGGTTGATTGGGCATCCCTGGAGTAACCAGTGGATGGCTGGGATGCATGGAGAAGCGCCATGACATCTTGCGGAAAGGTTCACCCAGACTCAAAGAGACGGATCAATACTTCATGCCCGGAAGCTTACCTGTGTAGCCACAACTCATTATGGGCTCTGGCTTGGTTGATCTTTGTTGTGACTCTGGCTGGGCAGTGCTACGAGATGTAGTCGATGTTAGGAATGGATTGTCACTGACAGTAGTCAGGGAAACACTCTAAAAGACCATGTTTCATTCGTCCTATTCTCAAACACGATGCAGTGCGAGGACTTACCAGGAGGGAATGAATCTTGTGGGTAAAGTACACAACACTGTGCAGAGTTAAACCTAATCGATTAGTCGTGTCCCCAGTTACGGACAATTTGAGCTTCTAGAATTGGATCTATCTCTGAAACTCTCAACACTGGACTGATAATTAATTGTGGGCAACTTATGATACTTGTGGGCATTAAGACATCGGTTGGCGGTACCATGTCATGATAGATAACTCTGTAGTGAAAACTCTTGATATTCCTTTGTCGTAGGAAAATAAAAATAAAATTAGCTTTTATGCAAAAACTCAGACACAAAGCCACAAAGCCTTATTGCATATAGTATAGTTTTTTTTATCTTCTGTTCTGCTATGGTGATCTTGCCAGTACATTCAATGTACTGACCTACACGGCTGCAACATCTTATGTTGCAGATACTCTTCTACGACGAGTAAGAGTACGATTCAGGGTTACGGTCCGCACTCAACCTGTCGTTGGTATTATTGAGACTCCACTCCTGTTGACTATTTCCGCTGAAATTTTAAAGTATATATCAGTCTTACGTTAAATACATGTGATTGCACTGTGATATATACATTGATGTACTATGTGTGTGCCAGCATACTGATCCAGGGATGGCACAGAACACACAGAGGCTTGACTCGTTTTGAGTTTGGTCGCTACAGAGATGGTATCAGAGCACATGTTGACTGTAGGACGTGACCCTAGGAAATGGATTAGAAATAGGAAGACCTTGATAGGAAACAACTCTTGTTTTCACTACTCCCATAACTTCTAAATTCTTTTACTAAACCCTCCCTGTTTCAAACTATAGATGGAGAACTACCCCCTGAACAAAAGAGTACTACGAAGATGTTCTCTGAGGCTCATTCCTCATGGAGCTAGTACAGATGGTGAAGCTGCCAATACCTGAGATCAAGGTGAATAAGAGGAAGTCTGGATTCTGGGGCATCCAAACTAAAGTTTTTGGACGTGAAGAAGACCCCAAGACTGAAGACATCAACTATGGCACATTGAGCCATGAACATGAGATGGGCATGAACACTGTCGTTCAAGATGCCATCGCACGTTTGAGCTATCGTCATCGTGCTGAGTTGTGCAACCACTATTTTGGAAGGCTTGGATGAAAGAAGCCTGATGGAGCACTCATCGACCTGACTGACGAATAGAAGATGAAGTTTTCACCCGTACTTGTGTATAATCAACAACTGGAGCACTACATCAAGAACCTTCAAATGGACCTTCTCTTAGAGTTCTTTGAGAACGAAACACTTTGGGAGAACCTCAAGGCTGAGAAGCTGAAGGTAGCCAATCTGAAGAAACATGATCCCGAGATTCAGAAGCTTCGTCAAGACTTGAAGAACATTCAGACCATGGCTCATGCTGGAGACATTGAAATACAGAAGCTCAAGAGCCAACTTCTGGAACTACAAGGACGACACCAGAAACTCCGCATCAACAGGGAAAATCTGGTAGAAGAACTTGAGAATATCAAGCACGACTAGAAGAAGCACACTGAAGACGAAGACATGATATAGACTAGCTTAGTAGTGGCCCCACCATGAGAGAATAAAGGATAAACGTTGTTACGATTTGAGTGATCGACCATACCAACCTTATGTGGGTAGCGATACTATAGTTTGATTGAACTTTAGGAATGTGTGGATTTCAGTTTGATGTTTTGTGTGTTTGAATCCCTTCTCTCTCTCTCTTTGTCTCAATCTCTCGCATCTTATCCCAAAACCTTGAACCCAATAGACGGTGAATGAAGCTGGACTTTAATTCTCTAGACCTATGACCCAGTTGGAGGTAGAAGTATGGATTCAAAACAGGGATGAAAATGAGTTGTTGATGCATAAACTAGGATTTTGCTAAAGTACAAGGATATAATAGAATATGGTAAATGGATAAACCAGGTTGTTCTAAGGATGACTATACTCTGTAAGATGTTGGGAAGTGAAATAGAAGCTTGGTTTGGATGATAAGGATTCTTACCCAAGAAGAAACATATGTTAAATTTTGAGTACCATTTTCTGATACCTGCAGATGACCACCCTTTATGAGTCTTTCCTGGCCCGAAGACGATCATGACCCTGACTAGTGATCATGATTACCCAAGGATCCTGAAGGATATGATGAAGCACATCCATCTTGAAGGAGATGCGGTCTACAAAGGCTACCCATTCATGGAAAATGGAGTGGAACTCTGGTATGTAGAGGTACACCTCCACTACGTGAAAGGAGTTTGCCCAAAGACTATGGGACAATACTTTTTCATATCTCGTGAACCATGAGCAATTTTCTTTGACGCTGTTCGTGAAGCTGCCATGGAAGCCATACGTCAGATTGGAGAAATACTTGAAGCAAGACTCTGTCATACTTAGGAATACCTGCAGCAGGTGCATACGGAGATGACTGAGATGAAGCTCATGTCCACCCTGATCAAGTAAAAGATGGATGAATTCAAGGAGCACATCGCAAAGTACCAGTGTTACTAAAATATCTCCAAGAGGGGATAAATCAATAAAGTTGGGAGCAATGTTGGACCATATCCAAACTATGTGGATGGCAGCATTAGTAATAAAGTACTTTTTAGGAGTTTTAAGAAGTGATTGAGGTTATGTAACGGAAGTCTCGGAGTTTGTAATAAATTCATGAACCAATGGAATTTATGGAGTCATGATCCTCCTATGTTGAATGGTATGAATTGTTACTGAATGAACAAAGATCACGGACCAATTTCGAGGATATGAGAAAATATGGTCTATGCAAGAATGAGTGCATTTCATTTTAAGTGTGGTAGTACCCACAAGGATAAATGAATGAAGAAAATACCATTCATATTAAGGAGTTTGGATAACTGAATACAGGTGAAGAGAATGTGGAACCACCTCAAACTATCTGGATGATAACCTTTGAGACAAAGTTCTTTGGAAGCTGGAATGTTGAGAAAAAGAATGATTGTGATGAAACCATACCCAAGGTTAAAAAGACCAATGGAAAGCAAAATGGATCCCTCAGAGTGGAATCTAAACAAGAATAAGTCTCTGAAGGGTATAATGGAGTGAACTCAAGGTAATGTTTGAATATGAAACAATAGTAACCCCAAGAGTGAGTTAAAGCTATTCAAGTATTCAAGTGAACCCACAACTCACTGACCTCAGGATTGATAAGGATCAAGCCCCACCTTTGTGAAGGAAGAAACTTGGAAGAAGCTACGACTGATTAGCAAATGTTTTTCTTAGGAGTATACGAAAACCTGAGAGTTGTGAAGAAACGATAGATGTTTTTGCTTAGCTTCCAGAATCAATGGATTTATTCGAACTTTGTTCGTTGACAAGAGATATTTCTACAACGCTTGTGAGGAAGCCCAAGTGTTAGAATACGAGATTCACTAAACCTTATATGAGGTAATGATTTCAGTGTGACATGGCTTGGCCACCATGACGACTTACTCTTATCATTCTCTTGCTATTCGGAATGGGAAATCTGAGTGACTTACCCATAGTAAAGAGACGACATTCTTCGTAGCTTTTGTTTAAGCCTTAGAATGGTATGATTAAAACCCCTTGTACATGGCAATTGCCGCCACACGTAGGAATTTTATGGTGAGGAATGAAGCCAGGATCCATTTCACTGCAGGATAACCACTAATGGTAGACCACCATGAGATCTTCGATAAGTTATTTAGGATGAACGCAAGACCTGCCAGATAAGAAGACCCAATATCGGAGGAAATGCATTTTGTTATGAGATCACAAGATTTTGATTTAATGGAAGAGCCTCATCGAAGGAGCTATCGTGAAGAATGTGAACAGATCGATGCACCCAGAGGACTGCCATGATTTTGAGGGACCAGTAACTCTCATTTTTAAGTGTGGTAGACCCCACACCTTACAGGACAATAGATTTGTTAGAAGAACCCCAAACCCTAACCTTTTCTTTCTAGCCCTTTCGAATCTCGAGGACGAGATTTATTTTAAGTGTGGTAGGTTTGTAACATCCCAAATTTTTGAATGTTATAATAATTATGTGATTGATTGTTTGTTTGTTTGAGTGATTTATTTGAGTGGAATTTGTAATCTTTTTAAAACTTTTTGAATGAGGGAATGACATGACTTTCCCATATGATTTTGGAACTCAAATTCCTACATTTCAAATCAGTGAGAGAAGATGACATGACTCCTTCAATATAAAAAGATTTGAAAAGTGAATTTGAAAACTATTTGAAATTTCCTGATATGGAGTTCCTTTCATATTTGAATTTCCAATTTGAAGTTGAAACAATTCAAACCCCTTGACAAAACTTGAGAGGAGTAATATGACACTCCACACCAGGGTTATTTTGTGAAGTTTTGAACCATAAAAACCCAGGGGGTTATTTGAAAGTTTATTGCAAAAAGAATTAAAGTCAAATTAGGCATTTTTTCTGAAAAATATTTTTTTGAAGTATTTATTTTGGCCATGGAAAAATGTTCATTAAATTGAATTTATTTCCCTGGTCATTTTAATATATGAATCTTAATTTTTGGAAATGATTTGATTGCCATGATGTAGTTTCCCTTCTCTGTAAAAAATAATAAAAGGAATTTTTCGTTTAAATAGGAAACATTCGCCGGCCCACCTACCAAAACCTGGCCCGAGCAGATCCAGTTTCCTTTCCACACCGGCCACCGACGTCGCGCCCCCTCTCTGTCTTGCTGGCTCATGGACCCCACCGCCCGACTGAAATTTTTGTCGCGGTCGCCTCCCTCCTCTATCCCCTCCTTCCTTCGTCGGAGCCGACCGGAGCCGCCGTGATCTCCTCTCCCCTTGCCTTTTTTCGCACCCTGACCTCCTGGCTATATAAGCCCTAGACCCCGCACCCCGTTCTGCCCGTTTCCCCCTCCCCCAACCCGCTCCTCTCGCCGGAGCTCCGGACACCACCGAAGCCCTCGAGCTCGTGTCGCTCCACACCGACACCCCCGCCGCCTCCCGAGCCCACCAACCTCTCCACCTCGCTCGCGCACACCCCTCCATCCACTCGCCCGTGCTCCACACCCACCAGAGCCCCTTCTCCATCGACCACCCGAAGATCCTCGCCGCTCACGAGCTCGCCGTCGTCGACACCGTCGTCCTTGAGCCCCGCTGACGCCACCTACCTTGTCGTCGTGCTCGTCCGCATCACCTGTTGCTGACGTCGTCGCTGGAGGACCCCCAAAGCGACGTCCCCATCGACCTAGCCGCCTCGGACGCCACGAGAGCTCTCGTCGGACTCCACCACCGCCATGGTGAGTTTCCCCTTCCTCATCATCCGTCTGATCTCGTTTAACGGTGTAGATTAGATCTACACACCCCTTCGGTTTAGATCCAGTTTATTTTAAGTGGACCACCCGGTTTTAGTCGTTTTATTTTAGGCTGAACCGTTTTCTTTTAGTTACCGGCCGTCCGCTCGAATCCTTAGATCGCACACACCCTTTAGCCAATCAGAGAACGCTACGTAGCCCCGTGTCCGTTAGAAATATTTTTTCTTTTTCTGTTTTAAATTCAGTTTCTGTAGATATAGATTTTGACCATATTTGAAAATTTTAAATTATAATTAAAACAAAATTTATTTTCTGAATATCTTGAGTTTAAAAATAGATTTTAAGTTGATTCTTTTTGCTACTTGTCACTAGTGACTTTATTTAACAGTAGGTAGAATTTGAGAATTTTTAGAATATTTTAAATTAGTATTTTTAACAAAACAGATTCTGTTTTAGTTCCTTTTAGGATTATTTTATTTGTTCTGTTTAAATTGTTTTAATTTGTTTTCTTTTATATTAGTTAATTTGTTTTAACTTGTTTTCTGTTAGTTAGCAATAGTACTTCAACCAAATTTATTTTTATATTATTTATTATATTTTAACATGAAATCCATTCTAGTTTCATAGTAACTTGCATATTGATTTCATTGCAAGTTTGACTTCTTATTAGAAAATATTTAATAAATTGTTTTATAAAGTTTTACTTTCTGTTAACTTAGTTGTGATATAATTTGTTTTCTGTTATTTTAATATTTTATTGTTTTACTTGTTGTTAAGTGTATTGTTTTAAAGTTAGTCGGAAAACTTATGATGTTTAGTGTATTGTGTTAAAGTTAGTCAAAAAACTTATGATGTTTAGTGTATTGTTTTCATAATTCCTAGTTGTTCTTCAAAAGTAATTCTTTTTGCTAAATAAAATATTCACTAAAATACTTTTGTTATATTTCACTTTGTTTTTGTGTTTTTACTTTTTAAAATAGGATTTACTTGTATAGAAAACCAACTTTGGTTGTGTTGATGAAGTTCTGTTGTTTTGAGTTTTGTCTTAAGTATTTCCTTCATCACAACCTTGTTGCTTTTAGTTTTGTGCTACTTTTTGATAGTTATAATTGATTGCTAGTGTGATTGCATATATGAATGCAATGTTTGCTTTATATAGATTTTCATCAGAGAGTGACGAATAGTTCTACCAAGTATTTTCTAAGAGCGATATTTTCTTCATCAACAGTACATGCAAGTTCAATTTGACCATCTATTTCATACCTATGTTTTATTGCATGTAGTGACATCATTCAGGGAACCCACTACTTGTTACTGAAGCCCCGGGAACGTTAGTTATTTTTATGCTATGCTAAAGTAGACGGGGTCTAGTATGAGTGTTCGTGAGTGGTGCGAGAAGGAGGACTCCACGTCAATACGACAACTTCATGAAGGCATCTTCAAGTCCTGCATCTTCAAGACCTCCAGACTTTGAGACTCGAGAAACAAGTTTTCAATACACACTACTTGGTGAAGGATGGTTGATTGGGCATCCCTGGAGTAACCAGTGGATGGCCGGGATGCATGGAGAAGCGCCATGACATCTTGCGGAAAGCTTCACCCAGACTCAAAGAGACGGATGAATAATTCATGCCCGGAAGCTTACCTGTGTAGCCACAAGTCATTATGGGCTCTGGCTTGGTTGATCTTTGTTGTGACTCTGGCTGGGCAGTGCTACGAGATGTAGTCGACGTTAGGAATGGATGGTCACTGACAGTAATCTGGGAAACACTTTGAAAACCATGTTTCGTTCGTCCTGTTCTCAAACACGATGCAGTGCGAGGACTTACTAGGAGGGAACGAATCTTGTGGGTAAAGTACACAACACTCTGCAGAGTTAAACCTAATCGATTAGCGGTGTCCCCGGTTACAGACAATTTGAGCTTCTAGAATTGGATCTATCTCTGAAACTCTCAACACTAGACTGATAATTAGTTGTGGGCAACTTATGATACTTCTGGGCATTAAGACATCGGTTGGCGGAACCATGTCATGATAAATAACTCTGTAGTGAAAACTCTTGATATTCCTTTGTTGTAGGAAAAATAAAATAAAATTAGCTTTTATGCAAAAACTCAAACACAGAGCCACAAAGCCTTATTGCATATAGTATAGTTTTTTATCTTCTTTTTTGCTATGGTGATCTTGCCAGTACATTCAATGTACTGACCTACACGGCCGCAACGCCTTATGTTGCAGATACTCTTCTATGACGACTAAGAGTACGATTCAGGGTTACGGTCCGCACTCAACCTGCCGTTGGTGTTATTGGGACTCCACTCCTGTTGACTGTTTCCGCTGAAATTTTAAGGTATATATCAGTTTTACGTTAAATACATGTGATTGCACTGTGATATATACATTGATGTACTGTGTGTGCCAGCATACTGATCCAGGGATGACACAGAACACACAGAGGCTTGACTCGTTTTGAGTCGGGTCGCTACAACTATATACGGAATACATGCCTACATTACATTGACGAACTGGAGCTAGTTACATATCACCCTATGTGATTATCGTTACATGATGAATGCCATCCGACATAATTATCCATCAGTGATTCAATGCCTACGAGCTTTTCCTATACTGGTCCTTTCTTAGTTACTTTACCGTTACTGATGTCACACTTGCTATACCAATCACTACTGCTACTGTTACCATTGTTACCGTTACTATCATACTGCTTTGCTACTAAAACTTTGCTGCAGATACTAAATCTTTCAGGTGTGGTTGAGTTGACAACTCAACTGCTAATACCCGAGAGTATTCTTTGGCTCCCCTTGTGTCGAATCAATAAGTTTGGGTTGAATACTCTACCCTCGAAAACTATTGCGATCCCCTATACTTGTGGGTTATCAAGACCTTTTTCTAGCGCCGTTGCCAGGGAGCATAGCTCTATTCTCTGAGTCACTTGGGATTTATATCTGTTGATCACTATGAAGAATTTGCGAGATCCAAAAACTAAAGTTCTGCCCTCAACTATGAGGACAGGTAAGGAACTGCCATCTAGCTCTGCACTTGGTTCACCTTCTGTTATGAGTAAATTTGCGACACAACCACCTTCTATTAATTCTGATATGTCGCCTGTGCTTGACGATGCTACTTCTGCTATACATGATAATTATGATGATGCTTTGCTTGATAATGATATGCCACTTGGTGAATTTCTTGATACACAAATTGCTAGAGTTACTACTGAATCAAATGATACTTCTGAAACTGATGAAATTATTGAAATGGAACCTCCTGTTACACCTGTTAGACCTAGCCCTCCTAGATATGAATTGTCTAATATACCTAAGGGTTATGTTATGGAAGGAGAGGTAGCTGAAGACTTTCTTGCTTGTAAGGATAGCTATGATCTTGAGAATTTATTACGCAAGTGGAAAGAAAAATCTCTGAATGCTAGAATGAAATATGATCCTAAGTTGCTACTTCACCTATCTTTGTTACTGATAAGGATAATGAGTTCACTATCGATCCAGAGTTAATCACTTTGGTTGAATCTGATCCTTTTCATGGTTATGAATCTGAAACTGTTGTAGCACATCTTACTAAACTGAATTATATAGCCACCCTATTCATTAATGAGTGAAAAATTTGCTATTACTATATCCTTAAGTTGTTTCCTTTCTCACTAAAGGGTGATGCTAAAACTTGGTTTACTTCTCTTGCTCCTGGTTGTGTGCGTAGTCCCCAGGATATGATATACTACTTCTTTGAGAAATATTTTCCTGCCCATAAGAAACAAGCTACCTTGTAGGATATATATAACTTTGTGCAAATTGAAGAAGAGAGTCTCCCACAAGCTTGGGGAGGCTTGTTCAGTTACTTAATGCTTTGCCTGATCACCCTCTTAAGAAAAATGAAATACTTGATATCTTTTATAATGGACTAACCGATGCTTCTAGGGACCACCTAGATAGTTGTGCTAGTTGTGTTTTAAGGGAACAAACTGTGGAACAAGCTGAAATTCTATTGAATAATATCTTGAGCAATGATAATGCTTGGACTATTCCCAAACCACCTCCGAAGCCAACTCCGAAGAAAAGAGGTATTCTATTCCCCAGTCCTGAAGATATGCAAGAAGCAAAGAAATCTATGCAAGAGAAAGGTATTAAATCCGAAGATGTTAAGAATCTACCACCTATTGAAGAGATACATGCTATTGATAACCCGACACAGGTAGTAGAGGTAAATTCTCTTCATAGATTCAATGAGAGTGATATCCCTTATGATAAACCTGCTAGCTTATGCTTAGATGAATTTGATAACTTTGTTGCCAAACAACAAAGTTTTAATGATTATGTTAGCAGACAACTGAAACAAAATGCTCGTATGATTAATCATATAAGTGCTTGTGTGGATAGAAATGTTAATGATATTAAGCTTATTGGTAAACATGCTTCTATGGTCACTACTCAAGTAGAGCAAGTACTTAAGGCTCAAAATGACTTGCTTAATGAATCAATGATAATTCTATTCAAGTTGTTACTAGAGGTGGTAGAATGACTCAGGAACCTTTGTATCTTGAGGGCCATCCTAAGAGAATTGAGAAAGATTCTCAAGGAATTAATACCGATGCACCTAGTCATCCTGGTAATAGGAAGAAAAAGAAAGATGATAGGAACTTGCATGCTAGTAAACCTGTTTCTGTTACACCTGAGAATAAAAATGATATATCTATTTCTGATGCTGAGACACAATCTGGTGATGAACATGAGCCTAGTGATGTTAATAATGATGTTCATGTTGATGCTCAACCTAGTAATGATAATGATGTGGAGATTGAACCTGCTGTTGATCCTGATAACCCACAACCTAGGAACAAAAGATATGATAAGAGTGATTTTATTGCTGGAAGCATGGTAAATAAAGAGAACCATGGGTTTAGAAACCCATGACCATTCCTCCCAAACCATCCAAGAAAAAGGATGATGAGGATTTTGAGCGCTTTGCTGAAATGAATAGACCTATCTTTTTGCAAATGCGTTTGACTAATATGCTTAAAATGTCTCCTTATGCTAAATACATGAAAGATATTGTGACAAATAAAAGAAAGATACCGGATGTTGAGATTTCCACCATGCTTGCTAATTACACTTTTAAGGGTGGGACTCCTAAGAAACTAGGTGATCCTGGAGTACCCACTATACCTTGCTCCATTAAAGGAAATTATGCTAGAACTACTTTATGTGATCTTGGAGCCGATGTTAGTGTTACGCCTCTCTCTTTATATGGTAGACTTGAATTGGATAAGTTGACACCTACTAAAATTTCTTTGCAAATGGCCGACAAATCAACTGCTTTACCTATTAGCATTTGTGAGGATGTGCCTATTGTGGTTGCGAACGTTACTATCTTAACGGACTTTGTTATTCTTGATATTCCCGAGGATGATGCCATGGCAGTTATCCTTGGATGACCCTTGTTGAACACTGCAGGGGCTGTTATTGATTGCAACAAAGGCAATGTCACTTTCCATGTCAATGGCAATGAGCACACGGTGCACTTTCCGAAGAAACAATATCGGGTTCATTGCATAAATTCTATTGAAAAATCTTCATCCATTATTATTGGAAGCTTTGAATTTCCTATACCTACTGTCAAGATGAGATATGATATACTTATTGTTGGGGATATGCATATCCCCATTGAGGTAACCTAGTGATTTTTCGAAAATTCTCCGGTTTCATGTGATTCGAAAAAAGTTTGTCAAGGAGACTTGATCAACCTCATTGATGCATTTCTTTTGATGACCATGAGATGGATGAATCTAGAAGTCACAACCTTCTGTTCCCAACTTTTACTTTCTGTTATTTAGTATAAAAATAATAAATATAGCATTATTTTCCTGTTTTCTGCATTACCCATCCAATAAAAAATTACCTGAAAATAAAAGTTCTCCAAATGCCTTGAAATTCAAGTATGATTTTTTCTGGAATATTTAAGAATTTCTGAGATAGATAACTAGTCAGGGGGATGCACCAGTGGGCCATGAGCCCAGGAGGCGCACCCACCCCCCTCGGCGCGCCTGGCAGGCTCATGGGTCCCATGTGGCCCCCCTCCACTTATTCCAACACCCATCTCCTTCGTCTACCTCCAGAAAAAATCATCCCACATCTCAAACCCGTGTTCTTGCTCATTTTGCTGCATTTTTCGATCTCCTTGTGCAAAGCCCCATTCACAGAACTGTTTTGGGGAATTGTTCCTTGGTATGTGACTCCTCCATTGGTCCAATTAGTTTTTGTTCTAGTGCTTTATTCATTGCATATTATTGCTGCCTTGGTGACCTGTTCTTGATCTTTGCATGTTAATTTTATTTGGTCCCAAGTAGTTTTGATGCAAGATATGGCCTCTAGGCACTTGTAGGAGTAGTTGCTATAAGTTTTGTTAAGTTTTGTTCACTTTTATTTTGAGTCACTAAAAATTTCAAAATTATTTCAGAAAAAGGAAAATGTCTAGGAAGAACTATCATGGTGGTTCCTCAAGCAAGAGGGGTCACCGTCTCGCGATTCGGGAGCCCGATCCTAATCAGCCGAGGGACGCACCAGTGCAACCATGTGAATGGCCTTTTGATGAATTCATGATTGATGCAGGTTTCAAGGACGAGTTTGATACATTTATTCGCAACGCCGGGCTTGAAGAATTCATCTCCAATAAATGTGAACAGTATACTACACTCACTACCTCTTTTGTTCGTAGATTCAAATTTTCAGTTGGCCGTGACACATCCATACTGTTTGCTCTTTATGACAAATCGTATACTATGGAATTTAGAGGATTTTAATAGAATATGCAAGTTACCTGATTGGGGTAGTCCTCGGTTAGAGATTTTATTTCCAGTATAACTGTTGGAGAAACTAGAGATATTACGCAGGCTACCATGGGGAGCATTCATTTTCCTGCCTTACATTATTTTTCCCTCTTCATAGGTACATGCATTAATGGTAAGCATGACCATAGCCACCTCTATGCACGTGACCTCAGTATACTTAAGAGTGCAGTAACAGGTGATAGAAGTTTTAACATGGGAGCTATAATTGCTAGGAGACTAAATAACAATGCTAATGAAGGAGATTTCTTTGGTGGGATCTATGCCACTCGCCTAGCTAATTATTTTAAAATACCCATCCAGACAGGAGATCCCCCGCTTCACAGTGCTTTCCTTAATCATGCTGTTATGATACGCTTCCAGTTCCTTGAGAGGAGCAATGAGTCCCTCCTATACCGGTTAATATTTAACCGACAACGTGTTTTTCATATTACCCTTCCTGCTCGTGCCTTCTTTGATTTTCAGAGTAAATGGATATATTACAAAACCAGAGGAGAGGCAGAGGAGTATGAGAGGGAGGTGAAGGTTGCTCGCCTCTGTGAGGCATCTATTCAGGCGGTAGCTACCGCATCCCAGTACATCCCCCATTATGATTTTGGATATCGCCCGGACCAGCCTTAGGAGTAGACCAACTTAGGCCAAAATCCTAAGCTTGGGGGAGTACGTGTTTCTCACCGACTTTATATTCACGTTCACACATTCACTTTGATAGTCAGTGATCATGCTTTTCCATTGTATCATCCATGCTAGTTTATTTTCTTTTTCTCGCATTCTTCTTGTGTGTTTGATTAACTTGCGAAAACCCCATTTAATAAAATGAGAAAAACAAAAAAAAATAGTTTTAACTTTACATTCTTGCATGCTTAGTTGTAACTAAAAAGAAAACCCAAAAAGATTTCCTGTTCTTCTTTTGCTTGTTGGAAGCTTTCCCGTGTATATAGTTTTGTTTTTCTTTGGGTCGAGGTACAAGACCATGATTAAAATGATTAGTGGCTCTCTTATGCATTATTGTTTATCCGTCAAAGAGCCATATTACTTTGTATTCTCCTCTGTGTTTGCTTGCAGATTCCAGCTTAGTCCAATGCATGAACACTCTTATTATTGTTCACATCATTCGGTCGTGCAAGTGAAAGGAAATAATGACGATATACGATGAAGTGACTGAGCCTGGAAAAGCTGGTATGAACTCGACCTATTTTGTTTTTGTAAATATGACTAGCTCATCATTCCTAATTCAGCATTGTTATGAGAGAAACATGTTTACAATGACAACTTGGAGATCATAGTTTCTTATGCCATGCTTAATTATCTAGGAGCTTATAATGGTTTGTCTTGGATGCCAACATAAATTTTAAAATGATTGTGATGTAGTATGATAGGATGGTATCCTCCTTTGAATGATTCAAGTGGCTTGAGTTGGCACATGTTCATGCATGTAGTTGAAACTAAATCAAAATAGCCTCCACGATATTCATGTTCATGGTGATTTATATCCTACTCATGCTTGCACTCAATGTTGGTTAATCTCAATGCATGTTGATGACTGTTGTCACTCTCTAGTTGGTTGCTTCCTAGTCTCTTTCTAACCTTCACTTGTACTAAGCGGGAATACTGCTTGTGCATGCACTTCCATAAACCCAAAGTTGTTCCATATGAGTCCACCATACCTACCTATATGCGGTATCTACTTGCCGCTCCAAGTAAATTTGCATGTGCCATTCTCTAAACCTTCAAATAATAATCTGTTTTGTATGCCCGAACCGCTCATGTGGTGACAAGGGGCGGTCAGTATCTTTCATGCTAGGCATGTTATCCGCGATACGTGTTTATTCACTATCACTCACGAGAAAGGGGCCGGTAATCGGAATGCCCAGTTCCATGCTCAAATCAAATAAAAATATAATTGCAAACAAAACTCCCCCTGGATTGTTGTTGGTATGGACGGCACCCACTGATTTGGCTAGTCGTGGAGTGTGATTGATCGGTGGTGGGGGAGTCAAAACTTTACTATTCTGTTTGGGAACCGCCTATAATATAGGTAGCATGGAAGATGGTGAAAACTCTTGGTCATCGCGTTGAGAATGAAAGCATGCCACCCCAAAATTATTTATCTTTGTTTTAAAAAGCTTGAGCTCTGGCACCTCTGCAAATCAATGCTTCCCTCTGCAAAGGGCCTATCTATTTACATTTCTGTTGAGTCATCCTCTTCTTATTAAAAGCACGAGCTAGAGAGCACCTCCATCATTTGTATGCTTTGCTATTAATTGATATTGAGTATGAGTATGACTTGATCTTCTTTGCGATGAATTAGAATTTCTAGTCAGCCCTTGGTCTTCGAAGGTGCTCTGCATTTATGTTTTGCGGTCTCAGAAAGGGCTAGCGAGATACCATCTATTCATATTGGATCATGATTGTTTTGATTGAAGTGTTGGCATTTGAAACTTATTATTATTACTCGCTAGTTAATTATGCCACTGATATGAGTATACCATGAGACCTAAATGTCATTGCTTATGTTGTTAGCTTATGATCTTGCTGAAAATCTGAATATGAGTTAGACATAATTACAACAACAAGATCAAACAGAGTTCGTAAAAGTTTTTCTTTTGTCTCTTTCCGTTTATAAACTAAATTGCTTGAGGACAAGCAAGGCTTTAAGCTTGGGGGAGCTGATATGTCTCCAACGTATCTAATTTCCAAACTCTTTTGCCCTAGTTTTGGACTCTAATTTGCATGATTTGAATGAAACTAACCCGGACTGACGCTGTTTTCAGCAGAGCTGCCATGGTGTTGTTTTTGTGCAGAAGTAAAAGTTCTCGGAATGACCTGGAAACTTACGAGGATTTTTTATGGAATATATAAAAAATACCAGAGAAAGAATCAACTGAAGATACGCTACAAGTGGGCCACGAGCCCTGCAGGCGCCCCCCTAGGGCGCGCCTGGCAGGCTCGTGAGGCCCGTGTGGCTCCTACGAACTCATCTCCAACTCCATATAACCTCTCTCGCCCAGAAAAAAATCAAAAAAGAAGAGTTCATCATGTTTCACGATACGGAGCCGCCGCCACCGCCTGTTCTTCCTTGGGAGGGCAGATCTAGAGTCCGTTCTGGGCTCCGGAGAGGGGAAATCGATGCCGTCGTCATCATCAACCATCCTCCATCGCCAATTCCATGATGCTCTCCATCGTTCGTGAGTAATCTCGTCGTAGGCTTGCTAGACGATGATGGGTTGGATGAGATCTATCATGTAATCGAGTTAGTTTTGATGGGGTTTGATCCCTAGTATCCACTATGTTCTAAGATTGATGTTGCTACTACTTTGCTATGCTTAATGCTTGTCACTATGGCCCGAGTGCCATGATTTCAGATCTGAACCTATTATGTTTTCATAAATATATGTGTGTTCTTGATCCTATCTTGCAAGTTGTAGTCACCTCTTATGTGTTATGACCCGGCAACCCCGGAGTGACAATAGCCGGAACCACTCCCAGTGATGACCATAGTATGAGGATTCCATGTATTCACCATGTGCTAATGCTTTGTTCCGTTTCTCTATTAAAAGGAGACCTTAATATCCCTTAGTTTCCATTAGGACCCCGCTGCCACGGTAGGGATGGACAAAAGATGTCATGCAAGTTCTTTTCCATAAGCACGTATGACTATATACGGAATACATGCCTACATTACATTGACGAACTGGAGCTAGTTACATATCACCCTATGTTATAACCGTTACATGATGAATACCATCTAACATAATTATCCATCACCGATCCAATGCCTACGAGCTTTTCCTATACTGGTCCTTTCTTAGTTACTTTACCGTTACTGCTGTCACACTTGCTATACCAATCACTACTGCTACTGTTACCATTGTTACCGTTACTATCATACTGCTTTGCTACTAAAACTTTGCTGCAGATACTAAATATTTTAGGTGTGGTTCAATTGACAACTCAACTGCTAATACTCGAGACTATTCTTTGGCTCCCCTTGTGTCGAATAAATAAATTTGGGTTGAATACTCTACCCTCGAAAACTGTTGCGATCCCCTATACTTGTGGGTTGTCACTAGTCAGGTGACTTGTTTCTTGTGTGAAGGAACCACTCATTTTCCGGCACAATGTCAAATATACCCAAGGTACAAGAAGTCATGAAGCAGTAGAAGGAAGCAATGAAAGAAGCCCTCGAGAAAAAGTTAGAAGAACCCGTGATGATGAGAGATATACCAGACACAAAAATGGATACCAAGTCATGTTATTCATGTGGAGAAGAAGGACATATCTCTCACGATTGTCCGAACGAGTATCTCGGAGACTTCCCAACAGAAGAAGTGCAATATGATCCCCAGGAGATAGAAGGAATGATTGTGAGGAAACAGTTCCCAAGGTTAAACAGAACAATGGAAAGGAAAACATATTCAAGGGATATAACCTGTATCAAGGATGGATCTCACGGTTTCATGAAGGTTTCCCAAAGATCATGAAGTAAGAAGTTGTGATTAGACCAACAAGTGTTTTCTTAGGAGTATATAATAACCTGAGACTTGTGAAGAAATGCTAGATCTCTTGTTTAGCTTGCAGAATCAATGGGTTTGTCCGAACTTCGTTCGTTGACAAGAGAAATTTATGCAATGCTTGTGAGGAAGCCCAAGTGTTAGAATACGAGATTCGCTAAACCTTATACAGAGTAATGATTTGGGTGCGGAATGGATTGATCACCATGACGATTTACTCTTATCATTATCTTGCTATTCGGAATGGTAAATCCGAGTGACTTACCCATAGTAAAGAGACGACGTTCTTTGAAGCTTTTGTTTAAGCCCGAGAATGGTTTAATAAGAATCCCTCGTATTTGGCAATTGATTCCAAACGTAGGAATTTTACGGTGAGGGTGAAGCCAAGACCCTTTTATTGCCCGATAACCACAAATGGTAGACCGCCATGAGAATCATCGATAAGTTACTTAGACAGATCACAAGACCTGTCTGTTAAGAAGACCCAGTATCGGAGGAAATAAATTTTGATATGAGAACACAAGATTTTGATTTAACGGAAGAGCATCACCGAAGGAGCTATCAAATGCACCCAGAGGACTGTCATGATTTTGAGGGACCAGTAACTCTCATTTTAAGTGTGGTAGCCCCACACTTTCTTGGTCAATGGATTTGCTAAGAAGACCCCCAAAACCCTAACCTTTTCTTTCTAGCCTTTTCGAATCTCGAGGACGAGATTCATTTTAAGTGTGGTAGTTTGTAACATCCCCAAATTCTAAATTTTGGAATGTTATATTAAATAAATAAGTAGGATTGTTTGCTTGAATGTTGTGTGATTGATTGTGTGAAATTGAGTGCAAATTTTGAAACTTTTGAAATTTTAATGAGAGGGACTAAAATGACTTTCCCAAAATTTTCTATTTCGAATCCCTATTCAATTTTGAGTTCAAATATTTTCAAAACCATCTTATAAAAAAATAAAATGAGAGGAGGTAAATGACACTCAAAAATCAGATACAATGTTTTGACTCAAATTTTTAAATAAAAAACTATTTGCCATTTATTTGAAATTTGAATTCCTTTTCATTCTGGAGTTATTACGAAAATAATGATTTTTTAAGTATTCCAAAAATTCTTAAAAATATGTTCATGTTTTAGAGTTTATTTTTCTGAAAATTTGGATATATAATATGTCCATATAAAATGTTTTTCTATTTTTGTTTAATTGCTTTTGTTCGCTGTTTTTAAAGAAAAAAAAAACAGAAAATACTATTCATACCAAAACACTGTTCATTCGAGAAATGGAAGAAAAAAAACTGCTGTACGTGCACTCTCGGACGGCCGAAATCATTAGGCCCATCCGGTGGCCTCTCTCCTTCCTTTTAATTTTCATCTACTTCTAGTTTATTTGTTAAGTCCCACATTGCCTAGCCTTGGACTTCTAATCCTCTCTCCCACCTATAAATATGGACCCATAGGTGAACCCAAAAATCATCCACTTCGGGTTGAATCGAATCGTTTCGGTTTGACTAGGTTTATTAATAAAAATATTTTCTTCTCCCCGGCAGGATTTCTGGTAGTCGCCTCCTCTTTGGATTTATATCTTGTCTGCATTCTAAAGGTAATACTAGTATATGGTAGAGTAATTAGATTATTAGTTAGTCTCCGTATTTACACATTACTATTAGAATTCTTTTAGACATAGCACTTTTTCTTTCGTAAAACATCTTGGCCCTGATTTTTCAAATTACCATAACTTTTAACTCATTCACTCAAATTAGATGAAACCGATGCCTAGATTTTCGTCTTGACCTCACCTATCCAATCAACCTATCACGTCAGCTTTTTCAAATTCCAAATTTCGAAATTTATTTGGATTTATATTCAAACTTCTTTTGATCATATCTTTTTATCCGTAGCTCCGTTTCCGATGAATCCAATTGCGTCGGATCCGTATCGAAGTAATCTTTCCGTTCACATCATTAGTGTTATCGTTTCAAAATATAATTTTGATGTTTCTCATACTTCTCTATTAGTCCCCAAAATGTGTTCACACACCGTACTAAGCTAATTCAATGCCATATTGAATTGCTTATAACTTTTGATCCGTCATTTTGAACCTAGTAATTCTTTTTTCTACACGCTCATATTGACTTCCCATATATAGTAGCATCATTAGTTTCAATCTTTGAACCTTTCAAATTTGAGCGATTCAATTTGAATCCGAACCTTCATTTGATCATATCTTGCAAAGTGTAACACCGTTTCAACTGATTCCATTTGCCCCTCAATACTCGTGTCATATATTTCTATTCATAACCATTGTACTTACGTTCAATTTCTTTTGACCTTTGTGAATTCAGATTCAATTCATACTTGAATTTACAATTCGTTTCATACTTCAATTCTCTATAACTTGTGTTGTAGTGCTCCATTTCAATTAAATTCTTTCTACAAATAAATTCTTATGTCTTATACTATTTGTTAAACAACATTCATGTTGTTCTCCCATTCTTTGGATCGTCTTCTGTAGTCTCTCCAACCTAAGCTTATATAGCAATAGTTCATCATCCATTAACTCTTTTGAGTTGATTCCTCCACTTTCACTTTACAACATAGTTAGAACCTATCTTTTCTTATTTAACCTTAGTATGTTGTTATATTCGCTCCAAGACATGTTTTGTTCTTGCGTTCTTTTGGTTCTTTGTTTTGGCAAGAATGTTTATTGAATGTTATTTGCTTACGATAGATTTCTTGGAGTGTGACGAGTAGAATTATCCAGATTGTGAGAGCGACTAACTTCGTCAAGTAATACCAGGCAAGTTCACATTGACCATGTTATTACCTATGTTTTTGTAAGTTGCATTAGTTCAACCTTCTCACCCATTGCATGCAAAGTAGGTACTTGGAAACTTGGTTACTTGAGTAGTATCATGTGGTAGGACACCCAAATATCCTTGTTACTTTGGCCGGGATGTTATTTTATTTTGCTATTATTTTTCGTAGACGGGTTTTTGGTTGAGTGTCTACCATGAGAGTTGTGAGACTTGATTGATGATGAATACCTCAAGACTCCAAGTAATATTTTCAAGACCTCATGATGCAATATACCTCTGGGTGGATGACGGTTGAACGGCACCCTAGAGAAACCAGTGGTTAGCCTAGGTGTTGCTGGAGAAGTGCCAGTATTCACGCGGAAAGGTCCACCCAGATACAAAGAGATGGATGGATACTTCAAGGCCTGAGGCTTACCTGCACAGCCACAAGTCATTATGGGCTCTGGCTTGGTTGGACATTGTGGTGGCTCTGGACAGCCGGTGCTATGAGATGTAGAAGAACGGTAGGAATGGATGGGCACCGACAGAGTCTCAGAGGAACCCCTTGAAAGACCATGTTTTGGTCATCCGTTTCTCAAACACCCTAAAGTGTGAAGAATTCAACGGAGGCAATCAAATCTTGTGGGGAACGTGTGCAAAACTCTGTAGAGTACTCAAACCTAATCGATTAGCCGTGTCCACGGTCATGGACAACTTGAGCCAAAGGAACTAAAACTATCAGGAAGTCTCAACACAAATAATTATAATGATGAGGGTATTATTGTTAACTTGGGTATGAGAATTGGTTGGTGGAACCATCTCATTAATCAACCAACTTTTAGTCATAATTTTTGCATTACCCCTCTCTTGTTGTAGGAAAAATTTGCTTTACGCAAAACTTGAACTTATAACCCCACCTGCCATATATGCATATAGTATAGATGATTATTTTTTTACCCCCCTTTTTTGTGACTTGCCGGCATATTCAAAATGCTGACCTACATGGATGCAACGTCTCATGTTGCATATACTCTTCTTTGACGAGTAAGGGTACTATTCGGGGTTACGGTCTGCACTCAACCTGCAGTTGGTGTTATTGGGACTCCACTCCCGTTGACTGTTTCCGCTGAGATTTTAAGGTATATATTAGTTTTACGTTAATTACATGTGATTGCACTTTCATATATACATTGATGTACTGTGTGTACCAGCATACTGATCCAGGGATGGCACAGAACACACAGAGGCTTGACCTTTCCAGGTCGGGTCGCTACAGTATCACGACAATACCTCTTCTTTTTGTTTTGAGTTGTTTCTGCAGGAGATTTAGATTGTCATGGCGTCCCCCGGTGCTCTGAAGGCCAAGTTTTTTGAGAAGGTCATCAACCCTTATCTCACGGAGGTGCTGCAACACCCTAAAACCATTGAGATGCATGAGGGGGTGCTGCATATCCGTGACGTTGAGGGGCCTAATAAGACCGGAAGTGTGGAAACTAGGCTCGAGCAATGGAGTAGCAAGTCTTCAAGTGCCAAGTGATGGTGGAGTGTGGACTCAATGCCAATCATATGATGATCTCGGAGTTTAACCATGAACCCAAGCTGGACACCAAGGACATCGGAGAGCACATCTTCAAGATTTACGAGAAAATTGAGCATCTCCAAGCCCAGATCTATGATCTGCAAAACCAAAACTGTGAGTATGAATACACATTTAAGAGAATGAGTTTGGTTGCAGATTTGAGGATTCCATAGACTCGTTCATATTTTTACGATGGTGAGCTATGCCTTGGAAGACGGAGGACAAGCCTCCAACGTCCTCAACAACTCCACCACCATCAACCCCGAAGAAGGACACCTAAGTACATGGCTATCTGCACTCCCCTTGGCTTGTACCAAGCTTGGGGAAGGTGCTTCGGTATCATATCACACCACACCTTTTCCCTTTTTCCTTTTTGTTTTTATCTTTCCTAGTTCGATCCTTTTTGTTTTTTCGTTTTGATCTAGTAGAATAAAAGTTTTATATGATCTACCTTTTAGTTTTTGCTTTTGCTCCCCTTATGTAAGCAACTCCGAGAGTTATATAATAAAAAGTAGTTTTGATGAGAGGGCTTTGCTGGATTACTATGATCTTGAAAGCAATAAAGTATAATAGAACTAAAGAAAATAGAATACATAATGATCTTATGGAGAGTAATGACCTCACATATAAAAAGTATGGTGATTGAAATTTGTTGGGAGTTAACAAACATAGTAATTGGTCATTGGTGCAATTGAAAGGAAGTGATAAAGAAAGAGAGATTCACATATAAATATGTTATCTTGGACATCTTTTATGATTGTGACCACTCAGAGAAATATTACATGCTAAGAAGTTGATGTTGGACAAGGAGGACAACATAATAGGTTATGTTTGCTTGCATCCGTATAGAAGTTATATGGTTTTAGATCCTTCAACATGTCGTGCTTGCTTCCATCTCACATTAGCCAAACTTCTGCACCAAGTAGAGATACTACTTGTGCATCCAAACACCTCAACCCAGTTTTGCCATGAGAGTCCACCATACGTACCTATGGATTGAATAAGATCCTTCAAGTAAGTTGACATCGGTGCAAAAAGGTAATAAAAATTGCTCCTAAATATATGTGATCTTTTATTGTAAGGGAAATAAGTGTTGTACGAACTCGTGATAGTGAAGAAATAAAAGCGACAGATAGCATAATAAAGGTTGCTATCACAAAGGGCAATACAACGTAGCGTTTCTCTGCACTAAGAGCTTGTGTATCCAAAAAAGGCGCATGACAACTTGTGCTTCCCTCTGCGAATGGCCTATCTGTTACTTTTACTTTTTAGTACTTACCTTTATGCAAGAGTCATGGTGGTCTCCACCAATTCCTATATTTTGTATCTCTTAACAAGAATTATGTGTTGGGGAATGATCTAGACTTATATAGCCACTAGGATGTGGGCGACCATGGTTTATTATAGTTGACATCACCCTTGAGGTGAATAGTTGGGAGGCAATACTATAAGTCCCTATCTTCCTCTTTGTTCGATTGAAGCTTTGACCTCGTGGGTACCGCGGGAGTGCTAGCAATTATGAAAGACTAAAACATGATTGAGTACGTGGATTTGCTTTACAAGCTCCTATATTGACTCTTTCCAATGTTATGATAAATTGCCAATTGCTACAATGACAGAGATCATAGTTTGTTGGTTGTCAATAGAGTTCTTGGATCATACTTTATACTGTGAATGAAATGTTACTCTAATATAAAGAATATCATACAATGAGTAATAGAATAGCAGCAATGCCAATAGTAAAAGCATGGGGAGCTTCACTGGGTGCTTTCGAGAATAAATGAGGCGACACTCCTCCTCACCTGCAAAATGTAAACCATAAACTTGGTGGCATGTTATTAGGGGATTTAGGCTTTTGCCCATTGTGTATGAAACCAGCTATGAACAAACAATATGCGTCCATGCGTCATGCGTGTGCTAATAACATCGAGAACTAGTGGTCAGTTATTTGAAGTGTAATGGAGTAACTTTAGCAAATGGTTACATTTCACCCACAATTCTGACAGCAAGACACAGACGAAAAGAGATAATCGAGGAGGGAGATAACGCACCTCTGCTTGTCCCAGGAACAGAACAGGACGGGAGTCGTACGTTTCTGCTTGGTTTTGCCGGGTGCTGGTGTGTCAATTCTGAAAGTATGATGAGTTCGGTGCTCAAATGGCTGAGGACCCAGGGTTTTAAAAGCACATTTACAGCATCCTTAACTCCACACACTGGCATCTCATCGTAAAATCTCACACCTTATCGTAACTTGACCGCAGCAGCAGCAACGACCTGGAGTTCGTCAAACTATCATGTAAACAGTACTTTTCAATTCTTGTCGTCCACCGTTGCTGTCACTGTTTGAGCTAGACAAGGTTGTTGCGGCATGTTCAGGCTCGAATCTTTTGTGTCGCTACCGGAAAGAGACCTTCTGCCTCGGAGGACGACCTGTCTCGACGGTTTCCAGGCGGTTCTATGTATTGTTTTCTTCAACGATAGACTGACCTTCCGGAATGTATTTTGAGGACACCAAGTGTGTCCTTTGTCGTCATGAATATATGTTGGAGCGGGTCCACTAAACTTGCATGTATTTGAACCGTTCGCCCTGGCGAAAAGGCATGGCATTCCCTTTGTTTTCGTGCATCTTTCATCCGAAAACTGGCATCGTCAAATTTTTATCAGAGGGCGGGGGCAGGGGGGCATTTAGTGTTTAGTGTTTTTCGACGAAAAGGCATGGCATTCCCTTTGTTTTAGTGCATCTTTCATCCAAAAACTGGCATCGTCAGATTTTTATCATCCGAAAACTGGCATCGTCAGATTTTTATCAGAGGGCGGGGGCGGCGCGGGGGGGGGGGGGGGGTCACGGGGATCTAAGCCCGAGCAGCCGGCCTTTTGTCTATCTTTGTGTGAAGGTCGGAGACGCGCGATGGTTAACTCCTACAAACCTTCCCTAGGGGCATGCATAGTAATACTTTGCTTCGAGAGCTAATAAAATTTTAGAATAAGCATGTGAGTTCTTTATGACTAATATGATAATATGATCCAGGTTCAATATGCTGTAATTCAATTATGTCGGTTTGAAACAACAACAGTGGCGAGCGGTAGAAAATGACCATCACAGCACAGGGATAATCCTGTGGCGGGCAACACCAAGTGTTGTGGCGGGCACAACGTCGGACCAGCCACTTCTCCTGGCCTAACAGTGGCAGGCAGGCGCCGGCCACTGATGGCATTCTAGCAGTGGCAGGAGGTCAGTGGCGGACGACCCTTAGAGCCTTGCCCGCCAATGTTGGGCTTTTTCCACCCACCACTGCTAGGCATTCATGCAGTAGTGGATCCCAAAAGAGTGGGAAATACTCGCGCTCAACCATCTGGTAACTAGGCACACGTCGACCGCCAAGCCTACCATCATATTTACCTTTGTTGGTGCGATACGCAACAAGCACCCCAGACACACGCATAATGTTGCAACGAGATACGTGTTGCGTATCAACCACATCGAGGCATGACCGAGAAGTGCTTGAAATGCAAGCGCAACATGGATCAGGTCGCAAACCTGAGGAAATCATGGGCCACATTGCAAATCCCTAACATAGAGTGTTACTAGTCAAAGTTACTCGTCACTGTGACTACCCTAAAAGTTTAGGGATTGTTGGGGCCAAAGCATCACGTGATTCACGCGATCGCATACCCATGCGAGATAAATACGTGACGGTTGAGCGAAGCTGGTCCCCCGGCCCTCGAGGGTAGTAAAAAACACGCAAACTTCAATCGGCTGATCCATAGGAGCCGCCAAGATATATACATCGTCAGAATTTAGTGCATCTTTGACTAGTAATTCAATTATGTCGGTTTGAAACAACAGCAGTGGCGAGCGGTAGAAAATGACCGCCACAGCACAGGGATAATCCTGTGGCGGGCAACACCAAGTGTTGTGGCGGGCACAACGTCAGACCAGCCACTGCTCCTGGCCTAACAGTGGCGGGCAGGCGCCGGCCACTGATGGCATTCTAGCAGTGGCAGGAGGTCAGTGGCGGACGGCCCTTAGAGCCTTGCCCGCCACTGTTGGGCTTTTTCCACCCGCCACTGCTAGGCATTCATGCAGTAGTGGATCCCAAAAGAGTGGGAAATACTCGCGCTCAACCATCTGGTAACTAGGCACACGTCGACCGCCAAGCCTACCATCATATTTACCTTTGTTGGTGCGATACGCAACAAGCACCCCAGACACACGCATAATGTTGCAACGAGATACGTGTTGCGTATCAACCACATCGAGGCATGACCGAGAAGTGCTTGAAATGCAAGCGCAACATGGATCAGGTCGCAAACCTGAGGAAATCATGGGCCACATTGCAAATCCCTAACATAGAGTGTTACTAGTCAAAGTTACTCGTCACTGTGACTACCCTAAAAGTTTAGGGATTGTTGGGGCCAAAGCATCACGTGATTCATGCGATCGCATACCCATGCGAGATAAATATGTGACGGTTGAGCGAAGCTGGTCCCCCGGCCCTCGAGGGTAGTAAAAAACACGCAAACTTCAATCGGCTGATCCATAGCAGCCGCCAAGATATATACATCGTCAGATTTTAGTGCATCTTTGACTAGTAATTCAATTATGTCGGTTTGAAACAACAGCAGTGGCGAGCGGTAGAAAATGACCGCCACAGCACAGGGATAATCCTGTGGCGGGCAACACCAAGTGTTGTGGCGGGCACAACGTCAGACGAGCCACTGCTCCTGGCCTAACAGTGGCGGGCAGGCGCCGGCCACTGATGGCATTCTAGCAGTGGCAGGAGGTCAGTGGCGGACGGCCCTTAGAGCCTTGCCCGCCACTGTTGGGCTTTTTCCACCCGCCACTGCTAGGCATTCATGCAGTAGTGGATCCCAAAAGAGTGGGAAATACTCGCGCTCAACCATCTGGTAACTAGGCACACGTCGACCGCCAAGCCTACCATCAGATTTACCTTTGTTGGTGCGATACGCAGCAAGCACCCCAGACACACGCATAATGTTGCAACCAGATCCGTGCTGCATATCGACCACATCGAGGCATGACCGAGAAGTGCTTGCAATGCAAGCTCAACATGGGTCAGGTCGCAAACCTGAGGACATCATGGGCCACATTGCAAATCCCTAACATAGAGTGTTAATAGTCAAAGTTACTCCTCACTATGACTACCCTAAAAGTTTAGGGATTGTTGGGGCCAAAGCATCACGTGATTCGTGCGATCGCATACCCATGCGAGATAAATATGTGACGGTTGAGCGAAGCTGGTCCCCCGGCCCTCGAGGGTACTAAAAAACACGCAAACTTCAATCGGCTGATTTGTAGCAGCCGCCAAAATATATACATGCATATTCCCGGGTGCCAAACCCAAACTGTCAACAGATGCATCTTCCTACCGGCCACAGGCAGCTCCATGAAAAACGGATCGGGAGACAGACGTGGCTAGTTCCGGCCAGGACTCACGATCGCGATCTCCTCGCCTGATTCCTCCTTTGCCGCCACCTCATCCCAATGCCTCTTCCTCCTCCACGGCACCTTCCTCCCCTCGACGTTGCCTGAGGCGCCCTCCAGCAAAGTCCCGATGGCTTCAAGGAAGGCGACGGCGGGGACCTTCTTTGGTTGCTCGACCCTGGTACGACGACTTGGATCCATGGAGCAGGGACGATGGTCCCTTTGATGAGACTTCCCCGTCCAGTGGCGCAGTAGGACGGGTGGGCTTCCGGGGATCGAACCGGGTGACCGGCGATTCACCGATGGTTTGGTTTCGCGGCATGTTGCCTCGATGGCCAATGGCGCCGAGTTGCTCCTTCCTTCAACCCATGTTGCATGCACTCCGTATTATCAGACATGCCCGTGCTGCTAGCCGGTTACCAGGATGGACCGAGAGAGAGGCGGGGATCCGGATTGGGATAATTCCCAGGTTGGCTCCTATCGGCCGTGATGACGACGACGCACGAGGGTGCCCTTTTTCTTCTTGGAGACGTCGTTACGGCCCGCCCTACCTCTTTTCGCCTCACAGTCTCTTGGTTGAAAACCATAAGGCAGCGACGGCGCTATTGGCGTTGTGTCCTTCTTGAGGGCGTCATAGTGAGAGCTATGTGACGGTGGGCACCGCGTGGGTGCGTCGGCAATTACATATGATATGCCCCTCTTCCTCCAGGTGGCATTTGTTTTGGGGGAAACCCTAGATTTGGGTCTCCCAAATCGGATGCTGACGGAGACTTTGGTGCCATTCTCCCTCCTGAGGGCATCGTTTTGGAGGAGAGTTTAACTAGGGCTCCACCTTAACTGGGTTGCCAACAGGTGGAGCGGTGTTTCATAGGTCGCACTGAAGATGGTGGGTCTCGACGATATGAAGCAGTGGAGTCTCATCGTTGGACGCGGTTTGATGGACGGACGCAGGTTGATGGCGTTTTCTGGCGTCGTGGTGACGTCGATGACGGTTGAGAGTGGAAAGATCTATGCAATGATCCCTCCTGAAGATGGGACGGCGGAAGGCGACGACGGAGGATCCAAAACGTGTGCATGTGGTGCGTGTTGTGGGACACCTAGACCAGTTAATACTATCAGCTTGCTATGCAGGCGGCTGCTTGAATCCACTGGATTGGATAGCTCACAGTTTCTTTGTAGCTCGTCCTACACGGTACCCACTATCTTCACTGTTGGCGTTCTCTCGAGATATGTGCCAAGACACGCATCAAGCGGGCTGTTTCTTCCATGACAGAGTAATTAGTCAAGGCAGCAGAGCTACATGAACTAGGAGAATTCCTGTGCGTTTCCACGGGCCAACAATTGGATCTATTACGATACCCTTCATTTTAGCTCTTTGATCATTGTGTTATTATTTTCTTCGGTCCTGTTTAGTCTTCATATAAGTTTTGTCTAAAATCAAAGTATCTCTAATATGTCCAAACTTATAGGACAAAGTATTGACATTCACAACACCAAATCAATATCATTAGATTCATTAATCAAATAACCAGCACGGATCATAGCAATTGCTACGAGCACCTTTTTGTTTGGATCAGTTATAAATTAGGATCCCAGCATTATAAGATGATGGGACAAGAAAAAAACAGTCAACAACTTCAGATTTGATGCTGCTTGAAGGACGCACTCTTGCGCCGATTTCGCTCGTTGCATCTTGCATACGTGCAGTACTATGCTATTGTCAAGGAAAGCATGCTGCCATTGGCAGAGCTTCTGCAGGTTAAAAGGAACCTTCTTCTCCTTGTAACGGTCTACCAACAGAACCCACAGGTCAAAGGGTCTGCCCCATTGTTCAAACATGTCAGCTTGTCCACTACAAAACCTCATGATCTTCAAAAAAGGAAGGATAACCTATGAAGGGTTTACATCGATAAGAATAAAGGGTACATATCACAAATGGAAACGACCCTCAAACCTGCTCCGGCTTCCTCACCGGTGTCGTGTCCCTCGATGAGCTCAGATCCGAGTAGCCAGCATGGAGTAGTAGTTCTGTTGCCTTGGTACAAGGGCACATCAATGCGACAGGAGCGTCGTCACGGTGGCGAGGTGAGAAGTCAACGGAGTACCTACCACCTTTGCACACCTCGACCTCATCAGCGTGAGAGGACTCTATCAATGTCGCCCGTCGACGGCGCCCAACGACATGATGCAAGCAGCAGGTGGCCGCTACTGAACATCTCTGCAACACCAAGCCAAGGCCACTCCTGAACACAGCCCGCCCGCTTCACTGCAGGCTCCACCCGAGTGACTGCATCCGCGAACAGGCTCTCTTTGTAGAGTGTGACGAGCACGTGGTCGGGCATCATCACTCCTTGCTCCTTAACGTGGTCGAAAGCGTGGAGAGGCTGGGAGGAGGGTGCGGCATATAGTAGAACGCCTGTGCGTTGCCACGGGATTTTACAAAAAATTAATATGTAATTCACGTTGTTAAAATAACCAAGAACAATGCCATCTCAGCTAACACGCATCTCTTTTTTTTTACAATCAACTAACATAAATCATACTATCAAACACAATAAAATGTTATTGGCAAATAAACCAAATTGGCTTTGTTGGCATCATCTTGAAGGTAGGCGACCTTCTCTACTGAACCTTATCATCAAAGAACCACAATATAAAGCAATTTTTCTATTCCACACTCTTGCATATACTCCCTCCATTCCTAAATAAAAGTCTGTTTTAGAGATTTCAATGTGGACAACGCGCTAGGAGCAAAATGAGTCAATCTATACATCCATATGTAGTCCATACTGAAATCTCCAAAAAGACTTATATTTAGAAACAAAGGAAGTATATTAGAATAGGAACAAGATAGATACATGGGGGGGAAAGTTATTGTCTTCAACCGTATATAATGAAGTAAACAGTTACATATTCACTTTATGCTTGCAAAGAGCCTTTCCAATAATCTTTATCGGTTTATCTAGCTCTAGCAAGGCACAATCCAACTCTCCTCTTCAAATCCATATAAATGATCCTTTAGTTAGCAAACAACGGGTATATTGTGGAAATTTTTTTAGAATCAAACATTTCAGTGAAAAACACCTGACTTGTGAAAAGCCTCAGGTCTTTCTAAGTTTCACAGTGTGATCGACAACTAAAAGTGGAGATACATGTTGGGTGGCAGAAACTTAGCTCACAAATATTTCACAGGTCACAATGGTGATGGACCATTGTTTCTGCTTTCTTCAGGTGCCTCTACTCATGGTTAGCGCAGCTGCATTCCCAACTATATCCCTGGCAAGATCACGACTATGTTTAAAGGCATACATACTTGAATTCGCCATAGTCTCATCTTCCCATTCCTTAAATCTATTTGAAGGCAATCATCCAGAACATCAATCTAATCATCCTAACAAAAGTCCACATAATAAGAATGAGTTGTTATAGATATATTTATTTGAGATGAGAAGAATAACATGCTAGTACTTGTAGCTCATTCCAAGAGGAGAATTTAATAAACAATAAAACCAATTTATTATTTTTGTTAATTATTTGAAGTAAAAATAGGATGCTATATATTCACCCGAATATGTAAAAGCATCAGAATAAATATCTCTATTTTTTGCCTAATTAATTCAAATATTGACATACAAATCCAGCATGTTTATGGATCCTTGTAATGGTGGCGGTTCCAACTTCGAAGGCTCGAATTCATAAAGAATGAAACCTTGAGATTTGGGTTTCAAGATGATACTGATTAATACTGTGGTCCATGCACTTGGGTCCAAACTGATAGCTTGACGAAAAAATCGAACAACACTAATTAACCCTCTTATCATTTCAATTACCTACAAATTCAAAAGAAGAAAACTTCAGTACACGCACTTTGTACTCTCTGAAGATTAGAGAGCATACAGAAAATCAGGACAAAGAACATGCTTCTAAGGACAGGAGAAACACATCTCAAATAGCAATATAGCATATTTGCCTCATGCCAAAGAAACTTGGCAGGCAACATGCACAGAGAAATAATGCAGTACATTCAACGTTCTTGTCTGCTAGGTTACTCAACATAAATTCACTTTGTTTCAAGTTAAGTTTGGGTTGCTTGCCTAATCTTGGAGCACTTAACTGTAGGATGCAAGCTAACTCAAAGATACTATTAAATACATTTCAGGAAGAGATACCCTTTGTTCATGGTCCCTCGACAACTATATTGTGGACCATTTATTCCATTTTTTGCATCTTCAATGTATAGCAAATATTAATAAGTGATGTGGAATTTACACTCATGATGACAAAGTGAAGCATCAAAGCATGGTAGCATAAAGCTTGTACTTTACGCGGTTCCTCGATTGGCACTTGAAACAAAGCAAACACTAATAAAAAAGCCACTCTGGTGAACAAATTTGAATCTTGGGACTATCCCTTTTCTCTGTACAAGCACTAACGAAAATTATGGTCTTATTATTGGCTGGAAATTCTTGTAATACAGTCTTGATTGAATGCAGTTATCATGGCTCTACTTTTGGTAGAATATTGTTTCCTTTTACAAAATAGCATGTGACTATACAGCTTCATAGGTCGCCAAATGATACCAACCAGGCTAATTATTATAGAAAACTACATCAAATTTTGTCAAGAGAATTGGACCCAATTACACCATATAGAAAACCAAAGGTAAACTCTATATGACCAGCAACAACCGATGGAAGAACTGCCATCTAATTCAGCCACACACCACTTGGCAAAGACCTCGAATAAAACCATGCTAGAAACCTACATATACCTAAAAGTGAAATGCACATGTATTGAAACTACATGTACCAGATATACATTTACATTTATTCTCTAGACATATCTTTATAGTTTTTACAAGAAATGATAAGTTAGCCTAAGAATACTGCACCATGACCAAATCTTCTGGGGATCATTTTTATTTCAAACTATCAAATTACTTTCCTCTTGCATTGATGAACACAAATATTACCTAGCATGCTTGTCACAGGCACACGCATGGCTCGTAGTCACAGCGTATCCCTACAGGCGACATGCATCACAACTCATCCAACACAACAGAAAAAATCCTGCAATGAATAGAGGAATCTAATGGACAATCGGCGAATATAATACCCCAAGATCTTACATGACATATTAGAGGTCACTACTGAACCAGCAGCATCCAAGCCAACATGAAAACCATCATCCTCCCTCGACACTCCTTTATTTTGTAGGACAGATTTTGATACATTGTCAGGTGTCTCTGCAAACAAAACAAGACCAAGATAAATACAGCGCACCACATGCGTGCAAAATTCAGAAAAAGCAACTATTAATAGATTTGAATAATAATGCAATGTTCTCTGATGGCCAAGTTATTCCCAATGTTTTATCACTTTTGATTATCCAATTTGTTTATTCGTTACTATCTTTCACCTACCAGTAACTCTAGTATTAACAGTTACTAAAATAAATGTTACCATGATCAGAGAGAACTCATATAAAAATTAGAGCTCTGATTTAATTACTCTTAGAGAGGACGATTATCTTGTCCTGGCATCATAGCACTATTTATGTAAAAACAATTGTGTGGCACATTACAAAGTAGTATCATCTGCCCCACTTCTTAGAAATCACAATATGAGAAAGAAATGGTTAATGACAGATTGCTACTTGGGCAACAGGAAGATGCAAATGTCATAATCCTTGAACCTTGCAAATTATCACCCAAATCGCCAATTTGTGCGTTGTAAATAAGACTGCAGTGGAAACAAATACTTATAGTAACCTGACCTGAAATCAATGTTTTTAAACCAATCCATTTTTCCAAGCGGTGTACCCAAACTTAGGAAAGTTCTATGATTGAGGAACGAATGGATCCATGGCTGTTCTTCGAGCGAAAATTTTACTGGATAGATGAGCTAATGCCTTGTAGAACTTTCAAAAGAACCAATCATATAAAACACTCCTTCATGAACCATGTTATAGAAGGTGTGCGTTCTTATTTTGGGTATTGTATATTCCATTGTGCCATCCTAGAGAAATATATTCCTGAAGACATGAACTATTGCAAGAATTTGTCATCAGTAAAAAAAAAGTGCAGTACCTAAACATTACAGAGACGCTTTGTCTTTCTTATCAGTTATAATTCAGTATTTTTCCTAGGGAAACCAATCAACTGAAGAACCACTTATGCAAATCGCTGATTTCTTGAATTGGGTTATCAACTTTCTCACAGATTTAAATACTAACTTTCCAAAATCTCTTGAGCCTGGATTCTGCAGAAAACATGTAGAAAAATGTTGTTAAATACAACAAAGAATGTGCTACCGTCAGCATTTATATTTTGATGATCACACGCAACTCAACAATATGTTCGAATAAATTTCAAGAAAGTTAGCCAAAAAAAATTGTGACGTGTGTGTGTGTGTGTGTGTGTGTAAAAAGGGAATAGTAGGTACGAAGAAGGAGCTTTCTGCTGACATGACATGAACACACATTATACAACAAAACAGAAAAAGATATCACGTGAAGTGAATTGAGAAGAAAGGCCATCTCAGTGATGGCAATGGTCTGTCCATGGAAAGCGAATGTGCAGACTATTCTTATGCGTGAAAATCTGAATTTTGTGAAGAGAGCTTGAACATTCTTTTGAAGCATCAGAGGAGTTCCATGGACATCTTATTCTAACAATTCTTTAACAACTCATTATTTGAAAACAGGCAAACATCTTATTCTTATGGTGCATCACGTCCCATTGACTTCGATCTGGGAAAAAACATGAACATAAACAAAAAAAAATGTGTGTGTGTGTGAGAGAGAGAGAGGAGCTCATCACCGACCATTGGCCAAAGCAGGGTAAGGTCCCGCTGCTACATCCAGTAGCGTCCATACCTCTGTCTGGAGGATAATGGCACATACGGCCATCAGAATCGTCTCCTAGCCTCGCGCCCGTGGGTTCAAACGGCGGCGGCCGGTGGAGACATGGAATCAAGCGGCAATGGTGGTAGTACAGACGAGAGATCATGCGGATGCATCAAGCGAATGCCCGGGCCATGGACAAGGCTGTTGGAAATATGCCCTAGAGGCAATAATAAATTAGTTATTATCATATTTCCTTGTTCATGATAATCGTTTATTATCCATGCTATAATTGTATTGATCAGAGACTTAGATGCATGTGTGGATACATAGACAAAACCATGTCCCTAGTATGCCTCTAATAGACTAGCTCATTGATCAAAAGATGGTTAAGGTTTCCTAGCCATGGACATGAGATGTCATTTGATAACGGGATCACATCATTAGGAGAATGATGTGATGGACAAGACCCAAACTACAAACGTAGCATATGATCATGTCAGTTTATTGCTACTGTTTGCGTGTCAAGTATGTGTTCCTATGACCATGAGATCATGCAACTCATGGACATCGGAGGAGTGCCTTGTGCGTATCAAATGTCGCAATGTAACTGGGTGACTATAAAGGTGCTCTACAGGTATCTCCGAGGGTGTCTGTTGAGTTGGCATGGATCAAGACTGGGATTTGTTACTCCGTGTGATGGAGAGGTATCTTAGGGCCCACTCGGTAATACAACATCACAATAAGCCGTGCAAGCAATGTGACTAAGTGTTAGTTGCGGGATCTTGTATTACGGAACGAGTAAAGAGACTTTCCGGTAACGAGGTTGAACTAGTTATGGACATACCAACGATCGAATCTCGGGCAAGTAACATACCGAAGAACAAAGGGAACATCATACGGGATTAACTGAATCCTTGACATAGAGGTTCAACCGATAAAGATCTTCGTAGAATATGTAGGAACCAATATGGGCATCCAGGTCCCACTATTGGTTATTGACCATAGAGGTGTCTCGGTCATGTCTACATAGTTCTCGAACCCGCAGGGTCTGCACACTTAAGGTTTGATGACGTTTCGGTAGTATAGAGTTATGTATGGTGGTGACCGAAGGTTGTTAGGAGTCCCGGATGAGATCCCGGACGTCATGAGGAGCTCTAGAATGGTCCGTAGGTAAAGGTTCATATATAGGAAGTCCTATTTTGGTCGTCAGAAAAGTTTTGGGCTCATCGGTAGTGTACCGGGAGTGCCGGTAGTGTACAGGGGGACCATCGGGAGAGGTATTTCGACCCAAGAGGCTACATGGGCTGTGGGAGGGTGGAAACCATCCCTTAGTGGGATGGTGGAAGTCCTCTAAGAGGCCCATGTGGCTAGGAGTTGAGAAAGGAGGCAAAAAGGCAAAGGTGGAAATAGTTTCCAAGTAGGAAAGGAGGAATCCTAGTCCTACTAGGATTGGAGGAGGATTCCTCCTCTCCTCCTTGCGCAAGAGGCAAGAGAGGGCTGCCTTGTGCACCAGCCCTCCTCCTCCCTCCCTCCTATATATACTGGTGGTATTGGGTGTTTTGCACTTGATTTTACGGCCACGTGCTACCCGTTCCACAGTGCTTAGGCGAAGCCCTGCCGGAATTGCTCCACCACCATCGCCATAGCGCCGTCACGCTGCCGGTGAACTCTTCTTTCTCTCACTTCCTCTTGCTGGATCAAGACGATGGAGATCGTCCTCAAGCTGCACGTGTGCTGAACGCGGAGGTGCCATCCGTTCGGCGCTAGATCGGAAGGACCGTGATCAAGATCGCGAGACAGTTCGTGATGTGTTCGCGGGACGGATCGTGATGAGATCGCGCGACGGATTGTGATGAGTTCACGGGACGGATCGTGATGAGATCACGGGACGGATCGTGATGAGATCGCGGGACGCTCGGCGATTTGGATCGCGAAGACGTTTGGCTACACCAACCGCGTTTCTTAACGCTTCCCGCTTAGCGATCTACAAGGGTACGTAGATCCACTCTCCCTCTCATATATGCTCATCACCATGGATAGATCTTGCGTGTGCGTAGGAAATTTTTTGTTTCCCATGCAACGTTCTCTAACAAAGGCCTCCTCCACCGTCGAATCACACCGCCGGCTGCCACGCCAGGCCTTGGACACCCTGCACCAGTGCGCACCCCCTCGATCTACCTCTCCCAGTGCGGCCCATCTCGACGTGATGTGGCCATGGCAGATCTGGCCGCCGCCCGCTGACTTGCTCGACACGATCTGGGGGCGGCTGGCGCGGGGCAGTTGTACGTCGCTGTTGCCGGCGGCAGCGGCCGGCATAGGGCGTCGCTGTTGCGGGCGGGGGCGGTGGTGGCCGGCGCGGGGCATCACTATTGTGGGGGAGGGCAGCGGCGGCTGGCGCGGGGTGTCGCACGAGATGGCACGTCGGCGATGGAGGCGACCCCAGATTGGCGTACGCAGCGATGGAAAGTGAGATCGATTGGCTGGAGCATCTGGTGAGGGTTCCGATATCGGGTTTTTTTTGTCCGATTTTCATTCAGGACAGATGTGGGAGCCTCGTTCGATCTATTTTCGTCCGTTTTTTTCATCGATCCGTATGTGGGAGCCCTTTGGCTGGGTTTTTGCTAGGAGCGCGAGGCATTACGTGCGACGGACCTTGTTTTCTACCATGACGAAAAAAACTCAGGTGAAAGGTAGGTGGGATGACGAAAAAAAACAAGACAAGAAGCTACCAAGAACGAGCAATATGATTTTGGAATTCTTAATTACCTATTATTAATGTGATTAAATCAAATCATCACCTGCCAAAGTGTGACAGCCCAAGTGTTGTCCCTACCTTATTTGGCATGTAGCCCATATGTATGACCTTGTGACTTGAGAGATGATGGTTGCATCTTGTTCTTTGTGTGTTGAGCATTCATCATCATGTCATCATGCATCATCCCATTCTTGTTTTCATGTTGGTTTCATGTGTCCTTGAGTGGTGGCTTGTGCCTCGTGTGGTGAGATGCTTGTATGTGGGGTGGTTGTATGTGGGTGAAGCATGTGGCAACCTCTTCCTCCTCCCTCTCTTTTCCCTTTGCAAGTTTCCTCCCAAAACCTCTTCTTCCTATTTATTTTTATCATCAGTTTCAAGTTGTTTTAAAACACTTTTAAAATGTTCATGTGTTAGCCAGGGTTATATAATAAATATTGGAAGTGATCTTGGGATATTTGCATTTGTTTGGTTTTGAAAAATCTATTCAAACATGGGCTGTTTTACTAATATAATTAATATTTTAATTGCTAAATAATGCCATCTGACATTTTTATAAATAAGAGCTTAATTTTCCTTCTCAAAAACTATTTTTAGTTTTCTCCCAAAAACCTTCTTTTATCTCTGGGTTTTATTTTTGCTAAGGCTGTTGATTAAAAGGATAAAACCCCTAGTTTTATTTCAGTGTGTGAGAGAGAGGGCAAGTGGGCCGAGGCCCAGCCCATCGCCACAGTAAATGGCGACCTGCCCCGTTTTCCCCTCCTTCGTCATTTCGTCAAAGAGTGAGAGAGAGAGAGAGAGAGCGCGCCGCGTCGCCGTCCGGTCGCCGTTAGCCGTTTGTGCACGTCGAGGCCGGCAGCTCTTTTAAGTGTGCGCGAACCCCTAGGGTTTTCCCGTCTCCTCCTCCGCCGCCACTCCCCTCTTTCCCCTTCTCCTCTCCTCCTTCCTTTTTGGTTCGTCAGGTAGGTTCGGGAGGCAGAAATTCAGAGAAGATCGCCGGTGGCCTCGCCGTCCTCTCCGTCGAGCTCTGCGCCGGCCATGTCGTCCAGGAGCTCGGGGAAGATCCCCACGTTCGATCCCCGTCGCTAGGAGCCCGGGAGAAGGACAAATTCGTCGACCTCGTTGGCTTCTTCTTCGGCTCCGTCTGCCCCGTCATCGCCGAGCTCTGCTTCCCCTCCGTCGCCGTAGCGTCTCCGAGTCTTCTTCCCCTCCGTTGAGCCCTCCTCGCCGTCGCCTTTTCCTTGGTGAGAAGCCGCTCCTCACTGCCCCTCCTTCTCTTCTCGCGTGGCCGTTGCGTCGCCGTCGTCGCATGGTCGCCGCCGGTAGGTAGAAGAGCTCCTGCCGCTCGCCACCGTCCCCCTCTTCGCAAGAAGAGACGAGGGATGGGTTCCCCGTAGGTTCCCCTGTCGATTCCGCGTGATAGCGTCGTCGGAGTGGCCCTGTAGCGCGTAGGCTCGCCGGAGTTGTGTCGCCGCCGTCTTTGTGCGCGGTGCTCTGTCCCGTGGTTCAGTTTCGTCAGTTACAGGTGTGCGTGTGTATTAGAGCGCTAGTGCTCCCTTCCTGTTAAGAGCCGAGCCAGTAGCCCAGTGGTATAGGTGTATGTGTGTGTGCAGGGGGTCTGGGATTCGATCCCCACTACTCCCACCTTTTGTTTTCTTTTTTTTCTTTTTTTTCTTTTACTTGTGTGGGTGTATGTATGCATGTATGTATATAATCAGGGTATTGCATTATTATTTTGCCATGTATATGATTGTGGTGAGTGCCTTGCATGTTTACATAGATATGTGTGTGTATATACCTAGTGTATACACATACATATGTATGTGTGGTGATGTATGCACTTGTGGTGTTTGTTTTGTGTGTGTGTAGTGTAGAGGGGTGTGTGTGTGTATGCATCATGTGCATACACACCCATACATGTGTGTGTTGTATGAGGCTTGAGAGTGTGTGTGTGTTGTATGTGTGTGTATATGCACCCATGTGCGTATACCCACATATAGGGTGTGTTGGAGTGTAGAGAGTGTGTGTGTGTGTGCATGTTTGCACATGCTCTTGTGGTGAGGGCAAGGTGTGTGTTAGTGTGTATGCACTATGTGCATATGCACCCATGCTTGTGTGTGTGTATGTATGTATGCTTGTGTGTGTTTGTGATATATAGGAAATGAGTGTATATGAATGTGAGTGGTGTGTGTATGTTCTACATACATTCATCCATGTGCATTGTAGCTTCATGTGTAGGTTTTCCCTATATGATCATATGAGCATGGTTTCTTCTCTAGCTAGTTCCATTCTTGTTTTGATGCTAGACTATGTTATCATGTCACTAAAATGTTAATAAATCACTTCTAACATGTATCTATGGAGCACGTGTCAATTTGGGGCATTTTCATTAAGTTTCATAAGTGACATAAGTCACCCATGCCTAGTGTGGGTCAAATTTCGACCTAGCTTATCTCCATTTTGCTCCATGCAATAATATAGGTATGAGTAATGATTTTGGGGTAGAATCCACCCATGTATGCACCTGTAAAGTCAGATTTGACTTTGGGGCAACTTGACAAAACTGCATTTTTATGCTATGATGCCTTTTTGTCTTTTTCATACGAATTAATCCATGCATGCTTTGGAGTGCTTGTCAACATGAGATTGCTAGTCAAAGTTGCTGTGAACATCCATGTATTTTTGTTATTTGTGCTAAGTCTCCAGATCAGTGGGAACCATGCTGTTTATCTAGCTACTTTCTGTTTCTGCCAACCTGCTCTAAAAATGGCTAAGTCTGGAGAATCTGTTGTTATTGTTTTGCCATGTAGAGTGGGTGTAGCTAGTGTTGTGTTGTGAATTTGACCATGTTCATTTTCAGGTATTTGTAGTAGATATTGTCATCTAGCGTACTGTTAATTTTCATGCCATTTAGAGCTTCCTAGCATATGTATCCAGTTCTGTCAACTTGCTACTTTATTAACCCAGATTCCAAAAAGCTGGAATTTTCACTAAGTCCCTAAAAACCTGTTTCATCATGCAAACTTGTCAGCTCCATGCATATTTATGTGTAGCTATTTTGCTTATTGCATAGTTGGATAATTTGATGTGGGTGTTGAGTAGAACCTGTACATATCTTGTTTGTGGCTGTAGGAATCCTGTAGCTCTAGTTATGAGCTTTTCAAAATGCTATGTTGCTGTTTTATGGCAGATTGAGTGATATGTTGTTTTGTGAGTTGTGGGAGCTATACTCCATGGAATTGAGTGATTCTTGAGTCTATTATGATTAATTTTTCATCCCCAATCCAGTGGCTACCTTGGAATTCCAATATCTAGCCCAGGTATTTGGTGACCTTGTGTTTTGTCTTCGTACCTTGTCGTGAGCATATCTCGAGAACCGTAGCTCCGTTTCTCGTGATCTTTATATGTATTTCCATAGATTTTGCATGATGAATCCATATTTGCCATGTTCATGCATGTCTAAATAACTTAACATGAGGTTCTGTCCAGAGTCATTAATCCACCACCTTTGCATGTCAAACTTGACTAGAATTGGATTGGCATGTTAAATTCTTCATTAAAAGGATCATGCATCATCTTGGTTATGCATTGCACCTTAGTTGGTTATTTATTTTCTGTTTTTATTGGGTAGACGCGAGTGTCGAATCTGAGTTCGAGGAACCTGGAGAGTACCACTACGAGGATCTCGCTACTTGTTCCGCTGAAGAACCAACAAGCAAGATGATCGTATCTGGATCCCAATGCTATCTTTGCTTGCTAGTTTCTCGTTCTTATCGCTACAATTGAGCTACCTACCACATGATATCAGCCCCCATGTTGCCATGACAGCCTCTAACCTCCACATCCCAGCAAACCTTTGATTGGCTAAGTTACCGCTGCTCAGCCCCTCTTATAGCGTTCTTAGTTGCAGGTGCAGGTTGTTCCATGTGATAACATGGATTGGATATCACTTTAAATACTGTTATTTAATTTAATGCACATACATATCTGGTATTGGTGGAAGGCTTGGCCTTTTGCTAAGTGATTTGTTCCGTTCGTACCGCCATTAGTTTCTTGTTACCGGTGTTATGTTTTCCATATTTTGCGCTCCTAACACACTTGGGGTTGTTATGGGGACCCCTTGTTTATTCGGTTGAGATTAAAACTTGTCTGGCAAGACCTAACATTGGTACTACATTTGCTAACAACTTAATAAAATTGCATAGGGCCTTGCAAACCCGTGGATAATTTAATCAACCCCAGGCCAGTGCTCCTCATGAGTGTTGGTCCAAAATGGGCTGCCTACGGGGCCGCCTCGAGGCAACTTGAGGATTGGTTTTCCCTGTAGCTAGTCCCATCAGTCGTGTCCTGAGAACGAGATACGCGGCTCTTATCGGGTTCGTCAACACGTCGGGTGGTCTTGCTGGACTTGTTTTACCTTTATCGAATGTCTTGCATGTGAACTCTGACTTTCTTCGGGTTTTCTCGAGGTGTTGGAACTCCTTTGGAATTAACGATGAGGATCATGAGTTCCGTGGTTGAGGATATTTCCGTGGAGTGTGGTTATTTGTGATGGACTAGTTGGAGCACCCCTGTAGGGTTAAATCTTTCGAAAAGCCGTGTCCGCGGTTATGTGGCAACTTGGATATTTGTTTAACGCCCGATTCTAGTTAACTTGAAATAAACTCTAATTAAAATACACCAACTGTGTGAGTAACCGTGACTGTCTCTGTTCGTGAACATGATCCGAGAGAGAATACAGTGGGGTTATGACTGACGTAAGCAGCTGTTCAGGATCTCTTAGAGGTCATTTTAGAGATCGAACGAATTGTCATAGACCACTCACTTTACTTATTGTTACGTAAGTTAGCCACCTCAAAATGCTTAGAGTTGCTACAGACTTAAACATCACCCCTTCCATCCTAAAGCTTATATAGTGTTGGCACCCGGGTTACTTGATTGCTGAGTCCTCTATGGCTCACCATTTACTACAACAACTTCAGGTACATGTACAGATGATGTGGTGCAGGATGATCTTATCCAGTTGCAGTGGGAATACGATGAAGAGAGAGGCCGTATGTATGTGACGTACCCCGACGAGTAGAGGACCTGGTCGAGATCCTGGCAGCTTGATACTTTCATCACATTTGTTTTTATCGTTTGTTTTCATCCATAGTCAGACCCTGTCTTACTCTTGATGCTATGAACTGATTGTCATTGTAATTAGCATGTGGCGAGTGTAAGCCAACTTTACATACTCTTCCTCTCCCGTACATGTATGTGTGATGAATCTTATCTTGCTAACGGCAAGATGCGCTTCTATCCTTTGCGAGGCCCTCGGGCCTTAAAACGGATATGTGCGCATCTTGGGCGTGACACAAAGCAAGCACAAAACAAAATCTTCCATTTTAATGGTGGATTTGATTTTTCGGAAGGTGATCTCACATATATGGTACCATACTTTTGGAATTCTTAATTACCTATAATTAATGTGATTAAATCGAATCATCACCTGTTAAAGAAAGCACAATTTTTTTCGCTTTAATGGTGGATTTGGTTTTTTAATGAGAGAGAAAATAAACCAATAATAAAAAACGATGAGAGACAGGATGAAAAAACAAACGAAAATAAACCAGACGAAAATAAACCAAGACAAAAAGCTACCAACTCTCCTTTAAAAGAATAGAGATAGCACTCCTGTCCACAGCTGTCTCTAGGCCCTAGCTGTCTTGCAGTCGCCCCGTGTCACAGTGTCACAGGCCTTGCCGGAAAGCGAGCGGTTCTGGGCTCAGGCGCATTTATTTTTCTATCTGGATCCCCAGATGTCTCCCATCTCCCTCCACCTAGATCCACACTCCGGCAAGGCCTCCGTCGGTTCATCTCAGCCAACAGCCGCCGGCAGCAATGGCCGAGGTCCGGTGAAGCTCAGGAAGCCGCCCTGTACTTCTATATCCGATGCCGGTGCGCACAAGTGAGGGGGGTTTCAGCCATGGAGGTAAATGAGCTGAGTTCAGTTGAAATCTTTTTCAGTTTCAGATCCTCATACTAGGTCCATGCGGTTGAAATCTGCAACTGTTTTGGTAGTTCAGGTCTAAAGGAACTGAAAACGACCCCTTTTTGTTTGACTTCAAGTTTGGGAATGGGTGTTAGATTGCATGTATGTAATTTGATTCCAGTAGATTAGGTCCGACGTATTGGTTCAGTTGATAGATTACAACTAGCAGTGCTCACAAGGATGCAGTTGGTCGGCTAAGTAAATTGTCGGGAATTTAGCGTGAGGATATACGAGAAGCGGTGCAGTTTCAGTAGACATTGCACATGATTTTTCAGACAAAACATCCCATTCCTGACAAATATGTCTGGCTATGCAGTGTCCAACTCGGAGTCATCAGAAGAACAAAGATGGCTGTAGGTTGTACTACCTGTATTGACATGGATATGCTGTGGCCAGGCCAGTGACTGTAACCACTCCAGACACACTTCCCTCGGTGATATGATATCTCTCCAATGTAATTTAATTAGCTTCTTCCTTGACTTGTGTGAGGTTGATTCCGGGTCAAGTCCTACTCTCCTACCAAATTGTGTCAAAGTTTCTAGACTTCACTTTCTTGTAACTGTTGATGGGCCATGAGTTGTGCTTGGATTAGTATGGCTCCTAACCTTCTTGTTAATGATTATCTATACTACTAATTGATGAAGCAAGGATGCTTTTCAGAAAAAAAAGATATCTCAGTGTTTATTTTGGGGTTCTTGAACTGATCCAATGCACTTTGTAGTAGTAATATAAAAAAATAAAATCGGATCGTTTACTTAGAAAAAAGAGGTTAAGAACGAAAGGGGAAAAATCTTTGTGGCGGCATCCACATCAAGAGAATTCACACCAACAAGCACACCGTCTCGGAGGTTACCAAGTTCACACCCTCTTCTCTTAGTTTTTTGAATAATTCCTGGAAATAGTTACATGACTTATCTGAATAATACTAATTTGCTAGTTCTACTACTTGTTGCCATGTGACCCCACACTGTCTAGTATATCCATACTGCTTGCTGCTCTGCTTCCTCACCCCATGCTGTCTAGTACTCCCTCCGTCCCAAAATGAGTGACTCAAAAGTGACACAACTTTGCACTAACTTTAGTACAAAGTTGAGTCATTTTTGAGTCACTTATTTTGGGACGGAGGGAGTATATCCATACTGCTTGCTGCCCTGCTTCCTCACCCCATACTGTCTAGTATATCCAATTTGCTTTTACCAGATTCCATGTATAATATTTTCTGCATAGAAGCTATGCTTTTTGTGCAGTCCGAATTCTTGTCTACTGATTTACCTGAAACATGTAGCTATTTTGCCTGCATGTGTACAGTTTTTGAGAATGGTAAAAAAAAAATGCACTGCTTGTTTTCTGAAACTCTGCACAACCTGATTCAGTGCTATTATTTCCATAACACCATGGTACCGCATTTAGTTGATACAAGTTTAAAACAACATAGCTCTGAGAACAATTACTAACTGGACCAATACATGATTTTCTTACTACATAATGTTTTCCAACATAGCTCTGATCTTGTACTATCTTGTTTATTCAACGCTGCTCTGAATTTCTTGACTCGAGGCTTCTCTTTCTGCTCCATGCTCCCCCATAAACTTGAGGTATGCATCTCTGATTGTGTGCATCTCTCCCGCAGCATCCCTTGTCAGTGCTCGGTCTCGAGGCTGTGCCTTGGAGCAGGATATGCCAAGCCTGAAAACTGAAACCAATAAGTCCTGGATTCTAATATTTGTAGTGTTATCCCATTGTCCGATGTGCAGCCACATTGTTGGGTCAGCTATCTCCAGGGTCCTATCTTGAAGAGCATCCTCAACAAACTTATGAAGATCCAATGAATCTCTAAACATGTCATCTGTTGGGCTCCTTCCGGTAAACATCTCAAGCAGCAATATGCCAAGGCTATAAATATCACCAGTTGTTGAGACCGCAGTGCCTTCTCCATACTCTGCAATTATGGAAGTCTTGTGGTTAGCATGCCATACTCGAGTGAAAATTAAAAATAATATTAGAAGTTTTAGTCACCTGGGGCAACATAGCCTATGGAACCTCTGATTCCAGTTGAGCCATATGAAGCTTGCATCCCCTCGCTTGTATTTTCTTGAAGGATCCTTGATATGCCAAAGTCTGCAACTTGTGCGCTCATGTCTTCGGTGAGAAGAATGTTGCTTGGCTTAAGATCGCAATGGATTACCAATGGTTGACAGTAGTTGTGTAGATACTCTACTGCGTCGACAATATCAACAGCAATATCAAGCCTTTGGGCAAGGCTGAGTGTGCTGTTTATGGTGGGCTCTTGAGATTTCAGGTGAAGCCAACCATCCAGGTTACCATTGGGCATGAACTCAAAAACCAATGCCTTGAACTCTTGACCATGATGGTTGATGCTCGAACAAGAAGTAATGATCTTAATGAGACAACGGTGTCGTATCCTTCTCATGGCCTCGCATTCAGCCGCAAAACTCTTTGAATACCTAGATTGACTAAGATTAAATACCTTGACAGCCAAGGTTCTTTCATCAGTGCCCAAAACACACTTATAAACCGCACCATAACTTCCTCTCCCAAGCAAGTTGTCTTCGGAAAATTCATTAGTTCCTCTCAATAATGCATGATAGGGGATTCTCTTGTCATTGTCATCAACAATTGAATTTTCTGCTAATGTCTTCGGGCTTGGTTTGAGCTTCTTGCAAAGTAGACGAACAAAAAAAAAACTAAAAATGAAAACAAGATTGCTTCAGCTGTTGCTAGAGAAATTACAAGAGACTTTGTCATTTTTCTTCTCTTCTTGCTTAATTGGCTTGCGGGGCATGGATCCAAATGAAGTTGTGGTGTACCACCACACAAATTGGCATTCCCAGCAACCGCTAAGTAACTGATATTTCTGAAAACACCTTCATCTGACACCTCACCTTGAAAATTATTGAAGGATAAATCTAGTTTAGACAATGATGACAAATTTTGTAGAACCAATGGGATTGACCCGGACAAGTTGTTGTGTGCAAGGTATAATTCCTGTAGGCTTCCAATATTTCCAATGGCATCAGGAATATTACCAGATAACTTATTCATGGTCAAATTCAATATACTGAGGCCCTTTATATTTGTAATTGACCGAGGTATGCTTCCTTCAAAGGAATTATTGTCTACTAACAGAAATTCCAACACAACGCAGTTCTGCAGACCGTCGGGTATCTTGCCTGACAACTGATTTCCTGATAGAATCATCCGGTTAAGGTTTTCCAACCTACCCACTTCATCGGGAAGTGGACCAGAAAGGGAATTATGTGACAAGTCCAAATACCAAGAAAGTTGAGGCAATTTCAGAATCTTTGTTGGTATTGAACCATTAAGTTGGTAGTTCATTGACAAATCGAGTTCAGAAAGTTCTTTCAACTCGCCTAGGCTTGCTGGAATTGGTCCCTCCAAGTTTTCGTAGTATGCATGAAGCACATTCAACTGCGAAAGGTTCCCTAGTGATGATGGTATGAGGCCAGACAAGGTATTGTTATACAAGGTTAGCTCCATCAAGTTTTGTAGCATACCGATGCTACCTGGGATGAATCCAGATATGGAAGTATTTGATATCCCAAGCCTTTGGAGACCAACCAAATTGCCTATGTCAGCAGGAATATTCCCAGAGACCCTATTGTCCACTAAGTATATAGTCTGGGGAGTTCTTGAGAGGTTAACAATTGATCCAGGTAATTTTCCTCCCAAAGAGTCGCCTCCTAGTTGCAATCGCTGCAATCGGGTGCAGTTTGCCAAAGAAGTGATGAATTCCCACCCCTTGTTGTCATTCGCTTCGAGCTTATTGGCAACCAAGTCCAAATATTGGAGGTCTCCTAGTCTTCCCAAAGTGGGAGGCACAAACCCACTAAATCTGTTCTCCCCGAGGAAAAGATCTTGAAGGGAAGATATGTTGGGTATTGAGGAAGGGATAGTTCCCGTGAAGTGATTATTACCCAAGGTAAGAATTTTCAACTTGGGAAACTTGCTTCTGATATCATCCAGAATGCTTCCATACAACATATTAAATGCTACATTAAATACTTCTAGTGATGACCAGTTGTAGAGAGAAGGAGAGAGCATACCCGAGAGGAGGTTGCCGAAGATACTGAAATATCGTATGCCTCGGATGTTGCCGAGCACAAGTGGGATTGAGCCAGTGAGCTGGTTATAAGTGAGATCGAGGTACCACAGATGGGACATATTACCAAGTGATGGCTGGATGGGCCCTGTGAAGCTGTTGTTTCTCAGCGATATCTGGGTCAGGGACGTGAGCTTCTCGCCGAGCTCAGTCGGGATGTGCCCGCCAAGCTTGTTGTTGTCAAGTATGATTCCTTTCATCCGGATACAGGAGCTCAGGTTCGCAGGCAATATGCCGAAGAATGAATTGTCATACAAGTAGAGCCCCTTTAGGCGGCGTAGGCCACCGAGGCTAGCCGGAATATGCCCGTGGAGCAAGTTGGAGCTCAGATCGAGCACTCGCAGAAACGAGAGGTTCCCGATGGCCGGGGAGAGTGCTCCGGCAAGCCCGGTGCCGTTCAATATCAACCCCTCCACCCGCGCCGGCCTCCAGTGGCTGCATGCCACGCCTTCCCAGTTGCAGAAGCCAGAGCTGCTATTCCAGGAGGCCAACGAGTCGCCATGGCTGAGCTGTGCTTTGAAAGCAAGCAGCGCGGCCTCATCGCCAGCTGTCACTACCATGGCAGTTGTGAGGACGGCTAGGAATGAGCATAGCAAGCCCATGATCCCCATTGCCATGCCCCTGTTGGTTCTCTTGGTTTGGTTGGCAAGTAGTAGCAATAGGCTGCTCTGTATATAATATGCTTGTGGTCTCGGCTTGGGCGTGTTGATCTCCATATGCCAAGACCGATGACCATAGTCTTGCGTTTTCAGACCCATGACCATAGCATATAATCTCCATATGCCAAGACCGATGACCATGTACACGCTTAATGCAGAGGCCGGGGTTGTCTTCCTTTTGAAAAAAAAATATTCACAAAAAGACAAAGAGAATGTGTGCTGCCGTATGTTCAGGCTAGTTGGAAGACCAGGTAAACACAATATTACGATTGCAAGAAAAAAAAGGTAAGATGGTAATTCGGCACCATGACAATTAATTTCATCATTCATTTCCGTGTCTGCCTATACTGTATCTCAGTTTGGCTGGCTAGCTGCTCTTTTCGTGCAGCAGAGCACTAGCACCCAACCCTACCCCACTTGTGTAGCTAGCTCTGCGGCACAAGTGGTGGTGGCGGTGCCAAGACCGACGACCAAAGTCCTCTGTTAATACACATTACTGCACTTCATTCATATGCATTACTGCACTTCACAAGTCTAACATCATTCATATTCATTACTACTGCACTTCTAACTTTTTCTTGTTTCTATACCTAATATTAAAAAAAGGATTGTTTCTCTATTTTTTTGTCATTTGCTTCGTTTCGTATGTCATGACCATGTTGGGTCCATGTTGGGCCTCTTCTTAGGTTTACGCACCAACGCACAATATCGTCCGTTGGCCACTAGTTGCATGTTGACTAATGAGCTTGTGTTGTTGATTGTACCCTAACGCCTCTTTTATCTTCTCAGATTATTAAAAAACAGGTTCTTTTTTGTAGCTACCATCTATGAGATATTTTTGATATAGCTATCATGTTTTAGAAAATAAAATTATCATGTTCTTCGATGTTGTCCTTGTCAGATTGCTTTTCGATACACTTACTAAAATTTATGAGAGCAAATAAGAGCTACGAATGCATGCCCAATATATAAACAAATGATAAAAATGATCGGGTGGTCAATTTATTTATCATTTACATCGTCATTAAACTTATCCTCAAACTAGCAAACATGCTTAATGACAATCGATGTTTATATCTAAGAGGGGCACGTCTTTTTTATTTCATATGGCATATGTGCTAGTAATTAACAAATGCAACAGTCTTTCTGCTGATGGCTGCAATTATATGTGATAACTTTTCCGTTGTATGCAGGGTACCTGGTGAAGACTTTGAATAGCTGCATGCAAGCCTCGTGGCCGTCCGACACTATGCTCTGAGGCCAACTCTGATTTATTTTAAAAAATTGGGAACCACTAGGAATCAGACTAATGATTCCTAGCGTTCCATCAGTGCACCACCGTAGCTGAGACTGCTTACTGTGGTTGGATTAACACGTATGTGTCCCCCTCTAAGTTGCTTTTAACTGGGTCCAAAAATGACGGTGTACAAGCAAATCTATTTGTTTATGAAATTTTGTAGCCACATGAAAACGCAGATTCGATGTCAAGTGCAAAATCTGCAGTACGTGCCTAAACCTTTTAAGTAATAGAGCGTCTCTTTTTGAAAGAAGTGCAAAATAAGCAAGACTGACGAACTTGTGAATTTCCCCATGTACTCACGCGTAAACAAATTTTCTACCTGTAATTATTTCCACCCGGACATATATGAGTCTACCAAAACATTGGTTGTCTACCAGGAAACGTGTATGAGTAGTGTCCAAAACATATATGAGTCTTTATACTTATTTTAAAGTGCCTCCAAAACATGTAGAATGACGCCCTTGCAACGCCACTGAAGTATTTAAATAGTACAGTAACTTTTTTTCTTTTTCGAAAAACATTATCCAGATTCAACTTGAGAGGGATAACGTAGAACCGTTGATGATGGTGTGTGAGAGGGAAGAGAAATATATCTAGAAAAATAAAAAAGCAAGAAACAGCAGAGGTTATCTCATCCATCGAGAGGAAACCAACTATACTATACGGAGCACGCAAACACAGAGCCATGGGGATTGTGACCATTTCACTGAGAGAATAACCCAATTCACTGCACGCCTGCACCTGCTGGTTCCTGCATGTCTTCACCTAATTTCTTCCCTAGAAGAAGACGCCTCGCCAAGTTTATACATTTTTGGGAAAATATCGGCATGAATGCTTGGTCGTCCATGATACGATGACGACTGTAGGCAAAACCGTAAAAACACGTCACGAGTCGCCATCTCGATTTATTCTTCTTCTGCTTGCCACCATAAAATGAAGTAGGCTGTCCCTACATGATTGCATGCTCCTCCGCGTCCAATAATTCTAGCTAGACTAGTGCAAAAGGCAGGCGCCCGCTCGCAATGACGCAATTCGCTAGAAATACCAGCTTCAAAGAAATACTTGTCCCAGTAATCCTAGGCATATGTCTGAACTGATGGATGCGCGTGATGCCACTCCATTGTTCAGTTGACATCATTGTTGTGAACGATGGAACCGTCAATGAAAGTGTTCAATGATGCGCTCAGGCGGTGTGCTAGGCGTATTCCAGCCAAACCTGGTGGGTGGCCTAATGTGACCAAGAGTAACCTCAACCCGTCTTGGTCATCCTGTGTATCCTAAGTGGGTCTTGGTGGAGGAGTCAAAAATATATCCATCCACGTGTATAGCTGTGATAGTGGCTCACCCTCGCTCCCCAACGCAGATCCGGACGCCGACCCCTGATGATATGGATGTGGCTGAAACATGAAACCCGATGTGGGACTTTGCTGTTGTGGTGAAGGTTCAAACGCGAAGCTGGACGAGGGATAATGCTGCTCTCGGTGCTGTCGTGCCGATCTGTCAGCCTGGTCAGGAGGTGGGGGGAGGGGCGTCGACTGTTGTGTTCGGCGAGGACGTGATTGTTGCCGTTGCGTGGATGGCCGTGGCTGCTGGTGGTGGTGCTGCTACTGCTGCTGCTGCTGGTGCTGTTGCTGTTGGTGGTGGGGAACAATCGTCTGAAGTGCAGGTGCATGCTACCCCTTGAACTTGCGTTGGTTTTTTTTTGAAGACGAAATGATGATGTAACGAAGTAGATAAGTATTTTTCTCGGTTGTTGAGAACCAAGGTATCAATCCAGTAGGAGGAACAAGCAAGTCACCAATGAATGCACCTACACAAACAATCAAACTCTTGCACCCAACGCTATAAAAGGGTTGTCAATCCCTTCACGGTTATTTGCAAGGATTAGATCTGAAAGAGATAGATGTAAAAGATGCGGAAAGTAATAAATAAATAAATTGCAGCAAGGTATATTTGATATTTTTGGTTTATAGATCTGAAAATATAATATGAAAAGTAGACCCGAGACCATAGGTTTCACTAGAAGCTTCTCTCTTGAAGGAAAATATCACGGTGGGTGAACAAATTACTGTTGAGCAATTGATAGAAAAGTGAATAATTATGAAGATATCCACTGACACCCTTGTTTCCGCCCCAACCATCTCCATGCCATCGCTTGCTGGACTCATCACTGTCCGGCTCACCCGCACGAATTTCCTCTTATGGAAAGCACAGGTCGTCCCCAACCTCTCCGGTGCAGGTCTCTTCGGTTACCTCGAATGTATAACACCGCTTGCTCTTGGACTCGAAGAGGCTCGTCCACGCCTTGGCCCGCGCTTGCGCCGTCGTGTTCTGCACCACCCGGAGCGCCGTCAGCCACACCGAGGCCTGCTGCTTGCACATGAACGACGCCAGCGTCAGTGCCTCCCGGTCGTTCGCGCCGCCAATGAACACCACCGCCAGCGACGCCTGCGCCGGGCCCTCGGCACGCTGAGGCTGCTGCTTGCCGAGGCCGCGGTCCACGATGATCCCCACTGAGCACGTCGCCAGCTGCAACACCTTCTGGTTCACCAGCCGGAACCCGAAGTGGCTGCCGTCCATGCTACCGTACAGGCACTATGTCTTGTGGAATGGCACCAGGATCAGCGCCGCCATGGCGTCCTCGGTGCAGATGCACATGTCGCTATGCATGTCCGGGAACGACGACAACGCCAACAGTCGACGCACCTTCACCTTGCCGCCCTCGCCACCGCACTCCGCCTGGTACGCGTCTAACGCCTCGCCGACCAGCTTGCGCATCTCCGACACCTCCTCGTCCACTACCGTCACGCCGTCCAACCCACCGCTCTTCACGATTGATGACACCGTCTGGTCCGTCAGCTGCACCATGTCGACGGCGTAGCACGCGATCTCGCCGTTGCGCTATTTTTTGAAGTTTAATAAAAAAAGAATACAACGTCTTGTACGTGTCACATAATGCAGATGTTTATACGGTTTGATGAAATGTCCATACCGTCCTTGTACGATTTATGAGGAGGGGTGTACCGAAACCGGCCTCGTCTTCACTTTATATTAACTTTAATATAAAGTTATATTAAGCTTGAGACAATTGTTTTAAAAACAAAGAAAGTAGTTATTAAGCAGCAGCACACCACGCCACACCAATCAAGATCATAGAATGCAAAAGTGAATTGAAACACGCGAGTACATAGTAGTGCAACTACGACATTAAACATCACCAGGAGAGTTAGCTGTGGCAGCGACGGATGTGGCCTCTGGCCGGCTGACGCCCCCGACGTGGGTGAGCAACGCCCACAGCAGCGTTATCAGCTCGCCGCCCCGCGCGACGGCCTCGGCGTGAGCGTCGACGTTGTCTGACGGAGCGGCTTAGAGGATCATCTCGGAGCAGAAGACGGCGAGGACCTCCCAGGCCGCCTCTTCTCCTTGACCCGCCGCTAGGTCCAGCAGCTTCGTCCCGAGCTCTGTGCCATTCTTGAGCACGTAGTGCGCGTGAGATCCTGCGCTCAGCGCCTGGACCAGGTCTTCCGGATTCCATGACACCCCAACGCCGGCGAGTGCACGCTTGCCTTCCTTCTGGACGGCCTTGTACAAGCTCTTGCACCACTTGCCGTTGTCGGGGAGTAGCTCCGGAACATAGGCCACCAGATAGGCGCAGTAGCGCGACAGGTGCGTGGCGGCGATCTGGTGAGCAGAGTCAGCCTGTCGTGGAAGCTCCGATCTCCTCACTTCCAGGATGCATGCTTGTGGCGATGTGGGACACGAGCATGGTGTCAGCTACACTTTTACGCCATTGGACGCCGAGAGCGGGTTGTTGCCGGCCTGAAAATGTAGGCTTGTGCACAGGGACGCCACGCCATTGCTTCGCTCCTTGAATATGAGGTTGGGAGAGATGAATAGTAATGATCGTGAAGGAAACAAAGCTCATCTGCAATTACCCCAAATGCTCTTTCATCATCACCATCTTGAAGCAACACGTGTGGCAGTAAGTTATAGTCCAGCCCGTCGGCAACGACCCTGATTCTAGTAGTGGTAGCGCTGTCCATAGGCACCCATCCCAACCATGACTCCTATCACGATGGTGCTCGCCGCCAGTAGAGCGTTTATTCTCACCAACTGGCCGTTCATGTACTTTGATAAGTCATCCATTGCTTGATCGGAGCATTTTTCGTCCATGATCTTCTTAGCAGCAGACATGTAAAATTCCACGTTAATACAAGTTGAAGCTGTACATTAATTAAAATAATTCATCAATAGAAGAACATTAAGAGCAAACTAGCACATAGATTGTTGTACTGCTTTACCAAGGTTATATATAGATTGATTAAGGAAATTACCTTACAAAATGATGCTGATTGGACTGCTGGAGACGTAAGTTAATTCGGACCTGGCATGCTCGCACTCCCAGCTGAATATGGTTTCCTTGTGGTAAGTTTGAGCGTCGGTTTGCATGAGAACGTGTGTTCTGTACTACTAGCACTCTAGCACATTCGCAAATGCACGCTACCCCTGCAGCCTTACCATGCAAGAGATGACTAATGCGTACCTTTTTTTTCCTTTTGATGGATGGATATGTTCCCTTTCTCCCTTTATTATTTTTCACTTTTCACTTTTACTTTGTCCCCATAGAAATTGTCTACGGCGCTCAGTTAAAGAAAAAGAACTTTTGCTTTGTCCCTTTATTCCTTGGATGCTAGACATGTTCTTTAAAAAAATAAAAGAATAAAATGCTCTGGTGTGCATATCCATTCTTCTGATTTACACATCTCTCATGTGGCTTGGAGTATATATATGTACCATGATCAATTTAGCTGTGCGGAGGCTGTATAAGCTAGTACCATGCGTATGAGCTACCTCCACATATATAAGCTAGCGTTTGTTGAAATGTGCTGGACATCTTTCTCAAATTGCTTAATTGTGCTTATTATTGAATTTCTTGGTGCATATAATCTTTAATACTCTCTCTGTTCTTAAATATAAGACATTTTAGAGATTTCACTATAGACTACATACGAAACAGAATGAGTGAATCTATATCTTAAAATATGTTTATATACATCCGTATGTTTATATAATCTTTAATACTCCTATGTTACAGAACGATGAGGTCCCAAATTGTTTGATCTAGCCACGGTGAAGCTCGGTGCAACCAATTCAAAATGGGGTAAGGTCGATTGCCTGTTTTTTGAGAAGTGAAAATCAGAATGTTGCCTCATTTTCTCAGATTTTCATTTGCCTCGTGTGAGCAATAAAATAAAATGTAACAGAAGAAACTACCACTCCCTGTGTCTCAAAATAAACGTGATTCTAATTAAGCTTGTCCAAAGTCAAACTTCTCTAAGTTTGACCCAGTTTTCAAAAGAATGTATCAACATTTACAAGATCAAATACACAGATTGTGAACTTTATTTCATGATTGATTGACGGGGTAATCTGAATGTTGTTGCATTTTGCAACAAGAAAGGTCAAATTTAGCAAATTTCACATTTTTTTCAAAAAAGAGGATATGCCCTGGCCTCTGCATCGAGCGATGCACAATCATTTTTATTGAATCATACTCCCTTTGTACCTAAATACTTTTTTTTGGAAAGAACTACTATAAGTTCTCCCAGCTACGTACAAGTATTGTGATACAAAAAGAGTTACTTAGACTGCTTTGATATACTATTGATGTCCGGCCTTATGAGTGTGACCACCTGCCATGCATGTGTAAATTGCACATACCCCAGAGATAAATTTGCGATAGAACAGGAATAGAAAAGAGAAAGAAAAAACAAAAGAAACATCTTTCAGAAAATGGGGGCTTTATGCTAACCAGAAGTTGTGGGGTGACCGGTAAAACCTAGATTGGGAAGCTTCGCATAACCAAGGGCCTTCCGCAAGCTTAAAAAGAGTAAAATGATAAAATGAGGAAAGAAGGCACACGAGCTAAGTTATCCTATTGGTTGCCTAGGTTCATATGATGGGGAGATGTGGCTAGTTTCGACCTCTTTTTTTACGTCAATGGGTCCCTTCTATTATATTTGGCCAAAACTCGAGCCGGACCAGGCCTCGGCCCGGGCCTAAAAAAGCCCACGGTACAATAATCAGGCCCAGGCCCGGCCCAATCTTCGGGCCTAGTTTCTGGGCCCATGTTGGGCCCGAGCTTAAAAAAGCTTGGCCCTGCCCAACATATTCACAAAAAGTGGTTCCCGTTGGCCCGAGCCCGGCCCGACCCGACCTTCGGGGTTGATTCTCAGGCCTAGGCCCGGCCCAAGAATTTCGGGCGGGGTTGGGTTGGCCGGGCCGGGCCAGGTTTACCTTCCAAGGGTGTGTTGGCTGGCTGTGGATTGGGCCCACTCCACAAATGAATTGGATGCAGATCTCTATGTAATAAATTCACATTCGAATTTTTTTAATGAATTTGCAACACATGATACAAAATTAGGAATCGTGTGGGCGTTTCTAAAAAGGAACAACAAAAAAGGAATTGTGTGGGCTGGCTAGGCACTCCGTAACAAAAAAATAAGTATACATTTACAATGGATGCGACGTTTCTTGTGTCCACTCACATTTTCTTGCATGCAGCATTTCTTAGGAGCGTCATGTAGACAAATACTGAGATGAAAGAGAAAGAATCCATACAGAAAGACTTGTCTTCTCTTATTTAAGAAATCATCTCTTAGCACAATATATTTTACCATGTTTAAAAAATATCTAGTTATTATAGAGGATGCTAAGAGATAACCCATTGTAGACATGTTTTTGTTATCGTCTTTAAATTACATGTTGTTGGGAGACGTAGTAGTAAATCAAAATTTTCTACGCGTTCACCAAGATCTATCTATGGAAAAACCAGCAACGAGAGGGATGAGATTGCATCTTCATACCTTTGAAGATCGCTAAGCGGAAGCGTTACAAGAACGTGGTTGGTGGAGTCGTACTCGTAGCGATTTAGATCGCGGTGGACTCCGATCTTAGCGCCGAACAACGGCGCCTCCGTGTTCAACACACGTGCAGCCCGGTGACGTCTCCTACGCCTTGATCCAGCAAGGAGGAAGGAGAGGTTGAGGGAGAGCTTCGGCAGCACGACGGCGTGGTGACGGTGGAGCTACGTGGTCTCCGACAGGGCTTCGCCAAGCACTATGGAGAACGAGGAGAATGAGAAGTAGGGCTGCGCCGAGAGGGAGAGAGAGTCGTGTCTCAAACAGCCCCAAGGGCACCACTATATATAGAAGGAGGAGGAGGGAGGGATGCGCCCTAGGGTTTCCACCCTAGGGTGGTGCAGCAGCCACCAGATCTGATCTGGTGCGGCGGCCAGAGGGAGAGAGGGGTGGCCGGCGCCCTAGGTGGGCCTTAGGCCCATCTGAGCCTAGGGTTTGCCCCCCCTCTCTTCCCTTGCTGCGCCTTGGGCCCTTGTGGGGGGCGCACCAGCCCATGTAGGGGCTGGGTCCCTCCCACTTGTGGCCCATGAAGCCCTTTGGGGTCGGTGGCCCCACTTGGTGGACCTTCGGAACCCTTCCGGTGGTCCCGGTACGTTACCGGTGACGCCCGAAACATTTCCGGTAACCAAAACCTCACTTCCTATATAACAATCTTTGTCTCCGGACCATTCCGGAACTCCTTGTGATGTCCGGGATCTCATCCGAGACTCCGAACAACCTTCGATAACCACGTACACTATTTTCCTATAACCCTAGCGTCATCGAACCTTAAGTGTGTAGACCCTACGGGTTCGGGAGACACGTAGACATGACCGAGACACCTCTCTGGTCAATAACCAACAGCGGGATCTGGATACCCATGTTGGATCCCACATGCTCCACAATGATCTTATCGGATGAACCACGATGTCGGGGATTCAATCAATCCCGTATACAATTTCCTTTGTCTACCGGTATGATACTTGCCCGAAATTCGATCGTCGATATCCCTATACCTTGTTCAATCTCATTACCAGCAAGTCTCTTTACTCGTTCCGTAACACATCATCCCGTGGCTAACTCCTTAGTCACATTGAGCTCATTATGATGATGTCTTACCGAGTGGGCCCAGAGATACCTCTCCGTCATACGGAGTGACAAATCCCAATCTCGATTCGTGCCAACCCAATAGACACTTTTGGAGATACCCGTAGTGCACCTTTATAGCCACCCAGTTACGTTGTGACGTTTGGCACACCCAAAGTATTCCTACGGTATCCGGGAGTTGCACAATCTCATGGTCTAAGGAAACGATACTTGACATTGAAAATCTTTAGCAGACAAACTACACGATCTTGTGCTATGCTTAGGATTGGATCTTGTCCATCACATCATTCTCCTAATGATGTGATCCCGTTATCAACGACATTCAATGTCCATCGTCATGAAATCGTGACCATTTATTGATCAACGAGCTAGTTAACTAGAGGCTCACTAGGGACACATTATGGTCTATGTATTCACACATGCATTACGGTTTCCGGTTAACACAATTATAGCATGAACAATAGACAATTATCAGGAATAAGGAAATACAATAATAACCATTTTAGTATTGCCTCTAGGGCATATTTCCAACACATGCAAGCCTTAAGATAAGACCGTCTTATCTATCATTGTACGTGCCCTTATGACAGGGGATATAAATTACTTGATTACAACCTTGTTTTTTCCTCCTGCCTCATGTCGAGCCGTCTACTCAACCGGCCTAACCGCTTGTTGTTGCCTTACCGCCACTCACCAACGGGCGCTGCCACACACCACATTGTCAAGCCGTCGACCCTATCCTTTCCTCTAACGATTTTGCTAAATTACATCTAGATGTGACATAATTATTGCACAACTAAGTTTTATATCATTGATCTTACGTGGAGATTCGTGTGGACATTTTTTTTCTTTTTTTTTCTTTTTATGCTTCATTTAATCATTTAGATGTGCAATAACTATGTCACATCTAGATATGTCTTAGACACATGACATGTATCCGGGTGTCACCCTGTATCCAAACATGTTGCCTCTTCTCCGGATGCAACCTGTTATCCATGTGACCGGCAAGATCCTCGTCGGGAACTTCGTAGTATGGCACGTCGGCCCCATCTCGGCCTCGGGCACTTGATGAAAGGGAACAGACTTTTTGAGTTGCACGAGGAATATCATAAAAACTCTCCATACAAATATATATTCTTTTCACAGAAATAAATATGGCCTAATACATTTTTCGACGTTACATTTTGTCACGAATTAGAGCGATAGTATATGGCATGCATGACACAGAACATGTCGTTAATTTCGTGTGAGAAAGCAGTTTTGAATGATATAATTTTGATATCGTATATCTCATATATTATTAACAAAAATAGTCAAAGGCAAAAACATATTAGGCCATATATATATTTGGATGAAGGTTGGAGCATCAGATTTGAATATTTGGAGAAGATAAGATTGAATTATTTTTCATCACACATGGAGGGACACTGAGGAGCTAGCACACACAAGACACAACACAAATATATACAAGGGTAACGAGCTGGCCCTAAACGAAGAGGGGGAAACACTACTGAGAGCAACATGATCGAGCTTGACGAGCTAATTAAGCTAGCATGCTTATTTCAACATCACATGATTAACACGTGGGTGCACTTCATACCTACTGACAATCTGACATGCATGCATGCACCGTTGACCCTACTTGGACCTTGACCGTTGACCCTACGCCTGCATGCATCCAACGTATACGTGATGCATATGCACGTCGATCTATCGGTACGGTCACGGTCACGGTCATGGATGGATGCAGCCGCCGCAGCCATGACCGATGCCACCGCCGAGTCCGCCGGTGCCACCTCCGAGCCCTCCACCGCCGAGCCCGCCGCTTCCACCGCCGAGGCCACCTAGCCCGCCTCCTCCTCCTCCACCGCCGAGGCCACCAAGTCCGCCGGAGCCGCCGCCCAGACCGCCGAGGCCACCTGCACCACCACCTCCGAGCCCACCCAGCCCACCAGCACCGCCAAGTCCGCCAACGCCACCGCCAGCTCCGCCGAGCCCGCCGAGCCCGCCGACACCACCGCCGGCTCCGCCGAGCCCGCCAACGCCTCCCACGCCAGCAAGGCCACCGACGCCCCCGATCCCTCCGACGCCGCCCCCGACGCCTCCAAGGACGCCCCCGATGCCACCCACCGCTCCGCCCAAACCGCCTACCCCGCCTGCGCCAGCGAAGCCCCCGACGCCGCCCCCGTACCCTCCGCCCAGGCAGCTGCCCAGGAAGGTTTTCTGCTCGCCGAGGCCAGCCGGCGCGGCCGCTGCGGCCACGCCGACGTTCTTAGTAGTCGTGGTCGTTGCTGTTGTCGTCGTAGTCTTGGCGGCGGTGGTGGCAGGTACGTCTCTCGCGTCAGCCGGTGCTAGAGCGGCCACCGCGAGGAGGAGGGCGACGAAAAGGAAGCGGCACGCCATTGCGGTTGCGGTGCTCCACCTCGCCATGGATCGAGCTAGCTAGCTTCCCAGCTAAGTGGTGCCACAAGTAGCACTAGAGGGTGCCTATATATAGAGACGGACTGCGGACTGGTTACGCATGCAGCTAGCCAGAGCTAGAGATCTCGAACTCGAAGTGAAGCTTCGTAATTAATGGAGGAGGCACCGCGCAGGTCAGCGGCGGGCGGGCGGCCGGCCGGCCGGAGTAAATGGGGGGCGCCAAGGCTTGCTGCTACCGCAGAGCCAATGCCTATCTATCTGCATTCAGTAGAGAGGCAGCAGAGTTCACGAGTGAGTGAGTGACATCCTGCTCGTTTGTAAGTACGTACTCGCAGAGCTTCCATTAACTTACTTACAGTCTGACACCATGGAACGACCGATCAAGCTCGCTGCTGTGCTTGCTGTGCTTGCATGCATGGAGGGGAGGACGCGTGTAGCCGTGCACGGACAGCTGATACTCCTACCACCGCCGGCGATAAATTGGCCGGCCGGCCGGGCCGGGCTTCCTTCTTGTGCGGGTCTAGAAGGCCATGATCTGTCACCCATGCAACATCCTAGCAGTAGCAGGAGATGAGCAGAGCGGCACTGTGCGTCGGTTCAGACTTCAGAGGCTGCGGATATGTGTGTAAACTAGTCTGGAAAATTTAATGCTTTTGTCGGATTTACTATATACTGTATTGAACTGAGAATAATTTTAGGGTCTGTTGATTTACTCGGAGATGGCAACCAGTAGAAGAAACCTCAGCTTTCTGAACATTGAGATCTTGCGTCAGCGAGAGTGCTTCAGTACTGCGGGTCATTGCTCGTAGAATTTCTGGGTCGGTCAGGTCATGATGAACAGCTACATCCGATGCTCGCTTCCGATCGATGCACCAGCGCTTATACAAGTCAAAAGTCACATGAGTTTTTCAACGCTTCAGGGAAGGCTGGAATATTCTCGAGGAAATCCGGCAGCACATGGGGCAGCATCATGCTTCGCCTCAGACCCTGGTTAGCAAAGCTTTTCGACATGGTTTCTTTTGGCTGATCAAAAAGCATAACGCAGACGATCTGGTTAAGAAATTCAATGAGTGTCGGTGCTTCGCCAAGCAAAGTCACATGCCGGCCACAATCATCAAAATAATCGTTATCACTTGATTGTGTAAAATTTTGAGAAGCGTTTCTAATCCTCGATGAGGAGCCGCGTTTATATTGTCTTGGGCAAAACAACTTGCCGTGACTTACAAGAAGAGAGAAGCGATCTCAGGGATTCGGTTCTTACAAGGCACTACTGAAATTTTCCTATACGTCGGGTGTCAGGCCCTTCTCCGAGAGCTAAATCACGGGTGCTCGGTAAACATATGGTATATGCCGAGAGCCACTCTCGGCAAATACGGCTTCACCGCAACTAGGTACCTTTGTCGACGCTGGCTCACGACGACCAAACAATGCACGGCAAACGGTGCATACGCCGAGAGCCACAGACAACAAAGAGAAGCCACGTGGCTTGTCAGTTCGCAACTTACGGCGCTTTCTGTTACCTATACCGACGACCTACTATGAACCCTCGGTAAAAACATGTCACAGAAACATTCAAACGCCTGCCATGTGGTCCCACTGGTCCCAGTTGTCACTAAAAGTGCTCAGATGAATCTTTTTTGAGAGTTCTCTCGGAAACCGTGGCACAATAGTTGTAATTAAAGTGCTCACCCGATCCATTTTCCGAGAGTGACGCTCATGAATGCCTCTCTTTCCGAGTGTCACTCTCTGAAATGCGTCCCCATGCTTCCACTAGTAGAAAATAGGGAACTAGTCCCGGTTTCAGAGGGCCTTTAGTCCCGGTTCTGGAACCGGGACAAAACAAGCGGGACTAATATCCAAAACCTTTAGTCCCGGCTCGCTTACGAACCGGGGCCAAAGGGCTCAACGTGGCGGCTACGAGACGCCCAGGCAGGAGTACGTTTAGTCCCGGTTGGTAACACCAATCGAGACCAAAAGGCCGCCACGCGTCAGGTACTGTTTTTTTGGAGGGGGTTTAGGGGTTTTGGAGGGTTAATTTAGGGGTTTTATATTGTGTTAGCTAGCTAATAGAGAGAACTGACCTTTCTTTCTCCATGCTTGGTCCACCCTAGCTACTATATATATAGAAAGAACTCGACGCTAGCTAATGAGCAAATGAAGGAAACCATTAATTACACAAGATCGTCATGTTGAACATATATAGAGAGAAGTGAAAACTCTTTCTCCGTTCTTGGTCGAACAACAAGTTTTCGTATATCTATCCGACGCTACTACATATATACAATATAATATTTTTTACAATCCTAACATCATCTACCTAAGATCCAATCATAAATCCACATAGTAGTCTCCATCTTTAGGTATGACGTGGTCAAGAAAGAATCCCGCCAATTCCTCTTGAATTGCTCGTATGCAATCATGTGGTAGGAGTTCATCCCGCATCTGCCAAATCTAATTTAAAGAAGGGGGTCAATACATGCATATATATGAATGAAATTCAACACAATTGATGGTTATATATAAAATAAAATTGTGAATATTATTTACGTACTTCAAATTGTTTGTCAGAGAAGCCCTGCTCAGAGGTCGAGTAGTGAATGAACTTGCATACGTAATATCCACATAAAACAGTCTCGGCTTTCCGGTATAAGCACTATACGAGAATAGAGTTCAATCAAACTGATAAGCAAGCATGGTAATGATATATTGATGAAATTTTGAATCAATTAGAGATGTGCGGAACTAGCTAGTACTACTTACTTTGGGGTGTGTAAATCCTAACTCTTTGTTTAGACCGGGAACCTTTTGGGTGAACTTTTTCAAGATCCTATCAGGCAAAGAAAATGATTACTTGATATCAAGAAATTAACAAAAGTTGCATGCCGATATGGTCCCGGTATCGAATGAACTTACTTCTTGAGCATTGCAGTCATGTCCGCATAATCCTCGGGATCTTTAAGTCTCGAGTCTAAGACAGTTACTAGTGCCTCGTCAAGCTTAATGGATAGCTGAATAAAGTGGTAACTACACACACATATATAACTCATCAATTACATTACTTAACCTCGAGTAAACGAAACCGAATATACAGAAGATAGCAACACTCATTTGAAGTTGTAAGGAAAGAATATTTTCCTTTCGTTTTGATGTATAAGGAACGACTTTAGCAAGTTCTCCTCGATCTCTTTGACACTGTTTCGTACCGTATATTCATTTACGAATCTGGGCTAAGGAACCCAACGTCGAAGATTCCTGCTTTTTTGCATTCGACGATCTTCAATCTACATAATATAGTGAGGATAATTATATATACATGCAATGAACGAGCTGAGCTAGAGACATAACTATAGAAGTAATAGTTACAGACAGTTGCAAGTCATGAGTTGTTTGCCGAGGGCCAGTTGATTGTATAACTGAAATAACTCCACAAATTCCATAGGCATCACATTGAGTCCAATGAATTCGTTCTCTGGTTTAACTCTAACATATGTAGTGTCTCTCCCAGACTTCCTGTAGGTTTTCATGTACCACTCATGCAAATTGTACACCATCGTTGTTAGATGAGGATAATCAGTTTGACGAGAGGCTTGCCGTGCACGTATTATATTCTTCTACTGTTACCTCAGCCGTTTCAAAAATTACATCACCCCTCAAGTAATCACCAGGTTTGGTACCAGGTAGTAGCACCGGATGATTAGCGATATCGCTAGACACCTTGAGCGGGGGGCACGATTGCTTCTCATGTTCGCCGAGCTAGGGAATTGTTTTCCCACTTCTTTGTTCTTTGACTCTTGCAGCACTAGAAGTACTTCCCAACCGCTCCGCTTCATTATATGTCTTTATAATACAATGGTCATAGTTTGATGGCAACGAAGGCGGTGATGGTCGCTTCGGGGCATCCACTATGCGCTTTGCTTTCAGCATCTACCGTTTCCTTCGGAGGTGGATGTTTCCGTGCAAAATGGGTCTTCACTTCGGCTTTACTGATGTCATCGTTTTCTTTGTCAGTCCTCTCGTATGGTAACTTTGGAAGAGGCTCGAGGCTTGGACCAAATTTGAATTTCTTACCGCCTATTGTACTGCTAGCCACTAGAGCGGCGACGACGTCTCTCTTCCGTCGTGGCTGACGAGTCTGAGGAGGCGGAGTGGCCTGACGTGTCGGAGGAAGAGGAGGAGGAGGAGTGGCCTAACATGCCGGAGGAGGCTGAGTTGCCTGACGCGCCAGAGAAGGCGGGGTAGCCTCATGCGCCGGAGGAGGCGGAGTGGCCTCACGTGCCAGAGGAGGCAGAGTGGCCTCACGCGCGGAGGAGGCAAAGGATGAGGAGGAGCAGGAGGAAGCGGAGTGCCCTGACGCTCTGGCGGAGGCTGAATCTGCTGAGGCTTCCAGTTTGGAAGCTGGATGTACTCCTTTCTCCATAGAGAGGTACTCCTCTGAGCATTTTCCATAAGAACAATATCCTCTTCACCTGTAGGGTTATCAAGCTCCAGCCCCCTCATATCCATCCATTATTTTATCCACCGTCACAACAGCATAGCCATGTGGAATCGGACGACAATGGAAAGTTCCCTAAGGTCGAGGAGGTAGAACAGAGCCGACCGCCGACTTGAAGGTCAGGTTCTGGCATCTCGTCATTAGCTCGCAATGTTGAGCCTCCGTGATACTATCCACGGGGTAGCGAGGAGCTGTGAAATCAGGCTGAACGAGCTCCATGGAAGCCACGATGCTTCTCCACTGAGATGGTGGGGTAGCTTCTGGGGTAGTGTCCAAGGAAGGATATTCGTGCCGCTGAGATGGTTGAACGGTAGCTCACTGGCTCTCAAGTTCTTCTAGTTTTGCTAATCTTGCACCGAGCTTCTGCATTTCGCTTGCTTCCAGTTTCCTCTTTCTCTCTCGGCATCTATAACCGCCGCTGTTGCGAAACCCATGCTTCCACGGAACGGATCCTGATGTACCGCGTGTTCCTCTAGGGTGTTCAGGATTCCGGAGGGCCTCTGTCAGCTCGTCCTTTTCTCTGTCGGGAATAAACGTCCCTTCCTACGATTCCTTGATTGCTGCCTAAAGCTTTGTCATGGGTATTGCAAGTTGTGCTCTCGTCCAGACACACCTCCCTATTTCTGGGTCCAAAGTTCCCCCTACCCCGAAGAACCAAGTCCTTGAACGATATGGCGAGTGCAATGTCTCTGGGTGGACATTCTTAGCAAGCAGGTCTTGCTCAGCTTTGTCCCACAATGTTCGGGCTTTGTAGTAGCCACCTGACCCTGTGTGATGGTGATACTGCTTCGCTGCAGCAGTTTTCTTGTTTCTTAGTGACATTTTCTTACTCTTCTCCGATTTCTTATAGGCCACAAATTCGGGCCATTAATCTCTTATCTTCTCATATCAACCGGCGAACTCTAGAGGCTTATCTTTACTAACAAACTTTGTGTTCAACTCTTTCTTCTACTTCCTTAATCGTTCTGTCATCTTCTTAAGAGCCCACGACTTGACCTTTCGCTCAATAACTGGATTATTCGGGTCCTCCTCTTGCGGTCGGCTCAAATTTCTCATCAGCTCGGTCCAAAGATCATCTTTTAGTCTATCATGGACATAAGAAACTTCGGGGTCCTTATTATTCTTATTCTATTGTTGGGTGGTGATCAAGATGTAATCCCTAACAACAACTCCACACTGATGTACACATGCGTCTTTAGTCCGCTTTGGAGCAATCGGTTGGCCATCCTTCGCGACTTCTGTGATCGTGAACCTTTCATCCTGGCGCAGCCTTTTCTTCGAGCCTCGTCTCCTTAGCTCGCTGGACTTTGCAATTGTTGAGGATCCCTCCTCCGTTCGGTCACTAGAGCCGTGATCATCATCTCTTTCCTCCGCCATTCGGTCACCAAAGCCGTGATCATGATCTCCTTCCTCCGCCATTCGGTCACCGGAGCCGTCATTATCTCTTGCCTCCTCCATTGTTGGATCACCGGAGCCATCCTCTCCTTCCTGACCATCGGTGTCGTTGAGACACGTCAAGGGATTATACCCGGCGCGGATTATATCCCCCAACAAGTCTTCTTGTTCTATGTCTCTGTGATCCATAGTTTCTGCAAATATTACGACATGGCAATATACAAACATGAGATATCGAAATCAATACAAGGCATTAATCAATAGTCTCAAGCACGTGGTTGCCACCGAGTCGACGACGAGGATGCATGTTGGTTGGGCATCGTCGACTCTACGGCTACACTATGCAAGTAAACATTTAAGCATGTAGACATCATATATCTGCCTAATATAAAATCATCAATATCGTCGGGGACTCTCGCTCCCTCACCATCGATCGTCGGGGACTCTCCCTTACCGATGACCGTCGGGGACTCCTCGATAACGCGTCACCGATAAAACAACTAAAACAACTGAACAACTAAAACATAAAACAACTAAACTAACTAAAATAATATGATCACTACATTAACTAAAACAAATAAAACATAAAAAAACTAAACAACTAAAACAACTAAAACACAAAACGACTAAAACAACCAAATTAACTAAAACATAAAAAAATAAATTAACTAACACATGAAACAACTAAAACACAAAAAACTAAACAGCTAAAACAACTAAAACACAAAACAACAAAAACAACTAAATTAACTAACACATGAAACAACTAAAACGATCGTCTTCACCGGGGCTTGACGAGACAAGAGCGATGCGATGGGGAGAGCGGCGACAACGTCGTGTCAGGGTGGCCGGCGACGGGGCAGAGAACGTTGACGGGGCGAGCGCGTCGAGGGCGACGCCATCGGGTCACGGGGTGTCAGGGCGGCGATGGTGAAGAGGGTGACGACGTCGGGTCGCGGGGCGAGAGCGACGTGAAGGGGAGAGCAAGTCGACGGCGTCAGGTCGGGGCGTCGGCTAGAGGGCGGCGAGGGCGTCGACCACGAGCTCGGGCAGCCTGGCGCGTCGATGTGCTCAGCTTCATCGGGGCAACTGCAGGTAAAATCTGCAAATTTTCCTAATTCCCGCTTATATACTGAGACCTTTTGTCCCAGTTTGTGGCTGTAACCGGGACTAAAGGGCTTCATTAGTCCCGGTTGCAGCCACCAACCGGGACTACAAGGCCAATTTCGGCAGCCCAAAGGGCGGGAAGTAGAGGCCTTTGGTCCTGGTTGGTGGCTGCACCCGGGACTAAAGGGGAGCCTCTAGTCCCGGTTGCTGCCACCAATCGGGACCAAAGGCCTGGCGTGGCGGTTTCGAAAGGCCCAGGCAGGAGTACGTTTAGTCCCGGTTGGTAACACCAATCGGGACCAAAAGGCCGCCACGCGTCAGGTACTGTTTTTTTTGGAGGGGGTTTAGGGGTTTTGGAGGGTTAATTTAGGGGTTTTATATTGTGTTTGCTAGCTAATAGAGAGAACTAACCTATCTTTCTCCGTGCTTGGTCAATGCTAACTACTATACATATAGAAAGAACTCGACGCTAGCTAATGAGCAAATGAAGGAAACCATTAATTACACAAGATCGTCATGTTGAACATATATAGAGAGAAGTGAAAACTCTTTCTCCGTTCTTGGTCAAACAACAAGTTTTCGTATATCTATCCGACGCTACTACATATATACAATATAACATCTTTTACAATCCCTAACATCATCTACCTAAGATCCAATCATACATCCACATAGTATTCTCCATCTTTAGGTATGACGTGGCCAAGAAAAAAATCCCGCCAATTCCTCTTGAATTGCTCGTATGTGATCATGTGGTAGGAGTTCATCCCGCATCTGTCAGATGTAATTTAAAGAAGGGGGTAAATACATGCATATATATGAATGAAACTCAACACAATTGTTGGTTATATATAAAATAAAATTGTGAATATTATTTACGTACTTCAAATTGTTTGCCAGAGAAGCCCCGCTCAGAGGTCGAGTGGTGAATGAACTTGCATACGTAATATCCACATAAAACAGTCTCGGCTTTCTGGTATAAGCACTATACTGAGAATAGAGTTCCATCAAACTGATAAGCAAGCATGGTAATGATATATTGATAAAAATTTGAATCAATTAGAGACGTGCGGAACTAGCTAGTACTACTTACTTTGGGGTGTGTAAATCGTAACTCTTTGTTTAGACCGGGAACCTTTTGGGTGAACTTTTTCCAGACCCTGTCAAGGAAAAAAAATGATTACTTGATATCAAGAAATTAACAAAAGTTGCATGCCGATATGGTACCGGTATTGAATGAACTTACTTCTTGAGCATTGCAGTCATGTCCGCATAATCCTCGGGATCTTTACGTCTCGAGTCTAAGATAGTTACTAGTGCCCCCGTCAAGCTTAATGGATTGCTGAATAAAGTGGTAACTGCACACACATATATAACTCATCAATTACATTACTTAACTTCAAGTAAGCGAAACCGAATATACAGAAGATAGCAACACTCATTTGAAGTTGCAAGGAAAGAATATTTCCCTCTTGTTTTGATGTATAAGGAACGACTTTAGCAAGTTTTCCTCGATCTCTTTGACACTGTTTCGTACCGTATATTCTTTTACGAATCTGGGCTAATGAAGCCAACGTCTAAGATTCCTGCTTTTTTGCATTCGATGATCTTCAATCTACATAATATAGTGAGGATAATTATATATACATGCAATGAACAAGCTGAGCTAGAGACTTAACTATAGAAGTAATAGTTACAGACAGTTGCAAGTCATGAGTTGTTTGTCGAGGGCCAGTTGATTGTATAACTGAAATAACTCCACAAATTCCATAGGCATCACGTTGAGTCCAATGAATTCGTTCTCTAATTTAACTCTAACATACGTAGTGTCTCTCCTAGACTCCCTGTAGGTTTTCATGTACCACTCATGCAAATTGTACACCATCGTTGTTAGATGAGGATAATCAGTTTCATGAGAGGCTTCTCGTGCACGTATTTATATTCTTCTATTGTTACCTCAGTCGTTTCAAAAATTACATCACCCCCCAAGTAATCACCAAGTTTGGTACCGGGTAGTAGCACCGGATGATTAGCGATATCGCTAGACACCTTGAGCGGGGGGCACGATTGCTTCTCTTGTTCACCGAGCTAGGGAATTGTTTGCCCACTTCTTTGTTCTTTGACTCTTGCAGCACTAGAAGTACTTCCCAACCGCTCCGCTTCATTATATGTCTTTATAATATAGTGGTCATAGTTTGATGGCAACAGAGGCGGTGATGATCACTTTCGGGCATCCACAGTGCGCTTCGCGTTCACCATCTACCGTTTCCTTCGGAGGTGGATGTTTCCGTGCAAAATGGGCCTTCACTTCTGCTTTACTGATGTCATCGTTTTCTTTGTCAGTCCTCTCGTATGGTAACTTTGGAAGAGGCTCGAGGCTTGGACCAAATTTGAATTTCTTCCCGCCTATTGTACTGCTAGCCACCAGAGCGGCGGTGGTGTCTCTCTTCCGTCGTGATTGACATGTCTGAGGAGGCGGAGTGGCTTGACGTGCCAGAGGAGGAGGAGGAGGAGGTGTGGCCTCACATGCCGGAGGAGGCTGAGTGGCCTGACGCGCCAGAGGAGGCGGGGTAGCCACATGCGCCGGAGGAGGCGGAGTGGCCTCACGTGCCAGAGGTGGCGGAGTGGCCTCACGCGCTGGAGGAGGCAAAGGATGAGGAGGAGCAGGAGGAGGCGGAGTGCGCTGACGCTCTGGAGGAGGCTGAATCTGCTGAGGCTTCCAGTTTGGAAGCTTGATGTACTCCTTTCTCCATAGACAGGTACTCCTCTAAGCATTTTCCATAAAAAAAATATCCTCTTCACCTGTAGGGTTATCAAGCTCCAGCCCCCTCATATCCATCCATTATTTTATCCACCATCACAACAACATAGCCATGTGGAATCAGACGACAATGGAAAGTTCCCTTAGCTCGAGGAGGTAGAACAGAGCCGACCGCCGCCTTGAAGGTCAGGTTCTGGCATCTCGTCATTAGCTCGGAATGTTGAGCCTCCGTGATGCTATCCATGGGGTAGCGAGGAGCCGTGAAATCAGGCTGAATGAGCTCCATGGAAGCCACGATGCTTCTCCGCTGAGATGGTGGGGTAGCTTCTGGGGCGGCGTCCAAGGAAGGATCTTTGTGCCGCTCAGATGGTTGGTTGGTTGCTCACTGGCTCTCAAGTTCTTCTAGTTTTGCTAATCTTGCACCGAGCTTCTGCATTTCGCTTGGTTCCAGTTCCTCTTTCTCTCTCGGCTTCTATAACCGCCGTTGTTGCGAAACCCATGCTTCCATGGAACAGAGCCTGATGTACCGTGTGTTCGTCCAGGGTGTTCTGGATTCCCGAGGGCCTCTATCAGCTCGTCCTTTTCTCTGTTGGGAATAAACGTCCCTTCCTACGATTCCTTGATTGCTGCCTAAAGCTTTGTCATGGGTATTGCAAGTTGTGCTCTCGTCCAGACACACCTCCCTGTTTCTGGGTCCAAAGATCCCCCTACCCCGAAGAACCAAGTCCTTGAATGATATGGCGAGTGCAATGTCTCTGGGTGGACATTCTTAGCAAGCAGGTCTTGCTCATCTTTGTCCCACAACTTTCGGGCTTTGTAGTAGCCACCTGACCCCGTGTGATGGTGATACTGCTTCGCTGCAACATTTTTCTTCTTTCTTAGTGACATTTTCTTACTGTTATCCGATTTCTTATAGGCCACAAATTCGGGTCATTGATCTCTTATCTTCTCATATCGACCGGTGAACTCCGGAGTCTTATCTTTCTCAACAAACTTTGTGGTCAACTCTTTCTTCCAGTTCCTTAATAGTTCTGTCATCTTCTTAAGAGCCCACGACTTGACCTTTCGCTCAACATCAGCTTGGTCCAAAGATCATCTTTCAGTCTATCATGGACATAAGAAACTTCGGGCTCCTTATTATTCTTATTCTATTGTTGGGTGGTGATCAAGATGTAATCCCTAACAACAAATACACACTGATGTAGACATGCGTCTTTAGTCCACTTTGGAGAAATCGGTTGGCCATCCTTCGCGACTTCTGTGATCGTGAACCTTTCATCCTGGCGCAACCTTTTCTTCGGGCCTCGTCTCCTTGGCTTGCTACACTTTGCAACAGTTGAGGATCCCTCCTCCATTCGGTCACTAGAGCTGTGATCATCATCTCTTTCCTCCGCCATTCGGTCACCAAAGCCGTGATCATGATCTCCTTCCTCCGCCATTCGGTCACCGGAGCCGTCATTATCTCTTGCCTCCTCCATTGTTGGATCACCGGAGCCATCCTCTCCTTCCTAACCATCGGTGTCGTTGAGATACGTCAAGGGATTATACCCGGCGCGGATTATATCCCCCAACAAGTCTTCTTGTTCTATGTCTCTGTGATCCATAGTTTCTGCAAATATTACGACATGGCAATATACAAACATGAGATATCGAAATCAATACAAGGCATTAATCAATAGTCTCAAGCACGTGGTTGGCACCGAGTCCGAGTCGACGACGAGGATGCATGCTGGTCGGGCATCGTTGACTCAATGGCTACACTATGCAAGTAAACATTTAAAAATGTAGACATCATATATCTGCCTAATATAAAATCATCAATATCGTCGGGGACTCTCGCTCCCACACCGTCAATCGTCGGGGACTCTCCCTTACCAATGATCGTCGGGGACTCCTCGATATCGCGTCACCGATAAAACAACTAAAACAACTGAACAACTAAAACATAGAACAACTAAACTAACTAAAACAATATGATCACTTCATTAACTAAAACAAATAAAACATAAAAAAACTAAACAACTAAAACACAAAACGACTAAAACAACCAAATTAACTAAACATAAAAAAATTAACTAACACATGAAACAACTAAAACACAAAAAAACCAAAACAGCTAAAACAACTAAAACACAAAACAACTAAAACAACTAAATTAACTAGCACATGAAACAACTAAAACAATCGTCTGCACCGGGGCTTGACGACAGGAGAGCGGTGCGACTGGGAGAGCGGAGACGGCGTCGTGTCAGGGTGGCCGGCGACGGGGCAGAGGGTGGCGACGGGGCGAGCGCGTCGAGGGCGGCAAGACGGGGAGAGCGTCGAGGGTGGCAACGGCGGCGAGGGCGACGCCATCGGGTCACGGGGCATCGAGGGTGGCGATGGTGGAGAGGGTGACGATGTCGGGTCGCGGGGCGAGAGCGGTGTGACGAGGAGAGCGATGACGGCGGTGAGGGCGACGGCGTCGGGTTGGGGCGTCGGCTAGAGGGCGGTGAGGGCGTCGATGACGAGCTCGGGCAGCCTGGCGCGTCGATGTGCTCAGCTTCATCGGGGCAACTGCAGGTAAAATCTGCAAATTTTCCTAATTCCCGCTTATATACTGATACCTTTAGTCCCAGTTTGTGGCCGTAACCGGGACTAAAGGGCTGCATTAGTCCTGGTTGCAGCCACCAACCGGGACTACAAGGCCAATTTCGGCAGCCCAAAGGGCGGGAAGTAGAGGCCTTTGGTCCCGGTTGGTGGCTGCACTCGGGACTAAAGGGGAGCCTCTAGTCCCGGTTGCTGCCACCAATCGGGACCAAAGGCCTGGCATGGCGGTTTCAAAAGTTTAGTCCCACCTCGCTAGTCGAGGGGCGATCGCACCGGTTTATAAGCCCCACTACGCATGACTTGTCGACCTCCTCTCCAAAGCAGGCTATGTATATGCCTAAACTCTGCCTCTGCCGTGTTGGTCCTGCTGGGCCTATAGGCCTGTGTCCTGGCCCATATTTAGATGGGTTTCTAGTCATATGCAGGCCGTGGTTGCCTAGTAGGCGGCATTTTTTATGTTATTTTGGTTTGATATTTAAGCTTTTTAGTCCTGCTTGGTTCCACCAACCGGGACTAAAGGGTGGCGTAGTGGTGTGGTGGAAGTCTAGTCCCACCTCGCCAAGTGAAGGTTGTCTGAACCTGTTTATAAGCCCCGCTGTGGCTGCTACATTGAGCTCCTCTCAAATTGAAAATAGATACCGTTATAGAGGAAATTTGACCTAAATTTAAAATGCTAGTTAGCCGCCTAACTAGCACTTTGAATTTAGGTTGAATTTTCTCTATAAGCACATCTATTTCCACTTGTGCCATTTTTATGTTATTTTTTGCATATTAAAAGTTCTTAACAAAAAATACTCTATGAATATTCTTTTTGCTACTAAAGCTTTAAACAAAAAAAACTTTGATAATTTTAGTTGCATAAATTTTATATAATATCAAGTTTAGTTATATAGCTTTTATCGGACGAAGAGACGTCTGTTACAAAAGGATTACAATTTTTTAAACAAATTTGAACTCAAGAATTTTTCTGCATTAAATATGCACCATTCGAAGCCACATAATCCCTTTTCAACCCTTTTCTGACTTCATTTGTTATTTTTCATGCATTTCATTATTTATTTTAAGTTAAAATGACCCTAACTTGAAAGGAACTACAAATGAACTCTGAAATGGTTAAAACTTGCCATGGTACCATTCATTTCACCCACATAGCATGTGCTAACAAGTTGAAAGGGTTGCGGCAAAACTGGATGCACTTCGTGTACAAAATGGACAATCTCTTTCGAAGTATCAGGGTTTCGGACGAAAACACGTCTGTTACAAAAGGATTTCAATTTTTTAAACATATTTGAACTCAAGATTTTTTCTGCATTCAATATGCACCATTCGAAGCCACAACATCTCTTTTCAATCCTTTTATGACTTCATTCGCTATTTTTCATGCATTTCATCATTTATTTTGAGCTAAAATGACCCTAAATTGAAAAGCACTACCAATGAACTCTGGAATGGTTGAAACTTGGCATGGTACCATCATTTCACCCACATAGGATGTGCTAAAAAGTTGAGAGGGTTACAGCAAAAACTGGATGCACTTCGTTTACAAAATGGACAATCTCTTTTGAAGTATTAGGGTTTCGGACAAATACACGTGTGTTAGAAATGGCATTTCGTTTCTTGACATGTAACTGCAGTGATATTCTAGTACCGGGCATGCGTTCAAATCCTCGTACGCACCACGGTAGAGAATGCAGTCATTAGGGCATGCATGCATCTTCTGCACCTCCAATCCTAGAGGGCATAGAACCTTGTTTGCTTCGTATGTACTGCGAGGCAATTCGTTATCCTTTGGAGGCTTCTTCTTCATTATTTTCAGTAGCGAACCAAATCCCTTGTTAGATACACCATTGTATGCCTTCCATTGCAGCAATTACAGTGTGGTACCGAGCTTTCTATTGTCATCTTTGCAATTTGGGTACAACCCTTTTTTGTGATCCTCTAACATGCGATCGAACTTCAACTTCTCCCTTTCACTTTCGCATTCTCTCTGTGCATCAACAATGACCCAGTGAAGATCATCATCGGGCACATCATCTGGTTCCTCTTGATCTCTAGCTTCCCCCATTGCAGCATCACCGTATTCAGGGGGCGGGTAGTTGTCATCATCCTCTTCTTCATTTTCTTCCATCATAACCCCTCTTTCTCCGTGCTTGGTCCAAACATTATAGTGTGGCATAAAACCCTTCTCAAGAAGGTGGAAGTGAAGGGTTTTAGAGTTGAAGAAAGCCTTCGTATTCTCACAGACAGTACATGGACAATGCATAAAACGATTCTGATTGTCTGCCTCAGCCACTTCGAAAAAATTATGCAGGCCGTTAATATACTCGGAGGTGCATCGGTCACCGTACATCCACTACCGGTTCATCTGTGTGCGTTATATAATAAAGTGTATCAAAAACCATTACAGAACATCATGAGTAGAGAAGTGACCAAATTAATAGAAATTCATCATCACATTAAAGCCAAACTACAGCAGTGACCGAAATAAATACATAAAGTTCATATATAGTTCTCATTGAACAACATATAGCTCTCTAGAGCATCTAATTAAAACTTACATTGAAACTATGTAAAAAAATTAAATGCAACAACAAATGCGATAATAACTGCAACTAAGGTACCAATTGATCCAACGGCATAATGATATCAAGTCTTTGTATGAATGGCATATTTTCTAGTCTTCCTAATCTTCAAGCGCATTGCATCCATCTTGATCTTGTGATCGTCGACGACATTGGCAACATGCAACTCCAATTTCATCTTCTCCTCTTCAACTCTTTTTAATTTTTCTTTCAAGTAATTGTTTTCGTTTTCAACCAAAATTAACTTCTCGACAAGAATTTCTATGTCGGTTGGAATTTCCGGTTCACATAACTCCTAGATAATAACATCCTTGTCGCGTTGGTCGGCAGAATTTTCATAAACACTAAATGAAACAAATAGTTATAAAAGATAATATACCACACCGAATCATAGACAGTACGAGGGCCAACGAGGGAGGATACCAAAACCATGGCACTATATAATAACAAACAATAATAGAAATAAGAAAATAGTACACGCATCTATCTAAATCATACAAGTAAGATTTTTATCTTTTACAAAGAAGATAAGAACAAGAGGCTCACTAGGGTGGTGCCCATGACAAGATCGGCATGGTCGATCGATGGAGGGGAGGACAGGGACAGGACAAGACGGACCGCCAAACCTAGAAAAATCATGAGAAAAATAAAGCTTGGAGGTCGAGCTTGGACAGGAGAAAGCCTAAGTGTGGCTCGGGCATTTCATCAAACACCTCATATGCATAGGAGGTGAGAGCTAGAGCAACACACACCCACACGTCAGCGTCCAAAAAAACAGTGTGAGTGGGCAGGGGCGGGGGTATATATAGGCTTATATCTTTAGTCCCGGTTGGTGGCCAGAACCGAGATGGAAGACACACTTTTGGTCCCGTTCCAGCTACCAACCGGGACTAAAGGTGTTGATCGAGGAGCAAGGCCCATTGGTCCTGATTCTTGGCTGGAACCGGGACCAAAAGTGTTAGAAAAACCGGGACTAATGACCTCCGAGGCCCTGTCGGCGCCCTGGCCTCATGAACCAGGAATGATGGCCCCTTTAGTCCCGGTTCATAAGTGAACCGGGATTGTTGCCCTTATCATAGCCTCAACCAAAGCCCTGTTTTGTACTAGTGTTCTGTTGAATATATATTTTTTATCGAATACCTACAAGTGAAAACAAGAAGAGTGCATTGTTGTCTATATCACTAGTGTAGAAAATCATATCATCACAAATCAATGTGGGAGCTCCTAGCTCCCTAGAAATTCATCAAGCAACACATCACCACATAGGCATGATTTAAAGTAGTTCGCATAAGCATAACTCAAACTAGTTGACATAGGGCAATGTTTCATACTAATACACATGAGACGCAAGTTCACAAATTCATACATAGAGTTAACTTATGAAAGTTCACTACTTGCAAAACATGTGCACATCACACAGAGGTTCACATCTTCATACAACCATCTTGAGGAAGAGGCGGGCACTACTGGAATTCAACAATTTGCCATCTGCCGGCTCTTTGCCGTCTGCTGGCAGATGGCAAAGAGAGCCTTTGCCGTCAGCTGAGCTTGAACAGACGACAAAGCAATGGCTGACGGCAAAGAAACCATTTGCCATCTGCCAGGACTTTGTCGTCAGCCAGCTGATGGCAAAGAGCTTGAAGGCAGACGACAAAGACCCCACCTGGGACTCACTCACCCCGCGGGGGTGGTGGGCCGTATGCTTGATCTTTGCCGTCTTCCTAGGGACTCTTTGTCGTCCGCCCGCAGACGGCAAAGCTGATGGCTAGTAACGACCGCCCCCACACCCGCCTCCACACCATCCCCTCTCACTCTCTCTCGCCCAGATCCACCCTCACCGCCCCTCTCGCCTCGCCGCTGGCCGCCCCCGCACCCGCTACCGGCACCTCCGCCCCCGGCCGCCCCCGCACTCATCCCCACGCATCCGTTGTTGGCCGCCCCACACCCGCTGTCAACTGCCCCTGTACCCCTCCCCCGTCACCCCGTCGCCAGTCGCCCCACACCCGCCCTCACCAGCAGAACTCCCCCTCCCCATGTTGCCCCTCCCCTCGGCGGCTCCCCCGCGCCGCCTCCTCACTGAGCCACCCCCACCATCGTGCCACCGCCCTCCCTGCACTCCCCCCACCACCGCGCCGCCACGCCCCTACCTACGACGCCCCCACCATCGCGCCTCTCCCTGCGCTGCCCCTCCCCTCGGAGGCTCTGCCGCGCCCCCCTCCCAATGCCGCCCCCTCCCCTCAGCGTCTCCCGGCGTTGCTCCCTCGTCATGCCCCCCATTCTGTGGCTCCCCCTCCCCCCCACCCCGACTGCCCCGACCATCCGCACACAACTCTGGTGAGTCCCCGAATGCCTCCCCCTTACTTTTTTGGGTTTTCCTGTTTTTTTAGTTAGTTTATTTTCTGTTTTTTTGTTAAATTAGATAGTTATAGTTTATTTTTTAGTTAGTTAGTTAGTTAGTTTACTAGGTTAGAAAAAACTTAGGTAGAAAAGAAAAACTTAGAAGGAAAGAAGAAAAGAAAAAAACTAGAAGAAGAAGAAGAAGAAGAAGAAGAAGAAGAAGAAGAAGAAGAAAAAGAAGAAGAAGAGGAAGAGGAAGAGGAAGAAGAAGAGGAAGAGGAAGAGGAAGAGGAAGAAGAAGAAGAAGAAGAAGAAGAAGAAGAAGAAGAAGAGGAAGAAGAAGAGGAGGAGGAAGAAGAATAAGAATAATAATAATAATAATAATAATAATAATAAGAAGAAGAAAACGACGCCCCGACATGACGCCCCGCTAAGAACCCCAACACAGAGGCTGATGGGGTCATAGTTTTGTAAATTATGTGTTAGATCTTATATTTTTCCAATTTCGTTATGGAAAATATCATATTTGTGTTGGTCGAGTTTCATTTCAATGTGTAGTTGTTCCATCACTGCGAGGGTTTGCTGTTCGACGACCTCCCCGTGTGTTGGACGAGCTCCCTTGCTGCGTTCGTTGGTGAGCACAAATGACTTCTCCTCCCCCGCCCCCCTTAATTTGCTTGGTTCCGGTCTTTGTGTCAATGAATCTTGCTAGCTATAGGTGTCTTCAATCATCAGTATGCATGACCAGTATGCATCTCCCGTTCGAAAGGTCGGCATCTATAAATATGCATGTCTTTGCATATTTATAACCGTCATCCTTTCGAATTGTCCAACCTTATCCATGGACAGCCTGAGTATGTGTAGATTGGGTTTGTTTTCTCGTATGCTCTGCTCTGGATCCGATGCGGAATTTTTTTAGTGCCTCCCCGTTGTTCTCTGGGTACACATCCTCTTTGCTTATTGCCGAGACGTGTATCAGGAGAACAGCGGGTAGGTGCTGCCGAAATTCTGCATCGAATCCGGAGGAGAGCATGGAAAAACGAACCCAATCTACACATACTCGGGTGGGATTAAGGCCTATCTCTACCTATTAGCATGTAGGTTGCATGGACGTAATAAAACTGACAAACTTGATTAACGGATGTATATATATATCTTGTATGTTTAGTAGGTAGGCAAGATGAGTGATCATGCTTGGATGTACACCGGTCAGCCTAGTTATAAAGAAATGAACATTGAATGGTTAATAAAAACCAAGGGGTTTCTAAGCGTCGCATTTGCAAATGGCCAGGAAATAACCTGGTGCCCCTATGTTCGGTGCGACAACCATAGAAAGTGGACACGGGATGAAATGGGTAAACACTTGCAGAAGTGGGGTTTTATGCCTGATTATACGGTGTGGAGATTTCATGGTGAGTCTGCCCAACGTGCCAGAGCTGAGGTTGTTTGTCGTCGCACCGACGAGCATGGTACCGGGATCGAAGACATGGTGCAAAACTTTGATGATGCTTGGGATTTGGACGATGAGATGGAGGAATCTGCAAACGCCTTCTATGAAATGTTGGAGTGTTCAAAATGTTCTCTCCACGAGCAAACTGAGCTTTGTCAGCTGGATGCCATCGCGCAAGTAATGGTTCTGAAGGCTCAGTTCAACCTAGGCAGAGAATGCTACGGTGCGATGATGATGATATTTGGACGCTTTATACCCAAAGCCATGTATTGCCAGCAAACGTGTACCAGTCGGATAAAATCCTACATCCGCTTAAGATGCCCTATGCAAAGATAGATGCATGTGTGAATGGATGTGCCTTATTTAGGATTGAGTATGCGGGCTTGAACTATTGTCCCATTTGCAAGTCTTCCAGGTATGTTGTGGTAGACAACAGTATGGGTGAGAAGAGTCAGACAAAAATAATGTTCTTTGGTATCTGACAATCATACCAAGACTTCAACGTCTTTTCATGGTCGAAGAGACGACCAGACAGATAATATGGCATAAATTGGGCAAAAGAACTGAACTAGATGCATATGGGAATCCGATGTTGGGGCACACTTTAGACGCTTTTGCGTGGAAGAACTTCAATGCATTACATAAGGATAAAGCGGCAGATCCAAGGCATCCTCGAGTTGCCATCAGCACAGATGGGTTCCAAGTGTTTGGTATGACGGCAACCCAATACAGTTGCTAGCTTGTATTTGTCATTCCACTCAATCTCCCCCCAGGAGAGATTATGAAAAGAAAGAACATTTTCTTGACGTTGATAATTCCAGGGCCCAACTATCTGGGGAAGAATATGTATCACTACTAGGAAAAAGCCTAGTAGTAGCGCTAGAAATACCCTTACTAGTAGCATTGGGTCCAGTGCTACTGCTAAGGCGCTACATCTAAAGTGTAGGAGTAGCGTGTGTTAGCCCGCGCTACTGCTACACCTTCTTCGTAGTAGCGCTTTTAGTGGAAAGCGCTGCTACTACTATTATTACGTATTTCTTTTTTATGTCGTATATTCATACGCCACTATACAAGTTTTCATAATACATCATTGTCAAATAACAACTCCTCCTCATCATCATTTTCGTCAAACAAATAACTAGATTTCAAAAACCTTATAAGTCCAGACCGAACTGCTAGATCGAGAACAATAATGATAAAACTATTAAACCTTAAACTAGAGCTTAATCCTACTACAATACTATTAATGAGCAGAATCTGGTGGTGCAGAATCTGTTGGTGGTGAGGGCATTCTTGGCAGAAGTATCCCGACAACACTTCCCCATCGGGCTCTTTGAGCCGGGCATGAAGATCTCACTTGTTATAGTGCCCATTCCATAACCAATTGGGGACTACTCTGAGGTGGCATCCGAGCCCGCTCTACAGCGTTGGCCTCCGCAAAGATGACGCTTGCTACAACTTGTAGTTGTGCTTGGGCATAACTCTTGCACTCCTTGACTTCCCACTCCCAGTGACTACACTGAGTCTTCCTAAACATTTCCTCCACCTCTTTCAGCTCCCGTATACAATCTCTCCATCCGAACACTACATCGTCAATCCTTTTTTCCCCGCGCCAATATCTTCCTCCGCCACTTCAACTCCTCTTCATGAGAACGTCTGATAACCCACAAGTATAGGGGATCAATTGTAGCCTTTCTCTATAAGTAAGAGTGTCGAACCCAACGAGGAGCTAAAGGTAGGACAAATATTCCCTCAAGTTCTATCAACCACCGATACAACTCTACGCACACTTTACGTTCGCTTTACCTAGAACAAGTATGAAACTAAAAGTACTTTGTAGGTGTGATAGGATAGGTTTGCAAGATAATAAAGAACACGTAAATAAAAACTAGGGGCTGTTTAGATAAAGAAACAAATACATTAGTTTAACAAGTGTGGAAAAGTGGTGGTAGGAGTTGCGGAATTGTCCCTAAGCAATTGACTATGTTACTAGACCGATAGCAAGTTTTATGTGGGAGAGGCCACTGCTAGCATGTCGTCCCTTACTTGGAATTCTATGCACTAATGATTGGAACTATTAGCAAGCATCTGCAACTACTAACGTTCATTAAGGTAAAACCCAACCATAGCAATAAGATATATTGGTCCCCCTTCAATCCCGTATGCATCAATTTCTATGCTAGGCTGAAGCTTCTATCACCCTTGCCCGCCAATACATAGTCCTATCAACATAAAACTAACCCTATGGTGTGATCCACGCGCATGCTCATATGATGGGCACCAAAGGACAGCAACATAACCACAAGCAATTTAAACCAATCATAGCAATTCATCAATTACCGATAGGATAACGAAAATCTACTCTGACATCATAGGATGGCAACACATCATTGGATAATAATATGAAGCATAAAGCACCATATTCAAGTAGAGGGTACAGCAGGTTGCGGGAGAGTGGACCGCTGAATATAGATGGGGGAAGGTGATGGAGGTGTTGGTGAAGATGATGGAGGTGTTGGTGTAGATCGTCGTCACACGATGATGTCCCGGGCAGCGTTCCGGCACCGCCGGGAGAGAGGGGGAGAGAGCCCCCTTATTCTTCTTATTCCTTGACATCCTCCATAGATGGGAGAAGGGTTTACCCTCTGGTCCATGGTCTCCATGGAGACAGAGGGGCAAGAGCCCCTTCGAGATTGGATCTCTCTCTCTGTGTCCTTCTGTTTCTGCGATCCCAGATTCTAGCCTTTCACCGTTTCTTAAATTCCCGGAGATCCGTAACTCCGATCAGGCTGAAATTTTGAGGGGATTTTCCTTATAAAAATATATTTCTTGCAACGAAAGAAGGGCCCCAACCGCCTTAAGGGTTTGTCACGAGACTGCCAGGCGCGCCTGGGGGGTAGGCGGCCTCCCGGGATCGTGACCCCCTCGGGCATCGTTTCGCGTTGATTCTTCTTCCCCAAAATCATAAATATTCCAAAAAAAACCATAGGTTTTTTATTGCGTTTGGACTTCGTTTGGTATGGTTATTCTACGAAACAAAAAACATGCAACAAACAGGAACTGGCACTAGGCACTGGATCAATATGTTAGTCCCAAAAATAGTATAAAAAGTTGCCAAAAGTATATGAAAGTTGTAGAATATTGGCATGAAACAATAAAAAATTAAAGATACGACGGAGACGTATCAGCATCCCCAAGCTTAATTGCTGCTCGTCCTCGAGTAGGTAAATGATAAAAAAGATAATTTTTGATGTGGAATGCTACCTAGCATAATCTTGATCATATAATCTAATCATGGCATGAATATTAAGACACGAGTGATTCAAAGCAATAGTCTATCATTTGACATAAAGACAATAATATTTCAAGCATACTAATAAAGAAATCATGTCTTCTCAAAATAACATGGCCGAAGAAAGTTATCCCTACAAAATCATATGGTCTGGCTATGCTCCATCTTCATCACACAAGGTATTAAATCATGCACAACCCCGGTTTTAGCCAAGCAATTGTTTCATACTTTAGTATTCTCAAACTTTTTCAAGTTTCACGCAATATATGAGCGTGAGCCATGGACATAGCACTATAGGTGGAAGATAATATGGTGGTTGTGGAGAAGACAAAAAGGAGGAGATAGTCTCACATCAACTAGGCATATCAATGGGCTATGGAGATGCCCATCAATAGATATCAATGTGAGTGAGTAGGGATTTCCATGCAACAGATGCATATAAGTGTATGAAAGCTCAAAAAGAAACTAAGTGAGTGTGCATCCAACTTGCTTGCTCACGAAGACCTAGGGCAATTCAGGAAGCCCATCATTGGAATATACAAGCCAAGTTTTATAATGAAAATTTCCTACTAGTATATGAAAGTGACAATATAGGAGACTCTCTATCATGAAGATCATGGTGCTACTTTGAAGCACAAGTGTGGTAAAGGATAGTAGCATTGTCCCTTCTCTCTTTTCTCTCATTTTTTTATTTTTTTCTCTTTTTTTGGTGGGCTTCATTGGCCTCTTTTATTACTTCCTCACATGGGATAATGCTCTAATAATGATGATCATCACACTTTTATTTACTTACAACTTGATATTTAGAACAAAATATGACTCTATATGAATGCCTCTGGTGGTGTACCGGGATGTGCAATGATCTAGTGTAGCAATGACATCAAAAAATGGAGAAGCCATGAAAACATCATGCTAGCTATCTTACGATCATGCAAAGCAATATGACAATGATGGTGCGTGTCATAATAAACGGAATGATGGAACTTGCATGGCAATATATCTCGGAATGGCTATGGAAATGCCATAATAGGTAGGTATGGTGGCTGTTTTGAGGAAGGGTATATGGTGGGTGTAATACACCGACGAAAGTTGCACGGTACTAGAGAGGCTAGCAATGGTGGAAGGGTGAGAGTGCGTATAATCCATGGACTCCACATTAGTCATAAAGAACTCACATACTTGTTACAAAAGTCTATTAGTCATCAAAACAAGGTACTACACGCATGCTCCTAGGGGAAGGGTTTGTAGGAGTTAACCATCGCGCGATCCCGACCTCCACACAAAGGATGACAATCAATAAATAAATCATGCTCCGACTTCGTCACATAACGGTTCACCATATGTGCATGCTACAGGAATCACACACCTTAACACAAGTATTTCTACGAATACACAATTACTCACTAGCATGACTCTAATATCACATCTTTATGTAGCAAAACTATTGCAAGGAATCAAACATATCATATTCAGTGATCTACAAGTTTTATGTAGGATTTTATGACTAACCATGTGAATGACCAACTCCTAATAACTCTCTAAATAGGTATAAGTGAAGCATGAGAGTTTAATTCTTTCTACAAAAGATATGCCCCACTCTAACAAATATAAGTGAAGCAAAAGAGCATTCTACAAATGGCGGGTTTCTATGTGAAGGGAAACAGGCAATCCAAACTTCAAATAATATAAGTGAAGCACATGAAGCATTCTATAAAGCCATACTCAAAAGATATAAGTGAAGTGCAAAGAGCATTATATAAATCAACCAAGGACTATCTCATACCAGCATGGTGCATAAAAGAGAAAGTAAAAATAAACACAAAATACGCTCCAAGCATTTGCACATATCATGTGAAAAATAAAAATATAGCTTCGAGTAAAATTACCGATAGATTCTAGACGAAAGAGGGGATGCCTTCCGGGGCATCCCCAAGCTTAGACGCTTGAGTCTTCCTTGATTATTACCTTGGGGTGCCTCGAGCATCCCCAACCTTAGGCTCTTGCATCTCCTTATTCTTTCATCCATCGTGGTCTCACCCAAAACATGAAAACTTCAATCACACAAAACTCAACAAGACCTTCGTGAGATCCATTAGTATAATAAAGTAAATCACCACTTTAAGTACTGTTTTGAACTCATTCCAAATTCATATTATCATTATATCTACTGTAATCCAACTTCACCATGGTTCATACCCCCCGATACTTCCCACAGATTCATCAAAATAAGAGAACAATGCATAGAAAACAGAATCTGTCAAAAATAGAAGAGTCTGTAGTAATCTGAACATATACCATACTTCTGATTCTCCAAAAATTCTTAAACAATTATGAAAATTAGGTAAATTTTCATATCAATCAGCAGAAAAAAGAATCAAACTCAAAAGCTCTTTCTGGATAGGAATTTAAAATAATTTTGTGAGCACAAAGTTTCTGTCTTTTTCAGCATGATCAAACAACTATCACCCAAACTAATCATAAAGGCTTTACTTGGCACATTATTTTTATAATACAATGGAATTGTACAAGGGGATAATTATTTTTGCGAGAAACTTCCAAGAAAAATTCTACATTGTTTCGATGAGCATGAACACAAGTGTTCAAGGTCGATCCTCACTTCCGCAATGCATCACCTTTCAATCGCTTCTCTTTTTGAAAAAGTTTAAGTTCCCCTATATATTTTTTGTTTTTAAACTATATAAAAGCACTCAACAGAAATAAATGACTCTCTAAAACTTCCGGGTTGTCTCCCAGGCAACGCTTTCTTTAAAGCCATTAAGCTAGGCATAAAGTGCTCAAGTAATGGATCCACCCGGATCCCAAGGTATATCAAAGCCAATATTAATTAACAATGATTTGTAATTTAGTAGTGAGAACAAGGTAACATATATCATGCAATGACGAAGTCTAACTCTCTTCCTATGCATTGGCATGTCATAAAAGAACAATTCATGCACATCAAGTAAAGGCCAATACATAGCATAAGTAGTTTCTTGCAATTTTATCGTATTGGAAACATAGAGAGGTGGAGATGTAGTTCCTCTGTCATAATAATTGCAAGTAGGAGCAGGAAGCACATGCATATTATATTCATCAAAATCATCATGTGTAATAGTAGAAGGCAACCCATCAATGTAATCCCTAATAAGATCAAACTGCTCCGATATAGTGTATTTGGGAGAATTCAAAAAGATAATAGGACTATCATATGTGGGTGCAATAGCAACAAGTTCATGTTTACCATAAGGAACTATAGCAAGTTCATCACCATAAGCATCATTCATATTGGCATCATGGCCACAAGCATAGCAAGCATCAAGTTCGTAAAAAAAGGATATTTCAAACGAATCCCAGGGATCATAGCAATCAACATAGCATTCATCCTTCGGTAAGCACGAAGGGAAATTAAACAATGTATGAGTTGAAGAGTTACTCTCATTATAAGGTGGGCACGGGTAGCTAGTCCGCTCTTCCTCCTTTTGTTCTTCGCTCTCCTCGTCATCTTTTTCATCTAATGAGCTCACAATTTCAGCATTTTCTTCTTCCATAGTTTCCTGCAAAATATTAATATCTTCTTGGGCAGCGGAGAGTTTCTCCATAAATCGATAAATATGGGCATTATATTCATAATTAGTATAATGATAACGAAGCATAACCAAATTTTCAGATTGGTAAAAAGCATCATCATTATCATCACACTTTTTAAACACAGCTTCAATTTCATAAGCACCCATAAAAGCAACAAACTCTTCTATTTGTTCCACATCATAGTAATCATATATACCATTAGCATAAGAAGCCAAGGTTTCATTAGCATTAAATTTACAAGAAAATGGAAGGTGTTTAGCCTTCATCCTAGAGAAACAAGTAATATCATATCTCAAGCATAGGTCCCAAGCATACCATTTCAACATATGAATTTGATCCCATAATAGTTTCCATTTTTGAGATAAGCGATAATCCCTAAAGTATTCACGTTGATCCAACGTGTATCCCATTATCAAGTAGAATGGGGTTTTCTTAGGATTATCAAAGTAGTGCATAATATTTTCCACATAACGAGCATCGAGGGTTTTAGGAGGTTCCCCATCTCCATGAGTAGCAAGTACACCTAATTTTTTTTGTATTTCGTGTTCCATATCCATAACTAAAGATAGAGAACAACTTACAACAGCAAATAAATCTACTTAGTGATAAAGCAAACAAGCACACACGAGAATATTCACCCCACACTATTGCTCCCCGGCAACAGCGCCAGAAAAAGGTCTTGATATCCCACAAGTATAGGGGATCAATTGTAGCCTTTATCGATAAGTAAGAGTGTCGAACCCAATGAGGAGCTAAAGGTAGGACAAATATTCCCTCAAGTTCTATCGACCACCAATACGACTCTACGCACACTTTACGTTCGCTTTACCTAGAACAAGTATGAAACTAGAAGTACTTTGTAGGTGTGATAGGATAGGTTTGCAAGATAATAAAGAACATGTAAATAAAAACTAGGGGTTGTTTAGATAAAGAAACAATTACGTTAGTTTAACGAGTGTGGAAAAGTGGTGGTATGAGTTGCGGAATTGTCCCTAAGCAATTGACTATGTTACTAGACCGATAGCAAGTTTTATGTGGGAGAGGCCACTGCTAGCATGTCGTCCCTTACTTGGAATTCTATGCACTTATGATTGGAACTATTAGCAAGCATCTGCAACTACTAACGTTCATTAAGGTAAAACCCAACCATAGCAATAAGATATATTGGCCCCCCTTCAATCCCGTATGCATCAATTTCTATGCTAGGCTGAAGCTTCTATCACCCTTGCCCTCCAATACATAGTCCTATCAACATACAACTAACCCTATGGTGTGATCCACGCGCGCGCTCATATCATGGGCACCAAAGAACAGCAACTTAACCACAAGCAATTTAAACCAATCATAGCAATTCATCAATTACCGATAGGACAACAAAAATCTACTCACACATCATAGGATGGCAACACATCATTGGATAATAATATGAAGCATAAAGCACCATGTTCAAGTAGAGGGTACAGCGGGTTGCGGGAGAGTGGACCGCTGAATTTAGATGGGGGAAGGTGATGGAGGTGTTGGTGAAGATGACGGAGGTGTTGGTGTAGATCGTCGTCACACGATGATGTCCCGAGCGGCGTTCCGGCGCCGCCGGGAGAGAGGGGGAGAGAGCCCCCCTTATTCTTCTTCTTACTTGACCTCCTTCCTAGATGGGAAAATGGTTTCCCCTCTGGTCCATGGTCTCCATGGCGAAGAAGGGGCGAGAGCCCCTCCGAGATTGGCTCTCTCTCTCTCTGTGTCCTTCTGTTTCTGCGCTCCCAGATTCTGGCCTTTCACCGTTTCTTAAATTCCCGAAGATCCATAACTCCGATCGGCCTGAAATTTTGAGGGATTTTACTTATAAAAATATCTTTCTTGCAGCGAAAATAGGGCCCGAACCGCCTTAAGGGTTGGTCACGAGCCTGCCAGGCACACCTGGGGGGGTAGGACGCGCCTCCCGGGTTCGTGACCCCCTTGGGCATCGTTTCACGTTGATTCTTCTTCCCAAAAATCATAAATACTCCAAAAAAATCCCCATAGGTTTTTTTATTGCGTTTGGACTTCGTTTGGTATGGATATTCCATAAAACAAAAAACAAGCAACAAATAGGAACTGGCACTAGGCACTGGATCAATATGTTAGTCCCAAAAATAGTATAAAAAGTTGCCAAAAGTATATGAAAGTTGTAGAATATTGGCATGAAACAATCAAAAATTATAGATACGATGGAGACGTGTCAACATCTAGGAGCCATGGAATCCCTTTAAATTTGGCATCACATTTTCTTAACAATGGACATATTAAGTAGACATCACATAGAACAAATCTCATGAAGAAATCAGATCCATCCATCCATCTAAGTAGACATCACGTATTAAGTAGACATCACAAATTATGAAGAAATCATATTAATCCATCTAACCATCTAAATGCATCCATTCACGTCATCCATCCATCTAACCATATAAATTTCATCCATCCATCCATATAACCATCTAAATTTCATCCATCCATTCATCTAACCATCTAAATTTCATTTCATCCATCCATATGGGAGAGAGGAGGTACAGGGAGAGATACCGCTGCGTGGATGGCCGGGATGGGGGAGAACCGCCGCGTGGGGATGACCGGGAGGAGAGCCGCCGCGTGGGGATGACCGGGAGGGGAGCCGCCGTGTGGGGGAGGGCCCGGATGGGGAGCCGCTTCGTGAGGAGGGCCAGGATGGGGAGGGCCGCCGCATCGGAGTGCCGATGCAGGGATATGGTGAGGCGGCGCGAGGATGAGATCGATCTGAGAGTGAGGAGCGAGGGGCGCGCGGGGGAAGATGAGAAATAGAGGGATCCGATTAGCAGCAGCGCTGTACGGGAACATCGCTACTGCTACGCTATTAGTATAGCGTTGCCCCCTGACAGGAGCTACTACTACCGTTTGCCCCCCGTCGATCGGGATGGGACCATTTAGTAGTAGCGCTGGTTAATAATCCAGAGCTACTGCAAATTAGCAATAGCGGCCGTTATTTTCCAGCGCTACTAATGAAGTCCTACCTATAACGTTTTTCCTAGTAGTGTATGTGTACATGCAGCTGCTTAAGGATGAATTGCAAGAAGCTTGTGATAATGGGATCAAAACATATGATGCTGCTTCCAAAAAAACTTCAAAATGCATGTGTGGTACATGTACTCGACGCATGAATTGCCGGTGTATGCACTATTCATTGTCTGGTGTGTGCATGGAAGGTTCCCGTGCCCCACATGCAAGGCAGCTCTTGAGTTCCGTTGGCTGCAGGCGGGTCACAAGTATTCTCGCTTCGACTTGCATAGACAGTTCCTAGATCCTCGCCAAAAGTTTAGAAATGACAAGAAGAATTTCATGAAAGGTAGAGTTGTCAAAAACTCTGCACCACCTGCATTGACAGGCCAACAGACCGTGGATCAGATAAACTCTCTCGAGTCGGATCCCATATGTCCAGGGTATTTCAAAGGGTATAATACGAAACACGTCTAGACTCACAAGATATGCTTGTGGGATCTGCCTTACTTTAAAGACCTCCTTTACCCACACAACATTGATGTGATGCACACTGAAAATAATATTCCCGAGGCAATTTTTGGTTCATTGTTAGGCATAGAGGGAAAGGCAAAGGAGAATCCTAAGGCTAGAGTCGACCAGGAGGCTCTATGTGATAGAATGTTACAAAACATGCGACAATAGTTAGGAAACAAGAACCGGAGGAAGCCAAAGGTATGGTTCAATCTTGGAAGGCTAGCTATGAGGGAAATGCTCTTGTGGGTGAAAATGCAGTTGATGTTCCCCGATGGGTATGCAGTGAATCTAAAGAGGGGAGCGAGTCTGGGCAAATTGAAAATATTTGGTCTCAAGAGTCATGGTTGGCACATATGGCTTGAGCGGGTAATACTGGTGATGTTGCGTGGCTTTATCCCTGAGGATGAAGGGCTAGTACTGGAAGAGCTGAGCTATTTCTTCCGTGCTCTTTGTGCGAAAGAACTATCACCTGACGTGCTAGATGAACTGGAAGAGTTGGCATCGGAGTTGATCTGCAAGTTAGAAAAGATCTTTCCACCGGTCTTCTTTAATCGAATGCAACATTTGATTTTGCATCTCCTGACCGAGGCAAGATTGGGGGCCCACATGCAAAATCGTTGGTGCTCTGGAACTAAGAGGATGCAGAAGACGCTTCGAGCAATTTGTAAAAAATAAACGTAGAATTGAAGCATCGATGGCCGAGGCATTCATTACTGAGGAGGCGGCAAACTTCATGACAACACACTACAAAGCCAAGAATAGTTGTCGTCGTTTTCTCACGACAGATGCCATGGGTCGGCTTATCGAAGGTGGTTGGGGCCGGAGGACGCCAACGGGCTCCGGGAGCGGGATTAGGTACAAGCGATGGTGACACACGACGTACCCAGGTTTAGGGCCCTTCCTGGGAGGTAATACCCCTAGTCCTGCTTGTTCTAGTTTGATGGATGGGTGTGTTTACAAGGTTGCTCCTGGAGCTGTGTATAGAGGAGGAAGAGGGAGCAGCTGGCATGCCTTCCTCCGCTATGAAGTGTGGGAGAGCGTGGGAAGTATCCCTTGAGTGAGTGCATGAGAGTTGTCCTCCCGTTGCATGGGGGGCTCGGGGGTTTTTATAGGCCAACCCCCCGGCTTACAATATTCCTGAGGTACATAAGTGGGGGGACTCGGCTGGCAGCCTCTCCGGCTGACCAGGGGGTCCCGCCCTTCGAGCCGTCTCGTCGCCTGTAGGGTCCACCGGCTGCGTGGTCCCGTCGCCCGCAGGGGTCCGCCAGCCGGCTCCGCGATTGGCCCTGGCCCACCTGCCATGACACGGGCCGCCCGGGAGGCGTCGTCTAGCGCCAGCCGGCCGAAGTCGTCGGTACGGTCGAGTGCACTGTAGCCACGCCAAGGCAGGTAATCGAGCGGGCGGGGGCGTGCCGGCACTGTTTCCTCGCCCGGTCACGGTCGCCAAGGTCAACGGCCTAGACGGCCGATCTGTAGCCATGGGTGCTCGTGCGTCAATGGTCATTGTCGCTACAATGGCGCGCGTCGTGGCGGTCATGTCGTGTCGCCGTACCCGTGCGCAGAGGGATGAGACATTGCTTGTCTGCCCCGGGGTCAACAGAGGAGGTGGCCCGGAGGCAGCCGGTCATGCCCAGCCGGCTGGGGGTCAAGCCGGCACCTCGACCAGCCGTCTGCGAGCCAGCCGGCAATTGCTCGAGTCGGCTGCACTCCAGCCGGCCGTGTGTAGCCGGTCACATACTTTTTCTTTGAAGCGAAGGGGAAGAACCCCATTGATTTGGCCTACCCAGGGGTAATAACCCTAAACGGTGCCCGCCTCCGGTGTGAAGCCGAAAAGCCAGCTGGGTCAACGGTTGGACCCGACACCTTGGGTTCTAGCGCGCCGCCCCGAGTCCCGGGCCGGCCCGCCGCGTGCCACGTGGTGGGTAATGATGTCGCGGGCCCCAAGCATGCGGGCAGATGGGACGCTGCACTGGGCCTAATCCGCTAGGCCTCGGGGGCACCCCAGTAGGCCTCGAGGCCCAGGCCAGGATCCTCTGCGCCCCGAAGCGGCAGTTACGGCCCGAGCTGCCCACTCGTGTGCGGAGTTTCCGGGGAAGTGGGCACAGTTAATCCCAACGTCCCACGGTCGTAGCCTCCCATTTAAAAGGGGAGGAAGGGCAAGGGTGGAGATACCCGCGCCCCTCTTGCCCCCTTGCTGCCTTTCTCTTTGCCTCCCCTGCTCCCTCGTGCAACACCGCTCCCGAGCTCGCAAATGCGCCGCACACCGCCCTACCGTCGCAATGGCCGACGGGCATGGAGGAAGCTGCGCTGGATCCATTCTCACCGAGGAGGCCATCACGGACCTCTGCCGTGCGTGCATGCTGTCGCCGGCGGAGCGTGTGATTGACCGCGCGTCGGGCAACAAGGTGTTGCCGGTGCCGCAGCCAGGGGAGCACATCATCTTCCTCTGGGACTTCTCCCGCGGTTTTGGGCTCCCGGTGAGCCACTTCTTCCGGTTGCTGATAGATACATTCGACCTTCAGCCGCACCACCTCGGCCCTGACGCCATCCTCTAGCTCGTCGGCTTCGTAACGCTGTGCGAGGGGTACTTGGGGGTTATCCCCTTCCTCGACCTCTTCAACTCTCTCTTCTATCTCAAGGCGCTGAAGAGCAATGCCTGCGGGGGCATGGCTGTGTGCTTCCGCGGCACCGCGTGCTTCCCGCCCTTCTCCCTCATCGAATCTGTCAAGGGGTGGCATCGGACGTTCTTCTACGTGAAGAATGCTGACCTGAATCTAGACTACATCCGGCTGTCGGATGTCCTCAATGCGCAGTCCTTTGGAGCAAACTGGCTTGGAGCCGCCCTGCGCGGAGTGGCTCTGGTGGAGCTCGGCCGGCTCGCGCAGCTGAAGAGCGCTGAGGGGTTGGTCGCCTCCGATCTGGTGGCGGCCTTCATCTCGCGCTTGGTGTTGCCTCTCCAGATGAGGCCGTACCGGATCTGTGACATGTCCGGCTGCCGGGATCCCTGCCAGCTGACGACCGTCTACCTGACGCCGGCTTAGGTGGTGACGTGGGTGAACGCCATCACGACGTTCAACCTGGCGCCGGCGTCGTGGACTTTCGGCATGGAGTCATATGACTGCATCAACCGTCCTCCCTGGTACGTTTTGTCGAGGTGGCTCTTTTCATTTGATTCTTTCCAGCCGGCAGCCGGTAACGGATCTTACTTTGCCGTGCTGACCGCAATTGCTCGTGCGATAGAACACATCGGACGGCACGCACCCCCAAATCATTGAGGCGAAGCGCGACCACTCCAACTCCAAAGACAATGAGCGGGGAGGCCCGCCTAAAGAGGGGGTTGACTCCTTGGGAGGGGTCGAGGAGTCGGCCAACCTGCGAGTCAGCAGGCCCAGTGGAGCCGGAGGGTTCGGTACAGCCGAAGAGCCTAGTGGAGACGGTGAGTTCCCTATCGGTCCCACGATCAGGGACTGGACCGATGACGATGTGATGATGATGATGATGTGATGATCCTGAACGCACCTCCCCCCTCACTTCAGTGGGGTCGGTGCGGGCGTAGAAAGGAGCGGCCGGTTCTGGAGGAGCCGGTGACCCCGCGGCCTGTCCATAAGCGGGTGAAGGTGGCCGCATGAAAGCCGTCGGCACGCGCCAGGCGGGCTTTTCCTGTCGTCATCGGGTAAGCGTCCTTCCTTTCCTTGCGTGTGTTCCCTTTCGAGTCGCGAGCCGGTGGGTGATTGACCTTTGTGCATCACACAGACCCCATCGAGCTCCATGAAGGGGAGTCAACGGTGGACCCGGCAGACGCCGCTAGCCGGCTATCCCGTGAGCACGCGGCCACGTAGCGGGAGGAGACGAAGAGGCTCGCGGAGCTGTGAGCCTCAAAGTCTGGAACACGAGGCGGGGCCTCGCATTCTGGGACTTTGAGCGGCAGGAGGCGGAGGAGGTCCGCAGACCCTGCGCGGGCGTTAGACTCAGCGACGGAATAGACCCGTTTGTCGAGGCCCCCGTCGAGCGAGCCGCGAGGGGCAGCTATGGAGCCGCCTATGCCCCCGTCCATAGAGGAGGCTCCCCGATCGGGGGCCGCAGCTATGGAGCCGGCCCCTGAGGTGACCCGGCCGGAGGTGCCGGTCGTGACACCGCCCGTGGCCGAGCCGGCCCAGGTCGACGTGCCGGAGGCTCCGGCGGCCCCGGAGGCGACGCTGGAGGTGACGTCAGAGGCAGCGCCGGAGGTGCCGTCCAGGGAGACGGAGGCAGTGTTGGCGCCGCGCAAGGGGCCAATGGGGATCGATTCCCGGGCCCTTGCCGTCAGCAATCCTCCCCCGACGGTCGGCACCGTGGCGAGCCCCGGGACGGGTTGCAGCGGCGGCCAGGCCCGGAGGTCAATGCAGAATGTGGTCCGGGACTGGGAGGCACTGGCACGCCCCCCAACCCTTCCGGCTCCCCCGGCAGGGGCCCAGTCCCCGCGCTCGGGGAGCAGGGGTGTCACGCCCAAGATGCGCCCCTATCCATTTAAGGCACGAGGGCCTTGCAAGGGATAGAAGAGCATCTTGCCCTTAGCAAGATAAGCATTATCACAACATACATTACAGAAAGGGAGAGTATACAAGATTGGCTTACACTCGCCAGATGCTAAATTACAATGTCACTCAATTCATAACATCAAGAGGAACACAGGGTCCGGCTACGGACGAAAACAAACGATAAAAACAGTTGCGATGACACTATCAAGTTGCCCAAGATCATGACCAGGTCCTCTACTCATCGGGGTACGTCACGTGCATACGGCCTCTCTCTTCATCATACTCCCATTGCAGCTGGGTAAGATCATCCTGAAAAAAATCATCTACACGTGTACCTGGATTGTTGTAGTAAATTGCGAGCCACAAGGGACTCAACTATCAAGTACTCGAGTGCCAAGACTATTTAAGCTTTAGGTTGGAAGGGGTGATGTTTAGTTGCAGCAATACTAAGCATTATATGGTGGCTAACTTACGTAACAAGAATGTAAATGTGAGTGGTCTACGTTAAACGGTCGATTCTAACATAATCTCTATGAGATCCTGAACACCTGCTTACGTCAATCATAACCCCACCGTGTTCTCTCTCGGATCATGTTCACGAGCAGAGACAATCACGGTTACTCACACAATTGGTGTATTTTAATTAGAGTTTACTTCAAGTTTACTAGAACCGGGTGTTAAACAAATATCCAAGTTGCCACATAACCGCGGGCACGGCTTTCCAAAAGATTTAACCCTGCAGGGGTGCTCCAACTAGTCCATCACAAATAACCACACTCCGCGGGAATTCCAACACCTCGCGAAAACTCGAAGAAAGTCAGAGTCCACACGCAAGAAATTCGATAAAGGTAAAACAAATCCAGCAAGACCACCCGATGTGTCGACAAACCTAATAAGAGTCGCATATCTTAGTCTCAGGACACGATGGATAAGCTACGCGTATGGAGGCCTTATAGAAATCTCCCAAGTTGCCCTGGGTTGGCCCCGCACAGTGCTCTAGTTTGGACCAACACTCATGAGGAGCACTGGCCCGGGGGTTGATTAAATTATCGACAAAGTTGCAAAGCCCTATGCAAGTTCATTAAGTTATTAGCAAATGTAGAACCAATGTTGGGTCTTGCCAGACAAGTTTTAATCTCAACCGAACAAACAAGGGGTCCCCATAAAAACCCCAAGTGTGTTAGGAGCGCAAAATATGGAAAACATAACACTGGTAACAAGGAACTAATGACGGTAACAGCGAAACAAATCACTTAGCAAAAGGCCAAGCCTTCCACCAATACCAAGATATATATATATGCATTAAATTAAATAACAAAATTTATTGTGTTATCCAATCCATGTTATCACATGGAACAACCTGCACCTACAACTAAGAATGCTATAAGAGGGGCTGAGCAGCGGTAACTTAGCCAATCAAAGGTTTGCTGGGACGTGGAGGTTAGAGGTTGTCATGGCAACATGGGGGCTGATATCAAGTGGTAGGTAGTGCAAATTGTAATGATAAGAGCGAGAAACTAGCAAGCAAAGATAGTATTGGGATCCGGGTACGATCATCTTGCCTGTTGGTTCTTCAGCGGAACAAATAGCGGGATCCTTGTAGTGGTACTCTCCAGGGTCCTCGAACTCAGTATTGACACCCACGTCTACCCAAGAGAAACAGCAGATAAATAACCAACCAAGGTGCAATGCACAACCAAGATGATGCATGATTCATTTAATGAAGAATTTAACATGGCAATCCAATTCTAGTCAAGTTTCACATGCAAAGTTTGTATATTACTGAATCTGGACAGAACCTGATGCTAAGTTATTTAGTCATGCATGAACATGGCAAATATGGATGCATAATGCAAAAATCGATGGAAATGCATATAAGGATCGCAAGAAACGGAGCTACGGTTCTCGAGATACGCTCATGACAAGGTACCGAGGTAAAACACAAGACAACCAAGACCTGGGCTAATTCTTGGCATTCCAAGGTATCCACTGGATAGGTGATGAAAAATAAATCAAAATAGACTCAAGAATCAATCCATTCCATGGAGTATAGCTCCCACAAGTCACAAAACAAAATAACACCCAATCTGTCACCAAACAGCAACATAGCAATTTGAAAAGTCCACAAGTTGAGCTACAGGAATCCTACAGCCACAAATAAGACATGGACATAATCTACTCAACACCCACATCAACTTATCAAACTATGCATTCAGAAAAAGAGGCACACAACAATATGCATGGAGCAATCAAGTTGACATGATGAATCAGTTTTTTAGGGACTTAGTGAAAATTCCAGTTTTCTGGAATATGGGTTAATAAAGTAGCAAGTTGACAGCACTGGTTAAATATGCTAGAGATCTCCTATTGGCATGAAAATTAACAGGATAGTAGATGATAATATCTACTACAAATAGCTAACAATGATCATGAGCAAATTCCAACCACAACACTAGTTACAACCCACTCTTCAAGGCAAAACAATAACAGCAGAATCTCCAGACTTAAGTCATTTTCAAACAGGCTGAATAGAAAGAGAAAGTTGCTTACTAAACAGCATGGTTCCCACTCATCTGGTGACTTATCATAAATAACAAAAATACTAGGACATTCCCAGCAACTTTAACTAACAAACTCATGTTGGCAAGAACTTAAAATCATGCATGGATTAATTCACAATAAAAAAACAAAAGGGCATCACAGCATAAAAATGTAGTTTTGTCAAGTTGCCCCCAAAGTCAACTCTGACTTCACAGGTGCATTCATGGGTTGATTCTACCCCAAAAGCATTACTCATACCCATATGCTTGCATGGAACAAGAGGGAGAAACCCTAGGTCAAAATTGACCTATAAAGGGCTAGGGTGACTTATGTCACTTTTGCAACTTAATGAAAATGCCCGAAAATGACATGTATCCTATTGCTACTTGTTGGAAATGGAAGGGGACAACAGAGGACGAGGCGCTCACCAAGGGGGCGAACGACGGCAAGACGAGCTCCGCGGAGGGGAAGAAGCGCTCGGGGACGCGGCGGCGACGGAGGGGAAGCAGGGGCGCTCGGAGGACTGTGATGCGGCACCGCAGAGGAGGAGCTCCTCTCCTCCTAGCACTAGGAAAGGAATGCGCACGGCTCCGGCTTGCCGCGAACCATCTTGAAGGCGGCGGGGCTCCACCGAAGGGAGGCCGGCGACGAGCTCTTCGACCCCCACCTCTCTGAACCTCACCTCACTGAATCAGGAAGGAAGAAGAACAGAGGGGAAAGAGGAGGATGAAGAAGGGAAAGCGGTGGTGGTGACGGGACAGGGGAACCCTAGGGATGCGTGCTTATATAGGGGACGTCCTCGACGTCTGGAGCCACTAACGGCGACGGCGATGGCGCTCTCTCCCGCTCTCTGCTTTGCTCTCCACACACTGACGGGAATGGAGGGGAACAGGGCAGGTTGCCCCTTGGCACCTGGGCTGGGCCTCGGCCCAACTGCTCCTCTCTCTCTCAAATAAAAACAGAGAAAGGCCTTTCTTTTTAATAAAACCAGCAACCCTAGGACAAATCCCCATGGCATTTTAAAAAGAATTTTCGCAAAACAAAAATACATTTGTAAAGGAAATAATCTACTGCTTTTAATAAAAATATGAAGTTGAATTATTGAGCAAGTTAATTTAATATTTAATAAAAAGGGCAACCCTTGTTTAGATGGAGTGCAAAAACCCAACATCCCCAAATAACAAAAGTACCACTCACATCATTCATAAGAATATTAGGGCCACCTCTTGAACATTTTTAAACAATTAAAACAGCAAGTAAAATCTGGTCATATAATTAATAGGAAGAGAGGGGAAGAAGGTGGTGTTTGAAAGGGAGAAGAGAGGGGAATAAAGGGGTTGCACACATGACTCCACCCACACTCTCAAACACCAACACCACACCACACAAGGCACACTATCACCAACACATCATACAAGACACATGACAACCAACATGACAACCAACATGACAACCAACATGACAAGATGAATGACATGATGCATGAATGCAAACCACACATGGATGACAAGGTGCAACACATACATTAATCTCATGACACAAGGTTCATACATGGGGTTACATGACAAATAATGTAGGGACATCACTTGGGATGTCACAACTCTCCCACACTACAAGAGGATCTCGACCCGAGATCTAGGAACGGAAGAAGTCCGGAAATTCAGAACGGAGTAGGTCCTTGCATTCCCAAGTAGCTTCTTTGTCAGAATGATGAGACCACTTCACCTTGAGGAACTTGATAGACTTGTTGCGAGTCTTACGCTCAACTTCTTCAAGAATTGCAATTGGGTGCTCACAATAAGAAAGATCTTCTTGAAGATCGATGTCTTGGAGGTCAATGGTTCGCTCAGGAGTCTTGAAGCATTTCCGGAGCTGAGAAACATGGAAGACATCGTGCACATTCGCGAAATTTGGAGGAATCTCTAGTTGATAAGCAAGAGCACCTCTCTTGTCAACAACTTTGAAAGGACCAACAAAACAAGGAGCCAACTTCCCTTTTATTCCAAATCGCTGCGTGCCTCTCATGGGAGAAACTTTGAGATAGACAAGATCATCAACTTGGAAGGAAACATCCCGATGTTTGCTATCATAATAGCTCTTCTGACGGGACTGAGCTCCTTTGAGGTTCTCACGAATGACATGGCACATCTCTTCTGCTTCAATGATCATGTCATTGCCCAATATCTGACGCTCGCCAGTTTCAGACCAGTTAAGCGGGGTACGACACTTTCTGCCGTAGAGAATCTCAAACGGGGCCTTGCCTGAACTAGCTTGAAAGCTATTGTTGTATGAGAATTCAGCATATGGAAGACAGTCTTCCCACTTCATGCCGAATGATATCACACACGCCCTGAGCATATCTTCAAGAATCTGATTGACTCTCTCAACTTGACCACTTGTCTGCGGATGGAACGCCGTGCTGAAATGGATCTTGGTACCCTTAGCAGTCTGGAAGGACTCCCAAAACATGGAAGTGAAGAGGCTTCCACGGTCAGAAGAGATGAGTTGAGGAATGCCATGCAAAGACACTATCCTTGACGTATACAGCTCTGCAAGTTGAGCTGCCGAGATAGACTCCTTGACTGGCAGGAAATGAGCAACTTTTGACAGCTTGTCTATAACCACAAAGATGGCATCGTTGCCCCTCTTGTACTTGGGAAACCCAGTTACAAAATCCATCTACACGTGATCGAATTTCCATTCTGGGATAGGCAAAGGCTGAAGAAGACCTGCTGGACGCTGATGCTCCCCCTTCACTTTGCGACAAACATCGCACTCGTTCACGAACTGAGCAATTTCACGTTTCATGCGAGTCCACCAGAAGGCCTGCTTGAGATCTTGATACATCTTGGAACTGCCTGGATGAATGGATGGAAGAGAATTGTGTGCTTCGCCCATTATAACCTTTCTGAGATCACCTTTTGGAACCACAAGACGGTCCTCGAAGAACAAGGTATCTTTGTCATCGGCACGAAAGCACTTATACTTTGGAATGCTCTTGGCCACACCTTTCTTCACTTTCTTCACCATAGCATCAAGAAGCTGCGCTTGGCAAACCTGATCTTCCAGAGTCGGAGAGACTTGAAGATTTGCAAGAAATCCTTGCGGAATTAGCTGAAGGTTGAGCTTGCGGAAGGCTTCACAAAGCTCGGGTTGAAGAGGCTTCAAGATGAGACTGTTGTAGTACCCCTTACGGCTGAGCAAGTCTGCAATGACATTTGCTTTCCCAGGAGTATACTCAATGCTTGGGTTGAAGTCTTCAACCATTTCCACCCAATGAGATTGTCGGAGATTGAGATTGGGTTGAGTGAAAATGTACTTCAAGCTCTTGTGATCAGTGTACACCTTAATTGGTCTACCCAACAACAAATGCCTCCAAGTCATAAGAGCATGCACAACTGCTGCCATGAGTGGGGTAGTTCTTCTCGGCAGGCTTCAACTGACGCGAGGTATAGGCCACAATCTTCTTGTCTTGCATAAGAACGCCACCAAGGCCTTGGAGAGAAGCATCACAAAAAACTTGGAAAGGCTTGGATTGCTTAGGAGGAACAAGAACTGGAGCTGAAGTCAGTCTCTGCTTGAGCGTATTGAATGCTGCATCACACTCAGGAGACCAAACATACTTGACACTCTTCTGGAGAAGATTGGACACAGGCTTGGCAATTTGAGAGAAGTTCTCCACGAATCTTCTGCAATAACTAGCAAGCCCGAGGAAACTCCGAAGCTTCTTGACGTTCTGAGGCGGTTCCCACTTCGATATAGCTTCAACTTTCTCAGGGTGCACTTTAATTCCCTCGGCAGAGATGACATGCCCGAGGCACACCACTTCATCAAGCCAGAACTCACATTTGGAAAACTTGGCATAGAACCGATGTTCCCTTAACTTGTCAAGCACATGGCGGAGATGCTCTGCATGACCTTCTTCTGTCTCTGAGAACACAAGGATGTCATCAAGATAGACCAAGACAAACTCATTCTTGAAGGGAGAGAAGATGAAATTCATCATCCTTGAGAAGGTTGGAGGAGCATTCGCAAGACCAAACGACATAACGGTGTACTCATACGAGCCAAAACTCGTCCTGAAAGCGATCTTGGGAATGTCTTCTTCGCGAATGCGAATCTGATGATAACCCATTCGAAGATCCAACGTGGAGAAAACTTTGGCACCCTTCAGTTGTTCAAACAACTAATTGATGTTAGGGAGTGGGTATTTGTTTTTTATTGTCTTCTTTTTCAATGGCCGGTAGTCCACACAAAGACGATCCATGCCATCCTTCTTTTTGACAAACAAAACTCCACAACCCCACGGAGAAGAGCTTGGTCTGATCAGACCTAGACATTCTTGCTCATCTAGCTGCTTCTTCAACTCTTTCAGCTCTTCGGGGCCAAGTTTATACGGGCGCTTGCAGACCGGTTCAGTTCCGGGCTCGAGATCAATCACGAACTCGACTAGCCGGTGTGGAGGCATTCCTGGCAATTCTTCTGGAAAGACATCTTCATATTCACAAACCACCAGAATTTGAGAAATCGCCGAAATTTCACCCTCCTTAGTAAGAGCAAAGAGATGGATTGTGTCATCGCGAGCCGCGAATATAATCACATATTTTGAAGGATGAGTCAGCTTGACTTCTTTTGCTTGACAATCAATATAAGCCTTATTCATAGTCAGGAAGTCCATGCCCAGAATGAGATCAATATCAGATTTCCCAAGAACAATTGGAGAAGCCAGAAAATAATAATCTCCCATCTTGATAGAAACATCCGGAACAACCACATTGGAACTCATCAACTGGCCTGGGGACACAACCCGAAAAGGACTAGGAAGAACTACTGAATTGAAATCATGCTTCCAAGCAGAAGGTTTAGAAATGAATGAACGCGATGCTCTAGAATCAAACAATACTTTTGCAGGAGAATCATTAACTGAGAGATTATCCATAATCACATCATTGGACTGCCCTGCTTCAGCTGCATTCACCATATTCACTCTGACTGACTTGGGATTATGCTTCACCATAGCATTGCCTGGGGGCTTGATAGGAGGAGGAGGCCGAAGACGCTGCTGGTTGCACTTGTTTGCATAGTGACCCTTCTGGCCACACTTGTGACAAGTCACCTAAAAAAGCGGACAAACATTGCCTGGAGGAGGAACAAGAACAGCCTTGGACGCCTGGTTTTTCTGCTGGAAACCTGGGTTGGGTGGGTGGGAAGAGCCACGACCACCAAACTGCTTCTGCTGCTGAGGAGGACGAAACGGAAGAGGATTTGGTGCCCAATACTTCAGCTGCTTGGAAACCATCTGAGAGCTGGAACAAGAATATGAATCCCTGGAACACTTCTTGGAGTTCTCTAACTTGAGCTGAGCTGCTTCAACCGTCAAAGCCATGTTGTAGAACTGATCAAACTCACGAGGCTCTTGAAGAACAAGGCCTGGCAGAAGCTCATCCTTGAGACCACATCTGAACTGATAGATCATAGCTTTATCATCTGGAACATCTTGCTTGGCATAACGAGCTAGATTCTGGAACTCGACGTTGTACTGGTAGACTGACTTGGTTCCCTGCTTCAGGCTCCTGAACTTCTCATGCATCTCTTTGACAAAACTTGTCGGAATGTAATGAGCCCTAAAGTCACGACGGAAATCGTCCCAAGTAACAACACGATCGCCCTTGGAATCCTTGTACTGCTGCCACCAATCAGCTTCTGGACCCTTGAGCTGGAACGAAACAAATCTGACAAAGTCCTCTGGCCTGACATTGCTGCACTCAAAATGCTTACTCATATCACGAAGCCAATCATCAGTGTCAAATGGTTGATCACAATAGGTGAAAGACTTGGGCTGGTTGGCAAGGAACTGACTGAGCGTTGCAAACTGAGGCTGATTCTGAAAATTCCCTTGAAAACCTTGCTGACCCTGCTCCCTTTCTTGCAACAGCCTTAGCAACATCTGAGTGTTTGCATTGGTCGCGGCCATCACAGCTTGCCAAGCTTCTAGAGGAGCAGGCGGTGGCAGTGGAACATCAGTCTGCTCCTCAGCACGACCCGGATTGTTGCGAGTTGGTGGAGCCATCCTGTTGGGGATATAACCCCGTGGTATGACCCGCCACGGAGACTCTGGGTCATGTTACTGACTCATGAGTCGGCCCAAAGGTAAGCCACTGACTGGAGGCCCAAGAAGATAGGCGGCTCAGCACATGGGCCGGATGATGGCCCGAAGGAGAGAGACCCGGACGTGTAAGACGTCTCGAGGATAACTTGGACAGGGAGATAGAGATAGACTTGGAGATATAATGTGACTCGGTTTGTACAATTGTAAGACCCGATGGTCCTGACCTCCTATATAAAGGCAGACCCGGGGCGACTTAGAGGACAGGTGATCAAGAACTAGGTCAAGCTTTTAGCTCCTTGTAATCGATACAACAAGCAATAACAACACAAGCACGACATAGGCTTTTACCTCGACTTGAGGGGCCGAACGTGGGTAAACTCGTGTCCTTTGTCCCGATCAACCCCTTTGAGTCCACCACAATGGCGACATCTCCAAACTCAAGTTCGGTAACCCGGACATCTACCGTGATAAAACCACGACAGTTGGCGCCCACCGTGGGGCTACCGCTTGGTGATGTTGAGTTCTCAAAGGGCTCCCTTCCAAGGCTCAAGGGATACGTGGTTGGAAGGATGAGAAAAAGTCACCGCGGCCGGCTCTACATCGACGATGCCAGCTAGGGGCTTGACGCTGCGTCTGTGGAGTATGGATTCCGGGTTTCGTTCGGTGGGATCCAGGTTTTCATCGGAAGGGTCGACGGATCTGCACCCGGGCCGGACATCTGCACCAACATCATCGAGCCGGCTCGGCGTCTGCACCCTACATGCAAGGCATGCCCAGCCCATGTTAATCCGGGTCAGAAGCATGTTTTTGTGGGCTTTACGCAAGGTATGGATCTGGAGGCTTCCGGATCTCAGGGAACTCTTGTTTGTTTAGAAGATGAGTCGTCAAGTGGGGAAACAGAATCAGTGTATCGGCTCGGCAATGGTGTCCTTGGGGGCTACAACGCCCGCCCTGAGTCAGACCAATCCGGGGCAGATGATCTTGGACTGCCGATTCATGCTGCGGTGTTCATGGCGGGGCCAGGGGCTGCCGGATCAGGAGATAACCCGCCTCCACCGCCGCCGCCGCCGGCTCAGGTTCTTGTAGAGCTGATGGATGAGCTTGAGGCTTTGATGTCTATAGAGGTTACGCCAAACAATCAAGCGGCTCGGAACATGGAGATCGCGAGAATCAAAGGCAGGATGGCAGAGGAACATCAAAGGATAGCTGAGCTGAAGGACCAGATGGAAGCAGAGGCGGCATGTCTCAAGGCCGATGCTTTCCGTTTGGAGTTGGAACAGGTATCAGCGGCGGCTGTGCACCGCAGGAGGCACCAATCTCGTCTGCCGGAGGGCTATGAAGCAAGGAATCTTTTCAACACTCCCGGCTCTGGGAGAGCGGCAGCCACCCCTGAGGTAGGACGAGCGGTGGCTCACACAACCCGGCACGATCAAGCTCCACCGGAGGGGGGGGGGGTTCGCAACACCGGCGGGTCATTATTCCAACCCAGCCGAGAACATGGTGGCGGCGGCCACCCGGCTTGGGACAATTCCTATCCCAGATGAGGCACCCTTTGCAGAGGAGGTACGAAATGCTATTGGATATTTATGGACGGCCGTGGCTCAGCAGGAGAAATACACTCACAGCCGGAGCCGGGTTCATTCTACCCCTCTCCATAGTAGAAGTTTCAGCCGGCGCTATGAGTCGTCGGCGGTTTCCAGTAGTGGTCCGCGTCATGGGCCAGAAGGTGAGCAGGCAGCATTAGACGCATAGGCCCTCGTGGACCGAGCAAGGAACAGGCGAGAAGAAGAGGCGACGATGATTCATCCGGAGCCTGGGCACTCTATATCAATGGGAGCAGGAACTACTGGTAGTGCTAGGGCCGTGGGAGTTCCATGCTTAACTCCGGCTCTGAGAAGTGAAAGGTTACCAAAGGATTTCAAGGGGCCTCGGAAGGTTCCAAATTACACGGCGGATCTACCCCCTGAGGCTTGGGTGGAGAGTTACGAGCTGGCCATGCAGATGTTGGACGTCAGTGAGGCGGTATGCGCAAAGTACTTTATCATGATGCTCGAGGGTCCGGCTCGCACATGGTTAAAGGGCTTACCACCCAACACGATAAACTCTTGGGCCGAATTAAGAGCGAAGTTTATTAAGAATTTCCAGGGGACCTGCAAGCAGCCTATGACCATCGTAGACTTGGATCATTGTGTTCAGCAGGAGAATGAGTCAGCCCATCATTGGGTACGACGGGTGTCGACTATTATTCACTCTTCAGAACAGATCACGGCGGCTCAGGCAATACTTATTCTAGAGAAAAATTGTCATTTTGTTCCATTAAAACAGAAACTTGGCTGGCTCAAGCGTCCTTGTCCAGATATGGCAGAGCTCATGACATCCCTGACGAAGTATGCCGATTCAGATAATACCAAAGATCCGGGTTCGGATGAGCAAAAAGTTAATCAAGGTAATAAGAATGGACAAGGCAAGGGCTTTGTGAACAACGGAAATCAGAATAAGCAGACAAACCCTGATGGCGGGTCAGAACTAGTAGCAAACACCAACACGGGGCAAAACCATCCCAAGGGGAATGGAAGATTTAGGCCGTTTCCCCAGAGGAACCGGACTCCTTTCAACTTAGAAGCAGTGCTTAGGAAGCCTTGCCCGGAGCACGGCACGCCGGAGAAGCCGGCGTTGCATGCGTGGGGTGATTGCTTTATCATGCAGAGATTCAAAAACCAGCGTTCGCAGCAACACAATAACCAGAGCGGTGGCCCGCCTGGCGGCTCCGGACCCGGCGGGCCAGGAGCTGGATTCGGCGCCAACAGTTCAGGGGTCGGGCACCCAGGTCAGAATAATCAAGGAGGACACCACCAGCATCCTGGCAACAACAACAATCATCAGCAACAGCAGCAGCGCAATCAGTCCGGGTATCAGAGCAACCCGAAACAGCTCAGTTTTGGACAGTATCACGTATTCATGACGGGTCACAGCAAACGAGACCAGAAGTTGCGGAAACGGGCGGTTAATACGGTTGCGCCGGCTCTTCCCCGGTACTTACCGTGGTCTGAATATAATATAACATGGAGTCGAGAGGACCACCCGCCGCGGGTAGATGACTCGGGCCGGCTGGCTTTGGTTGTGGTCCCTCAAATAAATGGCTATGGGGTGAATAAGGTGCTCATGGATGGAGGCAGTAGCATCAACATCTTCTATTATGACACCTTCCGGCGGATGAAACTACTTGACAAGGATCTTAAACCTTCTTCCACTGTCTATCACGGTGTGGTTCCGGGTAAGTCGGCATACCCAGTGGGCAGAATTTCTTTGGAAGTAGATTTTGGTGATGAGTATGACTACAGGGTGGAATCCTTGTGGTTTGAGGTGGTCAAAATTAAGAGTCCCTACCACGCACTATTCGGGAGACCGGCTTACGCCAAGTTTATGGCTAGGCCTTGCTATGTTTACTTGCAGCTCAAGATGCCCGGCTTAAAAGGAACGATTACCGTTCATGGTAATCGGAACACGGCTATTGAGTGTGAGGAAGGAGATGCAGCTTATGCAGAAGCAAGTTGTGCCCAGGAGGAGCTTAAGTTTTACAAAGAGAACGTTGACCCGGAGGAAATGACCCCACTGAAGAAGCCAACTACGGAGGTGGAGCCGCCCCTTAAGTTTTCAGCGGATGATACTAAAGCAGTGGATTTCACTCCGAGTGACTCGTCTAAGCAATTCATCATTGGAGCTCATATGGATCCCAAATAGGAAAGCGCGCTCATCGAATTCATCCATGAGAACCGGGACATCTTCGCATGGAAACCTTCTGACATGCCGGGTGTACCGTGAGAGTTTGCTGAGCACAACCTTAATGTGGATCCGAAGTTCAGACCGATTAAACAGTTTCTACGGTGGTTCAATGAAGAGAGGCGGAAGGCCATTGGAGAGGAGGTTGCCCGGCTCATGACAGCAGGGTTCATTGTGGAAGTTTTTCATCCGGAGTGGCTGGCTAACCCAGTACTAGTGCTTAAGAAGAACGGCACATGGCGTATGTGTGTAGATTACACGGACCTTAACAAGGCTTGTCCGGCTGACCCGTTCGTGCTCCCTCGGATTGATCAAATCATCGATGCCACGGCGGGGTGTGAAAGTTTGTGTTTCCTAGATGCTTATTCGGGTTATCATCAGATCAAGATGGCGGTTAAAGACCAAGAGAAGACGGCGTTTATTACACCCTTCGGAGCTTTCTGTTATGTTTCTATGCCTTTCGGGCTCAAGAGTGCCCAGGCGCCTTACCAACGATGTGTGCAGAACTGCCTCCACAGTCAGATTGGACGTAATGTGCATGCTTACGTAGATGATATTGTGGTTAAATCTAGGAAGAAGGAAACTCTTTTGGAGGATCTGAAGGAAACTTTTGACAATCTCCGGGTCTACAAGATGACGCTTAACCCGTCGAAGTGTGTTTTTGGTGTTCCAGGAGGAAAGCTTTTGGGCTTCTTGGTTTCTGAAAGGGGCATCGAAGCTAACCCAGATAAAATGAAGGTTGTTATGTCTTTGGGAGAGCCGACTTGCATTAACGATGTTCAGTGCATTGCAGGACGGATTGCAGCATTGAGCCATTTCATAAGCCGGCTTGGGGAGAAAGCTATTCCCTTGTATCAAATGATGAAGAAAACAGATAAATTCGAGTGGAGCAAGGCAGCGGCTGAAGTGCTTGAAGCTCTTTAAAAACAGTTGACTAAGCCGCCGGTGTTAGCCGCTCCAGGTAAAAAAAAGCCTTTACTCCTCTATGTAGCGGCTAACAACCGGGCGTTGAGTGCTGCAATTGTGGTTGAGCGTAAGGAGGCAGGAAAGGAATATCTAGTGCAAAGGCCGGTTTACTATATCAACGAAGTCCTAACAGAGTCTAAGCAAAGATATCCACATTGGCAGAAGCTGGTATATGGGGTTTTTATGGCAACCGCAAACTGAAGCATTACTTCTTAGGACACCAGACAATAGTGGTCAGCTATGCTCCGTTGGGAGATATCATTCAAAATAGAGAGGCTACGGGAAGGATTGCCAAGTGGGCGTTAGAGCTAGGACCCCTCAACTTAGCCTATATTCCCCGCATGGCTATTAAGTCCCAAGTTCTTGTGGATTTCATTAATGATTGGAGGGAATGTCAAGCTTCTGAGAAAAAGCCGGATAATACTTATTGGACTATACACTTTGATGGGTCTAAACAGTTAGAGGGGTCAGGACCAGGAGTCGTCCTGACATCCCCAAAGGGTGACAAATTTTGTCATGTGCTCCAGCTGATGTTTCCTTGCACTAATAATGCGGCTGAATATGAGGCTCTACTTCATGGTCTCAGAATCGCTAAGGAGATGAGTTTGAGCCGGGTCAGGTGCCTTGGCGACTCAGATCTTGTGGCTCAGCAAGTTTCAGGTACCTGGGATTCTAAGGATCCACGGATGGCGGCTTATCAACAAGCAGTTGACGTTATTGCAGGTCACTTCAAGGGATACCAAGTGGATCATATTGATCGTCGCAAGAACGAGGCGGCTGATGCCTTATCACGGTTAGGTTCTCAGCATAAGCCGGTGCTGCCTAATGTTTTTCTGGACGTATTGCATCATCCGACTGTGAAGATATCTTCCAAAGAGGATTTGGCTATTCCTGACCCGGAGGCAGAGCTGGTGGCGGCTATACATGCCATCCCAGACTGAACTATCCCTTACTTGGCATATTTAACACGCGGCGAGTTACCTGAGGATGAGGACCGGGCTAGAGAAATCACCCGGCGTTCTAAGTCTATGATGATCATCAATGGTGAGCTACATAAACGTAGTGTAACGGGTGTCTTTCAGCGTTGTGTATCACCAGAGGAAGGCCAGCAAATCTTAAGTGAAATTCATGTTGGTGATTGTGGGCATCATGCCGGGTCAAAATCTTTGGCGGCTAAGGCTTTCCGACATGGGTTTTTCTGGTTGACGGCTCATAAGGATGCAGAGGATTTAGTCCGCAAGTGTGACGGTTGTCAGAAGTTTGGCCGGCATGCTCACGTTCCGGCTCAAGAGTTGAGGATGATACCAATCACCTGGCCGTTTGCGGTCTGGGGGCTTGACATGGTAGGGCCTTTCAAAAGGTCTAAGGATAAGAAAACACACCTGTTAGTGGCGGTTGGTAAGTTTACTAAATGGGTAGAAGCAGAGCCAGTCAGTAAGTGCGATGCAGCTACAGCGGTGGAATTTATTAAGAAGCTGATTTATCGCTTTGGTTACCCGCACAACATCATTAAAGACAATGGAACAAATTTATCCAAGGGGGCTATGAAAGTATTCTTGGAGAAGGAGCATATCCGGCTCGATGTTTTAGCCGTGGCACATCCACAGTCTAATGGTCAGGCGGAGCGCGCTAACCAGGAACTCTTACGAGGGATCAAACCCCGGCTTATGGTTCCCTTGAAAAGAACACCCGGATGCTGAGGAATTACCTTATGTATTATGGAGCATTAGAACCACCCCTAACAGGTCTACGGGATTCACACCTTTCTTCATGGTATACGACATCGAGGCGGTCCTTCCCAACGACATACGGCACGACTCACCAAGGGTGGCGGCTTACATTGAGACAGATAATGAGGTAGCACGTCAAGATGCGTTGGATGCCTTGGACGAGGCACGAGAGCTAGTAGCAGCTAGATCGGTGATTTATCAACAAGACCTGCGACGCTATCATAGCCGCAGGGTCAAGACCCGGGCGTTCCAGGAGGGGGACTTAGTGCTCCGGTTAATTCAAGATCAATCAGGGATGCATAAGTTATCTCCACCCTGGGAGGGGCCTTTTGTGATCAGCCAAAACCTAAATAACGGGTCATATTACCTCATGGATATACGGGATGAGTCGGACACGGCGGGTCAGGAGACACAGCGGCCATGGAATATCACGCATTTGCGACCTTATTTTACTTAGCGGGTGTTGAAAGCCGCTATTATTGTACATACCATATTTATAAGCATCCCTACAAAGACTGGGGCCTCTGCTCTTTTATAAATCCTTGTTCAGGCAAGATGAAGTTTTCCCGGATCTAAATTTGAGTTGAAACAGTTCTTTGTTGCCACCAATGGCTGATCCACTATCTGGCTTTATGCCAAGTAAGCTTTGTCGCAAAGAGGCTTCTTGCCTTCGGGTATAGCTTACAACACCTTTGCATAGCCAACTTTTTAAACACCGTTGCAAGGAGGCTTCTTGCCTCCGGGTATAGCTTACATCACCCTTGCAACAGCTGGCATTATGCCCAATCAAGCACTATTACGAGGAGGCTTCTTGCCTTCGGGTATAGCTCACATCACCCTCGTACAGCCGGCTTTTATTAAACTGATGCGAGGAGGCTTCTTGCCTTCGGGTATAGCTTACATCACCCTTGCACAGTTAGTTTGGATACGTTAAGCGCGGTTGTCGATGGAGGCTTCTTACCTTTGGTATAGCTTACATGACCCTAAGACACACCAGCTTGTATGCCAGACTCCAGTTGCTTATCAACTGAAGCCATCGAAGGGGACTTCTTACCGACGGGTATCGCTTATCTCACCCTAATGGTCGGCTTTATGACATTTCCGGTTAAAATGTTAGCCACGATTGTCAAAGGGGGCTTCTTACTGACGGGTTCGCTTATCTCACCCTAACAACCGGCGTTTTACACCAAAACTTAGCTGTTGAAGGAGGCTTCTTGCCCTTGGGTATAGCTTACATCACCCTTCACACAGCCGGCTTTTGCAATCACTAGTCGCGGCTGTCGAATGGAGGCTTCTTGCCTTAAGGTATAGCTTACATTACCCATCGACAGCCGGCGCTCGCGCATACAATATACAACATTTTTTGTTGAAGGAGGCTTCTTGCCTTCGGGTATAGCTTACATCACCCTTCAAACGGCAGGCTTTTGCAATCATTAGCCGCTACTGTTGATGGAGGCTTCTTGCCTCAAGGTATAGCTTACATAACCCATCAACAGCCGGTGTTGGCATACAATGGACAAACATTTGCTGTTAAAAGGAGGCTTCTTACCGTCAAGGTACATCTTACATCACCCTTCATACAGCCGGCTTTAGGCCGTTTCCGGTTCATCAACAAACGCAGTTGTCGATAGAGGCTTCTTACCATCAGGTATAGCTTACATTATCCTAAGACAACCGGCTCCTTAATGGATTCATCCTACAAGAGCCGGAGCCATGTTGCTCCGGTTGACAAAATTCAAGTTCCTCAAAAGATACTCTCCGGCTCTAAACTTCTGGAGAAGGAACAACGTCTTAAAAAAGCTCAAGACATATTTATGCAAAGGAGTGATCAGTCAATGAAGAGCCGGTGACACGACAAGTGGAAACATAGAAGAGGCAGAAAGTACACACATAGAGATGGAAATATATGCAGACAGAGCTATCTTTAGAATGGCAAAAGTCATTTCTAACCTATTACAAAAGTTGCTCTCAGAAGGAGCAGAGGAGTTACCAAGTTTCAAACCGCCCACGGCGGGTCATTACAAGAGCCATCACTCAGAATATTACAAAGTGTAAAATCAGTTGGCCGGCTCACCCTGCTCCGGTTCTTCCGCCGGCTTAATCTAGAGATTCCCCAAATCCCAGTTGCAATCAGTGAGGGCAGCAAAAGACCCCTCAAAGAAAGCAGACGCATCAAGCTCATAGGGGAAGAGGTCCTTACTGCGGGCGGGTATTAGATCCTTCCACTCATAGAGAGGCTCGGGGATTCTTTTCTCCTTAGCGTCATAAGCTGCTTGATAGCTGGTCAAGACAGCTTCGTCTGCCAGCACAGAAGCCAGATGGCGTGAGTCTTTAACACACCGGATGTAATCCTCCTCGGTGAACTCTGAGCCGTCGTCCTTCTTCGATGGATAACCGTCCATCATTTCAGTCGGAGTTAGCTCGGGCGCAAAGGCCAGAGCCCGCCTCAATCCAGCGACGACTCCTTGACGAAAGGCGGACTTCTTCAGTTCCTCTGTCTGTTTAGGCAAGGTGGAGAAAGAGTTCCAAGACCCCTTTCAGAGCAGTGGGGATCTTCTCCTTGTATTGAACGCTCTTGATTGTGAAGATTGCGCCGCAGTATACCAACACAAGTAGGACGTAGGCTTTTACCTCGACTTGAGGGGCCGAACCTGGGTAAACTCGTGTCATTTGTCCCGATCAACCCCTTTGAGTCGACAGCTCCGAACTCAAGTTCGGTAACCCGGACATGTGCCGTGACAAAACCACGACACATCCTGAAGATGGACAAAACGCATCAGCACCTCATTGATAAGATGAAACAAAGCTGAATCAGATTCTTAAAAGAATTGAACAATTAACAACATAGCCTTCTTACTGAAAATTAGTAAGAATGCTTCTTCGGTTCATGATAACATCATCAGACATAAAGCCACTTGCAATAACACAAAAAGTATTGAGCTAAGCGCTCAGAACAAATGTACATGCCCAATACATCTGGAGAAGATGATCCTAGATGACTACAAGATTTCCCACCTATGAACTTCCGAAAAGTTTCTTGTTTATGCGATTCGGGTTACAGAATAAGAACCTGCCCTAGGCAATCAGCTGCGACTGCATCCGCAACCTTCCACGCCATAATTCAAGAAATTTTGCAAACTCATCAATCTCGAATCCTCGAACTCACAATGATACTAAACCATGGTGGTACCCTGGACGCCTCCCCGGTACTGGGTGACTCCGACCTTATCTCACCAAGATAAGTATTGAAGTAATTTCGAACATTCTCCGTCCTGAGATATCAAGGAAGTTGAATGATGACGATGTGCCAACATTCCCTGGAGCTCGACTCCCCGGAAGAAATCAAGTTAGACAGGAGGCACCAACACAGAACCCTGTCACATCGGCATCATATAGACTCCAAAATACCCACGTGATCCTAAAAACTTTTTGAGCGAGAAAAGGAGTAGAATAAAAATTCCTAAGTCGGATACCTCACCAGAGCATAGAAGAGGAGTAAAAAGAATCCTACTCTCCGATATAACTAGACTCAAAATAGTTTTTACTAGACATGACTCGGCCAAGTTCGAACAAGCAAAGGCTCCTATGGTCGTATGGCTCTGAATACCAACTTGTCATGCCCAAGATGCGCGCCTATCCATTTAAGGCACGAGGGCCTCGCAAGGGATAAAAGTGCATCTTGCCCTTACCAAGATAAGCATCATCACAACATACATTACAGAAAGGGAGAGTATACAAGATTGGCTTACACTCGCCACATGCTAAATTACAATGTCACTCAATTCATAACATCAAGAGGAACACAGGGTCTGGCTACGGACGAAAACAAACGGTAAAAACAGTTGCGATGATACTATCCAGCTGCCCAAGATCACGACCAGGTCCTCTACTCATCGGGGTACGTCACGTACATACGACCTCCGTCTTCATCATACTCCCATTGCAGCTGGGTAAGATCATCCTGAACAAAATCATCTGCACCTGTACCTGGATTGTTGTCGTAAACTATGAGCCATAGAGGACTCAGCTATCAAGTACCCGGGTGCCAACACTATTTAAGCTTTAGGTTGGAAGGGGTGATGTTTAGTTGCAGCAGCACTAAGCATTATATGGTGGCTAACTTACGTAACAAGAATGTAAATATGAGCGGTCTACGTTAAACGGTCGATTCTAACATAATCTCTATGAGATCCTAAACACCTGCTTACGTCAATCATAACCCCACCGTGTTCTCTCTCGGATCATGTTCACGAGCAGAGACAATCACGGTTACTCACACAGTTGGTGTATTTTAATTATTGTTTACTTCAAGTTTACTAGAACCGGGTGTTAAACAAATATCCAAGTTGCCACATAACCGCGGGCATGGCTTTCCAAAAGATTTAACTCTGCAGGGGTGCTCCAACTAGTCCATCACAAATAACCACACTCCGCGGGAATTCCAACACCTCGAGAAAACCCGAAGAAAGTCAGAGTCCACACGCAATACATTCGATAAAGGTAAAACAAATCCAGCAAGACCACCCGACATGTCAACGAACACGATAAGAGCCGCGTATCTTAGTCTCAGGACACGATGGATAAGCTATGCGTACGGTGGCCTGATAGAAATCTCCCAAGTTTCCTTGGGTTGGCCCCGCACAGTGCTCTAGTTTGGACCAACACTCATGAGGAGCACTGGCCCACGGGTTGATTAAATTATCCACGGGGTTGCAAAGCCCTATGCAACTTCATTAAGTTATTAGCAAATGTAGTACCGATGTTGGGTCTTGCCAGACAAGTTTTAATCTCAACCGAAAGAACAAGGGGGTCCCCATAAAAACCCCAAGTGTGTTAGGAGCACAAAATATGGAAAACATAACACCGGTAACAAGGAACTAATGGCGGTAACAGCGGAACAAATCACTTAGCAAAAGGCCAAGCCTTCCACCAATACCAAGATATATATGTGCATTAAATTAAATAACAGAATTTATTGTGCTATCCAATCCATGTTATCACATGGAACAACCTGCACCTGCAACTAAGAATGCTATAAGAGGGGCTGAGCAGCGGTAACTTAGCCAATCAAAGGTTTGCTGGGACATGGAGGTTAGAGGCTGTCATGGCAACATGGGGGCTGATATCAAGTGGTAGGTAGCGCAAATTGTAACAATAAGAGCGAGAAACTAGCAAGCAAACATAGTATTGGGATCCGGGTACGATCATCTTGCATGTTGGTTCTTCAGCGGAACAAGTAGCGGGATCCTCGTAGTGGTACTCTCCAGGGTCCTCGAACTCAGTATCGACACTCGCGTCTACCCAAGAGAAATAGCAGATAAATAACCAACTAAGGTGCAATGCACAACCAAGATGATCCATGATTCATTTAATGAAGAATTTAACATGGCAATCCAATTCTAGTCAAGTTTCACATGCAAAGTTTGTATATTAGTGAATCTGGACAGAACCTCATGTTAAGTTATTTAGTCATGCATGAACATGGCAAATATGGATGCATCATGCAAAAATCGATGGAAATGCATATAAGGATCGCAAGAAACGGAGCTACGGTTCTCGAGATACGCTCACGACAAGGTACGGAGGTAAAACACAAGACAACCAAGACCTCGGCTAATTCTTGGCATTCCAAGGTAGCCACTGGATAGGTGATAAAAAATCAATCACAATAGACTCAAGAATCAATCCATTCCATGGAGTATAGCTCCCACAAGTCACAAAACAAAATAACACCCAATCTGTCACCAAACAGCAACATAGCAATTTGAAAAGCCCACAACTTGAGCTACAGGAATCCTACAGCCACAAACAAGACATGGACAGAATCTACTCAACACCCACATCAACTTATCCAACTATGCAATCAGAAAAGGAGGCACACAACAATATGCATGGAGCAATCAAGTTGACATGATGAATCATCTTTTGAGGGACTTAGTGAAAATTCCAGTTTTCTGGAATCTCGGTTAATAAAGTAGCAAGTTGACAGCACTGGTTAAATATTCTAGAAAGCTCCTATTGGCATGAAAATTAACAGGATAGTAGATGACAATATCTACTACAAATAGCTAACACTGAGCATGAGCAAATGCCAACCACAGCATTAGTTACAACCAACTCTTCAAGGAAAAACAATAACAGCAGAATCTCCAGACTTGGTCATTTTTAAGCAGGCTGAACAGAAACAGAAAGTTGCTTACTAAACAGCATGGTTCCTACTCATCTGGTGACTTATCATAAATAAAAAAAATACTGGGACATTCGCATAAACTTTAACTAACAAACTCATGTTGGCAAGAACTTAAAATCATGCATGGATTAATTCACAATAAAAGGACAAAAGAGCATCACAGCATAAAAATGCAGTTTTGTCAAGTTGCCCCAAAGTCAAATCTGAATTCACAGGTGCATTCATGGGTTGATTCTACCCCAACAGTATTACTCATACCCATATGCTTGCATGGAACAAGAGGAAGAAACCCTTGGTAGAAATTGACCTATAAAGGGCTAGGGTGACTTACATCACTTTTGCAACTTAATGAAAATGCCCAAAAATGACATGTATCCTACTGCTACTTGTTGTAAATGGTTAAATAGCATATTAGGGACATGATGTCATGGCATAGCATCATTTGCAAGGATGAAACTATCTAGAAGAGAAACTATGCTCATGCACATAAGAGAAACCTAGACATGGAGCTACTTGTCACTTGCTTTCACTACACCACTATTCACAACAATCCTACACATGCACATGCACTACCAAAGCAATCTACACAACGACACCTAGGTGTAGATGCACACAAACACATGCTCATATGCACATATGCACAAGTGCATACATGCACATAGGGTGCACCCACACCTACACCTACTAGCACACACACACAAGCACTCACAAACCACACAGGCTCACACAAGTGTGTGTATGCCTAACATACACATACACACACTACACTAAGCACACACACACACCAAGCACACACACCTAAGTATGTGTATGTATAACATACATACACACACACTAACTCCTACACTACCTACACACACAAGCATACTCACATGAATCACCACACACTCACATCTATCTCTCATGCAAATCTCACCACACCACTTCACATGCACATGAGTGCACATACACATAAGTGTATGCATACACATACACATCCACATACTCTCTCATAACACCACACACACACTAAATACTTGCACATACACATCCATAACATATAATCTAGCCCAACATCATATATATACACCCCACATGTGCAAATAAAAGAAAACAAGGGAGAAGAAAGAAAAGAAAAAAAAGAAAACAACAAAATGGGGGAAGGGGGATCGAACCCATGACCCCCTGGTCTCCACACACACCCACTACCACTACGCTATGGCACCGGCTCTTGACAGAGTAGGGGGGTCGGCCTGCTTATACACACGCGCGAGCACAACAGACTGACGAAACTGAAACCCAAATCGAGCAACGCGACAGAGACAGCGGCGACAACTCCGGCGACCTCACGGCGGCTACAGGGCGTCTCCAGCGACGAGAACGGGCAGGACGACGTGGGGATCCACTGGGATTCCATTCCCCTACTCGCCTTGCGACGAGGAGGAAGGAGGCAAGACCAAGGCTGAGCCTTTCAGGCTGGCGACGACGATGACTATGGCGGCGATGCACTGGCTATGGCGAGGAGAGGGGAACAGCGGAGGACGAGGCGCTCACTGAGGGGGCAAACGATGGCAAGACAAGCTCGGCGGAGGGGAAGAAGCGCTCGGGGATGCGGTTGCGATGGAGGGAAAGATGGGGTGCTCAGACGACGGCGACGCGGCACTGCAGAGGAGGAGCTCCTCTCCTCCTAGCACCAAGAACGGAACGCGGACGGCTCTGGCTTGCCGCAGACCATCTTGAAGGCGGCGGGGCTCCACCGGAGGGAGGCCGGCGACGAGCTCTTCGACCCCCACCTCTCTGAACCTCACCTCACTGAATTGGGAAGGAAGAAGACCAGAGGGGAAAGAGGAGGAGGAAGAAGGGGAAAGCGGCAGCGGCGACATGACAGGGGAACCCTAGGGATGCACTCTTATATAGGTGTCGGCCTCGACGTTTGGAGCGGCTAATGGGGACGGCGCGGTGCTCTCTCCCGCTCTCTGCTCTGCTCTGCACACACTGACGAGAACGGAGGGGAACGGGGCAGGTTGCCGCTTGGCACCTGGGTTGGGCCTCGGCCCAACTGCTCCTCTCTCTCTCTCTCAAATAAAAACCAGAGAAAGGCCTTTCTTTTTAATAAAACCAGCAACCCTAGGACAAATCCCCATGGCATTTTAAAAATATTTTTAGCAAAACAAAAATACATTTGTAAAGGAAATAATTTGTTGCTTTTAATAAAAATATGAAGTTGAATTATTTAGCAAGTTAATTTAATATTTAATAAAAAGGGCAGCCCCTGTTTAGATGGAGTGCAAAAACCCAACATCCCCAAATAACAAAAGCACTACTCACGTCATTCATAAGAATATCAGGGCCACCTCTTGAATATTTTTAAACAATTAAAACAACAAGTAAAATCTGGTCATATAATTAATAGGAAGAGAGGGGAATAAGAAGGTGGTGTTTGAAAGGGAGAAGAGAGGGGAAGAAAGGGTTTGCACACATGACTCCACCCACACTCTCAAACACCAACACCACACCACACATGGCACACTCTCACCAACACATCATACAAGACACATGACAACCAATGTGACAAGATGAATGACATGATGCATGAATGCAAACCACACATGGATGACAAGGTGCAACACATACATTAATCTCATGACACCAGGTTCATACATAGGGTTACATGCCAAATAAAGTAGGGACATCACTTGGGATGTCACAAGGGGAGCGTCTTGGACCGGTACCGCCAGGAGCTGGCCCGGTTCGTAGAGGCGGTCGACACCACCCTGTGGCGCGGAGGTAAGCGTTGTCATGTTTATCGGATTTTTCAGTGGGGGCATGCAAGCGCACCCACTTGGTGTAGCCCCCAAGATGTGGGCCGGCTGACCGGCTGACAGGCAGCCGGGCCGGATCTCCTTGAGCGTCTTTTGACTCTGGCTTCATGTGGCAGGAGGGGAACTCCCAGCGGTAGAAGTTGTTTGCGGAGGCGGTCTCCATCCACGACCATGGCAAGCACGGCTTCTACCGGCTGGAGGAGGATCTGGCGCGGGTGCAAGGTATGTCAAGTCTTGTGGGGGGGCACGTATCCCCAGGAGTCGGGACGGCTGCCTGGCAGCCGAAGCGGGCGTGGAGTCGGGGGCTGATGCTCGCTTTGCTTTGCAGATGAGCTGACCGCCCTCTGGGCAGGCAAGACCGGGCCGTCTCCGAGCGAGACCGGCTGGCGCAAAGCGTCAAGGCGGTCACTCAGGAGAAGGACCGGCTAGCCACGCTGCTGGTGGACGGGGAGGCAGCCCAGGACCGCCTCAAGGCTGACGTTGCATGGGAGGTGACGGCCAAGGAGAAGGCCGTCAAGTAGGCGGCTGACGCCGCCCAGCGGACCGCTGCCATCCAAGGCGAGGTGACCCGTCTCGAGAGGACGCTCGAGGATCTTAAGGGTTCCCTCATCGAGGCGGAGGTGGCGTTGGCGTCGGAGAAGGATTCGTCGCTCCACTTTGCCATCGAGGTGGATGACTCCATCGAGCGTGAGTGTCCCTTTTTCAGCCGATTGCCTTTTTCCTTATTGGTTCTTGCTTTTGATTTTCCTTTCCCTTCTTCTTCCCTTCCTCCTCAGGGTGCTTCCCGAAAACCCAGTGCCGCGCTGAGCGTGTCGTCGAGGAGCGCCGGCAGTATCTCTGGGCACGCGGGCGCTCCATCGGGGAGGATGCTACGTGGAGTATGGCGGAGCTTGGGCTCGCCATAGAAAACTGGTTGATCCACCTCGAGCGGAGCGTGGAGCGGCTGAAGACGGCCGGCAAGGAGATCATCGCTGCCTTTTGGCCGGGCCGTGGAGGGGCTCCGGAGAACCGCATGGCCTTGTGGCTGGAGCATGCCGTGGCTCGGCTCAAGGTCTGGAAGGCGTCAGCGGCGCGAGCTGGCACGTAGATGGCACTCCGGTTTGTAACTTCGTGGTACCGTGGCATGGAACTGAACCAGCTGGCCACCATGCGAGACGAGCTGACCAAGGAGCGGGCGGCCCGTGAGCCAGTCCTTGTCCGCCGTGCCAACGAGCTCGTGTCGTACGTCGACCCGGATGAGCTTCTGCCGGCCCTTGGTGAGGACGGCGAGCCAGCGGCCGAAGACTCCTTTGGCATCCCCCAAGGTTTGGAGGATGAGGAGGTTGCCAACGAGAGTACCGACTCCAGCGGCGAGACGACTGGGACCATGGAGGCCGCCTCGAAGGCCAACGGAGCCGACCCAAAGGCCGCAACCACCTCCGGGACAAGAGTCGAGCCACCCAGTGATGCGGCGGCTGGAGGCGAGCCGGCTGGCGACGCGCCGGTGGCCTGAGCCCCCGGGCGTCTTGTCTTTTTTTTTTGCTTTGTTATCCTTCCTACATGTTAGGCTTAAGTCCACCCACTGGGGGTGTAATGTAATGAACCGTGATGGCCCTGGGCCTCTTTTATCTTAAATTTGTATTATTAATGTTTGATATGTTTGCCTTATTACACGTGCCTGCTCCTCCTTACCCTTTTTTGCCCCTTTGGTTCCGTCTGTTCTATCCCTTCGCCCATTTAGTTTCGGCCGCGCCAGCACGACAGCCGGGAGCCGGTCTGTAGCTAGGTCGGGGCGTCCACCTCGAGGGAGCCGGTGCTGAACTTAGGGACCACAAGAGCTTTTTTGGGTAAGTTGAGTGGCAGAGGCGAGGCGGTGGTCCGCTTGGACCTAGCCGGCCTCCCCTTTGCGGTCGAGCTTTCATGTGTGCTAAGTTTTGCCGCCCCAAGGCCCCATCAGCTGGACAGCCGGGAGCCGGATCTGTAGCTTGGAGGGGTGGGAGGGCTTGCTCAGCTCACACTACTTGGTCGATTTTTAGGAGAGGCGACCTAGGGCCAGCCGGCGAGCCCCCGGGCCCGGGAGCCGGGTCGGGGAGCCGGTGAGTGAGGAGACCTTCTAGGGAAATGAAAAGGGCGTTCTCCAAGAGCCGTCCTGGGGCACCCATTGCATTCATAAGCCCAAAAGGGGAGGGATACATACATACACTAGTCTTTTCAACAGTAAAACGGATGGAGGAGCATCAAGTTCCATGGGCGCTCGGTCTCCTCGCCGGAGGCGTCTCTTTTGCGCTTCGCGGCTTTTGGGCGTCTATTAGGTAATACGTGTTGTTGTGAAGCGCCTTGCTGACGATGAACGGGCCCTCCCATGGGAAGGACAACTTGTGTTGTCCGGCTGTTCGCTGGATCCACCTGAGCACCGGGTCCCCTTCGCGGAAGGAGAGCGGCCAGATCCGCTTGTAGTGGTAGTGCCGGAGCTTCTGTTAGTAGATTGTCGTCCGGCTCAAGGCCAGCTCATGGGCTTATTCGAGTAAGTCGACGCCGTCTTCTCTTGCCTCCTTTGCGTCCTTCTCCATGTATAGGGCGACCCGAGGTGAGTCGAACTCGATGTCGGTGGGGATGATCACCTCGGACCCGTACACAAGGAAGAAGGGTGTGTAGCCGGTTGATCGGTTGGTGGTGGTCCTGAGACTCCAAAGGACAGCCGGTAGCTCATCGACCCAGCAGCCGACTGACCTCACCAGCGGTGTAACGAGTCGGGGCTTGATGCCGGATAGGATGAGGCTATTTGCCCTCTCGGCTTGGTCATTTGACTGTGGATGAGCGATGGAGGCCAGGTCGAGCCTGATGCCTTGCTTAGAGTAGAAACGCGCGAGCGCGCACTTGGCGAAGTTCGTACCGTTGTCGGTGATGATGCTTTGGGGGACGCTGTAGCGAACCGTGATGTCGTCGATGAACCAGACGGTCGGGAGCCCTTCCAGCTTCTTGATTTGGCCGTGCCTCGATCCACTTGGTGAATTTGTTGACAGCCACCAGCAAATATGTCATGTCGCCTCATGCGGTCTTGAAGGGACCCACCATGTCCAGCCCCCAGACGGCGAATGGCCACACAAGGGGGATGGTCTGGAGGGCCAGCGCTGGTAGGTGGCTCTTTGTGCTGAAGCACTGGCAGCCCTCGCACTCGTCGACATATTTCTTAGCCGCCTCGAGAGCGGTGGGCCAGTAGATGCCATGGCAGAAAACCTTGGCCACCAGGGTCCTGGAGGCGGCGTGTTGCCCGCACTCGCCCTGGTGGATGTCGAGGAGGATCTCCAGACCCTTTTCCAACGCACCGTTGAAAGACCCTGGTGGTGCTGCGATGGACGAGCTCGTTGCTGATGATGTTGTAGGTTGAAGCCCAGCGCTGAATTTGCCTTGCCATGGCCTCGTCTGGGGGGGCTCGCCGCATAGAAGAAAAGCCAGGATGGGCTGGGCCCATGAGGGAGCCGAGATGGGGGCCGGCTCAGGAGCCCTCGGGCCAGGATGATCAGACCCCGGGACCGGCTCGCCAGCCCTCGGGTCGGGGTGGCTGTGGGGGCATCGATTGTCATCATGATGGTCGTGGCGTTGGAGCCGGCCGCTCCAGATGAAGCCGTCTCAACTGGTGTCGGCAAGGTAGCCGGGGTCGATGGAGCTGGAGGCGAATATGCCGAGGGGGCAGCCGGAGCGCCGAGGGACCGGCGGCGTCTGCCAGCACGAAGATGGATTCCGATTCTAGGAAAGGCTTGATCGATGGCTTGACCAGCCGCTCGAGGGAGACGGCGGCTAGGATGACTTGCCGGGTGGAGCCGATCTTTGCCAGCACGTCGGCCGCCTCGTTGTCCGCCCATGGGACGTGGTGGAACTCACAACCCTCGAAGGAGCCGATGAGCTATTGTATGAGTAAGCGGTAGCTGGCCATGTTGGCGTCCCTGGCATCCCATTCGCCAGAGACCTACTATACCATGAGGTCAAAGTCGCCGAAGCATAGGATGCGTCTGATGCTGATCTCCTTGGCAATCCGGAGGCCATGGACGATGGCCCCGTACTCGGCCACATTGTTGGAGGCGACGAAGTGGATCTAGAGGGCGTACTTGAGTTGGTAACCTTTCGGGGAGGAGAGGACTATGCCGGCACCCAGGCCGGTCCTCATTTTTGAGCCGTCGAAATGCATGCACCAATGTGTGGAGTCTGAAGGAGGTGGCACGAACTCGGTCTCCGCCCAGTCAACAAGGAAGTCGGCCAACGCCTATGACTTGATGGCGGTACGAGGTTCGTACCGGATTTCGTGGTCGGCGAGGGTGATGACCCATTTGGCGATCCAGCCGGTGGAGTCCCATCTGCTCATGATCTCGCCTAGCGGGGCCATGCTCACCATGGTGATGGTATGCTCCTGGAAATACTGCTTGACCTTCTTGGTGGCGAAGTATATGCCATAGCACATCTTCTGGTAGTGGGGGTATAGTTTTGCTTAGACGCGGAGAGGACCTCGCTGAGGTAGTAGACAGGGCACTGGACTGGCAGGGACTTTCCCTCCTCCGTTCGCTCAACCACCAAGACAACATTGATGAAGCGAGTGGTCACCGCGATATAGGCGAGCAAGGGTTCCTTCTCAGCCGGCGCGGCCAGGATGGGCGCGCGGGTGAGAGCCTTCATGAGGTCGCGGAAGGCCTCATCCACCTCGTCGGGCCAATCGAACATGCCCGGCTTCTTGGAGTGACCCGACTTGACTAAAGCCATCTTACGAGGATCCCATAGAGGGGCAAGGCTTTCTCCTCTAGCCGGCTGATGAACCGGCTGAGCGAGGCGAGGCAGCCGGTAAACTTCTGGACATCGCGGAGCCGGGTCGGCTTAGGCATGCGCTTGATTGCGCTGATCTTCTCTGGGTTAGCTTCGATGCCACGAGCGGACACGAAGAAACCCAAGAGCTGGCCGACTGGGACGCCGAAGAGACACTTCTCTGGGTTGACCTTGATCTTGTACTCATGCAGGTTCGCGAAGGTCTCCCGGAAATCGTCGAGGAGGCTGAAGTTCTTTTTGGTTTTGACGACGATGTCATCGACGTAGACGTGGACGTTCCTGCCTATCTGAGGCAGGAGGCACTTCTGCATGCACCACTGGATGGTGGCGCATGCATTCTTCAGGCCGAAGTACATGCTGATATAGCAGTAGGCCCCGAAGGGCGTGATGAAGGAGGTCTTGAGCCGGTCCTCTGGATCCAGCTTGATCTGGTGGTAGCCGGAGTAGGCATCCAGGAAGGACAACAAGTCGCAGCCGGCCGTGGATTCGATGACTTGATCGATCCGCGGCAGGGCGAATGGGTCCTTAAGGCACACCTTGTTCAGGCTGGTGTAGTCGATGCACATGCGCCAGGTCTTGTTGTTCTTCAACACCAGGACTGGGTTGGCCAGCTAGTCCGGGTGGAAAACTTCCATGATGAAGCCGGTTGTGAGCAGTCGGGCGATCTCTTCTCCTATAGTACGCCGCTTCTCCTCGGAGAAACGGTGTAGAGGTTGCTTGACCGGCTTGATGTCCGGCCGGACTTGTAGTTTGTGCTCGGTGAACTTCCTCGGAACACCCGGTATGTCCTTGGGGGACCATGCAAAGATGTCCCAATTCTCACGGAGGAAGTCGACGGGCTCGCTTTCCTATTTGATGTCGAGGCGGGAGCCGATGGTGACACACTGAGCGGGGTTGGCCGGGTTAAGCGGGATTTGCTTGGTGTCCTTGGACGTCTGGAAGGAGGCCTCGCCGACGTATTGCGAGGGAGGAGCCGGCACGGCCGACTGGCTGGCAGCAAGGGCCACGAGCCGGTCCAGCTGCCATTTTTCCTTGGCTATCTCCAGGGCCTCGGCCAGCCGGCTGCTGTCTCAAGCGCACTCGAGCGACATCTTGTAGTCTCCCACGATGGTGATGATTCCCTTGAGGCTCGGCATCTTGAGCTTGAGGTAGGCGTAATGGGGGACCGCCATGAACTTGATGAGGGCCGGCCGGCCCAACAACGCGTGGTAGGGACTCACGAGGTCCACGACCTCGAACAACACCGGCTCATGGCAGAAGTGGCCGGGTCTGCCGAAGAGGACGTCGAGCGTGATCTTGGCGACAGGGGAGCAGGACTTCCCAGGCACGATGCCATGGAAGACCGTCCGGCTCGCCTGCAGGTCTTCTATCTTCAACCCCAGCTTGCGCATCGTGTCGAGGTAAAGGATGTTGATGTTCTTGCCACCATCTATCAGCACCTGTGAGAAGCGGTAGGTGCACTTCTCGGTGGCGATGGTGGGGTCGAGGACCAGGGCGTAGCTTCCCGGATTGGGCATCACGATAGGGTGATCTGCCCGGCTCCAGGTGACCAGCTTCTCCGACCAATGCATGAACTGGGGAGTCGTCGGCATGGTGGCGTTCACCTCACGATGGAGCCGGCGTTGAGCATGTTTGATCATCTCTTCACTGCGGAAGATGACGTAGCAACCGTCCTGGTTGGGGAACTGGTTGTGTAGACGACCGTCGTTTTGGGCCGAAGCTGGAGTCGGCACCGGGGCAGCAGCTGGGGTTGGGGCCAGCGCGCGGGCAGGTGGCACGGGGGGGGGGGGGGGAGGCCATCGGGGCGGGAGGCCGTCCTCCCAGGGCAATCACTGTGAGAAGCTGCACTGCCGGAGCGTGTGCGTAGAGGGTTTGGCCCCAGAGTGGTTCTTGCATGGGAGGTCGAGCATCTGCTCGAAGGTGAGCTTCGGCTGGCACGCAGCCTTGCCAGTGCACTGGCGCTGGCTGGAAGACTGGGCAGGCAGCTCTTGCTCCTGGATGGTGGCGACCTTTTGGCTCCCGTAACGGGAGTCTGGCTGGTCATTCTTGCGTTTGTTGTTCTGTGGCTGCCGGTTGTCGGCAGCCTTTCGGGACATCACCGGCATTGATGTTGCCTTGGCGGGCGGGCTCGTCTTGACCTGAATGGCGGAGTTAGCCATGGCGTACTTGTCTGCCTTGGTCATGAGCTCGGCAAGCATAGCCGGCTCGGAGCACAGAAGCTTGTGCTTGAGGGGGTGCCATCATGACAGCCTTCGATGAAGTATTGTATGGCCTGCACCTCATGCACCCTCTCGTAGGAGTTGCGGAGCTCGGTCCACCGTGTGAGGTAATCGTGGAGGGACTCGTCCAGCCCCTGAACGCACATGGCTAGTTCATGGGGGCAGGCGGGCCGCTTGTAGGTGCCGGTGAAGTTGCGCATGAAGGCTTCCTCGAAGTCCGTCCAGGTGTCGATGTTGTCAGCCGCCAGGATGTTGAGCCAGGTGCAGGCCGAGGCGATCAACATGAGGGGGGCATAGCGAACGGCTACGCGCTTGTTCCGCCTGGCAACGCCAACCGCGATGGTGTAGTCGATCAGCCAGTCTTTGGGCTTGGCGGCCCCGTTGTACTTCGGAGTGTCTCTAGGGGAGCATGAAGCCGGTTGAGAACGGCTCATTGTGGATCCGAGGGCCAAAATAGGTTGGGCCAATCGAGCCCTCCTCTTCGAGGAGGGCCGACTGCGCGAGTTGGTCGATGTGGGTGTGGGCGTCGTTCTCGCTATGGGGGACGCGCGGTCCGAGCTGAGCCGAGAGCTCGGGGTGGATGACGGCTCGCGCCTCGGGGGTGGAGTATGCCCACGGCTGCGCCGGGTACTGGTTGTCAGCGCCTCGTGGCGGCGGCCACTGTGAGGCGGGTCATTAGTGCGTCGGCTGTTTACAGCTGGCTGCTCGCTTCCCGGCAGCTGAGAAGCCCGGGGGTTGTTTGCCTGACCCGGCAGCCAGAGGCGTGAGGGGAGAAGGAGTGCTAAGCCGGCTGACGGACAGCAGTCCCCGTGCCCTCGCGCTCGAGCAGGGGGCCTTCGGAGGCGGTGCTGCCTGCCGCAAGCAGATGCTGCTGCGCGTCGGCGGCGTCAATGAGGTCCTTGATGTGACGCTCGTGGGCGGCATGCTCTTCGCCCTCCAAGGTAGGCAAATCCTCGTAGGCTACCTTGAGGGCCCGTAGGTTGGCTGCGGGGGTGTCGTAGACGGGCAAGATGCCGCCTAGTATTTTGGCGACCACGCGGCCACGGTCACGCATAGCCCCACGCTGGCTGGGCTTGGTGCCAGCCGGGGTGAGACCGTAGGCGGAGGCCTACTCCTGCTGAGAGGCCTCCATATGGTGTCGCGTGGCCATGAGAACGCTGGTGTCTGCGAATAGAAGGCGGCGGGCCGCCTCTAACTCGGCCGCGGTGGCGTCGGGGTTTGCCGCCGGGGCAATGGGAGTGCTCAGGCCCCGGAGGGCCGCACCGAGCGGGTCGGCGGTACCGACACGGGCCGTGGCGGCGTCAGCCTCGTCCCGCGCATGTCCGGAGGAGGTGGAGGAGATGATGGCCATTACTCCCATGCGATCATGGGAGCCGTTGGAATGAGTCACAGTGAGTGTGCCCACAGCCGTGGGCAGACCGGCATAGACGAGCACCTGGCTAGGGTACTCGTTAGCGGACGAATCTTCGGCAAGGCTGAGCCTGCCAAAGCGCTCGGTGAGCGCGTCGATGTCAAGCGCAAGGTCGACGGAGCTGCCCGCAAGGCGTGCCGGAGCAAGCCCCACGAGCGTGCGGTTTTGCCTGGACATGCGGCGATGGTGGGGAATGGCGAGGGGTCCCGCCCGGAGCATGAATCCGGCCGGCGCCGCATACGGCCCCATGGTGGGTGCCAACTGTCATTGTTTTCTCATGACACATGCCACGGGTAGGCTTATCGTAGGTGGTTGGGGCCGAAGGACGCCGACGGGCTCCGAAAGTGAGATTAGGTACAAGCGGTGGTGACACACGATGTACCCAGGTTTAGGGCCCTCCAAGGGAGGTAATACCCCTAGTCCTTCTTGGTCTAGTTTGATGGATGGGTGTGTTTAAAAGGTTGCTCCTGAAGTTGTGTCTAGAGGAGGAAGAGGGAGAAGCCGGCTCGCCTTCCTCCGCTATGAAGTGTGAGAGAGCATGGGAAGTATCCCGTGAGTGAGTGCGTGAGAGTTGTCCTCCCGTTGCATGGGGGGCTCGGGGCGATTTATAGGCCAACCCCCCGGCTTACAATATTCATGAGGTACATAAGTGGGGGGACCCGGCTGGCAGCCTCTCCTGCTGACCAGGGGGTCACGCCCTTCGAGCCGTCTCGTCGCCTGTAGGGTCCACCAGCTGCACGGTCCCATCGCTCGCAGGGGCCCGCCAGCCGGCTCCGCGATTGGCCCTCGCCCACCTGCCATCGCACGGGCCGCCCAGGAGGTGTCGTCTAGTGCTAGCCGGCCAAAGTCGTCGGTATGGCCAGCTGCACTATAGCCATGCCGAGGCAGGTAATCGAGTGAGCGGGGGCATGTCGTCACTGTTTCCCTGTTCGGTCGCGGTCGCCATGGTCAGCGGCCTGGACGGCCGAACTGTAGCCATGCGTGCCCGTGCGTCAGCGGTCACTGTGGCTACAATGGCGCCCGTCGTGGTGGTCATGTTGTGTCGCCGTACCCGTGCGTAGAGGGACGGGACATTGCTTGTCCACTCTGGGGTCAACAGAGGAGGAGGCCCGGAGGGAGCCGGTCATCCCCAGCCGACCGGGGGTCGAGCCGACACCTCGAACAGCCGTCTGCGAGCCAGCCGGCGATTGCTCGAGCCGGCTGCGCTCCAGCCGGCCGTGGGCAGCTGATCGCGTACTTTGTCTTTAAAGCGGGGGGGAAGAACCCCGTTGCTTTGGCCTACCCAGGGGTATTAACCCCGTCAATCGTCATTAGCATAATCCGAATCCTCTGTACAATGATGGTGACCATGAAAAAGTTTGATCCAACCTCAGCCTATTGCAACGGAAGCTCGCACCAGTCGGTGCTTCGAAAGGAATAATGTTGGATGTCGAAGAATGGCGGACCATTTCGTTGTATATCTTCAACAACCTAGCAAAAGTGCGGCCGTATATCTAGTAAGTTCTCGATACATTGTTTCGCAACTTCTCATTCCTTTGAACTGCTCTTATTCCCGGATATGTGACATGGTCGATACGTCGCCAAATTCTCGGATGGAGTGGTGATCCAAAAGGATTCCAAAGAAGAGTATGAGCTTCTGGCAAAGCATGGAGGCGGCTATCCCAGTTTCATCTCTTGGTTCAAACAAACGGTAATTTCCATTAGACCATTTCATTTCTTCGTCTAGTTTGCGGCTAATGCAAAAATCCTTTTGTATCAAACTTGTAGGCTAATTCAGAGTCTATGGAAGCCAAATTGAGACAAGTCGCTAATGGTTTTGACTATAAGGTCCGTTCATTTGACAAATACGGCATCAACGGGTGTCGCTTTCGTACTTTTGGCAAAGAGCTATCTATGACCAACCGAAAGTCTACAAATTGGTGTGTCTCCGTTGTAGGCGAAGGAGGTGTCGAGTATTATGGAAGAGTTGAAGCAACTTATGAACTTAATTCTTTGTTGATACCAGACCAAACGTCATAGTCTTCAAATGTTATTGGTTCCAGCCGAAGGAGACTAGAAGGACTCATGAAGATATAGGGCTATTCGAAATCAAACAAAGCACCCATTTAGATGTTCCCGGCGTCTATATTGTGTCTCAACAGGCGACCCGAGTTTTCTATCTACCGTGGGTCTGTCAAACTAATCGAAATCTGAATGGTTGGGATATCATTCATGATGTGCCGCCACATTTTAGACCACCTCCCCTCAATGAAGATGATTATGAACCTCACATTAACCCAGACACATATGAAGGAGAATTCTTCCAAGAAACACGTCTTTCCAAAAAACGTTTCAAGAACCTCTCTACTTCACCCTAGAACATTGAGGTAGACAGCGACAGTGAATCCGACTTCACCCCTGAGCCGGAACAAGAAGATATGGAAGAAGAAGAGGTTACTATTGCGGATGACCTCGCAATGCTTGACCGATTACATAAAGGAGGCCTTCCACATGTTGCTCCCGATAGTGATGATGATGCATTTATTAATGATAGTGATGATGATGATGCATTTATTGATCCCGGAGCATATATAGACGATGAAGATTATTATTAGTTCATGTCAGGTATACATGATGATGATACTCTCAAATTATATATATACATATTATTATTCATGTCGGTATTCAATTTTTTTATGTTGTACTAATTTCATTTACTCTTTGTCATGGCAGGTGTTGAAATATGGTGGGCGCGGATCAAGAGCGATCTGAGGATCCTTCGTCAGCGCGTGGTGGTAGGGGTACTTCCATTCCACCCCAAACTCTCCGGAGAGCATTGTACGACAGTATAGGGTCACCCGAGGGCACTTCTTTGTCGGTGAAGTTGCCCACCGGAGAGGAGGTCGGGCGAACAAGAGAGCTCCTAAAGCTACACGTGGTGGCCGCGGGAGAGGTACGAAGGCTGCTACGCCTTCCTCGCCGCCCCCCCCGCCCAGCTGATTCACCCGAGCACAGGACTGCTACGGTGGACTCGTCTGAGGTGGAGGCTACAAGGACTCGTGTCCACGAGCCTCGGGTCGACGATCCTTCTATCCCAGATGCTTCGACCCGCGAGACTCCTGTGCCAGACGCTTCATCCCGCGAGACTCATGTGCTAGACGCTTCGTCCTACGAGAGCCCACAGGCTTCCACCGGATGGGATACCTGGCCGGATCTGCATCAGCAGGAGCCGAGTGGCCATGCTGATGGTGGCGGGGATAGGCTTTCTAATAGCGGGGACGAGGTGGTTGAGGGCACCGTCTACCAGCATGGGTGTACACAGGTCCTGCCCATGCCGGCAACCCGCGAGGAGAGGTGGCTGATTAAGCCTGGGTCACTGAAGTAAGTGCATTTACTCTTTTTAAACCTTTTGTCTTCATGTTTCTTCATATATCTAATGTGTTGGCTTTGTCGTACTGCAGGGGTTGGATTCACGCCAAGGATGTCCGCACGCCCAACTCCATCCTTGGTGTGACTTTACAGCATAACTTCTTGAGGTTTGTCATGTTGCCCGGCGAGGGTCAGCAAGAAGAGGTAGGATTGAAATGGGAGCACTACTTGGCTGCCCCAGCCCTGCGGGAGGAGATGATCGACAGTGTGTTGTGCCACATGAGGGCCGACATGGTCATCAGGAAGTTTCGGTAATTTCTCCTTTGCACAATTAAAAATCAATAATAGCTAGTTATTGTACTAATTAGTGTTGTCTCTTTTGATTGCATACCTTCTACAGGTGTGAGGAGGGATACGAGGAGGCCATGGCAAAGCTTATCGATTACGAGTGCAGGAGCCTACTACAGAACTTATGTCATGAGGCTCGGGTACAGGCTGTTCAAAACTACTACGCCTTGCAGCGTATTAAGAAGGCCAAGTCGTCGTTCCGCCGAAAGTTTCTAGACAAGGAGCAGTACATGAAGGTAATTACCTATTCTTAAGGCCTTGTACTTAGTTTCATTTTCTTTGATTCGTAGGCGTAGCTCTCAAATTTCTCTTTACTAACTTAGGTGCCCCCGAGATGGTGTGCGGATAAGATGGGTTGTTGGGAGACGTTGGTGAATGAATGGTGCTCTGACCAATGGCGAGTCGTCCATGACGATGCCAAGGCACGGCGTGCCCAAATGGAAGGTGTGCCACACCATCAAGGCAGCGCCAACATTTAGCAGTTCGAGCGGACTTGGGTATGTGGTTTGCTTCATGATTCCTGCAATTCATGCTTGTAGTGCTAGGTTTACCCATTATTAATACTTTGTTCCTCTCTTGTAGGCTCATCACAATAAGACGGAGGTGCGAGAGGTGTAGGACCTCTATGCCATGGCCCATACTACCTCATACAAGAAGGTCAAGGCATTCTCTGAGTCTGACCTCGATAATCCTGAGGACTTCACCAATATCTCCTCCCACCACAAGCTCGTGAGGTACAGAGATGTGGTGAAGTCGGTGAATCGGGAGGACTTCAACCCGAGCCAACATCCACTTGACCCAGACCTAGTGATTATAGCTACACACACGGGAGGCCCCATGGCTTGATAGCCATTGGATATGGACATATACGGTCTTCGAGCACTCTCTGGCAGATCAAGGCGCGCCAAACGAGCTCCTGTCCTGAGATGTCGCCTCGTCCACGGCCAGTCCAGCTCGCCATCGAGGTTAGTCATACGGAATCAGATAGGTTTCCTCCATTACATTGTGTGTGCAAACAAAGATGATTACAATACTAACAAGGAGTTGTGTTGCAGGCTGCTCTGCAGAAAGAGAGAGAGAGAGAGACAACCCAGGCGCTTCTCGCGGAACAAGCCCGGCAGGCGGCGGAGGAAAAGAGGGATCTAGAGGAGAGGACGGCTAGGTTGTTGGAGGAGGAGAGGGCACGGAATGATGCGTCTAACCGGGCCATGTACGAGCTCATCGTGGTAAGTTTCTTCTTCATATTAGCCAAATCATGCGCTACATGTTCTTTTCATTAATAATCAATATGATTGACTTGGCAAAACCAAATGTGCAGACTTTGTGCGAGAAGACCGGCCAGACCCTCCTGTCGATGCCAGTCATTACCACGGCTGGAACGGTGAGATTCATTTCAATGTTCATTAGTTACTAGTCTTAACATTTCAGCGTCATCATGCTAACGCAAATGATCTTTGGTACAACATAACTCCCGAGCCGCATCGCATGACCCGAGCAACCCCGGTGCTTCACCTCCGTTATGACGAGGACGGTAAGCCCTAATATGCCACTTACTTGGCTCATTTTCTCAGACAAAGACAAACATAGCACTTAGACAAACTTAGCACAATAACAAACTTGTCACTTAGACAAATGTCATATTTTACCTAAGTTAGCTTTGTGTTCCTCTAAAATGACATAGTAAGCTTACTTACCTCCAAAAATGACATATTGTACCTAAGTTAGCTCTAAAATGACATATTGTACCTAAGTTACCTCTAAAATGACCTATACTGTCGGTCAAAAAAAATGACCTATACTTAGCATTGTTTCCTCCATACTGACATAATAAGCTTAGTTAACTCAACAATGACATAATAGACTTGGTAACCTCATACATGCCATAGACTTAGCTTATTTTCTTGCAAAATGATACAATAAGCTTAGTTAGGTAAAAATATGATAATTACCTAGGTTACCTCTAAAATGACACAAATAAGCAATAAGAAGCAAAAAAACAAGAGGAGAAAGAGAAACAGAAGAAAAACGCTTCTTCTTCTTCTTGTTCTTCTTCTTCTAGATCTTCTTCTTCATCGTCGTCTTATTATTCTTCTAGTATTCTTCTTCTAACTTTCCTATTTCCCATTTTTCAGATTTGATTCACTTCATGGAAGCTTGCATTTATGGAGTGCTTGTGTTTACTTTCTGTTTTGATTTTGTATCGATGAGCAATGTGAAACTTGCTACCTATGGATGAAACTATTTTAATATGGATGAAACTATGTATGTATGGATGAAACTATTGTAATATGGTGAAACTTGCACTTTTGATTTGGTATGTTTGTTGGATGATCATATCCATATGGCAGGGATATAGTTTCTATGAATATCATATATTTGCCTGTGAAAATGCCTGGATATAACAAAAAACGGAATAAAAAGGGCCAATACAGGCACTTTGCCGTCTGCCACCGACAGCAAAGGGTGCTTTGCCATCTGCCCCGGACGGCAAAGGTGTCATGTGGCGGCCACCTGTGAAACCTCGGAAAACCAGGCTAGGGACATTTTGCGTCTTTGCCTCCGCAGTAGACGACAAAGGGGGGCACGGGCGGTAGACGGCAAATAGGGGCACGGGCGGCAGACGGCAAAGGGGGGCGGGCGTTAGACGGCAAAGGAGGGCGAGGGCGGCAGACGACAAAGGGGGGGGGACGGGCGGCAGACGGTAAAGGGGGGTGGCAGACGGCAAAGAGGGGGTCCGTTAGCCACCTAACGGTGGCGCCGTCAATAATACGCCGTCCAGGGCCTTTGTCGTCTGCAAGCAGATGGCAAAGAATCTTTGTCGTATGCTAGGCCAAAGCAGACGGCAAAGAACCCCTTTGCCGAAGCTAGCTGGGCCCAAAATTATGTCGTCTGCTAGCGGACGGCAAAGTCCTTTGTTGTCCGCCTTTGTGCCTTTGTCGTCTGCCATGGCAGACGGCAAAGTGCTTGATTCCTATAGTGGGGGATCATTTCCATCGGGTTAAGGTTTTGAAGGAGGAGGAGGAGGGGCTACATTTCCACCGCCTTGAGATTGCATAAGAGCCTATAAGAGTAGAGTCACATGAGCATTGTTCGTCGCTAAATAATGAATGGGGCCAAATTTAGATAATGTTCTACCTCTAGTTTTTCCTTGAGCATCTTGAACCATTCGTTCATTTTTGCGTTCTCCTTCTCTCTTTTCTCCTCCTCAGCCTGTCGCCTTTGCTCCTCTTCAGCAGCCCGTTGTTCCAATAATTCCTGTAATATGTCATTAGGGTCATATAGGTTGCAAGTGTGGTATTTTTAGGCATGGGCATAAATGAACGGTTATGATGCTAACCTTGAGACGTGTGATCTCACGTGACGCGGAGGTCGAGCGACTCCATATGGATGGAGTTGAGCTTGTGCTAGATGCACGTAACTCATGGAGCTTGCGATGCGATGAGGTGTTGATCACCCCATTGCAAAGGAGGTGGCGGCCATGGCCCTTCCCCTCGCCAGCGATGATGAGCAACTCTGGAGCACGTGGCTTGGACGTGGGTTCGGCGTCCTGCCCGTGCACCTCCTAGAAGACCTCTCTGATAGTCTTGTACCTCTCTTGAGCGGACTGGCTGCAGAACTCAGTGCCATCCTTCCCCTTGTGGCCTTCTTTCCAGGCCTCCAAGATGTGGATCGGGCGACCAAGCTCTGCCTCCTGCAAAAGTAACCATCAACCTTAATGAACGGAGATGCACCATGCGAAAAAGTTAACATCTCATTCCACATACCATGTGTTGCTTGAGTGTGGTTAGGTTCCGGCTCTCCTAGACATGTGTCGGGCCAGCCATTTTAGCGCATTTGTTACCCTTCTCCACATGTTGCGCCTGCCATGCCGAGTCACACCACATGTCAGCCAGGGCCTCAAAACAATCTTCATTTATCCAGTTTTCCTTTGGCTAGTCAGACAAAATTGAATTATTGATTGATGCATCAAATAAATCAGTGGATGACTCAAAGTACTAACAACCAATAGTGTCACTTACCAGCAACAAGTATTCTTCTTTCTCCAAATTTTTCTGGCAAGCAGTCTTCCTCGTCATCTGCTCACCCTTGTCATCGAGCAGCCAACACTACATCACGGCCTTGTACTGGGCGTGTGCTTGATATCGGAGAGTATCTTCCGGGCTGATTTCACAAGGTCTTTTGTTGCCTTCTCTTTCTCACCATCCACGCAAGAAAGTTCTTCCTACAAGAAATCATATGGCGGTTATTTACAAGAATTCTGAGATGGAACAATGAAGTGGCAAAGATGCTTACATGAAAACCATTGATGACCCGGGCGGACATGGTGACACCGTGCTCAACCTTGGTGTGCTGGTAGTGCTCCCAGGTGCAACCTGGCGATGGTGGGTTGTCATCATTTGGCTTGGCCAACCCGGGGAAGTACTTCTTCATGAGGGAGCCGATGACGTGGTTCGACTGTCGCGCCCCCTTAGGCTTGGTAGGGAGAAATTCCCACTAACTGCATGATGAAAAGACAAGCATATGTGAGTGGAAAATTTGTGGTATTCAAAATAATTTGCAAATCAAATGCTTACCAATCTCCTGACGGAGTTACGAGAGGAGGGACGGCAGGAGTCGTTGGTTGTGGGACCTTCTCCGGACCACGCCCAAATTTCTTCCTCTTGGAAGTGTTGCTCGACGTAGACCCCGAGCCGTCCGAGGCCACCATGTCGTCCAACTCGAAAGCAAGCGGATCATCTCCTTCAAAGGGCCCTCCGACAACGTCATCCGATGGCGAGTCCTCACCAATAGCGAGATGGTGTGAGCAGGACGACTTGGTCATATCAGAGTTGCTGGTGTGGGTCAACCTACGACTCATGACTCTCCAGTACTTACTATAGCCCCCCTCAGAATTTGAAAACAAAATAGATTGTATTAGTAGCTTTGCTAGATTTTGCAAATACTTCATATTTCCAACCTTGGGAATACTACAATGGAGTTCTTTGAAAGAATGCAAATGGTGTAAATTTACAAGTGGTAAAATCTAGATAACATGCTAGGTAAAGTCATTTTTGTCATGTAAAGGGGTGAACTAATTTTTAAGTTATTAAAGGTGGATAAGGTTTGAAAAGTTGTTTGGCAAAGAATCTTGAGTGCTGAGTGGTATAGATAATACCTGGAGGCCTTTAATTCTTCAAATGTATTTTTCAAACTATTAGCTATTCTTGCATCATGATATCCAAAAATCATCAAAGTCCACAAATTTCCAATGTCTAGCCTACTCTTCAATGTACCCATTTCTGTCATGTGCTTATTGGGCTGTTGTTACTGGCGTGGTCGTCCTTTGTAGGCCCCGCCACCACCGGTAGGAGAGGGTTGGCTGTCACCATGGTCATGCCCTTTTGTCCCCCGCTCGCGGTTGGGCTTTCCACGGACTTGTTTGCGACCTCTGAAGGCCACGTTCGCTGATGTATGGAAGCCACGAGTAGATCGCCCAACATCTCCATTCTTTGATCAAACGCGGAGATCTGAGCAAAGAGATCATCAATTGTTATGTTGTTTATGACAACGCCTACTCTTGTGACCACAGGATCGTAGTCACGATCCAGCCCGACCAAGATGTAATCCACCATCTCTAGGTCTAAAACTGGGCGACCAGAGGTAGCTAGGTCATCTCCAAGATATTTCATCTTCTCCATGAATGCATTGTTGGACATGGTGCCTTTCTTGGTGATGGTGATAGAAATCCTCAGATCTGTAATCCGGGACTGCGAGGCAAACAGAGTTGTTACAGCAGTCCACAAATTGAAGGTGGACTCCTTCCCAATGACTTGTGCAAGTACCTATGAAGGCATGGAGTTCAGCAAGTAGTTGAGGACCTGCTGGTCTTTGGAGATCCAGGGCCCGCACATAGGGTTCAACACCATGGCCATTGTTTTCCTGGCGATGTGATCTCTACGATCTTGGGCGGAGTAGCGTCTGTGTTGCCCAGGAGGCCGGTCACCTGCGCACAACGCATGCCTAGCAAAACATGGGACTCCCAGAGGATGAAGGTTCCTCTTGTAAGCTTCTCTGACGGTGGCGCACCAAGGTTGAGGGCAGCAACTGCTGTTGAGGAAGACATGGAGGCGTTAGGGGTGTGGTTGATTTATTTTTGTGGCTAGATGTACGAGGAAGAGGATGGCTCTGATACCATATAAAGTTCTAGGAAGCACTCCTACTCCTCAATGAGGAGTCACGTTGGTTTATATTGATCTTGGGCAAAACAACCTGTTGTGGCTTGCAAGAAGAGAGAACCGATCTCAGGGATTTGGTGTTACAAGGATAGCTACGAGAGAGGGAGATAAAATATTGAGATTACAATGCAAAGATCAACACGTTGTCTATTGTTTGTAGTCTAGGGGATAGACATGGTAGTGCATCTAAAGACGGTCCCAAGAAATTTTAAATATCTTCTCATAGATGTCGACATGTTCACCAAGTGGACCGAAGCGAAGCCAGTTACAAGCCAAGCCCTAGGGCCGGCAATCAAATACATATCAGAAATCATACATTGTCTTGGCAAGGCTCGAAGCATCATCACAGTGGGACCAATTTCAAATCTAAGTAGTTCAAAGACTACTGCAACACGCGTCAGGTCAAGCTCGAATTGACGTCAGTAGCTCATGCGCATGCAACCCAATGGGCAGGTCAATCACTCCAATTGTATGGTACTTGGAGGCTTGAATGCCCCATAATTTGGATGCCCCTGGAGGATGTCATGCGGAATTGGGTGGACGAGTTGTCTTACATCCTCTGGAGCCTACTCACAAAGCCAAACTGTTCTAGTCGTTATACTCCCTTCTTCGTGGTTTAAGGGTCCGAGGCCATCCTCCCCGGTGACCTCGACCTCAACATGATGCACCTCGAGTAGCTCACTATGTCAAGGCAGGTGCCGAGCTGCAGCATCAGGATGCCCTCAATCAGTTGGAAGAAGAAAGAGAGGTCGCCTTGGAGAGATCGGCTATCCACCAGCAGCTACGCCGATACCACAAATGACAATTGTGAGGCCTGGTGCTTAATGTTGATGAACCCATTGTTGGCAAAGAAGTCTTTGTACAAGAGGATGGGAGGAATATGCTAGAAAAATGTATAGGAGTTAAGTTTTAGGGGATGTGAGAATTATGTTGTACATAATAGCTATATGTAAGTCGCTTGAATTTGGAATTTGGACTAGTCGGTGTTCACGTGAAGGAAGGAACATCAAAGGGAAGGAAGGAGCTCGTCGAATGGAATGAAGGAGCTCGCTGGAGAAGGATACCCCATTATCTATCTTAGGGGTGTGATGAGCTCGCCAGGGAAGGCTACCCCATTACCTATCTTAGGGGGTGTGGGGGTGGTGCAAATTCATTCGAAAAAATTGTTCATCGTCGGGGTTAGAGATATGGCCAGGGAAGACGACAGCATGGCGGTGGGCTACAGTCGAGGGGAGGCCGAGGCAATAGCGGGAGCACCGCAAGCGGGCGACAACAAACGGTTAGGCCGGTGATAGTTGACGGCTCGATCGAGGGTAGAAGATGAATATGAAAAGAGTTGGGAGATAGAAGAGGGTCTCTAAACCGTTGGATCTACTTCGAAAGGCTGAAAAAAAATCGACTGACCCTAATTCTATTTTCAGCCGACTGGTATATATCCAATCCCGATGTTTTATGGGACGTATGAGGAGTTACATTTTAGAAGAAATGTGGAGATTGAATGCTTGTCTGACAATTTTTTTTTTTTTTTGAAATTAAAGGAAAAGGTACGGAGTATGAGGTCAAACGGCGTCCAACTAAACTCATCAATTAGTCTAAAACGGGCTCATCACTTGTGTAAAATTGACACCATATTTGTATTGTGCTATTATCCGGTAGCCTGCCCCGTTTACATCCCTAGCATAGAGCGAATGCCAGTCATTGACCGCGCACTAGAGCACTTTGATCGCGGTTGTTGAACTGTGTGGTTTCTATCTAGTTAAATAAACCACCATGGTTCACTAACGAAATCAGTAGGTGATGTTTCTATTCAAAACGCATGTGATTAATTTCTAGTGGTAGGGAGTATATAATTTACAAACACATGATGTTTCCGTATCATGTATATATGGCTATCCAGAGAACACCTTGGACAAACATTCGGGATATAATACTCCATTTCCCAGCATCACGTGGCCTCGTATACGTACGTATTGGTTAGTGAAGTTAGCATTGTAAGTAGACGTTTGCGCTACATGTGAGTAGGCTCAGCTACCCTGATGACGTAGCTCTGGCGTATACTGTCTGCGTAGATGTAGCCGGAGCCATCGACGCCCCAGCCGTTGTAACTGTTTAGATACTCGTAGAAAACCTCGGGGTCCTGAACCTCGTCGCCGTCAGTCACGCCCTCCAAGTCATTGTACTCAAGGCCGGAGCTCGTCAAGACGACGCAGTGGGCAGGGTGTACGTCCGGAAGCACCTCGGGCGGCACGTACCGGTAGATCTCGTGCGGTAGAATGCGTCTGTAGGTATCTGTCACCCTGAAGCTAGTAACAACCATCTCCGCCCGTTCTAGCCGTGTCGGTATGTCTAACTTCTCTTTCTCTGTGAGCTTCTTAAAGCTTTTAATCTTGTATCGGACAGCCGAGGCCTGAAATAAACATGATATTGAGCACATGTATATATCAACGCCAGATTATTATTATTATTCCCGTGTCTAATTAACAAGGTGAAAAGAACAATGTAACCTTGGGTGCACAACCATCTCTGAAGTCTGCTTCACATACCACACCCTGCCTTTTCGCCATCAAGAGGCAAGTGTTAAGAAGATCTTTAAGTTTTAACTCGGTTCCTGCTGCAGATTTGTAATATTGTGCTACCATCCATTTCAAGTGTGGAGCTGAGAGTCGGACGTTGAAAACTCGACACCTCCCAACAGGTCGACCAGCAAACATTACTTTAAAATGACATTCCATTAATGCAACAATGGAATTGTACGTACAATCACCTATAAATAAATAAACAGTGGAATGTGATCTACAAAAACATTGACCAAGCAAAGAAGTGTGTCCCAAAGACCTAGTCCACCGAAACCCACAAATTTCATTTAATTATTTGCTAGTGTTAATGAAGAGTTGGCTTAGTCATATTACAACTCGCCTAACTAGGTTTGGAATTTATAATTTTAATTCTCATGGAAGCCAAACGTCCCTACATCTATACTCTCATTCTAGAACTGTAGGCATAATCACAGGACCCAAACAAATTGTTAAGAATAATACTAGTTGTAATAGAATGGAATGTTGAATATAATAAATCAAAGCATGAATGTAGGGTACAATAGAAAAAAGTATGAAATGAGCATCCAATAGATTAAAGAATATTTAATATGGAATACAGTAAGTAAGCAGAATATGGGAACGGCATATTACAAAGCATGTGCAATATATTGGAAGTAGGAGTATATATTACAAAACATATATAGTAAATCAAGAAATGAAGTGTAGGGCACAACAGAAGAAAAAATTGAAATGAGCACACAATAAATTAAAGAACTCAATAGAGAATACAAAAGGCAGAATACCGGAACTGCATATTACAAAGTATTTGCCAAATATTCCAATTAATTTTACAAAATGTGTATCTGTCAACATCATTTCATTACAGAGGGGTACATTGCCTAATTGGTAACGGAAAAATAAAAGGACAAAAAAGCTTAAAGTGTTTAAATTATTACATATCATTCACACATTCATTACAAAAGTTACACATCAATAGTATTCCCCTGCAATTCTAGGCAGCATGAGAAAAACCTCACCTCCTAGAGGCCCAAATAATGACTGTGTACCTGTTTGTTCGGACTTGTGTGCGTCAGTTTTTGGTGCTTACGAAACCGTCTAAAAAGGACGAGTCCGACAAACACCTATTTTTTTAACCTTAACTTACCAGGACCTTTTCTTGATTTAGCACAAACAGCCTCTTAAGTAGTGGGACTCACAGGCAGCTTCTAAGCTTAACAACACTTGTATGTGGAAGCTATGCCTGCCTCTATGGTGGGTCCCACAGAGAGTTTGGCTCTGCTTCCAAATCTTCTCTCTATTCTTGAGGCTGATTGGCTGATTGTAAGCTTATACCGTGGATGCTGAGCATTGTGTGGATTTACCTCACATCACATGTGGAACCATATCATGATTGAAGTTTGTGATATACTTGTCTATCATCAGCTCATCATGGATGGTCTTTAGTAAACCAGTTACATCATTGTTGCTTATGATAATTGAAAAAACTGGCCAAGCTATTTGTACTTAAAAAGAATGAAAAATATTCAATTATTGCACATATTTCACACCACAATTAAGAATGACATCACAAAAACTAATGGATGGGACCATAACGTTACATTGTGGTTTATTATTATATGGCTTCTCGTGTTTCTATTATTGAGACAAACATAGTATGAGATCAGAATCATTTTATGAATTGCTGAGTACGTCTAGAGTGTCTCCAGTAATCCAGCTCAGTTGCTATTAAAAGCATGTCACACCAGCATTTTGATAATGTGGAGAAAGAGTGAGACTGTTACTCTAGAGAAAATGAGTTTGGCTCTTGTACAACCAATGAAGAGCAGTCCTGGAACAGTGGTAGCCTCTCCACTTGTGGACTGGAGGTCCTGGGTTCGAACCAGCCTCCTTGCAGAACTATTATATAAGGGTACGGCTGTCCAGAAAGTCAGCACTGGGTACACCCTTTTTCTTGTACAACCAATATTATTATGTATAAGCGTAAGGCTGCCTAGAAATTCCCTTTCCTAGACCCCTTTTTTCTTGCACAACCAATATTTACTAGAGACCAATATGATCTATCTATTGTGACCTTTCCAAAAAAACAAGAGACAATTGATGTTTTTTTATACTAAAGAACCCCTCTCATGGGCTCAATCCACCCACATCAATACTTAAACTTTGTCTTCGTGAAAATTTATTAGAGGCTTGGTATTGTTGATGAGTCTGCATACTCTTTCAGCTAATAGTATAATGTCATTAACAATTGTTGGAGATGCTCTAAGATTTATTTTTTCCAGATCATCCATAAGGTTTGTCACATGACATGTGGCGGGCCTTGGAGAAACACAAAGTCCAGTCAAAGTACATTACCCTCATCAAGGACATGTACGATAATGTTGTGACAAGTGTTCGAACAAGTGATGGCGACACTAGTGGTTTTCCACATGACATGTGGTGGGCCTTGGAGAAACACAAAGTCCAGGCAAAGTACATTACCCTCATCAAGGACATGTACGATAATGTTGTGACAAGTGTTTGAACAAGTGATGGCGACACTAGTGGTTTCCCGCTTAAAATAGGACTGCGTTAGGGGTCAGCTTCGAGCCCTTATCTTTTTGCCTTCGTGATGGATGAGGTCACCAAGAGATATACAAGGAGATATCCCATGGTGTATGCTCTTTGCAGACGATGTGGTGCTAGTCGATGATAGTCGGCTGGGGGTCAACAATAAGTTAGAGCTATGGAGACAAACCTTGGAATCAAAAGTTTTAGACTTAGTAGAACTAAAACCGAGTACATGAAGTGCGGTTTCAGTATTACTAGGCACGAGGAGGAGGTTAGCCTTGATGGGCAGGTAGTATCTCAGAAGGACACCTTTCGATATTTGGGGTCAATGCTGCAGAAGGATGGGATATCGATGAAGATGTGAACCATCGAATTAAAGCCGGATGGTTGAAGTGACACCAAGCTTCTGGCTTCTGGCATTCTCTATGACAAGAAAATGACACAAAAGCTAAAAGGCAAGTTCTATAGGACAGCAGTTCGACCCATAATGTCATATGGCGCTGAGTGTTGGCCGACTAAAAGGCGACATGTGCAGCAGTTAGGTGTGGCCGAGATGCGCATGTTAAGACGGATGTGTGGCCACACAAGGAAGGACCAAGTCTAGAATGATTGACATACGAAATAGAGTTGGGGTGGCCTCGATTGATGAGAAGCTTGTCCAACATCGTTTGAGATGGTTTCGACGTATTCAGCGCAGGCCTCCAGAAGCTCTAGTGCATAGCAGACGGCTAAAGCGTGTTATTATGTCAGAAGAGGTCATGGTAGACCGAATCTTACATGAAAGGAGTCCGTAAAGAGAGATGTGAAGGACTAGAGTATCACCAGAGAAGTAGCCAAGGACAGGGGTGCGTGGAAGCTTGCTATCCATGTGCCAGAACCATGAGTTGATCGTGAGATCATATGGGTTTCACCTCTAGCCTACCCCAACTTGTTTGGGACTAAAGGCTTTGTTGTTATTGTTATTGTTGTTGTTGTTGTTGTTGTTATTGTTGTATCCATAAGGTTTGTCACGTTATTTACTCTATGTGAGCTGTATATATGTGTTCAATGGGTTAAGTGGACTACAGTCATGTAGGCAAACTACGTAAGAGCACAGCCACTGTAATTCAAGATGCAAGTGGACTACCCCGTCAAATGCCCTGCTTACTGGCTGTTGAGACAAGGAGGGCATCTTGATTGCTTGGTCGAGTCACGCGGTTAAGTTGCAATGTTCGGTTGTCCAACAATTGTGTCACTGCTCTGGTCTCCCCCTTGTGGGGTACCATTGGTGGTTGACCTACGTCTACAGACCACAAAATGACCCGGCCAAGATCCTTCAATCGACATCCGAGCCCTTCGTTGGTTTGCGGCAATTTCAACATGATCTACTATAGAGCAAGGACTGGTATTCTACCAAGCATGGACATCAAGCAAGGATTATCATTACTTGATGCTTGTACGAGCTTTGCATCATTGTTTTCAAGGCGTCCTGCCTTAGGTGCTTAGGCAATAAGGCGCCCTGACAACGCCTTACAAATATGCCCACCTTAGTCGCTTAGGCGTCCTAGGCGCTAGAGTGGGTGGTGCTCACCTTAGGTCGCCTTACCGCCTAATAAACAATGCTTTGCATGCTCTAGTTTCTAGATATTGTCATGTGTCATCTGTTCCTATCTGATGCATAGCCTATTTTGTCAACCCACCATATGGCCTTGGTATTACCTGGTCCTAGCATGACCTGCTTGTTTGTGTAGAAGCCTTGTGTAACATGCCCTGCAGTAGTATGCATGCTTAGGATTTATGCTTTACCATGTTATCCCCCTATTGTTACTTTGATTTATTACATTGTTATCCTGTTCACATGCACTCTATTGTTAATGTTGCTATGTGTGAATATGAGGTAGTAAGTTGGAAAGGTAACGATGAGAGGCTCAACATCCATGTTGAGCGCATGGCGTTTAGTCTCACTCGAAACGGCTAGCACCCAAGTTCTTAGGTTCTTGGACCAAAACTAAGCGCATTAATCACATGTGGGGTGGTTTACGCGGCCCTCTTCGTTTGGTACCCGAAACTACATACCTTTTACAGGAGCCGCAACGCCGATACTATTGCTTTTGTTTCTTACGTCGGAGCCGCTAGGCGGTTGACCCGAGACTCGGGCATCAACCGACTTGTCGTGTACCAAATCTGGTTGGGTCAAATCCAGAGCTTCGGGCCAACTCCCGAATTGGGTGTCGACTCTGATGGGGTGGCTTACTTGTCTTGAATGTAACTAGGGGAGTGTCGTGTCATTTAGGATCTTCGGGTTCATGCCTACCAACGGCTGGTTTTGATGAGCGTTGTAGCTAGGGTACACTATGGGAGCGTTTGGTTTATTAGCTCAGCTAGCTTAGCTAGGCCAGGTTAATCTAGCCCGTTCCGGCTAGAGCAGTCAAAAGCAAGGCTTAGTGTTTGGAAAGACGCAAAATCACAGCTATAACTGTCAAAGATGCCCACGATCGTGTTTTTGCCAGTGCGAGAGAGCCAAATCGGCTCGCCTCCTTCAGCAAGGTTTATCTGGCAGTTAAAGGCTAAATTGCCACCAAAAGCTAGCTTTATTTTCCAAACCAAATGAATATCCTTGCCAGGCCAGGCTAGGAGCCACCCTTGACTAAGATCCAAACGCACCCTATCTTTCCTTATCTCTATTAGACGTTGTAGCGGGTCATATAGGGGTTTGCAGCCGCTTCACCACTTATCCCTTTCATAAATATTGCTTAGTTAGTGTCGGTCACCCAGTGTAATAAGACTTACAGAGTACATCGGGTATGGTGATGGACGACGTTAGCTGGTTATCCCACAGACAACGGTCTAGGCAGGGATGGATGCCACTTGCTTTTGTTTCAACCTTCTTAAGGCAATTTGTATTCTTTCATTTCTAAGGTTTATTCATTTCCATTGTATGAGTTAGATCCTGGTTGAAAGACCCTTGTTGTATGAGTTATTGTGTATGTAATTGTTGCAAATTATGTTTCGTTGTCTGTGTTGTGATATCAACCATTCCACATGACGGGCATGTTTTGATGTGTCATTGTGTGAAACTTTAATGTTCTTGGGATCAATTCTATGTGAAGGCTAGCATTGAATGGCTAGATCTGCATAGTTTCGGTCCTAGGGTGCTACAGTCTATCCTTGGTCAAGTCAGTCCTAGCTACCATGCCCCTTCATCAGATGATGGTCCTAGGCTTGAAGAAGATCCTTAGGGGTTTCCTTTTGGGTGGGTAGGGCGGTAGCACACTAGCGCGTCAACTGGTTCAAGGTGTACAGACCACTCCGTCTGGGGGGTTGGGTGTTCCAAACCTTGGCAAGACTGTGATCAACCTAAGGATTCGCTGGTTTGTAGGATGCATAGCAACAACTTTCGTCCTTGGAGGGGCATTGATCTACAATTCTCCCACGATGAGCGTTAAGTGTTCGTTGCATACACTACGATGGTGGTTGGCTATGGAACTTCTGCCTTATTCCAAGAGGATCATTGGCTCAACCGCTGCGCCATCTCGGAGATTGCGCATGAGTTAATTAAGTTGGTCTTGAGCCGCATCAAGAAGCGGCGGACCATCAACAGGGCACTGATAGCCGCCAATGGATCATGGACATCAAGGGGAGCTTAAGTCTTCTAGCCCTTTAGCGGTACATCAAGGCTTGGTGCATGGTGCGCCAGGTACGCCTGTTCAGACGTTCTCCGATTGCGTTGGACCTAGGATTCCCAGCACACGTCCAAGAGCCGCTATGACGACCTTTTCCAGGGTGGTCGGTTTGAGCTCTTGGAAGTTATAAAGTGGAAGACATGGGCTATCCCTACAGTCAAGTTGTTCATCTGGCTCACATGTCAGGACTATTTGTGGACTGCGGAGGCCTTCGGCACATATCATGTAGTGTGCTGTGACCAATCAAAAGAGACGATGGCTCTCACCAGCTGCTCCTTCTCGCACTCGATGTGGCACGAGGTCCTTTCCTGGTTTTGTTTGACAAGGAGCCACCCGGATGCAGAGGATGACTTCGTGGATGTGTCGCTCTGTCTTGACATTGCTCGGAAGGGAGCCTCGGCCATCATGCTGGTGGCATGCTGCATCTGGAAGCATTGCAACATGATCATCTTCGACAACACTCAACTCAGCTTGCCTTCCCTCCCTTGGTACGATCAAGTTGGAAGCCAGGCAATGGGTAACGGCAAGCACAAAAGGAATTGCGGTTTTGCTACTGGTTAAGGTGGTGTCAAGCGGCTATGGGGGCGTCGTGTTGTGATCTTGGGTGTGCCATTTGGGCTTGTACATACTCTATTCTTCTATCAATACATTGAAGCGCAAAGCTTCTGCGTTTTCTTTCTAAAAAAACTGTCATTGTACATTTGTGGTTTCCCAGGATATGTAGTTGCCAACCTAAGGATGTTAGCGGGTAAAATACTCAACACGAGCAATGTGACACAAGACATAGCTAACTCACACAACTTTCAACAACCCTCTCCACTCCAACTCATCCAGAAGCAAACGACCACATGAAAGGTGACACAGTTTCAGTCAATGGGAGTGTTTCTCACAATAAGCAGAGCCTCAGCAGGATATCATAGATAATGTAGTTAAAATCTACATGTGTGTTGGGGGAGTCACATAAAGGAACTCAGCTTATAGTGAGTAGAATCTACAGCATTTTATAAATTAAAATCAAGATATGGAGCACTTACCTGAAATCTGCATCCGAGGCGGTGGCAAAATATGCATTTCCTCAAAAAGTCTTTTCCTCCAGCTATAGATAAATTTGAATGGTGTTCTGTGGAAGTTCTTGTATACTGCAAAAAACAGTTTGGCGGTGTATTAAGTTGGAAACATATTAACATTAATTTATGACTTCAGTTAGAGTACTATAAAGAATGTAACATGTAAAAGCATATATCATACTGTATTCTTCAAGATGCCCTGGTAGAGTTATATATTTTGAGTCAGGGCCAGCTCCTATGATTTCCTGAAAATGCTGCAATTGTTAAGGATCTTCAGTACAAGAAACCATATATAAAATTTTGTGTGAGCAGTGCACACACATGCATGTATGTGTCATTAAGAGAGGGGAGGAGAAAGACAGCCCAAAAATCTAGACAAACTAGATATACAACAAAAATATATTCATAATAAATGGGAAGCTAAATAATAACTGAAGCATAAACTAGATTGCTGAACACAAGTATGTCATCGATTTTTATTAAGATACAAAGAAAATTATTACTAAACCTTTCCCAGTGATCCTAAGAAATAAAATACTCAATGTACTGATATCCACCCCTTCAACCGCTGTTCTTGCTGGCTGCTGTACTCCGTAGAGCTAAGTAGATCATATGCCACAATCCTGGTGACTCGCACTCAAAATAAATGAGGCCCAAGCAAGTATAACCAAAGATAGATATAACCAAGTAACTTTCCAGAGTTTTTGGTCTAATAGGTGTTAAGGTCAATGTTTGCTTTGGTTACAAAGTTCAGTCTCCAAAATGGAGCAGCCAAAATTATGTTTAATTCCAAAAATTTGAGCAAACAAACCTAGCTGAGCAATTGCATTCCCCTGGTTTGTCTTACCAAAACAACGAAAGCGTTGCGAGTAATGGACAGAAATTGCATACCATGATTGTTATTTCTGAATCATCCTTATTATATTATTATTTTTACCTCTTATGTTATGCATAAAAATATCAAAGGATTTAAATGCATAGAGATTCTGAAGGTTGGAATCAGATAAAGCTTGGTATATCTTACCGTATCTATATCTATCATCCCATTGTCATATATGCTGATTTTTACCTGAGAAACAAAATATGCAGATGAGAGTAATGATGATTATTCAGTAAATTACAATCCATGAAAAACAATATTTGAACGACAAAGTTTCATTGCATTAAAACCAAAACTACTTCAGTTCAGGAAGAGCATTCTTGCATTGTCAGCAACAGAGCAGTTAAAAACTCAAACAATACTACAATAGTTGGCCAGTTCATCCATTTCCCATCAGCACACAACCAATGTATATGCAAAGACCGCCCAGTCGATAGATTTGCTCCTCACATTTTGCAGGCACCGCATATGGTCACCCATTCTTTGGGGGAGACGGTGCTGTCATGGCAGAGCACATCAGCCGCTATAAAGACAATAATACACTAAACACAGAAGTACCTCTTGAATCTGGGAGCTTTCATCACTTTGCTTGTGCTCATCAGCCCTGTTCTCGTGATTCTGACCCTTCATCTTGTCAGTTTTCTCTAAGGGTTCAGCCATGTTAATTTCATACTTGAGAGAAGGAAATTCAGAAGCTATCTTGCCAGTGCTCAATGCCTGACCACAATGACAAACGGGGGTTTGTCAGTGCATGGTGGCTGCTCCAAACTGTACAAATGCCAGACTAAATGACACAGCATGTTAGTTTTGATCCTGCCAATTTCCATGAGTGTCTGAGAGCTCACAATAGCAGCCTACACAAGAAATCCTTGTTCAACCAAAATTCGCAGCCACATGTAGGGAAATAGAAGATACTGATATTTACAACACTACATAGATAAGCAAATTGAGAACATCGTATACCTCACTACCACAAGAAGTGAGAGTATTTCAGGTATAGCTGATCAGGGTTGTTTATTCTGAAAACAAATCAGTTGGTGCTTTGAAAAGTGAGTGTCGGATGCCCTTAGTGATCTGGCTTATCCAACGCTTTGTTCCCGTTTCGATCTTTTTTCGACTATAGGGGTCTTGTGGCACATGACACCTCAGGCGCACACTTTATTCGGACAGTAGGCACAATGCTCAGGCTAGAACTTATTTAGGGCCAAGACAATGAAAATCTTGCAATTACATGTGGTGCAGATTTGATTAGATGAAACTGACAAGAAGTTTGGCAGCACGAACATCATGGCAAAACTAACCCATGCAAGGGGTACTATCAAAGTAAATATCAAGAGCATACCAAACATGCCAGTATAAGACAAGAGCAAAAAATAAATCTAAATGTAACAGTTAAGTAAAAGGGACTCAGGTAACGTTGCAATAATCAGTTAATCACATGAATAGTCTCCAAAACATAAAGAGGGAATGAAGTACCTTGATAGTTGTCGGTTTTTCTGGTACTGGAGTGATTAATTTTGGACCTTGCTCCTCTGTAACATACTGAGCATCCACTGCCTGCATTGAAGCATAAGCTTTGGCGAATGTGTTCTTTACCTCTTGATCTGCTTCCTTTGAGTAGAACTTCTGGGTTGCTGCCGTACTCTCCTACAGAAATATCGTGCATAATTTCAGAAACCCCAAACACGCACACTCAGTAATGTGAAAAACATGTCCATTAGCAGTATTCAATAGCAACGGTTCATCTAACTCACAGAAATTCAGTGAAACTCATCCTGTCATTTTTTAAATCATTCAAAAGCAAATGGATGAACCTGTGGGGAATGATCAATATCAAGAAACAACACCCAGAACTTCTACAAAACTATCATGGTAAAATCATTATGACATAATATAAGTCAACAAAAACACCAAGTTTCATTCACAGAATTAAAATCATGTCAAAAGCCTAGATAAACATGAACATCATGGTAAGACTGAAACATATGAATTTACATATCAATTCCATACAAAACATGCGAGTAAAAGACCTGACCATATTATTATTTTCCTGAATCCGACGGTCAAGTAATAGGGGTTGTACTAAACTTGTAACAATGACATGAACAGACTGTGTCCAAAATTAGAAAGGGGAGTCTATGAACCTTCTTCATATATGTGAGTCGTGGAGGTGCTGAAGAGGCTTTTTCCGGACCCTGCTTCCCTATGGAATCTAGAGCATCCCCCACTTGTACAGGAGTATTAACCATGTGAGGTGCCATTTTTGCATCTTCCTCTGCTTCCTTTGTCTGGTACTTATGTGTCGCTTTTGTTCTCTCCTGCAGAAACACAAAGTTTCGAAACCGAGACAAAATCAAATCGTACAGACTTGAGTGTCGACCGTAGAAACTATCATTAGTTGAGATAAACTGCAACGAAGATTGAAAAGAAGGCAGGCATTCAGAACAAAATGGAACATGGATGTGATGTCGTGTGCTGAAGAATTTCATGATGATTGCTAAGGGTCTAGGGTTTTGCAGTTCCAAGAGCAAAGGGGACAGGAAGGAGAAGGCGTAGAACCACGGGTGGAGCTCACCTTGTTGCCGCGGAGGTCGAGCTGCCGCTCCATCACGGCGGCCTGGAAGATACCGGAGGCCGCCCCCGTCAGGTCAGTCCTTATCCCAACCATGGCGTCGCGGCGGAGAGGTCGCGGCGCCGCGGCGGACACGATGCGGCCCCGCGGCGGAGACGGGGCGGCCCCGCGGCGGAGAGGGGGCGGCGCCGCGGCAGAGAGGGGGCGAAACCCCAATGCGGAGAGGTGATTGGCTCGCCTCACGCCCGCGGCCGGCAGCGGAGGGCGAAATGAAATCCGGCCGCGCGGAGGGAAGGCGGGGGCGCCGGCCAATTGGGTATTTTTTTGTGAGGGATTGCCGGCCCTGAAAACCGAGCTGCGCAGGCCCTAGTTGTCATGGCTCATGGCCCAGCTACGGAATTGAAACCCACGAAGCCCAGTCAACGAAATCAAATAACGTACGCGTGAAGGGCGAGCAACCGCGATGTCCACGTGTCATTTTACTATGCCGAAGAGAGAGAATTTTATACTGCACCGAAGAGGAGAGAGAAAGTAGAGAAAGCTCAGTCCCCCCCCCCTTTCGTCCCGTGTTCTCCTTTTCGCCGCCGCCTTCGCCGAATCCGGCGGTCTCCGGCGCCATGCTGGCTACCATTCTCTTCCTCTGCTCGCGCTCTATATGGTCCACCGCATCGATTCGTCGATCCCAACCTCTTGTGGTTGCCCCTCATCGGTTTTGCTCACCTAGGGTTTCGGTGCGGTCGACATCCTCGTCGCCGGCGATGCTCCGGCGCTTTGGTCCGGAGGTCTCCGTCTCCTTCTGTGCTCTCTCGTGCTGCTGTCCCTCCTGGACGACGCTCCCGTACCTCCTCCCCTCCCATTGTGCCGAAGACTCCTCCCTGAGCTCCGCCCTCTTCTTTGTGTGCGGCAGCTGATGCAGCCCCAAGCTGATGCGGGAGTGGGAGAGCGGGATCTGCTCCTGGCAAGTCTGGGGCACGCTGTTGCTGCTCGTGCAGCAAGGCGGTGGCCGCAGCGACGCTTCCAAGGAGAGCTGCACGCGTTCTTCGTCCACTTCCACGACCTCAACCACAGTACACCCCATACCATCTGAGCTTCGGGCCCATCTTCGTTTTGCACGACAGCCGACCGAGCCGAGCTCCGCGCGCTGGTGAGTCCAATCCAACCCTGGCTCTCTCTTTCTTTGTGTCAGAGCCTCACAGGATAGCACTGCCAAGCCTGAGGGGTAGGAGGCCATGGAAAGGCAGGAGACGCCGGACCTCGTGGCCTTGCCCCTGCCTGCTGTGCAGGCCACCATGTCTCTTGACTAAATCCTCCCAAAATCTCATTTTTTGCTTCTATGCTTACAGGTAGTCGATGAAAGAGCCTGTACATCTGTGATGTTTATACTCGTATGTTGTATATAGTATCTATTTGTCTGCCTTTTAGTTTCAGACGATTTCTTTAATTTTGTGGCATTTTCAATTTCATGATGTTACTTCAGGAGCTAAAGTAAGAAAAAGATGATGGCTGTTGCGCCGATTCTGGTCCAATAGCACCACTCAGAGGCCTCGTTGTCGAGTGGGGGGATCAGAACTTCAGAAGGCAGTGGGAGGCGATGCTGTGTGGATCGATGAAAGTTGTGCCGGGTTTGGTGTTTGGGAGCTAGCCACTGGTGTCAGGAAGCAAAGATCGTCGACGTCGCAGTCCACAGATCCTCCTACCTGTTGTGCCACCTGACGGACACTATCATCTTTGTTCGCCCCTCCTCATGGACGATTTGGAACGACATCTTAGTACAACGTCAGTCGAGGAGAGGATCGCTGTCGTGCGCTCGGCGGCAGGAACATGATGAGGTCCTCATTCAACCTTAATTTCAAGTTAGCTTTACTGTTTAATTACGTCCCGTCCTAGCTAGCTAAAAAGAGACATTCACTTTTGTGTGTGCAGAATTCCGTGAGTTGTTAGTGAAAAGTTAGTAGAGTTTGCTTAATCATAACGTGGTAATGCTTGTGTGCTTAATCATAACGTGGTAATGCACTGTAGGAGTGAACATAGCCAGGAAATAAAAATGACCACTATGCTAAAGAGGCTTATTGTAAACATGGCATCTTTATGACACAAACCACATAGCCAGAAATCAACAACTATTAAAGCTACATATATTTGAAATTGCATGTCTCCAGCGTTAGCTTTTCATTCATTGTGGTATGGAGCAAGTGAGGAACACCTCGATGCACAAGATCTTGAACTTTATATGCTGGCAGGTGAATATATTCCTGCCATCGACATGGTTCAGTCTCCATGGGTCAAACTGCACAACGGCTCATAGGCAACCAGAGAGGATCAAGCCATCATCGGACACCTTGGCCTCGGCAAGAAACTGTACCTCCTGTTCAAGATATTGTCTTGGTAAGCTGAGATGTAACCAAACCTGTAGCTAATGTGATTTTATAATTTTGACATCTTGAGGGAATTTGGTGGAGGTTGGTTCTTTTGGGCATGTGGTTTGTATTGTCGGAATAGCTTTAATAGTTGTTGATTCCTACTCATCCATGTTTGGGTCTTCTGATACCTATGCACTCATCTTGGAATGATGATTTATGAGAGCATGTCAGGCTAGAAAGTTCCACGATATTGCTTCTTTTAATTAATTAGGTGCAGATCCATTTATTAGTTGTTGAGACTATTTTAATTTCCTTTGCGTTTACTGTCCTAACACCCATGGAATTCTCTTTACAAAATGTAACTAAGCTGTATGATTTTCAGCACCAGAATTCATTAGAATTATATACCTGACAGTCGTGATATGATGGATCTGGAAGAACCATTTGGTCCCATGTTTAGCCGACCTATGGGCAACCCTTTTGGTAATTACAAGATCATTTTTATATATATGGTGACTGATACAAGAGCACGGTAATTGCCTTTTGATTAGTTTGATTTGACGGTCATGTCTATGCTTGATGGAGCAATAGTTCTCAACATGTCACATCGTATATTTCATATTAGTGGTATATATCGTAGTCTTAGTGACACCTTTATTTTTTAAAATCCTTTAAAGCATAGTGATGTACACCTTTATGAAATATACCAAAAAGTGAGTACAACTTATTTTAAGTTGTACTAGTGAGTTTTGATGTTGATTTATTTGAAATTTTGTAATGATTATAATTGAAAGTGCACCTCACCTCAATCTTTGAGGGTAGTTGCATCCTAGTGATTTACATCCTCTAGATGTTTTTTTCGGATTTTTTCAAACTCTGTTGGTAGTTGATGTTCTGAAGTCAAAGCAGCTAATGTTTTACAGATTTATATTTACCCCCTTAAATCAGGCAGTGGGTGTTTCAATGGATGGGTGTTTCACATGCATTCTGACGTTTCATAGCACACAAATTAAATATCACATTCATCTACCTATAGATAGTGATTACACCTTCCTCGGTTCCTTTCTCTTTGTTTTCTTGGTGGGCAGTTCATCGAATGATCTGTTTTAGTCTCAAGCAACTGTAAGGGTAACATAAAAGCATGTCATCACTTGGGTTATTGAGTATGTCCTTGAATAATGAGCATAAAAAATAATGATGATGTGGGTGGTTTAGTTGTGAATGCAGCAACAGTTCTAAAATGATGAAATATGATTCTTCCTATTTCAAGTTGCGTCACTTTAATAATTTCCTGGTCCTGGTTGGAGAAAAGTACACAGGTACTAGTACGGGGTTATCTTCATGATAAAATCTTGTGCGCCTAGATCAGAATTATCTTATGCGTGTTCCCGCCTATGTCATTATCCGGATTTTGTGCTGGTGGTTGTGCCACAATTGCTGATTCTGGACCTTCATTGCTTGCTGGTCCCACGGTAAGTGGCAGAATAACATCCACCTTTTCAGTTGAAGTTGTTTTGTATGGCATGATCTACTTAAATATTGCAATATTTTTATTGAATTGATTTATATTTTGGGCCAATTATATTATTAAATGATCAAATTCACACTATTTTTTAACGATCTTCCCTTTTTGTAGGCTAGACACATGTTAAGTGCTTAAGAAATGTGGTGATATAGCACCTGACCTTTTTACTAACAAATCACAATATTGAAAGAGCATTTTTCTTGATTTTGGGAGTATCATTCTACAAACTTCTATCTTACATTAGAATTAGATACATGCATAGTGTTAACATTTAGTGAAAACAATTTCAGGAATCTTCGAGATTCTCAAGCTTATAATTTTAAAAAGAAAAAAGATGCCCCCTTCTCTCTCTTAATCCTTTTGTCAACTAATTTCAAATTCCCATTCTTGTAATTTATTGCAGGGTTAGGGGGAGCTCTCGTGGTCTTATTGGATACTTCGGCAGCGATTGCTTTGGCTGGAATTACATGGCGCCATCCATCCTCAAGCAAGTGTAAGTTCGTTTTCGCCCAACTATATAAATACTACTAGAATATTGTAAGAGGATAGAAGAAATACGACAAAACATTGTAAAATTTGTCTGAACGTGTGTTACGCAAGTACTTGCACCACTCTCACCAGCTTCCCGCCATTCAACATTGAAAGGTAGATGTGGTTCTTGTGATAATTATTTTAATTGGTTGTACGGAAGTGTATACTCTTTGTACAATATTAATCTCTGCTAATCTGTTAGATATTAGCTTCATTTCTTATGTGTTTATGATGGTAGCGATGCTACATTTCCCACCTTCGCGATAGAGTTTCATTGTTTCAGGGGAATGGAAGAACCAGATAATTAGTCAATACCGTTTTTCAGGTTTACAACAACTTATGTTCAAGAGAAGCTACAAGTGCCGGACTCGACAGAAATTGCTGAAGACGATGCAAGTGTCAGAGAGCTGGGTACAATTGATGTCTCGAGGGTAACTGTGTATGAGAGGAATGACACATCATCTGATGAGATGAACAAAATCACATACCAGCTGGTCGTGTCCGCGTTTCTTTTGCATTTCATTTAGATCCCATGCATGGGTAAGCTTTATCCACACTGAAGAAGCTGCAGGCGTGGTACATATTTACGATTTTGCATATTAATTTAGGTTTTAGCATGATGAATATTCGTGTATTGGTGGTAGTAACAACTTCTTTATATTTTTCTTAAGTCTGGACCTGGTTGATATTTTTACTGCCAGCAATGCGTTTTAGAAGCAATCTCTATAGTCATGCACGTGTATATTTATGTGGACTGCCGTGTGATACTCGACTTGTCAATCCATGCCCTGAGATGCATTCTATCTGACCATAACGTTGTTGGTTTCAGATGATTTCAAGACGCAAGATTTTGGCATAGACCCAAGCATGTTGTGCTTCAAGATGAGGAGCCAGGCCTGCTGGCAAACACATGAAAAGATGGCACGGTGGAAGAATGGCGTGAACAATTCCGGCGAGATGTGGCTCGAGTGGATGTTGACGATGCGACAATGAGAAGATCCTATGGTTTGGCTGCTTCCCCCCTCCTCCCAACCTCTCCGTTTTCTTAGAATTTATTTCTCTTTCTTTCATGGGTAGGGATTTAATGTTTCAAAGTTTGTACAAAGGGTTTGCTGTGTGCTGACCACCTGATTGATATTCCTCTTCTCCTTCCCTCTCAGTCGTAGTCCATGCACCATCGTCCCTGCCACCATTGCCGAGTCGCTGGCTAGGAAGAAGACGACCTCATCAGCGAGCGGCGAGGGGAGATGCCTCTCCAGATTTAGGTGAACATGCGTACATGCTCCCAACTATTTACCATGCGCCTCTCCCCCATCTATGTCTTGCTTATTTGTTCCTCCGATATCTTTTCTTCTCTCAGCAGGAAGATTGATGACTTGGCGCAAGCATGTTTTCCATGTACACCTAGCAAAGAAACTACAAAATAATGTGAAATACCCCCTAACGCTCTTATATTATGGGACGGAGGGAGTACTAATCAAGGAGCAGTGAGAAAGGTTTGCTTTGTTAGCTAGGTTGAAAAAATAATTAGGTGGTGAGCATTGTCTTCATATTGCAACAAACTCTTGTTATAAGTAGTAATGTCATATTTTCTTCCTGTGAAACAACTTTGTAATGGGTTCACTTTTTCAAGAAACGACAACATGCCCCTCCCAGCGTTGTTCTATTGTGGTCCATTGCATGTGCTCCATATCCTCTTGATTTATCTTTCCTTTTCAAGATGGCAGCAATATGCTTCTGTCAGTGTACTGGCATGTATTATTCAGATTCAAAAAGGAAAATGGAAAGGGTTGTATCCCTATCTGGCACCACGCAGAGATACCCCAACCAATAGTTAGGACAGTAAAACTGAACCTAAAACGAGCCCTCTCACCGATTTGCATTTCTGACCGTTCGTTTTCGTGATCTAGACGTTTCCAGCCATTAGATTTGATCTGTGCGCCATGTTTTCCGTTTTCATGGGCCAACTGTCCTAAAGGGACACTACTCCGACGGAAAAAAACGATGTTCGCTGATTAAATGGGCTATTGGGACGAAGGGACCGGTCCGTTGGGCAGCGAGGCAGAGCGAGGTGGGCAAATGCGGCCGCCGACCGTCTCTCTCTCTCTCGGAAGACCTAAGAGCATCTCTAGCCGCGCCCCCAATAGGCCTCTCCGGGCGACTTTTTTACCGCCGGCGTCGAAAAATCGGTCCAGTCGCGCGCCCCAGGATCCTGTTTTTCGTCAGTTAGAGCCTTTTTTTGGGCCGGCAAACCAAGGCCGAACCTAGCATGTTGGGGGCTTCGACAAAAACAAACCGGTGTGTGGGACACCACTGTCAGGCGAATCTCGTCATTTTCCTCCCTGGAGCCACTCCCCTCGCGTTCTCCCCCATGCCGATTCCGGTGCCTCTCGCCTGTTCACGGCCACTGCGCCGCCGCTAGAAGGCCTCTCTTGAGTGCCCCTCCATTCCTCCTCGCCAAATTTCGCTTCCCCGCCCCTCGCCCATCGACGTCCTCCGGCCGCCACTACGCCGGTAGGACACCGGCGGCTGCTCGCCCGTGACGCTGACAAGGTGTTCGTCGTTTTGCCTGCTTGGCCATGGACTCGGACGACGAGGAGGCATTCGCGGCCTTGTTGGAGGAAGAAGCCGAGGCCGATGTTGGGGAACATTGCATGGGAAACAAAAAAAATCCTACGCATACGCAAGATCTATCCATTATGATGAGCATCTACGAGAGGGAGAGTGGATCTACATACCCTTGTAGATCGCTAAGCGGGAAGCGTTAAGAAACGCGGTTGGTGTAGTCTAACATCTTCGCGATCCAAATCGCCGAGCGTCCCGCGATCCAATCACGATCCGTCCCGCGAACTCATCACGATCCGTCCCGCGATCTCATCACGATCCGTCTCACGATCTCGATCACGGTCCTTCCGATCTAGCGCCAAACGGACGGCACCTCCGTGTTCAGTACACGTACAGCTCGATGACGATATCCGCCTTCTTGATCCAGCAAGAGGGAGCGGAGAGGTAGATGAGTTCTCTGGCAGCGCAACGGCGTTGCGGCGATGGTGGTGGAGCTATTCCATCAGGGCTTCGCCTAAGCACCGCTAAAAACCGATCTAGAGGAGAAACTGCGATCTAGAGGAGAGATAGCACGTGGCTATTAGGGTTAGCTTTTTCCTCTAAATCCTCTAGTATATATAGGAGGGAGGGAGGGGAGGAGGCAGCCTCAAACCCTCAAGATCTGGCCGAAATTGGAGGTGGAGGAGTCCTACTCCAATCCTATGAGTAGCACTAGTGCAGAACATGCCTATATTCCCGGTCCGGATGGTCCTTTAGTATCGGTTCCCCAACCGGTACTAAAGGATCGGGACTAAAGGTCCAGACCTTTAGTACCGGTTGGACCACGGACCGGTACTAAAGGCCCTCCACGTGGCTGCCTGCGTGGACTGATGGTGGAAGACCTTTAGTACCGGTTGGTGATACCAACTGGTACTAAGTGTTCTATTTTTTTTTGTTTTAGCTTTTAATTAGGTTTTAATTTTCCTCTCTATTTTTTGTGTTTTCCATTCATTTCAAATTTATTTTACGATGCTACATACTGTAAACAGTACACATGTTCATGCATATATATATGTAATATAATATACAATATCTCATACACAATATATATATACAAATGGAATTACACATCCATATAAATTCGGGACTTATAATTAACTTAAGGCCCAAAACCTGGCCGGGACTAGCTAGCTAGTGCTCCGGATGAAATCTCAACTCTCTACTACTGATTTGCTGGCATTATTGAGGCAGCGGTAAGGAATAGTGCTCCCCGTTTACATCAATGACATGTCGAAGAAGAAATGCCGTAAATTCCTCTTGAAGTACTATGAAGCGTTTCTGGGATGAGAGCTTCGACAACATCTGCCAAAGCTGGAGTTGTCTTTCACGTGCTTCTCTGCGACGTATACGACCTTCGGTCTGGATGCAAATGTTCTCGCAGAGGAAATATCCACATAAATTTGTCCGATGTGGCTGCTTCGCGCACTTTGCAATAGAATAGAATTGAATAAGATAATTAATAATCGAGCATGATAATGGTATTGAAAATAGAATTAATGAGATGCGCGGACCTAGTAGTACTACTTAATTACCTGCATCTTTTTCCACTTCAGCTTTGGTTTCCATTGACGACCGTGATGGGTTTTTCTATCATCTTTTTCCAAACACTACCCGGCAAAGAAAAAGAACGAAAGAGTTATTATAATTACTTTTGATATCAGGAAATAATAAAAGAAAGCGAGGTCGATAAATATTGAAATTACCATTCTATCATAAAATACAAGTCCACGTATGATTGTTCTGGTGTATCTAGTGAGTCGTACACTTGAACAAGTCCATCCGCGATGATAATATATAGGAAGATATAGTGGTCTCTACGCAGAAGTTTATATAATTAAGCAGGCATGCGCATATAACTCATCAACTACACTTGACAGCGAGCTAGTAAGCAAAAATAGAATTTGTAGTATACAGGAGAGTAAACACTCACCCCATGTTGTAAGAAAATATTATAGTAGATTTGGTATTCATTAGTGCCTCTAGAAAATTTTCCAACAGTTCTTCATTGTCCTTGGCATAATGTTTTACCACATGACCATTAACGGTAGTTGCGTCGATGAACCCAATGTCATCGATTTCCTTTTGTTTCAATTCCCACATCTTCAATCCGCATAATAACATAGAAAAAAACACATATAGTGAGGATAAAGCCAATGAACGATATCTTAGCTAGAGACTTAAATTATTAAATATATAAATCACTTACAGACAATAGCAACTGATGAGAGATTTGTCGATAGAGTCCATGTGGTATAACTGGAAAAGTTCTAAGAATTCAAGACATATGACACATTCATTGACGTAATTCAAGACATATGTCACATTCACGCATGTAACAATCATGCAACCGTCGCATCACAGTTGGTAGTTCCTTGTACTGCTCGGGTGTGACAAGTGGTTTTCCGACGGCATATTGCATTGCGTACTCAGTTTTACCGAACCCGCGAATTTCCTCGGTGCCAAGGATTTGGTCAAGAGTGAGACCTGTAGCCTCTACTTCTTCGAGGTTGATTGGGTTGCCTTGCACGTCGACTGGTTGAATCAATTGCTTGCTTGGATTGGTACTCACCTTGAGCGGAGAGATCGATTGCTTGGATTGTTCTCCGAGTTGGGGAACTGTTTTCCCGCTAGTTGATGTCGTACTTCTAGACTTCTTCCTTGGGCTGAGCCGACTTCTCTGCTCACTTGCCTTCTGAATCTGTCGCTCATAGTCTGTCGACATACGCTCGACATATGCCGGGGGTCGATCAATAAAGTGTTCCATAAAGTGCTCTTGGACTTCCTTGGGTATTACCTCCTTTGGCGGCACGGTCTTCTTCGCAAAAAAGGCTTTCACTTGGAGATCGCATTCAATTTTGTTCTCCTCTGGTGTCATGTCATAAGGCAGCTTCCTTTTGGCCGGAGGCTCGGGTTTCTTCTTTGCTTTCTTCCGAAGAGGACCGCTGGTGGCCTTCCTCTTTTGGGAGCCCTGCTGGCGGGACCGTTGCCGGGGTGGAGTCGGCTCATGCAGCTGAGATTGATATCGATGATGATATGGACTCGAGTCGTGCTCCATCCCGAGGTTGGGAGGACTGCTCATGGCGAGGTGGGGAGGACTGCTGGCTAGGTGGGATGCCTCTCGAGGTGGGGACGACTGTGGGGGAGCTCGAGGTGGGGAGGACTGCTAGCGAGGTGACTGCTGGCGAGGTGGGGAGGACTGTTGGCAAGGTGACTACAGCCGAGGTGACTGTTGGCGAGGTGGGGAGGACTGCTGGCGAGGTGGGAAGGACTGTTGGCGCTGTGATGCCTTTGGCTGGGATCCGTCGCGCTGGACATTGATACTCGGAGGAGCCGGTGGCCTTAGCGCCGAGTGTGGAAAGACGATGCAGTCCTTACTCCATAGAATGAGACCACGGCCGGCTTCTGCCAATGTGGACTCCCCCTCACCTCCAGGGATGTCAAGCAATAGTTCATCATATCGCGACTCTATTGCGTCCACCACGACACGAGCATACCCAGCTGGAACCGGATTGCAATGCCAGAGAAAATCAGGTGTATTTGGTAAAGCATAGCCCGTCGTGACCCGACGGGTATGTTCTTAATTTTCTGGATTAGCTCACAAGATGTCTTCTCGGTGATATCATCCACAGGGGTGTGACCCAGCGGTGCCCCCGTGGAACCCACGCCGCTTTTCGGCATTGTAGATGGGACGGGTTCTTCCCCTGCCTCCTGCTGTGGAGTTTCCCTTTGCTGGGTCAGTACCTGTATCTGCAGCTGCTGCTGCTCGTACTTCTGTTCCAACTTCGAAAGTCGGTCTGCTTCCACCTTCTTTTTTCTCCAACGGCTTTTATAACCGTCCTGCCATCCCGCAAACCCCTCGTACCACGGAACAACGCCCATGCCTCATGTTCGTCCTCCGTGTTCGGCATTCCCGAGGGCGCGTGTAATCTCGTCGTTCTCTCTATCGGGGTGAAACCATCCTTCTTGGGCATCTTTTATTGCTTGAATCAACTCATCTGATGCATGCTTCAGACTGGCCAGTGCAATAATCTTCCCTGTAGCTGGGTCCAACTTTCCCCCATGCGCAAAAACCCAATTCCTGCACCTCTTGGGCCAGTTGAAGGTTACTGGAGTGATCCCTTCAGCAAGCATCTTATTCTCTAATGCATCCCACTTAGGAATGGCTGACTTGTATCCACCTGTCCCTAGTTTATGGTGATACTTTTTTTTCTCAGCATTTATCTTATTCTTTGCCGACTTCTCCATAGCAGCTATCGATGTCTTGCTCTCGATAAATGTGTCCCAGTGATTCCTTACCTTCTCGTATATTCCTTTGAATTCGGGCACCTTCTTGCCTTTAGTGTACTCGGTCCATAATCTTTTCTTCCAAGTCTCGAACGCGCCGGCCATCTTATGGAGAGCAAACTCCTTGACTTTGTTCCTTTGATGCTCCGAGAGAGAATCTGGTAGGGTGAAATGCACCATGAGCTCTCGCCAAAGGGCATCTTTAATTCTTGTATCGACATAATTCACTCCTGAATTTGAAAAGCAGTACAAATGAACTCTGAAAAGGTTGTAACTTGGCATGGCATCATAATTTCACCCACATAGCAACTTCTAGAGAGTTGAGAGGGTTACGGCAAAAACTGGACGCACTTCGTGTACAAATTGGACAATCTCATAAGAAGTATGAGGGTTTCGGACGAAAACTCATCTATTACAAAGGGATTTCATTTTTAATAACTTATTTTAACTCCATACTTTTTGTGTGTTCAATATGCACCATTCAAAGGCACATCATCAATTTTCAACCCTTCCTGACTTCATTTGATATTTTTCAGGCATTTAATGATTTATTTTGAGCTAAATGACCCTAAATTTGAAAAGTAGTATAAATGAACTCTCAAAAGGTTGTAACTTGGCATGACGTCATAATTTCACTCACATAGCAACTTCTAGAGAGTTAAGAGGGTTACGGCAAAAACTGGATGCACTTCGTGTACAAATTGGACAATCTCATAAGAAGTATGAGGGTTTTGGGACGAAAAATCATCTATTACAAAGGGATTTCATTTTTAATAACTTATTTTAACTCCATACTTTTTGTGTGTTCAATATGCACCATTCAAAGGCACATCATTAATTTTCAACCCTTTCTGACTTCATTTGATATTTTTTAGACATTTAATGATTTTTTTGAGCTAAGTGACCCTGAATTTGAAAAGCAGTACAAATGAACTCTGAAAAGGTTGTAACTTGGCATGACATCATAATTTCACCCACATAGCAACTTCTAGATAGTTGAGTAGCTGTACAAACAGGATGCACTTCGTGTACAAACTGTTACAAAGATACCATGCTAGGAAATGCATGCATGTCCTTCGCATATATAGAAAGTGATGACGGTGAAGCCGGTCACATTCCAGAGTGGGATCTCATGGTGTAAGACTTTTTCTGCGTGTTTGTCCCTTTCTTATGATTGTGCTGTAACCATGGATAATCTTCATCATTTAACAGGATGCTTGGGTCAGTCTTCACTCTGAAGGGAGGGATTTCATGAAACTTTTCATAATCTTCGGACATGTCTGTCTTGTCCTCCACTCCCACAATGTTTCTTTTCCCTGAAAGAACTATGTGGCGCTTTGGCTCATCGTATGATGTATTCGCTTCCTTATCTTTTTTTCTCCTCGGTTTGCTAGACATGTCCTTCACATAGAAAACCTGAGCCACATCATTGGCTAGGACGAATGAGTCGTCTGTGTATCCAAGATTGTTGAGATCCATTGTTGTCATTCCGTACTGCGGGTCTACCTATACCCCGCCTCCAGTATATTTGACCCATTTGCACCGAAACAAAGGGACCTTAAGATCAGGTCCATAGTCAAGTTCCCATATCTCCTCTATGTAACCATAATATGTGTCTTCAAAGTTGGTTGCATCATAGCGGACACCACTGTTTTGGTTGGTGCTCTTCTTATCTTGGGCGATCTTGTAAAATGTATTCCCATTTATCTCGTACCCTTTGAAAGTCGTTACCGTCGAACTTGGTGTCTTGGCCAACCAGTACAGTTCATCTGGAACATCGTTGTCATTGATGAGCTTTGTTTGCAACCAACTGGCAAAAGTCTCCATGTGTTTACGTTCAATCCAGGGGTCAGACTGCTCCGGGTTCTTGGACCGTACAATATCCTTGTGTTCCTCCATATATGGAGTCACCAAGGTGGAATTTTGTAGAACCGTGTAGTGTGCTTGAGTGAAAGAATGCCCGTCCATATTTATTGCTTCTTTCTTTCCTAATGTGCCTTTTCCACCCAGTCTCCCCTCATGCCGCGATTCAGGAAGACCAATCGGCTTAATGTCAGGAAAAAAGTCAACACAAAACTCAATAACCTCCTCTGTTCCATATCCCTTGGTGACGCTTCCTTCTAGCCTAGCACGGTTATGGACATATTTCTTTAAGACTCCCGTGAACCTCTCGAAGGGGAACATATTGTGTAGAAATACAGGACCCAGAATGTTAATCTCTTCGACTAGGTGAACTAGAATGTGCGTCATAATATTGAAGAAGGATGGAGGGAACACCAACTCGAAACTGACAAGACAATGGACCAGGTCATTCTGTAACCTTGGTAGGATTTATGGATCGATTACCTTCTGAGAAATTGCATTGAGGAATGTGCATAACTTCACAATGGCTAATCGAACATTTTCCGGTAGAAGCCCCCTAAGTGCAACCGAAAGTAATTGCATCATAATCACGTGGCAGCCATGAGACTTTAGATTTTGAAATTTTTTCTCTGCCATATTTATTATTCCTTTTATACTTGATGAGAAGCCAGACGGGACCTTCTTACTGAGAAGGCATTCAAAAAAGATTTCCTTCTCTTCTTTCGTAAGAGTGTAGCTGGCACGACCTTGATACTGCTTTGGAGGCATGCCGTCTTTTTCATTAATTCTTTGCTTGTCCTCCCGTGCCTCCGGTGTATCTCTTGTCTTTCCATACACACCCAAGAAGCCTAGCAGGTTCACACAAAGATTCTTCGTCACATGCATCACGTCGATTGCATTGCAGACCTTTAGGGCTTTCCAATATTCAAGTTCCCAAAATATAGATTTCTTCTTCCACATGGGTGCGTGTCCGTTGGCGTCATTCGGAACAGATTGTCCGCCAGGACCCTTTCCAAAGATTACCTATAAATCCTTGACCATATCAAATATATATTCACCAGTACGGAGGCCAGGCTTCTTCCGGTTATCTGGCTCACCTTTGAAATGGTTGCTTGCCTTTCTTAAGATATGCTTGATCGGTAGAAATCGACGATGTCCCAGGTACACATTCTTCTTACATTTATCCAAATATATACTTTCAGTATCATCTAAACAGTGCGTGCATGCATTGTATCCCTTGTTTGTATGTCCTGAAAGGTTACTAAGAGCGGGCCAATCATTGATGGTTACAAACAACAACGCTCGTAGGTCAATTTCCTTCTGTGTGTGCGCATCCCACACACGCACACCTGGTTTTTTCCACAACTGTACAAGTTCATCAACTAGTGGCCTTAGGTAGACATCAATGTCGTTGTCGGGTTGCTTAGGGCCTTGGATGAGCACTGGCATCATAATGAACTTCTGCTTCATGCACAACCAAGGAGGAAGGTTGTAGATACATAGAGTCACGGGCCAGGTGCTGTGACTGGAGCTCTGCTCGCCAAAAGGATTCATGCTGTCTGTACTAAGACCAAACCATAAGTTCGTTGCATCAGCTGCAAAGTCCTCGAACTCCCTCACGATTTTTCTCCACTGCGACCCATCAGCGGGTGCTCTCAACATCCCATCTTTCTTACATTCTTCTTTGTGCCATCGCAACAACTTGGCATGCTCTTTGTTTTGGAACAAACGTTTCAACCGTGGTATTATAGGAGCATACCACATCACCTTGGCAGGAACCCTCTTCCTATGGTGTTCTCCCTCCACATCACCAGGGTCATCGCGGAGGATCTTATAGCGCAATGCACCGCATACCGGGCATGCATACAAATTCTCGTACTCCTCACCGTGGTAGAGGATGCAATCATTAGGGCATGCATGTATCTTCTGCAGCTCTAATCCTTGAGGACAGACAACCTTCTTTGCTTCGCACGTACTTTTAGGCAATTCGTTATCCTTTGGAAGCATCTTCTTTATCATTATCAGCAATTCTTGAAATCCCTTGTCAGTTACACCATTCTTCGCCTTCCATTGCAGCAATTCCAGCGTGGTACCCAGCTTTTTCTGGTCATCTTCACAATTTGGATACAATAATTTCTTGTGATCCTCTAACATGCGTTTCAACTTCAACCTCTCCTTATCATTTTCGCAGTTTCTCTTTGCATCAACATTGACCTGACCCAAATCATCAGCGGTCTCATCTGATGCCTCTTCTTCAGCTTCCCCCATTGTTGTATCAGCGAAAGGATAGTTGTCATCATCCTCTTCTTCTTCATTGTCTTCCATTATAACCCCTCTTTCTCCGTCCTTGGCCCAACAGCTATAGCCGGACATGAAACCGGACTTCAGCAGGTGGTAGTGAAGGGTTTTTGAGGTAGAGTAATTCCTATCATTCTTACAGTCACGACATGGACAACACATGAAACCATTCTGCTTGTTTGTCTCAGCCACACGAATAAAATTATGCAGGCCATTAAGAAACCCTGGACTTAGTCGGTCATCGTACATCCATTGCCGGCTCATGTTCACTACACAACATCGAAGTGACCAAATTAATACAACTTCATCATCACATTACAACCAAAAGTAGAGTTAGCAGTGACCAAATGTTATTACTGCAAATAATTGATACTTATAGTTCATACATACATCTCATAAAACAACACCAACTATCTAAAACATGTGAATACAACAACAAATGCGATCATAATCGCAACTAAAGTAACAATTGAGCCAACATCATAATGATACCAAGCCTCTTTATCAATGGCATATTTTCTAATCTTTCTAAGCTTCAAGCGCATTCCAGCCATCTTGTTCTTGTGATCATCGATGATATCGGCAACATGCAACTCCAATCCCATCTTCTCATCTTCAGTTCTTTTCAATTTTTCTTTCAAATGATCAATTTGTTTTTCAGCTTGTGTTAATTTCTCGAGCAGAATTGCATAGTTGGTTGGAATTTCTGGTACAACTACTTCCTATAGATAAAAATATCTACGTCAATTTGGTGGCATAATTAATTGTCATAGACATTAAATTATGTGTGAAATAGTTATAAAAGATAATTAACGACATACCACATCTGAATCATAGACTGGACGAGGGCCGACGTGGGCGGATACCATAACCATGACACTATAGAATAACTAACAATAATACAAGTAAGTAAATCGTACATGCAGCTATCTAAATCATACAAGTAAAAAAAATTAAAATATTTTAAGAAGAACAAGAGGCTCACCAAGGTGGCCGGTGCTGCGACGAGACGGTGCGGACGATGGACGGTGGTTAGGACGGTCGGGGATGGGAAGGCACACCAAATAAACCACACCTACACAGATGCAACCTAACAAGTTAATTTGAGCTCAAATTGCATATAAATCAAATAAACTCTCACAAATCACATATCACATATCTTTGATCATACCACAAGCTAATCTAGCAAGAGATGAAGGAGCAAAGTTGCTAACCTTTATAAACACTTGGATAGATGGGGTGCCTTTAAATCTTGACAAATCCTTGAAAAAATGGAGGATGAGCTTCGAGCAAGAAGAAGAACATGGGAAGGCACCAAATAAACCACACCTATACATATGCAACCTAACAAGTTGATTGGAGCTCAAATTGGATATAAATCAAATAAACTCCCACAAATCACATATCACATATCTTTGAGCATACCACAAGCTAATATAGCAATGAGAGATGAAGGAGCAAAGTTGCTAACCTTTATGAACACTTGGATAGATGGGTTGCCTTTAAATCTTGACAAATCCTTGGCAAAATGGAGGATGAGCTTCGAGCAAGAAGAAGAACAGGAGAGAAAACAAAGCTCTTTCGATCGGCTACGGACGGATGTATATGTAGGAAGTCTTTAGTACCGGATGGTGTCACCGGCCGGTACTAAAGGTTGCCCATTAGTACCGGTTTGTGTAACAAACCGGTACTAAAGGTGCAAGCGGGGCCCATGTCTGACCAAAACCCTGCCACGCCCCCTTTAGTACCGGCTCGTGACACGAACTGGTACTAAAGGTCCCTCATGAGCCGGTACTAAAGGTCGCCCTGCTCCTAGCCATTGTAGTTGGCACGAACCGGGACTAATACCATCTTTAGTACCGGTTCGTGACCAGACCGGGACTAAAGCTTGCGACGAAAGGTCCGTTTTCTACTAGTGTAGGATTCCTCCTTTCCACTTGGAAACTCTTTCCACCTCTCCACCTTTGGATTTTTTTCCTTCTCAAACCTCATGGGCTTTAGTGGAGGCTTCGGCCAGCCAACAGGGGATGGTTTTTCTCCTTCCACAGCCCATGAGGCCCCTCAGGGCGTGACACCCCTCCCGATGGTCCTTCGGTACCCTCCCGGCACTCTCGGTACACTACCGATGAGCCCGAAACTTTTCTGTCGACCAAAACAGGACTTCCTATATATCAATCTTTACCTCCGGACCATTCCGGAGCTCCTCGAGACGTCCAGGATATCATCTGGGATTCCAAACAACCTTCGGTCACCACCATATATAACTCTATACTACCGAAACGTCATCGAACCTTAAGTGTGCAGACCCTGTGGGTTCGAGAACTATGTAGACATGACCGAGACACCTCTACGGTCAATAACCAATAGCGGGACCTAGATGCCCATATTGGTTCCTACATATTCTACGAAGACCTTTATCGGTCGAACCTTTATGTCAAGGATTCAGTTAATCCCGTATGATGTTCCCTTTGTTCTTCGGTATGTTACTTGCCCGAGATTCGATCGTCGGTATCTCCATACCTAGTTCAACCTCGTTACCGACAAGTCTCTTTACTCGTTTTGTAAAACAAGATGTCATGACTAACACTTAGTCACATTGCTTGTAAGGCTTATTGTGATGTTGTATTATCGAGTGGGCCCTGAGATACCTCTCCGTCACACGAAGTAACAAATCCCAGTCTTGATCCATGCCAACCCAACATACACCCTCGGAGATAACTGTAGAGCACCTTTATAGTCAGCCAGTTACGTTGCGACGTTTGATACACACAAGGTACTCCTCCGGTGTCAGTGAGTTGCATGATCTCATGGTCATAGGAACAAATACTTGACATGCAGAAAACAGTAGCAATAAACTGACACGGTCATATGCTATGTTTGTAGTTTGGGTCTTGTCCATCACATCATTCTCCTAATGATGTGATCTCGTTATCAAATGGCATCTCATGTCCATGGCTAGGAAACCTTAACCATCGTTTGATCAACGAACTAGTCTATTGGAGGCATACTAGGGACACAGTTTTGTCTATGTATCCACACATGCATCTAAGTCTCCGATCAATACAATTATAGCATGGATAATAAACGATTATCATGAACAAGGAAATATGATAATAACTAATTTATTATTGCCTCTAGGGCATATTTCCAACAGTCTCCCACTTGCACTAGATTCAATAATCTAGTTCACATCACCATGTGATTCGCATTGTTATGAATCTAACACCCAATGAGTTTTGGGGCTCGATCATGCTTTGCATGTGAGAGAGGTCTTATAGTCAAAGGGTCTGTGGTATTCAGATCCATGTGTACTTTGCAAATCTCTATGTCAAACTGTAAACACTGCTACCACACTCCACTTGGTACTATTCCAAATGGCTGCTCCACTATACGTATCCAGATTGCTACTACAAGTCATCCGGATTGGTGTTAAAGCTTGCATCGACGTAACTCTTTACGACGAACTCTTTATCACCTCCATAATTGAGAAACATCTCCTCAGTCTTCTAGTTAGTAAGGATAATCTTGACCGCTATCAAGTGATCCACTCCTGGATCACTCTTGTACCCCTTGACAGACTCATGGCAAGGCACACACAGGTGCGGTACACAACATGGCATACTATACAGAGCCTATGGCTAAGGCATAGGGGACGACGTTCGTCCTTTCTCTTTCTTCTGTCGTTGTCGAGCTTTGAGTCTCACTCAACTTCACACCTTACAAATCAGGCGAGAACTCTTTCTGTGACTGATCCATTTTGAACTCTTTCAAAATCTTGTCAAGGTATGTACTCATTGAAAGTCTCATCAAACATCTTGATCTATCTCTATAGATCTTGAGGCTCAACAATTAGGTAGATTTGTCCAGGTCTTCCTTTGAAAAATATTTTTCAAACAACCGTTTATGCTCTCTAGAAATTCTACATTATTTCCAATCAACAATATGTCATCCACATATACTTATTAGAAACTCTATAGTGCTCCCACTCACTTTATTGCAGATACAAGTTTCTCATAAACTTTGTATAGACTCAAAAACTTTGATCACCTCTTCAAAGTGTATATTCCAACTCCGAGATGCTTGCTTCAGTCCATAGAAGGATCACTAAAGCTTGCTCACCTTTTAGCATCCTTAGGACTGACAAAACCTTATGGTTGTATCACATACAACCTTTCCTCAAGTAAACCGTTAAGGAAACGATGTTTTGACATCCATCTGCCATATTTCATAATTGAAAAATGCAGCAACTGCTAACATAATTCCAACAGACTTTAGCATCTCTACGAGTGAGAAAGTCTCATCACAGTCAACTCATTGAACATGTCGTAAACTTCTTTGCAACAAGTCGAGCTTTATAAATGGTGAAATTTACCATCAGCGTTTGTCTTCATCTTAAAGGTCCATTTGTACTCGACGACCTGCCATCCAACGAGCAAGTCTACCAAAGTCTATACTTGGTTTTCATACATAGATCCTTTCTCAGATTTCATGGCCTCTACCATTTGTCGGAATCCGGGCCCATCATCGCTTTCCATATCTCGTAGGTTCATCGTTGTCCAACAACATGACCTCCAAGACAGGGTTATCGTACCACTCAGGAGCAGTACGCATCCTTGTCGACCTACGAGGTTCGATAGTAACTTGATCTGAAGCTTCATGATCATCATCATTAACTTCCTCTTCAACTAACGTAGGCTTCACAGAAACATCTTCCTGCGCTGCGCTACTCTGAAGTTGAAACAAAGGTTCAATAACCTCATCAAGTTTCTATCTTCCTCCCACTCAATTCTTTTGAGAGAAACATTTTTCTCGAGAAGGACCCAGTTTTAGCAACAACTTTTTATGCTTGGATATGAGATAGAAGGTTCACCGCCAACTTGTTGTCTTAGGGTATTCCTATGAAGCCTGCTTTGTCCATTTGGGTTCCGCCTGAGTCAGGTTAAGGGTGAAACATTTTCACACAAACGTCGCAACCACCCAACATTAAGAATGACCAGCTTTGGTTTCTATCAAACCTATAATGTCAACAGGTGTCCTCCAACGGATTTAGATGGTGTCCAATTTAAATTGAATGTAGTTGTCTCCAATGCATAACCCCAAAATTCTAGTAGTCAAACGAAAAGAGATGATCAATCGCACGCACCCATATCCCATAGAGATGACTTATGACGTCTCACACACACCACTACACTATGGTGCTCCAGGTGACGGTGAGTTGTGAAGAACTTTCACATTGTCTAAAGTTGTATGCCAAACTCGTAACTCAGATATTCAACTCCACGATCATATGGCAGACATTTTTATCTTCTTGTCACGATGATCTTAAACTTCACTATGAATTTTCTTGAACCTTCAAAAGATTCAGACTTGTGTTTCATTAAGTAAATATACACTATATCTACTCAAATCATCAGTGAAGTTAAGAAAATAACAATATCCACCGCATGCTACAAGACTCATTGGATTGCATACATCAACATGTATCATTTCCAATAAATCACTTGCCCGCTCCATCAATCCAGAAAACGCCGGGGGTCCTTGCTTCATCTTGCCCAAGAGGCATGGTTCGCATGTCTCAACTGATTCGAAATCGAATGAGTCCAAAGATCCATCAGCATGGAGTTTCTTCATGCGCTTTATACCAATATGACTTTTAGCGGCAGTGCCACAAGTACTATCATTATTACTTTGTATCTTTTGGCATCAATGTTATGAACATGTGTATTACCACGATCAAGATTCAACAAACCATTCTCACTGGATGCAGACCATTTGAAGGTATTATTCCTGTAAACAGAATAACCATTATTCTCTAACTTAAATGAATAACCATGTTGCAATAAACACGATCTAATCATGTTCATGCTCAACACAAAACAACAAATAACATTTATTTAGGTTCGTCACTAATCCCGAAGGTAGAGAGAGCGTGCGATGTTGATCACATCAACCTTGGAAACATTTCAAACACACATCGTCACCTCACCCTTAGCTAGTTCTCCATTTATTTCGTAGCTTTTATTTCGAGTTACTAACATTTAGCAACCAAACCGGTATCCAATACCGATGTGCTACTAGGAGTACTAGCAAGGTACACATCAATAACACGTATATCAAATATACTTATTCGATGTTGCCAGCCTTCTTATCTACCAAATATCTAGGGTTGTTCCGCTTCAGCAACCGCTCTCCTCATAATCGAAGCACTTAGTCTCGGGTTTGGGTTCAATTTTGGCTGGCTTCACTGGAGCAGCAACTGACTTGCTATCCATGAAGTTTCCCTCCTTGCTCCTACCCTTCTAGAAACTAGTAGTTTGGCTAACCATCAACACTTGACGCTCCTCTTGATTTCTATCTTCGGCGGTGTTAAATATCGCGAACAGCTCAGGGATCATTATTTCTATCCTTGGCATTTTATAGTTCAGCACCAAGTTCTAGTAGCTTAGTGACAGTGACTTGGAGAACTATATCAATCACTATCTTATCTGGAAGATCAACTCCCACTCGATTCAAGCGATTGTAGCACCCAGACAATCTGAGCACATGCTCAACGATTGAGCTATTCTCTTTTATCTTGCAAGCAAAGAATCTTGTTGGAGATCTCATATCTCACAACACGGGTACGAGCCTGAGATCCTAATTTCAGCTTAGAACATCTCATATGTTCCGTGACGTTCAAAACGTTTTGGATCCTCAATTCTAAGCCGTAACGCATGACGCACTAAACTATCAAGTAGTCATCGAAAACACGCCTTTCAGATGTTCACAACATCTACAGACGACGCTAGAGGGGGTGGCGCACCGAGCAGTGCATTAAGGACATAAGCCTTCTGTGCAGCAATGAGGACAATCCTCGGATCACGAACCACGTCCGCAATATTGCCACCATCATATTTCAACTCTATTTCTCTAGGAACATAAAAAACTCAAGGGAGCTAGAGCTACAACGTGAGCAAGTAATCTACAACATAATTTGCAAAGACACTACTGACTATGTTCATGATAATGAGTTCAATTAATCATATTACTGAAGAACTCCCACTCAAATTGACATCCCTCCGGTCATTCGAGTGATACATGATCCAAATTCACCAACTCAAGTCCGATCATCACGTGAGTTGAGGTGGTTTCAATGGTGAACATCATCAGTTGATCATATCTACTATATGACTCATGTTCGACCTTTCGGTCTCTTGTGTTCCGAGGCCATGTCTGTACATGCTAGGCTCATCAAGTTAACCCGAGTGTTCCGCATGTGCAACACTGGCTTGCACCCGTTGTATGTGAACGTAGAGTCTATCACACCCGATCATCACGTGGTGTCTCGACACGATGAACTTTCGCAACGGTGCACACTCAGGGAGAACACAATTTGTCTTGAAATTTAAGTGAGGGGTCACCTTATAATGCTACCGTCGTCCTAAGCAAAACAAGGTGCATAAAAGGATTAACATCACATGAAAATCATAAGTGACATGATATGGCCATGAACTTGTGCTTTTGATCTCCATCATGAAAGCACCGGCATGATCTCCATCGTCACCGGTATGACACCATGATCTCCATCAACGTGTCGTCATCAGGGTTGTCGCGCCCACCATGCTTCTACTACTATTGCTACCGTTTAGCGATAAAGTAAAGCATTACATAGCGCTTAATGATTGACACGCAGGTCATACAATAATTAAAGACAACCCTATGGCTCCTGCCGGTTGCCGTACTAATCGACATGCAAGTCGTGATATTCTATAAAAACATGATCATCTCATACATAACTTATATCTCATCATGTAAATTGGCCATATCACATCACAACATACCCTACAAAAACAAGTTAGACGTCCTCTAATTTGTTGCATGTTTTACGTGGCTGCTACGGGTATCTAGCAAGAAACAATTCTCACCTACGCATAAACCACAACGGTGATACATTAGTTACTTTTCAACCTTCTCAAGGACCGGCTTTGTTGAATCCGATCCAACTAAAGTAGGAGAAACTAGCACCCGCTAGCCATCTATGCAGCAAGTTGTAGTTGAGGGAATCGGTCTCTCGTAAGCGTACGAGTAATGTTGGTTCGGGCCGCTTCATCCCACAATACCGCTGAACCAAAACACGACCAAGGGAGGAAGCAATCTAAGCATTAACGCCCACAAACTTGTGTTCTACTCGAGATCTCATCTAGACATTGACCTAGCTCATGATGCCACTGTTGGGGAACGTTGCATGGGAAACAAAAAAATTCCTACGCACACGCAAGATCTATCCATTATTATGAGCATCTACAAGAGGGAGAGTGGATCTACATACCCTTATAGATTGCTAAGCAGGAAGCGTTAAGAAACGCGGTTGGTGTAGTCGAACGTCTTCGCGATCCAAATCGCCGAGCGTCCCGCGATCTCATCACGATCCGTCCCGGATCCAATCATGATCCGTCCCACGAACTCATCACGATCCATCCGCGATCTCATCACGACCCGTCTCGCGATCTTGATCACGGTCCTTCCGATCTAGTGCCGAACGAACGACACCTCCACGTTCAGCACACGTATAGCTCGATGACAATATTCGCCTTCTTGATCTAGCAAGAGGGAGTGGAGAGGTAGATGAGTTGTCTGGCAGCACAACGGCGTTGCGGCGATGGTGGTGGAGCTATTCTAGCAGGGCTTCGCCTAAGCACCGCTGAAAACCGATCTAGAGGAGAAACTGCGATCTAGAGGAGAGGTAGCACGTGGCTATTAGGGTTAGCTTTTCCTCTAAATCTTCTAGTATATATAGGAGGGAGGGAGGGTAGGAGGCATGTAACATCCCAAAATTCCATTTTGGAATGTTATGAATATAGCTATGCATCTATCATCACCATTGCTTGATTGTATGTGTTAGTTGAAATGCCTTCTGATTTTCTGAAAGTCCCTTCTACTTTTCCCTATGTTGCTTCCCTATTTGAAATTTTGGTTAAATGTTCAAAATAAGAGAGGAGGAACATGACACTCCACACCAGGGTCTAATTGGTGAATTATTTGAACAAAATAACCAGGAGTTATTTTGAAAATATTTGCAAAAAGGGTTAAAAACAATTAGGAATTTCTGAAATAATATTTTTTTCAAAGTGTTCAAATGACAGAATAGAAATGTTCATTAAATAGCATTTATTATTCTGTTAATTTTGATATATAATACCCCTATATTTACAAACGATTTGAATGCTTTAAAAGCTTTTGAATGTCTGGAAATTATTAAAAAGAAACGGTAACCGTTTCCGGTATTAAACGGGCCGGCCCACCGGCTTTAAAAGCCGAAACCGTTACCGGTCGGCGACCGACGCGAGCGAGTAACGCTCCCCTCTCTCACTGACCGGGTCCCACCCCGTCCGACCGTTGCCCCGGAACGGTCGTCTTCACTCCCCGCGCGCCGGATCCGACGCCGGCCGTTCCCCCTCACCGGATCTCTCCCCTCTCTCCTCCCGCACCCCCCGAGCGCCTATATAAGAGCCCCACGGCCCCGCATCCATTCCCCCCCGAGCCCCCTTCTCTCTCTCGCCGAGACGCCGTCGATTGCTCGTCGGAGTTCCACCACCACCGGAAGTCGCCGTCGATCGTAGCCACCACCCCGACCATCATTCGCCACGCCGTCGCCACCAATCGCCTCCGGAGGACCGTCCCGTCGCCAGGACCACTTCCCCGTCCTCCCCGACCACCGGAACACCTCGCCGTCGCAATCGCCGCTACCGGACTCGCCGGAGTACCCCGACGCCGGCAACCTCCTCCGTAAGCCCCCTCGACCGTCGATCCAAATCCCACGGTCCAGATTAGAACGAACTTAAGTCCGAACCGTTTTCTTCGACGGTCGCCCGCTCTAATTCACCTACCGAACCCCCCTTAGCCAATCGGATCGCGCCACGTAGCCCCCTGACCGGCAAACGTTTTTCATTTTCTGTTTGTTTTAATTAACAGAATGTTTTCCAATTTTGTTTTGCTTATATCTTTTAATCTGTTTAGAGTTTTGAGTTGATTCTTTTTGCAATAGCTCACAATTTTCATGTAGTTTCACCCTGTACTTTTAAATTTCAAATTTGAACTATGAAATTTGAATTGAATCAAATTTGCTTAAAATCTTCAAATCTGAATAACTAGAGTTTGAAAATAGATTTTGATATGAATCTTTTTGCTACTGTTTGGTATTAGTTAGGACTATCTTCAGGTATATGAGGATTTTCATGAATATTTGATTACTGTTTTACCCAAAAAACAGAATCTGCTTATTATTATAATATAGTTTTATAAACTTAATTTTGATTAGTTTGATTTAGAATTTGGTTTTATTTGTTTATTAGGTTCTGTTAGTAAACATTTAGTGTTTTCACTTACTGTTAATAAAAATATAAATTTGCCTAGTTTAATTTATTTAACATAGGAATCAAAATTTCTTTTCAATTAGGCTTAATTTGACTAAAACAACTAACTAGTAATAGTTTGTTTTCAAACAAAGTTTTCTATATTTTGTTTCTGTTTTCTAAGACAGATTTAATAGTAAATTATTTTCTGTCAAGAACATGTTTTTTAAATAATAAGTTTAGTTTTACATTCTTTTGTTAATATAACTATAGTTGATTCATATAGTGTTTATCAAAACTTGTATAAACTTCACTAAACTTTTCCCAACAAGCTTAAATTGATTATTCTGTTTATTAATAAAATATTCTATTGTTTCCTTGTCAACAATGTTTTGCTATTTCAAAATAGTTTTATTATGTAGTAGTGTTTTCATCATCCCTTTGGAAAACAAAACTTTGTGTGTTTTACTTGCTAGAGACTTTTGTGCATTGTTTGCCTTGTTTGTTTAGTTCTTTGCTGAATGTTATGAGTACTTATTTTGGTTGTATGCTTATTTGAGTGCATTGTTTGTTTCGTTAGATTATCCGGAGTGCGAAACTTGTTACTAGAGTACTCAAGTACGAAGATCATCAATCAGGCAAGTCACTTTGATCATGTTTTACCCATGTTTTATATGCATTAGTTCTACCATCTCCCCAGTTGCATGCAAGATAGGTTAGTTGGAAACTTGGTTATAGTAGTAGTATCATGTGGTAGATACCCCTCTCAACCCTTTGACAACATTGGCCCCGGGAAACGTTGTTTTACTTTTGCTATGCTATTAGTAGACGGGGTTGGTTGTGTGATTCATGAGAGTTGAGAGAGTTAATAATTTCAAGACCTACATAATGATCAAGATTTCAATACTCCAAGTTTTCAACATACCTCTGGGTGGATGATGGTTGAACGGCGCCCTGGAGAAACCAGTGGTTAGCCTAGGTGATGCTGGAGGTGGCCAGTATTCACGCGGAAAGGTCCACCCAGGCACAAAGGGATGGATGGGTGCTTCAAGACCCAAGGCTTACCTGCACAGCCACAAGTCATTATGGGCTCTGGCTTGGTTGGATATCGTGGTGACCCTGGACAGGCGGTGCTACGAGAGGTAGAAGAACGGTAGGAAAGGATGGGCATCGTCAGAGTCGCAGGGAAACCCTTTGGAAGACCATGTTTTGGTCATCCGTTTCTCAAACACCCTGAAGTGCGAGAAATCAAACGGAGGCGACCAAATCTTGTGGGGAACGTGTGCAAAAACTCTGCAGAGTACAAACCTAATCGATTAGCCGTGTCCACGGTATGGACGACTTGAGCCAAAGGGATTGGAACTTCCGGAACTCTCAACACAAATAATATGATGATGTGGGAATTTAATAATTTTGGGTATGAGAATTGGTTGATGGAACCATCTCATTAATCAACCAACTTAGTAATTTTGCTTAGCCCTTTTGATGTAGGAAAAATTGGCTTTACGCAAAACTTACCACCCCACCTGCCATATAAGCATATAGACTAGCTGATTATTTTCACCCTCTCTTGTGACTTTGCCGGCATACTCCATATGCTGACCTACACGGCTGCAACGTATCATGTTGCAGAGTATTTTTCCGACCAGGAGTGAGGACACGTTCTATGCTCAGTGAGATGCCCTTGGAGTCGGATGGACTCATCTACCTTCGACGCTTCCGCAAGATTTAGATATTCTCATGAGTTGGCCTTTGGCCACTTTATTGTAATTTTTATGTAATAAAGACTCGATATGAGATTTCGATTAATATAATGCTGTGTGATTTACCTTTGATATATACATTGATGTACCGTGTGTGTACCAGCATGATCTTGGGATGGTACGGAAACACCGGAGACTTGACCTTCAGGTCGGGTCGTTACAGAAATGGTATCAGAGCACACGCTGACCGTAGGACGTAACCTCTAGGATTGGAAAGCCTTAGGATTGTTTCTCTTTGTCTTTAAATATCTTATACTCTCATCTATTCGTTTCTGACTCCTCTCCGATTATTTCAAAATTTATAGATGGCCACCTTCATCCCAGTGTTGATCACAGAGTTTTGCCAGCCTGACGCAACGATGCCCTTTGGTAAGGAGCTGATGAGGATCGTCAAGGACATAAGGATTGCTTTGCCGAGCATCACCGGGATTCCTATCATGTCATTTCCCCAAGATGGACGCTACAGGATCGAGGTGCATATTCCAGGGAAGACCTTTGGGAATCGGAAGGAACCCATAGATCTCAAGTTCGTGGCACCCAGTTGGATACTTGGAAGAGACATGGCCATTCATCGTGCCCTTGGACGTATCAGGAGGAATACAGAGGTGGAACCATTTCACCAGGACTCAGCATGGTTTGCCGCAGAGATGCCCATGGAACATCATCACCAATCCCACTGCAGACACCAATATCTCCTATATCCAGACCTTGGAGACTCACATCAGGACTCTGGAGCTTCGAGTTCGTGCTGACACGAAGACTATCAAGAATCTGATGAATCGTGAGCTGGACCTTGAAGCTGATCTGCGAGAGGCCAACTATGAACACGAGCATGAAGTGAAGGACTTCTAGAGAGGATTGATGAGCAGAATGCACGCATCGCCACTCTGGAGGAGCATCTAGACATGGGAAAAACCTTCACCCCGAAGGAGACATGGCACCCTTCATCAGCGACGATGAAGACTATGAGGAAAGCACCACCGGAGGACCTACGACTATGCACTTTTGAGGAGAACATTAGTTATGCCCTCCAATGTATCTTTATTTTAGTCGTTAAAGCGTAGGTCGATGTTTAGTTGTCTGAGATTTGTATTTCCGATGTTTGACATTGATTGAATAAATGAATGAGTGTTTCGTGTGATATGTTTGTTGCATTGCATATGGGTAGTGAATTTCTTCAGACCCTTGTTCTATTCTAATTCTCATCCCTCTGAAAACAGCAAGATGCCTCCACGACGTGAGACCGATTTCACTTTTCCACCGGAACTCACCCAACTCCTTCAGCAACAGAATGCACTGATGCAACTATTGATTCAGAATCAGACCAACAACAGAAACAACAACAACCACCATCCACCCCAGACTGACAATCTCACCCGTTTTCTGAGGTTGAACCCTCCAACTTTCTCCAGCAGCACTGAGCCCATTGTGGCAGATGACTGGCTCCGCAAGATGGAGAGAGAACTTGTCACCGCTGGATGCACTGACGCTGAGAAAGTGCGATTTGCCGCACATCAACTGGAAGGACCAGCAGCATCATGGTGGGAGAATTACACCACCACTATCCTATTGCAGATGTGACTTGGGAGCAGTTCAAGCTTGCTTTCCGCACCGCTCATGTTTCAGCTGGAGCCATGAGTAAAGAAGCGCGAGTTTCGCAACTTGCGCCAGGGTAATCTCGTGGCCCAATATGTGGACGACTTCACATGTCACGTTATGCCCCAGGAGATGTGGCCGATGATGCGGCCAAGCAAGAAAAGTTTCTGGAAGGACTCAATGATGAGTTGAGCATACAGCTGGTAGTGGCTAATTTCAACAACTACCAAGAGCTGGTGGATAAGGCACTTATTCTGGAAGGTAAAACAGCAGATTGAGAACCGCAAGCGGAAGTACACTCAGGGGAAGTTCAACTCTGGAGCTCATCAGAAGCCTCGTTACTCCCCGTACTCCGGGAATACCGGATCAGGAAAGTAAGTTTGGAAAGCACACTCATACTGTGCACAACCATGGAGGTCACCATCATGGAGGAAATGGGAAAACCGTCTCAACCATGGTAACTTCAAGAGTGACAATGGGAATGGGAACAACAACCAGCACCGTCAAGTTCCTGCTCAGAAGGATCTGAGTCACATTACCTGTTTCAAGTGCCAGAAGACAGGGCACTATGCTACTGAGTGTCCCCAGAGTAAGCAAGGCATGGAAACGGCACTAACAACGGCAACTCCACAGCCAAGAAGCCCAATCCGTTTCCCCGTGCTCAGTGAATCACATCAACGTGGAAGAAGTCTATGATCAGCCCGAGACTGTGGTTGGTAAGTTTTTATTGCATTCACGTCCTGTTACAGTACTTTTTGATTCGGGTGCAACTCATTCATTCATATCAAGGGTAGTTGTGGATAAGTATGGTTTGCCCACCAAAACCCTTAGTCAGCCAATTCAGGTTAGTTCTCCAGGAGGTATGATGATGGCAGGGATAGGATGCCATGCCTTGAAACTCAATATAGGGAACCATGTTTTTCCACCGACCTCATCGTCTTAGAGTCACACGGATTGGATGTAATCCTAGGCATGGATTGGATGACCAAGTATGAAGGAAATCTTGATTGCCCTAGCAAGTCTGTTTCACTCACCACCCGGAGAACAAGAGGATTAAGTATGTATCCCGACGCACACGTATGAGTGCTCGGTTAAATTCTCTCACAGGGTTGTTCAGGAGGAAGTACCTGTGGTAAAAGAATTTCCAGATGTATTTCCGGAAGAATTACCAGGAATGCCACCAGATAGGGAGATTGAGTTCTTAATAGAGCTACAGCCAGGGACAGCCCCAATTTCCAAGAGACCCTATCGGATGCCCGCAAATGATCTGTTGGAAATCAAGAAGCAAATTAAGGAGTTATTGGACAAAGGTTATATTCGCCCAAGTTCTTCACCTTGGGGAGCCCCAGTTCTTTTGGTGGAGAAGAAGGATAAATCTTTGAGAATGGTAGTGGACTATCGTGCCTTGAACGAGGTGACTATCAAGAACAAGTACCCTCTACCGATGATTAATGATTTGTTTGATCAGCTCGTAGGAGCCAAAGTATTCTCCAAGATCGATCTTCGATCAGGGTATCACCAGTTGAAAATTCGTGAACAGGATATACCCAAAACAGCTTTCACCACGAGGTATGGCTTGTATGAGTATACGGTCATGTCTTTTGGATTGACTAATGCTCCTGCCTACTTCATGAATTTGATGAACAAAGTATTCATGGAATACCTAGACAAGTTTGTTGTGGTGTTCATCGATGACATTCTGATATTCTCCAAGAACGAGGAAGAGCATAAGCAACATTTGCGTTTAGTTCTGGAAGCTAAGAGAGCATCAGTTATATGCCAAGTTCAGCAAATGTGAATTTTGGTTGACGGAAGTCGGATTTTGGACATGTTATTTCCGGAGAAGGAATAGCCGTAGACCCCGCTAAGGTTGAAGCCGTCACCGAGTGGAAGTCACCCACCTCAGTTAAGGAGATCCGCAGTTTCCTTGGACTTGCGGATATTACCGGAGGTTCATTGAATTTCTCCAAGGTTGCCAAGCCCATGACAGAGTTGTTGAAGAAAGAATCCAAGTATGTTTGGACTGTGGAATGTGAAGCCAGTTTCCAGGAGTTGAAGGAACGTTTGGTCACAGCCCCAGTTGATCTTGCCCGATATTCGGAAGGATTTCCAGGTTTATTGTGATGCTTCACGTCAAGGACTTGGAGGAGTACTTATGCAGGATGGAAAAGTTGTAGCCTATGCTTCCAGACAGCTACGACCTCATGAGTTGAATTATGCCACGCATGACTTGGAGCTAGCAGCCGTAGTGCACGCACTCAAGACTTGGAGACATTTCCTTATCGGAAATAGTTGTGATGTTTACACCGACCATAAGAGCCTGAAGTATATCTTCACGCAGAAAGAGTTGAACCTCAGACAGAGGAGATGGTTAGAGTTAATCAAGGACTATGACATGAGATTACACTACCATCCAGGTAAGGCTAATGTTGTAGCCGATGCCTTGAGTCGGAAAACTTATGTGAACACACTCACAGCTGGAGGATTACCTCAAGAGTTAGTCGATGATCTCAGAGAGCTCAAGCTAGAGATAGTTCCAAGAGGATATGTTGCTACACTGGAAATTCAGTCCACCTTGACCGAAAGAATTCGAGAAGCCCAGAAATCGGACAAGGAGATAGCTGAGATTAAACAGAGAATGAAAGATGGTAAAGCTAAAGGTTTTCGTGAGGATGAACACGGAACTTTGTGGTTTGAGAACCGAATCTATGTGCCCAATGAACCAGAGCTCAGGAAGTTGATACTTCAGGAAGCCCACGATTCACCTTACTCGATACACCCAGGCAATACCAAGATGTATCTGGATTTAAAGGAAAGTTATTGGTGGACAGGTATGAAGAAAGATATTGCAGAGCATGTTGCGATATGTGATGTTTGTCAGCGAGTAAAGGCAGAACATCAGAAACCAGCAGGGTTACTCCAACCTTTGCCGATACCCGAGTGGAAATGGGAAAAACTTGGTATGGATTTCATCACAGGATTGCCCAGGACCCGTTCAGGTTATGATTCCATCTGGGTAGTGGTAGATCGCTTGACCAAGGTAGCACACTTCATTCCAGTAAAGACCACCTATACCAGTGCTAAGCTAGCCAAGATATATGACCAGGATCGTATGTCTGCATGGAGTTCCGAGGAGTATAGTGTCAGATAGAGGAACACAATTCACTTCAAAGTTTTGGCATCAGTTACATGAACTTTGGGTACGAGCTGGAGTTTAGTACAGCTTTCATCCGCAGACAGATGGCCAGACTGAGAGAGTCAATCAGATTCTGGAAGACATGTTGAGAGCTTGTGCGCTAGATTATGGATCTAGTTGGGACGAAACTTGCCTTACGCAGAATTCTCATACAACAACAGTTATCAGACCAGTCTAAAGATGGCCCCTTTCGAAGCTTTATACGGAAGAAGATGTAGAACACCACTGACGTGGGATGGTGTTGGAGACCGACAACTTTTTGGTCCCGACCTTATCCGAGATTCTGAAGAGAAAGTCAAGTTGATCGTGACAGACTCAAATAGCTCAATCTCGACAGAAGAGCTATGCTGACAACAAGCGCAAGAAGTGACGTATGAAGTGGGAGAGAGCATATCTTCGTGTGTCCCCGCTTCGAGGAACCAAGAGATTTGGTGTTAAAGGAAAATTAGCACCCAGATTCATAGGCCCCTACAAAATTCTTGAACGTAGAGGTGAAGTTGCATACAAACTGGAATTGCCGGAAGGATTATCCGAAGTTCATGATGTGTTCCATGTTTCCCAGCTGAAGAAATGTCATGCTGAGATGGTTGACATCCCTTTGAGAGAGACAGTGCCCCTAGAGGCCATACAGCTTGAAAGTGATCTGACTTATGAGGAGAAGCCTGTCAAGATCCTCGAGACATCCAACAGAGTTACCCGCAGCAAGATTATCAAGTTCTGCAAAGTTTTGTGGAGTCACCATACTGAGGAAGAAGCCACCTGGGAACGCGAAGAAGATCTTCGTAGAGACCATCCGCACCTATTTTCTAGCCAACCCGAATCTCGAGGGCGAGATTCATCTTAAGGTGGGTAGGTTTGTAACATCCCAAAATTCCATTTTGGAATGTTATGAATATAGCTATGCATCTATCATCATCATTGCTTGATTGTATGAACTAGTTGAAATGCCTTCTGGTTTTCAGAAAGTCCCCTTCTACTTTTCCCTATGTTGCTTCCCTATTTAAAATTTTGGTTAAAAGTTCAAATAAGAGAGGAGGAACATGACACTCCACACCAGGGTCTAATTGGTGAATTATTTGAACAAAATAACCAGGAGTTATTTTGAAAATATTTGCAAAAAGGGTTTAAAAACAATTAGGACATTTCTGAAATAATATTTTTTCAAAGTGTTCAAATGACAGAATAGAAATGTTCATTAAATAGCATTTATTATTCTGTTAATTTTGATATATAATACCCCTATATTTACAAACGATTTGAATGCTTTAAAAGCTTTTGAATGTCTCGGAAATTATTAAAAAGAAACGGTAACCGTTTCCGGTATTAAACGGGCCGGCCCACCGGCTTTAAAAGCCGAACCGTTACCGGTCGGCCGACCGAGCGCAGTAATGCTCCCCTCTCTCTCTGACACGGGTCCCACCCCGTCCGACCGTTGCCCGAACGGTCATCTTTCCCTCCCCGCGCGCCGGATCCGACGCCGGTCGTTCCCCCCTCACCGGATCTCTCCCCTCTCTCCTCCCCGCACCCCCCGAGCGCCTATATAAGAGCCCCACGGCCCCGCATCCATTCCCCCCCGAGCCCCCTTCTCTCTCTCGCCGAGACGCCGTCGATTGCTCGTCGGAGTTCCACCACCACCGGAAGTCGCCGTCGATCGTAGCCACCACCCCGACCACCATTCGCCACGCCGTCGCCACCAATCGCCTCCGGAGGACCGTCCCCGTCGCCGGACCACTTCCCCGTCCTCCCCGACCACCGGAACACCTCGCCGTCGCAATCCGCTACCGGACTCGCCGGAGTACCCCGACGCCGGCAACCTCCCTCCGTAAGCCCCCTCGACCGTCCGATCCAAATCCCACGGTCCAGATTAGAACGAACTTAAGTCCGAACCGTTTTCTTCCGACGGTCGCCCGCTCTAATTCACCTACCGCCCCCCCTTAGCCAATCGGATCGCGCCACGTAGCCCCCTGACCGACGCAAATTTTTCTTTTTCTGTTTTGTTTTAATTAACAGAATGTTTTCCAATTTTGTTTTGCTTATATCTTTTAATCTGTTTAGAGTTTTGAGTTGATTCTTTTTGCAATAGCTCACAATTTTCATGTAGTTTCACCCTGTACTTTTAAATTTCAAATTTGAACTATGAAATTTGAATTGAATCAAATTTGCTTAAAATCTTCAAATCTGAATAACTAGAGTTTGAAAATAGATTTTGATATTCTTTTTGCTACTGTTTGGTATTAGTTAGGACTATCTTCAGGTATAGTTTGAGGATTTTCATGATATATTTGATTAGTGTTACCAAAAAACAGAATCTGCTTATTATTATAATATAGTTTTATAAACTTAATTTGATTAGTTTGATTTAGAATTTGGTTTTATTTTATTAGGTTCTGTTAGTAAACATTTAGTGTTTTCACTACTGTTAATAAAAATATAAATTTGCCTAGTTTAATTTCATTTAACATAGGAATCACAATTCTTTTCAATAGGCATAATTTGATTTAAAACAACTAACTAGTAATAGTTTGTTTTCAAACAAAGTTTTGTATATTTTGTTTCTGTTTTCTAAGACAGATTTAATAGTAAATTATTTTCTGTCAAGAACATGTTTTAATAAATAATAAGTTTAGTTTTCATTCTTTTGTTAATATAACTATAGTTGATTCATATAGTGTTTATCAAAACTTTATAAACTTCACTAAACTTTTCCCAACAAGCTTAAATTGATTATTCTGTTTATTAATAAAATATTCTATTGTTTCCTGTTGTCAACAATTGTTTTGCTATTTCAAAATAGTTTTATTATGTAGTAGTGTTTTCATCATCCCTTTGGAAAACAAAATTGTGTGTTTTACTTGCTAGAGACTTTTGTGCATTGTTGCCTTGATTGTTGAGTATTTCTTTACTAAATGTTATGAGCTTATTTTAGTTGTATGCTTGAGTGCATTGTTTGTTTCGTTAGATTATCCGGAGTGCGAAGCTTGTTACTTAGAGTCACTCACGTACGAAGATCATCAATCAGGCAAGTCACCTTGATCATGTTTTACCCATGTTTTATACGCATTAGTTCTACCATCTCCCCAATTGCATGCAAGATAGGTTAGTTGGAAACTTGGTTATATTGTAGTAGTATCATGTGGTAGGTACCCCTCCTCAACCCTCTTTGACAACTTTGGCCCCGGGAAACGTTGTTTACTTTTTCTATGCTAATAGTAGACGGGGTTGGTTGTGTGATTCATGGGAGTTGAGAGAGTTAATAATTTTCAAGACCTACATAATGACCAATATTTCAAGACTCCAAGTTTTCAACATACCTCTGGGTGGATGATGGTTGAACGGCGCCCTGG